>JBAJHW010000005.1:89802594-92746344 GCA_037013535.1 Intellagama lesueurii
TATGTATTGTACAAAAGGATAGTACTTGGATTTTGTCATTAGGAAAGCATACTTCTTGTGCCACCAGGAAATTAGCACTCAAAGAACCATCCATACACTTTTCCATTTATTTGTACAGTTCATTATACAAGGCTGGATAGTGCAGGATTGCCTACCCCTGCCACTTAACTGCTTTTCTTAACCTTCATGCAAAATTTGGAAAAGTTAGTTCATTAACCAGGCTGGCTAGGAAATTCTGGAATTTGTACTCCAAAGAGTTCTTTATACTCTTCAGAATAACTCCAAAGTTACTCCAAAGAAGTAACTTCCCCAAGCTCTTGTTCTACATGATCAGATAGAAGCTCTGGACTTGCACTGCTAGATACCGCATATACTCTCTCTCTCTCTCTCTGTATTATATATATAATACACACATACATGTGTATATATACACACACATAATATATACACATTATATAAAAACTGTATATAATGTTATTATTCATATCAGTGATAAATAATATCTAAATACAAATTGAGAATAGTAACCTTTCATCAGGTTGCACTCTAGCCGCAGGTGAAGCTTTTCCTCCTGTGTGAATGCAATGCAATGATGGGATAAGTGTCACCCACTGTTTTCCTTTGTCTATTTAACGTACAAGAGCTTTGTCCCTAAAAAAAAAAAATCAGCCATAGATGGCTGCTGACACTAGTTTATGAATTTTTATCTCTAAAAGAGATTTATTGAAGCAGCTAGGGTTGCTGTTACCTTGACCATCTATTCTCTTATTCTGCTTCCCTTACAGTGGCCTTGAGAGGCTGGAAACAGTAAGTCCAAATTAGGGTGCAGCAACATAGTGAGGGAAACCTGCATTGATGCAAAGTTTTTGAAACTCGGTCCCTGATGGTTTCCTCAAGTGAAATTGCTGAAGTCATCCAGACAAATATGAACAATAATTCTGTCGCAGGAGTCGGCAGAGGCAAAGGCAGAAAGCTGTGAAAAGAGCTTTCCTTGAGATCAGCAATTTCCACTGGGGCCACTCCTTTCCTTTGCCTCTTTTTAATCTGCCCCCCCCCTTTACATAGGATCAGATGATCACATGGGGCAGAAAGTGGAGAAAATTGATGCCAGCCAAATTGGAGTAAAATAAACCACCCCTGCCGGCTCAACAAAATGAGAGGATTCTCCACTGAAAAGAGCTGATTCCCCTCAAGCCTTGCCATGCTTAGCTTTACATTGTGTAGCAGTCATTTTTAAAATTAAGTTTCATTCATGCCAAATCTGATGCAACCTATAGGGTAAATGCCCAATATAGTTACCCCCTTAGCACCAGATGAACTTGAACCAGTGAAGCAGTACTGATGAGTATGGATACTAAACAACAGACAAGTGTTTGGGGAGAGGCAATATTTGCCTCAGTCCCAGACTTTAGGGTTCCCAATGAAAAATGGTAAGTTCAGCTGTTAGTTCAACAACATTTCTGATTATACCTTTTTACTTGCTTCACTTGGATGCCTTCTATTTTCTTCTATGCAGAAGAAGTTAGTGTTGCTGACCTGCCCACAGAACTGGGTGGTAGATGCTTCATTGAAAGGGACCCAGCCGACTTCACTGGGTTCACAAGACATACATTGGTTTCCTCCTCAGCAAGTGTCCCTGTTATAAATCATCCTTCCTCTCAGATTTATTGCCATTTGGTTAGGATTTACTGATTATGTTATGTTATGTTATGTTAATATATGGACATTTCTGAATACGCAAAACATTGATAGCTTCAACTGATCAAAGACCACAGATCCAAAATATTACTTTTTTAGACTATAACTCCCAGAATTCCACAGCCAGGGCTGTCTATTTCACCATTCTGCTTCCCAACAGTTGCTGTCCCAATTTTCTTTGGGCCTAAGAACAACCAGATAGTGGTAGTCATCCTCTGTTGCCTTCTTCAGCTTTTGCTATTCTAACACGGAGGTTTCATTTACTTCTCTTGGCTAATAGCTCTCCTTCACAAACTTGTGTCAAAGTTTTTAAAGCAGTGGAAACTAGAAGCTGTTGCTGCCACCACCACTACTTTCACATGTCTTGACAACAACATATATATATATATATATAGCCTTAAACTGTATATATGTGTGTATAAACTCTGTCTGTATGTGTCTGTGTACGCATATGAATGTGTGTGTGATCTAAACTGCTCTCTGCATACCAATAAAATGGGCCACATTTTAATGAAGGAAATTTCCTGTATGCTAACTTAAAATGATCTGTCAATATACAGCTGGAAGATAAAAAGAGAAAGATTAAAGAGCAGATGTCAGACCGTAATGTGATTTTTTAAAAAAAAAAACAGTATTGTTTTTGAGCACACTAAACAGAATGTTCTAGAATGCGGAGCAGAAATCCAAAGGAAACAGCTGACCTTATGGACTTCCTTATGGAAGTCATTTCCCATATGCAACCAGACAGGCACTGGTTGTAATAAAGAAGAGCCATGTGTTAACTTGCTCTGCATACAGTACAGTGTTATGGACATAGGGAATACTGGTTCATCTCTGAATGTGGAATTCATTCTTATATTACTTGGAGTCTTCCCAAACTAGATTAGACCTATCCAGGGGACACATCCAAGGTTCTAGGGCAGAGGTGGTCCATTGAGGTCCTTCAGATTTTTTGTTTGTTTGTTTGTCTTTCCTTCCCATCAACTCTAGGCAGTACCTTCCTTAGTAAACAATTGTGAAAAATTATGAAAACTGTTATCAAGAAAACCTATAGAGGCCATAGCTCCCTCCCCTGGCCAAGATTTAGTTTTATAGAAGGGACATTTAAAGATGGGAGTGGAAAGTGATAGGTAATCTCCTGGAGTGGGTTGCCAGTTTTTATATGACTTTTGTGGGTGGGTGGGGGAATCAGTAAGACCCAAGTGTTGGGAACCTGGATTTGGTCCCAAGGCGACAGTAAAGAAAAGAAACTAGTTATATTATTTCTCCTCTGTGCAGCATGGATGAATAGGGATAAACTGGACCTTCCTGTTACTCTCACTTTCAGGAAAAATTGGAGGCATTGACTGTTTTGACTAAAGGATGCAAAGGTGAACTTACACAGATCAACTGAGAAAAGAGAATTTCTGTTGTTGTTGTTGTTGTAGTAGTAGTAGTAGTAGTACAGCAATGGAAAAAGCTGTACTTCCTGGAAAGCTCCCTCATGTTCAATTGTTTACAAACACAGTAATTACATTTTCTTTTCCCCATCTAGTCACTCTGCCTATCGTTAATGGAAAGTTCTATGTATTGGGATCTGTGTATAAATACATAAAACACCTCTTGCTTCCTGTATGTTCTCTCATATCCCTAAATCCCACAGGAAGAAACAGATTTAGTTTCTGAATGGAAGTTTCACTCCTGTCGGATCTAGATCTAACTATTCTGTCTGGGCCTCCATGTCTGTTTTAGAGATATAGCTGTAACAACAATGCCCACTGGGCTTTGTGTTGATATGTAAGAAGTAAGGTGAACCAAGGTCCAGCTGATCAGGAGTTGCTGTGTTATAAAGTCTTTCCCAGATGTTGAAAAATTAGTATGTAATGACTACATTGTACTCATGGGAGCTATGGCTAGCAATTAGTCTTGCCCCTATAGACTGATGAGGTTATTAACGTGCCAGTCATACCAAACCGCTACTTAGGAAAGTACAGTGAAAAGTGAGACCAGGGGGGAACCAAAACACATCTACTCGTCTTTTCTTGGTGGTGGTTTTTCACTGATTAGATGAAGTATAAATCTATATTCTGTCTGCAAATACCAGCATGAGTAAACATGTGGAATACTTAGCACCATATTATTTTAGAACCCTCAGAACATGTCAGATTGTTGAAAAGCTGACCGTTCTCAACTATTTCTGTGAGGTGGTTATGTTAGTGTGTTTCAGCAAAAACAAAACAAAAACAAAAGTACTGTCAGTTTCTTCGTGGGCAATTTGGAAGTGTGAGTGTTCATTGTGGCATGCCCCATAGGCATCCTGCTACCTAAGAAGAGTCCAGATGTCCAGGTTGCTGGATCAGTGAACAAGTGAACAGGAGAAGAGGAGGATGTTTGACAATTTAATAATTCTATATTTCCCATTCAAGACCAAACTACCCTGAAATAACTTCTCACTTGCGACAATATGCTGTTCTTGGGGAAATCCAAATTTCTCCCAGCTCTTGAAAGGACTGCAGGTAAATTCAGAGAGAATAGGACAGTTTGAAGAGAGTCCCAGGGCTTCAGTCCTGACTTCACTACACCTCTGAGTAATGTGGTCCTAATAGGTTTTTTCCCCCATTATGCACTTTTATGCATTAAAATCCACTTATGCTGTTTCCTAATAACTGATTGTACTGTTAATTTTTAGCTTAAATTTAACCTGAATGCTTCCATGGTCCCCTTCATGCTTTAATTGGGCAAAGAGGTGTCACACAATGGTCTAGGGGTGAAGACATATTTCCAGGCTACCTCTGGCTCTGATAGGTGGATCTTGAGTATGGATGGCTGAGGATGGGGTCATTCATGGAAACATATGCATTGGGGAGGGGAGGTGGTTTCAATAATTTATAGTGTTGCCACACTGACCTCTTGGCTAGAGGACCTATGTAGTATGTACCTAAGTATGTACCTATGGGTACCTATGGGTACATACTTAGTTTTTGTGAAGAAAATTCGACAGATCTCTAAGGTAATGAACTTAAATGTTTCAAAATCACAGTTAGGCTCATACTTTTTCTTTTTTTACCACAAAATATCATTGAAAATGTGTGCCTTTGAGTCTTTCACAGCTTTTAATCATGCTGACCACTATTTATTTATTTATTTATTTAGTTAGTTAGTTAGTTAGTTAGTTAGTTAGTTCGTTCGTTCGTTCGTTCGTTCGTTCGTTAGTTAGTTAGTTCGTTCGTTCGTTCGTTAGTCAGTTAGTTAGTTAGTTAGTTAGTTAGTTAAATATTTTTACCCCACCTTTCTCCATAAAAGTACCCAAGGCAGCTTACATCAGAGTTTACAATGACTACTACGGAGTTTACAATGAGGAGAGAAACAGAAAAGTTCAATAACCATCCTGGCTAAATATTAAACCTACAGGTTCTGCTCCAAGAGGAGAGTGGATACTAGTAGTTATTATATGATTGGAACTTCAGCTGAAATGATTTGTGGACTTTGCTGCTTGTTTCCTCGACACCATTTCTGTAATGCTCTGCCTTGAAGGTCTGTACCCTGGAGGACTCAAGAGTTTTATTGTGTTTTATTTTTAAGTGATCCAGGACAGGTATTATCCAACCCTAATTTTAGATTTTGCTCACAGACCACACAGCTATGTTTCTTTTAAAAGATTCAGTCACTATACGGTTACATCTTTTTAAGGTCATGATATATAAGGGCTTAAGCCATAGTGCTCGTCATCAAAGGCTTTACTTGATTAATCTACAGGAGAATGTGGGATTAAGCCGAGTAACTTCCTGGTTAATTGGGCTGAAACTGAAATGAATACTTCTTTGTTGTTTGAAGCTATTTCAGCTCTGGCATGGATGTTTAAAAGAATGAAATAGAATACACTGAAGATGGCAACTGTTTCATTTTTATAATGAGTATGTTTTCTTCTCATTAAACAATAATTTATTTCATTCCTCCTTATACTAAAACTTTTGCACTATTCTATATTTATTTTAATTTAGCAACTTAATTAACACATCTTTAGCACTGGAATCCTATAATGCCTCCTCAGAAGTAAGCCCCATTGAGCATGTACTGAATTGCAATCTAATAAGTTAAATGTTTGCAATGAAATCACACTTTTGTGGTGGCTTTTGGCTGGGAAAGCATTGGTTGTGATTTTAATTAGATGTTGCTTGTATATAAAGTTGTCCATTCCCTTTCTTTACCTCAGGCGCAGGCCCCCTATGCTCTGTGAGACAAAGATGATGCCCAGACTAATTTCAAATACCTTCTGTAAGCAGTCAGTTCAGATTCCTTGCACCAGTGTTTTGGCCCTCCCTCAGCAGTTGCAGAAGGGTAGAATGAATGAGGAAATGAGGTCCTTGCCCACTTTTGATTCTTCCCCTACCTTCAAACAACACCCTTGAGAGACATGACCCTCAATAAAATGAAAGTGCCCCACCCATTTTGGATTAAAATGGAGAGACATCAAATACACATTAACTCATAAGATATCAAACCAAACTGAAATGTCTTCCTTGAGAATTCAAAATATGGTGGCAATGTTTCTCTTCTGTTTCTGCTGGTTTATGTTCTGAAAAGCAGGTGAGAAAGAAATGTGAAATCACACACATACACCTGCATCCCCTTACTTAGTTCCAAATGCATTAATGAATCAGATTTTGCTCCTTCCCCCCCCCCACACACAAAAAATTATCTCCATGATTTGCTTAAAATAGTCTCCCTACATTTGGTTCAAATTTTGCTATAGTGGAAAAACAGGACATAAGGGAGAAATGTCTAAAATCCAGCCTTGGAAGCTCCTTTCATTTAGTACAGCAGTGTACATTTAGGAAGAGAACTGCAAATTTGGAAGGAACTCCACTGAGGCAAGATTTTCGTCAAAGCTCAAGTCAGAAGACAAGTCCAAGAGGTAATTAATATCAAGCAATGACTTTGCGTTCTTGCAGCGAACAAGTTACCCATTAATTCCTTGCTGCCGAAGAAAGATACAAATTTGGTTCCCAAGTCTAACACCTTTCTAAAATACCAGATTGAAAGGGTGACCTCCTCCATCAGAATGCAAAGCATGGAACTCTCTCTAAATGGCATTAAATAATAGTGGAAGATGACATCAAAAGGCTTGGAATAACTCAAACTAATATTTGAGAAAGTGAAAACTCATGCGGAGGTCACAAGAGGTTGTTGGTTGCTACACTTACTATTTATTTCAGTCGGCGTCCAAATGTTTTGGAATCCAAACTAGTTACTGGAGCTTTCTGAAGAAAGGAAAAGAAAATAAACTTTGCTTTATCCTGTTTCCCCAATATTCTCATGATCTTTCCCCTTCATCCATGCATTTTGTTTGAAAACATGTGCGGCAGGAGTAAGGAACATTTTTCACCCAAAAAGGCTCCATTCATTTCTACATATTCCTTGGGGATCTGGAGATATGCATTCCACAGCTGAGTATGACTAAACCCAACGGTCGGTGGTACCATAGTAACCTGGTCTATCCCCCTCCTCTCTTGCTCTATCTCTTCCCTAAGCCGCTTTTTCCTACGCATTTCTCCTCCTCCTGTCTCTCCCTCACTCTTTCCTGTGCCCTATGTCAGGGAGGAACTGCCCTTTCTCACAGAAAAGAATGCAAGGGATCGGTTAATTCAGGATGGATGTCTTCCTGCATCACCAAATTTCTGTGCAAAATCGGCAGTGGAAGGGCATGGCTGAGAAAGGGTATGGCCTAGTATGAAGAAGTGGTAAGCCAAATGGAGTAGCCTAGCACACTCAAGTTTTCCCATGACTGTTGTAAGGCTTATGTTAAAGTTGCATTGCAATACATGGTTCAGTTCTTAATTTGTTTTTCCTGATAGTTCATCTGTTTGAGCTCTGGAGCAGATGAACTACCTGGAAAAGTCTATGATATATTTCTGCACTTTAAATGGACTTTGATCTGTAATATTCTGATCTCACAGAATTATATTGCAGTGGTCATTGTGGCAGCAAGTAGAGGTTCTTTGTCATGTTGGATAACATATGAAGGGCAAAGACAACAGCAACAACAACAACAACAAAAACCCTCCAGGCATTGAAGTGGGCATTACAGAAACCACTGGATAGCCTGGATAAAGTGCCCTTCCCTTTCCCTTTCCTCTTTAATTTTTCATTATTATTCATGTGTTCTAGAAATAAAATAACAACTTTAACAGATAGTTTGGTCAGTTTAAACCTTTAGCAAAGGTTGGTGGTGTCCCATCCTTACTCACCGGACAAAGGTGCTCTTTATTCATATATATATATATTGGAAGCTATTTTGCAGTATAAGAGTAGCTGAGATTACATATTAACAAATGATATTAAAGATACCTCACAATAAGGGCTAACTTTAGTTTATTAAATTGCGTATCCTATTCTTTTCACTATCTCAAAGAAGCATGCATTTTGAGTTTTGGTGATATGCCAATGTCTTTCAATTTAATTTATTTATATTTATTTATTTATTTATTTTTGTGGTAAATGCAGGGGATCTGTGAAAAAAAATATTTTTGGGGTGGTTTAGTTCATTGCAAAGAGAACAAACGTATCCATTTTGAAGGAAATCCACCCTGAGTGCTCACTGGAAGGACAGATCCTGAAGATGAGGCTCCAATATTTTGGCCATCTCATGAGAAGAGAAGACTCCCTGGAAAAGACCCTGATGTTGGGAAAGTGTGAAGGCAAGAGGAGAAGGGGACGACAGAGGACGAGATGGTTGGACAGTGTCATCGAAGCTACCAACATGAATTTGACCCAACTCCGGGAGGCAGTGGAAGACAGGAGGGCCTGGCGTGCTCTGGTCCATGGGGTCACGAAGAGTCGGACATGACTTAACGACTAAACAACAACAAACCTACATCCTCTGCACATAGAAACTTGCAGATTCAATTCTAGGCATTTCCGGACAGTGTTTGGAGAGAGTGCTGCCTACAATCCTGGAGAGCCACTGCCCATCAATATAGAGAAAATACTGAGCAGGATGGATCAGGATGTTTCTTCTGTTCCTACTTTCATACATTGTGATGCCTCTAACGTCCTCTGCCCTTCATAGAAGATAAAACTTTTCTTTCCATATTCTCACTTTTAACATTGTGTATGATCCAGAGAATTACTTGAGCAAACAAAAGAAGTAGGGCTGGTCCAGTCGAATTTTTCACCATTTCTAAAAGCAACACAACACAGCAGGAGGAGTTCTCCATGTGGCATAAGGAAATATTTTTGAGCAAAAGAAAGTCTAAAAGATCCTTTGACTCATATAACCAATATTATAGGGCTTTTCTTAATTAATACAAAAAATGAATGTTTAAGAATCTAATATCGAACATATATTTGCATTTATATTCCCAGAATACCATATATAAAATCACACGTAGAGAAGAGATTAGCCAATCTAACAAGTAGAAATCACCCATACTTAGGAGGGGAAATCAATATTCCAGAACTGTAGGCATCCAACACAAGTTAATCTATGTTCAACATGTACTTTTGTGGTTCTTCATTGTAAGCTGGTCCATTTGGGACTATTAAGCATTAAAGAAGTCAGTTTTTAGCTGAGTGTAAAACAGGAAACTATTTCAAAAGGACAGTTTTTGAAGTCATCATTCTGCTAAGTCAAAGCACAATAGAAACAATGGAAATATGCCACATGATCTGTGATCTCAATTTGTTTCCACTAGAGCTTCACAAAAGGCCAGAATGAGCATGTGGCCTCTAATTCTTCATTTTTTCTTGTTGTTTTAATTGCCAGAATGCAGAAGTGAGAGATGTGTCATTTAAGGATAAGCAGTAAGTTGCACAGAATGTCAGCAGATGGATGCATTGTACCTTAACTAAATTAAAATAATACATTTAAATTCCAGATTAATAAAGCCTGAATTCTATGACCTATCTAAGCTTTTTTTTTTTTTTTAAATCTTGCATTTTTACCTATTTATTTCCATTATCCTGAAACATTTGAAGTGGTATCTGGCGCTTTCAAATATTTGTCCTGAAGGCGGAACTCCGTGCCGTGCTAGACATAAGGATGCCTCTGAAAACATTTGGCCCATTTTGAGTTCTCCTTCCTTTCCCAGTAACCTTCAGGCAAGTCCACTTTTATCATTTCTTGGGCCCTGCCATCACTAGCAGCAGCAATCAATCAAGTTGTGCTAAATATTTTGCAGGAACAGAGAACTGAACGCTCCAGGTGTGATCAAGCAATGAGAAAAGATTATGTCTGATCACACTGGAAAGGGGCACTTCTCTTAAAGTGGCCTTTCTATTCCTACAGGAATCACTTATCTGAGGAGCCACTCCCATGGCCCTGCACTCCCCAGTGCCTGCTGATTAATTTAGGCCGTGGACTGATAACTTATGAAAGATGAATTAGGTGATGATATCTGAATTAATACCCAGATAATGATACCCTCAGGCCAGAGGACTCCCAAGCCCTTAGGAACAGGATACATCTTGGGCAGAGTAGACCCAGGAAGGACATAATGACTCCTATTCCAATATAGGATCCAGTCAGATCAAGTCATCCTCTTTCAGTGATCTGTCCAAGGTTCTGAAAGATTTGATCTTCTCTTGTGCTTTGCTGGAGACACAGTTTCTAGGTATGAGGTGAATACCCACACAATTTCTGAATGATCATCCAACTCTCATCATGCCATCATCCTTGCTTAGACTTCATGTGCCTCACTGAGATTCCCCACTTCCCATGAAAATAAGGTTTTTGAGTCATTTTCCTAGCTTGGTGTTTTTTCTGCCTTTGCCAGGTGAATCCTGTGCAGGAAAAAATGCCATTCTGTTCAGAAATTATACCAGTTATGTGCGACTTCATATTTCTTCTAAGGGAAAAAAAAAAAGACAACGGAAGGTCTGAAAACTCTGCAGGATTTGTTGGTGATGGGAAACTCTCTCACTATGAGGAGAGAAGAGTGATCTTTAAAAAAAAGGCTATGGGATAAATGGGAGCACATATTTTGTTAAGATGAGTCACACATACAAAGATTCTGAAATATAAACCTCAAAATCCTATTGCTTATACAAATTATACTTGAGCAAAAAACTTGGAAAATTGGGAAAAAAATCTGTTTTATGAAATCTACAATTGTACCAATTTCAAATGGATCTGATTAAAAATCACAAGTACAGCAAATTCACTAGTTTACACATTCAGGCTTTTCTGAAAGTTCATCTCAACATTTGGGGGAGGGGCATGAATTTGGGCCTCGCAAATGTATTTCAGTTCTTCCATCTTCATCTTGTTTGCTAGACTTCTGATGCACTCAAGTATTCTCTGAACTTTTTTTTTCTCCTGAGAATTACATAGGCAGTCACATATAACAAAGACAATTTAGAATGAGGGCAGTATTGACCGCTTGAATAGCATTGCTGCCCAATGAGTCATTTAAGGAACCATACACTGTGTGATTAAATCACAATATTATATAGCCAGTTATATTCGGTGCAAACATTTGATGCAATTTCTGATTCAGAGTACTGCATTCTGTACTGTACTGTACTGCACTGTGCTTCCATTCTTCCTTTGTGAACACTGCCATGAACACTCAGAAGGCTTTCTGCTTTGTGTTGGAAGCTATGGATGTGCATTTGGAAATATGAGAGCTTTCTCTCTCTCTTTTGGATTATTTCATGGCTCTCCAATATGAAGCCTCTGAAACCCAATAATTTCAGCTTTCAAAAGAGAGGAACTTGAAAATATTGGGTTTCTACTGGGATTCTTCTATTGGGTTATCACATCTGTAGAGTCTTTCCCTTCCCTCTTTTGCCTTGCTGCCGCCACCATTCTCCAAGCCTTTAGCACCCCCCCCCGTCTCCTGTGATTGCTTCTCCACAGCTGATAGATTCCCAGTCCCTCTCTTCCCCCTCCTTCTCCTTGTCTTACTAGGGTTTTTTTTAGTCACAGAACCACAAATGGAGACCCAAAACAAAATCACCTGATAGAGCTGTTCCATTCCAGGTTTCCCAACAAGAGTCAAACAGAATGAACACCCCCCTCCCCTCAAAAAAAGAGGTCCTGAAATGAATGATAGAGGTTTTCTGACCTGGTTTGCATAATCAACAACTGGGTGGGCATGGAAGGTGGAGTCATCCTTTCCCAGCTATGCCCTCCAGGATATTCCATCTGGCACCATGGCAGATCAGAAAGGTGGGGAGGAGGTGTTGCCATAGTCCATAGGAAACCTATTAATGTCAACAGGATCTCAGCCCATTCGGGCCCAGGCCTGGAATACCTTCATCTGATGTTGGACCAGCAGGACAGAGTGGGAATTGTGTTAGTGTATTGCAACCCAGTGTTTTCCTTACCATGGCTGATGGACTTCATCTCGGGTGTGCTCTCGAGGTCTCCCAGACTTTTACTTTTGGGATACTTTAATGTCCATGTGGAGATGAATGCTGCCAGGCTGACCTTGAAGTTCATGGACTCCATGATGTCCATAGGTCTGTACCAACATGTCTAGGGTCCTATTCATGTGCCAGGTAACATCTTGGGCCTGTCTTGGCAGAGAGAAGATGATCTGAAGTTGGTAATCCTTGAGTCTTCCACCTTGTCATGGTTAGATCATCACATGATGAGTTTTGGACTTTGTACTACTGTGCCCTTCGATGGGGCAGATGGATCTAGTCAAATGGTCTGCCCCTGAAGACTGATGGATCCAATTGGTTTCTAGAATATCCTTGGGGTTTTTCCAGCTGATCTTGTTGCATTTCTGCAGTGGTACTCAGAGGTGACAGTAGAAAAGATAACTCCCAAATGCCCTGGATCCAATGCCTTTTTGATGGCAGACCCTAGATGGTACAACTTGGGGATGCTGTCTCTACCCCTTGGGACCTCTGCTGCAAGGTCCCACAAGGGTCAACCATCTCCTAAATTATTTTTAATATCTACATGAAGCCATTGGAAGAAGATTTGGGGTTTGCTGTCACCAGTACACTGAAGACATTTAGCTCTATCTCTCTTTCCCTTCGTCTGTAGGTGATGCTATATAGGTCCATGAGCACTGCCTAAAGTCGAGGATGAGGGCCAATAAACTGTAACTGAATCCAGTTAAGGCAGAGATCCTACTGTTAGGAGGGTCATCAGACCAGTTAGAGAGAAACTTACCTGGCCTTAATGGGGTTACACTCCCACTGAAGGATCAGGTCCACAGCTTGAGGGTACTCCTTGAGTTGGCACTCTCTATGGAGGTTCAAATATCTGCCATGGCCAAAAGTGCCTTTTATTAACTTTGATTGATTGTCCAGTTGTGCCCCCTACCTGGATAAAAAAAATGCCTAACAACAGTGGTTCACACTTTTGTAATCTCAAAAAATAGACTAGTATAATGCTCTCTGTGTAGGGCTTCCCTTGAAAACAGTAAGAAACTTCAGCAAGCCCCAAAAGCAGTGGCCAAACTGATTACAGAGACTAGTAAATTTGATCATATATCCCCAGTCTTGGTCAACGATGGGAAAGTCTGGAAAAAAAATCCCTGGGAAATTGGGGGGGGGGGGGGGGAAGAGGGGTTTTTTTTCGTTTTTTTCCAAAGCCGATTTTTGTTCTTTCCAGAAAAATTGGGGAAAAAATGCAGTATGGAATATGTTCATTTACAATGATAAATAGTATGTCTATGACATGGGATTCAAACTATATAACATGAAGACCTTAATGAAAGACTTCTGAGACATTATTCCACACTCCTTTTTTTTCTTTCAATTTTTCCTTTAAAAAAAACACGACTTTGGAAATAAATAGAAATTCCCCCCCCCCCCATTTTTTCCCATTTCTAGTCTTGGTGTGCCTTCATTGACTCCCTGTCAGTTTCTGTGTTCAATTCAAGGTGCTGGTTATGACCTGTAAAGCCCTTAATGATTTAGGGCCTTGATACTTGTCAGAATATCTGTAACAGAATTCGGATACCCCTTCAGCCTCCTCCTCTAAGTCCATTTTGCTTAAAGTGGCTACACTGAGGGAAGCCTAAAAAGACAATAACAAGGAATCTGGCCTGTTTGGTGATGGCCTCCACTCTCTGGAACAAATTACCAGCTAAAATATGCCAGATTCTTTTCCTCCTTATGTTTGGGAAATTGGTTAAAAGTACATTTTCCAAAGCTGCCTTCACCAACTGAATTTCCATGATACTGTAATTTTTTTCTCTTCTCTTTTTTTCTTTCATATGAATTTTAAACTTCATAGTTAGGTACTGCCATACTGTTAGAATGCATGTTTTTATGTGCAGCTTTAAGTTTTAACCTGTAAACCACCCAAAGTAGTGCTTAGACTAATGAGGCAGTATATAAATCAAAAAATGAATATCTCAGCTAATTTTCACCCAGTGATGAGCAACATCAAGAGCATCTGGGGAACCAGCACGAAGTATATCCATGCTATACTGTCATACATGTGAAGTTGCCTATTCCTCTCTGGAAGCTGACTGGTATTTATTTGAAGCTGTAAAAGTATTTCTGAATGTTCTTAACCCGTTTGGGTGCTTCCCTGAAATTCGGCTTCAAATTCCAAACTTACAATGCATAATTAAGAATTACACATAGGCACCCCTTTTACCTTTCAGCAGCAACTGAGACAAAGCAGCATTCATTTTGCTTATGAAGTCTGTCATCTCGACTGCAGTGGCAACGAAGGTTACAAAGGACATTAAGAAGGGATTAAAAGGAAAGCACAAAGTAAGAGGAAATAAAGATTGATTTCTTTTTCCTTATCGAACACAGCAGTTAGGTAAAGCAGATTTTGCTGTGAGGTCATCAGTCACAATTGGACTGTAATTTGAAAATGGATTAGCTCAAAGTAGCAATTTCTGCTCCATAGATTTTTCAGCAGAAAGCAGTTCAGTGGTGCAAGAGACTTTATGAACTGGTAGGGAGCAATGCCTACCTAATGTGGCAGAATGTACTGGGCATACACCCCAGTGATTGCAAAGCACTGCTGCAACTCGCATGATGTATTCCTTTGTGTCTTCTGCTCTCTGCTTCCCACTCACAGGTATTATGCTGGAATATTTCATTCTAGAGATCATCACTAGAACAGATCCAATACAAAATACATCCACAAAGCATATTGGCTTCTCAATTATCTTAAAATCTCAACCTAAATAAAATGATTTCTGCTACCAGTCTTATGCAAATTAGTGGAGCTAACACCTCTATTACTTGGAAATCTCTTTCAGTCTTTCACTTGCAGTGATTTCCTGCAAATAAAAGTTACTTAGAACTGAAGCTTTTGCCAACTTAAATTCAAGCAGATTAGACCAATAAAAGAATCATAGTAGTGGGACTAGAAAGGGCAGCAACGAAGGAACTAGAAAAGATCATCAAGTGTAAGGATGTGTCATTGGAGATCAAGACCAAAATCATCCACACGCTTGTATTCCTGATCACTATGTACAGATGTAAAAACTGGACAGTAAAGAAAGCTAACAGGAGGGGAAAAAAAGATTTGTTGTGAAATGTGGTGCTGGAACAGAGCTTTGCAGATACCCTGGACTACAGAAAGACAAAATATTGGGTCCTAGATCAAATTAAGCCTGAACTATCTCTGGAGGCAAAAATGTTGAAACTGAAGTTGTTCTATTTTGGCCACCTCATGAGAAGACAGGATTCTCTGGAAAAGACAATGCTGGGAAAGGTAGAAGGCAACAGGAAAAGAGGAAGACCAAATATGTGATGGATTGACTCCCTAAAAGAGACCAAGGGCTTGAGTCTGCAATAGCTGAGCAGGGCAGCTGAGGACAGGACATTATGGAGAGCAATCATTCATAGGGTCACCATAAGCTGGAGGTGACGCGATGGTACATAACAAGAACAACAGCAGCAGCAGCAACAACAACAATAACAACAGTGGAACTTGGTGCAAAATTGAAGTATAGCTGTTAGTTTCATGCAATATAATTAAAGCAGAAGATGGGGGGGGGGTTCAATACCTCTGGTGGGAGGACACAGAGATGGGTGACCGAAGCCAGCTGTGATTTGTTTTGTATTTTAAAATTCTAGGAGTTTTTTCTCATGCAGGATATCAATAAGGATGTGGAAGTGTAAGGGAGAAAATGTTATTTTTTTGGTAGTGTATTTCATGCAACAGTGGTAAAGAAAATCTCTTCCACATCCTGTGCTAAGACTGCATCAGAAGAGTTCTTAGTTTAGCTGATGTCACAGATACCCATCTTTCTCTGTGAAGAAAAACTCCTTGTTTAAAAATGTATCCTATTATATCTCTTTACTTGTATATTTTACAGTAGATAAAATATTGCATCAGTTGCCTAGATAAAACAGGATGATCACAAGAGCCCCTTGGAGAAAGGAGTGTACAAAGGTAATAAGCAGGCACTTCAGGTAACAGGTGTTGGAAAGCACAGGAGCACTGAAGTGTTTGGGAACAGAGTTATGCATGCTAGGAGTCCTGCACTGCACCACCCACTTGATCAATTTGTTCTCAGAAGAGCTTGAGGACCCTGTCCCACAACCAGGGCAATTGCCCTTTGGGTCCTAATGTGCCAGTATCACTCTGGTGTGCAAAATAAGGTCAAGGTATGATTGTAACTGTTGCTTCAAAGAACAAAATACCTTGGTCCAGCCTTGGGTGAGAAGTTATGAGAAATAGCAAATGTATCTGGCTGAAATCCTGTTGTGCCGTTGTGCAGTGGCATAACTTTCGGCAGTGAATCAGCACATGTTAGGAATCTCTGTCAACATTATCTGTTGCACACTGAGTTGCAGAACTGGACGTGCAACAAATAATGCCTACGAAGATTCCCTTGTACTTACAGCAATTTGCTTCCAAGATTTACACCGTTTCTGTAACTGTGCGACAAAATTTTAGCCATTATGTCCCAGCCAACTGTCCTTCAAACAGCTGCAAACTTATTCATTCATTCATTCATTCATTCATTCATTCATTCATTTACCTCCCTATTAGTGCAAAGCAGTATTCTGGGTGGTTAACAGATGATAAAATCAAACAGGCATAATAAGAAATCAAACCAAGAGCATTGTTCCATTGCTCTTAATTTAGCTATGCCTTTGGTGCAAACCCGTTCCACCACTGCAGGAATGGAAGTCCTACAGGTTTGCCCCTTGTATATTAACCTTCACAACTGAGATCCTCCAGTTGGGCTTGGTTCCATCTGTGTGGTTGTACATACGAGGTGACAGCAAGGGGAGGGTAGAAGGGAATTGCAAATAAAGTAATTTTTAAATACTTCACTTTTGGCAAAGAAGGCAAGAAAATGCCAGATGGTGTGCACGACTCTCCTTGTACCTTTATTTATTTGACTGTCACTTAGCAATTAGGATGACGGTGGTTATTAAAAGTCTGGTTTCAGATGCGAGCTGTTTCAGATGCCAATCTTATTGGGAGCCGTAAATTCTAGTTCTTAACTAGCCCTAGGGAGAATTTGATAGGGAGGGAATAATTAGAAACGGTTTGTAATTCTTTCGAAAAGACTTTCTTTTAATTGAGAACAGAACCTGGGAGTTGGAGAGCTCACCTGCCATTGCAAAATCTAGAATGGCTCAGGGTTGGCCTTTGAAGGCAGCAGGGGACCAAGTTTGGCAAATTTAAGGGGGCTACACCTGCTTCCACCAGGGCCTTCAATGCCCTTTAAATGGTATCTAATCTGCAAATGATTGTTACGTTTGGGGTTTACACCCTCTTTTTTCATTTTGTGACCAACATCTGGTTAATAAACAAAATGACACTGTGTGATTATTGCATAGCAAATTAGAAGTGAGGTGCCATTTCCTGCCTTCCAGGTAGGGGAAAAAGAATCAAGTATGCTGTAGGTGACACTGGCTTCTGGGTCTTTCTTTCTTTCTTTCTTTCTTTCTTTCTTTCTTTCTTTCTTTCTTTCTTTCTTTCTTTCTTTCTTTCTTTCTTTCTCCTAACCCTGGGAAATGAAAGTGGCTACTTAAAGTATTACAGAGAAGAAAATTGGGTTATGTGGATTATAGAGAGGAAGTATGGGTAATGCGAATAAAGCCTTTTATTGAATAAATGCAGTTGTTGGTGATCATTGTGATGACCTCAGAGGGGTTTTGGACTAGCTCAAGACACACACCCCCAGAGCTGAAGGCAAAATATAGCTCCCCTTTCCCAGGTATATTAGCTCACTGGATTCAGGTCAGGTGAATCTGCCACACTAGATGCATCAAGCTAGTTTAGGGGTGTAGGAAGGTTGTGTGGCATGCACACTTCTGCCTTCCAACCAAGGGGACCAGCTGGAGAGTTAATAACGAATTGTGAAGAGTCTGTCACTATTTCCTCTCAGCATCTGCTACCTGCTTCACTCTGCCTAATGATAAGACTGGCCATGAAAGGAGATATTGGAAATGTCAGACAGGGAGAACAGAAGGTCAGAATTGGTTGCCTTCCTCAGGCAAATTGCCACAGAAATGAAGCACTTGTCAGAATTCTCACAGTGGGTCACACGACTACAGATGTGCATAAAGACAAAAATGACTAGGCCCATTTTAATTATCAAAAATAGCACTGTTTCTTGTCAAACTCTGGGATGCTGCAGTTGGACTTCAGATTCTTCAGATTCAATAATGTGGCAGGATTTTTACTTTCCAAATAGTTTGGAAAGAGAAAAGATTTGACGGGCCTTGGCTGTCTCCAAGAGGGACTTTTACTGCCTCCTATACCATTCCTGGTCCCAAAGGCAAGGTCTTAGGCCTGATAAGTAACAGAAGATGGCACAGCCAAATCACAACAAGCTCATTCTCTCCCAGGAGTCAAGTAGGAATTACCAGTCCGGTTTACTGCTTAATTGTGGAGTGGACTTTAGAGATCTAGGTTCAAGCAGGGCCATGAAACCCACTGGCTGACAGCAGCAAGTCACTGTCCCTCAGCCTGACCCACCTAATATGAAGAAGAACAGCGAGGTTTGCCACCTTGAGTTTATCTCTCTCTCTCTCTCTCTCTCTCTCTCTGTATCACTGTTGAGACACAGGGTGGCTCACAACATGAGTTTGGAACTGATAGAGGTGAAAATATAATAAATATCTAGATATTGTGAATGGCTGTCAAGTACTTTGTCTCCACATAGTGTTGTTTTTCATGCAGTTCACTGCAAACTTTAGAACTTTAAAAATATGTCTTCAAAGAGGGCTTAAATATAGTTCACATTCCTAAAATGGTCTGTTTTATTTTGCTGCAGAAAAAACACACCTCTTTGTTATTCTATAATGATAGCTGTCATGGAGAGAGCATACAAATCACTCAAGATCAATCTTCCATCTTCCAAAACTGCTTCAAATCAAAATTTCTAAGAACATTTCTCAAACTATATTACCTATTGGATACTGAAAGTCAGGTGTTTTCAATTGTGTGACTGTCCTCTCATGGTGCTAGATATAATAGGAAACTGGTCACTGTGACTTGAATAGTTGTACAGATGACGAAAGTGACTTTTTTCAACATTTTCTCATTATACTTTCTATAATAGCTTCTTTAGCATTGTGCAAAAGATATCTATGTGAAAGTAGTCACAGAAGCATAGAATAATGGAAGTGGAAGTGGACTCTAAAGCCATTGAGTCCAACCCCCTGTTCAATGCAGGAATCCAAATCAAAGTATATCTGACAGATAGTTGTCTAATCAACAGTTTCAGGTTCTGTATAGAGTAGTGCTTCCAAAGTTTGGAATCCCAAACTCAGCCTATGTCTCCAAGAACTCCTGATCATTGCCTATATTAGTTAGGGCTTTTGTGAATAGTAATCCACAAAAAACCTAACATGAGATGGATTGATTCAATAAATGAACTCCTGAGCTTTAATTTGGAAGATCTCAGCAGGGCTGTGAGTAATAAGTCCTTTTGATCATTGATTCATAGGGTTGGTGTACATTGGAATCACTTAATAGCAATGCATCACTATAAATGGGAGCTGAAACTAACCATTGCAATGCTAACAGCATTACTCAATTTATCATTGTAATGGAGCCATGAGTGTTAAAGTAGAATGAAACTGATGTAACTGTATAGTGCCTTTACTCTCTTTTTAATGGCATCTGAAAACCCATTCCGCCTAAAGGTGTAAACAAGCAGCAGGTGACATGGCTAGAATTCAAGTAAAACTCAAACGCTCTTTTTCCCCCCTCTCTGGTTTATCCTTCCTTCACCCCTACTACTCATTTAGCTTTTTCCTCTCCTCTCCACACCTATCAAACAATAGGAATACAGTATTAGAATCAGAAACAAGTGAGGTTCACCAGGCAGCTGGGTTCCAAAGAAGTGGAATCTGTTATTTCTGCCCCAAAGTGAAGGCTCAAGAAGGTTGGTCCTAGCTCCACACAGAACGAACTACAAATATTTGGGCTTACACTCAAGTCTTCTTGCTTTTAAGGAGACCCCCCACCCTTAAAGAATTATCTTGCTCTTTAGGAAACTCATGTCTGACACTAAATGACACAATGGGGTACTAAGACCAGCCAAGACTTTCTATTTAATTAAAATTACATAATTTGATTAAAAAACTAAACTACCCTGTGACGCACACTTTTAGGATTCATGCCAAATTTCAGGTGTCAAGGTATCACCATCTTGGAGCTATGGCAGGGACAGACAGACAAACAGACACTCTTGTTATAGAAGCTGGGAATGCTTTTCTCCCATTCGATTCTCCCGCAAACCTGTTTTGTTTTATTTATTTGCCCACACAAAGGGCCAGTCAGCATTTCATGGCCACTGAGCATGTTCAGTATCTCACTATCTGACAATGGGATCGCATCTAGCACCATTACATCTAGCCTGCAAATTTCTCCTTTTCACACCTTGCCGCTGCCTCTCACCATCTGGCAGCAGAGGTGTCTCCACCATTCTAAGCAATGGTAAGACTGAAAGTGTGAAACAAGTTGGACCGATGATTTCACGATATAAGGAAGCTTCATATGTCTGTAGATAGCTTATATCCATGGGCTCTCGCTGTGCATATGCGTGCATGAGTGAGGCAGGGGCTTAGTCATGTTTCTGCTAAACTGGTGCCTGGCATTAATTTTTTAATGTGTTGCCTAATTCACTGGAAGCATTTTAATTATTAAAAAGGGTTTTAATCAAGCAATTTAACTCATTAAGGGACTTAAAATGTTACACTTCAACTAAGAGAGAAAGAGAAAGTTTAGCCTTCTGAAATGCAGTTACCTCTGGGAAACCCACACATGTGTGTGCGCTCACACACCCTTCCTTCAGTGAAAAAAATCTTACTCCCATGTAACTAAAGTATATATATTTGTACCGTGGGCTTTTCAACGAAGCTGTTTTTAATTCAGTACAGATTAATGCAGGCTATATACTGAGTAACACAAATTCTGCTTGTTCCTTGCCCTAAAATTATTGTTGTTGTTGCTACAACATACTTGTACTAAAACATTTCACTTGGAAGAAATTCAATATAATTTTTCTTGCTCTATTAAAATATACTGTAGGATATTACTTATTTTTAACACACCCAGGTGGAATCAAGATTGCTTTTATTCAGAGTGCTATGCAACAGCTACCATGATCTAAATTTTTAGTAAAGCTTCATTGCAGTCTATTAATAAGGACTGCTTTACATTTATTTTGTTTAATACTTCTCCTAGGAACTAGAACACCTGCTATTTTACCATGTGCATTAGAGTGGAATGTGTTTTGGTGTTGGCACTCCTGATGAAACTAAAATGTCCCTTTATGGAAACAGTACACATTATAAATCCTCACAATCTTTCTGTTAGAGAACTCAGAAATTATTATATTTTTAAAATTCTTAAATGGGATGAAACATATAGGCCAAAATCCTGTTGCACATCGTCGTAAATCACACTAGAGTGGGCCCATTGAATCAACTGGGATTTGATGAGTCAACTTCTCCAGAAGGTTCCATTGATTTAAATGGTCCTACTTCAGTTGTGACTTACTTTAGCATAGTAAGCCACAGTTACAGTAGGTCTGTTTGAATTAATGGAACATGTGGAGGAGTTGATTTAACAAGTCCCCATAGATTCAATGGGCCTACTCTAGTGTGATTTAACCCACAGGATTTTGGCCACTGAATCCTAATGTGTGCCTAGACTTTTTAAACATTAATTCAAGCTATTAAAAATATGGTCTTCATTTTTAAAAAAATCATATTTTCAATAGAAATGCATTACTTTCAACTCTGTTTCCAGGAATACTTACACATTAGTCTTGTAAAAATGACAATCTTATCAGGTAAGTGAATCCATTACAAATTTGCATCATAAGAGGTCTGTCTATAAAAAGATTAATTTTGTTGGTTTTACTTGCAGAAGTTGTAAATTTCCATAAAATTTGATTAAAGTCTTTGTGAGGGTTCGTTATCTTGAGAAGGGTTTTTTTCCCTTCAACTATAAGTCTAGTCCAGCAACACACAACACTGCTCCAGGAATTGTACCAAAAGAGTTTATTTCTGGTGCATCTAGAAAATGTTCAACAGTGACAAGAATATGTAACTTCTCTTCCTCACGCAACGGCATGAAGAAGGGATTAGCTTCTGGTTTCCCAAATGGATCTGAAACTTCAACACCAACAGTTCAAAACACTTCTCCCATGAGAACTTCATCAATGTGGCATCTTGTGGAACTGACACCAAGGGCACTCTCTTCCCTCCTGGTACCCTTGGTGTAGACCTGCCAAGTCCTGTTCCCAGGTACTCCTGAGTATTGGGGTCTTGGGTGGTAACACGTCCGAGGGCTGCTGCCATCCACCCCCTCTCTCTTCTCTTTCCCCATCTCGTCTCTCATCCCTGGTCTTCCTTGCCCACTCTTGGCCTTCCTTTTCACCCCAATAGGGGGGGGGGTTTACTGGCACTACCGCTTGCCTTCTCCTCTCAGCCTCTTCTTTGGGTACCATGAGCTGCTCCCATTTCTTTGTCTGGGGATTTTCTAACCAGATCCATTCCCAACACAGGGGACAAACCTTTTCAGGACTCTGCTTCACCTGCCTCCACCAACTCCCCCCTTCCTCTGCCCTCACTTCTATTTGGTGAAAGAAGAAGAGTGCCAACACCCTTCTTCTTTCTTTCCTGCCTTTTCCAGCTGACTCCCTGGCTCCTCCTCCTCCTGCTTTCCATCACTCGTTTCCCCATCCTGGACCTATCATCTGATCTCATAGACCCTTCATTTCCCATGTCTGTTCCACTACTTCCTCCACCATTGTGACTAACGGGTTTTCCTTCTTGATTGGTTATCACTTCCCTGTTGAAGGGGGTATTTTCCTCTCAATCTTGAGGATCTTGGGTTTAGGCTCAACACTCGCTCCATGGATGAGATATGGCACTCTGTCAGGGCTGTTGTCTACCCTGTCATTCTTCTCACAGTCTTCATGCTCACATTAGCAAACTGTAATGAATAAGTTTTATAAGGAGCAAACACTTGTTGACTCAGTCTCTCTGGTGTTATGCTGAACATACTGCCATTTTTAAAGATTAAAAAAAAAAAATAACATTTCCAAAGGGCAAGTCAAAGCCAAACTATTCCTTACCAGAACTGTGAACAGTCTCCCAACTTCTTTATTTAAAAAGAACAACACAAAAATTTGCACTGAGAGGTCCCAGTTTGGTGTGGAAGAGCAGCTGCAGAAAACCTTCCCTTCCTGTTAGATCACCAAATCTTATGTAAAGCTGAGTCATAGGGTTCGATCTCACGTGCCAAAATAATCATTTCATTTTCATTCCTTTTAGGAATTGATACATTTTTACATGTGGTCATGTGGTATATATATTGGTGGATGTGTTCACATTGTTTTGAATTGAATTGTTACATTTATAGCTATTTGAACCATTTTAGTAGACTACACTGGTCATTTATTTTAAATTGACTCATTTTTTGTGATGTTCCTCTGGCAACAATGCCCCCCTTAAAAAAAATCATAAGCGATATATCGATAAAGCAGAATGAGCTTTGCAACTGGCAGGAAGTGATTTATCAATATACCTGTCATCAAAAAATAAATAAATAAATAAAAAATAAGCAAGGTGCCCACACAGTGGCCACAGCACCCAGCAGCCAGACTGCAGATCAGAGAAAATAAATTAACAGATACAGTCACACATACTGAAATGGTATGGATTGAAGCGATGCGTGATCGGTATATTTTAAAACAACCATACAGGTGAGGTGGGGAAAAATCTGACTGGCTGGCAAAATGGATTGATGTTAGCTATGGGTCATGTGAATGGAAAATGTTAAAATGACTTTTAAAATGGCAGAATCAATATAACTGGGGTTCTTCTAGCACGTGTGATAGAGCCCTTAGAAAACTGCTATGCTTCTTTAAATCCCCAGGAAGGGAAATAAATCTCTGAGTGAGTGTTCCTAAAGCAACAGGAAGTTTGATGCTTGTGTGTCAGATATCCTTTAGGATTTCACATTCCGCTCATTCCCAGCTAGTAACATGGAATGGACCTCTGGGACCCTAACTTCTGAGCCTTCTGGTTGTAGACATTCTAGGAGCCGTGGCGCTGGGCTAGCAGCCAGGGAAAAGCCCCCAACTGTCACATATGGTGTAAATGGTATATATTTTCTTTTTTATTTTGTGTATGTGTGTATTTAAAACAACAGCAACCAGCAATACATCTAAAATATGCAATGTCTGAAGCAGGCCTGAGCTACATTGCTTGAGAGGAATAAAACAGTCATGCAAGCTTCAGACATGAATGCTCTGTTCGTGTTTATGAAATAACTGATTACAAAGTTGTCAGACTCATCACTGTTCCTGCTAGCATTTCCCTATTCAACCCAATTTCCTCTCCTTCCCTTTCCTATTTTTGAAATTTCAGTTGAAAATTACCTAGGGCGTAGATCTGTCTTTTTCGGCATGTTGACCTGTGAATGCCATATGCAACCATTCTGCTTAACAGAAATTTCATAATGAAGATAAGTACACAGAGATTGTTTATTCAGAAAGACATCCTCCCATAAATTACTCATTTAAAAAAAAATAGAATCTCCTTCAATATGGCCTATGAGTGCTTTAGTATTGCTAATGTTGTTTTCACTGTAACCTCTCTAAAGATGGTGTTGTACTGATTGAAAGCTTGCTGTGCTAAGGAAGTGCTCAGCCATGGCCCACTGGCTGGAGTCAAAAGGCCAGCATCTGGTACTATTGATATTCAATTGCTTCTTTCTTTTGGTTCTTTTCAGCCCAATGTGCAATGCAAAGAGTTGTGTTTTTGTGTTAAGAGCTCTGGTGGAAACACAGTCTTCTAAGCATAAATCTGCTCTTGCTGCCAACACCCTGAATTAGCCAAACAGTCCCAGGCCCAATGCCAGGTGAGAAGGTTTTTTTAAAATCAAAGCAAATCTATCATCTCCTGTCAGACAGCTAGAGACCTTTACTTCTTCGTGTGACCCTTGCGCAGAATTGCCTATTGTACAAATGTAGCAGGAAAATTACAGCCTGGTGATGTATTTTATTGCAAGCATTTTCCATTTTGTATTGACATACAGAGCAAATAACATGCTCTTTCTGTGGTGATTTTTTAAAGCAATACTTGGTCATTTTCAGCAATGAATGAAATAGTAACAAGGGGAGAAATTCAACATGTGCTGGAGAATCCTACAAATCCACTGTTGGTTGTGCCTCCAGTCATCTTCTGTAAGAGTACTATAGAACCAAAATTGAAAAATGGCTTATCCAATTGCAACTTCACGGAGAATTTAGGTAAGAGCAACATAATTACCAACATAGGCATCTGGTTAGGGGGTTAAACACCCTTTCTCATGTGGCAAACACCCTGGGACTTTTAATAGCTACTAAGTGGCCAGGGTTAGGGTTTTAGGTTTCATCTGAAAATACAGGTAACTTAAGGCCATTTGCAGCTGAACATGTATGCAGTGTTTACTCTTTTCTGCAAGTGCACTGTTTATAGCAGGTTTAGTTAAGTTGTGATTAGTGCTAAAGATTTTAGAGAAGATCAAATAGCTGAAGAACTCTGCTGCAAAGTGGGGCAGCTGGGGTGGAAAGGAGGAAACAGGAAACATTTTGTGGTGAAGGCCTTGCTATGTGGAAGCAGCAGACCCAGGGAGCAATTTAGTGCATCTTCTATTGTAGCAAATCTTTCACACAGCCTTGTCACAATGATGATATAACTTTTGTGGGAGAAAAATAGCACTGTTAACAACATAGGTGCTAGTGTCGCACAGATTGATATAAACATATTGACAGAAATCCATTTATGCAGTGGGAGTGACATCAGCAGCAGCAGATTGTCACTGATTAGAGACTTCCTTGGTCAATTCCAGAATCTATAAAACTTCATCTCATTGTATGTGAATCATGCAAACTTCAAAAAAAAAAAAAAAAAAAAAAGGAAGTCTTTAATCAGTGGCAATCTGCCACTGACAATAACATCATTCCCATTGTGCAGGCAGAGCTGTGGAACAGGATTTTGACCATTGCATTGATTCTAATATTTACCGGACAATCCTATATAGTTCTACTCAGGAGGAAGTCTTACTGAGTTCAGCGAGTCTTGTGCATACTGGATTGCCAACTTACTTTCACAACAATGTTACATTGTATTGCTGTGTAAAAACCAATAGACCAATTCTGTCAAATCCCCGTGTACCTTTTAACAGTGTCTCTTGTCCAGAAGAGCCTCTTTCTTTCTTCTTTTTCCTCCCTTTTGAAAGAACAGGCATTGCAAAAGTCAATGTTTTGGTCCAGATATATTAACCATGGCATTTTCCTTCATTTGTCCCTGAATGTGCAATGCTTGTGCTAAATTCCCTATTGTGTCCTTCCCTTTTAACCTAAACACCTATCAGGCAACTGTCTGGCACCATAGCTAGGGTACAGCTGAGCACATCATGCACACAGGTGTTCTAGTCTGTGTCCTGCCAGCAGTTTCTTTTCCCCTCTCAATTGGTAATCAAGACTTTTGGCAGTCTCATTTGGATGGTGAACATAAATGTGTGGCGCAAGTGTGGCCCACCCACTGTGAAAGAATGAAGGATCATTCAACTTCTCTGTCACTTCCTGGTCATTCTCATTCCTGAAGGGACACGTCAAAAGGAGTATGTGAATCATCTAAAAAAAAATACTTAGTTTTGCAGGGAGGTGGGTTTTGACAAAGAGAGAATGGGGGTGATTTAGCTTGTAAACCTCTGTGCAGATGAAACATGCAATGTCCAGCTTGTTTTTCTGAAACCCTTCTTGGTTTTGCATATAGCTCTTTAAGAAGGCACACAGAGAGGTCAAATGACTCTCCTCTAGGTCATTGAGAGTCAATGCTTGCATTCATGTTCCACCTCCAGCAACTGCTCGACTCCTGATTATTTGTTCTAGCCACTCAACCCACCCAGAATTAATTAGCAAGGCAGTCCAACACATGGTGAGTGGTTACTTTTATGCTAGTAACAAAACAACAGTAATATTTTCATGGCAAGGGAGGAAATGTTGAGAGGGAAGACAATCCCTAAATATATAAAGAATGCTATATAGGATAGCAAGCTACAATGTTTGTAGTAGGATGGTTCTGCACAATTCTTCATATACAGAGACTTTCCTGTTCATCATGGAAAGCAATCTAATTATCTTAGATACAGTGTTGCACTAGTATAATTCCACAATTACAGTAGAGTTTTCTCCGTTTCTCTTTTCTTCCAGAACTGTGTTCTGGAGGATTCCCAGACCTCCATATAGTTTAGCCGCAAAGGCTGTAGGAGAGAGGGAATTCCCCTACTCCCAGTTCCATTGACAGAAATGAGACACATTGTTGTTGTTGTTTAGTCGTTAAGTCGTGTCCGACTCTTCGTGACCCCATGGACCAGAGCACGCCAGGCCCTCCTGTCTTCCACTGCCTCCCGGAGTTGGGTCAAATTCATGTTGGTAGCTTCAATGACACTGTCCATCCATCTCGTCCTCTGTCGTCCCCTTCTCCTCTTGCCTTCACACTTTACCAACATCAGGGTCTTTTCCAGGCAGTCTTCTCTTCTCATGAGATGGCCAAAGTATTGGAGCCTCAGCTTCAGGATCTGTCCTTCCAGTGAGCACTCAGGGTTGATTTCCTTCAAAATGGATAGGTTTGTTCTCCTTGCAGTCCAGTGGACTCTCACGAGGCTCCTCCAGCACCACAATTCAAAAGCATCAATTCGTCGGCAGTCAGCCTTCTTTATGGTCCAGCTCTCACTTCCATACATCGCTACTGGAAAAACCATAGCTTGGACTCTGCGGACCTTTGTCGGCAAGGTGATGTCTCTGCTTTTTAAGATGCTGTCTAGGTTTGTCATTGCTTTCCTCCCCAGAAGCAGGCGTCTTTTAATTTCATGGCTGCTGTCCCCATCTGCAGTGATCATGGAGCCCAAGAAGGTAAAATCTGTCACTGCCTCCATATCTTCCCCTTCTATTTGCCAGGAGGTGATGGGACCAATGGCCATGATCTTCATTTTTTTGATGTTGAGCTTCAGACCATTTTTTGCGCTCTCCTCTTTCACCCTCATTAAGAGGTTCTTTAATTCCTCCTCACTTTCTGCCATCAGAGTGGTATCATCTGCATATCTGAGGTTGTTGATATTTCTTCCAGCAATCTTAATTCCGGCTTGGGATTCATCCAGTCCAGCCTTTCACATGATGTATTTTGCATATAAGTTGAATAAGCAGGGAGACAATATACAGCCTTGTCGTACTCCTTTCCCAATTTTGAACCAATCAGTTGTTCCATATCCAGTTCTAACTGTTGCTTCCTGTCCCACATAGAGATTTCTCAGGAGATAGATAAGGTGGTCAGGCACTCCCATTTCTTTAAGAACTTGCCATAGTTTGTTGTGGTCCATACAGTCAAAGGCTTTTGCGTAGTCAATGAAGCAGAAGTAGATGTTTTTCTGGAACTCTCTGGCTTTCTCTATAATCCAGCGCATGTTAGCAATTTGGTCTCTAGTTCCTCTGCCCCTTCGAAATCCAGCTTGTACTTCTGGGAGTTCTCGGTCCACATACTGCTGAAGCCTACCTTGTAGGATTTTTAGCATAACCTTGTTAGCATGTGAAATGAGTGCAATTGTATGGTAGTTGGAGCATTCTTTGGCGCTGCCCTTCTTTGGGATTGGGATGTAGACTGATCTTTTCCAATCCTCTGGCCACTGCTGAGTTTTCCAAACTTGCTGGCATATTGAGTGTAGCACCTTAACAGCGTCATCTTTTAAGATTTTAAATAGTTCAACTGGAATGTCATCACCTCCACTGGCCTTGTTGTTTGCCATGCTTTATAAGGCCCACTTGACTTCACTCTCCAGGATGTCTGGCTCAAGGTCAGCAACCACACTATCTGGGTTGTCTGGGACATCCAGATCTTTCTGGTACAATTCCTCTGTGTATTTTTGCCACCTCTTCTTGATGTCTTCTGCTTCTGTTAGGTCCCTACCATTTTTGTCCTTTATCATGTCCCTCTTTGCACAAAACGTTCCTTTAATATCTCCAATTTTCTTGAACAGATCTCTGGTTTTCCCCTTTCTATTCTTTTACTCTATATCTTTCCACTGTTCATTTAAGAAGGCCCTCTTGTCTCTCCTTGCTATTCTTTGGAAGTCAGCATTCAATTTTCTGTAACTTTCCCTATTTCCCTTGCATTTTGTTTCCCTTCTCTTCTCTGCTATTTGTAAGGCCTCGTTGGACAGCCACTTTGCTTTCTTGTATTTCCTTTTCTTTGGGATGGTTTTTGTTGCTGCCTCCTGTACAATGTTACGAGCCTCCATCCATAGTTCTTCAGGCACTCTGTCCACCAAATCGAGTTCCTTAAATCTGTTCTTCACTTCCACTGTGTATTCATAAGGGATTTGGTTTAGATTACACCTGACTAATGCAGTGGTTTTTCCTACTTTCTTTAGTTTAAGCTTGAATTTTGCTGTAAGAAGCTGATGATCAGAGCCACAATCAGCTCCAGGTCTTGTTTTTGCTGACTGTATAGAGCTTCTCCATCTTTGGCTGCAGAGAACATAATCAATCTGGTTTCGATATTGTCCATCTGGTGATGTCCATGTGTAGAGTCGCCTCTTGTGTTGTTGGAAAAGAATGTTTGTGATGACCAGCTTGTTCTCTTGACAAAACTCTATTAGCCTTTGCCCTGCTTCGTTTTGAACGCCAAGGCCAAACTTACCTGTTGTTCCTTTTATCTTTTGACTCCCTACTTTAGCATTCCAATCCCTTATAATGAGAAGAACATATTTCTTTGGTGTCAGTTCTAGAAGGTGTTGTAAGTCTTCATAGAATTGGTCAGTTTCAGCCTCTTCAGCATCGCTGGTTGGTGCATAAACTTGGATTACTGTGATGTTGAAAGGTCTGCCTTGGATTCGTATTGAAATCATTCTATCATTTTTGAGATTATATCCCAGTACAGCTTTTCCCACTCTTTTGTTGACTATGAGGGCAACTCCATTTCTTCTACGGGATTCTTGCCCACAATAGTAGATATGATAATTGTCTGAATTGAATTCGCCCTTTCCCGTCCATTTTAGTTCACTCACGCCCAGGATGTCAATGTTGATTCTTGCCATCTCCTGTTTGACCACATTCAACTTACCAAGGTTCATAGATCGTACATTCCAGGTTCCTATGCAGTATTTTTCTTTGCAGCATCGGACTTTCCTTTCACTTCCAGGCATGTCCGTAGCTGAGCGTTCTTTCGGCTTTGGCCCAACCACTTCATTAGCACTGGGGCTACTTGTACTTGTCTTCCGCTCTTCCTCAGTAGCATGTTGGATGCCTTCTGACCTGAGGGGCTCATCTTCCAACGTCATATCTTTTAGCCTTTTGTTTCTGTTCATGGGGTTTTCTTGGCAGAGATACTGGAGTGGATTGGCAGTTCCTGCTCCAGGTGGATCGCGTTTAGTCAGAACTCTCCACTATGACCTGTCCGTCTTGGGTGTCCCTGCATGGCATAGCCCATAGCTTCTCTGAATTACTCAAGCCCCTTCGCCATGACAAGGCAGCAATCCATGAAGGGGCAAAAATTTCTATCTGGCCCCTAATAGGACAACCAGTCAGACTCACACTAGATAAAGGGAGCGTGGGTGGGACGAAAGCCTCGGAAAGAGGCTGACCACGTGGAGAAGCGTCCTTTTATGGACACTTCCCCCTCCCCCCGGGTAACAAGGCACTTCTCACGTCTCACGTTCCCCGCAGGGGAAGGCAAAGGAGGTCCGCTATGGCGACGTGCACCAGCAGACCCGACATTTTGAAAGTTTATCCAGAAAATTTCCAGTCAGTGCTGAGGACATGATATGTCAACAGAACCACTGGGGGCCTGTACATGTTGCAGCATTTATCAATCTGTAGGCCTGCTTTTAAACACTTGGAGTCTCAAGAAGGGGTAAGATTCAACTTCTTGAGAGATAACCTACAGTCGATAGCTCTGGATTTTCAGGTTATCTAAGTTACATGGACATTTTTTTTTCCATTTTGTTCTGGGTGTGACCACAACAGTGACAAATACTTTTGTTATGGTGGAGATGATTAGACATCAGATTGCATTATACTGTTAATATAGATCTTATTTCATATTGCTTGCTTTGTTATAATTATACAAAATGTTTGAATTTATTTTATTATTAATAAACTCTTTAGTTGTTAATTGTTGTTAATTGTCATTAATTGTTAATCTTTTTCTTCTCTTTCCCTTGTAACCAGTACCAAATTAGGCCAACTACCGGAGGGGAGGGAGTGTAGGGTGGTCCACTATCACCAAAATAGGATCTACCCAGTGTTCATGTTATGATAACGGCCTCTTCGTGAGGCATGCAGCTGCCAAAGTGGGGCTGTTTTGCCCACCCAGCTGGAGAAGATGAGGCATCGTGGGATCTCAGGCGAGCGGGCGAGAGCAGAAGCCTTAAATGAGGCTGCTCAGCCAGGCGTTGCCCTCTTCGTCGGATAGGAGTTGGCCCACCCGCCCACCCTTTATAGTAAGAATAAGACTAGGTGGTAGCTTCGGGGCCGGATGGGAATTTTTGACTTGTACCTGAATTGGCCCTAGTTGCAAGTGGTTTTTCGCCCATCCCATTCTTACTAGCGAGGGCAGCAGTGGTAAGTTAATAAGAATTGCATTTAAATAGGTCACAATGGCAGGTAGTGCAAAGGGAATAGGTTCAAGTGAGTTCAAAAGTGGGCATTTAGGGGGTGCCAAGCACCCCTCCTCTCAGGTTGGAATTAGCAGAAGTTAGCTGAGGGGAGGGGAAGCAGGGTATTCCTGTTACTTTATGCCCGGGGGCATGCTGTATAGTAGAATAGCATGCTTGTGGATTAGGAATTCACTAAAGAGAGGTCTGGAAAGGAAAGTCAAAATAGACTCCGGGCACAGGCCAGTATTGTACTACGGTAGGCCCCCTTGTGAAAGGGGAATTAAAGTTAATAAAGTTAATAAAATTGTGGCCCAGTTACCCCATGTTACGTGTCTCGTCTCTTTATTCCGGGATGGATGGACAAAGATTGGTGAAGTTGCAGCACACATATTAAAATCTTGTGAAGACATGGCTAGGCTGCAAAGAAGATAACACAGAGAGCCAGTTGAAGCATGGTGTATTTGTGCTGAATAACAATGTGAAGAAAGGGAGTGTTATTGTCCCACCTCCTCCGCATTCAGTTCTATCTGTTTTAAACTGTCTATTTATCCACTAGTTCTCATACAACATCAGTTCAATACTTTTTTAATATTGCATTTTTTGTTTTGTTTTTAGCTTTTAATATTGTTTGTTTTAATATTATAAGCTGCTTTAGGTCCTCTTGAGGAAAAAAATGGGTTGTACACACTTTAAATAAATAAATATAAATATCTAGTTCTGTGCTTAAAACATGACTTATAATTTCAACAATTCTCATTCAATTAGACAGAAAAGTAATTCTTTTTTAAAAAGAATTCCAAAACAGGACACTTTTTTGAGAACTTCTATTAGGTGTGGTTCTATTTGCATTTAAGTGAACACAAGTAAGGGTGTGACCACATGGGAAAACTGATTGCATTTCAGACCTCTTGTGGAATGGTTCAATACAGTCTGTTTCCTGGTGATCATACAACATACAGGGAATTTGTGTTCCAGCCTGACCCTGATCTGTGTCCAAGCTGGACAGGAACACCTCAGCCCACGAAAGTAATAGCCCTACAATTGGACCAAAAACATGAGTTAACCAGGAACCCGAAGGCCCAGTCGTGGATCTACCCCCTTCCTTATCTTTTCATAACTTAAGTTTTTAAATCTTTTTTTATTATTGTTATTTAGATCTAAGATTAGTCTACAGATTAATTTGGGAATTGCTAGGATTTCCTCAGAACACTCTAAATTCTTACTTGCTCCTACAATGAAACTTGTGCGTCTATTCATACAGTAGTGAAAAATGGTTTCAACAAATGTGTTTCTAATGACATTATTTTGGAGTTCATTCATAGTATCCATAAAGGTGACACCATGGTAGTGATTGAGTGCCCATTGATAGTCTTGTAGCACCTTAAAGATGGGCAAATGTTATTTGACATAAGTGTTTGTGGACTGAAGTTTACATCATCCTGTGCAAATGACAGCTTGAGCTGCTATCCACCAATGTAATGGCAAGTATAACCTGTTATTCTTTAAGGTGCCACAAGACTTTCTTGTTTTTCTTGCAGCAGACTAACATGGCTGTGTCCCTTCCCCTGGATATTCTGTTTCAGTCACAGCGAATGGTCTCTCCCACCACCACCACAACTAGGAAGAACTGAGGCCAAAAGGACCCCATTATACAGTAGTCGACACTGTGACCTTCTGCGCAGCCAAGAGCCACTTTGCAAAGAGGGTCTATTAAATAATTGTAGCTCACTGGGAGTTCTGATTAGCATCAGGAAGTACCTCAAACTGCTGGTAAACTAGAGTCATCAGCAGATAATTATTTATAATATAAGAACCCAATTACCCTTTTTACTGCTGCAAGTGCAGAGAAGTGTTTCCCTTTATAACCAATAGATTCATCTATGATTCAGGGCCATGGACATGTTAGCATCCTGGAAGGTTGGTAACAGAGGAGTCATTATTTGAGTGCAATAGAATCAATTCTGTGTTTATGTGTCTATAAAACCAAAGACTTCCTTTCCTGTGGGTAAGATATTTTTGAAAGCCATCCACATTATGAAATGGTGCCTTATTGTTCACTAGCACGAGCAATGAATGCAATAACGATTCAGTTCTGCTTAAAACTCTGCCGAGGAAATATGATCTTCATTCCTTTGCCTCAAGACTTCCCCAAACAATTAGCATTGCACTCACTCCCATCCCGAGATAAGCAAAGATATGTTCTATATCAGTGGGTTAAACAGCAGTGGAAAGTTGTGCAAATAACAACCTTAAAGACACAGCTTAAAAATATGATTTTTTCCCTTGAAATCCACAAAACAGAGATGAGTGAAAGCCATTAATTAAACTCTCTCTCCTCACATAGATGCTTGAAAGAAGAAAATTGCCACAGTATGATTTAAAAAAAAATTATGTGAATGTTACCTTTATTTGCATATCCCAGCTTTGGTTTATAAAATATCAAATCTTCCTTTAAAGGAAAATTTAGAATTGCCAGGGTGATAGGACTGTAATTCTTATGCAAAATATATCCACTATAACAAACGTGCAGTTTCTTTGTAGGTCCAAACATGCTTTCTTAGACTCATATTTCATGGCATTTAAAGGCCTACACATGACTCCTGGGAAGTGGAAATTTGGCAGCAGTAATGAAGAACAGTGTTGTAGTCAAGCTTCACATAGATCAGGCATAATGAACTCCAGTAAAGCATTATTTGGAGTGGGGGGTATTTAAAAAAAGAACAATACGAATAACGTCCTGCTCAAAACAAAACAACAACAACAAACAATACGACATCCCGCTGTTCACACTCTTCTTAAGACATAGACTACTTTAGTCCATAGAACAACGTGAAACTAAACTATTAAAGCATACATTTCTAAACACCATCGGGGGGGACGGACCAGCATTCCCTCAAATGTATGCAGATAGTTCACTTTATATTTGAGGATGAAATTAATACTCAGAGATGTTCTTGTCCTCAGTGAAAAATGGCATCTCAACACATCAAGACATGAGGCTACAAAAAAAGGAGTCCAAGAAGGGTGGGAGCTTCTAATAAAAGAAATTCTAAAGGGACAACTACAAACAATTCCAACAAGAAAAAAAGGTGGGAGGTGGCAAAAAAAAAGGGCCAGTGTGGCTTCACAAAAAGCCCAGGGAGGACCAAAAAACTAAAAAAGACTTGTACAGGAAATGGAAAGAAGGCCAGGCCACCAAGGATGAGTACAGACAAGTAGCAAGGAAATGCAGGGATGGCATTAGGAGGGCAAAAGCTGAGAATGAGCTGAGGTTAGCTAGAGACACTAAAAGCAATTTAAAAAGCATTATTCAAGTATGTGAGTAGCAAAAGAGAAACAAAAGACATAGTGGCACAGCTCCACAATGGAGATGGAAAAATGATAACAGAGGACAACGAAAAGCAGAGGTGCTCAATTCCTATTTTAGTTCAGTCTTTTCCCATAAGACAAATTGGAAGTACAAGTGGAGGGGGCGGACAGGATTGCAGCTGGAGATAGATAAACAATAGTCAAGGAATACCTTACCACCTTGAACGAGTTCAAATCTCCAGGGCCGGATGAAATGCATCAGAGAGTACTGAAGGAACTGGCTGAAGAACTCTCAGAACCGCTATCCATTATTTTCTTGAAATCATGGGAAACAGGTGAGGTGCCAGAGGATTGGAGGAGGGACAATGTTGTTCCTATCTTCAAAAAGTGGAACCTGGGAACTACAGGCCAGTCAGCCTGACATCAATCCCAGACAAAATTCTGGAACAGATTGTGAAGCGGTCATTGTGCAGGCACCTAGAAAAAACTGCAGTAATAACTAGAAGCCAACACGGATTTGTCAAGTGCCCCATGATATCCTGATTAGCAAGCTAACTTGGTGTGGGCTGGATAGGTCAAGTGTCAGGTGGATACACAATTGGCTACATAATCATACTCAGAGGGTGATGATTAATGGGTCCTTCTCTAACTGGGAGGAGGTAACTAGTGGGGTACCCCAAGGCTCAGTCCTGGGCCCTGTGCTCTTCAATATTTTGATTAATGACCTGGATGAGGGAGTGCAGGGAATGCTTGTCAGATTTGCAGATGATACCAAATTGGGCGGAATAGCTAATACCCTAGAAGACAGAAACAAAATTCAAAATGACCTTGATAGGATGGAGCGCTGGGCCGAAAGCAACAGAATGAAATTCAACAGGGATAAGTGCAAAGTCCTGCACCTCGGAAAAAGAAACCAATTGCACATTTACAAGATGGGGGATACCTGGCTGAGCAAAACTACGGGTGAGAAGGATTTTGGAATTGTTGTAGATCACAAGCTAAATATGAACCAACAGTGTGATGTGGCTACAAAAAAGGCAAATGCTATTTTAGGCTGCATTAATAGAAGTATAGTTTCCAAATCCCGCGAGCTGCTAGTCCCCCTCTATTCAGCACTGGTTAGGCCTCACCTTGAGTATTGTGTCCAGTTCTGGACACCACACTTCAAAAAGGATGCTAACAAATTGGAACAAATTCAGAGGAGGGCGACAAGGATGATCAGGGGACTGGAAACCAAGCCCTATGAGGAAAGGCTGAAAGAATTGGGCATGTTTAACCTTGAGAAAAGAAGACTGAGGGGTGATATGATAGCACTTTTCAGATATTTGCAAGGCTGTCATACAGAGGAGGGGCAAGATCTGTTCTCGATCATCCCAGACTGCAGGACACACAACAATGGGCTCAAGTTAAAGGAAGCCAGATATCGGTTGAATATCAGGAAAAACATCCTAACTGTTAGAGCAGTACGACAGTGGAACCGGTTACCTCGGGAGTTGGTGAGTGCTCCAACACTGGAGGCATTCAAGAAAAACTTAGATAATTACCTGGCAGATATGCTTTGATTGTATATCCTGCATTGAGCAGGGGGTTGGACTTGATGGCCTTGTAGGCCCCTTCCAACTTCACTTTCCTATGATTTCTATGATCAAAGAAATAGTCCACCTCTGTAAGTTCTTTTTGCCGCTTCGTGAGAGCAAAAAAGCCAGCAATTTCTTTGCAGCTTTGGCAAGACCCACATATTTTCAGTGAAACATTGTATTTAGTGCACAATGCTTATATTTTGCATTTGAAAAACCTTGTGCTTTGCACAAAAGATTTCTATGAAAGCACAATTTTTGGGGGGGGGGGTGTACAAAAACCACTTTCATAATTTTTTCACATAAAAAAGAGTTGAAAGCAAAAATCTAACAAGTCCCTTCTTACGTTCTTACATTTTCTTGAAAATTAGTAGAACTTTGTGTACAACTGGGGACTCTGCTTTCTGTTCTATTTACCTTTAAGTGAACATGAGTAGGAGTCTGACCACATGAGGAAAACGATTGCATTTTGGACTGCTTGTGGAATGGTCCAGTGCAATCTATCTCCTGGTGATCATACAACATACAGGGAATTGTGTTCCAGCTTGACCCTGATCTGTGCCCAAGCTGAACCATTTTGGCCACTACTTTTGGAGGCTGGGCTGAAGCAATTCCAGAAAATAAAGCAGCCCTTTCCAATGCAATTGAACATACACCTCTTCTGCTGTCTGATCATACCCTTGAACTCCACTTCAGATGTCCCAGCTCAGTATCTTTGGTGGGAAATTAGGGGTCAGGACTAGAGCATAATCATTCAGGCCAGAATGCACAGCTCTCATCCTCTTACTTGAATTTGGATGCCCTGTTTTGGTCCCTTGGTATGCAATTATTTGGGGAAGTAGTTGTGCCATCTGTTTTTGTGCACAACTATTTGATTTACACTTGAGGCTACAGAAAACTTTAAATATCAGCCTTTCAAATATGAAGATTAAGAGTCATAGTGGAGAGTTCTGACTAAACACGATCCACCTGGAGCAGGAACTGGCAAGCCACTCAAGTATCTTTGCCAAGAAAACCCCATGAACAGAAACAAAAGGCTAAAAGATATGACGCTGGAAGATGGGCCCCTCAGGTCGGAAGGCGTCCAACATGCTACTGAGGAAGAGCGGAAGACAAGTACAAGTAGCCCCAGTGCTAATGAAGTGGTTGGGCCAAAGCCGAAAGGACGCTCAGCTGCGGACGTGCCTGGAAGTGAAAGGAAAGTCCGATGCTGCAAAGAAAAATACTGCATAGGAACCTGGAATGTAAGATCTATGAACCTTGGTAAGTTGAATGTGGTCAAACAGGAGATGGCAAGAATCAACATTGACATCCTGGGCGTGAGTGAACTAAAATGGACGGGAAAGGGCGAATTCAATTCAGACTATTATCATATCTACTATTGTGGGCAAGAATCCCGTAGAAGAAATGGAGTAGCCCTCATAGTCAACAAAAGAGTGGGAAAAGCTGTACTGGGATATAATCTCAAAAATGATAGAATGATTTCAATACGAATCCAAGGCAGACCTTTCAACACCACAGTAATCCAAGTTTATGCACCAACCACTGATGCTGAAGAGGCTGAAATTGACCAATTCTATGAAGACTTACAACACCTTCTAGAACTGACACCAAAGAAATATGTTCTTCTCATTATAAGGGATTGGAATGCTAAAGTAGGGAGTCAAGAGATAAAAGGAACAACAGGTAAGTTTGGCCTTGGCATTCAAAACGAAGCAGGGCAAAGGCTAATAGAGTTTTGTCAAGAGAACAAGCTGGTCATCACAAACATTCTTTTCCAACAACACAAGAGGCGACTCTACACATGGACATCACCAGATGGGCAATACCGAAACCAGATTGATTATATTCTCTGCAGCCAAAGATGGAGAAGCTCTATACAGTCAGCAAAAACAAGACCTGGAGCTGATTGTGGCTCTGATCATCAGCTTCTTATAGCAAAATTCAAGCTTAAACTGAAGAAAGTAGAAAAACCACTGGGCTAGTCAGGTATAATCTAAACCAAATCCCTTATGAATACACAGTGGAAGTGAAGAACAGATTTAAGGAACTCGATTTGGTGGACAGAGTGCCTGAAGAACTATGGATGGAGGCCTGTAACATTGTACAGGAGACAGCAACAAAAACCATCCCAAAGAAAAGGAAATACAAGAAAGCAAAGTGGCTGTCCAATGAGGCCTTACAAATAGCAGAGAAGAGAAGGGAAACAAAATGCAAGGGAAATAGGGAAAGTTACAGAAAATTGAATGCTGACTTCCAAAGAATAGCAAGGAGAGACAAGAGGGCCTTCTTAAATGAACAGTGCAAAGATATAGAGAAAAATAATAGAAAGGGAAAAACCTGAGATCTAAATTGGAGATATTAAAGGAACGTTTTGTGCAAAGAGGGACATGATAAAGGACAAAAATGGTAGGGACCTAACAGAAGCAGAAGACATCAAGAAGAGGTGGCAAGAATACACAGAGGAATTATACCAGAAAGATCTGGATGTCCCGGACAACCCAGATAGTGTGGTTGGTGACCATGAGCCAGACATCCTGGAGGGTGAAGTCAAGTGGGCCTTAGAAAGCATGGCTAACAACAAGGCCAGTGGAGGTGATGGCATTCCAGTTGAACTATTTAAAATCTTAAAAGATGACGCTGTTAAGGTGCTACACTCAATATGCCAGCAAGTTTGGAAAACTCAGCAGTGGCCAGAGGATTGGAAAAGATCAGTCTACATCCCAATCCCAAAGAAGGGCAGTGCCAAAGAATGCTCCAACTACCGTACAATTGCACTCATTTCACACGCTAGCAAGGTTATGCTCAAAATCCTACAAGGTAGGCTTCAGCAGTATGTGGACCGAGAACTCCCAGAAGTACAAGCTGGATTTCGAAGGGGCAGAGGAACTAGAGACCAAATTGCTAACATGCGCTGGATTATGGAGAAAGCCAGAGAGTTCCAGAAAAACATCTACTTCTGCTTCATTGACTACGCAAAAGCCTTTGACTGTATGGACCACAACAAACTATGGCAAGTTCTTAAAGAAATGGGAGTGCCTGACCACCTTATCTATCTCCTGAGAAATCTCTATGTGGGACAGGAAGCAACAGTTAGAACTGGATATGGAACAACTGATTGGTTCAAAATTGGGAAAGGAGTACGACAAGGCTGTATATTGTCTCCCTGCTTATTTAACTTATATGCAGAATACATCATGCGAAAGGCTGGACTGGATGCATCCCTAGCCGGAATTAAGATTGCCGGAAGAAATATCAACAACCTCAGATATGCAGATGATACCACTCTGATGGCAGAAAGTGAGGAGGAATTAAAGAACCTCTTATTGAGGGTGAAAGAGGAGAGCGCAAAAAATGGTCTGAAGCTCAACATCAAAAAAACGAAGATCATGGCCACTGGTCCCATCACCTCCTGGCAAATAGAAGGGGAAGATATGGAGGCAGTGACAGATTTTACCTTCTTGGGCTCCATGATCACTGCAGATGGGGATAGCAGCCACGAAATTAAAAGACGCCTGCTTCTTGGGAGGAAAGCGATGACAAACGTAGACAGCATCTTAAAAAGCAGAGACATCACCTTGCCGACAAAGGTCCGCAGAGTCCAAGCTATGGTTTTTCCAGTAGCGATGTATGGAAGTGAGAGCTGGACCATAAAGAAGGCTGACTGCCGAAGAATTGATGCTTTTTAATTGTGGTGCTGGAGGAGACTCTTAAGAGTCCCCTGGACTGCAAAGAGAACAAGCCTATCCATTTTGAAGGAAATCAACCCTGAGTGCTCACTGGAAGGACAGATCCTGAAGCTGAGGCTCCAATACTTTGGCCATCTCATGAGAAGAGAAGACTCCCTGGAAAAGACCCTGATGTTGGGAAAATGTGAAGGCAAGAGGAGAAGGGGACGACAGAGGACGAGATGGTTGGACAGTGTCACTGAAGCTACCAACATGAATTTGTGCAAACTCCAGGAGGCAGTGGAAGACAGGAGGGCCTGGCGTGCTCTGGTCCATGGGGCCACGAAGAGTCGGACACGACTTAATGAGTAAACAACAACAAGGAATTTTTGACCCGCTACCCAGATTGGCTTATTGGTCGTGGGGATTTTTCACCTATCCCACACTAGTTTGGGTTTTTTATAGGTTGTCTTATGAATGTTTACTGTGTTAATTTTTTAGGTCACATGCCGGGTAGTGTGGAAAGAAATGGAATCGGTGAGTGCCCATGGAGTACTATGCAGGGGTTAGCACATCCGTCCTCAAGGCACTGCGGATCGTGAAGTTACAGTGCCAGGAGGAAAGACCTGCTGGGGCCCTCCCTGGGCTGAGGGCCGCCAAAGAGTGGGGGCTTACAGGCCCAGGGGGGGGCTTGTAATTACGCTGGCTGGGGTCATGCTGTCTTGAGGACAGCGCGACAACGGGGCGTGGGACTTGCCCGTATAAGGTTGGTGAGGGGTCCAGTGAGACTTTCGGCACCAAACCTGATTCCACAGTACCGCAGGCCCCTGGCTATGATGCCAAAAGTTGCTGATATGTTTCAATAAAGTGTGGCCTTAGATTTATTCATCACCTGTGTCTCGCCTCGTTATTCCGTGGTGGGAGGGCAAAGAACTTTTACATCATACAATGTTTCCACATATCAGCAAGGTGTGTGGATTTATGAAAGATTGTTTTGAGGAACAATGTTATGGCACTGAAAAACTGTTTAAAAGTATATAATAATGTGTAGCATGTATATAGCGACTTGCCAGACTTCAAAGCAGAGAAATGAAAAGCTGTCAATCTTATTCTTGTTGCATTTTTTTCAGAATTTCACAGCCTTGTCATTCTGCCCTGACTTGTGACCATGTTGTGAGACTTATATCCCCCTGCACAAAAATCCATGGATATTTTTGTGCACTTTTTAAAATAAATAGATATTTTCATATGCAATGTCTGATGTGTCTCTTCTTGTTTTTTCCCACTGTCTAAAGCATGCTTATGTGCATTTTTCAAGTGTACATGTTTTAAGTTGTGCATATTTTGGAAAAGTACACATGGATTTGCACATAGTTTTTATGGTCTCCAGAAAACACCAGAAGCCTCACAAATTCACTGATTTCCAAGGCAAAATGAAATTGTTTCCATCACCCATCTTGGAAGGTGTGAGAAATCAGTGTTTCTGTGGAGGAACACAAGCTGAACAGATATTTTTCCTTCCTAAGGTCAATGGATGTGGATGTGATTTTGATTTTGTAATGCTACCCAACTATTAACTCAACATTTTTAAAACCTACATTGAATAATTATATTCGACAGTAGGATACTGGGCTTCTTAACATACAGCAAATAAATCTGAGGGTTGGGTTACTTCTTTCCTTTTCTTTGAAGTATCTCATGGAGGAAAAGAATGAAGTTCCATAGGAATCTCCTTCACTAGCCATCAATCATCAACTGTCCATTTTGCAAGGGAAGTGAGGTGCCTGTAATGAAATGACACAGCTAAGAAACCAGCACCTGACCCTTAGGAGTAAGAAGACATACTCTCCTAAACTTCTGAGGGCTGAGTTATCGCCCCTGGCTCCCTCCTTTAAAAAAAACCAATAATAATTCCACGAGTAAATGAAGTGCTACATATGAGTGTGTGTGATAACGGAGGTGGAACAGATTCCTCGGTGACCCTGAGCTAAGAAGTGTTGACAGGCTAGACACAGAGACTGAAATTTGAAAGGAAGGGTACAGGAATGTATCTCCCCATCGAGATGGAAACAGCTGCTCCACTTATCAAACAGCAGCAGCATTAAAATAGTTAGTGTGTCTTCTGTGGTGGCCAAGTCACAATACAGCCTTCACCAATTGTGCGATCTAAGGTGGCTCTAAAAGATGGGGACAACAGATGTAGTCAAAACATTGTGCTGTGTGGGGCTGACATAATTAGACCTTCCGTCACCTTCTTGGAGCTTCATCACTTTGCTGTCTTCATCAGCAGTTGTCTGTCCAAATAGCAGGTGTTGTTAGTCTTAGAAGATTTAGAACACGGAAGATCATCCAGAGCCACTGATGTCAGCCTTTCCAGACTCAGGAAGACTCATCCTGAATAGTTCACTTTTAATAATGTTTTTTACCCTATAGTCCTCCACTTTTCTCCTTTTGCAAAAATAGCAAAATATGAAGGCAGGAAATTTTCATAGGTACAATCTGCCACCAAGGAGCATCTCATTTGTGCCATGAGGTGCAACCCACTTACTAAAGGCTAATGAGCTAAATTGTAAGGTAGTAGTGAAGAAACACATCTTCATAGAAAGCAATTTTCTCTCATTAATTGAGTAGGCTCGTTGAATCAGTGGGAATTTGGTGAGTCAACTCCACTGTGAGTTCCATTGATTCAAATGGGCCCACTCTAGTTGCCACTCAATATGCTAATCTTAGAACCTTAGAACTGCAGAGCTGGGAGGGACCTCATGGATGAGAAAGGAGCTATGGACTTTTGTATGGCTTTATAAACAAGGTCACTCTTATTGTGGTTTTCATTTTCTGTCTCTGACACACACACCCCAACACTACTCCCTTCAGAAGAAGTGAAGTTCTTGTGTTACCTGGTCTCAGGGTCTGGTTAAAAGTTCAAGCATTTTCGTTTGCTTCTCACGCATTTTAGAGAATGAAACTTCAAAATGGGGGTAAAAAAACAAGGAGAGATGCTGTTTTTTTGAGAGGCGTTGTCACTCAGTCCCAGAAATTGGAATGCATATTTTAAAAATAATATATTTGTTAGTTTAAAAAAAATGAGGGCTACTGCTGCTGCTTCTTCTTTACAAAGGGCAGTTTAACAAGAATGTTGGGAGGATTATTTTTTCTTCATAAGAAATAAAAATAATTACTCTATGTGTTTCTTATTTGCAGGAATTTGGGGGCATTTTTATTTCTCAAGGTGATTTTTATTTTAAAATGTAGTTAAAAACTAACATAATAATAGCATGTGGCTAACATATAAAGGGTAATGGCCACCAAGCTGTGCACATTAGACTTTTCAGTGATGTTTAAAGGTTGTACATGTTTCAGGCCACTGTTTTCCTCCCAGGCAAGCTGGGGCATGTGTAGGAATACTCAGAAGTCCAACAAACACAGCATGTCACTATCAGGGAAGCCAGGTGTGGGACATCCTGACCCATAGTCCAAGAACAGGCCAAAAGTCCAGTGAGGGCAATAGTCACTACAAACAAACAGGACAAGTCCAAAAAGCAGAGTCAAGTAAGTGCAAAGAGCTATACACAGCCAGGGAGTCAGTAACAAGGGTCAGGATACACAACAGGCCCACACTGGAATCAGAGCCATAGGCCTTTGGACAGTTGGTAGGAGAGTTCAGCTGCAGGACTGGACCCAGTGGAGACCCCTTACTCTTAGGCAGTCCTTTCTCCTGAAGAGGGTGTTGGGTTTCTTTTCCTGCAGCCAAACATCTCATGTGAGGGCTTCTATCCAGGGTCATGCCTTCAACATGCAGTATTTGTGAGGTTCAGTCTCCTTTATCGTTCCTCCAGAGCCACTTTCATTTGGGGGCTCAGAATCCTGCCTCCCCAAAACCATGAAGTGGGAAAACTGATGATAACTGTTATTGGCTACATCTTCCATACTATGGTCAGAGAGCTGAAATCCCATCATAAGGTAGCCAAGCTGCTGGGTGAATTCCCCCCCCCCCAAGTTGTGATAACCTTTGGAGCATCATGATTATTGGTTTTACCGGTTGGTTATCTCAGTGAGATGGATACCAGCTGTGGAGCCAGCAGTTGGGATTTCACTTCCTCACTGTGCCTTATAGGAAAAGAGGCAACCTGTGTAGCTTTGAGGAAGCTACACAGTCCCAGAGTACCTAGAAGAAGGGAATGGTAAAACACTTCTGACTATTCTGTACCTAGAAAATCTGGGATGAGGTTGGATTGGATAGCTCAGTGGTTTAGGCATCTGGCTGTGGAGCCAGAGGTTGGGAGTTCGATTCTCCACTATGCCTCCTTGAAAGAAGCAGGACTTGATAATCTATAGGGTCCCTTAGAACACTGCAGTTCTAAGGTTATTATTATTAATACTATAAATTGGAATCAGCTTGATGTCACATAATTACCATGATGTACAATGGTTACATAGTGCTTCCTGCTGCCTTGGTTTGGTACTGAAACCATGGCTCACACCCTTTGAAGGGCCACAGAAACCTCTCACACTAGGTCTGCCTCCAGAGATCCCACTTCTGGGAATTGGGCTGGAGAGCTGATTGGCTCTTGGGTCTCAACCTGATGTGCCACGTGTCATTCTGGATATATATGACATTCCGTACAAAGATAGCACAAAACTAAAGGGAAAAACAGTTTTTAATCTTCTTATAACCCACATGGCATGCCCAAACAGTAGATGCTTAAGCTTGACCAACAGGTGATGTACTAGATCCAAAATCCGGGAGGCCAAAATTACCGGCAGAAAAATAGTAAATTCAAAGATTTTTATTATTATTTCTTTGTTTTTCAAATAATCCAATTTTCAGGATGTGTAGCTGATATATTAAAATAAGTATTTTAATATTTTAAAACAAATACAAAATTAATATGTACGTCATAACATAATTGTACTACTAATAAAAATATGTTATGTCATAATGGTGCACATGCACATTAAAGCATTAATATAATGATGTAAGCAGGTTGGCTGTTCAAGTTTAATGAAGAGACTAGCTAGAAACAGGTGTTTCCTTGTTACTACTTTGTTCATAAATATTGTATTCTGCTACAGATATATGTAACTAGGAATGCTAAATATTTTGCTACTGGAAATAAAGTCTGGGTAAACAAAAAGGAAAAGGCATTTATGCTATGTACAGCACCTTTAAGGGTTCGTGCTGTCACATACATCTGTGTCAGAAGAAAGATTCTCTCAGGACGCCAATTTAGTTATGCTCCAATTAAAAATTACACATATATTTAAGCATTTACTTAATGCTTGCTACCAATAAGCATTACTTTCTTGAACAAAGTTTTTTAAAAAACAAATTAGGTTCAACTTAACCTTATTCTGAGCAACGAATACACATGCCTTTGTCCACGTTGCAGTTCTGTGGGAGTGCCAAAGGGGATAAAGCAGGCAGGGGAAAGGGATTACTTTGTTAGCCATGTAACTTCTTTCTTCTTTCAACTACTATGAGAAAACTGCAAAATAAATGAGGCAAAATTCCACAAACTCACAAATGTGCCTATCATGCAAAGGACACAAAAACCTACCTTTCCATAGCGTAACACTTGGATGAGCTTTTTGTGTATCTGTGTGAGTAACATATCCCTTACTGAGTCAAACCAAACATTCTGTCACGAGAGCAATCTCTGGCAGTCTAACAAACAGAACAAGACAATACAATGGCCTTTTGCTGTTTGCCCTAACATCTCTTACGGACAGGAGTGCTTCCTTTGATCATCTGAACTTCTCAGATAAGAAAGCAAACATTGTCACTGTGGGTTGGTGTGTTGGACCAAGATTTTGGAGATTCAAGTTCATGTCTCCACTGAACTATGAAGTGCACTGGGTGATTTTGGATCACTCATTCTCTGTCCTCTGACCTTTCCCACAATAGGGTAAAAGAGGAAAGCAGTGCCATTACCCGAACGGTGAACTGTTATAAATCTAACTAATTAGCTAACTGTTGATCAGATAAATAGACAGAGAGATAGAATTTGAAGCTCTGTATAGGCCTCATAGATATTATTAGACCAATTTTGAAATTTTGTTGCTACATAACTGTGTGTTTTAAAAACTACTCCTCCCTCAACTTTCATTCCATCTGGGTACAACACTTTTTGTATTCCATGATGTGTTTATCCAGCCTGTGGCAAGACTTGAGGCTAAGTCCATCAAGGAATAGCTATAACACAGAGCATGGCCAAGCATGCATTTTCTTTCCAAGTATTTTGCAGGTGCTTTAGACTCAGCATTCTCTATCATATGCTTGGCTGCATTCCACTGACATGGAAAGAAGCATGCAACATAGATATCACTTAGACCAGTAAATTCTGGAATGGGAAGGGGATGCACAACAACAGCCTTATGAATTTATTCTGGAGAAGCACATTTTTAAAAAAATGTATTATGCACTTTGGAGTTCAGAATCCTGCATTTTACATGGCTGTGTAAATAACAGGAAAAAAATGTTAACTATATATTACTGTCCACATTGTGACTTCAAGATTTATATAGTCACAAGGCCTCTTAGAATGTGAGATGGAAACCTGTGTTTTGCATTCCAGCTCATGTCAGTTTAGAAAGGATCCTGCCATTCCTGCACTGCAATATGGCTTGCGGTGGCTTCAGTTCCACACCCCACAGGATGTCAAATGTTACATTTTTATGACAGCTGTAAACTTGAGTACTCTTAAAGCAGATGTTTTGATCTGGAAGGTAAATAAATAAATAAATAAATAAATAAATAAATACATACATACATACATACATACATACATACATATTTTTCCTGTAGAGATTTAAAATGTGCTGGAATGCTAGAATTCCATGTCAGAATTTATACTTGGAAATAATTCCCTAGTTGTCCAGGTGCAATGCCATCCATGAACATTTCTGTGAAGCCATATGCACATTTATATTCTTTTGTCTTTACATCTCGAGGCATCTGAGCTGCGATCTATGGTAGAAAGCGTCCTGTCAAAAGCGTAACTTCAGTTGGGGTTTTCTGTATGTTAGAGGTGGCTTCATACCTGGCCCACCAAAAGCCAGGTCACACTGAGGGCCTAGAGAAGATCCACCACATCCAAAGGAGATCCCTGCCCACATCTCTGTCAAGCAAAATCTGCCTTCTTGACACTTTGTGTATGAAAGACAAAGAAAGAGACACTAACTGCCCATGATCAATCACAAAACAAAAACCACCTTGGAGTCGTCATCAATCCTTTTTCCTGAAAGCAAAAAAGAGATCATGATGCCCAAAGAGCTTATTTGCTATTGTCTGCAGTGAAGGTGTACATCAAAGTAATTTTTGCTTTGCCCTGAACAGTAGGCAGAGGGGTTAAACTGAGGTTAAATTGTTATCATAAATGAAAGCAGCCATGCAGCTTCAACATAGTTCTGTTTTGTCTTTCAGTGCAGTCCACAAACTTTTTTTAAATGGCCTAAGCCTTCACTGTAATCCATTAAAATTAATGGGGTTTTGTTGTGGGCATCAATGTCTTCCTTTAAATCCTTCCTAAAGCCCACCTTTTTGGTGAAGCCTTTGCCTTAGTCTCTTAATTATCATCCTTTACTTGGGGGGGGGGGTGTGTGCCAGAGTACATGCAGTAACCTTATGTTTATCCTCTTACCTTTCCTCTGTTGTTCTTGCCCAGTCAAAATTTAGGATCAAGCTAGATACCAAATGCCTGGTCTTCAGCCGAAAACAGCTACCACTTGTCTAGATCTCCTCTGCATCATAATACCCCATAATGGCTTAGTTTTCATTGAGTTAGAAAAACTGTATGTCATTCCTGATAGTTCATATGATGGGATATTTTCCTTTTTTAAAAAAAATGTTACATTTACAGCTTCTCTTTTCCAAAGAGCACAGGGCAGCATACATGGCTCTGTTCCTCCCCGTGTTATCCTCACATCAATTCTGTGAAGCTAGGCTGAGCAAGTGCCCGGGCCAGGGTGTTTCATAGCTCTTTGGGGCCTAGAACCTGGAGGTTTCCAGGCCAACATTCACAACTAGTGGCAGCTGGTGACTCCAGCTGTGTGAGGGGTTGACTCCAGGTTGGAATCTGCATTTCAAGAGTTATCCAGGTACTGTGTCTCCTTGGATATGGTTCAGGAACTTGAATAGCTCCTGTATTAGTCACTGCTGCAGTGACCTTGGCTCCCCAATATCTCCCAGTTCAAATAAACAATTTAGTCGATGTCAAAAACTAAATGCCAGGAAAAGAGTTCTGTTCCAGCCTTCTCTGTGACATGCTAGATTCCCCAGGTCTTATTTTTATATTGAGGGACAGCATCCTATCGCATGTGCTCTGTCACCAAAGTGGTATGGCCCAGATACAGACAACTCACAAAGAACAAATCCAGTCCAACCCAATTTATGTCACAAGAATTGCCAGATCAGCAGCACCCCATTCCCTGAGATTTCAGAGCCAAAATCCAAGACCAGCAAGTGGACTATTTTAGTGACACATCATCATTATCATCATGTACCATCAAGTGGTGGATAGCTTGGTGGTTTAGGCCTCTGACTGCAGAGCCAGAGGTTGGGAGTTCAATTCCCCTCTGTGCCTCCTTGACAGGGCTGGACTCAATCAGCCACAGAGTTCCTTCCAGCCCTGCAGTTTTAAGTCAGTTCTGACTTATGGTGATCCTTTTCAGGGTTTTCCAGGTAGAGAGAACTCAGAAGTGATTTACGACCTGCTTGTTCTGGGGACATCCTGGGACTTCACATCTTGCCCAAGGCCACACAGGCTGGCTCTGTTCCCAGGAGGTGCAGTGGGGAATCAAACTCCCAACCTCTGGCTCCACTGCCAGATACCTAAACCATTGAGCTATCCAGCCAGCTGTAGCGACACAAGGGATGGAATATTCAGGAACAACAATTACAAAATGGTGTTTTTGATATCAAATGTGAAGACCTAATGGCTGAAATGCTGTTATGTAGCCCTGCCTGTAGGGAATGGGAAGGGCATTTTTGGCAGTTGCTCCATTTTGGCAGTTTTGGCCACCCATGGAACACTTCCTTGTGCAATTTCAGGGTGTTCTGAAGCATCTCATTCCCTGAGATTTCAAAACAAACCCAAGACTGGGAGAATGAACCCAAACCTGAGTGTCAGGGCTCGACCCTAAGCCTTGGCCACAGGACATGTCATAAGAATGGCTGCTCTCTCATTTTGTAGGTTTGGGTAGTGGATTGTGAGGTAACAAAAAATATCAGGAAACTGGGACACACAAAGGCAACTGACTGAGAAAGAGGAGGTGGAGGAAACGAGGTGCATGGCTCTCATTTTTTGGCAATAAAGCATAACATTTAATGATACTTCTGTGTTGGGCTTTTGACTAGAAATTCTTTGGAGTTTTCTATTCCTTGGGCAGAGACCAAACATCTAATTGCACCCTTTTCCATTTTATTGCCAAGTTTTTTTTTAAAAAAATGAAACGTATCTTCAACATCTCAGGTTTGTAACAAGCTTCAACAAGCTAAAAACACTTGGTGGGAATTAATTTTGAGGAAAAAAGGGACACACACAAACACCCCTTTTGGAGATTCACATTTGTAATGAAAAGGCATTGCATCAAATATGCCACCAAAAGTGTTCGGAGTATTTGAAAGCCTGCAGATGGTTAAGACACCTGCAGTCTATAACCATTTACCTCAAAATTAAACGTGCAAGCTTTAGGGATGGGCTACCTTTGGAGACGCTGCAGCCCTTTTTGAGACAGACAAGTTTCAATAAACACCCTGTCACTTCTTGTTTATAGAATTAAAAGAACTTCCATTTTATTCTCCCTCTAAACATTCCACCTTTTACACAAAGCTCTTTGATGTCTTCCCTCCCCCTTCTGTCTGCCTAACAGCAAACGCCCTGGAGGGAATTCAATAAAGCCTCCATTTAGAGCTGTAATATGGCTGTGTCCGCACTTTAAGCAAAAGCTGTTTATGCTACTTCCATTTTTAAAGAAGAAGGGGAGAAATTAAACCTTGCAGAGGACAAAATCCCACTCCTCTCAGCATACAATCCAGGTCACTCAAAGGCCACTTCTCACAATTTAGCTGTGACACTCTACGTGGAGAGCGTTTTTAAAAAAATCCCTTGATTGCTATAATTTTTATTCTCACCAACAGCCCTTTTACATTTCTCTTCACACCACACTTCCATAGATGCCTGACTAGAAGAAAGGGTAACAAAGCTTCTCTTATATTGCCAGCTCAGCAGAAGGTCAGCCCTTTGGGGGAGTATTGCAAGCTTGCAAAGTGATAGCCCCAGTTAAACATTATGCAGGCATGATAGACTAGCAAAGGAAGCCCATGTTCTCTCTCTCTCTCAGTAAAATCAATCACACCACAGCTTAGCCATCAAGATAAACTAGTTCCATGGAGACCTTGACCAAGGCAAGACATAGTTGGATGATGCCAAATTACTTACATGCATCTTCCCCCCCCCCCCCCCCCGTAGTTGCATGTTTTAAACATGCTGGGAATGCCTTATATTGGCTTTTATAACCCAGTGGTCTTCAGGGTGGAGGTGGATTACAACTCCCATCATCCCCAGCTGGCATAGCCATTTGATGCTGGGACTTGTCATTTGACATATTTAGGGGAGCCATACAATCACTTGAGAATCCACCTCATTGGCTCAACATTCTTCCAGATAGAACATTTTGTTGTCCATTTTTAACCTACTTTAGTGCTGAGGTTATTGGCATTTTATGTGACATCCATATGATGTGAGACTTATATCAGTTCTGACAGGGACACAACCCATGACTTTCCGGGGATTTTTGTACCTTCTTGAGGGTTGGTTTAATATTTATCTCAGTTCATTTGAAATGGCATTTCCCAGATAAAGTTCATCTCCACTGTCAGTGGAGTTTTGGCAATTATTCAATGAGCTTCCATTTACTTCAAAGACACACACAAAATGGCTCCATGAAAAAAATTCAAGTAGGGAAGAGTCTTTCCCCCCCATTTTTTTGTAAGTGTTTTAAAAGGATTTCCCAGGGAGAAACTGCTTTTAGAGAAGTGCCTTTAGGTCTCTTTTGAATAAATGGAAAAAAGAGGAACTAGAGTTATTTCAAAGCTTCCAAACTCTCTTGCAAACTTCCCAAATTCAACAAAGGGTGTGCTGATATATGTGTTGTTTTCCTTCTGTGCTTGTGGCCACAATATCCTTGCTCATATTGGTGATTTATGCATTTAGATGCTTCTCCAGCATGTACTTCAAAGAGGTCCAATCTTGTACATAAGCACTGCAAGGCCCTGGGGTACCTCACTCCTGTATATAAAATCCACTTTCGAATTGACTAAATTGCATATCCATGTTACCTTCTGCCACGTGGATTGTTGCCATTGGAAGAGATTTTCAGAAATACAATCGTAGAAAGGGAATAATGTTTGAAAGTGGAAAATGTTGCAGACGGCAAGGTGACACAGCATCCATGTGACCAGATTTCCCTTGAAAAGTGCAGCATTTCTTGTCTTCTCTTTTTCCACATTAAATGGAACATTTCCTCACACAGGGAATCTCAAAATGGGGATGCCGGTTTCTTTTTCCACTGTTACCCTTCAGAGCAATTATTTTTTGTATAACCTGTCAAAACGGGCCATTGCACTTAGTGACTGGATCCCTCATGAATCATGAGACAAAATGATGGCTGAAGTTCAGTTTAAAAGTTCCAAACACAGCCCAAGGCCTTGCTCAGAGTGCATGCCTGAAGGCTGCACAGGTGGGGGACCTTTGCCCGCCCTGCCCGGATCAGGAGGCTGCCCAGTCTTGCCTGATGAGGGCAGGAAAGGGAGACTTTATGAGGTGGACCTACCCTCCAGCAGGCCTCTTTGTGGGGAGAAGCAACCAACCTTCCCACCCTCAGGGTCCAATGTGAGGTTAAGTGGTCGCTTCAGGATTGGATAGAAATTTTGGACCCCCTGATTGGTGTATTGAACAAAAGTTATGAGGGTAATTTTTGCCTCTCTTGCACTGATTGTCCACAGGGCAGATATGGACTGACCAGGGATGTTGTTGTTACTAAATAGGTCACACTAGCGGGTAGTATGGATGGAGAAATGAGCAATGTGAGTTCCCAAGGGTTACATGGGAGGTGTTACTGCAACCAACATCTCAGCACCGCAGATCCTGAGATTCAGTTGTCGGCCACCTAAGGTGAAATTTGGATGAATGGTGGCCAGGAGGGTCATCCGAATGTTAGTCAGCTGGAAACAGGCTGTTGACATGACAGCAAAGATGTGGGGTTTGGGACTCATTCTTGGGACCCATTCTATGGGGATCAGGGCAGGGGTAAACAAGAACCTCTGTCACCTGCCCCAGGCATCCACTCTACAGTAGGCCCCTCTTTTTTAACAAGGGTTTAAAAAGTTGTGTCCCTAGTTAAACTCACCATCTTGTCTCCTTATTTCTGGGTTGGGTGGGCAGTATCCCTTTCTTGTTTGCTTATGATCAGCACTTCAGCTGCAGAGATACAAAAGACTACAGCTCTCAGCTTCGCACCCTCTCTCTCTTTCTTCCTCTCTTCTTCCAGAGCAAAGTTTGAGTTTGAAACCGCAAAGTCTATTATAAATGTTTTCATCATGACCCATCTCTGTCACTCCTTCTGATCTCACACGGCTGTAAACTCAGACACATAAAAAAATTCTAAGCCCAGTTACTAGGCTTTGTTTCTCCCCTCCCTCAATTGTCCAAGTCAAAAGGATTCTCAAACAGTAAACAAAAAATTGTTTCCAATACAATATAATTGGAACAGCTTTTTAGATACAGTGACAACCAGATGCTGAGAAAAATATGGGTACAATTAGAAACATTTTTCAGAACATGTGTACAGAGCTCTCACCAGCCATTCTGGCTATTACTAGACATCACCCTCTCTAGCAATTTCTCCTTGCTTTCCCCTCTTTTCCCTTGACTGGATAACTCAGTGAGTTAGGTATCTGGTTCCAGAGGTAGAGGTTGGGAGTTCAGTTCCTCAACTGTACATCCCAGAAGAGCCTGCCTGTGTAGCCTTGGGCAAGCTGCACAGTGCCAGAATGCCCCCCAAAAGAAGGGAAGGATAAACAATTTCAGAGTATTCTGTACCTGGAAAACCCTGGAAAGGGTTGCCACAAGTTAGAATTGACTTAACAGCACAGAATTAAATTTCCCTCTTTTCCCTTGGAATGCAGATACCGTATATTCTCTGCTGCTCAGACATTGAAACTTGGAAGGCAGAATCTTAGGAGACAAGGAGAATGGCTGGAGCAAAGTGTAAGTCATGGGGCAAGTCTGGCTATGCATTGTGATTTTAAAAAAAAACTTGAGAAACATAGGGCAGAGCTAGTAATACATGAAAATGAAGATGGCCACAGAATTAACCTGTGCTCAGAAGTAACATCATAAATGTTGCCTTTTAAATTGTAATAATGGATCATAAACCAAGCCAAGAATCCTCTTCCATTCCAACTGCCCTTTCCTCTTCGCAGAAACACTACTTGCCTGGCCCATTTCAAAATGTGCATACCCTTCCTTTTATTTCTTTTTAATAAACACAGTGGTGTGAGTGGTAGCAGAGGCCTGTGGTATAAGAAGAGGGGGCTTCTCTCCCCAGCCCCTTTTCACTCCACTGTCCTGAGCACTAATTAGTAACATGCTGGAATGATGGAGCCATTTGGCCTGAAGGAAATGTAGTTTAGCTAACCTCCTTGGGTAGAGAAAATGGCCTAGGATTTTTTATGTTGTTTTGTTCTTCAGAAAGCTGATCCGTCTCTTGTTCCTATCCCAACTACAGGAATATCAATATTTGTTCGCTGGAAAGAATATCTCCTGTCTTCCTGCTTCTCTAAGTAATTTGATATATTATCAGGATCTTTTCTTATGGAGATCCTGATTAGATAGCTGGATAAATAGATATTCTTTTGTGGAGTCAGACAATAGTTCTGATCACAATAGAGGATCTTTTGTTTGGTTCCAAACCCATGTGGATAAGGGTTCAGATGCCACAAGATGACTTCTTGTTTTTGCTGCAAGGGACTGTCATAGCAACTCTCCTGGAGATCCTGTGCCCAGTTTCCTTATGCCTGGTTCAAAAGTACTACCCCATTCTCTCTTTCTCAAGAAGTCAGAATGCACCTGGCAACCTGACACTCCTTCTGTATCCGCGAGATGAATGGAATACATACTTGGAATTTTAAAGTTTGAAAAATATGCACACACGTAATCCCAGACTAGATGTGTGTGGATTTGTGTCTTTGGGCTGGGAGTTGTAATAAAAAAATCTGTGCACTGTATCCCACTCTGTGTAGTTGGTTTACAGATTTAATATAGAACAGTGATCATACTGTTCAGGCCATGCATGGAATGAATCATTCCCCTATTTAAATATTACACCTAAGTGCATCTGTCTAGCAGGACAAATGTGCTTGGTGGGTGAGACAGGAAGATGTACTTTAGCCGCCCACTACAATGCATGAAACAGAATGGGGAAGAGAATATTGCCAACATATGGCCTGCCTTGATTAATCACAGGCGTTTTAGTGGACAACTTGCTTAGATGTTTAAATATGGAAATATCATCATATCAATTAAATATTTTATTTCTTCAGAACTATTTTAATAACCTTTTGATACTTCATAAATTCCAAGGACCATTAAAAAAAAAGATTCTGAAGATAAAAAAGTGCTTTGGTGCATTCTTGTATGATAGTAGGCACCTTCTTAGAATACTTAGTCTTGAGTGAACATGGGGAGTGATTTAATAAAGAAACAACTACCTTTAGCTACTTCTGTTATCCCCTCCCCATCCACTACTTGATTTAGTGGTAGTATCTCTCAGTCAATCAAAAGGCCTTAATAAGCTAATTTGTCTCAAGACGTCACCAATATTTGCTTTAGTATTGTGGAAGAGTTAACCCCAAACTTCTCGGTTTGGAATGCTTCAGACATCTTTGTTTTTCACACAGAACTTTGTGCTGGAGCATAAGAGATTAATACTCTAGAGAAGCTCTCAGGCGTGACATTTAATTGGGAATCTCTGACAGCAACCCGATGATCAAGCAGGTAAGGGGAAACTAGTTCATAAATGACAGAGTTTTAGTTACAGTTATATGCTAGCTGAAATCCTGTTTGGTAAGTTATGCCATATAAGGCTGATGACATCATCAACTGTGGTGATTTTTCAGAAATAAAAATGTTTGGTTTGTATCCTTCTCCCCACCCCAAAAGTCCTGAGGCACCCATTGGGAGATGTGGGATGGATGCTGGTGAAGTTTTTAATTTCTGAAAATCACCACCAGTGGTAGCAAAATTAATTCTAAAGAATGTCTGTATCATGCTCTGTTACTGTATGCTTTTACCTATATTGTTATTTCTTTCTTTACAACTTTTTTATTTCTCATAATCAGATACAAATGCAAACATCCCCCATAAGTAAAGGTGTCAACAAGCAAGCAATGAATCCTCTTCTTAAAAATAAGCTCCATTATGTTGAACTGCATTGAGTAACTTACGTTGTAGAGTTTTGAATTTTGGTTAAATTCCTCTAGCTGTGCAGCAGAAACACAGGGTTTTACAGAGCAGAAGTTCCATAGATTAGTCCACTCCTTTTTCTCTCATTAACTGGCACTTACAATCAGAATAATTCACTCTGATACATTAGTAAGAGAAAGAAAGAAAGAAAAAAACATTTTCTTTACTTACAGTTCTGAACAGATCAAAAAGCAAACTAACAAAACATGGCTGCCTGCGGCAACAGGCCTCAATAGACTAACAACTTCAACAGACTGCTAACAGCCAGCAAACAATGGGGGGGGGGGGCGGAAGCAGAGCAGAGAGATGGGACTACCTTTGAATCAGAGGCAAGGAAGAAACTATTTGTTAGTGCTGTTAATGACTGACAATCACCCCAGCTGAGAAAGGTCCCTCCCACTACACCCACTAAAAGTAGCATGTAAAGTTGCAATAACTTCAACAAGTTCTGGGGTGTTTTCTGATCCTATTGAGAATGTCAATATATAGCAAGGTATAAAGCTGCTCCACGACCAAATACACTGGTCAAAAAAGGTGTGTTAGTGGGTACAGAATCAAGGGAATCAGTATGGAATGATAATTGTTTACTGTATGTTTTTGTCATTGTAAGTATGTTATGGTTGTATTTTAACTGTTTTTTACTATTGGAATGCACTCTGGTATAGAGCACAATATAAATAAATATTATTATTATTATTATTATTATCATTAAGGGCATTTAACAATGAGAAAACACATGCTTACATGAAGTGGAGTGTTTGTCTTAAGCAACTGTCATCTTTTTTCCTTTAAAAAGGTAGCCAAGTCTGTATCTTAACAATATTACTAATTTCCCATTCTATACAGCCAAAACCACCACGCAGGAAAAAAACCTGAAACCTGAAGACAAAGAGCTGTAGTAATTTATATGTCAGAAACCCCAATGTTAATATTGTCAGGGGGCAATCGTCTGTTCCAGTAACAAAAAAGTCTTGGTTGAGGGAGTTGGCATGCGACAGGCCCTCCCAGATTTAACATATACAGCAGAGGACAATTTTGCATGCCAGTTTAAAGGACTGGCAAATTATTAGACTGACTGGAGAATTAAGACCTCCCTAAAGTGAGCCCAATGAAATGAATAGGGCATAAGTCCCATTGACTTCGATAAGGTTACTCAGGATAGGACTAACATAGCACTTAGCTTAAACTCTCCAGGCTGCATTGGCTTTTGCAAACACCAAACCCTTTTCTTCTGAAATATAGAGATATAGTACGATATGGAATTCTGCTGCTTCTGGAATACATGGAAATCAGAGGGAGGTAGATAAAACGACAGAGTAAATATAGTCAAGGAGAGATTGTTGGGCACAACACTATTCTTCCAAACGCCTGTCTCTCCCCCGCACACTTGTGCTGGTGGGAAATCTTTACTAATATGACTGGAACTGAATATTGGACAAAAACACTAACAAACTGAAAAGTATCGTATTTCTGAGAAGTGTCTGGCTTAAAAATATTCTTGCTGGAGTTACCATATGCTTCTGATTTTGAGAGACAGCCCATAATTTCAAAGGTTCTCCCTTGGTTTGAAATCCTGCAGCCCCATTGAATCCAGCAGCTACTTTTTCAGAACCCTTCAGCAATAGGAAAGCTCATAAAACAATCATCGGATCACCGCACTGCCTTTCATTTGGATATTTGCTTCTGTCAGTGCATTCTGCTTACATTTGAGAAAGGGGCTTTGCTGGAGGCAATATGTTTGTGTTTAATAATAATTTAAAAAGTGATTAAGAAAAGGAAGGAAGGAAGGAAGGAAGGAAGGAAGGAAGGAAGGAAGGAAGGAAGGTCAAATTTCAGATTGTAAATGCAGTGGGTTTTTTTTTTTCTTTCAAAAGGTTTGTAATAATTCAAAGCAAACATGTATTTGCCTTAAGAAATGTGAAAATTGATTTTTTGGAATCACTCTCTTTAATAATTGACACACACACCCTCTCACACATATATTACACACATTAGAAATATGAAATGAGAAAAAAAATAATGAATGTCTTTAAGCCTTTAAATCTGTAATTAATTGTTTTTAGTATTTATAAATGCCTCTTGACTTCCTGTGCTGCTGCTGATCAGACTTCATGAGCCTAGAGACTAAGATGCATACAAGCATGAAGTTAAAAAAATGCAGTCTCTGATTTTTAATCTCTCTTGATCAGCAAGCGCAGCTTTGCTATGTAACCTACATGTACATTAAATTCAAATGCTGATTCAGTCTTCAGTTTTCCTTCCTGTATTCTATTCTCCAGATGGGCTGTCTAACCTTTTTTTAAAAGTACATTGCCCCCCCCCCCCACCTCAGAATAATGAGGCGAGACAGTCTTTTGGTGGGCAAACCAGGGCCACACTTTATTATCCACTGTTATAACAACTTCAAAATCCAAACCAAAGAGGGGGCCTGCCGTAGTGTGGAATCAATTGTGTAACTGGGTGTCACTGGACCCCTTTTCATGACAATGGGCGAGTCCCGTGCCCCGAGGTCACTCGGTCATACCAACCGGACGACCCTGGCTGACCATGTTCTGACCACCCCTGGGCCTTGAGCCCCCATTCTATTGGTGGCCGTTGGCCTACTTGTTGTCACAGCGCATCCTCCCCCACCACGCTGTAATCTCATGACCCGCAACATGGATACATTTGACCAATAATTTCAAACGCAGTAAAAGTGAAAATGATTCAAATAATCAATATTCAAAGAATCTGAAAAGGTAAAAGCATTCCCATATGCACAGTAGTTCAGGAGGAATGAATAAGAGCAATTCAGTCAAAATCCAGTCCTTCTAGATGGACCTAAACATTCTTGATTATCCCTACCCTTGGAATGTGGAATGTTGGATTATAACATCTCAGTCACCAGCCAATCTGTGCTGTGCATGTACAGCCAGCTTCCGCCATGATCTCTTAAGACAAATAATTCAATAGAATGTAATGGGAATACTTTCTCAGCAGTCACACTTCTGAAGTAAGGTGATTTGCCACACAGGGCTTTAGGATCCTAGAAAAGAAATGATCCTTCAGGAATGTGCCTGATTCACATGCCCAGAGTCTAGAGTCTTGGGTGTAGTAGCTATCCAGGATAGTTTCCTTCAGCACTGAAAAAGTGAGGCCGGATGGGAAGTATAGCCAGGCTCACTCTAAGGTTGCTCCCATCTCTGTCAGTTCTCTCCCAACTTGCAATATTCACTGCCAGTCTCCTTTGTTAATGTTAAAGTGCTGATCCCAGTTAACCTAATGCAGGTGCCTTGCTTCTACATACCAGATGTGGGCACAAAAGCCATTTTCTAATTGATTCTTGCTGAATGTAGAAGAGCTGGTTTTGATGGCATGCTTGTTCCTGGCTGGGCTGAAGAAAAAAAAAAAAAAGACCCTTCTTAACTATCATCAACCACCACAATTGAGAGATTCTTTGTTTGTGCATGTTTGACCTCAAGCTGCCCTCTCTGCACATTTTTGCTTGCAATGAAATGTATGAGTAGAACTAACCGCAGCAAAATGACAGACTACAGTTAAAACCCTAAGTGGAGTTCATAGACCTTGGGTGAAGTTTCTTTCTTTTTGTGCAGTTTGGAACCCCAGCCCTTTATTAAACATTTATGTTCCCTACTAATGTTTGGTTCCTGTTGGCCCAGGAATGAAATATTTGATAAACTTTATTTTCCTTTCCTTTGGGGAGAGTTGAACCTACTCCATATATCTGACTGTGCTGGAGCTACTACTTCTCTCCAGCAAGCCTTGCAAGAAAAGCAGAGAGGGAGGGTTAAAAATCTTCTCTTTCTTTCTTCCATAACAGGATTAGAAGAGCAAACATTTGTAAGGCAAATTGTACTTTTGTTGGGATGGAGGGGGATGTTCCCCTGGGTGTTCTTAATCCAACTTGAGAGAGATATCCTGAGGCAATCAACTCATTTGCAAATTCTCTACATTTCACTCCCTGCTGGAGAAGGAATTAATTTACCACCATCTCTGCCCAAGCAGGAACATATACAGCTCTTCCTTCCAGAATATATTCATTTGTCACTCTCAAGTTAACTTTCTTATAGAATAGATGTTTATGTTTTCATCAACATGATCCCCTTTAGGAAGATCATTGTGCACATGTGAACACATGTCCTGAAAGTACAACTATTTAGAGAGAATACTTAACGAGGAGGGGAATGTTTGCGATGGGAGAGCCATAATTGGAAAGAAAAGATAAGTAGCTGTGCACTTTATTTCCATAGATATGACACTGATTAATCAGGGAACAAAATGTAATTTGTGGTGAATAACACCCAGTGCCTCATCCATCAAGACTTTCACTCAGGGTCTGGGAATGGGGGTTTAGGTAGCCTTCTTAGCCACATACATATAATCCATATATATAGACATATCTATATAACCATAGTATCATTACTGCGCAGGTGGTATGTGTGTGTGTGTGTGTGTGTGTGTGTGTGTGTGTGTACCACCTGCATAATAATGCTATGGCATTAATAAATGACAGCATCTCATTTATTTTCTGGAGGAAAACTGCCCCAGTCCTGACAAGCTACAAATTGCCCAGTCAAACTGCTTCTGGGCTGGACTGCTTGAGAATGCAAGTAGGAGATTATATGTTGAAATGCTGTCCTGTAAAAAAAAATTAAATTAATTTTTTTTAAAAAGGCCTGCTCTCAGCAAACTATAGCAGGGATAAAAAAATCCCACCCTACCCTTCTCCCGGATATACCATTTCTTTTCGTGTGTTGCACCTCTGGAAGGGTTTAAACTGGCAGCCCCCACCCTCCCAGCCACTAGCAGTTTCAGGTGGTAAGGCCTATAACAGTTTTACCTTGAGAACTGCTGTTTGTCTAGACTAGATCAAGCCTAATTTGATGATTTCCATAACTAGTGCAAAAATGAAAGTAAAACAAAACAAAATCCATAAATCTGCAGTACTGGCCCAAGAAGTTTAGTACCTTGGTATGACAGGGGGGTAAATTTGCTGCTCTGAAAATGGAACATTCTGCCACATTTGTAAATCTATGATATGGGTTTGATTTCAGTCTCTCCCCCTCCTTTTGTCTCAGCTTAGTTTTCCACTCAGAGCTAGACCCCCCAGATGGGGTTTGTCAGATTCTGACTTCCTCTAACAGTAGAATGAAAATTCTCTTCCCATTTTTTGATTCCCGTTTTCATGAATGTAAGCAAAGAAATGTCTTGTATTCTATTTATCATCTTTTACTTCTAGCCCTACATTTCTACAAGTGACCTTAACCTTCAACATGATCCCTTTCCTGAGTATAATATGGGGACCATGTATCCAACTTTGCAGGAATGAGTTTTCTATACAATAGCATCTTGAGTTTCAGAGGTGGGACACCTACAGAATTCCAGATACTAGTGGACTCCAGGTCCCATCAGCCCCTCTAGCTTGAGGAATGATGTGGTAGTTCATCCTAAGGAACACATGTTTCCCATTGCTGTGCAATCTGAAGGGTTACTCAGTCCAAATCTGGATTTAGGATAAAGAAGGGAAAGCCAGGGGCCTCGAAGTTACTCATCCAGTGTTAGCCCCTGGACAACAGACTGAGTGGATAACACAAGTACTTGTAGAAGTACTTCTACAAGTTAATTCTAAAAATGAGAGTAGCCCAAAGAAAAAATTATAACTTACCACCGAAGTCTGCTCTTCCTCTATGCCAAATTTGTGGAAGTTTGGGCAAAGGATTTTCAATTTATGACTTTTAAGAGTAAAACTAGAGCTTTAGTGCCTATATCGTATCATAGTTTCATCCATTCTGCCCATCTTTTCATTATAAAATTAGCTAATAATTAATTTTAAAAAACTGCAAATATGTTACGTGTCTCAAGTCACTTCTAATGTGTAGTGACTGTATGAGTTAATGACCTCTCAAATGTCCTATGATTAACAGCACTGCTCAAATCTTGAAAACCAACAGCTTTGCATGTTAGGTTTTTCTCTCTTCTTACTGCCTCCCTTCTTGACAATACTGTCTTTTCCAGTAAGTTCTGCTCAGGTCTTGCAAACTGCCAGCTGTGGTTTCCTTTATTAAAACAATCTGTCTCATGTTAGCTCTTCCTCTCTTCCTACTGCTGCCCCCCCCCCCCCAATTTTCCTAGCTATATTGTCTTTTCTTATCTGTTCTGTGTGGCATGCACATGATAGGATAGCCTCAGTTGACTCCTTTAGTGAGAGTTCAACTTGACTTGATTGAGCACCTACTTTTCTGCCTTTCTGGCTGTGGTAACTGTATGGCTCTCTTCCAACACTACATTCCAAATGAGTTGATTTTTGACCTTGTCTTTCTTCATTGCCTTTCTTTCACATAATATGGATACTTTTGACCTTGGTTTCTAATAACAATCTTTGCTAACTCATAGCTCTCCCTTTTTTCCCCATTTCAAAAGGCAAGGGGACATTTTTTGGGAAAACGAGCACACAACATGTCTTTAGACCTTTTGGTCCGATATAGCTTTTCTTCCTCAGGTTGCCTACCCAAAAGAAACAGTTTGGAAATTGGAACACAGCTTTCAAGTCTGCACTCTGCAGAATGAGCATGACAACATTAGTTTACCTGGGAGGTTAAAGGGTGTTTGCACTTGTTGAAAAACAGCCCTAACATTTGCTTTGTATTTGGGTGAGAAGTGGTTAACTGATGAAAAAAGGAGTCAGTTTTAAGATTTTCCCTTGCTCAGTGTCACTTTGTGAATCATAGTGAGCACAAAAGGATATCCTGTAGATCAGCCATCCTCAACTTTTTTTTTTGTCAAAGCCATAGACACAATATGAAAGAAATATAGGACAAATCAGTATTTTAATGAACCTTATAAGGTGCTGTTTCCAGTCTATCGCCCACTTCATATGACCTCCATTGAGAATGGCTGTTATAGACCATCTTGACTGCTGCCATTGGTGTTTTCAACATTCAGAATGCCCTTCACTACATAAAGCTTGGCATCCTTTTTCCTGCCAGGAATGTGGGCACAATACTGTGCAGAAATATCAAGCCATTCCTTGGCATTTTGAGATGTAGATACAGAAGCACAATATCCCAATTTGTTTGTTCGTCTGTCTGTTTTTTTTGTTTTGTTTTTTAAGAATTGAATTTGTATCCATACCTAGTCATGATAATATATACATGAAAATATACTGATGATATATTTATACTCCAGTGTCTGAGGAAGTGGACTTCAATTCACGAAAACTCATACTGAAATAAAACTGTTGATCTCTAAACTACTAATACATTTTTTGCTTTCTTCTTCTCCTCCTTCTTCATTTTCTGCTTCTTTTAATTTTCTTTGCCAACATGATGAGACAGATTAACACAGCTTCTTCTTTGGGAATCATGCAAATCTGTATTCTCCTTTCTTTTGACTATGCATTTATTCTTTCTTGATGATGACTAAGTGTCCAGCTGAGTATAATTAAACTAAAGTGGCCACTTCTACCACTTGTGTTCACTTATTACGTGATAGATAAAGAAGACAGAACCCATGCTGTTAAAACACATCTTCATTTTGCAATGAAGATGCAATCTTATTCACAATTATCTGGAAGTAACATAGAATAGTCTGTTCGATATCTACCTTTGGATGTTGCTAGGAATCATTCTCCTGTTGAACCAATGAAACTGGAAATGGTGGTGGCCCTAGAGTTTTAGACAGAACTACTGAGCAGAACTTCTGGATAGTTTTTATTAAGCTAAGAGCTTATTTTTTTAAAATGCACTTCTACTGCAGGATTATCAGTTAAAATCCAAGCATTTACTTCAATTCCAGATTTTCAGTGGTGATTGCTTTTAGGACACAATCCAGTCAGTTAAGCACTAAAAATGCATTTATTTCAATAAGAAACTAGGCAGGAACAAAGATGCATCTCCACTGGTTCCCACCATCTGCTCCTCCATGAGAGTCTCCTCTGACCCCCATCCATCCATCCATCCATCCATCCATCCATCCATCCATCCATCCATCCATCCATCCATCCATCCATCCATCCATCCATCAATACGTACATACATATATGTTCATATATGGTTGAGAGGAGATTCTCAAATCACAGAAGCTGCCTTTCCTATGTCACACATACAATACATAGCCACAGGTTTATATATACAGTGGGGTTCATCTCAGAGGTACCAGCCTCTGCATCAGCTTTAGTGAGCAGTGCCACCATGTACCTCAGCCAGAACAATTATCAGTGGCAATTAATTAACCTGACCCCGGAAGAACCAACTGTTACAGCTGGAGAAACTTGACCGGGAGACCTGTGGAGCCTTGAAGAAATACTGTATATTGTCTATCCTTGTGCTGCAGTAGTGTTAGTACCAAGTGGAAGTCAAAGATGTCAGATGGGCTTGAGTATTAAAAACTGCAGGCGTGATGGTAGCCATTGCAATCAGCTGTAGCACTGAGATGCAGAAAGCAAAGGGAAACCACTATATTATATCCTATAAGTAACAATTGTCATGGCTAGACAGCAATGTGAAAAGACCCTAAGTGCTAGACAGGCTTTACAGAACCAGAATATGCTAAGAATCTCCTGTCTGGAAGTTTGTTTAGAAGTATGTTTAGCAAGTACCCATGAGGCAGAAAAATCCATAGTGGAGTAGAAGGAAATGGAAAGGATGAACATTCAGATCCTTGGTGTAAGCAAAGCTAATTGGCGCCGATCAAGCTGACCAAAGATAGATAAGGGCCATCATGGATAGAGTCTCGATAGTGATATATGTATGTGTCAGTTAAATTGTGTAATTCACTGTGGCAAATTGCTCCTAATGAGTTACCAGTAGAGATGGGGACAAATCAAAAAAATGGTGATTCGTTTTGATTTGTGATTCATCAAGGTTAACGACTCAACGAATACGAATATACGAATATTCTTTGACTAATCGATGAATTGATCTGTCGATTCATCTTTGCTTTAAACAGCTATAAAACTGGCCCCTAAGCACCTAGAGACACCAAATATGCAGGGAAGCTTCCTCAGACACTTTTCTACAACTTCTGAAAGTTTGGTGAATATTGGATAATGGACCCCTGAGTTATATAGTCACAAAGAGGTCATCCCCAGGAAGGCTCCCCCAGGTACTTAGAGAATCCGGAATCACAATTGAGCTTCCTATGTCTTTACCCAACATGCCTGCCAACTTTGGTGAAGATTGGATATTGGAAATCCGAGTTATTCACCCACAAATTGGGTCCCCCCAGGAGAGTTTACCACACGGCACAGAAGCCCATTCTGCCTACCGGCCGCCAATCAGCTGATTGGAGGCCAATAGGCAGCCCCCCCCCAACCAGCCACCCCCACAGCCTACCGACCCACCCTCTTCCTTTCCCTACCTTAGCCCCCACCCCTACCAACCCCACCCCTACCAACACCCCTTTACCTTAATCGCTGCTGCCGAGGTCTCCTTCTGGCCTCCCAGCGATGCATGTAAAAAGGGAGACTGGCTGCCTTTCGCAAAGATGGCGGCTGCGGCTTCATTTAGCATAGGGAAGCTGCAGCTGCCATCTTTGCAAAGGGCAACCTGGATTCCCTTAAGGCAGGCTAAGGGAATCCAGGCTGCCCTTTGCAAAGATGGCAGCTGCAGCTTCCCTACCCTAAGTGAAGCCGCAGCCGCCATCTTTGTAAAGGGCAGACAGTCTCCCTTTTTACATGCATGGCTAGGAGGCCAGAAGGAGACCTTGGCAGCAGCGATTAAGGTAAGGGGGTGTCGGTGGGGTGGGGGCTAAGGTAGGGAAAGGAAGGGGTGTGGGGTAGGCTATTGGCGTGGCTGGCTGTGGGAGGGGGATGGCTGCCTATCTGCTGCTGATCAGCTGATCGGCAGCCAGTAAGCAGAATGGTGTTTTTTGTTGTTGTTTTTTAATAGGAAGGGGGTGTCGGTGGGGTGGGGGAGGGCTAAGTTAGGGAGAGGAAGCGGGTGGGAGGGTAGGCTGTGGGGTTGGATGGCTGTGGGGGGGTGGCTGCCTATCCCCCGCCGATCAGTTGATCAGCGACCAGTAGGCTGAATAAGTTTTTTATTTTGTTTTGTTTTTTAATACGGAGGACGAATAAAAACGGGTAAATATTCATCCCTTCGTATTCGTGGGGGTCTCTGGAACCCACGAATATGAAGGGATGAATATTTAACGAATCGGCTATTTTCATCGAAAAAGCTGATCCATTTTTATATTCGTCCCCATCTCTAGTTACCAGTCACATCATGAGGCACACACTTAATTGTGCAACAGTAGCATGACTGGTGCCCAATGTCTCAGTGGCAGATGCCTAAATCATCAAGAGGATTCTGGCCACTATGATTTATTTGGGCAGTAATGATGTAGATCGAGTATATTAAACTTTATTATATGCTCAAACATTTGTTATTTACCCAAACCAAGCAATATGTATCAGACTAAAGGGCAATTCCACAGACATCAGTATTGTACAAGTAAATGTCCCAACGGCTGATAAAATAAAGAAAGCACACACGCGCATGTGCGCACGTGCGCACGTGCGCGCACACACACACACAAAGTGTGAAGAACTCAAAGCTATTATCACACATGAAACAACACTGCCTAGATTTCACAATAAGCAATTTGAATGGCTGCAGAATTTTGATGGAAAATACAGACTGGGAACACAACATGAATCGGGAGAATAAATTATATAATTTTACGAGGAGGAAAACTTGCTGTCACCTCAACACCACATTCAAATTATGACTTTAATTTTCTAGTGAATCTGTTTACTCAGATCTACAGAACATGAATCATTCCTGAAATGTGACTAAGACCAATCTTTATTATATTACCCAAAAAGGAAAATACCAACGTTTGTAGTGACTTTACTGTAGTGATATGGACAGTAAGGTCAATGAGCCATTTGTTTAAGTGTTTCTTAAAATAATATAAAATTTATAACACTTGCAAAGAAAGAGGAGGAGACTTGGAATATGATTCAGAGGATTTGGCTAGGCTATGGCTGTTCTGTTTCCATGTAGTTCGGGCGAAGTGTTGTGACATGTATGCTTGCTTTGTTGACTGGGCTGACACAATTGACATGGAGGCATGTGAGGCTCAGGAGGTGTTACCAATTGAACCTTGCTCAAAGGAGGGCTGGGAAGTGGCCCATCAGTGCAATCCAGAGATGGGTAATTGGGTAGACCTTTTGGTACCACCCAAGGAAGCTGCATGAGTATGCTGGGATGAGACCTGCTGCCAAGATGCCCACAAGCTGGAGAACCAGTGCTGTGCCTGTTGATGACAGAAGTGCCAGGCTCAGCCAGCTCAGTCAGAAGTTCCTTGTGGTATCCCATAACCTAGTCTGACAGAAGGCCCTCATCCCATGGCATCTCACCCTCCACCCTGCTGGTCAGACAAAGCTAGTCATGTTCAAGTGGACTTTGGGCAAGCCTTCATGGAGAGCTACCTGATCTATGGGTCAGCAGAAGCTCAGGAAGGGCAAACAGGTCTGGCCAGGGAGGGTGCCTGTGCCACCCATCTGCAGGGACAACTGATGGCATGTATCCAGTGTCCCTGTTACAGGACCCCTTGTCTGGCCCACCTGGACTTGGTGAAGGAGAAGGGCTTGGCTTCTCACCATAGAAGATGGGAGAAAGAGGACTGGAACAGATGGGGAGTCTAGGTAACCTTCAACCACCAATGGAGAAGATTGGTCCTGTTGGGCCTTTAAGGTTGTGTTGTTTTGTTAACCTTGTTTTGGCTTCAATAAACAGTTCTGTATCAACTTAAGGTGGGATGCAGGAGACACTCAGAGTACTGATAAATTTAAGTACTTTGGTATTGGGTTAAATGAATAACATAAGCATGGCCATGCAACAGTGGTCAGAATAAAGACAACCGAGAGCTTAAGATGAAGAGTATAATATGCAACAAAATTTTAAAACTGGCATTCACAATTTACACTGGATAGTGCATTCTCCATTCTACTGTATGGCATGAAATTGTAGATTTTAACACAGGCTCCTACAAAAAAAGACAGATACATTTGAAATGTACAAGTACTGCAAAATACTCAGAATTGCTTGAATTGAAAGAGTGACCAGTGAAGACATAGTAAGAGGAATTAAGAAAGACCAAGATATTAATTGGAGATGGGAGATTCATCAGCTGAGCAGGGAGACTCGTCATCCTGCCCCCTGGCTAGAGTGGCCACAGGACTGGAAGGCGGAGAAGTGCCAGGCGGGCTTCGTCCGAGATTGACACAACAAGCATAAGTGGATGGATCAGTTTGGGGAGGCAGGACTGGGGATCCCGGCCAACTGGGTTCAGGATATTCGTATTTGTATACGAATATGAATATCCCATCTCTAATTATAACCCTCATAAAATGCTAAAAGATATAGTACTTTGGTCACATAATGAGAAATAAAAATACAGATTGCTACAGCTGTATTTATAATTTATTTATAAGAATTTTTTTCATTATTTCAGAATGAAATAAATGAGATAAGAAGTGCAGAAAGGAAAATAACTTATTGGATTTTGCTAGGCAATGACTATTCTGTTTATGTGTAGTTGGGGGCTACTCCTTGGGGACTACTTTGGATGTAACACAAGCTCATGGTTTAGAGCTGCTACTACCAAAGCCAGTTGAGCTGTGATAATGACCAAGCTCTGGTAAGAGAAGAAGGAGGAGGAGATTACTGAAGAAGGGTCACAGTGATATGGTAATGAACTTTCAGAAGTGCTGGTTATATAAACATCCTGGAAGCAGACAATGAGGAAATGTGAAATGCCTGTCACACTGGGTACTTAACCCTGTAGTTACATATTATATTCCATGAATCTGAGAAATAAATTTCAGTCCCTAGGAGCTCACACTGTAATAAACTTCAAAGGTGCATTAAAGCTTTTCTTTCCGTTTTGTTTTGGTTATACATACCGAAACAGATTAACACAGCTACCTTTTTGGCAATTCTTTGGCTAAGACAATGGAAGGAGCAGGAGTAGTGAAAAAGAGCAGGAGGGGCAGGAGAAGCTGCAGCAGCTGTATCCTCATTGGCTTCCCTGCACAAAGACTGGAAAAAAAGTTCAGAGACTTGTAAAATTTCCCTCAGTCATTCTGGCTAAGTGACTCTAGGAGTTTTAGTCAAAAATGGGTAACTTTTTCAGTCTCTGGACAGATATCTACTACCTGGGTTGCATCCCTGCAACCATTAGTTAAGTGGCACCCTCAGTCCCTTAAGTGATCTGCTGAAATCAACGGCAGTGTGCTTGGTCACAGAATGAAGAACTTCACCCTTTGCATGACTGTAGCAATAAGAGTAGAAGCACAATATGTTTTAGCACATATGAATCAACATGTCCGCACCCCATGGTTCAAGGAGAATGTGTACCAGTGGAGCGCTGTTGCCCTAGCACTGCCAAAGCATCTAATAGTAGTTTCTCAAGCCAAAAAAAGCTCCAAAAAAACCACCCACCAACCCCCTGGCAGCTTTTCCAGCCAGTCAAAGTTTCCATTGTTTGACAGTCAGGACCTAGGTCAGCTACTGATCCCACCCTGTGTATCTCTCATTTGGGTGGAAGCACCGCACACAGATAGCAGCAGGATCAAGATTAGCTGGGAAGGTTTTCCTTTGGAAAATGCTAGCAGTGCGTCCAAACCCATAGGACTGATTTAGGGTTTGAGGAAGATGATTGCCAAGACACTCATGGAGTGAGTCAAATTTGTTTGTGCTGCTCTTTGCTGAACATATTGGTTTAGCGTTTTGGGTGCAGCCAGTCTATTATAAACAGTTTGCACACACACTGGCTAGAATTCAGAGTGAATTAAGGCTGATCAAAGCTGATGTGAAGCCTGAACCTCCAAGCATCGAGGATAAAAGCAGAAAAGGCTCAAGTCTGAGGATGCAGTGTCATCGGAATTCCCTGTTTCCTGTCGACGGCTTGTATTACAACATGTAATTTTCATTATAGCTTTTGATTTGTAAATTCTCTTCCTTTAGGGATTTATTTTAATGACACCCTCCATGAAATACTTCCTGGAATGTTCTGAGTGTATATTTAAAATCTGATTCTGTAAAATCTGCTCTTCATTTCTTAGGTGCACAATTCCACATGCCTTTGCTAATAATTCAAATTTGTACAATAATGTAGCCCTTTCCCCTATCCCATAACTGATTTTACATTATTATCTAGAGTCCTCTGTGCAAGCAGGATTATACCCATTCTGCTAGGGATATTCACGAAGGAAAAGACTTCTGAAAACCTATCTAAACCTTTACAGCCAATAAATTTAAAAAACAAAAAACAAAAACCTTGATAGGAGCAAAGATCCTTTTTGCTCTAACATGCTCTTTATGACAGTCAATTAGATGTTTTGGGGAACATTACAAGCCAAGCACAAAGGCAACAGTGCTCCCAAAATGTATGTGTCAACTCCTGAGATATGCACACACTGGCTAGTCATGCTTCCTGACAATGGGAATGTTTTTTTAGTTGAAGATCAACAAACTTGTCAGTTTTTGCTTTGGGGGAGACTCATATTTGTTCTACTGAATTCATGGCAAAGTGTGTAACTCTTGGTACGTTTTATCAAGAATGGTAGTAAGTTCTTCACCCTCTGCAGATGACATCTCACTAGAAATATTCCATCAGATCCTCAATGTTGACAATAGAAAATTATGGTCTAGAATTGACCTGTCACTTCAAATATTAGTTAATAAAAATTAAGCTGTTTCTTTACCAGCTCTAACATGCTCTCTTGGGAATAATCTGCTAGCTTCTTTTGTTTACTTCTTCAGCATATTTGAAGAGTGGATCACAGTATGACCCTTTATGAAGAATTCTCAACAGTGTACAAATGAGGATGTCAGAAAGGAGCCTAGAGAGTAATTTGAAGCCCATGTGAGAAAATGCCGAAATTGACACAGCAACATATGTTAGACTGCGGCTGGCAATTCCCCACTGCCACACAATCCACACTGAGTTGATGTCTTAATTAAGTTCCTCTTTGGGTCATTATCATCACTCTGAAAATCTGAGGAGTTCCAATCCTGAACTCAGAAGACTATTAAAACTTAAACAGTCTGATTGTATGCATGGTTGCAGCCTGTATTATTCCCTCTCCAAAGGCACACAGGTGAATGGATGTGGATGTGTCATACATAATCACAGAATCATGGAATTGTAGAATAATGGAGTTGGAAGCATCCTATGAGGCCATCAAGTCCTACCCCCTGCTCAATGCAGAAATCCCGATCAAAGTATATCTGACAGATGGCTGTCTCATTTTCTCTTGAGCGCCTTCAGCGTTGGAGCACTTACCGTCTCCTAATTAGTCCCATTATCGTACTGCTCTAACAGGAAGTTTTTCCTGATACTGTGATCCACTCTTCAAGTAATACGGTGCATCTGGCAACTTGATAATACACAATTAATTTTACATATATAAGAATATATGTCAATCCATGTTTCAGAAGAGGTTTCTCAAGCTGGCTTGCAGTTTTCTTAGGCTGGTTTACAGTTAATATCTTAAAAACATTTAAAGCAGTCCAATATCTATAAGCATTCATCTGACAACAACAACACCAATTATTTTTCCATCAGACTGGTAAAAACTAGGGAATACGCTCCAGCAGATATTTTTTGCTTAGCATGCTGAGACCATGTTCCCAATTTTTAATCCACATGTTGGCAGATGGTTGTGTCTGACAAAATGAATAGTGTGGAAGGAAAGATTAGCACATTTCACATATGCACAAAATATTGCTTAAATGTGATTCAGTTAATAGGGGAAGATGTGTAAGCAATTGATATAATTCAAAATATGTACAAAAGCATGCACATCTTTTTTTAAAAAGAAAAGAATGAAGATGGATTCTGTTCCACCTTTTAAAAAAGTGACACTAGGTATGGAGTGGACATGATAATGGGAAAAAGTGGAGGTCCGTGGCTATGGACTTCATATATGTGCACAGCCTTAGCAAAAATCATAGTAGCATGGTTTTTGCTGTACTTCAGCTGAGCATTGATAGAAAATGCCATAAACATTATATGGCTTTGGGGGAAGAGAGGAAGCTAACCCATATGCAACCCAACAATGAAGGCAGGCCAAATGATAATTCAAGCAGAAGCAGAAATGACAATTCAATTTAAACAACAGAGGGAAAATGATTAATAAAACTAAATAAATCACATATGTATCCTGTACTTATCATATGTTTGGGCATCAAATTGTTTGCTAGAGCTTCATAAAAGTTAAGCCCATTATATGCTGCCAAAAAAATACTCACACAAGAAATGCTGAGATGTATCTTCTTACCATAAAGAATCAAACAGAATGCTGTGCCTTCTAGCCATTTTATTCAGGAGGATGCTAGGATCCACACTTTGAGCAGTAAGATGTTCAGAAGGGTGCTGTTACAGAAAATCTTCCTACTATTATTAGTAACAATAGACATGGCCTTAATTCTGCATTTTAAAAACACTACCACTTGTGCTTTGAAACTCTTAGCACAGCATTCTCAGTCTGGACTGGTAGCTGGCATCATTTTCTTTTTCCTGAAATTCCCTTGACTTGCTCATGAAACTGCTATTTAGTGGCGTGAAATACATTCTAAGATGAGCAGGAGCAGGTTAGAAATGTTAGGGGGCCCCTGATCCAGTTCTGGAGTGTGGCACTGGGTCAGAGCCTGGTGGCTGGTTTTGCTTCAGTGGAAGTCGATGCATGCTTCTTTAAGAGAAAGCGGTTTTTAAAAGAATGGCTCTTTTTAAAAAGGGACAAAAGAGCTTCATGGCCATGCAGTCTTTACAGTTTCCAAATTGTCAGGATTGGGCTGTAAGAAAAACTTAATTGGAAGTCTGTTTCCTTGCAAGCTAGTGACAAAGTATATTTTGTTTAGCACAGTCGGTATGAAATACACACACACACACACACAATCACATATAGGTTTGGCACTGATCCCTGTTTCATAACCTAAGTGATTGAAGCTGACTTGGAAGTTTTAGAGTGTCTTTAGAACTGCTGTGCAAATGGAAGACATTGAAGTGTGGCTGAGACATTTTCAGTCTCCAAGGTCTTTTTGACTTGATCTGTTAAAGTGACAATAGCGATCTCTAACTAGGCACAGAATCAAAAGTTCCTCCAGTGAAATTGCCAAGATCAAAGGGCATGTACGGCAGCCCTTAAAGGCATCTCTCCTTACACAGGGCACTCTTAGCCCTTCTGTTGGCCTTTGGGGCAAATTAAGCACCTTAGGATAAATGTTGAATAAAACATGACGGGAGAAAAGGGTTTGATTTCACAGGAGATGAATTGGATGGATTGCAGACAAGGAAATAAGGAGCCTGGGAAAATATAGAGAATTTGCATTTTTATTTGAACATAGTAATAATAATAAAACAATGGCAATTATCACATCCAGCATCCCAATGATCTGCTTACGTTTTTGCTCAGCTGTGTAACAATCTGTTCAGTCCTCAATGGGTGTTACATTAGACTTTCCCATTAAAAACCATGCTGAAGTAATTCTTTTCCCTCACCTATTAAAATAAATTGCAGAGGTCTGTTCTTTTTTATCCTCTCTTCTTTTAAAGAAAAAAAAAAACTTTGGGAGGTGGAAGCTGGAATTCTTAAATTAAAGCTAAAACCAGTTATACTGATGGAAGAATTTTGTACACATGAGTAAAACTTCCATTTTTTCCTCCTCTTCAATGGAAAGCAGTATTTCGTGTATACTTTCTGTTGACACTCAGCAAAAATGCCCCCCCCCCCCCAAAATTCACAAAGTCTTTTGGGTGAGAAAATGGGGAGTATCGCATATTCAAAGAGGAGAGAAATTATTCAACAATGTGGGTGTCAGTAAAATAAATCTAAGATATTTTAGCTTACATAATGTATATTGGTGAATGAAGGAAGCAAAAAGCTAGGAAAAGTATATTGCTTCTGATATCTTCAGTCCTTGAGAGGCATGTTGATCTTTTCCTTGGTTCACTTGTGAGATTTTCTATGGATCCTGCCAAATTCTCTGTCATAGATTGTCCTAGTATAGCTTTGTCCAAGATACTGGAAGTATCTGGGTAGCACTGGAGGAAGGGAGGGACACTGGTTCTTCAGACTTCACAACTTTCTTTCTTTCTTTCTTTCTTTCTTTCTTTCTTTCTTTCTTTCTTTCTTTCTTTCTTTCTTTCTTTCTTTCTTATCTGACATGCAATCATCCTGGTTCAGATCTGAGTCAAGCATAACACAATACCTCGGTGAAATGTGGCAGCCCTCTTATATCCTTGTCATGTGTAATTTAGACACAGAATTTTTCACAAAAACAATCTGAATTTCTCAGGCTTACTTTGTACATTAACCACAGTGTGATGTGTGGCATCATCCCAGAGCTGTTTCTGAATTTTTCATTTTTATCTCAGCAGTTTTCAAATGCATGATGATGTATGATGCCAGCCATAATGATAACGTTTTTTTCTGGTTGGAGCATGTTGATGGCACTAATTCACACAGTTATTTTAACAAATTGTGGCCATTGGCAGCACTGAGACAATATTTATTGGTGGACACTGTAAGGTTGTTGTCAGGATTGCTGTGGCAGTGAGGCAGTCTGAATATTCTAATATGCTACATATTACATATTTTTATTTCCTAGCCGTTCTACCTGGAAATGTTTAACTAGTTAAATCCTAGCATGTCTTATTTAATTATGTGAGAATGAAAAATGACAAAATTTAATCTGCATCTGCGAGACATTTCATGCCAGTATCAGTGAGGGTTCTCACATTTGCAATAACTGTTTTTGTGCAAACTGTGCAATTGTGCAAAATGGCTACTGCTGGAATGAAGACAAAAACAGCTCACTTAAGTGAAATTAGGTCCCTCTTCCTTGCAGTCTCTACTGAATATGTTAGTCTCTCCAGAAGACATTTCTGGACCAGCCCTAAATATCACAATGGGTATATACTGAAAAGATGCACTGGAAGGAGGAGAAAATTATACCAGTTCCGCCATCCTGTCATGTTCTGGTTCAGTTTCCTGATCAGCTGGAGCCCTGCTGTTCGTGTTCTTCCTCTATTATCCCAACAGTACCATAATGGATGTGTTTACTGCAATTCCAGGGAAAGAACAGATGAGCAAATGACCTTGTAGTTCTTAATCTCCCCAGCACAGTGGAGGCAAGACAAATCATAAGTGGATCCAAATACCCAGCGTCCTCAGAGGAAGCAGTGGTTTCTTCACCACTCACATTGGTTTCAGTTGTACAAGCTGAAAATCTGTCACAGATGTAGCACTCTCTTCTGCAATTATTTTGAATGCCTGCCTCCCCGCTCCATAGGTTTGACAGTTTGTGAACATGGCAAATGGTTTTAGCATCTATGCCACCACGGTTCTGGTGCAATTTAATTTGAATCAGATGCATGCTAGTAGAAAGTGAAAAGATGAGAAACATCTTGCTTATGCCTTTCCCATTGTCCCACCACAAGGTGCACCGCCATGTCAAAATGTCAAAACCATAACGAACATATTGTTGGCATGGTAAGTTGAGTAACTGTAGACATCATGATTTTTGTTTTCATTTTAAGTAAACCTCTGCTCTTCGTGCTCATTTCTAATTCTGGAAGTATCCTTGTAGGGTTGATCAATCAGGCATCCCTGAATTCCAAGCATGTATCAAATATTTCTGGCTACTTTTATACATGCAAAGATTTCCATAGTGCTCAGCTTGATAGCCATTTGTGTGTTGCCCGGCATAGCTCAGGCACATGTGTTTGACCTCAGTTCATCTAAGTTTTGGAAGGTTGCTTAGGCAGTAACAACTGCTTTTATTTGCCACAATCAATTTTTATTATCTTCTTTGTGGTTTCGTACGTATGGAATCCCAAAAATGTTATTTAGCCACAGTGCTATATTTGAAATACAGTTCTAATAAAAACTATCAGTAGTCACTTGCTTGGCTTCTGATAAATGAGGCCCACTTTCCAAACTATATTAGGCAAGAGTTCAACTTTAAAAATCCACATTTTTTAAACAGAAAAGTTTAGAATAGAAATAGCTACCCATCAAAGACAGAAATAACTACCCAAAGGAGCCCTTCCTTTGTCTTTTTTTAAGAACAGAGAAGCATTAACAAAACCTTGCTTAGTTGGACCAAAGGTCTGTCTAGTGCAGCATTGTTTTCCCATGGTGGCCAACCAGATGCAATAGCCCTCTCTTATTGTTGCACTTGTTGATGTTGTATTCTGAGCATGACCCATTGACCTTAAGTGTACACTGGTTGGAAAGACCCCAGAACAATGACTCATGCACAGATACAACATGCATATTTTTTTAAAAAAATAACAGTAGGTAAATTTATTTTGTCTCTTCACGATCAATTAATGCAGTCCCTTTCTCTTACATAAGTACATTAGAATTATGCATCCTTAGAAGAGAAAATTGGAAGGAGTTATTTCTAAGACAATAATGCTAGGAAAGACAATCATGCTAGAAAAAGTTGAAGGCAGCATGAAAAAGAGGAAGACCAGATATAAGATTGATTCAATAAAGGAAGCCATGGTCCTGCATTTGCAGAGTTGTTAATAATAGAACACATAGAGGTCATTCATTCATAGGATCACCATGAGTTGGAGGCAACTTGACAACCAGGCATGTAACAATAATAACATATAGGATAGTGGCTCTCAACATGTCTTTCTTTGTAGGCTTCTTTTGAGTCAGAAGATTTTGGGTTTCTTTTCTTCCTGCACAGAAATTTGTATGCATCTACCATATGTAGTTTTTGTAAAATATACATTTATTTTTGTACTTTTCCTCATGTATGCCTTTTTGTGCACATTCTCCCCTTTGATGGAAGCATATGCCCATTTTTCAATTCCATGTTTAAAATCTATGCATTATGTCATATGTACAGAATGTACCACAAGCCTCAGAGACGTGCAGATTTCTGACGCGAGGTGGTCTTTGGCTCTCAGTAATTCTCAGGAGGTGCAAAATCAGTAATTTCTGAAAGAACACTGAAACCACCAACATCCTTTTCCTTTCTTGTCTGTAAGACGAGGAAGACTGAATGGCAGCTCCTCCTTACAGCTCCTCCTTACTTGTTCGCTTGTAATTAACCCTAAAGGAGGAAGCATAGCCAGAACAAGCAAATCATTGCATCAATTCATTTTCTAGTTTACCTTTCAAAGGACTGATGCCAGGATAGGCACCTTGCACCCTGACTGTGCAGTTTGGCCCTCAATCTCTTTCTATCTATCCCCAGTTTGAGAGGCATACCCTTATTGTACACCTCAGCTGCATTCATACTCATGAGCTGAGGAAATAATTTTTTAACACTCCTTAGTCTTTGCTCAGTTCAAAAGATGGGAGTATCATTGGCATCGGATACAATGAAAGAAAAGAAATCCAAACAAAAACGCATTTTCTGTTGGGAACTGTAGAATAGCTTTTCACAGTCAAGTCAATGTAGTTCCCTGGACAAGAAAACACTCTATCCCCCACCCCCAGGAACTGCATTGACTTGATTATGATAAGTTCAGGACCTTCGGCCTTAGTGATGTTACCAAGGGCTGAAAGAGATGCTTAGGGTTCTGGCCATAGGTTTTATCCACTTAATCTGCCTAATCTCTTTTAGCTACCAGAGCTCCCCTTTCTGATTTGAGTGCTTAAAGAAACTTTCACCACTAATGTCACTAATACCATGGTAGCTAGCCATTCAGAATTACTCCATTGAAAGGCGCTTTTATGTTGCTGTTGTTATTTCATTTAGTGAAGGCTGTGGAGAATTTAATGCTACAGCTCCATCTGTCCATCTTCTTTGACATCAGGCGTTTACCGGATCTGGTGCCAACTGTGCTGGTCTTCACATGCTACGTTTAAGAAAATGTCTTTATACATTATTTCTAGTTTTCCATTCTTTTTTACTGATACTCTGCATGACCAGTTCCTTTAGCCAAAACACTGGATTTTGGAAGGGAAGGCGGCTGTAATTGGTATTAAGAATTGTAGGAGGTTTCTGAAGCTATGAAAGAGGTTCTTGCCAGTTGCCGGGAGAAACATCTAGGCAGGAAAATATTGTAGAAATATGGATTGATGTGGAAAATATGGAAATAATTTTGCACTCAGCAAAGGCTGCGTAGAAATCTGTCACATTATTACATACTACTGTGAAATAAATTTCTGCTGGTGCTAGCAAAGATAGGAGACAATAACCAATATATTTCAGCACATAAAATATGGTTAAAAGTGATGGGCTAACTCCCAATCATTTCATCCAGCTTATTATTTGGGAGTTTTGCACTGGGGATTTGCTTGTTTTCTGTCAGTTCTCTCATGTCTCATAACATCAGCTGCAGTTGGTCATATTGCCCTATCTCGTTGAACTGTACGTCAAAATTCTGTGTATTTTTGTCACAGTTTTGCTAGCAGTGGACACCAATTGCAGCTCAGGCAGAGCTGTGAAAAACACCTTAAAGGGTGCGTTTAAATGCTACAAGGCAATCCCCAGTACCCAAAGGAGCCAGGTATGTGAAATCCCTGCACATACCGTATTAAGTTTAAAGAGAAAGAAAAGGATAGAACTACATACATTTTCTCACCTTTCTTTTTCCAAGCACTTGCTTGTTTGACAAATTTCAACTTCTTATGCTTTCTGTGGTTTAGAAAATGCTCTCTATCCTTTCAGATAATTGTTGGCAAGTATTAGTGATGGTGGTTTCCCTCAGTCATCGAATGCTGTGTAGGATGTACAAAAATTATTTACACTGTGGCCAAATATTGTTGGGGGAGAGGGAGGACCCTTCCGTATGTTATGGTTACTGAGAGCTCTGAGGATGACAGAAGACCTTGTACTACCTCTATTCAATATTTTTAAACAAAAAGTAGAAGTTTTAAATGTCAACATGATAGAAAACAGCTGATTATGTAAACTTAATATCAGAAAGAATGAATTCAAATCTTATTTCTGCAGCAGCTTCAAATACTATTTGGATACTGAGTTTTTCCTGACCTCTTTTCCCTTCATTCCTCTTGGCACTTCTTCAAACGGAAATGACATGGAAGGACATGCTGTGGGTAAAAGCTCTGTGAGGTATACAGCAGCACTTCTCTCCTCCACTGTTTTCTCTGCTGCTGCTTTTTATTCACCCTCCCTCCCTCCAGACTCCCAATGGTAATTTCCCCATGTCTTCAAATCTCTCCTGGAAATAACCCGGGGGGGGGGGGGGTGGGGAGGGGAGGAAACCTTTCTTAGAAGCTTCTATGGCAGCTCCTCAGGATCAAAAATCATGTGCTAGTCTATGTAGACTGTGTATGACCTAACTTTTGTAGTCCCATAATGTGTCATCATATTCCCCAGCTAAAGGAAAAGCTAGTGCACAATTGAATCCAGTAGATTCCCTTTGCAGCACAGAACTAGTGTTGTATTGGCACAATTCTCATTCCAAAATAAAAATGAGCAAGCATGACACAATTTTGCCCGCTGTTGTTGCCAATGGGGAAGGAAAAGGCCAATTAAGTTTGAGATGTTGCTCCGAAAATCATCAGACAGGTGAAGAATCATCTATCTTGAGAGACCTAAATAAAGCGTGTTACTAATTTTCACCAAAGGTTGAAAAATATATGATATGCCTATTCAAAAATGGGATTAAAATGTAGGGGGTGTCCTGTGTTTGGCCAAACAGTGCAGCACTAACTATATGGGAGCCATATAGGCATTTCTGAGGTAACCATGGGGTGGGTCCCATGGCCTAGGAAACTGACAAGACAGGGGGACACCTCTCACAGATCCTTTGTATAAAATCCAGTACTCATGGGGTTAAGAGAGAGAGAGAGAGAGGATTAACATTGGAGGGAAATGTGACAGAGTTAAACTTGAAGAATAAAAATTATATAGAGGACACTGAGCCATCACCAAAGGAGAAGGAGATTAATGGTTTCACACACACACACACACACACACAGAGAGAGAGAGAGAGAGAGAGAGAGAGAGAGAGAGAGAGAGAGAGAGAGAAGTAGAAAACCTCTCCTGCACACAAGGCACTCAGAAGGGTCTTTGAGTAAGGACACCAGGTTGTAGCAGAGCAGTGCAACATGAGGGACTTCTCTTGGTGTGATATATTTGCCTGGACCTTGCCTTCTTTCCCCTTCTTTTTCAAAATGACAGCCACTACCCTACTAGGACTGAATTTACATGTGCATATGAATGCTTATATTCCTGTGTTCTTTTAGAACTTCACTTTAAGATATTAGGTTGTGTCTTTCTCCTCCACCCCCAGCTTTGTTTTCTCTTTTATTGTTGGATGCAACGGTATCATAGTCAAATTCTATAATAGCTGGCTCTGGCTTTTCTTTTTCTTGCATTCTGTAGGTTAATACATTGTTATAGCATTGTGTAACCCCCCCCCCCAGCACTGTAGCCATATGTTTTTGCCCATTTGCAGAAATGTAAGATAACCCCCCCCCCCACAGAGAGAGAGAGAGAACAGAGTCAGAATGCCCTCCACGTGGGCACTAATTTGTGTGCCCTTAATCCGACATGGGCTAAATAAGAGGGCCAGTACACATCTCTAGGAAAAAGGAAAATGTGAACGAAAGGGGTGTTTTGTGTCAGGTTTCAATGCTATTTAAATTGCTGTACCTACAACAATTTTTATCAAATCTGTCTGACATTTTTCACGTTCATAACATTCGTAAAATAGATTGCGGATGGCAGTTTTCAGGTTTTTGGCTTAAGGGTTTTCATTGTACAAGTAATAAGATTTTTGAAGTTTATAAATAAGGTGAGTGTTTGAGTTCTTCAGAACTCTTCAGCAGGTAAATATAAGATAAAAAAACGTGCTTAAGCCAAATATCCCAAAAATTGGCCCAGATGTGATTACCATGGCTCTTGAAACCAAACTGCCAGCAAGGTGAGATCTAGTTTGGGACATGTGGCCCCATTTTAGGACTATTTGGCTTAACCCAACTTTTTGCACCATCTTTTCCTGATGAAATGTTCTGGAGGACTTGAAAGCTCATCTTGTTTGTAACTTACTGCTCCAATAAAGGTCTGAGCCAAATGTGATTTTTGTTTCTACAGAGATATCAAATAACTATTTTTTTTCCTACTGGCTGAACTAAAGGGCACTTCCTGGGCCCCTTCAAAGAAGTTCTTTTGTATTGATGAAGAACACTGGTCTGTATAGCTCAGCCTAATCTACTCTGGCAGCTCTCTAATGTGCCATATGAAACAAATTGTCCCAAATCCCACTTCCAAGTTCCTTTCAAATGGCGATGAATCAGAACTCTCTGGAAGGGGAGCCTGAGTTGTGGAAACTCCTGCATAACAAAACCATTCTGATTACTTTTGGTAAGTCATGGGGAGGGGAGGGGATTTTGATGTGATATGAAAATGTGACGGAGGAGGAGTGCTTCTCACTGTTGCCTCCCCCACCCCCCAAAAAATCTTCATTCCTCTTTCAAAGACTGCTTTCTCTTGTGGGACTCCAAATGCAACATTTATCATTTGGTGCCATGTCTGCCAGTAAACCCCACCCGCAAACCTTCTGTTCTCTTCCCCCACCCACACACAAAGTGACCATTTCGCTTGGTTTAATCATGAGAGGGCGAAAAGAGATAGGAAACATTTTACTTCATCACAATGGTCATTCAGAAATAACTGCCTGGAACAATGGCAGGAAAAGCCACAATTTCACAGAAAAGCAGTGTCAGGGGATTAAATGCCACCTCTTCCTGTTGTTTCTTTTCTCCAAGCTACCTCCCCCCAAGCTATTGTTCAAATAACAAATTCCTCCCCGAATATAGCAACAGAACACACAGCAGAACCTTCCAGAGTAGCCATTCTCAAGGGGGAGGAACATATGTCCCCCCGGGGGCCCTGGCACATTTGAAGGGGGACCACAGACTTGAAGCAATTCTTCACATACCACCTTATATGAGGTTCGTTATGCAATTTATACAATCCTGATTCGGCCTACATTTCTTTCATATTTTTTTAATGTCTGTGATCAAAAAAGGTTGAGAATGGCTGTTATAGAGGATGGGCAATCAGCATGGACCTATGCAGATGTTGTTGACCTCGACTGGGCTGGCTTGTATTGTCCAATGGGCAAGGATGCCAGCAGCTGAAGTTCATTGGTGTCTAAGGACCATAGGTGATCTGCCCACCATGATCTTCAGTGTTGTCTGCCCATTGTCTTGTTATACATGTAGTTCTGTCTGTTTCTTCAAGGATTACCTAGTATTGCATAGCAGGGCTTTCAAGAGAACTCAGGCTGCATTCATAAGTAGAGATGGGAATGAACCGAACCTCCGGTTCAGCAGTTCATGCCGGTTTGGCAGATGGCCGAACAGGAGTTCTGTGGTTCAGGGCTCCTCACCCTCCGACAAGCGCCCACTCAGAAGCAGCCCCCTGGCTCTCCTGCCGTGCCTCCTCTGGCCATGAGCGAGTGCCCGCTGGAGGGGGCAGGGTGCTGAACCGCAGAATACCTGTTTGGCCATCCACTGAACTGGCACGAACTGCCAAACCAGCGGTTCATAAACCATGACGTTTGAATCCACGTATCTATATTTCATTTCTCAAATAGCTCTAACATTTAGGGAAGCATCATGGAGAGGCAACCTCTTGTGGCAATCACTATAGTTTTGAGGGGGGGAAGCACCTCCTCCGGCATTTAGGTCAACACTTTACATATCTGATGGGCTGCCTCCCAGGTTTTTTTTTTTTACTAGGTGCTGGATCAATCTGACAACTCTGCATTATCTCCTGGTTTTGCCCTGGCTTGGGCCTTAATGATAAATTGTTTTATTTGACTTAGTGGGTCACCCATTCTTCTGGCCTGATTTAACATGTTGATGGCTGTAGGCTGAGACAATAATTTAGATGTAGATCAAAGTCAGAAAGATCTTTGTGGCCACCATCAGAGAAATTTATTGTTCAAACCTTCCAATTAGCCATGAAATGATACAGTGCTGCTTTATGCTGACGTCAACCGCACTTGGATTCTGACACTAGAATTATCTCTGGCAGTAGGGATTATCAATTAAGCAATGATCCAGTCCCTTCATGGTGAGCTGTCTTATAGAATCCAACATGTGTTTCCCTTTGTGTGAGCGTAGATGCATAGACACGCACGCATGAACACATCTCAATCATATGGGCAACATTTTCCCCTGATGTAAATTAGGAATCTCTCTTTTCCTGTTTAAGGATCTTTGCTGAAACACATATCCTCCCATGTGAGTCTCAAAACCTGATGTGCTTAAACATCTTGAAAATTAAATAAAATGAAAAATAGAGGAGAGTCCCACCCTGACTTAGAAAGTTTCAGATTTATGACTGTGCTTTGGGGGGAAATGCTACAGATTATATTTCGGCACAAGAAACTAAAAATACTGATGTTTCTTATTAGATGTTTTTCTATTTTGAAAATGTCTTTGTATTTCTGTCCAGACATTTGGATCCAACTGACCTGTGTTCTGCTGGTTGCTAGAGGGGATACTGCACATGATCCCAATTTTAAAACTGCTGCTTTTGCAAGTTGTCTACTTACAGTTCAGCTACTCTGCTGAAGTTCGTGCTGTGTTGTTGGCTCTGGTGGATTCCTTTCTGTTGCTTATAAATGGCTAACAACTGGCTATACAAGTGGCCAAGAAGAAAATTTCCACTTCTAAAGATGCCTAACTTATTTTTCTCTCTCTTCAAAAAAATTGCTGGTGACATCATTGGAACATCCACTGTGTCATCCATTTCAAGCTGTCAGATGATGTCATACTTCCTCTAGGGCAGCCTCATTCCTCATTAGGCTTGGAGCATCCTTGCATTGAAGTCACTTGCATAAAACTTAATGACTTCAGGAGAATGTTAATTTGACCTCTCCTTTTGCATATTCTCATCCCAGGGCTTCCTTCCATCACCAAAGTGGCAATAACATAATTGAAGTCATTTACGGAAGGAGAGTTGCTCTGCATTAACAAATACATCCATCCCATAAGAGTAGTGATGGCAAAAAACTCACGTTAACTTGTATTATTTTTGCTACACATTTAACATGAGCCTCTGGATGAGATAATCAATAAACAGGAGAGAAAAAGACATAGACCACAGCTCACTAATCCATCATTCTGCAGACTGATTGGGTTTTCTAGATTCTGCAGATTTCTGTCATTTTAGGATTTTAGGATTTTAATGCAGAGCAACTCTCCTTCCGTAAATGAATTATGTTATTGCCACTTTGGTGATGGAAGGAAGCCCTGGGATGAGAATATGCAAAAGGAGAGGTCAAATTAACATTCTCCTGAAGTCATTAAGTTTTATGCAAGTGACTTCAATGCAAGGCTGAACTCAGTGGAATATTTTATGATCTATCAAGGTATTTCTTCTGTTCCATGGCCCAGAGCAAAAGAACTTGTTGTACAATAGATCACACCTTAACTAGTCAGAGATCCTGCATATTCTCTCTCTCACAAACACATTTAAAAAGTAATCATGGATCAAGCCTCTCTTGGGATGTATTCCTTAATATGGTGAAGGGGTTCGAGTGTGTCACTGAAGCTGAGAGCAATGCCATTATGAGGCCAGACTCTACTATGGGCTTGAACTAGTAGCGGTTTACCCAAGGCAGAATGGTCATAGATTAGACACCAGACTAAGATGCATTCACCATCTTCAAGGCATCAGCAGAAGAGAATGGATAGTTCCAATGGTGATGGGAGCAGAAGCTTCTGGGCAGCAGTGGTAGCTGAAGGTGACTCTGGTGGGACAGGGAACAGAGCAGAACTCAAGTTAAATTTTGTTAGTAATGCACAGAAGGTGGCAATGGTAAGCCACTACTGAACTTTCCTTACCAAGAAAACTCTATGATGAGACAGTCCAAAATGAAATAAGAGATAGTGTTGGAACATAAGGCTCCCAGATAGGTAATCATTCAGTCAGCTACTGGGGAAGAGCAAAGGACAAGTACGAATAGCACCAAAAGGATGGCTAGCGGTCAACATGAACAGAAGCTAAAGGAAACTCCAATGCTGCACAACACATACAATTGGAACATGGAATTTAAGAAGTATGAATCAAGGTAAACTGGAAACTATAAAGCAAGAAACTGAACATATAAACATTGCTGTGAACTAAAGTGGGCTGGAATGACATGTTTTCAGACATAAAGCTACAAAGTGTTCTACTCTGAAAATGACAAACTCAAAAAAAAAATGGAGTAGCTCAAATACTGAGGCAAGATGGAGCACAGGCAGTTAGGGGCTATAATGCAAGATCCAACTGAATAATATCAATCAGACTCCACAGAAAACATATGAACTTAACCATCATTCAAGTCTATGCTCCAACAGCAGGTACTGAAGAAGATTGAAATTGAAAGCTTTTATGTAAGCATTCAGGAAGAAACTGATTGCGCATTAAAAATGCTTATAATCATAGGTGGCTGGAACACAAAAGTAAGAAATAAAGCAGAACCAAATGCTGTTGGAAAATTTGGTCTAGGGGACAGAAATGAAGCAGGAGAATGAGTTATAGAATTCTGGAAAAAGAACAATCTATATATTGCAAATACACACTTCAAGCAACCGAACAAACAACTGTACACATGGACATCACCAGATGGTCAATACAAAAATCAAACAGACTACATAGGGAGATGGAGAATCTGTATTCTCTCTGTCAAAACAAGACCAGGAGCAGATTGTGGTACTGATCATGAACTGTTAATGTTCAATATCAGATTAAAGCTGAAAAAGATAACTAAAAGAACCATAGTGCCAAAATATAATTTAAAAAACATTCCTGATTACTTTAAAATTCACGTAAGGAACAGATTCACATTACTAAAGTCAATTGACTGTGAAACAAAAGAACTGTGGATGGAAACCAGAGATAGTAGTAGAGAAGAATGTGAAGAGAAAATTCCTATAGTAAAAAAAAAGGAAAAGGAAAAGCTAGATAGATGACAGAAGAAACACTTGAAATTGTAAAGGACAGGCAAGAAGCAAAAGGTGACAGAAATAGGATCATGATCCTGAAAACAATTTTTAGCAATTGTCACATAGAGACAAAGAGAACTATTACAACAAACAGTGCAAAGCAATAGTGGAGAACAACAAAAGGGAGGAAACAAGATACCTCTTCCAAAAGATCCAAAAAATCAAGGGGAAATTTAAGCCTAGATTAGGAATGCTGAATGACCAACAGAGAAGCATATGATCTGACCAGGAGAAAATAAAGAGAAGGTGGAAACTGAAGACCTATACAAAAGAGATAAAAGGATGGCAGATTCCTTTGAAGAGCAATCCTGTGATGAAGAACCTGCAGTTCTAGAAAGTGAAGTGAAAGCTGCTCTGAAAGCACTAGGAAGAAATAAATCACCAGAGGTAGATGGGATACCAATAGAACTATTTCAAGCCACAAAGTCTGAGTCTGTCAAAATCCTATTGTCAACAAATATGGAAAACAAAACAATAACCCACAGACTGGAAATGCTCATTATATGTTCTGATCCCCAAGAAAGGAGATGCCAGGAAGTATAGTAACTACAGGACCATTGCTATAATTTCCCAAGCAAGCAAAATGTTGCATCTTTTATGTTATATGAACTGAAAAATGTCTGATGTTCAAGCTGAATTCTGAAAAGGAAGAAGCACTCAAGATCATTTTGTAAATATCTGCTGGGCACCGGAGCCCATAAAAAAATAAAATAAAATCAGAAGATCAGTCTGTGTTTTATAGACTACAGTAGGACCGTGGTATCGAAGACCACCTCAGTGGATGCCAAAAAATCCAGAAGTATTGAACGCTATACATTGCATGTTCTCTGGCTTCCTCTAGTGGCAAGTTCTGGTAAATACACTTATCCGTTGTCTGAAAATATTAAATAAAAACCCCAGAAATACATACTTGTACATATTTCCGGGATTTTTAATTTAGTATTTTCAGGCAGCAGATAAGTGAATCAGCACATAGTGATCCCATGGATATGAGGGTCCTATTGTACAGCAAAGCCTTGGACTGTGCAGATCATGAGAAACTATGTTTTTTTCTGAAAGAAATAGGTATGCCTCAGCACTTGATTGTCCCGATGTGCTACCTGTATTGTGAACAAGAAGCTACTACTATGACAGAATATGGAGAGACGGAATAGTTTCCTATAGACAAAGGTGTCAAACAAGGGTGCATTTTATCCCCTTCTCTATTCAGTCGGTACACAGAACATATCATATGGAAAGCCACACTGGATTCAGATGAAGAAGGAGTGAAAATTGGTGGATGAAACATCAATAATCTAAAGTATGTAGATGATACCATCTTACTGACAGAAAGTAGCAATGACTTGAAATGTTTTTTTAGTGAAAGTGATAGAAGAAAATGCCAAAACAAGACTGCAGTTGCACATTAAAACAAATCAGCTTCATTTTTTAAAATAGTATTATGAGTTTCTGCATTAATTTTCTCCCCTCCTTCCCGGGGTATATCTTGCTTCCTATGCTAAGATTGCTCACAAAGAAAACACTATAACCAGCAATATATCCATGCATTTCAATAACATAATACAAACATCAAAGTAAATGAAGATAGCAGCAGCACTAAGAGAGTTCTAGAGAAGGCTGGAATGAAGATGCCTTGAAGTTATTTCAAGGTGGGGCATACAACAAAGGGGATGTCTTTATGCCCTTGGCCAGGAACCATATTGCATTCCATGCTGCAGAGAAGGCCCTGTCGTATCCCTCTTTTATTACTGTCTTTTGTCAAAGGATCACCTGTAAACATCTTTGCGAGCAGAAAGACTCATATATGGAGAGTTGTAGGCTACGCAGACTGTAAAGCCCGAGGGAAATGGGTCTGATATTTTTGCAGGGTTTGGGAGAACTACAGAAACCTACAGAACTAGTGAAATGCAGTGGGACATGATGAGTATATCTACCATCTGAAAAGATGGCATTACAGTAGTACCTCGGTTTACGAACGCCTCGGTTAATGTAATTTTCAGTTTACGAACAGAAATCCATTGAAAATAATGCCTTGGTTTATGATTTTTTCCCACAGTATGAAGGAAGTTTCCCCAGGATGCATTGTGCCTGGAGGTTTATAGCGCCGCCCCCATTTCTATGGCAAGCCGCGTTTCGGTTTACTAATTTTTCGCATTACGTAACGTCCCAGAGAATGCATTAAATTCATAAACCGAGGTACTACTGTACAAGTGTCTGAGGGAGACTTCCATGACTTCACCATTCAAGCAATCAAACTGGGGAGGCCTCAAGTTGTAAATCTAATCTGTTCTTGTCTGGTTAATAGATTATTCTGTGGCATTTGGGACACATGTTGGATGAATAATACAGTTTGCACCTCTCTAGGCTTTTTGTTCAGGCTTCCCAAAGATTTCTGCTGGCATTATTCATAGTGGATTTTATTATAATCTGAACCAGTGACATCTCTTCAAATTTAAACTTAAACGATTGAGAGAGATTGAGAGAGCGAGAATGGGAATATATTTGGAAACTTCAAGAAAACTACTCCTTGGTTGTAATGATTCCCATACACAGAAAGTCTGCTCTGATAAAAACTGCCAGAAGCAAACAACTCTAATCAGCAGTTAAGTGTGCAAAAAAAATTTCAGTAACGGAAGTGATCACAGCCAACTTTTTCACTTCATACAGAAGATAAATATGTCCTTAACTATGTCTCTAAATGTTATTTTCCTTATGAAGCCAAATGAGTTCAAGACCCTTTATTTGTTTCGTGCCTAGTGTGAATGACTAGAAATGACTTTCAGCTGCCCAGTTTCATTCAGAGAAAGAGAGTAATTGTGTGGAATATTGTAGTTGTAGAAGAGGTAGCCGTGTTAGTCTGTGCAAGGATTATATGCAAAAACAAAATAAAAATAAACTAATTTCAAAATTGGGGAATTGCACAATCTTAATATCATTCCACCATTTGTTGCCAGACTTTTACTCCAACACTGCAAACACTTCTTTTACTCCCAGAGGTATCCTTTAATCACAGTTTGGAAGCAACTAGTTACAGATAACTAGTTACTTGTAGTTAATTACTTTTACAAAATAACTGTTGTAATTAAGTTACATTAGATATGTAACATAACAGGTAAACATCACACATTTTGTATTCTTCCAGCAACTGTTTTAGTTACTTTAATATAAAGTGTGACTTCACTACTTATATATTCTATTGCAGGACAGTGGCTTGTAATTTTAAAGACAACTAAACAGAACTAATGTTATTTCTGAAAAAGGAAATACAGTTTTCAACATTGCAAGTGTAACAATAATTACTCTTGGGAGACCATTAGTAATTGTAACTAATTACCTACCAAGGGAACTTTCCAAACTCTGAGAAAGTGCATATCCACGAAAGCTCACATTGAAATACAGCAGTTAGTTTACAATATTTTTGTCTCTTTGTTTTTGTTTTTTGATTTGAACAGAGTCAAGACAACAACACTGTACAGTTCTAACATTCCCATGTTTTTCCACCACATTTTTCAGCTTTTTTTTTTAATGGAAAAAAATCCATTAAGGAGGTGAACATGAAATGAAATACCGTCACAATGTCTTTTGAATGGTAGCACTGGGAGATATTGTTCTTGGTTAGATTGTTCTTGGTGAAAATATAATAATAACCTCAGAATAATAATCTCAGAACTGCAGGGGATCCTATGGATCATTGGTTCAGCCCCTCCCTGTCAAGGAGGCACAGAGAGAATCAAACTCCCAACCTCTGGTTCAGCAGCCAAACACCTAAACCACTGAGCTATCCAGCACACTTATCTCAATATCTCAATCCTGTTTTAATTATGTTTCTAAGAATCCCACCTGCACTTGTTCCATGTCCTTGTTTTTGGTTTCATTTGCAAGACTTGAAATTTGTGACCTTTTTTTGTGTATGTGTGCACCCAGTTTTCCTGATTTATACACTTTAACACTTTCTCAGTAGCGTACTTTTGGGTATGAATTCTCCCCCTTGATTAAAGCATACTTGTTTGCATTTTTGGAAGACACACTTTTTGAGTTGTGAGCATTCATTTGCATATAATTTGAAACAAAAATCTGCCACTTGTGATTTCTTTCTAGTGACAGGAAGCCTGCTTTTGTTAATGGTCTCACAGCTCACAGATTTAAAAAAAAAACAATTTATAAGAATTTCTTTGCAATCCCTACTCTAGAAGTGGCTGTTTTAGGGTTATGAAGTTTTAGAGTTAGGAAGCATACCGTGCTTCATCCATTAATTTCACCAAGATAAATATTTGATGATGTCAATTTGCATGACTGCATAGTAACAACAACTCCTCCCATTTACCATGCAGGTTCACACATGTTTGCATTGGGACAGTCCCTATACCAGTGTTTCCCAACCTGTGGCTTGTGACCCCTCCCAGAGGGTTGCAAAGTGATTCACACATTAGAAATTATCTATGTGAGGAGGAGAGGGGCTTTCACCAGCTTTCCAAATGACAAAGCGGACACAGAATCAAATGATATCTACTATGTAATTATTACTTCTGATTCATAACACCAGTGTCATACTGGGAGGTGCTGACATCTCCATAGCTCAGGCAAACATCAACTATGTGTGAGAAATGTGGAGAGTACCTGGCCAACATCAGTCCCCAGGTCTGTCAACGATTTCTAAGGTTTACTGGCATGCCCTAGCGTCAGTAGGAAGAGATGTGGCAGTTGGTGGGGGGAGGGGGGGAGAATCACACACTAGAATTGTCTGAGAAATGTATGGATTTGCTTGCATACTGAACATGAAATGATAGAATTTGAGGTTGGAAATCCACACCTTTCACAAGGTATTCAAAATCTTGATGATCCATTTTGGGCCGGGGGGGGGGGGGAGGAAGAAAGACTTCAACAACTTCTGAAACACACACAACTATACAGTCAGTCAGGGTGTGGTTCCATGAATTACTTCTTTACTGTGTCCATGTGAAACATGCACACAGAAATGTTCACATATGGATTTTTTCCCATTGAAAAAAATCCCTGTGAAACTGGCCCAGACATGGTGGGTGTGTATGGAAAGGAAAAACATTGCAGAACAGGGCTAAGGAAATCTGCTCATGCATGGTGCACAGATCCCATAATGATTTAAAAACAAAAACAACAAATACCTGTAATGGTTTTTAAGCCATATAATCCAAATATGCTTCCAACTTGATGAAAGGTTATTGTTCTTATTCTGCATTACTGTATTAAAAGTATTTTCAAAATCACCCTTTCCAGATTCATGGAAATGTCAGTTTGCAATCCCCAGCCCATACTATCATAGCATGGAAGGGAACCGAGGCAAATAGAGAGTGGTTTACCTAAAGCTATCTAGTAAGCTCATGCAACAGCAAAACTGAGATATGCTTTGCCCGCCCAGCCCAGAATAACAAGACGAGACATAATATATATGGGCTAAACTAGGGCCACAACTTTATTAACTTATTAACACTTCAACTTCTCCTTTTACAAGGGGGCCTGCCGTAGTGCAAAACAGGTCTGGAACCATTGTCAATCTTACTTGACCAGTCCAGACCTTTCCCCAGCGAAATCCTGCACTGAAAGGGCACTGTTCCGAGCACCCTCTCGGCCATCCATGCTGAAGCCAAGCCTCGGGACCCTAAGTGAACCGCGTCCCCTGGGGTCCCCTGTTTCCCCCTCCCCTCAGCTAAAGCTCTTTTACTGCAATTCTGAGAGGAGGGGTGGCGTGCACCCATTGGGTGTCTCCCCTGGAAATCCCACAACCCTATCTTGCTTTGCACTACACACTGCTGTGACCTTATTATCAATGATTGTCTACTTTTAAAACCCAAAATATTCTTGTAAGTAAGAATGGGATGTGGGGAAAAAAAAAACACCTGCACCCTGAGGCCAACGTGGGTGCTGGTCGAAAATTCCCATCCATCCCCGAAGCAGCCAGCTATTCTCATTCTTACCGCATGGGTGGGCGGGTGGGTCATGAAGACAAGCAGGGAAAGAGGCTTGCCCCTTCTTAAAGTCTTGCCTTTAGCCCCGCCTGCCAATCCATCCATGTGGACCCTACCCTTGTCTCTGCCAGACAGGTGGGCAAAGAAGCCCCACCCCGGCAGCTCCACGCTAGTCCAGAGGGAGCTTGTAGGGGGGATTTCCATCCTGAGGCACTATCTGTATTACACCAGATCTTTGTGACCTGGTTTCAATTGTTGGCTTGCCACAGAGGAGGTCTGAATAGAAATGCAGAAGGTCAGGTGAAGAAGACATTTTGGCAGGTCTTCTATGAACTTCCACTCTCCTATTTGCTCTAACTTGCAGACAATCTATGGCTAGTTCATAACAATATAGTGGTGGATAGTGGGTGGCTTTCCAAATGGTGTTGGACCTCAATTCCCATCAGCCTTAACCAAAATTGCCACTGATGAGGGATGATGGGAACTGCAACACCTGCGCCATAGACCTGATTTTTGCTTCTTTTATACAGCAATACCTACTAGCACGGTGGTACCTTTTGAATGCTGGTGGGGTTTCTTTCCTATGATGGAACTGACCCTTTTAAGATCGTTTGTTGGATTGTGGAGTCCAATAATTGTTACTGTGTGTCTCCATCATCATGCTGTAAAGAGGTGTGCACATTAACAGAAGTATAGTTATAAATCTGGTAGCACATTTGATTTTGATGGAATAATTCTTCCACTAGTTGACTACTCTAGCCTCTGAACACTTTCATCAGAATAAGCACATTTCTTTGTGATTTTCCTTCCGTCAGTAACAGAAAATGGGGCTGTGGGGAATAGATTACATACAACATGTAATCAGAAGGAGAAATAACTAAGTCTGAAACAGATTTTTTTTAAAAAAATGAACAAAGTAGGTTTCAGTCCCTCAAGTTCATGTCACAATCATAAAAATATGGCAATTATAGTTACTTCTAATATCTTTAAAATCAAAAGCACATAAGTGTAGCACATGTGTAATACTTTTTAGTCCTATGGGGCTACTTGTTTACTTAGAAATCTGTTGATAAACCTTGCAAACACAATTTCACAAAAATGCCTCTCTTCTTATTCACATTTATGTAACAGACAACAATTATAACAACAACCAAATGCTACAACTGGTGCATCCAAGTCCTTGGCAGGAGCACTAATACAGAAGTTGTTTGTAGAATTGCAAAGTTCAAGTGTCCTTTTGAATGTCAAATTCAGATAATAATCTAAGATATCTTCCTTAAGTGGGTTGGGTATCATCAGCGCAGAAGAATCAGCTACATATGCAGAGTCTTCAAAACCCTAGAATAAAATATCAGTTCAATTGCATATACATGAATTCACTATGTCGATTCACCCCTCCAATACAAAATGAAATATAGGAATTATATCTAGACCAAGTTGGCAAGGGCCTTAGCAGTCTAGGTGGCAACAGCAGCTGTGGCCTCTTCAGCTCTCCTGCTCTTTCAGATTCAAATCTCTTACTCACAGCCCCACTCTTTCTTAATCCCACTCTTTCTTAATCCCATTTCTTTGGGGTGAAGCAATATTTCATAGGGGTTACATACACACAAATATGCACATACAAATAAACAATGCAATTGTATATGCATAAGCCCTAAAACATGATTCCACTGTCATGTATTGGATAAAAAAATTAATAATGTCACTCTCAATGAAAACATCATTGAAGTGATTAGGTGAAAAACAAGGCCATCACTACAAGGTAATTAAGTGAAAATGAAATGGAGGAAGAGGCTACTGATGGGATCCCAGAAGTGTTGATATTTGGATCCCATTCTGCTTTTTATGATGTCATCTGAAGTGTAACAGCATATGAAGAAAGCAACCTTACTTACACATTCATTTGTTATTTTTGGAGCTCAGTTTGAAGATCTGAAGATCTGACTTCTGAACCAAACTTGGGGTAAATTTTCCTTTCACTCAGAAGGACGAGAAGAAAACCTAGTATAAAACACAGACAGAAGTATTGGCAGAGATGAAATTTAGATGAAGCCAGGGAGAAAATTTCAACAAAACAAAACAAAACAAATGATTGGAGGAAACTAGAGGATAAGCCTATCTTAATGGCTTTCAGGGTATTCAGAACTTGCACAGTGGGAGATGGACAGGTGAGAGGCCTTTGGAGGGCTAAAGATTTTGAGCCAGATAGCCAAGAGGACATAGAGTGTGAGGTGCAGAAACTGGATTGTGAGAGGGCTGAAGAACATTTAAGAATTGCTCGAAACAGCGGTTCTGCTATTTGTTTTGGTTTCATCTGTCACCGTAGCATTGTGACTTGGCAACCAATTGTTTGGCTGGAGGTTGCTAGCAGGCTTTGTCAATTTTTTCCATGCACTGGAAGCGCTGAAAGCCATAAAGACAGGCTTCACTTCTCCATCTAATTTATTTTGAATTCCCAGTAATTTAGGAACCATAAACTATAGTGGCTTTCCACTGCATGACCCATTCTGGCAAACAGGATGGGTACCTTTAGTTCTGCAGTAGTTCTGATTTTGAGGTTGCTGGGGTTGTGTTCAGAGGTTTGTTATGAGAGATGACTAGATGATAATTTCCCGCAGGTTGTGTGTGAAGCATTTTACAGTGTAACGTAGGTGGAGAAGGTTTTGGCAAATGTGAATTTTGTCATCATTCATGGATTCTAGAAAAATCATCTGCAGAATTTACCTCCTGACAGTATTAAAGCTGAGAACAAGGACTAGCCCAGCTCTAACCTGGAGATTTGTTGGCTGTGGTAAAGATGTAGCATGACAAGCTTTTTCTTTTTTCAGAAAGAGAAAGCATATTGCATATATTTATATCATGCTGATGTATATTTCTGTTATTTTTGTATATATGTTGCATTATAGGGGAACTTGAAAAGAAAAAAACAAACGCGGCAGAAACTGGAAAATGGCAAAGGAAGAGCTGTACCGCAAAGAAAAAGCACATGCTTTGTACATAGGGTGGCAAAGAGTTTTAATTAATAAATAAATATGAGGATAAAAGATGCGCTGAAATGTAAAGATGTTCTGCACGCAAAATGCCATACATGTAGCTAAGCTACATTATTAGTAAAGACTATGACTGAACTGAGCCATTGCTATGGATTATATAGTTACAGAGGTAACTAGAGATGCAGCTAGAGAGAGAGAGAGAGAGATAATTCCATTCACTTCTAGTCCATTCTTACATAGAACGTAGCCATCTTTCATCCAGTTTTCAGGTCAGGATGCAAATCTGTCTACCAGGCCAAATGGGGAGGCGTGTGCGCGCACATGGCCTGTGCTTCTTTGTTTAGAGAACTGGCTTGTTACACTCCATCCACAGCTGCCTCAGCTGTCTCCCAAACCAGGAAAGCTATGGAATCTACAGCTTGTTCCCAAAGGTCCTGTCTCTCCAGCCCTTCCAACTATTTGAGCTAGAGTTTAGTTAATTCCCCTTTAAATACATTTGATGAATTCTTTTCCTCGGGTCACCATAAAAAAGGAACTGAAAAGCTGAAGGTGGGCTGTGGAATACATGTTGCCCATCCCTGTCTTGGCCCACATGACTGTCAGCAGCTGCTCCCCTTCTGTGTCTCATTTGCTAACAGACAGAAGTTAATGTTCGATCCGGTTGTTCTTGCTTTCACTGTAAAGAAAGTGGAGTGAAAAAAGGTTATTTCCTGAAGATTACATCTAGAATTATTGAAGTGTCCCCTTGTTGTCTGATATTAGGTCTGATTGTTCTTGCTTTGCCATTTTGAGTTCTAGGGATGCCTGTTAGATAGGTGGTTTTAGTGTGTAAATAAATAAATAAATAAATAAATAAATAAATAAATAAATAAATAAATAAATAAATAGGAGAAATGCAGCCTATAAATAAGACAAATAAATAATAAATCAACCAAGAAGTACCAGTGAAACACACGGCATAGGTTTTACCCTTCCCCCACAGGCTGTGTAACTTTGCCATACCACCTCAATGAGTTGCATGTGATGATCCTTAGTTTGGCCCAGAGCTTAGAAAATGACTTTTTTGGCATACAGTTTGGACACAAATTCAACTGGCATGGGTGGCCACGTTGGTTGGAGTATTCTAAGGGCTGCAGTCAAAGAAGGTGGTCTGAAATATCTTAAGCCAGTACCAGCAAAATATTGTCATTGGGATGGAATAACCCTGTTGCTCGGTATGTGCACATACCGGGGGGAAAATCAAGGATACCACTCCCAAATACTCTGAGATAGTAACTGTCACTCGGCTGAGATTAGCATGTCAAGACTGTAAGCGGATATGATATTATGGGAGCTTTGATAGCAAACAGCATTTTCCAGATCAAGTTTTAAACCCCTTGCTTTTGGCTCTCACAAATGGGTACTGTGGAAATGATTACAATGTCACAAACAGAGGATTATGATGTCAGGTGGGGAACGAGCAGCATAAGCCAATACATTCATAGGAAAACAACAGCAATTCTGTTTTTATGCACTGGTTTTGTGAAAGGACAGGATGAAAAATGGATATCAGGGTGAATATGCTGAGCTGGCTACAAAAGAATTCCTGTTTCTTAATAGGATATGCATTTTTCCCCTCCCAGAAGTTTCTACCAAGCAACAGCTGCTGTTTCAAGGTCCACATTCTGATTTTGATGCTGATTTTCTGTTATACCAGATTTTCAACATGCAAATAGGGCCAATGTGGAAGGGTAACTAAGAGTGCAATCTATAGATGATGAGACCAAAAGGGAGAGAGGTCCAATATCAGAACCTCTGATCTCTCCATAAGCCTTGCCAGGCTTTTGCCGCTAGGGCTGAAGCATGGGGGTTGGGTGGGGGGAATTGGAATTTCTCTCTGCTCCATTGTTTTTCTTTTTTCTTTTTCCTGTTTAAAAAAATCCAATTCATATAAACTAGTCCAGGCACTGATCTAATTGCCTCCATATATCAGGGGCATAGATGGGTGTTGAGAATTAGATCTATTTGATCACACACGACTACACACCTACTTGCTCCCACACACTCAGGGCACAACTACACTATGGAAATAAATCAGAAGCTGGATCAGGGTTTGGAAGTCAGTTTAAAGTAACATGGCAGTCACATGTTTTTTGGGTCAGTGTGTACATCCTCTTGTGACAAATTTTAATCCATTTGCAAGAAGGATTTTTGTTGTTGTTGTTTAATCGTTAAGTCGTGTCTGACTCTTCGTGACCCCATGGACCAAAGCACGCCAGGCCCTCCTGTCTTCCACTGCCTCCCAGAGTTGGGTCAAATTCATGTTGGTAGCTTTGATGACACTGTCCAACCATCTCGTCCTCTGTCATCCCCTTCTCCTCTTGCCTTCACACTTTCCCAACATCAGGGTCTTTTCCAGGGAGTCTTACACCAGCTTTTAAAACCATTGCATTTCTAAGCAAATTGGTGGGGCTCCAGCTTCCTATGTTTTGTCCTCCCAAGGCTGTGCAGTCCCAGAGTGAAATTTTTTCTGCATCAGAAGACTAAAATAAAAGCCCACACTACCCTAACTATGAGGAAAGACTCTGGCTGCTAGTGCAACATCCTGGAATTGTTTTTGGTGTTTTTGTCCTGTGCCTCCCTGTCTTCCCACTGGCTGTCTTTCACAGCCACTTGCCACCACCACTGCAAACTCACTTCCTGTGTTGAAGTGAAAAGGACAGCAGAGATGAAAGTCATTTTTTTTTCCTATAGTGTTATTTTTAATATTTGTTTTATTTATTTTTCCAAACTGGAATAGCACTAGATCAGTGTTAAAGACAAAAAAAATAAAAAAGATGGAATTGCAAGGTTTCCCTGCAGCCTGAAACCCATGATCCTGGTATCTAAGTCTTGAAACCCCACAGATACAATTTACTTTGAATTAGGCTTCCACATGTGCCAAAAAAAGTTCAAAATAAATTGCTTCCACAGTCAAGTTAAAATGAACAATGCCCTCATGGCTGTTTAAAATACCTTGCTTTCCAACAACAACAAAAGTGTGCTTAGCTGCACATGATGTAGGATGATTTTTTTTCATTGATTTTAAACTTGATGCAAAATTAGGAGTATTACAATGTTTAACCATGCCCTCAGATGGGCACATCTCAAAATTATAGGATTACAATTTAAGAGAGAGAGAAAACACTAAGAAAGGGATTTTCTTGTTCAGTTGTCACCTTGGTCAAGAACTCTCTAGCTGCATCATATCTCAGCAGGACAGTTTCCCACTCATAATAGGATGATAATAGTCCTTCATATTGTTGTTTTATGGATAACTGAAAGAGCATATGAAGAGTATTTAGGAAAAATGCTGCATAAGAAGTTACTAGAAATGTCAAATGCTACATAAGAACCTATTAGAAATAGAAATGCAGAAATAGCTTTTCACATTTTATTCACATTTTTAATATTTATACTTATATTTAAATGTTACCTTTTGGAATTGAGAATATGAACTCTAAAGAGACTATCCTATACATCTGCATTACAGTTGCCTCTCTTTTGCATTACTGGCAATTAAACTCACATCCAGGAGAGCAGCTCAAGGATAAGTAATATTTTCAGATGTCTAAAATACATTACATATTGAGAACCCTGTAATATTTACCTGGGAATTTGCTCCCTTGAACACAGTGGGCTACTTTTAAATAGGCTGCATGGAGGGATTAGGGGTGTGCCACTGGGATTTTTTATTTATTTATTCTAAATCCCAGAATTTCCCAAGAGTTTTCGGGGCAGAATTCTGAGAGTTCATGGCCACAAGCACACACCTACAGACACCGACATTTCATGCACCTGGAAATTTTCCAGGCTGTCTTGGACCTACTTTCTGTACAAAACGAAAATTACGCTAGCAATTTCTGAGGAAGCTTAGGTCTTTCTGGGAGGTGTAATTCTTTGGGGGGGGGGTGTCCTCTATAGAGCTTTCTCTTAGTGGCTGCCTATCTAAGAGGGGTTTTTAAATGTGTTTTTTATCATGTTTTTTTCCTACTAGTTTTTAATATTGTAGTTATTTCAGTCTTTTGAAATATTGTAATAATTTATTGTTCTGTGCTTTTAATACTTTTTTTTTTAAGCCAAAGCCATCTTGGGCCCTCTTATAAATAGATAGATAGATAGATAGATAGATAGATAGATAGATAGATAGATAGATAGATAGATAGATAGATAGATAGATAGATAGATAGATAGATAGATAGATAGATAGATAGATAATATTGCTTACCACCTGCCCCCTGTAGGAAAACTAAAGTGCAGCCATGCATATGTCTTTGACACATTGGAAATAGCAAATTACAGATATTCATACTTGTCTCTAGGAATGATTTTTCTCAGCTCTTTCACATATTCATATGGAGTCCCTGGCATCTCCAGTCAGGCTCTCACCTCTTTAATTCAAGGATCTGAAGTAGCAGAGTTGTCTGAGAGCTGCTACCTACCAATCAAAGTAATACTACTGACCGTGATATACTTATCTACTTTACTTTAAGGCAATATAAGGCATCTGTTAAGAGGAAGATAAGATGAGATAGCTGATTGCTTAAAAGCAAATGGAGTTCTCAGTTTCAAAACTTGAGTGCCCACAACTTTTCTGACTTCATCTGTATTCAACAGATGCCTCATTTTTTCCTCCTCACCGCCTCGTCTGTACTGATGAGTGTAAACAATGGAAGTTTTGTCTCTCAGAAATGTAGTCTTTTTTCCCTTTTCACTTGAAGGTGGAGATAAACACTTTTCGGGGGGGGATGCATGGAAAGGTAGTTCTAATTTAAAAGAAAAAAAAATACAGAAGGCTTTCAGAGAAAGTCAATGACATTGATGTTCAGTAACAGTAAGATAGATATGCTATAGCTGGTGCCAAGTGGGTGGGTGGGGGGACGAGGAGAATAAAGAGAGAAATAATTTCCAAAATAATCTTACATGCAGGGGACCCAAGAGAATTAAGATAATGATTGCAAAGAGTAGATAATTTAAAAGATTATTTTTGGGTGAATATGTGTAACATTGTGTCTGTATATGTTCTAATAGTACAGTCTTAATCAACTAATAGTGCAGCCTTCATCACCTTCCAGATATGTCAGATTGCAAATTCCATCATCCACAGTCAATGCTGGTAACTGATGAACACTGGAATCCAACCCAACCGGGGGGGTGGGGGGACCAGATCGAAGGAAGGTTGCCCTCATTTATTCTTATCAGTGATATCAACTTACACATGAAGCACCACGAAAATGTCACTTTCTCCCTCAGTTTACAGAAACCAATGCAGGTGTTAGTTTTATTTAAGTGCTAGAGATGTGAAGAAGAAAATGTTCCAGAAGATGCAACAACCTGTCCAAAGTGTCTCCTTCCACTAAAACTCGAAAAAGCAGCAGCTTTCACAGTTCCATGCAGCTTGCTCAAAAGGCAGTTTTGTACATCATCAAGGATAGATAAAAGAAAATCTCGCTATCTTACTGGTGAAGAGGGGAAAAAAGCGATGTTTCTTTTTGTCATGCAAGAAACCGAGACAAGCAAGGATCTATATCCCTAGTACGACTGAGTTGAAAGAAAATGCACATAAAATTTAGATATTTTACATTGTATCCAAACAGCAAAAGCAAAGTGTGTGGCTTATATGCTACCCCATAGCACTTAAACCACTCTCTGTGTGGCTTACAGTTTAAGTAACGACTGCACCATGAGGCTCCAACATGCATTTTCCCCCTCTCTGGACTAAGAATTCTGTAAGGATGCTCTATACCAGTGGTTCTCAGCCTTGGGTAAGCCATGTGGTTCTTCCACAAATTCCCCCATCCCAAAAAGGATGGACTTGAGCTTTCCAGTCCAACATCCCAACGTTTCTATGTACCTCAGCTCAAAAAGTTCCATATTGCTACTTCAGTGACAAGTGTGCCTTAGCAGTGCAGTTCCAACGCATTTCACTGTGACAGTTTGCAAGCCCCGATGCACACTGCAATAGCTGCCATCCCAGCACAACAGTGCAGTGCCAGGAAACTGAGCTCTCTGGATTGGCATCTTCTGTCTGCAGAGGATTCAGGCTGTTTCCCCCCAGTCACAGTGGCATTGACAGAAGGGCCTTAGTTGCAATTATAAGTATTATCTTGTCTCCCAAAAATTGTAGTTTGTAAATGCTACAATTGTGTGTATGTGTGTGGTCCTTGGCACAACATTGGTACAGATGGAATCCCTGGATACTTTAGTGACTCGCTGAGAGGTGGGCAGCTGTGGCCCTCTAGATGTTGTCTGGCAGCTCCGAGCACCCATCATTATTGGTTGTGCTGACTTGGACTGCTGGAGGTTGTAGTTAAACAAGAACTAGAAGGTCGTACATGCACGCACACCCATAGGTTAGAGCACTATACTTCCATCCCGGGTACAAAGTTCTCCTTATCCTGATATAAACTTTATGTCGCTTTCGGGTTGTTTTCTGACCAATTTAGTTCTCCAGCTTTGTTGTTATATATCATTTATGGAGTGAGAAAGGCTTTCATCGTTTTGTGCCTGTTTAATTCAAATATCTCCAAGGAGGCTGCCAAAGTTACCTCTTGGGCACAAAGATTCTGTTGCAAAGGCCGCCCACTGGAGAGTAAAGTGTTTCTTCCCCTTTAATGTTTCTTTTTTAAAGTCCATATGGTGCTTCCTGAAAAAAAGCCAAGATGGCAAGTGTGTGTGTCATCATGTAAACTAGAGATGAGTTTGTTTTCTTTTTAATCACCCAGCTCACTTTGCCAGCCTACACACTTTTACATATTGCTGGGTCTGAAAAAATAACAAATTATTCAAAGTTGGCTTTGGGTTTTCACTGAACGGTCATCATTTTGCTCCCAGCTTCCACTGAATGCATCTGCAGTGATTAAATAACTATCATTTTTTTGGCCTTGAAGCAATACATACAAACTATTTAGCTCCTACTTTTTGTCTGATTTCTTTTGATCTTCTGTTGAACGCCGGGCACCCACACATACAGTATTGAACAGAATATCTGTTTCTGATTTTCTGCATCAGAAAAGGCCTCATTAAAAAAAGAAACTTTTTCCCGACTCCTCTGCAGCCCAGGAAAGCAAGTGACTAGAGCAAATTGACACAATGATGACAAGCTATTATTATAGTTTTGTTATGGTATTTTTGCCTCGTACTAATGGAGGGGGGAGCAATAAGAAAAGCAATGGTATTAGCAGATGTGGTACTGAGATTCTCCTATGGGTTTGGTGTAGAACTTGTCTGGAACATAGCTGTGTGACATCAGAGATTTTTAATGAGTGAGAGACATGGGCAACTGGAGTTCATGGCTGAAATCCTGTTGTTTAACATAGTAAATTGCAACTAGAGTAGGCTCATTGAATCAATAGAGTTTATGGAGGAACTGCGTCACCAAATTTCTGCTGTTTCAATGTGCCTACTCTGGTTGCAACTTACTACACGAAGCAACAGGATTTCACGGTCTTCTTTCCCAAACATAAAAGAAAAAGCAAAGAAAGTTTCTTGGAGGAAGCTCAAGGCTTAGAAGTAAACTGTATACTATTTGAACTTGTATGATTCCATAAGATGGCTTAGGTATTACAACAGAGGTTGGACTCTGAGAAACAGGAGCTACTCAGGGCAAAACTAGATGTGCTACTAAATATGTCATTGGTAATTCTCTCTGTGTTTGTTTGTTTGTTTCGTTCTTATACCGCCCATCTGGCCAAAGACCACTCTGGGTGGCTACACCAAAAACACAGTAAACATGATTAAAAATAAGAAATACAACAAAGCAAGAAATTAAATAAAAAATGATAAAATAAAAAGTAACAATACAATTAAAATACATTAAAATAAATTTCACATAAATAGGCATTTAAAATGGCACAATTAGATCGTGTTAAGGCTAAGAGGGTTCAACAAACTCCCCAGGGATAATATTTTGAAACACCTTCCTACATAATAGGGTTTTTAAAGATTTATTGAAGATCGCCAGCGAAGGGGCCAGGCGGATTGCAGGAGGTAATTCATTCCACAACTGAGGAGCAACCACTGAGAAGGCTTGATTTCTCGTTTTCTCCCTCCAGGCCATTCTTGGGGTTAGCATCCTCAGCTGGCCTGCCTGGGATGCTTAGGTAGGACAAGCAGACCCAGTTGGAAGTAAGTGTTCTGCCAGGTTTGTGAAATAATAGTAAGAAAGGATATTATTGGAATTGCAATGTTTTGGAAGGATTGATCTCTCCCTTCCCCCCACTCCTTTGTTTCTATTATCCTGGAAAGAAAACTTTTCTTCAGGGACTAATACTGGGGGAAAGAAACTTTTGTTGGGTTGATAGGAGGAATTAAGAGAATCATGCACACACCTCTTGCCAAATGAGATGTAATGCATCCACTGATTTATATTTAATGTAGGTTTTTTCAGTAGATATGTCTAGTCCTAAGGAAGGCACTATGAGCAGAATCCTCTCTTGAGATGTCCCATCTTTGTTTTGTTGTTGTTGTTTGCTTGTTTGTTTATGTGTTGTTGTTGTTGACGACTACAACCCCCTGAGAAACTCTGGGAGCTGCAGTCCAAAAACAGAACTGTGCACACCTCTTGTGTGCACACCCCAAACAAGAGAAAAGTAGGTGGCTGAAGCACGTTCTTGGGATGACTCCAGAAGTACTATAGTTTCACCAAGTCTTGTGCATCAATTACTTTTGGCCTTTGTCGAGAGGAATCCTGTTACTTTTGTTATCTTAGTGATGACTGTTTGATACCATCTTGCACCTATATTTGGCAACGTATGGAAGAACAGTTGACTGATCTGGGCATGTGCTAAGTTGCCTCCCATTTAGTTCACATTGATGGCATAATACTGAAAAGAAGGATGATAGATGTATCATCTTTTGAGGAGTACGCTTCTGACCCAAAAGGATGTAAGCCAGCAACTGGGCATTAATGCCATGAACCAAGCAAGGGTTAGCAGCTTCACAGTTGCTGTGCCTTCCCTTAAAAGCATAACTGGAGATGCTTTGCAGCCAGCGATCCCTGATAACAGACTTTAGTGCAGAACATCTGCTTAATCTCTTTGTTGATATGGGGCTGAGGAAAGGAAACTTTCTGCCCCCCTGTGGTCTAAATTAGTGGGAAACTAAATGTAGGCTCTCTATGTTCTCTTTTTTGACAAGGAATCTTCAACGACGGAAAATGACATTATCCTACTCATTTAATTGTTATGACGCATCATTTTCCCTCGCCTTCCATGCACAGTCTCATATTTTAACTTTGCTAAAAGGAGATCACATTCTGTGTTTAAAGTAACATCCAAGCTTTCAGTTTGAAAATCAGCTCGAATGCCAAATGCACTGGGGGGAATGGAGTCAAATCCATTGATCTGAACAAAAGGAATTGTTTTCACATAAGAGGTTCCAAATCAGGATGAGAGTTTACAGTTGCTTATAGCTATTTCCCTGGTTTTCTTTGGTGGGTAAAAACTGCATCAAGGTGACCAGATAGGAAGCTGTCTCACCTGCCTCAGACTGGGCTATTTAAATCCCATGGACTTCATGGAATTCATGTAGTTGGAAAGATGTTGAGCTAAGAACCAGGCAGTCCCTGTTCAAATCTAGGCTCACCCAGAAAGCAAAGGAGTAACATTGGGAAAGCCTCAGTTCCCATAATCTCAGACTTTTTTCCCCTATAATACAGGAATAATAACATTTTATCTACCTTACACGTTGCAAGAAGGATTACAGAGGTAATGCATGTGATATGGTTTGAACAGTAAAAAGAACTAGATTTCAGAGAAATTCTGAAATTTCTTGAAAGCATGCTAGGATCCAGTGAAAATCAAGACAAAAAAAATGAAATTATACAAGGCTCAGCTGAAAGTTTAGCTTGTTGACTCATGACTTGAGAACAAATTGTGGTTTAAAAATAAAATAAAAATGAAATAGATAAGATCTTAATTTTTCAAGATTATCTTGCTCCCCCATTATAGTATGCCTCTTTCATCATAACAGTAGTTTCTTAATGCCATTAATTAGAAATTCTAAGTCTCTGTCTTCTGTCCTTTAGAGCTAGGGCTGGGCAATTTATATTTGTTTTATATTTCAGTTTATATATTTGTAAACCACCTTCCTTCCTATGTAAAGAACTCAAGGTTATGCAATGATCATTTTTAATCATATAATTCACAACTTGCTGAGGGTCTTTGTTTGATGACATTGCTGTTCTTCCAGCACCTGGCTGATCACCAAAATCTGCTGATCTCTTCTTTTATATTTCTATACACACCTATACACAGTGCTTTCACTGACACATTTGTTGCCATAAACAGTCTTTATTCAGTGAAGAAGGGTAATACTGACTAAATGACAAACAACTCCCCTGGGTCTTCACATTACATTTACTTGTAAATTTGAGAAGGAATGATTTTTTTCTCTTTGGTTGAAAGCTCAGTAACAGAACACTGTTTAAATCCCATTAACTCATATGCAAATGTATCTTCCATTGTAATAGTTACTAATGGAATTTCTGTTCTGATAATCAAAGTAGCAGTGATGCATATGCCCAGAGCAGATGGGCTTCCTGCACAATAATACACTGATGTGTATTATTTGGCCACTATAATCAAATAGGAAAAAAAAATTGTTGTCAGTAGATTGGGTAAATGAGGGATCATGGAGTCTGTTGCTGTTCTGGAAAATCAGGTTTTGTAGTCAGTGCCTGGGACAAGCCGTGGGGAATGCCTACTGGTAATAGGGGGAAGTGGGGGATGCCTACTGGTAATAGGAAGGCAGTAACACCTATGGCTTACTGAGAAAGAGCTTCAAGTCCAAACTGAGCTCCCTCTTTATTACTGAGTGAGGCGAAGGGGAAGAAGTTACACTCTTCTTTGTGAAAGTTCAAGGGAATTCAGTGCCTGATGGGCAGATCATCTGGAAAAGTCTGGAAGTTGGAACTTTGGGTATAAAAATGGGACAGAAGTTACTTAGTTTGGCTTAGTTATCTCTTAGGAGAACACTGTGCTCATTTGCTGCCCTGCTGCAAGACACACACTTTGTTTATGCTCTGAGGCTATGCTGAAACTGTGCTAGGATGTAAGCATTAGAATCGGTCAACTTTTTGATAGCTTATTTGTTTCATAGCCTGACTGTTTCTGTGACTGTAGAAACAGCTTTTGAAGTTTTGCTCTTTTTTACTTCTTTCACCATCTTTTTAAAAATATAAAACATTCACAGTAGTTGGTTCTTTTGGATTAAGAGGATTGGTGGCACTAAAAACCAGGCCTTGCCTTGACCATCTACCAGGAGCCTGGGTGTTTTGTGGGTATATTGACATTCCTACCTAGAAGAGTTGATAGTGCTTAACCTTGTGGATTTTTGTGACTCCCTGGAAGCATTTCTTAGTCAGGTTGAGACTAAGGTGTTGGGAGGGTGCTGGGCAGAAATATTCCCCAGCCGTAAGCACATTTGGCCTTCCTGGACTTCATGCACACCAGAATAATCAGGGTAGTGTGTCTGAGTATCCAGTGTAGGCTTCCCTGATCCAGGAAACCTTGACAATTGTCTGCCAACCTTTATGGTTATCCATCTAGATAGAAATTTGCATTTAGATAGAAATTTATGTTTTCTGTCTAAACACAAAATTTAGATAGCCACTGAAGCAATGGCCAGAGGTATGCAGTGTTCATCAATTGAATAAAATCATAGATGCACACCATATCACAATTATTACATACCACCAACCTTCCTGAAAAAAACTTCTTAACGAATCTCACTCTTTACATTGTGATGTGTGTTTGCTACAACTTTTTTCCCATAGGAATTTTGCTACAGCAGGATGCAGATAATGGACTGCAGTTTCTACGCCATTCAGTGAAATAAATGATTTTTTCTTCTCAGATTCATCTGCCAAGGACATACAGTGAGTAGATTTTAATTGATTGTAATGAGAAACTACTCTCTGTTATCACAGAGTGGGGAGACAGTACAGAAATAGATTGGCAAATGTGTTAACTGGCAATAACATCCCTCTGTGATCCAGGAAGTGTTGGATATATTGCCAGACGTTTTGATTTGGATTGGCCTGAATGCAATGAAGCCACCCAACATAATTGAACAAAATGGAGGTAGGGCACCATACTTGTGTATATGTTGATAAATAAACTCCTTATTCTCTACTAGAAAATAACTATGCAGGTAAGTAGGGTATGAACAGCCTAGGAAGATTATCTAGTTTTTCCCTGCCCTGGTAAGGGGATGTCAGAGGGATTTTTGAGATGGCTTGGCCTTATTGCTCTCATCCCAGCCCATAGCTATGGCACTGATATGTTTTATGGCAGCCTGTGCTCAAACCCAATAGCATGCTGGCTAGGAGGACAGTAGTTCAACACATCTGGATGACACCAGGTTTGGAGTGGCTGTTTTAGGGTGTACTGTCAAGTGATATGGGTATAGAATGAAGAACAGCAGTCTTGACTACTCGTAGCCTGCATGAATGAATTGTGCACCCATTAAAAATTGGCCCATAACCCTCTGCAATGCGCCATTATTTCTTGGCAGGCAAGCCAGTGTGCGTATTGGTGGGAGGGGAAAGGGTTTCTCATTGACAGGAAGTTTTTAAAAAATACAGCTCCACAGTGCTTAAACCTCACTGGCTTTATCAGGCTACTGAAGTTTGAAGGAATGATGTTTCATTGAAACATACTCCTTACATAAGCAGCTGAAATCTTATGCACAAACAGCTTTCTGATAGTCCTATTTGTGGGTCATTTTGGGGGCTTTGTTTGCATTGTGTCTCTGACACAAAAGTGTCATTCATTCGGCCACCTCTCGCAATAATCTCATTGTGTCAAGGGGTTGCTTTGTAGAGTGGATGTCTGCAGTAAGTAATCCACGGAAAACAGACAGGCGTCTCTTGTCATTTTGGAGTGTTAATCCATTGCCCCGGGAGCATGAAAGTCCACAAGGATAACAAGTGTGGGAATGACCAAAACTAACATTATGTTTGGATCTTATTTTCTCAACAATGGGCCAGATCAATGGAACTGCTGAGTGTGCCAGATAAGATGTGGCAGGATTAGTGAATTAAGCTCAGGAAAGCAGAAGGACTGGTGGAATGGGCAAGGGGGAATCTCCTTTTCATCCTGTCCGGGTGCTGTCCTGTTAAATGATGAAAGGAGCTGGGACAAAATGCTTAGGTTTTGCTTTATAATAGGGTTAAATCCCTGTCTGAAAATTCAAAAGCTACCCTAACTGTACTTGAAATCTGGGAGTAAAATAAATGAACCTTACTTGGAAATACATAAATTCTATAGCATTTCATCAAAGTAGTGGTATCCTTAAGCAGTGAAGTGTACCATGAATTACCTCTTTTTTTAAAAAAAAACGTGATTGTCATTTAATATCCCGTTCTCAATATGCCATTCTCAATCTTTCATTAGTCAAACTGCATTGCTCCAGTGTACCTGGTTCTGTGAGTGATCAGAATGCATTTAAGGAACAAGATTAAATGGATGGTGTTGAGTTGGAAATTAAACTCAAATTGACTTGCATCAAGTGAGACTGTGTTCCCCTGATTGAAACTGTTTTCCAGCATTTACCAGTTATGGGAATACGCGTAGGTTGATGCAGACATTTGATTTTCAAGTATATATACACATTCATTTTAAATTTCTTGAAAATCAACAGCCATTATGATTAAATCCTTCCAAGGCAAATTTCAAAAATAGAGATTTGAAGAGGAAAAATTCAAAACTAGGATTCTGGCATTTAGCTCTATTGTGCTTCATTTAAGCTCTTATTCAGGCTTATGGCTCATCCTTTTCCCACCACTGTCATTTCTTTTGCACTTGTAGAGGGACAGCCTGAACAGCTCTCCACCCAATGGAAAAACTTGAAAAATCAAGGTTCACAATCATTTGCAGAGCATCCCCAAGCAGAGAAGAATTTCCTGTTCTGATTATTGTTCTCCATGTGCGGAAATGACAATGGAAAGTGGAGGGCAAGCGTGCCCCCTCCTATTTTACTTAAAGCAGGTGACAGAATGCCTGAATAGGGCTTTAATGCCAGCAGTTTATCCTCTTCCATATTAATGCCATCTAACAATGTTGAGAGGGGAATGCAAACAAATCTTATGTCACGTCTGATGTTAGAACTGATAGGTCCATCCTGAACTGATGGAGACTCAGTTGCCTTTCACTTCCACACATGTAGAAGTCACGTGTTCTGAAAGCTGATGTTGAATTCTGGAAATGTTATGTATGTGCAGGTTCCCAAATTTCAAAGCATCAACAAAAACAGAAAGCTGCTAAATCAGTGTGACAACTGAAAGTCAATTGGTATTGTTTATTTCTTCTGTATTTCTTTCAGGAATTGATGCAATGGCCAATCAATTAGAAGACATGTAGCATTGCATCCATGTTTGAGTTGATCCATTGCTTGTTTCTAAAGTCCAGAGCCTTAGGAATAAGGATGATGCAGTATGTCTGCAATTGTTTTCATTGTGGAGTAAATTTTATATTTTATACTTCAGAGGTGTTTGTTAGCCCCCCCAACAAGCATTTCCAAATCAGCAGATGTTCCCCCTTCTATGAGTAACCTTGAGAACAATGCAGTCTTCCCATCCTTGCATTTAAATAGTCTAAAACATATGTAGATTCTGGAACAGCTTGAAACACTGGAAAAGAGGGGCAGAGAACCATAAACACTTTTGGACAACAAGCATGTTTAGAAAAGGCTGGCTTCTTGTATGCTTGATTATACAGTATATGATGTGGAAAATCTGGGAATGCAAAATCTTGTTGTTGATATGTGCTGTCAAGTTTGAACAAAATTATAGCAACCTTAATAGGGCTTTCAAGGCAAGTGAGATACTTAAGGAGTGGTTTGATCAGTTCCACTCCCCCAGTTTCCATGGCTATTAGTTTCCATGGCCAAATGGAGTTTTGAACTCAGGGCTCCAGAGTCCTAGTCCATCACTCTGTCCACTACACCACACTGGGTATCTCCAAGAATACAAAATAGAAGGTTCTGTAAGAGCATTACTCCAATAGTTTTCCCTTGTTCTTCCCATGAGACCAGATGTATTTATTCAGTGATCCTCTAAAGCACTAGGCACCAGTCAGATAGAAAACTGTGGCATCTTCCTCCCTGTGCTACATTGTGGTGGCTTACCAGATGCATATAAATCAGCCTTCAGCTTCATTCTTCTGATAGCCACTGTGCTTGGGTGCCATCAGTGAAGCTGGTGGAAGAAGGCACTGCAACTTGCTACCCAAACTGCACCCAGTTGACCTCATAGTTTGTCAGGTGGGACAGTTTAGGTATCTGGCTGTGAAGCCAGAGGTTGGGAGTTCAATTCCCCACTGTGCCTCCTGTGAGGAGAGCCAACTTGTGTGGCCTTGGGCAAGCTGCACAGTCCCTGGATGCCCCCAGAAGAACGGAATGGTAAATGACTTCTGAGTGTTTTCTCTACCTAGAAAACCCTGAAAGGGGTCACCATAAGTCAGAATAGACTTGACGGCACATGATGGTGATTATAGATCCCTTGATAAGAATCCAAAGTCATCCCTACCACTAAGCCAGATGAGGCAACTGCTTCAGATTGAAGGATCATGATGGAAGTCCCTTGGGGAAGTCCCTTGGGGTTCATCCTGAGACACTTCTCTTTGGGATGGTCTCACATTCCTGTGATGGAGGAAGACGGGGAAAGACCTTATCTCACTGCAAGTGTTCAAGATAGATTCAACTGCTGGTCCAGCCTCCTTCTGTACAACTTCTGAGGGTGCTGCCACCTTGCCCTTTTGACTCAAGCAGCAAAATGTCTTGGTCTGGCTTTGCCAGAAATTAGTTTGGGTTCTTACTGTGAGTAACTCAGTTTCAGATAGAAGATTGTGATGAACTCACCAGCATTTTGCTTCACTCTGCTGGGGTTGTTTGTTATTTGTTGTTGCTGCTGTTGTGTGTGCATCATGTGACCATCCCATATCACCTTTATGATGACTGGTAAGGAGCGGGAGCCAGGTGTATGGAAACAGCAGTGTTAGAAACCTTTATAGTATAGATGATTGAAAGATTGTTGCTTTGGGGCTAATTTGAACAGGGTGCAATGTTTTCTTGCTTTTCTTCCCTTCCGCATCCTATTTTATTATCACAACCAACCTGAGTGGTAACATTAGGCAGAGAAGTAGTGGTTGCCCCCAAAGCCAACTAAGTTTGAGTGCTAGATCAGGATTCAAAGCCAAATCTCTCCAGCTCCATACTGCCTCCCAGGAAGCATGCTTTCTGGAGAACATGCAGTGATGTCTGAAAAACAAGACTGCATTACTAAACAAGAGAAAAAAGACATAAAGAGCAATCCAGGGAAACAAAGAAGTATCTTCAAGATTCCTGGTAGAACAAGGATCCATGATGTCCATTAATTAATGAAACACAGAATCACTCTGAGTGTGCGCACATGTGTATGGTTGCACATGTGCATGTATGCACACAGACACTATGCATGTTTTCTTCCTCTATATTTGATATCTACTGGCCTTTGCCTTTTAGAGATAAAGGTGTTGGGGGAGGGAACTCACTAATCGATTTCATAAAGTCAGATCCTCCCCCAAAGGAGGGAGGCGATGGATATTTTTAACTTATGGGAGGGGGAGATCTTTAGAGAATCCCCTGTATTATTTATTAGTCCCATTGGACTTTTATATGCATCTTAAAACGGACTTTTCAGGAGGAATTTCGCTTTCCTACTTGGAGGTTTCTGAGGAGGAGGATGGGGGTGGGGGTGTCCTAACAAGGCTTTAAATGAAATGGCAGCAGTAAAGTTATTACGTTGGTGGAAAGGTTTCTAACTTTTTAAAAAAAGTAATGTGAACAAGTAAAAAGAAAAAAAAATACATTTTGGGTTGAAATGAATGGGGTATTTATGATAGTAGACTGATTTGAGGACTTAAAAAAAATACACGGAAAAATAGGGAGAGATAAACTTGTGCCTCTTTGACAGGAGAAATTTATAGGCCCCTGCCTTTCCCAAACGGGTCCCTCCTCAAATCTTTGATGTTTTTTGCATGTGTTTGGTGACAGCAGGAGGAAGGGGAGTGCGCTGTGTTCTGCTTGTTCTCCCATTGTCAACCACAAGAGAGAGAGAGAGCCAGAGGCAGAGAGAAGAGTTGGGTTTAAAAAGACGGGGAAGGGAGGAGGGGGAGAGGAACTCTGCAGATTCCTGTGTCATCTCTCTCTCTCTCTCTCTTCCCCCCCCCCCATGTGCACAGGAAAACTCGGTGGGGCTGCGCCTCTCTGCTTTCTCTCCCCTCCTGCTTCATTCCTTCTTGCTTGCGATCGAAGCCGGAGGGGATCAGAAGAACGGGATTGGCTTGTGCCACAAGACGAGCACTGAGTACTGCTTTAAAAAAAAAAAAAATCAGAAAAGAGAGCGAGCGGAGAGAAGGAGCGGCTGGGCGGAGGAAAAGCACGCTCCTGTCCTCCCGAAGCCGAGAAGCTGCCGGGCTTGTCAATTTCTCTGGTCAATTTCTCTTTGCCACTCACCGGTGCGCCTCTCCTCTCACCAGCGCCAGCCGCCTGCCGGTGCCGTCGCTCGCTCTCCTTCTCCACCTTCGGGTGCGCGCGTGTGCGCGCGTCTCTCGCTCGCTCGCTTCGTGCCCGCGCGTCTCCGCGTGCCCGCGCCTCAGTGTGAGAGAGGGAGCTCGGGAAGTTTTTTTTTTTCCCCCTCCTTCCCTCTGGTTCCCCCTCCCCATTTGCCGCTTCTGCTCCCGAGACAGTTCTTAAAAAGCAGGAGCAAAGGAGATGTTACAACAAACCTAGCCACGAGGAAGGCGTTTGTTTTGGGTTTTGTGATTGTTTCAAATAGTCTCTCCCCCCCCCGCCCCGTTTTCTTTTTTTCTTTTTGAATGAAACTGACCCGGGTCACCTGTTACCTCTCAGTTTTTAGATCGCTTTGAACTTCGTGGAGGATTCTCTCTCTCTCTCTCTCTCCCTCGTACGCACACACTCCCCCTCCATCTACAGCCACAGGACGAGAAGGGAGCTCCGCGGACTTTAAAAAAAATACCGTCGATCTTACCAAGAGGGACTTTACAGTGGTCTTCTGAAGCATGGGCTGCATCTGCCGGATTGTCGGGCTTTTCTTGGGAGTATTACTACTAGCGGAACGAGCACGCTGCCAACATGTCAAGAACAACGTGCCGCGGCTAAAATTATCCTATAAAGGTAAGCCCGTCTTCTTCTCGGTTCTTGGGTTCCCGGGGATCTTTCGCCAGGATTCTGCTTTATGCCTGGGTGGATCGCGCAGGGATTTGCCCTGCTGGTACCTGACTCAAACCCACTCCTTCTCCGGGAGATCGGGGAGGGCACCGTTTCGGTGAAGACAAAGGAACCGGTTAGCATAAAAGCACCCGAGGGCGTCTAGCAATCCTGCGTGCTTCTGGGCTGATGCGAAGGGTTGCTCCGCATCTCTTCTGACACCGCACACGTTCAGCCCCGGGAACCTCGGTTACCCATCGGCCCTCGACGGCCCTCCTGCGCTTGACCCGGGCGGACGGAGCTTTTGGGACCCCCAAGTCTAGCCACTCCCCCCCCCCCGGGGGGGTCCGGATGGTCGGTCTGTCGGTCGGTCGGATCTGGCAATTCATCCTCCGGGCAGCTCGCAAGGGTTGATCTTGTCTCGCGAACCATCAAACGGCAAAAGCCCGAGGGTCAGATTCCCCCCCCCCCCATGGGGGTAGGGGGTAGGGAGGAGGGGATGGCGGAGGAAAAGTAGAAAGGCGAAAAGGAGCTATATGATGGGGGGGGGGGGTTGGAGAGAAAGGGCAGTTGCAGCTCCGGTGGGGGGGACGTACTGCGTCGGATATACTCAGGATGTGTCCCCTAGGCTGCTTGCATGGATTTGGCTGCGGGTTCAAGTAGCGACGACTGAGCGCTCGGGAAGCGGGAGGGCCAGCAGGTGAGGGGGCTGGGGCGAAAAGGGGGCAGCATCAGCGGCAGGAAGCAGGATTCTGCGCTCCGCCGTTCAACTTGCGAGCCGCCACTCTCCTCCCCCCCCCCCGGCACACACACACACACACTCGGCCGCCGCTGCTCTTCCGAAGGGGAAGCTGTAAACGGGGCACACCCACTCCGTTCCCCCCTCGGCGGAGGACTTCAGGAGCCCCCGCGATCCTGCCGGCCGAGCGGAGGGACGCTCGGATGGGCTGGGAGCTCGTGGGAAGACCCGAGCGCCTCTTGGAAAGAGATGGCCGTATATTGTTGTGGAACTGTTGCCGCGGGGGGTGGGGAGGAGGAAGATGAACCCCCGCTTCGCATGGGAATCACAAGCCACGAAGCTTCATTTCGCCTCTCGTGTAAAAAAGAAGGGGAAGGTGCCTGTAAGCCCATCGCACATTGGATTAGGGCCGTGCAGGGGGAAAACGGAGGGCGTCCGTGTCTCAGATTTCCCATTCGTTTTATAATGGGAAAGATTCGCTTTTTTTTTCTTTTCATTGACACCTGGGGTTTTGTTTTGTGAGGGTTTTTTTTTGGTTTTGTTTTGTTTGTTTGTTTCCTTGTTGCTGTTTTTAATTGCGGGGGGCGGGAAGCGAGGGGAGATAACCTGCTAAAGATCTGGTAGCAATTAAGTTTGCAGCGCTCCGGCTGCTGACATAGGGGGTCAGTTCCACTGAAGCTGGCAAGGCTCCGCTAAAGGGCAGTGTGTAAGAAACGACACCTTCAATTGCCTGTAACATCGCCAGTGAAACGGGCCAGGGAACGTCCTTTGCTTGGCTCGGCTTTAGCAAACACCTATTTTAAAACACACGTCTGTTCTGACTTCATAGAGAAATCAATGAATGTACTGCTCCTATGTAGTCTAAAATGATCTCCCCTGTGTATATATATGTGTGCGTGCACATGTGTGAGTCGGTGTAAGAGAAGAGAGAGTTCTTGGAATACAGGAATTAACTCACCGGGAAGGCTACTTAAGAAAAATGCAGGCAAATTACCTTTTTGCTTTCTAATATGAGGTGCCACTGTATAATCCGACTTGTAAGATTCCCCCAAATAGCTACTTAATTGCTTTTGATCCAATTAACCTTAATGTGTCTAGTGATGTGCAATTACATGTACAGTTAGGGGATTAAACTTGCTGATTTAAAACTATCTGTTAACAAGGGCCCATTAGGAGGAGGGTCGGGTGCTATGTTTAGCTCTCTTAGATGCTGTCCTGGAATCATATTTAGGTATGTATAGCATACACAGTTTGCCAGCACCAAGTCACACTGAATTCAGTGAGAATTACTTCTGAGTAGATTTGTACGAAAATGCTGTGTATGACTGTAATTCTATGCACAATTGCTTGGGAGTGAATCCCAATCAACTAATTTGTGAGTATATGTGTGTAACACCATGCTGTTAAAGTTTGGCAAAGTCCTAAGTTCTGCCATCTCCCAGAAGAGGGAATGTTTGTGTATATTCCATGAGTTTGAGTCATGTGCTTATTTCATCCTGATAAATTCAAGTGTGGGATATTGTTGTATTGTGCCAGTATGTGCTATCATTCTTCTGATTTGATACCTTCATGGTGATTTCCTGCTTCTGCTATGACCTTTTAATGGTAACTAGCTTTGATATCCAGCGGGGTATTAGAAGGTATGAAACTATGAAGTATGATCTTACTTATGTTTGCCCTCAAATAAGTCCCACTAGATCTAGCATTAGATCTAGCCAAAGTGTACCACTCTAGGGGAATTGTTACTCTTTGGTATCGTTTCTGGCTTTTACTTTCTAGCTTTCCAAGGATTTCATGACAAGAATCCTACAGATTTTTCCAAATGAGGGAGGGGGCAGATTAAATTTGAATTAGAGGATAAGAATTTGAATACTGCTATGCCATGTCCTTCATGGTGGCACTGGATTTTCAAACCTATGTTCCTCTGATCCAAGACATGCTTCTTTTGTATCTAGTACTTAAATTAAGCAAATAATAACCAAGACAATAGCAAAGCTAGCAGGAAATAAACTGTAGCACCCAAAGATCAATGCTTCATTAGGAGAATTCAGTGTTTCTGAAACTAAACATAAATTTAGCAAAAGCTTAAATTTAAGTATGTGAATAGTGCAGAATGTATGTGAAATGCTTTGGATATGTGATGTGCAGTCCTAGATACACCTACTTAGAACCAGCACCATTGACTGCTGTGGGACTTACTCCCAGGTAAATGGATATAAAACGGGACCCTTAATGGCCTATGAAAGCAAGGCTAAGCACTATTGTTGCCTGAGCTACTCACACACCTCCCTCTGTGGCTTATGCTACATTACGTCGTTTGAGGATCAGGGCTGCTAACTGGAGTGAGGGATGTGTTTTAGTAGTGCCAGCAGTGCCATAAATATCTAGTTACTGGGAGACATGGGAGAATAAAGAACTCAAGCTAATAAAACTTTGGATAATTAATTGTCCTCCTAATGCCTCCCGCTGAGAATATTTCCTCAGTGAAATAAGCACAGCAGTTGCTTCAAGTGTTCTCTGTGTACTGGCAAAGTGATGTGGTTGAGCAGCAGATTAATACGCTGTGAACACCGTGGTGGATTTCTGCATGACAGCACTGTGAGGCATGTTCACACCACTGGGAGCAACTCTGGCAGTGGCTGCTGTTGTTGTTTCCATGCGCTACACGCAATGTAGCAACATGGCCCTTTGGCAGGTTCCTTTAAGGAATGGGATGCCTTACAAGTTTAATAACACAAACTGTGAAATGAACAGGTTCGTGTGCATGTGCATGCGCACATGTTCATGTATACATAGAAACTTGCCAAACCATGGTTGTTCTCTGATTGTACTGACTGTTCCCACTGCCATTTGTTTGTTTGTTTGTTTTCTGTATGTGAACCACTGGGGCTATTTTTGCGGGCCAAAGCAAATGCATTGCGGTCAACAGGTGCCACAAAAGAATATGAAGCATTTATTTATGAACCATTTATTCCAGCCATCCCCATCTAGTTAGATGTGAAGCATAGTAAAAATGTGAAAAGGGTTTTGTCTGAAAAGAATTTGGAGAGGGGTCCTTTTTCTTCAGAGGTCTGCCATCAGCTCTGTCATTGCTCAGGCTGCCAGAGAGAAGTTTCAATATCCTCTCCTTTCTTGAATTCTTCTAACTTCCTATCACTCAGCCTTGTATTAGATTAGAGCCATTCTATACTGGGTAGTGAAAACATATCAAAAGGATGGCTCTTGCTTTCCACAGTGGGCTGTTTACTAGAAACGTAGGTACAAATCACTCCACAAGCCTGAAAGAGCTCTGAGATATTTTTTTTTCCCCAGTTGGATCACTCACCAACCAGATCTCATGGCAAATTGCTTTTGAAACATGGGCACATTTTTTAAAATGGCTTTTGATGTGGCATGTGTGGTTGCTTCTCTTCAAGGGGAAAGTAAAATGTTCCACTGGGTATACACAGGTGCTTCGATATGCCTGGAGTACTTCTTTGAATTCCAGTAAGAAGTTATTACATAAGTAGGATCTCATCCAAGAACCCTTTCTCTTTCTATTGAAACAGTCACAGTACAACCAAGACTGAAAGAGAAGGCAGTGTGTACTTGCTTATCAGCAGGACAGACAAAAATTGTAGGTCAATGTGTTGATCAGTCAGAGAAGACAAATCCAAAACATCATGTCTTCAAGAATTACAACTTTTTTCCTGCTGCCAAAACACAGAGCAAAATGGAGATCACGGGCCCTGTCTGCTACAGTAGGATCCTGATGAGGTGCCTCTTCTTGCTCAGATTGCAAGATCAATTACACATGAGGTCGCACAAGGGGGATCTGCTGGAGCAAGGTGGGGAATGCGTACACAATTTCCCTTCCGTTCTCCATTTGGATAACAATATACTAGGTTGTATCTGAAATGTCATAAAGTAATGAGCAAGACATTGAGTTCATCAGAATTCTTCTTCGGACAGGATGTAAGGGCAGGATAGAATGCAGAGAGAGCCTGAAACCTTAGCATGGTGTAAAGGCATAAAAGTCAATGGTCTGTGAATGTGCTAATTGAGATTCTACGAAGTTGATGGCAAACAATTTCCAATGAAGTTAGTAAATCAGGGGTAGGGAAATGTTGGCCTCCCAACATTGGTCATGCCAGGTAGGACTGATGGAAACTTTATGGCCAAACATTTTGAGGTCCAAACCTGGCAGATACAAGTTTTCAATCTACGGTAGTAAAAATGATGTTAATAGGGTGAGCGGCTAAGGAGTATGGCTAATATGTTTAGTCTCAGCTTATTGTAAGGGCGATTTTGAACATGAAGGTATTAAGTAGGATCACCCTTAAAATAAGCTGAGGCTAAACATATTAGCCATACTCCTATATCATGTGGGACTTGTGGAAGGCCCTATTGGTTAGATTCAGGCCACAGCACACATCCTCTTACATGGAGTATAGCTTATGCTTATCATCCAATGGAGCTCTGAACAGTTCCTCACCAAAATTTGCCTTCTAGGACCAGCAAGTCTGTACTTATCCCTTACTTCATTAGATCTGGCCATGTGTACAATTCATTCCAAGACACTGCAATAGATGCAGGGTTGTGTTTAAGGAATATCTCCCATGTGACGATGTGTCCCTTAATTGCATATCCCCTCAACTTGTTTCAGACCTGACTGTGTATACTGACACCATGAAAAGTGTAATATTTGAGGAGAAGTAAGATTTCTCTTTGAGCTCCTGGGCTGCTCCAATATATTTTTGCTGTCTGTTGCAGAGATGATGCCCCATCCATTCCATGGGTAGAAGCTGACTGGACTGGGAGCTGAACTTTAATTTAGCCATAACAATGAGATAAGATTCCCTGTTGCATTTGAAGGCAGGCAGCCATCTTAGGGGGTGTGGGATGTGTGGCATAGACATCACACTCTTCCTAAGCAGAAAGAGTGCCCAGCAGGGAGGCTTGGGCTGCTTCCCCAGACATCAGCCACTTGGAGGTCTTGGGTCAAATCTGTTCGGTTCTGATGTTCCTCAGATGATGAACATTTCTGTGAACGGCGACATTCCCTTGATGACTCTCTACTGAATATGCAAACTGTTTCCACTGAGAAGCACTTGTGCTGGCTTTGGCCACTATACTGTTCATTTTGAATCATCTTTAATGGTTTACTCAAACATACTTTATTTAATGCTGTGCTCTCAGCAAACATTGAGTGTTCTCGCATGCATGTGAACTAGAACAAAGACTTGGGGATACAATTGTGTCTTTCCAATGAGCAGAATCAAAATTAATCTCAAAGTCCTAACATGGTTTAAACAAACTGGATGGAATGAAATATATTGTTAACATGTTAAATTAAAAGATAATCTTCATCACACTGCCATGTGCTTTTGAACCAAGCTCTGTGCATACTACTAATATTTCAATGTCAAAAGAATCTATTGTTGGTTTTTCTTGATAGAATATATGCCAGGTTTCCAAAATTCATCTTTAATTTCTTGTTCAAAGTGAGCTGGTTCAGATACAATGACTTCTGGTAGGCAACTGTTATCCCCTTGGAAACCAATAGGCTCTCAGCCCTTAATTCAACATCAAGTAAAACTTTGCCCCTCTGCTGTTCCCTCCCTGCTACTAGTCCAAGTTGGACTTCACATCATCTTACTTGTCAAAGAGCTAAGCATATATTGGAAGCTTTTTCACTATATTCTGCATATTAGCTCAGTCTTGATAATTGATTTTGGAATTTATCTAAATACAGTCTAGGATATATTACTGCTAACAATTTCTGCTTCACTATATCTCTGAATGAGTGTTTATGATAGGAGTTCACACTCCTACAACCCAGTCTTAATCTTTTAACCATAGTTAAGATGAGGACAGAGGCAGCCATATCACAGGTGTAGAAGTAGCCACTTCCCCGTCCTTCAGTTGGTGAAAAAAATGGTTGTGGGTGTGGCTGGTAGCAGATCTTCACCATATTGTGGTGTGTCTGTTGCTGAGATCCATGTGATTGTACCTGCCCACATGATGCATTGTTTGTAAGCATTTCTCATGTTAGCATGTTGTGACCGTTGATTTGGGAAGCAGTTCCCATACGCATATGGTGGCAGAATCAGAATCATCCCTACACCAGACCAGCATCCACCCGAGTGCATGCTGCCTCCATTTGTTCTTCAGGCTTTACTCCTTTTCTGTGCCATTTATGTATCTCAAGAAAACAAAAGATCTAAAAAAGCCAATTGTTAAGCATCCACTTAGATGGTTTGGCTTGGCATTACACCTCCTTTGACTTTCTGACCTCCATTCAGTCTCTGCATGTGTAAACCAAAAGTTTCTCAAATCCATCTGTTTTGTCCCATTTGTTTATTGAATATTTTTTTATGCTGTTAAATTTGTTTGGGCAGAGAAAATGTGTGGTTCCTTTTGTTGTCCTTCTTCTTGCTATTATTGTTGCACAACTGAATGCAGATTATACCAGAACAATTAACTAGAAAATGATTGAATACAGATTTGTTTCTTCATTCAATGACTGTTCTAGATGTATTATGTAGAACTTTAGTTCATAATTTCTCACAAAACATGGGAAGCAGCAGGAAAGGGCAGCCGGAACTCAGTAAAACTAGCACAATGCCAAGAAAACAAGCTGTTTATTTCTATCTACCTGCGTACTTGTTCATCTGTGTATGTATTTCTACGTCAGATAGTTGATCAGTGTAATTTTTTGAAAGGGAATTGATTTTATAAAGTATAGTTTAGGTTGGTTGTTGTAGGTTTTTCGGGCTGTTTGGCTGTGTTCTGGATGACCAAACAGCCCAAAAAACCTACAACAACCATCAGATCCCGGGCCGTGAAAGCCTTCGAGGATATATAGTTTAGGTTGTTATGAAAAGAGGTTTATGTAAAATGATTAAAGCAACACTCATCTTTTCCAAATAATACATTTTGTGGTTGTACACCTAAAAATGAATGTGAAAAAACTTGATTAAAAAGCCAAGATAGATCACAACTCTCCATAAAGTGTGTACACATGTCGCTAGCTGTGATTTACTGCTATGTAATAGACCTTCACTAGCAATGATCATGGCCAGTGTTGTGAATGCCGAAGCAAGGCTTGGAGAAATTGCTGTTTTGAATTATGGCCAAGGTTGGGGGCGTTATGGTCCAAATGTAACATTTGTAAGCTCTGTGCTAAAGAACTACATGCTTCATAGAAGACAAGAATACCACCAGTCTGTGGAGAGATTGAGTAGCCCATCCATCTGAACGCACCTGCTGTCTGACATATATTTATCACAAGAGCCAGTATCCTGTTGAGCTTCCACAGAGAGGAAAGTCCTGCCAGTGCAGTAAAAAGCAATCATGGCACCCATGCAAGTGTTGCCTTTGTACAAGTAGTAATCTCCATGAGGAAGGTCTGCCTTTGCTTATAGAACTGCAGCACTTGAACAAGTGATTCTGTATTCCTAGGTTGGTGGGACTTTCCATGCAGTGGAAGTCAATAAGATACTGCCAAGAGGCTTCCTCTGAATGGAAAGAAGTGAAACATTTTGTTTATGTTATCTGTTGAACAAGAACCTTCTGAGGCATCCTATCCTGACCAAACTGGATGTGAGGATAAATGGGACATATGACACATACAGCCATCTTGCAAGGCTGGTTCATAGTCAGCTGGGCTTCATGTGAGATATCTGGCACGTGATGTCCCCTAGAACTGCCAGTGTACAGCATTTATTGATGTGTCAGGAATCACAACAGTATGAACCAAATGCAAAGGAGTAATCATGACCAAACCAATCATGGCACTGGTGTCTCCATGCCTAGGTAGAGGAACTGATTCAACTACCATGTGATAGTAGCCTTTATGCGGGGGTTACTTGCCATCAGACTGAGAGGCAAATACTGTCAGTTTGACATTGGCTTCAATTTCAACTTGACCTTGGTATAATTTCACAAATCACCTGATCATACAGTCCCATTCAGATCATAACCCTGTCATGACTCCTCTGCACTCCTGCAGGTAAGAGCAAGATGTATTAATTGGCTTGAGTCCTTGCACTTCTTTTCAAATAGATGGACACTAAGAATTTGAAAAATCTTGCCAGTGTTTCCATTTTGGTTGAAACAGATTGCACTGGCCCTGTGAGAAAGCCAGTTGATGATTCTCAAGCCCCTGCAAGAGTTCCCACTTCTATGAGATGTATATGACAAGTGCTTTTCTTCATCATGTCTTCTCTGTTTTGTGAAAAATTCCTCAGCACAACAGTGCACCTGTCCCCCTTGTGAAGCTAAATTCAATATGCACACAAACAGTAAGACAAGGACAGGCTGATAGCTCAAAAAGACACAAATATCCAAATTATACTACATTTGCTAGTTTATGCAGAAAAGGTACATTTTCATATAATATATAATTTACAGAAATGTACAAAGCCCAGCCTTGAAAATGTATGAAATATCTCTGAGACCAACAATAAATAAGCAAATCTCACCAACCCACAGTGTTTTGTTTTTTTCCAAATTTCATTTTTGCTGAAAAATCCAAGGCAAGTGGGATTTACAAGCATTTGTAATGTTTCTCAGCTACTTCCAACTTCTGCTTATACCCAAAGCTCCACATCCTGCCTTCCCTCCCCACCCCCCGTACTACAATGTAGTTGGCTTTCGTATTAAAACGGTGTTCTAGCAGGCTAGGTAATTATTAATGAATACCAGCTGGAGTTAATCTCTAAGGACCGGCATAGAAAGCGGCATGATTAGAGTACAGATGTCCGTCTTCATATTCTGTCACGGGTGAAAAGGTTGCTGTGAGCATTCCCAGTGTTGCTCTTAAAGAGTAAGAAGGAGCAACTGCTTCCTGGGCCTCCAGACATCCCTCTCTTGGCTGCCAAGATCTTATAACTTGATCTGGGCACACTGGTTGCTATGTATGATTCTTGCATGATCTCAAATCTCATTTTATGGAATATTTTGCATGGCATATACCCTACTTGTGTTAAAAATAATTTTAATAAGAATATGTAGGAAAGTGGGCCAAAAGAAGCCAGGCCAAAAGTGTGTTTTCTTTTTTAAAAAATACCATGAAGTTTAGGTGAACATATAATATTGGACTGCAGCTCAGTGGTGGAATGGGGTGCATGCTTCCAGAGCTTGGGCATTTAATTCGAAAAAAGTAAATAGTTGCAGGGATAGCCTTACAACAACACAACCCACTCTCCCATCAATAACGATCATATATATTATCATCAGGTATTTATTATTTCTCCATTTTCCCTTATCTTCCATTTCTTAACCAAAACAAATGCATATAAATAACCTAGAACTTGAACTATGTTATGTTCCTCCCTCATTCAGTTAAAGCCAAATCCCCTTAAATGGAAAAATCACTGAAATGTTCACCATGAGAAAGAACATCATGCCACTAATTAAGTCCCAATTCTAATGCAATAGTTACTGGAGAAAGAAACAAATTACCTGTGTCTGGTTATTCGTAAATCATTGCAAACTTTACTGGGAAAAGTTGAAGACAACAAGAAAATTGGAAGATCAAATATAAGATGGATTGCCTCCACAGCCTTGGGTTTACAAGAGCTGAGAAGGGCTGTTGAGGACAGGACATTTTGGAGATCAGTCATTCATAAGTCAGAGGTGACTTGATGGCACTAACAACAACAACAACTTTCAAGTTCATATGTTTCCCATGCAAAAGTCTACCATCTCCATTGAAAAAGATCAGGTATCAAATCCCCCCCTCGAGGGTATCCCTATCCCAGCTGTCCCCAACCTTTGTTGTTGTTTAGTCGTTTAGTCGTGTCCGACTCTTCGTGACCCCATGGACCAGAGCACGCCAGGCCCTCCTGTCTTCCACTGCCTCCCGGAGTTGGGTCAAATTCATGTTGGTAGCTTCGATGACACTGTCCAACCATCTCACCCTCTGTCGCCCCCTTCTCCTCGTGCCTTCACACTTAGACACAAATCTAACAGTAGGTGGCTTGTTTGGGTATTCTTCCGTGAATTCTATGGTAAGCTTGAAAGTCCCATCTTCAAAGGGGGTTCCCTCAGGCCTGAAGATGATGGCATTCCACACCATGATGTTGTTCTCCGAGGGGCCCCCGCTGACTCCAGCCAGGGGATCCTCCTGTAGCCGTTTGAAGTCGCCTCTGGGCGGGTGTGGACATGGCGGGGCCACGGTTATAAATCACTCATACACCGGTCCACGGAAGGCAGGACGACGGGGGTGACACCGAGGCAGAGACGGGGGGAAACCTGAAGCAACAGCGGCAGTGGCGACTGAGAGCCGAGCGAGGGCAGCCTGACCTTACCTTTATAAGGAAAATAAAAAAAAAAATTTTTTTTAAAAAAGAAAAAAGATCAGGTATCAAGCATTGTGAAAGAGTCCTCCTGAAATGCTGGAGACTAGAGATGGGGACAAATAAAAAAATGGTGATTCATTTTGATCCGTTATTCGTCAAGGTTAACGGGTCAACGAATACGAATATATGAATATCCTTTGACGAATCGACAGATCAATCCGTTGATTCATCTACACTTTAAATGGCTATAATACTGGCCCCTGACAACCTAGAGACACCGAATTTGCAGGGAAACTTCCTCAGATGCTTTTCTACAACTCTTGAAAGTTTGGTGAACATTGGATCACGGACCCCCAAGTTATATAGTCACAAAGAGGACCCCCCAGCAAAGCTCCCCCCAGGTACCTAGAGACTCCAGAATCACAAAGGAGCTTCCTATGTCTTTCCCCAACACGCCTGCCAGATTTAGTGAAGATTGGATATCAGACATCCAAGTTATTCACCCACAAATTGGGTCCCCCCAGGAGAGTTTACCACACGGCACAGAAGCCCATTCTTTGTACCGGCCGCCGATAAGCTGATCAGAAGCCGATAGGCAGCTGCCACCACCCCACAGCCAGCCACTCCAACAGCATACCCCCACATCCCCTTCCTTTCCCTACCTTAGCCCCCACCCCACTCCCACCGACACCCCCTTACCTTAATAGCTGCTGCTGAGGTCTCCGTCAGGCCTCCGCGTGTAAAAAGGGGGACTGGCTGCCCTTTGCAAAGATGGTGGCTGCGACTTCATTTAGGGTAGGGAAGCTGCAGCTGCCATCTTTGTAAAGGGCAGACTGGATTCCATTAAGGCAAGCTAAGGGAATCCAGGCTGCCCTTTGCAAAGATGGCAGCTGCAGCTTCCCTACTCTAAATGAAGCTGCAGCCGCCATCTTTGCAAAGGGCAGCCAGTCTCCCTTTTTACATGCATGGCTAGGAGGCCAGAAGGAGACCTTGGCAGCAGCGATTAAGGTAAGGGGGTGTCGGTGGGGTGGGGCCTAAGGTAGGGAAAGGAAGGGGGTGGGTAGGCTGTGGTATTGGGTGGCTGTGTGGGGTGGTGGCTGCCTTTTTGCCGCCAATCAGCTGATCGGCGGCTGGTAGGCAGAATGGTGTTTTTTGGTTTTTTTTTTAATACGAAGGATGAATAAAAATGGGTAAATATTCATCCCTTCGCATTCGTGGGGGTCTCTGGAACCCACAAATACGGATTGACAAATATTTAACGAATTGGCTATATTCATCAGAAAAAGTGATCCGTTTTTATATTCGTCCCCATCTCTACTGGAGACTAATCTTAAGTAAACAATATTAGGCTATATGAACAGATATTCTGACTTGGTGTGAACTCCTTCAGAGAAGATTCTGAGCTTCTAAAAATGTCAGCCATTTGAAGCCTAGAATGAGGTAAAGGTAAAGGTAAAGGTTCCCCTTGACATTTAGTCCAGTCGTGTCCGACTTTAGGGGGCGGTGCTCATCCCCGTTTCCAAGCCGTAGAGCCACCGTTTGTCCGAAGACAGTTTCCGTGGTCACGTGGCCAGCGCGACTAGACATGGAACACCGTTACCTTCCCACCGTGGTGGTACCTATTTATCTACTCGCATTTGCATGCTTTCGAACTACTAGGTTGGCAGGAGCTGGGACAAGTGACGGGAGCTCTATCCGTCGCGTGGATTTGATCTTACGACTGCTGGTCTTCCGACCTTGCAGCCCAGAGGCTTCTGCAGTTTAACCCGCAGTGCCACCACGTCTCTTATAGAATGAGGTAGATAGGGGCAATTGATTAGGTATTTCCCATCACTCGGCTGTTGTGATACAGTGGACGTATTTGTTCAGCCGTGCCTTCTGGCAGCCCTTAAGATGCAAGCCAGCCACTTCTTCTTTCACTGTATGTTCTTTCTGTGCAGAGTGTGAAACATTTGCCTTTGGGCTACTGCTTCCAGTACTCCTTAGTCAGTACGGCTACCAGCTGTGCTAATGTGTGGTGGAACTTTTGAAGTATGCATGCCCATTTGACCCTTATTCAAGCAATTTGAGAAGTGAGGGGTGGACTTACTGTAAGCCAACATGAAGCATATTCTTCAGGAGATCATTTACAGAAGGAATTTCACCCCTTTCTCATAATCTCTAATTCTGTGAATTATTCATAAACAATTTCCAATATAGCAACAGAAGGGGGGCATTTTGTTTACGATTTTCCATAACTAGAAATGAAAAATGTCCTACTTTACCCATTTCATTAGGAACAGGATAAGAAGTAGGGTGAGTCACTTGGGCTTCACACAACACACTTGTCATTAAGGTACAGACTAGGTCACAATACAGGAGAGCCACCTGCTACTGCCACACAAGCAGTGTCAGCTTTGAATCTGGACCTCTGGTCAGCTCTTTGGGGAAGGAAGGTGGAAGCTCAGGATGGGAGAAAAATTGGTTTCAGAGCTGTTTTTAACAAACATTTTCTAAAAATTAGAGTTTCTTTGTATTCATGTTGGAAAGTTGTTGTTTTTTAAATGTAGGGGAAGCCTACACAAATTCACTCATTCAGGTCCAGGGCTCTTTTAAAAGCTTGGCTTTAAAACTCTTTGTTTTCAGCCATGTTAGTGCTGAACATGGGTCAATACCACCTTTTTCATTCCCTCTCACATGTTTGTCATCTTTAACAAAGATATACTGTAGCTCTTCCTTTAGTGAGCCTTGTGGTGCAGTGATTAAACTGCAGTACTGCATTCAAGCCTCTGTTCATGACCTGAGTTCAGTCCTGATGGGTTTAGGTAGCCAGTTCAAGATAGACTCAGCCTTCCATCCTTCTGAGGTCAGTAAAATGAATATCTAGCTCACTGGGGGACAAAGTGTTCCTTGCATAATTATATTGCAAACTATCCAGAGAGTGCTCTAGCGCTATAGGGCAGTATATACAGTATATCACAGAAGTGAGTACACCCCCTCACATTTCATAAATATTTTAGTATATCTTTTCATGTGACAACACTGAAAAAATGACACTTGGCTACAATGTAAAGCAGTGAGTATACAGCTTGTATAACAGTGTAAATGTGCTGTCCCCCCAAAATAACGCAACACACAGCCATTAATGTCTAAACCGCCAGCAACAAATGTGAGTACACCCCTAAGTGACAATGTCCAAATTGGGCACAAAGTGTCAATATTTTGTGTGGCCACCATTATTTTCCAGCACTGCCTTAACCCTCTTGGGCATAGAGTTCACCAGAGCTTCACAGGTTGCCACTGGAGGCCTCTTCCACTCCTCCATGACGACATAACAGAGCTGGTGGATGTTAGAGACCTTGCGCGCCTCCACCTTCCATTTCAGGATGCCCCACAGATGCTCAATAGGGTTTAGGTCTGGAGACATGCTTGGCCAGTCCATCAGCTTCTTTAGCAAGGCAGTGGTCGTTTTGGAGGTGTGTTTGGGGTCGTTATCATGTTGGAATACTGCCCTGCGGCCCAGTCTCTGAAGGGAGGGGATCATGCTCTGCTTCAGTATGTCACAGTACATGTTGGCATTCATGGTTCCCTCAAAGAACTGTAGCTCCCCAGTGCCAGCAGCACTCATGCAGCCCCAGACCATGACACTCCCACCACCATGCTTGACTGTAGGCACGACACACTTGTCTTTGTACTCCTCACCTGGTTGCCGCCACACATGCTTGACACCATCTGAACCAAATAAGTTTATCTTGGTCTCACCGGACCACAGGACATGGTTCCAGAAATCCATGTCCTTAGTCTGCTTGTCTGCAGCAAACTGTATGTGGGCTTTCTTGTGCATCATCTTTAGAAGAGGCTTCCTTCTGGGACGACAGCCCTAGAGACCAATTTGATACAGTGTGCAGCGTATGGTCTGAGCACTGACAGGCTGACCCCCCACCCCACCCCTTCAACCTCTGCAGTAATTCTGGCAGCACTCATACGTCTATTTCCCAAAGCCAACCTCTGGATATGACACTGAGCATGGGCACTCAACTTCTTGGGTCAACCATGGCGAGGCCTGTTCTGAGTGGAAGCTGTCCTGTTAAACCACTGTATGGTCTTGGCCACCGTGCTGCAGCTCACTTTCAGGGTTTTGGCAATCTTCTTATAGCCTAGGCCATGTTTATGTAGAGCAACAATTCATTTTTTCAGATCCTCAGATAGTTCATTACCATGAGGTGCCATGTGGAACTTCCAGTGACCAGTCTGAGAGAGTGAGAGTGATAATACCTGCTCCCCCTTCACACCTGAGACTTGTGACACTAACGGGTCTCATGCCACCAGGGAGGGAAAACGGCTACTTGGGCCCAATTTGGACTTTGTCACTTAGGGGTGTACTCACTTTTGTTGCCAGCGGTTTAGACATTAATGGCTGTGTGTTGCATTATTTTGATCGTACAGCACATTAACGCTGTTATACAAGCTGTATACTCACTGCTTTACATAGTAGCCAAGTGTCATTTCTTCAGTGTTGTCACATGAAAAGACGTACTAAAATATTTATGAAATGTGAAGGGGTGTACTCACTTCTGTGATATACTGTAAGTTGAAACAACAATAGCAACAGCAGCAACAACAATATTGAACTTGGCCGACACAGACAGGTGTCATTTCTTTCAGTTCTTTTTTTTTTTTTTTTTTGAAGAATTTATAAAAATTCACAAATTGGGAACGGAAATGCCTTAAGATAAAAAAAAAATCAACTGTCAGAAGAAGCAACACTAGTTTACTTTTCCCTGCCTAACAGGAACATTTTGTATTGCCCTTCCCTGGAATCTCTTTTGATTTCACGCTCAGTAGCAGGTCTCCCATAAGGCAGGGACAGGAGTGGAAAGAAGGCCATCCCAGTGCCTGCACAGCCTCTGTGTGCACTGGCATCATCGAATGGAAAGCAGGATTGCATCCTAAGTATTTGACTAGACCTGGGCCACAAGTGCACACTGCTACTTTTTGGATGCATGGAAGCAGACACATCTGAAAAGCAACATACAATAATTGTGAGCTTACCACAACATGATACATCTTTTAAAGACCATCTATGATTACTTGTGTGTATGTGTGAGATCACAGCAAAGGAGAAAAGTGCCAACCAACTCTTTCTTACTTTTGTGATTGTTTTTTAGAACAAAAAGGTTTCTTTTTCAGTGTTCCTTTAATGCATTGTCATGCCATTCATATTCCTGTTTGGCATTTGGCTTTTAAAACTTATTTTATCTTTCTTTATTTTTTTTTATATTACTTCCTTAGAATGGGCTTTTGTTAGTAGGGTTAGCATTCCGAATCTAATCTTTGCAGTTGCTACAGTTCTTCCAGTTTTCTCCTTCTGGCTGCAGGCATCTTTCATTTCCTCCCTGACTCCGTTCTGTTTGTTTCTTTCTCTTGCTTTCCGCCTGAAAGAGGACAATGAATACAACAACGCAGAACAAAACCCGGTCCTTTCAATCCGGACCTACAAGGTCTAGATGTTCATGGACCACTCTCGTCCTCAGGCAGTGCTTCAGTGTGCAGAAATGTTATTTTGCAGCACAAATTCGTCTCCTCATGGGATATTCTGCATCACTATGCACTATGCTTTGAGATTGACCTCTACATATAAAACCCAAGAAGATACAACACTGAAGTCTGAAAACCTGTGCATGCCACACAACTTTAAAGACCAATATTCTCTACCTTCTGGTGTCCAGTTCACCATCAGATAAGCCAACATCTGTTTACACTTTGAGACTTCTGCTGAGCAAATGCTAAACCCTCATACAAGCAAAAACATCCCTCAGACTTGAACCCAACAACACAGAATGATGACTATTATCTTGATACCTTATTAGCAGGCATTAGATAACTGAGGCAGGGAGGATTTTTAATAGTAAAAAAATTGCCACTACCAGGATTCGTGCCACCAAAATTGGGACCGCTGATGGTGATACAGCAACAATTTTTTTACTGTTAACCCCCCCCCCCCCCAAGGCTTCCAAAGGCTTCCCCAGGGCAAAATGAAGCCCTAGGGAGCCTCAGATCCTGAATGGGTACAGAGGAATAGGAAGTTTTCGATTCGTTTAAATTAAATATTTTTAGTGCCTGATCCAGATTATGCCAGTGCAAATTTATGGAACAGGATTTTGCCCACTGAGTAGTTTCCTAAATCCATTCAATTTGATATAAACAAAGGGGATTACAAAAATAATCAGAGTGGAAGCTGTGCAAAAATATTGATCCTTCTGTGTAAGGTTAGAAGATTTACTTTAGTTTTTCTTCCTATACTAAGCATATCTAATACTTAGTGTAGGTCAATTTTGGTAAAACAGTCTTTGCAAACAAACTATTTAACATAAACACAATAGTTCCTTAACTGATTCCTTATGGAAGTAGTCTCACAGATATTCAGGTACCTGATTGCTTTTCAAAAGACTCTTTCAAAACTAAAGGAAGGAACCCACTGAGTTATGGCAATTCAATGGGTTCCCTTCTTTAAATTGATTTTTGGTCAATTTCTTTGATTTCAATTATCTTTGGTCAATTTGGTAAAAAAAATTTATTGCTTATTCTGTACAAAGAATAATATGGCTACCATCTTTTCAAAAAGCATTTTTGAACAGCATTTTGACTTTCTGTCACTACTTCCAGCAACCTGAATCTGAAAACTTAGTATAATCAAGGAAGGACTTCAAGAATATTTTTAATTTTGAAAGATCTGTATTTATTCCTCTAATGCTTTCCTGTAGATCCAGTGGCTGTGTCTACACAGCTTTTCATGACAGTTTCAGACCTTAAAGCAATGATTCTGTAGTATGAAAATGTACAATGTCTCATCTTCCAAATCGAGAACGTAGTCCAAACTCGAAGACATGCCATCTGTAGTGGTTTTGAATGAGCAGAAGCCTCTTGTGCCACCTGATCTCACATCTGCCAGAACACCTGGATCTCACAGCAGAACTGCTGTGCTGGCCAAAATCAGCCTACAGAAAGGCCAAAAAGGAGTGGAAATGGGAAGAAGAGGCTGAGCAACTCAATTTTGCCAGATCCAAGTCCCTCTCAGCCCAGAAACACAGCCACTATGCCAACACAAGATTAAGCCCACACCAAGGTAGACCTAAGCAAGGTCACCCAGTGACGACTCACCTGAGGCCTTCTTTGTGGCCTGGTGAGTCCTGGGACACTGGGTGGCTGGCCACCACAGTGGCAATCTTCCTCCCAGGCACCCTTGCATTTGGGGAAGGCCCCAAGAAGCATGTTTCTGGCTGGCCAATCAGGAACAGCTAGCTGTGTGTGGGGCCAGAGATCCTGTCCTGGCAAACCTGATTGTTGCTGTTTCCTGGTCAAACAGGAAGGAATATAAAGGAAGCTCTAACCTGCTTGCCAGCAGCTTTCTTGTAGGCTTTAGCCTCCTGCTCTTCCTCTAATAAGTGTGCTGTATGTTTGTAATATTGGGGGAAAGTGGGGTGTTCTATGGGGCCGGTACTTGGAGTTGGCTAATTTTGTCACTGACTTCTTAGTTACAACAGAGGGTCAATTTTGCACGTAGGAGCAGCTCTTTGGTGCGGGAGAGGAACATTTGGCTCTATCCCAGGCAGGGGATCCCCTCCAGATATGGGTCAAGCTGTAGGGGATTTGTAGGGTCGTGCCTGGCTTGGGCAGCTTGCCACAGTCCCTCACAGCTGGAATCGATGGGTCTCTCCCCCACCCACCCATGGTCTTGTGCCTGGGGTATGTGCATACCTGCTTCTGGTAACAACCCATTGTTGGTAGCCTGGCAACATGCTGGGAGATGGGCATCAGATGGCAGGCAGGTCATCCGATGCAAGGGTCTGCTCCATATATTGCACCAATACCTTTTGGCTGCGACCAATCTGAGTTATGGCTTTTTTACAGCCACCATCCTTCAACAAACTGCAAACCCGGCAAGATGTTTCCTGGGTGGGTGAAGGGGCATTTCAGGCCATCTCGCCTAGATCTGCAAGTAAGTTCTGACATCCCTAGGTTGGGAGGGATCTGATTTCAGCACAGCATCAGCTGGCCTAGTATCAGTCAGTCAGCTCTCAGCCAACTTGGCTTGTTAGTATTGCACCTTTATAAAACATCCAAGACTTGCAGGTTTTCTTTCCAACATTGCTTTCCATACAGTTGAAGAAGAGGGCTCATCTCCATGAAAAAAATATGCCAAATAAAACTTGTTAGTCCTTAAAATGCCACAAAGATTCTTTTTTTGTTTGTGTTTTCTAAAGGTTACACAAAACCTTTGCACGAGCTAGATTCCAATACCGAGTCTAACAATTACACATATATATGTGTATGTGTAAGTCTAGTAACAGGTCCACTTTTAAAGGCAGTCTCTTCTCTCCCCTCCCCCACCACTTCCCTGTTATGGCACTGTAGACTCATTGATTTAAACAAGTTGGACTGGACTGAGGAGTGAAAGAGTCAGTTCCAGATTCTCATTAGTTCCAAACACTGTTAATCAGAAAATTATACAAGGAACTACTTCCTTGTCATCACAGATACAATCTGTATGAGTGTGAATTACCCCTTGCATGCTTTGGCATGTGCTGCCATTGTTGTTCTATTCTCACTTCTTACCTGTCTTAGGTTTAATTTTTTTGATGACAAATCCTTTAGAGACATACATAAATGTCTACTTTTTTTTTTTTTTACAAGCCTTTCAATTTAATGAGGTATTTGTTTGAATGTTTACTGGTGCCTCCGGATAAATACCTGAGAATAATCCCAGGATTTATGTGTCATACAAAACTTAATAATAGCGGCAGCAGCAACTACTATTTTTAGGGATGCCAGTGTGGGAGTTGGAAGCAGGGCGGGGAACCTTTGGCCCTCCAAAGATTTCTGAACTATAGCCCACACAGCTCCTAACCACTGGCCATACTGACTGGGAGTTTCTGAGAGTTGATGTCCAAACATCTGACTGGCCAAAGATCCCTGTCCTAGGTATATCTTCACTGAGAATGTGGGTTTGATCCTTGGCATAACACCTTGTCTGTTGCTGAATGTTCTCGTGCAGGTTGATTTGATCAACTATGTGCATCATGGCCGCACATCAGGAAGAGAGGCTGCAGTGTCTTTTGGGTATATCTGTCATTACGGCCCTTCACGCTGAAGACTTCCTGATCAGCTTCCAAGAATGTTCCCTGGAACATACTGCAAAAATCATTTGTGTAAACTGTGGCCATAAGCTGCAAACTCCTCTATCTCACCCCTTCTCCTGTACAATTAAAGGAACATTGAAAGGCCATCCTGAATTAAGTATTGATCCATCCTGCCCAGAATTGCCCATAAGAATAAGTAACAATGGGCTTTTTGGTCAGATTCTTTCCTAGTTCTACTGGACCTACTGCGCAAAAATGTACACTTTGATTCCAGTGATCTAGTTGCCTCTCCCCGCATGCACTAGTTCCTGTTCTTTTGTTATGGCTGTTATTGAAGATCTCTGGAAGAGATAATAAGATCCTTAATTAATATTTGTTTAGTATATTATTAAGAACATAATGTGTAAAAATTGTGGCTCAGAAATAAATGTGGTGGGGCATAAGCAGAGGGACAAGATACAACCAGAGTTTTTCACTCTAGTCTGAAAAATATCTGAGATTAATTCTGGGGCTGAGTGCTGTATAAAGCTCTATGGAAATAAAATGAGCAGCCACACTACCTTAAGCAAGGTGTGTATGTGTGTGGGAGGTGCTACTTTTTACCTTCCATAAATGTAAATCCACAAATACCTGATCTTTCAACAAGCACTAGAACACATCTGTCAGAGGTGTCTATTTTAGATACGTGGGAGGAAAGCATAAAACGGTGAAAGATCTCCTGTCTGTACTAGCTAAACTTTTCTCATTCTCCTCATCATTAGGGAAATGTTCTCTATGTAACCGACAATTTTTTTTCTTATACAGAACATACAGTAGTTCTTACTATCATTGTTCACACAATATAGCTTAAAATTATTTTAGGCTGGCCATAAAAGTTTATTCTTTAAAATATGGGAGTTGGCAGGGGAGCCTCTGTGCCTGTCCCAATAGCTATTTGTGTGTTTTTCTACAACACTCAAAGCTGAAGGCTTTTTTGCTAGTATCCAATAAATTAGGGCTGTGCACTGCCCCCTGATCTGGTCTCTTCTCGAATCGGGATATATTAATCAGGACCACCTTCGCCCTATGTTCTTTTGGAGATACGCTAAACTGATCTTCTCTGTGCCAGCATTTGTGTGGTTCTGAATATTTGTGTGTGAGTGCACGCGCGTGTGTGGTTCCTAGGGTTACATATCTGCCATTGATTTGAGGACATAGGAGATTTTGAACAGAAGTTTCAGAGTGATGAATAGTAAGATGACTAGCAGAATCATTTACTCATTTGTGTCTGAGAGAATACAGGAAAAAGAAAAACTGGACACAGTTGTTATGAACTTCAATAGTGGTATGGTAGCATCACTGCACCAACAGGAAAGCTGTAATGGGGAGGGAACCAGAGATGTAAGATTTCTGAAAATTTCCATTTTTTTTCCAGAAAAAAAATATGGAATTTTTGTTTCTGAATTATTTTTTTTCAGAAATTCTCCGTCTCTAGGACAGAGCGTAATGTTCTAAGTGACCTAACTACTCAAAACCCACACAGGCATTCATTCATTCAGACACATACACACACAAGACACACCCTCTCTCCTAGTCAAGTAATAAATATGCCAAATTCTCTCATTCGTAATTAACAAGTTCCCTTCTCTTGGAGTTTTGGGTGCTTGTCCACAAATCCAAGAGAGACATATCTGCACAATAAGATTTTGGTTAGTAACTAAGTATTTAGAAAAGGAGAAAAAGAACAAGTTAAAGTTGACAATGCAAAGCCCAGGCAATATGCTACACTGACACAAATTCTAACTTCCACACTGCAGCACCAGTAAATGCTGCAGAGATCAGTTACAAGGAAACATATATTGCCCAGGAACTCAGAGACTCTCCCTGATGCCTCAGCAATTAGAGTGTGTGGAAACAGCCTTTGGCTTCTTCAGTGTGTGAGTCTCCTTCTCCACGGGTACCAGCTCAACATCTTCCTTTTCCCCATCTTTTGTGTCACATCTTTTTTTATTCTAACATTTTTAACCACATGAATCCCAGATTTAACATGAGGGATCCATGGGGGCTGTCTCTCTGTCCTGTAATGCCTCTGGGCTCTCTGCTGTATCCCAGGGTCAAAATGGAAATGCACAGTGTTTTAGCATTTGGCTGGATATGATGCACATCACTAATAGAAATATCTGCTCCCAGAAATTTACAATTATCTTGGAATTTAAGGACTTCAACCAATGAAAAAAATGGAAATAATGTAAGCAATACCTCCCCCCCTTCTTTTACAATCAAGTTCCAACAGTACAGGAGACATGTGTCATGTCTGAAGCACTAACTCCATGTGGCTGATTTGAAATGTTGTTGCCTAGGCACATGCTAAAGCTTCCACCCATTACACCCTGGGTGTCATTATAAAGAACAATGTCATATTTCAGTTCTGTCTTGTCTTGGCACAATGGTGCTGGAAAATTCAGTCTCTTACCTGGAGTGCGTATAGAACAGCATGGTGAAATTGTCATAATTTATGTCTGTTTTAACAATGCAAATGACACTGATTAGAGATGCTGTAAAATCCTTTGGCCAGTAATATATCCTTTTTTAAAAAAATGTTTTGTAAAGTGATTACACAATGTTTGGGTCCTTTTAAGGAGAAAGGTGAGCTTAAATAAATAAATAAATAAATAAATGTGGATGATAGATATTTATAGATAAATTAGGCAAAAATAAAAAAGTTGCTATTTGTGGCATAATTTTCGTTGCTTTTAATTTTCAGCAAGACATGTAATGATCTGAAAAATGCAAGAATAACTGTAACATATACATACATATTTCAATATTATTTTTAAAAGGATGGGAATGTTGCAAGACATTAAGAACTCCTTTCCCATTGGCCTGAACTTATTGGGAAAATAACCAATCTTTATAGCCAATCCATGTGCCAGGGAGTTATGGGGTTTATACTTTGATTCCAAAATTGACACTGAATAACACCTTGTGCTATGAATTATCCCAATGAATTCCAGATCTTTCTTTCAGTTAAGTGTTAATTAGTTTATTTCGAGCATGGAAATAACAGCCCAAGAAAGACATTTATAATGACAGCACTGAGAGGCAGCTGTATACTTTGGTGAAACCACCTGTTTTGTTATAAAACTGAAAATATGATCCAGTTTATGGTTCCACAGATTATATGGAAATGTGAACTAATTAAGCCAGAAATGCTTCATAATAATTTTAGCTCTCAGTACAGATTTTACTTTTATATTAGAGGGGTGTATGGGAAAGTATACAGAAGTGCGAAGTTCTCTACATTGAGGAGGAACCAATCACACTAGCTGGTTTATTGTTGGCCATTATTTCTGCCACAACTGTGCTCATTTTACATGTGAAGGGGTTAACTCACAGCATTGCTGCCCGAGCTGGCAAAGATCATGTGGCATAGATGGAACATATATGTGCCTCCAAATATAGCTGGATTTCAGTTCCCCTGAGCCACAACGAGCATGGTCAGTCACAATGGATGAGGCACATTATAGTCCAGTAACATCTAAAGGGGGATCACAGGTTCCCTACCCTTGTTTCATCCCTGACACATTTATCACACTTGTGAAATTTTTAAGGGTACAGGAATCTTTGAGGATTCCACAAATGCACATAGCCATTTACCAACAAACAGTTTGGCTTTTTTTGTCGGTACCTGGTTGGACAGTTCGGTCTGGGAATTTGATTCCCCACTGTGCCTCCTGGGAGAAGAGCCAGCCTGTGTAGACTTGAGCAAGCTGGAGAGCATCAGAATGCCCCATAAGAAGGGAATGATGAAGCACTTCTGAGTACTCTGTACCTAGAAACCCCTAGAAATGGTTGCCATAAGTCGTCATTGGTGGCATATTGTTGTTGTTGTTGTTGTTGTTGTTACTACAACAACAACAACGACTACATAGTAGTAGTAGTGTTACTAGTAGCCGCCATCTGCAGTCTCTCTTTTTTATATGTTTGTTTAATTTTCATATCGTCTGTCTAGCCAAGGGGACACTCTGGGCAGTTTGCAACAAGGACACACAGCAGCATAATTAAAATAACAATTCAACAGAACAAATAATAATAATAATAATAATAATAATAATAATAATAATAATAATAATAATAATAATAATAATAATAATAATAATAATAATAATAATAATAAAAGTCAGAGTGCATTAAAATATATTTACATAAATAAACATTTAAAATAGTGGAATGGGTCATATTAAGGCTAGATGAATTCAGCGGACTTTTCCCTTCAAGTTCTCCATACACCAGAGAAAACCCAAGTGGGAGCTGCCTCTTATTTCTGTATAGACAACAAAGAATAACTCTGCCAAGTCCTCTGGTATGCACGCTCTAGTGATGTTTTTGAGGCACTTCTCTACGTCATCGGAGCACAGTACAAAATGAGACAGCGAATTACTTTGTATCCTGCTTAGACTAAAGGTATTCAAAAGCACTAGTACAAGAGTGAGACACTTGATGTCCCTAGACTACAAGCCCCATTGTTCCTGACCACTGGTTAGGTTAGAGCTGATGGGAACTGGGATTCAATATCTAGAAGATCACAGTTTCTCTGTCCCTGCCCAAACCACTCACCAGTGGCTTCTCTTGTATTGCCTAATTTTATGAACCTCTTTTGTACTCCCCTTTCCTTATTTCACAGCTAAAAAAAAAACCCCTTTCTCTCACAGGGGAGCTCTTTGAGTCCCAAGTAATCTTTCCTCATAGAGGACTGCTCCAGCCTTTTGATCTGTTAGGTTCTTCTTTTCTGCACCATTAGGTGAAATTGGAAAATTGTATAGAATCACGACTTTCATTTAGATATTGTGTAATTAAACTTCTCACATTAAAAAAGTTCCAAGATTCTGTAGATTTTCTTCAATTTCATTACAGGTTTGTCAGCTAAAGAAGAAAACGCCCAATTTCACATGACTGGCTTGGGGTCTCAGACTCTCAATTTACTTCATTCTTCCCATATGCCTTATGTTTAGACACATCTAAATCTCATGAAATATTCCAGGAAAAAATGGGTTACATTTGCATCTGTACTTACCTCATATCCCATGGTGTGATGTAATGTTCGAAACACAATGTTATTCCACAGTAAATACTTCAGTTTTCATGATTGCTACATTGAAGTGGGTAAGCCAGAATGGGTCAAACAGTTCAAGCCATATTTAACGAATGACACTGTTTGTATGAAAGCAGTGCAGTCTGCAGTTTGGTGGGTGGAGTTGTATTGTTCTGCATTTATTGTTGAGCTGTATAAGATATGTGGAGTCTCACTGCTGCAGCGATTAAATAATTAGTAGAGAAATTTGAAATGTGTGAATATTTTTGACTAGGATGGAAAGACTTGGTTAGTTTGCTTTTTTTAAAAAAAAATTTTTTGCCATACCTGAAGTTCTCTTTCTTTCTTGCATCAAGAGAAACTTAGAGATTTGGGTAAATTTGTATCAAAATCAAGCACAAAAGCTTCTGCCTAATAAGACGTTTTGGTCCTTAAGATTTTTGTTCCCTTTTTATTTCAAAAGGCTCACTGAACTCTATCCCCACTCTCTCTATATTAAAATGATGTAGTTTTTTTGGGTGTGGGGGTTAGGGATTAGAAGTGGTTAGTTTTTTGCAATAAAAATAAAAATTAAAAATGCTTAATAGGTGATGCCCCTGTATAAGATATTCAGTTCAAATCCAAATCCATTTTAGAAATAAAAGAGGCTTAAAAAGAAGAACCAGGAATCTTAAAGTTGCTCAGCAAGATTTTGGTCCAGAGCAGAAGATTGAATAGGCACATAATTCCCAAGCTGAATGAATTGGCCGAAATCCTGTTCATTATACTTGCAGGTAGAAAAGACATGGTGCAAATTTGGCTGGTATAAATCTTACCAGTGAAATGATGTAAATGTTGTAGCTCAGTATATGCATTTGTTGATGCACTCTGAGTCATGTGACTCAGTGCTCAACAGCAAATGCCCAAACTCAATTTTTAAGCTTGCAGCACTTCCTCATTGAGATGTACGTTGATTTATGCCCATTAAGCTAACATTAAAAACTCTATAGGGAGTTGGCCACTGTATTTCTCTTTAAATTGTAATAGTCCTAAATCTGAACCTTTACCTGGAAATCAGCTTATGCAAATATTATGCAAATATATATCCTCTCTCTCTCTCTCTCTCTCTCTCTCTCACTCACTCACACACACACACACATACTTTTTTGGTGATGTGTAAGGGACTGCACTGTTGTCCATATCTTAGCAGGAATATGGCAACATGGTGATCTCTGACACATTGCCAGTACAATAAATTTAAAATGGTAATAAATATAGTAAAAAAGAATCAAGTCACAACAGCAATCCAGGATGGTGGCTTAGTTTTTCAAAGCACAGCACAAACTCTCTTGTGACACAGTGATGTGGCCTAGTTCACAATTTCAGGTAACAGTTTTCCAAGATGTAAACATTCCCAGCCCTTCTGAGATTCACTCAGCGGAACTAGAGGTCTTCCATATGCATGTGCTTTACCACTGAACTATGCAATATTTCTGAAAGTTAAAAATGCTTCAACACAATCTTTTTTGCCTCAGCACACAGATGCCTGGTCAAAGCTTTGATTACATTCTCCATTTCCCATGACAGAACTAGCCCATCGTTACTAGGGATGCACATAAGCTAGTCTACCTCCTGCCAGACATATGGAGGCGATCAGTGTATGGAAGGTGAGGAAGAATTGCTAGGTGAGGAAATGTCTCTTTGTAAGATTTTAAAACCATGCCAGATATGGGACCTTGCATTTAAGGGCCTGTAGGTGTATTGTGGCTGGCTGGATAGCTCAGTCAGTTGGGTTTCTGGCTGGGGTGCCAGAGGCTGGGAGTTCAATTCTTCACTGTGCATCTCAGAAGAGCCAGCCTATGTGGCCTTGGGCAAGCTGCACAGTCCCAGGGTGCCCCTAGAACAGGGGTGGGCAATTAATTTCTATAGGGGGCCACATGAAAAATCTGAACTGTGTTTGGGGGCCGAACCAACTTTACTTAAAAATAAAATGAAACAGTGATGTTATGATTGTTTTTATTTTAAACTTGTTAATCTTCACAAATACTAAAGAGGTTTTTTGCGGTATGTTAAAGATAAGCAACTGGCGGCGGGCCGGACAGGAGCGGCTCGCGGGCCGTATGTGGCCCGTGGGCCGCACTTTGCCCAGGTCTGCCCTAGAAGAAGCGAATGGTAAACCACTTCTGAGTACTCTCTACTGAGAAACCTCTGGAAAGGGTCGCCATAAGCTGGAATTAACTTGATGGCACAGAATTCTATTAATATCTATTGTATTGTATTGTATTTAAAAGTAGTAAAAAATGGTGAATGGTTAAAAGAGTAAAGAATTTTGTGATGTGTTGAAGAGTAACACATTTAAAATGGCACAAGCTTTTGTGGGCTAGAAGCCACCTTCAAATGTGTCTGACTCAAGTGGGTTCTACTTTATGAAAGCTTCTGCTACAATGAATATACTCATCTTATAGGTGGCACAATCCTTTTTTCTTTTTCACTGCTTTTGTTTCAACTAACACTGCTATCCCTCTGGAACGGATAGGACATGTATCAATTTTCTGAATCAACATACAAATATTAGATGTCAGAGTCTTATACAAATACCAATAGAATTCTGGCCATTAAAGTGTAAATGAAACCCAAAATACTCAAAAAGTAGAATAGTATTTCATGTTTAGTATCTTAGTATCTACCATAATGAAGGCGATAAAAGTGAAACAAAATAGCAACTAGTGGGGAATAGGGGTTCAGGAAGGATTTATATTCAGGAGAAATGGACTATGGGAGGTGCCATATTAGATTAATGCGTACTTTGAGATGTGTTTGTTTGTCTAGTGATGAAAAGTTGAATAGGATGAAGAATGTTAAGCTAATAATAGTAACATATTTCATCTGTACCTTTGAAGGAAAACACACCTTGTTTTCCCTCTGATTTCTGCAGATTGTCCTCATTTTCGGCTGCCTTCTTTCTGCAAATTAGATGAGAATGTGTCACCTCTAGGCGGAAGTCACTACCCTATGGTACTATCATGGACCTGTAGAGATAAAAACTGATGGGAACAATGGCAACAAGAATATCCGCCTGTGTGTGACAAAATGTCATTCTTTCTTTCCTTATGTGCCCCAGCAGTGGCAGTTTGAAATGGTCCCACGGCTTCTGAGTCCTGACTTCCAGTCTTGGCCTACAGGGCGCTTGCTTTCTATAGCTTTCTATAGTATTTTTTGTAACATACTCTTGAAACCCATTGTGCATGGACTTGGGGAGTTCAATATGCTGATGAACCTCTGCTCTGTTTTTCCTTTTCCTTTAACTGTAGGCTGGCAGCTGGTAACCTAGAGTGTTGTCTAGGAATTAGCAAATGATTGGACTGAGGTAAATATGTTGATGGTTACTCCAATCAAGGCAGCACGGCTGATGGCTTGGAGATTAGATGGGTCTACAGCTGGAGTTCAGTCTGTTTAGCATGGCATTGTACTGCCCTGTAATTATCGCGTTTGTAGCTGGGGGACTGGGAAACCAACAGCATCTTTTCTGTGGCTAAGAATCATCTAGTCCTCATTCAAGCCCAAGTCTTATTCAGATTAAGCTGCTGTAACACATTCTACTTGGGGCTGCCTTGAAGAGGTACTCAGGACTTACTGCTGACCTAGAATGCAACAGCATAGTTAGTGTACATACATGTATGTATGTAGTTAGTGACTGAGAAGCACTGTACCAAATGTATTACCAGGTTCTTTGGGGGCACAATTAAGTGCTAATCTTGGACTAAATAATCTTACAAAGGGCAGTCCTCTAGATGCTGCTGGACTGCGACTTCTATCAATCCTGTATAGTATTGCCCATGGGAAGGAATACAAGGAGTTGCAGTCCAACAACCTCTGAGGGCTGCTTTCTATCCACCCCTGATTTTAAAGGATACCTGTTCCTATATGAATCTGCCTAGTCTTTACAGGTTCCATAAGAACTGCTGGATAGCTCAGTGGTTTAGGTATCTGGTTGTAGAGCCGGAGGTTGGAAGTTCAATTCCCCACTGTGCCTCGTTGACAGGGGCTAGACTCGAAGGTTCCTTCCAGTTCTGCAGTTATAAGATGATGATTACCTCACTAGGCAAGTGGTCATAAGGGAAAGGACCTGAAAAACCCTCTCCTTGCTTCAAAGACAGCAATATGCTTATCTGATAGACAATTTGTCTTAGGTATCATTCTGTCTGATACCAGGAAGTTTATATTATCAAGGCTTTGAAAGTTCATTACTTGTGTTAATAAGGTTATTCTCACTTTGAATGTTCATTATATTTGCCATACAGAGCACATTACCATAGTCTCTCGAGACTGAAGGATGCCTAATCAATCATCAATATTTGCCTATATCTGTCTTCACCTAGTCCCCAGCCCCCACAATCATGTGCACTATGTGTATAAACCTGTAGCCAAACATTGCGCTCCTTGTGTCTAAGAAAGTGCAATGTAATCCATGAAAGATCACATTGAAATAAATCTGCTGGTTTTAAGGGTCTGTAATGCTTTTGTTTTTGCTTTGTTTTCATCATAACGGTGAAACAGACTGGCGTTACTATCTCTTCAAAAACCGCTATAATCTGAAAGATAACTGAGTTCTGATCTGTGCATAAGTAGAGTCTATATATATTAACACAGATAATGTGAGTTAGGTCAGTTTCATTAAATATGTAGACCATCCCTACTAAATGTGGAAAATGCTAAACTTTAAACAGAGCTTAAGCAGGTAATATTTGCAGTGCAAATATTCACATTTCCATTATCAAACTGTTCATACAGTTCCTGGAATGTAAGGTTCTTCTTACAGCAATCTTTTAACTCCTGCCTATTACTTAAAACTGGTTTCTGAAACCCCCACGTGAAAGCAGATTTGAACTTTGGGGATGTTATTCCTACCAATTAGTCTGTGATTTTGTGTGCAGCAGCTCACCATGTAGATTTGGTGATTCTCACACTGTCATCTCCTCCCTGCTCTGTCCCTCCCCTCCAACCTGGCCCCTTGGGAGAACATTCAAACAATGCAACCTTTTCCCTTGCAGCTGGAAGCAGAAGTCAGTCTGTGAATAGATTTACCACTTGGTTCTACTGAATGTATAAAACAGTTCTTCTGTCTCCTGCTGAAACTCTGCAATAAACTAATTGCAGGTCTAACAGACCAAATTAGTGAAAATTGTGTGAACCTTTATGCAGAGTCAAGGGTGTTTCTTTTTTTAAGCCTTTCCTTCCAGATGTCACAAAGATCAGAGGCTGCACAAATATGTTTCTTATTGGAAGTTCTGTCACAGCTAGTTTGGGTTCCCATGCCCATTAAAAAGCATTTTTAACATTATTTTCATTCCATCACTTAGATGCCTACCTACCTTTAAAAAACAATGATTTTTATAGCCTATCAGTCCTTATATTGTATGAAATTTGTTGGTATTTCCCCCTGTGTGAAACCAACTGTAGTAAATCTGTGGCTAATGGAAATGTCTACACAAGAGGATCTGTGTCCGATTGGTTTGGAAATAGGATGTTTGCTTTATGTCTTTCTGAAAAGCATCCAGAAAACTTCTGCAAGATGCCTGGAAAAAATCAGCACATGGTTTCTTGCTCCAGTGCTGTTTGGCAAGATTCTGAAAATGGCTTGATGGCTTATTTAAAAGTCACAGATTTATTTATTTATTTTAAAAAAGCAATCTCTTTAAGGAAGGCAGTTTTAGATTCTCCACTGTGAAGGGAGCACTGGAAGATACTCCCCAATGAAGTTACAAGAAGATCTGGCAGTGGTGGCTTTAAGATCCCTGAACAATTCTGCCTAGAGAAATCATCATCCTAAGCATGTATAGCCATGGAGAAAACTCTCTGAAGTGCAAGGGGAACAGCTATTGAAAGAGAATTGATGTGCATGGGAGATTTCAATATCATTTTGTTGTATTTTGTCATGCTAGCTGGATAGCTCAGTGGTTTAGGTTCTGGCTGTGGAGCCAGGTGTTGAGAGTTCAATTCCCTACTGTGCATCCCAGAAGAAACAGCTTGTATAGCCTTGGGCAAACTGCACAGTCCCAGGGCACCCCAGAAGAAGGTAAAGGTAAACCACTTCTGAATACACAGTATTCACTGCCTGGAAAACCCTGAAAAAAAAGGTTGCCATAAGAATTGACTTGACAGCACATAACTATTATTATTTGTATTTTGTCATGAGAAATGAACTAAGCCTCATGTGTTTGGAAGGAAGGAAGGAAGGAAGGAAGGAAGGAAGGAAGGAATTATTATTTTTATGTACCACCATGCAACTTCTAGCTTATGGAGACCCTATGAATTAATGATCTCTAAAAGGTCCTGTCACTAATAGCTATGCTCATGTCTTTCAAACTCAAGGCCATGATTTCTCTTAATGAGATATCTTTAACGAGTCAGTCCAACTCTGTTTGCTTTCTTCACTTTTCCTAGCATTAATATATTTTCCAATGAGTGTTCTCATAGTATACATCCAAAAAAGTTTCAGTATAGGCATTTTAGCTTCTAGGGAGAGGCTTGATTTGATCTAGAACCCATTTATTTGTCTTTCTGGTGGTCTATGGTATTTGTAACTGTATCTGTAATCTGTCTCACATTCGGCTTGTAAATTATAATTTACACATCTTGAGTTTAAGTCATTGATTATGTGTTTTTACTTTAACTTAGTGATGTTTGGTTTATTTTGCTGTAAACCACCCAGAAAAGTGCATGCATTACTGGGGTGGTATATTCATTAAATCAATCAATCAATCAATCAATCAATCAATCAATCAATCAATCAATCAATCAATATCACACTGTAAAAAACTCAATTATTTTCCTGTTGATTTTGTTCACTGTCCAGCTGTCGCATCTGTATATAGTGATCAGAAATACCACAGTATGGATGATCTTGGCCTTTGTCTCCTGTGATACATCCTTACACTTGAGAATCTTTTCTAATTCCTTCTAAGGTGCCCTTTCAGGTTTCAATTTATATCTGATTTGTTGGGAAGAGTTGCCATCTGGATTGATGACTAAATCAAGTATAGATGGAATTTACAATTTCAGAGTTGCTTTTAGCACTAACAGTCATGAAACCCTGTTCCCTTTTCAGCTGGAACAGTCAAGCACAGGCGATAACCTTTCCCTGCAATAAGAACAAGGATTTCTCCTGTAGTCATCCTAATTTGTTCCTAATGTTGGTTACACCCCCTATCTCATTAACCGCAGCTCTTTGTACTTTCTTTGGGCATGTCCAGACAAGGGAAGTTGGAGTGGTCTGACTCCTGCTTAAAACAATTTTATCTTTGGTGTGATCTATTTTATCTCTCACTTGAGCGAGCCTTCTGTTCACACTGATCAACTTTTTTTTCTCCCGTGAGAAGGGTCCAGACAGGTCTTTAGATCACCCCAATTTGTCCCTCTTTCAATTAATGACACTCTCCTTCCCATCCATTCCCTGCCTTCTTCCATCATTCAGTGGGCTATGGCAACTGTCCTCCTTTTTTTGTTAAATAAAATAAGTGACATAGTGAAACAGCAAGGCATCTGCCTAGCATAGTACACATAAGCCACCAATGTATCTCATTTACTTAGAATAGTGCTGCATCAATAGGAATATACATCTGTTAGAGTAGATGAATATAGAGGAGGGTGATCTCTGTTATCAATGCCATAACCCACCAAATATGTCACAGGGTTATCACCTCAGGTAACACCACCAACATCTTTTTGTGTGTGTGGACTACCCATTGTACAGGCTACAGAATGGGCTAATTAGAGTTCTCCAAATTGCTCTAAGACTGTAGCCTTACCACTGCACCAAAAAAAGGTGTGGGACAGCTCTAGAAAGGGGTGAGTTAGATTGTTCTAAGTCAAACCTATGTGGATGGCATAATTTGATTCAAAGCAAACAGCACCAAAAGCAACTCAAATAGTGAGCTATATGTCCATCTGAATGTGCTCTTTTATAGAAAAATTAAGTCACACAGGGTAAGTGCTGCCTTGCCTCCTAGTTAACAATTCTTTGGTAAGCTTCCCACATGCACTACTGCTATAAATTCCAGAAGAAGACTGCCCTAGGAACATTGCTGTAGGATGCTCTGCCCCTGGAAATTCCAGCAGTAGTGCCACAGAACATTTGCTGGATTCTTGTTATCCAGTTGGAGACAGGTATGTCCTGTATGGCTTTGATTTTTTCTGTAAAAGAAAGAATAAGGATATCAGTTAGATAGTTTTGGGGTTGGGCAGGTGCCTGGGAAGTGGCTGCAGCTCCTGTCAGGTTGGGTGGTTTTTCTGGAGGGTGGAAACAATAACAGTACCATGAGTGTAATGAATAATGTATTGAGTTATGTTCCCACAGGGGACGAACACAACAAACATAATCAGAAGTGTGTAGGTACAGGAGTAAAGATGCATGGAACATGTTCCTTTTTCCAGATAATATCTCAAACTCTGCTTGAAACCAGGGTCAAACATTCTTAGAGAGAAGAGGGACTATTCTAGTAAATGAGTAGAGGCCATTTGGGGTTGTGGATGAGATGCAATTCATTTTGCAGCCTAGGAAAATCAGCAAATTGTGCCTGTACTCACTGAGGACCAGCTGGTTTATATTGGCACTTGGGGCAGAAATGCTTACAACAGCCTGGTCAACTGCCCTGGCAGAAGAAATACAATAACTAGAAATTAACGTAGGAATTTGCAGTCCTCATGACATCGAAAACATGCTGCATGAGGTGGCCATCTTACTCTGCCTGACAGCTGGGTGGGCCTTAGCTGTATAAGACACAAAAGGGAAGGACCAGTCAGAGCAAAATACAAGCAAACTGTAAACATGAAATCACTAGTGTATTTTGGGACTGTTTTAACTATCATTTCTTCCTCCTGCTTCAGCTAATGTCTGTATTACTACAACATGGTAGTTATTATCATAATATGTGGTATACATCCCCACAGTTCATCAGTGTTGTTTTGTACATGCAGATGTCACAGTACACACTATGGCTAGTGAACAAGCTATTCTTCTTGAATGCACTGAGAGTTTACTCACAGCGGTTCAAGTGTAGTATAAAAATAACACAGATTGTGAATGTTGTTCTCCCTTGTGTGTGCCAGCAGTTAAAATAAAATTCACTTAGTCGTGGTAAAACTTTAAGAACATTTACTGTATAACATATACATAGAATAAACTAAAAGTGCTTAGAAATATTTGTACTTGATATAGACTTGAGTGCTTGACATACTTTTAATTGTTTCATAACATATTCTTATCAGAAATAGTAACAGGGAAGTTGTCAGACTAACAATACAAGCAGACTACTAACTGATAACACCTAACAAAACTATGCAGATTACTTCTAGCAGAATAAAAACTGTCATTTCTTTTTTATGTATCTGACAGTTAACCCACTTAACACCCATTGGCTAATACCAGATAAAATCTGACTGGTTACAGAAGTTCTTATATGTAAATTACACAACTCAAACATTCTTATACATACATGCTAGGTTGCATCCTTATATATTCCAACAATTCTTCCCTTTGGATATTCTAGATTCTGGACATAAACTAAACTCTGATGCAACTCCATTGTGTGTGCATATGTGTATGCCTGTAGCATTTGTACTCTGCCCTACACAGCAATGGGCTACAAGAGCAGTTCACATTTCAGCTTAAAGGCAAGAGAGCCCTTGCCCTCAAGGTTACAGTCCAAAAAAGATGCACCACAAAAAATATAACGGGGCAGGAAAAGAAAAACAAAACAAGGAATTCAAAGCACAAGTTCTTAATCTTACGGAGGTTCCTCACCTAGGTGAAATGGCAGCTGAGGAGAGACAAAGTCCAAAGAGTAATATATTATTTACTTCATATGTTAAATGTTCATCTACCCCTCTAAAATCCTAGCTCAGTCCATTATTTTCAATGAGGAAAGTATCAGTTCTGCTTTGGGAAAATAAAATTGTACACCCAAAGTGAACCCATAAGCTGGGCAGTGCTTCTGAGTCTAATACAACAAATGTATATATGTTTTGGCCCACTGGATTGTCTCACTAGACAAGGAGTGCAGAAAACCAATATTTTGGACTTGAAACATCCATGACACAGTGATTTCTTGCACTTTTTAACACAGTTAACCATATTAAAAACAGTAAAATACAGCAGCTCACCCTCCCTTCAACGTTATGCTGGCATTTCTGTTTTTCCAAACCTTTGATTTGAGGAGTGGGGAAATGACATACCTTGTCTCCTTTTCACAGAAAATATCAAGTGGGGGGAAAGCCCACCATCAACATGATTTCATTTCTTTAATCTTAGAAAATTGTTGGTGTCAAAAGTTAAACAGCAAAGTGAATTATGGCCTGCTGCCCATTAAAGAAGGAATAGAACACTTTTCATTAAAAAATGTGATTCATGACAACATTGCACCCTCTTGACATTTGGCTTATTGGCAGTAACACATTTCTGCAGAATGGTGGATCTTTGCCATATACAAGTCCAAATGCCTGTCTATGAATCAGTGTAGGGAACAGAGACAGAATGGCTGAGGAACTGGTTAGGGTAACTAGAATCTTTCACTACAAGGTCATGCATAGGTCAGAATCTGACGCTCGTCATCTCTAACGCTTCTTTTGTAGATGATTTGAAATGACTTTGTGTTTTTGCCCATTTCGTGTTACTCGATCCGCCACCAATCTACCGCAAGCATCTGTTTGCTCTCAAGGACAAAAGATGTTGGACCTGAATTTGTGCACATGCCTAGGAGCCCTGGGTGGATGAGGATGACCTGCCAAGTGGCAAATGGGTATTTAATGATACCAGAATGCTGTCAGTATTTTGTGCGTATTCCAGGTGTGCCCTTGCCAATTCTCTCTGGCAAATGAAGCACCTTGAGGATTTAACAGCTACTTTAAGTTTACCTAGAATGGTTTGAAATATCAGGATGCTGGTAAGAGTAAGACTATCAGCACATATTTTTTTAAATTGTGCACAGTTAGTTGTCATTTTCTTCCTAGATGAACTTGTGTGTGCTGATGTTATTGCTTAGTTCCTCCAAAGGGCTTTGAACCAGACTAACCATAGGACTGGTCACACATATGAACTTCCTTATGCCTACATTTAGTATTACCAGTCTCTATCATCTTTCACTCATAGGAAGTAGACTAGTAGAAACAAGGCCTGAGCTTCCTTAGTAGCAGCTCTGCAGATAAGGAGTTTCCTCCACACAGAAATGCACCAGGCACCCTTTCTTAGGCAAACTGTGGAGACTTCACTTGACAAAGTTTTCCAGAATTACTTTAAGGTTGGCACTTAAGTATTCTGTGCTGCCTCTTTGATATTGTTTGAACTGTAACTTTTTATTATTAATAATATTATTTATCATGAGAAATAACCATTTTGCTGCTGGCATATGGTTTGTTTAATTTGCCACAAGTAACTGTGACGAACTGACAAAGTGCCAAGCCACATCTTGGTGGCATTCCTGGTCACAGGCCTGACTGTACAACTGAGATGCACTCTGACACCTTGTCAAGCAGTTACAATTAACTTAGCAAGTTATAGAAAACTTGCATGAACACCAAGATGATTCTGGCCTTTTGGGGGTATATACATCTGTATAGTCTGGTTTGGTTTGGTTAGCCATTTTGGAAAGATTTTCATCTTTAAAGGTAGATTTAAATAAATAATAACAATTTCTTAGAGAACTAGCACAGTATGTTGGCCAATAGAGCTGGACTCCGCATGGCCACTACCCAGTTCTGCCACTTTAAAATTAGGACAGCTTTCTTGTGGACCAAGAAAATGGGAATGGACAAGATTTCAGTAAGATATTCTGGAGAGATACTTTTAATTCCCATAATGACTAATTTTCTCTACAGTATTCTGTTTCCTTCACCTCTTAATTCTATGAGAAAATTAATCCTTAGCATGCTCATTGACAGTCTGCTTTCCCTTGAACTGGGAAATAAAAGAATGGACTGTTTCTTGTTTCATGCGTGGAGGAAATGCTGCTTGCCTAGTGGGCTACTATTCTCCTCAGCTACCTCTTCTCCTCACTGAGGAGCCTTCAGTGTTCTCAAGAGGCAGCGCTGAACTGCTTTCAAGTGCTGTGTATAATAGGTAGCTTGGCCCCTCAAGTTGAGCACTGTGGCCTTGTTTCAATTTTGCCTTCATTATATACTCAGTAGGCAGCCTCATAGTATAATCTTATTCACATCTAGTGAGGGGGGGGAAGCACCCTCTTATACTCAATGGCCTTTGCTCCCCAGTAGGTGGGCAGGTGTAGGATTGCAGCCTAAGGTAATCTGCTTTCTCTCAGTTTCTACCCCCTGCCATCTGCAAAGCTGATTTGCTGTATGGGATTACTTTCAGGATTATGGAGATAATGTATCTGAAGTGCTATTGTAAGTCCCCCCCCCCCCGAAAGGTCCTGTGAAAATAATTATTCAAAGTTATAATCAGCAGGAGAAAAATGGGGAAATAAAGATGCTTTGTTAGGAAGATGAAGAATCACCACTGTATTTTAATGGCTAGATTGCAAAAGCAAATGCCTGCTATTCTGGTGTTCAAAGCATGTCCTTGAAGAACTCATATTGTAGGAAACTTCCAGTTCTTTGTTTTAAGCCTATGATTTCAGGTGGGCTTAATATATTGGAGACCCTACATTATCAGGAAATGCAGAAGGGTGTGGGACCAGTCCCAATCCCCCTGCCGGCAAAAGTGGTACTCTCCCGAAGAGTCAGGGTGAGGTTCCCACTCCCCAGTTCACCTGGCAATGCCGGCAGAGATATAGACGATGTCCTTCAGGCCAGAGGTGTAGCAGTAGTTGTGATGGGGAGTGAGGCAGGAGAGGAGGACTGTTGAGCAGATACTGTGGACTGGGAGGCATTCGAAGCCCAATAAGTATGCCACTGCTGAAGCCATTGACAGCCAGCAGGCAGACTGTCTGCTGCCAAGACCCCAACAGCGGACGTTGGGTGAAGTTGCTGGTGCCAGCTTGCTGAGACAAGACCAGGTGATAGGCAGCTCAGTGGCTGGAGAACCAGAGGCAGGTGCACTGTCAGCAAGGGAAGCAGCAGGGGCAAGTGGCCCCACAGTAGAGACCTCCCAGTCAGCCCACTTGCTGCCAGTCAGGCAGCTCTCCTCCTGTACTGCCTCCTTCTGCACCATTGTACTCCAGAGAACCCAGCCAGGTCTGGGTATAGTTTGGCCATGCCTCTCAGGAGGATTATCACAACTACGGGGTGACTGCCAGCAGCAGGCTATGGACGCATTGTAGGGAAGGAGCCTACACTACCCACCTTCAGGGATAGCTGATTGCATTGATACCGCACCTATGTTGTGGCACTGAAGTGTCTAGCACACCAATGAGGTGTCCTGGAACTGGTAGAGAACTCGAGGCTCCACTTCTTCCCATTGAAAGACTAGAAAGGCTGTTTACTAAGGCTAGTTGTAAAATCCCATGTCTTCAGCATACCTGTCTCTGATGAGTCTTACTAGGTGTGGGAAGGATTCCTAAAACATATAGGTAAACCTCAACTCTGAATATGTCTGTGTATGCTTGTATGTACACATGTGCATACATATCAGTATGCATGTATTTCCAGGCATTAGTGTGTTCCAAAGCAATTCAGTTTCTGCAAGACTTAAAACTGGAGCAGTACAAAAGATGTTCTATCTTCTCCCTGTGGGACACCTAAGAAGAACAGCTCCTTGACTAGAATTATGCTGTTCAGGTTTATGCACTCAGAGATACAGTTGCTTCACTCAAGTGTGGCGGATTTCAGTAATAGTAGGTGACAAGCTATGGTTCACCTCAAGTCTTTTGAGACCCAAATAGTGTGTCACATGCAATGTGTAGAAATGTGCATTCTCATGTGTAAGAGATGGCATATGAAGCTTGTTACCTCTCCAGGCAATATCTTGCCCATTATTCTGCCTGAATGTAAATCTTAGTGGCTTCACTTCCTCCTGATTGTTCAACAGTGAGTCAGCGAACAGGCTTGAGCATTAAAGAAAGGCAGAGAAGAACAAGTGGGCCATGTTCCTTGTTCTTGTACTCTGGCACAATATAAGGAGAGGAGATATAATGGCAGGTGAGATTGAAAGCTTCAGACAGAAATAGAGCCTGGATGCCTCAGCTGTGCGAGTCCCACTTTACATTATCAGGAACTTCTTGGCTGTTACAAATGGCCCTTTCCCTCTGGGCTTTTGTGCTGCCTGAGCTTGACATCAATGGTGGACAGTGAAGATAATGTCATTCTGATTAATGGCTTTCCAATAACCATTTGCAGGTGTTAAATCCGAAGCAATGGGCCTTCCTTGCAAAAGGGTTTGTTTTTGTTTTTTTCTTTCCAGATGGAATTCTGAAGTGGCCTGATGGCTGGTGTCTATTCAAAGTGTCAGAAGGATTTCTCACACAGCAAACATACCTAAATGGTGGCCAAAACAAATGCTTTTTATTTCATATGGCGGGAGGGGGAAGAGTTTCGGTATGGAGCTTTCAAGGGAAAAATGTGAAGACTGGGACAAAGCAGTTTCTAGCTAAAGGGTTGGTGTTGCTTGGTTCTGCCTGTGTACATTCTTATTTCCTACACACACTTTGGACATTCAAACAATCTGCTCAGCCCGTACATCTCTATTGCTTATGCTTAGTTTCTATTTACTCAGACTGCATACTTGCAAATGCACAGTTTATTATAACAGACAGAAAATATCAACAGTACTTTCAGTACTGAGATTGAGTAGTACTTCTCTACATCTGGCGGATAGTAAGCATAAATATAGCATGTTTTCTTAAAGGAAGAGAGAAAAGGAAACTCTCACTGCATTTCCTCTTATCAGTTCATTATAACATGAAGTGATCCTGTGTCTTGCTCCTGTAATGCCAGGAGCAAGACACCCCATTGAAAGTACAAGCACTTTGTAATGGGGACAGAATCCAACAATAGATTTCTGCTTGCACAACACTAGAATCCAGTGAAAGAGGGAGGCATGAAGCCTTGTATACACCCTTAAATCCTTATCTGGAGAGTTAGGAAATCTTTTGGAAACAGTTTAAGGACTGAAAGGAGATGGGGAAGGGGAATTTCTCAGAATGGAGCCCAGGGCCCACCTTCATATGTATGAGATCTATGATGCTTATGCCTGTTATTATGAATTCCTATGAAATGTGCTTGAAGAAGATATTTGGAATTCTGATGTTTTTTACTTCTTAGGATAATTTTTCACCTTTTGGAAGTAAATTGAAATTAGGGATTCAGAGAGTATTTGAAAAATTCCTTGTCTTAGTAATTTTCCATGTCTTACCATGTCCAGACGCCTCACTGAGATCTCTTCCTGCACCAGCAAGATTTCTTTGCTTCTTCCTGTTTATATTTCTTTTCATTTCTCACCTGCTCTTTGGCACAAAGAATGACCAAATTCTGTGCAACTCAATGTGCTTTCTAAGGAATCCCGTGCAGGAAAGATGCCATTATGCACAAGAATTGTAGTAATTCTGTGCAAATTGGAGGGAAAAAATGACCCGAAAACATTCAAGAACTCCTGCAAGGTTTCCTCAGAGATGTCTTTTGCTTTGGAGACGGAAGAGTTTGCACAGAAACATCTCATTATAATACTTTTTTTTTTACTCATCTCAACACTAGCAAGAAAATAACCCTAGTTTTTCTGCTCTTATGCAGGAACAAACAATCTTGCAGTTGTTGTTTTTTCATGAAGTGATGCACCGAGACACCCTTTTTCACTGAGAAGAAGAATATCTGTGAGCATTCCTTGCCTCTTTGCAATTGTCTTGGAAAGCAAGCACCCAGTTTTTACAGCACACATCTTACTGCTGCCATCTGCCATATCCCACACTATTTCAGAGTCTTCTCCACCCCTGAGGAGCAGATTTTGCTTTTATTTGTAGAAATTAATAACATACAACTTGGGTTAATTGTTTTTGGCTTTAAAGAATGCAGAGTGGAAGGCTCCATTGAAGTCTAATTATTGTACAGTCACTCACAGTGGATGACATATCCTTGAAGTGATTCTCAGTGACAGCGTTTAATTGAAACTGCACGACTGCATGGCTTACGTTCTTTGAAACTGAGAACACTCTTTCAGCATATCCAGCGCTGCATTTCTAACAAGACAAATATTCCATTTCTCCTGCAATCCTGACTCCTTAACATGAAGTGTGTAACAACAAACTATTCAGTGGGCCTTCCTCCCACTGAATGTACACAGGATGACATCCTTAGCATTGTGCATTTCTCTTAGAGTAAACTTACTGGAACACAGTGAACTTAGTTCTGCAAAAAAAGTATAGAATTGAACTGCATGTTTCATTTCCAACTTGTATCACTTCCTTGCATTTGGTTTGACTAAACGCTTCCAGCTTTCCAGAAGCAGTAAGTAAGCCATGTGTGTGGCTTCAAAATGACCAGGTAGTGGATTGCACAGTGAAGTACTGTATGCAAATAATTATTTAAAGAGATTCATTGTTTTAGCATTCAGTGTGATGCCGTATTCTAAAACTGGCAGGCTAATTTATTTCTTACACCATCTGTTCATTTTCCTCCTGTCTGCTGTGGGGAAGAAATAAATTAATAGTACCCAGTACACTCGAGCTGTTCATTATGCGGTTTTATCAGGGCTCTTACTACTGATGGTTATATTCAACTTGAGTAACTAGTTCTTACATTCTTGCAGCTTCATGGCACATGACAAAAATTTAAGAGTGGTTTACAGTAAAGTATACCAAGATATTGCTGGTCTCTCTGGCCTAGTTCTCATTGAGATGCCTGCAAGGCTCACTAAGTGTCAGGGTACAGTCTGAGGTCCCTGAAGTCTCAGGGAATTGCTGTGTTCTCTGGTTTTCCGGACAGGGACATAGATCTCAAGGTGAGCCACAATGGAAGAGGAGAAACTTTGTTTTTGTTTTTTGTTTTGTTTGTGAGATACTTTTATGTTTTGGCACCCAGTTTTGCTTGTTCCCATCTAGCTCAGTACAAAGGTAGCTTTAGATGTGCAAAGCTGCCACAATGTTGATCACCAAAAAAACCGGCAGTGAATGAAAAGGGCTGGGGGAGAGAGCTGATACATGTGTGTGCTCTAACCAGTTGTGCCCTTTGGAGACGGAGTGGGGCACTAGCACCATGACATAGAAGACTTTTTGCTGTACAAGCCTGAGCACCAGCAGAATAGGGCCTGGAAAAACTCCCTGTGTGTCACAGATAATATACATAAGGGTTATGTGGGAAGAGAGCCCATGTATCTGACCACAAATAGAATACAGTTGCTTTCTCTCCTATTCTGGGTTCCCACATTGTCTGGTTTGCCTGTTATACCCAGATCCTGAGCCCACTGACATTCCCTTTGTACTTATTTGCACCATCAGCTGGTTCAGAAGCATATCTGCCCCTCATCCTTGCCTGCCCCACCTCTGGGATGTCAAAAGAACCCACTCTTTGATCTCAGCTTTGGGCTCCAAAATCTCTAGGGTAATGGGATCCTGGTAATCCTTGTGATGACTGCCCTACAGTGCATCTGTCTGCAGGTGGTAGATTGTATGACTTAGTGGCCGAAATCCTGTTTGCATAACTTTCTGCAGCAGAAGCTGCTGATGTCATCAGCTCATACCACTAAAATTTATTTTAAATTAATTAAATGTTTCCTATCCCCAAGTTTTAGGTTCTGGGGCTCTCTAAGGATCTCTTTTGCCCTGAAAATACCTTTGGAAACCTTGGGACAGGGAGTGGAGAGCCTTTAATTTCCAAAAATCACCGGATCATTCTGTCCTTTCCCTCTCCCCCACCCTTCTTGTTCCCTGGATCTGAAATTAGTGGTGCTGCATCCACAGACTTACATGATTTCATGAATAACTTTGCAGCAAGAAAGGCAAGGCAACTTTACTTATAAGGTAAAAAGCATACTCTCCATCTCTATTGCCACTGACTCAGCATCTTCCTGAGATTTTATTCCTTTTTTCCTACTTTTATTTCTGATGTGTAAATACCATTTAAGAGAGATATAGCTCTGCCCAGCTAATGCCTGTGACCTCTTTGAGTCATTTTATGGTTGCTCCAGAAACACACAAATGTCGATGATTTGGTTTGTATGATCACATTTGTCCAAATGAGTGTGGCACATGATTTATGCCCTGAAGCAGAGACTCTTAAAATATAGATTTATATCCTGAGCTAAGAGGCAAATGGAGAAAATAACAAAAACATGTAACCCACAAGGGGCCGGGCCTTCTTCTGAGTGACACCTACACTTTGGAGTCAGCTGCTGATGTAGCTACGCCTGGCTCCCTCCCTCCTAACATTCAAAAGGCTTCCAAAGACTTTTCTTTATAGAGAAGCCTTTCTATGCAATCCAGCCTGACCTTATGGCTCCTGGCCGGTTCTTGCATTTAGAAATTATGCCTCTTCTACGTTTAGTGGTATTTGTTCTTATTTGATTCAGTACTTGATTTTAATGTCCATTCTATTCCAGATGTTTTATTATTATATTGTTAACCTCCCAGAATAGTGCTATGCACTAATAGGGTGGTATATAAATGTAAGAAACAAATACATAAATAAATGGTGCATAATAGATGTGCCTCTTCTGTGTAGCTCCCACAAGCACCTTTCTTGCCATGTTCTCTACCAGTCTGAGTTTCTGAACTGCCTCCAGAAGCAACTGCCACCCAGAATGTGACTTCTCCCACCAGCTTCATCTTGATTTAGTGACCCTTCAACTTGAGTTTCCAAATAGTATTGCCAGGTTAATAGCACAAGAACATGCTACCCTGGTATTGAAATACAGCAGCGTACAAAAATATAATAATTCATGGACTATGTGAAAAATTTACCTTGAAAGAAATCTGATGGGATTAGGGGAAATAAGTATGGAGAGGCAGGGACGAATGGAATATTATCTCCCCCCTCCCCGCTTTGTGGCTAAGGGTAGCTGAATCAGGGCTTTTTTATACAGTTTTGCACCATGCTGGTGCAGGCTAAATAAGGTCTCTAGAAGGTCCAGTATATAATTTGGTGTGATCCTGGCATCCAAATGGCATACGAACATCAAGTGACCCTATCTGGGCTGCAACAACCTGCTGTCACTTTGTGGCTTAAGAAAAGAGCCACATCAGGATACTAGCAAATTAAACACCTCCTTGGCTCTGTGGAGGGGCAGAGGAAGTGAATTTTTTTATATAAAAGGGTATTAGGGCTGTGCATATTCACTGCATCACTTTATAAAAATTAAAAGAAAAATGGAAAACTTCCTCCTGGAAGTGGGAGGAGACAAGAGAGAGCAAAAAGGGTTTGTTTTTTCTAAATTTTTTCCTACATTCAACCGAGCCCTCTGTTAAGCTTAGGGTATGTAAAGAGCTCACTAAGAATTGGCATCAATATAATTCACAGAACCTGGTTGGATTTCACATTCTTCTCTCTGTGTGTGTCTGACTCTGTCTCTCTCTGCCTGTCTTTCTCCCTCTGCCTTTCTTTCTCTCTCTCTCTCTCTGCATTTTGGTGCCACAGAATCCTGAATGGATTGCCAATTAAGAGAAATTTGACACAGGGATGTCTGAAAAGCCTATTCAATGTAATGATTAATAATTTTCCACAGAGCTGACAGACAAAATGGTGCTAGAGAAAAAAACTTGCCACATAAATTTAAAAGAGAAGAAAAATGTTCATAATATAATAATAATAAAGAATACTGCTAACTGGAACCATCTGCTCAAGCCAAGTGGCTCTTAAACTGAGAAGCGTGACAATGATATAAGGGCAGGCTCATGTGTAATAAAGGAGCTGTTAAAATAAATGTGAAGTACATGGTCTATGATTCTCTCCAGTTCAAACTTGCATCTGGAGTGCATGCAAATGCTATGACAATAAAGGATTGTTCACACAATTGTATTGGATATAGAATTTACTTCCTTGAGAATCACAGATGTTCATTTAAGAGAGCAGGTTTCTAGCCCTCATGGCTGCAAAAATATGTGTGAAAATGTAGAGAAATCTCAGCAGCCAAAAATCAGTGCTAACTAGGATAGAATCAATGAAAGCAAGAGTTTACATATGTGATATCTCACAAGCATAGCTTGGAATGTCTTATGCATCCAGGGCAGAAATTTAGAATCTCCGTTGTGCCTCCTGGAAAAGGTGCCAGCCAAGACCATCCAGAGTATGGGGGGCTGATGGGCTTATATGTTTGGCCACCTGTCTGGCCTTGGGAAGATGCATAGTCCCAGAGAGCCACCAAAAGGATGGATTGGTAAACCACTTCTGAGTCTTTTATGCCTAGAAAACTGAATAAGTGAAAAATGGATTGATAGCACATTATTATTTAAACAAGTTACATTTGTTTCAATGAGTCCACTGTAGTTGGGAGTAAATCCTAAGATTTCTGGTTTTTAAATGCAAAGGTCCTACTTGCTCCCAAAGACTGGGAGAGCCCAGGCAAACTGTGTAACATAGTATGGACTGGAAAATTAATTAAGATAAATTATGCAAATTTGCCCATTTCAGTTCAGTTTGCATCGTTGATACAAGTGCTGAGCTATGTTTTACCTGTTTCACTCTAGGTTGCCTGGGTGCACATTTTAATGCTATTTTATATAGCAGAGTACGCACCTTGATTGTTTAGTATCCTAAAATGCTATTCCATCATCTGCTTTGTGACTTGCATTTTCTATTCTTGCAGTCCCAGATGGACATCACAAACAGAAGGTTTCCCAAGCCCATGCAGGTTGCTCCTGGTGCCTGGTTGGTTGCATTCAGCTTTGCAAGAGTTGTAGCCAATAGGGATAGGATTTTGAACTTCAGACTCCATAATTCTCCATTCTGGGAGTTCTACCTGGCAGACATCTAAATGTAACTCATATGGGAGAAAGCTCACTTTCTCAGCTGGGAAGACTTTGAGGCTGAGCTTGACCTAGCTACACTTAGCTTCTGATTCAGAAAGAAAGCTCCCAGCTAGCACTGGATCAGGAACAGGAAGCTTGGGCAGAGGCCTTTCTCACAGATGAGTCACATTTAGGTGTCAAGAAGGTATCTGTCTGTCAGATAGAACTCCCGGAATGGAGAATTATGGGGTTTGTAGTCCAAGAAATACAAACATCCCATCTTTAGTAGTTAAACTCTAGCCTGGATTATTTTTTGGACTACAACTCGCAGGATTCTCCACTCTGTCTGGAAGATTCTGAGCATAGTATTTTTAAAATGTTATTTTCCCAAGCAGTACTTATAGCTCAGTAGCAGAAGACAAGTGTGGCTTGTAGCTGGTCCCAAGATCAGCCCCTTCTGCTATCCCATAAGAGGGTCAGGGAAAGCTCTTGTCTTAAATCCTTTGAATGTAGATAACAATTGCTTCAGCTGGCTTTCTTTGCCATAGCACGTGGGTGAATGAGATGTACTTCTCTCTTAAGACTCTCGTTATAATGTGTGCATTGGGAGTAGTGTTAGGATTCAGCTAACAATGTTGTTTCTGCTTGGAATTCCTATTCACTTCTCCAGACAGACTGATAAAAGTTCTCCAGTTCCCAGGGTGTGTGTACCTTGTGCCTCTGTTCCTTGTTTTCCCCTCATCAAACATCTCCCTGGTATTTTTGTTACTTTCTTATCTGAGATCAGGTATCTTGTGTTGGATCTACATCTGCCAGAAATATGAGAGAGAGGAGCCCCCCCCCCCAACTACCTTAATGGATGCTCTGTGTTCCATTCCGCTGCACATCTCAAAGCCAGCATTAAATAAAATCTGCCCAGATAAGACTTATAACATGAAAGACTTGCATACATATGGTGTGTCACATGGGAGCCACTCCATCACGAGGGGCCATCAGATAAGATAAGATTAGATGCTTTCTCAAAAGGTAGCAGACATGCACCAGTGAAACTTGGGGGAGCAACGTTAATTATAAAATGTGTTACACTTTGCAGACATGCCTGTGTCAGGTTTCTCTTACTTGGCCATAAATCTATGAGTCTGGAAAACACAAAGAGGCAACCTCTGTTTCTTTTAATATTCCCCTTCCTTACAAATCTCAACTTGACACAAACCAACCATACAAAATAAGTACAGAGTTTTCCCAATGGGTAGTTCAGAGCACTGCTTCCCAGGTAGCACAAGTGTGTCTAATATAAAGCTAGTCTTTATAAAGTGTTTACCTTCTTGCCACTAGGAAGGTTCTTTCATCCCCCCTCAAAAAAATCAGAAAGAAAATTTGTCTCCCAGTCAAATATAATAATGAGTAATATGTCAGATCAAAGGATACTCTGCCATCCTTTCTGGCAGTGGTTCCCAACCTTGGGTCCCCAGATGTTCTTGGATTAAAACTTCCAGAAGCCTTCACAATTAGCTGGAAGTTTTAATCCAAGAACATCTGGGAATTGTAGTCCAAGAACATCTGGGGTCCCATGGTTGGGAGCCACTGCTTTATGAGTACACAACAACCGTGGAAATGCTGACTGGGGCTGTAGGGAGCTGTAGGCTAACAACATCTGGAAGCCCTCTGTTAGTCACTCCTGCTTTAATGGGAGTTGCATCTGCTGCTTCACAGGACTGGCTCTATAAGTTTATTCTGTCATAATAATGTGAAGAAGTTAAGAAAGAACCTCCATTAGCTTTCTACAGTTTGGCATCCTCTATTTGAGTTGGACTACAGCTCCCATAATCCCTAACCAGCAGATCTGGAGGCTGACAGTTTGAGCAAAGCTGATCTAAAAGGTGCCTTCTGATCCATAGTCAAAGACCAAATACGAGATGAATTGGACTTCCTAAAGGAAGCCACAGGTTTGCATTTGCAAGAACTGAGCAGTGCTGTTAAAGACAGGACATTTTGGAGATTGCTCATTCATAGGGTCGCCATAAGTTGGAGGCATCTTCACAGCATATAACAACAACAACAATTCCTTGGACCTTTTCAAAGCTGGAAAATCACAGATCATGCATGCATGATTAGAATTTAATAGCCATGAATTAAAAGGGGGGATACGGAGAGAACGGTTTCATCAACCTAGATTTTTCTATATGTGGTACATCCAAAAAACAATTTAGGCGTTACTTGTGGTAATGCGTTAAGACTTTATATATCTGTAGTTTATGCTGAAAAGTGACCTGTAAACTCAAGTAACCACACTCACCTGGCTAACAGCAACACAGTGTTGATACTGAGTTGTATCTGAACTATGCTTTTTATGAATGGAGTTTTTGTGTAGGACCATTTGTTTCATGGCATAGGCTGCTGCCAAAGTATTAGGATGTGTATATCAAAAGAGGGTCACACTTAATACATTCAGGCATAGTCCAAAGGTTAAATGAGGGGTCTGGGTTCCCTGTGTCAAAATAATATTTACGGGTCCCCCAAACAGCTGGTAGCACTTAATCGGGAATTGGATAATAGAAATGTCCATGTAATCAGGTGATCCAGAGGGAAATGATTTCATGCAGTGCATTTAATGAGGTTTCTCTCGTCTGTCATGTTCGTGTTATCCCTGAGCCCCACTCTGAGCAATAAAGGCAAGCAGCAGGAGAAGTGTGCCTGTGATTATTCCACCAAGGGAATATAATCCCAATGTCAATATTTGCACAAAGCTCATAGAATCAATTTTATGTTTCTTTCTTCTTCTCATTATGCTGTGATGGAATCCAGGCAGCATTTCCCATTCAATTTACCTAAAGTATTTAAGATAATCAAATATTGTTTTTTTCTCTGTGTCTTTTTCCCAACACCTCCTTAAGGAGTGGAAAGCTTGGGTGAGTTTGGGGGGCAGCTGCATAGGTTCTGTGTGAGGAGAGGCTATTGGATGCTTTTGTTTCTTGTCCAAAATGTAGGGTAAGTAGGTGGGAAGCAAGCAGGTAATTCAAGAATAGCATTAATGTGCAAACTCTGCTAACTCAGAGTCTTGTCCTCACAGCCAGTAAACCTCTCCAGTCAGTTCCATTTTCAAAGATGTGTGTGTTTTCTTCCAATTAAATGTAAGATGCTTTCTTAGCATCCGCTCAGGCAGCTGAGACATGGCTGCAGTTTGGAGTAACCATTACCTATCCAGTGGGAACACTGTAGTTCACCATTAAATATGAGGCTATCTACAAACATTGAGATGGGTGACAGAGGTGCAACTAATAGGTAACTCAGCACTTTCGTTGTTTTATTGGGTAAGCTTGGGTCATGTGAGATATGCACACTCAGGGAGAGGATGGAGGAATGGGGAGGAATACCTGGTCCGAGGGCACAAGGACCATTTTTGTTCTGTGCTGAGGCAACCCATTCTGTATCCCACTGCTTAGGGACAAGGGGCTGAAGTAATTTAATGCCCTTGGGTGTGCTCACAGTTTTCTAAGCAGCAAATACCAACAGGGGTGGGTGTGGGTGTTGTGACCAGCAACATAATTCTGTGCCTTCTAAATTTCAGCAGCCTGAGGCAACACTCTCTCTCCCCCCCCCCCCCCGTCACCATGCCCTAGTTACATCTCTGAGAGGTGGACTTTTGACACAATTGAAGTACTGCTCCACCATGTAAGGTAGTCCTCAAACCTGTCCCTTAGAGACTTCAATTCCCATGCTACCAAACCCTTCTGGCTGAGAACTATGGAATTATCTAGAGGGAACAAGGATGGAGTAGCCCTGGCATCAAATATTGTGCTCACTTATTTACTTTCTTTGTCTTCCCTTCTCATTGAAGTGTCATGCCTGCTTTTGATATCTCTGCAATGGTAAGTGCATCCAAATCCATTTTGTCTGAAGTATGAATAGAAATTATGAAAAAGGTAACCAGAACGGTCCATAGGTCTTTGTTCACCCAAAATTATGCTGAGTTATTTCACCCTGCTGTTCTATGAACTGTTCTCATAATATGGCACAGCATTATGAATTACCCTTTTATAAATGAGTCTCCTGTGCTTTTCTTTGAACTGGCAAGACAGTGATTTCATTTTACATGGCCCCCTTCTTGAAAACCATTGCCAGAAAATATGTTCCATTGAAATCAATGGGATTTACAAGTTAATACACTTATACCAAAGAAATAAGTGTGTGTGTGTGTGTGTGTGAGCCACAGATTTTAGTAGCTTATTACTCTGCTCAAAATCTTGTTTGCGTAACTGTGCATGGTGGAATCTGATGACATCATCAGCTCATGCTGCTAAAATTTATTTTAAATTAATTAAATGCTTCCTAATCTCTCATTTTAGATTCTGAGGCTCCTTAGGGCTCCCTTTTGCCCTGGGAAAGCCTTTGAGAGCCCTGGGATGCAGGCTTGAGTGCATCACTGGATCACCTATGGTGGTCCCAAGCCTAGCAGCAGCAATCTAGCAATGATTTTTGATGATTAAAGGGATGGTGGTGGTATCTCAGAGATCCAGAGGAGATGTGTGGTTCTTGGGCCTCTATAAGTTGTCAACTTCTGCTTTAAATTGTTAAAAATGGAGCAACCTGTGATCCAATAAGGAAGGAAGATCACCTAGTATGTGAAGCTTCAGGTCAGATATGTGTATTAATAAAGCCCATAGTTACACTCATTCATTGTTTGCAGTGAATGTAGATTCCATACTATTAACGACTTTTCCCACCCGCAGTTGGATTTCCTCAAAGACAAGTGCCTCAGTGATTAGATTTGCAAATGAAGCCCCTTTTTGCCCTCCAGTGACCAATCACAAATGAAAGCCAACAGACATCTTTTCTCACCAGCCCTTGTCATATGATAAACATATTATCTCTTTTGGTCCTCTTTAATCTTTTAGTTTGTACCCTTTTGTTGATCCTGCATGCCAAAACTAATGGGTTGATAGGATATATAATTAAATGTGGTGCACAGATGAGTAGAGGACTTTTGCATATGGAGGGGAAATCCTGTTGCACAGCTATGCTGGCAGAGGTGGAATGGTGTTAACTAGAACAGCAAATTGTCACTAATAAATGACTCTCCACTTCAATTTCTCATTGCATGGCTTGATGTAACATAACTCAGACCAAAATATTTGATGGTGACTGCAATTCACCCTGGGATCATTTTTCAGTTATGGGCGGATGATTTATTTTTTAAAGCATAATACATAATACACAGATTATTATTTCTATTTTTTCAAAAAAATATTGCCGGCTGTTACATTGTGTTGAAAGCATTCAGAGTGTGGAGTTTGCTTGTTTCCCACCCCCTGGTTTGAGTCACAGGTCTGTGTATCTAGCTTGTCCTTCTGAGCAATGTCACCTCAGCTAAGGAATTGTTCGCCTGCTATTTCTAGTGTAGTTTGAATTAGTGTGTGACTATGTCAGGTTGCTTCATTTAAAAGGACAAGATGTAAGAGATCGATATGGATTGTCATTGTCAGAAAGTGAGCTGTAAAAGAACAAAGAGGCTTTAAAAGCGGTATGTACATAAAGCATGATGCTAGCAGCACTGGCATCATGTTGCGTCGATCTATAAAACAACACAAGGAAGATACTTAATCTTTAAATGTTACTTCAGTGTTCTTGTACTGACATTGTTATTTCTTATCCTTGAATCTTTAGAAGATGGTGAATTGTTCAGTCCATCAACTAAATAATTTTTTGCATCACCTTCAAAAGAACTAAAAATCACTTAAACATTGCCCTCTGAACTGTTTTTCCCCTCATAATATTCCAGCACAATCCTTTGCATATCTGTTCAAAACTAAATCTCACTCGCTGATATCCTGTGCCTGCATAAGGCTGATGATGTCATCAAAAGAGGCAATATTTTTTTTGGAAATTAGACCCTACTTCTGTTTCATGGCCCCCATTAATCCATTTCATCATTTAGAAGCTGTGGGAATGGTGGAACAGAAGGAGGAAGTCCTTGATCACTGGAAATAGCTGCTGCTGGGATTTTTCCCTTTTTCGTCTTATTTCTCCCCCACACCCAGAACTCTTTATCTCTCTCACCGGTATTTCTCCCCCCTTCCTCTTATCGCCCCCTCACCAGACACAAGGATTCATAGAGGAGAACATGCAGTGGCGGTGCCTAGAGATCCAGTTGAGAAAGGAATTTTGAGGTCACTTCCAGCTTTGTTATCTGCTTAAGAAAGTTTTGCCACAGAATGACTGAAGTACGAAGTCTAACAACCAATTTTAACTCAAAATGATGAATGTATAAAAAGAATCTGAAATAATTCTTGAGATACATGCCCCAGCATCCTGGTTAGTATCCATGCCAAGTTTTCATGTGTCTGTCTTTCACAGTCTTGAAGCTGTGCTGGCAGCAGGAAGACACATGGACATTTAGTTCTCTTGTTGATTTGGCTATTTCAGGCTAAGACAGTGTTAGCTGCACCTAGCTGATGTCTCAGATAAATTGACCAAACTACCAGCATATGAGATATATAAACACTTACTTAATAAATGGGTTTAAAATATGAATTGTTTCCTTGTTCGTGGTATTTTGAGACTGTTTTCATAATGTAAATATCCTACTCACAGTAATTTAATAAGGACCCAAAAGTAGAGTCTGTTTGTTTGAATAAGCAAGCTCCTCATGACCATGAAGTTGTTTTTGTGTCAGTGGAAATACTAAAATCAGTTATGTAATTAGCCGCATGTTTTGGAGCTGTAGAAAATGTATTTGTGGTTCAGGTTAAGGTAACAAAGTTTGGATATAATATCATATATAATGTCTTAATGAGATTTTGTGTGACCTTCAGCTTTTTCTCTCAAATCTCGTAGACCCTTCCCACACCCCTGTTGAACATTTAAGCTAAAACCTTGACATAAGATTTAAATTAAACCATTGTGTAAACAAACATTTCCTTGTTTTTTACTCATTCCTCACAGTAGTTGGCAAAATATCCTAGGCATGAGGTGTGTTCAACACCATTTTAAAGTTAGGAAAGAAAACCGAAAAGCTGGGCAGGGGAAGGCTATTGAAATATATTTTCATCCATAATTTCTGTAATTTTCCTATGTATTTGTACTGCTGAGTTATCTGAAATACCATCTTGAATGTATCTGATTCAACTAGAGTTTGTAAAGTAAGTAGAGTCAGGTTTAGTTAGTAATTGGCTGCAAAACCACTAGGTAATACCAGACATCTCTACGCATGGCTAGGAAAAGAAATCTGCCTGAAACCATGGAGATCTGCTGCCAGTCAGATCTTGCTCTATTGGGCTGGATGGACTCCATGTAAGGCAGCTGTCTATAGTCTCAAAAGTTCCTAAATTATATAGTTTAAAACTGAAAAATCTTCAGCGGGGTGTTCCCTGAGGTAGTGGATGCTGTTTGTCTATCTTTAAACCCAAGGTGGAAGACTAGGGGTGGGGATTCAGTAAGCTGTCTACAGTTTTTGGCATATGTATGTTGCATATGGATATGGCTAGACGTGCAAGCAACAAGCAATTTATTCCAAGCCATTGCAGGAAGTATCTAATAAATTGGGACTCAGAGCTTTGAAAACAGTAACCACACATTTCCTATAAAATTCTTCTGGCAGATGCACTATCTGGAACATGCTCTTCAGCTCTCCATTCCAAACAGCAAGTTGGCAGGCTGAGGGAGGTTGTGTGCCTAGTTTTGGTTTGTAAACCCTTGGGACTTATCTAGATCTCTGTGAGATTCATATTCTGAGGGGAATTACCACAAAAAATTCCAATTACAGCTGTTGCAATAGGGATCATGATGCTATACACTCTGTTACTGAGCTGCCCTTTCATCTGCTTCATTGTCATTATCATCCTCATCCTCATCATCTTAGACCATTTAGTAAGATGACTTTGTGTGTTTTTTTGTGTTCCATCAAGTCGCATCTGACTTATAGTGACACTAGTAGGGTTTCCAAGCTAAGTGAGATATTTAAGGAGTGGTTCTTCCACTGTTCCTCCACCCCAGTGAGTTTCCATGCCTGAGTGGGGATTCAAACTCAGCTCTCCTGAGTCCTAGTTTGTTGCTCTATACACCACACCACACTGGGTTTTCTAATATGACTTTGCCAATTGCTTTATTGTCTATTTAAGTACTATAATTAATTGGCTGCACTGGAACCAGTATGCGAGGGGGCGTTGATGTGTGTTTGTGTGTATTATAGCTGTGTGCAAATGTCTCCCAAGATATTCTCCACCCTATTTGTGAACAGACAAGCTGTCCATTCAGTCATTTTTCTTCAGGAAAGAATTCTTCATCAGAAATGGGCTTTACCGATTTCTCCCCGTACAAAGGTTTTAGTTCTTAGGTTGTTGGGAGGTTTGTGAACTGTCAGTGCAAATGGCAAGAGCAACAACTAGGTTTGTGACCTAGCCACCATTTTGTATCCTCCATAATGCCCTCATATACTCCTCCAGTATTCTGGGGTATGGGAATGGATGAGAATGATGTTTCTATAGTCATGGTGTTGAAAATCCTTCAGAGCCTCAGTTTTTCTGCCTCTAGGTGAGGGGCAAGAAAAAAGCGGGGCATCAGAAGCTTTCAGAAAAATGTATTTGAAGACATTTTAGTTCAACTGTAGTAGTATTTTTCCCTGTTTGTGGGGAATTCCTATGCCAGAATCTCCCAAACAAATTTCTGAGGCATAGTTTTGGTTCCCTTAAGATGATACTTAGTTAGGAGAGTGTTGGTCTCCCTTCGGTCTTGTGAACTTAAGCTGTTACACCCATGCTTCCCACCACCACAATACTGTTTGTTGTCAGAGTTATAAAAATGGGATCACAATAAGAATCGTAGCATGGGTCACAGAACAACAGGTACATCTGCAGGAATCTTACCATAGTAGTATCATTTGCTGTAATCAGCATAATATCTATACATCCTCCCATTCAGAAAATAGATGTGGGTAGCTGCCATTCCTCACTGAATACTCCCAGATATTACAGTATTAAATAAATGAGGCAAACTCACACATGCATGATCTGTTTGTACCATTTTGCTTTACAGAATTTAAAATTTATTTATTTGTATCTGTTTCTTCAATTTATATCCTGCTCCCATTAGTGCCAAGACACTATTCTGGGTGGTTACAAGAAATATAATACAAAACAAAAAATAAAGATAAAAGCATTAAAAACAACTACAATTAACCCTTAAAAACAGCAGACCAATCATATAAAATCAGAGCGGATGGAGGAAAGGCGAGGGAAAAGGTGATCAGCTAGGGTCGGTGTGGAAAGCCTAGTTTCTAAAGGATTTTGTCTGCTTCGTAACAGGTAGTACCACCTTTCAGTGGCTTTGAACTCATTCCTGCTATGGGAATGTGCTGCTATGGGAGCAACACAATAATACCATTGCTAGACTATGTGCAAGGGGAGAATCTGACACAGTTACTACTTGTGTAGAGATGGGGACGAAGTGCCAAAATGGCACTTCGTCTTGCTTCGTGGGTTGTCAAACTTGATGACCCAGGAACCATGAATTGCTCCCCCATTGACCTGACGAACAACGAATCAACTAGTCATTCATCAGGTCTTTTTTCTTTTTCTTTCCCTCCTCTTGCTATGCCCCAGGGCTTAGCAAGAAGGGGGAAAGCAGGGATCAAAGTGATCCTGCAGCACTTTGATTCCTCTTGCTAAGCCCCGCGGGATCAAAGCGATCCTGCAGCACTTTGATTCCTTTTCCCCTCCTCTTGCTAAGCCCCGTGGGACTTAGCAAAAGGAGGGGGAAAGGGATCAAAGCAATCCCGCAGCCTCGGCTGCATGGTCACTTTGATCCCTGCTTTTTCTATTCTTGCTAAGCTTAGCAAGAAGGGGGAAAGCAGGGATCAAAGTGATCGTGCAGCAGCGATCCCTTTGATCCCTCTTTGATCCCTTCCCTCCTCTTCTTATGCTGTACGGGCATAGGAAGAGGAGGAAAGGGGAACCATGCCATCCACCTAGCCCTGGGGGTGGGATTCCCTTCATGCAGGCTTTAGCAAGCTGCCCGAAGGGGAAACCCTTCTCTGCTTATGCCCCCAAAGAACAACTGATCCACGTGGGCATAAGCAGATAGGGAACGAAGGGATGAATATAAAAGCGTTATACAGTGGTGCCTCGCAAGATGAAAGTAATTCGTTCCACGAGTAGCACAGTCTTGCGAAATTTTCATCTTGCGAAAAGCGGCTTCCCATAGGAATGCATTGCAATGCATTCCTATGGGAAACCTCGTGAGACGAACGATTTATTTCCATCTTGTGAGGCATCGGTCTTGCGAAAAAGAAACTGTCTTGCGAAGCACGGCCATAGAAGAAGCCGTCTTGCGAGTCACGGAAGTTTTTCGTCGGGCGAGGCATTCGTCTTGCGAGGTACCACTGTAGTTGTTGCTTTGTATTCATTGGTGTCTTTGGACCCCAAGAATATGAAGCAACAAATATCTGACGAATCAGGGATATTTAACAAATATCCTGATTCGTTTTTATATTCGTCCCCATGTCTTGTCTATACTTGTGTAATCTTAAGCCATGTTGCTCTGGCCAGCATTGAGTTTAATATCTACGTGAGTAGAACTCCAGTGATGGAAAGTGACAACAATCTGATGAGATTCTGGTCATGTACCTTTTTTGTGCAACACCAGCACCTTGCCAGATGTTTGTGGCAACCTGTGAAGTGGATACTGGTATCTGTCTTTTTTTTTCCTAACCAACGTATTTACTCCTATATAACATATGTGCTAGGATTCTCCTGTAACAAGGAATAAAGAAAGTGGTGCAAACAGCTGAGGTGCACTATTATGTCGAACAGCATAATGTGGTCTATTAATACATGTATGGGCCACTGCTTGTAAAGCTGAAAATTGAACAGATTTCCACTAGAACATTTTTTTTCTTCTGCTAGTTGTCAGCTGGATATAGGCCACTGTCTGGTGCTTTAAAACTCTTATTTGCTGCTGCTTATAAATCAGGCTTAAAACATACCCCCTCCTTTCGATATCATAACCAGCGACAACACCGATGCTCAGGATTAACAAATAGCATCACACCATATTCCCTGATGTTCCATACATTTAATGTGACAGTGGGTTCAGACCACCTGAATAAATGTAATTTATTTAATTCATTGAAAAACAGGAATAAAAATAAGCAGTATTGGCAGCCATCTTCAGGTCTCTGCACAAAATAGTTTATGAGAATCCAATACGGATACAGTTGTTGCAGGAAATCTTGTTTGAACTTTCTTGGTGAGTAAAAACTTACTCTCTGTAATTACAGAAGAAAGTTGTTTTAAAATAAAAAATCTCAACAGATTTAAAGTAAGCTGGTTGGTTTGACACCAGTTCCCAGCACTCTCTCACAGATGTGATCATAGCATCAACTAGTTATATTAAGTAATTTCTTTGTACTTTACATCATTAAGTTTAGGTTTGCTGATTTTTAAAAAATGACTTCCCATTTTTATAAAGGGATAGGATTTTTCTAAAGGTTGCTGTTCCACCAGTGGGAGGTTTAAATTTAAACTCTATTTGGAAGGGCCAAGAGGTAATTAACCCAGCAGGAAGAAACCTTTGGCTGGGTTTCTAGGGAGACCTCGAAAATATTATCCCTCCATTTCTTCTACTGTGTGGTAGAAGCGTAGACTAAACCAAATGTCCACTTAAAATTCAAAGATCACAGCATCAGGCACTTGATACCTCTGTAATCAAAAATGATTGGGCCGGTAAATTTTCAAGGTAATAAAATAGCGAGCCGAGAAGGTTGACTACCAGTTTATGACTCCATTAAATAAAGTGGCTGGCCAATGGGGAACCACTTAAACGTGGCATCATGTGTTCAGTCGAAGTGATGAATCAAAATGCTCAACCACACAAACTGTTGACCCTTTCAGGATTATGTGCAAGGAGGAAGAGTTTTCATCCCCCACAGGTAAATGTGCAGATGTTCCCCTGGAGATGTAGAAATAGTACTTGGTTAACTTATGGCTCCCACTTTGACACTTCCACATTATATGTGAAACTGTCCTAAGACTGAAAACACTGGTATCCATTTAGATTCCTTAACTGAGCCTGTGTCTCTTAATAGAATTCGGAAATAAATCATGTTTCACAGAACTTGTCAAAGACAGCTAGGAATACATGAGAAACTCACCCAGGAGAATGTGTGTTGTTTGCTTGTGTGATGGATGTGCCCAAGTTGCACCTCCTTGATTGAACATGGAAGTGTTTATGGTCAGAAACCTGAATGTTCCCAGGGTTGCAATGTGTTCTGTGAAGGGAAGAAGAAATTGTGTGTATTAGACAATGCTGGAAATATATGCAAAACTCATAGTGTAGATTTCTAACATGTAAAAAAACGTGATTAAGCCAACAAGGGAATGAATCCTTTAACATGTACATTTTGTGCTTCTGTGACACACACTTACATTAAAAGTACACTTTTTCCATTAAAATAATTATGTGGAACTGGCACAGAATAAACTTGGAAGTGGGAAAATAAGTCTGTGGGAATGGATTTGACAGTTCTTTTCCTTCTTAAAAAAAACCTTACTCTATCTTAACAGAAGTATTAGCGAAAAGAAGTCCTCTCAATCCAAGAATTATACCTGTATTATTGTTGGAAGTATGACAACTTATTTATGCATGCAAGTCGTTACTTTTCCACTAACCACTGAACATCGCACAGTGAACTGCCTTTAAGGCATGTCTTTGTGGATAACAATTAACAAACCAGCACAGGAAAAATTCGCAGATATATTTCCTCATGAGCTTTTGTGGATTACAATCCACTTTCTTAGAAACATGGAGTGTAGTAGTTATGGTTCCTGATATGGTCAGCAAGTCTTAGTGGGAAAGGGGTTTATAAACACAAAGTAGTAACTATGCCACTAACATGCCCTCTGTGGCTAAATATTTCACTCCATGTGCTTCAGGATCCCCCAAACCTAATACTGAAATAAATCTGTTACATCTTTAAGGTGCCACAGTACTTTTGTTTTTATTTTTGTTTCTGCTTTCCATAAAGAAACAGACTAATATGGCTGCCTCTTTGAATAATGAGGTCTCTATGAGTTACTTTCAGCCCCTCAATTGTATTTCTATAATTTATATATTAGTTCATGCAGAGTCTATCTTCTTCACCCAGACATAGATTTAAAAGCTGAAAACTGGGAATGGAATGTTTATTTGAATATTTATTTAATCCTCACTACATACCCCTTCATGGATTGCTGCCTTGTCGTGGCAAAGGGGCTTGAGTAATTCAGAGAAGCTATGGGCTATGCTGTGCAGGGACACCCAAGACGGACAGGTCATAGTGGAGAGTTCTGACTAAACGCGATCCACCTGGAGCAGGAACTGGCAAGCCACTCCAGTATCTTTGCCAAGAAAACTCCATGGACAGAAACAAAAGGCTAAAAGATATGATGCTGGAAGATGAGCCCCTCAGGTCGGAAGGCATCCAACATGCTACTGAGGAAGAGTGGAGGACAAGTACAAGTAGCTCCAGAGCTAATGAAGTGGTTGGGCCAAAGCCGAATGGACGCTCAGCTGCGGATGAGCCTGGAAGTGAAAGGAAAGTCCGATGCTGAAAAGAAAAATACTGCATAGGAACCTGGAATGTAAGATCTCTGCAGCCAAAGATGGAGAAGCTCTATACAGTCAGCAACAACCAAAAAACAAACAAAAAACAAAACCTGGAGCTGATTGTGGCTCTGATCATCAGCTTCTTATAGCAAAACTCAAGCTTAAACTGAAGAAAGTAGGAAAAACCACTGGGCTACTCAGGTATAATCTAAACCAAATCCCTTATGAATACACAGTGGAAGTGAAGAACAGATTTAAGGAACTCGATTTGGTGGACAGAGTGCCTGAAGAACTATGGATGGAGGCCCGTAACATTGTACAGGAGGCAGCAACAAAAACCATCCCAAAGAAAAGGAAATGCAAGAAAGCAACATGGCTGTCCAATGAGGCCTTACAAATAGCAGAGAAGAGAAGGGAAACAAAATGCAAGGGAGATAGGGAAAGTTACAGAAAATTGAATGCAGACTTCCAAAGAATAGTAAGGAGAGACAAGAGGGCCTTCTTAAATGAACAGTGCAAAGAAATAGAGGAAAAGAATAGAAAGGGAAAAACCAGAGATCTGTTCAAAAAAATTGGAGATATTAAAGGAACGTTTTGTGCAAAAAGGGACATGATAAAGGACAAAAATGGTAGGGACCTAACAGAAGCAGAAGACATCAAGAAGAGGTAGCAAGAATACACAGAGGAATTATACCAGAAAGATCTGGATGTCCCGGACAACCCAGATAGTGTGGTTGCTGACCTTGAGCCAGACATCCTGGAAAGTGAAGTCAAGTGGGCCTTAGAAAGCATGGCTAACAACAAGGCCAGTGGAGGTGATGGCATTCCAGTGGAACTATTTAAAATCTTCAAAGATGACGCTGTTAAGGTGCTACTCTCAATATGCCAGCAAGTTTGGAAAACTCAGCAGTGGCCAGAGGATTGGAAAAGATCAGTCTACATCCCAGTCCCAAAGAAGAGCAGTGTCAAAGAATGCTCCAACTACCATACAATTGCACTAATTTCACACGCTAGCAAGGTTATGCTCAAAATCCTACAAGGTAGGCTTCAGCAGTATGTGGACTGAGAACTCCCAGAAGTACAAGCTGGATTTCGAAGGGGCAGAGGAACTAGAGACCAAATTGCTAACATGCGCTGGATTATGGAGAAAGCCAGAGAGTTCCAGAAAAACATCTACTTCTGCTTCATTGACTACACAAAAGCCTTTGACTGTGTCAACCACAACAAACTATGGCAAGTTCTTAAAGAAATGGGAGTGCCTGACCACCTTATCTATCTCCTGAGAAATCTATAAGTGGGACAGGAAGCAACAGTTTGAACTGGATATGGAACAACTGATTGGTTCAAAATTGGGAAAGGAGTAAGACAAGGCTGTATATTGTCTTCCTGCTTATTTAACTTATATGCAGAATACATCATGCGAAAGGCCAGACTGGATGAATCCCAAGCCAGAATTAAGATTGCCGGAAGAAATATCAACAACCTCAGATATGCAGATGATACCACTCTGATAGCAGAAAGTGAGGAGGAATTAAAGAACCTTTTAATGAGGGTGAAAGAGGAGAGCGCAAAAAATGGTCTGAAGCTCAACATCAAAAAAACGAAGATCATGGCCACCGGTCCCATCACCTCCTGGCAAATAGAAGGGGAAGATATGGAGGCAGTGACAGATTTTACTTTCTTGGGCTCAATGATCACTGCAGATGGTGACAGCAGCCACGAAATTAAAAGATGCCTGCTTCTTGGGAGGAAAGTGATGACAAACTTAGACAGCATCTTAAAAAGCAGAGACATCACCTTGCTGACAAAGGTGCGCATAGTCAAAGCTATGGTTTTTCCAGTAGTGATGTATGGAAGTGAGAGCTGGACCATAAAGAAGACTGACCGCCGAAGAATTGATGCTTTTGAATTGTGGTGCTAGAGGAGACTCTTGAGAGTCCCCTGGACTGCAAGGAGATCAAACCTATCCATTCTGAAGGAAATCAACCCTGAGTGCTCACTGGAAGGACAGATCCTGAAGCTGAGGCTTCAATACTTTGGCCATCTCATGAGAAGAGAAGACTCCCTGGAAAAGACCCTGATGTTGGGAAAGAGTTTAGGCAAGAGGAGAAGGGGACAAGATGGTTGGACAGTGTCACCGAAGCTACCAAGATGAATTTGTGCAAACTCCGGGAGGCAGTGGAAGACAGGAGGGCCTGGCGTGCTCTGGTCCATGGGGTCATGAAGAGTCAGACACGACTTAACAACAACAACATGCTGTTAGTGTTCTTTTCCCCTCAGTTACATTGTACTCTTTGCCACTTTTATTAAGGTTTCCTTCTCACGTGAAGCTGAGGAAGTTACTCCCCGCTCCCCAAATATAGGTAAAAAGCAAAAGAAAAAAGAGGTGCTGCTTATATGCTGCCTCATAGCTCTTAAAGCATTCCCTGAATGGTTTACAAGTTAATCAGGCAAGCTACACATTGCCCCCCCCCCTTGAGGTGAGTACTTATTTTACTGGCATCAGAAGGATGGGAGTCTGAGTGAACCTTGAGCCGGCTACCTGGGACTGGATGCCAGGTCATGAACACAGTTTTGGGTGTACAGTAGGACCCTCATATTCCCTGGGGATTGGTTCCAAGCCCCCCCCCCCGATACTGAAAATTGTGGATAATAGTGCACACTATATAAAGCATGCTAAAAGGGAATAAAAGAGGAAAAAAAATTTCATATGCATTACCAGAACTGGCCACGAGAGTGCACCAGAGACCATACTATGTATTCTTCACTAATAAGCCAGTCTTCACTAGTGGCCAGTTCTGGTAATACATGTGAAATTAGCTTTTTTCTGTTTGTTTTTTTCATTTAATATTTTTAATATTTTCAGACTGTGGATAAGTGAATCAGTGGATACTGATCTTGTGGATAATGGGGTCCTACTGTAGTACAGCAGTTTAACCACTGTGCCACGAGCTACTTACACTTCTTCTTCCTCTTCTTCTTCTTCTAAATCTGAAAGTAAAAGTTCGAAGAACTTTCACCAGTCTGGGCTATTGCTCTTCTGTTTGTTTCTTTGTTTTTGTTTCTTTTTTTATTTCAAAGTGGCTTAAACAAAGTGGCATTTTGGTATATGGTCCTGCTCCTGTACAAAGAACTTCCTTTTCTGTAAAAACCTCAAGGCCTTTTGCAAGTTTATATGAAAATAAGCAAGAATTCAGAGTTGATGTTAACTTGGGAATCATGATAATGGCTCCTGATAAGTCTTTATGGGAAAAGGGAAGTAGGAGCTTGACATCTGGAACAGAAGCAGATGTTGGCTTGTTTACTTTTGCTGTTGTCCCAATATCAAAGAAAAATAAGGGTGCTCTGAATATATTAAAGCCAAATATTGAATGTAAGGTGCTGTCTGGACACCCAGATGCAGAGCCAGGTGTTGGGAGTTTGATTCCCCTCTGTGTCTCCTGGGAGAACAACCAGCCTGTATAACCTTGGGTAAGTTACATGGAACCACAGCAGCTGCAGAAGAAGGGAAAGGTAGATTACTTCTGAGTACTTTATACCTCAGAAGCCCTGACAAAGGTTGCCATAAGAGGGAAATGATTTGAAGGAACACAGTTATTGGGACAGACATACTTGAAGTTCCTGTTGGCTCAGTTGAGAATAGGACACTGTTGGCCGTACCAAATATGCTTCTCATGGTAGTTTCCTTCTGGAGGTACAGTGAGTTATAGGACTGCCCTCACAAAAAGGGAGCTTCAAGATGAAAATCTCCTAGCGATACCAGTCAAAAGGTACTATACAGCTCTCCCGTCTTTTCCTTCTTCACGGCTTCTTTGTGCATGTATGTGTAAAGAAAGGAGACAGAAGAAGTGATGAGAAGATATGGAAGGGCTACAAGCTGAACACATCCTTGCCACCATTGCCACCATCATGTCCTGTGAGTGGAAAGTTTGTTTATTTTAATGTAGAGGAAAACCAAACATTCTGTTTCCTCGCCCACAGCAATCTGAAGTGATGCAATCTAGTCACAGATACATCACATGAGTTATTTCCTCATACATTGTGGCTCCTACTTGTACATGAAAGAGTGATGTTCCATCTGCACCTCTTTAAGATATGTGTGTAGTTGGATGAATCTTTCAACATGCACATTGGTGAGTTAGTTACCTGGCTTTGGACCCAGAAGCAATCTCTTCGATTTTCCGCTGTGCTTCTCAAGAGAAAAGCCAGCCTGTGTGACCTTAGTAAGCTGAGAGAACAGACCAGTAGAAACCACTTCAGAGTACTCTGTACCTAGAAAATCCCAGCAAGATCACAATAAGTCAGAATCAACTCGGTAGCACTTTGTTGTTGTTGTTGTTGCTCCTGCTGTTATCCTGATGAGTCTAATTTCTTTCTATATTCTGTTTTAATCAAGATTTTGGAGTCCCCCCCTAAATGTTACTATTGCTAGCTGCCTAAAACACAATTTTTGGTGAAGGTGGTATAAAATCATATAGATAATAAAAGAACATTGCTTTTCCACAGACATAAATAGAAAATACACTCATTGCAGCCCTCACCTCTTTCGAAGTCAGGATGCACATCATTGTGGAAGTCTGTAGTTAAACAGCATGTGGAATAAAATCTCCCAAAGTCCACAAGCTATTACCTTAACTGTCTTTCATCCCTGATTCCACTTTTACACTCTGTCACATCATTGATTTTCCTTGATGTCTGCTGCACCAACCCTGTCTTAAGAGAGAGGCAGGTTAGCTGCCTGCTTGCAGCCTGGCCTCCTATCCCATTCAGGGGAGGTCTGTGATTAGAAACAAAAAATCCCAAAACAATACAGCTCTTTTGTGAACTGCCAGTCAAGTGTATTAACAGAGCAGGGCGGGCTGTTTTTGCAAAGTGCTCCCCTAAAGACAGCCAGCACTTTCAGTCTCTCCACCACCACTGACATTCATCCAACTTCTCCCCTGCTGGAACTGAGAATATATAGAAACCATTGGAAGAGGTGGAGGATGTAAATCTCAGCTGACCTTCAATATAATTAAAGGGGACACTTTCTCAAAGTGCTGGATATGTGATCAGAGAGCAGAGTAGGCACTGCTGAACCAGACTCTAACCTAGGAAATGGTGCTGATAGCGAGGTCTTGAAGGGGGGAACGTGAAGTCACAGACTTACACCCTCGGGAGAGAACCTGGACACGGGCCATCTAAACCAGCTGGTTTATTGAGGACAGTGATTTACCTACATGTAAGATGAGTGGTGGCTGCTGTCATGGTATGGATTCCATAACTGACTTTTAAAAATTGTTGAGCATGTGTGTTTCATCGAGGTCCTCTGACATTTTTGAAAAATGAAACGAATCACCATCTCTAAGCAAGAGGGAGAGAAGCCGGAATCCATCTCCAGAACCATAAAAGGTCAAGTAACAGTTGAGCTCCGAGGGTATGATTAAGATTCCAGAGAGAATCCAATGAATCACTCTTATTAGCTTAAACAATAAGGAAAGTATGGGGAAATTATTTCAGTTAAACACTGAAATATAGGAATTTATTTTATTTTCTTCTCTTCTGTTCTATACCATTCTGTTGTATTTTTTGTGGGGTGGGCTGTGCTTACTAAAAGTGTGCCTTGCTTTGGCTTAGACCTCACAATAGGTCTCCTGTTGTTGTTATTTGGTATTGAACATGGAAAGCCAGCAGCCAGTTCTGTAGGATAGCCGGAGGCAAAAGGGCTCCTGCACATTTTGTAGCCCTGTAGCCCAAGTGGCTTCTTGATAGGCTCATCTGCTACATGTTATAGGATCAGGGGTGAGACTTATGCAGCCTTCCAAATTCAGTGGCAACTGAGGTGGAGGGTGGGATACTGTTTAAAGCAAACAGTGCTTTGTGTGGCTTTTTGCAGTCTGCTACCAAATGTCAGCAGCATGCCTTGAAAAACCATGTAAACTTTAAACGGTGCCCACATCCTGGCTGCTGCCCAATTTTGGTGACAAGGTTACACAACCCATGGCAGGTGGTGGAGAAGCAAAACGGGTTCCTGAGCTCACCAGGCTTTCCCACCTCAATTGCGCACAATCCCACGAGCCACTATGCAGTTGAGTAGATGTCTGGAATGGAACCATCAATGTGCTTGGTATTTTCCAGCATAACCAAAGTGAGATTTCTTTGCCCTAAGGAACTCACAGTTTAAAAACTGGCAAGATGAAGAGAAAGGAGGTTTAAAAGCAGGAAAGACAGAAAGCAACAGTTCCGAGTCTTGGGTCCTCAGGTACTGTTGGACTTCAACGTTCAGTACCTCTGGCTATCAGCTATGCTGGCTAAGGCTTCTGGGAGTTGGCATCCAACAAGAACTGCTGGACAGTTATTGGGAGCAACAGTTGGAAGCAACTGGAACAGGGCCAAGAGTCCAGGCAGAACTTTTCCAATAAGGGAAGCACGTGATTAGAAGAACAGCTTCTACACCGCTTTCCTTCTTAAACCCAAAGGACTACTGTTTTTCTTTGGTCTGTGTGAAGGATAGGCTGACCTGAGAAAATCCTCCCTTTGCCTTCAGGGATTTTTTTTTAAAAAAACTGATTATAGTCTGAGGTAGAATTTAGTCCATGCCTTTTCTCCTCCCTTCAAACTAAATCCTATTAACACTTGCAATTTTTTTCTTTTGCAAAAGTCCAGTAAGGATTACAGGGTTACCAAATGGTCCTCATTTAGCACCATTCTTTGGCTGAAATTTGGGTTGGTTAGAGTAGTAAGTCGCAACTAAAATAAGCAAATTGAATCAGTGGGGATTTGGTGAGTCAACTCCTCCAGCTCCTCCATAAGTTCCATTGATTCAATGGTCTTACTCTAGTTGCAGCTTACTACTCTAAGCAACAGGGCTTCAGCCTTATAAGCTACTACCATTCAGAACATTTTAGTGCATAGATAGCCTTCTTTTTCTTAACATTTAAAAATCTTACAATAAAATTGTTCCTCATGTACTGAATTACTTTTGTTTGTTCAGTGTCTATAGCACACAGCAATGGACACATCAATTGTTTATTTGAATTGCTTAATTTAATTCCCATCATGTATCCCTAGATCTCACTACACACCTTTTGAAGGTGAGGAATGGGTGGGAATTGTGGACATTAAATTAATTGTCTTAAGAATTTGCACCTTTATGGAACACAGTTGTCCATATGTATAACCCATATATTAAAGTTTCACTAGTTTGCTAATAGTTGATTCAGAGCAGTTCATTGTATTTTCATAATTTTGTCAGTCACATGACAAAAAACCATGGAAGGTTATTTTCATGGTCATTTTTAATGGTTTAACCACCATTTTGCACATGAACAACATTCTACCCTTTCCTCCACCACCAGCAGTGACTATACTCATCTGAATCCCAAGCTATCCCAGGAAATGTCCAAATGAAGCTTTCAGTCCCTGTAACACAAATTATTTGAGAGTGGTTTGGTTTTGAATAGGCAATTTAGAGTCATTAACTTTGCAAAATGCCTGTGTCTCATTTATTTGTATGGACGAATCCAGCATGCTGCATTTTCTTTCTAGGGAGGGGGCTGGCTATGGGAACTGTCATGATGAGCACCTCCAGCTCCAAATTGATCATTGGATCACTGTGGCTAGATAGAGTGAATGAAACATGGGACTCTTAAGACACTTTCTGGGAGGTTTACAATTTAATTATTCAGGCTACACTTAAGGAGTGGAAAGGTTTCTCTTCTCACCCATGCATCCAGTGCTCTGCATTATACATAACTGCGGCAGACAGGTGAGTAAACAAACACGGCTGGTGCCATAGTGTCTTGTTAGAGCTTCTATGAAAGACTTGATTAATGCACTAATTGTTCAGACCATTATTTTGGCCTTGAGCCATAGTCACGCACTATCATAGTTAGAGGACTGAAAACCAGAAAGGAAATTCTGGGTCCATTCAAGTCAACAGGAGCTTGACTTGCTCAAATTAATTCTCAGGTATGCGGTACTTCTCAGGCACCTCCTTTGTCAAACACTACATTTATTCAAAGCAGTGAGACTTTGCAGTAATTTGGCAATATCTCCAGGTATATCTACAGGCCCTGAAACAATTGAGCTGTTCAGCTCAATGCAATATAAGGTCAAATCCTGTTTCCTCTCTCTCCAGTTGATCTTTTTTAAAAAATTCAAACACACTTTATTTCTGAATTATTTATCACATAGAGATTGGCTTTAGTAACGATAGTAAAGAAACTGAAAGGACTGCTCAGGTGACCTGTAGTAAATTGTACTCTCATAGGAGTTGCTGATTTTATTCAAGCATTTGGGCGGACAAGAAATATAATGCAGAATCTCCTTTTCAGGTTGCCCCGTGCTTCATTGTTTTATCAATTCCTTTGTCTTATGAAACAGAACCGTAATTCTGAAACTTGACAGAGCCATCCTCTTCTGTCCCAGTTCCTGTTTCTTTACACACGGGGCCTGTCCAGACTGGCCATTTTGGGTGCAGAGTAGATCAGGCTATAAACGGTCTGTTGAGGGGAGTGATGTGCCATTTGGTACGCTCCTCCCACCCTACAACAAACGACCCCTTGTAGCTTGATCAGCTATCAATCACACACTTTCCCTGATCATCTGCAGAGGGACAGGAAAAGCAGGTCTTGTTTTCCTGTGCTACAGATCCATAGAAATGAAAGTTTGCTCCTTCACGGGTAAGGAGACAGCCAAGGACAGCTGCAGCGCAAAGGGGGAACATTGAGGTAAAGGTTGGGGAGACAGAAGGGAGGTAACCCCTACCTTTCCCCTCACCTTTCTCTTCTGCCAAAGCTGTTCTGCAGCTGCATTGCAATGTGTGGCTGGAAGCCATGGAGTCATCATAGCCCCTTCCCTGCCTTTTCTCTCAGACCTCATTCAGGGGACTGGGGTGACTTTCATGGGTTTTTTGTTGCTAAATAATAAGTGGCATATTAAAATGGCATGGTTTTAGAATTTCACTGTGTCGGTTAGAAAGATATTAAAAATAAAAGAAGAGTAAAATAGGTGCTCCTGGTCAATCACCTGACTGACCAAGTGCTTCTGGTAAATTAGAAGGCAGATGAGGGAATAAGGATACAACCTGTGCTGGATGGGGTTACACTCCCCCTGAAAACTCAGGTTCGCAGCTTGGGTGTACTCCTGGATTCATCCCTAAGCTTGGATGCCCAGGTTTTGGTGGTGGCCAGGAGTGCTTTTGCACAGTTGAAACTGGTATGCCAGCTGTGCCTGTTCCCTGAGATATCTGATTTGGCTACAGTGACACATGCCTTAGTTACACCCCACTTGGATTACTGTAACACACTCTGTGCAGGGCTGTCTTTGAAGATGGTTTGGAAACTTCAGCTGGTGCAAAATACAGCAGCCAGACTATTGACTGGGGTCAGTTATAGGGAGCATATAATACCTCTGTTAGAACAACTGCACTGGCTACCAGTTTGTTTCCAGGCTCAATTCAATGTGCTAGTCATTACCTATAAAGCTCTATACAGCTTGGGTCTAGGCTGTCTGAAGGACAGTGTCTCCCCATAAGAACCTTCTCTGCATTTAACATAAGCAGAAGAGGCCCTCCTATTGGTCCCATTGCCAGTGCAGGCTCAGCTGATGGGAACATTGGAGAGAGTTTTTTCTGTGGCAGCTCTCCCTCGAGAGATCAGGCTAGCCCCCTTCCTTTTATCCTTCTGCCAACAGCTGAAGACCCATCTCTTCAGGCAGGCTTTTAACAATCATGATTGAATGATTGTTTACTTGCTTTTAATTATTCAATTGTATTTTAATTATCATAGAGTTCATTTTTTTATTTTTAACTTATAAAGTTTTCAATTCTATTCTTTTTAATGTTGTACGCTGTCTTGAGTCCCCTAATCAGGAGAAAAGCAGCATATATAAAAAACAAACAAACAAACAAAATAGAGGAGGGGGTTTCTCCATCCTCCCTTTCAATACCACAAGCCACCTAAAATATCACAGGATTGCCTTCACAGTTAATGGCACCCCCAGTGCCATTTTGGTGAAAGTACCTGTCCATGAAGGCTAAATGAAGAGCTATTTTGCATCTCAGTGAATCATGCCAAAAAGATTGCATGCCCTAGCCCTGTGCCAGTTTGGTGCGGAACAGCTCTTAAAGGGTAAGAATGAATCATTCTAAGTAGAAACACAAGCAGACAAGGACTTTTCTTTCGTGATGAGTGCCAATCAGAATTCCATATACCATAACTATATGCCATTGTGGACTGGCTCACAGATTATTCTTCAGAGTTCCAAAATTGTTCTGAAACCTAGCTGAAATCAGTCCATAAAATCATCTTTAACTAAAGATCACTGGAGTAGATCTAATGCTGATCATTTGATCATTTTGCCTGTTTCAAAGAATTGAAGTGAGGATAATTCAACAAGTTGGCCCAGAACTAAACAGTTGCAGTGGAACTTACTTCCTTGAAGATCAGTGACAAAACATATTTGTTTTTGTTTGTTTGTTTGTTTTTTGTTTTGTTTCTCTCAGAACTGGGACCTAAGGTGGCTTACAGTTTCATTAAATGAGTTGTAAATATTAAAACAGAATTAAACACATGCTATTATTAAAAGAAAAATGAAAATGCTTTTAAGTCTCTTAATACAAATACTAATAATAATTTACTTTAAAAAGAGACATTCGCTAAAACCCTGCAGTTAGAAGGTTGTTAATTGTCAAAGCCCTGCCTACATATGAAGAAAGATTTTTGCTGAGACAGTTCCAAAGCCTGGGAGCGGCCACAGAGAAGGTCCTCTCTTGAGTCTTCAGCAAACAGGCCTCTGAAAGAAATGAGACTACAGTCAACCCTCGACTTACGAACTTAATCCGTTCCGGAAGGACGTTCTTAAGTCGAAAAGTTTGTAAGTCGAATAAGCATTTCCCATAGGAATGCATCGAAAACCAATTAATCCGTTCCGGCTGTTTTTGGTTCTTAGGTCGAGGGGCGGTTTGTAAGTCAAACCATTAGTTCCCATAGGAACTAATGCAAAGCCGGTTAATCCGTTCCTACCAGTAGGGGCAGAATTTTTTTTCATTTTTTTTTCCTTTTAACCTAAGATGACTTAGGTTTTTTTTTCGGTTCGTAACTCGAAGTAAAGTTTGCAAGTCGAAGCTATATTTTTCTATCAGAGCGGTTCGTAAGTCGAAAAGTTCGCAACTAGGGCCGTTCGTAAGTCGAGGGTTGACTGTATGAGAAGAGCCGCTCCAGTAGATCTCAAAGCTCAGGCCAGCTTGTATGCAAGGATACCATCTTCAGATAGCCTGGGCCCAAGTTGTACAGGGCTTATTGGTCATGACAAGCAACTTGAATTGTGCCATTTCAACTTTTGTAGAAATGGAGTTTATCTATTCCTTGTAATTGGGCCCAGTCAGCATCTGGCTGCACTGTTTTGGACCAGCTGAAATTTCCACACACTCTTCAAAGGCAAAGCCATGTGCAGCATGCTGTGGATTGAGAGATAACTATGGCATGTGTCACCATAACTGTTGAGACTTCTGCTTTAAATGACAGTGGAGGTAAACCTTAGATGATACTGTTCTGTTATTCTTTTCCCAAGAATTGAGATTCCGTGTTTTGTGGGAAAAAATTATACTCAGGTTTTTCTCACTCTTCCCTCTCTTCCCACAGACTGGACTGGGCTAGACCAACCAATGTAAACTCTTGCATTTCTACTTTATGCATCATCCACTGCCTTAAAACTTCTCTGTTTGCAATTTTGGGCTATTTCTCCAACATCTATGAAATATATGACATTGGGCCGCTCCTGTTTTCTTTACTATTATGAATCCAAACAAGTCATAATGAGACAGATATTAGTGATGAATGGTTTGTTAGTTGTGGCTGTTGGTTTCAAAAGCAAAAGGTACTGTGGGTGGATGCAGATGTGTGGCCCCCCCTTCCCTCTTTTTAATAATTGCATGATTGGCAGTTTTGATGATAAAGGAGGATGAAAGCAAGGACTGCTTGAGCAGCTGCAAAAGGTCTATCCACACAGTATTTATTGGATGACTGATGAGATGATTATCCCAAATGAAATACAGATCTTCAAAATATACTACAGAGAGGAGAGAGCATAAATCCAGGCGAGGCTGTTGACCCTCAGAGTTTGTTCCACAGTTAAAATAGTTTTGCCTTTGCCAAACTAAAGTCAGCCTGATTTCTGCTCAGTTTTACAGGTTTCACCATTCATTCTGTCACAGTACGAAGGACTAGGCACAGTAGTTTTCCTTTGCTGTGCCCTCTTCAGACACCATTTTTTGTTGAAACAAACTGCAACTTTGATTTCCTGCTTCTGAACTCCAACCCCTATCTATCGCCTCCATCTCTGAGTGCCAGGGAAGACCTTCCTCCAAAAAATTGCATTGTTTAGAAGACACAGCCTTTTTTTTTTTTTTTTTTTGATAGGTGTTCTGTATTTAATTCACTTTTGGGAGGGTTGAGATGATGATGATCTCTAGATACACACACTATATTTCTTTAGCTTTTGATGACCTCCCTTGGAACTTGAGATAATGGCTAGAATCCTACTGAAGTTCATATAAGGTTTGCACAACTTGCTGTGGTTAATTGGTAAGTTGCTGGGGTATGTCTTGCTGATGGCACAACTGAGGTGCACCCTGGCAGAGGGTGACTTAGTCACGATTTGTGACAGCAAGTTACACAGACCTTACATGAACACCAATAGGATTTTGTCCAGTATCTGAATTTGTGTCTGTGTGCAGGGTGGAGGCTCAGGGAAGAGGGGTGTATTCTTGTGTAAACGTATGCAAATCTATCTGTACAGATATAAAATGCCAGTGAAGTGCTTTCTTTCTACTCCAAGCCCTGCCTCCATTTCTCTCTCCTATCTCCATTGTCTTCATGTCTGTTGAAGCAGGGACTTGTTTTGCCATTAATTTGTAAAATGTCATAAATATAGATGGTATGTTTGGAAGCTTTTCTGGAATAAGTATAACCAGATAGATAGATAGATAGATAGATAGATAGATAGATAGATAGATAGATAGATAGATAGATAGATAGATAGATAGATAGATAGATAGATAGGCAACGGCAGCCATGTTAATTCATAGGAAAAAATGCAGAATCCACAAACTGGATAATAGTGGATGTGCAGAACTCTTCATCTACCTATGTATTGAGCAAATCCAGGTGTAAGGTGTGCCTGGGGAGAAAGACAATACTGATTTGGCATTATAGTCACACAGTTGCAGTGATCAGAGCAGTTCTGGGACAAACAAATGTACATTGCTGTATATTCCACAGGGAAAATCTAGCTAATTCTGTTTACATTTTTACAACCTCACATGCTGCCTGTGGTTTGAGTGACTAGGAGAAACTTTTTCTGGGCTGGGATGACTGTCAATCTATCCAGCATTAACCAATTGTTCCTTCCCATCTCTGAATTCAAAGAGAGCCCCACCTCTCTGCTGAATGTTCCTTTCCCTGCCTTTAGTCTGTTGGAAGCAGAATTTTTGTTAGTTTGCTGTTGATCTGTTCACAACTGAAAGTAATGAAATGTTTTTATTCTTTCTCCTACAAATGTCTCAGAGTGAGTTATTGCGACCTTAAGTGCTGTTTATTGAGATGGGGGTGGATTATCTGGGAAACTTAAAGCTATTCTCCTCTGTGAGTCTCTGTCCTTCTGCTGCATAGCAAAAGGAATTTTACCCGAAATTCAAAACTCTGCAATAGTTTCAAGGTTCTGCTTCTGTAGTAAATATACAGTTTTCTTGTTTGATGAGGAACAGAATAAAGAGTGGGAGGGTGGCTTTTATATTCACAGAGCTGGAGATTAATTAGAGGCAATGTACTAGATTTAAAAAGTTTAATATGCCATCTATAATTAATAACCAAATTTGCTGGTTAAGAAATCAGTGGGTAGCATTACCTTTTAAATGGAGGGAGCATATTCTTACAGAATCAGGATGCAGTTTATGGCTAGTTTACTAATACCTTTCTCTGAGTAGTTAGTTCAAAAGCCTATGGCCCCAAGTGGCTGGAGAAGAGCATTTGCCATTTCTAACAGTGAGCGGCAGGAGTCTCCTGCAGTGGTATTTGTTGTGAAGATTAAGGTACTATATGTACATAAGAACGGAGGGTGGGTGAAACAGAAAAGCAGAGACTGAAGAAGAGGAGATAGTGGAAGAAATATACTTTACACCTCTTCACCCCCTGCAGAGCCTCTTTGAGTTAAGCACATGGCCAGAGAAGTGATGAAGTCTAATTTACACCTACAGAAACAAGATCTTATCATCAGGCAAAACAACAGCTTGCTAAGCTCTAAACCTGTTAAGCATTTGGCGGTAGTAATGGAGCATCCACCAGATATACTGTCAGTAAAACAAAAGCCTGGGAATTGAAGGAAGTATTTGAAAATATCAAAGACTGTTTAGGATAACTGCATGGTAATTGTATAATAACATTTCTTGATTGAGCCTTCAACTAATATTAGAGAACACATAACCGTTGGAGGATACTTTGTGGGGCAAAAAAAAAACAACGGCAATTTTTTATATGGGGAAATTATGAGTCAACCCAAACCCTACTTGCTGAAGTCCTAGACATGTTCTAAAATACACATGCTACATATCACTGATGTTGAATAAAATCCAGTTATTAAGCCCTGATAGGAGAATTTAAGTTTGTTGATAAATAGTAGGTTGTACCACCTTTTTTCCCCCACACTAATTCCCCAGAGCATATGTTCTCTCTCATAATGTTAGAACCTGGGTTCTTACAATGCAGCAAAAGGGTGGGGTACTGAGGACCTATAAAAACAAGTACTTCTTCACCCAGTTTATAGTCAGACTGTGGAATTCACTACCACAAGATTTCATGAAGGACACTGACCTGGATGGCTTTAAAACTAATAAGACAAATTCGTGAAGGACAAGGTTGACGATGATTACCAGTCATGAGGGCTATAAATTACTTGCAATATAGGTGGCATTATGATTGTGGGCACCTCATAGGCCATTGCAGGAAGAGAATGCTTGCTGGCATTGCTGATGAGCAGGAGAAGAAAGAGGGCTTTTCATAAGTCTTTAGCTGGAAGCACACAGCATCCTTTCTGTGCTTTAACATTTTAAAAGCAAGCATCTTTTAAAGATTATGTCTCCTGTAGTGCCTTGACCTATGACGGTGAATGCAAGGTCGAAGCCATTCTTGGCCATTGGAGAGCTGGTAAGGGAAATAATAAAAATTATCATGTGCCGTTAAGTCAGTTCTGAGTTACGGCAGCTGTTTTTCTAAGTAGAGAATATTCAGAAGTGGCTTACTATTCCCTTCTTTTGGGGAGTGTCCTGGGACTGCACAACTTGTCCAAGGCCACACAGGCTGGCTCTACTCATCAGAGGCACAGTGGGGAATTGAACTCCCAACCAAAGTCAACACTTGGCAGCCAGATACCAAAACCACTCCAATTTTGCCATGGCATTATCTCCTTACAGAATTCTGAGCAAGATTTGTTTCTTCCCACGGTTTGCTCACCTCCACCAGGCTGCCATCATTCCCACTTTGTGTTGGACCCTCCTCTATCATGTCAGTTTGCTGGAATGGCAGCTCCTAGAAACAAACGTGTGAGCATTATAATGTAGCATAAGGCACATACTTTAGGTAAACCTTTTCCTTCTCTGGGAGTGACCAGAGTTTATGTTGCAATGGGGGTTTTAGACTGTTGAATGTAAAGTTGGGAAAGTTAAAAAAAAATTAGTACTGTCAAGGTTTCAAGATGTGCAAAGACCTGGATCACAATTTTTATGCAAGGAGAAGAAAATCGCTTTATTCATTATATTTCCACTGTGTAAATTGGAAGCTGAATCAGACACTCTTACGTATGACTACTCAGACTTATGTTTTGCCATGTTCAGTAGATTTCACACAATCCCAAATTAATCTGCATATTATATAATATAGAATAAATGCGGAAATTGCCTTTCTTTCTAATAATGGGAGTCTTCAGTATTTGAAGAAAGGGGCATCTGCTGAGTGCTCTGTTACACCTATAACTTAAACTTGTAAATTAGGTAGTTGGCTGAAAGGAAGATGGATAATAATTACATGCCATCAAGTCAATTCTGATTGATGGTTACCCTTTCCACAGAGAGGGCTCAGAAGCAGTTTACCAGTCCCTTCTTCTGGGGGTGCCCTGGGATTGTGCAGCTTGCCCAAGACCACAGAGGCTGGCTCTTCTCTTGCGACATCCATCAGGGAATCAAACTCTCAACTCTGCCTTCGCAGATTAACTGAAAATTCTTTCATTGTCGGACTTTTTCATTCTTTTTTTCCCTTTTTTTCCCCTCTTGTGATGTAGTTTGGAAAACACCCAGCTGGTAGCCATGTTAATTGGATGCAGCAAAAGCAACGGAAAGGCTTAAGGCTCCATCAAGACTAAGACTTTTTTTCTGAGGCTCAAGGTTTTGTGGGCTGTAGCTAGACTGCATTTGAAAAAGTGGGCAAAGTCCATGAAAGTTTACACCAAATAAAACTTCCTAAACTTGCAAGTGCCACGAGACTCCATTATTTTGAGTTGGATGATGGCCAGTGTGTGGTGACTACTTTTTCAAAAGGAAAGGTTTGAGCAGAGAGGAAACAGTGGTTGCTGAAAGCCTGTAGTAGACAGGGAAATGATCCTGAAATCATTGTTCTAGAAACAGACCTTGTCTAATTGCTGCAAGTGGTGGAGTATAGTTGCCTTTTCTGTAAGAAATATGATTGGGAGAAGCATGGAAGCAAATGAATGATGAGGCAAACAGGTGGCCATTGTTTGCACAAGTCATGTTCACAGTGTGCGTCTCAATCCTTACATCTAGAAAATCAGCATTAATTCCACTGAGTATTTGAAGGCACATCATTTTAGGGCCTTTCCTAGTCCTTTTCTTTTGTAAACCTGATGTTGTTTCAAAGGTCACCTCTCTCCAAAATAAGTTAAAAAGTCTTTCCCATAATATTTGATCTCTTCCTTAGGGCTGCTTGTGCCCTCTCAGTATTAAAAAAATCAGGTTGGAAACTAATTAAATTTGGAAGCAGGAGATTGAATTTGCATCGATTAAACCAGTGTCATTGCCATGTTCTTCAGTTGCCCTTCGTGGCTGTTGTAACAGGCATGGATTGAATAAATGTGTTCCAAAGATAGAAAAGTCAACCATGGAAGAGAATCAGTACACCGTTGCAGTGCAGTGGGCAGTGGTTGGCATTGGCGGGATTGTCAACACCATGAGCTCCTAGAAGAGTCTGCTGCTTACTCCGGATAATGCCAGACAGACACCCAGGGTCAGTGCTTCTTTGGGCATTGAACCCCATTGGCCAGTACATATCTTTTTAATTTCTCTTCAGTGACTGCTACATCAGGGACTCCAGAGTAGGATGAATTGTGATAGTGGGCACCAATAGCAGAGCTTGCCACCTAGAGTAACTTTTTTGCTGGTGCTCTCTTTTGCTCCTCTACTTCCAACATTGTAAGTTGAGGAGAGAAAGGATGCTGTTTCCATCAGCCCGTTGGAGTGTGTTGCCACTGAGGAGTCCCACGGGGGAGGGGCTACTGCTATTGTGGAAGGATCTACCGAACCAGGCAGCACACCTGGCCTGGGAAGAGCCAAGTTAAAATTTCTTATCACAACCTGGATCAGTCTAGGTAAATCTGGCACTTTCTGGTCCCCCACAGAAACATAATGTTTTGTCCCATCCATTTCTTTTAAAAGGTTAGTTGTCTTCTACACTACTATCAGTGGTGTCTGCTAACCAAAATGTATTGTTTCAATGATGTACCAATAATTGTTAATACTTGTCCTGAAGGCTGTATTCTAGCCAACAAATGACACATCAGCTTTGTTACTATCTGTTTTTCTGCTAAAATACACAAGCCAGCCTACAACCTGATTAGAAAATGTAACACATGTATGACCTTTATCCAAAACAACAGCAAAACTTTCCTAAAGCTGCAGTTTGAATACACAGAAAGTTCATACTAACTTCAGCCTTCTGTATCAAAAAAATTCTACGTGATCAGTGTCCTTTTGTATTTAATTTCTTTGTTTAGAACCAAGATGTTGGTTCATAAAACTAACTCAGTGTTGCTTTTCATCCTACAGAAATGTATGAATCCAACAATATAATCACTTTCCATGGCCTGGTCAATAGTTCCAGTTACCACACCTTCCTTTTGGATGAGGAGCGGAGTAGACTGTATGTTGGAGCAAAGGATCACATATTTTCATTCAACTTAGTCAACATCAAGGAATATCATAAGGTGTGTGAACCACTTTTCAAATTATGTTTAATTGTGGCATATGGGGGTCAGATGGCAAGGGTTGTGGATTCTTAACTTGTCTCTGAGTAGTTCCTGGTATAAGCCCAAATTTTGATTGCACTCTTTTGGACTGTGGGTCTGCTTGCATAATGAAAAACTCCAGAAAGGAATGTTCTTTAGACCTATACATACTGTATAACGCATGCTTGGGAGAAAGCTGAGTACAGTTCTTCTTGCGATCTACCTTTCTGTATGAAGAGATTATGATGATCGTAGTGATAATTTTAATATGAAACAGTGTTCAGTGGTGCAGTTCAGACACAAGCTTACAACTGCAGTCAAAATTAAGCCTACTTCTCTAAAATACGTGGGTTTCTATCGCAGGGTTTTATTGTGCTAGGGTTTGGCCACAACATCTGTATTAAGGTTTAACCATGGACCATATCAAGTAAGATCTATTGCACTGGTCACTTTTAGTACTGTTGAATTAAACTGGTTTGTTCCACTGATTTGAAATAGAGCTGTTTCCTTTGGATCCAGCTCATAAATTGTCCCTGAATAGTTTCAGAGTGCATTTCCTTCAAGACCAAGTATCTACATTTTTGGAACTATGTAGAGATATTTAACTCTTACTCCTTCCACTCCATAGCCACACTGAAAGAGAGTATTTGTGTTTACCTCATGGAGTTGCATTCACACCAATGTCAGATGGACATTCAGTTCAGTTCAAATATTCTAGCCCTGGTTCTATAGAGACTGAACATTTACAGGCAACTGCAACTGCACTTACTCATGACCAGTTTTTTTAAAAAAGGCATGGAAATTTGATGCAGTGCAATGGAAATTGGACTAGAGAGTGCCATCTATGCACGATTATTTGGAGAAAAAAATCCCATTGAGCTCATTGGGACTTTGTTCCTAGTAAGTGTGTTTAGCGGTGTAGTTTTAATGTGCAAGCCAAGGCATGTCTGCTAAGAAGCAAGTCCTATTGTTTTTAATGAGGTTGATTCACCAGTAACTGTGTATAACATTGTTGCTTAAACAATTAGTTAAAAAGAGCCAGAGTTTTTTTTTAATTAAGCATAATACAGTTAATTTTAGAACAATCTCTTTTATACATTCCTTGTTAAACAAAAACAGGGTGTTCAGAATCACAAGTTACATTTTTAAAAAAGGCTAGGAAGGCTGATTTTATTCTCCCTTCTATGCCATCAGGTTCTTCCATGTAATATGTTCCCATTATTAATAAACCATAATAGATGGGACACCAATAGAATAGATGAGACACTAATAGGGGGCTGACAGATTGCTAAAAAGCTTTTCACTTATGAAAGAAGATGTGGCTTTCATTTAAAGATGCAGATTGGAATGGGAAGCTGATGCACATTTTAGCAGTGCACCTTGCTGAATATGTGTTTCCTTTTTTTCCCCTTCCTCCCCTTACTTAAAAAAAAGAGAAACACTTATCATTTCACATATTCTGATGAGTCTTTAGCCTAAATTAAAATGTGTCTGTGAGAGGGAGGAAGTGTGTGAGAGAGCCTGAGCCTGAAAAGAGAGAGAGAAAATAAGTACAGAATCTATAAATGCATCTTGTTATAGAACTGTAGATTCCAAGCTGGAGAGGTTATTTCTGACTTGGTATTAACCTTGGCCCATTAGCTTCCTTGAACGACAGCAATAAATACTTTGGTATTTTACTCTGAACAAAGATAGTGTATTCATTTGTATTCTCCAAGGAATGAGATGAAAGCAAATCTGGGTATTTTCTATTCTCTTCAGATCAGCCATAAAGGAAACTGATGGTTTATTTGGATGCTCTGTGGGGTTCGGAGTATAATGCAGAAAACATCTGGATTTTTTTTTTAAGTGTACTCCTATAGAGGAAAGCACCATTCTTCTGAACTCTATAGAATTTAGAGATACTTTGCACATGAACTGTGAATCATCTCCTTTCACATACAAAATCATCTCTGTTCACATACAGTGTTCTCTGGTGATTATTAGACAGATTCATGGGCAGAGCTTGGAAAAGTTACTTTTTGGACTACAACTCCCAGAATGGACTGACCAGCATAGCCTCTAGGTAAAGGTAAAGGTTAAAGGTTCCCCTTGACAATTTGTCCAGTCGTGTTCGACTCTAGGGGGCGGTGCTCATCCCCGTTTCCAAGCCATAGAGCCAGCGTTTGTCCGAAGACAATCTTCCGTGGTCACATGGCCAGTGCGACTTAGACACGGAACGCTGTTACCTTCCCACCGAGGTGGTCCCTATTTATCTACTCGCATTTGCATGCTTTCAAACCGCTAGGTTGGTGGGAGCTGGGACAAGCGACGGGCGCTCACTCCGTCACGTGGATTCGATCTTACAGCTGCAGATCTATAGACCTTACACAGCACAGAGGCTTCTGCGGTTTAACCCGCAGCGCCACCACGTCCCTCAGCATAGCCTCTATTGTAGCCCAAAAAGTAACTTTTCCGAGCTCTGAATATTGATCCAGATAGAATACTAGATACTTGGTACAAGGAAAGACTATTGTTTTCAGCCTTGATTTGAGCTTCCTTAAGAATTGTTGGAAAAAGTATTTGGAACTATGTTAAGGTTAAGCTTGATTAAACAGGAACCAATCTCCATCTCTAGATGAATGTTCCATCTAATTCAGCATCTAGACCAGTGGATCTCAACCTTGGGTCACCAGGTGTTCTTAGACTAAAACTCCCAGAAGCCTTCACCACGAGCTGTGCTCGCCAAGATTTCTGCAAGTTGTAGTCCACAAACACCTGGAGACCCAAGGTTAGGAACCACTGATCTAGACCAAAGCTTCATCTAGTTCAGTTTTCAGTTGTTGCCAACCACAAGGTGCATTCTTGGATACCCCAAACCAGGGCAACACCATGTACGTACATGTTGAAGGTGGCATCTAGCCAGTCCAGCAGCACTGGATGAACATGAAGGTGCAGATCTGAATCTAAAGTGCGGCAGGTGGGCAAATCCACTTCTGCACATGGGTTTTCTTGCTGGATAAGGGCAATTGTATTTTTCAGTCTGAAGTTCCTTCTTCCTTCCCTACCTTTTAATGCACCTGCCTCAGCATTTCTGAAGCCGGGCATAGAAGCAGAAGCATTTGAGACAGCCACTTCTCATGAAAATTTCAACCTGGTTTAAAGACTTATAAGGATCCGTTGTTTATCTTCTAGGATTTCATCAGAGATATTCAGAAAAGAGGGTTTAACACACACACACAAAGTGAACACACTAAATTTCATTGTGATCTCCCCCTAAATTTTGTCTTAATCTGCCATTTTCCCTAAACAAACATTTTCTTGTTTAAGCAGTAAACCTTTTTAAAACTAAGGTTACCGTCCAGTCATACCACCATTCATATTGCATTATCAAAACTCCCAACTGAATCTTACCCTGGTATTATTTTAAAATCATGTTTTATTCTATATGTGATTCCTAAAAGCTTTTTGAAAGATATGAATAATTCACTGTGAGGGTCTTTGGGCTTTTGCTGTAGAAAAATGAAATGGATGTTCCAAGAGAACTAATAATGAACACAATCTGAGATGTGATTGTGAATTTCTGTAGAATTATCAGAAGGACTGTCATTGGTCCTAAGATTTTCTCAACTTCTCCACCAATGGTATCGTGGGTAAAATGAAAGTGTTCCTCTAGTCCTTCATTCTATTGCCAAAAGAGGTCAATTAGATGGGCTTTGGAGCCTATTAGCAGGGCATTACCTCCAGTTTGGAACAAATCAATTTTTTTCCCTGTCAGCTTTTGTTAATGTCCACCTTTCACAACCATGCATGGTGACTGGAAATACAAGAAGGTGAACGATCTTTGTCTTGGTCTCCAGTGATATCTCCTTACACTTGATGATCTTTTCTACTTCCTTCATTACTGCCTTTCTGAGTCTCAGTCTTCTGATTTCTTAGCTGCAGTTTCCATTTGGATTTTTTAAAAAAATTGGAATGTATACTGAACATTGCCAATCTTTTGGCCATTGTTTTGTTTTTCATATTTGTTGGCAAAAAGCCAGTGTATTTTGCCTTTGTGAAGCTTAGCGATACCCATGCACATACATAGAAAGAACAAAGGACTGTCTGACTGATCAAAAAGATGGAAACAATCCATCTAGTATTTGTTTTTGAAAAGTCTATGCACTACAGCAGTGGCTATCACAGTTGTATACAATTTGTACAAAAATCATTCTCATGAATGGGGCATCTGTAATGAAGAATGGCAGATGAGGAGGAAATTAAAAAAAATCTCTTTCTTCCAGTATCCTCATCATCATTGGTCATGCTGATGAGGATTGTTGGGACCTGAAGTGCCATATCACCCAGGGGCTCACAGATTTTTGCTCCCGAATTATGCATTATCAATCCCACATGAACAAATATAGATACTAATATGTCATCTGAAAATATTTGGGTAATAAAAGGAGATTATTAAATGCTAGCCATTTGGGGGACACTGCGTACAAGTCTGAATTGTTGAAGCATGAAATGACATAATATGATTTCTTTTATTTTGCATCTTTAGATTGTTTGGCCTGTATCTCCTACCCGTAGGGATGAGTGCAAGTGGGCTGGAAAAGATATTCTGGTAAGTACAAATCTTCATCTCCCCCTTCCTTTTGCAAAGTTAGTCAATATTTCATGAACTTTCATCTTTTTAAATTTTAAAGCGTAGGGGTTGTTTTTTCCTCGCACCCTCTTTTACTTATGAATGACTTGGCTTTAGTAGGTATGGACCTAAGTTTTAGTATTTTTTAAACTCTTCTTTCTCCCCAAGTACACCTATGAGGGTAGGTTTATGTGCAACAGAATTAGTATATAATTGTCCTCCTGATTTCAGCACTCTTACGAGTTTGACCTCATTTTTGTAATGACAGAAGCCCTTGATTTGCAGTGAACACTGAATAGACAGGCCATTGTGAATGCAATAAGCCTCATTAATGTCATGAAGTGGCCATGAAGGCCTCAGGGGTCTCCCCAGACAGGAACACACGGATGCCTAAAGTGATGTTAATTTTCCCTCTTCTGTTGTGGTTTCTCATGGGGGAGAAAAAAGGAGAAAGAATGAATGAAAGAAAAGAAAGCAGTTATTCTATGCAGTCAGTCTCTTGCCCTTCCTTTTCCTCTCTCATATTGCTCTTTCCCTTCCATTCGATCTATTGGAGAAAACATTGATTGAAGAGTGTAGTGGGAGGGGGAAGGATATAGGACACTTACTAACCTTAGGGAAAATGAATAGGTTCCATACAGGCCAACGGACACATTACTTTGCTTGCAGTAGCCAAGGGGAGAACGGCACTCTCCCCCAAGTGTATATATCAGTGGCTTGATATTCAGAGACGATTCACTAAAATATTCATAATGGCAGCTGCTGGTGGTCTGTACTGTAACACTGTCACAGGTCATAAGTGAAAATGGATTCACCAAGCATAACCTAGTCCCCAGTGAACAGTCGACTTAAAAGGAGAGTTGACTTTTGGCATAAGAAAGAGCCAGCAAATTCGCGATAGGAGAACCGAATTTACATATACAAGACTGTACTGCCCCTGGTGTTACACTCGCTATTTAAAATATGAATTTGTTGTCTTGAATATATTTTGGTTGTTACAAATCCAGAACAAGCCAAGTAATATCTGTTTGGGGTGGGTTGCCTTTACAATAATGGAAATGAACTCTTCTTCAACTATAGGTTTTTATAACTTCCAGTGGAAATATAAAAAATAAAGTTACATTTTCCTGACCCTTCACTAAAGATACAGCATTTACCTTGCTGTATTCCTTACAGCTGACAAAGCTTTGGAATGCTATATTGATGGTCAAGAATACCTCAACAAGTTTTCATTAAAAAGCAAGTGGAAAGTGAATTATAAAGAATAGTCAATATAACATATATTTCAGGATATTCTTATCCTAATTTCAGAATATTTCATATTTGTGTTTATGTAGAACTTCATAAATCAAATTCTTGAATTGTTTTAACAATAGTTTTCAGTTTAAACTATGTGATTATTAATCTCAAGACACCACCAATTCCACACTGAAAAGTTAAATTCCCTAGCAATAGGCCAGCTGCAACAGCTGCATTGCTTATATGAAATGTATATTAATTATATATAGCTCATACGAACCCCACTGGTAACCTCAACCATGACCTAAGACTAAAGGTTTCTTTTGTTAACTATATTGAAGAGTATGCTGTATTTTCACTCTGCTGGAGTCTAAATGATTTCTTCTACGCTGATGTCAGTCACACAGTACCACAAAACTGAGCTAGGCAGAGGTCTTGACATTTGAAGTCCCAGAATTGATAAATACAGAAAACCCCAAACATCTCAGCTTTCCTCTTCTTATTTTGGTGAGGTGGGGGGCAGGAAAGAGAAGGGAGGAAGAGAGAAGAAAAGGGAAGCAAAAGGCCTTCCTTGTACATGAGGGAGTTTTGAAAACATGTGGGAAATTTTAATTAAATGTCTAGGAATTAGAGAGGATTGGACTACAGATGGAGCATCCAATGTACTAGAAATAATTTTCATCTGTGCTTCTCGGTACTACATCCTTTAATCTCTGTGTGCCCCAGGATGTGACAATATATGTTGTACCAATCTCTTTACTTGATTGCTGTACTTAGACTTGGTCTGCAGACAAGTCATGAGAATATTGAGGTGTTAAAATAGGATGTACCATGTCAGAATGTAAACGCGCAATTGTACTTTCAATGTTCCCCTAGTTCAAAAGCTCCTTCCAATAAGGAAGATAAAGAACAGAAATATTGATGCTTTTTTCCTATCATGCTAATTTTCTCTTAGCAGAAACATCTGTCCACAAAGGTGCATTTACAAGCATTTAAAAACAGTATTCTGAAGTAATATACCCCAGCATTGTATGACTTCATTTCCATGTCATTCTCCTGCATTCATAAATCATACTCCATGTGCAGTGAAATGTGTGAAATGATTTCCTAGTTATGTCTATTCCACCTCTAATTCCGCAGATTAACATTTGAAAAATCATGCATACAGAAAAATCTGACATATGTAGGACCAAATCACTTGCTCAGTTCCTGGAAAGGGAAGATTTGTTCCAAAATTCTTTGCTGAAATCCTGTTGTGCAGTTACATATAAGGTGTTACTTTCAGATAATTGTCACAAATAAAAAAAATTCTATAGGCATTATGTCTGGCATGCCAAATCATGCGACTTGGTGTGCAGCAGATAATGCCTGTGAGGATTTTTGTGACAATTCACCCTCAAACATTATGCCTTTTGCACAACTGTACAATAAGAGCTCAGACATTGTGGTTTGATCCAGCTCATTGTGTTTTGAAGTCACTGTGAGGTAATATTTTTGTAAGTCCTTTCACGCTTTGAAATGCTCTTGTGCTCTTCTGAGTGTTCATCATATATATGCAAACTATGAATGTATTTATTTGGTAATAAATATCTCTATTTTGTTTAATAAAGACATATACTGACCAAATTTCACAATACCCAGCGCCACTTGTTCCTCTGGCTGACAAATGGGACAAGAGCATATTTCTCTGCAGTTCTGCAATCTCAAGTCTACTGGTAGTTGAAGTGGTGTAGCCTTTCTGGTGGGGACCAAGGAAACAAATTCCCTTCAGGGACTCTTCTGTTTAAGGGATGGGCCATGTTGGTCTTCCCATGACCAAGACATTTTTCCTGAGATGCAAGGGTGCAACCTCCTCATGAACTTTGGTTCCCCGGCCAGTAAAGAAGGACCAGAGTTTTTTTGTTTTGCTTTTGTTTTCAGTTCTTCAGTCATATGCCTTATCATATTATATCCTAGTTACCTTGTCACCAAAACTTTAGAATTTTAGTTCCCAAATGAAACTTTCGCAGCTATAATACAGTTTTTCAATGTTATTTGTCCCATGATTCATTCGAAGCACACCCTTTATTTATTTATTATTTATTTGCTTAAAATATTTTTACCCTATTTTTTCTCCTAAAAAAGCACTCAAGGCAGCATACATCATTAAAAACACAATATTAAAAGCTGAAATCAGTAAATTACTAAAATATTAAGAAAGAATTACTAACATATTAAAAAATGTTAAGATAAAAGCATACTAAAAACATATTTATAAGCAACAAAATACAAACCATCTCATTTTAAAACCCCTCTCAGATGGCTAGTCACTAAATAAAAGTTTGCCTGAGGCCTTTTGCCTGCTTGCAGAAGGACAGCAAAGATAGACCAGCCTGGCCTCCAGTCTGGGAGCAGCGACAGAGAAGGCCCTCTCCTGTATCCTCACCAAGTCCACCTGTGAGGTTGGAGGGAACAAGAAAAAGGTCTCCCTTGAAGATCTTAACACCTGGGCAGGGTGTTTATCTCATAAAGGGAGATACAGGTTTTTGAGATTGCTTGGACCCAAGCCTTTTAGGGCTTTATAGATTAAAACCAGCACTTTGAATTGTGTCTGGAAACAGATCAGAAACAAAACACATTTATTTTCTGTGTATGTGCTTATCATTGGGTTTTGCAATATTTTATGTATCTTGGTAGTATTCTCATAAGGTGTATAGAATGGAGATAGTGACCAAAATCTAATTGCTAGTCCTGGCTAGATCCATTCAATTAATTGCTGAATGGTGAATTGACACTTGTGGCTTATTGATTCATCAGCTCTGCTCTGTCTGGGCACTTGGATTGAAGCATGTGTATTTCATATCAGAATCCTAATTGTAACATGTCACAACCTTGTATGGACTTTTTTATGGAATGATTATAAACAGACTTTAGTAATATATGTATCGATTATACATGATAGCACACAAAAAGCTTTTCATATTGATGTTTTCAAGTTTTGCTTTGGGTTTTTAAATTGTAAGTGGAAGATCTTTAACTGGCTTTTTTGCTGGTCAGTGAAGCTGACTGTTACGAAGCGACCAGAATTAGCAAGATGATATATGATGTCATTAGATACACAATAGAGATATTTATAAAATTCCATTCACTACTTTTTAAAAAGAACATGGCAGGTGGGCATGCAGGCATTTGCCCCCACCCCCACCCTGGAATAATGAGGCAAGACAAGTTTTATGGGATAAAATATGGGCCACACTTTATTAAATAACCATTATAGCCAACCATAAAAAGGGGGGCCTGCAGTAGTGCGGAATCAGGTTTTGCATTGGGGTCTCACCGGACCCCATACCAAACAAATGGGCGAGTCCCAAGCCCCAAGGTCTCGCGGTCCTGAAGACAGTGAGACCCTGGCCAGCCCAAATTTGACCATCCCCGGACTTTGAGCCACCTTCCCCTTGGTGACGGTCAGTCTGGGTGTGGCCCCAGCGGATCTTTCCCCCCACGCACTATAATCTCACGATCCGCAGCGCTGGGAGGTTGGATGAGCTATACGTTACCTGTGATTGCAAGGGGACTCACCAAAACCTGTTCTATCCACACTACCCACCATAGCATAGGGACTAGCTAAGCTAAGTCCCATGCCCGCCAACCATCCTATCCAACTCCAAAAGCAGGCCCCCCTGGCTGTCCTTAAGGAATAGCTCGAGGCCCAGAACAGATAAGTGTACTCCATCGCTCCTAAAGAACTCCAGCCTCTCTACACGGATCTCCTGGTGACCAATCACCGATCCCGAGCTGTTACGTACAGCTGAATGTACTTCTCTGTTAACTCTCCACCGGGCAAGCTGCCCTCCACTCAAGCCGAGGGATGATCATGGACAGCATTGACGGGTATGCTGCCCTCAGCCATTTGAGGTCCCACATTATATCCAGTATCAAGGCCTTACCATTATACTTGGCCAAATCATTCCCCCCAAGATGTATTAACAATACATCTGGAGGCTGCGAGCCAAATGCAGCCGCTCTGCAAAACTGGCCCCAAGCATTCCTCTGTGCCCCTTTCCATTCAATCTGGGCCCTGGCTCCGAGACCCAGATTACTTCCCAAAGCCAATTTTGCCATATAATGTGCTGCCCAGGAAATATCACTATGGCCAATTCTCAAGTTGTGCAGCCGCCTCATCGCCACTGCCATACCTGTAATGAAAGAAATAGAGTCAGGTACCTGCCTGGACATGAGGAAGGGTACATACATACCTCTGATAGCTGTTTGTTGCCCAACGTCCCAACCTCTTAATGGCCTTCGGGTCATAACCTAGGGCGACTGCAGTTGAAGCCACACCAATCCTAAAGAAATGTGTGTCTAACCTTAAACTGTGTATTCTCACCTTTGCAGGGCAAGATCCTTCAATTTCCAGAACTGATACGTTAGCGGGAAACCCTCATGAACAATAGGTAGTCCTGTTCCTCTCCCCTAGTGCTAATGTAGCACTCGACTGCCTTTACTGGGCATAAATTCTCGATTGAGCAGGAGGCTAATGTAATGTCTGCTCCCTTGCCACATTGATCAGTCTTGGATCTACGAATGTAATTCCTGACAGTATTATTGGCCAACCAAATGTCATGCCTTTGTAAAGCAACCCTTACCCTTTGCCGCCGCCTCGCCACTCTCAGGGCCCCCAAAACAAAATGTCAGTAATGACACCATCCTAAATAATGTCGCCTCATAATTGTTCTTACAGATAACTGCCACTGTTGGCAAACGTTTTGTCACAATGTTGGGGAAAATGGGTGCCCAAGTGTTGTGGGCCCAACCCCTTTCTTTGCTCCATCCCTCAATCATCTTCTGAATACGGAGGTCAGAGGTGTGCTCTTGGTATCCCTGAACTTTGGCATGAAAAGCTAACACGGACGTCCTGCCCTGAATGGAACCTGGTGACAGCCCTTTCCTGTGCGGACAGACTATGAATTGCTGGAGGTGTTCGACTGGGACGGGCCATATGAGCTCCAGACTTATGAGGCTTCTAAACTCCTGTAATTCTATACTCACTGCCGCATACCCCTACTGCATCCTTGAAGCCAAGGCCAAACCTATCGCTCTTTCTGCGACATCCTGCCAATTTGCCAAACCTCTAGGGGAAGTGTCTCTGGATATTTGTTGGCTCCTGAGTCTAATTCCCTAAAACGATCGATCTGCTGGCGGGATAGTGCATCTGCTAAGCTGTTGTCAAGGCCAGGGATGCCCTTCACTTGAATCAAAACGTTGAATCTTAAAGCGCGCAATGTAAACGCACGTACTAGGGTCGTCACATGTTCAGAATGCGAAGTGAGGTTGTTTATGATGTGCACTGCTGCTAAATTGTCACACCCAAATGTGCACGACTGAGATTGCCCCTTCGTGCGCCCACAACCACAATGCACCTACTATAGGAAAAAAATTCCAGGAATGTTAGGTCCCAGGTGAGCCCTTCCTCATGCCAATCTTCTGGGCACCCCAATGCCGCACTTCTGAACCATGCGCACCGCTGCATCAAAGGAAGTGTACCTCATGGTGCATAATTCCGAACGGATGGCATCATTTACTGACTTTCCCTTTGGATACGACGGGTGGTGAATGAGTCTGTACTCCCCCTGCTTTTCTTGGGCACCATCCCTAAAGGGGAGACCCGCAGATGGGCCATGGAGGGAGTGTTCTCAAAAAGACCCAACACCCAACCTTCCCTGACTTCCTTAGCAATTGTTTTTTTTAAATTGCATCCTCCAACCCTTTAACCTACTTTTAGATTCCTAAGTCCTACAGCTGTGATCCTAAAACCATCCTTAAATCCACTTAACAAGTATGCAGTGTCTCCCCTTCATGGGTAATCCTGCAGCCATATTTCCACAGCCTCTACCTTAATTGGACTGGGTCCCTTTTGGAGGGTGACCTCCTCCTCCTTTTGCCTGTTTATTCCCACTGGTCTCCTTATTTCCCATCCTTTGTGTCCTTGCTCTGAAATACATTGTGCTGGGGTGCTGACCACCGCACACCGTGCTCTCATGCCTGTATTTACAGACCTTGTGTGAGCAGACGCCTCTTGAATTGAAATCCCAACAAATCAGGCAGGGCTGAAACACCTGCCGTGTGCCTACTCAGGGGTTCAAATTCTGGCCAGCCCTACGAATAAGATGCCCGCTGTGAAATCTGTCACCCAAATTTGGGCTGGTGTCATATACTGTAGCCAGAGGCCAGATTGGGGCTCATCCCATTGCAAATCTGGGTGTATTGCACTTCTCATATGAAATGATTCATCATAAAGAAGCCACGTGTGCCCAGGATAATCCACATACTCCCTGTAAATCAAGTCAAAGTACTGGACTAGTGACAGCGCCCTCCAAGGCTGGGCCTTTACTGTGACTCCAAAGAAATTAAAAAGCCTGGGAGCCAATTGGCCCGGGATCGTTCAGGTTTACACCTCCTGCACCTCTCCTTTTCCCTCTCGTCCTCATTTCTCAGTTCCTTGCTATCCACATCTCTATGAAGGAGCTCAAATACATCTACAGAGTCTCTCGCCATTCTTGTTTTGTTTTGTTTTGTTTGCTTGTGTTTTTTTTAATAATAATTAATCAAACTTGCCTAATCTAACTCCTCTTTTGTTTTTGTTTTAAAATATATATATATTAAAATCCAATGCCGTGGGGGAGACGGTTGACCTTCCTCAGGCCACACTGGCCTTGGTGCGCAGAGGCAGCCCAAGGCCTATTGTGCCTACTACCCCATCTCCACCTCCTCCTATTGTTCTCTCTTTATTTATTTATTTAGTTATTTATTTATTTATTTATTTATAAATGTATTTTATTTATTTATTTGGTTATGTATTATTTTATTTATTTTATTTTATTTATCTATTAATTTTTTGTGTAGTGTCTGCCCCTCCCCCTCAGGGCGGGCCACTCAAACCATGCTTTTCTTTATTATTATTATTATTATTATTATTATTATTATTATTATTATTATTATTATTATTATTATTATTATTATTATTATTATTATTATTATTATTATTATTATTATTATTATTATAATAATAATAATAATAATAATAATAATAATAATAATAATAATAATAATAATAATAATAATAATAATAATAATTTTACTTTGAAGTAAGCCGGTTGATTGGGGGGGGAGAAGGGAGTCCTGCGTCTTTTTTCTTGCCCCCTGCTTGGGTTCAAGCCTTATTATTACAGCCCCCTTAGGGGCAGGCCCCAAATAGCCTTACTACCTTACACCCCCCCTCCTTCTCTTATTCCTGCCTAAGTAAACTGAAACTTTTCTTGGCGATTTTCCTCTCCTCTTTTTTTTAAAAAAGTATAAATGTAAAATAAACAAGCCCCTTAGGGCAGCAAAACTGGGACTTAAAATCCCCAAAACCAAACCGCTGTGGAGGCTGCTGATGCAACCACCCCAATCTGTTGAAGGGTCCTTCAAATAAAAACAACTGCGTCACAGGAGTGGTGGTGCCTCGAGAAGCCTCCTCTGCAGTTGCAAGCCTCAGAAGGGGGCCGAAAGGAGGGTGGAGCCTGCTTAAGAAGGTACTCGTTCCCCTTCCCATCCTGGGTCGCATTTGCGAGACTCTCTTGTCTTGCGATATCCCAGGAGGGAGGCAAAGAAGCTCCACACTGCCAAAGCACACTCGGCAGCGGAGCCAGCATTGGGCATGCCCCACTGCACACTGCAATTGTGCAGCAGCCAAATATATCAAGAGATGCAATAGAAAGACTTCCTTGTTGCCTATGTGTTTGGCCAGTGTGGGAATGGATTCTATGTGTGCACAGAGAGGTAGAATTCCATGTTCGGATGGATCTTGATGGGGCCACCTGTCTTCTTGTACGGAGGAGCAGTAGGCACATATATCAGTATGGTCATAACACTTTTTATACACCGGCTGAAAGCATTTCCATGGACAATTCAAATTACTGTTTTTAACTTATAAAGCCCTAAATGACTTTGGCCTAAGCTGTTTGAGGGCCCATAACTCTCCATACTGGGCTCCCTGGGCTTCAAGGTCTCTGGAAGAAATTTTTCACTTGGTCACATCTTCCATCGAGTCGTGCTTGGTATAGACACAGCAGAGGGTCTTTTCAGTGACTGCTGCCAGGCTATGGAGCTCCCTTCCATAGGAGAGCAGGCTGGCCCACTTTCATCTGTCCTTCCACCAGTAGGCAAAGACCCTCCTTTTCAAGCTGGCTTTTAATATGTCAACTGCTGCTGACAGTGAGGTTTTAACAGGAGAATTGTCCTTTCATCTTTTTAAATGTGTATTTATAATTAATTTTATTTTGTGCTCTCTTTTTAGTAATTAATATATATGCTTTTAATAATGTTATTTTTAACTGCTGGATAGTTCAGTGGTTTTGGCATCTGGCTGTAGAGCCAGACGTTGGGAGTTCGATTCCCCACTGTGCCTCCATGAAAGGGGCTGGACTTGATGATCCATAAGGTCCATTCCAGCTCTGCAGTTCTAAGATTATGATGATGATTCAAAAATACCAGGCAAAGTCAATCAAAATTATTAGCATTGACTGATATTACATAACAGATACAAGTTTTAACCAAAAACCTAAGTATCTGTTAAATATTGGCGCAGTATGTATGCTGTTCCTAATATTGCTCTTTTTTGTAGCTCTGATGGTGTTATTTCCAAGATCTGCAACTGCTTATAATACTGTGTGAAATTTCTTGATATTATTCCCAAAGCCCCAATGACTATGGGGACCACTGAAGTGTGTTTCATCCACAAGTGAGATGTTTCGATTGCCAGGTCTCTGTATTTTGTTAGCTTTTCCAATTCTTTATTTTCAACTCTGGCATCTCTGGTAATTGCAATGTCAATGATCCAGACATTTCCTTGGTCTATTGCTACTGTGTCTGGTGTGTTACGGTCAAGGTATCTATCAGTTTGGATCTGGAAATCCCACAAGATCTTAACTTCCTCATTTTCTGACACCTTCTCTACCTGATGTTTCCACAGGTTCTTGGAGGCTGACAAGTTATATTTTTTGCATAATGACCAGTGCGCTAGCTTTGCCACTCTATCATGTCTAACTTTGCAAACTGTTTGTGCAACCTTTGGACATTCACAGATGAGGTGTGACACAGTTTCATCTTTTTCTTGGCAGAGCCAACATTTGCTGTGAGCACTTGTTGTTGTTGTTGTTGTTATATATTTGTAATTGTTTTAATAACTGTGTTTTTATTCCATTTGTAAGTTACCTTGAGTCTCTCTACAGGGAGGAAGGTGAGGTAGCATAGCATAGCATAGAATAAGGGCTAGTCAGCACAGCTCTGTGCCCACCTTCCACTTTCTTCCAGTGCAAGGGAAGGGGAATTATGCAAACCTCTTTACTGCGTGGTCCAGCACAGTATGAGTTTCACATTCCAGTGCCCTTAATGGAACGAGCATGAAATACCCTCCATGAATTAGTGCCATTTTACTTTGCAAAGATTAAATCATTTATTAGGAAAAGCTATTTCAGTGTTTGGATTATGAATGAAATATATTACAAGGACTGGAAATAACAGTTGTATTTCTCTGTGGATTATATTTTCTATCTATGGGAAAGACTATAGGGACTTGTTTCTTAAGAAAGCCTGACATTAATCCAATGAAAGCAGTATTTTAAAAAATGGGAATGAAGCTGCACTGAAAATCCCACAAATTACACACCTCAGAAGCCCTGTAGGGTCTCCATAAATTTGAAGTGATTTTATGGCACTTAACAGTAACAATATTAAAACACTATTGTTTTTTTAACAAATAAAACACAATGACAAAGTTAGCACCAATCTGTTAAAAGTGTGTTGCTCAGCAGCCAGTGGTTGAAAGTCCACCTGAATTAAAGAAGTCTTTCCCTGCCAACAGAAGACTAACTTTGAGTGTATCAGCTTACCTCCCTTGGAAAGAAGCCACACAGATCCAGGCTTTACAAGGTGGTCCTGTATGAATTCCTTTATAAGCTCAGTAGATGTTCAAGATGATACATTACTTCAAGGGTGACAGAACATAAGAATCATCAAATGGCATCAGACCTGACCAAAGGTGAGCATCTTGTTTTCCAGAGTGACTTACAAGATGGATGCCAACAAGTAAGGCAAAAGGACAAGAATCCACTCCTTGTTTTTCTGTCTAACAAATGGTACTGAGAATCATACTCCCTCTAGTAGTGGCTAGTAGTGATAGCTTTATCATCGGTGACTTTGTCTGATCTACTTTAAAGCCATCTAAACTAGTCATCATCATTACTTGATATGGGAACAAATGTCATCATAAATTATAATATGTGGTATGAAGAAAAACTTTTTTGTCATTCTGGACCTTCCTGCCAATCAGATTCATTGGATGACCCAAATTCTAATTCTATGACAAAGGGAGAGAGAAATCTTAAATTATTTTATTATTTCCGTGAATGTATTTTTCATTCTAAAATGCTTATTTTAGCCAACATTTCTACTTAATCCAGCTGGTCATGTTGATCAAATGAATCACATTTTTTACCAAACATCTGGTAATTCTTTGGCCTGGCTTTTTTTCAGACACACATCCTTTTTTTCTGTTGGGCATCTGAAAATAATGACTGACGTGAGACTCACAAGCAGGGCTCAAAGTGGGATCCTGTACCATTTCCCTGTTCAAACTCTGGTATTGTTATCTTAATTCTGCACTTCCACTAGCCTCCCACAATGTGAAGAAAAAAGGGCATTGTAAACAACTGAGAACTTTTTGTTCCAAATACTGTAGGGAGCGTAACTTTCTGTAACAAGAAAGGGAGGGTAAATTGACCCTATCTACTTTCTGGCAGAACAACTTTGTCCGTGTTGTAGCACAACCCACCTATTGCTTCCTGTCTCACATAGACAACCCTTTCCTGATTAAGTGATTTCTGCTGCTCTAGATTCTGGAAGGGTGCCTCGGACTTCTTTGAAAAAACAACTTGGCAAGTTATGCTTCCACAAATGTTACTTTGTGCCAAATTTTAATTGAAGGGAAACCTTAGACTTCCTTCATTGATGGAGTTTCATCCTAATATTTCCTGTGGGAGAGTAAGAAAAGACAGAATCAAAGTAACGTCGAAAATCTGAATCTATACATGTAGTTTCATAGGGGAAGCTTCTGCGGTATGTTTGTTGACAACATACATGCATTGCTAAGCAACTGCATCTTATAGATCCAGCAATCTGTCGCTCCCTTTCAACACTTACTATACATACATTCTCTTTCCCCTTTGGACTTGAGTACTTTGAAGTACATTTATCACAAACAGCTCAGCTGGAAATCTCTACAGGATACATAGGAACTGAACTGGGATTATGAAGACTATCTTATAGATAAGTAAATTGAAATGATTCATAAGCATAAAACAGGCTGGCAGAGTCTCAAACACTCTACCTTATTAGCAGCTTAAATACTACCTTTACTGCTACTGATCTGTGATATCTTGTCCTGCCCAAGCATGATACAATTGGGATATGAGCCAGAGTATGTGATGGGATAGTGATCAGCCAAAGGCAAATCCCAATATGCTTTTCATTTAGCTGTTCTTATAGAGCAAGTAGAGGAAAGTGCTCAGTTATGCATTATCTGGATGTTGTATGTTTGTTAAAATACTAGCAAATTGCCAAGGACTCCATATTTCAGAAACGTCTGTGTTTCATCTTGGTGAAGGAATTGGTACAGGTGTGCTGAGGTCCCAACTTGCTATAGGTTATTTCATTTCAATACCACCCTTCTTCAAGGACTGGTGACTTCCCCTCAGTGAAAACTAAGCAGAGCTGTTCAGAATCAGAGACAGGTTGGCCACAAAGTACAGCATTGATCTTTTTTCATGTTCCCTTTAAATGTTACAGATAGATCACCAGTAGAATAAATAATAGATGGTTGGATAGCTCAGTGACTCAGGTCACTGGCATGGAGCCAGAGGGTGGGAGTTCAGTTCCCCACTGTGCATCCCAGAAGAGCCAGCCTGTGTGGCCTTGGGCAAGCTTCACAGTTCCAGGATGGTCCCAGAAGTAGGGAGTGGTAAACCACTTCTGTGTATCCCCTACTAGAAAACCCTTGAAAGGGTTGCCATAAGGCAGAATTGACTTGACGGCAAATAATTATTATCAGAGTGACTAACAACACAGCAGTTGAGATATTATGGCAAGACATTTCATGCTGTATTCAAGGTGGCAGTTATAGATCACTGCATACAGAATGGTCTGAAGTAAACTGTTGTCAGAGGATGCCCTCTAGGTTCAAGCCCTGATGTGATTGCGTGCAAAGTTTGTTAAGTCCAGAAATTCACCTTTTTTCTAATGTATTTGAGTTAGAGGGTATTTCCCTTCCATTCACTGGTAAATATGATTGGTCATGATATTCGCGATTAAAGTACCTAACCATTGGTTGTTCCAGTTTCCAAATCAAGATGCAGAATTATGATTTCTGAACTGTGTGAGCAGGTTGTTGTTGTTTTGTCTCCATACTCTAGATGGCATCCTGGCCATCTATACTGACATCAATTAGACTGCATAATTTGTAGGTGATGTTCAGTTTAATATAATAGGATGTGTCAATTATAGCAGTCTCAAAGGTGGCTCAGGTTATGCAGCAGTTGGATAGTTTGAGGACAGTTCTCACAAGTAATCTCCATAAATTTGAAAGCTGGGAGACAGCCTACTTTGAAGGTTGACAAGACATTCATTGTTTGCTATCAGTGGATAGTTTTCCCCAATTGCCATGTTGTAGTTGGGAGATGCCAGATGGATGTTCAACAGAAACAGAATGTGTTGTTCCTTAGTATGAAAATATTTTTTTTAAAAAAATGATGGAGGTAATTTCAAGTGGAAAAGGTAATTGTTCTCTTTTTGTTAAAATCAGTGATTACAGATATTCTTTGTAAGACAGGTTTTTCTTGATTTCACTGGTTCTTTCTTTTGATAATGTTCATTGGTGTAACAAATGCATCTGATTTTGACAGCCAAGCTGTTTATAATATTTCTCTATATGTCTGGGGCTGTAAGATCTCTGATCTGTTTACATGTGGACATTAATGGACTTGTAAAGATCAGTGGCAATTTCGTTGGTTTCAGTGGTAAGGAGGACATCAAGGATAGAGATGTACGTATTTTCAGTTGTGCTGTTAGATGCAAACTTGATCATAAGATGAATATATCTGATACGATATTTAAAAAGGGCTTTCCTTGTCCTTTTCCTAGTTCATAAGGTTGTCATCAATACACTACTACCAGGTTTGTCACTGGCCTTCCAAGGATTATATTTTCTAGCTTACTCATGAACAGATTTGCATAAGGAGCCATGAGAGTGTCCAGTTTTATATCCCTGTAGCAGTAAGTAGTGCTCTCCATGATGTTAAGGAATTCATTCTCAGCTTGAATACCATCATTATGAAATATACTTGTATCTCTCTTTCCCTCTCCCTCCCTTATGATTATAGTCTGTTTTCTTCCAAGAACCTCAAATCACAGAATCATAGAATAATGGAAAGGACCTAAAAGGCCATCAAGTCCAATCCCCTGCAGAATGCAGTAACACAAGTTAAAATATATCTGAAATATGACTGTCTTTCTCTTGAATGACTCCAGCACTGGAGTGTGTGATATTCCCACTTCCATTTTACCTCACAAAAACCCTTTGAGATAGATTTGACTGAGAGAAATTGAGTGACCCAAAGTCCTTCAGTAAGTTTCATGACCAGATTTTAATCTGGATCTTCCCAATCATAACCCAACACTATAGCCATGTGGTCCACAAGGGACTGCTTTCTGGGAGAAAAGGATACTTAAACTTTGCCCAGAAGAGATTCCAAGAAAAGTCCTCCCCTTGCATGGCAATGATACTTTGGAAACAAAGCTTCAGTTGGCACCCATGGAAGCTTTTTTCTTGTACGTCTGAGACATGGTAGTATATGTATGGGGGCAATTTTCATTGAAATGAGAGTTGGAGATCAATGAAAAAAAACCCAGTTAGGGTTCTTAATCATGCATCAAGTGTCACATTCAGTTTGATTCTAAATTCATTTGATTTCAGTCTCTGAGATAATTGTTGCATGAATCTCTCTCATTGGAATTGCTGGGACATAGACATTGCTGGGGATCACCCCCATTTAAGTTAAAAGTGAGTGGAAAAAATGACCTTTTATACCTCAGAGACATGGGAAGCAATCCTAAACACACTGGAATGAAAAAGACATTGAAATCTTGGAAATTAAAATATGTTTTCAGATCAAGATGTGAAAAAATTATCTGTGGCTAGACTCCCCAGGGTCAAAGGGGTCTTTAAATGATTTAAGAGCTCTTTAAATGGTTGAGTTGTTTGGATAAAAGTACCTACACCTCTGGGTACCATATAAGTGGTTAAGCCTAGTTCCATTTTATTTCTCTCTCCTTATTTAACAGGGTCCATTTAAAACTGTATAGGAGTGGTATAATTAGAGAAAAGAAATCTGAATCTTCCCATGACCTCTGTTGTATCAAGAAATCAGAGAGATAAGTCATTCTGGTCAATTGGACACTTAATCAGAGAGATAGCAAGACTTGCAAAGGGATGTTGGACTACTAAAAATACCTTATCAACATCCACACCCTGTCAGCAGCTTCATTCTGAAAATTCCCAGGAGATGACCCAAGGCAAGGAGGAAATCTAATTTTGTGGTTATCACTTATTTTATTTCCTGTTTGACCTTAGAATGATACCATTTGTTGGAGGTGTTGAAACTTTTGAGCTGTTGCACTGTTCCTTTTGCGTCAGATTCTAGGTATCTTTCGAAATCTTCAATGCTGAAACAAAAGCATAGATCCCAAAATGGAAGGGGTGGCTGGAGGGTCTCAAGCCCCCCAAGACCAGGTTAAGGTTGGTGGATTGAACCCCCTCCCCAGGTAATCAGGGAGAGTGAACCAAGGTTCCTGGGTCAATGGGCCTCCTCAGAATAACCATTCCAAGGTATATTGAAAACAGTGAGGCACAGAGAAGAAGGAGGCTGCAAGTACATTGACAAATACTTTATGATTTGCTCCACAGTTAGCATGGGTGAATTCAAATTGTTTTTCAGTGGTCACACAATGCAAAATCCAATGCAGATTAGCAAATTAGCCATCCTTTTTTTCACTTCCAATTCAGAGTCCCCTTTCCCCGCCATAAGAAAAATGAGCAAGGGATTGCTGGGTGGACAGAATGACAGAAAGGGGAGCCATGGGCTGTGGTTATGTATCAAAATTGCATCAGATCAAGGGCACTGGCAGTGAAGCAATCCAGCATTTTTTTGTGATCACCTAAACTGAATGCAGTCATAAAAGAGACTGCAAGTGTAATCACACCCTAAGACTGTATTGTCTTTGAGCCCCACAATCTCCGCATCTTTGTCAACATTTTGTACCAGTTTAGTGCTATTTGTGGCCACAAACTCCAGGTTCTGAGTTGCCAAACTAACTTTGTGCTGAAACATAACATGTTGCTTTGCAATCTGTACCCTCCCAATGCTGTCAAATCTCCTCCAAGTCTCGGTTGAAGATTCATAGCTATGCTCTGTTACATGCCATAAACCTTTAGTGTAGCAGTGGACAATCTCCAGAGGGCCAGGGCCCATACGTATCCATCTCTTGACCTTGGAGGGCCACGGCAGCTGTCAATCTCCTTACCCTCAAAGAAAGTTCTTAGAAGAATGGGATTTATGAAACTGAAAAAGCCCTAGTGCACCATGTCTATGTGTTATGTGCCACCAAGTTGCTTCTGACTTATGGTGACTCTACTAAGGCATGTGAGATGTTCAAGGAGTGGCTTACCATTGCCACACCCCCAGTGAGTTTTCGTGGCTTAGTGGGGATTCGAGTCTTCTGCATCCAACCCACCACTATCCACTGCACTACACCTCTGCAGTGCACCCCCTAGTGCCCAATTTTTAAAAATAAAAATTGAGTGAGAGGGCCAGGAGTGCCTCAAAACAGCGGTCCCCAACCTTTTTGGGACCGTGGACCAGCTGAGCGTCTGAGGAAGGTGGGGGGCACCCCGCAGGTGCGCGCACGCGCTCTCGGGCGCATGCGCGAAGCGGTGGGGAGCGCCCGCCCGCCAGCACGAGCGCTCCCCCACCCCTTCGCACATGAGCAGGAGCGCCTGCACGCCTCCCGTGGGCGCTCAGGCACTTCTTCCCGGCCCCGACCCTCTCTTCCCTCTCCCCCAGGGTGCAAGCCATTCCTCTTACCATCTTCTCGCTGCCCCGATGGAAGGTGTTGCCTTGCACATGCACAAAGCAGCTGTGGGGAGGGGAGTGCATGCGGGGGGTGGGGCGGGAGGTCTGTCTTCGCGGCCCGGTCCAGCTTGGGCCATGGACCGGCACGGGCCATGGACCGGGGGTTGACGACCTCTGCCTCAAAACATGATGAAACTGCCCCCCCACACCCTAGAATACCAAAGAGGAAATTTAAGCCCAATTAGTTATTTGGGTTTTTTACGATTGGGGAGGGGGTGCTGGTGGGCAGGGTGCCTGGGAGTTGCATATGAAGCATATGATATGTAGACCACAGATCACATGTTCCTTGTGGTAATTCCATCCTTTCTTAAATTCCCCATGTATAAATGCATCTATAATTATATATGCCAGGTTTGTATGAGAATACCATTGTGTGCCTATATAGTGGATACAAATGACTTTCAACACAGTTCAATGTCAGAAAGTGCTAGTGTGACTGGCCATTAAATTGCTGGATGCTAATTGGTTAACATTATTAGAATGTTGTGGAGAGGAATCTGATCTGTGTGACAGCTGAATCTAAGAATCAGAGAGTTAGATCTGAGAGTTGAAAAAGAAGGAAGTTTGTTTGAAAGTAAGTCAGAAGAAGTAATCTGTGCTATAATTTATTAGGAAAAGTCTGTCTAGAGAGCTTAGAGTGAGTATGTGAGAAAGATGGAGAGTCTTTAAAAAAGTTATTTTGATCTTTAAATACAGAAGAGATACGTTGGCATTTTTCTATTTGTCCTTTATCATTCATACCTTAGAAACTTACCTTTCCCTTCATACCTGGTATCTGTGTTCCCTCAATAAAAATGTTCTTTGTTTGTTTGAACTTCTGTCTTCATTATTTATTGTATGTGGAGCTATGAAAAGATACAACAGACTACAAACAGACAATAATACACCCATGTCATGTGAAGCTATGCTGTACCAGTAAGAACAAAGTAATTAATTTAAAACAGAAAAGCCCTTTCACTAACCACCTGAATAATCCAAGATACCTGCACGGGGCAAGGAAACTGTGGCAGGAGCAAAACCAAAAGGGCAACTCCAAAATACTTGGCTGTATTTTTGGGAGGTGTTTGTGTGTGAGTTTCCTTTGAAGTCAATGCTTTCCCTAGTGGCACAAAGGACTGGGGTCTATGTTTAAGGTGTTAAAAGGCAAAAGGAGCCGAGGAGATGCCTTACTACAACCCATATGAGGAGTGTGTGTGGCCATTGCCTCCTCACTGGGGAGGGAAGATGACGACGTTCCTTGTCCCTACCCAAACTTTCAACACAGTTCAATGTCAGAAAGTAAGGTACAAACCCCCATTCTTGATTCTCCTTGATTCCATGGTTGGATCGTGCCTTTACTTTGTAAATTTATGCAGAAAAGCTAATAACTGGGATCTGTGAAAACACCTAAGTTCTGTTTTAATTTTGTTTTTTTATACAGAACAGGTGTTTTGACAGATGGACAAACTTTATTTTTGAAATGGTTCAGGGAAAAGTCAGTGCAACACAGCCTAATCAGTGTTTTGTATCTGTTAAGTTTGTTCTGTGATCCCATTGTGCTTGTCTCTTATGACTTTCCTCTATAGACATTTTTATTATATGCAAAGGTTGTCCTTCCCCCTGCCCTCATTATCCCTTCTATCTAGTTGATACAGAAATATCGGGAGCCACCTAATTATAAATACAATGGTTTTCTTAAAAAGAAAGAGTGGTTTCCAGACAGTGATTGTCTGCTGGGAAGTCTAATATTAACACTTCATTCTTTAGAAAACTTTTATTCCCTACAAAGAATAGTTTTGCAAATGTATCTAAGACTACTGAATTTAGAAAAGTTGTCAATAAAATGCATAGCGATGATCTGTTGTTCCAGGAAGAGACATATTTCAACACTGTACACATGTGATTTTCAAACGGATCAGTGATTAGGGCTGCTGTTGCCAGTGGATTCACACTGGGACTGTGCAAATACCATCTGCTTTGATCTGAATTATTTGTCTTACAAATGTTAACACTTGATGTTATGAGTGGCTCAGGTGCAGTTCTGACTAGCCAAGATGGCTGACAGCCAGCTAAACTGATACCAGGTTGACTGAAGCTGTGCTGAATCCATACCTTTCCCAGCCTAGGGAAGCTAAAAATTACTTTGGACTATCTTTGCCCTGCCTAATTTATTGTCATAGACTGTGTTTTGGGGCTGCAAGAGATTTGGATCTGACATTACTGAACTCCTTTCTGATCCTGACCCTTTTTTGCCTCTTTTGGTGGCCCTTCTGTTGGCTGATCAGTACAGCAGATCTTTTGCCTGCTCATCTCTGAGATTTACCAGCACAAAGGATTTCTATAAGCACAAGCGGTTTCCACATTCTAAACCCACAATGGCGAGCACATTTTTGAGTTAGGTGTACTCTTAGTAACTAGATAATTTTTTCAATAACTCTACTCAACAAGCATCTGATCTTCTCAAACCTATTGAGACTAACAGATGAGGCTTTGGTGAAGATCAGAGCATGAAAAAAATGCTCAAGATTTGAGAAGCACCATGGCATATTCGGAATTGTCATTCATGTACCATTCAATCATGTCTGACACAAGTGCAAAGACTGTTTCAGAATCCATTGTTAGCTTTCTGCTTACCTTCTGTAAAAGACAACCTACACTTAAGCTTCTCTTACTGAAATTAATCTGCCTTTGAAACTCTTAGATCCTTTGAACCCATGCTTCATAGTAAGTATTTCTTTAAAAAAAAAAGATTGATCTCCATATTTATTACACAACAAAACAAAAAACCCAGTAGCTGTGAGGCAATGTATGTAAAGCATAATTGGCCACTCAGGGAGAGCCCAAGTAGGTTGGCAGTTTTATCTAGACAGCAACTCATTGCTGGTGTAGGACTTCATGATCTTCTCAGACGAAAAGAAATACATATATGTTTTTTTAAAAAAGACAAGAGAACCTTTTATACGGGGATTGTGTTAAATTATGTAATTTCATCTCTACATTTGATGTGATATAGTTTCCAAACAGTGTTCCAACATGTGGCATGGGTTCAGCTGCCTGTGAAGATCAGGTCCGTAGAGTGTATAGGCTTCATGCATTTCAAAATGCTGTGCTCTTGTGCTTCCTTCTCTACTACAGTACTGTTTGTCTCTGTGTGTATGAGAGTGAGTGAGTATATGTGCATGTACATTTAGACACACACACAAAACCAGTGGTTTTTCTCGGGTGGGGTCCCCCTTGCAACTTTTTGGGATATTCTTGCCAGCATCTTACACTCCAAGATCACACACAGTCTTTAACACAGTCTGTGTTGTTGGCACTGGCTGTCCCATTAAGAACAAATATCCTGTCAGCCGGAGGGTAAGGCAGCAACAGTGAGCTGCTGCCAAGTTGGACAAGCCCAGTTTGAGACAGGCTAAGTCATTCCAGGCTCAGAGCCAGAAAAGTAAGAGAAATGGCTTTTCGTTGAAATTGATGAGCTTTGTCATCAATATCCAGAATAATGCTGTGTGCCAAGCTTCACAGCTAAGACTTGTCTGAATAGCGTCATACCAGTGCTGCACTGAAGGAAGGGGAGAACCCTAATATAATTGGCAGAATATTTCTGTCTTGGCTATGTCATAACAAACCTTCTGCCCACAGGGAGGTTTTTCCAAACCAATTTGCTGTCACTTTGCAAATGCAAATTTAATTAGGCTTTATAGCAGCATGCCTCTAGGAGATCCTGGGACTAATTCAAGGTTTTATTGGCATTTCCTGATTTCAGCCGATTGTGGCAGTTTGGGTGGCAACTGATTTTAAGGAATCAGGACTTGCCCTACAGAAATACAAAGTAGTGGTGGGGTCCCACCTGTATAGTGATGAAAGGAGGTGAGTAAGACACTGCTTGGATGATGGTCCTCTCCCTCAAAGAGTGCTTTCAAACAGAAACAGGATGTTAAGCCACTGCAGTCCTTGGGTTTCCTCAGCAATGTACTAATAACAGATCAAAACAGCAGATGTGTAGCACTGTAGCAACTAACAGCTTTACTGCAGTATAGATTTCCGTGGCCCAGAGGTCAAAGGGTTTTGCATCTGATGAAGTGGGCTTTAGTCCACGGATATTCATGCTACAGTCAGTCTATTGTTGTGAAAAGGCTAAACAACTCTTGACTAGGGATAGGACAAGTACACACAAAATAAAAGTCTGAGTTATTTTCTGAGTCTCACAATGCTCCTAACCAATATTTCCCCCAGCTAAAGCGATACTTCCCAGCTTCTTGCATAAATGAGACCCCAGCCTCATTCTCTGTCTCTCTCTTCCCCCACTCCAGCTCTTCACCCATTGTTCTGTACAGGAAGCTGCCAAACTCTGCACAGTTTTAGGTTCTTTATAGCCATGCAGGAGAGATACCATTCTGCACAGAACTACAGCTTGGTGTGTCTTCTGACCTTTTGGTTTGAAGAGCTAGGTTGAAAATTCCAGCCGTATGCTACTGGGGGGAGGAGCTTAAAACCACACAACCCCAAAGGCTGCTTGCATCCAGCATTTGAACTCATCTCTGAGAAGCAGACCTGGCACAACTACCTGCCATGAATTTTTGGGACTCTCAATTATAATTTTTCTGCACTGTCAACAAAATACTGGTGCATGGCCTGAGGAAGTGGACTTTATCCATGAAAGCTCACTGTTCATTTTTTTGGTAGTCTAATACAAGTATCACTTGCTCTTGCATTTGTGTAATTTTAAGGGCCACACAGCCTTTTTGTATTTCTTTCTGATCTTTCCAGGTGAATCCTATCTGAGCAAGATTACATTTTATGCTGGAATTGTAATAATTCTGTGCACTTTGGTATTTCTTCCAGGAAAAAAAATATATCAGGAAGCTCCTGAGATATCCAGTGATATTTCTAATGTACTGCATGGATCGATGAGTGACCTTCCCCCTGCTTTCTCTGTAAGAGCAAGAAGCTGTGAGATTTACATCCCCCAATCTAGGGCCATGCATGACACAGTGGCATAATCTATCCAGACAGGAAAGCCCATCTGGAACAGAAGGGCCTTGCTGGAAGAAGACAGCAGGAAGCTCAGAGAAGATGCAGAGCATGGACTTCTCTGTTGTGGCACCCATAGAGAGCAGTATGGTGCTAAATAATTCTATAGAAAACATAGAACAATGAACAGTGGACAGGAGAAGAAGGGAACTAGGTGGCTTTAACTATAACTCATATTATTACTGACAGGTTGTTGGGGAAATCAAATTTGTACCAGACACTATCATGTCATCCTTCTATGTAGAGGGCTGTGCTTTAGATTTTGAAGAACCTTGCCATTGCCAATTAATGGGTTATTATTTTTATGTCTGAGCGCTCTGAGCCTCTCCTATATCATGTAAGCAAACATTTGATTATGGTACATATGAAAGAGGGTCATTTGTAATGTAAAGTTACATTCTGGGCATCCTAGCTACATATTAATTTAAGGAAGACCTGCTTTTGTATCTTTGTATGCAAAGAAAGAAAGAAAGAAAGAAAGAAAGAAAGAAAGAAAGAAAGAAAGAAAGAAAGAAAGAAAGAAAGAAAGAAAGAAAAATGCTTATTATAGTGGCAAACAGTGTTGTGGTCTAAGAAGAAGATAAGGGTTTAGATTTCACTTTGACTTTAAAATAGGAAAAGCAACAATTTTCTGATTCCCAGCCCTGCTTCCCATCCCAGTGCCAATAATATGATCCAGCTTAACTCATTCATCTGACAATTAATGAGTGAATGTGTATACAAACTGTTTTAGATATTAGAAATGTTGAGTGTTGTAATTAAAATGACCACTAGCCAAAACATAATTCTGTCTTTATGTTTATGAAAGCATTCTATTGAGAAGCTGGCTGTGCTATGTGTATCTGTCTGTCTGTCTGTCTGTGTGTTTGATCTAAGTTTAATAGATAGAGTTTTTTAAAAATTCAAAGGCCAATTACTAGTCCCACCTAGAGGACACCCATCAAATAAATGGTATTTACACAAGCAGTTAGCAGTTGATCTTGTGGGTCTACTCTATTCAGGACTAATAATAATAACCCCAAATCCTCTATTAGTGATATTCATAACTTGGAATCTGACAATCTGCAGTATGTGTAGCAAAGAGAGCAATATCACACCTGTCTCAATGTAAGCCTCCATGTATTTAAATGTTTAAATAAAGCCTACACACATGGGATCATAGTCTATCCAAATGTCACCCCTTTGCAGAGACATCTGGGAACAGGAGGGTGTCAAGGGCTAAACAGATGGCAGCCTCTGAGCAGGTGACAATGGGTTCTCTCCTCCTCATCAAAGACAATGTCATCTGAATCAGGCTAAAATGTGAACTATGGGCACTACCCAGTAAATCATGATCACTACTAGTGCAGAGTGAACCAGAAAAATGATGAATCGGGTTGGTTCGTGGCTGCCCACAAACCACGAACCATGAACCACCCATGAACCCCCAGAAGAATGAACTGGTTTGTGGTTTGTTTGTTTTCTGGTTTGTGTGGGGGAGAAGGGGGGGCCTAATGCCTCCACCCCCTCTGCCACCTGCGTGCCACCTTCCCCCTTCCCCTATTACCTCCTTACCTGGTCCTGCCTCCTCCTCCTCCTCCTCCTCCTCTGCCACCACCATCTTTAGAGACAGCAACCCGACTTCAGTTCTGGGAGCTGATAGGCATGCACATGTGCAGAGATAGCTTACCTGGCTCCTGGAAGGGAAGCCATGCCACTATCTCTAAAGATGGTGGTGGTAGAGGATGAAGAGGAGGAGACGGCAGGGCCAGGTAGGGAGACAACGAGGGCAGCGGGAAGGGGGAGGGGCATCTGTTTTGCCAAAAAGAAAGCGCTGAGCAGAAAAAAAATTGGTGCTTTATTTCATTTCGGCAAAACGGGATCCCTTTTTGAGGGATTATTCGATTGAGCTACAAATCGAATAATGAGCCAGCCCGGTTCATGGTTTCTTAGGTTTGTAGTTTGGTTCGTGCCCATCGCTAGTAGTGGATGAAGTGATGGACCAAGTATCAGGAGACCTGGGTTAGAATCGTCACTCAGCCATGAAAACTCATTGGGAGGAGATCTGTGGAACTGGTAAAACGACTCTTTAAACAGCCCACTTACTTTGAAAGTCCTGTGAGGGTTGCTATAAGTCAGTTCCAACTTGACAGCACATTATGCATGAACTTTTGTATGCAGTTATGTGTGAATGAGCCTTGTTGTTAAAAAAAAAAGAAGTGGGATTCTGAGTAACCATGCATAGAAACTGGCTGATAATCCCAGTCAATCAAAGGAGCTAATGTAGAGCTATTTCATGGTGCTATAATTGTGAGTAACATTTACAGTATTTTGCCAGTACATTTCATTGATTCAAACAGAAAGTAGAGAAAGTGTTCTTTAAGGCCCTTTCTCTTGGTGGAGATGAAATCTATGCCATCGTTTTTCATGTCCTTTTTCTGGTTTAATATCCTCTTTTAATCATTTTTTTTCCAGTCACATAAAACATATAAAAGAAGCCAATGTGCTGTGGCTATATATATGACTTTTAACAGAGTTTAGAGCCCTTTGGAAAAAAAAAACAGCTGTAAAACATAGGCAAGCTATTTTAGCCATTGTAGTTGGAATGGAAACTTTCAATGGTGAATACATATATTTTATAGTGGAAGGTTTATTGCTCTTAGTAGCCCCTCCTAGTGTTTCATTAGCTCTTTTATTTCTATAATCCGCAGTTAAAATACGATGCGTTGTAGATGAGAGGTGAATTAAAAAGAGAAGGTGGAGACACATATTTTGCTGTCAGGTATATTGGCATTAATTTGGACCAACTTTGTTGATATTAATAGAGCAGCACTGTGTAAATCTAAAGTAATTGATGGAAGAATTCAGCCTAAGGGGGCAATTCACATACCACTTAACACTGTTTGTACTCTCTTTGACTTCTTTGTATCTATAGAAATGTTCCTGGTCTGCAGCTCTCTATCAAAGAATTCTAAAGGTAGACCAGCAATGAACAAATGACCTTCGCTCTGGTGGAACAGTGGCCATCAAAGTGGAATTACTGTGAATTTCAGCCCCTGAAAATGAGAATGTAATGAAGAAAACAGACTAAACAGTTTCAGAGATCTTGATAAGCTATATTTGAATGATAGACCTTTGCTTTCTCTCTCTCTTTCTTTCTTTCTTTCTTTTTTGCATACAAAAGAGCTTACGTTTATTTGCCTGAGAAAGTACTGGGAAAAACCCAGGAATGCTGCTTCCTGGCAGGTGAAAGGTAATTCTGGACTAACTGGAACAATAGCGTGGCACAATCACAGGCAGATTTATATGTTCCTGTATCTAAACTCGCTGCTTTTTTACAAATATAATACCTGATTCTGAACATGATAGCCTGATTCACTTTGGCCTAATGGTAAGATAATTGGGCATGGTCAGATGTAGTTCCACTCACCCACCCAGTAACAATCCAGTGCTGTCATTTATTCCCCACCCACCCTCACAGAAGTGAGCCAGATTCCCCTTTCAACAGAGGGTGGAGAAGCTAGGGTCCATGAATTTAAAGATATGCAAACGTTAATGCTGTATAGCCTTGCTTTTCTCATTCTTCTCTAAGAAGATAAGGAACTGCAATGTTCCTCTCCTCACTGTGGACGGTGCTCTTGGTAGACTTCTTGCAAGGGAGAAAGGACTGTTTTCTGCAGAACTGCCAGTTCTTTTTCTGAAAAATTGTGCAAAATTGTGCATTTTGCTGTGTTGTTAAGAGTCTGAAGCACTGGGTGATTTGTTTGTGCAATTCTTGACAATCACCCAGTTCCTCTGTGTTTGCTGTGTTTTTTTGGGGGGGGGATACGCATGAATATGTACATGTTTTGAGTCATACTGGGAAGGTTCACTAGGGATATTTGGTGCAAATGGCAGGGACTTTGCAGAGGGGAAGGCTCTGTGTCTCACTCTTGTCTAGAAGCAAGGAATCTCTCAGGGCTTGGAATTTCCTTTTTGCCAAGGTGTCTTGCAAGGTGACATCTATTTTCACCACTAGCAAACACTATGCAGGCTGCAAGGTAGCAGAAGGCATGACATTGCTTAATATATATGTACGTGCAGTGGTTACAGACACTGCTCCTCAAGTGGGTTAAGTAAAGCTGTGTCTAACCTCCTTCCTTAGTGAAGTGGAAGAATCAAGATTGTGTATGGAAGGGCTGGATTATGGCCAGTGCTAGAGGATATGAGACATAAATCAAAATGGGTAGACAGCAAGAAATATTTGATGGCAAAAGCCAAGCCTAAAACAATCTTTTTGACAGAGGAACATAAGAGGCTGCCTTTTACCGAGTCAGACCTTTGGATCATCTTGTCCCTTGGCAGCATCTCTCTAGAATCTCAGGTAGGATTCTTTCCTAGCCCTGATGGAGATGCCAGGGACTGAATCTGGGACCTTCTGCATGCAAAGGATGTTCTCTACTGCTCCGTTGATGGACTTTCTTTCTAAGTGGTGCATGTGGTATATAGGTATAAAATCCTAGAATCATTTGCACAGTCTTCTAACGAAGATCCTGTGTGGCCACGTGCATACACTTCTCATGTCATGCATTGTGTGTCTGAAAGTGTGCCTGCATCATACTAGTCAGTAAATTCCTGATCCAAAACCATTTTAGTTGAAAGGCAAATTAAATAAAGTAGTAAAAATGACATTGTTCTGAGTCCAACTCATCCAGTACTCATTTGCTTCTGGGGTGAGAAAGTGAGGATGCTAGATTCAGCCCAGGAAAGCACTCTGAGGGGACCTGCTTCAGGGGCTATCACTCAGGCTTCCCAAATCCAATCAAACTTGGAGGGGATAGGGAGGAGAGTCAGCCCAAGAATCCGTTCAAGTTTGACAAAGATTGGATTTGGGATGTCTGAGTGATAGCCCACATATGACTCATGAATGCTGATAATAGTTTGGCATTTCATTTTGTTCTGGGCAGGTGCATTTCCCTGAAGCACTCCAAGATGAACCACAAAACAGCCCGATTTGTGGAGTTTTGTTTGTTTGTTTGTTTGTTTGTTTCACAGTTCATTTGTGCCCATCTCTAGTTGTAGATCCTGGCACATAGGGCAGAATGGATATATGTGCATTTTGATTCTCCCTCACCCCTGGACAGGCAATGAATCAAAACCACTGCACATGCCATCTATGTTATGCAAACTGACTGTAGAAATTCCATGGCCATTTGTTAGGGCGCTTTAGCTGTGGATTTCCTGCTCCACCAGGAGGTTGGGCTCTATGATCTTTGAGGTTCCTTCCAGCTCTACAGTTCTCTATGTCTTTCCAGTGGTGTTGAAGTATCTGAAGCACTGGATGGTTTATTTGTGCATTTCTTATCAATCAGTCAGTTGATATACTACATACACTATGCAGGGGATTCAGATTCCAGCAATAACATAAGGAAGAGTGGGATTACCAATCCTTTATCATTGATGCAAATTTCAACACATTTTTGGGTCATTTGCACAGTCTGTGCAGGTAGAAACTGCATTGGCAAAAACACAATGTGCAAATACAGTTTGTACAAACAAAGCCTTGTGCAGAAGATGGAGGTCAGGGAGGGCCAGTGGGCACATTCTCTCTGCTTATATATTGATTATCCCTGTGTGTTTTTTAAGTTGTTAATCTAATATACTGGGAGAAGGATACAATATACAGATTTCTTTCACTTGATTTCTAATCACTTCTAATTCACATCTGCTTGTACTAATGAAGCAATGCTGGTGCAATGCATGGAGTAAGTGATCTGAAAGTTCTGTCTGTTAGAGCTTTTATATGTATGTATGTTTGGGGCTTAGTATCCCTATCGCCACCACCAAGTGTTCTACTGTCAGTCCAAAAGCAATTTGTGTGAAGGATTATTGCTCCTCTTAGTAGTCATATGCTTCCAACTAGCATGCTAGTGAGCAGCCTAACTGCAACCTCTCACAAATGTTGGGAACAGGGGCATATTCCTGCAAATACAGACAATAATAAGCCTCCTTTCTTTGTATGTCCCTAAGTGCAGTCTGAATTTGAAATATTCATATGAGTTTCAGCTGGCTGGATAGGCTACTGAATTGGAATACCTGGCTGCAGAGCAAGGGGTTGGGTGTTTGATTCCCCACTGTGTCTCCCCGGAGAAGAGCCAGCCTGTGTAGCCTTGGGCAAGTTGCCGAAACCCAGAGGGACACAAGATGGAGGTAGCAGTAAATGGATTCTTTCAGCCTAGGCAAGGCTGACAAGGGCCAGATTAAATTGGAATGGACTTGATAGCATATATTTATTACATGAGTTTCAGTGTAATTGCTGTACTCTGTTGGAGCAAGGATTCTGTGTGAAATCTCCCCATGAGCTAAGTGATATTTGTCACTTGATATCTCAAGAGGCACATATTAATGACTGATGTGACAGGGCAAAGTCTGATGTTTGCTCTCCAAAACTGTTTTTTGCATGCAAATTGCTATGTGATGCTGCAGTCATGGGGTAGTACCATCCTTTTTATCACTCTTTCATCATCCTTTTTACCATCTTCATAGCCATCTGTTTTAATTTATCTCGCTGGTTATTGTATTCGATGTGTTGACTAGGCAGAAACTGGTTTCAATATAGTCAGCACAGGTTCAAAGGTGAGGCTTCATATGTTTAACAACAACAACAAAACTACTTGTATATATACCTGTGGCCATATGTTCCATGGGATTCCCAGTGTGGTGTAGTAGTTGACAGAGTGATGGACTAAGACTCTGGAGACCAGGGTTCGAATCCCCACTCAGCAATCGAAACTGAGTAGAGGAGTGAAACTGGTAAAATATTGCACTTACCTGAAAGCCCTATTAGGGTTGCTATAAATGGGTTCTGACTTGCCAGCACAGAACACACTCACACATACATATATATTCCATGCCACACTTCTGAAGAACTGGATAATAAACATTAAATGTTCACATTGAAAAAAACTATTAGTCTTTAAAATAACACGATGCTGTGGTTACTGATTTTTAATTTTAGTTCTGTTGTTTTAATGATAATAATAATTGTGTGCCATCAAGTCAATTCTGACTTATGGTGACCCTTTTCAGGGTTTTCTAGCAAGAGAGTACTCTTACCAGCTGAAAAAGACTAAAACAGGTACCTCTTTGAAATGTTTGTGCATCTTAATTTATTTCTTCTGATATTTTCCCATCTCAGTATGTTGTCACAATACTATCAAGAGGTGAACCTGAAGACAATGCAAATATTCCATCTGAAAATAAAATTACAGTACTTCAAAGAAGCATTATTATTTTATTTAGCTAGAGTTGTTGAGCGCTTCCCTGTGAAATGGCCTGAGGCATCCCTGGGGGTTATTTCCTGCCCTGACAAATCCACTGGTTCTGCTTGGCAGTCTTTTACTTTCTCACCAAATATTGCAAATGAGGAAATCTGGGTGGGGAAGAAAATTCAGCAGACAGGTCCAGGGCAGATGGGGATTGATAGGAAAAGCAATTAACTCCACAAACGTATAAGCAGGGCCATGAGACATTGGAAGCAGGAGGTCATTCAAGGTGGCAGGACACTGTTTCTATTATGCATGGTTAAAAAACAAAATCATGTGCTGCCAAGCCAATTCTGACTTCTAGCAACCCTTTTACAGGGTTTTCCAGGTAGAGAGTACTTGGAAGTGGTACTTGGAAGTGGTTTGCCATTCCCTTCTTCTGTAGGCATCCGGGAACTGTGCAGCTTGCCCAAGACCACACAGGCTTTCTCTACTCACAAGTGGTACAGTGGGGAATGGAACTCCCAAACTCTTGCTCTGCAGCTAAATGCCTAAACCACTGAGCTATAAACATAAAGAAAAAACAGAAGTGTTGTGGCACTTATAAGACCAACAGATCTATTTCATTATGAACTTTAGTGGATTACAATCTTCAGATTCATGGAGTGCAATGGCTGAAATCCTGTTGCTTAGTGTTGTACGTTCCAACTAGAGTAGGCCAGTTGAATCAGTGGGGATTTTATGAGTCAGCTACTCTGTACCCTCCACTGAGTCAGTGGACCTACTCTACTTGTGACTTGCTACATCAAGCAATAGGATTTCAGCCAATGTTTAAGCCATAGGTGGGCAGTGTACATACCCAGTGTACACGGTTGTGGTGGTGGTAGGAGGGGTGAGAACCAAGTGAAATAGGACGACAATTTCATTATTAACAGTGGTAATTAATTTTCCGCATGCTAATAGCATTATTAATGCAGTCAATGAACATTCAGAGTGTTGATTACACAAACACCCTGGCAATAGGTGGAGTGATTAGCTTCTCTGCCAGCAGATAGACAACGGTCAGGCTGTTGCTATTGAAATGTAAATACAAATGCCCTTTGTTTTCAAGAAGTAGTTGCTTGTGATGATGCCAAAGTTTGGACAAAGAAAACACATTCCTTGCTGTGCACTGGACTGTAGACAAACCTTCCATATTCATATATATGGTGCGCCAAGATGCCCCAGTCTCTATGTAAGCCTTTATGCCCACTGGAATTTATCGGTATAACCTGCTTCAGCTGTCTCCCTCTCAAATCTTAATTTGTAATTTCTTTTTTCTGCAAGAGCCACTTTGGGTTCAGTGACTGTTTTTCCTGGGAGGTGGAAATGTTGTGACACTGGCTTTTGTATGTTTTCTGTTGTCAAGTTTGTGTTCCCTTATTCTCTTACACAGAGACTGTCCTGTCTGCCCTGTGTAGAAAAAAAAAGGACTGCTGGCACAGGATGGCATCTCTCCCATTAGAATGAACAAGTGAATGAGCTCCCGACGTTGTGGGTGACTTTGTTTAATGATGCTGCAAGAGACGATGTGGAGATACAGTTGGCATCTTGGCTTGTAGCAGGGTTTTGTTACTGTCTCCGCATCCATGTTGTAGTCCCTGTTAAGAGTCAGCAGTTTATTTAACATTAAAGGGCTGTTTCTACTGTTTCTAAGCCTGAGAGGGGGACGTATTACCATCTACAATGGGATGTCACTCACAGATGATGTGGGTGATCCCAGGTGGGAGCTGTAGATGGTGTTTTGTCACCTTTTCTTCAAGTGTATCTTACAATAATTTGTTCCTGAATACCAGTCTTGCCCTGTAAATGAGGGGAAGGGGTCATCTCATTGTCTGGATATTGTTTTTAAAATGCCACCTGTAATCAATGAGTTTTGAATTGGGGTCTTGGGCATCTGAGCAGGTTGAGTAAGATTGTATCAGAGGTTGGAGGCAAGAGATTTTGTTCTGTGTCCTGGCTGGAGGCTGGAGGCATGTAACAATCAGCACATTTATGATATGATGTGGTGATTATATGCTCATTGTAGTTGTACATATTATATGCTCACTGTAGTTGTACAGTGGTATCCAGAAAAGGCACCTCCTGTATAAAGTGATCTTGGATAAAATTGGTGCTAGGCTGAAGGTTGTGGAAGTTCTGGTGGAACTTCTTTTGTGATTTCATGAGTCTACATGATAAAGATGTCATCAGTGTATCTCACACAGAGGAGAGGTTTGAGGGCACAGGAGCTGAGAAACCATTGTTCCAGAATAGTCATGGATATGTTTGTGTGAATTTGTTCTGAAAAAATAAAAAAATATATTATTATTTTTTAAAAAATGAATATGTTTGTGTACTGTGGTGCCATATACATAACCATAGCTATGACATTGATTCAAAGAAACATGTTATTACTAGAGATGGGAACGAAGCGCCAAAATGGCACTTTGTCTCGGTTTGTGGGTTGTCAAACTTGACGAACCACGAATTGCCCCCCAGTGACCTGACAAACAATGAATCAATTTGTCATTTGTCAGGTAATTTTTTTAAATTATTTTTTTCTCTTTCCCTCCTCTTGCTGTGCTCCACAGCGTAGCAAAGGCAATGCGGCTGGGGGATCCCTTTGATCCCTTTTCCCCTCCTCTCGCTATGCCCCGCGGGGCATAGCAAGAGGAGGGAAAGCAGGAACCAAAGTCATCCTGCAGCCCTGGGCTGGGGGATCCTGAAGTAAGCCACCTGAAGGGAAAACCCCTCTCTGCTTATGCCCCCGAGGAACAGCTGATCCACAGGAGCATAAGCAGATAGGAAATGAAGGGATGAATATAAAGGGGTTATATTCATTGCTTCATATTCGTTGGGGTCTCTGGACCCCAAGAATACGAAGCAACGAATATCTGATGAATCAGGGATATTTAACTAATAACCTGATTCATTTTTATATTCGTCCCCATGTCTAGTTATTACACCATTAAAAGACACGTGAAGTAGTTCTGTGTGAGTATGAAGTCCTAGAGTATGGTGGCTGTCATCTCATTCAGAATTGTATTGTTCTTGTTTTGTAATCCGTCTTTATGTGTGGGATGTTGGCATAAAGCACCTCTACACCCATAGTGGCTAGGATGGTGTCCTAGACATTTTGCTTACTCATTGCTTAGGCAATCCTACTTTTCCTTCTTTTGTCTTTGTTGCACATCTTGCTGCCCTGAAAACTCCTCCCACTATATCGTTGTCTTAAATTTCCAGCAATAGGGTGGGCGAAGGAGGTTGTGGGGCAAAAGGGGATTGATTTTCCAAATTAGGCATCATGTTCTGGACTTTACAAACTTCTTTCACATGAGCCCACTTGCTTCATACGCTGTGGATATAATGTCTCGCTTCTTATGGCCACATCAGGTCACTGAGGAGGTCTCTGTTGAGAGCAATCTCTCTGATGAGATTTAAAATGTTCTGTTCTCATAACCTGTCTGAGAGGAAACCTCTTTATTCTGAAAGGCCCATGGCTGTTGAGTAGGCAGCATTGTGGCCAGTACTATCAACATTTTAAGTTTTGCTTATGATACTATTATTTTCCGCTCTGTTTTCTTGTTGATTTTTGTCAGAAGATGCCTTGAGCATTGCTAGGAGGGAGGTAGCTTTCAAACATTTAAAAGCAATACAGCACTGTGAATGACTGTATAAGCTGTGCAGGTAATGCTTATATATATCTCTGCTAGCTGAATGATTTTTTTTTAATTTGCCCTTTTCAGAAAGAATGTGCTAACTTCATCAAGGTGCTTAAAGCATATAACCAAACTCACTTGTATGTCTGTGGAACTGGCGCTTTCCATCCCGTATGCACGTACATTGAAGTTGGAGGACATCCTGAGGTAAGTGTGTCTAAATATATCCACTTGAAAACAAACATTCTTAATTGACTTTTAGCCATGTCTTCATCCGCTCCTTCTCCACCAGTGTAGTCCACTGCATCTTCCCATTTAGTGGGAGAATCATCAGAAATAAGTCTCTGGAATATTGTGAAGGTTCTTATTTCAGACCTGGTGAATTGATATATTAATTTGCAAATAGAAGTCATAATCCAGCGAATGTTCAGTAGCTTCAAGTCCCATTTTTATGGAACAGATGTAGGCATATTTTCCATCCTGCTGCTGAAATCAATGGAACTTATACATTTCAGACTGGCAGGATTTTGTGATTTTTAAAATGGTTTGTCTGCATCTATAACTAGAAAAAGTATAACCCTTCCATCAAGCTTACAAAACCAGCTGCTTGTTCTCCCTTTTCTGTTAATGACCGATAACTAGCTATCTAATCAGCACCTTTGTTCTGGTTCCAGTTTTGTCCTTAAGTGCTACTTCCCAAGCTGTGGATTATGACCTCACAGCAGCTTTTCCCCATCTGGGGCATACCTGGTATGTCATGTATGTGCTTTCCCTCCATTCTACATTTGTCTGTAGATAGGTTTTAATGAGTCAAGTGAGATCTGGGTCTCCCCCCCCCCCCAATTTATATTGTTCTAAAAATCAAAAGTAAAACACTATCTGGCTATAGTCTTCTAGATATTTATAAGTATGGGAGCAATGGTTCAACACAATTCCCATAGAGGGTCATAATCAGAGGGTTTCCTGGTGGATCTTGCCCCTTATTCCCAGGACCAGAACAAGACATTTTGCTACCAGATATAGAGCAATAAATGACACTTTCACGGCCTCTAAGCCAACGTAATAGTACTTATTAGGGATGGAAGTTTTTGGACCCCAACTCCTAGGATTCACCCAGAATCCCCCAGGCAGAATTCTCAGATTGGGAGCCTCAAAAGAGCAGCCTTCAGAGCAGTTCTCCATGATTCTCCCATGTGCTGTTGAGCCCCTTTGAAAAAACAGGGAACTGCCCTGGAACACCCTGTGACTCAAAGGTTTTTGGGAGCAGTAGTCTTGATGGTTATTAGGTTCTATGAACCTTTCTGAGACCCAGGTAGCATTGTGACTCCCAGGGTGCAGTTCCCTTGTTTTTCAAAGGAGCTTGAAAGCACACAGACAGGAGTGCTGTGAAGGTAGGGAGAGCTGTTCTGAAGCCTGTTTTTTGGGGATTCGCCCTATCAGAATTTTTTCTGGGAGATTCTGGGTGAATTTTGGCAGGGGGAGTTCAAAACATCGAAATCACCCTATCCTTTGCACCAGTGGCCTCTCAAGTTACTTTGTCACATGGAACAGAAATGCTCCCAAGCATCTTTCTCATCACGAGGCCTCACTGTATCTGACAGCAGGGCTGGCCAGCTTGCCTCCGTGTTATGCACTTCTTTGGTCCACAGTTAAGTACAAGCAAGCCATCTTTGTCTGTGTCAAATCACTGGTTGTATCCAGATTGGCTTAGTGTGAGATAAAGTGGTACAGAAAGGCAATAAGAGCCCAAGCCTCTGCTGGTAGATTGCTGCATTCAGATCAGAGCTTGGAAAAGTTACATATGTCCCAGAATCCCATCTGCCTTATATAGAATTATAGTTGTAAAAAGTAACTTCTCAAATTTCTTGTCAAAACATATATATTTTTGAATGAGCCCACTGTAAGTATAGAGTGGGGGTGGGTAGCTCAGGGCCAGCGCACACAACGTGCCTGAATAAAGTTCCAGATTCAATTTCTGAATGTGAAGGGCCTCATGGTCACAATATAGAGAACTAACTTTGAAGAGGTGCGACTACCAGGCTGTATTCGATGAAATGTCCAACAGTCCAATTCAGTCCAAGGCAGTATCATACTTTTGGTAATATGCATGGAGCTGCAGGAACCTGAAAGTGGAATGGAGAGTGGATATGGACCTGGATATTCAGGCATCAGAGAATCCTTTGAAAATAAATTGCATGCTCTAAAACACAAACAGCTGTTCTAAAGACTTGTATCTGATGATGTTGAGCACTCAATTCAGCCAGGACGATATACATAAAAGCAGAAATCCATACCGATATAATTCCTTTTCAAGAATTAAGTATTTATTTTATTTCTAGCTTTAAACAAATAAAGGAAATTATTTGTATATACCTTTTGGCTCTAAAATATCTCCCAAGCCAGCTTACAACTATAAGATATCAGCATAATTTAAAATACTTACAATGCCAAAATAAAGCAAAGCCTGATTTGAAAAAAACACTTATTAAAATCCTGCTAGAACAAAAGTGTCTTAACTGCCTACCTAAAATGGAAGCACAAAGATTCCAGTCTACTCTGTACTGGGAAGAAATTCCATAGTCCAAGCACTCATCTAAATGGTTATGGATCCATCCATCCATCCATCCATCCATCCATCCATCCATCCATCCATCCATCCATCCATCCATCCATCCATCCATCCATTTCTCTATCACCCCATTAGTGCAATGCACTATTCTGGGTGGTTTACAAACTAAAAAGGCAAACAAACACACACGTATTTGCCCTGGTAGTGGAACACAAGTGTCTCAGAAGAAAGTTGATGAGAGGCTCTTATGGAAGATGTATGTGTATGAAGGATGTGTACTGGCTCCCCAACCTGTCCCATGCCCAAAGAGGAGAAGACAGATGATTACCCAACCTGCCCTGCCTTCATCCCTTTTGGAGAGATTCCCACCCGTTCCTTGTCTGTGTCTTTTCTGGATTTCTGGACCTCCGGGGGAGGGGGTGAACATTCCCACAAAAGGGGAAATGCAAACGACATGAAATTTAATGAGGCTCCAGTGGTGTGGGGATCCCTGAGGAGCAGGAAGATGAAAGGGCTTTTGTCCAGGGCAGTCTCCAGAGCAGGGCACTCTTTTATGTTTCCACTTCTTCTTTTCTGGCCCCCAGGGAGAAAGCCTGATCCCATGAGGGAGCAGAATAACTTCCTAAGGCATCCACAGGAAAGAGCATGAGTGACAGGCTGTAAAGGGGCAATGGACACAGTCCTCACTGATTCCTTCTGAAAAGGGCAATGCAGGGAGCCTGCTGTTCCTCCTCAACATCTGGAATTTCACCTCATTGTCTTCCCTTTCTCTGCCTCTTCCTTTTTTGTCCATCAACACTCAAGTGTATTATTCAAGAAAAAAATTAAATTGCTTATCTCTGTCGAGAAAGAAAGATGGAAAGGACCTTCTAGCCTGGTTTCTGGACTTTCTGCCCTCTCTTTCTTATTTCCTTGGCCATATTGAACACAAGGGTTCTGTCCAGGTTCTGCTATTGTGTGCCCCAGTGCCTATTTCCTCTGCCCTGTGAGCCTTCTAGAAATGCACAAATTCCTCTGATTCAGTTAATGTTTCCACATGTGTCTGAAGACAATTTCCATTCTTAATGTATAGTGTGACTGATAAAGATGTACCATGCATTACAATAAAAGAAGAAAATGAATCACAGTAATAAAAAAAAGGGCTGGCAGATAAACAGCAGTCAATAGAGAGGTGTTCTTGCTCAGTCAAAAGAAAGGTCAGGGAATAGAGTTTCAGATGTTCCCTCTGAAAACACAGGTTCACAGCTTGGGTATGTTCCTGGATTCGTGCCTGAGCCTGGATGCCCAGGACTTGTATTCGGTGACCAGGAGTGTATTTACACAATTAAACCTAGTGTGCCAATTAGGTTCATTCCTGGAGATATGTTCTGTGGCCATGGTGACATGTGCCTTAATTACATCCTGTTTGGATTGCTGTAATTTACTCTATATGGAGTTGCCTTTGCAAGCTGTTCAGAAATGCCAGTGGCTCCAAAATGCTGCCGCCATATTGTTCACTGGTGCTGGATACAGGACTCCCATAAGTCTCCTTTTACATATCTACTCACTGCTAATCTGTTTATCGACAAAACTGAAGTTCTGGTTCTGACTTATAAAGCCTTACATGACTTGGGTCCAAGCTACCTAAAAAGACGGCGTCTCCTTTTATGAGCCTGCCCATGTTTTAAAATCATCAGGGGAGGTCTTCCTCTCTGTCACTCTACCCTTACAAGTGCATTCAGTAAGGACACAAGAAGAGAGCTGACATTTTGTCCCCATCTCCTTTTCATAGTGTTTATTTTAATCTTGTAAACTAATTTAGGTACCTTTGAAGAGAAAGGTAATAAATGATAAATAGTTTGAATACATATATAGTAAAACTAAAAATATATAGTAAATAAATATATAGTAGAACACCAAGAAACACACGTCCAGCCACAGATTGCAAGTGCTGTTCCCACAGCAGAAATGGCCCTGTCCTTATCAAGCTACTGCCATCAAGACAGTTGTGCTTGCTTGGAGAAGACAGGAGATCAGAGCATTTGATTCAGAGCTGCCCTTCTCAACCCTACTCCATGTGATGAGGACTGTGCATGTGTAGCCTGAGAGCCCAGATAGGAAACCAGATGTTCAGCTGCCTTTGCTTACTTGATTTGGGTTGTGGTTTATCAATTCACATTCTGTTGGAATCACTGAGGAATTAAATATCCATATACTCGCAAATATGTGGTAATGGAACATCTCTGGTGCCTTCACTTTCTGTTTTATACTTTTCTGCTGTACGGTGTAATATTATTATACCAACACATGTAGGATCTAAAAGGAAGGTAGTTTGCTTTTTTTCCCTCTCACTCTGTCTCTTGCTGTTATGCCTCCAAGGACATTTCAAATCCATAAAACAGATTTGTCTGGTCGCTTCTGAGAAGACACATATTTAATTTATGGAGCTGTTTTTCAGTTGATCCTTCTATTAGAGTTACTCTGTCTGATGTCAGAAGCATATTTACTTAAAAAGCTGCCTTATGGATTTGACATTCAAGATTGCAAATTGCCATAAAAAAATAAAGGCACCATTATTCAGGTGAATGAGGCTACACAATCATTTAAAACTCAGATTTCCATCTTGTAGAAATATTAACAGTGATGTATATCTCCAGTGATGAGTTCAGGCCTATGAATATATTTTCTCTTTTACAGAAAAAAAAAAGTTGAAAAAAAAAGCTTTCTCCTAATGCTCTTACTTCTTGGAATACAGTTGCACCTGGAAGAGAGTTTAGCTCAAGGGTATATTATTATTACCACTATTATTATTTAATACATTGTTTCTCAGATCTCAATTGTTTCTAGACCACACACACACATATGTTCGTGATGGCTTGCTGCATTAAACAGATTTTTGCTTCTGAGTTCCACTTGGGAATTGGTAGACATATTAATTAAGCGAGTTCCCTAAGATGCAAGTCAATCAGTTATTGGGTATCTGCCAAGAAGACAGTCTGGAGATAGATGGCAAATATGAGATCATTTGCTTGTATAATTTTATGAGCAGGCAAGATGACCTGCACACGATAGGCTCTTGGTCAACAATTTATAGAAAGAGAGATTAGAGATGAAAAATTAGCATTTTTCCCCACCAGACAACTGTACTATTTATCTGCAGTGGTTGTCTTCTGTACACATTGTCTTCCCACATTTTTCTTATTGTATGTTATATGCCATGGACTATTGTGTTGGACTGGAACAATTTCTTCCCATCTTAGTTACTGTTAACTGAGTTAGTGATAGATCAAGGCTGCTATTCAATATCCCACTTCTCTGGGAGTATGCCCCACTAAATTCAGTATTAATTCTGCAACTAGGTCTATATAGTGTTGTACTGTATATGATGAGAAGCATTTTTAATCACTCAAAAAGCTGTTTGGGATTTATTAGGGAGCAGGGGATTTGTTTGTGAGAAATGTTTGCATTTTTAGATGTACACGTACATACTGGACTACATTCAGTGTTTCTTTACATGGTGGCTGCAAACCAGTTTTGAAAAGTTTCCCAGCTGTCTAGATCAGGTTGAGGCTGCACAGGGGCTGCAGTGAGGAGCAATTATCAGACCCTTCATGGTGCTAGTGGAGCCCAATGTTTTGCGAGTAGAGCATCACTGATTGATATTGCCCCTAAAAAAAAGTAGTATTGATATGTTTCATGTTGGCTGAATAGCTCAGTAAGTTGGAGCCCTTGGTTGTGGAGCCAGGAGTAAGGAGTTTTATTCCCCACTGTGCCTCCCAGAAGAAAAGCCAAACTGTGTGGCTTTGGACTAGATACATGGTCTCAGAGCAATGCCAGAAGGGGAGACTGGTAAACCGTTTCTAAGTACTCTATACCTTTGACCATCTTGATCAGATTCACCATGGGGGGGGGGAGAAGTGAGTGGTTAAGGCTGAATAATAATAGGATAGCAAGAAGGTCGTATGAAGTGATGGAGATGACTTATGCATGAATTCATTTTTTAGTTAATTGACTAATTAATTGCTTAAAATTGATATGATAATCAACTAATTATCTCCTATTGGGCTGCTTTAGCAAACTGAGGGTGAAATCGGATAGCTGGAAAGGCATACATCTGATTGCACTAGAAAGGTTTGGTTCGCAGGGAGCAATTTCCCTTAAAGCAATCTTTCCATCTGCCGGAATCATTCCAGCCTTCTTAGGCTGGAGTAGACCAAAAGTAGTAGATCTACTGCTCAACCGAAAAGGTCCAGCTTGAGCATGGCTCGGGGTTGGGCTGGAATATGATTCTGTGTACATTGTGTGATTGCCAGAATACAGATTGCACCAGACTGTACCACAAGCAGTCCAAAATGCAATATTTTTCCACGTGTGAACATATTCCTTATTATGTTATTCAAATGCTACTGATCAGATCAACACAACATAGCTTTATTTCTCATGAGCTTGCAAATATATTATCAAAGACAGTTTTCTGCCAAAGGAAACTAACAGTATGGAAACTAACAACTAATTAATATGGAAACTAACAACTAATTAATATGGAAACTAACAAAGCCAGTTTTCATATTATTATTTTCTTCATTTAGCAGTGATGGATCAATCAGTTTCTGTTTTTCATTTCTCCAATATTAAATTCAATTTATCTCATTTCACATCCATGCCAAATTTTCAGTTTCAATTTTAAAAAATAATAATCTGTACAAAAATACACATATATTTCTCCTGGTATATGTATCGATAATATACACATTTTTGTTTTCATTTTATACTAATGAGTGTAGGGGTTACCCTGGCTTTTTTGTTTTGTTTGCCTGTTCACTGTTCAGTCATTAAGAAAGTATATACAGCCCTTACCTCTTGAAGGGCGGAGGCTCACCCTGCCTCTCTCTACTATCGCACTGAAGACATAAATATGACTATCTGAAGGGAAGGAAGCTGTTTCATCCCAGTAGACTCTCCATGTGAGCCAGAACCTTTAAGAGAAGGGTTGCTCATCTAAAGTGCCCCTACTTTTTAAAATGTATCTCATTATGAACTTGGGAATGGCCTCTTTGATATTACACCTGTCTGCCAAGTTAGAACATCGAGGACAGGGTAGAATGTGGCTTGCACCTGTATTTCCATGTGGGGCTGTACTTGTGTGCAATTGGCACACATTTGGTGACCACAGCACCTCTTTGGATGAGCTGCCCTGATTTTACCACTTGTGATGAAAGCAGGTACAGGCCCCCTATATATTACCCTTCTTATACTGGACAGCACACTGGATTTCAGAGACTTGCTTTCATCCCATATACCTTTTTCAAAATACCACAAAAAGCATTTGTAGCACAATCAATATTAACTAATTGACCTTTATGTTGTGTTTTAATCAGGATTTGATTTTCAGTTTTGAACTGTAGCATGGTGACCTACTTTGAGCACTTTTTAAACTGAAAGTTGACAAATAAATTAGATAAATAGACAAATAAGTAATAGTAGAAATGCTGCATGCCATAAAACTCTCTTACTTTTGCCTAGTTATATCACTACTGCTGCTGCTACTGCTACTACTACTACTACTTTATTTATTTATTTATTTATTCAATTTGTATCCGGCTCCCAGTAGTATCACAGCACTACTCTGAGTGGGTTACAAAACATATCATAGAAAATAAAAGTAAAAATAGAGACATTAAAACCAAAAACCTATAACCCTACTACTACTGCTGCTGCTGCTGCTACTACTACTACCTCTACTACTGTTTCAGCTCATATGCCACTTTTTGGGTGGTTTACAATGTAAACTGGAAGAAACACTTTGCCTCCCAGTGAGCTGGGTACTCATATCAATAATGCTTCTGTATAAGCTTTGTAGAAATGTTAAAACATGGAAATCATTAAGGGAGCAGAGAAAAGAAGGAAGTAGTAAAATATCTTAATATAAATAAACAGAATGGAAGAGCTTGCAAACCATCAATATAGAGGTCTCTGAGGTTTTTGGCTTGCATCATTTCCATGTAATAGTATTATATAGTATTCTTATGCATATATAAGTTGATTAACTCTCTTTGTGTGTATGTGTGTGTGAAAAGGCAGTCTTCTGCTGTTCTGTTTGAAACTGTTTCAGACAATGAAAGTCTGAACCGTCAATGTGCATGACAAGATAAATTGTGTCATTATAGGAACCCCATGCCATTCATCAGCTTTGAAAAGCTGTTTTGAAATTCACATCTTCCAACTTGTATGTACATTGAGAAGTAGAGTTGCTGAACAAATGCTAAGATGGCTTACATTTAGATGTCTTCCAGATCTAGTAATTAAAACACACCATATTTTGTGATTATTTATATTTATAAACTTCACAGCACAATGAGATGGAATTTAGCAATATCTTGGAATTGGACAAATTCCAAAATTTCTGTATTTTTCAGGCTTCTATGCCATATCCTCAGCTTGTGTAGACTAGTAACACTGCATTGCTATTACTCACATTAGGCTGACCTGTTCTAATTCATCATTTGTTGAAGTGTCTTTCATTTGCTTTGAACTGATGTAGAACTGGTTTATGTTGCAGCTAATTTCTCTTTTCTGAATAATAATACTAATATCTTAGATTTATGATGCCTGTAAAATCTGAAATTACAGCCTTTGAAGTTATGTAATATTACCACCTATAATATTTTCTTCTTCCAATCACTAAACAAAATGTTTCATATGGCTCTCAACATTCAGCTGTATCGTGTCTTCTACAATAGACACTCTCATGTTTCTGATTAGATGAAATACAGAATACATTTCCTCCAAAAGGAAAAAAATCAACATCTTATGGTGACCTTCCAAATCTCTTTTATGGTTCACAGTGAAGGGCCATCCTTTAGTTTAGGGAAATAACCTAGAATCCAGAAGCAAAAAAAAGGGCTTCAGTCTCACAGGTTGGTTCTCTGGAGAGCAAGTGAAGTGTTACAATGTCATAGTTATATTTCATGCTTTATCAGAGAATGCATATTATAAAACTATCAGGCTTATCTGGTCTACATTTATTGTTGCAACAATATATAACAGAATTCCCCCTTCTGGCTTCAGAATTAAGTATCTGTTAAACTGATGTTTTAAATTGTACAGTGAGGTTCACACGGGTCATGCTAACCTGCTTTCTCTCCAATTTATGGTACTTGTAACTGACATTTATGGCACTCTTCAATCATTTCAATAAGCAGGCAATTTTAAGAGTTCCGAGATGAGAGGATACTATTAGAGAACAAGCACCTTTTTGCCATCATATTTAAAACTCTAAGCATAATTATAGCTAACAGACAAGGCCAGCCTAGTTAATTCACTCTCCATTCATTACTGTTGCATTTATGTAACTTTACAAAATAGGAGATATGTACCACAATCCTGGACATGTTTACTTACAAGGAAACTAAACTGAATTTGGTTGGTCTTCTTAACCAACCGAGTGTTTCTATCTCCTGGATTACAGTAAATAGTAAGATTGCCTTTGATTTAATCTCTGTTGTAACTTTGGACCCCCAGTTACTGTCATTAGAAGGTGAAGGTGAAGTTGAAGTTGAAGAAGAAGAAGAAGAAGAAGAAGAAGAAGAAGAAGAAGAAGAAGAAGAAGAAAGTTTTAAAAACCACCTGGGATGCAGGCCACGTATTGCACATTGCATACATGGCAGTCTTTTTGGCAAATACTGTTCGCATGCTGTGGAAGAATATGGAACAAGAAAGGCAATTTTGCAAGGGAATCACATCCTCCAAGTCATGGGGAAATAAATCATAAAGAAACACGCAAGTCAGAACATACAGTTTTGTGATAGAAAGTCCCATCAAAGATGATGGTGGCTGCTGCTAAGTCACTATTCAAGCAGGACATTCAGGATTGGATTATCCCACTTGTTTTTTGTCAAGATTAGCAGTGGTCAACAGGGCTGTAAATCCTTGCTTTTTTCTTCCTTACATATAAGGATGAGGAATAACAAGATTCTTCTCCTTGCTAGCAAAGATGGTGAGGAATTTCCTGATACTCTCAACAGAGTTCTCATACGGGCAACAGCACTGTTCTGTGCAATAATTGTCCACTTGTGCTGATTGCCCCAATCTAGGCTGGATGCTCCTTGATTTAAATATTTGAAGCACTAGATAGACTACTTGCATCTTTCTTAACCATCAGTGAAACCTTGCTTTCCTTTCCTTTTCACAAAAGGACTTCACAGACATGTTGGCTGAAGTCAAGGAATATGGTGACGTTCTAAAATTACCCATTTAAGTTTTTTATCATCTTGAGACAGCCCAACTCAATTAGGACAAGAAATTTAGCAAATATTATTTTCATCCCTAGTGGTCAGGCTGATGGTTGAAGATGGAAAAAAGCTGATAGAACTCAAGCAGAGCTATTTGGTGGTTATGGTAGTGGCCGCAACAGCTAGAATCATTTTCAGTGCATCTTATGAAGGCAACTCAGAAAGACAGAACTTGATAAGATTATGAGGATAGTCATATAGGGTGGGGCCGAGCAGTCAGTAGCAGCTTGGCTTTCAACATAGAGGCTAGTTGGGAAGGCACTGAAGTAGGAGCACATACAGGTATGGCACCATGTGTAGTCAAAATGGGAAATGATTTAGTCCCATGAATGTGTGCGTCTCAACCTAGGAATCTACTTTCATTGCAGCACCATTGCCTCCTCCTCCTCTTCTCCTCTTTTGACAGACAAAAACAGATCTCAGAGTGGAGGGCACAAGGTAGGCAAGATCTAAGGAACTTCCTCTTAATCATTTGTCTTGATAGCACTCAAAAAGAACAAATACAGGTCTCTGTATTGATAGCTCCCTCTTTAGATAAGTTGCTTCAGTGGGGTAAAGAATGTTAGAATCTAGCCACTGGCATTCCATGTGTGAGCTTTTTAAAACATTTCAAGTTTCTCCAAATTATTCTGGATCAAGAGTTGACTTTTTAAAATCTCTGGAATAAGAATGTGAGTTTGTCTCTTTCTTTAAAAATGACTGATTGATCACATTTTGAGACCACCTGATAACTAGCATTCTCTAGGCTGTGTGTTAAAACAGAACATTCAAATGATAGAAATACAGTGGTGCCTCGACTTACAGACGTCCCTACTTACGAAAATTTCGACTTACGAAAAGCTCCGGCCGCAAAATTTCGACTTGCGGCCGGAGCTTCCACTTACAAAATAAAAAAGGCAGGGGAAAAGGGCAGGAAATTCAAACCGTTGGTGGCGAAGAGGCTGCTTCTTCGCCTCAACGGTTAGGAAAAGGGAGGCTCAGCCTCCCGGGCTTCCAGTGCCACCACGACCACCGCCACCGGAGGCCTCACCGGCTTCCCTGCCACTGCGACTGCGGAGGCAGCGGTGACCCAGCGCTGGGAGGCTTGAGCTGGCCGGGTTTCTTTGGCCGCTTGCCCCCGGCCGCGGCGGAGGCAGCGGTCGCCCAACGCCAGGAGGCTTGAGCTGGCCGGGTTTCTTCGGCCACTTGCCTCCCGGCTCACCTCCCGCTCACTCCTCACCGCCCTCCACCATTTGAATTTCCCGCCATGGGCCCACGGAAGGTGGCACGGAGCAAGCGGAAGGCGAGCCGGGAGGCGAGCGGCCGAAGCACCCCAACCAGGCTCAAGCCTCCCGGCGGTGGTGGTCACAGCAGCAGTGGAAGCCCGGGAGGCTGAGGAGGCTTTGGACAGGTAAGGTGCTCCTTTTTAAAAAAAAGTTGTTCTGGGTGGGTTTTGGAGGGTAGGTTTGGGCTTGGGGGGTTATATTTCTGTGTTTTTTTTTTTTTTGTTTGTTTGTTTTTTTTTTTGTTTTTTTTTTGCAGTCCCAGTGTGGGACTTGCTCCAATTTTTATTTTTGGATTTGTTTGGTTTTTGTTTTTGTTTTTTTGCAGCCCCAGCGTGGGACTTGCTCTGTTTATTTTCTTTCTCTTTTTTTTTGGTATTTTTTTCTTCGGCCGGAACGGATTAATCGGTTTTCAATGCATTCCTATGGGAAATGGTGCTTCGACTTGTGAAAATTTCGAGTTGCAGCCACCGTTCCAATACGGATTAATTCCGTAAGTCGAGGCACCACTGTATTGTCCACAAATAATACCCTTTAAGTGTGCACATGTGTTTGTGTGTGCGTATGTGTGTGTGTACTGGGTTCCTGGGATGCAATAAGGAGACTAAATGTTTCTTAGTACTAGTGTGGAGCAGTATCAAGCTGTGGATGAGATAACCCTGTATTCACCCAGGAGATAAAATATTACAGAATGCAGTGTGTGAAGAAACAGAACATGTTCCAACTGCACTCATGATCAGGTATGCCCCTTTTTTAGAATGATGAAATGCCGCAATAATAATAATAATAATAATAATAATAATAATAATAATAATAATAATAATAATAATAATAATAATAATAATAATAATAATAATAATAAACTAGCACTACTTCAAATGCATACAAACCCATCCGCCAAAATTCTTTGACTACCAGCACTGTTTTCTTACTGTATATTATACAACAGATCTCCAGTGCTAAGAAATGCTTATTGATTATAACTCCACGTTGTATACAGTGTGCCACAGCTGAATGACTTCCATGAATGAGAAACTAAAGCCAGTCAACAGACTCATTAGGTCCAAAGAAACAAGCTCAAGAACTGTGGGAAAACTTTTGTCCTGGCTCACGAAGAGAGAAAGGGAGGAGGAGGAGGCAGTACTGCTGCAGTGAAGGCAGATTCATATGTTGTGACACACATATCCAATGGGCTAAATCATTTTCCTCTTCGACCACACATTGTGCTGTAGTTGTGTGTACCCTTGCTTCAATACCCTCCCCAATGTAAGATATGGCCCATAGATAATAACAAGTTGAAACCATGGGGTATGAAAGATTCAAGTAATTCTTTACCATTTATCATATATACCCCCTCCCCATATATAACTGTTTTTAAAAAGTAAAAAGTTATTGTTCATAGTACAAAAACTATTGTTCACAGTTCCCTATCACAATTGTTTTACCTCTTTTATGAACCTTAGTAACCAAGAGAAAGACGCACCCTCTAGGCTTTATGGCTGTATTTTTCTCTTTTCCTCACATCTGAAATGTAGCTTAAAATGTCCTGCTGTAGAATTTACACAGCATGGATTTTCATCAGTCTTATCACAGGTGGTGGAAACTTTTGTGGCATTCCCAGTTTCAGTGTTATCCATTTATAGAATTGTTTAGTTCTAGGAAATTAATATTTACACTGTATCTTCAAGGCTGCTTTTTGAGGGAAACCAGAGTGATGAAACTGATCAAAATCACATACCTGATTACACACATGAGTACCAAGTCAATTCTCATGTTTCCAAGAGGTCCTTGGAAAAGGCATATTGGCAGGAATGGAATGATTCTTGGAAAACTCAGGAATGTGAATCCTTGCTTATCTCATCCTCAAACAAGGAACCACAAAATTATTTCCATCACCTCATCTGTGGGCAAGGTATCTTGTGGTGTTCTTAAGCAAAGAAAACAATGAGAATAAGTACAAGATTTTTCTACAAATTAAGCAAAATTGTGCAAATAGTGCTTTAATGCTGAAACATCATCATTATGCAAAATGGCAATGGCTATTGCTTGATCTTTTTGCAAACATTTAAAGAGTAGAAGCATTGGAGGGGTTGCTCGCATTTTTAAAAATAATCAGCTTGTTCTATGCTAGCTACATGTGCTTGCTTGTCTTCTCAAAGGGAAAGGATACTCGGTTTGGAAAGGGACAATTTGTGCAAATTGAAGAGACCTTGATGAGGAAAAAAAAATAGCACTCCTTGTCTTTGCCCTGTCCTGAAGTCAAGTATTATATACTCGAGTATAAGCCAACCTGAATATAAGCCGAGGCACCCAATTTTACCACAAAAAACTGGGAAAACTTATTGACTCGAGTATAAGCCGAGGTACTGATACGGATGATGTTGCTAGTATGCTTGCCTTCGGTATGATGTTTTTTGGTATTGGTATGGTTGTTGGGGCTTTCTGCACCTGCGCAGGATGTATTGAGGGTAAAATAGAAGATAATAGAAGAGAATACTCGCTGTTAGCTCTGTGTGTTCCTATATGTCTTTCCAATGCGGTGGAAAAAAGGAACTGAGGGGAAGATTGGAGGGCGGAGCTTGCGCTCCAAAGGGGGGATGTCTCATTGTCATTTGGACATAGACTGCTATTATCCTCCCAGCACTGTGTCTGCCTGCGGAGTCTGAAAAATGCAGTGTACTTAACCCGGGTCATCGGACCACCCACAGAGGCTGCAGGCGCCCGTAGATGAGCGGGGGAGTCCAGAGAACACCCTCACTGCAGGGGAGAACATGTAATTTTGACACTGACTCGAGTATAAGCTGAGGGGGGTGCTTTTTCAGCAAAAGAATTGTGCAGAAAAACTCAGATTATACTCGAGTATATACGATAATCTCATGGTACTGGGAAATTTCTCATTGAGCTGTCTTAGTGATTTGAATCTCCAAGAATGTAGAATATAGCAAGTAGTTATTACGTCCCTAATTGTGGGAGAAATTGGAAAGAATCATGGTTCAGTTGAAGATCATCTGCCCAGAAAAGTCTAAGTTTAGTGTCTAAAATTTTGAATTATAGAATCTCATTCAGGATGGCTAGGAAAAAAGCTGTGTCTTTAAAGCTAAAGACCTGCTTCTTGATGGAGTTGACAGTGTGATGGCATGCGAAATTCACATGCATTAAAAAAATGGTTCTAAGCAACATTAGCAGAATGCTATTGGTGTTTACATAACTTACCACAGCTAACTGTGGCTAATTAATGAGGTGGTGGGATATGTCTCAGTCATGTACTGCAACCAGTGCTCCTCGGCACTTTGTTAATTATTTACAGTTGGCCACAGCAAGTTAATGCAAATTTTAAAGGATCACCAGTAGAATTCTGGCCATTGTTTTAAGCGTGATTCTCATTGTCTTCATGGAAACTTTGAAATCTAAGGTGAAATTTGTTGTCCAAAGTCACATTCCCACTTAAAGAAACATCCTTGCTTTTCTTTAGTAGCCAGAAAACTCAGCACTGTCACTTCAAAGCAAAGTACCTGAAAACATTCTCCCAGTACTGTTCCTGTGAGACATATACAAAGTTTCATTCAAACACCTTAAGAACATTGCAGGAAACCCTGCCCAAACTCTTTGATCTGGGTGAAAAACAAAAGCCACCTAGCCTCTGTGGAAAAGACAGTAATACAGGTTTAATTGAGGAAATGAATTGGAGATAGATAGAATAAAGTGATTTTAGATTTAGGGCAGTGAGAGAAATTGAAAATATGCAAGGCTATGAGCTACATAACTTCAGAGATCTTTATCTGAGCTACATTATGTAACTTCCTGGATCATGCCATGAAGGCATATGGCTGACCCTGAACATTTTTGTAAAATCACATTTTAAGTGCAACTTGTGCTGCTAAAGGAAGCACCTGCTTTCTGTCTGGTCATCTTATGTTCCTGTTTCAGATATCTTGTCAAGAAGACCTTTAAACATTTTAGTAGAAGGAAATAGTAGGGGTTGGGCTGGTCATAAAAAATCTAGTTCTCTTAGTGGCATAGTCATGACCTGAATTGATTGTTTGAAAGAGTTATATCCTTAAGGATGGTGATTTTGGAAGTGTTGGTGGGATGTGGGAGCCTTGTGGGTCACCACAGTGATGCTAACAGTGAGTGCAATGGAAGGATCTTAAGCATCTAGAGAAGGTGGCTGAATCTCAGACTTTTGCAGAGTAAGGTTCTCTGACTTTAGCTGGTGCCTTGCAGGGCACGTGAGACCATCTGACCCTCTCTAAGGAGACTCCCTGTCTTCCCATTCCTTTCGACACCATTTACCACTGCCTCTGCATCTTTCTGTTTTATTTGCAATTTTGTTTCACTGCCTCTCTTCTGCCTTCATGTGTGAGAATGGTACAGTGTGTAACAAACGTGACATCTGAGACTGAGAGCTCTTTCAAATGGAGCATTTGTTCTCTGTAATCTCTTGACATGTTGCTGATGATGCTGGCATTTTCCCTGCCATCCATATGAGGTAAAGATATAATGTGACAAAATCCATTCCTTGCTGTGCTTTTTTTTCTTTCCCCCTTCTGATGGCATTGTTTATTTTATTCTGGGGTTGATTCCAGAGTTGGAGTAGTTTATGACACTTCTATTGAAATTAATCATTTCCATATTCAGAACTTTCAGGATGGAAGCTTTAAATTAGCCTCAATGTGACAGAGAGAAAAACAATAGCTCTGGAAGAGAAGTTCCAGCGGGGAAATTGATTTCTCACACATTTTTGAAGGATCTCTAGAATCAACTAAATACGAGCCTTTTCCTGAGAATTGTTTTTAAAACTAAAGTTTGGACAGAGATCCCAGTAAGCCCCATGCTTCTTTGCTACAAACAGGGATGAATCAGGATGAAGAGGGTAGGAACTTTTGCATTATCCAAAAGAGTCCTAATATAAAGGATGATGTTGACTGTAGACATGCGTATCTGTGCCATTGGTCATCATATAAATAAAGGCTGGTAACCACAAAGATGAACTGGATTTCCTTGCTGGTGTAAGAGACAAACTCAGTGTGTCAACAGCACTGTCTTTTTAGGATGGCTGCAAGTACACAACTTTGCAAATTTGATTGTTGTGAATGGCTGTTAACATGCTCCACAAATCCACAAATATTGCTTTGCTCAAGGAAAATCCCAAGAAGAAGAAGAGCTGGATGAGGGTTGCTTCACCCCATTAGATTTTGTTCCACATGAAAGTGAGGAGGATTATGTTTGTCTGAATCACTACAGAAGCTGAGGGAGCTGCCACTCCATCATGTGATCAACCTTTTCAAAAAAAGAAGTACAAAGCCAGTACGAGGTATGATGGAGACAAAACACAGATAGAAAAGGAAAGCAGATGGCCACATAACCCCTAAAGGAGGCACCAGATGCTCTTTGCACGATGAAGATCTTCTTTGGAGCCTAAACCTTCGCCTTAACATACGGTTTTCAGATGCCTCCCAACTTGCTGGAAGAATTGTAAGCACAGGCTGCAGTATTAACTTTGTGGAGCTGCTGAGGTTTTTGCTTTCCCTTGGGTGTTTTTAGCTGGAATCATGAAATGTCTGCGTGGCTTCCTTTATGCTTTTCAAAAAGGAAATGAAAAAGTGTTGTTGAACCTTAATGGCAAATGGCATTGATTATTTTCTGAAGCCACTACTCAATAATGATACCTTTTTTATAAGTCCACCAAAACACGCTGTTGCAGATATGGCACCAACCACTGAAACCTGGAACTGTTTTACTGTCTGCAGAATTCTCTACAACCGACATTTACTAGCAACTTTTTTTTAGAAAAAAGAAAACTATGCGATTACACCTAAAATCCAAACCATGTGTCAAATAAGTACTTTATTGTCTCCACTTCTTCTGTTACACAGTGACTGGTTCCAAGGTGAACTTTCTGCATGACTAGGTGCCATTGTTCAGACAGGTACTGTGTTAGGTACACATTGAAAAATGGAATACGTATGTTTGTGTGTTTTTAAATTAACTAGCTGTTTGATCTTCTAATTCCTCTTGGAGTGATTTGCTGAGGACTGAAGTACTCATTACAACGACAACAGTACCACTGCCAAAAATGTCAGCCTTGTGTTCTGTTGCCCCAGCTACTCTGCCATACCTAAATGAACTTCCCCATGTCATTATGACAGACATTTTCCTCATGGGGACCATTGATGTGCAGCTAGGAAAGGAAAATATACCCTGTATACAAGTTATATTGAACTCGAACTAGACAAGGAGAAATGACTTGATATGGAGCTGCGATTTTGGGAAGCCTTGCTTTGTTCGTAGTGCATTGTTTCTTTATTTTCCATATGAGAAGAGAGTTGTAAAACAAATGCTTCATAAGGTGTAAAAAAGCAAGACAATAATGCTTGCTTTTTTTTAATACAAAGAAAAGTTGGAAGGTAGCTTATATGGGTTAACATAATGCATATTGATTTAATTTGTCCCCTTCAAGGACAAATTGGAGCTGACCAATTTCATCAGAAGGAGCCAAGAGTTGAGTCAATATGTGGTTTTGGGTGTAAAAGCATTCACAGCTTTTATTAGTGTAGTGTTTCATATATATATGAAAGGCTTTGCAGGAAAGTAGAGAAAAGGTCGGATTATTGATGCTTTTCCTTTTGCTTGGATCTGATCCTAGAAACCACCATCCCAGCATGTAAGTCCTCAAAATAGCACACAGCGGCAAACTCAACTGTACCAGCTCTACTTGCAAACTGATCAAAGACACTGTGTCATTGTAGAAGATGAGGCCAGCACTCCATGGCTGTGACAACTGCCATTCAGTAGATATATTGGAATAATGCGGCACAGAGGTGGACTTGGTGTGGGGAAGTCTGTTGTTGTTGGTCGCATGGGGTTTTTTTTATTTCACGAAAAGCACATGCTGAATCACTTGGGTAGCTGATGGGAGAGACATGAAGGGAAGGGGAGAAGCACAAAAAAAGGAGGAAAGAGAACATAAACATGAGAAGATTGCAGAGAAGAAAAATTAGGGATAAACAGAGAATCTCAAGAGAAGAAAAAGCAATTACGTATCTAGTTCCACAATTTGGCAATGGAGAGAGAAAAAATGGAATGGGTGAATTGTGTTAAGTTTAATCCTGTTTAGGTATTATCAAAACTCCCATTTGAGTGTTAGAAACCATGGTGAATACCCAAGCATAGAGGGCAGTGCACTAGCCATGCCCCCTACTATCGCATATCCATCACCCTTCTACATGTGGAGTATGACAAATCTGAAGAGGAGTTCTGTCTTGCTCTGAGCCAAATATGGGGACATATGGACAAAGGGTTTTTCAGTTATGATTGGAATTCCAGACGGCAACATCTTTCATTTTCATCCTTTCCAAGTTCTCCCATTTTCTCACCCACCCTTTTTCATACCAAATAAATCTGCTAAGAGGAAAAAGGAAGGACAGGAGCAGAATGCCTTTTGGTTGTCAACTATAGGAGGCTGCTGTCTGGAAGCACCCACAATGTCTTCTGGAGCAGTAGTTAACACTCATAATTTTAGTGCTATAGTTTGAAATCTAAGATTAGCAGCTCAACCTGTCATAAGGTTCACGTATTATTAAGAATGGTCGTGTGACAGCAGTGAAGGATAAGGAATTTTAGTATCAATAAACTCAAATTGCAGCATGAGAGATATAAAAAGCATTCTTATATCATGGTATATATTATGTCATCTCCCAAAAGTTGTTTGGTTGACCTTGGGTAATCAGTTAGATACTTCTGCAATCTTTTTTGTAAGTTCTACATATTTCAAAAAGTGTCAGATGTAATAAATACTTTTAAACAGATGTTTGAACAGTGTTGGAATGGCAAGACCATAGGGAATTGAAGCATTTATATGTTCATGCTTTTGTCTGAATACAGCCTTACTCAGGATAATTTAAAAGAAACTTCAACAATATATTTTTCAGTGGTTAAGTCTTGGGTATATGTGCTATGCACGTTTTACTATTAATCTAGTATAGGAAGGATTCCTTATAAGGCAAATAAGACTTTTCAAATTATCTGGGTTGAAATTAGTTTAAAAAAGATAGAGAGAACAGTTATCTGAAAATAATTTATTTATATTTCTGTAAAATCAGAGGAAATATTTATGGCCTTGAAATTCTGACAGGGCTCAGGTTAAAATAATAATAATAATAACAACAGTAATGGGGAAATCATATGAACAGGATGTCCTTATGTTGAATTTGGCATAGTGTTTATTCTCCTCAATAAACAAGGGGAGGAGGATTCAGAAAAAAATCTGCAGGTGAAGGCAATAAGAAAATAACTATTAAATAACCTTGTCCTTGGAAGTTAAATGCTAGGGGCAAGTGAAGCCATTCTTACTTTCTATATGTTTGCCCTTAATGTGCATAGCACTTTACAGAGATTCAGAAGTTTCAAAAAAATAAAATAAAAATAAAGACTCTGCATCAAGGGAGTTTATGGTGTAAGGGCAGAAAAATACATCTAAGCAGTTTAGAATCTTGTTGATTTAGCATATGCTTCAAAATGATCCCTGAAAACTTGATAGTGGGGGAGACAATCAAACTTGATGGGTGGACAAGCAATGAAAGCAGATGCAGTTACATGCAGTGGATGCCATTCTGTCCCTTCAGCGCTGCTTGGAGTCTGTGCTGCAATGGATGCAGGAAAATGGGCTGAGGCTGAACCTGGACAAGACGGAGGTCCTGAAGGTGGGTGGCCCCACCATCAGCGGTCTGGGAAACTCTCTCTCATTTTGGGGGGGTGACTCTTACCGCAAAGAGTGAGGTTCGCAGCTTGGGGATCCATCTGGACCCGGCGCTCACCATGGAAACTCAGGTGGCGTCAGTGGTCCGTACCGCCTTTTTTCATCTTTGGCGGATAGCCCAGCTGCGTCCCTATCTTGATGTTGGGGCGCTCACCACCTTGGTACATGCGCTTGTAATCTCGAGATTAGACCACTGTAATGCACTCTATGTGGGGCTACCTTTGAGGTTGATGCGGAAACTCCAAATGGTGCAGAATGCGGCAGCCAGACTCCTTAGTGGAGTGAGAAAACATCATCATATCTCCCCCACTCTGGCCGCTTTGCATTGGCTGCCCATTCGGTTCCGCGTTGACTTCAAAGTTTTAATGCTTACGTACAAAGCCCTAAACGGTTTAGGGCCTCGATACTTGGCGGAACGCCTACTCCCACCAAAATCTACCCATATCACTCGATCGAGTCAGGAGGTGAGGCTGAGGAGCCTGACGCCGAGGGAGGTCCGGAAGGAAAAAAACAAGAAACCGGGCCTTCTCGGCAGTAGCTCCTCGACTCTGGAATAATCTCCCTCCGGAGATCCGTGCGGCCCCTTCGCTGGGCATCTTTAAAAACCAACTGAAAACTTGGATGTTTAGGCAGGCCTTCCCTTCAGCTATTATTTGATTTATTTTTATTTTTTATTTTTTTCTCTTTCCATCTTGAATAACTCTACTATTGATGTCTAGATGTTGTTATATTTTATATTATTATTATATATGTTGGAAGCCGCCCAGAGTAGTCAATTGACTAGATGGGTGGGGTATAAATGCAATAAATAAATAAATAAATAAATAAATAAATAAATAAATAAATAAATAAATAAATAAATAAATAAATAAATAAATGTAGGGGAAAGAAGCACAGTGCACTCTTATGTATGTGTACATCACCACCACCACCCAGTTCTTTATGGGCATTTCTCCCTAATAAGTGTATTTAGGAATTCAGTACAGCCTATGAAGTGAATCAAAGGGCACATCCACATATAGCTTGTTATCCAAATCACTTTTGGTGCTGTCTGGTTTGAATCAAATCACAGATTACACATGTGTTTTGACTCAGAGTGATCCATCCCACTCCTTTTTAGAGTTGTCCTGCTCCTTTCTGACAGAGTGGTAGGGTGGCCATTTTGAGTAATTGGCCTGTTCTGTGGCCCATATGGACGGTTATCGGTATTTCTGGTTTGTAGTTCAGTTGGTGCCCATCTCTACTGTGCATACATAGAGGATGGTGAAGCCAAGAGCAAAAGGGTGGGGCTTGCTCACCCTTCTGTATCCATCAAAATAAGCTAGCCCAGACCCAACAATGCTGCCATGAGACTTTGGGCCTTTAATAAAAGCATATGATTTTCAGAACTACCCACAAGAACTCGATGCACAGCCTGAAGAAGATGAATTATCATTGAAAGTTAGCTGTCTGTTTCTTTGGTTTTTAGTGTTCTAATAAAGGTATCACCTGCTCCTGCATTTGTATTGTTTTGGAGACCACATGGCCCTTTTCTGATTCCCCCCCCCCCAAAGATTTTAAGTGTGAACTAGAGCGCTTCAACTTTCCTTGTCTGGAGTGCCCAAAGTCTTCAAAGAAAAAGTTGGTTTAAAATAAATACAATTTAGGGAGGGATATGTTTATGTCAGAACCAAGAGGGATAGAGCAGTTTGAAGACTTGATACAGATAGCTCTAGAGAGAAGGGAAGTGACTATGACACATCATGGTGAGAATCCTACTGCATTCTCACACATTTCAAAGAGGAGTCGTATAAGCCAGTACTGCAAACTGACAACATGTTGGGCATCTGCCTGCTAATTTGCTTGGCCACATGCCACCACACACATAGCATGCATCCTTCAATTAACGGTAATTTGCAACACCAGTTTCCATGTTTCTCCTTCCTCACCTTAATATCAGAATGAAATATAGTAGAACCGTGGTATTCGGAAGGGGTCCATTCCAAGCCCCTGCACAGATGCTGAAAAAGACAGAAGTATCAAACCCTATGCATTGCATGGTCTCTGGCTCCCTCTAGTGGCCAGTTCTGGTACTTACACCCTGGAAATAGATATAAATATGTATTTCTGGGGGGTTATATTTAGTATTTTCAGGCAGCAGATAAGTGAATCAGTGGATAGTGATCCTGCGGATAGGCGGTCGTCCTGTAACTGAGTCTTGATTGAGCCAGTAGTTAGCCTTGCAGTTTGCGAACTTCACCATGAAAACTATGAATGTAACTTAGTTTTGCAGCATCATACGAATAATAAAAAAGAGTTGTTATGACGATATGTGGAGTACTGCATCCTTTTGCACAGAATAATTATACCTAATCTTTGCACACATGCATTAGGGAAGGAGATTCAGTTTCATACTGGAAGAGCATGGGACCATCCATGGGACTGAGACATTTCAGTCTCGCAGCATCATGTTTTGTTGCACTACTCACACAACAGCAGTATTGTGACCTGAAATATTAGACACTTGCTACATACAGGATCCCTCCCCCTTCACATCCTATGTCATTTTTTCAGTGAGCTGTGATGCAGAAATGTGATCTGGTTGTCAGACGGTTGATCTCATTTGCAATTGGAAGAAGTGGGCCTTGGAATTCTCAATGTAAAATTAACCCTTTGCCCTCCCAGCCCAGAAATAACGAGGTGAGACACAGGTTAATAGTTGTGGGTTAAAACTTTATTAACTTTAAATACTTAATAAAGTTGTGGGTTAAAACTTGGGCCACAACTTTATTAACTATTTAAAACTATATCCCCCAAAATACAAGGGGGCCTACCGTAGTGTGATATTCTTCAGTGTCCAGATAATCCTAGATCTCCGGACACTACCTAGAGCAGGGCGAGCTCCTATATCTGAATCGTGCTGTCCGCTGTACAGCACGCCTTCAGGTGCTCTCTGAAATTGTACCCCCCAACCAACTCCTCCCACTGAGCCTCGTGACCCTAAGTGGGCAGGTGGCTGAGAGGTCCTCCCATGTAAAACCACCTCTCATCTGATAGCCGATTGGTTCGTCTTGACAGAGAGATGGCATAATTTTTGCACCACATGTCAACCATGAACTCACCTGAACTTTTTTCTTCGCACTACCCGAAGCTGCGACTGATAAGGACTTTAACTAACAAATCTTTTGAACAGTTTATAAACTGCACCCAGTAGGTAAGGATGGGATGGGTGAAAACGCACCTGCAACCAACGGTCAATTTAGGATGCAGGCCAAAAATTCCCATCCGGCTGTGAAGGCAACCAGCTAATCTCACTCTAAATCTAAGGGTGGGTGGGAGGGATTGCTCACTCAAACGGCAAAGAGGCTGAGCTGGAGGAATCGAGCCTTCTTAAAAGCTCCTTCCCCCTCCCCTCAGAAAGCATCATCATCCAAGTGTGAGACCACTCTCCGAGTGGGAGAGCAAAGCGTCCCCGCCATAGTGACTCTGCACCATGGTGGAGCGGAAATTGGTGATACAACTCTAGCTAATCCTCAATGCTTTGGAATTCTCATGAAGTCAGAAAATGCTAATAATCATGCCATTTCCCCCCATTCTGCCTGGATGCAAGTTAAAGGCGGGCTTCAGTTTCAACACTTCTACTTTGAAATCTTTAGTTGTGATTAAACAGTTTTGCTTATATTTTGCTTCTGATAGCAAAGTAGCCAGCATAAGTGTAATAAGCCAGATGTGCTTTATCCTCCAACAACATATATGAATAGTTAGGTGTTAACAAGAAACTGAACTGAACTAAAATAGGAGGATCAGTAGTAGTCTCTAGATTAGGAGTGGATGGGCCATGAACTTCCTAAATAGAACTTATCCTCTTGACAATTAAAAAAAATGACATGCTATTAATTTCATTATGCTCAAGAGAGCCTGGATTAGACAATGAATGGTTTTCCACTTATTTAAAATTCATTAGGGGACAGTTAGACAATATTGCATGACACTAAAATTAATGGCAGCTCACACCGTTGCGGTTTCTTATGCAAGTCTCTTTATATCCAAATTTCTTGAAGTATTTCATGTCTGGGCGAATCCATAGCTTGGTAGCAGAATTTATATCCAGGCTGACAATACTAAGCAAGACTGACTCATGGCCCAAATTCATACATGGCAGTTTTGTATGCTTATTATAGCCATGAATCAACAGATATACACTGTTCAAACAGACTACAGTGTCCCTTATTTCTGTTGTCCTGATTTAGTGCTTCTGAATGTTTTTGTTTGAATTCTGTCTTGTTTTCTTCTATTCAGCCTCTGCCTTTATCTTCTATGCAGTATCTCCCACTGACATCAGTGTCAACTGTTACAACATGATAGATGTGAGATGGGGCTAGGAGAGGATATCAGAGTGCAGTGTAGCAAGAACAGATAATTATGCTCCAGCTGTTCATCCTTCCAATTTGTTTCAATAGATTAGGTTTTAAAACAAATGTGGGACACTGCAGAGAGCCTCTTTCAGCACCATGCAACAGCTTTTGAGCTCTGTTGAATTCATTCGAGCTACAGCAAGTGTTTGTGAAAATGACTGTGAAGGAAATGAAACGTATTCAATTAAGGGGCTTCCAAATCAAAGAACAGGTCTGTACCACTTTCTAAAAATGGCACATCTCTCCCCACGAAGCCCTGAACACTGAAGTTCTTTGAGATGGGCTAAACATCTCTGAAACAAAGCCCTTTCAACAGAAAATCACCTACCCCTTTCTTAGATGATATTCCCAAGGCATATGGTGGTTAACTGGGAATAAAGGTGATTAAATGTGTGATGCAGAGTGCACAAACGTTGCTCATGGTGCAGTGGTTAAGCTTCTGTACTGAAGCCAAAACCATACTCACGACCCAGAGTTCAATCCCAGGTAGTTGGCTCCAGGTTGACTCGGCCTTCCATCCTTCTGAGGTTGGTAAAATGAGTACCCAGCTCGCTGGGGGGGGGGGCAATGTGTATCCTGCATAATTAACTTGTAAACCACCCAGAGAGTGCTTTAAGCGCTATGGGGTGGTATATAAGCAGCACATTTTGCTTTGCTTTTACTATGTTTGGAGCTTTGACTGTCAAAATGGTTCAGGGATGGCAACATGTATGACCAACCAGGGTGTAATATCATCTCGGTATCCTCAATGCTATTTAAATGCAAAAATGACCATCCATATTCCAGAGAAGCACTTTCATCCCCAAAGAGTGTGGCCTCTGCTCCACCATGCTCGCTTTTGCCATTCAAAATGCACTTTTATGGAATAGTCCGCTCCACAATAAAATTAACAGTAAATCAAGATCAGTTGAAGATGCTAGATACTTTGGATCCTTTTGAAAAGTATTGACTCCGAAATAGGTCTGGAAGTACTTCTTAAAATGGAAGCAGCAGCAGGGGAGAGGCATGAACAAAGGCAAACTGTCGCTTCTTCAGAAACAGATATCACAAGTTTCTGGCAGGAGCAGTAGATAGGATAAACCACAGAAGGATGTTGTCTTTTTCCAAATGTGATGAGTGTGATGTGCGGCTAAATCAGAAGCATAACGGACTGGAAACTGAAGCATTGTGCCACTTGAAGATTGATTCCAGCGTGAGATTTTATGAATGCCAATCCACTTCCTCAGACAGATGGAGTACAATATTAAGGCCACAGGTTTATATATGCCATGCACAGACAAGGGGAGTGAACTTTCAAAGTGGCAGTTGTATTAATAATACAGGTAATGAACTTCCAAAGTGTTGATCCCTAAACTTCACTTAGCTGATGTACAGCACCTGTCTGCGGTTACGTAATGATCTGGATTAGAGATGAGCAAGAAACAAACCACAAACCAAAAAACCTGACAAACTGGGCTGGTTCATGGTTCATTTCACGACCCAGTTTGGGGATCCCATTTTGCTGAAGCGAAATGAAACACCAAGCTTTTTTCCTTTTAGCATATTATTTGCTTTGGCAAAAGGGAATGCCCGCCAGCCCCCTTCTCACTGCCGTGCCATCTCTGCCTACCTGCTCCTACTGCCACTGTGAGTGGCATCCTCAAAAGCAGTGGGCCCGACTTTCCTGCCAGGAGCCAGGCCCTGCCTCTGGGAAGGCTCCCATTTCTCAGCTGCTAGGAGCCTGCTGCTGCCTCTGGGTATGTGCCTGCTGTGACAACAGAAGCGGAGGTGGAGGTGGCAGGAACAGGTAGGCTCCCCCCCCCACAGGCATGAACTGGAAAAACGAACCACAAACTGGTTCATTTTTCTGGGGGGTACGTGGTTGGCCACAAACCACCAGTTTTCCAGTTTGTGCCCATTTCTAGTTTGGATGTTATCTTTGAAGGGTTGAAGCAATGGCTTTTGTTTTCAGGAAAGAGTTGGTTGTGTTGAGACCAGAGTTTTGCCAAAAATAGGAACTTTGGGGCTATATATAATATTATGGACTAAAACAGCTTAATACTTTAACTATAGTGTGCTAAAAAGGCGCAGCCTCTATTCACGCCTCTAGATACAGCTGAGATAGTCACTGGTACTGTCTTCTGGAATACCTGTACAGGCATTTAGAATAAGATATCATCTTGGTCATGCTGGCTGGATGCTGTTTCAGATTTGTGCATGCTAAGGAAAAACTATGTAGGTCTTAGTGGCAAATTACCTCTCATCAATGAGGGGCTGGTTGTGTTCCTGGGCATGTGCCCAATCAAACAGTTGGGTGTGCACATGCCCAGGAATACAACCAGCGCCTAGGCAATGATTTCTCTTATACATGCATAAACTAGCAGTATGATTCTGGCTGCTTTGCTTTTAATGCTTTGAACGTTCCCGCTTCTGATTAGTGTGAAGTGTATTTAATTCCATAGACGATTTATAAAATTTAAAAAGCAGCAACAACTGACATCACGTATTGCTACATAAGCAGCAATGTGGGAGACTGAGTGCATATTTCTTTTAAGTTATCCATGAAAGTTAAATTTATGATACTATGTTCACATAGTGCTGAAGGAGGCCACTCTGACCTCATGTTTAAGTGTTGTGGAGTCATGTGCTTGCATGTGCCTCCATCTTGGTTTTGGCAGAGCATCCCAAACTCTCCAAGAGATGTCTGAGTGGAGGTGTGCCAAATGCTGATTTCAGCATATGGTAACACAAGTACTAGGTTGGTGTGCTGGACTTCAGCAAAGTCTGGCCTTTCCCCAGAGCCAAACAAACACATGCTTAGCAGCGCGTAACCCAGAGCCACCCGGTATTTGAGCGATTGTGAGAACAGGTTCCTGCTGACTGCAATATCTAAAAGCTTTCCTCCAGTGTACCCAAGTGTGTATAAATACTCAATGAACGCAATGGGCTCTATTGAAAACAGCTGTATATGGAACTGGCCACATTGCTCCCTCGTGTATTCTATTAGTAGAAAACTGGTCTGCATTAACTGCAGTCTTGGCTAGTTTTCATTCTTTAGGGCTCACTTTGATTGTTAAAACATAAAGGGAAAAAAAATAACATTTCCATTTTCTCTCGTTTAAAGCTGAAATGTGAATCTTTCATTTAGACTCCCTCCTGTACCTCTTGGGCGGGGCTCTACGATGTACAGTAGGTGCTAAAAATTGAATTTTATGTCCTGTTGAAAAAAGACCCCTATGGCAACACTCAACCAATAGCCTTGTTCGAATATGCATATTTCCAAAGCTCACTCTGTGTGTGTATGAGTGTGTGTGTGTATGTGTCTGTGTGTGTGTGAGAGAGAGAGAGCAGAGCAGGGCAGGGCAGAGCAGAACAGCAGGCAACCAGAGTTAATCAAGTATGCTTATGATGGCCTCGTGATCTCTGCATGAAGCCAATTTAAAGCATATGTTTCAATGTGATGGTGTAACAACACAACTTGCATGGAATAAGGACCGTTCAGCTTTCTTCTTTGTGATTATCAATTATTGTCTCAATGTTGACAAGAAACAGAGGAGCAATGTCATCAATACACATTAGAGAAGGTGCTGCTGAGAAGTTTGGCCTCCATAAATTGGTGGTGATGGGGACCACCTGTTCTGGGGAAGGACAGATTGAGCCTTACATAGATGGCCTTTCTTTATGTAAAAAGAAGTAGTATCCACAGTTGAAATGAGGCAAACATCAGGAAAGAGATGACAGAAGAAAAGTATATAAAGTTTTCAATCGGGTTCCAGAGAGCCAAGCAGTGTTCATTCAGAGGGTTTAGATTTGTGTTTCAAAGGTAGAAAAATTTGAATGAGAAAATAGACTCAGAACTAATCTCTGGTTGTGTGTAAGACATATGACATACTCTTTAACTTTACTGAAATCCTTAGCCTTGCCTAACCATAAAATGATTTTTTCAGTTCCAGGTTTATAATTCTGCACGCGGGTTGTTCAAATCTATTTAGCACCAGTTGGTTATAAATAAAGAGCTATCGTCTTCAGCTTAAATATAATTATTAGTCCCATCTAGAATAGACATGCTGGACAGTTGAAACTTCCTTAGTCAATGCTAATATAAGTCCTGTTCATTCAGTGAGGGCACTTTAACTGGGACCAACAATTGAATGTAGTCCTCCGTGTTTAAATTATTAGGTTACTTGGCTTTGGGTTGTATTTTTTTTTTAAACATTTGGTATACATAATATTAACGGACTGTAACCTTAAGTCTTGGTGCCTGCATTTTCCTCTTCTTTCCTCACCCCCTTTTCCTTTTGTGTCACATCTTTTAATCCGAAACCCAAGAGGTCCCACTGCAGCCACTGGGATGTGTGGCAGCCATTTTCAGACATCTAAGACTTCCAGCCCTTGTCCCACTGCCAAAGGCTTCCCCAGGAACAAAGGGATCAAGGAGCCTTGCGGAGGAGGGCAATAAACATTTTATTACTAAAATACAGTTGTGGCTGATGATGTCTTCAGACTTAACACAGCTGGACTTAACTAGCAGACTTACTGGATTTCAGTCATTGTATTATGTACAGTCAGCCAAAGCAGTAATGGCAGTATGGCATTGAATGGTACAGTGCTAGCAAACAACAGCATCATCATCAACAAAACAAGACTGAAAGAGTTAGAAAATGATCTTTGTACTCTAAGGATAAACGAGATCACAATACACCAACTGCAGAAGACTGTCTTATCTGGAGCAGTACATATTTTACAGAAATGCCTATGAATACCCTAGGTCCTTGGGGACGGCCCAATATTCGAGGAACTAAACCTAGCCAACATAAAAATATAATAAAAATAATAAAACTGCACAATTTTTTAAAAATTGAATGTATTAACCAGTTATTTATTTTCTTACTCATAAACATTTATGAATGTTGTAATGGAACCATATAGAAAGGTGGCAATAAGAGCAACTTTTTTGTGTTATTTTTGTATTTATGCATTTAGAAGAAATAAACATATTGCTTATGCAAACACTGGAGCAAAATGTAAGGCATTCCAGAACTGCAGAATATTAATGGAGTGCAGTCAAGGAAATCTGCACATCAGTTCTCTCTCTCTCTCTCTCTCTCTCTCTCTCTCTCTCTCTGTGTGTGTGTGTGTGTGTGTGTGTGTGTGTTAAGGAGACTGCTTGTTTTGGGAAGTATCAGCCAACATCAACCCTACTGCCCCATAGTGAACATTCAGGCAACCTCTGAATCAGGAACACTTTTACTATTATGCTGAACAGAATGTACTTAAGTACATCTGTTTCTGTATAAGCAACATTTACATTTCTTCTGTATGGAAGAAATATATACATTCTTGATTTTTTTAAATTCTAAAAGGTGGGGGAGCCCTATATGCTTCCTTAAAACTCTTATGTGGAATAATTGCATCTTGTCAGGGAGAGACATTATAATTACATCTAGTAGAGCATATGTCTTCTAAGCTTACAACGGAATTAATCTTTTCACAGGTAATTTTATTCTCAAACAATACCTTTTATTAGTAGGTGGGGGCATATTGTTTCCCTTTATTAAAAACAAAATAGAAAGGGCGAATCTGTTTTATATTAGTACAAGGAAAAGAAAAAAACAACTTTATGCCTTACCTTTTGTATTCCCAAAGTAGTTTCTTCTTAGAAGCAAGCACATTGTAAACACCAGCTTGCTACAGAAAATCAAATACGATAATTTAGCATGTGAAATAAATGATGGAAATAAATAAATGCACATTTAATTTCACAATTTATTCTGCTTCCACCATTTGAGGGCAGAGGATGGAATGGGAGTTAGGCAAGAGACAATTCTTAGGAAGGAAGCTTGGGAAACTTACTCTTTTTGATTACCAGCCATGCTAGATTATCAGTAACTCTGGTGGTTCTGGGCTTATGAGAAATGTAGTCCAAAGAAAGCTGTTTTCACAAACTTTGTTTAGGGAGAAAGAATCGTTACAGTGGTAGTAATAAACGCTAGCAAAGCTCACATGCTAAAATAGAGGCGAAAGAATGGGCAAATCCCATGCTGATTCCCATTTTTTAAAATGTCTCATTTTGCCCACACATTCCCAGCTATACTCCAGATCCAAGGTAATATCATACCATGAGGATAATCCATATATTTGCTACATGGAAAATGTCATAATGTGCCACCTTCTATGTATAGTGAGCCATTGCAGATCACAGCTTGTGAGATCAGCCTTCAGGTGATCAGCTCTCTAGAAATGAAAGGGAACGGCAGTGGCAGTTGGAAAACCAAGCAGAAGTCAGTGTTGAACAAATCACTTATCTTACACCCAGACTCATTATATAGAATTTTCTCATATGATCAGTGATTGTAATACTGCTAATCAATTTCATCATGAATTTCTATTTATAAAAGACCCCCTGGGAAAATATAGAATCAATCATCGGTGTGATCTCCTATTTTAGTTAGCCTCTTGTCCTTGTCCATTTGCTCTGTATTAGCATATATGGATTTTGAACCACAAATGTGTCCACAATTAGTTGTTGCTGTTAAAGAACCATCAAGGACATTGGGTACAAGTGTGGGTCAAAAGTGACTAGTATTTTTACAACAGCAGGCAATGTCTTATGGCTGTTATATTCCTTGGGAGCTTTTGCAATTCATGAGGTCTCTTCTAGTGACTGATAAAAATCACTTTACCCACAATAAAAAGTGAATGTCTATCTCCTTTGCCTGAAAAATTGCTGTAACTTTTCTGTAAAGCTGGAGTGCTCTCAAGGACCAAATTTATGATGTTTTAACATCTCATAGCTATTAAGTTAATTGAACGGGTGTTTCTAGGGCTCTTGATCACCTTAGTTCATGTATTACATTATTCAGAGATAATGTCTTCAATGCTTGGATGTGGTAAACTCTTTGAGGTTATAATGTAGTGAATGCTCATGGACCATTAGCTCTTATCACCTTAAGTAATTAACCAAGCTAATGTGAAAGGTCATAAGGCTATCAGAACCATGTTGTCTCTACATTGTGTGTGGGTTATCTCAGTATTTAAAGTATGAATTTAGCGATGCCCTGGGCTTAACAATGTCCATCCCATGGTGCATATTAGGACTGTAACATTGTCTTAATTGATCTATTAAGATAAGTTAATTATTCAACATTTGACAGACCAGACTCAGACAACTTCCATAGCTGTTTAACAAATCATTTTGTAGCCTGGCCTCCTTTATTGCCTGCAAAGAGAACTTCAGAGATGGTTTTGGTTCACTCATGTGACATTTTAGTGGATTAGTCTCAAGCAATGATTATTTCAATTTCTTGAGTCCTAAGCAGGTACATTTTGTAACTTTTCTCTCCTCAGCTTCCTCTTGAAATTCCTTTTTCTGTCATATCAAAACTTCTGAATAAAATTGCATCCTTGGAAATACATTATTTGTCGCGGGATAAAGTCAAGGCTGAACAAAGATTGTTTGCCTTTACACCACTAAAATTCAATTATTCATGGAAAGCTGATATTTGGACTTTGTGCAGCCATTATTTCCTCTGATTCAGGTATATTCTCTCTCTCTGGGTATAGTAACAGTACAGAGAAAACTCAAAAGACAAGGAAGAAAAAGAATGAATGCTGAAATACAGCTGAAAACTATTGCAAATTCACAGCATGTACCAATTAGTTATTAATGTAAGAGGAACATCTCTGTTTAAGCAATTATAGTCTCTAGTCTACAATTCCTTATGAAAATGTATCATAAAAAAGGAGGGGGACTAGTTAAACAGGAGATTAATAAGGCAAGCATTTAGCTGAATTGATTTTATCATTGTGTGTTGCTAGGATTGCTTGCATTTGAAGTTCACTTAATAAGCTGCTTGGAAAAAACAGACACTCATTGCATAGGATAGCATAGCATTTATTTTTCTAAAGGTCACTGTATATAAACCAGACAGCAATGCAGGCGATATATTACACATGACAATTCTGAATGTTGCTACGCCAAGAGATTCCAATTCTCCATGTCTGCTGACAATTGTTTAATATTCTTGATGGTATCTTATGTCTAGAATACCAGGACTGTGGCACTTTTGACATCCTTAGTAATCTATCGAGGATAACATTATATTTGAGGAGGTGGGTTGGATTTTCCCACTTCTGCTGGATCACTGTGGGCACTCAAAGGGAAGTACTTTAAGAACACTTGGCATTTTTGTAAGATCCATTTGTCACTTAACTCTCATTTTAAACAACTTTCAAGTTCCTTGTATCTCTGAAATTTAAACACTCTGTTCCTTTAAAAACAACAGGTGAGCCCCAATTTTTTTAAAAAAAACCCACAGTATATCACACTAATCAAATATTTTGAGTACTGAATTGCTGAGATATCCTACCTAGTAGCTCCGAGGCACCATTCATAATGTCTGCTTGCCAAGCTCTTCTCCCAAACTGCTCTCATACATAGTCAGGAAGAAAGGAGTGGCTGAAGGGAAAAATGCACACTAAATCTGTTGACACCACAGAACAGTGAATATTCCCTCCTTCCCCCCTACCGCCCCAATATCCTGGAATTAAGACAACTGGCAAGAAAGGCTGGGAAGCACGCTGAGCATGCAGGTGGATGAGGAGAAGAAGCTACAACTTTATGAAAACTCCCAGCAATCTGTCACAAGCGGCCCATTCCAAACAGTAATGAATTGCAATGTAGAAGTAAAAAAAATTTTTTTTGTACATCAGGCAAGATCCAGGAGGGCATCCACCTGGGTGAGAGCATCCTGGCTGCAGGTGTCACATAAGTTTGATGATGGATGTGTGCTTTAAGCCCTCACTGACCTTAAAGGTGAGCCATGCAAGGCTCCCCACAACGCAGCTAAACAGTCTCCATAGCTGAGGGGAGTCTGCTCCCTTCCCACAATCCTCTCTTGCTGACCAGCTGTGATAAGTATTTAGATGTGTAGCTCTTCCTCATCCACCTGCTTCAGGGTGCTTCCCAGCCTGTCTTGCCACTTGGTTAATTTGTTGCCCACCTGAACCAGCCCCATATGGCCAAAGATTGAGGCCACGTAGATCAGCTACAAAAGTGCACAGCAATATTGACCTGCAATTAAGAGTAGACACATATGAAAAAAACAAACAACAAACAAGAAGGGGAGAGAAATTCCTGGTGTGTGAGAGAGTGTGTTTTAAGCTATTTGATAATATACAGCAGGATCCCCATAGCCATGGGATTGGTATCCACAGTTTCAGTTTTCCATGGTTTACCACAACCCTATATACAACATACAAGGGGGTGAACCTTGTGGCCTTTGTCCCATCTGTTGAATATAGCATTCACTACTGTCCGTGGTTTCAGGCATGCATAGTACATTGTGGAACGAATCCCCCACAGATACAGGGGTCCTACTGTACACCCAACCTTTGTGGCATACCTAAAATAAATCTCTGGATCCTATTTTTATTTTCCTGTTATTTTCATAGGTTATTATATTTTCCTGTTATGTTCATGTTCTTTTCCCATCAACTATGAAATCAACACAATAAGACATGGAAGGATTGAGTTTCTTTATTGTTTTTATCATGATTATTGTTGCTTTGTATCGAGCTAATCATCCTGTAACGAATGGCATGTTATCTTACAAATGCCTCCTGTTTGTGTTTGGTCAGTTTTCAGCTTTTGATCAAGATTCATTAAAACTGACATTATGTAACTCTTCACCTTGGATACAAATGAATATTAAAAAGAATGAACTTTCTTATGAAACATTGGAATCAGATTACTATATTTATTCCTCTTTGTTATGATAGATATGCCATCTAGCACTTGCAGAATTTGAAAATAAATGTATTAAATAATCTCAGGTACCTGGCACAAAACAGAGCTGGCCCAGAATCCTGCCCTTAAAATGTTAATACTATTTGCAGATTGCCAACATGGGGGCTCCCTTGCCAGTATCTTTCAGGTGTTAATGCTGCAAATTTGGAGGGAAGCTCATAGGGTGACTGGGACCCAGATCATTAGCTGAAGTCACAGGCAATTGCTGTGCTCCTCTCATTTGCCAGGAGGGAAGAACTCTGGCCTGCCTCTGTGACATCACAAATGCTGTGAGACCTGAAATCTCAGGGAACGGGGCACTGCCAAGCTAGCAAGCCTAGTCTGTCTCTCCTCCAGTCAATATTCAGTTGTCTTCCATGGTTTTGGTGCTCCCAAAATGGCCTGAAATGGTGAGAAGGGGATGGGAACTATTGGTGCAGAATGCATGTGGAAGGGAATTCTGCACATAACAAAATGGCAGCCACCAGGCAAATGCAGACTAGTGGGTCCTTTTAAACAGGGGAAGTGGAACTTGAGATTCCATGATTTTCATCTCTAGATGAATTTTAGGTGCAAAAGATTGGTGGAAGAGAACATAAGTTGGCAGATCACACATTTTGCATGTTGAAGATTTGAAGGGGGGTGGAATGGGCTGGAAAAAACTACTCTCTCACAACATGAACTGTTAGCATCAGTAGCTCAGTAACAAAAGGCATATTTATTGGCTGGTGCCTCTTTGTCCTTCCAGCATTCAACTGTCTTATTTTTCAGCGCTTAACCCACTCAGCAGTACACAACAGAATACAGAGCAAAAGGCTTTAATTCAGTCCTGTCCTGATTTTTTTTTTTTAAATGCCAGGAAATATCTGAGGATGCAATCTATTATTTGCAGCCTGAGATACAAGACTCCTAGAATACTGTTATATGAATATAGTAACTCATTATTCAACTATTTTGGCAATATGGGGAAGGAAGAGTATAGCACATGCTGTTAGTTTATAAGCTGTGCCAAAATGAACAAAAATTGAACCTAACTGAAAGGACTGAATTAAACACCAGAAATGTCGCCTCCTACAATGTAGCACAATGCTTTGTGCATCTGATGAAGACCAGACCATGAACTAACTAGATTTTAAAGGACCAAAAGTGTCTCTTTTTTCCTCCCTTATCCAGAAGTCTTCAATCTCTTTTGGTGTTGGGGAAGTGGTTATAGATTTATTTTCTATCAGTCATTATCTCTTCCCTCCCTGAATTCATTTTTTAACCTCACCATCATTCCACTTTCAAGCCTTTCTTCTCCAACCCAGCTCACCCTTTTGGGGTATCTGAATAAGTGAGTCCTACTGTTCTGTAATGACATGGATAAACTGAATTAAATGAAAACATGAATTCCTGGCATGCTAATGCCAACCGAAACAATCACTTTGATACTATGTAAATTAACCTTGTGTTATACGTGTGTGTTTTCCCACAGCTACACATTCAGACAACTGCTCTTTTGTTAATATTGCCCTACATTCTTCCCCTACCCTTTTCATTTATTTTATTTCCAGGCTGTCCATCCTGTCATTCTAAATTATATGGACAAATTAGGGCAACCACCTCCATGAGACTGTGGATGTAGGATGACCTCTGTAAAAACAGTGGTTTTGAAGTAACAATTTGAAGGAAACCAATTTGCAGTGAGGGTGCTACAAGGGAAACAATATTTGCTGACGCTGAAATTTCACTTGTAAAGATTGATCAAACGGAAAAGGAGCAATGAATGTTTTCTAATAAAACATAGGCAGAGTATCATAGACCTTGACCACCAATGCAGTGTAATAGATAGACTGTTGAACTAGGGCTCAGGAGACCTGGGTTTAAATTCCCACTCAGACATGGGCACTCACTGGGGTTTGGGTTGGGAGTGGTAAATCCCTCCCTGAACATCTCACATACCTTGAAAGCCCTACCAGGATTGCCATAAGTTGGAAAAAAAACTTGATGGTACTTAACACAGAGCCTGGAACATTGTACAGTGTGTTAAGTCGCATTCAGTTCAGTGCTGGTCTGGGTTTTGTTTTTTCTTTTTCTTTTACTGCTTTGTTAGATTACTTGTTTCTCCCTTCTTCAACAGGACAATATTTTTAAGCTGGAAGATTCACATTTTGAAAATGGTAGAGGAAAAAGCCCTTATGACCCCAAACTGCAAACAGCTTCTCTTTTAATAGGTATGTAGCATTATTAAAAATCAACGTATGTGCCTTATCTTTGTCCACTTCTTCATTTTCCTGATAGTTATCAGAGGTCATCTGGCTTCTTTATTTTGAAATCTCTCTGGAAAGAGTTGAAATATGGTTCCATTCAGCTGCATGATATTGTAAGTTCAAACAGGCTTAATAGTGCACAACAACAAGCACCCATAATTTCTAATGGTGGCTGTGCAAATTGGGAATTTCCAGCCAGGAGGGTGCAAGCATTAGGCCCTGCATTTGAGCAGTGCTGCAAGCCACTGGGACTCACTAAATCTGCCTTGAGATTGATGCATACATGTCAGAGAGGTGTCATAAAAGTGGCACCTCCTGGTGACATTTGTTCTATAATGACTACCCTTTTAAAAAGTGACGTAAAGTATGTTGATAAGACTTCTGTTAATCCAGGACTTCTTTTCTAAAATTGCTTTAGATTCTCTCAGATAAAAAAGCCTAAGTGTCACATGACTAAGTCACACATCTACACCCTATGCTATTTCTACTCCACTGTTGTAACATCAGGTTTGGGTGATTTGCAGGTGAGAAGGAACACCTGCATGGCTCTCTACCTGTGCAACCCATCCTAGCTGCACCTCCCAGGGTTGGGGTTTGATTGTTTACAGCTCTGTCATCTGTGGCTTGGAAATACAACATGGCCATTTAACATATAAGGAAGATTTTGATCTCATGTTAACAAATGGTCATTATTTTACAGAGTTTATAGCTTACTTTTCTAATAGTAATTGGCCAAAGCAACAGGATCTTTGGGTAAAATCTGAGACCTTGGGAGCCAAATTCAAGACTTCAGACCCACCAGGCCCAGAGATAGCTAAAGTTGGCCATTTAAAAAAGTCTAATAGGAAATGCCTAGTTGAGCATTTTCAGGTTGTTGAAGGGTCATCCCCAAGGGCAGGAACACAAATCTGCTGCACTTAGATGCCTTTTTTTTTTTTTTTTTTTTTGGCCAAAATAAGCATTCTAGGCTAAATATATATATATATATATGGTGGGCTCTGGAATGGCCCTATGATGACAAAATTGCTCTGGGGGCATATGCAGGTCACCTTGCTGTAGACTGAAATCCAGATTCTAGGCCCACCTAGAGTAAAACCATTGAATCAATTGATTTGGAACATCAACTGGTTTCAGGTCATAAAATTTACCTTGCAAATATTTAGAAGCCCCTTAAAATCCCTAAAGAGTAAAACCAGCAGCAAAAAATAGTAAAGCAGATTGTCAGAGTGAAAACTGATTTATTTTGCTTTATTTATTTTATTTATATGCCACCTGTATCCCTGAACTGGGAGTAGAAGATTAAAATACAATAAAGACACAAACATTAAAACAGAACTAAATTTGCTGTTAAAATATAATTAAATATTTTGATTAAAATACTCATAGTATTTTGATTTTAAAGAGAAAGCGAGCGAGAGAGAGACAGAAACCCAGACCAGCTAAGATCTTGTGCTTTTGTGGCTATGGACTACTGTCGGTCTGCTTAAATAAAAAGGTCTTGTCCTGCCAGCAGATGAGACAATGTGGTCTTCCAAGTTGCTTAGGGCATTTAAGTCTGAACAAATTCAAGGATTTGATAAACAGATCTGGACAGCTGAAGGCACCTAATGAAGTGAGGTAGTGGAGCTCCCTGAGAAAAGCATTCAGTTAAGTATTCTGTTCATTCTTTACACATGAAGAACACCTACTGTGGAAACTAGTTGTGTTTCTGCTGGTTGTGTTTCTGGTCACAACTGACAACTCATTGAGTCTCTGTGATAGCTTCTGCAGTTAGACTTCCATGTGTATATAGATATTGAACAGGATACTGTTCTGCATGTGAAAGAATTGGTGGTACCACTAAAAAGGCTCTGCCCCTCACTCTTGTAGGTTTAACTTCACACACTGAAAGGACAACGAGGGGCAAAACCTCTCCACATGAGCTGAGGAAGATGATAGGCTTCTTTAGTTTACCAGTGTATGAAGTCAGGCCTGCAAGACTTATGTATTTTCTCAGCTTGGATGAATCTCCTGCAACTAGCTTGTTTTCCTATTTTCCAAGATCCTTAGCAACTGGTTCTTGAAAGTGATGCAAAGAATGTAATTCTGTTTCTACAATTTTTAACAACATATCAATGTAGTTATCTAGAATTTATGATTATGACCAGTGTGAGGGACAGCATTTTGTAAATAGTAAAATGTGATTATTCAGATAGATTTTGTCTTCTGTGAAGTTGTACATTTACCCACCAACAGATGCAATCTCAGTCCTGGGGCATGCGCTCTGTCCATCCCTCCGTTATCTTCTACACAAACTGCACTCACAGTCATAGACATCTGCAGGAATTATGTCTCCTGGCTGCCCTCAGGGGTGCTTTTCACATTTGTGACAGCATGTTTTGGAGTTACTGCAATCACAGAAATAGCTACTGTTGGTGGAAGTGGGGCAGAAATTAAAAAGAAAATTTTGTGAACAGTCTCCCGTGCATTTCCATTTTTGGCAAAGGAGTTAAATAAACTTTAAGCCCTTTTCAGGATTTTAAAAATGGAATTCAATTAACAGTTGTGGGAGGTGGTGACATGATGGTAGTCTTGTTCCCAACCTGTGTTCGCTCACTGAATGTGTGTGGTTTTTTTTAAAATTCTTGGAAAAGAAATTTTGGGTCAGAATCCAAGAGCTACTTTAGCCATGGCCAAAGCTTTGAAGACATCCACTGGACATTAACTTTTCCACACATACCACCTCGAATACTAGACTCCTGTGTCATTCTCACAAACTGCTTTGGAAGGTTTACTTCAATTCAGTAATAGTTTGCTATAAGACATAAGCTGTGTGGGGGCATAGGTAAAAGGTAAAGGTAAAGGTTCCCCTTGACAATTTGTCCAGTCGTGTCTGACTCTAGGGGGCGGTGCTCATCCCCGTTTCCAAGCCATAGAGCCAGCGTTTCTCCGTAGACAGTTTCCGTGGTCACGTGGCCAGCGCAACTAGACACGGAGCACCGTTATCTTACCACCGTGGTGATACCTATTTATCTACTTGCATTTGCATGCTTTCAAACTGCTAGGTTGGCAGGAGCTGGGACAAGCGACGGGAGCTCACTCCGTCACGTGGATTCGATCTTACGACTGCTGGTCTTCCGGCCTTGCAGCACAGAGGCTTCTGCGATTTAACCCGCAGCACCACCACATCCCTGTGGGGGCATAAGAACCTGTAAAATAGCTACTATGTGAGGCATAATCTGTAAAATCACATTCCCAAATGATCCAGGTAGTCTATGCCTGTAGAGCTGGCTCTCGGGGGGCAGGGGTAATGAGCATAATTCTGCTTTGCCCCTCATAAAATTGAAATTACATCAGACATAACTCCTGAACAGGCCACAGAAAAGATTATACCTCACAATCCTCGGAGCACTGTTTTCTTTGGATCATAGTTAGTGTCTTGACTGTCTTGTCAGGCTTTGGTCACACCCCTACAGGAAAGTTGTGGGTGTGGTAAGGCTCCAAGAAAATTAACATTAGAACCCACACACTGTCAGTCAATATGACAACATCATGAAGGAACAGGAAATTTGAAGTGATTAATGGCTCAGTTTTAGTCAAACATGAAGGAGAGATGTTTAGAAAAACACCAAAAACTGATGCCTGCCCTCCAGATGTTCTTCCAAAGATGAAAAATATTTTAATATAAATTTCATGACCACTTAGGAAAATGAATTAAGTTTTACCCAATTCCTGTTGCTCTTAAAGGCCTAATTTAGAGACCACAGGGGAAAAGATCTATGTTTTCTGCATCTGGAAGAGATAGCTACTCTGAGATCACTTTTTTAACATTGCAACCATCCACCTTGTAGTGACTCGCACCCTCTATTTAGTGAAAACAGAAAGGAGAAAGGGTACGTCCGAAAATATTGGTATATAAATTAGTGCCTGGAGCAGCTTTAATTTCTGCTACTGCTGCTCCAAGGGAACTGGCTTTGCTGTTTGATTTAATATTCTGACAGGAAAGAGTATGACGACAAGCCAGTTCTCACACAAACCTTGTGGCCTGTTGCCAAACGCAGTCATCAGAATACACATTTTCACGTTCTTTTTTCAAGTGAACTTATGTTAATGCAATGATTTTATTTCCTTTGGCTTTGTTTTGTTTTGTTTTTTAATCCAGTATCTTTTCCTTTTGCACAAATAGCAAAGAGGAATTGTGAGCACAAGGTGTTAAGGAAAAAGAAATCAAGCCGAGGAGCAGAGGTGATGAGTTCTGAACATTATTTAGAAACACATCAAGCTGCTTTTTATCAGCGCAGAATATTCATCAGTCTATTTTAGTATTACCTATTCTAAGTGGGGACGTGGTGGCGCTGCGGGTTAACGCGCTGGCCACGTGACCATGGAAACTGTCTTCGGACAAACGCTGGCTCTACGGCTTGGAAACGGGGATGACCACTGCGCCCTAGAGTCGGACACAACTGGACTAAATGTCAAGGGGAACCTTTACCTTTACCTTTATTCTAAGTGGCAATGATTCTCCATTGGAGGACTTTCATCTCACCTGCTCCCTGATGCTTTATGCTGGAAATTTTGTAGGTGAAACCCAGTCTTTTCTGCATGATAAGCATGTGTTTTGCTCTAACTACAATCCGTGGAACCTCCCACATTTATTTATATCCTGTATGGTCCACTAGAAGGTCAGTGTTATGCCTAAGAATTAGTCCCTATTGCTCTTCAGAATACTGTGAAGAAAGTTACATTCTAAGGTAAAATAGTTAGCAACTGACCTAGGTGACTCACCAGACCGCATCTTTTCCCTCCTACCCCTGAAAAAGAGCCAAAATGACAGCCATTTTGCTTTGGCTTTAGGCTGTCATCAGTTCACACATTCTAATATTTTATCATGAACACAAGAAAACAATGGAACACAGGTGTTTCTAATAAGTTGGTTTAGGTAGCATGTTGCTACCTGTAGAACTAAATCACATGTTAGGAAACTAGACATGTCTAGCTTCCACAAATATTGATGTTAGGTAAAAGGGCAATCCAAATAAGAGTGAAGCTGAAGTTCCTAGTTCAAGCAGAAAATTAGGGGTGTGTTTTAAGGAGGAAACACGCTGTCTCTGAGCCCCAATGTCCAAGCTCTCGTGGATGAAGGAAGCACCCAAGGCAGCACTGAACAAATAGGATTTATTCACACTTCTGAGAACAGTGGTATTCTCTTATGCACAGCATAAGTGTGCGAGTCCAGCACCATCTTGAAGATAGTCCCTGTGGATGATAGCAAAGGAACAAGACTTCAAGCGGGTGAAAAGGAGGGGGAGGGAGCAAGGTAGAGAAGAAAGCAGACAAAGGAACCAACCATAGGCTAAGACAGATGCATTGCTTTTTCACCTTGGACATCAATAAAGCACACATCCCAGAGGTTTTACATGAAACTCATGGCCATTACAGACACATCTTCAACATCAAATTCTTCAGACCACATATTCAACAGCTCTTGCATGTGACTTCCAGTGCTCCTGATGAATTATGAAGGGGAACTTGAGCAGATTTGGCCACATCTACAAGACTGTGCAGCTTCCTTGCACATGTCCCCATGTTACATTACATGAAGTTGCATTCTGCTTATCATGAAAACAAATTACCTGCAGTGCTTTTTAAGTAGCATTCAAAGCCAGCCTTAATATATGGGAGAAGAATGAAATCACTCTGCTGAATCAGTGTGGAATTGATGCCCTACTATTTGCATGTGTTTTTTTTAATTTATTACAGGGATCTCCTACTCACTTCATAGCCTAAAAGGCTACTAAAGGCACCTATATAAAATAAATGGTAATTCCATATTTTTGACACCAAAACCAACATGAAACAAACAAATGTTTTGGGAAAATACTATGATTCACTTCAACTGGTGGTGCTTTAGCTTGACAGATCAACCTATTCTTGGTTCAAACAGAATAGACAGTTCTGAAATTCTGGTACCTTTCCTGATTTTTACAGAGAGCCTTTCAGTATTTTTCACAGCTTCACTGTTAACAGTTAGTAAAGTCAATAATGAGAACATTCATGGTTGCTACTCAGCCTTTATCCACATTATACACAGAGCAACCGGCATGTCATGACCTTCCACTGTGGGATACCTCAATCTCAGCATGACATTGGTATCAGTGAAAGCAAACCTGCTTACAAACATCCCATGCCCTCTCTTTCACCCCTTTCCTATTTACATTATAAACTGCCCAGCGTTTTGTGACTTGATACATTTTCTATATTTTTATGCTGTGGAACCTTTTTGAGGAACAAAACCCCCACATATAACATTATGCCTATAGAAAATGAGAGTTTGACTCGCTTTGCAAATATCATCTAGGAGCCCCTTAGATTGTAAATATATGGAGGGTTGTCTGCATTCACACTAAATTTTGTGAGAAAGTGATATGTGTGTGCAATATCTCTCTGCACACAAAGCAACAAATCCATTGCACACACATACACAACCTGCTCCCATATAGGTATTAGGTATTTCTATAAATAATACTCAAAAAGACTGTTTAAAAATGCTGTTAACTCATGATCTACATCCATGTCTCAGTTAGGCTTTTTGAATCTCTTTTTTCTGGGTGACCTTTTCCTCTCTTTCGACAGTTATGAAATAAAAGCAGGCTTCTTGTCTTTCCTTTGATTTATATTGATTTCATCCCAAGTCTCTTGAGAGAAGCTGACAAGCAAATGGAGGTAAAGTTAAGTAAAGGCTAACAGAAGCATCAAAAGCATTTTCTCAAGCACAGTACATAATAAGGGCTATAATTAAGTAATTCTCTCTCCTTTTAAAAATAGCAAGTGGCAGATGAGACAGAAAAATGATAAATAGGTAATTAATGTGCTGTTCTTTTTCACTCGATTTTGATTATATCTCCTGCTGAGTATGAGAGGTCTAGTAGCTTTTAATCTTCCTCTCATTCCACATATTTCCACTATCATGTTTTATCCCATCCTGACTTTTATGATACACAGTCCTTGCAAATCCAACTGAAAAAGCTATTCTTTCAACCTTTCAAGGGAAGGCAGCTCAACTTTCCCAGCAGGCATGATCAGACATGGTTGCCCTGCCATGGAAATGTCTTCTAAAATTGGCATGGAAAATACGAGCATGCCTCGGAACTAATCAACTTGTTTCCAACAAAGTCATATTAAATTCTGTCTAGGGCATTGACTGGGACCATGACCAATTGAATACCTGAAAATAACCCGTCAGTTCAATCCATAATGTATGCTTCGAAGAGGCAAAGATGTTTATTCAATATTTTTCTGACACCCTAATGTAGAAGCAGAGCTTCTGATGGATACATTCATTCCATTTTTAGTTGTAGATGCCCAACTGGTAGGGGTACCAACATGCTCAGTTCATACGTCAACAGGTCCTGGCTACAGCCTGGCAGACCAGTTCCTGATGTCTACTTGCTGTGCCCTTGGGGCATGTGGGGAGGATCCTATAGGCACTGTATGGGGGATCTTTGGTTTCCCATATGTTTGGCCTACAAATCCCATAATCTCTACCTAGCATAGTCAAGATATTACAAAAGTTGTAGTCCAAGCATCTTGAATAGTGGTGGGCAACCATTATTGATTGATTGATTGACTGATTGACTGATTGATTGATTGATTGATTGATTGATTGAAAATTAGCCAATAAGAGGTATAAGGGGACTTTTTAAATCCCCTCCTTTTAAAGTTAAAAGCATTTTTGGTTAATAGAAAACCATTGTACCAACTGTTACAGTATACAACCACTGCAATTTAAAAAATATGCCAATTAACCTTGTTGTCCATACGATTTCCTTTTACTCCCTCCACCTTGGGAATGCAGCCATCATGCTGCCATCCAGTCCAAAAAAATAAAATAAAATGGCCCTCAGCACCACTGAGATCACCCAGCTCTGATCTGGAGGAACAAAATGTAGCCATCCCTGCTCTGCTGGGAACGCTTCAGTGCCAACATGAAGAAAATATGGAGATCTTACCACATTCAGGAAGGATTAAAAACCCCATCAGACAGGCCTTGTCATAGCTGAGTCCCAAAGAAAGAGAAGGAAAGCTGCATGCTTTGTAGTCTGAGGTTTCTTAATGCCTAAATTTATTGCAAATGTACAAGGGTGATTTTAGGGACGAAGAAATGAAAAATGAAAAGTTGAGAGAAGCTAATTAGGTAATATATAATTCTGTTAGGAGCCTTATGATTTTCCAATCTTGCTTTGGGCTTAGTATCCTACAACTATGTAAGTCTGGTTTCAACAGTAAAAACCCCAGGGGAAAAATATCTATGAAGATGCCTCTGTGGATAGGAAAGCATAATGCTTATGGTGGAACTGAGCTTCCCAAGCCTTTACCCTGGACTTTCTTCATGATTCCAAGACTGTCATATAGAGGTTACCTTGAACATGTGCGTTCCCTTCACTCCTGAGTAAAAACAATGAGGTAAGGAAGGACGTGGGCCGCAGTGGTTCTACACACACGCAGAAGTGAAAATTTTAGTAGGTTCCGTTTGCGATGTAATTGGGATAATTCTTTTCTCACACAATTATGAAAGGTAGCAGAGCCCAGTCCTCTTGTATGTGGTCCTGTCGTGGAAGTCAGATTTTGGAAAAGTTACTTTTTCAAACTTCAGCTCTTAGACTGCCTCAGCCGTTAGGGCCAGAGGGATTCTGGAAGCTATAGCCCAAAAATTTAACTTTTCAAAATTCTGGAGCAGACTACTATTGTCCATCTGAAAGCTTGCCTGCTCTGTTTGACTTGCATATTGTTAAATAAATACCTTTCAAATATATTGCATCTGCCGTAGTATTTCCCCATAAGGAAAACAGACTGGAAATAACTATTAGCAGGAAATGTGTATCGTACACTGGCATTCTGTTTGCTTCTCTGTAGTAAGTTGTCATGGTAAGTTTCACTCATTCACTGACCCATACTCTGTGCAATTTCATGCAATGTTACAGATGGTGAACTTTATTCTGGAACAGCAGCAGACTTCATGGGCAGAGATTTTGCTATTTTCCGTACCCTGGGACACCATCATCCAATCAGGACAGAGCAGCATGACTCCCGATGGCTTAATGGTAAATCAGACATACATTTTATCCACTCTCTGTGTTCTTAAAAAATGCATAAATTGAACTTTAGCATGAAATGCAGTTTTCCTTTCAGACCCTGTTAATTTTTCCTCCTTTCCAACCATTCACCACAGTGTTGCTACCGATCAATGAAACTGATTAGGGTTGGTTATAGATATGTATTGTGCTTGTAGCTATATTGTTATTTGTAGCATTGAAACAGAGATAATGTCTCTATTCTTGGGAATGGACCTGTTCTGTAGACTGTGATTGGATAGCCAGAAATAATCAAACTAGGGATAGTACGTTTTCTTTAACATATATCTTGAGTAAAACATTGTAAAGAATTGAGAAGAATTGAGAGGGGGGGGGGAGTTGGAAAGCATGTTCCAGTCCACAGTGTACCAGTTAACTATCTATCCTCGTAAAACATGCAAGAACAGGTTTCTGTCATGCTCTTTCCAACATGATTTTATTGGAGAGGATTCCATACAAGCACATTAAATGAGTACCAGTCAAAACTGCAGTGTTTACGAAGCAATTGACACTCCTGTTTGGTTGGCCTCTATCTTTTTTCACAACCATTTGCAGGTGGGTGAGCTCTCCAAAGTTCTCCTGAGAGGTGCTTAGAAATGGTTTGAGGTTTCTGAAAACAACACCAAATGTAATGACTTGGATCAAATTTTCCAAGTCTTCATACAGATACAGATTATAAGGAAGGTCCTTTTATCTTTCATAACTGGCTCACACAAGATTGCAAGACCAACCCTGGTGCTCTTCTCTTTCCTGGTGACTGATTTCCAATTTTTCTCCACTTTCCCTTTCACTTTGCATTGTCTGGGTGTTTGCTTGCTTCACAGAATCCTCCTTTCCAAGGTAAGTGTGTCTCTTAGGTTCTTTCCATATTCGTGGCACCTTTGAGCTCAACGTCCCTGTTTCGAAGATCTCAGTACATTTTGGAAATGATATGTTGTCCTTCCAAGCATGTGGCTTGTATTTGCTATAAGCCGCATATTTGTGAGAGTGCACACACGGCACCTTTTGGTCTCTCAGAAGCTCCAGTGACAACTACAGAAAGTGCAAAAGGGCTGTCTTGAAAAACCAGTTTTTGCCCACTGTTACAAAGAAAATCCACAGTGGGCTTGAGCTAGAAGTATAAACTTTTTTAAAAGGGGAGGGGGGAGAAAAGGAAAGAAAAGCAAAGAAAAGAAAAGCAGGGATGCCTTTTAATTAAATGGGCACCCTGTGCCAGACATAATGACTCACTGATTGGGAGCCCTGTAGGCGCTAACATAATGTAAATAGCAACTATGAACCTCTGCCAAACATATGGCTTTGCTTGATGTTTGCATCCTGAGAACAGCCATGGACAATCTTTGTGAGTTCTGTTTGTAAAAGAGGCATTTAAAAAAGGAAGCTTTGTTGTTTCATTTTATTCTAATTTTTGTCAACGTAACAGGACTTCAGAGAATATTCAAGTAAAAAAAGAGGGAGGTTTGTGCCCTCCCCCAGCCTCCTGTCCACAGGCCAACAAGCGTAGAAGCTTCTCAAATAATATCTTATTCTCCAGCTGATTAAGCCCAAGGATAACCAGGCCTCGGCAATGCAGAGCTCAGTCATGCAAGTAAAAGCCTCTATTGTACAGGAGATCCACACACTGACAGCTGAGTCAGGAGGATTTATACAGGAAGAGAGCACAATCTTTGTCCACAGTCCCTGTGGCCTCACTGCTGAAATCTTGTCATTCCTCTCTCCTTCTTATGAAGGCATCCGTTGGCCTCTCAACGCTCAATGTGAGAACAGATTTTCCCTAATTAGCATTAAGGATACATCTGAGAGAATGAGGAAACTGAAACAGGCTGAAGATGGAGAGAGAGAGGTTTGCCCATCTGAAAGCCCTTGAGAAATTAAATGCCACCCAAAACTGTTATAAAAGTTAAAGGTCTGTGAGTGGGCACGGCACATCAGCCAGCACCTCTAAGACTCCAACAGCATTGTGACAACTTTTACACATAGCTTTTGGGCTAAAGCTAGTATTTACTCCCAGCTAAGCCAGTTCTCTTGAATTAATAGGACTTAAGTCAATAGTTAAGAAAGTCCCATTGATTTAGTGGGTCTACTCTACCTTGGACTAGATGTCCATTCTTTGTACTTTTTGTAGGGATGCAAGGAAGCCCCTGACCCACTCTGTACCTGAATAAAGGGCATACAGATTGGTTTTACCCAGTGATGTTCCTAAAGAGGGATTCCAACACACTTTGTCCCTGGATCTTTGATATCATCTGTGTGTTTCTGAATGTCCAGAAAACAACAACAACCCATACACATACATTCCTTAAAAGGAGTAGTGGTGGTGGTGCAAACATCTATCACCTGGGGGAGAGGCCACACAATGTCCTAGCTGTGTGACTTCTCCACTCAAAGCCCATACAACAATCATCATTCTACATCCACACATTTTCAAAATCCCAATAGTATAGTGCTTTTTCAGTAAAGTTTAGTAAACTAAGCTGAGTGAGAGGCCGGAAGAAGGAACGAAGAAGAATATTTCAAATGCAAATAGGCTATCTATACAGCAACACAAGTTTTTCTTTTCACCTACTCCATGAAATGGCTGGTAGAATGGCTGCAAGGTAATATAATATATAGGCCATAACTTCAGTCTGAGCCCTCCTTGTTCCCTCGGTGGTTGAACTGTCCAGAGGAGAACTTGGACTTTATTGGAGAGTTTAGCTGTCAAGTGCCTTATTCTCTGATGCCAGCAATTCAGCCTATCGTGTTATTTTTCATTTACATTTTCCTCAGTTCAACAGTACAGATCATTTTTTAATTCTACAAATGCTGAATGGAATATGAGGTATCCATTATGGTGTTGATCCATCCCAGAGGTATACAGCAGCTCCTTGCTCTACCTCACAGTTACCCCAGACTCACACCGATACCCCTAATATGGTCTGTTCTGCTCATTTGTCAAAAGACAGTGCACATACCTATTTTTTTGCTCTTCAAATAGGTATTGCAAACCAAGATCACTTTCCATGTCAGTGAGTTTGCTGTGGAAAAATAGTGCATAATGGAGCACTGTAGGGCACTTTCTAGAGGAGAAACTTGAAATGAGCAGGGAACCAGGTGTTCACCAATGGGCTCTGCCTCACAATGCCATTCCAGCAGCAGCTCGAGGAAATCCTTTGTGTCTACCTCAGGAGACACCTTGCTCTCTCTTCCAAAGAGTGGGAAGCACTCCCCCTGCTGCCACACACTTCCATACACAAGTGTTTTTTTTGTTGGGGCATGCTTTATACCTTTGTTGGCATAAAAATATGTGCCAGTTCATAGGAAGGGCAACTTTTAATGCATGAGTCAAAGCCTGTTAAAATTCAGTACTAAAGCAGAATTATTGTTTTACCTTCCCCCCGCCACCTGCAATTTTCTCTAAAAATATGAAATATCATTGAATTGTCTCTTAATTTGGATGGATCCTTACTTTGTATAGGGTTTAGTAAAGCTTCACTGTATAGTTTATCCCTTCTGTTGTTTGATTTTTAAGTGGGAGAGTAGCCATGCTGAGTTCCCAAGAGATGTTGTCCTTGATAATCTTTACCGTTACATAAGCAGCTGAATGTTATAGCAGTTGAGAGAATAAGAAAGAAAGAAAGAAAGAAAGAAAGAAAGAAAGAAAGAAAGAAAGAAAGAAAGAAGACTACCATGTTTATTTTAGACCATAGGGCAAGGGGATTTTCACTGTTCTTCTGGTGAACACTGCGCACAAGAACATCTTCACATCTTAAGGTCAGCCAGTAAGACAAAATCTAAGTGGCAGCTCTCAGGTATAAATTTTCCTGATCAGAAACTACTCTTTCTGGGTAGCGTGATTCTACCACTTTCACCTTGACTGCAAAGGTTCCACTTTAATTCTGCTTTGAACGCATCTAGCAAGCTAGGGCATGACACCCTTGAAAGGTCTCACCAAAATTAACAAACCTTCTACATACTGGCATAGGACCTCCAGAAAACATTAAACTTTGATCTTCGTCCAGTTACTTATCTGATCATAACAGCTGCAAAATTCACTGTATTTTACATAGGAAAAACATGCCAGTGTCTGTGTAAAATAATAGATACAAATCAGATATCTGAAATGATACTACAGTATATAAAAACCAGTGGGAAACTCTTCCATTGCCCAGGACACTGTCTCTGACCTCAAGGAGGCCATTGTTAGACCAAAGGAACTTCCAAGACAGATATTTGTTGGAAACAGCTGAACAGGAATGAATCAAGAGGTTGACTCTACCTCCTGGAGCTTGAACAGGACAAGACTTTAAAAAACCCCACTACATACAGTCATCTGAAAAAGAAAGTACACCCTCTTTGCATTCTATGGTTTTATATATCAGGACATAATAAAAATCATCTGGTCCTTAGCAGGTCTGAAAATTAGGTAAATACAACCTTAGATGAACAACAACACACGGCATATTACACTGTGTCACAGCTACCCTATGTGTGAAGTTCTTTGGGTGGCATACATTAAAAATCTTTAAAATAAAATAGGAAAATTCAAAAACAGTATAAAACACATAAATTCATGTTATGTATATAGCAGTATTTGGTAGGGTGGTCTGCCTGTTTACTGTATGTGAAACTGCTCAAACCATGTATGTTGTGAAACTGTTGTTAAAAGCATAGAACAGAGGCTGGCAAAAGAAATCCTGTACCAGGCACCCAAAATGATTTTTTTCAGGGAATTTCTTAACCTTTGATAGCTACTATATGACCGAAGAAGGTTCTGTTGGTTGAGAGCCAAGAACATGTATTTCTAGAAGCCTTGTGAAATTTTTGAGGATTGCACTAGACTTCTCAGATAGCATGCCATGTGGCAGAAACGAGGGATCACACCGCCCCCTGATATTTTCTGTACTGTTTCACAAGGGTGTACAGGGCAGCACTTTGCGCAGGAAGTGAAAACATTTTCGGAAACTTCATCTTTTGGCAACATGCTAGTCAAGGCTAGAAACTCAGTGATTTAGTATGCTATAAATAGGCTGTGATAGCACCACAGTTTCAGTGTATTTTCAGGCTGAGTAATACTTTATTCATGGCTATGATATATACAGCACTGCGGAAGAATGTCTCACCCTTGTCTTAGCGAAGGTTGTTGAATAAGGAAGCTAATCACTGATCCGATTTCCTACAAACTCCATGACAAAATATTGACTTCAGGTGAAGAAATCTCATTGTGGGGCCCAGCATATTGCCACTATAATCCTAAAGGGTTGAATTTACACCCTCGTCTGTGACAATTAGTTTAATCAGCACTGACCCCATCAATACGTGTTTCCTCTTTTCAGGCCATCATAGTCTGGTAGGCATTAAGAGATTTATTGTCAACTGCATAATTTACGTCTGTGTGTGTGGTAAAAATGGGTGAGGAGAATTGCACAGGAAGGTGGACACCACAACAATGTGTGTCACTGTGGCAGGATCACCTCTGCTGTCATCGCTCTCAATAGCTCTCCCTCTGTGAAAATAGGAACTGTTTGCAAATTAATTAGTTTCTGGCAGCAGCTTGATTGTTGACCCAGAGTTTGTAGAGTGGAAGAACAATCAGATTAGTGTGTTCAATACAAAGGCCCAGTGCGAAGCCAGAGTGTGGTTTGCCAAACGGTGCAGGGCCTGAATGGAGAGCAGCAAATTCTTCCTTGGAGACACCATGGCAAAGGTTAAGTGTGATGTGACTGGGGCACATGGGCCATAAAGGTGGGGTGGGGAGGAGATGGATTAGAAATGTTCATCAGCATGAAGCCAGTTAATGCTAATTGACTGTTGGAGTGTTAGATGCACAATGCATGAATGAGTACGAGGCTCTGCTATAGGGGGGAAATGCTGTCTTATTAAGCAATAAAAATGAGCACAACAGGGAGCGTTAGACAGAGCAGAGGAAATGTCCAAATCCTGTCAAAATTCAAGGGTCGTAAAATTAGTCTCACAGCTCAATTCATTTCACTTTCATTCAAAAGTAAGTCCTCCTGAGAGATCAGTGGTTCTTTCTTCCAAGTACATGCACATAAAACTCAAGCCATAGACTTCCTAGTTTTAACCCCGTACACAAGACAATCAGGTAAGATAAATTAAAAGCAACACCTCCCCCAGTGACTCAAAAATTAGAATATTTCCATTCTAAAAGAAATACTGAAATAATCTGACAGATTATTAGTTTTGCAGTTGCAGCCAGAGGAACTCCTATGATAAATGCATTTTACTTTCTAGATTACTTTGTTCCTGAATATTTTCCTTTAACCATATTGCCTTTTGCATTAATTGTACTGAAAATGATAAAGCGAAAATTGTATTATGAATTTTTGCCAGCCGTAAGTGTAATTGCATAAATTCTGGTGTCAAATCACCACACTAATTACTGAGTTAGCTTGTAGTCTTAGTGGCACATCAAGTCACATGACTGGCACATGAGTAGGAAAGCACAGAGCAACTGATCAGTTATTAGCAATTCACCAGTACAGTTTACAAAATTATACTCACAGTACTGCAATCCGTAATGGAATTCTGGCCGCCAATTTATTAGTCATTTGAGAAAAGACAATTAGGTGTCTTCAGTGGCTTCTCATTGTTTAGCCCTTAAAATTACATGAGATATTACTATTCCACCTGGAAATTATGTAGATCTACTGCTTTTTCATAATTTCCATTCCTTTGCAGGTAAGATACCTTCCTGTAAGATTTTGCTCTGTAACTCTCATTTGTTCTTGGAACAAGCTGACATAACTCATTTGTCAGTACATTTGATTTCCATAATAATATTTGTTTGATTCATGAAGCAAAACAGAGGTTACTACCTGGCAACAACACTCAGGAAACGTGAGATAAATCTGAAGAAGTGATGCATAACTTTTAAAGGAAAAAAACTGTTTTCAAACATACATCCAACCTAAACAACATAAACCTAACACCACAATAAAACACAATTACATAATACACCAGTGCCACCATCACCCTCAGGGCTAGCATTAATGTTTTAAATTTCATTCTGTCCATTTTCTCTCCAAAACTTCATTGTTTCTTCCCTCGGTGTATACCCCTTCCCTCTCCGAAATACATATTCCAAGAATACACTGCATATTTTCTTAAAATTATATTTTAATTGTATTTTAATTGTTTTATCTTTTTTATTGTATTTTAATTGTTTTAAGCTGCCCAGAGACCTTTGGGTAATGTGGGCGGCATATAAGTTAAATAAAATAAATAAATAAATAAATAAAATAAAATAAAATAAAATAAATAAAATCATTATTTTTTGATAGGCCTCTTCTTCTTTTCATATCACATGTCAATTTATCATTAATTGCCATATCCCATAGTTCTCTATACCATTCCTCTAAATTGAGTTGGTTATCATTTTTCCAGTTTCTTACAAAAATTAACCTTGCTGCCGTAATCATTATTACTATTAATTCCTTATTTTCTTTCAACAATTGATCATTCTTAACCAAATTCAATAAAGCCATTGACGGGGACATTTGAATATTTAATCCAGTTATTTCCCTTATTTCTTTAAAGATTTGCTTCCATTCTTGCTTTCTTATTTCACATGACCACCACATATACATCCCCTTCTCTTTTTCACACCTCCAGCATAGTGATGATACATTTTTGTTTATTATATTCAGTTTTACCGGCGTTAAATACCGGGAAAAAACTGTTTTCATATGCTTTGCACCTATGAGGATTTATTTCCTTTTACTGATTCATGTCCCCACTTTATACATACCATACATCAGAATAAATTGTCAATCAATTTGCATATTAGTGAAAAGTAAGTGTTTTCTGTTGTTTTTCTCCTTAAGTTGACACTTCTAAGTTCTCCCAACATTTCTAAACAGCTTCATCATATACTCTAGTAGGCAGACCAACCCACTCCTTTCTCTCCATGAAATATTTTGCCAGTTTCCTTGAAATGCATTTGGCTTCTCTCAAAAACAGTCAGATCCAAGGATGAATCTACAAACTCACTTTGCACTTCATCTTATGGGAAAATCTCAAAGGCTTCCCCATTACTGAGTATTCTTGTGTATCTGCCCTGCCAAACCATGTAGCCTAGAACAGCATACATTAATAAGGCATGAGCTATTCCTAAACCATTCTTAGGTTCTTTATTCGCTAACTTATAGAGTAATGTGCTCCTATTCCATATCTGTTCAGTTTCTCCAGATAAATATTATGCAGCAGCATTGTGTTTGACATAATGTCATGTGCATGTGATTCACACCTGACTTGTGATACCTTGATGTACATCCTCGTCTAGTCTGCAGGCAGAGTTCCAAATCCACATATAATTTACACAGAGAGATAATTTATGTGTCTCGATGTCCAGTTAACTGTAAACACAGTACATCTAAGTGACAGTGATACATGCAGTATGAAAATATGTGGGATCATGCCTGCTGGTCCTCCCTCCAACCTCATCCGGGCTTCTGACCAGATCCTGTATATATATGAGCAGGCTGTTCATTGGAAATGTCTGGATGATCAATTCTTTGCATGTTTTCCTTTACAAGACCTAAACTTGCATGAAAACAGTGTGTGCGGATCCAGCTTGAATACTTTTAGGTTCTAGGTCCAAATTAGGATAAAAACAATCAAGTTGGGCAGAAAATCTGATTGCCCATTAACAAGACCGTGGTCCTCACTTGGCTTTCCTCTAACTGGATCAACATAAATGAACAACTGATTACATATTCAAACCAAAATAAACATCTGTAATGTAGTGAGGTAACTGATGCTGGAGATTAAATGGATGAAACATTGATGCATGTCATGCTTTTTGTAATTTCAGTTCTGAAGTCTTGTAATCTTCAAGAATTGGTTTTGTCCTCTAGGTCAGAGGTCCCCAACCCCCGGTCCGCGGCCCGTGCTGGTCCGTGGCCTGAGCCGGACCGGGCCGTGGAGACAGAGCTCACCCCCACCCCCGCACGCACTCCCCCCACAGCCCCTTCACGCATGTGCACAAGTGCCCCCGAGTGCTGCCCCGCCCTTCACGCCCTCCTGCACAAGTGCCCTCCCACTCCTTTGCGCATGCTCACGAGCGCCCCCGCACCCGTGAGAGAGCGCCCGCTCCTTTGCACGTGTGCACAAGCGCGTATGCGCCCGCATCAGAGAGCGCCCGCTCCTTCGTGCATGCGCACGAGCGCGGGGGGTGCCCCGCCTTCCCCAACCGGTCTGCGGGGTTAAAAAGGTTGGGGACCACTGCTCTAGGTCATTTAGGCCAGTGGTTCACTGCCTTCCATGTTCCAGATGTTCTAGACCAATTCCAAGAATCCTCAGTCAGCAGATCCAGTGGTGAGGGATTCTGGGAACTGATGTCCAAAATCAATTGGAGGGACATATATTGCAGCCCTTGATTCACACACTTACTGGGGAGTAAGCCCCATAAAACTCAGTGGGATTTACTTCAGAGAAATCATGAATAGGGTTTTTAATGACAAATCTCTGTCTTTTACATTGATAGAAGACAATAAAGTTGCAGTTATAGGATCAAAATGGAAATGTGTGTGACAAATCATTGATTGCTGATTTATTCGTGCCTTCTGGGATATGTGCTGCCTTTTCAGCTTAGCATACAATGAGATTCAAATTACATCTTGTGCAGAGATGTGCCATGGGACTACAATCCATGTTTCCAAGTGTTTACAGTTCAGCGAGCTTTAACCTCTGCAATTCTAGAAATTAAATAATGTCATGGCTGATGTCAGAGTGATAGCTGGTATAAGATTAGTGAAAACCTCTTTTGCATTTAAATCTTACCACTGTGCGTGTGTTAATCAGCAGTCAATATATATTATAACATTGTGTTTCAGCCATAAATCCTAGTATGGTTGTATATTAATGAGATTAAAAGATGAACCTGTCCTTCCATTCAAATATTTGTGTTGCAAAGGAGATTCTCCACATTCTTAATTTGCCATATTGTACCCGAGGCTGTGATTCCAAGAATATTTTATAAAAGTGCACTGGAAGCTAGACATTGTCAGGGCTCACATGGAAAATAGCTCAATTAAAGATGTATCTGAACCCAGGAACTAAAACACTAGGAAGAATTTTCTTCCTTAAACTGTTACTGGTTAATTTGTGCACTATTTTCTCCTTGCAAGTCATTTTGTCCCCAGGGCTTGTCACGGTGGCAGAAATCCATTTGCTTGGTTACACAAAAGGTGTACCCTTTCCAGTGCCATGAGAAGCACACCATTTTTGCCATCTGATTGCACCCTCATGGGGTGAAATGGTAAAACCACTCCTTTAATATCTCACATATCCTGAATGTGCAAGTAGCTCTCTAAAAATGCTGCAACAAATCAGACTGTACACTTTCTCCCTCCTTTCATTTTTCATATGTGGATACCAGAGAGAGAGAGGGAGAGTGTGTGAGTGTCAATAAGTAAGAATCAAAAAATCCAAATAAACCTCACCACACAATCAAAATGTTATGATAAAGTCTGAGATGTGTCATAGATGGTTGGGTCATTTATCCACCATCTGCTATTCGAGAAACAACAATTAGTGCATCACGTAATACGACACCATACAGTTTCATGACTGCGATACTGTATGACAGTTGGTAACAAATGTCTCTGTGTGTATGTGTTGATGAAACAGCTATATTTTAATTGGAACAGTCCAACATGAACTTTATGTAAGATACATTGAATAATAGTTTCAAGAATTCCTTAAATGTTTATTGGAATTTCTTGGAAATGTTGAACTACCAATTTTACACAGACCTTTTTGAGTTCCATTCTGGTGTCGATGTCAATATTTCAGATGGAACACATAATATGAGCTATTCTCTCTGTGTGTGTTTTGTTGTTGTTTTCTCCCTTCTGGGTACTTAATGCATGGGTACTGCTAAGTACTAAAGAAATTACCTACTCTTCTAAACACTTATGGTTTGTTTTAAGCAAATTGCCAAATCAAAATTATCTGTAGAATATATTGAGAAAACCTATCTGCTTATTTGTGTTACTGGTTTCTAGAAGACATGTGTTTCATAAACTGGCCTTATCACCGAGCCAATCCTTGTTATTATTTTGACAGGGGGGGGAAGGAAGAAAACTGTACCTGTGTTAGAGGGCGTTTTTGAAATTATGACTTAAAACCTGGTTGTGAGAGAGAAGTTGCAGTGAAACTTAAGGAAGAGCCATGTGTTATCTAAAATGCCACAATGTTTTGTTAAGTATTTAGAGATAACCTTTTCCCCCCCAAACATGGAGCCCTGGAAGCTTCAGTCTAAAATGGAAGGTCAGCATGGAAAAATGACATTTCTTAAGTCAAGAATTCTATGGTACCTTAGATTAGTGAAACTGGGATTTATTTTCTTTCTGGCTATAGCCTTCCACAGTGTCAAAAATTTACTCTAGAGCAGTAGTCCCCAACCTTGGGTAACCCAGGTGTTCTTGGACAGCAATTCCCAGAAACCTTGGCCAGCATATTGTGTGGTAAAGGCTTTTGGGAATTGCAGTTCAAGAACATCTAGGTTACCAACGATTGGGAATCACTGCTCTAGAGGGTTTCCGAACCATTTTTTTTGGGGGGGGTGTACACCAGGGGGATGCAGGAGAAGCAGGGGGTTGCTGATCCTGGCATAAAAAAAAAGGATTAAAAATGTCTCTTATACAGACAAAACTCTTTGTATATCAAGTCCAGATCTGTCTACTCTGGCAGTGACTCTCTGGGGCCTTTCCTGGTACGCAGTATCCCAGCAATGGCCAGGGGCTGAACCTGAGACTTTTTATATACAACACATGCTGTATCAATGTGATTCTTCCAGTAACAGAAATACAGAAGGAGCATTATCTTGGTGAGGCGAAGGAATAAAAATTTGCCATGAGGATTCCCTACAGGAAAGCAGAATCCAGAGAAGAAAAAAAGATGAAAGCAGGATTGATTTTATAGGGTACTCAGCAGGAAATAATAAAAAGGTGTTAAGATAACTATGTAAAAGAAGAAGATTTTTGGTCAGACAGCTGTGATCCTGCAAAGCTAGCAAATAAACCTATCTTGGAATGAGTTTAAAAGTTTAAAATGAAATCTACAAACATGGGAGGCAGGGGACAGAGAGATACGACCAGACACTAACATTGTGGCTTGAAGTCCCTTGGGAATTTCTTGTATAAATTCTGCATTAAAACACAAGTTAACCAACAATAAGCTGTCAGAATTATGAACATGATGATTTATTTCCTTGCTTGCACAGCTTGTCTTGATTTTTAAAGCAAATGTATTTGCAATTACTTTAGCAGCAAGATAGATGAGGTACAAGGATACAATGTGACTACTAATTTTCTTTTATGTAAATACCATGTGTGTCTACCTTTTTGTGCACACAAAGAGTGGTATAGCATAATGGCAATTTTTATTGTGTACATTCCAATATTTTTAAACCTTGTTTCCCTGCCTATAAAGTGATTCTTTAATTTAACATATATTCTCCTTCCCCTATTTTTCTCCTGTGCTTTCCAATCATCCCACACCATTTTTTTAAGGGGGGGGGGGGACAAACACAAAACATAAAGAACTACAATGGAATTGCCTATTAAAATAAGCACAGGTTTGCCTACATTCAGATGTATGTGGTGTCCTGCACTATGATATTGTTTTTCCATTCCATATCAGGAGTTGGAGAGGCAATAAAATGCAAAGCATTGTGACATCTGGTTATCATGTGTTCAAAAATGGAGGGCTGATGACTTGATAAAAGATTTCCACTGTCAGTTGTAGGGATTTTACTTTAAGTATAACCCTGTATATGTCTCCTCGGAAGCAGGTCACTCTGTATTCAGCAGTAAACAAGTTTCCTATTTCCACAAGCCTGTTTTGATAAACAATTTCAGGATGGAGGGAAGCAGCCTAAAATGTTTAGTTCTGCCTCAAGACAAGCACTTGGATTAAACTAACTAAATAAATTTGCTTCTTTAAATGCCAAGCCAGTTGAAACACATTCTTTTGATTTTTTTAAAAAACATTAGGGTTACAAGTGCATAAGTGCTATTTTTGATGTAGTCTCACACACACACTCTTTAACACCCACACACCCACAGACACATGCACAGCTTTTGCAAAAATAGCATTGTGATAAGCTGCAGTATCATTGCATTGCCCAAGCTATAGCAATGCATATAAGAGTTGATTTTCATAGCATACATTAGTGTAAATACTTGACAGACTTCAATGAACTGGAGTTGACCTTTAAAGTACAAAAGAGGGAGAGTGTGTAGATACTAATGGGAATATGGAGTGCATGACCAAAGAAACCTATCCCATTTTCTGTGTTTTCCCTTTGATTACAATTTTTTCCCTCCCCTCCAACTTTGCTATTTTTTTCAACAAGCAGCCACATCAAATACTGCAGTTTATTCTTCACTTTTTCTGTTGCTAAATTAAACTAGAAATTACACATTCTATCTGCATGAATACCAAACAGGGCTGTCATAACTGATGTGATAACACTGAATACCAAAAGGGGTAATGAAGAATAATTTTTTATGTGTGCCAACTGTTGTTTCTTTGCCTTGATGAATTTTGTGTGATTTCACTAACATGACAGGTTAGTATGAAAAAACACACACACACAACAAAATGAAACAAAGCAAAACAAAACACCTGCGATCATTCAACCAGTGCTTGTTTGAAACTTTTGTGGGCTACAGATTTAATCTGTAGTTAGTAAATTTTATGTCAACTTTTGTCTCCCCCACCTGTGAAAGCTAATTATGAGGCACGCAAAAATGTATTCAATGTGTCTCCATCTATGTGGCTGTCTCATAGTCAACAAAGTAAGAACTAGTCAGTGGTAAAAATGCAACTGTAAATTATGGGAAAGATTTTGAGAAATAAGGGTAAATGGAACATATTGAAGATAATGCATCTTGGGCAAATGAGTTAAAACAAGTGCGACAAGCTATTAAGTTGCTTTTAGGAAAGACAAATGTAGAACATGGAAATTGGCTTGTTTGAAATCCCATTAATTTTTTATATATACTGTATCACAAAATTATCTAAAATCCAATTTAAGACTAGTATTCAATGCCTCTCCATGATGACAATGGCATGCCCTGCTTACTCTTCTAAAAGTACTGAGAAATTGCCAGTCACTCAACTATGATTCATAACAAAAAGAACAGTATAGAACATTCACATACTTCTTCCATTACAACCCCTTTGTTTTCAATGAAGTAATGGCCGGAGGTTCAAACATCATAGCTGGTGGATATGTGCTTCTCCATCCAACCTTCCCCAAGTTTAAAATGAGGAGTATAGAAGCCTGAGATATTTACTTTCTGTGTATAGTTCTCTATTTCCTGGGGCCTCCAGTGCATGGTGGCAAAACTGACAGAGGTGCACACAAAGTCGCCCATAGGCCTTTCTATTACCAGCATCAGATTAGCATCACTGAGCAGCTTGAGGCACCAATAGTCCATGAAGAGGCCCACTTCTGAAGCCCTCCCCAGTCTTTCTGGCATGCTCAGCTGCCCTTTCTAACCAAGGAAACAGTCACAAGAGCTAGAAGAAGGATTGATCTTCTCTTCTCTTTCTTGGCCTTTGAGCAGCTTGAGTTCTGAGGAGAAGGTCACGGCGACTAGTGACAACGGCAAGCAAGTGAGCACACTCATGGTGGGATTTCCACAGAAATAATCTTGCCCAGTGGTCCTTCAAAACCTGGAACTGGCAGCAAGCCTTTTTGTGTATAGTTATTTAACCCTAAATGACACAACCAAGTTTGGGATTTTTTTCTATTGAAAAATACTGTTTTAAGTTGCTACTAGGAGAGAATAGACATTCTGCCTATTGCAATGGATAGTTAACAGGTGATGAAGTTGTGTATGTAACCCAGTCCTAAGGATCAGTTTTGGGCAACATTCCCTCTAAGCCATGTGGCTGTGCAGGCACACAGCACAACACCAGTCACACGCAGCCAAGCAAATGTTGACGCCTATTTGCTTCCAATCATGGCCAGAACCCCGTGTGCATGGGGCAGAGCCTCTGCGCAGCACTCTGTAAAACTACAGGGAATGTTGGATTCGGGTTTTCTCATTGAGAGCAAATCATTTAAAGTTAAGCATGTAAATTCAGATTATTACTTTTTAGAATGTGTTATCTTATCTAAACTTGCTAATTGTCCTCTTGAAATTAAACAAGCTAGACAGCTGGTATGGATTGTTTTGTGAAAAATGTAATTTATGTGGAGAATTATGGTATAATTTCATTGAACTTCTGTGTTGATTTTTTTCTTCATCACATAATTAGTCATTACAGAGAATCAAAACTATTGTCTCCTTAAGAACAAAGGCCTTGGGAACTGATAATTATAGCATAGTTCAACCATTTTTCTTTCTTTGTTTCTTAACAGGCTTTTCTGAATATAAAATGTTTCATTTGGCAATTTTCTAGACAAATATTCCCCCCTCCCCAGTAAGAAAATGGAGCAAATGGGAAGTCTTACCTGAATGGTCAGTCTTCAAAATACAAAATCCCTCGTTCATTGCCTTAGCTAGCAATTTTAGTTAAACTTCTAAAATATTTGTTAAGTTTTGTTCTTTTATAGCTTACATTTCAGTTGTGTTATAACTGCATGTTTGAAACAATGGGATACGTACCATACAACACAATTATTTCCCATGTGTCACCATTTCTAATTCAATATATAAAGGTATATTTATCTCTGAGGGTGAAACTATCAGCGTATTTATACTGTGGGGTAAAAGTCTAGCCAATATTCTTATCAATAATAATGTGGTATTTAGTCAATGGGATCCAGTTAAGTCCTTCCACTAATAAAACTGTTTCCCTCACAAGAAGAGGGAAGGAGGGCAAGTTTCTCTCCTCTCCTCCCTATGTGACCTCCAAATCTGCTTTGGAGTGTAGGTTGGATGCCCTTGAATAGGCTAACAGGGGAGAGTGAAGAAGAGAGGAAAATTCCCTCATGCAAGCAAATATTCTGTTACACAACATTTAGATTTTTCCATGTGGGCTTCAGGAACTGGAGGAAAAACATGGCCCCAAACCTTTCTTCGTACTTCAGTACTGTGCTGCCTTAGAAATTCATGCATTTCATCTAAGGCAAGAGTCAGGAGCTTGGGCTGATATCAGAATCGAGATGGGAGCCCACCATCTTCTCTTCATCCCAGCAGGAATTGTGAAGAATTTTAGTCGGTCCGGAAAAAGGGAATTCCCAGTGACTTTGAACTCCAGCTAATTCTCTGGCAAGTCTGTATTCGTTTGGTGGACAATTTGCAAGACAGTTATGATCTGAATATTATTAGAACAGCAAATTTCTATATTACCTGCTGCATGGATCAGACATCTGAGTACAATCTTCTTTTCTTGGGGTTGGTTTGTTTGTTTTGTTATTTAGGTACTGTAAGTGAAAATAAATGCTTAAGGAAGAGTTGCTTTTAAAAACATTTTTTAGAAATGCTGAGACAAGCAAAACAGGTTGCTATTATGAAAAAAAGTAAAATTTAAAGCCAGCCCCATTATGGTATGTGTTTTTGTTTCCAGGACTCCTTAATTGTAGTCTGCCAATGAAATTTTTGAAGAACTGTTAATTGAAGTGGCACACAAATTATGGAGTTTATAAAAAGTACTGATTGAGTTTTGACAAATATTTCTTCTGTTAAAGCAGTTGAGAAAATATGCATTGATTTCTTAAAAAAAACCACATTTGCTTCTTTTCCTATGATTCTTGCAAACTCATTCTATTTTTAGAATTGGCACTGAGATCAGAGGCATGGGGAAACACTGAGAAAGTTTACCACTGTGGTTTTATCTTACTTTGATCATGCCTAATCATGTTTTGGTGTTATTTTCCTTGAAGTTTGTTATTTTTAATTCACTTCAACACAAATTGTTCAAGAGTGGAGACAGAAGGCTTTGTCAACTCTTCTAGTTCTTATTTCTTTATTTTTGTTTCTTTTTTCTTTTTAAAAACATGTACACATTAATTGATAGACTACCAGATGGTGCACTAAGACGTAGTGTCATTGATGGCTGTAGTACGTGAATGTCAAAGAAGATTCTTTGTCCACAATAGAAACCAAAGCTTGGAAAGTAAACCATTACAAATAATGTTGCCTTTAACTAGTTACCTTTTGGTACTGAGTAATATAACTCCAATTACAATGTTAAGTGTAGCAAATAGCACCTCATTTCCTAAGATGGAATGAATAAAAATTAGTTACTTTCAAACATTACTTTTAAGGGCATTTATAGAGATTTATCGCGTTTAGTCAGAACTCTCCACTATGACCTGTCCGTCTTGGGTGTCCCTGCACGGCATAGCCCATAGCTTCTCTGAATTACTCAAGCCCCTTCGCCACGACAAGGCAGCAATCCGTGAAGGGGTTGAAAGGTCTGCCTTGGATTCGTATTGAAATCATTCTATCATTTTTGAGATTGTATCCCAGTACAGCATTCCCCACTCTTTTGTTGACTATGAGGGCTACTCCATTTCTTCTACGGGATTCTTGCCCACAATAGTAGATATGGTAATCATCTGAATTGAATTCGCCCATTCCCGTCCATTTTAGTTCACTGACGCCCAGGATGTCAATGTTTATTCTTGCCATCTCCTGTTTGACCACATCCAACTTACCAGGGTTCATAGATCTTACATTCCAGGTTCCTATGCAGTATTCTTCTTTGCAGCATCGGACTTTCCTTTCACTTCCAGGCGCGTCCACAGCTGAGCGTCCTTTCGGCTTTGGTCCAACCACTTCATTAGCTCTGGAGCTACTTGTACTTGTCCTCCGCTCTTCCTCAGTAGCATGTTGGACGCCTTCCGACCTGAGGGGCCCATCTTCCAGCGTCATATCTTTTAGCCTTTTGTTTCTGTTCATGGGGTTTTCATGGCAAAGTTACTGGAGTGGCTTGCCAGTTCCTGCTCCATTCCTGCTCCTGTTCCTGCTCTGACTAAACGCGATCCACCTGGAGCAGGAACTGGCAAGCCACTCCAGTAACTTTGCCAAGAAAACCCCATGAACAGAAACAAAAGGCTAAAAGATATGACACTGGAAGATGGGCCCCTCAGGTCGGAAGGCGTCCAACATGCTACTGAGGAAGAGCGGAGGACAAGTACAAGTAGCTCCAGAGCTAATGAAGTGGTTGGGCCAAAGCCGAAAGGACGCTCAGCTGTGGACGCGCCTGGAAGTGAAAGGAAAGTCCGATGCGGCAAAGAAGAATACTGCATAGGAACCTGGAATGTAAGATCTATGAACCTTGGTAAGTTGGATGTGGTCAAACAGGAGATGGCAAGAATAAACATTGACATCCTGGGCGTCAGTGAACTAAAATGGACGGGAATGGGCGAATTCAATTCAGATGATTACCATATCTACTATTGTGGGCAAGAATCCCGTAGAAGAAATGGAGTAGCCCTCATAGTCAACAAAAGAGTGGGAAAAGCTGTACTGGGATACAATCTCAAAAATGATAGAATGATTTCAATACGAATCCAAGGCAGACCTTTCAACCTCACAGTAATCCAAGTTTATGCACCAACCACCGATGCTGAAGAGGCTGAAATTGACCAATTCTATGAAGACCTACAACACCTTCTAGAACTGACACCAAAGAAAGATGTTCTTCTCATTATAGGGGACTGGAATGCTAAAGTAGGGAGTCAAGAGATAAAAGGAACAACAGGTAAGTTTGGCCTTGGAGTTCAGAACGAAGCAGGGCAAAGGCTAATAGAGTTCTGTCAAGAGAACAAGCTGGTCATCACAAACACTCTTTTCCAACAACACAAGAGGCGACTCTACACATGGACATCACCAAATGGGCAATACCGAAATCAGATTGATTATATTCTCTGCAGCCAAAGATGGAGAAGCTCTATACAGTCAGCAAAAACAAGACCTGGAGCTGATTGTGGCTCTGACCATCAGCTTCTTATAGCAAAATTCAAGCTTAAACTGAAGAAAGTAGGAAAAACCACTGGGCTAGCCAGGTATAATCTAAACCAAATCCCTTATGAGTACACAGTGGAAGTGAAGAACAGATTTAAGGAACTAGATTTGGTGGACAGAGTGCCTGAAGAACTATGGATGGAGGCTCGTAACATTGTACAGGAGGCAGCAACAAAAACCATCCCAAAGAAAAGGAAATGCAAGAAAGCAAAGTGGCTGTCCAACGAGGCCTTACAAATAGCAGAGAAGAGAAGGGAAACAAAATGCAAGGGAGATAGGGAAAGTTACAGAAAATTGAATGCGGACTTCCAAAGAATAGCAAGGAGAGACAAGAGGGCCTTCTTAAATGAACAATGCAAAGATATAGAGGAAAACAATAGAAAGGGAAAAACCAGAGATCTGTTCAAGAAAATTGGAGATATTAAAGGAACCTTTTGTGCAAAGATGGACATGATAAAGGACAAAAATGGTAGGGACCTTACAGAAGCAGAAGACATCAAGAAGAGGTGGCAAGAATACACAGAGGAATTATACCAGAAAGATCTGGATGTCCCGGTCAACCCAGATAGTGTGGTTGCTGACCTTGAGCCAGACATCCTGGAGAGCGAAGTCAAGTGGGCCTTAGAAAGCATGGCTAACAACAAGGCCAGTGGAGGTGATGGCATTCCAGTGGAACTATTTAAAATCTTAAAAGATGATGCTGTTAAGGTGCTACACTCAATATGCCAGCAAGTTTGGAAAACTCAGCAGTGGCCAGAGGATTGGAAAAGATCAGTCTACATCCCAATCCCAAAGAAGGGAAGTGCTAAAGAATGCTCCAACTACCGTACAATTGCACTCATTTCACACGCTAGCAAGGTTATGCTCAAAATCCTACAAGGTAGGCTTCAGCAGGATGTGGACCGAGAACTCCCAGAAGTACAAGCTGGATTTCGAAGGGGCAGAGGAACTCGAGACCAAATTGCTAACATGCGCTGGATTATGGAGAAAGCCAGAGAGTTCCAGAAAAACATCTACTTCTGCTTCATTGACTACGCAAAAGCCTTTGACTGTGTGGACCACAGCAAACTATGGCAAGTTCTTAAAGAAATGGGAGTGCCTGACCACCTTATCCATCTCCTGAGAAATCTATATGTGGGACAGGAAGCAACAGTTAGAACTGGATATGGAACACCTGATTGGTTCAAAATTGGGAAAGGAGTACGACAAGGCTGTATATTGTCCCCCTGCTTATTTAACTTATATGCAGAATACATCATGCGAAAGGCTGGACTGGATGAATCCCAAGCCGGAATTAAGATTGCCGGAAGAAATATCAACAACCTCAGATATGCAGATGATACCACTCTGATGGCAGAAAGTGAGGAGGAATTAAAGAACCTCTTAATGAGAGTGAAAGAGGAGAGCGCAAAAAATGGTCTGAAGCTCAACATAAAAAAAACTAAGATCATGGCCACGGGCCCCATCACCTCCTGGCAAATAGAAGGGGAAGATATGGAGGCAGTGACGGAGTTTACCTTCCTGGGCTCCGTGATCACTGCAGATGGTGACAGCAGCCACGAAATTAAAAGACGCCTGCTTCTTGGGAGGAAAGCGATGAGAAACCTAGACAGCATCTTAAAAAGCAGAGACATCACCTTGCCGACAAAGGTCCGCATAGTCAAAGCTATGGTTTTTCCAGTAGTGATGTATGGAAGTGAGAGCTGGACCATAAAGAAGGCTGACCGCCGAAGAATTGATGCTTTTGAATTGTGGTGCTGGAGGAGACTCTTGAGAGTCCCCTGGACTGCAAGGAGAACAAACCTATCCATTTTGAAGGAAATCAACCCTGAGTGCTCACTGGAAGGACAGATCCTGAAGCTGAGGCTCCAATACTTTGGCCATCTCATGAGAAGAGAAGACTCCCTGGAAAAGACCCTGATGTTGGGAAAGTGTGAAGGCAAGAGGAGAAGGGGACGACAGAGGATGAGATGGTTGGACAGTGTCATCGAAGCAACCAACATGAATTTCACCCAACTTCGGGAGGCAGTGGAAGACAGGAGGGCCTGGCGTGCTCTGGTCCATGGGGTCACGAAGAGTCGGACACGACTAAACGACTAAACAACAACAAATAGAGATTTATAGTAGGAGTTGTTCAGTTTTTATGCCATTGTTTTACCAATCCTAAGTGGTAAAGGAAGTATTCTTTGTTTGTGTCTTTTGTATTTTTATAAATGTTCCCAAGGTGAATTATCAGAACAGGTCAAGTGAAGGAACCTGCATTTCCTTGTGTTTTTCTGCTGTTTTAGTAAAAGCAAAGTGAAATGTTAGTAATACACAACACAAAGAATTACTTGCGCAGTTAGAGCAAGAATAGAAGTAACTGCAACCTCACTGCAGAGAATCAATGAGTAATGAGCTCATATAAAAACCTGTCTTCTTCCTAACTTGTTTTAGAAATGTATATAACAGTAACGTGAATTTTGGATTATCAACCCTGCAGTAGAACCACGACAGAAAAAAAAGCACAATATTTTTCAGAGAAAAGTTTGACTTTGTACACATTCTGAACTGCTGTTGGACAACCCTCTTAAAAAGGAGGTGGGGATGGAGGGGGAATGAGTTGTCAGCTCCATGGCAAACTGTATCATCCTTACATTCCACAGCTGGGTACTGTTGTATTGGAAGTGGATCCAAAAAAAGATATTTCTGTCACCACAGCTTAGGGATGGACTTTATGGAATGGGATCAGATTATGTCACCTTCCTTTTGTGTAGCCTTCCTATATTTTGCCACGACCACTTTTGCCTTTTTTCCCCCTAGGGATGGGAGAGCATTTCACCTGGTCTTTCTTTTTAAATTGACCTAATTGGCACCTTTCAGAGTATCACAAGAAGCACAAACCAGGCATTCTTTGGATCTTGTTCATCTCCAAAAGCTTGCTGATGCTCAGCAAGGTACCTTCAGATATTATGCATACAAGGCCTCTTGAGGGGAGGCTTGGAATCGATCCCCCACAGACATGGGGGTTCCTACTGTAATCTCTTTCACTGTGTGGAAGCTGTGAGAGCTGCCAAACAGGAGGGGGAAGTGGAATTAATGAAAATCACCACATTACTAGCAGAAGCAAGTTTCAATATTTTCCTAAACCTACCCTGTCAGGTCAGATAAGCTGACATCTGAACTCCCCCTAAGAGTTCTACAAAACTTTATAGACCTTCATTTGTCTTTTAATGTGTATATTGGGTTTTTTTAAAAAAAGAATATTTATCAAATTAAACCCATACTTTCCCACATGGCTTTCCTTTTAACACATAAACTGCTGCATCACTTCCTGTCATTTATGTTTTTAAGAGCACTATTATAGAGCAGATGTGTTCTCCCTTTCGTGGCAGTTATTTTGAAGTTTTTTAGAGTTTGAATGCAATAAGAACTAAATTGGGGATATTATTTGAATGCTTTGAAAAGTGATTTTTAAAAAGTTTATTTTCTTTTCATCCTAGCAGAGACACTGTAAACACAGACACTAATAGTGTACATTGTTAAGTTGCTTAAAATGAAATTGTAAAAATACATTTAAAAGCAAAGTGTGCTGCTCATATAGTGCCCCATATTTCTTAAAGAACTCTCTGGGTGGTTTATAATCTAATTATGCAGGCTACACATTGTCCCCCCCCCCCCCCCCGTTAGCTGAGTATTCAGTTTACTGACCTCAGAAGGATGGATTGCTGAGTCAACCTCCACCCACCTACATGAGCCTGTCAGGATTGAATGCAAGTCATGAGCAGAGTCTTGGCTGCAGTACTGCAGTTTAACCACTGTGCCACAAGGTTACATGCCCACATAGAGCTATAGTTTCACTTTTCTTAATTTTTGCAGTGTATGTAGCAGTTGTGAAACTGTAGGGAACTGAAATAAAATGATCAGCACATATCACTATCTAGGTGCCATGAATATATATATTTTTTTATTTAAAATAGATGGATTTATTCTTACGGTTAGGTAAACATCCTTCATAATCAAAAACAGAAATATTGTACAACAAACAGAGTGCTCTAAAGCATCCTAAATTGATGCATAGTGTAGCTGGTCTTACCAAGACTCCCGTGAAATTAATCTGGAGATAACCTAGGGTATGCAGATGATATCGTTCCCTTAAGTATATTGTGAGTCTTTTGGATAGGCTCAGAATTTCTTGGATATTTTGCCTGAAGAGGAACTCCCTCAGATTCTTTTCCATTTTTCCTTGAAGTACAATTTCACTAGCAACTTGAAATTAATCCAATTAAATCTGGATAGCTCAGTGGCTTTAGGTATCCAGCTGCAGAGCCAGAGGTTGGGAGTTCCCCACTGTGCCTCCTTGACAGAGGCTGAACTCGATGATCCATAGGGTCCCTTCCGGCTCTGCAGTTCTAAGTTTATTATTCAATCAAATACAAGGGTAAAAACAATGCATCTGTATACTGCAATGGTCATCCAGATGCCAAAGACCTGGCCAATTGAATACTGATATAGGTTCAGGATCGTATTCCCAGATGGGACTATCACTAGTTGATTTGTGTAGTTTGAGCATTAACACTACTGGGGCAAAACAGCATGCCCAGCTTAACATTGCAATCATATTTCTGCTCAAAAGTATGTCACATTGAATGTTGTGGGGCCTCATCTTAAGTAAGTGGATGCAAGATTGGATCTTAAGAGTAATCCTATGCACGTTTACCCAAAACGGGGGTCCCACTGAGTTCAGTGGGGCTTCCTCCAAGATAAGCAAGTATAGGATTACAGCCCTAATAATTTTTCACAACTTAATTGTTTATTTCCATAATTTATTTTCTTGCAGTTTATGTTGGTTAGATAATCAGTTCTGATTTTTCCCTTACATTTTAGTTTTTAAATAGTATATCTAAATGACAACAAAGTTGACTTGGACTTTGCTTTATTTTATTCAAAACATTTTGTCACAAATTTTGTTGGCAACTCAGATTATCAAGTCTTGTGCTTTTTATTATCTATATTCATAGAGTCTCTGAGGAAGAACTCTAAAACATGTTAAGCTTTATAAAACTTTGTTCAATACAACTTCCCCTTATTTCCTTTTCTTCCATTTTCTGTGCCTGTACTACTTGTCATGGGTACAAATTTATTCACATTTTTAAATAATGAGTTCATAGAACTTTTTCAAGAACTATAAATGGATTTGTGTTAGCAAATCCTTTGTTGCATTAAATTTCTTCAACTTCCAGTCAAAATGTAACCCAGTCCTTTGTCCAAATCATGGTAACCGATCACAGCTAAAGCACATCTGCACAAAAATAAGGAGCTGGGTGATAATTAAGACTATGGGGGCCTATGGACAAGGCCTAGAAAATTTCAGCACTTTCAGAGGAAGGAGCGGAAAAACTGGTCACCAAGTGCTGAGAAGATCCTCAACCAAAATAATTCAAAAAGTAAAGCAAAGGTACATATACTATCAAAAGATGGATAGACAGACAGACGGACAGATATCTCAGTGCTGTATTAACTCATTTTCTGATATTAATGGAATGAATAATTACATTTTTTTAATTCCCCAGATCCTAGGTTTGTTAGCGCTCATCTGATCCCAGAAAGTGACAACCCAGAAGACGATAAGATCTACTTTTTCTTCCGGGAAAATGCAATTGATGGGGAACATTCTGGAAAAGCTACACATGCCAGAATTGGGCAGATATGTAAGGTAAAAATGGGATGACATGTGGTGAAACAACATGGGCATGAATACACTCACAACAGCCTTCTTATAAAGAACAATTTCCTCTTTCAGATGTATATTCCTCTCAGTCTTTCAGGTACTCAGCAATTCTAGAACAGTAGGGTTGTTTCAGATACGCTCTCTTTGTCTTTGAGATACCTTTCCACTTTAGCAGAAAGGTCTGAAGCTCCTGGCAGCGGAAGCTAAGTGTAAAAAGTGTTAATTGTGTGGAGCCAATCACAGCCTCTCCTTTGCTTCCCAGGGCATTTTTGCTTAAAGAGACACTAACTCAGTGACACTATAATGGCAATTTCACACCCCAGACCAACTAGTTTGGTCAGCATGGATCCACACATCTGGGAACTGAATGGGGAATTCAATAAAATGCCTATTTTACCTTAAAATGTAATGCAAAGAGCCAGAATTCAAAGGCCTGTTGCTTTTCATCGTTTGTGGAAAGGAAACGGTAGAACAGCTGCTGTGGCTAACTGACAAGGTGCCCACCGCACATTGGTTTTGTGCATACTCATGTGTCTTGTTGTGCCCCTGGCAAGTGTCCTGCAGTCAGCCACAATAACTTCTGTGAATTTGCTTAGGCACATTGTAAAAAGTAATAGGATTCTGGCCAAAAACGTTTAAACCAAATTAATGCTAAAGGTGAAGGGAGCTGATACAATTATTTAGAACATTAAGCAAAACAGGCTAGGGGTTTGTTAGGGGTTAACAGCTGGTTAACATCAACTTGTTAAGGATATCTTAATAAGGGTTCTTATTAAGGCTTCTGAAGTCATTGCTTTACAGAGAGGCCCTCCAATGCAACCCTGCCTGATTTTTATGCCTTACATTTGGAATCACACCTCTTGTTGCATCTGATTTTATTGTTGGTTGGTTTTATTTTAATTTCATTGCTGTTGTGTTTTATTATCATGCTGTAAACCATCCAAAATAGTGCTGAACACTAATGGGACAGTATACACATCTAATAAATAAATAAACAACTTTAAAATATACTTTTATTTGGAAACATTTTAATGGGTTATAAAGATATTATTCTACTGTAGATCTTTAATTCTTTTTTCTAGATGACAACACAGCTACACACACAATTTGTGTTAACTTCAAAACCAGGCTCACATCACATCACGTAGTGCAAGTGTCTAATGAAGAACCAGTATCTGTTTCCTCATTAAATGGCTTGTGTGAGGCTATATCCACATTGTACTTTGTCCCGCCAATAACTTTTATATCTGATTCCAAAAGTGACCTGCTCCTTCCCTCCCCATCACATGATCTTCCAGTCTGGGCAGGAGCCCAGACTTCCCTTTTCTGCCTCCTCCAGCAGCTGGCCATTCAGATGAGGAGGCGGGGCAGGGATTCCTGCCTTTCAGCGTCCAGCTGCTACAGGAGGCAGAGAAGGGAAGTCCAGACTCCTGCTCAGACTGGAAGATCGCATGACAGGGAAGGAAGGCGCAGCACATGCCAGCAGGTCAGTGGGTGAGCCAGCTGTTGTGGGGGATGGAATGCACGGCAGCAGATAACTTATGATGAAGGGACATGAAATACTTCATGCCCATCTCTAGTCATGGGTTGATTCCTAGCCTACTGGGTTCAGTCTTCCTCTTTAACTTCTCCAGCAACAGCTGAGGTCCACTTCCTGACCTGATAGCCAAGAGTGAGATGCCTCACATTATGTTTGAATATGTATTATTTTGATGGACTCACATTCACTCTTTCATAGAATGATTTTGGTGGCCACAGAAGCCTTGTCAACAAATGGACCACTTTTCTCAAAGCACGTCTGATGTGTTCTGTGCCAGGGCCAAATGGTATCGATACACATTTTGATGAACTCCGTAAGTGGCTGATTTGTTTGTAAATGAAAAATCATTTTCTGACCAGCTGAACAATAATTACCAACTTTTCTTTATTTATTTACTTCTTCTCTTTCTTGTTTGACAGAGGATGTGTTTCTAATGAACTCAAAAGACCCTAAAAATCCAATAATCTATGGAGTGTTTACAACTTCCAGGTATAGAAACATATCATTTTACTTATATGGAAGCTTATACAGGCTGACTGTTCTTGAAAGCTTTCTTTGTTAAGATGGTACTTTTAAAAATAAGACATTTCTTTAACCTTTGAACTGCCTGAATCCAGTAAACGTAAGAGGTTAATGAACGGGAGCCTTCTTGTGAGGAAGGGACATCATCTCTTTGAAGTCGGTGGCCACACAGTTTGAAAGACTATTCCTATGTTTCCACATTTAGCCGTTTTTTCTAGTATTGTTCATATTTTGTAATGGCTTTGCAAGTCCTTATTGAGTCTGACTTCTTGAACAGAAATTGCTTGCCTTCTCCAACAACTTTAAGCTGGGAACTAGATCCTTCCCCCAATAAATGTGCTTGGGATCTATATTTACTTGGAGTAGTGTGGAAGAAATACAGAGTCAATACCACCAAAAGAAAAGAAAGCACAATGGAAAGAGGCTTAAAGAAAAAAAAATCTTTGGAGATCATGGGGATTAGAGGGAAAGAGAAATGAAGTGAAATATAATACTCTGCCTATAAGAAATACTTGCATTCCATCACATTTTCAGACATTGGTTCTGAATTTGTTAGGCAACCTGCTGTGTCAAGATATATATATATATATATATATATTAGAAAGCACACAGTAAGAAACAAAAACCTAGTGTTTCTAAAATACTCTAATGTTTAATTACTTGTTCCCTTCTTGATTTTTCCCGAATATTAGCAACATCTTCAAAGGCTCCGCTGTGTGTATGTATAGCATGACCGATGTGAGGCGGGTGTTCCTTGGTCCATATGCTCACAGAGATGGCCCCAATTATCAATGGGTTCCTTACCAAGGAAGAGTACCCTACCCACGGCCGGGAACTGTAAGTGCAACTCATTGGACAGTCAGATGATGTCAAAGGACTGGCAGGCATTTATTTGGGATATACTAATCTTCTGTTTATACGAATAACCCTTGAAGAGTCACTCAAGGGGGGAGAAACCCTCATTAACAGCATCAAAAATTAGACTGATGTAACCTTCCTACTGAAATAATAATCATGGCTGTCTATACCTTAAAATCTTTTGCTTCTTAAGAAATGCATTGCCAAAGCCCCAACCCTCCTTCAGCAGCTATCTGTGGTAGACAAGGCATCAGTAAGTTGTTCTCTTGAAAGATTAATAGAACAAACGAGCTCTAGCTATAGGTGGGAGATAAGGGAGGGAACCTGTGATGTCACTACAAAAAATATGGGACAATTAGCATTTTTAATTCCCCAGCAAAATGAATTCTCCAAAATCATGGGAGACAGGGACTAAAACCCCTCGTTTTGAGGCCGCAGTCCCGTTGCATAGCTACATATGTGTAGTGGGGTGACATCACCATCACCACCACTGAGTAAAAGCAAATTGACACTGATTAAAGAAAATTTTGAGGTGCATATGACTCATATACAATGGGACAAATTCACTTGCACCTCAAATGAACCCTTTAATCAGTGGTGATTTGCTGTTATTGTTGACATCATCACTGTCATGCATGCAGAGCTGTACAATAGGATTTCAGCCTGAACAGCAACTATAGGTTGAGTGAAATAAATTCACTCTATATAGGTGTAACATGCAGATAACATATATTGTAAACAAATGTTGAATCCATATATGGCCTTCTAGATATATTATATTCAACATCTATTTTGAAAGCAATTCATTATCCTGGGTTAAAGTAAAAGCAGCCAGCAGGGAAGGTGAGGTGCATCCCTTCCTCAGACCACTGAATGTCTGCTTGGCATGTCTGATCAATACAAAGTAGCTATTGGTTAGAAGACATACCAAATCAATTTGCACTTTTTTACAAAGTTGTGTGAAAATTTGTCAGAAGGAGAGTTTGTGGCAAGGGAAATTAAAACATTTGTGAAATGTGTTTCCCATTTTTGACCCACCACTGATTAACAAATGGGCACTTCCTTGTGGAGAGATTTCAAGGAAACTCTGGCATTAGCTTTACAATTTTCACTTCAAACATTAGGAATGTAAACAAGAAATCAATACAGTATATGGAAGATAAATTCTTTAAAACAATTTAGCACTTAGTTTTCCTAAGGGATCACCATGCACCATTCAACAAAAGAATTTGAGAGGGGGGAAAATGTCCGTAAAGTCTTTGGATAGTCTCACGGTGTTTTCATTCCTTGTAAATGTGAGGTTTTTATGGTTGGCTGTTTGAAAATGATCAAATCATCCATTTGTTTTTTTTTAAAAATGAAAAAAAAAGAATACTCAAACATTATCCACACATGTTTTTGTATATGGATCCCCAGCTGCATTAACAATACTTATCACTTCTAAATTACTTTTCTTGTTCAAAGCACTTCACATGTATTATCTGATTAATCATTATCTAATTAATGCAAATAATCAGGATTGCACTCCATCTGGGAAATTGGGACTGGCTTCGGGATGTGAAAAAATGGAATTCTCAACAAATTTGCTATCGGCTACAAAGAGGCTGTTATTAATTGTTGGTATTATTTAACTGCTAGAACGTGACATTGATTTAGAAAAAGGGGAGCAAGGATAAGAAGAAAGGAATCTCTTGCAGTGTTTCTAGTTTTTAATTGTGTTTGATCTGCAGTTATCCGGGCTTTGATATGCATTAATAAAAAGTGGATAGCGAAATTTTGCTGCTGGGAAAAGCACACAATGAAATTTATACCCAATAGGGAACAAAACTAGCTAGCATAGAACTGGTTCACTGGTATGACAAACAAGGCACTGGAGTGTGTGTTTTAAACTTCCTCCCTGATGAATTGTTAATAGGGTGATAGCTATGGTAATTGAGGTTTCCCCTACTGAGCATCTTGCAAGATCAGGATTATTGTTTAATTACATTTTAGCTTACAAGTGGTGCATACAGTAGTGGAGCACAGGCTCTTGAGGATGCTGAAATGCTGGCATGTTTGCCTCCTTAAACACTATGAACATAAAATATAGTATTACTACTACTCATAAAATGAGTGCTAAAGGGAAAGTAGGAGGCAGTACTGTGACACCTTAATTAGGCTTTTTGTATGTTCATACTGAACCCTTTGAAGTTTTACCTATGAACTCTCTAAAACCATGGCTTATGTGGAATGGTCATTAATCTAACTGGCCTGCAAGATTATCTGCAGCCTAAAGCCAATTTTGCTCCAGCTGACATCTGTATCCAGAATTCAATGGCTTGGGTGTAGTGCAGAGCTAGAGGAGAGCCTGCAGTAGTGCCAGAATCACACAGAAATAGGGTTACTTTAGACATTTGATCATTCTGAATATAGAAGCTGACATCACCTGTACTGCCTTACCCAATTTACAGAACACAGAGACAGTTTCCAAAGGGAATTTTCAAAATGGAGATTCAGATTTGATTTTAATGGCCTGTCTTGATCCCTGCAAAACCAGAGGCAATTCGCATGAAGGGTAACACCTGATACGCATCCACAAATTCTTCTCCATTACATCCTAACACAGCATGCAGATTATATCGCTTTATAACTCTCCCCGCCATCCCCGTGTAACATCATACTTATCAAAGATATATTTTATTTTGAAATGCTGCAGGGAGAGCTTTGTGCCTTTGGCCTGAATCAGGCATCACAACAACATGGCTCCCTATGGGGTGAAAGGCTTCATATAAATAATGTAAATAAATAAGATTAAATAAATGGAGTTTGGAATTTGTCTTGTAGCCAATATGGCTTTCCCTGTGTTTTACACAACATAGCTGTCTCCCAGCTTTTGCTACACAGTTCTTCGAAAAATATCAAATAACTTGATTTAGAAAAAGGAGATTGATTTAGTGTGAAATAGTGTGAAAGCAAATCCATTTACAAATCGGTACTGTGAATAAAACAAGGAAAGGTCAGATGAGGAGTGTGCTATAATAAAGAATGGCAATAGTGTGGATGACTTAGTAGACCAGGAGTGGCCAAATCTGACTGGTGGCCACATATGGCTCCCCATAGCTGAAAAATCAAGGGGGAAGCCCTCAGAAGTAGGCAATGCTTGCAGTAAATGGTTTCTCAGATCTGGTTACATGGGATGCATCCCATGGCATGTCTAAGTGGGCAGAATTGTTCCTCCAACAAACCACAGTTGCCTGCCCAAAAGTAGAGGAAACTAGGCTATGACAATGTTCTCTTTTATTTTCCTACCAGTGCCCAAGTAAAACATTTGGTGGCTTTGACTCAACCAAGGACCTCCCGGATGAAGTCATCACCTTTGCAAGGAGCCACCCTGCCATGTACAACCCAGTATTCCCTATCAATAACCGCCCCATAATGATCAAAACAGATCTAGATTACCAGTTCACACAGATTGTGGTTGACCGAGTGGATGCTGAGGATGGCCAGTATGATGTCATGTTCATTGGAACAGGTAAGATTCTGCCAAGTCTAAGGTGTATATTTTGCATATTTTGGAGAAGGAGCTTTCCATCATCAAATATGTGCATTTGCTATCAGTGCATTACAAAGTAAGCCTTGTTCATTTTTGTTTTTCACTTTAGTGAGATGGTTGCATCTGTTTATGTATACATTCATATGATTCATCAATACATTAGCACTCTTTGTAATAATACTCCTGGGACAATATTACAAGCATATTCAAATGGTTTAAACAATAAGGTCACAACCATGTGTATTTATCTTGGAGCAGGTCCCACAGAACACAAAATGACATATTTCAGAGTAGACAAGTATCAGATTGCACCATGAAAGAATAAAAATCTCCTTTTTTGGTGTAGTCCAGAGTCCATGCTATGGTTTTGAAAGAAGTGACCTTATTTCCAGGAGACTTGTATGGGTAAAAGAATCCTTATGGTAGAGAGTCCTTTTAAGCCACCTTTCATTGACAGTGTCATCCTGCGCCTGTCTCCTTGAAAATAAGTCCCACAAGTAGGATTGTGGATAGATGTCTAAAAAAATTATTTGTTCTCTTTCTCACTTCAGCAATGGTTCTCTTCAGTCGCTCACCAACAGACTAAAAGACATATTTTAACACGTCCTTCTGACTCATAACTAGATTTGAGGACAGGGGAGGTTCATTTCACACTATCTCAGTCCATCTGTTAGTAATTCAGTTATACTACCGGCAATTTTATCTTATAAAATGCAGTTCTTCAGCAAAGCTTCCTGGTCTGAAAAAAAGGGGCTGAATTCAGTTTGTGCAAAAATGTTTGAAATATCACTCCACAGAATTCCAGAAGTGGGTGGCTTTTTTCCGTTTTTAAAAAATCCTCTTGTGGGCCTCATACAGCTGAAAGGGATGTAAAAAAGACCTGGTAAAATTATCCTTACGCCCACTTTAAAAATAATAACAATTGAGGGAGGATGGAGAGGTATTGGACCTCTAAGGGCTTGTTTGGTTCCTGGACCTCTGGAAGTTGCCTCCATCTGATTTATGCTACTCAATGCCACTCTGTACCTGAATTTCTTTAGGCAGCATACTGTAAAAAGTAGTTAAAATAAAGCAGGAGAATTCAAACTCAGTAAAAAACACATATCAAAAATTAGGCGGTAAAATAAAATAGAGAAGGTATTCATGTTACGTATACAGCAGTGTTTGGTAGGGTGGTTTGCCTATTTACTGCACATGTGCTTTGTTTAAGTTATATAGGTTGTCACTGGCTGGCAGTAAAGCTGTTATTAAAAGCACAGAACTAAAACCAACAAAAGAAATCATGCTTCAGTCACCTGTTGTGAATGTTCACAGGGTGAGAGAAGAGGGGGAAAACATATTGAGGTTTCTCTCAGTAGCAGAGTAAGTTCTGTGTAAACACATGGACTGTCATTCCCCCAGTAAAGCAGGAGAAGCAGTGAAAAACAAACAACTAAACTTTATTAAGAAAGTCACGTTCAAGACAGAAAAGCCTAAAGCCTAACTCTAACTAAAGCAGAGCAGCAACATGTCTCTTCTTTAGAGGAACAGGAAGGAAAGGAAGTGAGATTGATAGGCAGACCCTAGGACTATTGATAATAATAAATGTAGGCGGAAGTAGAGGTCAGAGAGTCAAAAGGGCAGACAGCCTCTGGTTCATCTTCTGTGAAAACCCTCTTTGGTTATTTAGACTGGATAGGTACTAAGAAGAGGTGCTTCAAGGATGTGAGGCCAACACCACCAAAAATGGAGTTATCTGGAATTCTTTTACCTTTGACAGCTGCTGTACAACTAGAGAACATTCAGTTGGTTGAAAACTTAGAAAATGCATTTCAAACATTATAAAATTCCTGATGATTTCACAACACCTCTCTCAAAAGCACATGCGGAAGGGTCTGTATGTCTGAAAGTCTATGCTCAGTCACTATGTTTGGCAGTCTCATTGACTCAGATTTAAAGAAGCAAAGCACTTAAACTATATATAATGTTATACCTATAGCTAATCTGTAACATTCCCCAGAAAAATTGAGCAATCTGGACATGTTACATTTCTTTCTGCCAATGAAATATTAAAATTTATCTATAACTGAACAATACAGATCCAGAGTTTTTGTCAAATGAAGAAATTCTTGGAAGGTGTCAGGAAGAGAAATTTCAGTGGTAAAACTTTTCTCACCATTGCTAAAATCAAAAAGAATGCATGTACGTGTGTCCCATACATATACTGAATGTTACCCTGTTGCATTGCTTCCTGGTAATCGCCCTCAAACTTCCTCAGTTTCAGCTCCAAATAATAATTTGGGGGGGGGGGGAGCTTTGCAAGGGAATTGAAGAAATAGGTTAAATATTTTGGTAAGGGCATGTCGTTTAACTTTCCTTTCTAAAGAAATGAACAAAAAAAAGTACATGCAAAAATATCAACTTGCCAGTTAAGATCTCTTGTAAGTGTCTTCATCAACTTCTGGTTTCCCATATTCTTTGGAGGATGCCAAAACTATTAAACTTACATAAAGTCAAAGGAGATAGCATTGCTGAAGCGTTTATGATAAGGGCAATGTTTCGGCAACTGCTATCTAAAGGCAGTGTGTATCATCCATTACTGTTGCAGGGGTTTGCAAACAGGCTGTTTGCCCATCACTTTACCTTCTGAGGCCCTGTTCCAGTGCTGAAATATTATAACAATCACTGAAGAGCAAGGATGCACATGAAAGTTTTCCTGTTCCATCCCCATCCTCATCGCATTGAGGGCAGACATCCAAAATGGTAACTGCTTGGATAACCATTCTCCATTGTGCAGAAGCCTGATTTTCAAGGCTTGTATAGCACACGGAGAGCTTCCATGAGTAGATGTTAGCTACTTCAGTTAGCTGCCGTCAGAACAACAAAATCAATGAAAGCAGGCGATGCAAGGGGAGAAAGATAATACATGCATGCTTCTCTTCCCTAATGCATAGGTGTAAAGAAGTATTTGAATGCCTGGATAGGATTCCCTAAACTCTTGAATGTCAGTCACAGAGCCCAAACCATCAAACCTATACCAGTGCAAGTAATGTTTCAGTGGATCTTCTGCTGCATAAGCACTTAGGTGTGCTTTAGAATCTGTCTGGTTAGTCATCAGTCATGTTGGGCAAGATAAGTTTCAGGTGAGCTATTCTACCATGCCCAATAAACATCTAAGGAACTGCAAAGATCTGAAGGCACTCTTCGAAAATGATCAACTCAGTGTTGGTTGTTCTACCATGTTTCCCAGAAAATAAGACAGGGTCTTATATTAATTTTTGCTCCAAAAAACGCATTAGGGCTTATTTTCAGGGGATGTTTTATTTTTGTCATCTACAACAATCTACATTTATTCAAATACAGTCATGTCATCTTCTTCTGGTTGCTGCACAACAGTGGAGGGCAGGGTTTCACTTAACTGGGGCTTATTTTGGGGGTAGGGCTTATATTATGAGCATCCTGAAAAATCATACTAGGGCTTATTTTCAGGTTAGGTTTTATTTTTGGGGAAACAGGGTAGCTGGACAGTATTGGAACACTCAGCCAGTTCCTAGAGTATTTCACAACTTAATCTGTTTGACAGCATCTTTCCAGCTGCCTGTGTGTCCACCCACCAAGCCTCACAGTAACATCTGCCGTTGTATTTTAAAACAACCATGAAACTCTTGAGAATGGATCATAAAATGTAGTCTTACTGATCCAGTGCATTCCTGGCTCTAAAACAGACATTTGTGGCAGCTGACATTTTGTTGGTAACCGTACACAACCTTCTCCACTTGCTGACAGCTTAAATGGGTTCAGGGGTTCAGACTTTTTGGTGTTCTGCAATTAAAAGATGTCAGGATAATTCCCTTTTGGAAACTCTTAAGAACTCTCAATATTATTTGAAAGGTAAATGAGTGTCCTATGGAACAGAATCTGAAGAACACAGTACTGCATAATCCTTTCTGAAACATGATGCCTGTTATGTGAAAATGTGAAGCTTTTCTCAATCTCATATGGGACTGTTCTTATTTAAACCTTGGTATGTCGGTGGGGGGGGGATCTCTTCTTTTTTTCCAGATATTGGGACAGTTTTGAAAGTAGTCTCTATTCCAAAGGAGACTTGGCATGATTTGGAGGAAGTTTTGCTGGAAGAAATGACAGTCTTTCGGGTGAGTGTGAACAAGTCCCCATGCCTCCACCTATATCAGCACCCCCAGACAGCTGCAGAGTGAGCTTATTGTGGAAAAGTCCAATGAACCTTCATGATTAGCTTGTTGATTAGAGGCTCAGCCACTAGCCAAAATAAACCATGTGAGTTTCTGTGCCAGTTGTGAGTGGCATTGCAGTCTGTCTTGCTGGAACATTAGATACAGTTGTTTGCACTTTCAAGTGGAAGTCATCTATACATCTGGAGGCCTCTTCAGCTGTCTTCTTCACATAAAAGTATACAAAGATAATTCTGCATACAGGCACAGGCATTAAGGCGAGGGCACAGTGGAAGATTTGTGTTCAGATATCAAGGGTTTCTATGACGTGACGAAGTAAATCTTGATCAAGTATTCAGTTTAATTGTCCAATAAGGAATTTTGGCATGGTACTAAGAAAAGGATTTTGAAGATGTTTTGCTTCATTTTAGTCCTACATGATCCAGGCATATGTGCACATTGAGAACACCAAAACAAAATTATATGAATAGGGATGTAAATCTTTGCTGTTTTTGTCCTTGCATGTGACAATGGAAAAACCACAAAATCATTCTCCTTACTCTGTGAGATGGAAGGTATCGTGTGGCATTCCCAACGAGAAAAAACAAGAACTTTTTGTGTGTGTGCAAATCAAGGAAATGTAATGCTTTAACAGAAATAATGCAAGTTGCACAAAATGATGATGGCTGCGGCCTTTTTTGTATAGAATTCAAGAAGCACTAGAGGGAGTTGTTTGTGTACTTTTTTTAAAAAAAGGCCTGTCCTGTACTCGCTGTGAATGTCTGTTTTCTTTGCAAAGACAAAGGACAAGTAGAGGCAGTTTGTGCAAATTATGGAGATATTGACAGGGAAAAAATAGCCTTCCTTTCTCACTCTCACCTGGAGCTAAGAATGTTGTGGGCCTTGAAAATTCCTCATTGAGACATCTTGTCAAGTAGTGAAAGCCTGAATTGACAAGAATGAAGGATTTAGCAACTATTCTTTACACCCCTAGCTCTGAGGCAGGTCTGGACTGCTAATTATTCAATTTGTTTATTAAATTTAAAGAGTTCACTTAGTTAAAGTAACCCCCCCCCACTTGATTGCCCAGAATCAGTAAGAGAGAGAGAGAGAGAGAGAATTATGTGTGAAAGCATGCATGCATCTCATACTCATTTTCATCATGTACAACCTCTTAAACAGGGAACGTTTCTCTTGCCCTGTTTTTCTTTGACCTCTAAGCAAAGCTGCTCTAATACCATTGCCAATTTGGAGGAGAAGTAACGGGAGGAAGCGCTATGTGTCCTTAAGCTAGGTGGACTGCAGTATGGAGGGTCGATGAAAGGAAATCAAGGCTGGTAATGGCAGTACCTATCAAGACAACATCAGAGTAGATTCAACCTTGCCTTGCTATAGAGGACAGTTGATTGAAGGGCAGATGAAAGCAGCATGAGATAAGTGAAGAGGGGACACCAGAATAGGGCTTCAGTTCTCTAGCTATGTTGAGCACTGTTCACCTATGACTGAGAATGCACTAATCAAAATGATCAGCATAACAAAGGGGTTCCTTATCAGCTAACATAAAATATTTTGACTACATTTTGAATGCAAGTACAGATGCAGTTTTTCTCAGTCCTTTAGAGAAATATAATACAAAATTTCAATGTAGCCCATTACTTTTGGATTTTTCACAGATCCCTGGAGTGAACAGGTCTAATTTTCTGTCACCAAAGAATGAATTTAACAGCTTGAGTTTCAGCATGCCAAACACAGTGCTTTTCATGTACAGTCGCAGCTAAATGGAAAGCATTCCAGATGTATTACATTGATAACAAATGCCATTTTAACCTGATTTGTGCAGTGTCTCCCTGAACAGCTGAGCAAACATTTCAGTGCTAACTGTAATTGATGCTTTCCAATACCAGGTTTAATAATCCATCTGCAATGAAGAATTTGCATGCTTAGCATCCATAGAGCCATATCCAGTTCTCCAAAAGTTGAATGGAGGACTTAAACAATCTACGTGAATATACCTGGATATTTCCAAGATGGTAGTCATGATACTATGTTGCAAGACAAACAGTGAAGAGTCTTTTGGCACCTTAAAGACATAAATGCTCTATTGGGCTTAAGCTTTCATGGGCTGCAGTTCACTTCTTCAGATGTAGATCTTCACTTCCATGTGAAATAGACTACAATCCACAAAAGAACCAAATAGAACTTCTTGGTCTTTAAGGAGTCACAAGAATTTTTGTTATACTTGGGTAGATACTCTCCAAGTACCAAGATTCTTTGTTGTGCCCGAAACAGCCCTAGGAACCCATAAGAATGTAGGAAGTTGGAGAGATCTACACAGAGTTCAGCATAGAACTCCTACTAAAAAACAGCAGCTTTGCACTGAGTTCTCCTTTCTGTCTGCTCATCATTTGGTATATTCATTCATGATGTGACATCATCATGGCTTCAGTGACATCATCATGGCCTTCATTTTGCCCATGATGATGTCTCTCTTCATTGCCCTCTTTCCACTAGTGGGATCCAGTGACATCGAGTGAGAACAGAGAATCATGAAACAACTGGCATAGGTTACAAAGTCATTTTCGGACAGTAGCTGTGTTAGTCTGTTGCAACAAAAATGAGAAAGAGTCTTATGCCACCTTGGAGACTGCTACGTTTTATTTCACATGGGCTTCCACGGACTTCACTCTGTTTCTTCAGATGTCTCTTCAGTCCATTTCTAAAGCTTTTGCTCTTCAGGATTGGCATTGTGGGAGACATCCCACAGGACATCTCTACCTCTTCCTTTGACAGTAACTCTCTGTATGGGATCTCGTCCTTTGGTTCTACTGCTCCTTTTTAAAATAACCTTCTTTATTTGAACAAAAAGCATGATTAGCTTCAACTATGTTTAAGAATTTTTAAAAGGAGTATATCCTGGAAAGGGGATAGAGGTGTACATTCCTGCAATTGGTTCCCAATTTGCAAAGAGCTGGTGTTGACGTCTGCACTAGGACCTTTGTAAATGAAATGCTTGATTAAGTCCTGCATTGAGTTACAACATGCACAACTGCACAGACATAAATGCATTTGAGTGCATCCATAGCAACAATAATGTTCCAGTGTGGAAGTCAGTGAGAACAATCAACTGCAAGACACCCAGTTTTCATCCTATTAAAAAACACACAGCTATTTAAAGCATCTTTGTTTTAACAATAACTCTCTTTTCCAGGAACCCACAGCGATTACAGCAATGAAGATTTCCACAAAACAGGTACTGTACACACACTTTCAACACTCTTAAATATTTATTGGACCCTACATTTCAGAGATGTTAATTTGGCTCTGTGAATAAATACACATGGCAGGATATTTTCATATACATGTTTTGTGTCTCACAGAAAATCTGGCAAGCAAGAAAGAGGGGAAGTCCTTATTTATATTTAGCTATCAATGATATAGAAATGAAATACTTGTCTATTCTCTGCAACAAACGTTCCTTTGGCTGTATCTACACCAATGTCATATCTTCAGGGGTCCAAGTATCATTGGCTAGGCTGTGGGTGGTAAGAAGGGAATCCCTGTTCTTCAAAGTTGGCAAGCAGCAGCATCCTTCCCTGAAAGTTCTCTGTTCTTTTCCTCCATACACAATAACTACAGGCTCATACATATGCAAATTGGAATGGATTATCAAGCCTGAGTTAAGATCTGTTTAAATGCCCCACTGATCACAGTGGGAGAGTTAAGCCTTTTCACACAGCTAATTGCAGTGGACAAAATCCTGTTTGGTAAAATGACACCAGCAGAAAAGTGATGGTGTCACTTGTTGGGGAAATTTGGAGTAATCAAAGAATCCCCGCTTTTGCCTCATGGCTTGTCGAACTCATGTTGCATGAGCGATGCCTCCCAAACAGGAACACCGTAATTACCAACACTCTTCCTCTCTTGGTGATGTCATCGCCCTTAAGGAAATATAATTTCCAGAACAGAAAGTTAGTCAATGTACAAATTCAAACTGGAATGACTCAAAAATAATAACTATGCCTGAAGAGGAGATTGTACTACTTTGATTGAAAGATTTTAATGTGCAGGAAAATGTGGATGTTGTAAAATCGGAAGCTATACTCAGTCATTTACTTCCCAGCCCCTTGACAGAAGGATGATACTGGGGCAGGGAGACACAAACCCAGAGTCTATAGCGGTATAGCCCCTAATGTGAAGGCCAACATAGATGGACCATAAATATCGCTTAGTGCAGAGGGATGGTGGGATGGTTTAGAGATGAAGAAGGAAAGAGTGGAAGGAAACCCTCATTGAACTGGACATTCTGCTAAAGAATTACAAAATGTACCAGAAAAGGTTACTACATAGTACTACTACAGCCTGCACTATAATAACTTTTCTACACATATATATATACAGTTTTCTACACACATTTCATCACTTTGCACCACCTTGTGGTCTTGATAATTAAAAGCTATGTCAACACCTTCATATTTCATACAGCACGGGCACCGTGAAAGAACTAAGCTGTATATCTCTAAAAGTAGCATAGTATGTGTTGGATATGCACAGTACATGTGGTATGGAATCTCTTTAAGAATGATGATGGCTTTTTCCAGAGTCAGACCATTGGTCCATCTAGCTCCATTTTGTGAATCCCACCTGGCAATAGCCAGCTCTCCAGAGTCTTTCCAGCACTACATGGAAATGTTGAGGGATTGCACCTGGGATTTTCTGCATAAAAATCACGACTATAGAAGACCTACATAACTTTAACAATGAAGAAATTGAAACAGAGATTTTGTATACCTTGATTCAATCATCAATCCAAATGGAGACTGCAGCCAGGAAATCAGAAGACTGAGACTCGGTAGGGCAGCAATGATGGAACTAGAAAAGATAATCAAGTGTAAGGATGTGTCACTGGAGACCAAGACCAAGATCATTTATTTATATTTATTTATTTATTTATTCGATTTTTATCCCGCCCTTTTAGACAAAGTCTACTCAGGGCGGGTTCCATAAAACCTTAAATATAAAACACTTGAACAATTAAAATTAAAATAAAACAATTCAAAACAATAATATTAATATTAATAATACTCAAGATGGAGAAAAAACAGAAATTATAATAAAATAAAATAAAATATTGACAGGAGGGAAGGCCTGCCTGAAGAGCCAAGTTTTTAATTGGCTCTTAAAAACACCCAGCGAGGGAGCCAGGCGGATCTCTGATGGAAGGTTATTAGCCGAGGGGCCACTGCCGAGAAGGCCCGGTTTCTTGTTCTTTCTTTCCAGGCCTCTCTCGGTGTTAGGCCCCTCAGCCGTCCCTCCTGGCTATGACGGGTGATTCGGGTAGATCTAGGTGGGAGAAGGCGATCTGCCAGGTATCGAGGTCCTAAACCGTTTAGGGCTTCATACGTCATCATCAACACTTTGAAATCAATGCGGAAGCGAATGGGCAGCCAATGCAAGGCAGCCAAAGTATCATCCACATTATCATATTTCTGATCACCAAGTGTGGATGTGAAAGCTGGACAATTAAGAAAGCTAACAGGGGAAAAAAGTGATCTGTTTGAAATGTGGTGCTGGACGAGATACCCTGGACTTCCAGAAAGACAAACAACTCCTAAAGCAAATCAAGCCTGAATTATCTCTGCAGGCAAAAATGTTGAAACTGAGGCTGTCCCACTCTGGGCACATCATGAGAAGGCAGGATCCTCTGAAAAAGACAATAATGTTGAGAAAAATAGAAGGCAGCAGGAAAAGAGAAAATCCAAATGGCTCCTTAAAGGAACCACTGGCTTGACTTTACAGGAGCTGAGCAGAGCAGTTGAGGACAGGACATTCTGGAGATCACTCATTCATAGGGTCGCCATAGGTCAGAGGCGACTTGACGGCACATAACAACTGCCATTGAGATATGGAGCTTCAAGTCAGGACATGCAAATCAGGTCTCATGGTCCATAGACTGCATCTAAATGGAGGCATGCTTAGAATATCCCCACTTAAATCAATGGGACTGGTTAGTCATGATTAAATTAAACCTCCTGATTTCAGTGAGCGTACCCTAAACATAGCACAGTGAGGCTTTATTTTATCTTTGCAACTTTTCTAATTTTATAACAAATCCTTCAGGATGATTTTTTAAAAGGAAATTAAAACATCATGGAGGTCATTGATATTGTTTTTGATGGGATGAGGAGTCAATCCACTTCTGCAGCTTGAATTTTGTACAGTCCAGCTGGGAACACCACTATATATTGGAAGGTTGCCTAAAACAAATGTGTTTGACATGAAATATTTTCTTTGAGGCTGCTTCCCTTGCAGTTTATCACCTAAAACAACAAGGGGGGTGAGATGTAAAAGAATGTGCTATTGTGGAGAAAACTATTTTCAAAACAAAGCTGTCAAGTTTTATATATGTGTATGTTCATGTAGTACTAGAATGCTCTGCTTTTGATTATTTTTACAAGAACATTCTTTTTAAAGGAGCTGATTATGTGTATAATGAGCCATGCCTTTAAGTGCAACTTCTTGATCAAAGGCCTCTTTATGTATTCAGGAGGGATTACAATGCTCCCCGATCATCTGCAAAACAAATTTACAGTATTAAAGTTTTCTCCAGCAAAGAAAGCCCAAGTTATTCATGTGGAGTGAAGCTGATAAGGTGTCAGTCTAGCCTCAATTGAAGCAAAAGGGTGAGGTGGGGGCACCAAGACATATTTGGGAGACACTTTGACAGGCTCCTGGCATTGCACATCTCTGTATGGAAGACATTTTTGAGAACGTGTTGATTCCTGATCCTAGAACATTGCAGCATTATATCTTGAAAGCATTGTTCTTTGTGGACTGTGAGGTTGGAAGTCTTCAACAGAACTGCTGAACTATGGTCCATGCAGAGGAAAAGATTACAATCAAAGCACTTTCTCCAAACTCATCCCTCAACCAAAACAGATCTGTCCTCGACCCAGTGGAAGTGAACAGGGGAAGCTGGACCTGCCAATGATCTGTCCCTGTAGCACTGCATGCCAATTGGAGCCATTTTTTAAAAAAATGATTTCCCATTTGATCAGTTCTTGTTGGTTAAAAAAGCTTTTGGGCTTCCATACCCGTAGGTCCATTGCAGCTCTAGTAGAACAAAGGATGGTTTGGCATGGAAAAATAAGCACCACCATTTGGCTGGATGGATCAAAGGAAAGCAAACACTTCCCAGTCCCCTACCATGAAGAAGCAAGTGTACAAGGCATAGTGTAGAGGGATAGATGTACAGAATGGGAGCATTACAACCAGAAGAGGGGAAATTGCTATTTTGGGCTATAATTCCCAGAATCCCACAGGCCACACCAGCTGGTGGGATTCAGGGAGCTATTATGCGATAGGTTTTCCATCTCTGAGCAGAACACAGGATGAGAAACTGGTGCATAAACTGATTCAGACGCCCATGTTCAGTAACATGTTGGAATCTCCAAAACGGGAATTCCTAGATCCTCACATGCTCTAGAAATCATGTTTCCTTTTGGGAAATGCATAAATCCTGGGTAATTTTAAGAAATTCTGTGGCAAAAAGCAGCAGCTTAAGTTTAATGAGTGAATCCAAACAGTGCGTCCACATGAAGATCTGTCACTTTTTGAGCATATTGCGATGGCCAAAGTTGCTCACAGATATACACACATAGTTACATGTTTTTCACAATGGTCTTTTTCAGTGAAAGATGGCTGCTTAAATTTCTCTTCTTCCTTCCCCACCAACAGCAACAGCTCTACATTGGCTCAGCTGTTGGGGCTTCCCAGCTTCCTCTGCATCGCTGTGATGTGTATGGGAAAGCATGTGCAGAGTGCTGCCTTGCTAGAGACCCATACTGTGCCTGGGATGGCTCCTCATGCTCTCGCTACTTCCCCACTGCTAAGAGGTAAGGCAGACTTTCAATATCTCCACTGCCAACTATATTGAGCACATCATATATCAACAAAACCACAAATCTAAAACTTGAAACGTATGACATTAGAACAGCAGCAGTCGAAAGAGCATAGGCATCACACATTTTATAATTGATTTAGCTTTTCTTTATTTGAGAGACAAAATGTGACTTGATTTCTGTGCACTACCTTCCTACACAATGTGGAAAGTCAGTGGGTTGATTCCAGTGGCATTAAAGCCAAACTAATTTAGTCTGGATCCAACCCAACAATCTTTTCTATTGTTTTGTTTTTCAACAGTGTATCTTTTAAATATGTACAAACGATTATTGGTTTTTGAGGTTTGCACCATGCTTTTCTTTCTCCTTCATACTTTCACAACAGATACTGGGGGCTATAAACAAATGTGGTTTTCTTCAGAGCCTTTGACTTCTGCTGACATGATTTCAAGATCTGAAATTCCATCATTGTTCAGCCACCTAATCCTTTTTTTTTTTGTTCCCCACTTCTTTCCTGACTTCTCATTCTTTCAGTGTTTCTTTTCTTCTCCAAGTGAAGTGCTCAGCCTCTAACAACATCTTTGTTCCCCCTGTTCTTTTCTTCTACTCTAAAGCACCAGTTTTTAATGGATTGAAGTGGGGTTTGGGGCTACTGATGTTTGTTACAAAGGAAACAGACAGAGCACATACAACAGTAGCAATCAGTCAGAACAGGGAGAGACAATTTCAAATTACTTTGTTTTCTAGAGAATGTTTTTTTTAATGACACAAATGTACAAGAAAGTAAGGGAAAGCCAGTGGAAGGTGAAATGTTCCTTAAACTTATGTTGCTGTAGATCATAATAAAAAAAATCTGATAGTTACTGAAACTACTAACTGCTTTGAACATACAAAATTGTAATGTCCTGATCAAGCTGTGTAATGTAACTCATCTTGTGGCAAGTTTTGTTATACATTTTCAGCCATTTTGTTTACAATGCATCTAAAGTTAGCTTTATTTTATAATGATAATGTTACAACTGCAGAGCTGGTAGGACTGTCAAATTCAGCCCCTGTCAAAGCGGTAACAGTGGGGAATCAAACTCCACATCTCTGGCTCCGCAGCCAGATACCACTGAGCTGTCCAGCTTTATTTTGTTCCTCCTTAAACTTACCCATACTTAGAAGCACTGGCCATGGAGTTTTCTTGGCAAAGATACTGGAGTGGCTTGCCAGTTCCTGCTCCAGGTGGATTGCATTTAGTCAGAACTCTCCACTATGACCTGTCCGTCTTGGGTGTCCCTGCACGGCATAGCCCATAGCTTCTCTGAATTACTCAAGCCCCTTCACCACGACAAGGCAGCAATATGGAAGTGAGAGCTGGACCATAAAGAGGGCTGACTGCCAAAGAATTGATGCTTTTGAATTGTGGTGCTGGAAGAGACTCTTGAGAGTTCCCTGGACTGCAAAGAGAACAAACCTATCCATTTTAAAGGGAATAAACCCTGAGTGCTCACTGGAAAGACAGATCCTGAAGCTGAGGCTCCAATACTTTGGCCATCTCATGAGAAGAGAAGACTCCCTGGAAAAGACCCTGATGTTGGGAAAGTGTGAAGGCAAGAGGAGAAGGGGACGACAGAGGACGAGATGGTTGGACAGTGTCATCGAAGCTACCAACATGAATTAGACCCAACTCCGGGAGGCAGTGGAAGACAGGAGGGCCTGGCGTGCTCTGGTCCATGGGGTCACGAAGAGTCGGACACGACTTAACGACTAAACAACAACAACAAGAAGAAGCACTGGAAAAAAAACTGTAAAGACTACCCTTATAAAAAAGGACAGACCTTGGAAACATTCTTGGAGATGATACTAAGATATCGCTATCCTCCAATATCCCTATCCTCTTATATACGGGACTCCAAGGCATTGTAAACCTGGATTACTAATAGATCCCTAAATACCTTGCACACAGTCAGATGCTGAAGCTTGACTGGTTTGCTTCTCATAGAACACAATGGAGTTTAAAATTCACTGTACCCTTAAGAAAGATAAAGATAAAAGGCTGAAGATACCTGGTAGGTATGTGGAAATCTCATTTATCCAAATGCCTACCAATCAGACTCTTAATTTAATAACTATCAGTACACACTGGAGGTCTTGCTGAGACTGTTCTCAGAGGGAACAATAATATATGCTGTTTTGGTATTGACTCCTGAGTGCAAAGATACCAATGGAAAATATTATTCAAATAAGTAATGAATCAATTTGTACAAACTCCTATACCTTTGGTGTACTATTAGTTTACATGTGCCTGAAATTGTCTAAAGTGCCAGTGTTTTGCTTCTCGGTCTCTTTTTTAGAACATATTCTTGTGCTGTTATCTAAGACAATGAAATTTAGCAGATGAAACTTTCTCAACTTCTCTTTTAGTCATGAGAGACTAAATAGATATTTTGCGCCTTAGGCTACTTTTGGCTAGAACAATACTTTAACGATATCCACAGAATCAATGGATGGCTGCAATGAACACTTATCAGTTTTTCTTTACATTTTAGACGTACAAGACGGCAAGATATACGAAATGGTGACCCTCTTACTCATTGCTCAGACCTACAGCATCATGGTAAGTTGTAGTTCTTTGTATTATGGCACCATGGTAGTGGTGTCATATATTTTGCACAGAAAGCAGGATTCTACAAGCAAAATCAAAAGATGTGGGGGACAAAACAAAAAAAGTTAACTATGAAACTGGACCTCAGAACATCACCAAATTTAACACAGATGTATCAGAAAGTTTTCTCTTGCTCCATGCCAAATTTGGGGATGTTAGGGTGAAGGGTTTTTGAGTTGTGATTTTTTAAAAAAAAACACCATTTTACCCCCATGAAGAACCAAGTGACCATTTTGTCAGCTAATAGAAAAGAGATGAAAAACATAGACAGGAGAAAATTTGCATACCTGGGGGGGGGGGAGGAAAAACCTTCATTTTAACCTCTTTTTCTTCATCCACACGAATTGGAGCAATCCTGGCGCTAATTCAGACTATTTAATTACTGCTTTTTAACTCCTAAAACCTCTGAAATCTCTGCCTTAAAAAAAAAACCTCAGAGAATTCTGAAGGAATTCCGAAGGACTTATTTGTTTAGCAGAACATTCTGGCCAATCAGAATGTCTCTCCATTCAGCCCACTGAGCCGGTGTCTGTCACTTTTAACCCTGCCATGACTTTCAGTGTGAAAGAAAGCATTTAACTCCTTCCTGGTCACACATTCTTAGCCCTGCCTGTGGAAATATTTTAAAAGCTATTTTTAAAAATAGATAATAATGTACAGCAGCTCACTCATTTAAGCTGTGAAGTTACTGTTTTTCCTTTTTTGTGTGACTGAATCATCTCAGAGCATGTTTTATCTGGTTTACTCATGAGTAAGTTTACCCATCAAGTTAAAAATTCAGCGTGAAAAACAGCAATATTCTTGCATGAACCCCAAATCAATTGAGTCATATATTTTTACTCCAGCTTCCACCCAGCATAGCAAGTGGCAGAGAATTAGAGGTATTATAATTCCAATACACATGAAGAGTGAAAAGCCTCCCACTCCTGAACTAATAAATATAGCATTAATCTTTCTGCCAAGGACATTGCCATGAAATATCTCATAACTTCTTGACATACAGCACTTCTAAGGGTACTTCAAGTAACATGATCACTGGGAAGAAGTTGTAGATGGATAAGCCAAAGAAAGATGAATGGTTATCTGCCTATGGGTATTCTCCAGAAACACATAATTTCTGATTCTTTGAATGTGTTTTATAACAGGCAACCTCTGAGGGGCTGGGAGACCTTAGTTCCCACCCCCCGGGTGTTTGGTGGGCGGCACCACAGTCTCTCAATTTTTCACTTCTCCCAGAAACCTTGGGAGAACCATTTGTCATTTAAATGCAGCAAATACACCCTGACTAGTCAGAAATAGGAAGTGGCAGGCTGGTCACTTCCAATTTCTAAAAAAGGCTAAGACTGCATTAAATGAGGCCTGAAGTCAACATTACATTTAAATGGCATATTTCAGCAGGTTCAATTTTCAACCAAACAGGTGTTTGGCACTTCCTAGCCCTGCCTCCTCTGGTGGGTGCACACTCAGAGGCAGAAACCTAGCTTCCCTGCTCTGCCTCCTCTGGGCGCTGCCTCTGAATGGGCACCCACCAGAGGAGGCAGGGCTAGAAAGTGCCAAACATTTGTTTGACCAAAAAACGAACCAGCACGAATGGCCAAACCACTAGCTTGTGCCTATCTCTAGTTCTAATGTATAAAGCACTAAATGGCTTGAGCCCAAGCCATCACAAGGACTGCATCTACTTTTATGAGCCTGCTCAAGTGTTAAGATCATCAGGCCTTTCTCTCGGTCTTGACACCTTCACATGTGTGTTTGGTGGGTATATGGGAGAGGGCCTCCTCTCTTGTTGCTCCCAGACTGTGGAACTCCCTCCCACAGGAGGCTGCACTGCCATCTTTGTTGTTCTTCCACAAGCAGGTGAAGACCTTTCTCTTCAGACAAGCTTTCCCTGAATGACTGTCTCTGCTGGTGTCATAATTTTCCTTACACTGGTGTAACTTATGCAGGAGAGTTTGGCCAAATCATACAAATCTATCGTATCTGCAGGCCTATTTCTTGGACTTAAACATTTGAAGCAATGGTTAGATTGTTCGCATCTCTTTTTTAAAACAAATCAATCAGTTATTCTGTGCATGATGTGTGTGCATGAGCATGTGCCTTCACAATGTAAAAAGACAGTCATTTTATAAAGAGACATTTTGTGCAAATTGAAGAAACCTCAAACGTTTGTCACACTGGAGGCATGGGAATCTTGCAGAGTTTAACATTTCTTCAGGTTCCTCTTCCTGATGAAACAGCCTAAATCAGTGAGAGCAAGGAATTTAGAAGTCCTCTCATCCTTGTCTCTGCCATCTCAGACATTCTGTTGATACTTCACATCATGAGTTATATGCCACACAGTTTTGTATGCGTCTGCTTTGAGTAAGTCCCATCCGATTTTCTGAGTCACCAGGTAGGTGATAGAAAAAAGGATAGAAAAAAGCAGAAGCACTGGTGGCAAAAGTACAAATGGGAGACTGAGTCTCAAGACGTATAAAAATTGGTAATGCAGATTTTATGATCTAAAAAGCACGGTGGGAAGGGGAGCTTTATCTAACTATTGTTGCAACAATATTTTGGTCACCACCAGGGTGTGGAAAATCCATTTCCATTGGCTGCTGGCTAACTTTTATGAAATGGGTAAATAGTTTAACAAAATAGGGACACCTACAGAATAGCTCAGTGTTGAGGTATCTGACTACAGAGCACAGGTTGGGAGTTTGATTCCCCACTGTGCCTCCTGTGAGTAGAGCCAGCCTATGTGGCCTTGGGCAAGCTACACAGTCCCAAGGCATCACCTGAAGAAGGGAATTGTAATCCACTTCTGAGTATTCTTTACCTGGAAAACCTTGGAAAGTGTCGCCATAAGTCAGAATGGACTTGACGACACATGACTATTATTATTATTACACAAAATATGTGGCCTTCCCAGCCACACTAGATGCTGTTCCAAGTCCTCCATACAGAGCACGTTACCATAGTCTCTCGAGACTGAAGGATGCCTAATTAAAATTAACACGATTCAGAAGTTGTTCAGATACAAAGTTAATAATCATAATATTTTCCCTCTGCAAAGAAAACTAGTCCATACTTTCCATATTTATATGCAAAAGAATGCTAATGGCTGTAAGTATTGCCAGTCAGCAGACGTTTGCAACTTGTATCTCATCTTGCAGCTTAGAAATTCATCATCTTTGCTAATCAATTGATCTCAAAACTTTCAATCCGTGCTTTGCATAAGAAGGGCATTTTCATTATTGTCTGGATTCTCCCAGAAGGTTAATTTTGCCAGCAAAAATGGATCAAATGGCCACTGCTGGATATTATAGAGCAAAAACCCCTATGAGACCTATATGGAGAGTAAAGCCTGCTCTAATGTATTTTTATCCAAACACTGTACGTTTGAAAAAGGCCAGAGTGGAGAAGACTCGGAAACAGCCTAGGATAGAATTTTCAACAAGGGGTTTCTTATATTCAGACTGGTAAAAAGTTTTTTTAAATGGCTAAATTTTTGCTACTTTATTAATTATTCAGTTTTTTTAAAAAAATGCCCAGTCCAGCTATGGGATGGCATGTAAGGTGTTTATCCCAACTCATCAATTAGATGGTGGCATTCCAAAACAGATGGAAAAAGGAAGCACTTGTTCTACAAGAAGAGTTATGCACCACTGCCCTCTACTGCAGATATGCAGTCATTTCCAGCATTAAGTTCATCAAAGCACCTCACTGCACGATTATCCATCAGGCCTAGGCAATAGGTGTCTGAAACTAGTCTTTCCACATTCAGGTATTTTAGGTTTCAGTGATGCTCAGCACTCCATGTGTGTTCCTTCAAGGTAGTGATTTAGTCCACACAGTACAGTCTCTGAATTTGGGAAAAGTTTTGAACCTAAGAGAAGACAGAGCTTGGGAAAGTGATCATGATGGGCTTTATTCTTTACGGTGCCACAATGCTTCCCCCCCCCTTTTTTTGTTTTTTTGTTTTTTTTGTTTCTTGTCATGTTTTTTGTTGATATGATGGCTAGAGGATTCTGGAATTGTAGTCCTGAACCCTTTTGTGCCTGCATCAATTTTAATTCAGGTATAATTTTAAATGTATTTAAAATTTAATAAGTTAGTTAAAACAGAGTAGATCAGAAAACTAATTTAGTATAATGTATTTTTTCTACCTATTATAAAATCATCCCCAAAAGCAATTTTAAAAAAAGGCTGGGGGGAAGCTAGTTTTGAACCATGGGTATTTTTGGATATTAAATGGTTGAGGAGGTGGCTTCTCTGAGGCGTACTTGAAAATTGCATCCACCTTCTTGGAGGTTTCTAGGACCTGAACACAAATTTCTTTTGTCAGGAAGATGGGAAGCCAGGCATTTTGTGCACCCCTTCTCTAAAGTGTAATCTCTGTGGAATATATATAATGTGTTAAGGATCACGCTAATACATTAATTGCATGCTGTCAAGTAGATGGAGACCTACAGCAACCCTTACCAGGGTTTTCTACGTACAGAGTGCATAGAAGTGGTTTAGCAAAAAGGTGTTCAGAAACGAATATTTTTAGGAGAAAATGTAGAAAAATGCACAGCATGTTGATGCATTTATTATTAATACATATTTATTAGTAATAACAAATCAATTCAGACAAATGAATAATGCAGAAATCCTGTTGCTTAGTGTAATAAGTAATAGGTCCATTGAATCAGTGGAGATTTGTTGAGTTGACACCTCTGTAAGTGCCATTTATTCAATGGGCCTGCTGTAGTTGTGAGTTACTATGCTAAGCAACAGGATTTTAGCCTAAATGTGTGTCCTGTTAAAGAGTTAAAAGGAAGTCTTGAAATTTTATACTTCATTGCCTTTATGGTGCTCAAGTAGGAGCAACAGGCATGTAAATCCAAATGCAGTCCAGCATTTCCAGCAAATTGATGAATAGCTTGAAAACAATGTTGTTACAAAAAGGAAGTAATTTATTTCACTTTCTTTCACTGATCCTGCAAGGTCTGGTTTATTAGCCTTGTTACATTTCCATAAATTATATGGCTTAGTAGAGAAAATGATTAATTGAATGTTGTTTCCACAAAAACAAGATTTCTAGTCATTAACGGCTGCTGCAACACGCTGCCGTGCCATATAATCTAAACACGGTTTACTACTTTTTTTGAAGGCTTTCTATTTTATGGTTTGTCTATTAAAGTATTATGATCATAAACCTCTTGAGACATAGTTAGCTCTTCTGACACCACACCCAAGCCTTGTTTATAGAACACTTCCCTCAACACAATTTTATAAAGATCTCAGTGAACCAATATCCTAAACTTAAAGGATATAGCAGGCTGCAGTTTAAGAAAGAATGGCTTCCATTTAAGAAAGGACACACTTCACATTGGTGCAGGCAGAAATTTGTGAAGGCTTGGGGATTATGCATTCCCTTTTCTTTCCACTCTTGAATGCAAATCCTGGAAAGTGCTGATATGTATGAATGAATGGATGTATTTTTGTTTATATCCTGCTTCTCTCCCATTTTAGAGATCCAAAGCAGCTAACAAAATGGCTTTGTGGGTCAAAACGCGTGGCCAAGTTTCATTATTAAAAAATATTTTAAAAAGGAAACACATGATAATATTAAAACAAAACCAAAAAAAGCATAGGCACATTAAAAAAAAAACAAGATTAAAAAGAAACCCCCAAGCTCAGCAACTCTCTCTGCAGCTTGATCAGTGGCCCAAAGTTTGAAAGAAGAGAAAGAGATTTATCTGCCTGTTGGACCAGAGGCCAGCGTAGCCTCCCATGGAAAGGAATTCCACAGCCTCCGAGCAGCCACTGAAAAGTTCTTCTCTCAGTTCTTCGTGAAATGTGACTACCAAAGCAATGGGACCAAGAGAAGGACCTCCCTTGAAGATCTTAAACTAAAAGGGGCTTGTATGGGACAATGCTGTCCTGCCCATAGCTAAGATCCAAGTCATACAAGGCTTTATAGGCATAATGAGCACTTTGAATTGGGCCTGAGAATGGACCAGCAGCCCATGGACCTGGTGTTAACCAGAAAGTTATACATGCCCTGTAACAGGGCCTGATCAACAGTCTGGCTTTTAAACCAGCTGAAGTTTCCCAACAATTTTTTTATTTCTGCTTTCAGTCATAAGAATTTTCATGACCTCTTCTAGCTCCTTTTAGCACCCTTCCTAGCTCAATAACTGCTTTTCATCCTTTGATTTGTATTCCTGCATTGAGCACGGGGTTGGACTCAGTGGCCTTATAGAACCCTTCCAACTGCATTATTCTTCATTATTCTATGATTCTATGATTCATTTAGACTTTGTGGAGGTAAATCACATTTCAAAAGGGAGAAGGAAGAGGATAAGCGAAATTCCTGCACATTCCTCTTGGTTGTCCGACTATTTGTAAGCAAAAGGAAATGTTAATTCTATACATTGGCAGAAATCTGAGGTGTCTCCTAAAATGGTGTTAATGACACCCAGCAGGACTACGTAATGTCTCCAAATTTGGGTGCTTTAAAAATTATACTTTTTAAAATATTCAGAATATATTGGAAGCTTAAACAGATGCAACGTAATATGACCCACCAAGCCTGCACTTTTCAATGTTCAATTACTTCACTGAATTCAATGGATTTCTTTCAGATTTAATACCCCAAATGGGATACTTGTCAGACAGTTGCAGACCTCAAATATTTTTACTTCCTTCCCAAGGCACACACATTTCCTCTAGTAATGCTTAAATGATTTATTTCCCTTCATCTTTCCTCCTAGATAATCCAAGTGGACATGGACTTGAAGAGAAGATCATCTATGGGGTGGAAAACAGCAGCACTTTTCTAGAATGCAGTCCAAAATCTCAGCGTGCTCTGGTCTACTGGCAATTCCAGAAGCAAAACGATGATCGGAAAGAAGAGGTATGGTTCCCAGTCTTCACAGGCTTTGGATTTGAACCAGAATCTAACTGGCTTCAGCTCAGTTTCTTGGGCCTGTTTCTCAATAGCATGTGGCTTGGGTCATTCAGCGTCAGGCTACAGGTGTGTGTGTGGTGGAGGTAGGAAGTTAAATGATGGAATGTTTCATTTCTGAATCCTTTAGAAAGGAATCTCCCTAGTATTAAAAAAAATGAGTTGGGAGGAGAAATGCTACTCCAGCTTTCTTTCTGGTGTGTTGCATATTAAAAAATAATAATAGAGGAGCATTCAGTTTTGTGAGTCCCTATCTGCAGCCAATAACAGTACAGAACGGATGCAAGTTTACTGCCTCAGTGAGAACTATTAGTCAAAAGACCTGTGCCAATATATTTTTTCCTCAGAAAGAAAAGAGATTTTGCTGTTTGAACATCTCTCAGAAGGGTTGGCACCTCCAAAACTGACCATCTTATAGGTGATGATTGGCATATTTAGAGGGTGGCAGCCATTAAACAACCCCTCCAGAATTCATATTTAACTCATAAGGAAGACATATGAAAGTGGTTCCATTCTAATGATGTTTTTGCAATCCATATCTTCACTTTGGGGTATACAGTCATGTGAAAAAGAAAGGACACCCTCTTTAAATTCTATGATTTTACATATCAGGACATAATGAAAATCATCTGGTCCTTAGCAGGCTTGAAAATTAGGTAAATACAACCTCAGATGTACAACGACACATGACGTATTACACCGTGTCATGATTTATTTAAGAAAAATAAAGCTAAAACGGAGAAGTCACATGTGAAAAACTAAGTACAACCTTACTGCTTCCATAGTAATTAAGAGGCTAAGTAGCAGCCAGGTGCTGCTAACCAAATGCCCTTGAGTAATTGATCATCAGCAAGTGTGACTACCTCTATAAAAGCCCATGTTTTAGCAGTTTGCTGGTCTGGAGCATTCAGGTTAACACAATGCCAAGGAGGAAACACATCAGCAGTGATCATAGAGAAGCAATTGTTGCTTGCCCATCAATCTGGGAAGAGTTATAAGGGTATTTCCAAGACATGTACAGTGAGGAAGATTATTCAGAAGTGGAAAACATTCCAGACAATTTCCCAGGAGTGGACATCTAAGCAAATTCACCCCAAGGTCAGACTGTTCAATGCTCAGAGAAATTGCAAAAAACCCCAAGAGTTACATCTCAGACTCTACAGGCTTCAGTTAGCATGTGAAATGTTAAAGTTCATGACAGTACAATTAGAAAAAGACTGAACAAGTATGGTTTGTTTGGAAGGGTTGCCAGGAGAAAGTTTCTCTCTAAAAACAACATGACTTAAGTTTGCAAAGTTGCATCTGGAAAAACCACAAGACTTCTGGAACAATGTCCTTTGGACAGATGAGACCAAAGCGGAGGTGTTTTTCCATAGTGCACAGCATGACATTTGGCAAAAACCAAACACCTCATACTAACTGTCAAGTGGTGGAGGGGTGATGAGCCACATGACCTGGGCGCCTTGCAGGCATTGAGTTGACCATGAACTCCTCTGCATATCAAAGTTTTCTAGAGTCAAATGTGAGGCCATCTATCCAACAACTAAAGCTTGGCCAAAACTGGGTCATGCAACAGGACAATGCTCCCAAGGACACCAGCAAATCTACAACAGAATGGTTGAAAAAGAAAATAAAAGAATCAAGGTGTTGCAATGGCCCAGTCAAAGTCCAGACCTCAACCCGATGGAAATGCTATGGCGGGACCTTAAGAGAGTTATGCATAAACAAATGCCCTCAAACCTCAATGAATTGAAGCAACATTGTAAAGAAGAGTGGGCCAAAATTCCTCCACAACAATGTGACAGATTGATAAAGTCATACAGAAAACGATTACTTGAAATTATTACTGCTAAAGGTGGTTCTACAAGCTATTGAATCATAAGGTGTACTTAGTTTCTCACATATAGCTTCTCCATTTTGGCTTTATTATTTTAAAATAAATAATGACATGGTGTAATATGTCATGTGTTGTTGTTCATCTGAGGTTGTATTTACCTAATTTTCAGACCTGCTAAGGACCAGATGGTTTTTGTTATGTCCTGATACATAAAACCATAGAATTCAATGAGATTGTACTTTATTTTTCACATGACTGTATATCAGAATGGGCTCTTGTTGTGTTCAATCATTGTGGCATGCTAGCTTTTAGGACCAAACAATGAAACTCATCATATAGTTTGCCCTTGAGTGCATATTGTTTCTTTCCCAAAAGGATCTTTAATCCTGATTGGAATACAGCAGGGGCTATAGCTCTTTGCTTCTCACATGTAGTCAGATCAAGAACATATACTGGCAATTTGTGAAAGATAAGGCTTAAAATCGAAAATAAACTGCATGATAAATTTCCAGAGGGAGAGCCACGTTTGTAGTGTAAAGCCAATGGTAAGTCTTGTGGCATCTTAAAGAAAAACATATTTTTTGGGGGATAGGTTTTCATAGGCTGTGGCCATAATTTCCCCTGGACTTTAGCCTACTTCTACAGATACGTCTGAAGCCCTTATACATCCTCTCTAGAGCCCATATTTCACTCACAAGGAACACTTATGGAAATATTTAGATGAAAAGTACATCTCAAGAAATGACTACCATCCATGAAAGTTCACGCCAAATAAAACATGTTAATCTTTAGGGTTTCATAAGGTTCTTTGTTAGTTATAGTATGCAATAAATGTCAAGTGTAGTTTTGACCCTTAATGTAGATTCCCAAAATGCATCCATCATGGTGGTTTGATTTTTCCTTACACTGTGATCTGAAGGGGCCAAATTAATGCCCTCATGATAGCCTGAGGCAGGGCCATCCCTGTTATTTGTAGTGAGGACAAAAGCATTCCTGTAGCTCTGAAGGAGGCATTTCATATCTAGACCATCTAAGAAAATTTCCATGGGAACAAAAAGCATTCCTAGCCTGCATCATTCAGAAACTGTTAAATGACATTTATATCCCCCCATTTTCCCCATATGCATTTACCTACGGAATAACACAGTTGTACTTCTCATTTCCCAGGTGCTCAAGGGGATTGGTAGGAATGTAGACATCCTACTAGCCTGCAAGGTCACTTCATCACCTCGTTTTTTTAGGAAATAACCTTTCCCCTGCTGGCGAGACAGCTTTACCTGAACCAAGAGAAATAGCTGGGGCAGGGGAGAGGAAGGAAAGAAGGAAGGAACGAGGGAAGGTTGTTAAATGGTGTTTGGTGTGAAGGATCCAAGGGACACATTCAGTCTTCCTACGGTCACGACAAAAAGTTCCATAATCTTGTTCTTCCAAAACCTCATTGCAGATCTATATGCTGCTTTGTTTTATAAGATTAGAAGAAAATAGACAACTTCATAAACATTCTGGTGTAATATAGATAGAATTTAGAATGTATCAAGTACAGTTTGGCCCTTAATGTAGATTCCCAAAATGCATCCATCATATTTGTTTGATTTTTTTTCTTACACACACACACAGAATGATAGACTAGGATCCAGGAGATTGATGTTCAAATCCCTGCTCAGCCATGGATACTCAATGGGGGATGGAATTGGTAAAGCCACTCTTTAAATTTCTCACATACCTTGGAAACCCTCCTGAGGTCACAGTAAATTGGAAGTAACTTTACAACACATAACTCACATACTTTATTATTATTTCCATAGTGCAACTATGGAACACACAAACACAGACATACCTACATATACACCTAAAATAAGAGGGATGCATATCAATTCTCCATGATTTTATCTTGCTGAAAGAACAGCTCAGCTGCGTGGGACTGATGCAGCACTGCATGGCCGTGCAGCTTAGAGGGAACGTTGGATCTGGATTTGGATCAGAGGATACAAGTTGCTGACTATTACAGATCCGCTAAGTTTTGATTTTGCACTTAGTCCAGTGTGTGCTAAACTTCTCTTTACCTTGATGCAGTCATTGATGGATTATTGGACCCTGCTGAAAAAGTAACATTTCTCCTTTGTCACATTCATTAGGGATGAATGTTGTTAACATCCAAGAGAGTTCAGGAGTAGGCCTAGGAAAATACAGGTATCAGTTTCTCATGAGATGAGCAAGCAAAAACTTTCATAGCAAGCCTGAGTTGGTCCTGTAGTGGCCTCAGGCAACTGCAGCAGCCTGTGTACATATGCTCTGGAGACAGCAGTTTTTGTGTGGACTTCTGGTTAATTTCCTTGTTCTTTCTCCCACCAATGGGAGAAAAGCAGCAGAAAAATGAAATCCATCTTGGATCATTGTTTATTTAGTAATATATTGTTATGATTTTAAATTGTTAAATTGTTAGATGATATGTTGTTACCCGCCCAGAGTAGTCTATATGACTAGATGGGCGGGCTATAAATGTAATAAATAAATAAATAAATAAATAAGAAAAATGAAATCCACCCACCCACCCATCCATTTGTAAGTTGCTTAACAAATGTGTTAAATCTGAAATATGGATAAGGGTAGTTATCACACGTTTATACACTTATCCTAAACAATAAAATAAAATAAGATATATCAGTGTAGTATTCCAACCCACCCATAGTTAAGCAGTGAGAAAATCTTGTCCAATGAACTTCACAATTGGGTATGGTTCTGAACCCTACTCTGCCTAATGAATACCAAATGCTTCACATCCTTCTGGTATAAAATGTCGAAACCCTGTAAGAAAGCCAGAGATAAGTGTTTCATGTGTGACCCCTTTGTTTTCCTCCATCACAGATCAAAGCAGATGATCGCTTAATCCGGACAGAACAAGGTCTTCTGCTGCGGAGTTTACAGCGGAAGGACTCAGGAGTTTATTTCTGTCACGCTGTTGAGCATGGCTTCATGCAAACTCTCCTCAAAGTGACCTTGGAGATTATTGATACAGAGCACCTTGAAGAGCTGCTTCATAAAGAGGAAGAGGGTGATAGCTCCAAGGTCAAAGAAGCATCCAACAGCATGACCCCAAGCCAAAAAGTTTGGTATAGGGATTTCATGCAGCTCATCAACCACCCCAACTTAAATACAATGGATGAGTTCTGTGAGCAGGTGTGGAAAAGGGACCGCAAACAACGCCGGCAAAGACCCGCCAATACCCAAGTGAATACAAACAAGTGGAAGCATCTACAAGAGAATAAGAAAGGCAGGAACAGGAGGACCCATGAGTTTGAGAGGGCACCACGGAGTGTCTGAGCTTCAATTACCTCTGGGAACTTCACCCAAGTAGAATCTTGCATAGACAGGTAACTGGAAATGAAATGCAATATACATGAACTTTCCTACGGCATTTATGTGGATGTTTACAAGGAGCTGGGAAGCTCAAACAATTTCCACCTGGTTTAAAATGAACCCAGTTGGTTAGGAATTTCCCATTGGACATGTCCCACCAAGCCCCAGTGTTTCAAGGATGGAAGCTCTCTGAAACTAACTTATTGTTCTGTGGATTCTACAGTGAAACTGGTCCAGCTGTTCCCTTTTGGACTGAGGTATAAGAAGTGTCATCTGTCATTCTTCCATTTAGAAAAGGAGTAAAAGGGGGAGCTCTCATCAGCTATGCTACTTTTTTGGAGCTTAACAAAAAACTGCATGGACCTTGTAAAGCTGATGAACACCTTCACATTTGGTTGTACACACACACACACAAATACTTTTCTTGTTTCCTCCCCCCCCTTTTTTTTTTTTTTTTTAGTTCTGTTCTGTTCTATTCTGTTTTGTTTTTGTCTACTAGTTCTCTCATTTATATGTGTACTGGAAGAATGAAACCAATACTGTATGCGATCGCTTGTTGACGTTGAACCACCTTCGACCGTTAAATTAGCTGCAGCAAAGACAACAGCAAGTGGAACACTGACCTACTACTGACGACTTCTCTAACCTTTGACCTAAAGATGTATTTTATTAAAACAATTATTTAAATGTACCACAACCAATATGCAGTCAAAGTAGCTCTTTTTTTGGGGGGGAAACAATAGAATAGGCTTTTTGTCTGACAATATTCTAATATCCTAATTTTTAATTTAAAAAAAATAGAGAAAAAGTACAGTTTTCTGTTGCTCAGTTTTAATTGATTGTTTTCAGATTTGTTCTAAAACAGCAAGCAGACTCAGCTAAAGAGCAGACATTTTACATCCTATGTCACTTCCACTTGATCTCATAATGCGTATTGAACTAATCCAGCAAAACAGTCTATGTTGCATGGATATATTTCTCTTTTTTTGTTTCTCCCTGATTGTAAAGACTTCAGCTTGTACAATACTTTGATACAAAGAGAAATGGATTGAAACAATGAAGGGGAACATCATTGAAATGAGCTGTACATTTTCTTTCTAATTTCAAAAGACTGTGAATAGCATTAAAATATTTCCTCTGCTCATGACCTTATTATATGGATGGCAGAAACAAAACCTTAGGATGCAGATTCCTGTTGATTTGCTTGTATGGTCAATATAGTGGTTTCCAGACTCTGTTATCACTGTTATCCCAGATGCCTCAACATCAAAACCAGTAATCCAGCTTGCCCACCATTGCAGTGTCAATGCAGGCTCGAATGTGCAGTGTGACACAGTTTCAGCCCATGCAAAGGAACTGTGAGGTCTAACAAACTTGGCCAGTGTGTTGCATGAACCAGCTACAAAGCTGACTCCTAAGACCTGCAGCTGGCTTCACAGTTTCCGGTCTAGTAAACTGCCCCCTGATATTTTGGAGAGCAACTCCCATCAGTCCCAGGAAACATGGAAAGAGGTGTGGGATCAAGGACAGTGATGTGCAAATATCTGGTGAGAATAAGATTGGGGAAAGGTTCCCTTGGACATGCCCAGAATCTTTTGTAACACAAAACAAAGGTTGTCGAGTACATCAGAATACGTACCTAAATATCTCCGAAAGCTAAAAAGTCTGAAAACCACCACCTTAACAAAATGTTGAATCCAGGTAACTAAAAAATTGTCAATGGCTGTGCATAGTTACTGTCAGACACATATGGAATAGCTGTACTTAATGTTGCACCATATAATGTACTGGGTAGAGTTGGGTTCAGAGGTTCATGCCAGTTCATCAGACTGGCACCATCGGTGCTGCGCATTCCTGTCCCCTACCCCCGGCCGGATCCTCCACTCACCAGCTGGCATACACTGCTCTCCTCCTCCTCTTTGGGTGTCTGACCAGTCCCAACAGGAGCACAGGCTTCTCTTCTCTGCCTTCTCTAGCAGCTGCCCACTCAAAGGCAGCACTGCAGGAATCCTTGCCCTACCTCCTTGTCTGAGTGTGCGGATGCCAAAGGAGGGAAGCACACACTCTTCCTGGGACTGGTTGAATGCCTGAAGAGGAGGAGAGCAGCATGTGCTGGCTGGTGAGTGGAGGATCCAGTACGGGGTGGGGAAAGGGAACCACGGCACCTGTGGTGCCAGTCTGATGAACCAGCACAAACCTCCGAATTGAAGTTCGTGCCCATCTCTACTACTAGGTATAATGTAGTGGTTCTCAGGCTTGGGTAACTGGGTGTGAATGCAACTCCCAGAAGCCCTCACCACTAGTTGTGTTGGCTGGGGTTTCTGGGAGTTGCAATCCAAGAACACCTGGATTACCCAAGGTTGAGAACCACTGGTATAATGGATCTAGCTGGACTGATGAATGTAAGCATTGTTCAGGCATTCAGAAAAGGATTATGTGAACATCTGGGAAGAGAGGCAGGGCTAGTTCCAAAGTGAGGAGACTCCTGTACATATGGAGCCTCTCCACAGTTGCAAACCCTGTTTATTCAGGTTCCCCATTCATGGAGAGTGAAGAGAAGACTTCTCTCCATGAATGAGGAACCTGAATAATTAGGTCCACAAGTAGAGTGACAAAAAAGCAATGGAGGCACCTCCCTATCCTTCGTCACATGTTCAAATCAGATGTTCCCAACATGTTAACTGGGTTATAAATTCTCCACACATTATTCCATTGCTAAATAGGAAATCTTTTCTCTCTAAGTGGCAGGCTTTGGTGTACTGGGAATTTCAGAAGATATTTATTTCCATTAAGAGATTATGTACTCTGGACCAAGCAATGCACTTCCAAATTCCTGTTTCCAGATATATTTTTTTTTTTTGGGTAAAAATTAGAGATGGTCAAGTACATGAACCACAAACCACAAATTTAGGCATTATTCCCAAATGAACCATGAATCGAGTTGTTGGTTCATTTTGGATTTTTTTTTTTAGACAGCCCAGTGGTAGTTTTGTTTTGTTTTTGTAAGCCCAGCCTCCGTGCCCTCACAGCTTGCTCCCCACCCCCTTCCCACTGCCCCGTTGCCTCCCTATCTTTTTCTCCTTCTGCCACTGCCATCTTGAGAGGGCTCTGGCTCCCGCAGAATCCTCTGCACATATCCCCACCTCTCAGCTGATAGGCAGGTACATGCACAGAGGCCACTTGGCCAGCTAACAAGCTGGCTAACTAAAAACAAAAGAAAAAAGACTTATTTTCTTAAAAAATAAGCCAGCTTGTCAACCCACCAGGAGGTCTCTGCACAGGTCCCTGCCTCTCAACTGGAAGGCAGGGACCTGCGCAGAGGCCCCCTGGTAGGCTGACAGGCCAGCTGCTAATATTTTTAAAGTTATTTTTAAATTTTTAAATTTTATTTTTAGCAGTGGACCTACCAGCCCACCAGGGGGGCCACTGGGCAAGTCCTCACCTCTCATCTGAGAACTGGGGAGCTGTGAAATGGCCCTCTGATGGGTTTATAGGCTTCCTACTGAATTTTGTTTTAATTAAAAAGTTAAAAATATATATAAATTTTCTTAGCAGCCAGCCTGTCAGCCCACCAGGGGGCCTCAGCACACATGAACCTGAACCCACCCAAATCAATGAATCAGTGATTCTTGACAAATTTCCTAGTTCGTTTTTATGTTCATGCCCATCTCTAGTTTAAAAAAATCATTGTTATCTGACAGAAAAGTACATGGAGCCAGTGGCATTACTCAAATAGTACTCAAATTATTTAAGCAGCACAGAGGGTATTTTGCCCTGACATCCTCATGTGAATCGTGAATTTGGCCAACAGGGTTTTGAAATGGAGAACCTATGTGCACAGAAATTAAAGGGTTTTCAACTAAGTGAAACATGAAGAGTCCAACAAATGTAGTGCTTTTATGTTCTAGAGCAGTTTTTGAACATTCCTCTGGTAAAATCTGAACATGCATTTAAGTTTGTATACACAACTGGAGTGCAGTCCTAAATCAAGCATACTTACTAAGCTGTAAATAGCATTGTGATTGACTTCCACATTTCAGAACGCCTCTCGCTAGAATGTCAAGAGAAACCAAACTTGCCACATCCCTACACCTCCTCCAAAACTGCCTCGGTAGCAGCTCAGTGTCTCATTTTAGCAAAAAAAAACCTGCCATCCTAAGTGTGCATCCATTTTGTTTATTGCAGAGAACATGACTACATGATCTGTGGGCTGAGGCCAGGCCATTACTGTACCTTGTAATGACAACAACACCTTTTTACCTCTTAAGAGGACATTTAATGTCTTAACTTGACTACATCTGTGTCCTGTTCCTGCATATGTTGTACATGGAAGATGAGGTGAAATAACAGTGGGTGTGGCAGGGTTTCTTGTTTTTGTTTTAAATGCAGAGATGCCTGAATAACCGTAAGTGGTATCCTATCCAAAGTCCTTCCTTTGGGAACTGGTGTTCTAATTATAGTTTTCAATTTGATTCAATAACAGAGATTGATTCTTGGCCTTCTATTCCGTAGTACTTGCCTCATCACTCTTCTTCCATATTTCTCTGTGCATATTGCATTGTTAGTCTCTTTACCCAACAAGCCATCGTGGCAAAGGAAGCAAAGTCATGGCAGTTCTGTTTCTATAAGTGATTGCGTGAGCCATACACAAACGTAGTCATATGCAAGTATTACCTGTGAGTTCTCCCCTCACTTGCTCCCACCTGCGCCTTTCATGGTAAGGAAAGAACTGCATGCACCAAGTCTCTACATCAGTAGAGACAACAGACATCTCCAAGGCCTCAGACAGCCCCCAAGGCCATGTTTGAGGAATCTTCCTCAACTAAAAGACTACTCTGGGGGGGGGGGGGGGAGAGAGAGAGAGAGTCAGTTATTTTTCTGCTCTTGGAAGCCTCTAGCAGTGATGGTTTTACAATAAAAAACAATGCAAACTCCACACTCTCCCTGCCAATAAAAATAAGTGGGTTTCCAGCAACATCCAGCCTTGATTTTTGTGACCTTTTTGCTCCTGAAAGCTGAGGTCATTCGTGGTGGTTCTTGGCAGCCGATAATTGGTCCCTGGACCCTCTACATTTGCCCACATTTGCTCTTCATGGACACCCAGACCCAGATACATGCAATGAAAATTGTTCACATCATGCCTTATACATCTGGTTGGGAGAAATGTTCACACTCATTCCCTGTCCTACAGAATGGTAACCCTCAGCTGGGTGAGTTTAATGTACTGTCCCTGTTTCCTGTGCTCTCCTGATGTTCATGAAATAATCTAGTTAAAGTTACAAAATATGACTATCTGCTGCCTTTGCCAAGAATGGTTTTATCACTTATAGTTTTATTAACCTATGTGATCCCATGAGATGATCTTTATGACAAGCCATAATGTTTGTGGTTCTCATGATATTCATAATGAAGTAAATGTAAATATTTACAGTACACCACTTTCATTCACAAGCCAATGCTTTTGCTGCGACCATATTTGGGGCTAAAGTAGAGTTCTGAATATCATAATTATACATTATCAGCAAAGAACCCCAATTCCTAATTTTAAAGAGGTCATCCGTGTGTGTGTGTGTGTGCGTGTGTGCATTTCCGTTCTTATATTCAATGACTTCTACTTCACTTCATTGGCACTGAAGCAAGTGCTAAAATATAAACACTTTCTGCTTTGTTTGGTGTGGTTTTTTCTGCCAAACACAGACATACACAGAGATAAAATGGAATGTGATACAATAATGAAGAAAAACTATGATGATGCCTACAGGCACTTCCAGTCTGGACTCTTCAATTAACTTGCAGGGATTATTTTACATGACATTAAAGTTCATGAAAAGGCAATAGATGCTAAATAATTGTCATTCCACCAACACAGAAATTGTGTGCATGACAGGGTGTCAGAGATTTGGAAGAGAAGCTGTAAAGTTGTTGCTGCCTATACTAGATGATTTCAAGCTGCCCCATCCCAAAATGCATTCCTCAGAGATGACTGAGACATATTTCTGCAATTATTTTCCATTGCCACACCCTGTATAGTTTTGGCATTGTTTCTGAGGAGACTTTTCAGGAAAAATGAGGGTCCCTAGCCCCTGCCCCCAAGATCATCATAACTGGAACGAATTCCAGTATAGACACCTTGAACATAACACACCTGACATAGTAGTAATAGAACGAAGAAATGTCCGGATCATTGACATTGCAATTCCAAGGGATGCCAGAGTTGAAAATAAAGAATTGGAAAAACTGACAAAATACAGAGACCAGACAATCGAAACATCTGGCTTGTGGATGAAACACACTTCAATGTTTCTGAATAATAAATAATAATAATAATAATGTGCTATCAAGTCATTTCTGACTTCTGGCTCCAGATGTGGACTTCTGACTCTGACACAGTTTACTATTCACTTCTGGGGGCATCCTAGGACTGTGTAGCTTGCCTAAGGCCGCATAGGCTGCCTCTACTCACAAGAGGTACAGCAGGGAATCAAGCTCCCAACCTCTGATTCCACAGCCAGATACCTAACCCACTTAGCCAACCAGCTGACTCCCTAAGAACATGCTCAACCTTTACTGGGAAGTTGGTTGTTCCCCACCCACCCATGTCTGCAAAGGGTCCCATGTGTGTTCATGGGGCCCTTTGCAGAGATGGGTGGGAAGTAGCCAAATACAATATTTCCAAATTGACTGTACTGAAACTCTTTGGGATCCTGTCCAGTCTGTTTAACCTCCTTCCTTATAATCCATTTAACCTCTTTACTGATTATCTGTTTAGATAATCAGGAACTGGATGAAAATATTTCGAAATCAATTTTAGTAATGATAAATCAAAAAGTGTGCTGACAAGCAACAAGAATTCTTCATTTTAGTTGTTTTGGTAAGTATTAGCCATCTTCCCAGCAAAGAGTGGCCTAGTGTTTACATGCTCTTCAAAAAACACTTGTGGATGGTCATCTTGTAACTTCTCCTGATTCCTCACTAACCTATTTTCTGAATTTTCTGTGTGTGTGTGTTTTGCTGACAATTTCCTTACATCTTCTTAAAGATTCACTCCTTATTTCCATGTCTCTTTTTAGTCTTCAAACTGTTCTTTGCGAGGCTGCACCAATCATTCGGGATTTCCTCATCTTTCCACTACGCTAGAATATCACTTCTGGACCCAGTGCATTTTGTCACTTTGCTGAACTGCTTTTAGACCCGACTACAGCCTCCTCCTTCTCATTGTCTGCTCTGCAAAAACAACAGGGACAAAGGATGTACAAGAATGCTAGACATTTCTCATCAAATATTTTTCTTACCCTTACCAAATAAATAAATAAATGAATAAATAAATAAAAATTAATTGATACCATTTTTAGGCCTCATTCTGTTTCCCAGAATGACAACCTCCGTATTTTTACATTTTCAGTTAACCCCTTCACCACCTCCCAGTCTCTCATTCCCACTTTCAGTTTCAAAGAGGCTTTTAAAGCAGAGCTCTCTGTTGCATTTTAACCATTTGTGAGTGCCTACCTTATAACTGATTAAGCGATTGAGGTTGCAGTCCTCATTTTCATGAGTAAATCCCATGGAATAGTATGGAGTCTACCTCTGGGTATGATGTACTCATAAGACTTCAAGGGGAACAGACATGTTCGTTTTTCACAGTGGCAGTCCTGAAGCCTGTGAGTTTCATTCTGCAAAAACATAACTGAACTGCTGCCCACTTCATCAGATGCATGACTAGGCTTGACTCATTCAGGTTTTAGTCTTAAACACACATAAACACACACACGCACACACACGCACAAGATGGCAAACATCATTGAACTTCCTTTGACTAAAACAAGCCTAGGATTACATCTGTGGTTGAATAAATATGTACATTCTGCAGAACTCTACTTCAGTGCCTCTTTTGGAGATACTGAAGGAAGCATACCGTAGCGAACAAAAACAATCTTTAATTTCTTTTGCATTTCCTGTGGATAGTAGCAACCACAACCATATGTCCTTAAATTTCAAGCTTGTCTATATATAGCTTCCTTTACCATTCAAAACTGTCCCTCAAAGATTAGTCATCTGATTTATCAGCTAGAATTTTAGTTGATTAAGCATTTAAAAACAGTAGTCTTTCATTAAAGAGGCTAAAATTTTCTAGAAGCATAAAGCATTTCATTCAATAGTGCTCTGCACAAACTGTTCCATGAAGGAAGGCTATTGCAGTTAAAACAAACTATAGCAGATGATTAAGGTGACTTATTTAAACAGAATGCATTTTCATTACAACAGTATCTGAAGAAACTGGAAAAGGCAATTCCATGGATGAGCACGACTAACTCTGGATCAAGTGCAAAACTTACATAAGTTACAACAACTTCCCTAATTAGAGGATTCTGGAAATCATAATCTGGAAGGGGGAAAAAAATCTCCATTGTGCATGGAACTGCGTCATGTAACAACTTTCCTTGGTTGGTTGGTTGTTGTTGTTTATAGACTTAAGGTAAAATGTTGAACACCTTCATGTATAGAAGCTAGAGGTGAAGGAATCTTCTGCCCACCCTTGTCAGAAAGGAAAGTTTAATCAACTTTTTCCCTGACTTGGTTCTTTTTCTATATTCAGTGTAGAAAAATAAATGTGGGCAGGAAAGTAGGCTCTAGGGTTTAGCTGGTCTTAGGACAAGTCACCATTTGTGACTTGTCCTAAGCAAAGAAGCCCATCACCATTTGTTCGAGGTATGGTATTTTCCGTCCTGCAGTATCCAATTGCAACCCCTGTGCAGATCAAGTGGATGGGCAGCACAGGTTTCTCCACCATTGTGCCCTTTGGTTGGCTGTGATGCAGCACACATGCTGCAGTTGTTCTTTGTGAAGCTCAGTGCTTTCCACATACATGGAGCCATATCCATGGGTATACACGGCATTTCATATTACAAAAGAGAGCAACAAACCCTGCAGCTGTGGAGTTTTGGAACATTCTCATATGATGATAGGCTTATGTCTAATTTACACTCAGTTCTTCTAAACCATCAGAATATTACTAGATTCATGTTCAATTTATGGAGGAAAGAATAAAGAGTTTGGGGCAAGTCTTTGCCAAAGGCTGGAAACATTTTAATCTCTGTTGGTTTCAACAAGTGGAACAAGCATGTACTCAGTTGCTGATCTCTTCCATTGAACTGTATTAATGGGACTCACAGAGCACCACTGCATCTATTAGTTCAAATGTTCATCTCACTAAGATCACATAGATACATGTATGTTCTCACATACATATATCTATGATTGCAGACTTTAAAATGCTTAATTTTAATTGGATTATGCCCCTTCTGTGCAGCCACAAACACTTTAAATGTGTAAAGAATGCTTCAGATTTTTAAACATGCCCTTACTGGTTTTTCCCTCTTGATCCATAAAGATCACTGCCTAACAGAGGTTGCTCAGTAGTTTTCTAAAACTGGGCAGGCTGTAATCCTTGAGACAGTTAACAAGGCATAAACTCCACGTAACACTATAGGACTCAAGAAATATGTATCAGATTGCAGTGATAATAGGCTTATATGGCAATCCTATACATGCCCACTCAAAGGGAAATTTCACTGAAATATGTGGGATTCCCCTCAGATGTGTGGGTAAACAATCAAAGTGGTAAAGGATTAAAGAATTCCATGAAAAAAAAAACTTGTTTTCTTCAGGTTCCAAATTAAGTGGCATGCTCTTCTCAAAAGAAGATAGAACAAAAGAAGGAAAATGTCCCTTTGCAGCTAACAGAACCTACTGTATGCACATGAGCTTCTTATCTTTCAGATAGCCAAAGTTGCATCTGCTCACTGTGTCAAAACCACACACGTGAGCAAACAAAATGCATGCGAGTGCTCAATGAGGAAGTTTGCCCCACCCCACCCTGCTATATCAAAAATTATGATTCAGTTTTGATGATCCATGGCTTATCCATTAGTCAGCAGAGGTGGAAATAAACAAGGAGGGACGGTGTGAATTTCTGACTCCACAAGTAGTCCGTTTTAGTGCATTGACCATAAGGCTAAAACACATATTTACCGCTGAGGAGAGAAAAAGCTGGTTGAGATGTTCTTTCGGTTGTGATGTACTATCCCACAAGCCACATTCCTTACTGGGTAGCAAACCATTCCACTTTTGTATTTATATCACTCCAACTCAGATGGGACCAAGAAGACTTGAGAGAGGGGAGGAGAAAATGTTATGAAACTACTGCTGTAAATTATTTCTTTTAGCATGTATTCAGTTGTTAAATAAACATTTCTTCAAAATATTTGAAGTTGGCTGTCTTGACTGTTTACATGGAAAATGTTCCCTGTAAACTTTATGGAAGTGTGGAGTACATTACTGCCAATATAATTCTGTCACTTTTCTTTTAACTCTCCATACACTAAGCCAAAAATGTTTGCTTTTAGCTTCTATATTGATTATATTTAGAATAGTGACCCAGCGTCACTTAAACCAAGAATGGAGAACTCCCACATTCTATCTTTGATTGAATCTCCCTATGTGGTCCTGGAGAAGTAACTTTTTATAATGATTCTTGTTACATTTGTGATGATGATTAGGATCATAGAACTGCTGAGCTGGAAGGGACCATTGAGTCCAGCCTCTGTCAAGGAGGCACAGTGGGGAATAGAACTCCCAACCTCTGGCTCTATAGTTAGATATTTAGCAGTAGTAGTGGTGGTGGTGGTGGTGGTGGTAGTAGTTATTATTATTATTATTATTATTATTATTATTATTATTATTATTATTATTATTATTATTATTATTATTATTATTATTATTATTATTATTTTAAAACACTACAAACAGTCAAAATTATAAAAATATTGAATGGTATTATGTAACAGATACAAGTTTTAACCTAAATATCTGTTAAATATCAGCGCAGTATGTATGCTGTTCCTAATATTGCCCTTTTTTGTAGCTCTGATGGTGTGATTTCTGAGATCTGCAACTGCTTATAGTACTGTGTGACATTTCTTGAAGCCCCAATAACTACGGGGACCACTGAAGTGTATTTCTTCCAAAGGTGAGATGTTTCGATTGCCAATTGTTAGTTTTTACAATTTTCTATTTTCAACTCTAGCATCCCCTGGAATTGCAATGTCAATTATCCAGACCTTTCTTCATTCTATTACTACTGTGTCTGGTGTGTTATGTTCAAAGTGTCTATCACTTTGGATCTGGAAACCCCACAAGATCTTGACTTCGTCATTTTCTGACACCTTCTCTACCTGACGTTCCCATGGGTTTTTGGAGGCTGGCATGCTATATTTTTTGCATAATGACCAGTGCACTAGCTTTGCCACTCTATCATGTCTAACTTTGTGATCTGTTTGTGCAATCTTTGGGCATTCACAGATGAGGTGTGACACAGTTTCATCTTTTTCTTGGCAGAGTCGACATTTGCTGTTAGCACTGATTCCTTGGATGTTAGCTTTCATCACGTTGGTTTGGAGTGCTTGTTCTTGTGCAGCAAAAATCAAGCCAACTGTTCCTTTCTTAAAGGTCCCCAGTTTTAGCCATGCCCATCTTGAATTATGATCATGCTTTTCATCAATATTTCTCAGTTGTTGTCCATGTAGTCGTTTATTTTTCCAGCTGTTTAATTTATTTTTGAGTTGTTGTTTCTTATATTGAGCCTTTTTTTCTGTTGTTTTCAAAATCTCCATTTTCACTGCCAAGTAATTTTTCACTGCTTGTACTAATATAATCATTTAGGCTTCTTTTTTCCTCCTCTGCTACCTGCTGTATTTGCAGTAATCCACGGCCTCCAATTTTTTCATGGTAAATATTATTATTATTATTATTATTATTATTATTATTATTATTATTATTATTATTATTATTATTATTATTATTATTATTATTGCAATAACATACATGATCCATACCTTCAATCTGTTAAAAACTACCATATGATTCATATAACCATTTCTTCCAAGTTACATTCTTCAAATGTTAAGCTGATATTATACATGTTTCAAAACATTGAGTGTCCTTGGGTGTTCTAAGAGTTCTTTCACACTTTTCAGCTTCTCCACATTTTTACGTTTCAATAGCCATGTAAAGTGGCTGGAGGACAGGCATGAGTCTGCCAATACTCAAGATTCATATACTAGGAAGGGCTGGCTGGCTTCAGGTCTCTGGTTGCATGCCCATTACATGTTTAGGAACATGTCTTCCTTTTGGTAATTGCATATTTACCGTATTTCCTTTTGGTCATTGCATATTTACCACAAGAAACAATGATAAAGCACTGGTGATTGCTATGTAAACAATGGAGCATCTCTGAGGACCAATCAGGGAAATGGGTGTAATATATGTGGTTTTCTGTCTTACCAATGTGTTCAATTAATTGGCTCCAATGAGGGTCAAATGGGACCATTCTGTTCCATTTTCTTTGCTGGCCACTCTCTTGGCAAAACAGATTTTAAAGCTACACTATCCAGCCAAGTCACTCTGTTTTAGCTTTGGCAACACCTATAGGAGCCCACTAATTGTTTCTCTTGAACTGCATTCCAGACCTAAACACATAGATTTAGAACCAAGTTCCACAGATTCTCGCTCCCTATAAAGATGCCAAAACTCACAGTTTCAAATAGATAATTATGGTCAATTATGGGTTCAGCTACAGAAACAATACAGCAAGCACTCATGATCAGCCACCAACCATTGGTGTTATTTGTGTGATGTAGTATATGCTGAAATCTCAGCTCACCCTAAATTGTGCTTTGAGACTCAGCTATTTTTCCTCCTCCTCCTCGTTCCTAGCATGCAGATGCCTTACTCATGCTTAGACTTAGGGCTGGACACCAAGGGCTTCAGTAGCTCGTTAGTAGAGCATATGCTTTACATGGGGAAGATTCCACCTTTGTCCTCTGACATATCAGGTAGGCCTGGGAAACACTGCTGTATGAAAGCCCAGAAAGCCACTGCCAGTATATCTAAAACAGCCTTCTCCAGCTGGGAGCCCTCCAGATTTTTGAACTACAACTCCCAGAATTAGTGATAATTTGGCCACACTAGGTGGGGCTGATGGCGGTCAAAGTTCAAATCATCTGGTGGTCATCTGGGGGCTGATATAAAATAGTACTAAAAACTGATGGGGTCTGTAGATTAGTGGTTTGCAGCTCTTGGACTTAGAATATGGAAAGTTTTCCTTTGTTGGGTTTTTCTAAAGCCCAGGGACACTTTTCTCCCATCCTTGTTTTATTCTGATTTCAAGATTTTGTATTTTCTTACATTATTGAAATTGGTGGACATCGTATTCAGCTTTTCCTATTATAAACATTTACTTGCACATTTCACATAACTTCTTCCCATGATGCTAAAGTATGTTTGTACATATTTTAAAAATCATTCACATTTTAGTGACTTGCATTTTAAAACATGCACAGTGTTTTGTGCAGGCTTCATTTTTTGGAAATACCCTGTAAACCTCACAAATGTGTAAATTGTTGAGACAAGGTGCCACCTTCTTGCAAGGCTTGGAAAATGCAAAGATGCAACTTCCATTAAGACTGTCAAATCCAGCAGTTTCCCCCATACTTTATTTTGAAGTTGCATCTAGTACAAAATTGCAGTGGCTAGATTGTGGTCTGGACCATTGTATCACAACCACAGTACATTGGTTATGAAGAGCTGTATTGGCAATTGGTAGGTTCCCTGGGACCACAGTACTTGCAGAAGTGCCTCTCTCTGACAGATACTGACAACTTCCAGGGAGGCTGCCCTCTGTATCCCACTAGTGTAAGCAATTGGGGGGGGGGTAGCAAGTTAAATCCTTGTTTACCTCATCCTTCCAGACACAAACTAGAAGGCTGCTCTCTTCAGCAGCAAGAGACAGTGTCGCGCACCCCCAGTGTCCCTAGTTTGTTTCCCTCAAACCCAGGTCCCACTTTTGGGCATGACTTTCTTAATTCTCCATACACCAACTGCCACCAGTGGATCTCTATCCACACTTTACCAGTTATGCTGCCTGGACACGTGTTGTCAAATATAACTGATTATTTATTGTTTAATTGTTGAATCACATAAGTATATTGATAGATGTTGTATAATGTTGCACTCATTACTTGGATATTAAACACGTTTCTTTATTGGTATTACTTTTCATATAAATCACTGTTAATCACTGGAATACTATTTGATGACTGTCTATTTATTTTACTTCTATCTTTTAACTATTCTTTAAACCATAAACCAACTATACCACATCAACTTTCCAATCTCTCTCATAAACCTCTCTAAAACCTCCTCTCTCCTTCTCTCTCAGTTTCCGACGGTCTCTCTGACTCCGCCCTCCTGTCCTCTCATAGGCTCAAGCTCTAGATCTACACATGACGGACAGGTGGGACATGGGCATTCCGCCACAGACAGCAATGAATTTCCTAGGACGTATGTTAGAACTCACTCACTGGCAAGACTGATTCTTTGTGCCCCCGCCCGCACGGTCATCTTTGCACCCCATTGCCTGTTTCATGCGGAACTGCATGGGAGTTTATGCAGAACTGGTAAAATATTTTGATGACTACTTAAGGAGTTGAAGCACTAGGTAAGTTGTTGGCACCTTGTTTCTTGATCATCAAATGCTCACACTGAAACACATTTGTTAAAGTGCTATAATGTTTTGTCCTAGGATTCCCCCCCCCCATTTGTTTCGATGCAAAAGCATCAGTTGGTCTTGAATGCACCTGAGAACAGTATCTTAGAACTCAGAGATATCAAGTATGATTTCACTAAAGGTTTAATGTCCAGGATACATGCAAACTAAACCAGAATGGCCTGGATTAGCAACAGCTGAGGGGATCAAAGCAACCAAAGCCATGAATCACATGTGAGTTAATAGGGATAATGAAACAACCCACAAAACATCCACAGAAACCATATGGCTGTAAACATGTTGTCCATCTGCCAGAGAACAGCCCAGAATAGCAACTTCCAAGTAGGACAAGCCAAGAAAATTCACCAGCCAGTTAGTATTAGGTGGAAGTGATGCGAGAAACCACAACCGCCTACAGAATCCACATTCCAATATCTATTCCATGAGCAAGTTTGGTTTTGACCAACTCCCTTTTGTATACTTGCAAAAATGGTTTTGTTTTTAATGTTTTAAAGACAGCCGTTTCAGTTGTTGTTTTTAAAATGGCATCCAAGAAATGTAATAATATTAATCCCCATCATAATAAGTACAGTAATATTATTCAGCAGCAGCAGCAGAATCATCCTCATAGTGCTTGGAAGGTGGACTGTGACACAGTTACAGTGGCTTCTCACTTCCCTTGCTACAGAACAGGCTAGCAAGAAAGTGTTTCTATGTTGAGGTGAGAGGTAGAGTGGTTTCCAGTCTGTTCTTCTTTGATTTCAAAATTATCATAATAACCTTAGAATTGCACAACTGGAAGGGACCCTGTGAATCATCAAGTCCAGCCCCTGTCAAGGAGGCCCAAAGGGGAATCAAACTCCCAACCTCTGGCTCCGCAGCCAGATACCTAAACCACTGAGCCAACCAGCAGTTTTTCTCCTCAAATCTTGTGTTGAAATTAATGATAAGTATTTTAATCAAGCATTCCTTTACCCTCTTATATATTTCAGGATTTAAAAAAAACAAAAAACAAAATCTAATTCTAACATATTTTGGGGTGTGTGTCACATTTTAAAAATTAACATGTCCAGAAAGTGATCCATAGCAGGCTGAAAGGTTTTGTGACTCTAGTCAAGTGTTAAGTCCACAAATTTTTTTCCCCACCATCCTTGCTGCACTGACAGGAAACAAAATTACAGTTTTAATACAGGGGAGATGGGACTGAGATATTCTGATGTGTGAAAAACTGCTTAATTATCACATTTTCCTAAACAAACACCTCTAGGAATCTGAACTTCTGGAATTAATAAAAACCTGTGTTCCTATAAAAGGGCTTGGCCTAGATTTTAAGTCAGTCTGGGATTTGTTTTCAGCTTCTCTTTCGAAATTTATTTTTAAAGGATTATTTAAAGCAAATGTCTTTTTTCGTCAGCTGTCCATTGAGCTCATTATCCACATTGTCTTAGAGCAACTCATAACCATCACCCATGAGGACTATCTGTCCCAATGTTCTCTGAGGAATTCTGGGAGGTGTAGTCTTAAAGGCAACTTTTCCAAAGGAAATTAGTAGGTCCCAAATCAAGAAACACAGTACAGTTGTTGTTATTGTTGCTGCTGCTGCCTTTTTCATTACCTACATATAGATTTTGCCTGTGCCAGAAATGTATATGAACTTCAGTTGCACAGAGGAATGGACAGAAGTGCTGCCTTACTGTATGTGGAGGCTGGATGTTCACTGTTTGCACATTCAGCTTCTGCTTGAAAAGCCTTGAGTAGCATGCAGGCTGCCTAACTTTATTTGAACACCAGCATTCATATCACAAGGGTTGAAAAAAATCCACAATAGAATTTCAGATTTTGATATGGCAACTCTCTCTCTCTCTCTCTCTCTCTCTCTCTCTCTCTCTCTCTCTCTCTCTGTATGTGTGTTTAAAAATGAATTCTACTTCACATGTTTGTCCACATGTGCTACTCATATTCAGGTAAACTTAATGCCACAGGTCATTTGATTAAAACTAGTTTCATATATATATCAATGCCCCTTAGATTTTCATATATGTGGTATGATTACTCTATTTGAAAGAGATTGTGTTCCATAGGAGGAATGACTTGTGGTATGGGCTTTGGCCAACTCTTTCCTTATATTGCACATATTTTATGAGCTTGAGAAATATGTTTGATCAAACAGAAGAAATATGATGTTTCCATATGCTTTAGTTTACACTTGGGGAGGGGAGTTGCATGTTTCTTCAGGGGGATATAAAACACGGAGGCAGCTAGACTCGCTGCAAACCGCAGAGCAAGGAAATCACTTGTCCAACTGGATTTGCATACAGAGAGATATAGGAGGACACTTTTGGTTATGAGGCCTTAGAAATTCCAAGAGGTGCCATGTAGTTGCTCCTAACTACAAAATGGTAAGGATTTCCTGCTGCTTTCTGTCAGTCACTGAGTGGAACACTCACTCCACACCCTCCTCCCATGGCTGTCTTGCACGCAAGAAGTTATACTAAGAGACAATGATGGCAATTTTTAAAAAACCTGGAATATATATATATATGTATGTTTACACACACACACACACATTTATTTAATTAATTAATTTAGTATTATTTCTAGGCTGCCTTTGGCCTGATGAGCGATTTTCGGTGACCAACTGATACATGCCACAGTGTCAAGGGGTGGTGGCTGTTAAATGAAGAAATTTATTCCAAGGAGCCAAGACATGGAAGGGTGTTACAATCCATAGTGTGCTTGTTTCAAATTCCAAATCCAATCAACCTTCGGGAACCAACATGAACCAGTGAAATCTTTGCTAACCCTGGATTCTAAGATGCAGTTTTGCCCCTGATCAAAACAAGAGGCAAGTCAGCCCATACAAAAGACCATGTGTTTATACATTTTCTTCCCTTCTGCAAATATGCTGCTGTGGGCAGTTATACTGAGATCCCATCCTAGCAAAGGCCAGCCCAATACATGTTCAAATGCCATTTGGGCTACTGATTGTGAGCTCCCTCCATGAGAAAAAAAAAAAGAGAGAGAGAGAGAGAGAGAGAGAGAGAGAGAGAGTACATGGGAACAGAGCTGTGGTGGTGCTGTGTGGTGCTTCTATTAAGTATGTGTCATGATGCTCTAGCCTTATCTGGCTGATGGAATATGGTGGAGAAGATGCCATTACCAGCTCCAGGAATTATACTCCAGTGCCAGCAGGTTGTGGGTGGTGATCTCATCTACCGCTTAGCAAGTAGCTGCCACCCTAGAGAAGATACTTGTCTGAGTGACAGGCCTCACACTGTTAGCGCATCTCTTTATCTTCCTCCCCTTTGCAGAACTGGAGCTGAGTGCTGCTAAGTGATGGCATGGCCTCTCCATGAAAAGCAGGACAATTGGAGTTGAGAGTGGGATTTGATGATTCAAGTCAAGGACATCAGCTCAGTATAACTCAGTATGTCAGTTATGAAGAGAATAAAAGTTTGAAGGCAAGAATGCCTCACCTTGATACTTAAGAAAAAAAGAGTTGTAAGAACATATATCCCATGGCAAACAGTCCCTTCCCTTCACTCTTAGCTTTTTTGAATGATGATATTGAACAGGCGCAACACAGATATAATCAGCATCACACTGAATCAGTGAGCCCCAATGCCAGCTAGGAATGAGTGAAGATGAGTCCCCGGGCCTCAAATATACCTCACAAACAAACAAACAAAAATCAAATGTTTTCCTCCACCAGGACTCTCATCTTGAGATTTGTCTTTGTACTTGGTGACCCAAAGAAGCAGAGCAATTCCCCAAGACTCAAGCCAGCTCTTTGAAACCTGGCTATCCTTGTAAGATCAGGGAAAATTAAGGTCTAGTACTTGCCTTGTCTGAGTAGCAATATATGATATGGGATGTGTGTGTATGTGTGTAAAACAATTGGGGGGGGGCATTTTAGACAACAAAATTCAGAGAGTCTTCCTGGACTGAGTTATGTATAAGTGACCAAGAAGGAAATAGAATAGAAAGGATATAGAATGAGGCTGAGTATGGCTGGTTACCAGGGAGACAGGAGAAAATATGTAGATTAGGACCAGTCTAATCTACCTCATAAATAAAACAATTTCAGAAGAAATCTGAAACTGCCTTTGTCCTCCAGTGAAGGAGAAATATCTTGAAAACAAAGAGCCAAAATACATTTGAATGGTTCACTTCATTCATGTTGTTGTTTTTATACTGGGTGGTCTACTTATTTCTTACTCAACTTTTTTGATTCACTTAAAGTAATACCTGTAATGTAAAATGGTAGCCTCATTTGCATGACAGCTTTGGTTGTGACATAGACGCCATGTGTTGATTTTAGTAAGCCTCTTTCCATAATGGGTACATCTGTCCCAATGAACAGTCCAACACTGTGCTATTGACAGCCACCAGCTTCAAGACCCAGATGAAGATGGACCTAACCACAGATGAGATATGAATGGGGCTTACTCCCAGGTAAGTGTGTACAGTCCTGCCATGGCATAAATGGAAAGCCAACACCTATATGGTCCAGTTAGCAGGACTGGAGACCTGGATCAGGATTAAAATCCAAGTTCTATCATGCTCTTTTGTTCTATCTTTGGAAGGCTAAGAGAGCCTCAGCAATAGCTTTGCCTGTCTGTTAAATGGTAGCAAGAGAGATCATAAAAAACAACAACAACTGAGGATTAAATGTGATTAGAAAGTTTGTTTGTTTTAAAGTGCTGTAGTGTTCATAATTGTAGTAAAGAAGGGTATGACAATTTTGGCTATTTTAAAGGCAATTATGAATTTACATGTGGATGTTTTCTTTTTGTTTATATCCCATCAAGCATGATGGAGAACCTTGTTTTTTTGTTTCTTGACCAGATCTTCTTCCAGATATTTAGCTGAAGAGCAGGAAAAAGGAAACAGTGTGGTGGCACGATTGTAAAAGACCATAGACACCTCTCTTTGTTCCCTCAGGGTACGACCTTCTCATCCTTCACCATATAATTCTTCCGGTACCTTGAAGGACTCCTCAGTGAAATTAAGTATCATTGACTGTTTTATACTTAACACAGTAAAGAATATGTTCATGAAATCTTTCATATATTTGGAAAAGAGTGAGCGTATTGCGAAATCCTCCCCCCCATGTGAGAAACAGGCAGGTATCAGTTTCTTATTTCCCAGCAAACAGTGGAACAGGTAATGAACAGGCTCTTTAGAATATTAAAAGGTGTGTGTCTGCCATCTAGTGGTTATTCACAGGAGCAAAAATGACGGTGAAAGAAGACCTTTCAGATTTTTAATGGATTGAATGTACCTCTAGCATACTTTTTTTTGGGCGGGGGGAATGCTCGTGAATTTGGGATGATGTGGGGATAAGTAGAATTCTATATTCCTACCGCATAATTTATTTATGGGTTCTTAGATTATATTAGGCATCCTTCAGTCTCTAGAGACTATGGTAACGTGCTCTGAATAGAGGACTTGGAACAGCATCTAGTGTGGCTGAGAAGGCTAATTCGAGAGTGACAATCCCTTCCACACTGAAGACAAATACAATCTGTCCCCTGTCCAGCTCCCTGATTTTGCTGGTTTCAGGACTGCCTCTTTGCCTCGGCCTGCTGAACAAGTGTCTCTTCAAAATGGGAGAGGCCATGATGCACTGTCTGCTTCCAGGCTGAATGCTCAGATGCCAAAGTTTCCCATCTGTTGAGGACCATTCCTAAGGCCTTCAGATCCCGCTTGCAGATATCCTTGTATCGCAGCTGTGGTCTCCCTCTGGGGCCATTTCCCTGCACTAATTCTCCATACAGTAGATCATTTGGAATCCGACCATCAGCCATTCTCACGACATGCCCGAGCCAATGTAGACATTGCTGTTTCAGTAATGTATACATGCTAAAAATTCCAGCTCGTTCTAGGACTACTCTATTTGGAACTTTGTCCTGCCAGGTGATCCCAAAAATGCATTGGAGACAACACATATGGAATGTGTTCAGCTTCCTCTCCTGCCATGCAGAAAGGGTCCAGGACTCACTGCAGTACAGGAGTGTACTCAGGACACAGGCTCTATAGACCTGGGTCTTGGTATATGCCGTCAGCTTCTTATTAAGCCATACTCTCTTTGTGAGAGACCTCCAACAACTCATGAATCGTTTTAGCAAGGCCTGCCAAGACTTTGGATTAACAATCAGCCTGAAGAAAACACAAGTCATGGGCCAGGGCATGGACTCACCTCCCTCTATTACCATCTCCAAACAAGAATTGAAGGTTGTTCATGATTTTGTGTACCTTGGCTCAACGATCTCTGACACTCTCTCCCTAGATGTCGAGATGGATAAATGCATTGGCAAAGCAGCTACCATGTTCATTTATGGGTTCACTATACCCATTATTCAGATCCGTCTCTCTTTGGGTTTGGCTTTGCAGTTTGCCACACTTCACAATGTGTTTTTGTTTTTTGTCTTTTTTTGCAGGGGGGGGCAGGTTATTGACAGAGCACTGATGTGTATGGGAATTGATTAAATCACAGTGCAAAACAGGATATTGGTGCAGTCTCATAACTGTTATCAAAATTCTTTGTTCGTTCTTGACTTCATCGGGGCACATGTGCTGGCACACATCAGGAACCTCTGGGATCACAGAAACATGAAACTGGGAGGGACCCCAGTGTCATCATGTTCAGGCCTGTGCCAAAGCAGGAGTGAGATGGTGGAGGAGACACACTGTGGAAATGGAAATCACACTCCTGCCCATTTCTTCCCTCTCTCCATCTGTTGCATACCTTTTCATCCTCAACTATTGACAACAGTGGGGTTGCTGGCTCCTCACAGAGACAACATCACTCTTTTTGATACAGTGTCAGCTGCTAGATTTGCCTCTAACTTGGCCCTACCTGCAGGAATGTTTTTCCTGTTGCCTTGAAGGCTAGAGGAAGAGGACTAACAGGCACAGAGTAGCACTAGAGGGCTGGATAGCTCAGCTGTTTAGGTATCTGGCTGCAGAGTCAAAGGTTGGGAGTTCAGTTCCCCACTGTGCCTCCTTAACAGGGACCCGATCCATAAGATCCCTTCCACCTCTGCAGTTCTAAGATTGTAAGATTATAAACCTAAGACTTGCAATAGGCAGGAGGCCATGTTCTCTTCCTAATTTCTGGTGATGATGGGATGCACGGTACATTTTTTCTCACTCCTCACTGAGTAATCCCAGCCAGACATACCCTCCCCGCCCCATATATCTAGAATGGTGGAGGGCTGACATAATAAATTACAATATTGCTTTGAAGGAGCATTTCACGCTGCTTTTCCTAGGTGCCAGAATTCCCAGACATGGGCTCTGCATTGCAGAGACATATTGTGGATTAAATGCTTCTTAATTCAGCAGGGTCCATATTTTAGGAGACAGAAGCAAAGCTCCAGCAGGAGTATCTGCCTCAGGATAAGCTATCCAGTTCTCTCTTGCTGCCTAGGTAGGAATACAGCTGGGAAGGCAAGCTGCTATTAGAATCCAAGGATGCCTCCCCCTCTGCTGAAACAAAGCTGCTTTCTCAAGAGTCACCCAGGCCAAACTCTCATCACGTTCTTCCCATAGCTGTGTGCGCATGTGTGTGTTTCTGTGCACTTGCACACACTCAAACCAGTAAGAATCGGGGCCTGGACGTGTTATTTTCCCTGAATCCTCTACACATAGAGGATGAGCAACATTTTTGGATTCAGTGTCATCAGTATGATAATCAATGTTCCATTTAATTCCACGGAAGCTGTTTCAGCTGTCCACATATATAGCTTCCTGTTAGTTTCTTGCTTCCTGTGCAAGCAACAATGGGCAAATTCTGTTTTTCAAACAGACAAAGAACGGAAAGGAAAGAGACAATGGTCACCTTCATGTGCCCTCAGAGTTGCATTGGAATCCTTTTCCTATCAAGTGACTGTTCTAGGGAGCCCCTGAGTGATGCATACCCTCTATCCTGGCTCACTGTAACAGATTGGAAAAGTCCCATCCCATTTGCTTCTTCTCATGTAAGAAAATGCAAAGAGCTTTCACAGGTCCCCATCAAAGAAGGAGGGAGCCAGTGTCTTTCGTGGGGAGCGTCTAATATGAATTTGGGATGCCTGTATTCACAATGTAACTGCTGACTGCTCTTCTGTTTCACTTTAGTTTCTCATCTCAGTGCATTCCTGACTCCACTGGAGGCAGTCACACTACACACACCATCACTCTCCCATCCCAATTGTTCCTACGCCTTCAGTATAAGCAGCTAAAGTAAATAAAATAATTCTTCATCAGAAATGCATGGTCTCACATGCATGCTCTTATGTAAATGGCACTGGAAGCGCCTCTTCCCCAAACCTATACACTTGCAGGAATTAGCCCAGCTTTGCTTTGTGGGGCAAATACTGATATTTACAAAAATGCAGCGTGCTGGACATTCTGTTTTCACAAAAGAATGCCCCACTAATCCTAAGCAAGTGTGAACTGCAACACTCCATCCACTGTAGAGGATAATAATGTAATAATAATACATGGGAGTGATTCGGTGTCAATTGGCGTGAATATCCACCACATCCCTTTTAAGTATAATTTATTCCTGATCCAGTATGTACAAAACATGCCAGTGGTTTTCCCCTCTACCCTGGCCAGCCTCTCTTCCAAACATTCAGATTTAAAAATCTTTATAGAAATAGTATTCCCATTTTTAAAGCATTTTTTCCACTTTACATGATCATCAAGTTTTTAAAAGAACTATGTTGATTCAGGAGATGAAGGTTTCTCATTTCATTGAAATGAAACCCCTTCCCAGCTGCCATATCCTTTCTGGAAGGGGTTGAGATGAATAGAGGAGTTGCAGGACCTTGTGCCTGGAAGGAAACTCTGATACATGGAGGTAGCATTGATTCTTTGCTTCCTAGGGATGCTCCCTAACTGCTAGAAACACTTATCCTTTCCACCACCATCATCCTTCAGTGCAAATGTGCAGTAAAAGCAAAGTGTGCTGCTTTATATACCACCCCATAGCACTTAAAGCACTCTCTGGGCAGTTTACAAGTTAATTATGCAGGCTACACATCCTATAAAGTGGAATCAGCTCCCCCCCCCCCCCCCCCCAATCTCCAGAGGGCTGGATTCAATTGTATTTTTCCCCTGCAGACATTCCTATGAAGACAGGGGTGTGTCTTTAGGTGGTGTTTTTATGCTTTTCAGGGCAGTGAGAGCACACACACACCTGTCCTCTGATATTTTGCAGTAAGGGATTGCCAAAAAGTGAGTCATAGAGAAACAGGAATTAAATAGGATTACATTAAATAGAAATTATACTGTGTTGCTCTCTGCTGTATCAGTGATGAGGTGTTGTATTAATTTAATATTTTGTCACTAGATGTCCTCTGCACCTACACACACACACATACACTCTCACAGACACAAGTGGGGTGAAATGAAAGATGCTTGGAATGCTTCTGTAAGCAAGGAGCGTTGCAGTTGACCATAAAAGGAAAGGAGAGGTGGGACCAGAGGAAGGAAAGAAATAAGGGGAGTGCATGGGCAGGATTGCAGGTTGCATCACAAACAATATGAACAGGGAACTCATGAATCAATCTGCAGCACTTGTGTATCCACTGTTTGCAATTTGAAAGGTAACACAGGCTTTGAATCACATTGCAGCAAAGCTGGATCCTTCCAATTCAGCTCCGCAATATAGCCACGGCCTGAGTTAGGCCAATCAGCAGCACGCATACACGCACACATACCTCTCTCTCTCTCTCTCTCTCTCTCTCTCTCATGCACACCAAGAATAGATCTACAACTGTAGAAATTTATTCCATTATATCCCCATCCTTTCAACTTTATTGCTGTGATGGGATTTTGGAGAGGTTTTGCTTCCTGTTACTCCAGATGGCTCAGCTTGAATTGACAGTTTTTGTGGCTTCTCTCATTTAACTTAAGCTGTTTCCTCATGTCTTAAAGTAATAAAAGTGTGCATTTAAGGAACGGAAGACATCAGCAGATTTTAAGTGCAAGAAGCAAAAGCATTAAAAAACAGGGCCCTAAATTCACACTGACTTGATGTAAGGGCAAATAATATTAAGGACTAGTAGGAGTTCTGCAATTAACCCACAAACCCAGCACTGGGACTTTATCACTGCCCCTCCCTATTCTGACAGGTACTGCCCATGGCTACCCTGCCTGGGAGGGAGGTTCTAGGTATCATAATACGTATTTCAAAGCACTGTTGCAGAGTAAGGGTGTGATCACACAGGGAAATAGATTGCTATTTGAACTGCTTGTGAAGTGGTCCGGTGCCATCTATTTCCCAGCAATCACATGACACATGGGGAAATGTGCTTCAGCCAAACCCCAAGCTGTCCCCAAGCTGGATCTTTTTGTCCAGTTGTAGGGCTTCTGCTTTTTGGGACTGGACTGGACTGACTACTCAGCAGATGGAAGGGTCACTTTAAGGGATATCATTTCCATCAAAGTGATCCTTTCTGGGGTGACTAGGCGCATGCCTTTGCAGTTATCTGATTACATCCTAATACAAGAAAGGATAGTAATTGCACGAAAAGGCACATTCACACAGACTGATCTGGACATAATTTCCAACAGTTTCAATGTAATTTACTCCTGAATAAACATACCTAGCACAACAGCTGCAATAGCCTGTAAACAGCAGGAGGCAGCTCTCTGAGGATCTCTATATGTTGATTCTCCTGCTTGCTCCATCCACATGAATTATTTGCTCCACATTTATTGAGTTGAAGAAATCAATATTACATAATAATTTTTAAATGCTTGTTACTTTGACGGGTGGGGACTATTTGAAGAGAGATTCTGCATACTGCAGGGACATGTTTTGGTGCAGACTGCATATAGAAATGTACCGTAGCTCCCTAATTACTCTGACTGAAGCTATCTTTCCCTTTCTCTACAGCAGTGGTTACCAACTAGAGATGGAACTAAAACTTCCAGAAGCCTTCACCACTAGTTCTGCTGGCCAGGATTTCTACAGCATTTCTAGGTATGTTTATTCAGGAGTAAATTTACCTCTCTCTCTCCCTCCACCCCGCCACCCATGATCCCAGCCCTTGAGAACCAAAAGCCTGCTTCTATCTACTTAGCCCCATTCTAGTTTCTCTACCTTGCTGGGAGAGTGGGTAAGGATGTTGGAAACCAGCCATATATCTAAGTAAATAATTGGGCAATTTTCTGCTTTGATGTTATGGATGTGGTTGATTTGTGCATATTCTTTTGGTAGTGCTGTTTCATGCACATAAGCCACATGTTTCTTTTCAAATTCACTAGTGTAACCTAACATTTCCTCAGAAATGTATTCATAGCTATTATCTCAGATTCCACATTGGGTACATAACCAAACAAGGAAGATCATATTCAGCACAGGTTGGTCTGGAAGAGGACCCAAAGTAAAATAGCGCAATAAAAGTAGCTGACAACAGGACAATGCCAAACTATGCCCATTGGTCGTGTGAGACTGGCATACCTAGAGAGGAGACTAAGGAATAGGAAGGAATGACTGGGCCTGAGCATGAAATGGCGATACTGATTCTGTGTTAAGCCTACATGTTTTGCATTTTCCTCTGCCCAGAGAGGACCATCTAGAGTTGGTATACATGTCCAGGATGGACAGGTTCATCGCCTTCCAGCAAGAAAGATTTGCACCTTCTAAATTTCAGCACCCCAGGGCAAAGCCCCTCTCTCCTCACCCTAGTTGCAGCTCAGGTATTTGGAAGAACTCTGCTGTATGCTGCAGTTCAGTCTTCTTAATGTGCTCCTTCTCTCTGATAGCTGTAAAAGATCTTTTCCAAGAAATGAGACTTTTCTCCCCTCACTTTCAATGACTTCCACTGACCGCTGTAATAAATGTAAACATTCATTCACATGTGCTATTGTTTTTATTTAGCCCACAATTAGCATGATTTAGAATTCGCAGATTCAGAGCAGAATACAAAAACACAACCAAGTGGAGTAAAAACATTTCAGCATAAAAAAACAGATTTTGACTCACCGGCTAAACACATTGTTTAAAACCCTCCACCTTGCATGGTTTTAAACAGGATCTCCAGAAGTAGTCTTAGCGTGGCATGCATCTCTGTGGGGTGTGAGACGTGTGGTTCTAGAATCATGTCAGAGTTGATAAGAGCTCTTGCTCTGTGCTTCCTTTGCAGCTGAATCTGATCCATTGTTGCAGACATACTAAACGTAGGCTTTGTGGCTTGTCATTGTAAAACAGGTCAAGTACACCCACTGCAGCTACCAGGTAGCCTATTGCCAAAGTTTTTTAAAAACATGAAAAAAAAATCCCCTCTGGCTGTCTGGGGCAATGTCAACGTGGTTTCATTCTCCCCCAGCCTTTTTTTAGGTCCAGTTCACTTCTGGTTTTGAAAAAAAAAAAAAAAAAAGCCCTCTGCCAGGAGTGAGAGCAGAACATGATAAAACATGCCTATAAATATAGGGACAAAGAGACATTTTTCATAAAAACAATTTAAACAATTATTTTAAGGGTGTCAGAGACATGGGAAAGTTGCATCTCTCTAAGATCTGGAGGGAGGAATGTGCACCCTCTAAAATTCTTGAAATTGCCATGTTTAAAATGAACAACTCAGACAGCCTCTGGAACGTGAGTGGAATATCACCTTGAAAACTCACAGTCCTGTTTTCCTAATAATAATATAACTATGTGTTAAGTCAAGTCAATGTTGACTTATAGCAACCTTTTTCAAGGGTTTTCAGGTGGAGAACATTCAAGTGGTTTACCATTCCTTTCTTCTGGGGGGTACCCTGAGACTATTCAGCTTACCCAAGGTCACACAGGCTGGTTCTATTTGCAGGAGGCACAGTGAGGAATCAAACTCCCAAGCCCTGGCTCCACAACCAGATACCTTAACCACTGAACTATCCAGCCAGGCATCCAGTTTTCCTAGAGCTCTAAAATTCTAATGGGAGCTCCACTGCAGAAAGTCACCTTCTACATACAGATGGCAATGAAAACTGTGGTGCACTAGCCTCCCTAAGGAGCACTTAGCACTCGGTCAGAGAGTTCGACAGGCCACTTACCTACCACCTTTGTGCTGGGGCAAGTCCCAAGACCTCAGCAGTGCGTAGTGTAAGCCCTTTGAACAAGTCTGACCTTAAAAGAACACTTACTTTTACACAGTACTTTGCAAGTACAAACACATGGGCTTTGTGATTCCTTAGAACTCACAACAGCTCAGTTAGGTAGGACTCTTAAAGATAGCTAGTTTGTGGCCCTCTCCACTTCCTGGATTTAGCCAGACCCTGCTGTTCAAGAGACCAGTCCTTTGTAAGGATTTTTATAATTAATTTTTATTAGAAAAATAAAGTTTCATAGAATCAGTTTATATTGCACAAGCTTTAGCATAAAGAACATATTCAAAGATTATTACAGTTAAATAAAATAACTATTTCCCATTAAAATAATAAACACTACTAAGCTGGGCTAAGGTGGGCTACAGTGGGCTAGCCCCACCTCCTTCTTTCTCTTTATTTACATCCTCTCTCGATCAAGTTCCTTTCTCTCCCATCATCATGGAATCAAAATCCAGAACAGAACAACACTTTCACATAACCCATCGTCCATTTTCTACACTCTCTAACTCCTCCCTTCTTGACAATTCTGGCTGTTAACCAATTAGCCTCAAGGGGCTGTCACATCTTCCTCCTCCCTTGATTCCCATGAAAGTCCAGGTGTTTTATCTCTTCTCCAATTAGCTCGGAATGTTGAGTCTTCCACGGGCCCCTTGATGTGACCTTCAGTTTATCTCGAACCATGCTGTACCGACCTTCAGAAAAACACATAGCACTTAGAAAAACACATTCCAATGTCTCTCAAATCATCTTCACACAGAACCTGTCTGACTCCATCTTACATTTCTCTGACTACATATCCCATCATCATGACAAAAACAGTGAGGGAGGAAGCAAAGGTGCACCCCTCTATATATGTAAGAAGTTGCACACAGGCCTTCTTGCCAGGAATGCTTAGAGTAGATCAAGAAAATCTGTAAACATCTTCAAGGAACCTTATGAAATGGGACTGCAAACATAGGTAACTTGTGATTGGAGCAAGGAGCCGTGTCCTCCCCCCTCCCTCTGAAAAGCTGGGGCAAGCCACCTTGCCTGCTCAATCCACAAGCCAAAAAACTTAAGAGTGTATTCCTTCTGAGCAATGTATAGCCAGGGAATATTCTCACACAGCTCTGTGACTTTTTAACTTCTTCCCATTGCAGCACTGCCAGATTTCTGCCCAGATCTGACTTTCTGGAGACCAAAGTGGTTGTGGATAGGAAGGGGCCTTAGATGTTCATAGTTTGAGTTCATAGCTTTGGAGATGGATGGATGCTTTGGGTGTCTCATTTATATGCAGCAGGAGACAAAACCAAAAAGATCAAAAAGGATTTGATACAATAGCCACAGCCTTTTTTCAATGCATTTCAAGCTTTTTCTTTTGTAATCTAGGCAAATGCAATCCTATTTCTTAATGCAAAATAAATTGACATCTAATCTTGCTAATCAACACATGAGTGGTGTCGCTTCCTGGTAATTATCTGTAGTTATTACTAGGTTTATAATAAATTGAATTCATTACACTGCTGATGGAAAAATAGATTAGCTCTGGCAAAGATACATTTGTTGTATAGTAAAGGGAGGGGTAGCATTTCTGTGCACAGGTAGGGGTTAGGTTGTACCCTAGAATCTTCTTTATTTCAAAATCTAACAGCAGTGCCTTTAGTCCATTGTTAAGGAAATTTATTTGGGTATTGTCTTACAGTTGTGGGTTTGCTTTGCAATAAACCTGTGGAACATGGCAACCAGTACCGGATTTCTTGTGCATTAAATTACGTGTGTGTGTGTGTGTGTGTGTGTGTGTGTGTGTGTGTGTGTGTGTGTGTGTGTGTGAGAGAGAGAGAGAGAGAGAGAGAGAGAGAGAGAGAGAGAGAGAGAGAGAGAGAGAGAGAGAGAGAGAGAGAGAGAGAGAGAGTTTTAAAAGCAGCTTCTAGTCTCTGTAGTTTGAAGGTTAAAAGCCTGGAAATATTTGGTCTAAGTGGCAGAGGATCACAAATCATGAGGTGTGTGGTCCAGACCTACGTGTGGACTTCCGATTTCAGTGTGGTCTATGTATTGATTGCCCTGAGTCTAGGAGAAACTGAAATGATCAACCTTGTTGGGTGTTCCCACATAGTTTGCAAAGAAAATTCTTGCCAATTTCCAGAATCCTAATATTTTCATTTTATAAGTAACATTTATAAAATTATTTAATATTGTAAAATATTTACTTCCTGGCTCTCCTATATTCACAATGAGTGACAGCAAACCTTAAAACAACAGAAAAGCAAAACAGTATAAAGATTTTTAAAGTCTGCAGTGTTTTGAGTTTCTCTCTCTTGATCGTTGTGTGTGGGCAGTTGATGAATGCCAGTGACTTTACAGTAGTATCCTTCATATTCTCCTCTGAGTAATTAATATTCACCTATTATCACTTTAAAATATATTTTCAAATTAGCTAGCAATCACAGTCCTAGAGACAACGTGGAAAGGTCCCCTACTGAACATCACAAGTCAGCTTTTTAATGCCACCCACAGTTGGCTTCCCAGACACTGGCAGAATCCCTATTTAAGCTGGCATAATGTAAAGTTATGCCTGCAGAAGTGTGCCAGACCTTATGCCCAGGAAGCCAGCATTGCACATTTGATTGCACCGTCCATGTTGTGTGGCTCACATAGCAGTTGTACAACTAACTGTGTGTTTAAGTTGAGATTTATGCACAAAATGCCTGTGACATTGCTTCATGGATATTACAGCCACCTTGCAGCAATTTTTTTACTGTGTCCATAGCTTTGCATCACACACACTTAGCTGTGCAGTAGAATTTCAGCCTATTCTATCAATGTATCTCTTTTCAGTCACAATTCTATCTCTCTTTTTTGCCTTAACAGCTCTGTTGCCACCTGTTAAGTCTCCAAATCTTGTCAGGTCCTTAAGGTCTTTTAGATGAGGGGGAGAGAGACTATCCTTCTCAAGCTGTTCCTGAGCTATACTGTACTTTAGTCGGCCTCTGTCTATCCTGACCAGTCCAGTGCTTCTCTGTGTAGACTGACTTAATACAGACCTTCTGAGCATCAGAAGATGGCAAACCTTAATAGGGCAAATTATAGAGTGTCACACTGAGGAATGCTCTCTTTCTGGGATCCAGAGAAGTAGGGGTAGGCTGTTGGAGACTGGGGACAGAAGACAGGGATGTACATTTTCAGATCTGAGTGAAAAGACAATGTACAGAAGGTGTGTATTGTGATGTCTTGGTTGAGTTCCATGTTGTAGTGACAAACTCCCTTGGGCTGGGCTGAGTGAGTAGAAGGATTATCTGTGAAGTGTAATGAGAAAAGGTGACTGGGTAGATTTTAGTTATTTTCACTTTTGGGCTCAACCTTACAGAAATGTGGTCTTAGAGTGGAATTCAAACAGATGTACGCATCCTGCACAGAGGCAACAAATCTTAACATTCTTATGTTATGCCCACAAGACCTCTAGGAAGTCAGGAGTCCAGTCAGCTTAGAGTGATTACAAGCCTCTGCCATGGCCCCCAGATGATAGTTGAGTGATGAAAGAAGCAGAGGACCCTGTGATAACTCCCAAGATGGTTCCTCTTGGTTATTCTGATGCTTGGTGATGCTTTGCTGCTCCTTGGGAAAATAAGGCCACTGGATAGGATAAGACAGGCATGCAACACCAGGAACAGGTTGGAACCTCAGAAAGAGATGGACATAACATGATTGACTACGGGGCAACCCATCCCACCAGAAAGGCATGAAGTAGACATTTGGCTGTGAGCTCTTACCAACTTTGTCTGAAGGTGCCTGTCTCATGCTACTGAAAGTGATGGCAACTTCTTCTGAGCTGACTTCACTAACAGTCTGAACTCTTGCAGAGATCAGGTCTACCTGAATCAATTCCCAGAACTCAGGATTTATCCAGAGAATCCTATTTTACTTCTAAATTCTTGGTTCTGGCCTAGGACCTTTGTTAGCCTATTATCTTTCAGAATTTTTGCCCCAAATTTCCTGTTGCTTTGCTTTGCTCCAGCTGCTCTTAGACAAAAATCTGAGAAATGATCCAGCTGATGTTACAACGCTCCCAGCTACTCAAGACAGTCTAACAAGGCAGGCTGATCCCTGATTTTATCTTTGAGAGCATTTTCGTTATATATCGGTGGCTCTCATTTGCCCTCTTTTTTCTTTGTGTGTCTGTGGCTAAATAAAAATATTTACTGCTTCCTTTTTTACACCCCTTTCCTTCAGATAGCAGTCCTATCAGCTTTTTCTGAGTTGCTGCTTCACCATAATATTTTTGAAGCAAATGCATTTTTATTCCATTTATGCAGCTTTAATCAAATCTTGCTATCCCCGAATGCAACCATTCTGTGTATTCCAATTCTTTTTTATCCAACAAAATTTGTCAGTGGAATAGCTCTGATTGAATGTGATTTACTTAGCTTTCTTTGTGTTGAGACACATTATTGCAAGGCCTCAAGGGTCCTTTATGGGTGTGACTTAGAGTTCATACATCTGCTCTGAGAACATATTGGGGAGCAACTTGGTTGAAACCAGTAAGAGATCACAACATGTCCTTTGGTAGTTCCACATCAAGATGAATAAAGTTATATTACAAGTTAGAATTCTACAAACCATCACTATGGTATTCATTAGACAAGATGGCTGAAATCCCGTAGTAAATTGCAATTAGAGGAGGCCTATTAAACCAATAGAACTTACAGAGGAGTTGACTCACCAAATCTACCTTTGATTTACTACTGGAGTTCAGCTAATATATTCCATCTCAGTGAAACATACATAAACATGATTCTATGTAGCATATATTGTCTAAAAGCAAATTATCTCATGGCCATGGAAATATATATCAATTGCAAAACATTGAATCCGTAGTGATTAATTATGCACTCAGTGTCTGGTCATACTACATAACTGGTCATAGTACATGACTGGGGAGCTTTGTCTGATTTGGTAGGTCACTAATGACATTAATTGTGTAAACCTATAGTAAGGGACATGTGACTCACTGCCCTCATTGAGTAATATCACAATTTATGAAGGGTTTTTTTGCAGGCAAAAAAAATTGCTCACTTTATGACTCCTGAAAAGTTCCTACTTGGTTGGGATACCTAATCAGTGTCATGCTATGCCATTGTTAAACTGTTTATTAAGATCAGTAGCAGCTGAACATGTACACAATCCCAATGAACATCACGTATTGTGTTTTGATTTGTTTCGTTTTCATTTCTAGTCAAGTTTGTTACAGTCCCTAAGCCAGAAAATATATATATATAAAAGAATAAACTATAGTTCAGGATGGATTAAAATACATTCTGAAAATTTCATGTGTTGTTTGAACACATTATAACCTGAGGATGGACGGAACATAGATTTAGAGGTACTCCTTGATTCCTGGTACTTGGTAGTGAATTGGCTAAGGGATCTGACTCCAGATTGTTCAGCAATAGCAACAATTCAACTTTCCCTTGAAAATTAGGATGCTGTAACAAAGAAATCTCAGGGGACAGAATTGGATTTTCTGGGAAAGTCATTTAGGTAAACACATTCCTGGGGTGAGCATATGCTCAGAAGCATCTTGTTCCTTAATTGTAAGAGTGTGTTGCAAGCCACTGCTTTGCATCTGGCTTCAGTTTCTGAACCTTTAAGTTCTAGTTAAAGACAATGTTGATCCTGCCAGTCTTAAATTCACTAACCTCTAATCCAAGAACACCTTTGTTCATGTGTATCAAGGTCATCCTAGGTCTCAGAAAAGAGGATCCTAGCTTCTGATGCAACAGAGTATAAGGTATTGCATATTTTCATAGAGCACACTGGGAATAGGAGCACAAGGTAGCAGAATGCACTTTTCTTCTCTAAAAGTGTATTTCCCAAATTTGGAAGCAATTGCAGCCCTTGTGTTCGGTTGCTTGGATCTTAGTCCTAACCTTAACACTTCTTTGTTTCAGTGTAATGACCTACTAGATGAGCATTCTTAGAACCACAGCCTTTAAAAGTATGGTCCTGTGTTTACATATCATCCACTATCTTGAAAGTGTACAATCAATCTTTGAAAATTCAGGAATGAACAATGTCACTGCAGGCAGGAAGTACCTTATTTTGACTTGATTGCCAGCTGTAAGTAACCTAACTTAGCTTGTTTGTGCTTGACAGGAATTAAGTCAAACATACTTTAATTTGGTGTTATGTGTATCAAGTTACATCTGCTTATAATGCCCTAATAGGGTTTTCAAATATATTTAAGGAGTGGGTTTATCTGTGCCTCATTCCAGTGTGTTTCCATGGCCAAGCCATTCAAATCCAGATCTCCTGAGCGCTAGTCTGTCACTCTATGTGCTATACTACTCTAGCACATACATAAATGCCTGCCTTTTATTTTATATATTTATTTTGCAGAATAAGCCTAATGCCTTCACAAGTTCACCCAATCTCGATAATTAAAGAGAGAATGCTAAAGAATGCATGGGACAGGAGGCAATTCCATTCCTGAAGCAGCTGAACTAGATGCCATATGTCTGTTTTCCCAGAGGCTCCTGATCTTCTGGGATGATGTCTCAGCCAACAAGGGGATGTCATTTGAAGGGCATGTTATGTCAAGCAACAAAGCGGAGAGATGAAGAAATGCATCAGATGGCATCGAGGGAACAGACTAGATAAGATGTCAGCAACAGATTCAAAATCAGGAGATTAAAATTGCTTTCTCTCCCTCCAGTATTAGAAGCATGACAATCTCTTCAAATGAGGCAGATGGCCAAGAACCAGAAAACAATGCCTTTAGTATTGGTGTGTGTGGGGGGCATCATCTTATTTGATACAGGGTCCCATATCTCCCACTGCATTGCATTGACCAACTGGCATGAAATGAAACAGTGATAGCAAAAGAAAATCAAAGGACAACTATGGTTTAAGAGAACAAAAAAGTATTTTTATTGGCAATCATAATCTGAGAGACAAAAAAGAAGCAGCTGAGGAGGGGAGAATGGGTGATGGGATACCACGAATCTGAAGTATGGAGGAATATACTGATATAGCACAGCATAAAATAAGACCAAAAAAAGGTGTCGAAGCCAGGATAAAAATAAGTAAGGTTTCCCTACATGCTTATTCCTTTCACCATGGTGGACTCTGGCAATCCAGAAGCAATAATAATTCTGGATACTGAGAGCAAACAAAAAGGGCACTAAATTAGCATGGCTAATCTTCTGTTCTTTCTTAAGCCATCCTATGGTTGTTTGCACTTATCTGAAAACTCTATGTTTTGTTTGTTTGTTTTCATATATTTAAAATCGTTGACCTCTTCATGTCATGCTTTTATGAACCAAACAATGGAGGAGAGATGCCGCACTGAAGCTGACAAGGCTGGTGGAGCGTACAATCACTGAAATTGGGCTAAACAGATTCTATGTTTTTTAAATTAATTAATTCTTGCTTTCTCTGCATGGCACTTGCTTATTCTCTGGTTGGTGATAGCTCGGTGTACATCATACGTAAGATCCTTGAAACAAACCTTGAGTGCAGGATCTATAGATAATCTGCCATAATCATTCCTCAGAAGTGAAACTGGGAGGGGCTAAGAAATAATATTTCTTATGAGAGGGTCAGTAAGTAGTTTGCCAAGCCGTTTAAACAATGAGAATCACCTACAAGAAAAAAAACACTAAGTTATGCTAAAGTAAATCTGGTTTATGGCAGCAATCTCACTGGAGCAGTGCTGAGGTTGCTGAGGAAAGCTTGAAAATGAATCTCCAATATAATCAAAATGACAAACTCTTCTCAGCAGATATATTTAGATCCCTGCCTGTGTGGTTTTAAATCCTTCTTAAATTGCATTGGGAAATTTACATTTCATCCTCTCCTCTTTGGCATTTCTCATTAAGTAGCAACCAACCTTTGGGGAAGAGTTCCTTTCAGCTTTTTGCACCACTGTTTGTTAGAAGCTGGTGAAATGAGCATCATTTAAAGTGATATTAAACAAGAACGAGCTAGGTAGAGGTGGGCATATAATTCCATTTTGAGGAGAAATCAACATTTAAAATGATCCCTTTGTCATTTTGCAGACACAATTGAGAGGTTTTTTCACATTACTCAGAAGAGGAAGTGTCAGCTCTGTTTAGTTATGGGTCTGAATATGGAGACTGTAGGATATACCCAGTCCTACATGGCCACTATGCCCATTCAGTATGATGCCTGGAAAACTCTATAAGGGAACCTTTGACCATACAAAGTCTTGGCATAGGGCGCCTGTAACCCCTTATCATCGGCAATGCTGGGGGAAGGAGCTGATGGGAAGGGTAACCAAATATTAGGAATGTCAACAGCAGTTGTTTTGATCAAAACGTATCAAAACGCATACGTTTATTCTTTTCCATTTGGCTTGGAAGGAAATTTAGTTTGAAATAAATGAAAACCAAATATCAAAGAAAGACATCCAGGCTTAAAGAGTTGAGTACAACATTCTCAGAAATCAAGTTTTGACTTCCTTTGTCTATACCCGCATTAATGCCAAAGTTGGGTATTTACATTTTTTTTTCAAACTTCACTGTAACATCTGTATAGCAGGTAGGCACCAGATGGTCCTCTTCTCACTGGGAATAACTATACCTGATGAATTTCCAATGCAAATGGGGAACAATTTCATTTCGGTTCTTTTTTTATTAAAATAAAATATATTATTCTCTTCGCCGATGATGCAGCTGTTGTTGCCTACTCTGTTGAAGACCTCCAACAACTCATGAATCATTTTAGCAAGGCCTGCCAAGACTTTGGATTAACAATCAGCCTGAAGAAAACACAAGTCATGGGCCAGGGTGTGGACTCACCTCCCTCTATTACCATCTCCACACAAGAATTGGAGGTTGTTCATGACTTTGTGTACCTTGGCTCAATGATCTCTGACACCCTCTCCCTAGATGTCGAGCTGGATAAATGCATTGGCAAAGCAGCTACCATGTTCTCTAGACTCACAAAGAGAGTATGGCTTAATAAGAAGTTGACAGCATATACCAAGATCCAGGTCTATAGAGCCTGCGTCCTGAGTACACTTCTGTACTGCAGTGAGTCCTGGACCCTTTGTGCACGGCAGGAGAGGAAGCTGAACATGTTCCATATGTATTGTCTCCAACGCATTTTTGGTATCACCTGGCAGGACAAAGTTCCAAATAGAGCAGTCCTAGAACAAGCTGGAATTTTTAGCATGTATACATTACTGAAACAGCGATGTCTACATTGGCTTGGGCATGTCGTGAGAATGGCTGATGGTCGGATTCCAAAAGATCTCCTGTATGGAGAATTAGTGCAGGGAAATCGCCCCAGAGGGAGACCACAGCTGCGATACAAGGATATCTTCAAGCGGGATCTGAAGGCCTTAGGAATGGACCTCAACAGATGGGAAACTTTGGCATCTGAGCATTCAGCCTGGAGGCAGGCGGTGCATCATGGCCTCTCCCATTTTGAAGAGACACTTGTTCAGCAGGCCGAGGCAAAGAGGCAGTCCTGAAACCAGCAAAATCAGGGAGCTGGATAGGGGACAGGTTGTATTTGTCTTCAGTGTGGAAGGAATTGTCACTCTTGAATTAGCCTTCTCAGCCACACTAGACGCTGTTCCAAGTCCTCCATACAGAGCATGTTACCATAGTCTCTCGAGACTGAAGGATGCCTAATCTAAAAATAAAATATACACTAACCCCACTGTGTCCCTCATTTTTTGAGCAGAATGTGGCAGCAAAGAACTAGAACTAGTTTCCTGAAGCAATCTCAGGCAGCGGGCACAAAAAGATATGCAGACTGCTAAAAAAGATGGCAACAACTCAGTCAATGCTTCAGCATGTTAGAAATCCATACAACAGTTCTGCAGACAATGTAGTTTTGTTTTATGCAACTTATATATAATTTTTAAAAAGGACACATACGAATTACAAAATAATGCCTTAGTAAACAACAACAACAACAAAAGAACATCAGACAGTTCTGTTTCTTAGATGAGGTTTGTAGGATGATCACATTGGCACAGAGAAAGCATATTATTTCTTATGCATACACATACACAGAAACGATTCAATCTGTGAAGCTGTCTGTTCTGGGGAATATGGCATTGTTGGATATTGTTCAATCTAATACTTGCTTTTCTACATCAAAAGCATTATCTAATCTTTCATTTAACACTAGAAATGAAATAGAATTTGATCAATGAGGACTGAGGGACCCTTTCCTCTTTCAGATCCTACAGCCTGAAATACGGCCTTAGACGGATGTTCATAAGTTATATTTACCTGCTACTATATGTTGAAAAAATAAACAATAGGAAATGTGAAGTTACCTGCTTAAAAGGGCTCTCTTAAGTTTCTGTTTGCTTCTCACAATAATAATGAAAGCCAAATGTGGAACAGCAGGATGGCTGATGACCAAGTGCTCCTCTAATAATAAGTAGCGAAAAAATATCAGCTTTCCTGTTTTACCTCAGTGAACAAGCAACAATCTTCAAACCAGCAGAACATGATATTGGATATCCATACCAGGACACGGCATGGTAGTAAATATGTCTGGTACAATTTAGAGACCAACTTCAGGCTTTTGAGTTTTGCTCTCATTCTTGCAACCAAAGGGTACACTACAGGAGAATAAAAGTCAGTTCAGCTTTGCCATTGACTTTCATCAAATATGGCTCTTTTGCAGAACTAGAGAAGAAGAGGCACCATGTTTTACTGACAACATGTTGTATACTATAGAGATACGACAAGTATTTGAAAAATTTATTGTTCTCCGTGGTTTGCCAGGGCTCAGCAGCCCCACAAAAGCAAGAACCTTGACTCATTTTCCCCTTGTAGTTTTCTTCTCAATTTCCACCCATTCTGTGCAGAAAATTGTCAAGTTCTGCAGAACTTAGTTCTTTTCTGATAAATCCTGCACAGTGAAGATGCCAGCATGAGTGTGACAATCCTATGTATCTTGGCATAAAACTGAACATGAAACAAACAAACAAAAAAACTCACAAAGAGAAATCTCACAAGAAGACAAAAGAGTGATTTTGGGAGTGAGAAGATGCAAGAGTCACAGCCCTAGAATATCATACTAATTACGTGCCATCTAGTTGATTCTGACTTATGGCTACTCTCTCAGCATTTTCTAGATATTAAATGCTCACATAGGATATAATATTTGCAACATGCTCATCTCTGAGTATAACTGAAGTAATAAACAATACATATTGCTGTAGCACTTCCAAAATATTTTGCTGATCTCAAAAATCCCTTACATGAATCCCGTAAGGGAGATAAATTGTCCCTATAATTGTTCCACCTTGCCCCATTCCAGTGATACCACACTGTGTCAATGGGTGGAGGTGAGGCGACAGCGTCTTCCCCATTTCTATGCTGCTGCTGTAGATTGCAGAGACAGAGGAGAAGCTTTGACCTTGCTCCCACCCCAAAGACCTTTGTTCCTGGAAGCTCTCTGGTGCAGAAGGTTGATAGATCATCCCACAATGTAAAGCCTTATGAAAGCAGCCCAGAATCTCTCTACAAGGTGAAAAGAACATTGGCCAGCTTCTTCTTGTGTTGCAAGAAGAGAGGGAATAGGTGCTACAATTCAGTGGAACCCAGAACAGTTCTATGGAAGCCACCTGAGACCCAACAGCATCATTTTAAATAAAATGTAAAATCTACTGCCTAATAACATGCTATCACAAAGGTACACAGGGGACTAACAAACTGAAATATTAAAATATTCCAGCAGACATCTTCCATTTTCTTCAGCTGTTCTGGATCAAAACATGCTGTACCAAGGTAGCAGTTATAGGATGCAATATTCCAGAATGGATGAATGTCTGGAGTTATTTATCCAGCTGAGACTATGTAATTTCTATTCCAACAACTGACAAATCAAAAAGTCCAGGATGTTCTCAAGTGAAAGATCTGTGTGATTCTGACTTATGGCTACCCTATGGATGACTTATGACACTACTATGTGTGTCTCAAGACTGCAGACTTGTGATTTCTAAAAGCATGCATGTGTAGGGTACTTTTTGATTTACCTACACAAAATTGATAACATTTTGGGGGTTTGCACTCTGTAATATAAATTGGCCCCTTCACGGATTGCTGCCTTGTCGTGGCGAAAGGGCTTGAGTTATTCAGAGAAGCTATGGGCTATGCCGTGCAGGGACACCCAAGATGGACAGGTCATAGTGGAGAGTTCTGACTAAACACAATCCACCTGGAGCAGGAACTGGCAAGCCACTCCAGTATCTTTGACAAGAAAACTCCATGAACAGAAACAAAAGGCTAAAAGATATGATGCTGGAAGATGAGCCCCTCAGGTCGGAAGGCGTCCAACATGCTACTGAGGAAGAGCGGAGGACAAGTACAAGTAGCTCCAGAGCTAATGAAGTGGTTGGGCCAAAGCTGAAAGGACGCTCAGCTGCGGACGTGCGTGGACGTGAAAGGAAAGTCCGATGCTGCAAAGAAAAATACTGCATAGGAACCTGGAATGGAAGATCTATGAACCTTGGTAAGCTGGATGTGGACAAACAAGAGATGGCAAGAATAAACATTGACATCCTGGGTGTCAGTGAACTAAAATGGACGGGAATGGGCGAATTCAATTCAGACGATTACCGTATCTACTATTGTGGGCAAGAATCCCATAGAAGAAATATGTTGAAAGAAGAAATATGAAGAAAGAAGATTTTGTTGATCATAGTCAACAAAAGAGTGGGAAAAGCTGTACTGGGATACAATCTCAAAAATGATAGAATGATTTCAATACGAATCCAAGGCAGACCTTTCTACATCACAGTAATCCAAGTTTATGCACCAACCACCGATGCTGAAGAGACTGAAATTGACCAATTCTATGAAGACTTACAACACCTTCTAGAACTGACACCAAAGAAAGATGTTCTTCTCATTATAGGGGATTGGAATGCTAAAGTAGGGAGTCAAGAGATAAAAGGAACAACAGGTAAGTTTGGCCTTGGAGTTCAAAACGAAGCAGGGCAAAGGCTAATAGAGTTTTGTCAAGAGAACAAGCTGGTCATCACAAACACTCTTTTCCAACAACACAAGAGGCGACTCTACACATGGACATCACCAGATGGGCAGTACCGAAATCAGATTGATTATATTCTCTGCAGCCAAAGATGGAGAAGCTCTATACAGTCAGCAAAAACAAGACCTGGAGCTGATTGTGGCTCTGATCATCAGCTTCTTATAGCAAAACATAAGATTACACTGAAGAAAGTAGGAAAAACCACTGGGCTAGTCAGGTATAATCTAAACCAAAACCCTTATGAATACACAGTGGAAGTGAAGAACAGATTTAAGGAACTAGATTTGGTGGACAGAGTTCCTGAAGAACTATGGATGGAGGCTCCTAACATTGTACAGGAGGCAGCAACAAAAACCATCCCAAAGAAAAGGAAAGGCAAGAAAGCAAAGTGGCTGTCCAACGAGGCCTTACAAATAGCAGAGAAGAGAAGGGAAACAAAATGCAAGGGAAATAGGGAAAGTTACAGAAAATTGAATGCTGACTTCCAAAGAATAGCAAGGAGAGACAAGAGGGCCTTCTTAAATGAACAGTGCAAAGATATAGAGGAAAATAATAGAAAGGGAAAAACCCTTTCTTCATTGACTACGCAGAAGCCTTTGACTGTGTGGACCACAGCAAACTATGGCTAATTCTTAAAGAAATGGGAGTGCCTGACCACCTTATCTACCTCATGAGAAATCTATATGTGGGACAGGAAGCAAGAGTTAGAACTGGATATGGAACAACTGATTAGTTCAAAATTGGGAAAGGAGTACGACAAGGCTGTATATTGTCTCCCTGCTTATTTAACGTGAAAGGCTGGACTGGATGAATCCCAAGCTGGAATTAAGATTGCCAGAAGAAATATCAACAACCTCAGATATGCAGATGATACCACTCTGATGGCAGAAAGTGAGGAGGAATTAAAGAACCTCTTAATGAGGGTGAAAGAGGAGAGTGCAAAAATGGTCTGAAGCTCAACATGAAAAAAAACTAAGATCATGGCCACTGGTCCCATCACCTCCTGGCAAATAGAAGGGGAAGATATGGAGGCAGTGACAGATTTTACCTTCTTGGGCTCCATGATCACTGCAGATGGTGACAGCATCCACGAAATTAAAAGACGCCTGCTTCTTGGGAGGAAAGCGATGAGAAACCTAGACAGCATCTTAAAAAGCAGAGACATCACCTTGCCGACAAAGGTCCGCATAGTCAAAGCTATGGTTTTTCCAGTAGCGATGTATGGAAGTGAGAGCTGGACCATAAAGAAGGCTGACCGCCGAAGAATTGATGCTTTTGAATTGTGGTGCTGGAGGAGACTCTTGAGAGTCCCCTGGACTGCAAGGAGAACAAACCTATCCATTCTGAAGGAAATCAACCCTGGAAGGACAGATCCTGAAGCTGAGGCTCCAATACTTTGGCCATATCATGAGAAGAGAAGACTCCCTGGAAAAGACCCTGATGTTGGGAAAGAGTGAAGGCAAGAGGAGAAGGGGACGACAGAGGACGAGATGGTTGGACAGTGTCATGGAAGCTACCAACATGAATTTGACCCAACTCCGGGAGGCAGTGGAAGACAGGAGGGCCTGGCGTGCTCTGGTCCATGGGGTCACGAAGAGTCGGACACGACTTAACGGGTAAACAACAACAACAATATAAATTGGATTCTATGGTCTGCGGGTGGTGTTCTGCTTAAACTAATAATTCCCAATAGAAAGTGACAGTATCCTGCGATAAACACAGAAAATGCAGCACTTTGGTTCGCAAGGATGTAATCCAGTATTACGGACTGGTGATTTAAGGGCAGCTTTCATCCATACTCTCTGTATATTTGGAGGCTAGTTGGAAAGTGTAAGAAGAAGCTTGCAGATGATTCAGCAAAATGTTCACAATGGGCTAACAACGAATGGCTTTCCCTGACTTCATCGTGCCGTGTGGTAGTTAGGAGATGCTAGATGGAAATCTGACACACATGGGATATTTTTTGTTTGACTCATATTTACCATGAAGAAGATTTTCTCCTGGAAAGATCATTGTCAATGATTTCCTCTGTGAAGCAGGTGTTTCTAAATTTCACTGGTTCTTTTTCTTGTAGTACAGATGTTTGATTCTAAAATCCAAGCTTTAGATAACATTTTTCTTATCATGTTTGGCAAGATTTCTCATTTATGGAGGCACGGGCTTGTTATAAAGCTGAGCAAAGAAAGCCAATAGTCATCTTCCCTGTTTCCCCGAAAATAAGACAGGGTCTTATATTAATTTTTGCTCCAAAAACGCATTAGGGCTTATTTTCAGTTGATGTCTTATTTTTTTTCATGTACGGCAATCTACATTTATTCAAATACAGTCATGTCATCTTCTTCTGGTTGCTGCACAATGGTGGAGGCTGGAGTTTCACTCAACTGGGGCTTATTCTTGGGGCAGGGCTTATATTACGAGCATCCTGAAAAATCATACTAGGGCTTATTTTCAGGTTAGGTCTTATTTTCAGGGAAACAGGGTTGGTACTTGTGGTTGGAAATGCTACAAGCGTCTCTCCCCTTTCTTTCTTTCTTTCTTTCTTTCTTTCTTTCTTTCTTTCTTTCTTTCTTTCTTTCTTTCTTGCTTGCTTGCTTGCTTGCTTGCTTGCTTGCTTGCTTGCTTGCTTGCTTTAAAATATTTTTATCCTGCTCTTCTCCTTAAAAAAAGACCCTTGACACCAAGAAAAATCTAATTGTCATACATCCAGTGTTTGCTGTCTTTGATGCTACCCAAAATCAACCAATGGGAGGGCTGATTTTGCTATGTTATGTACGGCTTTCTTGTACCCTACAAACATATAGGGTGAATGCAGAGGAAAATGTGTTTTCTGCCGAAAGAAACAATGAGCGTGGGCTTGAATGTGGTTTTGCTCAAGTAGAACTCGCCTTTTCCAAACTGGCGCTCTCCAGGTTTTGGACTAGAATTCCCATCTCCACACATGGATGCTAAGAATGATGGGAATTATAGTCCAACACATCTGGAGAGTGGCAGATTGGGAGAGACTGTCCATTGGTTCTTATTTGAATGTGATGCATAAACTTAAACTATTATTGCTTGCTTAAATATTTCTTGTCTTTTTTTTAAAAAAATTCCTTTCTTGAAGAATGGATCTTAGATTCAAAGCAGCAAAAGAAACAAACTTTCGCTGAGTTGCCTCACAGCAGCAGCAGCCTTTGGGCATAAAAAATACTCTAGGAAATGAGTGTTGGCTTAGAGAAGCAAGTTTAAAATAAAATCCAGCTTTTACTTAAAGCCACAGCGGAAGAGAAACCAGCTCTGTTACACTAATATTTGTTTAGTTCAGGCCCTTTGTTAAAATGGAGAGGGAGAGGAGGAAGCTTTAAAATTACTTTTTTTTCCCCTGTGTGTTTTCCTTGGAGAAGATCATGCTTCAATTTTCTCATCTACCTAAAAAGAAAATAATCAAGTCAATCTGTTGGAGAGCGCAAATTCCTCAAAAATAAGCAGCAAGTAAACAAAGTAAAAGAGTAAAGCCAAGGGGATCTGTCTGTGTTTACCCAAAAGATGGGTAAAGTAGCCTCTCAGAATTCATTTCAAGCCTCCTGAATTGTAAGGTAGACATGTCCCTGGCAGGAGCAGTAACAACATACTCAGAGCCTTGAACTTGGCCTTCTAAGTAAAGAACAAGATGTTATCTCAGCGAAAGCAGTGCTTATCTGCCCCTCTACCAGGAACGCAGGGGAGGGAGGAGTTGCAGGGTTTCACTGGGTAAGGAGAGGCATAAACCATCTCTTGAAAGTTTGTCAGTTCTTTCTATAAAGTGCTTCCACAAAACTGCAGTAGCAAGATGGTGGAAATGGGAAGATGGGCAAAGTATACCTTGGGCCACGGAGCCTTCCTGAGAGCTGCTGCTGTAGTGGGGAGAAAAAGAGTGTGAGGAGCGTGGGTAGAGGGACCACTGAAAAGGAAGGGAAGGGTTAAGTAGCCTCTCTTGTCTGCTCTTTCATTCAGAATTGAAGCTCCCCTTCTTTATTCTCCAGTTTAAAAAATTAAAGATAAAAAAATAATATAAAAACTGGAGACTGTTCTCATCTCCCCTCTGCAACTTCTTACTTAGCCCTCAATCTTGTGATTAAAATAACATCCCCTGCTAGCTGTGTTTGATTCAAATCCTTCTGAAAGTGCAATTTTAAGATGACAGAAATATTCCCATAGGTGGCACTGGGTTATTCCTTCAGACAAGTCTTACTATAACAAGTGCTAGGACGCACCTCTGGGGAACAAGCTGGAACTTACCGAGGAATTTACTTGATAACTGAATCAAGACTGCCGTGTTTTTTTGTATAAATATGGAAAAGAGTTAAGGGGGGTAAAGAGGGGGAAGCAGAAGTAAGCCCTGCACAATTATACAAGGATGTTCTATATTTCAGTAGAAGCTAATCTCAGGAATTTTGATCAAGCCAAAACCATAAATGAAACTGCAGTAGCAAGATTCTGGATATAACGTTTACCATTTTGCTTAAGACTAATGAGGTCTCTCAGCTGACATTCTGTGTTCCGTTTCATTTGCTAGTGCCATTTGTACCCCCATTTTCCCTCTATGGTGGGAAGTATAGGCATTTGTGGGGTCATTTTACCCCAGACATAACATCAGTGTGTAGATGAAAGCAAGCATTAAGCTGCTTATTTATTACATTTGCATTCCCCCTCTTCCCTGTCACAGCAGGATATCAGGAATTTAAAGATCTGTAGTTGTGCCACTTGTTTATTTTGCCAGGCAGACTGGGTGAGATCCTGTGCCCTGCAGTCAACCTTTTCTCTTTCACAGCTGCTAGGGGACAATGGGAAAGTTCACAGTGGTCATTTGGGACAGGCACTTCTTGACCTCATTCATGGTGTGTTTTCGGTCTTGTCACACATTTAACAGCGTCAAATAAGGTGAAGAGACATAGTTGAGCTTAGGGAAGACTGTTAGCTCCAGTTGCACCTATATCAACAAATGAAAGGGAGGTTTGTTGTAAGAATGGTCCTGTAGAATACAGGTCACCTATCTACTTCAGCATAGAATTTCTAACAATGGCAAGGCAGGTATAAATAGCAATTATGTGCTGTCAATTCTGAATTATGGTGACTTTTCCCAAGGTTTCCTAGGTGCAGAGTACTCAGAACTGGTTTACTACTCCTTTTACTGTATGTCCTGGGAGAAGAGCCAACCTGTGTCGTCTTGGGCAAGTTTCACAGTCCCACATCTCCCCAAGAAGAAGGGAACGGTTAACCACTTCAGAGTTCTCTATGCCTAGAAAAACCTGAAAAGGCTCACCATAACTTGGAATTGATTTGACAACACCTAATTTTTTTTTTCTGGAGTGCTCTGAAACTGTGTAGCTTGTCCAAGGCCACACAGGCTGGCAATTTTCCTGGGAGGCACAAGAGGGAATCAAACTCCCAACCTCAGGTGCTTCGTCTCCATCTGTTTGACTGGCTCTTCAGCCAACTTAAAACAATAGGAAGCCCAAAATCAGGGAATGAAGACAACAGCCCTTCGGCATTGTTTGTCCTTCCCAGGCATATTATCCAGGAACATGGAGGTTTAGAGCCTGAAAAGCTGTAAGCTTTCATTCATTCCTGAACCATTGATTGACCCTTATAATTCAGGCCCTTTGTGGGTAAGGACTGTTTGAATCATTTTGGCATCTATCTCTCATTTGCAGTATCTTTCATTTGGAATATAACTTTCCATTCCATGAGCTATATCCAATATCTTATCTTCCACACAGCCAAAAGCACAATTGAGCATAATGTCCCATTCCCATTTACGCTTCTAAGTATCTCCAAAACCTGCTCCAGATGGCTATAAAAACTAGTTTTGGCATACTGACAGATTCGCCCCACCCCACCAACATAAGAATTGAAGCCTCCATGAGTGCTAACATTCACATTATATGTCACTTGGAGTAAAAGTACAAAAAGTGATTAAAACTAAAATTAGTGTAACTAATACATTAATAATCTCTGAACTAAGTGTTTCAAATAATAATAGTTCCTTCCCTTCACAGATTTTAGGAAGTAAGATTATTTTTAAAACAAAATTAAAATAAAATAAAAACACATGAAATCTAGTTCTGGTCTGATTGAAATTTCATTTTCCAATTTAATTATAGTAAGAGGGGTTAATGTTGAAAGTTAGAATCTTCAACAAAATATAATTTGGTATGGGAAATTTATAATTAAAGTAAATGGATGATATCTTCATGGTTTAAATGAGTATAATTGGCTCTTGCTTCTGCTAGAAATGAAAATAGTCAGGCAGTCTGACATCTAGTTTTCATTGAAGGACTACATCTGTGGAATCTGTAGTGATTTTTGGATCGTAAGTGGAGTTCAGGTTGAATATTGCTCCATTCCCATTCCACCCCCAGAAAACCCTCCATGTAGACAGCTACACATGGAGAAGGGTTGCGTACTGGCTGTCTCTGTTATGTGTTTGTTTTCAAAGGTAAAATTAAAAATGTAGGAATTTGATTCTATCAGGTTTCTTTTACCATGGTTATCCAAGCCCAAACATTGAAACAGGCAATTTACAATCAAACACATATGAACTCAAACACATATGCATGCACACACATGCAAACATGTTTTAGTTTGCATGTGGTTCACACATCAAGCTTCAAATAAGAACAAGAGTATTTAGGATAGCTGGATTTTAATGGCTGAATAGCTCAATTTAGGTATCTAGCTGTGGAGCTAGAGGTTTGGAGCTCAATTCCCCACTGTGCTTCCTACGAGTAGAGCAAGCCTGTGTGGCCTTGGTAAGCTGCACAGTCCCAGAGTACCCCCCAGAAGAAGGGAATGATAAACTACATCTGAATATTGTCTACCTGGAAAATCCTGAAATGGGTCACCATAAGTCAGAATTGACTTGAAAACACATGATTATTATTATTATTTCTGACAATGAGCAATGGTCTCACATGAATGGAAGATCAAAAGTTTAGTAGTTGACTGTCATTATGGAGTAACTCCTTTCTGTGTGTGTGGATTTTGGTTCAAAATTATCTTATGAAAAGTATGAAAATTTCCCAAACATGGACCACTGTGGGAAATCTTGGAGTTGACTCCAGATATAACACTGGAAGAGCATATGGATCAATAACACCACTGAAAGCTATTTGACATTATATATGGCAGCCAGTTTCCATCAGTATTCCACTGTCTGTGGCATCTGAAAAGGGTACACAATTGTGAATGTGTAATGGACATGTACAACAGTTTGTGTTACCTGTGAGTTTCTGGGTTTTTAGAGACATACGATTTTGCCCTGCATTTTATGTTTTTACCATAGGGAACAAGACAACAACCAATCTTCCTTGTGAAATGTGAAATGGCCTCAAGCACTTGGTAGAGAAGAACACTAGCAAACTTGTTTTGCTTACTGTTTTCAGACTGAATGGTTCTGTGCATCTTTATCCATGGCTGGTGTTAATTGTCTCACTGACATATGAAAGCATTTATTTGAAATAATATATCTGAAATCTTTCTGTCACTGGACTTCAACATTATTTGCCTAGAAAACAAGTTATGTCCATCATGTGGCTTTGTGTTATGAGTTGGATTTCTGAGTATCATATGGGAAATAAGATGTCCACGGCTAAACTTTGAGAAATGGATTGGAGAAGCATTGTTGGGTAGCTTGGGGCATTCTTTTTATTAGAAAACATATTTTTCATTCCTATTCAGAGATGTTGTTCTGTTTGCTTTGGAAGCTTCATACTATGTTTTTATATTAAAAATCTGAAGATGATTTTGTGAGAAATGCTGACTGAGAATGAGAGCTCCTCAGGGCTCACCCAAGATGGTTCAGATGGCTATTTTCCAAAAAAGTTCTTCACCACAAGGATACATTCTAAGAGTATAAACCCTTGAGAAGGAAAATAATGGGCCCACATAATCATCCAAACAAGCTCATAGGTTAATGACGGGTCTAAAGTACTACAGAGACAGGTTTCTGAGATCACAAAATGTTTTGGAGAGTATTCCTGAGGCAAACATCAGATAGTCTTCTGTGGCATCTTCAAGCATCTGATGAAGTGGGCTTGATGAAAGCTTGCACCAAATGAAATAGATTAGTCTTCAAGCTTCCACAATATTCTTTATTATTTTCATTGCAACAGACTAACACATTGACTCTACCCCCTTGAAATGAATAAGACAGTTGCTTGAGGTGCATAAATGGATGGTTGTGTGGTGAGAGAGTAGAAGGGAAGCACACGGTAGCATTAACTGTTGTGCACTGAGGCATTTGACAGGTAACACAACAAGCAAAAGCCTATGCTAATTTCTTAACTTGAAGCAATTCATCACCAAGATTTGACTGAATTATGATCGTATAAATACAGAAGAGGCATCTGGATGTAGACTCATGATTATTGCAGATCCAAGATCATCCAGAATTTGAAAAAGATGAAAGATCCTACTAGAGCTCCTTTCCTAGTCTCAGAAATGGAAATGGAGCAAAGAAAGCAGCGGAAGTTGCTCTGATAATATGCAGAAATGTGAACGTCATAGGCACCTTTCAGGTTGTGTGATAGACGTATTAGCGTTTTAGTAGATGAAACATTGTTGTACTTCAATAAGCTTTTAAGTGCTTGCTGAGGGGTACACTTTGTGAATTAAATGGATATTTTGCCCTCCGGCCACAAATGCCTGAAAAGAAGTCAAATTACATACTTTTTGCTGCATTTCATTGCAATTATATATAGGTTTTTTTAAAAAACCTAAACATTAATCTCACCAAGAGCTTTAATAATAAGATTTGTGAAGTATCTTGCCTAAGTAGATATCTCTGTCTTTATTTTTTTTTCCAAAAAAAGAAAGAAAGAAAAGAAAAGAAAGAAAGAAAGAAAAGACAGCCACTCTCTTTGCCCATCTAGATCAAATCTATAGCACATGCAAAGGGCAAGATGAACTCTTCCCAACACCTTTACTAGGGGGAGCACTGTGTAGTTAAACAGATAATAAAACTGGCAGATCTTTCACAATGACAGTGACGGTCAAGGTAGCTTTCACTGGTTCTGCATGGGAGAAGTGAATGGTAAAGCACTTCTGCATATTAAAATGAAACAAAAAAACTATTGCTATAGACAAAAGAAAAGAAAATCCTCAAAATCCTCAATGGATGACAGAGAAAATTCTTTTTAAATTGCAAACAACAATAAAAAGCAAGAAGTAAAATAGAACAGAAATAGGATCAGGATCCTAAATGAAACTTTTCAGTGGAAGGTACAGAAGAGCAGAGAACTGCTACAATAATCATTGCAAAGAAACAGAATGAGAGAGGGCAGGATTAAATCAAGATTAAGGATGCTGAAAGATTTATAATGATAATAACTGTGTGCCACCAAGTCGATTCCCACTTATGGCAATCCTTTCCAGTGTTTTCTAGGTACAGAATATTTAGAAGTGGTTTACTGTTCCCTTCTTCTGGGGGCACCCCAGGACTGTGCAGCTTGCCCCAAGGCCTCATAGGCTGGCTGTTCTCTCAGGAGGCACAGTGAGGAATCAAACTTTCAGCCTCTGGCTCTGAAGCCAGATACCTAAATTGCAGAACTATTCAGCCAGCTGAAGGATCTACAGATCTACAGGGGAATATATCAGATCTGGGTAAAATAAAAAGAAGATGGAAACAACATATGAAGAACTTACAGAAGAGGAAAAGAATAACAGATTCCTTCAAGGAAAAGAAAGTTAAATGAAAACTGCTATCAAAGCAATTGGAAGAAGTAAATCACTAGGAATCACTATCAGAGTGATTTCAGGTACAAAAACGTCATCTATCATAATTCTAACAAGAAAATGCAAATAAATATGGAAAACAAAACAGTCCACAGACATGAAACATTCAATATACACTGCAGTTCAGAGGAATGGAGACAGAAAGATTGCAGTAACTATAGGATCATAGCATTAATTCCCTATACAAGCAAAGTGATGCTCACAATTTCACAACACTTTTATAACAAACTGTTACTGAAAATGGAGATTGTACAACAAACAATTTTGCCATGTGTGGAGCAAAAAATGTCAGATGCTCCAGCAGGATTCAGAAAAGGAAGAGATACTAGAAAGCACACTGGAAATATATGCTGGCTAGTGGAGCATACCAAAGAATTTCAGAAGAATAACTGAATAAGTTTTATAGATTACAATAGCTATGATCCTTTGAGTATAGATCCTTAAAAGCTGTGGATTTTTCTAAAAGAAATCTAAAAATGGATTTTTAAAAAAGTAACTACTGTTAGAACTGTATATAAATATATACTCTATATCCAGATTGGTTTCCAGTTGGCAAAGATATCAGAGAAGGCTGTATTTTTCTATCCCTATCTGACACGTATACCTGATTTAAAGGACTACAGTGGCTCGAAATAAGAAACCATGACAGGGACTGGTGGGTAAATAGGAGATGGTTAATGTTGTAAAGATCTAATGTTTTGTTACAATGGGAAGGAAATTCAATCTCTCATTTTTGCTTTCATGTACAGATAGAAGATCTTCTCACTGTTAGGAATCCTGACATGGCAAATTTAGGGAGTTTATTTGTGTGATACCTAAGTAGCAGATGGCTTTAATTTCACATTGGAATACTCTTTGTGTGCAGATCGAGTGCTAATATAATTTACCATATCATTGTGAAGCACAATAAGGAAAATAGTACTGAGGTCTGTCCAATTTCTGTTGCTCTCATTGATTCTTCACTGTTTTTTATCTGCATCACACTTCAACACCTTAAACAGACCGTTTCTTACAAGAGGTTAAATATCATTTCATTTGTCATGTGAACCAAAGGATCTGAGGACAATTAGCCTAACAGCCTTAAGAAGGCCAGATGGTTGTATCTTACTTTACTAATATCAAATGCATAGCTATTATATTTTTAAATTGCTTTCTTGTTCCATTGGACTGATTTTTATTCCTTCAAAAGAGACCTTAACTTAGATATCTCCCATCATCTTCCTACAAAAAAGGAAAATGCAAGATATGTTCTTAGCTCATCGGTGCCTATATGACTGCTTCAAAAATAATATGTTAATCTGACTGTATATCAATGTGAAGTTTTAAAAAAGTTAGAATAAGTTTAGAAGATTGATGGGTACACAAAGGGGAAAGGGGCATTTCACATGTGACATTTACCATGCAGTCTTACAAACTTATTTTGTTGTTTAGTCGTTTAGTCGTGTCCGACTCTTCGTGACCCCATGGACCAGAGCACGCCAGGCCCTCCTGTCTTCCACTGCCTCCCGGAGTTTGGTCAGATTTATGTTCGTAGCTTCGATGACACTGTACCCAGAAATAAATCCTACATCCAGTAGGGCTTACTCCCAGATAAGTGTGCATGGAGTAACACACAACCTTTAAAGTGGGTTTTTTGTTTGTTTGTTTATTTATTTATTTGTTTGTCAGGTGGCTTGTGATGAGAATGTAAAACCTGTATCTGCCAGAAGAATAATTTGCACTATAAATGCTTTCTTCTCTTGCTTCCCCTTCCCTGTTAACTGTGATCAAAGTTCAAGTGTATAGCGTGTGAGTGGATCAAAGGCAATTTAAGCATCAATAATGAAAACACTCAGAAAATAATGGTTCGACCCTTCAGTCTGCACAGAGATTAGATGCCACTTTGGGATTTCATGTTAAGTTCTTACTCATTTTAGATTTCACTGACAGGAAGGGCAGAGTGGGAGGGAAGATTCAGCGAGGCACACTTAGATACAAAGTCAAACAATGAAAATGAAATGCACATTTTGTAATAACATTTGTTAATACTATTTTTCTCTCTTTTTGACACCACACAGCTGCCTCTTTTTCATTGTATTTTCTGGGATTTGTTCCATAAGGAAATCTCTGAAAGGCCACAAAGTTCATCATTCACTCAGTGGAAAATTCTGAAATATCACAGTGGAAGAAAAGCACAATCCAGTCCCTTATCTATTTATTGTTATTTGTTTGTTTAGGTGCCCTCTAGTCGATTCTGTCTTATGGCACCCTTAGTAGAGTTCCCAAGGTACGTGAGATATTTAACTATCAGCCCTCTCAGTGAAGCTCTATTTCTAAGCAAGAATTTGAACCCAGATCTCCTGAATCTTAGTCCATCATGTTGTGAGTAGATAGAATCATCTGTGAATTTTGTAGGAAGAGTACAGAATGCAAGGACAATAACGTGGAAAGAAATCATCTAAAAGTGGATGGAATCCCAGGAAATTCTATCCCCTATTCACACAGAGAATTGGGTTACTTTAGAGCCACTTGAACTGGAGTTGGCAAGAAAAAAGTGCACCTGCCCTTACTAAGAAAATTGAGTTTTTGCACTGACATAGTCCTTTACAAGTGCAGAGAAGGATAAGCAACTGCATTCCTGTATCAGTGTACTCTATGCTCCTCAACATGTACCATGAAAGAGTTGATGTTAGCACCCCCTAACAGCCAGAGAAATACCTATAGATGTTAATCAGCTTTCTGTCCACTCCTGAGTTGAAGGAATAGTGACGTTAAGAGCCAAAAACGATGTAGATAGCCCATAATTAGAGCTGAACGTGTACCATTCTGGGTTTTCTGGGGCTGTGTGAGCATTGCAAACACAATTAATTTTATCGAAGGTATAAAACATAGCACAAAATGGATGCTACAAAATAGACTTGTTTCAGTTCCATTCACCAACACTGTACTAGAGCAGGAGTTCCTTGAAAGAAAAATGAAGCTGTACAAATGGCTCTTTAAAACAAAATGTGTCAAGAACAAAGTCCCAGATATCTTTACTGTTGAAGGCAGAAGATCCAAAGTACAAAGGAAACCACTCTGGGTGTACAAACCAAGAGGCCCTAAACCAAGGTGGTAAGGGTAGGCCCAAGGGAACAGCAGCTCTCTCCTTCCCAGTTCCCCCATCTCTTTCACAACTGAAATTTTAATAAAACCCCTTCCTACAATTTTCCTACTGACTGGATTGAACCAAATAATCTATAGCAATCACAAAGCTCATCGGTGTTGTGAGGGATATGATTGAGTCAGTGTTCAAGAAATCAGATTTCCAGAAGAAGAAAAAACATGGTGAGGACCACTCAGGCTAATGCAGAGTCTCCAGGAGATGGAAGAAACTGACCTGTGACTTCACATGCAACTAGTCCCTAAGAATTTTGCTCTTCTGATGACACACTATTATTAACTTCTATTTTGGCCCTAATGTCAAGTCCTCCCACATTTAAAGTGGGAGGTTTTGTTGTATCTTAGCCATATTGCTGCTAGGTTTCAACATTTTGGCTGGGATAGCATAAAGTATATGTGAAGCTAATAATGGAGTGTAGCCTCCAAATGTATGTATTTTGCTAATAAAATAGCACCTTCTTTAGCTTTGGTTACACATCTAAAATCTCATATAAAGAGAGAGAGAGAGAGGCCATATCAAAACATAATTGTTATTAAAGTATCCAAATGTATAAAATGTGTTTTCTAAATAGTAAGATATTGGAAATATTCTATATGTAAAAATCATTGGCTAAACAAAATTATTTCTTTGATTTAATTGGAACAATGTCCTATACATTCAATCCCTCAATAAAAAACAAAAACAAAAGCAAAACAACCCACAACTTTGGATTATAAATGTGGGATTTTGTATCCTTGGTTCAAAATACCTAGAGACGGCATGACACTGGATCATATCATTGTTGTCAGCAGGAAAAAGGATACTAAGCTTTACATAGCAAAGGCCAGCCTGAATGTTGACAACACCAATGGCAGCAGTCAAGACAGTCTCTTGTGCTCACTGTCATTCAGAAGCAGACATCAAGCAAATATAGGTAAAAATTAAGATGTACTGTTTTCTCCAGAAACAGATGTAATTCACTTCAGTGAAACTCATTAGTTTTCTGAAGTACTTGCACAAAAGTTGGGCTATGGCTACTGAATAAGTGTGAGCAGCCAAACTAGGAAAATGTTCTTATGTAAAACAGGTATATTTAAGTTCCCATATCTTATACACAATGGGTCAGATCAGCTTCAAATAAAGAAAAGCTTGGAACAGGAATTATTTCCTTTTCAGGAAGCAGTAGTAGGCATTTGATACTATAGCTATTGAATTCACCACAAGCCAACTTCAAGTGGTGGCAAAATGCAATTGGTTTAAGAATGTTAAAAAAAAACCACAACCACAGAAATTAGATCTTTGAAAGTACTTCTCCAATTTTCTCTAGACTTGGCACAGAGCAAGTCCATGCTGTCTTCAATAACCCAGCCTAATATGATCCTGATTCCAGAACCTATTCAAAAGTTCCAACTTTTTGTTTGAACTGTCTCTTCCTATCAGAAATGGCTTATTTTTTTGACTGGTCATGCAATGATCTAAGCTGCTGCACAATCATGCTTTTAAAACTGATGTACTGAAACAACATTTGGCACAAACATTTGGTATATTATTTTATGTATGATGCTCAAATCCTGGTTATAGACCCATTGTTGCTGTTATACATTGCTAATTGGCTTCCAACTTATGGCATCTCTGATAGGGATTTCAAGATATGTGAGATGCTTGAGGAGTGGTCTACCATTCTACCCGCCAGTTCATTTTCATGGCAAACAAGGATTTAAAGCCATGGCTCCTGAGTCCAATGTTCTCCACTTCATTCCACTTCACTAGCCCAAAGATAGAGAGCAATGGGAAGAAAAGGTGAGGGCAGCTTAGGAGGAGCAATGCTGAAGGGGTTAAGACAAAATCAGATACAGTATGCAATATCTGCTGTGAAAACTAACATATTAGAATGATGAAAGTGGGTCTGCATGTTCAGGATTCAATTCTCTTTAATTTTCAAATCACAGCTTCCCTCTCCCTTGGAGGGAATCAGGAAAGATGGAAAAATGCACTGCAATGGCATACCTGCCGTTAAGAATGGGATCTTGGAGGAAAAGTAGGCATATAGTCAGGACACTGTTCTAGGTTTTATCTTTAAACTTTAGCCCATAACTACTGTGGACTATGGAAAAAAGATGTAAAATAATTCACAAGATAATATATGAAGTAAGGTATCTTGAAGGGGTGTCTGTGTGCTATAACTACAGTTATAATTATTATAACTATTAAATAACTATATCTCTGCTCCTTCCACCTCCTGTTTACTCTATTTTTACCCAAGTGTTGCAGTCTTTGGTATCTTGACTGGTGTTCCATGCAATAATTCCTAAAACAAGCTTGATCAACAGGATGCTGCACAACAATCTCTTGTTTTTAAAAGCTTTTATTTATCAGGGGGCTGGTGGGGTATTTGAAAGGGCACTAAATATAGATATTGGATTCAGTCTTTTCTTTCAAAACTAGAAGAAAATATGGTTGTTGTGGGTTTTCCGGGCTGTTTGGCTGTGTTCTTAAGGTTTTTCTTCCTAACATTTCGCCAGTCTCTGTGGCCGGCATCTTCAGAGGACAGGAGTCAGAACTCTGTCTGTGCTCTGTTGCAGTTTGGATAGTTGAGTATTTATAGCTGTGGGATCAGCTGTTGTCCTTTTCAGGAGATTGGGTGATTATGGTGATCAGTGTGTTTTTGTTGTGGGTGTATTGTTGTGATAAGGGGGAGAGATTATCTGTCACTGTGATTGATGGGTGTCGTTAGCTGGTCTTTTGTGTGCAGTGATCACTGGTCCTTGTGGCTGGGTAGAGTTCGTTGACCTTTTGCAGGCTGTATTTTTCAGTGCTGGGAGCCAGTTTTTGTTGAGTTTTAGACTTTCTTCTTTTTTGTTGAAGCTCTGCTGAAGAAAATACTTTGCAGACTCAATATATTGCCTCTTTGAGCCATAAAACAATTAATCGTTGTGGGGCTGGCTACTTACTGCCTCCTGCTGCTATACATTGACTCATGCTTTACGGTTGAGGGTGTAGATGAAACCGCTTGAGGAGGCCATTTCTTACGTCTACATAAAATCTTGAAATGTGATCATACATTTTGATTTGGGTGTTTATTCGATGTCAAATTACAAAACAGAAGGGCAGCTTGGGGGTGGGAGTAATGCCTTGGGGGTTAAGACAAAAAACAATTTGGTCAGCCACATACATCTAATTTAAGAAACTAGTCTTCATATCTCATTAAAAAATCATGTGTACAGTTTGTGGAAAACCTTTCAAATTCCTGGAAATCAACCTATTTATAGCAACAGATAAAGCAAGTTAGTGATCTACAAATCTCTTATATCAGGGTGGGCAACTCTGCACCTTCAGATTTTTTTAAACCTACAACTCCCATCAACTCCCAGCACAGGTAACGATGAGGGAATGCGCAGCACTTTTTCTTTGGCTGTATGTGGTTGTGCTTGAGGTAGGGACATATGAAGTGGCTGAAGGTATGAGCGCTGAATCAACAAGTCTGTGGTTTGGATTTCTGCTGTGACCTCCCAGTCTTACAATGCAAGCTGTGAAAAGCAGGAATGAAGCATGTAACACAGAGAAAAGACAACCTGATATTAGTTCATAAACAACTGTTTGAACTATATAGGTAGATTTGCTGAGGAGAAAAACAGCAGTGGGAGCAGGGGAGAAGGCTGATGAAGGAAGAGCAGTGGAGCAGAAGACAAGTGAAGGCAAACAAGTGAAGAAGTGCCCTGAGGGGAAAGATAAGTGAAATAGTGAGAAGCCCCATTAAGGAAATGTATTGGAGGCAGAAAATCACACAAAGTCCCCACCTCCAGCAAGAAGATTACAACGACAACAATAATAAAGTAAATAATTACAATTTCCTGCCCTTTCATGACAACCAATATCTGCTGTCTCACCCAGAATAATGACAGAACAGGAATCTGCCAAAGAACTGTGAAAATGACTTTCACTTTCCCAACACTTATAGTTACTATCTAAATGATGCAAGACTGAAACCTATTGGTAGGAGAAAATTCAACAATTAGTGTGTTTAATTTGCATAATGTGCAGCTTTGAAAAGAAGGCTACTTATGGAAGATAACATCAAATACAAATTAGGTTATCTGGATTTGGAGAACTGGAGTATGGCAACCCCTACCTGTGAGGCGGTGTAGGAAGAGAAACCCCCAGATATTAATTGTCACTATTAAGATGCTAACTTAGAGACTCTGGGTCTCAACTATATTCCATACTAAAACAAACTGTTTAAATTACTTCCTAAGAGGAAAGCAGAAAATAGCAGTGAATGGATTTCAACAGTTTCCTTCTCTTGCTCTTCTAAATCAGTGGTTCCCAACTTTGGGTCCCCAGTTGTTTTTGGACTATAACTCCCAGAAATCCTGGTCAGCATAGCTAATGAAGACTTCTAGGAGTTTTAGTCCAAGAACATCTGGGGACCCAAGGCTGGGAATGTACCAAATGTACCAAAGTCTGCCTCAGTATAAAGAGTAGAACCCAGACAAGTGCATTTGCTCCTCTAGTCTCTTAGCAACCAGAACATATTCTCTTCTGAGACATTACCAACTTGGTCCTCATCTGCTTTGATTCCTTCCCCAGTCCCAGATCTTTTAAGGCCAGTGGTCAGTGAAAGTAACCAGTCCATCATTTGCAGCTCTGACAGCCTGTTGTAGACCACATGTGCCATTTGAGTTGCTGGTTTTCTTGTCCCCAACAAACCAAAATAAATTCTCAACCACCTGCATTGGCCAAATTCAACAGGCACAGATATTTTTCAGCATAGGAACATGCGATACATGTCTGCCATGTAGCTATTAAAAATGAGAACCCTATTAGATAGTTGCCTATCACAATTTAATTTTGGCTCACAAAGGTAGCTTGGACACACAGGGACTCAAGCCCAGACTTTTCAGAGCATTTTTAAAATCTCACGTTTCTTCTGCTACGTGCATGCCGACACCTGTGAATTTTGGACAGTTCTTACCAATAAGCAAGCCAAAAGAAATAGCCAACTTCCCTAATCCCAGTCCAGAGGATACAGACTTCATAAAGGACATATCAGAGATTGGACCTGGGGCCTACTGTATGAAAGCATTGGTTTAGTCACTGCTGGTCATGAATACTATAAAATGTATCTGGCACAAGAGTTCATCTAGCTCTAAAGCTTTATCATTGTAGCTGATCAATCCAGCGGGTTTCACTAAGCTTCCTCCCATTTCTTTTTGAGGAATGAGGGATCAAGGCCAAGGGATGAACATCTAGCCTAATTAGTGTGGCACATATGCCAGAGTCCCAGAGATGGAGGAAGGAAGCCCATCTTCCCACTCCCTTTGCCTGGTTTCTGTATGTAAGTCTGCTAATTCAAAGAGGCAGTCTTCAAAGCCTTCTGTCACATTTCCTCCCACAACGCATTCCCCCCCTTTTTTTTTGCCATTGGTGTAAGACATCCTGTAGCTGTGCTGAAGGGGTCCAGTTAATGGACTGCTCAGCAGATTCATTTAATGGGAAGAAGCAGACATTTGTTTGCTGTCCTAAAAGGTGCTCCTTCCTGGTTTCCCCCTCCATTTCTTTCTCTTGTACTAGCTGTCTGCTTTAATTACTGGCAAAAAAACTCAAGAAGTCATTCTGAAGCACCAAAACTGACAACGGGAAGTCATTCCCACCCCATCTCCAGCACTAGGGCCTTTGCAGAAAATGCAAGACTAATACCACAAGGATGAGGAAAGAAGATCTCAGGATGAGAGCAGTCTTCCAGGTACTCACATCATCAGTGCATATTCTATCTAGATGTCCATCTGCAACGCCCACTGAGGTCTTTCTAATGTGTCTTGGAGTGTATTTGCATAGTCTGGGGTAGTTCATGGGGAAACCACAGTAAGTCTTATTCTGCATTAAGGCCTAAGGGTCGAATAGCTACGGTGGTGGCAGGACTCAACTTGGATATTTCCATTTCCCTGTGAATATGAGAGGGTTAGGGTTTATACTGATGCCGAAGAATTGATGCTTTTGAATTGTGGTGCTGGAGGAGACTCTTGAGAGTTCCCTGGACTGCAAGGAGAACAAACCTATCAATTCTGAAGGAAATCAACCCTGAGTGCTCACTGGAAGGAGAGATCCTGAAGCTGAGGCTCCAATACTTTGGCCATCTCATGAGAAGAGAAGACTCCCTGGAAAAGACCCTGATGTTGGGAAAGTGTGAAGGCAAGAGGAGAAGGGGACGACAGAGGGCGAGATGGATGGACAGTGTCATCGAAGCTACCAACATGAATTTGACCAAACTCCGGGAGGCAGTGGAAGACAGGAGGGCCTGGCGTGCTCTGGTCCATGGGGTCATGAAGAATCGGACACGACTTAACGACTAAACAACAACAACAAGGGTTTATATGTGGAAGGGTGGACCAAAACAGTCTGACATGTACTTTCCAAGCTTTTCAATTCATTATCTATCTATTTATTTATTTTATTGTACTTGCAGGCCACCATTCTCCCAGAAATGGGACTTGAGGCAACTCACAAAACTGTTTTCAAAAATAGAAAATTAAAATACCATAGAATTACAAACATTGAAATAAGATTAAATTCATTATACAATTACAATTAAAACACTCCTAAAATATTTGATTAAAAATACTAATAATAATTTAATTTAAAATGAAAGTCCGCACATTGGTTAAAAGCTTATAGTTTGAGGCACTTAATTTCTGTTGAATTTCCAAGGACCTAGTTGTTTTTCTCCCAGCATATGCTTCTTATGAACTGGGAGCTCTACAAATAGAAAAACTGGTAAAATCAGGAGAAATCAGCAGAAAAAAAATTAAAAGGGAAAAAAAAGAGAGAAAATGTGGATGGTGGAAAGATTGGTCCCAGCTCTAGCATTTACTATCCTGGTTTCTTATGACAGCAATCACTTGTAAAGGGATTTTTTCTTGACTTTTCAATTTACAAATCTCTAATGTGAATCATCTTTCAGTTAAATGTCAAGTTAAGAATCTGCTTTTGGTTAAAGCAGAATTTGAGTAGCTACTGTTCAATATTTGTCAAGATGAAGTAAGCTTTAGTTTATATCTTTAGACCTTTCCTCCAAACCAATATGATCTGATATATCCCATGTTTATAATTTTGATTTATGGCAACGCTTTTCAAGGTTTTCCAGGTAGCGAATATTCAGGTGGTTTACATAATCAAGCATAAGGATGTGGCACTGGAGATCAAAACCAAGATGATCCACACTATTGTAATTATGCAAGCACCTAGAAAACACTGCAGTAATAACTAGAAGTCAACACAGATTTGTCAAGAACAAATCCTGCCAGACTACAGTAATCTGATTTTATTTTTTGATCAGGTAACCTCCCTGATAGACAGAGGGAATGCTGTAGATGTAGTATATCTTGACTTCAGCAAAGCTTTTGACAAAGTGCCACATGATATCCTGATTAGCAAGCTAACTAGTTGTGGGCTGGATAGATCAAGTGTCAGGTGGATACACAATTGGCTACAAAATCTTACTCAAAGAGTGATGATTAATGGCTCCTTCTCAAATTGGGAGGAGGTAACAAGTGGGGTACCCTAAGGCTCAGTCCTGGGTCTGGTGCTCTTCAACATTTTTATTAATGCCTTGGATGAGGTAGTGCAGGGAATGCTTGTCAGATTTGCAGATGACACAAAATTGGGTGGAATAGCTAATACCTTGGAAGACAGAAACAAAATTCAAAATGAACTTGATAGGCTGGAGCACTGGGCTGAAAACAACAGAATAAAATTCAACAGGGATAAGTGCGAAGTACTGCACGTCGGAAAAAGAAACCAAATGCACAGTTACAAGATGGGGGATACCTGGCTCAGCAATACTACAAACAAGAAGGATCTTGGAATTGTCATAGATCACAAGCTGAATATGAGCGAACAGTGTGATGTGGCTATATTTTAGGCTTCATTAACAGAAGTATAGTTTCCAAATCCAGCAAGGTGCTAGTTCCCTCTATTCAGCACTGTTTAGGCCTCGCCTTGAGTATTGTGTCATGTTCTGGACACCACACTTCAAGAAGGATCCTGACAAATTGGAACAATTTCAAAAGAGGGCAACAAGGATGATCAGGGGGCTGGAAACCATGCCCTATGAGGAAAGACTGAAAGAATTGGGCATGTTTAGTTTTAAGAAAAGAAGACGGAAGGGTGTTATGATAACACTTTTCAAATACAGTCAACCCTCGACTTACGAACGGCCCTAGTTACGAACATTTCGACTTACGAACCGCTCTGATAGAAAAATATAGCCTCGACTTGCAAACTTTGCTTCGAGTTACGAACCAAAAAAAAAGCGCGGGAGGCGGGGAAAGCGTGAAATTTGAACTTTCAAGGTGTTCTGTTGAGAATGTGTCTGTTCCCTCCTTCCCTCCCTCTTTTCTTTCCTTTTTTTTTTAACCTAAGTCATCTTAGGTTAAAAGGGAAAAAAAGAAAAATTCTGCCCCTAGTGGTAGGAACGGATTAACCGGCTTTGCATTAGTTCCTATGGGAACTAATGCTTCGATTTACAAACTGCCCCTCGACCTAAGAACCAAAAACAGCCGGAACGGATTAATTGGTTTTCAATGCATTCCTATGGGAAATGCTGATTCGACTTACGAACTTTTCGACTTAAGAATGTCCTTCTGGAACGGATTAAGTTCGTAAGTCGAGGGTTGACTGTACTTGAAAGGCTGTCATACAGAGGAGGGGCAGGATCTGTTCTCGATCATCTCAGAGTGCAGGACACACAACAATGGGCTCAAGTTACAGGAAGCCAGATTTCGATTGAATGTCAGTAAAAACTTCCTAACTGTTAGAGTAGTAAGACAGTGGAACCAATTACCTCAAGAGTGGTGAGTGCTCTGACACTGGAGGCATTCAAGAGAAACTTAGACAACCAACTGGCAGATATCCTTTGATTTGTATTCCTGCATCGAGATGGGGGTTGGACTTGATTGCCTTATAAGCCCCTTCCAACTTCATTACAGTGGTGCCTCACTAGACGATTGCCTCGCAGGACGAGGAAATTGCTAGACGATGCCTTTTTGAGATCGCTACTGCGCTTCGCAAAACGATGTTTCCCTATGGCGATTTTCGCTAGACGATGAGGTTTCCCATAGGAGTGCGCCGACTAGTGGTGAAAAGCTGTCAGTGCAGCTGTCAGTGCATTCCTATGGGGACCCGCACTCGCTAGACGATGTTTCCCTATGGGAAATTTTCGCTAGACGACTGCATTTTCCCTTGGAACGCATTGAAGCGATTTCAATGCATTCCAATGGGAAAACGTGTTTCGCTAGACGATGTTTTCACTAGACAGCGATCCTCGTGGAACGGATTAACATCGTCTAGCGAGGCACCACTGTATTTTATGATTCTGTGATTCTGTGAATTCCAGTCACCATGTACAAATGTGAAAGCTGGACAGTAAAGAAGATACTGGCCCATTAATATATATATATATATATTATATATACTATATATATATTAATTCTCTACAGAAAGGGAAGAACATAATGCATACATCTAAATACCAGCTTTCTGTAGTGGAAGTGGAGATTGTGAATACTCTCTTGTGGAAACATGAGAAAAGACCAGCGGCTTAGTCCATAGACCACTGCACAAGCACTAATGAATTGAGAGGATTCTATACATGGTATTTAATTTTGTAAGACAAGCAAAGCACCTGGGAGGCCACATATATGTTAAATAATGTGTAATAAAAGGGGTTATATGCTTTGGCTGTTTAACAAGATTTAACATGTACTACAACCTTGATAAATTCCAACTATTTTCACCTGGTCCTGAATCATACCCTTTATCTAATAGACCTTGATCCCATGTACTTCTTGATGGACTTCAGGTGGTCCTCCCATTGGAAATACTTGGCCTCCCATGTTTTGTAACACTAATCCTGTTTGAAACTTTATTCAGAATTATATCCAGAATAGGGTAAGCAAAATATGGTCTATGGATCACACATGACTACAAGATCATATCTGCAGATCCGTGTGGATCCCCCCCACCCCAAGTAAATGGCTGATTGCTCCCCAAAAGCTGTGGGGTGTGTGTGTGAGGATTTGCCACTTTGGACCACAGGGAGCTGACCTGTTTTAGATGGGGGTGGAAATGACCAGAAGGATAGTGCCCAGGACAACTGAATTAAAATTACACTGCTTTAAACCCTATTTACATAATGGGATGCTATTGAGATCAGTGAGATGAGCAGCTTGATCTGCACATGTTAATCCAGAAGAAGTCCCACAGAGTCCACTTATTCTCAGTCTTCCTTAAATATGACAGGATCATCCTGTAAGTCTGGATTGTATTCATTCTACTCTAGTCTTAATACAGATGTGTGTGTGTGTACATGGACACACAGACATACATATAGGAAAAACAGCAAGTGCCATAAAATGTAAGCTGATTTCATGGTGTCTTGCAACATGTTTGAATATCTAAGAAAGAGATGGGGGTAAAAAAAAAAACACCACATTTTTCTTTAGGCAATAATAGTCAAAGCAAGTGTTGGAAGTCAAGCTGTGAAAGAAAGAAACCCCCAAGAGCATAATAGAAGACACAAAAGAATGTATTTCTTTCCTGTGGGAGTATGCTTTGCATGTCCAAAAAAGAAAAGAAAAGCTTAGGCCAAACAGAGGACAGTCAGTTTTAATAATCCAGGCTAGAACGGAATGTCACTTCAACAGTACCAGCGTTTCTATTAGATCTGACAAAAGGGGAGTACTTCCAAAAGATAAAGATCAAAGGATCTGAGCTAGGACAGGGAGGAGAGCTCAGATAAAATTCCAGTTGTACCCTAACATTATTACCTAGCCTAGCATTTGCAGTTTCTCTCTTGTCTTGCCTCCCTGCTGCTTATATGAAATATAGATTCAAGGCTTTGCTTCTGGTTCATATCTCCTTCCAGGTGAATCACTCCCCCTTCTCTCATTTCTTTGCTACCATCTCTTTCCACACAGCTCATTCTTTCTCTTCTAACTCCCTGCCCTTGTGAGCTTCATTTTACTCGCCCCATCTGTGCACAGTTTCTTATTCCAGAACACGGAGGCAGTAGCAATATACATATATCATCATCATCTTAGAACTGCAGAGCTAGGTCATTGAGTCTAGCCCCTGTCAAGGGGGCACAGTGGGGAATCGAACTCCCAGCCAAACCTAAACCGCTGAGCTACCCAGCAGTAATTTCTGTGAGTGGAGTCTGTGTGAGAGAGACAGCCATGTTACTCCGTTGCAGCAAAAACAACAGGAAGTCTTGTGGCATCTTAAAAGACCAGACAGTGGCACTGGTCCAAGCTTTCGTGAACTTCAAGCCCACTTCTTCAGATGCTAGTCTTTAAGGTGCCACAAAACTCTTTCTTGTAGGACTGCAGGTCTCCTTGTTTGTGCCCTTACATCCTTACGTACCAGGATGGGAGATTGGCCCATCATGTCTGCCTTTTTGGCTAAAACGCTTGTGGGGAGAGAGTGAGTGGAAGAGAGAGTGTTGTTAAACTTCTTCTCAGAGTGAAAAGTACAAGGATGGTTAGAAAAGAATACCTTGAACTGAATACACCACAAAGGTGTTCTAAGATTGTGGACCATGGGCTTTTGCTATTTATTATTATTATTATTATTATTATTATTATTATTATTATTATTATTATTATTATTATTATTATTATTATTATTATTGTTGTTGTTGTTGTTGTTGTTGTTGTTGTTGTTGTTGTTGTTGTTGTTGTTGGTAGTAGTAGTAGTAGTACTCACTTGGTTGGTACCAAGATGGCGGATCGGTAGCGGGTCGGAGGCGTTGTTCTCCGCCGCTCCGGTCTGTTTTTCTTTCTTTTCTTTTTTCTCTTCTTTCTTTTTTCTGTTTGTTCGCCTGGGTCGACTCCTTCCCGACCTGTGCTGTTTGAGTCCGTGGGGGCTGGTGGAGCGAGTCTCTCTCGAGGCAGGAGTGAACGGCGGAGGAAGCCAGGCGAGACGAGGCGAGACGGGAGAGATGAAGAGGTGAACTGCGCGCCCACAGCCGGCACAGAGGCTCGAACGGAGGAAGTAGTTCGAGGCGAGACGGGAGAGACGAGGAGGAGAACAGCGCGCCCACAGCCGGCACAGAGGCTCGAATGGAGGAAGTAGTTCGGGGCGAGACGGGAGAGACGAGGAGGAGAACAGCGCGCCCACAGCCGGCACAGAGGCTCGAACGGAGGGAGTAGTTCGAGGCAGGTTGGCCGAGCCCGGAAAACAGCGCGCTGGGAGCTGAGAGCAAGGGGTGCCAGTGGAGTTCTGCCTGGAGGTCGAACCGGGGGGAGCTCATTTGGAACTCCGGTGATGTCGGCGGGACCCAGTGTGGAGGGCTTGGCAGGCTGCCGGGAGAACTGGAGGTGCAGAGCGTTTTCCGGCTTTGGTAGGGGAGTGGCGGCTTCTTCGGGGCGTCTGGAGCAGGGGGGTGGGCGGTGGGGTCCCATGTGTTGTGGGGTCCTGCTGGTTGCTCCCCTGTATGTTGTCATGTCCCAATTTCCATCGGCAACAACTCCCCCTGCCTCTCTCCTTAAGTGGACCAGCGAGGACACGTTCAATAGTCATCTGGCCTGGAGAAGGGCAACAGTAGCCTCATTTTACTTTCCAGCTTTCTTGCTACTGTTGCTCTCACCGTATGCAAAACAAACTCACCTCAATATCAAAACCAACATTAAAACCAACCTCACGAGCAGGACAGTGAGTGGAGGGAGGAGTTCTGGGGAAAAAACTTTGGTTTTATAATCGTTTATTCATGTTTTTTGTTTTTTAGGTTTATTTTTACGATAATTTAATTTATGTTTTGTCCACCTGATTGTTAATTGTTTTATGTTTTAGTTGCCTAATTTAAATTCTGTTAAATTGTTATTTTGGTATATTGTTTAATTTGATAGTCTGATTAATTCAAATATTGATTATTATGTGACCTTATTATTGTTTATTGTATTACATTAGTGCATCTTGTTTTTTCTTTTCTTTCTTCTTTCTGGACATGGAGAGGAGGGCCTGCCCCCCCAGCGAGGGGTCTAACATCAGGGTGATTACGGGTAGAGGGAGATATGACGTTGGCTCAGTGCCTACTCGTTTTAGAAGAACAGTGAACAGATGTTTGAAGGCTGTTCACTGTTCTGGCACTGTGTCCAACTACCAGTCTCGAGGTAGCCAGCTCAGCCGGCCCTCCACCCTAAAACTGGTGCTGTTGAATGCCAGGTCTGTGTCCAACAAATCCCAGCTGATTCAAGATCTTATTCTGGAGGAGGACGCAGACCTGGCATGCATAACCGAGACCTGGATGGGCGGGGAAGGGGGGGTTCCCCTGACCCTAGCCTGTCCATCTGGTTATGCAGTCCAGCACCAGGGTAGATTGGAGGGGCGGGGGGGAGTAGCCATTGTTTATAGAAATACTCTTGAGGTTACTAGGCGCTCCAAGGTGGTAAAGCCAGGTCTGGAGGCCCTCCACGTGTTTGTTGGGGCCAGGGATGGTATTGGGATCTTGCTGGGTTACCGCGCTCCCCGCGACCCAGCCACCTCCCTTCCGGAGCTGGCGGACTTTGTCTCCGCGGCACTGTTGGAGTCCCCGAGGCTTTTGGTCTTGGGTGACTTCAACATCCATGCGGAGGCAGAGGTTTCTGGTCCAGCTCTTGAGTTCTTGGAAACCATGGCTTCCTTGGACATGTCCCAACATGTTAACGGTCCCACACATACGGGCGGCCATACGCTAGACCTGGTATTTTCCACTGAACGGAGCGAGTGTGGTCTGATGGTGACTGACCTGGTGTCAGTCCCATTGTCATGGACAGATCACCATCTAATAAAATGTAACCTCTCAGTGGCACTCCCTCCCCGCAGGGAGCATGGACCTACTTTGATGGTCCGCCCTCGAAGGTTACTGGATCCATTGAGATTCCAGGATACCATGAGAGGGATTCCAGCTGAGCTGTCTGGCGCTCCTGTCGAAGCTCTGGTTGACGGATGGCTTGCCGCCGCCACTAGGGCTGTAGACACGATCGCTCCTAAACGCCCTCTCAGGAGCAGAGCTCGGCCAGGTGCCTGGTATAACCAGGACCTACGAGCAATGAAGCGAAATAGGAGACGGCTAGAGTGCATTTGGAGAGAGGAACCGACGGATTATAATAAGAAAGCTGTCAGGATCGCAACTAACCGTTACCTGGCTAAGGTAAAGGCTGCCAGACGATCATACATCGCTGACCGGATAAGCGATGCTTCTAACCAGCAGGCGGAACTTTTCCGTATAGTTCGCGATCTATCCGGAATTGGTCTGGGTGATGGGCCTCCCATTAATATCTCACCTGACCAATTTGCAGCATTTTTTAAATCAAAAGTGGAGGCCATCCGCCGGGACCTATCTCCTTTTTTAAATACAGTGGATCGAGCAGAGATGTCCAGCGCTCCGCCCTGCCCGGTGACTCTTGAATTCTTTCAGCCTGTGACGCCGGACCTGGTGGACAAAGTGCTTGATCGCTGTCGGGCCACCACCTCCTCCCTTGACCCTTGCCCGGCCTGGCTAATCAAAGCAGCCAGGCCTGTAACAACGGAATGGGCCACAGCAATAATTAATGGGTCTCTCCAAGAGGGCAAGGTTCCTCTTGCCCTCAAGGAGACACTCATTAGGCCCATAAGGAAGAAACCAAATTTGGCGGCGGATGATATTGGAAATTATAGGCCCGTCGCCAATGTTTCTTTCCTTAGCAAAGTGGTGGAGAGGGTGGTGGCAGACCAACTTCAGACACTTTTGGACGAAACCGACGCCCTGGACCCATTTCAGTCGGGCTTCAGGCCGCGTTATGGCACAGAAACGGCACTGGTCGCACTGTTGGATGACCTGTTGAGGGAGGCCGACAGGGGTAATATGTCCTTGTTGGTCCTCCTCGATATCTCAGCCGCCTTTGATACCGTCGACCACGGTATCCTCCTGGGGAGGCTCTCTGAGTTGGGAATCGGTGGCCTGGCGCTTGCCTGGCTCCGATCCTTCTTGGAGGACCGTCCCCAGAGAGTACAGCTTGGGGAGAATGCTTCGGCCCCATGGAGTCTCAGTTGTGGGGTTCCGCAGGGGTCGATCATCTCCCCAATGCTGTTTAATATCTATATGAGGCCGCTGGGTGGGGTCATCAGGGGGTGTGGTGCTTCGTGCCATCAGTATGCTGATGACACGCAGCTCTACATCTCCTTTTCATCTACCTCAGTGGATGCCGTTCTGTCCCTTCAGCGCTGCCTGGAGGCTGTACTGCAATGGATGCAGTTGAATGGGTTGAGGCTGAACCCGGACAAGACGGAGGTCTTGAGGGTGGGAGGTCCCTCCATCGGCGGTTTGGGCGACTCCCTCTCTTTTGGGGGGACGACCCTTACCGCAAAGAGTGAGGTTCGCAGCTTGGGGATACATCTGGACCCGGCGCTTACCATGGAAACCCAGGTGGCGTCCGTGGCCCGTTCCGCCTATTTCCATCTATGGCGGATTGCCCAGCTGCGACCATATCTTGATGGGGAGGCCCTCACTACTCTTGTCCATGCGCTCGTAATCTCGAGATTAGACCATTGTAATGCACTCTACGTGGGGCTGCCTTTGAGATTGATGCGGAAACTTCAAATGGTGCAGAATGCGGCAGCCAGGCTCCTTAGTGGGGTGAGGAAATATCAGCATATCTCTCCCACTCTGGCTGCCTTGCATTGGCTGCCCATTCGTTTCCGCATTGACTTCAAAGTGTTAATGATGACGTATAAAGCCCTAAACGGTTTGGGACCTCGATACTTGGCAGATCGTCTTCTCCCACCTAGATCTACCCGAACCACCCGGAATAGCCAGCAGGGATGGCTGAGGGGCCTAACGCCGAGAGAGGCCCGGAAAGAAAGAACAAGAAACCGGGCCTTCTCGGCAGTGGCCCCTCGGCTATGGAACAGCCTCCCTACTGAAATTCGTCTGGCACCCTCGCTGGGCGTTTTTAAAACTCATTTGAAAACCTGGTTTTTCAGGCAGGCCTTCCCTCCAGTCAATAACTGATTTTTACTCTTATCATCTTGGTACTGATTTAATTTAATATAAATGTTAAAATTATGCTGTTTTTAAATGTTATGATGTTTTAATGTTATGATGTTTTTATTATGTATGTAAGCCGCCCCGAGTAGACTTTGTCTAGGGGGGCGGGGTAAAAATCTAATAATAAATAAATAAATAAATAAAAATAAAAATAGTAGTAGTAGTAGTACAGTAGTAGTTTTATTTATGTGCCACATTTCTCCCAACAAGGGACCCAAAGCGGCTCACAACATTAAAATTCACACAATTTAAAAACACAATAAGTTAAATATTAAAAGATAAATTAAACACTATATGATTTAAAAATTAAATTAAAAGATTAAAACATTAAAACACGGAAAAGATTAAAATTATTTGCTGAAATGGGGTTCAGGGATTCAGTTGTAATTGTTAAAAGCCTGCCTGATGAGATGGGTCTTTAGCTTCTTTCGGAAGGATAACAGGGAAGGGGCCATCCTGATCTCCCTAGGGAGAGTGTTCCATAGCCTGGGAGCTGCCACAGAGAAGGCCCTCTCCCGTGTCCCCATCAGCTGTGCTTGTGCTAGCAATGGGACCGAGAGGAGGGCCTCCTCTGCTGATCTCAATTGCCGAGAAGGCGCATATAGGGAGATGCGGTCCTTCAGGTAGCCTGGACCCAAGCTGTATAGGGCTTTATAGGTAATGACCAGCACTTTGAATTGGGCTTGGAAACAGACTGGTAGCCAGTGCAGTTCTTGTAACAGGTGCATTATATGCTCCCTGTAGCTGGCTTCAGTCAGTAGTCTGGCTGCAGAGTTTTGCACCAGCTGAAGTTTCCGAACCGTCTTCAAAGGCAGCCCCACATAGAGTGCATTAGTAATCCAAATGGGATGTAACTAAGGCATGTGTCATTGTAGCCAGATCCGACATCTCAAGGAACGGGCGCAGCTGGTGCACCAGCTTTAGCTGTGCAAATGCACTCCTGGCCACCACTATTTATAGCCTGTTAGAGAAGAATGTTCAGAAGTCAAAAGCCTTCCTAACTCCAGGCCCATCTGGAATCAAACATTTAAGCTGGGCCATGATACTAGCCTGATACTACCTTAAATTATCACTGCAGTACTGGATACTTGGAGCTGGCTGGATAGCTCAGTGAGTTAGGTATTTGGCTGCAGAGACAGAGGTTGGTAGTTCAATTCCCCACTTTGCCTTCAAGGAGAAGAGCTAGTCTGTGCTACCTTGGGTAAGCTGCACAGTCCCAGAAGAAGGGAATGGTAAACCACTTCTGAGTACTCTTTACCTAGAAAAGCCTGAAAAGGGTTGCTACAAGTCAGAATTGACTTGATGGTGCATTATTATTATTATTATTATTATTATTATTATTATTATTATTATTATTATTATTATTATTATTATTGAACACTTCCTTGCTACCTTTTTAACCATATGACTAAATTTGCAAATGAAAGTTACGGCTGTAATCTTATATACAGTTTTCTGGGAATAGACCCCATTTAACCCAACAGAACTTATATTTGAATAGAACACACATACACTTATTTTGTAATAAATTGCCTATCATGAGCTGTTTTCTATATTTTAGAAGTTTCTGGTGACTAACTGTTCATAAACCTGTTAGTGATAATCCTGCTTCCATTTCAGGTGGCTGCAGAGTTTGAAAAGGGGTTTTGTTTTTTTCAATTGGTTTTGTATTGGTTTTGGACTCTCAGAATATTCTTGGCTTATGAAGCCAGGTGGTGTAGCTACGTGTTTTATGCATTTTCTGCTTTCGTGTAGTAGCCATTTGCTACATTATTTTTTTACTTGAGTTTTAAAATGTGTATTACATTTTGTCAACCACCCAAATAAATGCAGGGCAGTATATAAAACAATAAGGTGCACTCCCAGAATGAGGCAATCAGTTCTGGAGGTCTAGCAAATACTCTCAACTTTATTGCAGAAACAGAACAGGAAACATGTCAGCTGCTACGATAGCTCAGATTTAAGGTGATTTTTCTGAGAAAAAGAAACTGCAGATGTGCTAGCTGTATTTGCTGAGCTTGTTCTCTTATATCTTGTTCTGGCATTCTTTTTTCCTTAATTACCCTTCTCTGAGTGCAGAATTGCACAATGGCATATTTTGCTTTAACATGTAAAACACTGGCAATGGGAGTTTGGATAAGCAGCTGCTTTCTCTCAATGACAAAACTCAGATACGTTGAGGAAGAGTGAATCCAATTACTTTGTCACTTCAGCCTTGCTGTGTCTTCCACTCTTTCAGAAATTCTGCAATCAGCTTTTCCTTTCTTCCTTCTCATGCTTTAAATCAGTTTGCTTGCCAATAATTGTCGACAAAGTATTTTGAACACTGAGGTAATTTCCTTGCATGGAGGTACTGCACTAGGTCCTTATCTGGCAACTCCATCTTCAACTTTAAAAAAAATGTAGAAGTGGAAAAAAAAAACTCAAACTGGAAGTAATTGTTTGAATTGCTTTGGCTGCATGCATAATATAAGGAACAGTAACACTACAGATTGCATGGACTTTATATGAATTAGCAAGAAAAGGGCTTGGAACTGTCGAAAATGGTCCATGTTCCTGTCACTAATGTTTTACTGCAGTATATATAATGATGGATCTTGTGGAGAAATATTTTTAAAGTTAAGTTTTTAATATGTAGAATCAGTTTGTATATTTGCATATCATAAATTGTTTTTATAACTGATTTTCTCAGAAATGTTCTATAAGAATGGGATTCAGCACAAAACACCTAGTAATGGCTGCACATGGGGATGATCACACACTCCTGACATCCAGCTGTTTGTTGTAAAGCAGGGAATGGACAACCTCTGGCAGTGAGGTGCACCCTGAATCTGCTGCAGGTTGCACTCTCCTTCCTTCTTGCCACTAAAACTTAGAAATGCAAGTGCAGCAAAATAAGCCCCTTCTCCCCTTTAAAGCAAGTTGCACACTCCTTGCAAATCTTGTTTTACAGTGAACAATTGGCGTTTTCCGGGCTGCTGCAGATTTTGGCTACAGAGTTGCAAATTTAAAACAGATATTCAGCTTTTGCTGGTATGGTGCAAATTCTGTAGTCGTGGAGCCTTTTCAAGATGGCCACTCAGTGGTGACAACTGTCCTGTGGCTCACTCCTTTTTTTAACCTTATTTATTTTAACCTTAGGTAAAGGTAAAGGTTCCCCTTGACAAATCACCGCTCAGAGACCATTGGTAATGGCGCGGCTTAAAAATCTTGTAAATAAATAAATAAATAAATAAATTGTCCAGTCATACATACATACATACATACATACATACATACATACATACATACATACATACATACATACATACTTTATTGTTACAGCATCAAGCCATACATAAAACAAAATTGAAAGCAGAGCTTCAGGTACTGACATATACTGCAAAAAACCAAATCAAATAAACAAAAAGCAACGAAACTACAAATACAACAATATAAGACCAATGTCTAAGGGTTTGGCTATCTATTCTGGCTACTATGGCATGCCGCCCAAAATTTCGCTACCAGTTCTGTAGTAATCCGATTTTGATCAATTAGCAATTGGTTACAGTAGTCCAAGTCTGATTGGCTTGTCATGTCTTTTAAGAGAGGTGTAATATATTTTCCTCGAATCTTGTTATGCCTGTTACATCTGAGCATCATATGCTCAATAGATTCTATCTCACCAGATCCACAAGGGCAGAGTCTCTGTTCCCTCGGGATCTTCTTAAATCTGCCTTCCAACACCGCTGAGGGAAAGGCCTCACATCTAGCCAGAGTAAAGGCTTTCCTAAACTTATATGTCTCAAGCTGTGATAAATAGGCCATGGGGAGCAAGCGATATTTTTGCGTGTCTATCACTCTAAAGTTGGGGCATCTACTAAGGTCTACCTGTCTTTCCATGTCCATTATTTTCTGTTTAAGGGCTGATTTCGCTTCATCCCATTGCATACTCAATATTGCTTGTGGAGAGAAGCCCATAACTTGCAATTTGTTTAGGACCGCTTTCAACCACTTCGATTGAAAATTGTCCTCTAGAAGTAGATGGGTTAATCCCTGTAATTGAAAATTTATTTTAAGCCAGTACTGAAGGGAGACTAGTGTAATTTTGGCTGCCATTGTTAGTGAGCCTGTCTCTAAACGAATTTGTGCATTTGTTACGCATCTTGGAACTTCAAGAATTGCTCTAAGGAATTTAGTCTGAACCCGCTCTATCGGATCAAAGCAGCTAGATGATGGCCCTATAAAGGTGCCGTAGAGCATCTGGCTGACCGCCTTTGCCTGAAAGAGTTTTTGGGCTGCTGGAATATATCGACCCCCTTTGGAATGGTAGAACCTTAAGATGGCATTTGCTGTTTTTTCCCCTTGGGTAGCTGCATATTGTATATGAGCATTTCTGTCCCCAGTGGATTGAAGGGCCATACCTAGATAGTTAAAACAGGAAACCTGTTCAAGAGATTGCCCATTTATAGTCCAAGACCTTTTCTTTTGTCTTCTACCAAAGGCCATAATTTTTGTCTTTTGATAATTTATTTCTAATTCCTTCATTTTGCAGAAGTCTGCAAATTTTTTAAGGGCACTCTTTAGGCCGATTGGAGTTCTCGCTAAAAGCACGGCATCGTCCGCATAAAGAAGGATAGAAATATGTCTTTGATGTAATTTTGGAGGGTGGAGACTAGGAGAGTTCAGGTATTCTACTATGTCATTTATGTATAAATTAAACAGTGAGGGGGCCAGTAAGCAGCCCTGTCTTACTCCTCTATAGGTGTTAATCGGTTCTGTTAAATTTCCTTTCCTATTGAGCCTAACCTGGAGGTTGGTATTGTCATGTAGCACACGCAACAATAGAAGTAATCGTTTATCTATTGAGGTGGCTTCTAAATTGGCCCATAGTTGCTGTCTCGAGGTCGAATCGAAGGCCGCTTTCAGATCAACAAATGCGGCATATAATGAGGTTTGACCCTTTGACGCGTATTTCTCTATAAGGTGTTGGATAATGAAACAATGGTCCATAGTGGATCTACACTCTCTAAAACCAGCTTGCTCTACAGCTATCCTATTTTCTTCAACCAACCAGGTCTCAAGTTTATCCTGAAGATGCCTAGCATATAGTTTACCGCATATGTTTAGGAGACTAATGGGGCGATAATTCGCCGGCTCATCCCTTAGTCCTTTTTTGAAAAGAGGTACTATTATTGCAGTATTCCATTCTGCAGGAAAGAGGCCCGTAGAGTTCATATATGTAAATAATGCTGCAAGGAAAGGAGCCCACCAGTCAATATTCTCTTTGAAGAATTCCGGAGGCAAACCGTCCGACCCTGGTGCTTTACCTATTTTCAGTCTGGCAATATGGGATATAATTTCCTCTTGGGAAACTGGAGGCCATACCGGTAGAACTTCAAATTCACCAGCTGAGACTGGTATTGGAGGAAAGTCTTTATAAAGCTGATTATAAAAGGCAACCCATTTACACTGGGAGATTGGAGGATCAATCTGGCAAGGGAGGTTTTGCTTCTTAACAGTAACCAATCGCCAAAACTTAGAAGAATTTTTCTGTTTCGCAGCTAGAATTACTTCCGCCCATAGCGAACGAGTATAGTCTTTTTTCTTTTGATAGATTAGATGTTTATATGCTGCTTTTTGAACCCCAAGCTTCTGTTGAATTTCCTGTCTTTGTTTGTTGTTTGATTTTTTTAAATTGATAATAGACAGCTGTAAGGGCTTTTCTTGCTCTTTGGCAATCTTTATCAAACCAGGGTTTAGATTTCCTATAAGTTGTTAATGGTTGGTCTTTAGATTCAGTTAAATTTGTTTTTAGTTCCTGTACTAGACTGTTGTAAATCTTAATGGGATCATTCTGTATATTGTAGTCCAGGTCTTCAAATTTAGGAATACAGTGATCTTTGACCTCTATTACTTCTCTGAACCTGGATTGCATTTGTGCAGACCATCTCACCCTACGAGTTAGTACTTGCGAGCCTTCATGTGAAGGCTGATCAATCATAGTTTGAGTTGTAAATAAAGGTTTAACCTGAAGCAGTAGGGGGAAATGGTCACTCTCTAGATAGGGTAACACTTGAAAGCTGGTTATCAGTGGAATTAGAGAGGCACAAACTAGCATATAGTCAATAGTACTGGATCCTTGGCCTGACATGTAGGTGAACTCCGCCGGATGATCCTCTGGAAAAGTGCCATTCAGAAGGTACAAACCCAACTTGGAGGCTATCTTGGCCAAATACAGTCCTGCGAGGTTTGAATATGAATCTTTGAAAAGCCTAGGGAGGGGGAGAAATTTATGAAAATCATCCGGATCACTAAAAAATTCCTTGTAGATTCAAGATTAGTGTCATCAGGGCCGAGGCGTGCATTAAAATCTCCTAGGAGTAGCACCTTTGCCTTAGGGTGATCTACTAATAGGTTTGCTATATATGTCTCTAAAGAGCTCCAGGCTTCAGTTATTTGTAGTTTTAAAGTGAGTGGGGGGATATATACATTTATTAAAATTAGGCTATCTTCCCTACTTTCCAGGACTATTGCCATAGCCCTTGAATCCATGGGAGGTTTCTCTTTACATTTGAAATTTAGGGTATCTGAGATTAAAAGTGCCAACCCTCCTTTCATCCTTCCTAGACCCTCTCCCCTTCTGGCTTTCACCCAATAGTTATTGTACCCTTGCAAGGTGATTTCTTGGTTGGACCAAGTCTCTTGAATTGCTATAATATCAAATTTCTGGCGGTCAAAGGGATTATCATGTGAATTTGTTAAACAGCGAAACCACCCTGCAACATTCCATGAGAGTATCTTAAGCGGGGAGATTAATATTTGTCATTCCGTTTTATCAATGTTATCCAAGATTTTTTCGGCATCACTGAATACACATCCATTGCGATTGAGGGAGTCCCTGTTTTTTAATACCAGAGGTGGTAGAGGAGATATCATACTAGCTGTTTGCCCATTTAACTCTTGATTTGTAGCTCCTAGGACAGATGTCGATAGTGTGGTCAAAGGTATCCTATCCTCCTTAACCTTTAACAACTCCAACCCACATGTGGTGCCACTTACTAACATGGGGGGGTCTCCCCTGCTGCTAGCTGGAGGTTGGTCCATAGCAATTAGAGAGATCTCCTCTGCCCACATTGTCCTGTATGTTTCCCTCTGGTGTATTAACAGGCCTTGCTGAGTTCTGGAGTCGTGAGCGCAGTTCTTTTAACCTGTCCAGAATCTCTGATTGTGCTTCCCTTAACGGGCCCGGGAAAACTGCCGATGTCCCTGTCTCCACCGGATCTACCATATAGCTGTCCTCCTTGTGTGCAGTATCCGTTGGGTCCGACCACGTGATTAGTTCAGTTTCCATGACTGTTTCTGTCCTTGGTTTCGATGTTAGCAATCTTATTCTTGCCGGCTCTTTGTCAGGAGGCTTATGAGTGAGATTTGGGAGGAGGGGATAAATCTTGGTGTTTTGGAACACTCTAGTTGGAAAAATTCCGAATTTCTTTAATAAGAGTCTCTTCCTCAGTATCAACGATGGTATTTTTTTGGTTTGGATCAATAGCACTACTTTTTGTATCTGGTTAGATTTGTTTATGGTTTCAACTGAAATTAGGTCCTTTAGAAAGGGAGGAGTCTTCAAGAGGAAGTTTAGATGTCTTGCTACTTGGTTCTTGGTAGACCAGTTTATTTCTTTTCCTTTGTAGAAGCAGACTGTTAAACAAATTTTCTGGGATTGCAAAGAAAGAGCAAATGTTTTAAAATCCTCCCCTGTTTTTCTTAGGCTTCCATCTAATTGCTGCCCAGACTGTTGAAAGTTAGGGGAGATTGTTGTTGAGGATGCCTTACTCTTGCTCCTCGTCCCTTCTGGTATTTTTCCAAATAGGTCTGCGCTGTTATCTACAGGTGCTAGGCTCTCCCTTCCATCAAAGTTCTTCACCATAGAGGAGACTTTTTCCAAAAATATAGATAGATCTTTAACAGCTTTCAGCATAAAGTCTATAGTTCTTTCCATAGTTCTCTTCATCAGTTTTAGTATTTCAGTTGGTTCAATCCCTCCCTTGGGTTCCTCCTGAGTTGTCTTTAGTCCTTCTTGTGAGTTTACCTCATCGTTAAACTGCCCCGTCTCTATATCAAACAAGGTTGCTGCTTGAGTGTCGTTCTCTCCCTTTTGATTACCTTCGTTATCACTTTCCACCAGAGGAGAGAAGGATATGGGATTGGGAAGTGTAAATTCGGGCTCTGCAGTAAAAAAGTCCATTATCTTGGTTTGTTTTGAAGCAGGAAAGGAAAGCGGTGCTCATCCCCGTTTCCAAGCCGTAGAGCCAGCATTTGTCCGTAGACAGTTTCCATGGTCACATGGCCAGTGTGACTAGACATGGAACACCATTACCTTCCCACCGTGGTGGTACCTATTTATCTACTCGCATTTTTCCATGCTTTCGAACTGCTAGGTTGGCAGGAGCTGGGCCAAGCGACCGGAGCTCACTCCGTCGCATGGATTCAAACTGCTGATCTTACAACCTTGCAGCCCAGAGGCTTTTGCAGTTTAACCCGCAGCACCACCACATCCCTCCATTTTAACCTTACATTCAGGCATTTCTATTTATTTATCATACTATTAGGGTGTCCTGAGGGTATCTAGAGACTATACTGGTGGCCTAAACTGATTTTTAAACACATGGATTACTGTGGATTATTGGAGCTCAAAGAACCGGCATAATGGGGAAGAAGAAGAAACAACAGCGGACTGCTTCTAACTCTCCTCCCAAGGTTGCTAAACAACTGTGGCAAGATCAAATGGACCTATTTATGATGGAAACTGTAAATGAGTCAGCTATAAACACCACTTGAAATAAGTTCTCTGTTTTGGCTACAGATTCCCAGGAATCTAATGAGAAAAAGTTTCAGTTATTCAAACCCCCTCCTACTGACTTGAAAACAGCAGGACCAGCTATGAAACAAACTGTATCTATTCAAGCTGGTGAAGGGTTAGAAACCTCAGAGGAGACTGAAGATTTATTGACCCTGGTGGATAAGGGGGTGATAGATCTCCAACTATTGAGATTAATGGGGGAGCACTGCATAGCTTCACTGCAAGACAGTGAAGGCTATCTTTCAGAAAATCCAGCATATTGCTGATCAGCTGGACTCCCTCCAGGACTTACTAAAACAAACAGGAAAAGAATCTCCACACCCCCACATCCGACAGCTCCAGGCACAGGGGAAAAGTAAGGTACCCCGTCCCAGCAGAGGGGAAACAGCACAAGATGCCTTTAAACCAAACATAGTCAAAACAATCATTTCTCGATGCCTTCTCGTAACAGAAATAATCATAGAAGTGATGGACAATCATATAAATAAAGGAAAATGGACAAACAGCCAAAAGGTTCTCACCTCCCTGAGTAAATTGTTGCAAATACAGGTGAGCCAACTTGATTTAAAATCTATTGAACGCTTACCTGCCCCTCACTATATACTAAGGCTATGGAAGGAGTTTTACAAGCCCACAATCCCCCTCATGCTTTGGAGGCTGAAAAGATTTCTGCGTACCTTCTTCATTGCAACAAAAAGATTCTTAACAGTAATTACATTGAGCCAAACTAAGCACATTGAACGCAAGGGTAGGGTCATGCTGTAGCAGTCTCAGTGGTGAGTTATAAACTTAATCCTTTTTTCTTTAGTCAAAATAGCGTGGGCTGACCATTTATAATTGATAACTAAACTGGTTAGCCACTTGGTGCCTTTCGATTGTTTAAAGCGTTAAGTGCATAATGGCATCGCGCAAGGGTCAGGGGAATAAGAAAGGGAAACAGCCGGCCAGAAAACAGCCAGTTCCCCAGGTGTCTCCGCCTCAGTCCTCATCGGATGAGGAATCCTGGCCTGTATGGCAGCAACTGCAAGAAAAAATATCTTCTTTGGAGGCTGAGAGGCTGGCGCAGCAGGCACCTCAGCATGGTGAGGCTCAGCCACGCTGCTCAGCTAGAGGCCAAGAGCCATCGTAGAGCCAAACTTAAAGCTATAGCGGATGACCTAATGTCCAGATGTGCTGTTCTTGAGGCGGAGCAACAGTTGGCAGGGACATCCAGATGTGAGGCAGACAGGGCAGCGGCAACACCAAGGTCCCGGCACATTGGCAGAGGGCAAAGATCAGCTACCAAGGCGGCGGCTGGTTCTACAGCTGTGGTCCAAGACAGGCAGGAAGTGGTGGATGTGGACGACCCGGACCAGCTGTATGGCAGGGATGACACAAGCCTGGAGATGCCTTTCACTGGTGAGTCAGCAGCTGCACCGAGCACTCCATCACCGATCCCTGCCTGGCCTTGGGCTGGCAGCAGATGATTTAATCCCCCTTTTATACGCCATTTGACACACAGGGTTTCAGGGCCTTGAACACTTCGTGGCCCTGTTCTAGCACGCAATTTGGTGGATGGGCTGCACCATATCCCCAGGTTGCGTTTCCAACACTGTTGAGCACTACAGCTGGTGTAGGAGTTTGGCCATACCCATCTGTTCCAGACACAGGTTACAATACCGTGCCTCTGCGAGCCTTACCATTTGGCGATTATGCGATGCCCTTAGGTGACCATCTCACCCCAGCGACTCAAGAAAAAAATTGAAAGGGCGAATATGTAGATCTATTCGAGTTGTTAAACAGAAACGTGGGAAAAAAGGATATAGACAAGGAGGATGAGAAAGACAAGGAGAGACGGAGGAGGAAGAAGCCGGATAGGACATGGTCCAACTGGCTACTGGGATTCTTAATTTACGCTGGTGTGGTTGTAAAGGCACAACCATGGCGGGCGCAATCCCTATTTCAATATTTGGACTTAATATACAGAGCCTACGTGGATTTCACTGGGCAGGCTTGGCTTAACTATGATGAATCATTTTGTATGCGCAGTGCGATTCATCCGAATCTCAGATGGGATGAGCCCCTGCCGGGTCTTTGGTTGCAGCCCATGACTCCAGCCAGACCCAACCTGGGGGATAGGTTCGATAGCAGACATTTGAACAGAAAGGCTGCCCAGATTCAAAATTCCCATGTAGGAGCGGGGCAGGTGGTTCAACCCTGCCTGCTCTGCTGGGATTACAATGCTAGAGGCGTTTGCACCAGGAAGCCATGCCGCTTCAGGCATGAGTCTTCAGCATGCGTGGGTCAGCACCCCAAAATGTCGTGTGTTAGAGCAGGGGCTCAGCATCAGAATAAGGGCACAGGAGGGGGTAAACAACCCAGCAGCGGCGGGGGTAACTCTGGAAAAGGGCCCCAGTCCAATTAGGGTTGCAGTTTTGGAAGCTTGGCTACATGATTACCCCTATGAGGCGGATGCTATTTACTTATTAGACGGTTTTAAGTACGGTTTTAGGATCCCGGCTGTTGGTGAGCGCAAAGCATTTTTCGCGCAGAACCTGAAATCTGTGTGTGGAATGGAAAATGTGGTTCAGGAAAAAATCAATAAGGAAGTAAAGGAAGGTAGAGTACTGGGGCCTTTCGAGACGCCCCCCCCCCCCCCGAGACCTTAAGGGTCTCACCCTTAGGAATAGTCCCAAAAAAGGTACAGGGCGAGTTTAGATTAATACATCATTTGTCCTACCCTGAGGGAGAGTCAGTCAATGATGCCATCCCTCAGGAACTTTGTACAGTGTGCTACACCTCTTTTGATGAGGCGGTTCGCATAATAAGGAAGTGTGGTGTAGGGGCGGAGATGGCAAAATGTGATATTAAATCAGCTTTCCGGATTTTGCCAGTTAATCCGCAGGATTTTGATCTGTTAGGCTTTCAATTTCAGGGATCCTTTTACATCAACAGAGCTTTGCCCATTGGCTGCTCTGTTTCATGCGCGGCATTTGAGCGATTCAGCTCGTTTATTGAATGGAAGCTTAGGAGTCGGGTGGGCTGTAAGTCTGCGGCCCATTATCTTGATGATTTTCTTTTTTGTGGTGAAAGGAACACAGGGAGGTGTGCATTTATCCTGAATACCTTTCAAGCAATGGCGGAGGAGATAGGTTTACCGTTGGCAGAGGAAGAAACAGGGACCGGCCACGTCCCTCACTTTTCTTGGCATTGAGCTGGATACCATACAACAGACGTTGAAGCTGCCAGACAACAAATTAGCTGACCTTAAGAGTCGGATAGCATCCCTATTACAGAGGAGAAAGGTTTCTCTGCGAGAGCTTCAGGAGATTGTAGGCCATTTAAACTTCACTTGCAGAGTTGTGGTGCTGGGACGCGCTTTTTTGCGTTGGCTTTGTGACGTGATGAAGGGCCTGCATCACCCTTTGCATAGGACTAGGGTTACGCGTGGTATGTGGGAGGACCTATAAGTCTGAAGTCAGTTTTTAGCAGAATTTAATGGAATATCTTTCTGGAGAAGTGAGATAGGGCTTAAGGCAGACTTTCAGGTCCATTCAGACGCTGCGGGCTCTTTAGGGTTCGGAATTTCTTTCAGGGGAAGATGGTGTACCGGCACATGGCCTGAAGATTGGCATCGGGATTACCAGGGATTTAACGTTCCTGGAATTCTTCCCAATAGTGGGCGCACTGTGGCTATGGGCAGAAGAGTGGTCATACTCTGTCGTGCGTTTTTGGTGCGACAACCAGGCGGTTGCTTACATTGTAAACAACCTTACGTCTCATTCAGAGAGGGTCATGACATTAGTTAGGGCATTCATGCTGCGGGCCTTGAAATTCAACATTTTGGTTCAGGCATGACATGTTCCAGGGATAGACAATAGTTTAGCTGATGCATTATTGCGTCAACCGATCGAGCGGTTCAGGGAGCTAGATCCAGGAGCCAACGAGTTCCCGGAGATTCTGCCCCCAGAGGTTTGGCAGATTGGCGCGAAGACGTGGAAAGGGCAATAGGCTTGGCCCTGGCACCAAGGACACGGAAAGGGTACTCGGCTGTGAGTATAGAGTTTCAGGAATTTAGGAAGCTGGTTAACTTGGAGCCTGTCTGGCCTGCGCCAGTGGATCACCTTCAACAATTCATTGTGTATTTGAATAGAAGGGGATTGGCACCTGGAACTATTCAGGGTAGGTTGTCCGTGCTTGCCTTCTATGCTGGGATTAATGGGTATCAGGATTATTCTTCAGATTATCGCATTAAGAAAATGATTGAAGGGTGGTCTAAGGAAAGGGGTAGAGTTCAGGATACCAGGGTCCCCATATCACCTGCGTTGTTAGAACGCATCTGTAAGCAGTGGGAGCTTTTGTGTAGGGACAAATATGAAATAGTTTTATTTAGAGCAGCGTCCTTGTTGACATTTTTTGGGGCCTTTAGGATTAGTGAGGTAGTTGCTGCTGGTAAGAATGACGAGACTAAGGTAGCTTTGCAATGGCAGGATGTTAGGGTTGTGGACAATACGGTTCTAATTTACATTCAACAATCCAAGGCCGATCAACTAGGTAGGGGTGCTCAACTTACGCTAATGCATTGCCATATAGAAGACATCTGCCCTGTGAAGGCCACCATTGCGTACTTGGAAGTTAGGGGACAGGACCAGGGCTATTTCTTTAAGCATAGAGATAGTTTGCCATTAACAAAGTATCAGTTCTCGAAGTTGACAGACATAGCGGTGAACAAAGTTGGTGTGCAGGGATCACGTTTTGGCACGCATTCCTTTAGAATTGGTGCAGCATCCACGGCTGCAGCCTTGGGATACAATACAGACAAAATTAAGCGTTTGGGTTTGTGGTCTTCATCCAATTATCATAGGTATATTAGAACACTTCCTAATGTCTAGGCAGGGGCCTGGTTTGGTTATCTCCACAGGTACCATGGTGACGGTGAGATGACGACACGTTGTGATTTTGGGCCACAGCTACGTTTATTGGGCAGCGCGTTATGCGGCTGCATCCCCATGGGGGAACAACCTGGGTCTTGGAGCCAGAGCCCATGGACCAGAGCACACCAGGCCCTCCTGTCTTCCACTGCCTCCCGGAGTTGGGTCAAATTCATGTTGGTAGCTTCCATGACACTGTCCAACCATCTCGTCCTCTGTCGTCCCCTTCTCCTCTTGCCTTCACTCTTTCCCAACATCAGGGTCTTTTCCAGGGAGTCTTCTCTTCTCATGAGATGGCCAAAGTATTGGAGCCTCAGCTTCAGGATCTGTCCTTCCAGTGAGCACTCAGGGTTGATTTCCTTCAAAATGGATAGGTTTGTTCTCTTTGCAGTCCAGGGGACTCTCAAGAGTCTCCTCCAGCACCACAATTCAAAAGCATCAATTCTTCGGCAGTCAGCCTTCTTTATGGTCCAGCTCTCACTTCCATACATCGCTACTGGAAAAACCATAGCTTTGACTATGCGGACCTTTGTCGGCAAGGTGATGTCTCTGCTTTTTAAGATGCTGTCTAGGTTTGTCATCGCTTTCCTCCCAAGAAGCAGGAGTCTTTTAATTTCGTGGCTGCTGTCACCATCTGCAGTGATCATGGAGCCCAAGAAAGTAAAATCTGTCACTACCTCCATATCTTCCCCTTCTATTTGCCAGGAGGTGATGGGACCAGTGGCCATGATCTTAGTTTTTTTGATGTTGAGCTTCAGACCATTTTTTGCACTCTCCTCTTTCACCCTCATTACGAGGTTCTTTAATTCCTCCTCACTTTCTGCCATCAGAGTGGTATCATCTGCATATCTGAGGTTGTTGATATTTCTTCCGGCAATCTTTCGGCAATCTTTACTCTGCTACAACATGCCAAATACGACTTTCTCAAAGAGGGGAAGTAACCAACCAGGTCCCAACTAACAAGGGAGTGAAACAAGGCTGCATCCTGACTCCCTTACTGTTTAACCTTTTTATGAACGATCTTGCTCCCTTTTTGACAAACTTCAATGGCCACCCTCCCAAATTGGGAACTCGTCCCATCCCGATACTACTCTATGCGGATGATGCAGTCATCATTTCCCATACTCATCCAGGCCTAAAACGCCTGATTAATGGATGTATCGGAGCAAAAATAAAATGCAATTAAATTATAATAAATCAAAAATACTGGTTTTTGCCAAAGCATGGAAACAATTTCAATGGAACCTAAATGGAAATCACATAGAACAGGTTAAACAGTATAAATACTTAGGTGTTCTTTTTCATTATAAACACTCTTGGGTCACCCATTGAAAAAAATGGCTAGAAACACAGCTAGGATCACTACTCAATCTATTCTGCGTTTTTACTATAATTCAGGAAATCGGTTTGTCTCGGCAGCATTACAAGTTTTCAAGTCCAAAATTATTCCACAAGCCCTCTATGGTTTCCCAATTTGGGCAAGTGCTATAGATCAATCGATTGAACAGCTACAATCCTCCTTCTTATGCAAAGCGTTAGGACTACCTAGATGCGTGCCCTACTCGGTGCTCTGTCTGGAGTCCGGAGTATCTTTAATACAGACTGTAGCTTGGTTGAGATCATTCAAATTTTGGTTAAGTATCTATTACAATTCAAACATGGACAGTTTATTATACCAGCTGCTGCGGGACTCTGTTCCGCCTTTTGGGTCAATGGTCCTCTTGAAAAAATTGAAATCAATTGGTATAGATAGTGACTACCTTGGAGCTCTAATTCAAGAGCTAGCTTTCCAAATTATTAAAAGAATAATTTTGGATATTGAATTCCAGAACTTTTGTAGTGCTGCCAATAAATTCTGTTCACCATTGTTTTTCCATATTCCTCCTAAAATGGGTAAACCTGCTGCCTACCTTTCCTTGCTCAAATGCCCCCCAAAATGTAGAGTCTTTTCTTTGGCCAGATGCAATGTCATGCCTACTGCTATATTATATGGCAGATTTGATGCTGTTCCCTATTCTGAAAGGCACTGTCCATGTGAACAGGGGGGGCTGGAAACTCTTGTTCATATGTTTTTGCACTGCCCACTTCACTCGATCGGCCCATCAAGGTTGATAGCCTCAATTTTATTAAAGCTGGAAGGGAGGTCAGATCTAAATAAAGTTTGCTATATGCTGGCAGTCGAGATGACTGACATTGTAAAAAGCATCACAGACTTCCTTGATACTATTGTTAGGAGATGAACCGTTGTCCCTTTAAGGAAGTCTAACACTTTTCTGCCCTCTTGATGCCTATATATGTAGTTACTAGAGATGGGGGTATTCATATTCATATACAAATACGAATATCCCCGCACAGGTGGCGTTAATGAGGGTCCAGCCCCATGGGGCTGAACGGTCCACTCACAGAACCGCCTCGGGCACAGACGGTGTGATTCTACAAATGGCTTCGCAGCACGCAATCTGCTCACCACTCTTCGACCTTGCAGCGAGGCTTGTCCTCCCACCTCCTGCCAGGAGTGGCGAGCGGATCGCGCACTGAGGAGCCATTTGTAGAATCGCGTCATCCGCATCTGCAGTGGATCAGTGAGTGGACCATCCGGCCCCATGGGGCTGGACACTCGTTAACGCCACCTGTGCGGGGATATTCGTATATGAATATGAATACCCCCATCTCTAGTAGTTATCTAACAAACCACTGTGACTATGTCCAACTTTTACTTATGCCAATAAAGGTTTTATCTATCTAATCGCAAATGATGGAGGCTATAAAAACAGGTGGTAGTGGTTCATGCAGCTTATGAGGCCCATGTTCCCTACTCTTGTTGTAAGCCCTGAAGTTCCACCTGTCCCACTCACAGTACGATTGAATGTATTTCAGAGTTTTTAAATTTTTGGTTAAATTCCTTTAGTTGCACAGCAGAAGTACAGGGATTCACAGAGCAGAATTGCTTCAAATTCCCCAGATTAGTCCACCCCTTTTTCTCATCAACTGATGGTTACAGTTTAAATAACTTAACTCTAAAACATCAGAAGGAGAAAGAATACAAGTGTTTCATTTACTTACAGTGAATAGATAACAGCAAACTGGCAAACATGATTGACTGACTATCAGCAATGGGCCTCTGACTGCTTCCGGTAGACAAAAGAGGGTGGGGATTGAACAGAGAGGTGGTACTCTCTTTGAATCAGAGGCAGGAGGGAATGATTGGTTACTGCTGGATAGATTGACAGTCATTCCAGTGAGAAAGACCCCTCTCAGCAACACCTACTAGAGGCAGCATGTGAGTTGTACACATGTACAGAAAATATATTTATGAAGAAAACAGTGGCTGAAATTTTCAGGAATGATGTTCTGGAGGGAAATCACCATTGATTAAAGACTTCCTTTGGTAATTTGGGACGCATGAGACTTGTACACAATGGAACAAAATTGTGTACCTCAAAATCAGCAAATGAAATCTTTAATCAGTGGCCATGGATTGCTGCTACTAATGTCATTCTAATTCTGCAGACAGAGCTGCACATTAAGATTTCAGTCTGTGAGGGGAAAACAGATGACAGAAACATCAGATCTTGCCATTGCCTAACCATGAAAGCCAACTGTCTTGTGAGGAGATATCAACTATTGGCCAAAATCCTTTTGAATTTTTATGTCAGCTTAATGCAATTGCTGTAAATCTTCGTGGCCAAGTGCTGCAAGTGAAAAAGCTAGTGTATGCATTTATTGTTATGCGCAACTCAGAATGCAACAACAAATGTTTACAGTGACTCCTCTACCTGCAGCAATAGATCAATAAAATGTATGCCAGTTCAATTATATTGGCGAGGGTAACAACTAGGATTTTGGTCATTGTTATGTTTTTGTTTTTTATCTTTGTAACAAAGAACGGGTGCCTGAGTTTTTGTCTTTTCCACCTCCCTCCCTGAGTCTTTTCTTCTTGAGCCATGTCTTTCTGATGGCAACCCTGCAGGCAGGAAGTGGCTGGTTTACTGCTGACCTTTCATAAGCTGTGCAGTGTGTTCTTTTCTGATTGTTGAGCCAGATATATTTAGAAATGACACAAATAAACAAGGGCCAAAATTCTCTTTCACAGCTATCCTGGCATAAACCAACACTTTAACTTTTGGACGCAAATAGCCTCAAGCTATGAAATCACCACAGACAATTGATTTTGCCTCTAAAAGTTACACTAGCATACCTATGCAAGAGGATTTATTTATTTATTTTATTTTATTTATATCCTGCCCATTTAGACCGAAGTCTACTCTGGGCAGCTAACAACAATACAAAAATAAAAAACAACAATATTAATACACTAGAAGATGGCGAAATAAGTTAGGTATCGACAGGAGGGAAGGCCTGTCTGAAGAGCCAGGTCTTAAGTTGGCTCTTAAAAACGCCCAGCGAGGGAGCCAGACAAATTTCTGGGGGGAGATTGTTACAGAGCCAAGGGGCCACTGCCGAGAAGGCCCACTTTCTTGTTCTTTCTCTTCGGGCCTCCCTCGGCATTAGGCCCCTCAGTTGCCCCTCCTGGCTAGAGCGAGTGATACAGGTAGATCTAGGTGGGAGAAGGCATTCCGCCAGATATTGAGGTCCTAAATCATTTAGGGCTTTATATGTCATCATTAATACTTTGAAATCAATGTGGAAACAAACAGGTAGCCAATGCAAGGCCACCAGAGTGGGGGAGATATGTTGATGTTTTCTCACCCCAGTAAGAAGTCTGGCTGCCGCATTCTGCACCATTTGAAGCTTCCGCATCAATCTCAAAGGTAGCCCCATGTAGAGTGCATTACAGTAGTCTAATCTTGAGACTACAAGCACATGGACCAGAGTGGTGAGGGCCCCACCATCAAGATAGGGACGCAGCTGGGCGATCCGCCAAAGATGGAAGTAGGCGGTGCAGACCACTGACGCTACCTGAGTTTCCATGGTAAGTGCCGGATCAAGATGTACCCCCAAGCTGCGAACCTCAGTCTTCGTGGTGAGAGTCACCCCCCCAAAAAAAGTAAGGGAGTTTCCCAAACCACCAATGTCTGGGCCACCCACCCTCAGGACCTCCGTCTTGTCTGGGTTCAGCCTCAGACCATTCGCCTGCATCCATCCCAGTACAGCATCCAGACAGCACTGAAGGGACGGAACGGCATCCACTGTTGTAGGAAAAAAGGAGATGTAGAGCTGGGTGTCATCAGCGTACTGATGACACGAAGCCCCACACCCCCTGATGACCTGACCCAGCTGCCTCATGTAGATATTAAACAGCATTGGGGAGATAATCGAGCCCTGCGGAACCCCACAATTGAGATTCCACAGAGCCGATACACTGTCACCAATCTGTACTCTCTGGGGATGGTCCTCCAAGAAGGATCGGAGCCAGGCTAACGCCAGACCACCGATTCCCAGCTCAGAGAGCCTCCCCAGGAGGATATCGTGGTTGACGGTATCAAAGGCAGCTGAGATATTGAGAAGGACCAACAGAGACATTTTGCCCCTGTCGGCCTCCCTCAGGAGGTCATCAAACAGGGCGACCAATGCCGTTTCCGTACCATGGCACGGCCTGAAGCCAGACTGAAACAGATCCAGGGCGTTGGTTTCATCCAGAAGTGCCTGAAGCTGGTCAGCCACCACCGTCTCTACCACTTTACTAAGGAAAGAAACATTGGCGACGGGCCTATAATTGCCAATATCGTCCGCCGCCAAATTTGGTTTCTTCCTAATGGGCCTAATGAGTGTCTCCTTGAGGGCAAGGGGAACCTTGCCATCCTGCAGAGACCCATTAATTATTGCAGTGGCCCATTCGGTTGTTGTAGGCCTGGCTGCTTTGATTAGCCAGGCCGGGCAACGGTCAAGTGAGGAGGTGGTGGCACAAGGTCCTTGCTCCCTGCAGGGAGGGAGAGCCACTGAGAGGTTACATTTAATTAGGCGATGATCCGACCATGACAAGGGGACCGACACAAGGTCAGTCACCATCAGACCACACTTTCTCTGTTCGGGGGAGAACACCAGGTCTAAGGTGTGGCCGCCCACGTGGGTGGGGCCGTTGACATGTTGGGACATGTCCAAGGAAGCCATGGTTTCCAAGAACTCAAGAGCCGGACCAGAAACCTCCGCCTCCGCATGGATGTTGAAATCACCCAAGACCAAAATCCTCAGGGATTCCAACAGTGCCGCGGAGACGAAGTCTGCCAGCTCCGGTAAGGAAATGGCTGGGTCGCGGGGAGCGCGGTAACCCAGCAAGATCCCAATACCATCCCTGGCCCCAATTGACATGTGAAGGGCCTCAAGACCTGGTGTCACCACCACGGAGCGCCTAACAACCTCTAGAGTGTTTTTATATACAATGGCTACTCCCCCCCCGCCCCTCCAGTCTACCTTGGTGCTGGACTGCATAACCTGGAGGGCAGGCAAGGGTCAGGGGAGCACCCCCTTCCCCGCCCATCCAAGTCTCAGTTATGCATGCCAGGTCTGCATCCTCCTCCAGAATAAGGTCTTGAATAATCTGGGATTTATTGGATACAGACCTGGCATTAAGCAGCACCAGATTTAGAGTGGAGGGACGGCTGGTCTGACTACCTCGAGTCTGATGGTTGGTCACAGTGCCAGAACAGTGAACAGCCTTCAAACATCTGTTCACTGTTCTTCTGCAACGAGTAGGGATTGTGCCAATGCCATATCTCCCTCTACCCATAATCACTCTGATATTCAAAGGACCCTCGCTGGGGGGACAGGCCCTCCACTCCATGTCAAACAAGAGAAAGGAAGAGAAAACAGAGAAATTACAAATTAATAAAACAAAAATACAACAATATTCAATTTAGGAAATTAAATTAAACCATAACATAAAATAGACATGTAATTTTAAATTAAACGATAACCAGTTTAAACAATTTAAAAATGAGATATGAAGAAAGAAAGAAAAAATTTGGCCAACTCTTAGTCATGGAAGCCTCTAGATGTATTTGGGAACCTTGTTTCTCAGGAGTGTGCAATGGGGCCTAATTCTTTGCCAGTGTCTATACTAGCAAGGGGTGGTGATAACTGTAGGCCCAAAATTTCTGATAATAACGGAAGGTCCAACCAGAGTTGCCACTCACAATACGCAGAATGTCAGAAGCACCCTAAGAGGTAATTTACACAGTCTGTTTGGGGGCTTCAAAAAAATAATGTCAGCAGAGTTTTACAAAGTCAGCAAGATTTGGTCTTCCCCACAGCCCCTTAAAGCACACCTGCTTCCTTAAAAATATGAACCATGAAAGAGGCATTTTAGCAAGCATTGATTAATAATGCTTATAAAGAGAAGGAAATCATATTTGTTTTAATGCAAGGCTAATCACTTTAACATATGATTTGGAGAGGTTTTTACTCTTGCATCACTCAGTACTCCATCTCCTTGTGGAGTACAGGAACAGGCTGTCCCCTGAGGCCTGTCAATTGCCTTTGGAATAATGGAAAGGCCAGAGTGCAAAGTTGTTCTTACAACACCGTTATTCTATGCTAAGCAAATAATAATAAGAACAGAAAAGCTGGAAACAATGGGAAGAACCCGCCTCCCTTGTTAAAAGAAACTAATAATAGGTTCTAATAATTCCTAAACCATATGAAAGGATTTTATTATCAGTAGAAGCAACATAGGAGAATAATATCCTTCAGTTTAATAATTGGCCATTAAGTATATTTAAAAGACAGGAAATCTATGTAGAGTTTTAAGTCTATGTGGCTTAAGTTGGAGTAATTTAAGGGGATATCAGCTGAATGGGGGGGGGGGGAGAGATTGCAATAAAGTATGGGACAAAGGGGGTAGCCTATATATATTTCCCAGAACAACACACACAACATATTCTTAGTCCACACAGTATGCCAAACTTTCAGGTAAATATAAATTTTCCGTGTTTGTCTGGAAGGATTGTATGCTTACTCCCTGAAACACAAACTGAAACAGTACAAAAGGTGGCATTGTTGTAATACTAGTTATGCATTCCTTTAGCAGAACTGCTAGCTCTAGCAGCAGCTCATGCCATGATGTCCTAATTAATTTTAATTAATTTAATTTTGATTTGATTTTAATTAATTCTGCACTCACATACAGGTGAAAATGAGGTTTCTACAAACAATAGACACACTGTAGTAGTGGACAGACATCCACAGATTCAGCCCCTTGTATTTTATACATATAAGAATCCTACCCAACCCAACCCACCAAGGGTAGAGGTAAAACTGTCTTGGTACAGCAGAAGCGGTAGAGAAACAAATAAGGTAGTTTGGAGATAGCACTTCAGAATAGCATGCTGATCAGTAGCAACATTATATTTTAGTTTAAGGAATAACATCTAGTCGTTGTTATTAAAATATAACTTGGAAAAGAATTATTTTAGGGATTTTTTTAAAAAAATATTGATATGTAATTAAAAACATGCACTAGTTGCTGCTTTTGAGTAACCTAGTGTGTTACTTTTAAGTCAGGAAAAATTATAAATGTAATACTTTTTTTTTTACATTGCTGTGCATAAAGGGAGCAAATTCCTTTTAAAAATATATGTTCCTTTAAAAAGTCATGTTCAATACACAATAAGGCACAGGCCACCTCAGTTGCCTTCTAGGCACATGTTGAAAAGATGTTTATCTATTGCATGTATTGACTCATGACATCTGCCATTTCAATTTTTTACTTTGAGGTTTGCTGCTCATAGGGCTGCATTTTTGTTTAATAATATTACAAAAGTGAAAAACAGCAGCCAGCCATCTCTCCATTTTGCCTGGGCCACAGCTTGGGATGCTACATTTTAAAAGGAACCCACTGCATTACCTACTCTTGGCGGCCAGGTTGCCTTTGCCATTCACACAGGTAATTCATTCCATTGCACACTGATAATGCTCTGCATCATTGTTGCGGGCAGGTGGAAAAATAGTGCTGGAAGATGAGACCCCTAAGGCAGAAAATGAGAAGTACAAATAGCACTGTTTCTAATAATGCAACTAAATTAAAGCTGAAAGGATATCTAGTGGCTGATATATGCAGAAGTAAAAAAGAAAGTCTGATGCTGTGCAACATATACAATTGGACTATAGAACATGGGAAGCATGAATCAAAGTAAATAGGAAACCATAAAGCAAGAAATACAACATTGCAGTGCTTGGTGTCAGTAAACTAAAGTGGACTGGTACAGAACATTTTCAATCACACAGTTACCAAGTATTATATTCTGGAAATGACAAACTCAGAAGAAATGAAGTGGCTCTAATACCAAGGCAAGTTGTAGCACAGACAGCTAGAGGATATAATGCAAGGTCTGACCAAATAAAATTTATCAGACTTCTTGAAAAACCTATCAACATAACCATCATTCAAGTCTACGCTTCAACTACCAATGCTGAAGAAGATGAAATTTAAAGCTTTTATGCAAGCATCCAGGAGGAAGTTGATCACACACCAAAACAAAACATGCTTGGTGAGTGGAATGCAAAAGTAGATTCAGATGGAGTGAAACATCAATAATTTAAGATACACAGATGACATCCTCTTACTGGCAAAAAAGCAGCAATGACTCGAAATAGCTTTTAGTGAAAGTGAAAGAAGATCATCCCAGAGTGCAGGACACGCAACAATGGGCTCAAGTTAAAGGAAGCCAGATATCGGTTGAATATCAGGAAAAACTCCCTAACTGTTAGAGCAGTACGACAGTGGAACCAGTTACCTCGGGAGTTGGTGAGTGCTCCAACACTGGAGGCATGAAAAACTTAGATAATCATCTGGCAGATATGCTTTGATTGTATTCCTGCGTTGAGCAGGGGGTTGGACTTGATGGCCTTGTTAGGCCCCTTCCAACTTCACTTTTCTATGATTCTATGAAAGTGTCAAAGTAGGAATACAGTTGAACATTGAGAAGACAAAAATCATGACTACAGAAGAATTACACAATTTTAAAGTTAACAATGAAGAAATTGAAAAAATTAAATATTTTGTATACCTTGTTTCAATCATCAATCCAAGTGGAGACTGCAGCCAAGAAATCAGATGATGACTGAGACTTGGAAGGGCAGTCATGAAGGAATTAAGGTCATAGAGTGTAAAGATGTGTCACTGGAGATCAAGACCAAGATAATCCACACTCTTCCATTTTTGATCACCATGTATGGGTGTGAAAGCTGGACAGTTAAGAAAACTGACACATAAAAAAAAAATTCTTTGAAATGTGGCACTGGAGGAGAGCTTTGTGGATACTCTGGACTGCCAAGAAAGACTGACAAACGGGTTCAGATCACATGAAGCCTGAACTGTCTCCGGAGGCAAACATGTTGAAACTGAGGCTATCCTACTTTGGGCACATCATGAGAAGGCAAGCTTCTCCAGAAAAGACAATAATGATGGGAAAGGTTGAAGTTGCAGGAAAAGAGGAAGACCAAATATGACCAAATTAACTCCTAAAGGAAGTCACAGGCTTGAGTTTACAAGAGCTGAAGTGAGCTGTTGAGAATAGGACATTCTGGAGATTGCTCATTCATAGGGTCACTATGAGTTGGAGGCAACTTGATGGCACATAAAAACTACAACATATATTTTAATGCTGCATTGAAAATTTGTGATACAATCTAAGAGCTACACCCTACAGGCAGTCCTATTATCATAGCAAGTAGGGCAACCCTCAAGATCCTGAGTTCAACAAAGAGACTAACACATTGCCTCTCTTAGTTACACTTGCTAAAGAATCCTGCTTTCCCAAGAATGTGACAAAACAAGGAAATTGTCGGATTAAAGAAGTGAAGACACAATGAAAAGACCTTTTCAGTCAGTCCCTTTAAGGAAGGATTGTGTGGCTAAAGTTCCATGATGTTTTGTGCTGTATCCTCCCCTGCTATTTTCTTTCCTTTGAAGTATTTGGAGGGGTTAAACAAACAAATACAGAGGTCATATCACTGGAGGGACACTTTGGCAACACCCTGGGATCCCACTAATCCCCATTTCAATTTGTCTGCTCTTCAGTGTCAAGATTTGACTTGATATCTCTTTAGACCAGGTTGCAGCAGCATACTTTATAGCTTGGCCGTGAATGAGTTTATAAAATGACCAAAATGGGATAATAAGTCTTGACAGAAGGATTAGGACATGGTTTCTGGTCAAGAGCTCCTTAACTAATTTGACAACACAGATCAAAGCCACTTTTCTGAGTCAGCAGTTTTATTGGCTGATGGCTTTCTCCCTTACTCACTCTCCCCCCCCCCATTTTAATGTCAGACTCTCCATGTATATCCAAAATATATTGTAGAACTAGAGAAGATGCATGAAAGTACAACTAACATGATCTCAACACTACAGGGCAATTGCCATTTAAGGAAAAGTTACAATATCTGGGATTTTTTAGCATGGAAAAAATATGGGCAAGAGATGATGGAGAAAATGGATAGAGACAAAAATGGCTACTTTGCTCATAATAACAGAACCAAAGGTCATCCCAGGATATGCTATGAGGGAAGATTCAGGCCAGATAAAAGCATGCATTTATTCACAGGGGAACTATAGAAAGTGCTGCCAGAGGTTATAGTGATGTCCATCAACTTAGATGGCTTTAAATGAGTATTAGACAAACAACTTGAGGACAAGCCTATAAAACAGATCGTATCAGTATCAGAAGTACTATGTCTCTGAATGGCAGACCCTGGGAGCATGAGTGAGAAGGTGCTGTTCAACCTCCTATAAATTTCTTAGTTAGCCACTGTGGGGACCAAAGCATGGACTAGAGAAGGCTGGCCTTTCCATAGTGCTTCTTACATTATTTTGCCTAGAAATTGGGCCAAAGCCAGTCTGGCAGTCATTGCTGGCACTTTGATTATTGAAGGGATAGGGGTGATTTTAAGCCTGGCTGTTAATTTTATTGCCCCACTGAATATGTGATTTTTGTATGCTATCAGAATTTTGAATTGTTGTTTGTTCCCTTTTGTTTTTGGTTTATCTGCTCTATGGTTTCATTTGGCTCACAAAATCTACCTTCTATCACACAGGGTGCATCCATACTGTTGAATTAAATAGGGAGCTGTCTCAGGGGTTTTATTCGATTGGTTCTTGTGTTGGTGTACATCAGGGGAATGGCTTCTATGCTGATAAGCACAGAGTTGCCTGGGTGCTTCGTTTGCCTCGGAGTGGGAGTGTGTATGTGTGTGTGCCGGGTGTTCAGAGAGCTGGTTACAACATACCACAGAAAGTCCCCTTAAAATGTAGGTTGGAAAAATTCAGGTTACTGGTCTTCAGTCATATACAGCATAATCTTGAATGCACTTTTTAAAAAAACAATGAGTGAAATGCTCTCGTGCAAGATAAGTCTGCAGAAGGATGGTACAGTCTCTGGAAGGGAGTGATTTTCAGTAATTAAAAACTTACCCCTTCTCTCCTGAGGCTTGTCTGTCTTACGAGCAATCAGTTTTATTGTGTGAAAACTGGGAGCCCCAGGACAGGAGAAGTCTTTAATTACCAGACGTCTCCCCCTGCCAATGATGTCATAACCCTCCTGCAAGCCTAACTCATGGAAGAGGATTTTGGTCATTGTGACTTAACTGATGTGTTTTAAAATGAGGGAATGTGTAGCAAAACTTTGTGTCTTGGGAACTCCAACTTGTGGTACTCCCTATTCAATAGTGGTGGGTAATCTATCTTTGTATTGGGTTTTATATAAAGGCTACAACACTTTTGTGGTCAACAATGAAACTGATACAATTGTTGGAAGTAGGGCTGATAACACAGTTGAGAAATAAGGAAATGATAACCCATGTAACTTATGGTGCCCATGTTCCAGTGAGCATTCTCTTGAACAAAGTAGGTGTACTTTATCTGTTGCAGAAGGAGCACATGCTCTCAAGATGATGGGGGGGAAAATCTGGCCTTGGACGAACATAATGAGAATCATGATCACTTGATGGAAGAGGGAAGATCTGTATATTTAGATCAATGGTGCCCAGCCTTGGATCTTCAGATGTTCTTGGACTAAAACTCCCAGAAACCTTCACCACTAGAATTTCTGGGAGTTGTAGTCCAAGAACATCTCGGGACCCAAGACTGGGAACCACTGGTTTAGGTAAAAGAAGTAAAGTGTGTGTTAGTTGCAGGAGGCTTTTTAAGTAACGAGGACTGGGCGGGACGGGGGGAATAGATATTACTTTGCAATTGCAATGTGTTGTACATGAAGAAACCTAAGCTAACTTGAAGAAATGAATCTGTAAGACATTTCATTATTACTTTTGAGCCAAAGCTGGATTTTTTTTAAAAAAAAAAAATGGATACAGAAAGAATGCAGCCCTCAAGATTCCAGTCTGCCAGCTGCTCTCCAGCTCTCACCTTTTCCTCTGCCCAGCCCCCATGACATTACTTTCCAAATACCACAGCAAGGCTGAGAAGAGACCTTTCCACAGTTCCTTCCTATGGATGGAAATTTTCTTGCCCCCTTCTTCCTACATCCCCATTTCTCATGTGTGGAGTGGCTCCTCTGGACAATGGGCCTTTCTCATGCCTTTTCTGGGATGTGTGCCATGATAATTTTCTAAAATAAATAAATCTCAGCACAATTTATTCCTCCTGTACACAGCCATAGCATTTTCCTAGTCCAAAAATCTGGTGGAACTGTTGTAATATATTTTATACTTCAATAAATGCTGCAATAACAAAACTTCATTTACTGAGGTAAACTTCATTTACTGAGGTAATGTCCAATCAAGTGTAATGTAATTTGTGGCCTTATCTTCTGTGTTTACTGTCTTCAGTGGATCATGCTGCTACTTGAAGTACACAAAGTACTGCACTCTCTGTCTTTCCATTCCTTATTGTTAAATTTAATTCCTTATGTACAGTTCTTCTGCTGAACCACTGTACTTCTTAGTGTTATCCACAACCAACATGGATGTGTAGCACAGCAGGTAGAGACAACTGTATTCTTTTGGGACAGTTTTGAAGTGCAAATACAGGGTACTGGAGTTTTATACTATGGAAATTTCTCCATTTGCAGCTTAACACCGGTTCCATTGCATTTGAACTGGTTCTGCTCAAAGGAATTTTTAAATTAGTCAGTGTCTCTCCACCACCACCAAGCTGAGTGATGCAGCTTTTTGCTGCTGTGTTCTCTCCATCATCTATTCAGCCTCCCATGCGTGAAAGGGAAACAAATTATATGAAAGTATTTCAGTCATACTCATTGTTCTGCTGTGCGCTATTCAATAGCTTGAAATTATTTTGAGAATGTTTAGAGTATTGATGTCCGTTTTCCAAACGGAAAACTGTTTCACACATCTCTGCTTTTAAAGAAGGAAACATTTCCATCGTATCTTTCCAGAACACGGCTCTGAATTGGCACTTTTCTCTTCAGGTTCTTATTATGGAAGGTCAGTGGAGGCATTTTAATGGCATTTCTACCAGAGAATGGAACATTTTGAGAATGATAAGAATAGGAGAAGTCCCAGTATTAGTCTTCAAGGACAACTGTGAATAATGTCACAAAAGGTAAAGGTCAGAGGCTAATCCATCCTAAAAGTAATTTGTGGATCATATTTAAATTACTTGAAATGCTTGGTTGAAAAAGTCACTGCATTCCATTTGCACAACAAGGTCTCTTTTTTTCCTGACATAATCTGACAGCAGTGCATAGTTCTGAGACATTCGCCATTACCTTTCACACTAAAATGTTTAAAAGCCCTTTTCTAAAACAAATGCTCTTTAACAGTTATCATGGAGACTGAAAGAGAAGGAGAAATGACAAGACATCGCTGGAAGCAATTTGTTGTCGATTACAAAAGGTGTGACCTCTTTTCCATTCGTACCGAATCATTCAATTCTCAGCCACCCATATCCACCACCAGCAAGAAAGAAAGCATGCTACATTTCCAGACAACACTAAATTTACTGCCCAGTGCCCGATTTGCATGAAACTTCAAAGAAGAGCTCAATTAATAACCTTAGAGCGTCTTCAACTTCATATTCCCTCTGTGCCCTAATCTTATTATGTGTGCTATTTGGGATAGCCTAAAAAGAATTGTAGCTAGATAGATAGCTCAGTGGTTTAGGTAGCTGGCTGCCAGGGAGTTTGATTCTCCACTGTGCCTCCTGCAAGTAAACCCAGCAACCTGAATATTATGCCTTTAAGGGGTTTGGATGGGAGGGAATTTGGGGTGAATATCAATCACAGTAGCAGCCAGTTGTTCCCTCTCTACTCCAGATTCCTTTCCCTGCCTTTCTATTCAGTCAGAGCTCAGTGTCAGTTGGAGTCAGTTAGCAATGTCAGTATTCTGCGAGTGTCAGGGTCTGAGTGAAATATTTATGTAACCAGTCAATTAAACAAAATAATGAAGTTAACCAATTAATATCCAAAACTATGTAACAAGTAAATATGTTTTATTCGTCATTCTGACATATATGAAGATTTGTAAGTAAAATGGAAACTTTTTTTTATTTTCTCTCAACACTAGAGTCTGTGATTGAATTTATTGAGGCTATATTGCCAGTTGAGGAAAATCTAAGTAAAATCTAAACTATACAATAAGGGGTGGTATAACTGAGGCAGACTTGTAATTGTAATAAACTGCTCTGTAGGTCCCTGTCTGGATTTTTTTCTCCACTACATAGCTGGAGGTTTTAAGCCAGCAGTTTCCACAGTCTGCCAATACTACAGCTGGTGGCCATACTAACTGGGATATTCTGGGATGTATTTTCTAAAGATGTGTCTTGTCCAGACTGTGATCTTTCCTCAGTTTATTGCTTGACTTTTATTTTGATGTTTTGTGCAATTAGGGAAGGAGGAATTCATAACCAATTTCTGCTTTATGAAATTGAATTCTGTTTTGCTTGCTGTCCAAATGCCGTCTGGATTGGTGGTAAATGCAAATTAAGGTCAGTATGTAAAATAGTGTCATTCTAGTGTGTGTTACACTTACACATGCTCTCTCCCTTTCATGCATATATACACAATCTGATTTTGATTCTTAATTTCTCAGTTGAAGAATGTGTGGTAGTACAGTAGAGAGGAAATGGGCAGCCAGTCCTAAAATTCAGGTCCAGCAGTGCACCACAAAGACCTTCAATGTTTTGCATGTCAACCTTGTCAACATATGCCTGTTTATACTCTATAGGCACCAAAGCAGAATTAACAAACAAGATCACCTCATGGAAAACAGATGGGGAATAAACATGGACTGGAGTTTGCAAAACATTAATTCCTGTCAGATTGGAAGAGAGATTTTCTGCTGCATCAATTGAATCTTTATATTGGAAAGTAATAGATGTGTCTTCTGAATACAAAGGATCTATTGCTCAGTGAGGTGCTTCTTATCTCTGCCTGCTTCAAAATCATCTTACATACTTTCTCTTGCTGAATATGTCAGGAGGCTGTAAGATCCTTATATGTCAGAATATCAAAGATGGCTCTGAAGAAGCATAATTACAGTGGTAAAACCATTATATAATTTTCCAACCACCGAGCATTAAGTAACTTTATTCATCCAAGTAGACAGATTCCTCTTGCCCTCAGTCTGTAAATCTCTTTTTATACTATAATCCAAAGTGCAGTTTGCATGTGCAGTAAAATTCTCTGTTTGTCCTGTATGTTTGAATCATACCCTATTCTGCTTTTGATTCTGTGTTTCTCTTGCAGACTTTGGTTGACTGTTGAATGAAGTGGTGGTATGCGTGAAAGTCCCTTCAGAGATAAATCACTAGAGGGAATACTTCCAATGTCAACTCAAACGTAAGTTCCAGAGCAAAGTAGTGGTTGTTAGATGGTTAATGTGGTTCAAGTCCCCACTGAGTGATGGGGAGACCTTGAGACAGTCACTCTCTCTTGGCTGAACTTCCCTCATACTGTTGTTGTGAGAATAGAGAAGGAAGAAGGAGAGGTACACTACCATAATCTTACTGGAGGAGAAGCAGACTATAAATGTAAATTATTATTATTATTATTATTATTATTATTATTATTATTATTATTATTATTATTATTATTATTATTATTATTATTATTATTATTATTATTATTATTATTATTGTAACGAACCTTTTTCTATTGGGTCAAGTCATGTATTCAACGGTGTTTGCCCACCAAGCTGGGCAAAATGGTCCCATTTTTTATATTTGAGGAGTAGAGTAAAAAGTGCCTCCCACAAGGCTGTGAAGTTTTTCTGTGTGAATTAGAAATAGTCCTTGCAGTTATGGTAAGGACACCCCTAAAGGCAGGCCTTCATACCCAATACAGAAAAACAGCAAAATTGCTTCCTTGCCATGGAGGAGGAATAGAAAAAGTCAAGATCAGGGCAGTGAATAATGCACTCTTACAGCTTACCTAGACAGAGCATTTGTTCATGCAGAAGTACTCCATTTGTCACTGATGCTTTCGGTATTTTTTCACATCATTCAGATTAAGCAAGTTTTTCTTGTGTGGCTGTTCAGGAGTTTTTTCACCCTCTGACGGGCATGGTTTATATTGTTCCAAAAGGTAGACATTAGCATTCTGGCACTACCTCATAGAGTACATTTCCATGTCAAGGAAATAATCTTTTACTTAGCACTTTCTATCTTTCTCTCTCTTTCTGTGTCTTTAAGAAAGTTCCAGAAGTGAAACTCCATCAGGAAAGAAAATTTCTATGGATTCCCCAGCCCGCAAATAATTTTGTGGAGAAGTGGTTTTTAAAGACATGGCGAAAAGCAATGCAGTTTGGCCATAAACCCCGGTGAGCCCCATTCTTTTCCACAACCAACACAACTAATTGGGGTGAAATTTTGAATAAACCCTTAGTAAGATAAACAAAACCCAAAAGTGAACAAAAATCCTTACTTTCCTTATTTGTGAAGTGCAAGTTTCTTGTAGGCCTTCTCTAAACTTAAATAGCAAGGACCCTTTGGATTCATAAAGGCATGAACATTCTCACCTCATAAAACTCAAATAAACTTGAATCCACTGTATAAGTGAGAAACCAAACCATGGTTGGGTGTAGCAGGTACAACAGCAATTCCCAAAGTATGTGCTAGAGTACTCAGCAATTGACGCAAAGCACATGTTAATTAAAGACACACATGATATATAAATAAGGCGGCTTTCTGTAGAGTCTTGTATATAACCAGAGTTGGTTTTGGCAAAATCCTCACCTCTGCTCAACTGAAAAAGTGAGTCGACTGAATAACATTCACTGAAAAAGTGAATGTTTATTACTTTTTCTGCAAACTCAAGTCCTAAATTTCAAGTCTTGAAACCTCTTTCCATTTGTATCTTCAAATTGCCAGGTTTGCCAGGATATTGATGTTACTAAGACCTTAAATGTAATTCCACCACTCCGATCCCCACACGTCCCATTCCTGTCTCGCACCATGTACCCTCTACATAAACCAGTGGCTCAGATATTGTGCTGCATGTATCTGAAGAAGTGGATTAATCCATGAAAGGTCACAGTGAAATATATGAGTCAGTTTTAAAGGCAGATGGAGGTAGTGTAAATCTGCCCTCTTTCTTTTCCTTCCTTCCTTCCTTCCTTCCTTCCTTCCTTCCTTCCTTCCTTCCTTCCTTCCTTCCTTCCTTTAAATCCATCCTCCAGGCCATTTGTGTTCTGACTTCTATTACATGGGTATGGTTCCATTTAACCAAAGTGCAAGGTGCTTGCATTTTTCAATATGTCTCACACATCTATTTTGAACAATTAACTGCATTTCTTTGGGCTGCCTGCTTTTATTTATTTATTTATTTCATTTATACCCCGCCTATCTGGTCAATTGTGACAACTCTAGGCGGCTTACAACACATACTATAAACAATTAAACAAATAACATACACATAACATAATTTGCATAAATAAAAAGAAATAAAGTTTTTTCCCAAAGATGGCAAGAAACAAGGTGTATTGCAGTGGAAAAAGAAAAAAGAGTAATTAGGAGTTAACTGGAAAGGGGGAAGGCCTGCCTAAACATCCATGTTTTCAGTTGTTTCTTGAAAATACCCAGCGAGGGAGCTGCGCGAATCTCAGGAGGTAAGCTGTTCCAGAGGCGAGGAGCCACCGCCGAGAAGGCCCAGTTTCTTGTTTTTTCCTTCCGGGCCTCCCTCGGCGTCAGGCTCCTCAACCTCACCTCCTGACTCGCGCGAGTGACACGGGTAGAATTGGGTGGGAGTAAGTGTTCCGACAAGTATCGAGGCCCTAAACTATTTAGGGCTTTAAACGTAAGCATCAAAACTTTGAAGTCAACGCGAAACCGAATGGGCAGGCCTTCCCAAATTGGTTGTCTTAACATTCATTTTTAGACTGTGTTCTTTACTTACTTCATTGACTTTATTGAGTAATCTTTGCAGATCATCTAAATTGTCCGTTGGTAATACTGTAGTGTTGTATATTGGATGTTGTTGATAACTCATCCACTGACAAAGGTACCCTGATTTGAATCAGTAAGGGCTTTTCTACACATGGTTCTGGGCTACAAATTGAAAAACAGTGGCAAAAATGTATATGCTTGTATTCTACATCCAAACTTCAACTTTCACTGCATTTTTTTTTTTGGTCACCAGTACGGGTTTCCAATTGTACAAACATCTCTTGAACCAAAATCTTTTCCCACTAAGAGATCTTTGTTTAAGAGTCCTTTAAATCCCAGCCATTTCAAACCTACTAATTAAATCAGAGGTGGGATATTTTTGGCCTTTCAGATATTTGGATGACAGATGACACAATCAATAATCAAAGTATTCCCACCCCTGCTTTCAATGGTAAGTTTCTTGTGACAGATATTGATTGTCTATATGTTTTCACTTATTCCTAATTGCTAAGCTTTTATATTTATAAATAATGCTACAAGAGGACTGTCAGAGATCAAGGAAAGTACCCACTAACATGCTACTAGTATTAGGCATCCTTCAGTCTCGAAAGACTATGGTAACGTGCTCTGTATGGAGGACTTGGAACAGCGTCTAGTGTGGCTGAGAAGGCCAATTCGAGAGTGACAATCCCTTCCACACTGAAGACAAATACAATCTGCCCCCTGTCCAGCTCCCTGATTTTGCTGCTTCCGTGACTGCCTCTTTGCCTCGGTCTGCTGGACAAGGGTCTCTTCAAATTGGGAGAGGCTGTGATGCAACGCCTGCCTCCAGGCTGAACGCTCAGATGTCAGGGTTTCCCATCTGTTGAGGTCCATTCCTAAGGCCTTCAGATCCCGCTTGCAGCTGTCCTTGTATCGCAGCTGTGGTCTCCCTCTGGGGCGATTTCCCTCCACTAATTCTCCATACAGGAGATCTTTTGGAATCCAACCATCAGCCATTCTCACGACATGCCCAAGCCAACGTAGACGTCACTGTTTCAGTAATGTATACATGCTAAAAATTCCAGGTCGTTCTAGGACTACTCTATTTGGAACTTTGTCCTGCCAGGTGATACCAAAAATGCGTCGGAGGCAACGCATATGGAAGGTGTTCAGCTTCCTCTCCTGCCGTGCACAAAGGGTCCAGGACTCACTGCAGTACAGGAGTGTGCTCAGGACACAGGCTCTATAGACCTGGATCTTGGTATATGTCGTCAGCTTCTTATTGAGCCATACTCTCTTTGTGAGTCTAGAGAACATGGTAGCTGCTTTGCCAATGCGTTTATCCAGCTCGACATCTAGAGAGAGAGTGTCAGAGATCGTTGAGCCAAGGTACACAAAGTCATGAACAACCTCCAATTCTTGTGTGGAGATGGTAATAGAGGGAGGTGAGTCCACGCCCTGGCCCATGACTTGTGTTTTCTTCAGGCTGATGGTTAGTCCAAAGTCTTGGCAGGCCTTGCTAAAACGATTCATGAGTTGTTGGAGGTCTTCAGCAGAGTGGGCAACAATGGCTGCATCATCGGCGAAGAGGAAGTCCCGCATGCATTTCAGCTGGACTTTGGTCCTCGCTCTCAATCTAGAGAGATTAAAGAGCTTTCCGTCTGATCTAGTCCAGAGATAGACACCTTCTGTTGCAGTTCCAAAGGCGTGCTTCAGCATGACAGAAAAAAAGATCCCAAAAAGGGTTGGTGCGAGGACACAGCCCTGTTTCACTCCGCTTCGGATGTCAAAGGGATCTGATGTTGAACCATCAAAAACTACAGTGCCTTTCATTCCCTCATGGAAGGACCTGATGATGTTAAGGAGTCGAGGTGGACATCCAATCTTGGGAAGTATTTTAAAAAGGCCATCCCTGCTAACCAAATCAAAGGCCTTTGTGAGATCTATGAAGGCCACAAAGAGTGGCTGTTGTTCCCTGCATTTCTCCTGCAACTGTCTGAGGGAGAATACCATGTCAGTGGTGGATCTATTAGCTCGAAATCCACACTGTGATTCTGGATAGACTCTGTCTGTGAGCACCTGGAGCCTCTTCAGCACAACATGGGCAAGCAGCTTCCCTACAACGCTGAGAAGAGAGATGCCACAATAGTTATTGCAGTCGCCCCTGTCTCCTTTGTTCTTGTACAATGTGACGATGTTTGCATCCTTCATGTCCTGTGGTACTCCACCTTCCCTCCAGCAAAGACGAAAGACTTCATACAGTTCAGTGGATATGATCTCTTTACAGCACTTCAGCACTTCAACAGGGATGTTATCCTTTCCAGGTGCCTTGCCGGAGGCGAGGGAATCCAAGGCCACTTTTATTTCTGCTAAGGTTGGTTCGCTGTCCAACTCTTCCAAGACAGGCAGGCACTCAATGTTATTTAATGCTTCTTCGGTTACTACATTCTCTCTGGAATATAGCTCATAGTAGTGCTGCACCCAGCGGTCCATCTGCTGTGCTCGGTCCTGGATGATCACGCCTGTAGCAGACTTCAAGGGAGCAGATTTCTTCTGTATTGGACCTAAAGCCTGCTTGATACCGTCATACATTCCTTTGATGTTACCTGTGTCCACTGCTATCTGTACCTGAGAGCAGAGCTGAAGCCAATAATTGTTGGAACATCTCCTGGCAGCCTGTTGGACTTGGCTACGAGCAGCTCGAAGAGCTTGCAAGTTGTACTCGCTAGGACAGGCTTTGTATGCTGCTAGAGCTCTCCTCTTATCCTCGATGGCTGGCATCAACTCCTCCGAATGGGCTTCGAACCAGTCGGCCGTCTTTTTGGTCTTCTTGCCAAATGTGGACAAGGCGGTGTTATACACAGCGTTCTTAAAATGTTCCCATCGTTCAGGTGCATTTGCATCAGCCGGGCCTGGAAGGGTTTCCTCAAGCGCTTGGGCAAATTCCTTCACTTTTCTTTGATCGCGAGTCTTGCTGATGTCAATACGTGGTCTTCCTTCCTTTTTCGTGTGATATAATCTCTTTGTTCGCAGTTTTACTCTACTGCACACCAGGGAGTGATCAGTATCGCTATCAGCACTCTGGTAGCTGCGTGTGATCATAATACTAGGAAGGCTAGAACGTCTAGTGAGGATCAAATCAAGCTGATGCCAATGCTTGGATCTTGGATGTCTCCAGGAAACTCTGTGTTGAAGCTTCGTATTAAAGAATGTGTTCCTGATGCAAAGACCATAATAACAGCAAAACTCCAGCAAGCGTTGGCCATTTTTGTTCATCTTTCCAATGCCAAAACGGCCTAGACAAGTGGGCCAAGAATTGTGATCAGCACCAACTCTAGTGTTAAAGTCTCCGAGAATGAACAGTGCCTCTCTTTCAGGGACTTTTTTGATAGTAGCTGCCAGATCGTCGTAGAATTTGTCTTTCACTTCTGTAGTGGATGACAGTGTTGGTGCATATGCACTAATGAGGGTGACCAGTTCCGCTGATGAGTGGAGCTGCAGAGACAGGATTCTTTCACTCCCCACAGTAGGTGGAACAATGGATCTCAGAAGAGTATTTCTGACTGCAAAGCCAACACCATATTCCCTGGTCTCATTCAATGGTTTTCCCTGCCAGAAGAATGAGAAGTTTTTTTCTTTGACAGATCCCGAGTCTGGCAATCTCGTCTCTTGAAGGGCAACAATGTCCATCTGCAGTCTACTCAGTTCCATGTCGATGACAGCTGTCTTGCGCACATCGTCTATTTCCTGCAGGTCGTCAGAAAAGCCATGGTCAGAAAAGCCAGGGGTCATTGTCCGTACATTCCAGGTGCCCAGCTTTAGGGCAGAAGTTTTCTTATGATTGTTGCATTGTGCAGGGTTATCGATCTGCTTGTCGGCTTTCACCCTAAACCCCACGCACCCCGTGAGGTTAACAGATCGTGGCGAGGTAGCACCTTACTGGCTGGGGGCTGCCCAGCTTAAGGCGGGCGGTATCTACCTAGTGAGGTGCAATGACCTCTTCCACTGTCAGAAGTAGCCCCTGGCGTCATGCTCTACGCCAATCGAGCAAAGACTTATAACCGGTAACTGCTACTTCCCGTGTTGTTTCGACGCTGTATGCGAAGCTGGAGTGTCCTCTCCAGAGCACGAAGCCTGGGTAAAATAATATGGAGGATAGGCTGTTACCCAAGCAGCAAATCCCCCCTCTCCACGTCACTGAGATAGTCCAGTGGAAAGGCAAGAGCCAATACAACTGGTTCCAGCGACGTCGCAGGAGTTGCCAGAACGACACAAACTGCCTCCGGGACTCCGGCTCCGGGTTTTGCCTCGAGGTTAACTCCTGAAGCCTTTTCCATCAGTGGATATAGCCACAAGGCAGTGGAGGTTTGAGATCGGAGTTTTCCTTCTCCTAGATGGGCTGCCTTCCAGGGCTGACGAGCCCCACCTACCCGGCAAGAGGACTGTCAGAGATCAAGGAAAGTACCCACTAACGTGCTACTACTGGCCCACAATATGGGGAGCATGAAACAATGTTAGCTATTCCAAATAAAAACACGTCCATGAATCCTTACGATTCATCTGTGCCTGTGTCAATAAACATACAGCTAAACACAATATAGTATAGGATGTGCAATTAGCCACCACACACAGAAATAATGGGATGTTCACACCTCCTCCTTTCAACCCTCTCCAGCTGTTGAAAACATGTTCTAGAGGATTTTCTCAATCTTCAGAGAAGATTTGGAGGGTGTTATAGTGGAGAGGGAAAATTGTGCACCCTTTATACCAGTGTCCACGTGTAGTGTTTGTGGCTGTTTAGGACTGAACACAGCCCAAAAGCTTCCGTTCTTTGGATTTGCTGTATAATAACTGGGAAAAAGTAAAAATATTTTGAGTACTGTGCTAACATTCTAATGGTTGGTACATAGTATTTCAATTCAGCTGAACAAGCACTTCATTTGACAAGCGTTTCAGAATTTCCAGAGGCCAGTTCACCTGATCAAACAGTTCCTCATTTACCACACAGTAGCTCAGTTGTTTCTCAAGCCCTTCAGATAAATCCAGGGTAGCTCTTTTAAGTGAAACTATACGACTTACTAATATAGTATAAGGCAAGCATATCCAATGGGAAAAATTAATGAGCAAGAGTTGTTATGAATGACATAATCTGCCAGTTCTGTGCATCAACTTTGAGACATTTTTCTTGAGTTAAAAACTGACAGTTATAAAAGTCATTAATAAATGCCCTATTTCCTAATTGTCCGCTTTTATGCTAAGTGCTTTATGTAGGTTCTCATTCATCTTTGAAATCTAGTGATGGCTAATGCCCACATGTTAATGCTGGAAAAGGCAGAGACATTCTACTAATGTCCATATAAGAGATGGATGGATGGATGGATGAACACACTAACACACACACACACACACACACACACACACACACATATCACATCACATCACATCACATCACAATATTCTATACCCACAGTGACTGATCAGATGGTTGGAGAAAGGCCACAATATAAATAGGGGCATAGTAGCTCCCTCCAGCTTGTGTTTCATAACCACTAATACTGAAAGTCAAATTACTTTTAATACTATTACTATTAGTACTAGGTACTATTTAGCTATCAAGACTAGCAGATTTATGCAAGATGAGTCTGTCAAAATCTCCTTTTAAAGACACTTGTGTTGGTAGCCATTGCTACCAACATCTTCCTTTTTGAACACAAACTGTCATCAGTAAGTATCAGTAAGTGATTTTTAAAATCATGGATGTGAGAAATTGATTTTCAGATTAATGATAAATCTGTCATCTGTGCATTGCTTGATCTTAACCCACTGATTTGGTTAAATGGAGATAAGAGAAATCTTTATTTGTATCAGAGCGCTGAAGAAACACTGCAACACTTCTGGAAGCGAAGGATTGGATGGCTGTGCACTGTTGCCCAGGGGATGCCCGACTGTGCTGGCAATGCTTTTCCACTCTTCGGGGTAGACTCCTTCTATGTGCCCCATAAACAGCACTGTTCTACAGTACAAAAGTGTGGAAAATGGAATAGAAGGAATTGTGTCAGTTTTCCAAATTGTTATAAAAGAAAAACTTTTTATCTTAGACATCTGAATGTCAGAATTTGTCAAAAAGTTGGTTCTTCTAGTAATAAAAATATAAGTAAACACTGATTTTGAACTGGGTCAGTACTACAGGCTTACTCTGTGAAGTTGCTTTTCTAGTTCTGTTACAGATAGCCATCTTCGCCACCTTTGGCCTGATTGCTTCCAATTTTTATTACACAGTAATGTAAAGACAATTGAAGGCTGTATCATAACCTCTTGTGCCAGCTAGCTTAGGTCTTAAAAAGCATCATCAAGCTTGCTTGCTTGCTTGTTTCTAAAATGTATATACTTAATCATATCGGAGGTTTCAGAGCAGTTTACAATTTGCAGTAAATAATCAAATGGTTTTTCCAGTAGCGATGTATGGAGCTGGACCATAAAGAAGGCTGACCGCCGAAGAATTGATGCTTTTGAATTGTGGTGCTGGAGGAGACTCTTGAGAGTCCCCTGGACTGCAAGGAGAACAAACCTATCCATTCTAAAGGAAATCAACCCTGAGTGCTCACTGGAAGGACAGATCCTGAAGCTGAGGCTCCAATACTTTGGCCATCTCATGAGAAGAGAAGACTCCCTGGAAAAGACCCTGATGTTGGGAAAGTGTGAAGGCAAGAGGAGAAGGGGACGACAGAGGACGAGATGGTTGGACAGTGTCATGGAAGCTACCAACATGAATTTGACCCAACTCTGGGAGGCAGTGGAAGACAGGAGGGCCTGGCGTGCTCTGGTCCATGGGGTCATGAAGAGTCGGACACGACTTAACGATTAAACAACAACAACAACAAATCAAATGATAAAAATTGTTACATTAGTGCAGCTGTGACAAGAATATGTTAATCAGGAAATGCTTATCGGGGGGAGATCTTCAGCAAGAGGTTAAAACAAAGAAATGGAAGCACATGCCTAGCTTCAGTTGGAAGGGAACTCTGCAAGATTAAAGCTGATACATGAAAAGTCTAAGTTTGGGGTGACCTCTGCCAACTCCCGTGTGTCTCCACTGCTAATCCATGTAGAATCACCAGGACACCCTCTTCAGATTCCCTAATAATTGATCAGAAGGATAATAAAGAAGACGTATTGTCAAGTATCCTGATTCTAACTTGTTTAGGGCTTTTAACTCATACCTCCAATTTGGCCCAATAGCAAATAGACAGTAAATGAAGACCCTTCAAAAAGGTATTACATTCTGGGCAGTTACATTCTATATTAGCTACAGCTCTGCATCAGTCTCAAGAGTAGCACATTGCAGCAACCCAACAGCTGTTCCACTAATACTGTAGCCAGACTGTCCTTCAAGTTGGGTTATCTTAGCTAACACACCAGGAAAAGCAAGAAAAAAATATCCTGAACAACTAGAATCAGACAAGTCTCCGGCAATGGAGAATAATCTAGGTATATACAAAAAGACCTAGAGCACCACTGTCTTGCTGTTCCAGAGGGTGTGCAAGCTTATCAAGAACTAATAATTAGCCTATTGCCTAGACATTGGGACCACCCACCCAACCAGTCTTCAGCTTAGTGAGATTCAAGGGCAATTGACTGAGGCTCATCTGGACCATTACTGAGTACAAAAACCAGTCAAGGACTCTCATGGCTGTACCAGATGCAGATATTACAGAGAAGCAAAGCTACAAGTCATCAGTGATGGATGATTCTGACCCAAAAACCCCAAATAATGACTTCAGAGAGCTTTAAACAGATATCAAATTACAGTGGTGTCAAAGTTGTACTCTGAAACCCCACAGCTAAAAGCCAAATGGCCAAGGAGTTGTTAACCAATTAAATTCACAGTCATATGTATTAAAAGCAATCGACAGCATCAGAATTTGAATCAATATCCAGCTGAATTCTCAAAATTACAGATACATCAGTGATTCTGCTGAATTTCCACAAATATCAAAGACTATCATGTAGAAAAAACAGAAAGGTCTGTGGAAATATAGAGACATATTAAAATTTACCCATTTCCCCTCTCTCCTCTGGCTTTTTTGTTTGGTTACGAAATTCATGTTTGTTCATATTTGGTTTTCTTTCTCTTTCAATATGCTCTGACTGTCTGTAACTCTTCCTAGCATGCTTTATTGGCTCATGTAGTATTATAAAAATTCAAAAAATATAGTATTCTCCCAAAGTGTAATGTAAAAATGCACAGTTCAGATAGAAAGGCCTTCTAAAAACCTTTTTGTATTGTTTCTTCTACAGCTTATTGCCATGGTGATTCTCTCTCTTGTTTTATATTTGCTTGTTTGTGAATGACGATTTTGGTAATGAGATGGTGAAATCTCAATGGATGTCGTTTTGCAAATCCTAAATTGTTTTTTTAATATGGAAACAAGACAATCCCATTTCATTTTTATAGCCTCCCTCCAAACTAATGAAAGCTACAGTTTTCTTCTCTCTCTCTCTCTCTCTCTCTCACTTCTGTGCACATAGGGAATATAATGCTTTACATATTGTTTTATCATCTGCTTTCAACATGTCACATACAATAGTTTTTCCTGCAAACAATTTATTATTACAACTAACATGATTATTGTTACAAATGTCAATTCTATATCGCATGAATTAAGAATTGTGTGCTATATGACTCCATAATACCATTGTTTCCTTCATCATAATGTATTAGCCTCATAATTAGTTCTGAATTAGCACCATTTTGGGAAAAGCTCCAGGTCTTTAGAAATTAAAGTAAGCAATTGCAAGAAATATTTGCTTTCTTAGTAAAAATATGCAAGAAGGATAGTCAAGACAAATATTCTTGAAGCACACAGAATAGCATTAATCCTAATTACTTGTGTTGAGAAGCACTGTTCCTCTATTTCTTTCATGTCTCAAGGGAAAAGTATGCCATTGAATCCAAAAGAGCCCTTCAAGTTATATTAGCACAGAAGGAATACAACCACATCTCACCTGTTCTTGGTTCTGCCTCCCCATCGCAGCAAACATAGAACAAATCATGCGGTCATCTTTTGGGGATCTCTAGCAGTGGTACTCTGTGGAATTTCTGTGCAGTGTACGTGTACTTAAACATTTGCTTTAAAAAGCCAGGAAATCCAATCCTTTAAAAAACCCAAACCCTTTTCTGTTTCTGAATATGGGACGTTGTTTCTGTATCCACAATTTTAAAAGCCAGGAAATGGCCTAGTATTGCTTTGCAATACCTTGTCTGTATTATCAGCAGGAAAAAGGATGCCAAGCTTTACATAGCAAAGGGGAGCCTGAATATTGACAGCACCTATGTCAGCAGTCAAGATGATCTACAGGATCCCCTCTTGTGCACACTACTGTTCACAAAGAGACACCAAGCAAGGAAAAATTCCCAAACCTGACTCCTTTTAGCCACTTCTCATCCAAATACAAAGCAATTTTTGTGGTTGTTTTTCAACAAAGTATCTATTATCTACGTATAATCATAGAAATCCCAGCCAGTATGGGATTGTATTTATTACATATTGTTCTGTGTCTTGTTTTTAAAGCAGCTGTGGAGAGGCTTGATCAGGATGAGTATTAAGATCTTTCCCTATTGTCACATGGCTCCAATAAAAATCCCCTTCAGGAGCTGGTACTTGCCATGGGAGAGAGAAAGCTCCTATATGTTATGGGAAGAAATTTGTTATTGGCATCAATAACAAGTTGCTGTATGTTACAAATACCAGATTTCAAGCATGGTTACCCTAGGGAAATAAAACTCATATTTGAATCAGGCTTAGCATGTTTTAAATCAGTTTTTTAAAGACAATGTACATGGAAGTGTGGATTGTTTTGGCAGGGAGTCATGTTATTTAGATCAGAAGTGAGGTATTTTACACTTCTGCCAGAGGTTAATTTATTTCAACTTGGATGTTGAATCATTTTAGCATGTGTGAATGTCTCTATCAGAGTACATTGTGTCTGTGGGGGAATGCCACACATTGGTGTGCCTTCCATGCTCCCTCTCTTTTTGCACCTCTGTGTATGTTTGTGTGTGTGTGTGTGTGTCTCCCTCCTTCACAAGCCTAAAAGTGCCAATCTAGTCAAAATGCCCACCAAAATATCTAGTCAGTTTCAGCGCCCCCTCCTTCACAAGCCTTTTCAGTTTCATCCCAGGTACTGTGTCTCCCTCTTCTTCTCTTCTTGTGTGTGTGAGAGAGAGAGCGCACACATGCCTGTTTGTCTGTCTGTCTAAGTACACATGTACTGGGCTGCAGGGAAGGCTCTGTTTTAATTTTTTTCCCTATCTGTCATTCCGTTGTAGTGCTATTTCAGTTTGCAAGAAATAAACACATTAAAAATAACACCACAGCAGTAGTGGCTAGTGGCTGTGAGAGGCAGCCAGTGCGAGGGTGGATGGGCTCAGGACAAAGCCTCAAAGGCAATTATTCTAAAAGCCCACATAGCTCCCTCATCCAATATGCAACAGAGTTTTAAAATAGATTAAAAATTTTCCCATGAGGACACAGACACCAACCCAAATACCACTTATGTAACTACTGTGTGACTTTAAACCAAATTCAAAAATCCTGATACCTCACTCAATTTATTTCAATCATGTAACCATGCCCTTAGCTAGAGATGTAAAATAATCTTGCTATTTTGGATGAGACAGGCTTCTTCAATGTAATGAGACAGCCACCTGAGGAGGGTTGTCGAGCCCTCCTAAGAGAACTTATGTGCAGTATGAGAATAAAACACCCAATATTTGTTGTTCATTGTGCAAAATGTTTCAGGACAAGGATAGTGCCTGTTCCTTTTTTTGAAGCTAAGCAAGCAAAATATCCAAGACCAAAGACAGGCTGATTGATGGCACGTGCGCGCGCGCGCACGCACGCACGCACGCACGCACGCACGCACACACACACACACACACACACACACACACACACACACAATCTGTTGTTATTACATTTGCTATAGCTCTTCTCAAAGTATGCATTTCACAAGATATCAAAAACAATGTTCAAAATGTGCCAAGTCTCTCCAAGGCCCATAAAAAATCTGGCAGCAAGGTTTGTGTATGTGCATTTTCTCATTTACCTAAGGAGGATGAATTAAGTCAGGATTTATTTCTTCATTTTGTCAGAACATGGTCCAAAGGGAAGGAAAATACATTTTTATTCAGCAGTGTATGCATGGAGTGTGGATTATTTGGGGCTCAATTATATGGATGCAAGGAGGGATATATTGTTATTAAATTTATGTAATGCTTCTAGTGTATTTATTGTAGAAGTATATGTGTATTACGCTATAAACAAACTCTCAAGAAATTATAGACTGAATTACTTCAGAAAGGAACAAATTTGAAATCCACCCCAGCAGGTTAAAGCTTCCCCCATATTCACAATCTAAAATGGGAGGGGTGTGGGGGGTCATATAACCTTTGTTTGATCACCAAACCAATACTCAGTGAAACTCTTAACTAGAATTTTTTTTAGTGAGGTTCACCAAGATCTAAAGAACCACTTCTGTAGTTCCCAAATGCTTGAGTGTTCCTTTCCAGCAGCTCCACAGCTCCCAGGATATATCACATAGTGCTTTAAGAAGTTACCTTAAAAGTCGCTTTCTATGTGGAAGAAGACTGATAGTTGGAAACTACATCCTTAAAAGCCACCCTTGGCTATATAAAACTGGCTGTGGGAAGGTATACACGCACATGTGCATGCATGAAATGTACTTCAAAAAACAAAATGCATATATATGAAATATACTTCAGAAGACATTATTTGATTGATTGCCTATTTAGCTCAGTAGAGATGAAATAAATTAGACTTGGTCCTTATAGACCTCTAGATTTTAAGCATTTAAAAAGGCAGTCATAGAATAACTCATAATATATTTATAAATGAAATGAGTTGGTCTATGATTACTGTATTTGTTTCTTGAATTGAGGTTTGAATTATGTTATGTTATACTTTTTATGTTAGCACAGAGAGAACATCTTTTGTAATTCTGTCCACGTTCATTCTGAAATGTGCGCATCGCAGTTGAAAGTAGTGAATAAGGATGAGAATCAATCACATTTCTTGCTGTGACCAAGAATTTATTGACATTTGAAAAGGAAAAGGAGAATACTCAGGAGGCCATTTTTTCATGACAATGTTTAATGTTTCATGGATTTACTACAAACATCTGCCTGCCAGGTAAATACTTGTGCTGTTTGGTGCTGAGATGATCATAAAGGGGCCGTCTGAGCAGAGAAGAGAGAAGTATTGATTGAATAGTCAAGGTGCCGTTCAGGCCAGTGAACCTACTGTTGTTGATTGAGAAATTAGTTCTCCCTGAAGGATAGTGAAGGACAAGTGAAAATGGTTCTTCAATTATGCAAAGGTTTTGTCAGGTGGTAAGAAAAAAAATGGGTGAGGAGGCTGAAAGAGCTGATTGTTAAGACTTTAGCAGAATGTAAATGACAAGAGTGTGTGTGCCCTGGCAGATTTTTAACCTGTAGGCTTTCTTGAACTCAGTGGGACTGGCTTTCTAGGCAGCCATACATAGGATTGCACTTCCAATTTTAATAAAGAGGGGGTATTCACATGATGAAACCAATTTGAAATACCGGACCAGGACCACCTAGCATTTGAAATAACTGAGATCATGTTTCTGAAAACAAATTCAGACACTGCACTGCAGATATGTGCAAGCTGTACTTCCTATCCGCAACATGTACATAGAAGCTGCCTCCAGACATTCAGGCTGTATTCTACATGTTCATTAACTGTACCTGTGGTATTGCAAAATGGTGATCAGTTCTACCCATTTGCTGTTGGTCATTGTTGTTAGTTGCTTTGAAGATCATACCTCCAGGAACCAGTCTCTTGCACAGCATGACAAAACTGCACAACCATGGGACAGAAGTGCATCACACATTACTCAATAGCCTTCAGGATTAAAATTGGATTGCTGTGTTGATAGAGATTTTAACCTCGCTAAAAGTCTCTTGTCAGAAATATGTAGTGTGCTATAGTTAATCTACTCCCATGTTTCCATTCTCAAATCAAAATGGTCCCTGCAAAAAATAAAACAACCTGATAACTATCCATTAAGATAGTTGTTCTGAAGGTGCTGTGGATTTAGCCTCAGAGCCAGAAACAGGTACTTTTTTGGACTACAAATTCCAGAATCCCCCTGCCAGAAAAAACAGAGATTCTGGAAGTTATAAATCAAAAGCATAACTCTTCAAAGCACTGATGAATAACAGAACAATCATGTTAAAGGACTGTTAGGCCAGGGAGATCTACAATAGATCAGTGCCTAGTTATTCAACATCTTATTGAGAAATATTCCTCTAAGGGTACAACCTCCCTTTATTCATTGATTTTAAATTGGCATTTGACTCCATATCTAGAATGCAACTCTGGGATAAACTGATAAAGTCCTCTATAGACAGAAGACTTCTGTGTCTTATAAGGGCCTTATAGGAAGAAACATACTTAAGAGTTAGATGCAGTAGACAATGACATCTTACAGAACCCATCCAAACGTACTGTATAGAGGAGTCAGGCAAGGCTGTTTACTAGCCCCAGCTTTATTTATTTTTTATATAAATAACCTACCTAGCTGGCTCAATAACCCTGACCTCCACCCTCCCAGACTTGCTAATAGACTTATATCAACATTACTGTATGCAGATGACACAGTGATCCTCTCTAGAACTCCTGTCGGTCTAAGGAGGGCTTTGCAGAAACTCTCCTTATACTGTGAAACTGAGTGTCTAACAATAAACTATCAGAAAACCAAGATAGTTGCCTTTGGGCGCGAACCAAAGACAAGGGTTTGGTCAATTAAGGGTCACCGTATTGAGCAAGTTAATAACTTCAAATACTTAGGGGTAATTCTACAAGCCACAGGCTCAAGGATTCAACATAGTAAGTATGTGGCTGATCAAGGAGAAAGGACCGCAATTACTATAGCAAAGTTTCACCGCTCTCAGGGCGGATTCTTTGTTCCTGCAGCTCTTAAACTCTATAAGTCTAAGACACTTGCACAACTGCTATATGGCTCATTTTTGGGGCAACCTAGTTCACATCTTGCACCCCAAGAAAGGGTACAATCTAAATTTTGAAGAACCATCCTTCAGGTTCCCAAATGTGTCTCAAATGCAAAGATATGATTGGAGACAGGTCTCCTAAGAGTCGAGGCCTGGGTTTGTATCCTGTCTATATATACAGTATATCACAGAAGTGAGTACACCCCCTCACATTTCATAAATATTTTAGTATATCTTTTCATGTGACAACACTGAAGAAATGACACTTGGCTACAATGTAAAGCAGTGAGTATACAGCTTGTATAACAGTGTAAATGTGCTGTCCCCTCAAAATAACGCAACACACAGCCATTAATGTCTAAACTGCTGGCAGCAAAAGTGAGTACACCCCTAAGTGACAATGTTCTAATTGGGCCCAAGTAGCCGTTTCCCTCCCTTGTGTCATGAGGCCCGTTAGTGTCACAAGTCTCAGGTGTGAAGGGGGAGCAGGTGTTATTGCTCTCACTTTCTCAGACTGGTCACTGGAAGTTCCACATGGCACCACATGGTAATGAACTATCTGAGGATCTGGAAAAATGAATTGTTGCTCTACATAAAGATGGCCTATGCTATAAGAAGATTGCCAAAACCCTGAAACTGAGCTGCAGCACGGTGGCCAAGACCATACAGCAGTTTAACAGGACAGGTTCCACTCAGAACAGGCCTCGCCATGGTCAACCAAAGAAGTTGAGTGCCCATGTTCAGCGTTATATCCAGAGGTTGGCTTTGGGAAATAGACGTATGAGTGCTGCCAGCATTGCTGCAGAGGTTGAAGGGGTGGGGGGTCAGCCTGTCAGTGCTCAGACCATACGCCACATACTGCATCAAATTGGTCTCCAGGGCTGTCATCCCTGAAGGAAGCCTCTTCTAAAAATGATGCACAAGAAAGCCCGCATATGGTTTGCTGCAGACAAGCAGACTAAGGACATGGATTTCTGGAACCATGTCCTGTGGTCCGGTGAGACCAAGATAAAATTATTTGGTTCAGAAGGTGTCAAGCATGTGTGGTGGCAACCAGGTGAGGAGTACAAAGATAAGTGTGTCGTGCCTACAGTCAAGTGTGGTGGTGGGAGTGTCATGGTCTGGGGCTGCATGAGTGCTGCCGGCACTGGGGAGCTACAGTTCATTGAGGGAACCATGAATGCCAACATGTACTGTGACATACTGAAGCAGAGCATGATCCCCTCCCTTCAGAGACTGGGCCGCAGGGCAGTATTCCAACATGTTAACAATCCCAAACACACCTCCAAAATGACCACTGCCGTGCTAAAGAAGCTGAGGGTAAAGGTGATGGACTGGCCAAGCATGTCTCCAGACCTAAACCCTATTGAGCATCTGTGGGGCATCCTGAAATGGAAGGTGGAGGTGCATATGTATGTTAAAGGACTGGAGCTCAGCCCAATTGTACACCACAGTACAGAGCTTCAATCAGATACTTCCTTTTCTCAGAAAGTTTCATTTTAATCCAAACCTAATTTTCTAAACCCAGTGTCAGCAGAAAGGTAAGCCAATGGTCCCTTTTCCTTCCTGTCTCAGTGGCACTCTGAAAGTTTAAGGTAAGTCCAGAATAGTCAACAAACAATGGAAAATAACACCAGAAACAAACAACCCAAAGAAAGAGGATATCAGCTGGGAAGCTAAGCCTAATGGACAGGGCAATCACAAAACAATTCTAGCTTTGGAATCTTCACAGCACAAGGAGTATGAAAAAAATGGCTGACCCTTCAGCTACTTATTCAAATAAAAGGCAGTGGTTGGGGGAAGCCTTATAATACCTCCTTGTGTCTCCAAATGTCCATGGTCTTCGGTATGAAGACAGTCTAGAACAGTGGTCCCCAACCTTTTCTGAACCGTGGACTGGTTGGGGGGGGCCGGGTCCGTGGGGGGGCACGGTGCACTCATGGGTGAGCAGGGTGTGCTCATGCACATATGGGTGAGGCGCGCTCATGGATGGGCGGGGCACACTCATGCGCATGTGTGGATGGGCACACTCACGTGGGTGGGCAGGGCACCCGGGTGGGTGGGCAGGCCGTGCGTGCGGGTGGGCATCAGTGGGGGGAGTGCGTGCGGGGGGGGCAGGAGATCTGTCTCTGCGGCCTGGTCCTGCCAAGGCTATGGCCCAGTACCGGGCCACGGACCGGGGGTTGGGGACCCCTGGTCTAGAAGTCATCAATGACTTTCTTTCTTTGTTCCTGTCAGAACCACCGAATCACAATTATCAGATCATTTTAGCCCAATAAGAGGCAACATCAAGAGCAACTGGGGCAGCTAGCATGAAGTCTTCCATGGCACGTGTTGAGGGCACATATGTAGAATACACAGAAATAGGTGTGAAGCTGCCTGTTTTTCACATTCACAAAAAACTGTGTCAGTGCAAAAAAACAATTTTCTCAGGTTCACCTTGGTTCTGCCAACTCCTGTCTGTAGCCAATCTAGTGACTGCCAAGTAACCCAGTTCTCTGTGTGAGCAGGACCTAGACTTCCCTGGGATTCCATGTTAAGAGCTGGGTAATTTTATCTTTCCACACAATAGTCCTGGCATTCTCTGTTGTTTTTTCAAAATCCATGAATGGCTGAAATCATCTTTCTTTGCTATGAGCCCAAGAGACCTTGTTTGATGTACAGTATTGTTCGTACAATGTGAATGAAACACTCCCCACAGCAATTCTTTAGAAATTCATATATTTACTCAAATTTATTCACATCCATGTATTTATTCAAATTCTTATATATGTGGGCACACAACCATATTAAACGCTTATTCCAGCAGGGAGTGTTTTGTTCACAGCTCACCAAAAATATTGTATGACAAACAAGGTCTTTCAGGCTCACAGCACAGAAGGATGATTTCAGCCACTCCTTACTCTTATGCCAGACAGAAAAAGACTATAAAAAACGAGGCCTTGAAGAGAGACCACTGGCAGCCATCTCAGTGGATCGTTTTTGCTGGAGAAAAATCCAGCTGAAGTTAGTTTCAACTTTTCACATTTAGCAGATGGTTCTCCCTCAGTGTTCTCCACATGGATGTGCATGCTCCTATGGAGAAACTGCAGTAAAATTTGTGAGATCCAAGTCTAAAACCATTCTTATAATTAAAGTGGGAACTATTTACGTGCAATTCAAGTACATCATATATGAAGTAAGGAATTGGCCTGATGACAAGGCAAGCCATCTTGTCTATCTGCTTGGAATGGACAAAGACATTTCACCACCTCAGGCAAAATAGCACATACAGTAATCCCTCCTCACCCAATCACTCGTGTTAAGATACATAATTCTGAAACCTACCTAAGTTAGTTTTGGCAGAGGCCAAAAATCATCAAACACCTTTCTCCAACCCTGGCAGCAGAAACACAATGTAAGTAAATTACAATTTCTTGCTCTTTAATGACATTTGAAGTTCGATACCCAGGGTGGTTGCTTCAGTCTATCAACAGGAAGAGCTGGCCCTCACATTAGGTATACAACTTAGCAGCAGCTCTCCAAGGTTGCAGACAGTGGTTTTGCAGGCCCACATGAAAACGTCATGGATTAGATCTGGGGCTGAGTGACATCTTTACCTAATTAAAGTTGCAAAGGGGGGGGGGGCATTTCAATACTTCATTTTGAGTGAAAATATTGATTTTATAAATCCTCTGTTAAGTGGGCTGCGATTCATGAAAGATTCAGTCAAATAAAACTCACTAGTCTTTTATTTGCTACAGTACACAAACATGGTTGCCTCCCTAGAAATCTGTGTCAAATGCACCTGCAATTGGAACAGTGGCTTTGAAGATCAATTCATGACACTAAATTCAAAATCTCTGACATTATATCCACTTGCAAGTCTCTTAATACCTGATTGAGCTTAACCTGGCAACCTCTTGAGAAGGCTTTTATAATCCTGTGTGTCTTCTCCGCATTTTATTTACTTGTTCCCTTGTTTAAGTACTTCTAACCTGCCCTGCATCAGCAGATCTCAGGGCAGGAATAGAATCACTGGAAATGAAATAATATAAATCCATATAACTACAATCATTCACAATCTAGTCTAAAATCAACAGTGTCAAATCTGTCTCTTGCCATTGCCTCAGGACACAAGGCAGTTACTTCATAGTTGCTTGCCTCTCCTTCCCTACAGCTTCTCCCCCTCCTCAAACCGCCTCACCCCTTTCTCTGCTCCCATAGCAAAACAACTTGGGGCAACTAGTGTTTCCTTTCATCACTTTCCACCTTCCATTCTAGGGCAGAGAAAGAAGCAGGCAGGTAATCATTGGTTGTGGGTGGTGCTTCTTTAGGTGGGGTAGGAGTGGGGACAAAGAAACAGAGTGAGTGAATGGGCTCCCTCCTGGTGCAAGGATTATCGAGGACTTCCACCAGGAAACTTCCTATTGCCTGCCAGTCTGGAAGTGTGTTAGCTGCACAGCAAACACTTCAGGACTAGAAAGTATGTTTTCTGTTGCTGCAGAATCTCACCCTCAAGCAGTCCTTACTTCTGGTTCCAAATCTGATAGGTGAAAATATTCCCACTACTCCACACTCGGTGCTTTCCATTTTGCCACAGAGGTTGCTCTCTGGTTTCTGGGCAGCTCTGGACTGCCCCGCCACTGGCAGGTACAGGTGGATTTTGTTTCGTTTTATTTTTTTTACTAGCAATAGCTTCTCATCCCATTCTTTGACAGTAAAGGCTCACTGCTCTCCTAAAATCATTGGCAAATCAGCTGCTTCGGACACTAAATCTTTGAGAAAGGTGAGGGACAACCGCTCCCCAAACATTCTCTGGGATGCTACCTGTTTTGTATCTCTGTTTGGAAGGACAGACGATCACTGCCATTGACACCTTCCCATTGGCAACAAGGGTGATCTACCACCGCAATGTATTCACTCAGTGTTTCTCCTACTACTGCATTAATAAATCTTTTGGCTACTGTAGGGGACCCAGAAAGAGTCCATATCAGGCTGAAACATAAAAATCACTGGGATTAGAAGACACTCGATATTCAATACATCCCTAGCATGTAACTTGATCAGCCCCTCACGGTCTGAATAATCTTGGCTGACTCCTGTAATGGGAGGCACAGTGAGAATTCGATCTCCCAGTCCTTGGATCCATGGTCAGGCATTTCAGCACCCTGATCTATACCAGCACAAAGCTACACAGCTGCTCCTTTAGGGCAAATGCCATCTTGTCCAGGGTAGGTCACTTAACCAGTTTCCAGAGCTGTGAACCCCTAATCCAAAAAGCCCTGCTGGAATTTCATTTCAGTGTATTCACCCTGCTCAGTAGGACTTACACCCAGACAGATAGTGTTTGAGCAAAGAATAAATAGTCCATGCTACATGTATCCCCTGCCTGTTTTGGCAAACTCTGAGCTCCCTTACTGCTGGGGAGAAAACTCACTCCTTCAAAGAAAGTGAACCATGGTTCTGAAGGCCTCCAAGAATCACGTTTAAAACAAGACTTAAGCCTCTCATGTGCCTTGAACCTCAGGTTACTTCCATGGGAGGTGTGTTGTACCCTGGAGTGTATCCTGGGGTAGAAATTTAGTCCCTACTTTGGTACATAAGGTTGCAGCCTAAATTGGTCAGCCCAACACACACGGTTTGAAAAACACTACCACTCACTTATACAGATATTGTCTGGCCTTCCAGCTGGTGTAACATTTAAATTTTGACATTTTTATTAAGTAAATCTCACAAATTCATAATCTACAGTCTACACAAAGCTGCGGTTAAACAAATAAAAATCCACTTAATGGTTATCCCTAATGCACATTGAGGCAGCAGGTAACGACAAGTTGTACATTTCACAGCTAATTAAACTTGAGATATCAATGATACATTATGAGAAGAGTTCCCCTTTGCCTTTTTTTAAAAAATACTACTCCATTAGAAACAACCTTGCAAAATTGTTTGGGGAAAAAAAGAGTGAGTAAATCCTTCGGGGATTCAATAATATGGAATCAACTTTCATCTAATAACAATTGGTTGGTTAAACTCCTTCCATTTTAATGTTAAAATATGAAGAATTTAAAAAGACTCAATCAAAAATTGGCAACAGGAGATGACAGAGCTACAAATCTTCAGGGAGCATGTGTCAAACTGGCTGACAGGTAGCAAAAAACAAGATATACAGCTAACAACTAATGGCCTGCAATTTTAGTGGGTCTCAAATTATAGATAGTTGAAGAAGACAACCAATGTGATGTGCTGGTTGGAGTTATGAAACTCTTTCAGTGAATTTTGGGCCAGTCACTATTCATCTCAGTCCCACCTACATCACAGGATTGTTGCTAAAATATATGAAAGCTAGTGCTGGGCATCATCAACATAAGACCTCCTCACAAGAGAAAGTTTATCTCAGCAAAGTACGTAAAAAAGAATGTGGTGTCTGCTACTTCTGTCTTTCTGCCTAAGAGAGAGGACAAGATATGTGGGAGAAATCAAGTAAAGTATCATCCTGTAGGGTATGAAGCAACAAAACAGACAAGACAGGGAAGGAATACATACATCCACCTCTGTTTACCTCTTCTGTTCCCCAGTAGTACATACTCGGAATACCCATTGTAGTATAGCAGATACAGTGACAGACTAGGACTCAGGAGGCCTCGGTTCAAATCCCTGATCAGCCATGGAAACTAATTGGGGGTGTAAAACTGGTAGAACCACTCCTTAAATATCTCAATTACCTTGAAAGCCCTATTAGAGTCACTATAAGTTAGTTCCAACTTGAAGACACAATAGTACACATACACTTCTGCAACTGTGGTTGTACGTTGACTTTCAGCCACTATGAAGGCAAAATAGGAAGGGGAAGAGCTACCTAAGCTACCTTGAAGTTCTTGGGAGAAAAGCAGAATATAGCTCACATCAATAAATAGTAGAATGGTCATATAATCCCAGTTAGGGTGTGTGACAGGCGGGGGGGGGGGAAGTACACCATATAGGCTTGGTTCTCAGACCTGACATCTCATTAGCAATGCTTAGTGTAAGTATGGCTATGTATCTGTTGTTGTTTTATTCGCCCCACTACTTCTAAAATGCACAAATATTGTGCAACTGAGGGGGAAATGGGGAATTATACTCTATGGAAGAGGCTGCAAAGAGAATCAATTTACATTTCTTGGGGGGGGGGGGGTTGCTGCAGTAAACTCTGAATACAAAAGAATTAAAGGACATACATCTGATATCAAGAATGGCAACACTCAAAAGCCTGTTTCAGAACATTTAAATTTACTGAATTACTTGAAATTTGTTTTTTTAAGGCAGAGAAGCCACAGCCGCCATCTTTGCAAGGCCACGGTGGTGGGTGGGCATCGGCAGCGGGCAGGTGGCACAGGCAGTGGTGGCATGGACAGTGGCAGCAGCATGGGCGGTGGCAGTGCAGGTAGCAGCAGCGGTGAAGACGGTAGGTGTGGATGGTGGCAGCCAAGGTAGGGAGGTGACAGGGGCACTAGGAAGGGGGTGTGGGGAAGCTGTGGTGTGTGTGGGGGGGGGGGGGTCAGCCTCAGGCTGTCTTAAAAAAAACCCCAGACAAACTGATGAACTGATTTATGGTTCGTTGATTCACGGGTGGGAAATTCATGGTTCATCTGGCCTTGATGAACCATGAACCAGGAGTTTTGAGGCTTCAAAACAATCGACAGCATCTAATACCTTAAAAAGTTGCTTGCACATTTAGTTAGTAGTTGTGCTTGTTTACCTGCAAGATGGAGTGATTTTCCCTCCACTGTTATCATGTGGCTCTGTATATCCTGAAGTTAGGAAGAGAGAGGAATGGAATTTCATTTTGTATAGGTCCCCTTGATTGTCTATACTAAGCATTTCAGGAGGAAAAATTCTCAGCTTTCCTTGAGCAATATCTTCATTGGTTTTGCCACTCTCAAAACCATGTTCAAACAGTGTGGACATGTCTGGGGAATGGACCAGCAAATAAAAGAAAGCAAAATACCTGTTCTGAATAAGCTGCATTTTTAAAAAAAGCAATATAGGTGGTAAACAAAGAGCTAGCTTATACATGCATAGTATTGTGGCATTTTCTTTAAACTAGGGGCAGGCAGGCTGTCACAGTGGATGGGTGGGGGTGAGGTCACACTGGACTAGAATATGCTTAGGGGCATATTGCTGCCATGTTTGTTCCCGCTACTGTCATACCTGCCCCTCAGATAGCTTTTAGGTGGGTAGGTGGGTGGGCGTACTGCATATTTCAAACATAAGATCATCAGCTTACCCTTTGTAACTCTAACCAAAGTCGGGATCCAAGAGATGGGCATTGAGAATGTGAGGATACTCAATAAAATCTATCAAAAACAAACACTGCCTCACAAAGACATATTGTAGAAAGAAACAACAGCAGCTGTGTCTTTTTATGCCTGTGGAAGTGGAAGAATTATAAAGCTTTCCAGCATGACTGCTTTTTACCAAAGTCATAATTATTACTCTTTATTTCATTGACTATCTGCTTCTCAATTAGTTTCTGGTTTCAATCATACTTGAGTTGTTGTTATTATAATAAAGAAATCACTTAAGAGAGAAAGGATACCAGATTCCTTGCCAACTCACCATTATAGTAATGTGTTTTCAAGGAGTTTATTGTTTGGCCTGGCAAGGAGCTCCCTTTTGATGCAATTCCATTGCTTATTGAACTTATCTGCTCCTTGGCAAGCAAGTAGAACTCCTTCAAAAAAAGGGGGAGCAGCTACTTTGGTGTGGAAATGGAGCAGAAGGGCGGTTGGGGATGGAGCAGACCTGTGTGTAATTGTTTTTCTTCACAGATTTCACTCCAATTGCTGTTCATGATTAAACAGCCAGAGTCAAGCAGGAGTTGGTTCCTCCTCTGTCCGATTTTGCAGAGTAAGGAAACAACTGCAAATATAGATGACGCAGAAAAAGAGAAAGACTTCCATTACCAAGATGAGCATTTCTTTTCCGATGATGAAGTCCTGTGTGTTTAAACTCTTACTCTTCATCACACTTGTATTCTAAAATTAATATACGTATCTTGATAATTCAGACCTTCCAGAATTTAAGTGTTCACTATTTCTATGGTGTAATCCTATGTATGCTTACTCAAAAGTGGATCCCACTAGGTTGCATTGGATTTACTCTGAGGTAGGTGTGTACTGGATATTCAGATTTTTTTTTAATGGTGTGGATTAAAACCAATTGCAACAGCAGAGGGAGCTCCATGGGAGGTTTTAAGGGGTTTTAGACATATGAGACAACTATAAAAACTTTATTTGGATTATTTGAAATGAACAACAGATCTGCTATTTCCATTTGTTTTTCTTAACTGAACTAGAATAAATAAGTTTTTTAAAACTCTTTCATGCATCTCTTTTCATAGCATTAATGCTTGGAAGTCAAATGAAAACTGGGCTAAATTGCTGTGTAAAATAATAGTAATACTGTATTGTTAGGATATAACAAATCATTAAACAGCAAAAAAAATGTGATAAAACAGTGAAGCTGTTGGTTTGAAGCCAGAGTCGCATCACTTTTTCACATATGGGTTAGAGAAGACCTATGTCTTATCTCAAGAAACACATGTTTGCCAACTGTATACAGACAAGGGGAAAATTATGATGGGGTGAAGTTTCTTCAAATGGCCCCAATTTAGGATTTTTCCTCCAATCATGCTCGTTTCCCATTTCACAGCCCACAGAGCAGTGTTTACATCAAGTTTAAATAACCTCAGAGCACACCTGTAGGGGAGCATGGGTGAATGGAGAATTTTAAAGCCTTCTCCACCTGCCCACCTACACACCCCTACAAATATCATGAAGAAACAACACCCACTGGAAACAAGGGTTTAGGATCTCCTTGTTTCCCTCATAATATCTAGATTAACCTGTGAGCTTGGCCTCAGTGTACAAGACTTTCAGTGGCTTTTTAAACTCATTATGTGTATTTGCATAATTCTTTCCAGAGTTCACCTACATTTAACCGACATTGCACTCCTCTGTCACAACTTTGTCCTTTTGTCTCTTAAATGACTCTGGAAGATAGAGAATGATTATTTATTAAAGCTACAAGTAACTGTTTGGCTGGTGTCTTGTTTCTAAAACCTGATAGGGAGAATACTGCCATATTGACTTGTAAATGTGTACAAAATGGGCAAGATAGCACTCTCTGCATTTATCTACCCATATTTTAGGACCATTTCAACTTCAGCATGAGTAGTTTGCGCTTCAGGGTCCTTGAAGACTTCAATTTCAGTTACTATGACCTGAGCTACTTACATGAACTAGCTACCTGATATTCACTACCTGGACTAATAAAAGAGCTATTTATTGGCTTTCAAATACGGCAGACTTGATGATATAGTTCTTAAAAGAAGTACCAAAATGCATTTTAAAATGTGCATTTGAAGAACATGCATTTAAAAACTCTTATTTAAACATGACTGTAATGCAAATTGTCATGTAACACATACGTATATAGACATAAAGAGATAAATAGGATGGAACATATTTATAACCTAACTAAAAGTAAAAGTGGCAGAGTGAGAATAGACTGAATTATTGTCTGTTTGGGATGCATGGCTCAATACAGTACTTAGTCAAAATTAAATCCTTCAGTGGCCATTACTTTTTAGTCATTACAATTAATATCACCAGTTAAGTCTCTGAGTGCAGTCTACTGCCCCAGCTCCTCCACACCTGGTTTTGCTGTGAAGTTATAATAGATTGTTACTTAATATAGACACACTGGCTGAAATCCAGTAATAAATAAGTCAGATCTAGAGTAGGCCTACTGGATCAGTAGGGATTCAGTGAGTCAACACCTATGTATGTTCATACATACTAATCTAGTTGTGACTTACTACTGGATTTCAGCCAGTATCTCTGAATCAGACCCCATGGACTCCAGTTTTGTGGGGGGAGACATTAAATTTGAGTGTGAGCTTTCCAGGAGCTATTTAAGGTTCTGGCCCTTTTTTGGGGAATAGGGGTAACTGTAGCGTTCACCCTTATTATGTTAAGTAGTCATGCATATTCATGTTGCAGGCTAATGTTGCTAGGAGGCAGAGCCAAGAGATATGTAATAAAGAGGCAGAGGCAGAGAGTGAGAGAGTCAGTGAGAATCAGAGTGAGGAAGAGAGAGTGAGAGAGTGGAGAAGGAGATAGAGTGTGGTATTTGGGAGATCTGAGGTGATTAGAGTGAAAAGTGAATGAGAACTGTAATAACAAATAGAAGGTTGTGATTGATGATAACAGAAGTTACCTATGATTAATAATAACATCTGTAATCAATAAAAACGTTTTATTTAAAAGACAGTGAAGTTTGGACCTGCATCTTCATCCTTCCATAATTAATGTTGATTCAGTGATCAACTGGTGGCAGTGGGGTAAAAAGGAGTAGTAGTTTGCCCTCGTGTGCTCTGTGTTTGGAGGGTCAGGCAAGGGGCCTCGAGGTGCGAATGCCACAGTAACCTTCTTGTAAACTACAAGCCTGCAGCATTTCCACTACTCCCTGCAAAAGATTGGAGTCACTGGTAAAATCAAAAGTCAGCACAAATACAATTTCCCCCTCTTATAATGTTCTTTATACCTCCAAGATGGCCAATATTTCAGTGCTAGGTGACATCAGATATGCAAACAAGGCACTGCTTTCTCCCAATTGAACAATTACAAAATAAGCAAATTTGCCAAATACAGATTGAGGCAAGCATCTGTTAAAATAAACTGATGGTTTTCTCATCTTCAGTGTTCACTGTTTCTAGATACGGCATCTTCACTTCCTCCCCCCACTGCCAGACTTATTTTTACTTAAATTTGTTCTTTCAATCTGGCTTCAGGCCTAATTATGAGACAGAGACTGTTTGGGTTGGATGGATGACCTATGCTGAGAACTGGACAGGGGGGAGGTGTACCTGTTGGTTCTGCTAGACATTCAGTGGCTTTTGATTCCTTCAACTGTGGTATCTTTCTGAGCCATCTCTCTAGGTTGGGACTTGGAGGTACTGTTGTATGATAGCTCTGGTCCTTCCTGGAGGGGAGAACTCAGAAGGTGGTGCTGGGGGACTTCTATTAAATGCCTTGGCCATTGGCCTGTTTAACATCTACATGAAACTGCTGGGAGACGTTGTCTGGAGCTTTAGAGTTTGATGTCACCAGTATGTGGATGACACCCAACTCTTTCTCTCCTTCCTATTTAAATATGACAAAGCTGTTTTCGTTCTAGGTCAGTGTCTGGTGTCAGCAATGAACTGCATGAGGATAAATAAACTGAAACTTAATCCATAAAAGACAGAGATGGTCCTGGTCAATCAAAAGGCAGGTCAAGAGCTGCAGTCTGTGCTGGGTGAGGTTACACCCCTCCAAAAAACCCACGTGTCCAGTTTGAGTGTGTTTTTGGATTTATCCCTGAGCCTATATACCCAGGTTTTGGTGATACCCGGGAGTGCATTTGCACAGTAAAAACTAATGTACCAGCTGTGCCTGTTCCTGGAGAAGTCTGATTTGGCCACAGTGACACAATCCTGGTTGGATTACAGGCTGCCTTTGGAAAGTGTTTGGAAGCTTTAGCAGGTCCAAAATGCTGCAGCCAGATTGTTAACTGGGGCTGGTTACACGGATCACATAACCTCCTTATTACAGCAGCTCCACTGGCTGCCAGTGTGTTTCTGTGCATGAATCAATGTGCTGGTTTTGACTTAAATGGCTTGGGTCCAAGCTATCTCAAAGGCTGCAACTCCGCTTATGAGTCTGCCAGGGTTTTAAAATAACCAAAGGAGGCCTTTCTTTTGCTCCCATCATCTTCACAGGTGTTCTTGGTGGGAACACAGGACACAGGGCCTTCTCTGTTGTTGCTCCCAGATTCAGGAACTCCATCTCATGGGAGGCCTTCCACAAAAAGCCAAATATCTTTATCTTCTGGCAGGCTTTTTCTGGTTGTCTAAGAGGGTTTTTTTTTTTTTTTAACAAAACGTTGTTTTTGTTTTTAACATGCTTTTACCACTGCTTTTATGTAGTGTGGCAATAGAACTTGAGATGACGTTAATGCTAATATGCATCTGATAATGTGGTTGTAAAAACTGTGACAGCTGGACTCAGAGTTGTAATGTGGGAAAACTGAGAGGTGGGAATCAGTGAAAGAGGCTGGAAGAGGTGAATGTAAAGAAATGCATTGCCAGAGGAGATACCTAATAATTTCTGGAGGCCTGTTGAGCTTCTGAATCTGCTTTTCATCTCCATGTGCAGTACAGATTCAATCTTTTTAGTCCTCCAGCATATGTTTCTAGCCAACCTCTTCCACACTTCAGGCAGCTCACAACAAAGTTAGAAGTGACACGTCAAAGTAAAATCTTGTTTAAACAAGCAGTAATATCATTGTATGCAACTCCTCCCCATAAAATTCAGAAGTAACATTTGCCCGAACAAGCAATACATGCACTACAGGTGTGTGTGTCTCTCTCTCTGTGTGGGGACATGTTCCCTTTTGGGGCGTAATAATTATTTCTAAAGCGTTGCTCTTGGGGAGAATTGTTGTCTATTTTTGTATTTTTACATGCATTTACATTTTTTTAAAGCTACTAGAATGTGTTTTAAGTTTTAAAATATTGGCGGAAGTTGAGCACCACTTGCTAGGAGTTACAGCACATTTCTCCTTCATAATGACTGCAAGCATACAAGGGACTTTTAAAAGCTAAGTAGAGATTTCTTTTTTTATCTGACCCTGAACAAATTTCCAGGAATAATTGAAAGTAAACTTCTTTTTCTAACTTCCCGCACCCAATGTATTTGTTTTTGTTCAGTAAAAAGAAGTGTCAAACTGCTGTTATATGCTACTATAAATACTTTGGATTTTCCTATATAAATAACAAAGAGTTAACTTGTTCATTTAAAAAATGAGTAATAAATTACATTTTACAAATCCTAATCCAAATTCCAGATACAATTTTGAAGGCTCTTCACAGTGAATATTAGAGATAAAAAGATCTATATTTGAGTGAAAAAAGATTAATTATATCTGTATATTATGTATAGTGTTCCCTTTTGTTGTACAATTTCTATCTCCAATTACTGGGGGGGAAATAAACAATATTGTTGCATTTGAAATAATATTGTAAATATTTTTCTCTATATACACTTCCCTGAATTGAAAGGACCAAAAGTTGTAAATGAAGTATTTGCCTTCCCAAAATTAAGATTCTGGTAGATGACCCTGATGCCTAACATGAAGTCAAGTATAATATCAGCTCAGCAAATACACAATCCTATATATGTCTATTAGAAACAAGTCATATCAGGTTCAATGAAAGTTATGGTCAGATTATGCATATAGAGTTCTAGTCTAAACAAGTTCAAAGATTCAACTGAAAATAAAAAAAGAAAACAGAAAGAAGCTGTGTAGTCTTTGTACCAAATTCAAAGGCAAAGGGGGGGGGGGGGGTCTTAACCTTGATTAGACCACAAAAAATTACAAACAAAAGCTAGCTTTCCATCCATACAGATCTTCATCAGGCTGGGCATCGCTGAGGTGTGGATAGTGCAGGAAATAAACATAAAAGCTTCAAAAATTCTTGGCCACATGTGAGGACCAGGCTTCTCTGCTTAAAGCAAATTTCAACACGGAGACTGTAATCTCAGGTCAGAGTTGGTGCACCCCTAGTGGTATGAATTGGAATGCCCCTCCCAAGCTTCTTAGACAAAAGGGTCATCGATCTACTGAACATGTAGAGAGTACAGCTTGGGGACAGTGTATTGGCTCCGTGGAATCTCAATTGTGGGGTTCCACAGGGCTCGATTATCTCCCCAATGCTGTTTACTCATGTTAGAAGAACGATGAACAGATGTTTGAAGGCTGTTCACTGTTCTGGGGCTGTGATCAACCATCAATATCGAGGTAGCCAGCCCAGCCAGCCCTCCACTCTAAAACTGGTGCTGTTGAATGCCAGGTCTGTATCCAATAAGCTCCAGATGATTTATGATCTTATTCTGGAGGAGGATGCAGACCTGGCATGCATAACCGAGACATGGATTGGTGGTGAGGGGGGGTCCTCCCCTAGTACTGGCCTGCCCACCCGGTTATGCCGTCCTGCACCAGGGTAGACTGGAGGGGCGGGGGGGGAGAGTAGCCATTGTTTATAAATCCATCTTGGAGATTACTAGGCGCTCCTCGGTGGTAAGGTCGGGTCTTGAGGCCCTCCACGTGTCGATTGGGGCCAGGGATGGTATTGGGATTTTGCTGGGTTACCGCGCTCCCCGCGACCCAGCCACTTCCCTTCCAGAGCTGGCGGACTTTGTCTCCGCGGCGGTGTTGGGGTCCCCGAGGCTTTTGGTTTTGGATGACTTCAACATACGCGCGGAGGCAGAGGTCTCAGGGCCAGCTCTTGAGTTCTTGGAAACCATGGCTTCCTTGAACATGTCCCAAAATGTCAACGGCCCCACCCACGTGGGTGGTCACATGCTGGACCTGGTCTTTTCCACCAATTGGAGTGAGTGTGGTCTGATGGTGACTGACCTTGAGTCGGTCCCTTTGTCATGGTCAGATCACCACCTAATAAAATGTAACCTCTCAGTGGCACTCCCCCCTCGCAGGGAGCAGGGACCTATTTTTATGGTCCGCCCTCGAAGGCTACTGGATCCTATTGGATTCCAGGATGCCATGAGAGGTGTTACGGCTGACCTGGCTGGCGCTCCTGTCGAGGTTCTGGTTGACAGCTGGTTTACCGCTGCCGCTAGGGCTATAGACACGATCGCGCCTAAACGCCCTCTCCAACGCAGAGCTCGGCCTGTGCCTTGGTTTAACCAGGACCTCCGAGCGATGAAACGGATTAGGAGAAGGCTAGAGCGTAGGTGGAGGAAGAACTCGACGGAACATAATTGGATAGCTGTCAGGGTCGCAACTAACCTCTACCTGTCTAAGGTAAAGGCTGCTTGTCGTACATACTTCGCTAACCGGATAAGCGAAGCTTCAAACCAGCAGGCGGAGTTATTCTGTATAGTGCGCGACCTTTCCGGAGTTGGTCTGAGTGATGGGCCTCCCCCTAGTTTTTCACCGGACCAATTTGCAGTATTTTTTAAATCTAAAGTGGAGGCCATCCGCCGGGAGCTCTCTCCTTTTTTGAATACAGTGAGTCAAGCTGAGATGTCCAGCGCTCCGTCTTGCCCGGTGATTCTTGATCTCTTTCAGCCTGTGACGCCAGATACTGTGGACAAAGTGCTTGATCGCTGTCGGGCCACCATTTCCTCCCTTGACCCTTGCCCGGCCTGGCTAATCAAACAGCCAGGCCGATCACAACTGAATGGGCCACTGCAATAATAAATGGGTCTTTCCTTGAGGGCAGGTTCCCACCTGCCCTCAAGGAGACACTCATTAGGCCCATAAGAAAGAAACCTAATATGGCGGCGGACGAAATTGGCAATTATAGGCCCGTTGCCAATGTTTCTTTCATTAGCAAAGTGGTCGAGAGGGTGGTGGCTGACCAGCTTCAGGCTCTTTTGGATGAAACAGATGCCCTGGATCCATTTCAGTTGGGCTTCAGGCCGCGCCACGGTACAGAGACGGCATTGGTCGCCCTGTATGATGACCTGTTGAGGGAGGCTGACAGGGGTAAAACATCTCTGTTGGTCCTCCTCGACATCTCGGCAGCCTTTGATACCGTCGACCACGGTATCCTCCTGGGGAGGCTCTCTGAGTTGGGAATTGGTGGCTTGGCGTTTGCCTGGCTCCGTTCCTTCTTGGAGAGCCGTCCCCAGAGAGTACAGCTTGGGGAGAGTGTCTCGGCCCCGTGGAGTCTCAACTGTGGGGTTCCACAGGGGTCGATTATCTCCCCAATGCTGTTTAATATCTATATGAGGCCGCTCGGTCGGGTCATCAGGGGGTGTGGAGCATCGTGTCATCAATATGCTGATGACACCCAGCTCTACATCTCCTTTTCACCAACTGCAGGTGATGCCATCCTGTCCCTTCAGCGCTGCCTGGGGACTGTATTGCAATGGATGCAGGAAAATGGGCTGAGGCTGAACCCGGACAAGACGGAGGTTCTGAGGGTGGGTGCCCCTGTGGTTGGCGGCTTGGATGACTCTCTCTCGTTTGGGGGGGTGGCCTTGGCCGCTAAGAGTGGGGTTCGCAGCTTGGGGATCCATCTGGACCGGCGCTCACCATGGAAACGCAGGTGGCGTCGGTAGTCCACTCCGCCTTTTTCCATCTTTGGCGGATTGCCCGGCTGCGGCCCTACCTTGATATGGGGGCGCTCACTACCTTGGTGCATGCGCTCGTAATCTCAAGATTAGACCACTGTGACGCGCTCTACGTGGGGCTGCCTTTGAGGTTGATGCGGAAACTTCAGGTGGTGCAGAATGCGGCGGCCAGACTCCTTAGTGGAGTGAGAAAATACCAGCATATCTCTCCTATTCTGGCCGCATTGCATTGGCTGCCCATTCGGTTCCGCATTGACTTCAAAGTTTTAATGCTTACTTATAAGGCCCTAAACGGTTTAGGACCTTGATATTTGGTGGAACGCCTACTCCCACCAAGGTCTACCCGGATCACCCGTGCGAGTCAGGAGGTGAGGCTGAGGAGCTTGACGCCGAGGGAGGCCCGTAGGGAAAGAACAAGAAATCGGGCCTTCTCGGCGGTGGCTCCTCGCCTCTGGAATAATCTTCTTCCGGAGATTCGTGCCGCCCCTACGCTGGGTATCTTTAAAAATCAATTAAAAACATGGATGTTTATACAGGCCTTCCCTCCAGTCAATACCTGATCTTTTTATCTTTTTTATTTATCTTTATTTTTTGTTTTATAATTGTTATGGAAATTGTTTTTGTAATAATTTTGTGATTTTATCTGTTGTTTTATGTTGTTTGGAAGCTGCCTAGAGTGGTCGCAAGACCAGATAGGCGGGGTATAAATGAAATAAATAATAATAATAATAATAATAATAATAATAATAATAATAATAATAATAATAATAATAATAATAATAATAATAATAATAATAATAATAATAATAATAATAATAATAATTTAATATCTACATGAAGCCGCTGGGTCAGGTCATCAGGGGGTGTGGGGCTTCATATATCTCCTTTTTTCCTACAACAGTGGATGCCGTTCTGTCCCTTCAGCGCTGTCTGGATGCCGTACTGCGATGGATGCAGGCGAATGGTCTGAGGCTGAACCTGGACAAGACGGAGGTCCTGAGGGTGGGTGGCCCAGACATTGGTGGTTTGGGAAACTCCCTCACTTTTGGGGGGGTGACTCTCACCATGAAGACTGAGGTTTGCAGCTTGGGGGTACATCTTGATCCAGCGCTTACCATGGAAACCCAGGTAGCGTCAGTGGTCCACACCACCTACTTCCATCTTTGGCGGATCGCCCAGCTGCATCCCTATCTTGATGTCGGGGCACTCACCACTCTGGTCCATGCACTTGTAGTCTCGAGATTAGACTACTGTAATGCGCTCTACGTGGGGCTACCTTTGAGATTGATGCGGAAGCTTCAAATGGTGCAGAATGCGGTGGCCTTGCATTGGCTACCTGTTCATTTCCACATTGATTTCAAAGTATTAATGATGACATATAAAGCCCTAAACGGTTTAGGACCTCAATATCTGGTGGAACGCCTTCTCCCACCTAGATCTACCTGTATCACTCGCTCTAGCCAGGAGGGGCAGCTGAGGGGCCTAACGCCGAGAGAGGCCCGAAGAGAAAGAACAAGAAAGCAGGCCTTCTCGGCAGTGGCCCCTCGGCTCTGGAACAATCTCCCCCCAGAAATTTGTTTGGCTCCCTCGCTGGGCATTTTTAAGAGCCAACTTAAGACCTGGCTCTTCAGACAGGCCTTCCCTCCTGTCGATACCTAACTTATTTCGTCATCCTCTAGTGTATTAATATTGTTGTTTTATTTTATTTTAATATTGTTGTTAGCCGCCGGGAGTAGACTTCGGTCTAAATGGGCGGGATATAAATTAAATTAAATTAAATAAATAAATAAATAAAATGTTTCTGTCTAAGTGCAAGAAACCTTTCCAGAATGAATCAGCAAATGCTAAAATGGCTACTTGAATCTTCAGGAAGTTTTATAATGTGATATTTCATTTCAGCTCTGCCACTATACACAGAGTATGTCCTTTGAGGGCAAAAACAACAACAAAAAACCTACCTCCGTTTGTGTGAGTTCAAGGCTACAGCTCTTCCACACTACACAATTCTAAATGATTATTACTTTCACAATGTGAAAAGGGGCATTTTCTATTTACAACAGTATATATCTCTTGACAGAGTACACCTCTCCCTATTGTATTAATTCGTGTATTATATATAAATTCTGGGTTTTGACATGTGGTATCTTTTTTCTCCTTTATTCAGTGTTTGTGGAATGTATTTTATTCATGTGTTTCATTTTGATATATATTATTTGAGCACACCAAATGCCAAAACAAAATTATATCCACAATGACACCTCATAAATCCATGAACTCACAAATATTTCTCAAATCATATGTGGCTTCTGAGAACTCATCTTCATTAATGAAGCTCTTTTCATCTTGAAAATTATTTTTAAAGCGGGAAAGCACTGTGAACAATGATTTTAGAATCCAGTAGCTTCAGATGGCTGAACTGAAGCTTTTGGTAGGAAGGTAATCTATCCTTCAGATTTTAATAGTCTTTGTCAACACTGACCAAATCCTACTCCTCTTATGATAAATGTATTTGAGAAATATGTCATTTATCTGTTCTTCTCTAGCATTTTCCCAGGAAATATCATGAATATTTCAAACAGAAGATCAGTAATTCTCCATTTATCACTTCTCCACTCATAATCATTTACAATACAACCCAACAATAACAAGTAGAATTCCACACAAAAACTGAAAGAAAACTGTTAAAGTACTTAACAAACATAAGCTTTTTTTTTTTTTTAAGAAGTTTTCTGGAATTATGCCATTTCTAACCAAACCTTTCTGGACCAGGAGTGAAGAAGCCAGCATAATTTCTTGGAAAAGCAAATTCCATAACTCAGATGCTCCTATAAAGACGGTCCAGGGCATTGCTGGTGGGTAAACACCTTTGGAAAACTGAATGCTCTCAACAACAAATATTGAAAAGATTTGGAATGTTTTAGGGAACGCTAGCAGTGGATGCAGGGATAGCCAGTTGGTGTAGTGGATAGAATAATGGATTAGAAGATCTGGGTTTGATTCCCCAACTTTGCCATGGAAACTTACTGGGGGAGTAGAACTGGTAAAACCACTCCTTAAACACTTCACGTGCCTTGAAAACTCTATTAGGGTCACTAAAAATTAGTTCCGACTTGAGAGCACATAACAACAACATAATAGCACCTGATGCAGCAGGGTGAAAAAAAATATAGGCAAGGATTGCAGGAATGTTATGTGATCTGAAACATGTCCTATAAACCTTTAGAATATGTACCAATTCCTCAACAGGGAAACTAACACAGAAAATTTTGAAAACTAGACTGTAGTCATTCATTGACAGACATTTGCAAGAAACATTATAAAATGTTGTCATACAAAGCAAAAAAATTTAAAGCTGAACATAGTTTTGTGTTTATAGTTCGATGAATTGCTTATTATAAGTATGCACAAGTATGGATATTTAAGGTGCATATGCTTCTGTGTTGCTGGGAATGAGGTCAAGTAGAATCTTAACGTGAATTTTATCATTCTTCAAATGTATGAGTGGGGGATACCTTTTGTTGAACCTCTAAAACATCTTTAAAATTGCAGGTTTCCTTGGAGAAAATTCCCCTCCTTCAGGCTTAGCACAAACCCTTCATGAAGTTGGTATCACTCACACTTACATTTGTGTAATCTTCAGGACCACGTGGCCTTTTCTTTATTCTTTCTTCATTCCTCCTTCTGATAAAGTACCAGTTGATGGTGATCTCCTCAGATAATGTTTTTGCTTTTCTGTTAGGCCAGTTTAGTAGTACTATTGTGTATAAGCAGGCAAGCAAACAAACATGGGGAAACAGTTATCCAGACTATCACTCTTACTTATCCAGACTATATCCAGATTATCAATTCTGTCATCTTTCCTGGTTTGCTTTTATCTAAAATGCTTTCCATTGAGCATTGGTCTGTCTCGAGTGGCTACCATGGCAACACACCATAGTCCTTTGAGTCTGACGTTCAAAGACATTCATCACCTTGTCATTCCTTAAGTACCACATCCCAGCATAAAATATAAAAAACAGTTGGTTTTCTGCAGGCACACATTTCTACTGGTGATCTTTAATGGAAAACTGAGGAATTTCACTTTCCAGAGACGGTACATAACCAGGTGTGAGACAGGTTTCCTGTCTGTCTCACCATGTTGGAAAATCAGAAGAGACTGTGGGAGAAATGAATTAGCCAAGTCTGCTCATTTTAGTCACACTTTTAAGACTGAGAAAAATGCTTCTATTCCTGATGTTTGAAAGAATAACTAAGAAAAATAAGTAGCTATGTTTTTATCCAGAATAATTTGTTGGTGATCTATCTTATTCTACCTTAGAGCCCAAGACAACATACATCGGTCTCCTCATCCCTCCTTTATGTTCACAGAAATCTTTCTCCCACCTTGGATCACCTTGTTGGGAGAAAGGTGGCCTATAAATAAGACTAATGCATAAATAAACAAATGAGGTAGGCTAGGCTGAGAAAAAGTGACTAGCCTAAGGTCATTCATTGAATTTCGTGACTGAAAGGAAATCTGAACCTGGTTCTCTTAGATCCTACTCCAAAACACACTGTGCAAGTCATTAGAAGTTATGTTTACCACATAGTATTGGTGGATTTGCCTGCCAAATAGGCCATGTCAGTTACAAAGTACATCTGATGAGATCGAGTCATTCATTGGAGAGATAAAGCCACTAAAACTTTTATAGGAAGACATTTTTTTTAAAAGGGTCAGGAGAAGATGGTCCCAAATGCTGAAAGAATTAAAGTAGTCCCATTATTTTTCTTCAGCTATGAAGTCCAGTTGGAAGTTATTTCTGGACAATTGGGGACATTTCACGGAGTTTGTTATGCTCATTGAAAACTACTCAGTAATCAAATGTGTTCTTGGCTTTTGTTTGGCTTTTTAAATTTTTCCAAACTTGAAGTTCCACAGAATCTTTAAAAACAAAACACCTTCCCCAACAAGTCACAATCCCAAACTAGTTATAATATGCATAGAGATGTCCATCATCTAATGGCCATGTCTTTTGGTGTCCTGCATCCTTCCATGCTGGTCTGAAATGTGCTATCACACACCCATGAGTTTCTCCAGCCCTTTCTGGAAGTTGCGCTCCTAATGATTGGTTTTAGGCCCTTCTGATTTCACATGTGTCCACAAGCACATGTGTTTTGAGTTAGTCAAGATGTAGATTTGAATAAAGAAATGTGTTATGTAGTGAATGGAACACTGAACTCAAACAAAAAGAAAGAGAGATGATGTTGGGTTCCTCAGCTGTTACTCAAATATATCTTTTGCTTAATCTCCCCTTCCTAGAGTAGAACTAAACATTCCCACCCCGTTTGAAGGTATAAAAAAAAATCAGAAGTGGAGTAGTTATGTGGATCATTTGCAGAGGATTATCATGGAGTAGGAGATGAAGACACAAAATTGACAATTTGTCAAAATTGAGAAATGACAATTATCATTTTCAAATCTTTTCCCCTTCCACGACCATTCGCTTCCCCCAGACTCCATTCCAGTTTGGAGTGTGGGTGTTGAAAAACAAAAGTGCTACCAGGAGAAGTTTTCCAGAGAAGATAAGGATTAAATATTAATTTGCAGTTGTCCTTGGCAAGTGGTGCAAGCCATGCTAAATGGGACTCATTGGATTGGATATCCTTCATTAATGTATGTTTCTACCCTTAATAGCATATGCTTTTAGGGCTTTGGGATCAATGTTGATCTCATATATGTGTAGCTATGAAGTTTCCATCATACAGCTCCATGCTGTATGAATTACCAAACCTGACTCCACCACCTATGGCTGTGTGATGCATTACAGCACTGCATTTCATTACTTGTCTGAGGTTAGTCATTCAAGGGTTTGCCCCTGCCTTCACCCTCCGCTATTTCTGAGCAGATGAAGGCACTCCTTAACATATATTATCCATCAAGCCTCTTGTGCTTTGAGTTCGTGCTGGTCATATACATAACTGTGTCTTTGAATGGAACAAAAGCAATCATAACTCAAGATGTGGTGTCAGTACTGGCTTCTGCCCTAGACTTGAATTATCTCCACTGAGACTGGGAGTAATTCCTGTGAGGATGCTCACCTGGGGTGGTTTACACATGCACATTCATCACAGCATCGAGTGATGACTTTCATGTGTGAATATGTCATCACAGATCTAACACCAAGAGACCAACTGTCAGATTCCTCAATGTTGCAAATACAAGTTTGACAGCAGACATCAACCTTTGCTCAGGCTTACCCTTCTTCTCGCCAGGTAGGAGGGGAGAAGCAAGATTCCTTAGCCAGAATCCTCACATAGGGCCACCACTGCCATTAAGTAGGGTGAGGCAGCTATGTTCCTGCCAGGAAATGAGAAAGACGTATGTATGACTTTCTGTCTCAAGTGCCAGAATAACTTGTCTGGCTTAAGAAACAAGGCACCTGGATTTGGGGAGTGTGAGATGTCATTTACTGTTCCATATTAAGCAACAAAGTGGCTTGGGCCAGCCTTGTCTTCAATGCATTAAATACAATTGCCCACAGACTCCTTCCTCAGTAAAGCAGTTAACGAAGGTGCTTGGGTGAGGTTGGTTTGAGACCTAATTGCCACTTGTGGGGTAGACCAGCTGCTTTTACCTCAACTGATGTGATTGCATGTTGTCTCATATCACTGAATAACATAATCTCTCCATATAAAAAATAATTAGCGAGTAACAAGGGTACAGCTCTAATTTTCTAGGTAACGTGATTTATTCTATGTTCAGAAATCTTTCCTGTAGAGCAGGATGTAAGGCCTGCCTAGTATCCTTGAATATAGGCATACTACCTCAGTGTCAGTCAGACCAAAAATAACCCTCCAGAGTGTTCCTACTTGTATTTTCTGGCCCCTGTCAGGGGCTTCTAGTTTTTTCTTTGTGCACGTAGGATCACCCTGTTTTGATTCATTTCCAGTACATGCAGTCACTGGAAATAAAATATAAATGAGCCTTCCACTGCCAATTTGCCATATTGTGCAGTGGCTTAAGAAGACAGCCACTTCAGGATATTGGGAAATTAAATATTTCCACTGCTCTGTGGAGGAGCCAGTAAAGTGGAAAAAATATGAAGTGTATCAGGGCTGTGCAGATGCACTGCACCACTTAAAATAATAATAATAATAATAAAAGGCAAATGGAAAACTTTCTCCCAGAAACAGGAGGAAAAAGGAGGGGGCAACGAGAGGGATTTTCGTTTGCTTTTGTCTTGAAGGTCTGGTGGAACAAGTGTTTAGTTTCCCAATATTCTGAAATGGCTCTCTTCTTAAGCCACTTTACCATAGTGGCAAATAGGCTTGCTTGAGGTCCATATGCCATTTGGATGCAAGGATAGCACCATATGGCATATCAGACCTCCTACCCTGTTTAGTCCACATCAGCCCACTTCAGCCAAGCCATGTTGCAAGCCCTTATTGGAGCCCTGAAGCAAAATAACCAGAAGAGACTCAGAAGGGCAGCCATGGAGGGATTGGGTAAAATTATACATTAGAGCTTTCTTAGCCCCTTGGTGAAAGCCAATGTGATGTAGCAGATAGAATATCACAGTAGGACTCAGGGACCCCAGATTCAAGTCTCCATGCAGCCATAGAAATTCACTTTGGGGTAGCAATCGTAAAGCCATTCCTTGAATATCTTACATACCTCAGAAACCCTGTCGGGGTTACCATAAGTTGCAAGGGCATAATACACATAACACACCACTTCTGCAGTGGAGAATAATGTTCAAAGCAGATTCCCCCTTAATGCAGTTTTGGAAGTGATTCAATGCAATCTGGATGACAGTCTTCACCTGTTGAATGCAATGAGGAAATGGCAATCCTGATCAGGATTGCTTTGTGGGTAAGACTTCAGATCTCTCCCTCTCTCAAGATTTGGCTCTCCTCCAAAGAAATTAACTATTAACCTACTCCATAAAGTTCTTTTATATTCGAATATCAAGAAATTATTGGACACTTGAAAATCAGATATTTTAAAATGTCTGCCTATGCTTTTCACTGTTCTTAGAATTCCTTCTTTCTGCCCTATGAAGAAATTAATGCTTGTGGCAGTCATCTCCTGGTGGAAAATGCCTAGAAGTGGGCATCCTTCAATATCACTGATCTGCCCCAGTGGGCTTAATGATTTGTTGTTGTTACATGCTGCCAGGTTGCCTCTGACTTACAGTGACTCACAGTGACCCTCTGAATGTCCTGACCTCAAGAGTCCCGCTCCAGCTCTTGTAAGCTCAAGGCCGTGGCTTCCTTTATGAGTCAATCCATCTCGTATTTGATCTTCTAATTTTTTCTGTCACTTTCAACTTTCTCCAGCATGTTTGTCTTTCCCAGAGAGCTTTGCCTTCACATGATGTGCCCCAAATTTGATAGTAGCAGCGGACAGCAACAGTATGATAAGTAGCTGTAGAACAGTCATGGTTGTTATTAGGCAAAATACCCTGCAGTATTTTTGCATTGGAGTGCTGCATTCATTGCCATTAAAAATGGCAATTTCCCAGCCATTTTCTGCTGCCACTCAGTAATCCTAAATACGAGAGTGAGGATGAATGAGCCTGGCAGACATCAGCACAGATGGCCCCTTCCAGGTTGCTGGAGCCCTGAGAGATACCTGCCAAGAACATGGTTTCTATTGGTGATTTTAACTTTAAATAGGATTTTGCATAGACCTAGCAGATTCCAGTAACTCAACATTGTTTAGGGGGCTAGCCTAAAAGAGTAGAAAATTCAAGACTCTATTTTGCCAATTAGCTGTCACTATTCATTATTATTAACATAGTGTTACTACAAGTAACATTTAGGCCACTGGCTTTTTGGAGAGATTACGATTACACCTAATAAACTACTTTTGTGGACAGGAAAGAAATATGCCAGCAGTGTTTCAGCATCTTTCACTGAAGTGGCTGCTCTCCCTTAGCTCAGCCACAGTTGCTTTTAAGCTGCAACTTCCTCCTGTCATATGCATTTGATTTGTGAGGTGTTTGGGTTTTTTAAATTGGCTCATAGAGCCTAGCATGTCCTAAAAGAGCAGAAACTGAATGAGTTTAATATCCACCACTATAGCCTTGGGTCAAAAGACACATCACCTTGTGTCATTTTTTAAAACATAAGATATAGCCTAGCTTCATTGCACCGAACTGCAGCAACTGTATCCACATGAAACTGCAACAACATCATCACTGCCACATCACACTATAGAGAGCAACTCTACCCCATGGGGTCTAATCCATCTCCCCTGTGGCCCCCATCCAGCATTTCCTAATTGCCATCCCCATTTCCTCATGACACCCTTTGGTGATTTTCCTGCTTCTAAAGAGGTTTGTTTTCTACTTTGAAAGGTTGGAAGGCTTCATTATTCACAGTAAGAGATTGAAGCTAAAATATGCTGCTATTTTTGCCCTTGGCCCCGGCCACTCTTACCATGAGGTCCTCAAATTCACCTCAAAAATAAAATTTGCCTCTCATGCTGAAAGAGATTGCCCACTCATGATGTCCCTTATTAACCAGTATGAATGGGGTCAAAAGGGGTCATGGTGGTAGGATATCACCTCACAGTTTCAAAAACTAGCTGTAGGTGGAGCAACAGTCATTATTTTATGTCAAAAGCATCTGAACTGGGCAGTGTTCTTCAATATTTTTCTCATTCTTAAGGTCTGGGCACCATGGCCAGTTTGATGGGCCAGATTTCAAAATGAGGAAAATAAAAGTCAGGTAGTAAGCGTTTATGCCCAATATGGTGTAGTAGGTAGAATAATCAATGAGAACTCAGGAGGCCTGGGTTCAAATACCTGTTCAGCCATGGAAACTCACTGGGGGTATGGAACTGGTAAAACCACTCCTTAATTATCTCACTTTGAAAGCCCTGTTAGGATTGCTAGTAGTGTCTTGTCACTAGATGGGCAAGATGTAAATGTAATAAACAAACAAATAAACAAACAAACAAGTTCCAACTTGACTTATATTATTGTATTATTAATAGAGATCGGCACAAATTGTGTTTCGGCTGTTCAGCCTGGTTCAGTACAGAACCTGAACAGGTGTTCTGTGGGTGGCATGCACTTCCCACCCCTGCCTCCTCTAAGAGATCACCCAATCAATGGTAGGACTGTGCTTCCCTCCTCTTCTTCCTCAGGTGATCACCCAGTCACTGGCAGCAGCATGTGCTTCCCTGCCCTGCCTCCTCGGGCAATCGTCCACTCAGACAAGGAGGTGGGGCAGGGAAGCCCGCACTGCTGCCAGTGATTGGATGATTACCCAAGGAGGTGAAGGAGGAAAATGTACTCCTGCCAGTGACTTGCTGATCACCTGAGGAGCCAAGGGAGGGAAGCACACAGCGCCCATAGAACACCTGTGTAGGCACCACACCAAACCAGTCCGAACCACCAAAGCACAATTCATGCCCGTCTCTAATTATTAACAACAACATTTTATGTTATATTATTATTAGCAACAATATTATAATATTATTAACAACAAGTAAACATTTAGAATTGAATTTAAACAGATAAGCCTTGTATCTGGATGAATTTGGGTTACACATCTTTTAAGAACTGGGGGGGGGGGGGGAGCCACAAATGACATTAATGATTTCAGTAACTTAAGTAAGAGTACTGGATTGTCAGCAAGTTTAGTTTCATCGACTGCATCAGGCATGTATCAGATGGTACTGAGGAATTTAATTGTAAGCATTTTGAAGACGAGTGCCACAGAGCGTCAAGACAATTCAGTACAATATGCCTTACCGAGGAAAGAGTGCTCACAACACCTGTCATTTCCAATTAAAGTTTCAAGAGTACATAACTTATGAATAAAAGTCTGTCCTCCCCAAAAAAGAGATGCAATAACAACATGTTAGTTTTTCCACAAATGAGCTTAAGAAAAGTGAGGCAAATTCCTAAGAAAGAAACTATACTGGGCTATACTCTTCTTTGGTTTCAAGACTTGTTTTAGGTAATATAGTTCTTTTAAACTGTTCAATACATTGCGGTGCTCTTGGGAACATTTAGTCTTCTTTCATGTCATATTAAATTGGCAAGACTGGAGTAAGTTTATCCACCCCAGCTGCTACCAATAGAAATCTACTTTGTGCCCCCACTCTACAGGTAAGCACTTAAGAAGAAATTGCACATGTTTTACTTGTTCAGGAAATATATTCCCCTAGCAATAGCCACTAAGGCAAAAATTTATGTAAACAGGATATCAGAAGGAGACTACTGGTCCCTGTGGAAATCTTTGGTTTGGATTCCCAAATGTTGCAAGTTATGATAACATTCTAATTAGTATTTTAGAGTTACTGTTTTCCACTTGGCAGAAAAACTACAATAGACCTCTCATATATTCTACTCATTATGTCTTATTGGAATCAGACCAGTCAGCATACATCTTATTTCACCAAGGATTAATAGGTACCCCTGTTGGGTACTGGCTCTTTACCAAGAGACCCCCTGGTTTTATTATATTTCTATGCCTGACATATTTCTACAGTATGTTAATAGGTATAACTTGGATGCTTGAATAAATATGCTGTGGAGATGCAGAATATTCTGTATGGCTTGAATAAACTAAGGCCTAATACTGTAACCTCAATTAATGGAGAACTGAGGTAGCATGGCTCATTCCCAGGACACTAAGGTGGGTCAAGAAGCCAAAGGTCATATCAAAGAGCATCTAAGCATCCGTGTGTCTAAGCATCCCGACAGTTCGATGCTGGCATGGGAAGTGCTTAGGCTACTTCTCATAATGGACACCACCAAGCTTTCAGCATGATTTCAGCAGTACAAAAAGGGACCATATTGTAGTGATTTCTACATTGATTAGGTAATGGCTTTATTGGCCTCAAGTGGCAACAGTTCATAGTCAAATGTCAAAAAGGAAATGGGAGTGAAATCTCTTCAGGAAGAATGGAAGGTATTTTGATCCTCTATAATTCCTATAATTGAAACTGATATAAAATGTGTATTATTGTTCATGGTTTGATTTCCTTGCATATTTTAGTGTTTCATGCTTTAAAAAAAGAGAGGTATTATTAATGTCTGCAATCCACCACTGTAGAATTTATTGGTTAAAGGGTGGTACTTTTAAAAACTATGTATAAATTTGTACAAATGTTAACAAAAACAGTCAATTTAGAAATTCTTTACCACAAGAGGAAATCCTGTACAGAATGTGAAGGCTTGTCCAAATGAGAACAAAAAGGAGTAAAACTCTGGAAAAACAATGTAAGTTGACACAGTGAGACAAAGAAGCAAAAGATTTGAGGAATGGATTTCTAACATTCATTTCAGTCTTCTGTAGGCTGGGTACCAGCCAAAGCATCAGTTGGACTGTGAGATTGAAATGCTGTGCCACAATTGCCAAAGGGCAACATGCAGGGGGGACTGGAGAGAAATTATTTGAATTAATTGGCTCTGTCTTCAATGGGGGAGATACTGGAAGATTGAATAGCTTTTAATTGTCATTTTTTCCAGAAAGAACAGAGGCAAATGGAGATGGCAAGAGATGGTGTTACAGGGCAGACAGAATAAATTAACAAAATGCCCAAGTCAAGTTAGTCCCTTCTTCAAAATCTTGGGGTTCTCATGCTATGGTTCGAAATAGGATGGTGGATATTCCCTCAGTCTCATCTTGCAGAAACCCTTAAGTGCATGGGGAAAATTACTTTTAGGCCTACAACTCCCAGAATCTCACAAACCCACAATATTTGCCCAGAACTCCCAAAATTCTGCTGTGATCATGCTGGCTGTGGTTTCTGGGAGCTATAAGTGAAAAAAGGAGCTTTTCCCACCTCTAATTCGGATATTCTTAAGTTCTTTTGAGTATTTAAAATGAAAAGCTGTGCACAACATCATGTTTTTTCTAGAACAGATTGACTTGAAGCAGAACTGGTAGATGCAAGTCAGCAAAACTTGCAAAGCTGGGTTCCAATTAACACTGTAATTAATTGTTATCTCAATTGGAATCATTTCAAACTTTTTCACAAGGACTGACACCTACTTATATCACAGCCTGAATGCTGACAACACCAGTGGCAGCAGTCAAGATGGTATACCCTCTTGTGCTCAGTACCATTCACACTTGTTGAAAAACAACCCTGACAATTGCTTTGTGTTTGGGTGAGAAGTGATTAACTGATGAAAAAAGGAGTCAGCTTCTGGGATTTTCCCTTGCATACTATCCCTTTGTGGATGGTATTGAGCACAAGAGGGTATCCTGTAGACCTGAGGTCCCCAACCCCCGGTCCGTGGCCTGAGCCGGACTGGGCCGTGGAGACAGACCTCCCCCCCCGCACGCACTCCCCCCCCCCCTGCACAGCCCGTTTGCTGTAGACCATCTTAACTGTTGCCACTGGTGTTGTCAACATTCAGGCTGCCCTTTGCTATGTAAAGCATGGAATCCTTTTTCCTGCCAGCAGCACAGGCTTGATATTGTGCTGCAATATTGGGCCATTTTCTGGTGTTTTGAATTGTGGATAGAGAAGCACATTCGTATACATGAGGTTTTTGGAATCCAGTTATTTAATTGCGAAAGCCCACTCAGGCCCTCAAACTGAATCTACTGTAACTGAACTGCTTTTGTGCCGTATTGTATCATGGAATACGAGCTGCATTGCTCTGTACTCTCAAAGATGAATTTTAAAGGGATTGTAATTTTTTAAAGGGATTGTAATCATGGCTTCCCCCACCTCTAAAACAGCACCTTTCATCCAGAAGGACCTAAGATCAAAGGATTTTGAGACCATAAACTTACAGTTACTGCACTGGGACAGGCCTGGACAAGGAGAGACTGCTTTGCGGAAATATCATGCTTGACTTGTAGAAGAATAGTGATCAAAAACTGGTAAATCTCATCTCCCCTGCATTCTTTCCACTTTCACTTGTAAAAGTAAGCAAGGAATAAACCCAATTACTTTTGCACTTATTTCATTGAAAAAAAAGTAGGTATATCTACCACGGACATGGAGATACCTTATATGTGTGGCTATGATGCAATTCTCTTTGAAGTTCATATACCAGCCCAACAACAGTGCCTATTTTGAAGATGAAGAGAAAAAATGAATAATACATTTTAGTGGGATATCTGCCTTTTAAGACGGAGATATTAGAGCGAAGAGTGGCTTCTATCTTTCAGAAATGATGTGTGCTTTGGTTTAAAGTTTGAGCACCACCTCAGTCTTTGGAGCTATTTCTACAGAGAGATTGGAGACAAAAGAGCCACATATATTTTGAAGATGGACATGAGAGAAAGAAAAAGATGAAGATGAGAGGTGCACAAGCCTTCATGGTTGACAGTGTGTGTGTGTGAATGTGTGTGTGCTTGGTTCTAATACCAGAAAGTTCCCCAGTTAAGGAAGCAGGAAGCAAGCTTTAGGTTGGAGTCTCCATTGTTTTTGTTTATTCTATTTATTGTGCTTCCCAAATCCAGGGAAAAGGAGGGACCCTACAATGGAATTACTCCCACCTAAGCAGGGGCTCTGTTTATTTTGGATGGATGAAGGTGAGGGAGGTAGTGGCAGCCCATAATTGGAGGTGAGATACCAGTGAGTTCCTCTGTCAGCTTTTCATAGTGGCTGACCCGGGAATAAGCTTTACATAATTGAGGCATCGGAATGCAAATTTGTGGTCACATTCACAACACAATTTAGCTTTTCAAGTTTAACCATGCCCCGTTTTGACAGCAATGTAAGATGCATCCAAAATATAGTGGCCAATATCCTTCTGCTACTAAGAGTAGACAGAGAGAATCAATTGCTGAATGGTAACTCAACGCATATATAAACTCCATTGTGTCAATGTGTCTACTCTAATTAGGAGTCACAATAGGATACTGGTCATTGGAAGGTAATAGCTGGAATACAGTGCTTCTCAAACATTGCACTTCACTAAGGTTTTAAGACTCTGATTGAAATATGTGACATCTTCCCCAAAATGTTGAAATCATATAAGATAGTAGTCCAAATTATTTTAAAAAATGTCCATAACGTATTCATCTTAGATAACGTCGATGTTACCATGATAAACTGGTTTTCTATGTATGCGTTATTTTGCATGGCATGAATCCATCAGAATGCTTTTATTTTCAGAATACACAAAGCTTCAGCTGCCTTCTCCAACTGTTGTGTAAGGTAGCGTGATCCTTCTAGGCAAAGCAGCCTGGGAAGTCAATTTTTGTCATGCTGAGATGGAGATGACATGAAAATGCATGACTTGGCAATATCATGTGGCTCTTTCATTTGTCATAATTGTAGGGGCAAAAGGATTTGGGTCTGGCAGAATAGGCTAATCAGTGCTGTTTGAAATATGGACAGCTATGTATTTAACCCTTTAATTAAACACTTTGCATTTGTTCATTTAAATAAATCCAAGCAAACGCATTTGTTTTTCCTGCTTGTTCCTTAAAGCAGTAGCCAGACTGAAAAGAAAAAAATGTATTAAACTTTTTGATGAATGTATATATATTCATTCATTCACATGAATAAGATGCATAAGGGTATAACATTTCAGTTTTATCAAAGAAAAATCATATACAATATCTTCTGTACACCAAATGGCAAGAAGTGTCCATAATTACAAATTATGGACACCAAATTACAACAAAAAGAATTGTTGTAATACTGCTCTATCTTCTTTGTGTTTTTCAAAATATTGAAAAATGTTCAAACTTCTGGAAAAAAATTACCTTTTACCATTTTGAAATTTTGATTTTTTTTTAAACAAAAATTACCTAATTTTAGTCAGATCATATTTTCAAGTCTGCATACCGTGTTTCCCCGAAAATAAGACAGGGTCTTATATTAATTTTTGCTCCAAAAACGTATTAGGGCTTATTTTCAGGGGATGTTTTATTTTACAGTCATATCTTCTTCTAGTTGCTGCACAATGCTGCACAATGGTGGAGGGCAGGGTTTCACTTAACTGGGGCTTATTTTTGGGGTAGGGCTTATATTACGAGCATCCTGAAAAATCATACTAGGGCTTATTTTCAGGTTAGGTCTTATTTTCGGGGAAACAGGGTAATTTCAAATGACTATATTGTATATTGATTTGAAGATGGAGATATACTCTTTGATCAATGTTGCATTCATTGTTTGAGACACACTGGTCACAATCCAGCAGAAAGTGGCTGTCACTATATTCTGCAAAAGCTTGTCATGTTAATGCTGGAGCCAGTTAATATTACCCCTGTGGGAGTAGTGGTAGAAAGTTATGAGCTAGCATATTAAATTTCCCATTGTACTCTAGAGATTACTTGGCACATAGCAAGGTAATATCATGGTGATGTCATTCTGGGATGCTTTTGTTACGTGACAGCAAATGTACTACATCACATAACAAAAGCTTTCCAAAATCACACACCCCGAACACGTACACACCCTTTAGGCCTGTTCCTCTGCTTCCTGTTTTATTTTGATTTTATTTTGTTAAAGGTCAATGGATATAGCACCCCACAATGTACAACGTAGCGATTATAACCTTAATTTTAATAGAGGTGATTACATTATGTTAAGCAAACATGAAGCATAACAGCATTTTACAGAGCACATGCTGGGGGGGGGGTGGTCCATAGTGGCATTAATAATAATCATGTGCTGTCAAGTCAATTTGGACTTATGGCAACACTTTTTCAGGGTTTTCTAAGTAGAAAATACTCAGAAGTGGTCTACCATTCCCTTCTTCTGGGGGTGACCTGGGACTGTGCAGCTTGCCCAAGGCTACACAGGCTGGTTCCACTGACAGGAAGCACAGTGGGAAATTGAACTCTGACTCCCAAGCCAGATACCTGAACCACTGAGCTATCCAGCCAACTATAGTGGCATTAGTCTAGCTAACAATTTTGTTGTTGTTTAGTCGTTAAGTCATGTCCGACTCTTCGTGACCCCATGGACCAGAGCACGTCAGGCCCTCCTGTCTTCCACTGCCTCCCGGAGTTGGGTCAAATTCATGTTGGTAGCTTCGGTGACACTGTCCAACCATCTTGTCCTCTGTCATCCCCTTCTCCTCTTGCCTTCACATTTTCCCAACATCAGGGTCTTTTCCAGGGAGTCTTCTCTTCTCATGAGATGGCCAAAGTATTGGAGCCTCAGCTTCAGGATCTGTCCTTCCAGTGAGCACTCAGGGTTGATTTCCTTCAAAATGGATAGGTTTGTTCTCTTTGCAGTCCAGGGGACTCTCAAGAGTCTCCTCCAGCACCACAATTCAAAAGCATCAATTCTTCGGCAGTCAGCCTTCTTTATGGTCCAGCTCTCACTTCCATACCTCGCTACAGGAAAAACCATAGCTTTGACTATGCGGACCTTTGTCGGCAAGGTGATGTCTCTGCTTTTTAAGATGCTGTCTACGTTTGTCATCGCTTTCCTCCCAAGAAGCAGGCGTCTTTTAATTTCGTGGCTGCTGTCACCATCTGCAGTGATCATGGAGCCCAAGAAAGTAAAATCTGTCACTGCCTCCATATCTTCCCCTTCTATTTGCCAGGAGGTGATGAGGCCAGTGGCCATGATCTTAGTTTTTTTGATGTTGATCTTCAGACCATTTTTTGCGCTCTCCTCTTTCACCCTCATTAAGAGGTTCTTTAATTCCTCCTCACTTTCTGCCATCAGAGTGGTATCATCTGCATATCTGAGGTTGTTGATATTTCTTCTGGCAATCTTAATTCCCGCTTGGGATTCATCCAGTCCTGCCTTTCGCATGATGTATTCTGCATATAAGTTAAATAAGCAGAGGGACAATATACAACCTTGCCGTACTCCTTTCCCAATTTTCAACCAATCAGTTGTTCCATATCCAGTTCTAACTGTGAGGTCCCTGCCATTTTTGTCCTTTATCATGTCCATCTTTGCACAAAATGTTCCTTTAATATCTCCAATTTTCTTGAACAGATCTCTGGTTTTTCCCTTTCTATTATTTTCCTCTATTTCTTTGCACTGTTCATTTAAGAAGGCCCTCTTGTCTCTCCTTGCTATTCTTTGAAATTCTGCATTCAATTTTCTGTAACTTTCCCTATCTCCCTTGCATTTTGTTTCCCTTCTCTTCTCTGCTATTTGTAAGGCCTCGTTGGACAGCCACTTTGCTTTCTTGCATTTCCTTTTCTTTGGGATGGTTTTTGTTGCTGCCTCCTGTACAATATTACGGGCCTCCATCCATAGTTCTTCAGACACTCTATCCACCAAATCGAGTTCCTTAAATCTGTTCTTCACTTCCACTGTGTATTCATAAGGGATTTGGTTTAGATTATACCTGAGTAGGCCAGTGGTTTTTCCTACTTTCTTCAGTTTAAGCTTGAGTTTTGCTATAAGAAGCTGATGATCAGAGCCACAATCAGCTCCAGGTCTTGTTTTTGCTGACTGTATAGAGCTTCTCCATCTTTGGCTGCAGAGAATATAATCAATCTGATTTCGGTATTGCCCATCTGGTGATGTCCATGTGTAGAGTCGCCTCTTGTGTTGTTGGAAAAGAGTGTTTGTGATGACCAGCTTGTTCTCTTGACAAAACTCTACTAGCCTTTGCCCTGCTTCGTTTTGAACTCCAAGGCCAAACTTTCCTGTTGTTCCTTTTATCTCTTGACTCCCTACTTTAGCATTCCAATCTTTTAGCCTTTTGTTTCTGTTCATGGGGTTTTCTTGGCAAAGATACTGGAGTGGCTTGCCAGTTCCTGCTCCAGGTGGATCGTGTTTAGTCAGAACTCTCCACTATGACCTGTCCGTCTTGGGTGTCCCTGCACGGCATAGCCCATAGCTTCTCTGAATTACTCAAGCCCCTTCACCACAACAAGGCAGCAATCCATGAAGGGACAATTTAGTGTGGGCAAATGATAAGCCAACTTTGTCTCTTTCCATAAGAGACAAGCAGGTGCTATTATATTTCTTCCATGATAATTCATATTCAAATTTTGTTTACCATATTTTAGTGACAACAACCAGTCCATTATTCACCTGTGAGTCCCATTCATGCAAAAAGATGAGGTATAAATAAAAAATGTAAGTAATCATACATATTGTTTCTGGCTTCACTGAAAGTTTTACTATACGTATACCATGTTGCTCCACAGCTTCTCTTTAAAAAGGAGGAGGAGGAGGAGGAGATGTTGGTTTACTCTTGGAAAACAATTAGAAATAGAAGGTTCAAGATATATTAGAAATGCCTACATATTTTGTTCCCTTCTCCCGGGGCACTATGGGAGATGCAATTCTTGCAGTGGAGTGGAATGGATGTGTAAGATTCTCTAACTTAATTCAGAGCTATCATCTTGATTAGGCCTTCCATGGGAATGTCTTTGTGACGGACAGCTCTCAGATCACTCCTGTCAGTCAGGTCAGAGCTCTGGGGTGGGAGCCTATGACATGACAGGAGGGGCGGAACCAAGGGAAAAAGGGGGAAAAAAGACAGTTAATGACAGTTTAAGGCAGTTAGGGCCGTGGTTGTGTTAGAGAGAAGAAAAATAGAGAGATAGAGGGAGAGATTGAAAGAGATAGGAATAGGACAAGTCTTGGAAAGTTTATGTGGTCAAGAATTGAATGAATTAAAAGTGATAATAATAAAAGAAACTGTTTGAATATAGTAACATCGTGATTAAAGAAAATCTAACTAAGCAAGCATATCTCAAATCAAAAGAACTTATATTGAATGAATAAAATAAGACCAGCTTTGATTTCCATGTATGATTGAACAGTTATCCTATAAATAAACCTTGTTAATGTTGACAGCTGTGACTCATTATTAAAATTTGGTAGATTGAGGAAAATCCTCTGGTGGCAGCGTATAAAAGGTGAAAATTGTAAGTAGCACCCAAAGGCAAATCTGGGAGTTAAGGAAAACAAACAGAGGAGCTGAAGGGCTGCTACAGTCTGCCTCTTTAAAAATAAGTATATGTAACCAACATAGATATACCTAATTAGAAAGTACATTATAGTGGGGCAGTGGTTTGTGAAGGTTTCCCGTGCCACTTGTTGTATTCAGAGGTTTCAGACCTTTGGGAAGAAAAATCTAGATTCATATGAAACCTATAAGATGAAGACTTTATTTCATTGTTCCTTTCCTATGAAGAAGCACAGGCCAATTGAAAGTCATTAATTTCAATTAAGAGGACTAATAGGAAAAAGTACAGGAAAAAAACATAATTAAAGATTGGTCTTGGTTATAAAAGAATATAGAACACACATAATCTCTGATGGCCTTGAGGAAAGCTCTTAGAAGGTTTAGTTTCATTGATACTTGACTCCAGATCTGAAACAAATTTATAATATCCAGGAAGACAACAGTTGAAAATGTGACATTCTAAAAGCAAAAATTATGCATGCTTTCTGGAATTTTCCAGAGTCATCCCTTTGGGGAAGAAAATTTGGAAATAATAAAATGAATGATGAGGTAGGTCATGCTATATTCTCCTAAAACTGATTTATTTGGATAGTTACAGTGCAGTCTTATGACTGATATCAGCAGAAAACAGAGTTTTGTTGTTGTTGTTTTTACAGGAGACAGTTACACAACCAGTGTATCATGGTTCTTTCAGTCTTCAGAACTTGGAAAAATACTTTATGAAGAACAAGGGCTTGTCCAGATGGGCAAAAGGATCACAGCAAATGAGCAAAGTAAGCATATGACTCTAGAGACAATCTCGCTCCCTGATTTTTAAAGCAAATAAAAAGGTAATTAAAGGCTTCTGACTAGAAGTCTCTGACACAGAAATCAGCTCAGCATCGGAAGTGCTGTAGCACTACGTTCCACCCACCATCACCTGCAACAAATCGTGGCTCGGAATAATACAGGCCTCCCAGACAGATTTTTTAAAAGCATGGAAGGCAAGGGGAAAGGTACAGATCAGACTGAATTCAGCCTTTCATCATTAGGAGAAATGACTGGAAGAAGTAGCATTAAACCAGGCCCTTTGCCTCCCTGTGGAAAAGTTCTAGGTATAATGACATGCTGAACCAGTGGTCCATGCTAGAATGAACCCAGCCCATGATCCCAGAGTATCATGCACAGCTTTAGCATGCACAGCTTTAGCATGTCATTATATTCCTTCCTCATTCTTAAGAGCATTTTTCCAAGCTCTGATTTTAGAAATAATAGAACGAATATTTTTAAAAATCTATGCACTAGCAGAGGTTCTTGGTTCTTCCCTATTTGGTGGCCTAAGTGCCCACTTTGAATGATATAATACAAGCCTCTGTGAGAAAATTTATGAGACATCAATTCAAGTGTGTGTGTTCTGTGTAAAAGAATCATAGAATCATGTAATAATCAAGTTGGAAGGGGTCTATAAGGGCATCAAGTCCAACTCCCTGCTCAGTGACAGATGCTTGGTTGAAAAGTTGTCAAAATATTTGAAGGCCTGTCCAGTCGGAGGCCAGTTTAAAGCTAGGAACCATAAAAATGGAGACCAGTTGCTCCCTTGGGCAGTACATGAACAACAAGGCAGTCCACCTGGTCACATACCCTGTTTTCCCAAAAATAAGACCTAACCTGAAAATAAGTCCTAGTATGATTTTTCAGGATGCTCGTAATATAAGCCCTATCCCAAAAATAAGCCCTAGTTAAGTTAAACCCTGCCCTACACCATTGTGCAGCAACCAGAAGAAGATGACATGACTGTATTTGAATAAATGTAGATTGTTGTACATGAAAAAAATAAAACATCCCCTGAAAGTAAGCCCTACTGCATTTTTTTGGAGCAAAAAATAATATAAGACCCTGTCTTATTTTTGGGGAAACACGGTAGTTTTCCCTCCATTGTGACAAGCATTGCATTTCCATTTATATTCTAGTCATTATTACTAATAGGTTGTTTACACCTATGAATTAGCATGTGCATTATGTCACTCCTGCCCAAACAAATGGCTGCTCTCATTATTGAAACACTTGCTCAAAGCCCACGCTTTCCTTAATATATTGTGGGGTATCCACCTAGTTCCTTTGCACAGCTGTAACCATGATACATCATGTGTAAGTAAAGTAGTTAAGTGTTTATTCTGTTTACTGCTTTCTTTCACTTCCCTCTCCTTCCTCTGTTGTTCCATGTGTCCATCTGCAGACTAAGGCAACAGTGGAGACTTTCATGCTTGTCATGTGCAACACATCCATTTCAGTCGGGCTTCAGGCTGCGCCGTGGTACAGAAACGGCATTGGTCGCCCTGTTGGATGACCTGTTGAGGGAGGCCGACAGGGGTAAAACGTCTTTGTTGGTCCTCCTCGATATCTCAGCCGCCTTTGATACCGTCGACCACAGTATCCTCCTGAGGAGGCTCTCCGAGTTGGGAATTGGTGGACTGACGCTTGCCTGGCTCCGATCCTTCTTGGGGGACCATCCCCAGAGAGTACAGCTTGGGGAGAGAGTTTCGGCCCCATGGAGCCTCAATTGTGGGGTTCCGCAGGGCTCGATTATCTCCCCAATGCTGTTTAATATCTTTATGAGGCCCGCTGGGTGAGGTCATCAGGGGATGTGGGGCATCGTGCCATCAGTATGCTGATGACACTCAGCTCTACATCTCCTTTTTTCCAACCACAGTGGATGTCGTTCTGTCCCTTCAGCGCTGTCTGGAGGCTGTACTGCAATGGATGCAGGAAAATGGGCTGAGGCTGAACCCGGACAAGACGGAGGTCCTGAGGGTGGGTGGCCCCACCATTGGCAGTTTGGGAAACTCCCTCTCTTTTGGGGGGGTGACTCTCACCGCGAAGAGTGAGGTTCGCAGCTTGGGGATTCACCTGGGCCTGGAGCTCACCAAGGAAAGCCAGGTGGCGTCAGTGGTCCGCTCCGCCTATTTCCATCTGTGGCGGATTGCCCAGCTGTGTCCCTATCTTGATGTTGGGGCACTCACCACTTTGGTCCATGCGCTCGTAATCTCGAGATTAGACCACTGTAATGCGCTCTACGTGGGGCTACCTTTGAGACTGATGTGGAAGCTTCAAATGGTGCAGAATGCGGCAGCCAGACTTCTTAGTGGGACGAGAAGATATCAGCATATCTCTCCCACTCTGGCCGCTTTGCATTGGCTGCCCGTTCGTTTCCCGCATTGATTTCAAAGTGGTAATGATCACATATAAAGCCCTAAACAGTTTAGGACCTCGATACTTGGCAGAACGCCTCCTCCCACCTAGATCTACTCATAACACTCACTCCAGCCAGGAGGGGCGGCTGAGGAGCCTAACGCCGAGGGAGGCCCGGAAAGAAAAAACAAGAAACCGGGCCTTCTCGGCAGTGCCCCCCCCCCCCGCCTTTGGAATAATCTCCCCTCTGAGATCCGCTTGGCCCCTTCGCTGTGTATTTTCAAGAGCCAACTTAAGACCTGGCTATTTAGGCAGACCTTCCCTCCGGTCACCATTTGATTTATTCCTTTTTTCCCTTATCCCTTTTTTCATCTTGAATGATAATCTTACTGTTGTTAAATTGATATTATCTGATTGTTTTTATTCCATTTTATTGTGAGCCGCCCAGAGTAGACGCTGTCTAGATGGGTGGGATACAAATTTAATAAATAAATAAATAAATAAATAATGCACATCAATGATGACAGAGGGATAGATGGTCTAGTTCTCATGTATCTACCAATTAACATGTACCATGAAGTTGATTCTGACTTATGGTAACCATCCAAGGGCTCTCTAGGTATAAAGCAGGAGTCCCCAACCCCCAGGCTGAGGACCGGTCCCAGTCTGTGGCCTTAGAAGGACCGGGCCACTGGGACAGATGAGAGGTGAGCAGGAGGTGAGTGACAAGCAAAGCTCCGCCTCCTGTCAGCATGCTCCTATTAGGTTCTAATGCCGCTGTTGATCTGACAGGAGGCGGAGCTTTACTTCCTGCTCCCCTCCTGCTGCTGCTAGATCAGCTGTGCCTGTGGCATTAGAATCTAATAGGGGCCTTCAATTGAAGCTCACCTCCTGCTCACCACTTCCTTTATGAGCTCAATTCAAAGCTATCCTCCAACAACCTAATGCATAACAACAACCCCCCCCCCCCAAGTCCTTGGGAGAATGGTCTTCAACTAAACCAGTCCCTGGTGTCAAAAGGTTGGGCACCACTGTTATAAGGTACTCATCAATAGTTTACTGGTCCCATCTTCTGGTGGCTGTCTGGGGTCATGCAACTTGCCTAAGAGCACTCAGATGGGACAGGTAACTCCACCATGTACACATGCTCCTGGTGATCTCATCTGGCCCATTTTTCAGGAAGCACAGTGGGGATTGAAATTTCCAGCCTCTAGCCCCACAGCCAGACCCTTTAACCCAGTGGTCCCCAACCTTGGGCCTCCAGATGTTCTTGGACTTCAATTCCCAGAAATCCTGGCCAGCAGAGGTGGTGGTGAAGGCTTCTGGGAGTTGTAGTTCAAGAACATCTGGAGGCCCAAGGTTGAAGACCACTGCTTTAACCCACACAGCTATACCATCTAATACATTTAATGAAATGTTATTAACAACAACAACAAGCATCTCATTTCAAACCTAGTTAAGCAGCAATATGGCTCATTGATCTTAGGTGGAATTCACTTCAAAGTCAAAGGATCCTGAGCATTAGAAATGCTACCTTTTTTTCTGTGAGCTTTCTTTTTTACTATGTTTTTTTGTTTATATATTTATGCAATTTCTGCATGTGCTCAAGAAAAGACATTTTTAACAACATGATGAATAAGCAATGCAACTGGTACCCACCATCTGTCCCTCTATTTACCGGCAGGTGCTAATTGGCATAAACAAAGGGATTCCATAATCAACAGTTAGCTCAGTCCAGCAAGGCAGAGTCTTTAACTGCAAAAACAAAGTTCTTTGAAGTTTAGCGGCTGATATGAGAAATAGAATTCTGTGGGGGATCAAATGCTTAGCTTTGTACTTTGTACTTTGTAAAAGCAAAAACTGCTTGCAACTGTTGGGGACAAGATGAAGTGTAGCAGCTTGGCTTGATGATAAGTTTTTAAGTGAAAATAATTCTAGTGCTGGGAAATATTTTAAGCAGTTATGCTTAAATGTTTTTAAAGCATTTACTGGGTTTCAGCTCCTAAATTAGAGAAAATCCAGAAAATGGGAAGTTGTTCCAGCACAGATGGAGCATGTCTTAACCATCCTAGCCTTTTTCTGATGTCTTACCATGATTTTAATTTCACTGGAAGGTTATATGATGTAATAAACCATAAAGCTTATACTTTAGTCCTCTGCATTTTTATTTTGGTATAACCTCTCTGCTACTTTTATTTCTTTTAAAATCTGTATCCGATATTTTGACATATAAAACAGGATCTCAAAGCTTCATAAAATTAAAGGCATACAATAAAACCTATAGCTTGGATTCTAAGTTGCTCCTGTGTTCGCTTTACATAAGAAGGGGATGATTTCCAATAAGGAAGTACATTGTTTCAGATGAGTATGCAAAAAGGGACTGAACCAGGGGTATTGGTACAATTCCAGGGCAACTATGGGTCAAAGCAAAGAGCTACTAGCTGCCCGTAGCATGAAGAAACACCTCTGGGGATCCTTCATATTTCATCTGGCATTTGTGACATCAACATATTTTCAATCATAGATGCACAGAGATTCGAATTGAAAAAATGGATACTGAAAAGACTGAACTGCTGGAGCCAAAGAAAGAAAGTGAGTGACAGCTGAATTTCCCAATAAGGTCCAAGACCTTTCCTGGACACTCCAATGACTGAGGCACTTGGGAGGGCTTAGGCTGAGGTCCCTGTTTGCTATAGACCCACTTGCAACCATTTTGTGCAGGTGTAGAATGAAGTGAAAGACTTGTGTATTTGTCAATAAGATTCACATGGTAGAATTTTATGATGATAAGGAATTAAAACATTATAATTGGCATTATAAATAAGTTTGTAGCCTGCCATTTTTAAGTGTTGGGGGCCAGAGGCATATGGTACTTTCCTTTTAAGTGTGCTGAATGAGATCTGATAATGTTCAACATTAAGACATGATGAACTTACTGTCCGTTAATAATAAACAGCAGAATGGGACAAATGAGATTGTACACTACGGATGATGGTACCAGTAGCACAAAATGTTTAATTTTTCTGAAAAACTACTGTTTACCTTCATACTATGTAAAGGATAACCTCAGACCCTTACGGGCACAGCCAGAAGATTTTTCTGCTTTAAGTAATGGAAGAAGATCAGTGTAAGGTGATAGCTGAGATTTATTTTCTTAACCCAAGGTCTGCAGATGATAATTGGAAACCCAGAGTGTGGTCGACCTACTGGATATCCTGGAGGTAAAATATGGAAATCATTATTGTCAACTTCTAGACAAGGGATTTTTTTTTTGTGAGCTCTTGTTTAAAATTCATGAAAATTGATGTTATGTGACCAGCCAAAGATGACAGAGCAGAGTCTCAAACCTAATTTGTGAAATTACTGACTCTGTCTTTCTCAACTGCACACAAGAACATCTGGGTTTTTTTTCTTCTCTAAATATTCTTCTATCAACTCTTCTCCTTTTTCCTTCCATGAATGTAGTAAATCAGTTCAATTGTTGGATGGTGAGGGGGTGAAAGCATTTAATCAAATGGCTTTTCAGGTAGGAACAATCCAGGGATAACTTGGAGAAGTGGGACTCCATTGCTAAAAATAAGACGAATCAAGAAGATTATGTAAAAACAAAGGAACACTTTTGGGTTTTTTTGCTTGCTGTAATAACAGGATGCCTTCCCTTGACTAAAGGCTTAATTTTTCTAATAGTTTTATAGAGGAGTACATGAATAGGCTCTTTATATTTGTTATTTATAGGTCCTGGCCATCTTTTCTCATTTTAGCCTCCTTTCATTTTAGAATGTTTTCTTCTGATCGCAGTGAATATCTTGACTTGGACCGGTTGTGAGGAATTTTCCACGGATGTGTAAGAAATGAACCGTTATAATTAGGTTTTCCCCCTTGACAGTGTTTTTCTGTAGTTACAGACTAAAGGTAAAAGATCTTTCTGGAAGGAAAGCCACAGAGATTTGCAACAGGGTTATCAGGTCTTAAAGCACCAGCTTGACGCCTCAGGGCTTTTCCAGGTCTCCAGGTAGGGAGGCAAATTTCAGAATGGTTCTGGAGCAAGAAAAAAATTGATTTTGGTGTGTGAGTAGCAGGAAAGGCAGCAACTGCTGCTGTTGTGGGGTGCATTTTGTAATTGCCTAGTTGCCAGATAATGGCTGAAATCCAATAATAAGTTGCAACTGGTGAAGGCTCATTGAATCAGAGGGGAACTGGTAAATCAACTCATCTCTAAGTTTCATTGGTTCAATGAACCTACTCTAGTTGTGACTTGCTATTGGATTCTAGCCAATGGTTTTCCTCCCCTGTATTGTGATCCAGGGTGTAGATAGATTCTGGACCCATTTATCCAGATGCCCCTCATGCTAGAAGCAGTTGGCCCAGAAGGAGTTCCACCCTCACTCACAACCCTTGCTTCCCTTATCTCTGTGATACCATAAGGCCCTATTCTAGTAACAACACAACCCTCCAACCCTTGGTCTCAGGTTTTGGGCTGAAAGTCTCAGGGCATAGAATGCTGATGGCCTGATAACCCTAGTTGGCAACATGACTGATTTTACCCACAAATATGTGTGAATCTATTAAGCACAAGAATAGTCACCATAGTGTAGTGGATGGAGTGATGCACTAGGACTCAGGAGACTTGGCTTCAAATCTCCACTTGGCCATGGAAACTTGGGAGTGGTAGAACTACTAAAATCACTGCTTAAATATCACACTAATTTGAAAACCCTATTAGGGTCACTGTAAATCAGTTCCATCTTAATGGCATGCAATACACATTAAAGCATGCTGGCACAAACTCACTGAGATTCTTGTTGTTTTGCACTACCAATTTTTTTCCAGTTTGGGCCTACATCAGATTATGACCATTTTTTTCCTGCACAAAAATTTGCAATTTACATTTTTCAAAACAGATATATTTTTCTGTACACTTTTCTACAGAACACTTTCCCCCCCACATTTTTCCATTGATTAAAGTGTGTCTGTGCACAAATGGATCCATTGTCCATGCACATTTTTCACATGTGCATTTATTTAGAACACTTTTTTGCTCTGTTTTGCTAATGATACCACAAGTTCAAAAATGCATGGGTTTCTTTTCACGTCCTCACACAGGCCCTGGACATGTAAAATGGATGATTTTCCATTAAAATACAAATCCGACAACACTCTCATCCACCCTGAGTTTTAATCAGGTGTTTTGAGAAAGAATCATAAAGCTGGTGCACACCAATGTCAGAAGACCAGTTTCATGTAATGTCACCTTTTCCTTTCCAGAGACTCAAAATATTCAGTTTTTCACATTCTGCCATGAATGTTGTTCACACTAGGAAGCCACTCACACACAACAGTATTTGCAGAGGGCAACCAGCTGTGTTAAAGTCTACACTGACTCATAGAGTAGTGCCACTGTCTTACTGTGTTAACAACACTGTGTAGGTGTAAATATAGGTATCAGGGTAGGTATTCAAGCTCTTTAAGCATAGGTTTCACAGACAATTACCCAGGATTAACAACAGAGAGAATGTTTATTTCAGGAACAGTAAAAACAGAACCACAGTAACCTGAAGTATAGGATGAATACATAACTACTAATTTCCTAAAATCATTCCCACCTGACTAATCCCTTCTAACCCCCCACCCTCTTTCCTTTCCCTCTTCCAGTTCTCAACTGACAATATTCCAGCTGGCATTCCATGCTCTCTGAAACTCCCCATCCCACTTACCGTAATGTTCCACTCTCTGAATTATCTTTCCCATCCTCCTTTTTAAGGGCAACCCCAAACATTCTAACCTGGCAACTGTAGCCTTGCATGATTAAACTGAAGCAAAATAATCAGGAATTAGCTAGCATGAAGACTTGGACATAAATTCATGGCATAATATATATTGGTTTTATTTCCTTTATTTTAAAGTTCAGACTATCTGACTTTCCTCTCAAGAAGAAGTTCAAGACAAAATCTCAACAGAGCTGTTTGAGTTAACTGAACTGGTCTGTGAGATTCTTCTAATAAACAAATGCTGTCTAATATAATTTAACAGTAATACTGAACGTGTAGCCACCTTTTTTTCAAAGAAGCTGTAGGTCTACTGTATGAACAATTTACTTGTGACTGAGGCAAAGTCATAAGGAGGCTGGTCTCCATATATGTTTGTTTCCATTCACTGTCACTTTACCCTTCCTTCCTCCAAAATTATCACTGACTGAAATTTAAAGGAGTTAATGAGTTTAGACTACAGATCAGGAACTGGAGGCCCCTGAACTAAAGATGTCCAATCTGAAGTGTGCCAGCTGGCTCTGGTATTACCAACCCAGAGGCAAAAACCGTATGTGGAGCCTGCGGTTGCTGTGGTAACAAGACATCCTGGCACTTCACTTTGCAGTGTGAATGGGCCATCCCTGATCAAACACTATGACTGTGACTCATACCACCTCACCCTTACCACAGCCCTGAGGCTTTTCATGATGTTAGTTCACACGTTCAACTTAACACTGCAGTCAAAGGTGGAACCAGCCAAATGTGTCTGAAAAGAAAATTAAATGTCACCAGAAAGGGTATGAAGTCTATCCAAACTATACATGGAATAATATCATCCTGATGTTTTCTGAAGAATGGGAATTTTAATTAGTAGACTTCCTAATTTTTGTGCATGCCTGTCTTTTCCATTTCAAGCTCATTTTGAAATGTTTAGATTATTTTCATTCTGATGATTTAAATCTGGTTGGTTCTCTCTCTACACTGTCAGTGAATTGACTAGCTAACCCCGATTATTTGTGTTTTCAGTTAAGTACTTATACCTCATCTAAGCAAAAGTGGTAAAATGTGATTTTGTCTTTCAAATTTTATCCTGGTTTCCAAGTTTCAGATGCTAAAAGCAGGCATTAAGGTTTAGGTTCTCTTGTTTTCCATTTCTTTTCTTCACTTTGTGGAGTCTGATCAGCAGCGTTGCCCCTCTGGGTGGGAATTTGATCTTGTGCTGGAGCAAAGTAAGTAATATAAATCAAAACCAAAAAAAAAAAAAAAAAAGGTCATTCTTTGTGTGTGATTAATTAATTTAACATCTCCTGCCAACTAGGAGTCAGTAGGAGGGAGGCCTGGCACACCCAAGTGAACAACTGGAGAGCCTTCAAAACCTACGCCAAACCATCAGGAAATAAGGTCAAAGTCTGATCTCAGCTCTAGGACTGAAAACATTAACAAAGTAATAACTCTTCTGCTCCCATCAGAGTGACAGCCAATGACTAATTGAAGAAAGCAAGATTCAAGTTCCAGTATGGTAGTATCTGTCACCTTCCTTTGCATCATCAAGACTCCTGGTTTACAAAGCAGCAAGGATGGTTTATGGTCTGTTTTGTAAGCAAAGGAAATACTAAATGTACGCACCTCACCATCTGAATGAAAGCTTTTGGTGGACATGGTTTCAGTCACTAATGTCTTTACATCGCTTCTAGCTTTTGTTGTTCTTATGTGTGATTGAATCACTTCCAGTCTGGGACAACCCTGTGAAATAATGACCTCCAAAAGGCCCTATCATCAGTACCCCTGCTGTGACTTTCTTAATGGAATCAATCTGTCTCATGTTATCCGACGGTGGCTTATCCGACTGGCTTCCAATTTTCCAAACATATTTTGTTTTCCATTGAGTCTTGTCTTCTAATGACACTTCTGCAGTACAATACCTTCAGTTGACATATTTTAGCGTTCAGTGAGAGTGTGGGCTTCATTTGCTCTAGATCCCATTTATCTGTGTCTCCAAATATCCCTTTTTCTTTTCCTGTAAGCTTTCTTCACTGTCCAGCTTTGAGATCTATCCATCCAACATCAGGAATATCTTAGGCTGGATGATCTTGGCCTTAGTTTCCAGCAACACAGACTTAAGGGTCTTTTCTAGTTCCTTCATAGCTGCCCTTCCAAGTTTCAGGCTTCTAATTTATTGAAAGCAATCTCTATTTGGATCAGTGACTGAACCAAAGTATAGAAAATCCTTTAAGAATTTTGACTTCTCCATCATCAAGTCATCTGATTCTTTGATAGTCATTATTTTTGTCCTCTTACTGTTCAGCTGCAAATCTGCTTTTGTTCTTTCACCTTCACCAGTAGTCATTCAAGACATTGCTGTTTTCTTCCAGTAATATCATCTTATTTGCACACCATAAATTACTGATGTTTCTTCTACCAATTTTCACTTATCTTTCATCTGAATCCAATTCAACTTTCTATGTAATATATTATGCCTATAGACTGAACAAATATTAATAATTGTGTGCCATCAAGTCAGTTCTGAGTTATGGTCACTTTTGCCAAGATTAGGGTGTTCTAGGACTATGCAGCTTGCCCACAGCTACACAGGCTGGCTTTTCTCCCAGGAGACTTAGAGGGAAATCAAACTTTTAACCCCTGGTTGAGGAGATCCAAAGGCTTTGCTGTAATCTATAAAGCACAAACCAGTTTTCTTCTGAAATTCTTTGGTACACTCCAGCAGTGAATGTGTATTTGCAATGTGATGTTCAGTCTGTCTTTCTTTTTGACTCCAGCTTGGACACATTTCATTTCCCATTCCATTTATGGTAAAGGTCTTTGTTGTGAAATCTTGAGCATCGCTTTGCTTATATGGGAAATTAATGCAATGATCCTATAGCTATTCAAAATTTTGGCATCTCTTTCTTTAGGAGTGGAATGCATACATATTGACCATTTCCTATCTGTGTGTCATTGCTTTGTTCTCCATGTTTGTTGTCATGCTTTTGTATGGATGTTAATAGATTCTGCTTCTGCAGTTTGAAAAAGCTCTATTGGCATTATTACTAGTGAGTTATTTCTTCCAAATGCTTCAAGAGCAATTTTTACTTCACTTTCATTTTGCTTCTTCACCAAAAAAAAATCTGCTTCAAAAGGCTGTCATCTTTGCATCTCTTATGTAGAATTCATCAATATATTGTTTCCATCTTCTTTTTTATTTTACCCAGATCAAACAATATATTTCCTTGTTGCTCTGTCAGCATCTCTAATCTCAGTTTAAATTTCCCTTTGAATTCTTTCATTTTATGGAAGGGAACTGTGGTTTCCACACAGACACACCTTTAATTGTTTTCTTCTCTTTCTTTGCTCTATGTAGTTCTCTTTGTAGCTATGGATAAATCACTGGAAAGTTGTTTTTAAGAATCAGACCCTTTTTCTGTCCCTTTTCATTTTTGCTTCTTTGCTGTCCTTTACCAAACTCCTTCTTGGGTGTGCTACCATTGTTACAGAACTTACAGTTTTTGGAGGCATGTCACCAGTTCATCCTTGGCTACACTTGATGTCAGTGTAAGAGCCTTTGGACTCTTCTGTTTTGTTTTGTTTGTCATTACTGACTGTGGTTAGTTTGCTGCTGACTGTTTTTAACAAACTTTTAGAATTTGAACAGGATACTTGCTTTTGGCATTTGTGTTTGTAAATATTTTGGGATCTGCTTTTTAAGAATAGTACATGCATCAATAGCATGAAACTAACCAACAAAACAAGAAATGTACACCACAGATGCAACATTACCATAAAGTTTATTTCTAGTGTTTATGTGCCTTTTAATTAATGATATGTAACACTGCATTAGACCCTGTATTATGTTTTGTATGATTATACAATCTATCATTTAAAAAGCAGGGGGAGGTTGCTAAGTTTGATATCAGCAGAAGAGAATGGCATACATTTAATGGTTGAAACCCTGCTACTTAGTGCAGTATGTCACATTAGAACAGGCCTACTGAATCCGTAGAGATTTACCTCTCCGTAAATTCCATTGATTCAGCTAGGCTTACTCTGGTTGTGCTATTCTAAAGTAAGTCACAACTAGAGTAGGCCAATTTGAATCAATGGAACATACGGAGGAGATGACTCACCAAATCTCCACTGATTCAATGGGACCTGCGTCAGTGTGATTCACTACACTAAGCAACAGGATTTCAGCCAACAAAAACCGTCTGAAATAAATAACTAATAATAGTAACAAATTCATTTTTCAAGTGTGGATCCATATGTACCCAAAACAAAAGGAGGCGGTATCAGCAGGCTTGGGTTTGCAAAGTGCAGCTAGAATCAAGATACAGTGTCAGAATATTGAAAAGTATGCTTGGTTCATAACCTTGGAATGCTGGATGACTCTTGAAGTGGGAAAAGAAAAACTGGGGAAGAGCTGAGTGTCCTGAAAGAGACCAAGCACTCCAGACATTTTGCTGCAAATCCTGTCTATATGGTGTAAGTCTCAAAGTCACTTTGAAACTGGTAGAAGCTTATTTTCAGCTTCCATTGCCCCTTTGGGCTTCATTTCTCCCATGGGAAGCCATCACTGACTCGGTGTTAATTCACATAGACCATAAGAACCACTGTTGAATCAGGTTTTGCTTAAATAAAATCAATTTTAAAAATCCCAGCTACACGATGCACATGGAAGTGCAGATTTTTTTGTCCAGGAGTTTTTTTTATCGGAAGTGAGGTATTTTACTGGGCCAGCAGAAGGTTGTTTATTTTAAGGTGGATGTAAAATCAAATTATTTTTCACTGGTTTGGCATATATGAATGCCTCTGTTGGTATAAATTGTATCTGTTGCCTCGTGCTGGCTTCCTCCCACCATTATTTGCTGTTTCTGCTGTAGGCTTGTTTTTATTTTTTTTCCCCAAGGGGGATAGTGATAGTCTGACATGACAGTAGAAATTTATGAGCCAGCAAGGAAAGAAAGGGGAAAAGTGCTTCCTCCTTCTTCACAAAGTAAAACTCACCAGATAAATTTGCAGTATTGGGAACTTTACTTTGTGAAGAAGGTGGGAGTGCTTTCCCCCTTACTCTCTCTGCTGGCTTGTAACTTCCACCTATCACTATCCCCCTTGGATTTTTTTTTTTTAAATTAAAACAAGCCCACAGCAGAAGCAGTGAGTAGCTGCGAGACACAGCCAGTGCAAAGGCAGGTGGGTGCAAGACAAAGTCTGAAATGCAGCAATTTAAAACATATTAAAATACTGGAAACATGTCCGCAAACATGTTGGTTAGTGAAAGTATTCAAAATTTCACATGCAATTTTCTGAAGTGGTTTTAAGCCCCAACTTTATCAGAGTAGTAATTTTCAAAGTGAACACACACAGCAACACAAAAACCATGTGGCTGTACATTGATTTAAAATACAATACAATACAAATCAGCAGTGTGACCAAGCCCTCACATGCAGTGTCAGGCATGAATCACTTAAGAACATGCCATTGCTTCCCCTCTGCCTTTGAAACTTTGTGCTGACTCAGTCCAAATCTGTGATGGAAATCCTACATATTTAAGTCATGTTTTGTACTGAATTTATTATATTTTGCTTCTCTCTCTCTTTTAAACAAAATATTCTGATGACACAGTCACATAGTAGAAGTCACTGGGAAGCCTTCTGTATTACACACCATCTCTTTCCACTCCTTCTAAGTGTGTCCTGTGCTATAATACAGTCAGTTAATAGAGGAGAGGGTGAGGATACTACATTAATGGATTGCTAAGTGTGCATAAGGCTTCTGTCACTGGGGTGCTTATGACTCTAAAATGGCTGACCTTTTGGGAACCTGTTTGCCCATGTTGCCTCATGCTATGAGAGTGGTTGGAGGCCACATGCTAGTGGTAGGAGGGGGGTCTGGTGGTTGATTAGACTGGGCAGGTTTCATGTGTCCCCCTTCTGACACATATGCACACACAGGCTACCTTCATTCTCAAATATATAAATAACTCATTCCAATACAAAAACAAACACAATCTTTCCCACACTACAGACTCTCCATGTCAGCACGCAATGATGGAGAGGTATAAACCTCTTCTTCCTGTGCACATAGATCCCTTTCTGCCTCCTCCCACCCTCCGTTCCCAAGGTAACTTGTGCTGAGAATAGCCAAGAAGCACACTAATCAGTACACTCTTCACCTTGATCACAGGAAGTGTGAAGGGCACCTGAGAGTTCCAGTTGAGATATCTGCAGGTGGCATGCAGCCTACAGGTTGCATATGTTTTAAATTGTAACCATATTTTAATTTGTATATGAAACTCTTTCTTATATTGTCCACAGTGAGTTGTCTCTGTAGAGGCCAAAAGTATAACACAGACCATCAACAGTCAGTGAACTTTAGTCTACGTATTATGGATTATTTACTTATGTGATCCTCCAAAATTTCAGAAAAGCTTAGGCATGATCTCCAGGCAGTCTCCTATCTATGCAGCATATGGGCCATATATACTACATTTAGTTAGACTGTGTTTCTCTCTAAAGCACTGGTTCCCAACCTTGGGTCCCCACATGTTCTTGGACTAAAACTCCCAGAAGCCTTCACCACTAGCTGTGCTGCCTGGATTTTATGGGAGGTGTAGTCCAAGAACATCTGGGGACCCAAGGTTGGGAATCACTGCTCTAGAGCATGATTCTTAGACCAGAAAAAGAACTTAGAGATAGACTGTGACTGGAAGTGAAAAGGTCTTATGTAAAAGTGACTGGAAGAAGGAAAGTCTTTTGTAATGTGTCTGAGTGTCACAGCATGAGCTTGCACTGTCTGGTGACTAGTCTTCAAGATTTAAGCATGGGATTCCTTTTAAAGTCTGATTTCACAGACATTGAAAAACTTTCTCACTCTCTTCTCTGCAACATTAGCATGCTTTCAGCTTTAATTACATGCCATAGTCAGTTTGTTTCCAGCTTTACTGACAAAAAATGAGATGTTCTTGATATTGAATGCTGACGAAGCAATGTTTGTTTCTTTCTTTCTTTGTTTATCCCACCCAACTAATGGCAAAGCCACCAGTAGCATGACATAAGCATACAAAACCACTAATAAAATTCACGTGAAACAATGTACCAAAAACAATCTCTAAAATTAGGATTTCTAGTGCAAAAGAAAAAAAAGCAACTATAAAAACATGAAATACAGAATTTAGTAATAACAGTAATATCAATACTCCGCACCTGGAGTATTGCGTACAGTTCTGGTTGCCGCACCTCAAAAAAGACATAGTGGAACTGGAAAAGGTGCAGAAGAGAGTGACTAAAATGATTACTGGGCTGGGGCACCTCCCTTATTAGAAAAGGTTGGGGCTCTTTAGAGAAAAGGAGCCTGAGGGGGGACATGATTGAGACGTATATAATTATGCAGGGAATGGATAAAGTGGATAGAGGGAAGCTCTTTTCCCTCTCACGCAATACCAGAACAAGGGGACATCCACTCAAAGTGAGTTGGGAGAGTGAGAACAGACAAAAGAAAATATTTCTTTACCCAGCGTGTTGTTAGTCTGTGTAACTCCTTGCCACAGGATGTGGTGATGGCATCTGGGCTAGATGCCTTTAAAAGGGGATAGGACAGATTCCTGGAGGAAAAGTCCATTACAGGTTACAAGCCATAAAGGGGATGTATAACCTCCAGGCTTAGAAGGTAGGTACCTCCAAATGCCAGATGCAGGAGTGAGGTATCAGGAGACAGATACCTCGTTGTCTCATGTGCTCCCAGAGGCATCTGGTGGGGCCACTGTGAGATACAGGAAGCTGGACTAGATGGGCCCTTGGCCTGATCTAGCAAGGCTCTTCTTATGTTCTTATGTAACAGGCAGCAGACAAAGGCAACCTCACAAGAGAGAGAGAGAAACATTACTTGAGACAGGATTAGTCTGGGGGGTAATGCCGTAAAAGGCTTGTGAAAACAGCTAAGTTTTAACTTGTCTCCTAAAACCAAGGAGGGATGAGGCTAGTTGCACCTCAGATGGGAGCAAATTCCACAGCCATGCAGCCACCTGGTTTTGTGTGGCAGATTTCCAGGCCTCCCTCCGGCATCACCACTCATAGCATCCCAGTATATGAGGTGCAAGTGGGATGGATTTATGTTTTGAGGGAGAGGTGCCCAAAGAGGTAGCAAGGTCCTAAACAGTTAAGGGCTTTAAATGTCAACCTAAGCACCTTGAACTTGGCCTGGAAGCAAACAGGCAGCCAGTACAAGTGCACTGGGAGAGGTGAAATATGTCCGATTGTGACATACTAGAAACCAGCCTGGCAGCTGCATTTCATGTCTCACAATGGCTATATGCAGGATTTGGCACTTTGACATGGTATATGAGAAGCTCAAGATGATTTATTTGCACTAGATTGATAAAACCTGAATATAAATCAGCAGATTAACACAAACACTGGTGCAGTTCATATGATGGTGGCAGTGATGGGTCAAAATGGTTAAGACTTCTGCAGCCATCTTGTGCCCAGATGACTGTGTGCATTGTCACTCTCCTGTGGACAACTAGACTTCCTGACAGTCCCTGGTCCAAGCAGGAGGGGCTCCTTACCCTCAACACTTGAGGTTAAGATTAAAGGCTGCCCATGTGTATACAATGAATGTAGAGAAGGAAGATGAACTATGGGTATGTTTTTCAAATTATAAAACGAAAGCTAACACATTGCCCCTGTTTAAGCATAAGTGTAATAATTGTTAAAATATTCCATTGACTGCTAATAATTTTATAGCATATTCCAATAACACAGTAAAGTCTAGAGTTATAATGTCACATTCATTTTAAGGAAAACATTTGTAGACCAGAAACCTCAACTCAGTGTGAGATCTAAAACTTTGTCAGTGAGCTAAATCTAGGAGGGAAACAGGAATTTTAGTTTATGGTGTGGCCTGGGAAAAAATTACACATCTTGATGGTTCATGTGGAAATTTATTGACTGCTCTGAAAGCTGGTGTTTTCAACTTTCTCACTATGAGTTACTGCCAACAGTGTGCTTTGGTCCCATAATTAGTGCTTGTTCATAAGCAAGTATGATCTATTTTTAGAAAGTCTTTCATAGCTGGCTATTCAGCCGTCACTACTTTTTTCACATTTTCTCGTCTCTCCTATAAGTGCATGCTTTTGTCTTGCTATTTCCTACCCAATGATGATTAATGTTTTTAAGGACTAACCTACTCTGAAGCTGTGAGAATACAAGATTCTGGATGGATGGATGGATGGATGGATGGATGGATGGATGGATGGATGGATGGATGGATGGATGGATGGATGGATGGATGGATGGATGGGTAGGTAGGTAGCTAGGTAGGTAGGTAGGTAGATAGATAGATAGATAGATAGATAGACAGACAGACAGACAGACAGACAGACAGACAGACAGACAAGCATATAATTAACACGGTATAAGAACTTCTTGGGTCATTCTCTCACTGATACGTATCGCAAGTTCTGCTGTGAAAATCTTTCCTGTTTCTTTCACTGTTTCCTACTACAGTAGTGCCTCGACTTACGAACTTAATTGGTTCCGGAACTCCGGTCGTAACTCGAAATGGTCGTAAGTCGAAGCATCATTTCCCATTGAAATGCATTGAAATGCAATTAATCTGTTCTGGCTGAAGAAAAAAATCACCAACCCCCCCCCCCCAAAAAAAAAAAAAACCACTGCAAGACCCATCAGAAACACGATTAATCCGTTCCGGCCAAAGGGGGGGGGGGGAGAGAAAAGCAAGAAAATGTGCAAGACCCATCAGAAATGCAAAAAAAGCAAAGCATAAAGCAAGCAAAGCGTACAAGACCCATCGGAAATGCAAAAAAAGCAAAGCAGAAAGCAAGCGAAGCGTGCAAGACCCATCGGAAATGCAAAAAAGCAAAGCAAAAAGCAAGCAAACCCCCCAAGACCCATCGGAAATGGGGAAAAAAAAACCCAAAAAGCAAACAAACCCCCCCAAGACCCATCGGAAATGGGGGGAAAAACCCCAAAGCAAGCAAACCCCCCAAGACCCATCGGAAATGGAGGGGGACCCAAAAAGCAAGCAAACCTCCCAAGACCCATCGGAAATGGGCCCTGGATACCTGAAGGACCGCCTCCTTCCATATGAACCTACCTGGCAGTTAAGATCTAGCCAGGGGGCCCTTTTGAAAGAGCCGTCCCTCAAGGAGGTAAGAGGGATGGCTTGTAGACAAAGGGCCTTTTTGGCAGCTGCCCCCAGACTATGGAATGCCCTCCCAACTGAGATTCGTCTGGCGCCGACGCTGATGACATTTCGGCGCCAGGTCAAAACCTTCCTGTTCCAGAAGGCTTTTAATTGAAATAATATCAACTGTGGGTCCTGATGGCAATTTTTAGAGTATATATTTTAATTGCATTTTAATTGTTTTGTCTTTTTATTGTATTTAAACTGTTGTAAGCCGCCCAGAGACCTTTGGGTAGTGTGGGCGGCATATAAGTTAAATAAATACATACATAAATAAATAAATAAATGGGGGGAAAAAACCAAAAAGCAAACAAACCCCCCAAGACCCATCGGAAATGGGGGGGGGAACCAAAAAAGCAAGGAAACCTGCCAAGACCCATCGGAAATGGGGGGAAAAACCCAAAAAAGCAAAGAAACCCAAGACCCATCAGAAATGGGGAAAAAATACCAAAAAACAAATAAACCCCCCAAGACCCGTCACAGCACAGAAACATAACCCCCCCAGCCCAAAACCACGCTGCAAAACCCACCCAGAACAGTTTTTAAAAAGTAGAAAGCAGCACCTTACCTTACCAGGCAGTCCGAAGCCTCCTCCGATCGCACTCACTCTAACCGTTGGGGCGAAAGAGCTACAAAGAAGCAGCCTCTTCGCCTACCAACGGTTAGCAATTTGAATTTCCCGCCTTTTCCCCCTGCCTTTTTCTGTTCGTAACTGGAAGCTCCGGCCGCAAGTCGAAGCAAAATTTTGCGGCCGGAGCTGGTCGTAACTCGAAATGGTCGTAAGTCGGGACGTTCGTAAGTCGAGGCACCACTGTACTTGACTACTATTTCTCCTTTACCATTTAATGCCATTATTTTTGCGATAACACATGGAATGGTGGTTTAAATTTAATATTGTACTTCTAATGTATTGCTCATTTCCATTATAGAATGGAGATGGTGAATCAGGAGAGAGGTGAATTATTCATTTTCCTTGACGTAAAATGCTATGTTAAGTGAAATTTAATTTTTCTCTTGAAGGGAGCAATTGCATCCTTTTAGATCTATTTTTCCTAGCTTTTAACTATCCTGTGTTACCTTATGGTTTTATGCAAAATCTTCCATATCCATGGACTTGATGGCCTTATAGGCCCCTTCCAACTTCATTTTTCTATGATTCTATGCTATTTATAGATGAAGATGCCAAGATATGAAATTGGAGTCTCAAATCTGTCGACCTGGTACTATACTATATACTATATACTAAACCAACACAGATTCAATTCAATTCAAATTCATCCCATCCTACTATTTTGAGTTCACTGAAAAAAACCAAACACAAGGGCAGCTCATGACCAGGGTAGGTAGGCGAGGGCTTCCCCACATTTTTTTCAGGAAGATGCAACCCTGTCCTAGCACAAAAACTGCCCCTGCAACTGTAGTTTGTAGTTTGGCAAAATGAAGATGCAACACCAAAGCTCTACTCAGTCATGAATTACATTTGTTGAATTTAATACACACAGGAGAGGTATATGTGCTTCCTCTACATTTGGGTCTTTCACCCTCTATGCATAGAGGGCTGTGGGTTCAAACAGGAGAGCCTCCTCTCTGTCTAATACATCTAAACTCCTTATAGCTGTACTAGAGAAAGAGAACAAAGGGTGGATGCACAGGACCAGACCGTTCTCTTCAAAACCTCCAAGTAATGCACCATTTCCTGCAATTCAGATATTTCGTTCACAACCACAGATTTACCCAGGCTGATCATCAACCACTTACCTCCTTTCTTTTGGCAAAATTAAATCCCTTCTCGAAAAGGAATGTTTTGTGAAATGGAAGGGATCCCAAAGCAAATATATTTTCATTACATCTTGATGGAATGCTGTCAAATTATTACAACTTAAATATCTTTTCAGATGTTGATCGACGTGGATGTATCTAAAGACCTGTAATTATATTGTTCTCATTCTCCTTGTGATGCTCCTTCATGGAATATGCCTGAGGATTATGAAGCTCATCTTGATGAGATCTTGTTCCAACAGAGAATAGGTGGAACTGTACTAGCATACACTAATTAGCAAGGCTTCCTGGCCACTGACTTGGTGTTTGCCCACCCCCACCCCAATCCCACCCCAACCCCATCAAGAGAGGGTTCCTTGGCTGAAGATAATTTGAAACATGTTGAAATAAGCCTTTGGAGTGACTGCTTTAGAGGGTGTTGCTCTATTCATTCCAGAGATTTAGGAAGAAGAGGGAAGGTACTGTCTTCTATGAGACCGATTTCTTAAAATTGCAATTCATACCGAAGTTGCTCAAAGGAAAACTCATTGGGTTCATTGAAGCATACTCTAAGAGGTTTTAGGATTGCAACTTTACTATTTCAATGAAAGGCAACATACTCAATTCTGCTCCTAATATTATTTTCTTTGGATTTCCTCTATTCTGGACTAAGGAACTTGGGGCCTTGCAGAAATGTTTGGAATGCAATGCCCACTACCCACACTCGCTGACCACACTACTTGTAACTGATGAGAATTGTAGTCCAGCAACATCCGAAGAGCCTGTTTTAAACAATGGTGTTTACAATACAGGGAATGAAGATAGATATAAACTGAAAAATTGCCACAAAGTCAGGCAGTATAAAAATTAAATAAATAAATAAATATACAGGTTGGGTACATTATGCCTACTGGAAACATGAAGTCACATAGTGCTCAGGTAGTAGCCATATCAATGTTGTATTTGCCTATCTTATTGTTATAGTTTTACTGACTGGAAAAGGAGAAGACTTCTAAAATAATCATATGCATAGCTCCTGGAAATTTCTCTCCAGTGCTGGAAAAAGGAAGCAGAACAGTTCAGAGTCTGTGTGCTATGTAAACTGAAGAAATGATCTAACTGTGTGCTCTCAAGTCAATTCTGACTTATGGTGACCCTTTTCAGGGTTTTCTAGGTAGAGAATACTCAGAAATGGTTTTTCATTCCCTTCTTCTGAGGGTATCCTGGGACTTTGCAGCTTGCCCAAGGTCACACAGGCTGGGTCTTCTGGGTTGCCCAGTGGAGAATAGAACTCCGAATCTCCGGCACTGCAGCCAGCTATCTAACTCACTGAGCAATAGAAATAGTATTCAGCCATTCTTTAATCCAGATTTGCCAACTGTGGCGAAATGCCTACAGGTGACGTCATTCCTGCCTGTCAGTCACAGGAGCTCTAGAGGGAGGAGCCAAGGATAGAGCAGGAGGGGCGGAACCAAGGGGACAGTTAGACAGTTGGAACCTGAGAGAGACAGTTGAGAAGTTGGAGCTTAGAGAGGAGAAGAATTAGAGTGATCTGAATAGAGAGTTAGGAAAGTGAATTAAGAACAAGGGTATTAGAATGAACAAGCAGGAATGAGAACACCTAGAATAATATAGATATTAAGTGATTGAAAATATATAACACAAGCCTGAATATATGTCCCGTCCTATCCAAACTTAATCATGCACGTACAAGAGTTCTGGAAAATCTGGGCCTTTCCTCATTAGAACCTACACAGGAGCAGGAACCTGTCCTCTTCAGACTCATCACTGTTCATGTGGAGAAAACAAAAAGAGAAGGGGTGGAGTTAACCACACCCTTCTAACTGTGTTGACAAAATTAGATTCAGAGAATGGCTAGATAGGGTTGGAACTCAACAAGCCACTCTGTAATTACTTGTAGTTCTTGTGTGAACAATCAGTTCAACACAGGGATAATGCAGAACATGTGTGCTTCGTGGCTCGTATTAGCACCCTTCTTTGAGTTAAAACCATGTAAGGATTTGGATCTGGATTTTATTAGAAAACGACTGAACAGAGCTAGAGCAAAATCAAGATGTAGATTGGCATAAGATGAAGCACGCTGGATTGCAAAGTTCCTGTCTTAAAACTGCTTTGTAGAATTGGCCCTTTGTGATAATTCAGAGTTTAAATTTTGGATGGAAACAGTTTCAAAATACGCCTGGGCTGCAAAGTTAGGGGGGGGGGGGAAGCAGAGTGTGTTTCTCCCTGACTGCTTTTGCCCCCAGAAAGGGTTCAAAAGATAGGAGGTTAGGATATGTTACCGGACCTCAGTCTGCATACAGAGAACTGAGCCACAACTCAGCCTTCTTATAGTAAGAGCCATTTTGTGGAAAAAGAAAGTGTATCTTTTAAAAAAGATGAGGTAGTTTTTACCAGGTGTTGCAACTAATTGCTTGAAAAAACGGAGACTCCCCAGGAAGAGTAAGTTATAGCAGCATGGCACCAATTAACTGATAAAGACCAAGGTCATGGTAACAGTGGAAAGCTAGTTCCAGTAACTCCCGTGAAGTTCCAGAAGCTTTCTTTTTCAAATCTGCCAAAAAAAAGTAATAAACAGTTTCTTTCAAAATAACTACTGAATTTCTGTGTGTGTGGGGAGATGACAATATATGAAATTGGATATATGAAATCATACCTCACTTCCCAAAGATAAACATAGACATGCCTGCCCGTTACAATTTCTATCATCTGCTTCTTTTCTCCACCTTATTTTTTAACATCTTGCATCACTTTTAAAGTTTGTGACAAAATTAAAAAGCTAGCATGAACATATGTATACATTCTTAAAGGCATTTTTCCTAAAGTACATGTTTTTTACACAAACAATGCCTGATATTTTAGAAAAATATTTTAAATATTTCCTTTATTTTTAAAAGCTGTCCTAGATTCCCAAACTGAAAGGCAGAATGTAAATGAAATGATATGAAATAATCTACACATTCTATATTAGCAGTGTTCTTTAATGTGCATTTCTTGTTTCATTTAATTTTTCCAAAATAAGCATTTTTGTACGCCCTTTCCCCAGATACATGTATTTTAACATCTGTTTATCATGTACCTCATACATTACTTCAGGAAGTGTCAACTTTATAAGTTCTTACTGAAATGCAAACTAAGAACATTTTCTCCTGTTCCTAATAAATATGGGGTTTCTCCATATCACTTCATGTCTTGAAAAGGCGGTAAATCAAGAATACCTCAAATACATCACTTGACCAGCACAAACCTCCAGAAGATTCACCAGATGATTATTGTTTACAAATATATCTTCACGAATTAGTTTAATCTGTGTAGTGCTTAGAACTATGAGTTTATGTAAATTAATTACTGTATTCCTTCACCCATTTCTTATGCTATAAGTGGGGTCAATTTGGAAACCTAATGCAGGGCTATCATAATTGGTACCTGGTTATAGATTCTAATACTCTTTTATATATTGGGAAATCAAACAAATATAAGTAGGTGAAGGATTTCTATGACATGTCATATTTTTTTTACAACCTATGTTTGAGCTTAGTAGGTTTGAACATGTTTATGAGTAAACTGATGAGAAAGGCCAGATTACTCATCAACATGTTTGAACATGCTTATGGGTTCAAATGTAGGTTGTAGGGAAAATGTGAAATGTCATAGAAATCCTCACCCTAATAATAAGACTAATGTGAAATGCCTTGAGGATGGGGGATGAACATGGAAGGAGAACATTTTGCCAAATTTTGGGTGGGTGTGAATTAATGATTTGCTTTCATGTCAAGAAGGAAGGGCCGTGTTTTCTTAACCACACATAATGTGGCAAAATGCTTTTTATAGCTCTCCTTGGGAGTTCCAACTACCTTTTTTGTTAGATAGGAGAGTGAATGACTGTAAGCCATTTCTGCTGTTACTTCTTAACTATTTAGAAGTACTGTATAACACTTTGTCATCCTCATGAGCCAAACAAAGAGGAAGAAGGAATCGGGATAAGAACAGGAATAGGAATAAACTCTTTTCACACTGCATATGGCATTTTGTTCCTTTGCTTATTAAATTGTAAAACTGCCTTAATGACCTGGATGTTCTCATCACTATATGTAAAACTAGAAAAGTGTAATATAGCAAGTCATATAAAAACCAGAACAAAATAAGCAGCAGTATTATTATAAAGAGTATGTGCCACTTATTTACCATCCCATAGCACTTAAAACACTCTCTGGGTGGTTTATAATTTAATTGTGCAGGCTACACATTACCCTCCAGTGATCTGGGTATGCAACCTATCAACCTCAGAAGGGTGGAAGGCTGAGTCAATCTTGAGCCGGCTACCTGAGCCTGTTGGGATTGAACTCACGTTATGAGCAGAGGCTTGACTGCAGTACTGCAATTTAACCACTGTGCCATAAATCCAAGTATAAGATAAGCAACAGACATAAAATAGTGCAAAAGTCTAAATGCAGGCAAGACTTCAGAAAGAGCATTCCACAGACAGTGTTCCAACATGGAAAAGGTCCTCCTGCTTTAAAAAGCCAATGCCTACCTTTCCCGCCTTGCAAAATAATTCAGTTTTGGTAAGAAATAAAGGCTGAATCCAACAGTAAGTCATAACTAGAACAGGCTCATTGAATCAATTGCATTGATGGAGGACTTGACATACCAGATCCCTACTGATTCAATCATTACTGCTTCTAGCTGCCATGTACTACTGGATTTCAGCCAATGAAACAAAAATAAAGTGATGGACTTCCGAGCCACTAGGTGAATGTCAACAAATGCCAAAAACAGCAACTCAAATGATTATTTGCATGTTTAGCCCTGAAGTTGAAATGTAATGACAGAATATTCAAACGTAGAACAAAGACTACCTTTAGATATGGAACTTGAGTAAGGTCTCATGGGCCTGCCTTAAATTCATCCACAGGGATCTTGTGCCTGATGACCGTGGTCACATGCCCACCAAATTCATATTGCCCCATATTAGAATAAGAGGTTGATTCTGCTGATGGCATGGCTGTAATACCATCTCCCCCTCCCCCAATACAATGACCAGATGTTTCAAGTAGAATGCCACATATAGTTAGTACAGAGCTTGGGAAAAGTAACTTCCTAATTGGGTGATCTTGGGAATTATAGTCCTCAAATGTATCTTTCCCAAACTCTGAGCAGTTCTAATGAGAACAATTCTAATTAATGCAATATGAGATGAGTGCATGTGTGAGGGGGGCAAACAATGGATTTCTTTCATGATTAGTACTACCTTCATTTTTAACAATGCACCATGTATATGGAAGGGGCTGTATAAATGATAATCCCAACTATGAAAGCCAAATGGCATTTACCACTGCATAGCTGTTTCAGATCTCCACCAGAAACAAGTTAGGTCACAGACTCCAAATTTGTTGACTAATTAACTAATGGGGGGGGGGGGGGAGCAGCAGGTCTTTGTTGACAGCCTTCCCAGAAAAGTCACAGATTAGATGAACCTTGCAGAATGACTTATATTCAAGTCATTATTAGAGGTGGAGAGTTAAGGTACAGTGAGCGATAAAAGCTTTCCTGGTCCTTCTAGTGTCTATGAGTGCCTGGAGAACTTTTTTTTCCTGGGGCTCCCAACTCATCTTCTTGTTATTAATGGAATGCTAAATTCACACAAGGATGGGAAACATTTTAAAAAATCAATCTTAATTGCTTTAAGTGAGGTCAGAAGTTAATGGCTGGGGAGAGAGGAGGAGAAAATTTTCTAGCTTCTTTTTCTACCACATAGTAAGATTTCACTCATCAAAAAAAGGTGATAATTGTCCACAACTATGGCACAAATATTGGGAGCCTGGAAACATTATCTAGTTGCCATACTCATATATGTTATCAGAAGTATAACAGGGACATTTTTGAAGGGCGTTGGCAGCCACGCTTTCATCTGACAAATGTCTGGGCTAGTTGCACACCCTGTCGCACAGGGGCAAACATCTTCATGCAACGAAAGGAATCACAGGGAGGGGTCTTAGGTTCACTTTCTCCCACAGTCAATTCAAAACAACTTCAAGTTCTTTCTATCCCAAATATAGAGCAATTTGCCAACTTGCTTCAAAGACTAACTGAAATAAACATTTGCCCCATTGTTACCAGCTAAATTCAACAGATAAGAGTTATATGGAGAGGACCATATTATACCCCACCCCCCGTCCTACAAGAAGATGTTCAAATGAAGGACCTAATAGGAAAAGATGTAACAACCCTAATTCTGCACAACATGGAGGATAATATAGTTATCTGAATCCACATTTTGATGAATAGATGTCTCTTTCAGACTCTGTGTCTCCCACTTTTGAATTATCTAAATCTCTAGTTCTTTCTCACTTCAATAGGAAGAAAAACCCCAAAAATGGTAACAGAAACAAAATTCCCACCCGTTCCTCAAAGACAGTATCAGCAATCTTCACACCAGGCCAGGGTGACCTCTTCTGTCATGATGGCCAGGTCATCCCTGGCCTGAATCCTTAACACTGCTACTGAGGCAGCTTCAAATGTACACAAAGAGTCAGGGAGATGCTGTAGTTCATAGCAATGGTTTCAATAGAAGAAGGAAGAGCAGGGAAAGAAAACATCTGTTATATGGTTGAAGTTCATCAAACCTCGGTGTCTGTAAGGTATGGTATCATTTGTTGCTTTTATTGCTAAAATACTAGACAAGTAAACTCTAGAAAGAAAAGTTGAGTGTATTGTAGAAATTTTTTTTTGCTTCCTGTTTGTTGATTTAAAAAAGATCTGAATAATTTGTCCAACTAGTTTTATTTCACAGCAGTCATAGATTAGCATCTAGTGAATCGGGTCTCCTTTTAATTATAATTTCAGTTACGGTAGTTGCACCAAGTAATAAATTCATGCAGTGAAGTGAAACCACTTATTGACATATAAACCAGAGTATCCCCAGGGAGCTATATTTTGGCCATCTTTCTCTTTTTACCTACCCTTACCTCTCTATTTTAGTGAATGCCCATATGCTTTATATTAGGGACAGCCAAGACATAGCAAATTGAAGTGTAGTCTGTGTTTTTCTGTTTTAGTCATGCCTTCCTTTGGTCTGTGAAGGGAAACAACCACTTCAGTGCAAACACCAATTGTGAGTCAGAAAATTGCTCAGAGAATAATGACTTAACAAAAGAAGTGTGGTTTTTCTGAAAATAAAATTCAATTAAGAGAAACAAACTGTACCAAAGGGCTGACACTGGGTGGACCCACCTGTCACCATATTGAGAGAAGACTGGCCTCTGGCTGTTTAAACATGCACACACCAGTTGCCATGCTGTAGTACAGAACTAGGTCTGCATATTACAGTTTATATGTACCTTCTCTTTTAAGCTATATACTTTCCATTACAGCTCTTTGCTCATGTATGTCTGTTGGTAGAGTTAATCTTAAAACTGCAATGCTGGAAGGGACCCTGTGGCTCATTGAGTTCAGCCCCTGTCAAGGAGGCACAGTGAGGAATGGAATTCCCAGTCTCTGGCTCCACAACTAGATACCCGAACTACTGGGTAAGTCTATCACTTGGACTCTCAGGGAGTGATTATGCTTGTCCTGGTCTCTAAGTAGGGAAATATTTTAGAGTGAGCTGGAAGGAAGGAAAGTTTATTTATTATGAATGAGATGGCTTTAAAGCTTAGGTATCTATTGCTACTCTTTTCCAGTTGTCACCAGGACTCAGTGTGAAGGTGTTGTAATGTATGTTGCAGCTGGGAGTCACTTTGTTGTTTAGTCATTAAGTCGTGTCCGACTCTTCATGACCCCATGAACCAGAGCACGCCAGGCCCTCCTGTCTTCCACTGCCTCCCAGAGATTGGTCAAATTCATGTTGGTAGCTTCGATGACACTGTCCAACCATCTCGTCCTCTGTCGTCCCCTTCTCCTCTTGCCTTCACTCTTTTCCAACATCAGGGTCTTTTCCAGGGAGTCTTCTCTTCTCATGAGATGGCCAAAGTATTGAAGCCTCAACTTCAGGATCTGTCCTTCTAGTGAGCACTCGGGGAGTCACTAGCATGCCAAAAAGCCACAAGCAATGGTAGAAGAGAACCAGTGCATTCATACATTGGGATCATCATGCCACTGGGAGCAAGAAAGGAATGGAGTATGTTGTACCATTTTCCAGAGTCAGTTATGTCAGAAGGAGTTCCCTAGAATAAACTTTACCTACCCCATCTCTGACATATAGAGAGAAGCATCATCAGCCTTTTGTACTGTCTTCAGCTCAAGCTTACCTTTAGCTCCCCACCACTGAAATCCAGTTCCCTCCAAGCACCCATGTAGCCTAACCACACATTAAGCCAACAGGGAGTACTGTACTGATGTTGCAGCACATCTGTAGTGGAACCAGAAATGCATGTCAGTCTCTTTCCATCCAATTACTCTATTGACAGACATGTAATTAGTTCTACTAGATTTGTGACTACACGTTTTCTTGCCAGCCAAACGAAGAGCATTTGATTCCTGTGCCTTGCTTTAATCCTGAAAGCTGCAGCATTTTGGCAAAGGTATTCAATTTTGATTCTTCAACTCAGTCTCCAAAGTCCTAATGCTGCTTTTCTGCCAGGTTTTAGTGCAATGATTGGTGGGATATAACTATTTTTGAAGATAGGCAGTGCAACAATGCTCACCCACTCCTGCTAATGATGTGAGTGTTCTCAGTGGGGCGCCGGCCAATTCCCTGAAGACAGAACTGTTCAAACGTCTAGCAGCTGAAACAGGAGGTACTGCTCCCACTGTATCTTCACAAGGTCATAATTTAAAGGATTACTCACACACGTTTGATGTCTTGTCATATATCCTCTTGCTAGCAGATGAAGTGGTTGGATCACTCTTAAAGCAAGTACATTCAACCGCTGGATATTTTTAAAGTAGTAGTTAAGTGTCTGCCGAAATAAATATACATCGAGCCAGCTGATGTCAAGTGTAAAATGTAACAGTAATAACAATGATCAGCAAAAGCGTTTCTGGTAGAATGGTCACCCACAAGAGGCTCTTGTTCTCAAGTGATGCAGAAAAAGAAACAGTGAGTTGTATCTCAAAATATGTTGTTGGTGGGGGAGGGTATACTCATTGTTCTGGTGGTATTGGTGCTACAAGACTCTTTGTTGTTTATCCTTATTTTGTTATCTCAAAAAATCTTGAGTAACCATCAGCCTCTGAGACCACAAAGAATCACACTACTGGAGTAACAGAAACCATCAATTTGAGACCAAGGAACAAAGGTTTATTCACCATCACAGTGTTAAAAGAGCCCATGTATAGTTGTCTAAGTTCTCTTGAGAACTCAAGGGCTTTTGTTAGGCTCTGAATTCTCATAAATTAAACTCTAATTAGATAAAATCCTTCTCTGCTTTTACATAGTAACTGAAAGTGATAATAAATAAATGCATCCACCAAGTGATGGATTGCAGGAAGTTTCCTTAATACCTCAATAACCATGATGCATGCCTTAGTTGCATCTTGTTTGGACTCCTCTAACGAATTCTAGATGCTGCTGCTGCCTTGAAATGTATTCAGAAATCTCAACTGATCTAAAATGGCTACCATTTCACGTCTGGATATAATTCCAAGTACAGGTTATGATCTATAAACCGCTACGGGCTTGGGGGCAAGCTGTCTGAAGGACCATATTCTCCCATAAAAACCTGCCTTGAGAATGTTGGGTATGGCCCTTCTCTTGGTCCCATCACCCTCAGAGGCACATCTGGTCCTAAACTTTGATAATCCAAGGGAAGCTAGGCTACCCCCTCCTGTTGCCCTTCTTCCAGCAGACAAAGGCCCTTTTATTCAGGCAAAATTTTTGTAACTGACTGGTTCCTGAGGAAGAGGTTTCCTGCCAGATAGGTGCATCATTTCTTCCTTGATGTGTTTTGAAATGTGTTTCTAATTTAATATTGTTTAATAACTGAAATTATTTGGGTGTGCGGTTTTGTTTTTGTTTTTTAATATTTGTTTATTTGTTAGTTTTGATAATTCAGCCTCTTTGTGAGAGGCTTTGAGTCCTATTTGTGGAATAGTGGAGGGATATAGATTCAACAAATAAATAAAATTCTGTCTTCAGCAACACTGGGGTTAGGGGCACCAGACACCCGTGTAGTTCAAAATCTATATATAACTATTACTCCCTCAATAATGTAACTAAAAAAACAAACAGTTGATCAACACACACACACACAGAACAGATGAGTCTAATTTGACCTCCCCTGACTTATATCGGCCTCCCAGCATGCCTCAGCACCCTCCTCAGCCCCCATGTAGAGCTGCTATGCCAGGAGAGGGGGCCAGCCAAGCCAATCAGGTTGCCACCTCAGACCAGTAGCCGCAGCACCACCACCACCAGGCTTTGTTGTTGTTTAGTCGTTAAGTCGTGTCCGACTCTTCGTGACCCCATGGACAAGAGCATGCCAGGCCTTCCTGTCTTCCACTGCCTCCCGGAGTTGGCAAATTCATGTTGGTAGCTTCGATGACACTGTCCAACCATCTCGTCCTCTGTCGTCCCCTTCTCCTCTTGTCTTCACATTTTCCCACCAGGCTTAGTAAGTCCAAAACCGAACTTTCCCAGGCCACTTTTCTCAGGCCACAATTTATTTATTGAGATATTTATATTAAAAAAAATCCATGTGTAACCAAAACCATGCTGCTCAGACCCATGCAATTCAAGGGAGAAGTGTAAGACTTTTTGCAGGGTGGATGCTGCCTTTTCATTATTTATTTGTTTGAATTTCTCTTTTAAATTACTATTTGAATAATCTCCCATATGAAGAGAAAGGTAGAATATAAATCAAATAAATAGATTAAGGTAAAAAAAAATTTCTTCTTTTCTACTGTTACCATGCTACTAGTGATCACAGACCAGTATTATTGATGATAATTGTTATTGTTATTGCTTCCTTCTATAGTTAACCAGCATTTCTCCATACCATTCTTCATTCTTTGCTTCTAGAGCTAACTGGGTTAATGAAAAAAGATGCATACCACTGATTTGTACAAGGAGCTATCCAAGGTACTGAACCGATACTGGGGGTTGAATACAGCGCTTCGGATAGCTCCTATAAATCTCAGGCTAAAACCCACTGTTGATTGAACATCCTGATGACGTTGGAGTCATGAGCCACACTGGACTCTTTTAACATGTCCAGCTAGGTCCTACAGCCAAATACTCGCAAATGTACTTAGAAGAAATTTCACTGATTTCAATATGAAATAGTACAAATAGGTGTGGAAAGAAGCTTTAAACTAGAGGTTCTGCATTGTCAGTCTAGGTTTATGGCCTTACTGCTTAAGGGGTAACTTAAGGGGTAACTCAGCCCTAGACCTCTTTCAGCATTTTCCAAGGCAAATACAAACCTCAGTGTAATCATGCAATCTGTGGTATGACCATTGTGACAAAATGTCACGTATAAGATCATATAAGACTCGTGATCCCATTTTCCAGACTGCAACTAATCTATGTTTGGAAGAATTTACCATTCATAATTGCTTTCAAATTCACCTTTAACGAAATAATTGCATCAAAATTGGCCTTGGGGTTTGGATATACAATGTTAGGTTATATTATTAAGAAGATAATCAAGCATATCTAACAACCTTCTGGCTGGATTAAGTGTCATATTCATGTCTCAGTCTGATGCAAAAAGGGACTAATCACCATGAACTAGAAGAGTTGAATGATATACTTAAAACAGATAATTAGCAGTAGGCAAGTCAAAATACTTTCCTTTTTAAATGACAATGCTATTAGAAAACTAATTCCCAAAGCACAGATTCATAAACTGAAATAAGACCATTACTATGTAAAATACAGACACATCAATGCTTTATAATTACTATTATTATTACTGTGACGATGACTAGAAAGCTGATTTTTTTTTTTTTGAGGAGGAGGAGGAGGGAATTGTTTCTGTCACCTGTAAATTTGTGGAAACAGGAATGCTACATAGATGTTTTGACCAGTCAGTATCCTTTTCAATATGTGCACATTCCATGTATATAAATTGAGCATGCAACAATTATAGAGCAAGATAATGGTATTTGTATTTAAACATTAAAAAACACAATTTTAACACCCAGTGTGCCCTACAGAGCATTCACTTTTTCTTGACCTTTAAGATCTAATTAGCTAATGTGGGTTTTTTTAAAAAACTGATCAGAATCCTACTGGTATTAATTTAAAGTTTGCAAAATGTGCTGCAGCTAATAGTAGCTAATTGATGAACTGCCAGGGCATGTCTTGGACACTTGCCTGGTCACACACCCCAGTGGACAACTGAGATGTACTCAGGTACCTCATCAATTAGCCACAGTTAGCCATGGCATACCTTACGTGAATGTTTCGCAATGATATTGGCTTTTAAGCCCAAGGAAATGGGGCTACACAACACCTGACAGGTATGCAAAAACCCAAGATCATCACTGCCTATGAGCAAAACAACTGGAAGCTCTCCAGGGAGGCAATATTAACATGGTTACCCTGTATATGCCTACTATTGTCCTTGCAGCTAATTGAGAAAACACAAATGTCTTGAGTCTCATGGGTCTCATAAGGCTTGGAAAAAACTGGACTTGAATTAGTTACTGTTGTCAGGGTTCAATAGAAGAGGCACCGGGACCCAGTCCAGAGCAAGACCACAGGAACAAGGTAGAACCAACCCCACAGCCCAAGCAGAGACCAACAAGCTGGGGTTTTGAGTCCAAACAGCAAGCCGAGTGGAAGGATGATGCAAATCATGGTCAGACAGTCCAGGGGTCAAAGCCAGGAGGAATCAGATCAAGGCAGCAGGGTCTAAGGATGCAAGGAGAGGCAAGGCAGGAATAACCAGGCAGGCAGGAAGGGCAGGAACAAGGAGGCTGGCAGGCAAGCAGGGCAGGAATCACCAGGCAAGGTAGGAACAAGAAGGCAGGCAGGTGAGGCAGGAACAAGGAGGCAAGGCAGGAACAACAAGGTAGGGAGGTGGCCAGGCGAGGCAGGAATATCACCACAGCACAGCCAGAGACCTTCATTGCTGTCCTCAGCTTCCCCAGGTGGCACTCCTGAGGAGCTGGGCAACAGCTGCAGGGAAAGGGCCCAGTCCTGAAATCCTTAGAGCAGTTCTCCCTAGAGAAATGGGGCCGATCCTGCCTGCACTAAGGTTGCTGGGTTCCAGCAAGGCCCCAGTCCTGACAACTGTGATGCACTTGATGATGGTTACTCTTAAAACCAACTTAGAAGGTACTGCTGATATACCATATTTTTCCATGTATAAAATGAGACTTTTTACTTAAATAATTAGACCAAAAATTGAGGGTCGTTTTATACACGGCAGGCAGCCGCTTTCCCTGCCTTTTGCGAAGACACAGGGTAAAGCAGCCGTGAAAGGGCAGCACACTCGCACCCCTTTGATCCTGAAGCAGCCATGAAAGGGCGTCAAGATCAAAAGGGTGCGAGCGTGCTGCCCTTTCATGGCTGCATTACCCATTTCCTAAGCTCCGCAGGGCTTAGGAAGCGGGTAACGCAGCCGGGAAGGGGCGGGAGGATCAAAGGGGTGCAAGCGTGCAAATTTTCTAATTTGGGGGTTAGAAAAGGGGGGGTCGTCTTATACTTTGGGTCATCTTGTAAACGGAAAAATATGGTATCTGCTTGCCAGACAAATAAGATAAATAAAACAAAAACAAAAAAGAAAATATTTATTTAGTGGTTTAGGTTATGTCTATCCCAACCTTCAACACCAAGATAGTTTCTCATAATTCAAGTCAAAAAGGTAGTACAGATTTTCATTTTTAAGAATGTGCACTTCCAACTAAGATCTCTAACCGCAAGGGTGTTATTGCATTTTAGCATATCCTTGGGACCAGTAAGAGTTCATTAGTATAAAACCTGTACACTCCTAGGAGAGTTCATATCACAGCAGTGGGGCAGCATAGGGATGATAATTAGTTTTGTTACTTAAGAACAGGCATGTACATTCGAAAACTCATCTCATTGACAACAAATCACTGCAGACAGGTGCACTATCTACATTCAGATGTTATACATCCCACCGTTTTCCCATCTATTTTTCTATTCTTCCCATTCTGTTTTCTGTTTTTTTCCCATTCTCTCTTTTCCCACTCTGTGCATGTGCACACACCCAACTCCTGCTGCCACAACAAAGAGGAAATTTTTCTTTCACACAGTATTTGGTCTTTAAAACCATTTTTAAAACTGGCCTGTAATACTGTTTCTAAGCTTTTAAAGAATGTTTTTATCTATTTTGTTATCCATTGTTTTGGCAGAAGAAAAACAGACAAACAATACATAGAAGTGTCACGATAGCCAGCAGGACAACAGTAGTTACATCAGAAAAAAGCAAATGATGGATTGTCACAACATGTTTATCTAAAAGAGATGGGGCCAAGTGGAAGCTGAAACTCTGATGCATTCTTGGCAACTTGGGCTGAAAGCTGCAGATCTCTTGATGATGCTTGACTGAAAACTAGATACTGTCTGGAGAAAAATCCCATCCGCCTATGAAAAACTAGGAAAACTTTGGGTAACAACAAAGACCTCGGGACGATCATGGTTCAGCAACTCACGTCAACTAGCTTTAGAAAAGTAGTGCTTGATGGAGTTCGGATGTTGCACTTAGAAACTGACAACAGTGAATTCCACAAAGCCACAGGATGGAAGCTGAATGGCTGAGGAAACGTTAGATGCCTGAGGGGGAACCCTTAATATCAACAGTACTTACTGAGAAGGCTTGACTCATCTTCCTCAGCACTCCAGAGCAAATGGAAGAAACAGGGCAGGATATAATGTGAAAAATAAAAATTAAAACAAAAATCTATGCTTTGAAGCTATGCGGTAAGTTTTGCCAATGGTGGTGGTGGGGGAGGGAAGAAAGACAGAACACAGATGTATGACAACCTTGTTGTCAGGCAGTCATTAATTTTAAAGATTTTATGGGTTTTGCAACCTTTTCCCACCATTGCTACTTCTCAAAGATTGATGGTATTTGTTTGTGGATAGAATCCTCCCTGTATTATGGTATGTACTGTTGAACCTGCTAACTGTTTTAGTACTTGATTATCTAAACATTCCTGACAGGGTTCTTGACTTTGTATATGTGGCACTGTGACTACTTTTCTAAATACGATTTCAGCATAAAATCAAGGGGACCTCCCTTAGGATCGGCAAGGAAGTTCCTTTCATTTCAGTGGGACTGCTTTAGCTGGGAATAAAACTGGACTTCCACCACTTCATGTTTATTTATTTATTTATTTATTTATTTATTTAAATTTAAAAGTTCGTAAATTAAAGTAAAAGTATAAAAGCATCATACAAATCAAATAAAAATCCTAAAGTGAAATGTTAACCAACACAATAATCCTGGAATATATAAGTAGCCAGCAAAGACGCACTGTGAGGGAAGTGGCTCATGGGAGTATTTCATGGTCAGGGCATGGAGAACACCTGGCCCCCAAAATTTCAGGGGGAGCCCTGCACCAATCATGAACTACTTATGGGAAAGACTCATCTGTCCCTCACAAAGGATTACAATTGTCTCCATTGAGTTATTTGGTTCTTAAGTGCATCCATGTGTATTTGATAGAGGTAAGCCAAAATGCACCAAACAGATATTGTAATACTAATCTTTATTTATCATTTACCTATCTATCTATCTCTGCTCCAGTTAAGTTCAAAGCAATGTGCAAGAGGAAAGAAAGGGGGATCCCCAGTGGCAAAGACTAAAAGGTAGTCCCATGTTTACAACAAGCCTGTTAAGCTGGTTTTTAAAATATGGTAGGGCAAGCTTCACAATACATCATTTTGTTTTATTGTTTGACACAGGGTATCTGTTATAATATCTTGTTATCCAATATCGTGCCTTATATCTTACTGCTGCATTTACATTTCACAGTACATGTGCCTCTTAAATCTGTCTGCATAGGAAATCCAGGAAGCATGCTTAGTGTTAACAAGGCCCTAGGACTTATCCTAGAAGATCAGAAAAAGCCCTGAAATGTGTGCAAGTAAACTCGGTGATGCTTATTGTAATCTTATGGAAAGATATGACTTTTTGTTGTTGTTTAGTCGTTAAGTCGTGTCTGACTCTTCGTGACCCCATGGACCAGAGCACGCCATAAAGATATGACTTTATAGGGTAATAAATGCAACAACAGGAAGAAGAAAGACAAGTTCTTGTCTGAAAGAGCTAACACAGGGGGAATACAGAGGAAGAAGAAGAGACCAGTGTAGCAGAGAATATGTATATGCTGATACATATTTTATAAATAAAGAAATTATTTTAAAATGATTTGTTAAATATGTGCATCTGTTAATTCAAAAGATGGCTATTTGAACAGCACTGAAGGTTGGTGCTGCATCAGTGGAAGCTCATGGACCAAATGAGAGGAGTGCCTTCCTGACCCATTCATGGGCCACCTATTTCCCTATGAAATTCCAAAGTGAAATATGACTTTGTCTCACTACTCCTTGATCTGTCTATGCAAACGTAAGAATCAGTAGACATAAAAACCCAGATTTGCAGAGTTTCTATGCATCTATACCAAAAGGAGGAAGCATTTGAGATCAGATTGCTAGTATCTGCTGACTACTGGAAAACACCAAAGAATTTCAGAAGATCAGTCTATGCTTTATAGACTACAGCAAAACCTTTGACTGTGCTGATCATGAGAAACTATGGGTTGTTCTGCAAGAAATGGGTGCACCTCAATACTCGATTGGTCTGAAGCGTAGCCTGTATTGTGGAGAAGCATCTACCGGTAGGACAGAATATGGAGAGACAGAAGGCAAAGGTGTCAGACAAGGGTGCATTTTATCTCCTTATCTGTTCAGTCTGCATGCAGAACATATACGGAGAGTCAGAATAGATTCAGATGAAGGAGGGGTAAAAATTGGTGGAAGAAACATTAATAACTTAAGATATGCAGATGACACCATCTTACTGGCAGAAATCAGCAATGACTTGAACTGACTTCTGATGAAACAGAAAGAAGAACATGCCAAAGCGGAACTATAGTTCAACATTAGAAAGACAAAAATCATGACTACAAAACAACTACACAACTTCAGCATTGACAATGAAGAAACTGAAATAGAGATTCTGCATTCCTTGGTTCAGTCTCAATCCAAATGGAAACTACAGCCACAAAATCAGGAGACTGAGACTCGGAAGGGCAGCAATGATGGAACTAGAAAAGATCATCAAGTGTAAGGATGTGTCACTGGAGACCAAGACCAAGATCACCATGTATTCCCAGTCACTATGTACAAGTGTGAAAGCTGGACAGTGAAGAAAGCTGACAGGAAAACAATTGATTTGTTTGAAATATGGTGCTGGAGGAGAGTTTTGCAGATATCCTGGGGAGAAAAATGAACAAGTGGATTCATCTTTAGGAGCAAGTCAAACCTGAACTATCTTTGGAACCATAAATGCTGAAGCTGAGGCTGCCCTACTTTGGGCACATCATGAGGCAAGATTCTCTGGAAAAGACAGTCATGCTGGGAAATGAAAGGCAGGAAGCAGAGTTAGACATCTCTTCTGCTCACACTTTCCAAATAATGTTTTTATTAGAATGCCTGCATAAAGCATTCAAATATAACAGAATAAGAGAGAGAGAGAGAGAAGATTTAAATAACATTTGTTGGAACATCTTCTTATAGAAGAGGGAGAAGATTCCGAAGAACATTCACATGGGATGTAGGATGAAAGGAGTATAATGTTTGCTTTACTATATTCCTTACTCCCACCACTCCACAAAATAATGAAGCCAGGGTGCAAATAGTTGCTAAAATAGTTCTCTATTTTTGTAGGGGGGTGGGCATATTTTTATGAAGCCAAGATGGTTCCTCTCTCTGAATGACGGTGGCCAGTTCTATACATGGACCTTTTCTGAAGGAAATATTAATGGAAACAACTGGTGCACAAGACTCCAGACACAGCATGCACAGTGCAGTGCAAGAATACAGGACATTGTATATCATTTGTCCATCTGAATTAGTATTAGTTCATACTTTCTGAAAATGACTCCTCAGATTTTCAGACGGGGTCTTTTCTTGCCCACCCTGGAGATACTAGGGAATTATTCTGGGATATTCTATATATAAAATGGATGCTCTAACACAGCCATTCAAATATTTCAGCTCATTCTGCTGAGTTGCAAGATACATGCAGAAAATGAACAAAAAGAAGTTAAGGTTCAGACACTACAACAATTACAATTATTCAGGCTAGCAGAAAGCTAGTTGTAGCTTTGTAAAAGCAGATGTCTACGGCAGGAAGTACGATTGCTTAGCAAAGAGATCTAGAATTAATTGTCTTTCTGAGACAACTGGGCAGTCAGGAAAGTGGCAATTAGAAGACCATAAATCTGAACACAGCTGCATCTTGAAGGAGCTTCTTGAAGGGGATTGAAGGCCAATTTGATGTCATTTGCACAGGGAAAAGGGGATAGATAGATTTCAGACTTTTCCTTAGTTTCTGTACAGATCATGTATCCTTGAAAATAAAGAAGTGCAAAATGCCTCAATGTTTGCTGTGCATCCTGGATAAAGACTCTGTGAGCGGGTTAGATGCTCTCCTCTGCCTTTTGGTTGCATTTCAGTGGATCGATTCAGTGGATCTATCTATCTATCTATCTATCTATCTATCTATCTATCTATCTATCTATCTATCTATCTATCTATCTATCTATCTATCTATCTATCTATCTATCTATCTATCTATCTAATTTTAAAAAGTAAACAGCTTGATAGCTCTCTAACTTAATCTATATTTATATCTAAAAGGTGTCCAGTGCAGCGTAATGGACAGAATGATGGATTAGGATTCAGGAGACCTGGGATCAAATCCCCACTCAGCCATGGAAACCGGAGCCAGGGGTGTGGGGGACAGAAATAGTAAAACCACTCCTTAAACATCTTACATAGCAAAAGCCCTTTTAGGGTCTTTATAAGTTGGTTCTGACTTGACAACTGGTCTTCACTCCATTAGACCACACTGCCTCTCAAGTCATACATGCCCTCAGCCAGCCAGCTCTTATTAAGGGAGGCCTGCTCAGTCCACACTCCCTCCCAAACCTCTGCCTTCTCTAACAAGACAGGAATGGCTTGAACTGGATCTCTCCCAAGAGCAGTTCCTTTTATTCCTCAAATTCCGAACCAGCCTGATCCTCACAAATTCCTTACAGGCAGGCACCACTGCCCCACCTCCAGAGTGGTCCATTTGGATAAGTCTAGCTGTGTGATCTGCATCCACATGACCAACTTTGATTGCATTTGGCCTGAGGAATAAATGGCTGTTCCCATATTGAAAAGCTGGTACTACCAGAGCCAGTACAGTCAATTCCTTGTAACCTTGGTATATAATACCAAGGCATGGAACTAAAAACAGGGACCACCAGAACTGTACCTGCGATACAACACCAGCAAATATATGTAATATATGACAACCAGCCACGTCATGTACAGATCACCTTCCTCTTCCCTAACAGTTCTTTGTCCGTACCTTTGAGGACTTCCTTATCTATTTTTCCAGGTCTCTAAATGGCAAAGTGAATATGTCCATGCACTCTCTTCTCCAGATCTTCTCTTTAGGAGCAGGGAGAAGGCAATCCTCCATGAAAAGGGCTTGTTCACCAATTGGTAAGGCCTTTAAGGACACTGAATTGTAGCCACAGCCAGTCATTGGAGCAAAAGCTACCCATGCCTATGCCTCCAACTGTGTCACATCTATGATCATAGTCTACACAGCCCACTATGCCTACCATATTTTTAGAGCCCCACATGTCCCACTCCCTCCCACACACCAAATATTGTGACAGGTAGCACTGGCAGGCATATGGGGGCCCATGAGTAGCTGGTTGTCACTATAGACTCCATGGCTTTCTGAGCACTTCTTCCTATGTGCCTGCAGGCACCTGAAGTTGTTAATGCAGGATCACACATTCCTCATGTGGGGTTGGGAGGGGGGATCCAGCCACAGGCAGTCCATCCGTGGATGTTCAAATATGACTATTATTGCCATTGAGCTCCATTCCACTGGTGTGGCTTCTCTGGATATGTGGTCTGCACCAGGTTCTTCTATAGTGCTGTCAAAAAATCCAGCATTTTCCTGCTCATTCTGTTGGGATACTCATGCCTAGCCAGAGCACCTAAGCCTGTCTTCCATCCTTCTTTGGATCCTGTAGGGCAGTGGTTCCCAACCTTGAGTCCCCATATGTTCTTAAACTAAAACTCCCATAAGCCTTCACCACTAGCTGTACTGTCCAGGATTTCTGGGAGTTGTAGTCCAATAACATCTGGGGACCCAAGGTTGAGAACCACAGCTCTAGGGTTAGAACCATGGCTGTTGCCTCATTCTCATCTTCTGAGTAAGAAGAAAGCAGCAGTGGCCATTTTGCTGGTGCTCCTTGTCTTTACAGGAGTGCTTTTTCTCTGAGCAGTGACCATCTTAGGGTAACTTGTCATGCTGAAGCCTACTCATTGGCAGTTTGCCCTTTCCAGGCCTCCCCATGGTGTTTACCACTGGAGTAGAGCAGAGGTGAAATTCTACCTGCCTTCCCCTGTCTTCTGATTCCTCTCCACCCCCACAACCAGTGATAACAAGAGACCCACCCACCTGTCTTCCCCCTCAGTCTGGTGTACAGACTGATGAAAAGAAAAGGGAAGGCCAAGCCTGAGGGAAGGAAAAGCTGATGGGGAAGGCAAGAAGTGGCTCTTCCCCCTCCCAAGCTACTATGTCAATCCTGTCGCCTCAGGTGGCCCCCAGGGCTGCAGGTTTCTTGATCCTTGAGGCTGGGGTTATTATCCTGCTTGCGCTACTTATAGGCCTTTGTATGTAGTCTGGCCCCATTCTGCTGCTGAGCACAATGCCATTTCTGCCTCAGCATCAAACAAACAGGAGTGGGGAGGGCAATGCCAGTTTTTACACCCCATGTGACATGCCAGCTACACACTCCCTCATCAGGATGCCCTGGGTTCCTGAGGCTTCCTCCTTCTGGGCTGCATTCCGAGAGTGGATGGAGCAGAGTGATCACATGACACTGGAAGGGAGCCAAATAATGTTCACATCAATTTAAATCCAATTGTTAAGTGTCACCAAGTTGTTCCCCATTTACGGTGACCCTAATAGGGTTTCAGAGGCCTGTCAGCTATTCAAAGAGTGGCTTAATATCACTATGCCCAATGAGTTTCCACAGCCAAGCAGTAATTTGAACCCAGCTCCTCCATGGCTCAGTTTGACAGTAGCCACTGCACCAGGATGGCTCCCAGGTCTATCAGATCAGTGAAAAATCCAACAGCCAGATAGTTCATCAATTGACAGCCCATTTTATTACCCTCTAAAAATAATGTTGCATGAATTCATTTGCCCAGGATCGGATCCAAGGGGTAATTAAACTTGCACCTCGCTCTTCTTTTAACATGTCAAAATGGCAGCAGCGTGGCTGTTTCGGTTAACATTCAATTCAATTGCCATTTAAGAACAAGAGCGTAATTATTTAATCAGTTGGCAGCTTATCTTATCCAGCGCTAAACACACGGACAGGCGCGCGCGCGCGCCGGCTTTCATTCACTCCTAATCATCATCCAGGATCTTATCCAAGCGCTCAAACTGTGAATCAGAGGCACAGATTCTCTGCTCGGGAGGAGAAGGAAAACTCGGCTTGAAGGATAGGTTTTCTGCTGCTTTTTTTCTCCCCGAGAGTGGAGGGGAGAAACGGAGGCATCTGGTCCTCCTGATGCCCTGAGGGCTGATCCTTGGCCATTCCGCAACCGGTCCAGGATCCCACCCACCCCGTCGGCAAGTGGATGGGGCCGGCGTCCGAGAAGTAGCAGCCAGCTGGCCCTGAGCTTTTTGAACGCTCCCTGAACTTTTGCCAGCCAGTCCTAGCCGGGAGGGGGGGCCCTTGGAGGATCTCGCCACGCCACGGGCTCGTCGGCGAGGGGGGTGGGGGCTTAGCGTGTGGGGAAGGCGAAGGGGTGTGGAGGGAGGGGAGCGGAGGGGAGGGGGAAGGAGCCGGCACCGGAGCAAGTCCGAGCACAGGGCTGCGTGCGGGAGCGCCGCCGGCAGAGCAGGAGAGAGGGCGAGAGAGATTGAGAGGCGGGCGGCTGGCTTCCGCCTCTCTCCACCTCTGAATGAATTGCCGCCGCGCCAGGGGGTCAGAAGCCGCCGCTTCTGCCTGCAAGTCCGGCGGCAGAGCGGCTGCCTCCACGCGTCGCAGCCTCGCGGGGGGCTCCGCGGCTGTCTGACGGCACGATCCGCTTCCTTCCTTGCCTGACATTTGTCAGGAAAACCATATAATTTTTTTTTTTTAAATGTGCTAGCTTGCCAGGAAACCCCGGAATTTCTCCCGGAGGCTTTTCTCTGCGTAAAGGGGGACTGAGAACTAACCTGGAAGTGTGGAAAGTGGGACTTTGGGGCGCTTTCCAGTACTTGGGGGATCCCCCAGCGGGCGAAAACCGAGCCCATCCATCCGAAGGGTTGCGGGACAGCATGGCAGGGAAGGACCTCTTCCTCTTGGCGTTGTCCGGCGTTTTCTTCGAGTTATGGACTGGGTGCCGCTCCACCGATACCAGCCAGCCGCGGTTACGCCTCTCCCATAAAGGTAAGGCTGCGCTTGTGATCGTTGTGATGGATCGCCTTCTTTTTTTTAGGAAAAAGTCACCCTTGCCACCCAGGTGCCCTACGACCAAATCATGCCCTTTTTCTGAGGTCCCTCTCTGATTCCATCACTCCTCTCCTTTCTCTCTCTTTCTCTTTCTCTCTTTGAGATTTCCCTTTTCAAAAGCATCTTGGTTCCATGCGCAGCAACCGTATGGGCGCGCAATGTAGGAGAACTTGGCGAACACAATAATTTCATTTTGGTTTCTTATTTAGCGGGCGTCTCGACTCTGCGGCAACGTCTGGCCGCGTTTTAGCCTTCGCAGCCGTCCAAACTATGTTGAAGTAGCTGTTCACCGAGAGGGCTTAATTCTGGGAGTGTGAGCCCCCCCCCCCCAAAGAAAAGTTGTACGATAAACTTCCCCAACCTGGTGCCCTCCAGATGTGTTGAACTTCACTTCTCACCCTCTCCAGCCAACATGACTGTACCGCTGGAGGATGATGGGAGTTGTAATCCCATATATCTGCAGGCTAGCAAGTTGGGGAATGCTGATTTTGGAAAGGAAGGCGGCTGAATGAATTAGAAATGTAATTTCTCTGAACTGAGCCTTTTAATCAGTTGAAAACTGAGCTGGAGAAGCAGCCTGAACGCAAGCCCAACGTTAGCCCATCTCTGCTGTCCAAAATAAGCACTGGGCTACCCGGGATTGGTTCAGAGGCTACGCTGTGACGGGGTGTTTATCTCATAGAAAAATTCATTAAGAATTCAATTCCTCCCTTTCACTGGGGACCTAGCCAGGGCATACAGGGGTGGGGGCTGAATTCCTTAGCAGCCCGATGAATCATCTTCCAAACCATCAAGTGTCATCACACTGTAATTAAACCGACTGCTTCCACCATAACTGTGTAGCCCAAAGTAAAATGTTACTGGATGACGAAATATTTACACCTCTTTGTTTCATTCTTTCTTTGAAAACTATTTCTTTACACTTCACTTGAATGAGGGAGGGAAGGAACAATTTCATCTTTGCCCAAATTTAGAATTACTCATGCCCGCAAAGCTTCTTGCACATAAATATTGCCTTCACGGGCTGTGGCTTCTGCTCAGCCTGATGACTGCAAAGTTTGCTTACTTCTTACAACTGCAGCCATAGGTATTAGGTTAAAATCTTAGACACCTAAGAGAAAGGCCCATTGAATTGCACAGTAAAGTAAGACGTTGCTTGATGAGGCAGTTTGAACACCCATAAATAAAACACACTGACTTGCGGATATGCATGGCTACAAAAGATGGTGTTTAAATACCAGAGGACCACCACTTATACGCAGTCCAGACCTATGTAAGTTTACTTGGAAATAAGCTTCATGGTGTTCAACTGGGATTACTGCCGGGTCATCACGCATATATCTGAAGCCCATATGTGTACACAGAAATGTGTACGCAGAAATGAGTCTCTCTAAGTTTTTTTTTGGGGGGGAGGGGGGATGTTATTCCAGAATGAGCATGCACATGCTTACAGCCTTATCTCACAATACTATGCATGCTTACATGAAATTAAGTTTGTGGAACTCCTTGGGACTTAAATCTACATGTACTGAGATATGACTACATTATAAAAGCTGCATTCATGTACACAGACCTTAATGGGAGTAGGTTTTATTTGATTCAGATGATCCTATTTTTTTTTTAGTAAAGGACTGTACTGTACTACTGAGTTTTTTTCAATTTACTCCAGAATAGCTGTATTGAGATTGTCTCTTGAAGTGTGGATTCCTGCATTAATTTTCATTGTTTGCATCATAACATTTGCATTACCAAACAGGGGTTTTTGTATGTACAGTACTGAATATTACTGGCATTGTTGAAGTTGCATGTATATTGCATAGAGATGTTGCAGATCTACTTTCCTCCTATAGCCACTTCACAAGAATCTGGAATCTACATAATAGACAGGCAAGGATCACCTATGAATCCAGACTAACTGCTCACTGTTCCCTGATTCTGCTCTCAGAATTCTTCAGATGCAGGCAATGTACCTAAGAGATGGGAGGCTGGGAGGAGCAAGGAGGGAATCAGTTCAGTTGAACAACCTGATTATAACTATTGCGATAGGTTTGCTCTGCATAATTAGGAAGAAACTGATGCTGGTTCAAGCTACAGTTCTATGCATGCATTCCTGATGCCCGATTGAACTGTCTGGGCCTTATTTCTGAATACATATGCTTAGTGTTGAACTGTAAGCAGAACTTGGAAAATTTACTTTTTTCAGACTGCAGCTCCTTCCAGCATGATCACTGAATGCTAGGTTTGAGATTCTGGGAACTGTGGTGTTAAGAAGTAATTGTTCCAAGCTCAGAAGGCAAGTGATCACCAGTATCTTCAAGTTAAAGGTTAAAGGTGGCAGTGGAGTGGGGGCAGATTACACTAATTGTAATTGTACTTTATAGAATACTGTGAATTGCTGGCTACAAATGTCCAGAGAGGAGGGACAAATATGGAAAGAAAGAGAAAGCTGAGTAGTCTGATCTGCACGATTTGTTAGAACAATTGTGTAGGTTAGGCTTGATTTTATTGACTCTTTAAAAATGTGTGAGAGGTTTGCCTTGCGTGTGTGTTATGTTCTTGATGATCTGTTTCTAAACGTCAGTGCCAATAAAAAAAATATGTGACGGCAGTGGATCATTCCTATCATGCCCTCTTGAAATGTCTTGGAGTTTCACTCTGGTCTAGGAGGAAGGGCATTGTGAGCAGGCAAATTTTGCAGTAGGGTCCTGTGATTTTGTCATTGATTGGCCTCACACAAAGGAAGTTGCTCGGTTGATTCCTCTTCACCCAATGGTGCATGCATATAATTAAAAAAAGAAGAAAAACTTTCTTTTTACAGGGATTGTAAATTACCCTAGCAGCTATTACCAAACAATTTTCCTTGCTGGGAATAATTGCACACATCACAAAATGCTATTGATCTTGAGTTGATTTGCACACGGCTAGCTATGTAGAGCACTGCAGCCATCATCATGCTCAAGAGTAATTTCCAATAACACAGTTACTCAACTCAATACTGGCTCTCTTCTTGAGATTTGATGGGGTGGGTAGCAGAGGTAGCACACAGAACCATTTGTATTTCTTCTTAGTATAGAATCAGCGGTTCCCCATTAGATGTGGCTAGCAGGACAGGTGCTCTATTTCCTTCCTGGCATACATGTTTTTTTCCCACTAGTTAAAATTAATAGTGCATTTCATCATGTTTCACTTCAAAGGTTACAGAGAGCTGGTGACACATCATAAGTCTGGTGGAGCTTCCATGTGAAACCAAATCTTATTCTACAGCCACAGCTTGATGTCAACTAAAAGACTGTACCTCAGATTAAAGTTTTGTTTTACTGTTTGCAAGAACTTATTAAAAGCACACACACTGAGTGTTTCTGAGAGCAAGTGACCTGTAACACATGAGCTTTGCCTTCAATATTGGTTGGGGCAATGAGAGCAAAATGAATGGGTGTGTGTGTGAGCAATTAGAGAGGAGCATACCTGCTTGTATCCTGGGAACAACAATTGGGATTCCTAGAGTCCCAGAATGTCACATCTAGCCACATAAACAATGGACAGATGCCGTTTGCGCTAGTCAAGCCTGCACAGCAGGATCAGCCCCAGCTCAACAGGATAGTCCAGAGGATGCTATTAAGAGAACCAAAAAGGCAATAGCAAAGTGATGTGGAAATGTTAGTGTAGCCTTGTGAGGAACAGTGAAGCTTTGCAACCGTTTGGTGTTTTGTTGTGATTTTGTTTATTTGTTTGCTTAGCAGCATAACTGAGTGCAATATTAATATTAGCACTGAATACTTCACAAAAATGAAAGCCTGGGGAGCTATTATTATGTCAGTAGCAGCTGGAGAGAGATGTTTCTTTAAATAAAACCTATCACTCACTTTTTAAAAAATCACAAGGTAGTTGTTTTTTTCTCACATGGAACGATTTCTATACCAGCACTGATGTACAGAATTGGCCATGGATGCACTGTGTGTGTTGAGCTGGAGTGATGTGATGCGAGCTCTGTGCAAGAGGACCTACAGTTCTGTCCTTTCAGCTGTTGTCTTATCTCATCTGAGAAGCAAATACCAAGGAGGCTAAGGGAAAAGGGTATTTCAACCCAGAAGGTGATCCAGACTACATAATTCCCCTTGATATTCCAAAAGGAGGGGCCCAGGCTAAGCCTGATTCACCCATCCTCTGACGTCAGTCATGGTGATGACCCACACAGAATATTGTAACTATGTTACGGAGAAAAAAAATACAGGGAGGCCATTTTTAAGGGACACCTGCCTGATAATACTATGAGACGTTATGTATATTTATTTATTTTTATTTATTTATTTATTTTCCGGCTTTTACCCCGCCCATTTACCTGCGCTAAACCGTTACGTCACTTTGATACCACTTCCATGGCTCCAGCCTAAGGAATGCTGGGAACTGAGTTTGATGAAGTACTTAAGAGTGCTGTGATGGAGTTCAGGGGTGTGCCCTAGAGCTGCCTGGCAGGCAGTTTTAAGTCCCTCGCTGCATTTCAAATCCCAGGGCTCCAAGGATTCAGCCAGGATGATAACAGTAATGTTCAATTGCTATGACTGGCCAATGCAGCTCTGTAGATCAGTCCTTAGTTCCAAATAAGGTGGTTTAGAATTGTAGCTTTGGCATGAGGCAGCCTCCAACCCTACACAAAACTACTTAGATGGACATTTTAAAGGATATTTAAGAGGATATTCACGCACTTAGATGTTAAAAATCTACTTTGTGTATCATAGAATTTTATATGCAATTCTCAGAAGGAAGGTTATGGTAATTTTGTTCTATCCTCTATGGTGTCAAGTTCCACCCAAGCCCCGTTCATGCCTATGTTAAGTGTGCCTTTGTCTTCCGGAGACCTGAGGGACAAATGCTTGCATTTCAGTGGCAGCCTGATGGTTCTTCCTTGCTTGGAACAACAAATTCATTCGGCCAGCTTGTTCCCATGAAGTTTGGAATAGCTGGAATCCAAATTACACACATTTTCTTCTAAAATATTTGATTGCTTTAAAATATTTCATCCTTCCAAAATATATATTTAATGTCCATTTCAATCCGTATTGCTTAAATGCACCTGCAGATAAATGCCGAGTTATTTAGATGGCTGACTGGGTTTCAGTCTGCATAGGTATTATTCAAAGTATCACTGCAGAAAGGGGAATAACAAAGAGCTGGTACAGTATATAAAACAGAGGCATAAAAGAATTCCTTCTACTTCATAATAATAAATTGTCCCTTTGGTGGTTTGGTCTTTTAGCATCTGTGATTTGTTACAAGGGCTTGCTTTTTCAGGAATGAACATGAAGTGTGTGATGGTTTTTCCTCACTTAAGCACTTTTTTTGTCATGGGCAAATCAAAACAACTGCTTTGTGCTGCTCACCCATAAGTGGCTGGCATAACATTCACAATGAGGTAAAGGGAAAGGTCACATTTATTACTCAGTCATTTGTTGTCAGTTACAGGCTGAATCCTTGAGAATGCATTTGTAAATATTAGCTTTTTTTTTTTTGCAAATAACATTGTGTTCTGTTTTACCATGACTCCCTCCTTCCCAGATAGTTGCTTCTGGTGATAACCAAGGATAAATTGACAACCTCGAATGGACATATAGAAACCTGTTAAGAATAGTGTAAATTGTGGTTGGTGCATACTTTCAGAGAAATGGGCATTCTGAAGACCTTCATGATTCAGAAGTATCTTACGTACAGCAACAGCTTCAAGGCTTATCTGGCACATTGGGAGGCTCTGTGAAAAACCCAAACAAATACATGTATGTAATCGGTTGCCCCAGATCCAGCTATCCAACACTCTTAGGGACATCTCACACAATTAGATCTACCTCTCCTCTCTATAACTTACCAATTTGGAGTTAGGAATTGTTATTTTTGGATTACAACTCCCAGAATCCGCCCCTCAGCAAAGCCAATAGTCCTGCAAGCTGAGGGAATCTAGCAGATGTCACACAAACATAAGTTTTCCAAACAACTGCTGTGAGGTGTAGACAATGTGGCCTAGCTTTGTTTCTGGTTTGAGGTATGGATATTCACTCAAATGCATAAAAGATAGAACTGCATGTGGGACAGGAAAATGCCTGCGCCTCCCCAGGATTCTCAGGTGTGGGAGATCAGTTCACAAGGGTAAGTCCCCTAGTTACTACCCAAATGGTCATCCAGGAATAACTCTTTCCACCTGTTTGCAAAACATATTTCCTGTGTGAGCAGGAAGACTGGCCAAACTCACTGTCCATTTCCCTTGCTTAGCACTTTCCATATGTAGATAGCTCCCACTTGCAGCCAGGATCCTCCCTGCCCTGTGGTAGCTTTCCATGTGATGTATAACCAGAAAAATCAACATTCTAGATCTCAGTGAGAGCCTACAGGCATAGGGAATAATCCCTATTTCAGAGAGTTGACCTCTAGGCATGAAGGGTAAGGTGAATTCATCCCTTCCCCCCACTGCCTGTGCATCCTCAACACTTTGCAAATTCCAGGCTTAGGGAGACAAAATGCATGCCTGGGGATGTGTTGGGAGAGGCTGGGAATAGCTGGGAGAGGCTATTGACATCCATCCATTAAAGGTGCCATGTTGGTGATAAAAGCGGCACCACTGCCAGGTATCTCTGAAGGAAGACATGCTGTAGCATCTCTGCAATTGCAGCTATTCTGTCAGGAATATGATTATTCCTTTCTAACTTCTTCAGAAAGGTAAATGTTGGATTCCCCCCCTCCCCCAGGTTTCAAACACTAGCCAGTAAGCTGCACAAAACATTTTCTGCTTAAGATCTTTTTCTTTGGTAGCCTAATACTATGAAATCGATTCTCCCTTAGTGGTACAGCTCCTGATAATTCTTATATAGTCTAATTCCCCTCACGGTCTGTGGAGACAACTTAGCATTTATATTATCATTGCATATCTGTGCACAAAAACACAAAGTATTTTAGCCCACATATTCTGATGTTCTGAGTCTTTGGGAAGGAGCACGCTGTGTTAGAGCTACTGATCATATGGACTGTGAATTCAAACATGAAAATAAGCATTTAAGTGTGTGTTTTTGGGGGGGAAAACACATAGTGAGCAGCCTGTGACATTTCCTGTCTTTTTCTCTTTGCCCAAAGAATGAAGTAGCACTGTGGAGGTGGCTGTCTTTTTCCAATTAATGTCCAAATGGACAAAACATTAATGCCAATGTTCAAGCTAAAATCATATTCTTTTTGCATTCTTTAGACAGGTTCATCTGTTGTTTGTTTATGTGTGTTGAACAGACTGGGTAGTTTTCCAGTGGCTGCTCAAATGTTGAGGAAAATGCTTGCTGGGGTTAATTTATTTAATAATAGAGAGTTATTTAATAACTGAAAGAGCAATGCTACTTGTTATGTTAGGAGAGATTTACAGGTGGATGAATCACCACATCTAAAGCCTTTCCGGGCTCAGGATGACAGGACAGAAGTGAGGGATTAGTGTTATTTTTGCTCTTCCCTCCTTTTCCATTACTCCACTATGCCAAAACCTATGGGAGAGGGTTTGTCTGTGGCCTGGGAAGGTTGTGGGTTCTGTAGGTGCACATCCTCCTGTGACACATCCCAGGCGTGTCTTAATTTCATCCTCTCTCATGTCAGAATTCCAGTGTTAGTGAATTACTAGCTGTGGAGGTTTCCATGGCAGTATGGAAATCTGTTGGATTTTCCTCTCTGAAGGCTGACCTTTCTCTTCCTCAAGATTGCCAAGTCTCAGAATGCTGTTGAAAGTCTCCAGGAATTGCCACACTCGTCTAGGTCTCCACATAAGGAGACAGATATCAGAGTGAACATCGGTCAAGGAGGATTTTTGTTTGTGAGATAACTTCAAGGCCCTGGCACCCATCTTTACTTTTTCTCAACTGGTGCCATCTGTCACTGGCTCAGTGCAAAAGTAATTGCACCTGCTTTTTTTCCTCAACCCCCATTAGTGTGATGCACTATTCTGGGCAGTTAACAAACAGAGATGGGGGTGAACCGCTGATTTGGTGGTTCGGCATAATCAATTTCCAGGCTGAACAGCTGATCTGCAGTTTGGTGCCCCACCCCCTCCAGCAGGCACCCGCCTGGCAGCAGCACCCAGAGGAGGTAGGGTGGGGTGTGTGCTGCCAGGTGGGTGCTCACAGGAGGGGGAAGGGGGACTGAACTGCAGATCAGCGGTTTGCCTGAGAAACGAACTGTGCCATAATGCCAAACCAGTTTGTGTGTGTGTGTGTGTGTGTGTGTGTGTGTGTGTGTGTGTGTGTGTAATGATGTATAACTTTAACTAATGTTTTAATTAAAGGCTGTCATCCTGTTCCATAACGTTGGCCCATATAAGTCTGATGATGTAACCAGCTGATGTAAATGGCTGGGCAGTGGCAATATATATAAAATATATATATATAATGATGTATAATGTTAAGAGTGCAAAGGCTGAGGTCACAAACTGGTTACATCATCAGACTTATGTGGGCCAATGTTATGGAACAGGATGACAGCCTTTAATTAAAACATTAAAAACATTTTAAGGATAAAAAATTTAAGAGCTGAAATGATTGAGAATATTGCCGGAAGCTTTGCTGGTGGTAGCAAAGATGCTACCATATGTTTGGTGGCTGCAAATTATTTAACAAACTGTCATTGGAGGAGAGATTGACTTTCAGTCATCACAGCTTCCTTTGAGCTCTCTGGAACTAACAATACCTTCTCTTAAGGAAAAGAAATGTTGATTGTGTGTTACACCAACTGAGCCAGATGTCCTCTGGCTGACAGGGGAGAGTAAGAAGGTGATCTCAGCCTCAGTTCTCTGACAATTCTGTGAAATATCCCTGGGATGCTCAAACTGGAAAGTACTAAAACCAGCAGGACATGGAGCAGTCAAAAGTACACCCATCAATTTTTCCTTTAGTATGCCATGAAGATTGAAAGAGAAATGGCATATTTTCTGCACAAACCTCTTTCAAACCGGCCACAATAGACCACCAAGACAATTAACCTCTCCTGCTTGGAGGAGAGGATGTGATAAGTCTTTTCACCAATCACATTCACAACAGCTTTGCTGGATGATTCTCTAGATGCAGTTAAAATTTCTTAACTACCTTTTCATCACAGAGTAGGCCTTAATTTCCTCAGAATTGTCATGAATTGTCCTCCAGAAGAGGCTTCCATAACAGCTGTACTGGCTAGAAATGATGGGGATTATACTCCAAAACACAGCAAAGATGCCAGGCTTGTGAAAGGACATCTTTGGATTGCTTCTGAGGCCCAAAGGCACCTGACACGTCACTACTCCAAACAGAATGCTGAGCTAGCTGGGCTCCTGAGAGCAGTTCTTGAAGGCCAGGGTCCTGTTGCAGCATGAGCAGAGCACTCTGCAGCACCTGTGCTGCATGCACTTCAGAGCTCCAGCTTGTAGTTATGGAAGCTGGATATCATTTCAGTGTGGTGAATGGGGCTTCCACTTGCATAGGAAGGTACCACATAATTCTTTGTACAAACCCAGAAGAAAGCCCATCTGCAAGTGCAATGGGCAAAGAGGGTTCCAGCCATTTTCCTTAAAGAAAAGGTGGAAAATTTTGACCTTCCAAATGTTATTGGACAGCGGGGCCCAGTATTCCTCACCAGTGGCTTTCCTAGAGGGCCACAAAGTCCTTATTCCTGCCATGAGCAACTGAGCTTCATGACTGAAGTGTCCCTCAAGGAAATGGTAGTGAATTCAGAACCATTGTTTTCCAATTTATGCAAAACGACTTGGGGGATGTTGTTGATTTTAGCAAAGCCCTTCCTCCAATTCGCATCTTAATGTCATTGTGCCAATAAAAGCTTCCATGGGTTTTCTGCGGTAGAGCTTGAAATCGTTTGAAGTTCTCTGGCATACAGAAAACATCGGGCTGTATTCCCTTCCTTCGGCGTTCTACTTTATTTTATTTTTACATTGGAGAACAGTGTGTCACTTGATGTTAGAAAACATGAATGGGCTGGATGCGGCTGTTTCTCCTCTCTTATCTCCCTCTGCTTTCAAAGTGACAACACCATCTGTTGGAAACTTTATGGAGCAACTCAGTACTCCACGGGAAATAAAAGTTTTATTTAATGTAGGATTAATATTCTTGAGGTGATTTACTGTATGCTATTCAGAAACACGCATCTGTTTCCAGCCTTCCTGAGGAACCTTGGGTCAATGAATATTGTAAAATATTGCAGTTGGGGATACTTAGCATTATTAGATCTGGTGTCCTGGTTCTTTTCATGCTGCCAGACAAGGATGATGAAACTGCAGTATGCAGTCATCAGTAATTAGAAAATCCTCATTTTTTAAGAAACATGGATCCCTGAGAGAGGGAAAGGAGTGGGAAAGCACTTTAGGCCACTCAAAACATTTGCTCATTATCTAAACTCTCACAGTTTGTGGTGTGCATGTGTGAGGGAAAAGTCTATTGGCCATATATACAGTTTTTCCTAAAATCTCCCCTGGGGTGTAGTCATATGGCCACAGAAGCATGGATGAAGTAACATGAGACAAATGGATCATGGAGATTGCCAACAGCACTGTGCATGAGAACAGTTCCATTTTTTAATCTGTACTGTGGCCCTGTCTTCTCCTATAGTTCCAATGAACAAAGGAAGCATGGTGGATTTTCATATATTTAACCAATTGCTAGATGAGGAAATGTGAATGTGCGGCCTTTGAAATGCTAGTGAACTGCAATAGCCATCTTTGATTATTTCATTTAGGACTGCTGGGAGATGCAGTTCTACACCTGCCATAAGGCTGCCCATTCCCCATCTCCATGTGGTCCTTGAAGTGCTGAGAGAGACTTATATTGCAAATGCCAGTGTTTCAAAAGGATCATAAAAAGACTGTGTGTAACTACTGCCACTTAATTTTTACTTGTTTCCAAGTTCTAAAGGAAAGACCTTTTGTATGCAATCCAATTAAATGTATGCAAAGTAGAGATGGGGACGAATATAAAAAAGGATCGCGTTTTCCAACAAATTTAGCTGATTCATTAAATATTTGTCAATCCGTATTTGTGGGTTCCAGATACCCCCACGAATACGAAGGGATGAATATTTACCCGTTTTTATTTGTCCTTCGTATTAAAAAACAAAAAAACAAAACACCATTCTGCCTACCGGCCGCCGATCAGCTGATCAGTGGCAGAAAGGCAGCCACAACCCCACACAGCCACCCAATACCACAGCCTACCCCCACCCCATTCCTTTCCTTACCTTAGGCCCCCCCGCCACCCCACCCCCACTGACACCCTCTTACCTTAATTGCTGCTGCCGAGGTCTTCTGGCCTCGGAGCCACGCATGTAAAAATGGAGACTGGCTGCCCTTTGCAAAGATGGCAGTTGCAGCTTCATTTAGGGTAGGGAAGCTGCAGCTGCCATCTTTGCAAAGGGCAAACTGGATTCCCTTAGCCTGCCTTTGGAATTGGATTGGTGGCTGGTAGGCGGAATGGGCTTCTGTGCCATGTGGTAAACTCTCCTGGGGGGACCCAATTTGTGGGTGAATAACTCGGACGTCTGATATCCAATATTCACCAATGTTGGCAGTCGTGTTGGGGAAAGACATAGAAAGCTCTGTTGTGATTCTGGAGTCTCTAAGTACCTGGGGAGAGCTTTCCTGGAGGGTTGGCACTCACTTTGGTCATGTGGAAGCAAGCCAGAGGTGTGAGGGTTTTGGGTGCTTCCACACATACCCTTTTTTTTTTCCTGCTGGGGATTGGACTGGAATTGCTCATCCTTGTATCCCACATGTATCGCTGCAGCATCATTTTCCCAGCAGGAATGCTGGAACTTGTAGTTCTAGTTCACATTATGTTTATCTGTCTGCAGTTACTTCACTTAAGGCTTTCTTTTATTTACACACACACAGAGAGAGAGCAGGAGTGTGAACACCAATGCAGTACAGTTGGATAATTCTAGAGTCTAGACTTAATGATCTTAAGCCTGCCAGAATCTTTAGGTGACCATGTGTATTATTTCCATTAAAATGTGTACAACTAACATTTGCCTTCTCCCACTAGTTACGCTATAATTCTATGCTTTACCACAGTTTATGTGTTCCTGATATGTTACAGTAAAAAACAAAAGGAAAGGAAAAAGAAGAGCAAAGCCAAGAACAAAACACCCAAACCAAATAAAACAAACAAACAATGCCAATTCAGTTGCAAAAAGGAAAGGAAAGACTTGATTTTGTGCAGTTTTGTATTTTAAAATTGCTGAAAATCATAGTGCCATCATGACTAAACAGCCTTGGCTGCTCTTGCTCTTATGTCATTCTTTGGGAAGGAACAGCCTTTTGTAGTAGAAAAGGTTGATATATTTTTTAAAAATAAAAATAATAAAGAGAGAGAGCCCATGTGGTATAGGGGTTACAGTACTAGACTATGGCTGGGTAGACTTGGATTCAAATCCCAACCTGGCCACAAAGCTTACTTGGTGACCTTGGGCCAATCACACTCACTCAGTGTGACCTACCTTACAAGGACATTGTGTGGATAAAGTGAGGAAGAAGAGAGCCACATGAGCTGCCTTGATCTCCTTGGAGGAAAGGTGGAACATAAATGTAAGAAAAAACATGAGCTTGGAGGCTTTCTCTGCATGGCTTTTGGGCCCTGACTTAATTACAAATGAATTTTTCTTAATTTTTTTCTTCTTATAGAAATGTCAGAGTCTGGACACTGAGTTTGAAAAATAACTAGTTAATCATTTCAGACTGGGAAGCTAATATGTCCCAATTAATGTTTTCAAATGAAAACATTTAACTCACTAAATTAGTATTATTTATGAATTAATTAAGCATTAGGTTGGGAATTGCTCTGTACTCCCCCTCCCCCTATTTCTCTTTGATTGCTAGGTTTATACTTGGTAGCTAAGCCGTGGCCATATAAATTCATTTGGACTATAACATCCAGAAGCCATAGAGCGAGAGCACAACCAAGAGCACAGGGTGCTTCTCAAGACATCCAGGGAGTTATAGTCGAAGACCATCAGGAGCCCCAAAGCTATTTGATAAAGAGCCCTTTGACTACTTCCAGTTACACACCTTCAGCATAATGATATCAGAAGGTCTGACTAGAAGTATAGTCTCGGTTGCAGTGTTGGCTGTATCCTCCCAATGTCAATTCCTAGGCAGTTGCCAAGGTCATGGCAACAAATTCGTATTGAATATACAGTCTGCTCCATTCAAGAGGACTGTCTCAGAAGCAGGAGAAAAATCCTGGCTTCAGTCTCCCACTGATAATGTTTTGAGTAAAACCACAATAATGTTGTTTTGAGCAAAAGCACAAAGCAGCGGCCTCTGCACAAGATAAAACAGGGACAAATTACATGCACATATAGGCTTCTTTCCCTTCAGCTGTGGAGAGATGTACCCCCAAAGAGGACATGCCAAAAGCTAACAAATAAAACTATTTCTTTTGAAACATTTTTATAAGATTAGATTTTAAAAGACATTGTTCTGGTGTTGGTCCCCAAAAGTAACATATTTAATGTTAATCCCAACACATTATTTCCAAACCAATGTGTCTGCTTTTTGGGAAACGCTGTCACAGTCTTCATGACTGTCAGGAGGCAGAGCTGGAAGAAAGATCCTTGTCTTGAGGTGACAGTTTATCAAGTATAAATGGCTTCAGCCAAGAGAGGTAAGAAAAAAATGTTCCTTCTAGGTGCCTGAGTCATTCCTTTGGGTTGTGTTCTTTGTGTGTGTGTAGATAGTTTCTGAGGACACCCAGCTGGCAAAAGCTGTCGGCCAGGTATCTGCCTACTTTTACTCTAGAGAGCAAATGCATTAAGTCAATGTTTTATGTACCTCCTGGTGTTTCTGGAAATATCTGAGGCCAGTTAATTAGCTGTAGGCTATTTACAGATCCTTATAGATATATAGACATGGGGAGGCAAAGTAAGCAAGGAATTTGTCAATCATTAGAGGTTTATAAAAGGTTCTCTGTAATAAACACATGAATAAATATGCAGTTTCTCAAGCACCATATTATATAGGCAGGAATCCATTGCAGCCAGAGAGAAGGAGGGTGTAAAAGTTTGAATTTCTCTTGCAAGAATTTGACGGGCTAAATCCTAAAATGTTTGCATGGGATTGTGGCCAAAGCCTGCCTGCCGTCTTCAATATGACCCTTACGTGGCATGGCTGGACTTTTTGCAAATGGAACTGTGCTTAATGCAAGCGGTCTAGTAATCTTTTAGTGTCCACACAAAAACCTGTTCATCGGATGATGTCTTGAGATAATAGTCTGCCAAAAACTTCTCACATGAGAATCGCAACCATTCTCACTCTACTTGAGAGGGTAGAGGGAAAAAAAATACTTTTGAGGAAAATGATGAAGGTCATCGTCTTTCAGATGAATTCTCACAGTTGAATTCTACATTCAGATCAACAAATGTGGGCAAGCCAGGGAAGCTGCAGAGAGATGGAGAGATGCATAATAGAAAGAAGAAGAGTGGGAAAGAAAAACAAATGCAACACCCTCAGTCACTTTATGGTGAACTCAAAAGTACCACCAAAAGAATTTCCAAAGGGCTCTGGGAATGAGGCAGAAAAAATTAAGCTTTTTTTCATGGTGGGGGTGGGAACTGCAGGGAACTGCAAGCATCTTCTGTAGCAGAAACAAAATATATATCTGCAATGATACCTTCCAGATTTAACATTTCGGAAGCTCCAGGGAAGGCAATAAAGAATGACAGTTAGTGCTGTGCCAAATATTTCCTCAGGGAATATTTTTTTTCTTAGAAACATTCTGCATTTTTCTTCTCTTTTTTGCTCCCCTAGAAATAGAAGTCCACTGTGCAGAATGTTATCCAAAACTGCACCACTGTTTTCTTGGTGGCAGCTTCTTCATTGCCATCAACAAAATGCCCCAGAATGTTACCAAGATAGAGGGTATTGTAGAATAAACAAAATGGCTGCCTGGCTGCTGACACAGTTGCCTTATTTGCTAGTTGCAGCGGCTGCAGGGATTCAGGCTATTCTGTTTCCTGCAGTTGGCAGGGGCAAATTTGGAAGGGGAGTGGGACCCCAAAACAGAAAAATGCATGTGGAGGTTACTTCCAACCTCTAGCCAAATCTACTGAAAGCAATGTCCATTATGGGGGACTAAAACATTTTAATCAATGTTGGTGGGTTTACCCAGACTTCTGCTTGCAAAGAAACAAAAACATTCAGCAATATGATCAGAAGCTACACCATTGCCACCATGAACCTTCTACTACCAGTCTTTCTTTGTCTTCAATTAAAAGTGAAGCTGTAAGTAAAAGGATGGCAAACACTGTGTATGTCCCCTCTATATGTCCTGAATCCATAAGCAAAATATTTCAACATTTAAGAAATTTTCATTGACAGAATCAACAACACATAATTAATACAGTGGAATCCAAAGAAATATGTTCACAGTACCATTCTGAGAATTTTTCCATGCAGAATGTGTTTCTTCTTATTGATGCTCTCTGCAGGAATTCATTAACTATAAGATTAAGATCTATTTCACAAGATAAGTATTTATGTCCGTGCTATTTGGAGACAGGGTCCTGAGATTGTCCACCTTCACTCATGTGATATCAAAATGTTCTTCCTTTTTTGAATTCTCTTTGCTCCTTCCTAACAGAAAAAAGAAGGGAATAAGTATATTAATCGCAGCACTCATGTTTTGTGTGTTAAAATCGGTCAGTGTTAGAATGACCATTATCTGTTCTAAAGCTTTTGCAATACAAAGTCTTCTAGTCTTCTTCCACCTTCTCATTTACTCCAGACCAAAGTTCTTCTATCAACTTGAAGTCCCCCTCCCCTTCCTGTTCTCCCCCCTCCCGATCTAATGTCATTTATATGAGAAATAAGGTTATACCTACATGATGACCAACATTCCAAAGAGCCCAAGGCTCCAAACTGGCAGGCCTGAAATCTTCAGTAAGTTGGATTTTCCCTTTCTCCTTTTCTTGGTAGTTTTGAGAGTTGAGTACAATATTCACTGGTAGAAAAGAACCAACAGTGGCCAGAATCCTGTTGGGATTTTATTCATGTAAATCACAGGAACAAAGTGCAACTAATTAACAAAGTGACTGATTGTATGCCTGGTCATCAGCCACTTAAGTGATCATTTACATGACCAGACACACTACTGGCTGCCTTGTCAATTAACTTCAGTTCACTGGTACAACATATTCAATTTCACTTACTCTGGAGTAAAATTGCAATAGACATCTGGACACGACAGGCGGACCTCGGTTTATGAAATTAATCCGTCATCCAGAAGGTTATGTAATACGGAAAATACATAAACCGGAACACGGATTGCCGTAGCAACGGGGTCGGCGCTAGAAACCTCCAGGCGCGATGCGTCCTTTTCGTACAGTGACATACCGCCCCTGTAAAAAATGTAAACCGAGGCATTGTTTCTTACGGATTTCGGTTCGTAAACCGAAAATTACGTTAACTGAGGCGCATGTAAACCGAGGTATGCCTGTAGTTTCTGAATTCCTAACATGTAAAGAAAATGCTTAAGGAGCCTTGTGACACAGTGGTTAAACTTCAGTACTGCAGCCAAAACCCGACTCACGGCCCAGGGTTCAATCCCAGGTAGGTGGACTGAGGTTCACTCAGCCTTCCATTCGTCAGAGGTCAGTTAAATGAGTACCCAGCTTGATGGGGGACGACAACAATATGTAGCCTGCATAATTGTAAACTGCTCAGATAGTGCTTTAAGTTCTATGGGGCGGTATATAAGCAACATGCTTTGCTTTTTTTTTTAATAGTTGATTCGACTTCCTCCTCTTTCTAGGCTGGAAGTGTCCACATGCAGCCATCCAGATGCTCGGGGACTGTATTCCTATATTCATGCCTATGTCCATGTTGTGAAACAGATTCCAGGATCCATTCTTGTTCTACAGCCAAGAGTGGGCAAATATGCATAGTGACAGGTTAACATAATTCACATCCATAGCACATGCTACTACAGCACCACATTGTGTCTGTATAAATAAAATAATAAACAAAATGTTGGGGTGAACCACCCCTCTTCCAGCCTGGTCCATAAGCCATCAACACCATAAGTCGTCTTTGGTAAGTGGAAAATAAATGGCATCATGTTTTTTCTATCCCACTGTTCTGTTAATTTATTTTACAACTGTATAATTTTAAAATAATGTGTAAACCACCCTGTATTCTCAGATGACCAGTTGTTTAAAAATTCTTATATGTAAACATTATTTACAATGCTTTGAGTGTTTTGAACAAAGCTACATTGTATACTATAGTTTAATAATGATAATTAAATCCATCGAAGTATCTCGCATCCTGTGCATTTGAAGCAAACATGATACCAGCATCAAATTCTAACTTGTTTATGATATCCATGGCTTTCCTTCCCTTGGTCATTTTTCACCACACACTGCCTCGACCAACATTTCTGTGTCCTGCAATTCTTCTGAGGTCCAGATGTATTGTATCTGGTTTGAGAGCTCCCATAGCTCCTTAACTTATGTTTCCTTCCTGTGACTTTTTGACAGCTAAGTCCACAATGGACTTGCAGAGCACATCCTAATGGAGGCGTAGATACCCTCTGATGTCTGCAGCCCATCTAAAACTTAACTGAGCATGACGTTTTCACCTCCAGGGCCTGACGTGTCAAGATAGCTGGAAATTGAAATCTGCCTCAGGAAAGAAGGATAATTCACCGAATAATGCATTTGTTCAGAATTATTTGCTCAGAGTCTTAATAAACTCCTTTCCTGTTGGCTGCCAAGTATGAAGTTTGGTACTATGCCAATACCCTGGGGGTGGCCAGTGGGGGGGGATGGGGGATATACGGTCCCCGCTGAATTCAGGGGCTCCAGCAAAGCAGCAGCTGTTGAGGAAAAGAAATTTCACAGCGAGTGTGTGATCCTTACTAAATTGCATCGCTCACATTTTTCATCAACACAGAAGCAGCAAAATGTCCTGGCTATGTAGTTCTGTGAGTGCAGCATCTGATCTTTATCATCTTGGAATGTGTTTTGTTACCCCTCCCTGTCTTCCAGATTCTCCAGAAAATGTATATTTACTAATAGATTTAGAAGAGACTTAAATGAAATTCTTTCACACAGTAATGATTATCTTTGGCAAGCCGCTAAATGTGGTAGTTTCGGCAAGCCAAGGAACTAATATTTTGAAGGAAAGCTTGTAGAATCCCCAAGTCTTCTAAAGAGCATCTGTTTCAACCTCTGTTCCTCTTGTGTTTATTTATTTATTCATAATCTACAGGCCTGTTGGCTTCAATCTATGATGCAATTAAACTTCTATTGCAAGTCAAAAAAGAAGCTTCTAAATTGTTCTAAATTTGTTTTATAAGGATGCAGGATAGCAATTGTGATATACAACGGATTTATTTAGCAGGCTTGCTAAAATTGAGAGAAGCAGCTGTAAATCAGTTTGACTTTCTGCTTGTGAAACTGAGATTGCAAAAAACCTTCATAGATTTTCATTCGGATGAGTCAAGAAATATAAGTGCAACTACATTCTACAATACTTCCCTTTAAAAAGCCAGTACTCTCCAACAGTACCATTTGAATAGGAACTGGGCTTGCTGATTCAGATTGCTGATGATTTTGCCCTTTGCATACACTTTTCTTTATTGCTGAATTTATGAAACTGTATATTAAAATGTGTGGGGTTTTTTTTAAAAATCTGAGAATAGTTTACTCAGAGCCACCTGTAACTAGCGTAGATAAACATGCCAACCTATGGAATGAGATTATTAGTATCTACAAAAGTAATGCCCCCAAAATCCACTGGGGGGGATATATGTCAGGATTCAGTTCTTCTCACTCCAAAACCAACATGGCCTCTTTCAGAGCTGACAGAAACACCCATCTGAACCAAACCTGGTTTTCTTATTATCAACAGCAGACAGCTATAAACACTGGAAACAGGGTACAGCTTGGACAAAGTTATAACAATAGTTACAAAGTTACTTTTAGGTATAATGAGTATCATTATAGTTACTTTCCAAGGTTTCTCTTAAAAGGGCACTTTAAGTCATTTTCGGAGGCATGTTGATAGAATTTTTCTGGGTTTTGTGCCATTCTCTTGCCAATCCTAAGTAGTAAGAGAAGTATGGTTCAGTTTTATCTTTTCTAATTTTAATGTATGTTTGTGAGACATTTCAGAATTGGCCACCAAAGGGACTTAGAGAGTATTTACCTGTATATTTCAGGCTTGCTCCCAAGGCCAATGTAACCTACTGTAACATGCAGTAAAACAGATTACTGGTATGATCTGAGCAACAAGAATGATAAGGACAACCAGATTCCTAGGAGGCAATGATTAACACAGTGAGCTCATTTTAAAGGTAGTCTTGAAAGCTGTGGACTACCTTACTACATGCCTCTTTTAGGGGGTACAGATTAAAGTTGAGTAATATTTATTTCATTTCATTAAATTTATTAGAAGACGTGCACATAATGTTCTCTAGGAGGTGAACAGGATATAATAGAGAGAAGTCAAGAATTCAATCAATGGTAACATCCAAAGGGATGGTTTGCAAAACTGATATTTGTAATGATATCATTTGTCGGTGTACCGCAGCAAACATATATATGCAATAGTGTGGAGTTTTTTAAGTACTGTCCCAAGTAACCCTGCATGACACGATTAACAGTCAGCCACTGTGAATGAGTTCTTCTCTGTTTCCATTCTGGGTACAGTTCCTCCAGGTGATGCTTCTTATTGCTGCATGAGAGTGCAGCAAAAAAATATTGAGCAACAGCACAATTCACCATTCCATAAGGCAACTCAAAAAATAGAGTGACCCCAAACAAAAAATTATAACTTTGAAATGAGAAGCCAGATTGGCACCATGTTTGGCACAGACTTGTTAGACAGTGTGCTCTTGCTCTGTGCCAAATTTGGGGACATTGGGGCAAACAGTTTTTAAATTATTATTTTTTAAAATTAAAACTGTTTTAACTCCTGTGCAGACACTGATGACCTTTTCTGTATGCATATTTAAAACAGATCAAATACATAGGAAATATGGCACTTGCTTACCTTCAAAGAGAATGGTTAGTCCCAGCCCCCCCCCCCTTATTTTGAAGGGATCCAGGCTTCAGGGGAGTAATATTGATTTTGAAAATAAAGCCATTTGAGAGGCAAAAAAACTGCCTTATCAGCAGGAACATTCTAAATGTAAACATTCTTGCAAGCTTCAGAGTGGGGGAAGGGAGAGCTGAACTTTTGACTCTGCCAGTCAGGACCTCTCAGGAGAACTTTTTAACTCCTTCCTAACCAAACAGACATTTAAGAGTTTCTATTTCTGGTGTAAAAACATTTTAGCATACATTTTAAAAATAGAGAATAAATATTCAGAAGCTCACTCATTTAAGCTGTCATTTAAGAAATTGCAGTTTTTTTTGCTTTGTGGCTGGGGATGAACTACCTCAATGTTAGCAGAGCTTGGGTGCCTGTTCCACTACTGTTGTCACTATACAGTTGTTTGGTAATTAAGAAAAAACTCCAAAGACGCTATGTGCCATCAAGTCACTTCTGATGTGTGGTGACTGAGTTGCTGACTTCCAAAATGTCCTATCATTAATAGCTCTGCTCAAATCTTGCAAACCAACAGCATCTCATATTACATTGCTCTTGCTTCCTACTTCCCTCCTCCTAGCAATATTGTCTTTTCCAATAAGTTCTTCTCACATCTTTCAAAGAAACAGTTGTGGCTTCCTGTTGAGTCAACCCCCATCTCATGTTATATCATCTTCTTTTCTTACTGCTCCATCCCAATTTTCCCAGCAATATAGTCTATTCTGGTCACTTCTGTATTTCCATCATACTGTATGTGCATGGGAGGATAATCTCAGTTCAATCATTTATGCTCTAATGAGAGTTCAGGCTGATTTTACTGAGCAGCCACTTTTCTGCTTTTCTGGCTATCTGTTGTACGGCTCTTCTTCAACACCACATTTCAAATGAGTTGATTTTTGTTCCTGTCTTTCTTCAAGGTCTTTATTTCACATAGTATGGATGATTTTGACCTTGGTTACCAGTGACTTTCTTTGCGAACTCCAATCTCTTCCTTTTTAATTTCAAAAGTCAAAGGGACATCAAAATATGCATACGACATGTCCATAGAGCTTTTGATCCGATATAATTTTTCATCGTCAGGTTGCCTAACTCAAGGAACAGGTTTGGAAATTGGAACATAGATTTCTAGTCTGCATTCTGTGGAGAAGGCATGATAACATTATTTTATCTGAGAGATTAAAGCATATGTATGTTTCTCCATTGTATGTGCTATACCTACGGACACCTTTGCTTCACAATTTCATTAAGTCCAAAACAGCGCTTCAAAATATTTTGGCACAGAGGGATTACAGCCACATCTAAGCTGGTTTTAATTCTGTCTTCTCACAGTAAACATAGTACAGATCCTGGGGTCATCTTCTAGAATTCTCTAGCACTGGGTCATTCTATATGAGGAAAAGTTCTGTTGGAATTTGTGTGTAGCATATCTATATTTAAATTCCTGTTTTAAAAAGCCAGGAAATTCAATTTTTTTTTTAAAAAAAATAACCTTCTGGATAATGAATGTAGAATATTGTGCTTCTGTACCATGATTCAAAAATCAAGGAAGTGGCCCAATATTGCTGTACAATATTGTGCCTGTGTTGTCAGCAGGAAAAAGGATGCTGAGGCTTTATGTAGCACAAGGCAGCCTGAATGTTGACAACACCAATGGCAGCAGACAATATGGTGTACTGGACAACATCTTCTATTCACTACCATTCACACTTTTTGAAACACACCCCTGAAATTTGCTTTGTGTTTGGGTGAGAATGAAAAAAAAGAGAGTCAACTTCTGGGATTTCCCCTTGTGTGGAGCCACTTTGTGAATGGCAGTGAGTGTCCTGGAAAACATCTTGACTGTTGCATAACAAGACCTTTCTTCTTCAGATTGCCAAATTCTCCATGGAGACAGTGATACAGTCACGGCCAAAAAATATTGTCACCCTTGCAATTCTGTCAGAAAATGCAACCCTTCTCTCAGAAAATTGTTGCAGCTGCAAATGTTTTGGTACTCACATGTTCATTTCTTTGGTTTGTGTTGGAACAACACAAAAAAACAGAGAAGAAAAGTCAAATCTGATACAATCCCACACAGAAACTCAAAAATGCACTGGCCAAAGTTATTGGCACCCTGTCTAAATTGTAAGAAATAATTGCTTTTCAAGCATGTGATGCTCCTTTAATTTGTATTTCGACACACCTGTCGCAAGTAAGAGGTGTGGGCAATATAGTAATCACACTTGCAACCAGTTAAGATGGAGAAAAGTTGACTCAACCTTTGTGTTGTGTGTGACACTGAGCACGGAGAAAAGAATGAAGTGTAAAGAGTTGTCTGTGGATTTGAGAGAAAAAATGGTGGAAAAACATCGACAATCTCAAGGCTACAAGTCCATCTCCAGAGATCTTAATGTTCCTGTGTCCACTGTGCGCAATATCATCAAGAGGTTTACAGCCCATGGCACTGTAGCTAACCTCCCTGGACATGGATGAAAGAGCAAAATTACTGAAAAATTACAATGAAGGGTTGTTCGAATGGTGGGTACAGAACCCAGATTAACTTCCCAACAAATTCAAGCTGATCTGCAGACACAGGGTACAACAGCGTCAGCTCTTACTATCCGTCACCATCTGAATGAAAAGGGACGCTATGGTAGGAGACCCAGGAGGACACCACTGCTGACACAAAGGCATGAAAAAGCAAGACTGAAGTATGCCAAAACTTATGTGACAAAACCACAATTCTTCAGGGAGAACATACTGTGGACAGATGAGACAAAAGTAGAGCTTTTTGGTCAAGGACATCATGGCACTGTTGACAGAAAAAGAAATTAGGCATTCAAAGAAAAGAACACAGTCCCTACAGTCAAACATGGCGGAGGTTCAAATATGTTTTGGGGTTCCTTTGCTACTTCTGGCACTGGATGCCTTGACTGTGTGAACGGTATCATGAAATCTGATGATTACCAAAGAATTTTGGGGCGCAACGTAGTGGCCAGTGTCAGAAAGCTGCATCTCCACCAGAGGTCATGGGTCTTCCAGCAGGACAATGACCCGAAACACACTTCAGTCAGGGCCATGAACTCTTTCCCTGCTCTCATGTTCAGATTGACCCTTTTCTGAGTGTTTGAATAGTGCTTAGTCCAAAACACAGATAATTATTGGTGTATACTGAAATTGTACTGTGTGTTATTGGTAGGAAAGCTTCTATTTGCTTCATATCATGGTAAATACACTTATCTTCCAGTTGAGAAGTTGCACTTATTATTTTCCCATTCTGTCTGTCTGTCCATTTAGTACTAAAGTACAGTTGTGTTTTTAATAATATGCTGTGGTATTCGTTCTGAAGAGAGCTTGGATAGAAAACAATGTAATGCATGAATTCTAGATAAGTTGTTACTTGGGAAGTGAGATGTTGGAGTGTAAAAATTTCCATGCTTTTTACAGTCTGTATCTCAGTTCTGTAGATTTTAGTTGCAGCTGTCATTTATAATTAAGGCAGTGGTTTCAGTATGGGTGGGTAGATTAGGCAAGTGTAAAAGCACATAAAATGACTGATTTTATTTATCATGCCTCTATACAGCTGGTTGAAAATGTCATGAGACTCAAAAGGGGGGATAAATAGATAGATTACTATGGCAAGGATGATGAAAACATACCAGAACTGGTGCTGTCAGTGTGCAAATTTAGTTTCTGTTACAAATTCCCATGACACCCAACTCCAATTTATATATGCTGTGCTTGGAAGTGTGTGCCATCCATAAATACGTCCTCTTATCTCTCCTTCCTCATCTCTCACATACAGTTATTTTCCCTGCACAAAAGTCTTGAGAAAAACTATCAGTAACAGTATTCATAAAGGCATGCCATCAAAATTCCATTTCATAACTTGGTTTAGTATAACAAGGCATACATTTTGCAGTATGGAAAGGGGTCCAGAAAGCATTGCTTGATTATTTTCTTTGCAGAACTTTTCATTTTTGATTTGTTTCACAGCTAGAGGCCCCTTTGTGTATTATCTATATGAAATGGGTTGACATGTTGAAGAAGGGCAGGGGCACTCATGTTGCACAGCTCTCTGGCCAAGCCTTCAATCATCCACACGTTAAAAGTAGACATCTGAGCAGGGAAGCCTATGTGATCAAAGCAGCAAGTTATGTAGACACCTGTGCATAAGGTGGTCCAGGTGTGGAAGGGGGACAGTGAGACCCCTTTGATACTTGATAATGCATGCCCCTCCCCAGCACACTCAACAGGCAAAAGGACCATGCCTCCAGTACCAACGTAAAATAAGGCCTGGATCTTCTTCAAAAAAATATAATACTTCCTTTCCATTCTGGAGAACAATTTGGGAAAGTAACTGTTTAAAACTGGAATTCCCAAAATATCCAGCCAGTATGGAGAGTGATATTTTTGAGAGAAATTAATTAGACATAAAACCATGCACACATTTTTTAAAAATGCATACATTCCAAAGAAAATGCAACCAACTACAAAAACATAGACTTAAATATACATAATTCAGTCAATAGGGAAATGCATATAAAATGAAATACATTCAGAAAAATGTTTAGAGTCATGCATAGAAATGTCCATAGAAGATGAGAGAGAGAAAGTTGCAACCTGATGAGAAGAGAAAATGGGTCAGAAATGTGGGTAGGATACAGAGAACTGCAACAAAATCAAAGCTGAGACTTTGTTTCACCCCTACCAAACACCAAAGACTTGTAAAAAGTCTTGCCTTCCCCAAGTAGCAAGGGTGAGGGGTGGCAGGGAAGAGGCGAGGCTTCCTGAAGAGGTCAGAGGTGTATTAGAGAAAGGACAGCGGTGTGTGCAACACATGGAGATGAATATAACTACTGAGAAAAAATTGTATGGGTTTTTAAGCAGCCTTTATCCGAGTCAGACTGCAGGCTTTTCCATTTCATCCTTGCTATGCCTTACTTTTTGCCACAAATCACCAAAAAAAGAGAAAAGAATAAAAAGAAAAGATTCATTTATGAATCATCTGAAGAGAGATGGCAGAAGGCAAATGTGCCATGTGAGCAAGGCCTGGTAGTTTCATTGAAAAAGAAATAGCTGGAAGTCCATTTTGTCTGACTGATGCTGGATGATTCAGATTTGCTGATGTTGACTGTGTTGTGGGCATAACCACTGACACAAACGTCTCTGTTTCAAAGCACAAGGAAGCATGTGTTGTGATATTTTGAATATTTGAACTGTAAGCTAGGGTGCTGATAGTTTGGCTTCTTCCAGTCATGTGGAAAATCTCAGCAAGACTTTGGGAAGTCTCTGCTCTGTATATTCCTTCTGTGGCTTTGGATGAAGTAAGTTCTGAATGGAAAGGATCATTAGTTAGACGTGTTCTTAGTGACAGGGAGCCTGTCCCTCTACAGTCAAAAGTAGAGGGCATTTCAATTTGCATTACAACCTACATCTGTAAGGAAGGCAGTACTCTGCTTGCCTTCGACAGGTATGTCTCTGTGGTCACCTACTCCTCTTCCTTCTTCTGTCTCCTATGGGCTACAGACCTTACCTAAAAGGAGGGAAGTGACAAAGAAGGTGGGTACACTTTCTCTTCAGAGCTCTGTTTCTCGCTTATAGGTAAGGAAGCAGCTGCACACGACATTGTCCATACATGCCCAGGGTTCAGATGATGAAGTGACAATATCAGTATGAAGTTCCACCATGGACTGTCAGTGTCCAGAATTCTTTCTTAATATTCTGTATGCATTCAATTATAGGTATATTGTTCACCACAATAATGAGAAAGGAAACTATTTTAAAAAGGTCAGAACTATTCCAAGAATTAGTGTGTAAGAGAGAGTCATCCTGAGATGCTGATCTGTTTGCATTGTCTACAGCTAGTCATGTGAAAAAGAAAGTACAACCTTTTTAATTCTATGGTGTTATGTATCAGGAGGACATAACAAAAATCATCTGTCCTTAGCAGGTCTGAAAATTAGGTAAATACAACCTCATATGAACAACAATACTTTTGTTTTCATATGACTGTATTTTCTCTTCCCAGTTGACAGAAACACTTTGAAAGCTAAATGCTGGAAAGGAGAAGTGCATTTTTAACTGTACTCTGGGAGGGCACTTCTCACTCCTTCAAAATAATGCAACTGTGTATATGCACAGTGATACTGCCCAAGTGGTCATCAGAAGCCAGAGCTTGGCAAATTACTTTTTGCGGTTACAATTCCCACAATCCTGCAGTCAACATTGCCAGAATAATTTTAAAAAGGTAACTTACCCAAGCTCTGTCATTTCCCACACACAGACACACACACACAGACACACACACACACACACCACCATTCTGGCTCTGTCTTGAAAAGGTGCTGAGGGGATGAAGGAAGGATGATAGGTTCCCATATCAGGGCTTTTATATCAAAGGCTAACTCTATCTAAAAAGTGCATAGGTCTGTTCTAATATTTCAGCCCAAAGCATTCTTTAACTGTTCTATGGGGGATTGCATATTGCTATCCAATTCTTGAATACATTCCTGTATTACTGAAGTATGTGTCAAGCATAAGACTTCCTTTAATGTCAATTACTTTAGGTCTCTTTTGGAAGCTGTTATTCAGGTAGCATTGCAATAATGTTGCTCAAAACCACACCACCATATCATAAAGTATATTTTAAATTTGTATTCAGGGAACTAGCCACCACTATTATGAATTTATTAGCTTTTGTTGCCTTTTTGATCTCTTCCACTACCACTTTTACTCAATATCCTATTTCTCTAATACGACAAGCACACTATTATGCGTTTATTCTCTGTCTTGAGATTTATAACCAGAGATTTTTCTTCCACTGCTTTACAAGGGTCGATTATTTATATAGGTCCAGACTAAATATTGCTGGAGACTATTGCAGTAATCATGTGACATTTCATATTTCAGTAGCTAACACAGTAATTTCACATTACCTCCCCACCCCCAAGGCACACTTGTACAGATGTTACCAGAAACACCAGATATTCAGTCAACATTTCTGTCATTTTTAAGGACTGTACTGTCTTTTTAGTGGAAGCCATCACTGAAGAAAGTACAAAATAATGATATATTTGTCATTCCATAGAAGACCTTGCCTATATTACACCAACCTGTTCCTCAGTCTTTTTCAAGTTGCTCAGAACAATTTCATAGGAAAATGGCTGTTTTGAAAATGTACATATGCTATTTACATTTATTTGCATTTCTACCCATTCTGCTCCTTTGAATCAGAGAAGGCGAAAAAAAGTTGAAATTAGGCCCTGAAGAAGGGCCTAACTCAAGACAGGTAAAACATTATAGTGCTGATGAGGGTAACATGATGCCTGAAGCTGCCTGCCACTATGCACCTGGACATCACTGACAGCCACCAAGGCCCAAAAGACATCTCAGATTAATGTATACATTTCAAAATGTTAGTCTTTTTTGAAGTAGTGAAGCTCCAATGTACAACAATCTCAGTGTCCTCCTTTTCCTCTGAACCTTACCAGAGCTGGAGCCACCCAGCCAAATAGGTTTTCCACATGCCCTCTTCTACAAAGGAGAGTGCTCTTTCTGAAGAGCTGCTAAAGGACAACCCCCACCCCTATTTTGGATGGTGCTCTTTATTTGAAAGTCTGCCTCAGTCTAAGTTTGATTTAAAGACAGAGATGGCCAAAGACTGAAAGAGCTGAAAAGGAGGGAGAGCAAGAACCTTTAAGTTGTTCATCCACAGTGAGTGGCAGGTGGACAGCAGACTCAGGTCTTCTCCATCAGGTGAGATGCTCTATAAACTCTGTTTAAATTACAAAGGCCATTTCTGTAGAGATGAAAGAATATATTCATTTTTGTGAAAATCAGCATCTTTTGTCCTTATTTCCCCCCCCCCCCCAAGATGGCTAAATGATGACCCGATAGCCAGAAATGGTAGCAAATGAAGGAAGGCAGGAGGCTTGGACAAAGGAAAGAGCGTGTCAGTGAAGCCATGATGCAAATGTTGCCATTGCTTTTTTTCTGCTCTCACACAGATTGCTCCAGCGGTGTCTAAATTTTTGCAAATACTCCACATCAGGCTTCAGTACAGCCTCCTTCAGTACAAAAAGTCTCTCTGCCTCTGTCACAATTAATCCCTGATGAGTGGCAGATCTCCATGGGGGGGGGGATAGTTTTTCCCTAGAATGCCTTTTCCGCACATGGCTTCTCCCAATAATTTTGGCAGTGAAAAGGAGAGAGCTGACAGACAGTTCCTCACATTTACTACAGTCGAATTGCTCAAAAAACTAAAATCAGCTGGGCCCATCAGCTGCTCCATGACAAAAGGAATCCATTCATACAGAGATAAGCAGAACTGTATTACTGAAATGTCTTCAAATTAGGAAAGGCAAAGTTTGCCTAATTCAAATGTTATCTGCTAGCTGTAAATCGGCTTCACCCTCTGATGAGATTTGAAGGGGCAGGGGAGAAACTGTCAGCTCTACAAGAAAGGAATACCTGACTTGCTACATATTTTGAGCCAAAATTTAAAAACATCTTGATTGGCTTGAGTACTGGGCTAAAAACAAAAGAATGATATTTAACAGGGAAAAGTGCAAAGTTCACCTGGGGGTGGGTGGGAACCAAACACAGTTACAAGATGAGAGATAGTTGACTTAGTAATACTATGAGCATGAAGGATCTTGGAATTGTTGTAGATCAGAAACTGAATATGAGCCAAGAGTGCAATGTGTGCAAAACAATAACAACAAGCACTGCTGTTTTAGGCTACATTAACATCACATATAGTCTCCAAATCCCATGAAGTACTAGTTACCCTCTATTTGATACTGGTAAGCCCTCATCTTAAGTTCTGTGTCCAGTTCTGGACACTGCGCTATAAGAAGGATGCCAGCTAACTGGAACAGGTTCAGAGGAAGGTGCCAAGGATGATCAGGGGGCAGGAAACCAACACCTATGGGGAAAGACTGAAAGAACTGGGCATGTTAGCCTTGAGAAAAGAAGACTGAGGGGGAGATATGATAGCACATTTCAAATATCTGAAAGAGGGTGATACAGAGGAAGGTCATCCCGGAGTGCAGGACACATAACAATGGGCTCAAGTTCAGGAAATCAGATTTTGGTTGAATATCAGGATAAACTTCCTAGCTGTTAGAGCACTACAACAATGGAACCAACTACCTTGAGACGTAGTAAGTGCTCCAACACTGGAGGCATTCAAGAGAAATGAGACAATCATCTGTCAGATATACTTTACCTTGGATTCCTGCATTGAGTAGGGAGTTGGACTCGATGGCCCCTTCCAACTCCAATATCCTATGATTCTATGTTTTCCTTTCTCTTTTTGCAGGACTGGCAGTTTTTTTCTGTACTTTCTGACATATTCAGGATTAAGTTGAAAGCTCTGTCACTTTCTCTCTCTTTCCCTTTCTCCTTTCTTTAATGTCACTTTAATATTCAGAAATTGTATTTCCATCCTTTATAAAATTTGAATGAGAGCTCTTGAAGCCACTACCACCCATTCCTCTTTGTTTTTCGTTTCAAAAAGAATGATGAGTCTTTTGGCACTTTTATAAAACTTCTACATGTGGCATCAGTTTTTGTGACTTATGTCACAGAAAGTACATGATTAGAAGCTAAATCATATTAGTGTTCCAGAGACAATGAGCCCCACAGTTTTTTGTGCATAAACACTCATACTTGCAAATGAAGCCCTTGTCTACCTCTAAGTGACCAATCACAATGAATAATTGATCATGAAAACTATGAGAAGTGTGATGTGCTGTGACAGACATCTTTCAATACTTAAGGAATTCCCTCTTTTAACAACTTGCTAACTATAATGTATAGTTATAGTTAGCATTGTATCCCTTAGAAACTATGGGATATAAGGGCAGTAATCCATTATTGCACTAATAGATGGCTGCTAGCAAAGCAGGACTCTCTTCCTCTTCCTATCCCCTTGCAGCCCACTGAGCCCCTGAAATCCTGTCCCAGATGGTTGCAGAGCCCTTGAGAATGGGTTTTGAGAGGCTACAAGGTGAAAGGGTCTTCCTTTCCTCATTCTACTGATGTAACAACTTCTTTACATGAGCTCTTTGGACCCACCTATGAAGTGTTGGCTTCAGCTGCCAAACATGGGTATATGGAGGAGGGAGGAACATAAGTAGTTGATCAAAAAAGGGTCATGAAGTGCAAAATACAGTAGATCTGTGACAGGAAGGAAAGAGAAACTGATTTCACAAATGTAGATTTATCCCAATAATAATGGCAAAGCCAAAAATTGCTGTTTTGGACTACATCCCTTAGAATCACATGCCCATGCTAGCTGGGGGGTTCTGCGAAATGTAGTTAAAAATGTAACTTTTCCAAGCTCTGAAACCTAGACAACTTTAATAAATTCTTCCCTTAATGTATTCTCAAAGGCTTTCACGTCCGGGATCCAATGGTTGTTGTAGGTTTTTCGAGAAGAAAAACCTCCAGAACATGGCCAATCTTCCCTTAATACTTGAAATCAATTAAAATAGATTTTGTTCTCATGAAGGCATCACATGAGAACTGAGTAGCAGGGCTGTGCTCCTGGCCTTTCCCCTGGCATTGGGTTTGCTCTCTGTCTCTATCTGCACATTAGCACAGTTACCTTAAAGGGAAAGCCCTGTGCATACTTGTATGCAGGCTTCCACATGATCAAGGCTGCATGTCAAGGCAATGTATAATCACTAACACAATGATATCTCATTACAGAAGATAAGAAGGCTTGGTGAACACTTGGAAGGCAGACCATCAGGGAATCCAAGGGATTTCTACATAAGACTAGGAAATAATTCTGTCTGAAACCCTGGAGAGCTGCTGCCAGTCAGAGTTGGCAATACTGAGCAAGATAGACCAATGATCTGACTCACTACAAGGCAGCTTCTCATACTAGCTCCTGTAGGTGTCAAATAGTGGAAGCCAAGACACAGCACCACCTTCCCCACAAGATTGATAGAAGAGGGTGCTGTGCATGAGCTATTACGAGAAAATTGGGTATATTATGCAACTTCTTGGAACAAGAAACTTATTCAGGATGTCATAACTACAATTTCTACATACGTTTTGCACGTGGAAGAAGACTGAGGGGAGAGGAAGGAAGTTACCTTTAGAATATCAGTCTACAACAGACAGAGGGAGAGGAGAGATAGACAAGAGGAGAAATATCCAGGTGGCCCTAACTGTCCATCTTCATAACTTCTGCTCCCTGTAGGCAGACAGTTCTTACCTTTCTCCACTTCCACTATAAGCATCCTAATTTGTGGAGGTCTGTAGATTGGGCAGGCAATGAGCTGAATATCACGGAGGAGTGGAGCAAGGAGTAGGTCCTCCACTGCTCATGATTCCCGTAATGCCACCTTTATCTTAGCAACACATGAAAAGGCAAGGCTGAGTCTTGTTTTCCCATAAACAGTGACTTGGGCAAAAGTCCCACTGAACAGACGCTGAGCAGACTTGCATTGGATTCCACAATGAGTTGTTTTATGTCAGGAGGGCTGCTAGTTAATTGCTTCCCCAGCATTCAGGCCAATCATATCTGTCTTTTGAAGGACGAAGTTCTTCAAATATACGTCTGGAAGCTGGTACAAGCATGGCAATAATTGGCTGGCTCTCTGGAATCTTACCAAGAAACCTGTCAGTTTTGCCTTCATAATGCATTGAAGTTCATATAGTATTCTTTCTGAGGGCAAGAAAAAGCAGAGAAGCTTCTTGAAGCACATGCAAGATTGACTGCTAAGCCTGGCTTTTATTGACTGACATATGTATCTGTCACTTTAGTTATGAAGGCATATTGTCTTTGTATGTTGTCTTCCCTGTTTGGGTAAATTTACATATGTGTTTTTATAACTGTTTTTATTTGTTTGCTTGCTTGTTTGCTCACTTGTGTAGTCAGTGTAATATCCTGGTTTGACAATACTTTGCACAATCTTCATTATCATTAACTATGAGGCAACACTGAAGTATCATTAAAGCAACTGGGGTGAATCCCATCAGTATGAGGCCAGAACTCTGTGATGTGTTGATCATCTAAGTTAAGAGAAAGTCCTGTTGCATCTGAAATGGCTTATGAGGAACATCAATATGGAACTGAACTAGAGGTCTGGAAAAAATAATCTTTGAAATGGAAAAAAAACTGAGTTTTGTCTGCCAATGCACTGAGTCAGACTGGTTTTGAGGGAATTTAATTATGGCATTAGGTATCTGATTCTCTGCCATAGCTCAACACTTCAGTTTTAAAGGTTTCTGTGAACTCCTAAATAACATGGCTGTGGTGGTTCTGGCTTCAGCCAATATTTCTCTCTAGACTAATAACCTTTCATTCAGAAGCAGATGTAGTGGATGCTTGCATGCATGCAAAACCTGGATGTGTTTACTCAAGTACCTTCTTCTATTTATCTGAGATGAATTTTCAAATATTAGGCTTTTTAAAAATTGGACAGGCTAGAAGGGTTTGGGACAATTTAAAATTAAGCAGTTCTGTAGGTTTCACAGCCTCCTCCACCCACAAATGCATGTAAGGATACTCCCACAAGACCTAAGACCAGTAAGTGGAAAGAGACACAAATCTAGAGCTGAAGCGTTGGGATCCATTTACCCCTTAACCAACTATCCTCCTCCTTCCCTGCATCAAGATGCAAACTTTTCAGCCATGTTCAGATTATTCAAATTGTGTCTAGTCTAGAGTCTGAACATCAGTTATCAACAGACTTTGGGTTTATGAAATCTACTTTATTTTTTCACCAGAACCCCTGGAATCATAAATTTAGCCTAGTGGAAAATACACATGCTTAGAATGAAGAGGTGTGTGTTTGGGTGGGAATTGCCAAGAATTTGTTGTGAGTACAAGAGCAGAACTGAACTCACAGACCTTCCATACAAATATACACACCAGGTTACCTGAAGCTTTCTTGATTTCAGAACTGCCTTTAAGAGTGGGTATTTTACTTCTATGGCTGCTAGTGCTGAATAATTGAAAGTCAGAATACCTTGTTGATCTAGAACAAATCACATAAACATGTACCAGCAGTCAGTCATGATCTATCTACTGCACACTCCGGTTTACATTATGTACATAAGCAATACTCAGCAATTGAAAACATTTAAAAGGGGCACAATGACTAACTTTATACTCTTCTACAAATTTCTTCCTTAATTCTGCACACACACACACACACACACACACACACACACACACACACACACACACACAATCACACACAATCACACACAATTATTCTGACACAGATTGGAAGGTGCAAATCTAGAGTTTTGCTTTCTTTGATATTCAGATTTTTCCAGTTTTGGTAAGGACTGATTTTAAAAAATATTCTCCTGTATCCCTTGGTAATGGACAAATCTGCCAGTTATGCTTCCTCCCACATCTAATTGTGTTTAATTCTGATAAAAACAAACAATCAGAAACAAAAGTGTCACCCATATCTAATTGCTGCTAGACAATCCATATGGTTGTTTTCCTTCCTAACTTGTAATATACTGTCACAAATAGTTACAATATATTTATAAATTTATTATAAATTTATTTGGGGAATGGGGTATACAATCCACTTCCAGCCAGAATATCTATCATTTTTGCCAGTGTTAGAACATCCGTGTATTTTTGGAAACTTGTGTCACATCTGCCTAGTATGCAAGTACAGTATTCTGCTTTTACTTCTTGTGTATACTTAATCAGGGGCTTCATCTTCAGGATTGAGCACCAAAGTGCTCTCTGTGCCACTGAGAAAGGAGGGGGCTCCTGATCTGTTCTCTCCTGTGCTTTAGCACCTCTCATAAAAGGGTAGTATTGCAGCTACCATTTCGACAGATGACAGCATGAAAAAGTTAGTAGTGCTCTATAGGGATGTACATGGTAGAAATCCTTAATTTCTGTTGTGTTTTGAGCTCTTTCAGATGGCTGATTCATTCTCTTGGTTTTGGGGTACTGTTCTTTTCATGTGAGATGAAAGGGGCCATATCTTTCAGTTCATTTTGTTTAGTTTTTCTCCATTTGTGTTCCCTGGTGCCAGTTGTCAAAAAGCCCTAAAGAACCCATTAAAGCTATTCAAAACGCCCTAAAGAACCCTTAATAACTAGTCCAAAGAAGCAAGGGCAAGGCAGCAGAGAATAATCCATACCAAAAGCAGGCAACAGAACAGATAAGAAAGGCTATGTAGGCATCTACACAGCCCAGTGGCACATTGTCACAGTCACAAATCCAGCCTCAGGGCCACACACACCCCACAGAACCAAACAAAGCTCCCCTTCTCTGGAAAAAAAAACATCACCTTTAACAGAATTAATGCACACTGAATTAATAAAATATATATTTTTAAAAAAAGATAAATCAAACAAGAAAAGTACCCACCCAGGCACCCACACTCTCAGGGGAAAAATAGGAAAATATAAAATAAACACATAACCACCTTTCCCCAAAACCAAGAGAACTAAGCAAGTAAATAAAAGGGGGGAAAATACAAGCTGGCCCCAAGCAAAACTATCAGAATTTGAGGAGAGTTCCTTCCCCAGTAGCATTTTGATTCCTTTTCTTCTCTCTGGTAGGCCGGCAAGCAGTAAAAATCATCCAATGAAATGGGATGGGAAAAATCCCCCCAAAATGTAGGGGGAAAAGGCCAAAAAAAAGAGAGGGAATGTTGTATGATCCACTGGCTAGCAGGCAAAGTAAAGCAGCAGATCCCAAGATGTCAGGCACCAGGAGCAGCACACACCCACAAGGAACTGAAGTAAAGCCAAATAACTCTCCTCCTCACTGGCTTCTACAACTCAGGCCCTTTTAAAGATTAAAAAAAATTGCTTCACCCCATCCTGGGTGTTCTGATTGGCTGTTGACAGCAGCCCCTCACAATGCTATTTGATGGAAAAAATTTCCAGGTGATTTAACAGATAAAGGGTGAAAGAAAGATTAAGCGAAAGAAGGAAACACTAAAACACATGAACTTTACATAATCCGTCTCTTTCATTAAAATTAATCCTTTGTGTTTAAGGGGCTCTCTTTCTGTGATCAATGAAAGAACCGAAAACGGACAGACAAAAAAGAGCCTTTTTTCTGTGTGTATTTTTTTCATTTGTTAAAACACAGAAGTCTCATTCCCGGTTTTCTACCAGATCTTATGAACCTGAAGCCTGAGGTATTTCCTCAGCCTGTGCTGCATTTAACTAGTTGGCTGGTGGACCCACACATAGGAAAGGCTTGTTTGTTTTTTGAATTATAATAACTCTCAGAATAACATAGCCAGCGTGACTAGTGACTGTGAGGGCTATGGGATTTTGGTAGTTGTAGTCCCAATCACTATCTCCACCACGTCCATCACCACCACCTTGTGCCCTATGTCTGTGGCTGTTTACTGTTGGGCTTCATTGTTTCTAGACCTCCATCAGAGACACAAGCCTCTTGTTGTTCTTCGCTTACAAGGGTAGACAAAATAAGCAATATAGCCTTGTACTCCTTATCTCTACATGCGTGCCTAGATTTGCCCTACGGTTATCATAGAAAACAACGGGCCTTCGGCTTTTGGGAGAAGTTGTCATAGTTACAGGTGTTCTCTAGGCTATGTTAGGGCAATTATGCTGGAGTCTGCCAGAGATTTATATCTCTGCATGCTGAAATACTCTCTCCTGTTTGAAAATGACACGTATAGCTAAAAAATGTATTCAGGTATCTGTGCCACAGCCTGTGTTGCAGTCCAAGACCGGAAGAGACTTCGGTATCAGAATAGGAATCTTGGGCCATTATAAGGCAGCTGCTCCTGTAAAGCTTTCCCTGAAGTAGAGGGTTAATCTCTCTAAAAGATCATATTCCCTCTCTTTCCTGCTTACCACTGTCATCACATGCCAAAGAATTCTTCCCCAGAAACATTAATCACAACAAAACCAAGAATATTCCCCTTGTCTATTCATTATATTTTACAAGTACTGTAAATTGCATTTTAAGAGGGAGCACTTGTGACATATCTTTGCCTCAGACAAATCCATGTATTTAAGCAATGGGGAGGTAGTGGGATGTTGGGAACTCACACCAAAATGTTAGGCCCTGATCACAAATCATTGCTGTATTTAGCCCTACCTGAAAATGTAAAATGACAATAATAATAAAAAAAATTAAAAAAAATAAAGAGGAAAAAACAACATTAGGGTCATGTAAGACCTTAATCAATATGTTAATAATGCAGTTTATCGCTGGTAAGTGTTCATAGGACTATAGTCTAAAGAGGGGGAAATGCAGTTTCCTTTCTTTTAACCCTTTGGCTTGTGTGTGTGTATGTGTGTTTTTTTAACTTGAAATAAGGCTACTTCATTTTTATTGGAAGCATAATGTCCACCTACTGCAGAGGGCAGGTCCATAAACTACATCCAGACATTACTTTGTTGTTGTTGTTTTAAAAAAATGTGAGCAGGCAAGTGCCAAGCCTCATCCCTTCTACCATTGCTTCCCTAATATGGAAAGTAACATGTCTGAAGAGGGGAACTTATTGTTCATGTGAAGGATCTCTACATGAGGAAGAGCTCTAGAAAATCATGGCTGTGGCTCACAGGGAAAGCTTGCAACAAACCTCTCCTCTTCAGAAGCATCACCTTCTACAATGTGATGATGTGGGCTAGATGCTCCTCTACTCACATGTTGAAGAAGATAAGGTGAGTAGCAGCCAAAGAGCATTACAGTATTGAAGAATCCTGTGTTCACAAATTTGTTTTTGTGCACTAGAACTGAATGGAGCTCACACGATATTCACTCTGGGCTACTTAAAATGTTCTTCATTTCAGTAATACAATTTAAGGGGGCAGAATTGGAGGATCAGTTTACAACTGTTAAACAGCTGGAACTCTGAACTGAAAATTGTCCAGAAATCCATCAGCAGATACAGAAAAGTATCTGATCATCCCCCGTCTAAAAGCTGCCAAGTTCCAAGCTTTATTACACCAAGTGGTTGCAAGGTTGATTTCAAGCTCTAGTCCTAACAGACTAATAGTGTTGGTGCAGTAAAAGAAACCAGCTCTGCTGTTTGGAATTCCACCTTTCTTTAGGACCACCAAAACAGTGGCTTGTGACTATGCCTGAAATTAAAGAATGTACAGTTGACACATGGGACCTCATTCAAACAGTCAGGCAGCTCCACTTAAAATAGCTTTTCCTTCTGAAGTGCCTACTTACCTTGTAAGTGCGGAAATATTTAAATGATCCTTGAGCTCTTTTTCTTATTTTTGCACGTCAAGCAGAAATCTTCAGTTTAAAACTCTCATTTTTGCTATATAAAGACCACGGCGTCTTTTAGTGAATAGAGCTGGGATAGCATGGGGTAGGAGGGGAAAAGTGACATCTTCTCCTGTTTCAGCTCATTCTCAGCCATGACATTCTCTAGTTGGCTTTTAACCGTTTTTTTTTTTCAGGTTGTAGAGGTCTTTCTCGATGGAGGTTAGGCTGGCCCCTTCCCTGTTGTCCTTCCACCAGTAGATAAAAACTTTTTATTCAGGTGGGCTTTTGACCAGCTGTAGAGGAAAGTCACTTTAATTGAATGGTGTTGGACTTTTTAATCGCATTTTAAAATAGCTTTTTATTTCAGGAGTGTTTTCAACGTTGTCAACTTCTGTCTATTTTTCTCTAGTCTTTTTTGTGTTGTGTTGTGTTGTTTTTGCATTTATCTCTACCTGTCTTTAATTTTTTTGTGAGCTGTGTGGATTCCCAGTTCTTAAGGGAAAGGCAAAAATCAAACAAATAGAACTTGATAAATTATCTTCTTTGCCAAACCTACTTCAAGGGTGATTGTGAGGCTCCTTAGAGGAATTTATTGGAATGAATTAAAGGTTAGACACTTTGGCAATTGTCCTCCTCCTGAAAACCAGCATGTCATAATGGTAGAGTCAGTTTTATTTAAAATGGGAAGCTGTGGGTTCAAGTCTCCCTCAGCCATGTAGCTTATTGACAAGTTTCAAGCCAGGCATTACCTCTCAACCTAAGACTATTCAAATGATTGTTGGAAGAATAAAACAAGACTACTACATGTATACCATCCCAAGTTTGTGAAGGGAAGTAATGAGATACAAATGTAACTGTAACGGCTATTGTTATTTTGTGCTATTGGTGAACAAAAGTTTTAATATTTGATTATCTTTATTTTAATATGGAAGAAATTATGCTATAACTAGTAACAAAAAATAATATTGTGATGAACATTTACTGCTACCATTCATAGTAGTTTACAGTCAGTATCCCTTTAGGTGTTCAACAAATGATTGCTAAAATTGAAACTCTATGGCTGACATTGTGTTGCTCTCTTATGCATCTGGAAGATAAATGGTGTAATGTTAAATCAGTTCCAGCTGACAATTAACAAACAGCAGCTGGGTTTTTTGGGGGGTGCGTGTCCCTGCTGATTTGGCATATGCTCAAGACTCCCAATGGGGACTTGTTAATTACCAGCTAGAAGCTACTGAATGTTACACTGTTTGTCTTCCACGTGTGAAACAAAGCCACAGAATTTCAGCTTATACATACTTACCTACAAGCACACTTGTCTGTGTAGGCTAAATTGAGTAGACAAGAAGAGGATTGCACTGTAAGTGATGCATAGGGCACTGATGTTTATCATTCTTTCCAGCAGGCTTTCAGTGTAAATGCAGTTGCACTGAATGTTTATGACACTAGACCAAGTAGATGAAAGTAGGACCAGACCCATTTTGCCTGCTAATGTAAAATGGATCTAGTCCTGCTTTCATCTACGTGGTCAAATAAATCAGGGGCTTAACAGTATAAATCGGCTTCTTATTTCCAAATGTACCAGATAGGGATGCAGAAATGGAAAGATCAGGAATTACTAATGAACAGGGACAGGCTGGAGGGCGACAGTAGAATGTGGCAAGTAAATTGAGACTAGGAGTCAAACTCAACAGTCATGTTCATCATGCTTTTAAAATAAAGGTGCTCCTCTAAGGGGTAAGAGACTGTTTATCATAGCACACGATACCCCTCACCTACATATGTTGCATTTAGCATGCTTTGTTTCATGACTGGTCACTAGAAGTTAAGCTCAAACCTGTTTGCTAGCTTGACTGCTAAGGCATGTACAGGTGAGAAAATTCCATTATGAGAGGGAGAGTTTGTTAGTCTTTGCACATATGCATTCCCCATAAGGTTTAAGGTTGACCCAAGTGTTAGATCTCCTATAGTTCCAGGCCTTGTGGAGGATATTCCTTTGTAATTGGGCTGCTTCTCATATTTGGGAAGCAATCCCTCAACTCTGGAATCATCAGCTCTTTTTAACACATTTCCTGGTCGATGCAGAACCACTGAAAAAAGTTTCATGTTATTCAGTCAATGGACCATTTTATTCCACTAAATTAAAATAATATTGTTATTTTCCAAATTGAAAGGAAACTCTGCTGTGTGTAACCTCATACTTCTTGTATGGAAACTGCACTTTTAAAGGAGCTGGCAATGGGAAAAAATGATGTGTGAGTAGCTAAAGTTAAATCACTGCATTTTAATAAATGAATCCTTTTAGCTAGAAAGGAAGGGGAGCAGTAAACAGATGAAAATAGTTAAATGCTATTTATTTTAAAAGTTAATGCTCCAAATGTAAATAAAATTACATTTTCCCTCCAAAGGCTTTGCATATCTACAAAAACGGTGGTCTGCTTGATACTTTCAAACATATTTCCATATCAATATATGCCTAACCCTGGACATATAACTGAGCAAATAAGGGTTTTTACCAAAAGTGCTGGTTTACTCAAGCTTTAACCAGAGCCCCTACTTAGGAAAATTTATTAGAGAAAGCAGAAATGAGAATAATCTTAGGTAAAGGTAAAGGTTCCCCTTGACAATTTGTCCAGTCGTGTCTGACTCTAGGCGGCGGTGCTCATCTCCGTTTCCAACCCATAGAGCTAGCGTTTGTCCGCAGACAATCCTCCATGGTCATGTGGCCAGCGTGACTAGACACGGAACGCCGTTTACCTTCCCACCGAGGTGGTACCTATTTATCTACTCGCATTTTTGCATTTTTACATGCTTTCAAACCGCTAGGTTGGCGGGAGCTGGGACAAGCGACGGGGGCTCACTCCGTCGCGTGGTTTCGATCTTACAACTGCAGGTCTTCTGACCTTGCAGCACAGAGGCTTCAGCGGTTTAACCCGCAGTGCCACCACGTCCCTGGCGTCATAACTAATGAAATGGAGGGTTGTTATATAATGCATGAGTTGGGCCAGGTGATCTCTAGTGTTCAAGAGGAAGTTAAGTTGTTGCCTGCACAGTATTTTGGCTGGTGGATGGTCCAGGTGGCTCCATCAAATATCTTCAGTTTTAGCTGATCATGAGCATATATTTACTAAGCTGCAATTATAGGCCATCATCTTATCTTAGCAGATGAAGGCATAATTCTTCATTTAAGAGATATCTAATTCTGGCTAAACTGGCAGACGTCCCAAAATAGTATTTTATATGCCCAGAGAAAGTCTTATTTGAGTGCAGTGAAAAGAGACTCAAGACAAGTATACCTTATGCAAACATGGACAAAGCATTGAAAAGAAAGAGATACTACAGAGGGGGAAAGCACAGCTTTGGATAGAATGTGTTTGTGTGCGTATTTGCAAGTGAAGTGTACTCAGACACACACACACAAAACCCCTACATACTCACAGACCAGTAAATTCGAAATTGTCTTAGTAAGAAAGAATGAGAAATCCCAGTTGCTATTATCTTCTTGTTTCTTTGATCTACTACATTTCTGTAACCTGCATGTTAATTAAATGATGCGATTTCTTGGAATAATAATGATGAGCTATAAAGCTGATTCCACCTTATGGTGACCAACACAATACTAAAACACTTTCTCTTATTCAATGGCTTATTCTCTATAAACACCAGTATGCAGCCAAGAGAACTTTCTCTATTTTTAGTTTGCAATAGTTACCTAAGAGCTCGCTTGTAATAACTCCATTAGACTGAATTGCTTGACCTTCAGCTGATTTAGTACCAATTAATTCATGAATACTTTGGTTGAGGATCTTTCAATGAGATTTTGGTTCTTGTGCATTAGAATAAGTATGTAAAAGCATTTCACAAATGTTGGTAGATTTGGAACTGCAAGGTTGTAGCTTTCAGACTCTGAGAATATACACTCCCAGTTAGTATTCATTTAGCTTGATTTCCGCAAGATATCTCAGGATCAAGCTGGACATGAGACATGGATTTTTAATCATGGATCTTCCACTGTTCTTCAAATATCAAACACAGAAGAGTGGACAAGACTAAGACAGCAGTGCTTCAGGAAGGCAATTAAATATTTTTCCCCTGTGCTGTGTCTCTCCTTATAAACACAGTCTAAAACTATTTGCCCTGTGAGAATAAATTGATTCCTTGTTGTGTACCTGTACATACAGAATCCCCAGAACTGTGACTACTAGGGAGAACAAATGAAAGCCCTTTGCACCAAATAGCCAAAAGGGCACTGAAAATGTAGAAGGGTAGAAATCAGGATGGCAGTGGCATGCCCCTAGACTACACATGGTCGTATTTGACACCAACATGTCTACATGTCTAAGAGTTAAGGTCTCTCTACTTGTGATCAGGAACCCTAAAAAATTCAGCATCCTGTCTGTGCAGAGATGGTTGTGTGTAATTCCATGTACATGTGCTGTGTTCTCACTGAAAAATGGACTTCAAAAATTGGTGCAGCCAATGAGAATTCAAACCCTTGCCATGTGTTGAAACTAGGGTTGGTGTTTCAGCAGCTGGGATTCCAGGGCCAGAAGTTGAGACCAGGAGGTGGTGGGGAAATCAGACTCTTGTGATGCCACAGGGGGCAGCCCATATGATCACTACATCCTTGTGACACACATGCCTTTATGCTGTGCCGGTGAGCCCTGGCATCAGTTGACTGTGAGCCCTGGTGCCCGTTGGGAGTGAGGAGGGGATAAATGCCCAGGCATTAAAGACACCATACCCAATAAAATCACACTGTCTTATCTTCTAGCACTGCTCACTCCTAAGATTGGTCTGCCTTTCTGAAAACCCAGGGAAACATAGCAAGCCCCTTAGTACCCTGAGACTTGGCAACCTCAGTTAAAATAGTACAGTGGTGCCTCGACTTACGAACGTCCCGACATACGACCATTTCAAGTTACGACCAGCTCCAGCCGCAAAATTTTGCTTCGACTTGTGACTGGAGCTTCGAGTTACGAACAGAAAAAGGCAGGGGAAAAAGGCGGGGAATTCAAATTGCTAACCATTGGTGGTGAAGAGGCTGCTTCTTTGTAGCTCTTTCGCCCCAGCAGTTACAGAGTGTGCGATCGGAGGAGGCTTCAGACTGCCTGGTAAGGTGCTGCTTTCTACTTTTTAAAAACTGTTCTGGGTGGGTTTTGCAGCGTGGTTTTGGGCTGGGTGGTGGGATTATGTTTCTATGCTGTGATGGGTCTTGCAGGGTGTTTTTTTTTTTTCTTCCCCATTTCCGATGGGTATTGCAGGGTCTGTTTGCTTTTTGGGGTTTTTTTTCCCCATTTCCGATGGGTCTTGCAGGGTTTGTTTGCTTTCTGCTTTGCTCTTTTTTTGCATTTCCGAAGGGTCTTGCAATGTCTGTTTGCTTTTTGCTTTGATTTTTTTGCATTTCCGAAGGGACTTGCAGTGTCTGTTTGCTTTTTGTTTTGCTTTTTTTGCATTTCCGAAGGGTCTTGCAGTGTCTGTTTGCTTTTTGCTTTGATTTTTTTGCATTTCCGAAGGGTCTTGCACGGTTTGTTTGCTTTTTTCCCCCCCTTCGGCCGGAACGGATTAATCGCGTTTCCGATGGGTCTTGCACGGTTTGTTTGCTTTTTGCTTTGCTTTTTTTGCATTTCCGAAGTGTCTTGCAAGGTTTGTTTGCTTTTCTTTCCCCCTCCCCTTCGGCCAGAACGGATTAATCGCGTATCCGATGGGTCTTGCAATGTTTTGTGTGTGTGTGTGGGGGGGGGTTGGTGATTTTTTTTGTCGGCCGGAATGGATTAATTGCATTTCAATGCATTCCTATGGGAAATGGTGCTTCGACTTACGACCATTTCGAGTTACGACCAGAGTTCTGGAACCAATTAAGTTCGTAAGTCGAGGCACCACTGTATCAGAAAGAGGCTATTATCAACAGAGCCCTCCATTTCAGAATGCTCTGTGTGTCTACATTTAAGCCATCTAAGAAATGTACTAAGCCTCTGTATGTGAATAATAAGGAATACATATTCAAAGTAGGAAGCTGCTAAGCAAATATTTTATAAGTACAAGTTGGCACAGCATAAATGACCAGGAGAGTCTTTTGAAGAAACCACACTAATCTAAATAAACATGTTCAAGAGTTAGTGTCTGTACAGCACATCTTATTTTGAAAGCATACATTATTTTAAAGGAACCTGACTCGGATCAAAGAGATTGAGGTTCTAGCTTGAATTTTATAGCAAAGCCCAGTTAAAGGTCTGCTTTTTCTTCTGTCTGCAGAGACACACAAAGCCTGACAATTTCCCTGCTCCTGCCATCTCTCTCCCACACACTCTGTTAAGCACATACTTTGGTTTTTCTCCATGTAGTCTCAGTGAAGGAACCTACCGGTATTAAAACAAAGCAAAGCAACACAACAACTTGGCTGTGTAGAGAAAGCTGACATGTCAGGGTTTGTCTGTTCCTTCTGCTACGTTAACTTCTAAGGTGCAGTACATTTTTCATGTCTGTAGCTTTCCAAATCTATCCCTGCAGTTGAAAATGGGACAGTTCTGGAAGGACTGTATATTTGAATTAACTCTTTGATTCCCTTTAAAGCCAGGCAAACACTGTGTTGCTTCTTAAGTTGCGAAGAAGGCCAAACAGAATGTGTGTGTTCTGTGCTGTCAAGTAAAAAACCACTTATAGTGACACTGACAGGGCTTTCAAGGTAGGTATGATATTTAAGGAGTAGTTTTACCAGTTCCACACCCCCAGTGGGTGTCCATGGTCAAGTGGGGAATCAAACCCTGTTTTCCAGAGTCCTAGTCTGTCACTTTACCACACTGGGTCCAAACAGAATAGGCAGTGACGCATCATCAAAAAAGGGGGGAATCTCCACCTCTGAGAAAGAATAAATAAATAAATAAAAGATACTGATTTCTGTAAAATTGTATATGCTAATCTTGTATATGCATCTGTATATGCTAATAGATGCCAACATTCGATATGATTTTTATATTTTAAAAAAAAATTACATTGTGTCTCATTTATGTGGGGAACCAGGTAGCTTCTCTGTCTGTTGAATATGCCGTCCAGATGCTACTAACTATGGCTGAGCAACATCAGGTCTTTCATCTCCATCCTCCGGTACTTTGCCACTATGTCAGACATAGACTGGAGGTCTCTTCAGACTGAAGACCCCTTCAACGGGAGAAAGGTTTCTTTGCAGACCTTCAAATGGAACACTGTCCTCAGAAAAAGATGGTGTGTGGCTACCTTAAGCCAGAACAATAGCTGTAAAAATAATAGTGGGGTTCTAGCAGGTTCCCTTTGATTGTGTGGGACAGTTAATTACCATTTTGTCTGTCTAGTGGAGAATTTGCAGGATATAAACCATTTTTTTTCACAGGTGCCGTTAATTACTAAATTTACATAGCAGTGATCTCAAGGGTGCATGCTTGAAACCCTTCACTTTAAGTCTCTTACATTTTGATTAAGACGTTGGTAGAATTATTTCACTTGAATAACAAGAGATACAAAGATAATACCAGTTTCAGCTCTTAAAGACAACGTTGACTTTGTGCTCTAAGCAAGCAAAAGCAAAAGAACCAGAAGATTCTGTCTGATCCTTCTACAAATATGCAACATGGAATATTTTTCAACAATTTGCATTTTTCAGTCTTTGCCTAGCTTCAGAAAACACCTTCTATCTTTCTTTAAAATTCATGCTTTCCACAAAGTATTCAGTTTAACCTCATCCCTTAGGCATTATTCCCAACCATTGTGCTGCCAAGAATCCAAACAACAACAACAACAAAGGGTGGGGGTAGTATCTGAGAGACAAACTAGCACTGGAAAAGAAAGAAGACTCAACGTTTCTTTTCCCCGAAACCTATGCCCTGCACATAAAAACGAAAAGAGAACAAAACAGAAGGAATGCCAGACAGCTTTCAACAATAACATAGAAAGTTATGGATAAAACAAATAAAAACAACAAACCACATAAAACTGCAATAATAAATGGCTTAAACCAAAGACTTTTAACAAACTTCAAGAATAAATTTTCTAAACATCAAGCAAAAAACAACAACAACAACAACCACAAGTTATTCAAAGAGATATTAACTGAGCATACAGAAATGACTTTCTTCCCCCTAAGAGAGATATATGGTAAAGATCTATACACAAAGAGAAACACACACACAAGGATATATAGCAGAATCCTGTTGGGCAATGTGGAGAATAACCGCACTGTACACTCTCCTCAGTCTCCAGCTTTCAGTTGCAGAAGCTGCAGTTCATTCTGTTCAAAGCAACAGGTAAGTGAGATATTTCAGGAGTGGTTTTACCAGTTCCACTCCCTCAGTCAGTTTCCATGGCTGAGTGAGGATTTGAACCCTGTTCTCCAGAGTCCTATTCCATCACTCTATTCATGACACCGCACTGAAAATTCTAAACTGAGTCATAAATTCAGGAGGATCTTGATTATAAGATCATAAAAAAGCATTTTCAAAACAGGAATTGGGATACTTTGGATCTATTCTATGTTTTACAAATATCCAAGAGCCACCAACCCTTGGAAGTGCGGATGTCATAAGTTTGGGATTAAAGAAAAAAGGTACTTCTGAGCACATGCTGAGCTGAGGAATTTGTTTTCCATGCCAGAAGAGAATTGAGTTCACAGTCCTTTCACACAAGAGTTCACTCCTGGCTGCCACCACTTTCCTTCATTTCTGCAGCCTAATTGAGGGTTGGGGGGAACCATGCTGTTGCTATTGGGAGAAAACCTTCCTGAACGAACTGCCCAGACGTCTGCCAGTAGATCCTCATCTATTGTCTGTCCACTCCTCTTAATCTCTCACACAGGAGACACACAGCAATACTTGCAAGATAGAAATCGACAGTTCTTGGCCAAAGGGCATGTTTCTTTTTCTGTCCTCTGCCCATTATTTCCTCATAATTTCACCCCTTGGATATTGAGATTGGATCATCCAAACGCGCCAGTCAGATAAAGTCTATCTAGTTTATTTTCATATATGATGAATTGTTACAGCTTCCATCTTGAAGGTGATGGACTTTGAACTCAGTGCAGTCCTTTCCATTAAAAAAATAATAATAAATTTTTATTTAAATAGATTGCTGCTTTTAAATGTGTTTTTAGTACTTATTTTATTTATCATTTTTGATATACTTGTTTAATTCTTTTTTAATATTTGTATACTTACTGTTTTAAGTTTTTAAATATTGTCTTTTTAATGATGTAAACCACCTTGGATCCTTTGGAGGAGAAAGGTGGGATAAAAATATTTTAAATAAATATTTAATAATAATAATTAAAAGCACTATTGCTTTTTTTATTATTCACAACATCCAGTTCGGATGTTCCAGAAAGAGAATTAATTCAGGAGTCATAGATGCCCCTGGAGGTCTTATGATAACAACTTTTCTCACTCTTAAATTGTGTTAATGGATTTGGTGTGTTGCTCATACTAATGAGGGATTTCATTTGAACATTGCTTATTTTATTTAAAATAACTTTCCCTTTGCCTGAGGGGGCTTTTCTGTTTCAAGGACAACACTGAGTAAATCCACCGATCCAAATTATTTTACCTTCAGGCCTACCCTGAAGGTGTGTGCACAACAAGCAGCTTCCAAGAGTAAGAGCATATAGTGGAATTCTATGGTGTTGAAATCTTTTTATAGATTCAGCACACTTCTTTCCTTTCTTCATCTCTTTGGTAAGGTTATCTGGGACGAATACTAGTTTCTAAAACTGTATAGTATCTACTGCGATATTAGGCACTCTACAAACAATAATGTTTTTTCCCCTTCTCAAGCAAACATCCAGACCGTTTCTTTACTCTCAAGGGCTCAGACTTAAATTAGGTCAGGTCTCACTTTTCCCCTACTTTTTGTTGTTGTTGTTGTTAATTCCCCATTTTGAAAGGCCAAATTTTGTATTGTCACTGCTTGAGCAGCTGGAGAAAAAACATTTCACAGGCGAATATAGTCACACACATGGATATAGTCACATACATGAATATAGTCACACACTGCCCTTGAAAATCCATTATTTCATTCATACAGGTCAGGCGACTAGGGATGTGAAGAAGTCTCATTAAGGTACTTGTGCTTTGTGAAACAGCCTGTCTTTACATTAAGACAGTTTCTCACCCCCAGTTTCAGTATGAGACAATGGAAACCTTTGTTTCTTTATTGAAGTTTCGGACATTTTTGCAAAACATATCTCAGTAAAACTAGTATCTATTCCCTTTGTAAAACTAAGTGAGAGCATGTGTGCATGCACATGTGCGTACACACAAAGGCACACAGACCAAGTACAGATGGACTGGATGACTGACCAAAAAGTTCCAGTAGCTCATCCATTGACTGTAACTTTTTTAGCAGCTGTGTAGTTTTAGATATGCGAGTCTCCGAATTTATACTATTTATGAAGCTTGTACAAAAAGTGAGTTCAAATGCAAACATTCTTATTAAGACTGATCACAGATATCTCACTATCTCACGTGAGAAGAAAAAAAATTGTTGCAGTTTCTCCTTGTTGTGTATGAAGAAGCAAGTGCAGGTGTAAAGGCCTCCCAGCCACCAATGCAGAAATAATACCATCATTGTGTTCACAGTTGCTGTGGCCAGGTCATTGTTTGGTGGCCATCTTATCCTTCACCTCAGACAGCAAAACTGTTTGGGACCAGCCATAGTAGGATCTAATGAAAACATATAAAGAAGAGCCCATGGGGAAAAGCAAAATCTTCTCTTCCTTTGCCTTGCCTTGTTCTCCTTCACTGGCATTTACCCAGAATGATACCAGTACTGTACTAGAAGGGAGCCAGATAGTTCAATGATTTTACTTAAGTCTCTGAAGCTCAGCAAGCTAAGGCGGAGACTGAGAGCAGGCTTTGTTCTGCTCATTTGCAAACTCCTTTTGTATGAAAGGATTACATCTTCACCCTCACCTGCTCTTTGGATGTGAAGGAGACAAGCATGTGTTTAACACATACCCATGTTGCTTGAAGCACAAAGTTCAACCAAATAAACAGGTAGCTCCATAACTAGAAGAGCTGGTTTAAGCAGTACCATGTGTGTGATTATTCTCTAGCAGATTTCACTGCTTCGGAAGTTGCAAATCAGTTTGCTTTTGTTTGGCAACTGGTTATTGGGAGAAAACAACAAACTCTATTTGTCCATTTTGGTCCAGAGTGTCTTAGGAAGAGTTTTTCCAGGTAGCCCCGTGCAGCTCACCTGTCTTTTCCTCAGCAGATTTTATTATTTGTTGGTGGTAAGGACAAAAATGGCAGTGGATAAACAGAGGAGGAATTTTTTTTAAGTGAATAATATTATATGACTCCCCAGTAAAATTCCATGAATGAAATGGGGCTTGCTTCACTTGCATCTAAGAGTGGATGAGGACAAATGTTAAAAGCTCCATCTGGAACTAATCCAAGTTAATAGTTACAGTCTTTTTATCTGTCTGTTGATCTACCTTGTTATAAGAATGTTTTAATCTCAGAATGATCTGTTGTTAAAAAAATAGCAACACTCTGACTAGAAAAATGCCTTAATTCAGCATGACCTGGTGAGTGGCAGCTCAATATCAAACATGATTAGGAACATTTTCCGTTCAGTCTGTGTGATAGGAAGAAACTGCACTGAAACATTTGAGTCCATAGACACTGGAATCTAGATGCATCACTCAAGTGAACCTATGGTAGGGAGCTGAAGCCAAAGCCTCTCTAGAACAGGTAGGTGCACAATGTTGTTGCCTTTGTTTGTTTATAGGCACTCGCAACTTCTCCCATGAGAGGTAAAAGGGGGACAGTATTTGGCTCTTGTTCAAACCTTAGCTGATCATGACTCTTGCCTGCTTTGAAAAAGCTAACAAGACTAAACAGGTCACATCCATCTTACCTTGGGTTCCTGCCTGTGCTCAGATTCTAGATGCCCCACACCCCTAAACAGAAATGTTGCTGACCATGTTTGACATTGAGTTGCCATTATTTTTAATAGCAGGTCCTGCTGAAGGAAGACATTTTTCTAGTCAGACTATGGCTGGGCCAAATATACGCTGTATATCACAGAGAAATGAAGAAATCAAAGTTTTCCAGGTCATCTCCAGATAGAAATTAACAATACATAAGTGAAAAATACTCTTGACACAGGAGCAGAATGTAGTGAACGGTAATGTCTCCCGAACTGCTTTTTGCAAGGGAAACTGTGAGTATGAGAGACAAATGTATAAATAGCAAATGTGCCACACAAAAGCTGGGGATAAATGCATATAAACAGGTTTAATGTCATACATTACTGGTAGATGTAAGCTTTGGAATCTGTGACTGTATTTAAATCTCAGAACACACACACACACAAACACACACACACACACACACACACACAGAGAGAGAGAGAGAGAGAGAGGTGTATGGCAGAGCTGACTTTACTTTCCAAACATCTTAGCATTTTTTTGTTTGCGATAACTCATCCACATCCCAAATCTGCTTCTCCTTGTGTCACAGAGCAGTGGATTATGCTGGAAGTTTTAAAGCCAACCTGAACGGCAGGGAGCCCTTTATGTACACATTAAAGTATGTGGCAGATTAATCTGACATTTGAGGGGTGGGGAATATATTCACCTTAATTACTTTACTTGAAAAACTAAGCTAGATTTGGCTCCTCACAAGATGGCCTACTCTCATGTTTTAGCTGTCTTACTGTGGAAAGCTGCTTGTTTCTATCCGGATAGAGTCTGGATTGGCTGATAGGCTTCCTGTGTTGAGTAGAGATGGCTGTGTGTGTGCTGTGAAATATAATACAGCAAAATGAATTGTTCAGGCAGTGCTACACTTTAGCTGTGTATGTATGATGACAGTGTTTTGTTAACCATATTTATGTTCTTATTTTCTGCCAAGGCACTCAAGGCAGTTTACAATTTAAAGGAAAGGTATACAATCAGAAAGATCTAACACAAGACGAGTAAAGAGGTGAGGAGAGAAGAGAGAAATTGCAGACACTGAGGTGCTAACTTACATTTCTACAGATTGGAGTTAATGCTGGAGCCAGAAGTGGCCATTCTGGGAAAAGACTGAAGCAGCCAAATCACCCACTGGGTGATTGGATTAGGATCTAAGGTTCAGTTTGGTGGTTCTTGCAAACAGCTAAGCACTTTGGGCTACTGCTGGTTGGTCCTGGCAGAGGAAAGGAATCATTGTTTACAGTGAAAATAAAGAAGAAACATCAATCCCCAAGAAGAAATGAGACAGGCAGAATTAAAAATTGATGGGAAAGCATTGAATTTCCTGGGTTGATGCTGATTGATTGAATTAAAAAAAAACTGGCAAGGGGAAAAAAATTAACATGCTGGAGATAAGCAAAGATGGCTTTCTCCTGCATGTATCTCTTAGACACAATGAGTGGCATTCAGGCTCACATTTGCTTAACAAACCTGAGTTTCAGTCGGCTGTCAAAGTGATTTGGTACAAAGGTCTACGGTTTCTTCAAAGAGATTTCTTCAGGGAATTCCCAGCTGTCAACTATATTGCGGGTTTCCAAGAAGTGAAAACTTAGAGGGATTGAAAGTACAGGTGAGGATTAACAGAATAGTATTTTACAGTTTACATTTTTTTTCCCCTCTATGAGAAATATAAGACGCCGTCTGTTACTGACAGCTAACATTTGAAGAGAGATGTTTCAAATTTTGCTTGTCTCTGCTAACAAGACTCTGTTATTGTTATTTTAAAAAAGGACAAAAAGTATTCCTACTGTCAGTGGACTTCAGCTGTCAGTTGACTAGGAATTCAGATCCAGGTGTACGTTAATTTTCTTGGCTTTAAGTTACTTTGATGTAACTCCATAACATGCTTAGACAACTATATGCTTGCTGATCAAAGGTTTTCTAGAAGTATGCTGTATTTTTTTTATGCCCAAGCATATACACATTCATTTGGAAGTAAGACTAATCAACTCTACACGGTAATATCTAATTCATTTTAATGGAACTTCCTTCTATACATTACCTCTAATTCAACCAAATGTGTGTAGCATAAGAGTCCCAATGAAGAAGGGAAGTATTTGAAGGAGATCAAATCCACTCCCTTGCTCAGCAGCCCAAACAGCTGTTTAGTGCCGCCATTTGCTTCATGCTGATGCAATACTGGAATGGGCCAGGACTTCATTCTATGATTTGTAACACAAAACTCATCAATCTAAGGCAGTGGTTCCCAACCTTGGGTAATCCAGGTGTTCTTGGACTGCAACTCCCAGAAGCCTTAGCCACTAGCTGCGCTGGCTGGCATTTCTGGGAGTTATAGTCCAAGAACACCTAGGTTACCCAAGGTTGGGAACCACTGATCTAAGGATACATGCATGGAATCCAGATTCATAGGATATACCCATGGAAACCAAGTGCCATAGGAACAGACCAGAAATTCTTTCTGGGGTCCCTGTTTGCATACAAAGCTCATAAATGTAAAGTTTAGATCTGGATGCTTTCTATATTTCCAATTTTAATTTGTTTTCCTGAGGAAATTTGGTGAGATGTTTTTAATGTCTGCCGTTTTCCGAGTATGCTATGGAAATTTCAGCTCAGTTGGATGAACAGTGTATATATAACTAGATGAACAGCTATATGAACAGTGTATATATAGTGCCCCTGAGGGCATTCCACTAGGCGAAGGAGCCACTCTAGTCACTATACTCATCACCTTTTGAACCCCAGGCTGGGTGATACCCAGAGGGTGCATGAATTAGCACGATGGACAAGCTTCTAGCCTAGATTTTCCTTACCCAAGACAGAAACTCTCCTGATCGTTCACTTTGTACTTAGCTCACCAACCAGACAAGGTAGACCACCCAAAATAATGAAATTAGTGAATGTTGCCTCTGGCCAAGTCACCTTCTTTAGACACTCAAATCCCTTTGCCCCCCCCCCAAGGAAATTATTAAAAAGTATAACATATTTTAAAAAAGGAGGTTGTACAGTTCCAAAACAATGCAAAAGCAATAAGCAATGCATATTCAGATTATTAGATGAGCCAAATGAAAGTTTTCCCCATAAAATAATAAAAAGCTGCCTACTTCTGCCTAAAAGCCAACTGCTGCCTAAGTAATCGTAGCTAAGCTTCTCCTGCATCTCTATTCCTGTTGCATCTATTCCATCATCATCAGACAGACAGATGAATAGCTAGCACAACAGCTATCAACTAGCCTCTTGCTAGATCTTAAATCCATGTTCCCCCAACATGATGTTATCCAATCAGGTTCAAGTTCTTTGTCCAGTAACTTCACCCTCAAAATGTAACTTCTCTCAGCCCTCTCCTTTCAGTTCTCATGAGAATCTCTGCAGACAAGCAATTAAGAATGGAATGTGATGTTTATGGCTCAGTGTGGTACGTCCTTGATAAAGCTTGGAGTAGAGCAAAATAAATCATCTTCCTCATTCAGATAAGCACCACCTGGAACATGCTTGAGAAGCCGGACACAACCCATCTGATTTCCTCACAGATAATTCACAATAGAAACACAATAGATTCATCAGCTACCCATCAGCTTCAAAACAAATGCAGAGTGTTGGTCCAAGCCTTTACAGGCCTGAATTGTTTAGGACCAGTCTTTCTGAAGGAGCACATGCTCCTCTAATTATGAAGCAATGATCCTGTCTGAACAACTGAGGTCACATTTGGGGGAATCTTCTCCTGGTACCACCACCCACAATGGTATGATGCGTAGCTACCATAGAAAGAGACTTCTGAGTCATGATCTCTCTGTCTGTAGAATGCCCTTTGAGGAAATCTGCCTGGCGTCATTTGACTCTGGAGTTATTAACGTTTCAGCATCCTAATTTTGTTTCTGCTTGGGCTGACCTATTAGTTTTTATCTAAAAATTGTCATTTTTAGTGACTCTTTTTGTCTTCACATTTGTACACTGCCCTGATGGCATTTCCAGTTGGACAGCATGTAAAGGTTTGAATGAATGAATGAATGAATGAATGAATGAATGAATGAATGAATGAATGAATAAATAAATAAGAACATGTCAGTAAAAGAAATTCACAATAAGATCATCCCTTTGATGTCAACTAGCAAATTTGGGGTGCAATGTGGCCATTGCAATGCAGGGAAAGAGGTTTAACCCTCTATATTGTATGTAACAGTCTCTGGGAGGTGGGTGGAAAGAGCAGTGGCTATTCAAAGCCATACCCAATATTTGTATTCCAAGCAGCCCAAGGTGTGCTGGACAGTCAATTACACATGTGTTGCATTGCACAGAACAAATGTCCATGGATATCAGGGGCAGCCTGTTCATTTGGAGTAAATGGGGTGCTGCCCTACTTTAGGCTCAGGCTCACTTCATCCATTCCAGGTCCTTTGTGTAGGTATATGTGTGAATGCTCTCCTGTCTGTCTGCCTCTTTGTGAAAGAGCATTCACTTTTTTCCTCATATAGAATTAAAACACCTTTATCAAGTCTCCCACCTAATAATAGTAACTGAAGCATTTTGGTCTATGATTACTTTCCAAATGTAAGCAACAACAATGAATAGAAGTCAGACAGGAAAATACAGTTTGTAGAAAACGAAATAAAGATTTGTGTTCCTGAACCTGAGTTAGGCTGCTGCCATTTAATCCAAAAAATCCTGTTGCCAAGCGTTGGTCAGTATAGTAACATTTCAGAAATGACTGCTGCTTTCACAGACTATTCATTCTTTAAGGCATCTCAAAATTTTACTCTTAGGAATTCTGCCATTTGGGGTCACTCATATTGGGACTTTAAATCACGGCTGCAAGGTTGAAAGATCAGCAGTTCGAATCCACACGACGGAGTGAGCTCCCGTCACTTGGCCCAGCTCCTGCCAACCTAGCAGTTCGAAAGCATGTAAAAATGTGAGTAGATAAATAGGTACCACCTCGGTGGGAAGGTAACGGCGTTCCGTGTCTAGTCGCGCTGGCCACGTGACCATGGAAACTGTCTTTGGACAAATGCTGGCTCTATGGCTTGGAAATGGGGATGTCCCCCTAGAGTCGGACATGACTGGACAATTTGTCAAGGGGAACCTTAACCTTAACCTTAAATCCATCTCAAAACTGGGTGGAAAAGGCTAAAGGTCATTCTGTGTGAGTCTTTGTCTTAATGAAAAAATACTGACACTACTACCGAAAAATCTGTAAAGTAGATGTTCCCTCCTCCTGCTTCCAAAATGACCTTATGAAGTTTTATTAGAAGGCACAGAATTTGCCTGCATAATGAGGGCAGGAAACTTTAAAACGCATGAGTGCTCTTGGAATGAATTTAGAAATGAGGTCAATAATTTGAAAGAGCCAAACAATGTAGTGCCATCGTGCATTTTAAACTAGACTGCTGATATATATAATCCCTTTCTAGCCCTTTAGTCATTATTTACTTTTAACTCCGCCTTTCTTGTTGTATAGCTCCTCCCAGTTTCTTGTATGTTTACGATAAAGAGCTACAAAAAGAATGTTTTCCAACTCATGCAGGACCTCATGCAAAACAGGTAAATCTACTAGGAAAAATAAACACCACTCAGTATATTATATTTATAGCAATTACCGGTTTTTATATAAATATTACCTGATTATTTTTACCCCTGTCCATGGCTGTTGTTTAAGATAAGGGCATTATTGTAAAGTAATTTGTGATGAGTAAGTAAGAAATACTTATATTCAATGTAACAAATAAAAAATAAGTAAAAAGAGTGATAGGTATGCCTAGCACACAGGGCATGTGTAAACAAGGGTGTGAGAGCCAGTGTCATGTAGTGGATCAGGACTCAAGAGAACTGAGTTCAAATCCCCACTTGGCCATAGAAAATTCAGGTTGAGGTGGCAATAGTAAAACCACTCTGTAAATATCTCACATACCTTGAAAACCCTATTAGGGTCACTAGCAGCACCTTGATAGCATAGAACAACAATGGAAGGCATGGGGGGAAATCTAACAATGTCCCTTTCTCTCACATATGAATTTTTTAAGCCTCAGGTTCTTTCCACCTCACAGCTGAGGAAAACCTCAAATGTTGACAAATTCTTCAAATAGATTGGAATGAACTTTGTCCCTGTCTGCACTGCCTAAATTCACCATCCATAATGGCGGAAAACACCACGTTGTGTGTGCCCCCCACAGAATACAATATTGAATACAAGAAGCTGGTCAGAAAAAATGGGGATGACAAACCTAAATTCAGCTCTAATATGGTTCAATAAAGAACTTTTTAAACCCAGAGAAAAGCCTTCAAAACGTCAAAGCCTATCCAGAGAAACCAATCAGTTTCAATTTCTCCTACACTTAAGATTGTTTTAATTTTACTTTTTTTAAATCCCCATTCCAAATGTGAAGAAAAAAAATTGTGCCTTTTGGTAAATTATTACAAAAAAAGAAGAGGAGGAGGAGGAAGTGAAATGATATTCTTTGCCATCTCTGCCACACTCAAATAGCGACCTATCTCTCAGCATGAAAGTCTGGAAAATAAAATGCAAGGCTATATCTACAGTCAGTACAACTTTATTTCTAAATGTTTTAGGATCTGAGGGATACACGCAGCCTTCCCCCAACCCCCATAATGACTAGAGCACTTGGTTGTTCTTTCTACCCCTTCCTGTAGGCCTATATCTGGTAATATCAGAAGATCCCTGGAAGAACTGTACAGCCCCCCGCCCCCAGGAAAGTATAATGGAGGAGAACTTTTGTCCTTCTGCAGGTTGTTGCAACACAGGAAACATGTTTTTTTCCCCTCAGCAACTTACCTGGGCAGCTGGACTGAGAGGAGTATCATGTGGAGCCCTCTGATACTCAGCAGCCTGTATAGAGAGCAGCAAAGATAAGAGCTGACATAGTTTATGATGGAATTCAAATACAGTAGTAGGAATTCAATGTAATAAACAACAGCAAATAAATAAATAAATAAATAAATAAATAAATAAATAAATAAATAAAAAGAGTGATAGGTATGCACCCAGGGAAGGGGAATGTGTGGCTCATAATATTTTTCCTTTTCATTTGAGAATATTTCAATACTTTTTAAAAACAAATCTCTAAATGGTTTACAATAAAAAATGATGTGATAGAAAGCCAATTGCTAAAAGTAGTAGAATAGCTTTTTTAAAAAAGGAGAAATAAATAAAATAATGTGTGAAAGACTACTCATTAAAAACCAGGGGCAGCATTGACAGGTAGGAGAGTATTCTAGAAACAACCACGTTGCATGGAGTTATGGATCCAGATGCCTCTACAATTGCTCATCCAAAAGGCCACCTGGAACAAGGCTTTCAGAAATGCCAGGGTGCTGTCTCCTTGCGAATTTACAGACAGGAGCTACTCCGGCAGATGTGCTGCAGCCCTAACTTTGGCTCAAGAAAAAGCAGAAGAGAGTGCATAAGATCCTTTTAGAGGCTGGATTTGGTACCAGGACCTTCAGTGTGTAATATGTTAGCAAGTGCAGGGCAGGTACCCATTGTGGTTGGTGGGGCAGAAGGCACAGCAGCCTAGGGTGGGCCAAACCACAAATGTCAACCACTGCTGCTTGCTGCTATCTCCCTCTTCTTCTCCCTGCCCCCACCAGAAAATGCTGGGAGTTTAGCAAGAGGGGAACACAGACTGGGCCCTGACCTCCAGCCTGTGATGATGAAAGAGGTAGGATGCTGGCTAGATGCTGCCTGAGGTTAAACAGTGCCTCATTGACTCTCATGGACCAATCACCACTGTCTGCTATAGTATTTACTATGTTTGGTTTTCTGATGTAGATTTCGAATTGAAACTGCATTTGCTTGTTATTTCCTCCCTAATATATCTTGTCTTTCACTTCTGTGAAATACAAGGCATTGTATTGTTATATTACATTTTAACCAATCTAAGAATGGGTAGTGTTATTTTGAAATACACATGACAGGTCAAGATCGTGTTGTCCACAGTCTTCCATAAAAATGCCACAAAACGCTCTGTTTTTTCCTGTAACAACAACCTAACAGATTCATGCCTCTGCATTGTATGACCTTGATTAATGCTGGAAATTGGAGATCTACATATCCAATGTGAGGGAAATGGTCCTTTTCACTGTCCCTGGGGAGTTCTGCCCACTTGCCTTTGTAGCGAAAGATTGTAATGCTAGCTCTGCATAAAATGTGCAGCAAAAGGCTCTGAAAATCTAGCAGGGGAAAAAGAAATATTGATCTACGAAAGTCAATGGGAAATCTTCTCTTCCTGACTGTTGCAAGAGTTTTGATGATGTCTGCTTTCTTTCATCTGCTTTCTTTCTCCAGTAAGTGATATTTACATTTTCAGCTGCTCCAGATAATGCTGTGCTGAGCTCTAACAGTGCTGAGACCCAACCACCAGGGTCAGCTTGCTTTTATGACCCCTAATTGATCCTGTCTTAAAGCATTTCGGCATTTCTCAGAAGTCTAATTCTGTTTCTTTTCAGTGGGCTTGGGGAGGGATAATGTTAGGAGTTTGTCGTTAATTCAATTATTTTCCTCTTATGAAAATGTTGACAGAATTTCCTACCGCTGGGAGGGAAGAAAAAGTACCCTTTAAAACAGTAAAATTTGATTGGCAGCCCAGACACAACTTCTGAACTGGGGTTTGAAATGCAAACATTTCCACCTTTTTCATTGTATATCCTTCGTGACAAACCACTAGGCGATACATTTAAGCCATTATTCCAGTGAATTGATTTTCAACAGCAATTAATGACTAATTTGTCCGATAATGGTCTGAAAGAAAGCAGAGACTACTCAATGCCTAGGTTGGTGATGCAGGGTAAAATTTATAGGGCTTGTCAGCTTCTAAAAGCTTATGGGTAACTTCTTGAAGTGTGTAGATTCTGCCATGATTTCCTTCGGTCAGGAAAGTGCACATTAAAAAATAAAATAAAATAAAGAATGAACAAGACTTTTCAAAATTAAAACATATAACCCAAATCCATGAGCTTTTAAAATCTTTTTGGCAATCATATGAAAGGCTTTGACACTGAAGAATCCTTTCAGACCAGTTGGCAAGCAGTTTGAAATACAGTTAAGCGAAATGTCTTGCAAGTTATTCAGAGCAGCAGAGCAAATCCCTCTGAGTCTTGTGTGCAATGTGTTGGACTTGAAGGAAGACAACCATAGTTTGGGAAACTTGCTCTAGCATGCTGTCCACTGAATGGCTGTAGATCTGTCACACATCCCCTCCGTCTCTTTCTCCCTGTCTCATTCTTCTTATTGTTCCCATTCTAACCTACTTCAAAGGATTTATGTAAATCAGAGTTTGGAAAGTAACTTCCCAACAGTAATTTATTATGTGATTCATTGCAAAACACTGAAAAGTAATTCATTCCTGTAATCTTGACTGCTTGGTTTGGGGTTCCTGCCCCCATAAACTCGAACTCATTTCCGACGACCTCCTTGAGGAAAATAAGATCTGTGGCCAGTGTGCTGCGGGACAGGACAAATTGTGTCGGGGGAGAATCTTGGGTTTATTTTTTTTCCTGTTTATTTGTATTTTAATTTTCCTTTTGTTTTATTTTGTTTGTCTATACGTATTAGTTTGTTTTATTCTATTGTCTTATCTTATTTATTTTGAAACAAATGTACTTTTAAATTGTAAATTTATATTTTATTTAAATTGTCTAATTTAAATCTTACTTGAATTGCCTAATTTGAATTTATTTGAATTGTTTATTTTAAATTTAATTTATACTTTATGAAATTGTTTAGTTTAAATTTTGTTTAAACTGTTAATTTGATAATTGCTTAAGTTAATAATTTGTTTAATTTGATATGGAAAATTGTTTAAGTTTGTATTATTATTTAATGATTTATTAATTTTGTTAATTTGGTTATTAGTGCTTATTGTATTAATTTAGTATATTCTTAGTCTTTTCTTTTTCCATTGGCATGGAGTGGAAGGTTTGCCACCCCAGCGGGGGCTCTAACATCTGAGTGATTACGGGTAGAGGGAGATATGGTGATGGCACAGCTCCCACTCATTTCAGAAGAACGGTGAACAGATGTTTGAAGGCTGTCACTGTTCTGGAACTGTGACCACCTACCAGTCTCGAGGTAGTCAGATCAGCCGGCCTTCCACTCTAAAACTGGTGCTGTTGAACGCCAGGTCTGTGTCCAATAAATCCCAGATTATTCACGACCTTATTCTGGAGGAGGATGCAGACCTGGCGTGCATAACCGAAACTTGGATGGGCGGGGAAGGGGGAGTTCCCTTGACCCTTGCCTGTCCTTCTGGTTATGCTGTCCAGCATCAGGGTAGACTGGAGGGGCGGGGGGAGGAGTAGCCATTGTTTACAGGAATACTCTGGAGGTTATTAGGCGCTCCTCGGTGGTGAAGCCAGGTCTGGAGGCCCTCCACGTGTTGATTGGGGCCAGGGATGGTATTGGGATCTTGCTGGGTTACCGCGCTCCCTGCGACCCAGCCACCTCCTTACCGGAGCTGGCGGACTTTGTCTCTGCAGCACTGTTGGAGTCCCCAAGACTTTTGGTCCTGGGTGACTTCAACGTTCATGCGGAGGCAGAGATTTCCGGTCCAGCTCTTGAGTTCTTGGAAACCATGGCTTCCTTGGACATGTCCCAACATGTCAACGGCCCCACACACGTGGGAGGTCATACGCTAGACCTGGTGTTCTCCACTGAGCAAAGCGAGTGTGGTCTGATGGTGACGGACCTCGGTTCAGTCCCCTTGTCATGGTCAGATCACCACCTAATAAAATGTAACCTCTCAGTGGCTCTCCCTCTCCGCAGGGAGCATGGACCTATTTTAATGGTCCGCCCTCGAAGGTTACTGGATCAATCACGATTCCAGGATACCATGAGAGGGATTCCAGCTGATCTGTCTGGTGCTCCTGTCGAGGCTCTGGTAGACGGCCGGCTTGCTGCCGCCACTAGGGCTGTAGACACGATCGCTCCTAAACACCCTCTCCGGCGCAAAGCTCGGCCAGGTTCCTGGTTTAACCAGGAGCTGCGAGCTATGAAGCGAAATAGGAGACGGCTAGAGTGCAGTTGGAGACAGGAACCGACGGATTATAATAAGAAAGCTGTCAGGATCGCAACTAACCATTACCTTGCCAAAGTAAAGGCTGCTAGACGATCACACTTTGCTGACCAGATAAGCGAAGCTTCAAATCAGCAGGCGGAACTTTTCCGTATTGTTCGCGATCTATCCGGAATTGGTCTAGGTGACGGGCCTCCTACTAATATCTCACCTGACCAATTTGCAGCATTTTTAAAATCTAAAGTTGAGGCCATCCGCCGGGATCTCTCTCCTTTTTTAAATACAGTGGATCGAGCAGAGATGTCCAGCGCTCCGCCTTGCCCGGTGAGTCTTGAATTTTTTCAGCCTGTGACGCCAGATATGGTGGACAATGCGCTTGATCACTGCCGGGCCACCACCTCCTCCCTTGACCCTTGCCCGGCCTGGCTAATCAAAGTAGCCAGGCCTGTAACAACGGAATGGGCTACTGAGATAATTAATGGGTCTCTTCAGGAGGGCAAGGTTCCTCTCGCCCTCAAGGAGACACTCATTAGGCCCATTAGAAAGAAACCAAATTTGGCGGCGGACAATATTGGCAATTATAGGCCCGTCGCCAATGTTTCTTTCCTTAGTAAAGTGGTCGAGAAGGTGGTGGCTGATCAGCTTCAGGCTCTTTTGGATGAAACCAATGCCCTGGATCCATTCCAGTCGGGCTTCAGGCCGCACCATGGCACAGAAACAGGATGACCTGTTGAGGGAGGCTGACAGGGGCAAAATGTCCTTGTTGGTCCTCCTTGATATCTCAGCTGCCTTCGATACCGTCGACTACGGTATCCTCCTGGGGAGGCTCTCCAAGCTGGGAATCGGTGGCCTGGCACTTGCCTGGCTCCAATCCTACTTGGAGGACCGCCCTCAGGGAGTTCAGCTTGGGGAGAGTGTCTCGGCCCCGTGGAGTCTCAATTGTGGGGTTCCGCAGGGTTCGATCATCTCCCCAGTGCTGTTTAACATCTATATGAGGCTGCTGGGAGGGGTCATCAGGGGGTGTGGAGCTTCGTGCCATCAGTATGCTGATGACACGCAGCTCTACATCTCCTTTTCACCTACTTCAGTGGATGCCGTTCTGTCCCTTCAGCGTTGCCTGGAGGCTGTACTGAAATGGATGCATGAGAATGGGTTGAGGCTGAACCCGGACAAGACGGAGGTCCTGAGGGTGGGTGGCCCCTCCATTGGAGGCTTGGGAAACTCCCTCTCTTTTTGGGGGGTGACTCTCGCCACAAAGAGTGAGGTTCGCAGTTTGGGAGTACATCTGGACCCGGTGCTCACCATGGAAACCCAGGTGGCGTCAGTGGTCCGCTCCACCAATTACCATCTGTGGTGGATTGCCCAGCTGCGTCCCTATCTTGATGGTGGGGCCCTCACCACTCTGGTCCATGTGCTTGTAATCTCGAGATTAGACCACTGTAATACGCTCTACGTGGGGCTACCTTTGAGATTGATGCGGAAGCTTCAAATGGTGCAGAATGTGGCAGCCAGATTACTTAGTGGAACGAGAAAATTCCAGCATATCTCTCCCATTCTGGCTGCTTTGAATTGGCTGCCCATTCGTTTCCGCATTGACTTCAAAGTGTTAATGATGACATACAAAGCCCTAAACGGTTTAGGACCTCGATACTTGGCAGAATGCCTTCTCCCACCTAGATCTACTCGAGTAACTCGCTATAGCCAGGAAAGACAGCTGAGGGGCCTGACGCCGAGAGAGGCCCGGAAAGAAAGAACAAGAAACCGGGCCTTCTCGGCAGTGGCCCCTCGACTTTGGAACAGCTTGCCGTCAGAGATTTGCCTGGCACCCTCGCTGGGTGTTTTCAAGAGCCAATTAAAAACTTGGCTCTTTAGGCAGGCCTTCCCTCCTGCCAATACTTGATTCTTACTTTTCTTGGTTTTTTGTTGTTTATCTTCCCATCTTGATTATATTATTATTGTAGAATTTAATAGTTGTTTTTAAATCTGTTTTGTCCACAATATATTGTGAGCTGCCCTGAGTAGACTCCTGTCTAGAAGGGCGGGATAAAAATCTAATAAAAAATAAAAATAAATAAATAATAATCTACTCTGTTTTTAGATACATGCTTCATTACTTGTTAAATTATTTGTTGTCTTTTTATTCTTTTTTTTTTAAGAGAGGTTAATAAGATGAAAAATGGAAGCATTCCAGTCAAAATGTTTCTAAAACTCCTTTAAAACACCCTTTAAAAAGTAATGGAAAAGGAGTTTGGACCCATGATCATGCAAAGCCCCACAATATCATTTCAACTTGTTATAGTACTTCTAAAATAGAACATAGTTACAACCTTGTTACAAATAAAATGTAACAAGTTACAGGTTGTAATGTTACTTGTGATTGCAATTGTACTACTACACCTACTTTACAGTAAGTTTTTTTTGTTTTTGTTTTTTTTACTAGGTGCAAGCCCTGAGTAAATTACCATTCAAATTTAATTAAAAGTCAATATGTGTTCCTTAGATGTATTTAGCCTGCCTGTTTGTCAGTTTTTGTTCAGCACCTTTGGACATAAAACTGCATTCTTCAGAGTGTCCTATTTTTGCTGATATTTATTTCAACTAGGATATGTCCTGTAGTCCTTTATTGACAGGCACTTTTTCTTTTATTACCTACCTTGGCCTGTACTTGTTTTAATAGAAGAAAATTCACTATACCAGTGAGAAGCCAAATAATTGGAACCTAAGAAGAAGGGAAGGGTAAACAACTCCTGAGTACTTTCTACCTAGAAACCCCTGAAAAGGGTCGCCATAACTCAGAATTGACTTGATGGCACATAACAACAACAACAACAACAACAACAACAACAATAATAATAATAATATATTAGTATCAGTATTAGTATTAGTAAGATAATTTAAATGTGTGTGAGAAAGAAAAGCTTAGGCTTTCCCAAATTCCATGTTTCATATCCACCACTCTACTTTATTGTTGGATGCGTGTTTTTATTGTCTTATTATATTACTCATTAAGTCTCTTGAGAGTAACCTTTAGCAATATTAACAATTCAAGGCAAGACAGAGAAAGATTTAATGACATTGCAGCTGGAGCATAAAGCTGGGATTCATAATTTCACAACTACATCAGAAAAAAAGAAATCAACTTGGAAAGTCCTAAGAGAAAGGCTGTTGTAAAATATTTCCATCTAAAATTTCTTTCCATCTGGTGCCATGTATTCCAGCAATTTGTGAAGATGGATTCTTCCATTTCATTCAAGCAAATCCACACAGTCTTCTCTGAAGGCTGCATATAGATAATAATCTGGATTGTGGTTGTTATGCATAATGATATTTAGGTATCATGTTATGTATGGTCATTTTAACACAACCCGAATTTCATCCACTGGAGGCTGAAAGAAAGAAAAATCTTGTTAAATGCATTCTGTTAACTTAAACAAAAGTGGTGAAGACAAGGCAGCTTTAGACAAAGATAGCCTGCTATTGTAATTTAAAATTATATACTGCCTCAGCCAGAGTTATTTTAACCTCCAGACTTGTGTCTGAGTCTGTATTCTGTTCAGAGTTTGTATGTGTCTTCTGTGCTGTCAAGTCAGAACCGACTTAGAGTGATCCTAATAGGGCTTTCAAGGTAAGCAAGATATTTAAGGAGTGATTTTACCAGTTCCACTCTCAGTAAGTTTCCAAGGCCAAGTGGGGATTTGAACCCTATTCTCCAGAGTCCTAGCCTGTCACTACACCACACTGGGAATCCTGAGTTTGTGCTTTTCCATAAATATAAATATCTCACCCGTTCCATTCACAGGTAAGGTGACAGAGCCTATTTATGCATGTCTGAAAAAGAGGACAAAACATGTTGCATAGGATGTGCATGTGCTAATATAGGTGTGCAGGAGCAAATGTATAATTGAAACAGAAATGCAATTCATCACATGCTGCTGGAAAATACTGTTACAAGGATGACTTGTGTGCATGTTTGTTCTCCTGTCCAGGGGCTGACTATGTATGGATAAGTTCTATAGTTCTTTATCTTTCAACTGACCCAGGAAACAGAGGACTGTACTTTGCAAAGAAAGACACATGGCCACCCTCTTTATAGGGCAGTCTTTATGCAGTTTCCCTAACTCTTCACAACTCTCAAATAGAGAGTTTTTATTTACTAGTTTTAAATAATGTATGTAATTATTTGTCTATACTACAATATACTCCAGCAGTATGATGTGTCTGTTTCTTCACTGTTTTCAGTGTGGTTGAGATCATTTGTTTGAAGTTCTCTTGTCTAAAATTGCCCTTCCATATTCAAACCTATGAGATTTGATATGATATTGGGAAAGTAGGCTGAAGTCTTCTCCCATGACATTTCCTTATTTGGGAGATCTTTGGAATATCTGCATCCTGCTGGGTTTTGATGCACCTCTGTCACTTTAAAATTATTTTCTTTACCCACCTGCCTGACTCCAGGGATCTGCACTGTTGGTTTTCATAATTTGGAGTAACTCAGCTTTTTACTGAAAGGAAACAGACCCCATTTCAACTGGAAATTTTCAGAAACTGAAAGACTAGTACCGGAGAGCTGACTTGAGCACTTCTTGATACAGATTGCCAAGAAGGCTACTGTGCAGTACTCACATTAGAACACTGTGCAGGCACCCATTGCCATCAGCGTGCTGTGACTTTGAACAAACCTGAGGTACCTTCAAATTACAGGAGAAAATTAGTTATGGTAGGCACATTATTGTTCAAGTAGCTAGTCTGCCAGTATGAATGTTCCTTTCAAGAAACCCAAGGATTCTGTGCAGTTTTCACTGTTTCTGCCAAGCAATTCTCCTAAATTCCTTCATCACGCCTCATACACTACACAATCCCTCTATTACTTTGGATGGCATGAAGGAAACTATATACAGTTTCTGCCCACTGGGACATCCACAGGAAGAGAGGAAGCTACCTATGATCATTAGTACACTTAATTCAGCGCTGTTAACACTGCCTGGTAGCAATGGCTCTGCTTAGTTTCAGGCAGGAGTTCCCTGCCCTCCAATTCTGCCTAGACATGCCAGGAACTGAACACAGAACTTTTATCACATAAAGCTTGTGCTCTGACATAAGATATGTAGGCCTTCCTCTACACTGTGTGAAAACCATTAAGTTTATATAGGCAGAAGCTCATTGATTGATTTGCATGTAGAATTCCAGGCTTCTACAGATGTAGAGATCCAGATAGCATCCAAGTTCTGGTAAGCCTCTTCCACTTGGAGTAGATGACACCAGAATAGATGAACAGATGGTGGGTTCCTAATCCTGAGTCTGTGAAAGTTTGCAAGTGCCTTTTGGCCTAACCAGCTTCACTCCTGGAACAAAGTAGACGGGAAGAGGAGGATTGTACATGTAGGAATGTTTTGGAGACAGGAAACACACATGATTAGAAACTTGTTTAATTTTTAAAAATATTTGTGAAATAAAGAAGAGGGCTGAACAACAAGGAGGGAGGCAGAAATGTTTTACTTGTCTCTGGTGATGTGACAGGGAATTCAATAATCATCCTCAACTTTTACAGCTCTGCAATTTCCCACTTGTATAGCCATCTTCAATTTTTGTCAGGTACTTCTCAAAGCAGTGCAGATCCAGACATGTTGATAAAAGGATCAAGCAGAGGTCAACCAAAGACAGAAAAAAATAATGCAAGTGCTGGAGGCAATGGTGGCTCTACGATATGGTCTCTGAAAAGTTGCCGTCTGTGCCTCACAGAAAGGAAGACAAAATAAGGGGCTTTAGAGAAGCTTCAAGAGAGTGAGTTGGAAGATGTTTGGGCTCAAATTGTGTAAGAAAAGTGCTGACAGAATTCAAACTGAGATTATGGAAGTGTGCATGTCTACAGTGGCACCATGTCCTTGAAATGTGACATGCCAATTACATTTTTATTTGTTAGTGGCAAATTTCCAGACAATGACAGCCTGAAGGTCCCCCCTTGCCCCAACATCTGCTTTGATACTCAGCCAAAAATCCATGCTAACCAGGGCCTCTTAAAATGATTTTCTTAAAGGCAAAATGGACCTCAATTAATTTCTGACTTTCTGAACTTCTACAAGACTTTGTTCAGGAGCCATGTAATTCTTTGCTAAAACTCTGAGTTTCCAAAAATTGAAAGGAAAAAAGCCCTGTAATATACAATAAGGACTGTAATGGATTTGCCTCCCATTTCCAAATGTTAGAAATTGGAGCCACATAAGAAGATAGATTGACAGTGAGTTCAATTAGGAATGATCAAAGGTTTTGAATATAAATACCAACTTCAAATGGCAGTACTACAGGATCCTCTCCATATTAAAGGAACAGTCCAGATCAGCATCCCTCAACCTGGTACACCTGAGTTATGTCTGTTTGTGGTCTAGATTCTGCTTTTGCCTTTGATGTTCCACACGTCAATGGATCTCTCACTGGAAAATATATCTCACCTATGATTTAGAATCTAGATTGTAACACCACTCTCAGAGACTGGAAGATGCTGCCCCCCTTCCACTAGGATAACAATGATGTGTTTGGATCTTTATTGCAAATTTTGTGAGCGTGACTACAATAAATATAAATGAATATTTGCACAAATGATGTTTACTTAACATATGGGATTCATCTTTGACTTCTAATTGATATGTTTATTTTGTTTTTTAAATTGGAATTCACGGAAAATAATTTACATTGAAAAAAATTGCCAAGACAGCTTAAAAGCAGCCTCCAAATCCAGGGGCAGTTCACTTCCAATTACCAGATCCTGACTGGGGCAAGCAACATACTCAATGGTTGAAATCCTGTTGCTTAGCATAGTGAGTTGTTATGACAGTATAGCCACTGAATCAGTGTGGAATTCACTAAGTCAACTCTCTGTAAGTTCTATTGAGTCAATGGGCTTATTCTAGTTGCAATTTACAATCCTAAACAACAGGATTTCAGCATACTTTTATAGCAGATCCCATGTTTTGTATGTAGAAGGAGCTAGGTTAATCCCTGCTACTACCAGATAAAAGGGTACTGGAAATAGGAAACAATGAGAAGTGTCTCTGCTGAGGTTCTGGACAGCCACTGACAACTTGAGGCAGTTGAATAAGTTCATCTTGTTCTGTTTGTAAGTTTACCAGGACTATCTGGTTGGCCAATGCAGAGAAAGAATGGGGCTTGATCAGATCTAATATAGGGAATTTAGCTCATTGGTTTAGGCATCTAGCTGTGGAGCCAGAGATTAGGAGTTTGATTCCTTGCTGTAACTCTCTGATAAGGGCTGGACTTGATGATCCATAGGGTCCCTTCCTGCTCTGCAGTTCTAAGATTATTAATATTAATAACAATAATTATTACGTATTATATTCTGTGAAGTGGGTGGCCACCATCATGTTTCACATGATTTCTGTAACAATGAGTTATGATAATTCAATATGAAGTATGAATGCAATTTTACACAGTATTTTTTAAACGTTGTCATTTTATTATCTCATTAGGACCTTCCTTATAAGAATGCTTTCATTCTTAAAGATGGGATATTAAAAAATTAAATTAACTAATGGCATGCATGTGTGGAGCATTTGTAACAGACTGAAATCAGTGTCAGCATGCAGGAAAATGCAAGATGAAAAAAGAGGAAGTGTAAGAAAAATCATAGCATGTTTTTTAAAAAAAGTCTTCAGTGGTACAGTGCAAAAGAAAAAGGATGACTTGAGATAAGATTAGGTAAGATGCCTAAGCAGATACTGTACACAGATAGTACGCACACAACTCACCACAGGGATAATGGAAGCTGCATGCTCCAGTGTAAGGCTCACATTTGGTGACTATCAGCATCTTGTAGGAATAAAGATACAATCCCCAAGTGAAACTTACTCATACCTTGGCACAGTCTAGATCCACCTGTATCAACCCAACAGCTCATTCACTGTCCTTAAGGGCATGTTACTCTACTCTGAATACAAGCCAAATTGTAAGATGTTAAACCAGGAGCTATTAAGTTATTTGTCTCTGCTTTTTTAAAAAAAAAAATGTCTTCCTAGGTTAAGAAAAGGGATACAGAATTATAAAAGGTCTTCACCCTTTCTTCTCTTACATATTGCCAAATATTGTTTCCTTTTAAATTGTTTTTTTTTTAAAAAATATATATATATATTTTCAGATCCTTTAACCTGTCCTGAAGTTGAAAAGTTCCACTTTCTTTTCTTGCTGGCATGAAAGCAGATACCCTACCTCTGTAACCCCAGGTCTGGTTTTAACATGTGCCCTTTCAGTTCCCAGGAATAAGAAGTGAAAGAGGAAGAAAAGATTTGGTTTTAAGCTAAACCTTAATTACCCATAGGCCTGCTGAGCAAGTAATCTTCATATCAAGTTTTTAAAAGATTTCTGTATGCTAATTGTAATGCTAATTGGGGTCTAAAGTTGGGCTATGTTTAAGTTTCCAGTTTTTTACAGAAGAATGCCATGGGAAGTGCAAAATGCTTCTATGTCTAATCACTTCTTACAAATATGCTTTCCCAGAGTGAAAAAAAATTCTGTTTTTCAAAGGAGCAATTCTACTGGGCTGAACAACTTTCAATCTGTCAGGAGTATATTTATAGCAAACAATTTATAAGAACTTTAAATTTCATTATGAAATGTTTTCATATCCCAATCCCAAGGACATTTCCTCAGAAACACTCCAACTTATTTCAGTGAGTCAAACTGTATGAGGCAATCAGCTCATGCTCAGATAGTGGTGGTGCTGCAATTCTCTGAGAGTTTCATACTTGAACAGTCAGACTTGCAAATGAAGCCCATTTTTACCTCCCAATGCCCAATCACAATACTAATAGCAATACAAATCAAGCACATTCGCAAGATCCTGGGGGTGAGAAAAGCCTGTGCTGTGACACATATCTTTCAGCACTTAAAAAAGCCCAGCTTGCAACAATGGGCTAACTGGCTCTTGTTTGACCCTTAAGTTCAGATAATTGTGCTGAGAATCACAGTTGTGGCATCAAAGGGTTCTCATACTATTGGGAGGGTCAGCCCTTCCCAATTAGGAGGCTGTGCAAATTGATTCTGCCTGGAAGAGCCCCTCCTACTTATCTAAGGGCTCTTTCAAGCAGAACCATTTTGCGCAGCCCCCTACAGCTGCTTTTTGTATCCCAGGGTTCCACTTGCCCTTCAAGCATGGGATTTACTGCTATCTGCATCCAGAAGGTAAAGGTAAAGGTTCCCCTTGACATTTAGTCCAGTCGTGTCCGACTCTAGGGTGTGGTGCTCATCCCTGTTTCCAGGGATGGCCAGCGCGACTAGACACGGAATGCCATTACCTTCCCACCGAGGTGGTACCTATTTATCTACTCGCATTTGCATGCTTTCGAACTGCTAGGTTGGCAGGAGCTGGGACAAGCGACAGGAGCTCAGTCCGACGCATGGATTCAATCTTACGACTGCTGGTCTTCTGACCCTGCAGCACGGAGGCTTCTGTAGTTTAACCCACAGCGCCACCACGTCCCTGCATCCAGAAGAGAGAAACCCAAAAGGCGAGGGGACATGAGGTGGGGAGGGATTCACTTGTATTCTAATCTCCCTCAGCTGTACACACCCTTTTGAGGGGAGGAAAGGAGGCAAGCAGGCAGGCTTGGGTAATGATAAAAGGTTTAGAAAAACTGAAAGTAAATTACACATGTATACACATCCTCAGGGTTTAAGTGACAGGAACAGAGGAGAGAGAGACTTCTTCCTGAACACCAGTACTGCTCATCTCTTCTCCTGCCTTTGAGTCTTCTCTGGTCTCAGCTCCCTTCTCTGAGGAAACAAAAAGCAGCATAGAGTTAACCTCCCCACCCCTCAGCAGCAAAAAATAAGCCATGCTTCAAGAAGAGGACAGAAAAACAGAGACATGGATTTTTGTACCTGTTTTTGATTGATTGATTGATTGATTTTAAAAATATTTTTATCCTGCCTTTCTCCTTAAAAAGGGCTCAAGGTGACTTACATAATTAAAAAGACAATATTTAAAAGCTAAAAACAGCAAGTATACAAATATTTAAAAAGAATTTAAAAAGTATATTAAAAACGGTAAATAAAATCAATACTAAAACACATTTAAAACAACAGAGCACAACAATCCATTTAAAAAAAACACTCTCAGACCACCAGTCATTAGGGAAAAGACTACCTGAAGAGAAAGGTCTTTGCCTGCTTGCGGAAGGACAGCAAAGAAGGGGCCAACCTAGCTTCCCGTGGGAAGGAGTTCCAGAGCCTGGGAGCAGCAACAGAGAAGACCCTCTCCCGTGTCCCCTCCAACAGCACCTATAAGGGTGGTGGAACTGAGAGAAAGGCCTCCCCTGATGACCTTAAAGCTCATGCAGGCTCATAGAGGGAGATGCAGTCTTTTAGATCGCTTGGACCCAAACCGTTTAGGGCTTTATAGCACTTTGAATTGTGCCTGGAAATGGATCGTCAGCCAGTGGAGCTGCTGTAACAGGGGAGTTATACCTTCCCTGTAACCAGCCCCAGTTAGCAATCTGGCTTCAGCCTTTTGGACCCTTTGGAGTTTCCAAACACTTTCCAAAGGCAGCCCGTGTAGAGCGCATTACAGTAATCCAGCCGAGATGTAAGTGAGGCATGTGTTACCATGGCCAGATCAAACCTCTCAAGAAACGAGTGCAGCTGGCACACTAGTTTTAACTGTGCAAAGGCACTCCTGGCCATCACTGAAACCTGGCCATCCAGGCTCAGAGACAAATCCAGAAGCACCCCCAAGCTGTGCACCTGTGTTTTCAGAGGGAGTTAGACTTGAAGTCAAGCATCTGGATGGAAAGAAAAATACCAATAGCTTCCATGATGTGGCATGTATCTTATGGAGAACAAATATTCTGTCTGGAAAGCCCTAGGTTGTAGCAGCAAAGATGTTTGCAACCTTGAAAGTCAAAAGGCTATTTTGCCATAACTTTGCAGCCTTGAAGAGGGTCATAACCTGTGCCAGAGCTATGAGCAGAATTATGGAATCCATATACTTCCCATAGTTAACTGTGACAAGGTGGACGGGGAACAATTTGAAGCAAAAACAATTTGAAGCAAAGTAAACAATTTAGAAGTTTAAAACAGTAAACTCAGCATACCCCAAAAGAGAAATCTATATATAAATTGAGTATTTTTAATATTTCTTTTCTCTCTTCCTCAGGGGATAGCAGGAATAATGGAAACAATAATTGCTGGATTCCTTGCTGTTATCAGTTTAGTCTGTCTCAATATGAGAAGACACCTCTGTGCGGAATTTTCAAGTTTCACAGGCTTTCTTGCTTCCAACATGAGAATGAGACAGGGAGTACTTCCCCCCCATCAAGGTTTTTGCCAGAAATGCAAAATGCCTCTGAGGCAATCGGTGCAGAACTGGTGTCTGTTCTCTTTAAGAAGCAAAGCACATGTGCACTCTCTCTCTTTCTCTCTCTCTCTCTCTCTCTCTCTCTCACACACACACACACACACACACACACAGAGAGAGAGAGAGAGAGAGAGCACAGAAAGACTACCTGATTGCTTTAAAAGATGCAAAGAACCATCCAATGCTTTAGATGTTTAAAAGGCCCATGGAACAAAGACACACCTATTACAGTTTTGTGGAACTTGTACAAGATAGATGATTTGTGCAAGCTACATAATTTCTGTAAAACCATCAAGATGAGAGCAGCAGAAAATATCTCACCCTGTCTCACCTGGTGAGAAGAAATAAAATCTAAGCCCTTGTCTTTGCCTGCAAAACCAAGCACAGCTTTAGTTCTGCTTGTGACCTCTTAGCATCTGTACTCACTCTTGGGATTGATTGATTGATTGATTGATTGATTGATTTATACCCCACCTTTCTCCTTCAAAGGATCCAAGATGGCTTACATAATTAAAAAGACAATATTTAAAGCTAACAACAGTAAGTATAGAAATATTTTTTAAAATAGAACAAATATTATATCAAAAACAGTAAATAAAATCAATATTAAGAACACATTTGAAAACAACAGAGCACAACAATCTATTTCTTAAAAACCCTCTCAGACCGCCAGTCATTAAAGGAAAGCCTGCCTGAAGGGAAAGGACTTTGCCTGCTTGCGGAAAGACAGCAAAGATGAGGCCAGCCTAGCTTACCGTGGGAATGGATTATCACCTTTTGACCTCTTCCTTTTCTCCCTCCCTTGCATGATGTTTTTGGGCATTCTTAATACCCCGCTCTCCATCTACATTGCTATTCTCTTTTTCATTCTAGCTCTCCTCCCACTTCACTAATCATTACTAATCCATTCTCCACTTTCATATAGGGAGAAAAAATGGAGGTTTTGGCTGGGATTGCTGTGTTTGCAGTTCATTCTCCCAGCCTTTACTGACGCTAATAAGATAGGAGCATATTAAGATGTCTTGCTATTGGTCCATCACACTCAGTATTGTCATCTCTGACTGGCTGTAGCTCTCTATGAATTAAGGCAGGATTCTTCCCTTGACCTACCTGAAGATTCCAGGTGATCTCTCATCCAAACATTCCCTGGATCTGACCTTGCTCAGTTTCTGACACCAGATGAGATCAGGTATGTTCAGGATGGCATAGTGGTGACATCCAGACAGGCAGAGCAATCTCTTGCTGTAGCAGTCTTTTCCATTAGCTACTTCAGTGGCAGCTGCAGCTAGGGAGAAGGAGGACTTTGGCCACCTTAAAATAGGCTGGCCCCTATATCTTGTCCAGATTGGGTGGACTGTACATGGCTCACATAGCCGTCTCACTTTGCCCTGAGGCCAGATTTATCTATGAGTCTAGAGCAATACAACTCCTCCTTCCTCTGACACTAGATAGATGAAACCTAAATGCTTCTATAAAAACAATACCATTCATTTCTTGAGCTATCTATGTAAGAGACAAAAAGGTATCTGTTCCTCTGATTCCCCCAAGCCCTTATAATTAATCAACCTGTGTCTATGAATTAACACGTTCTTCAACAGAAGAGGTCCCTCAACAACACATTCATCCAACTGTCTACATCTCTTAATTTTGAAGCATAACTTGGTGCATTACTCAAATTAGTTATTCAGAAATAGTTCCCAAAATTACTGTTCTTGAACTTGACATTTGAGGTCTGAACCTGTCAAATACAGTTAATTGTGGATGTCACTGAAGGTACAAGACAGAGTTAATGCTCCATTTTACAAATGGATAGCCATTTTGCTACAGCTGTGGGGATGATTGAGCCAATGAAGCCCTATTTCTAAAAGAGGGCATTAAATAAAGCATTTGATGCCCTTGAATTAACCAGTTGTAGCAAGCCATCTGGGATTCATTTCAGTTCATATTATGGGCTTTATTATTTTTAAGTACAGTTTGACAGCAAAGAAAACACAGGCACAAGAGATACTCATGGGCACAAGGAAATAATTATGTTTTCCCTTCAGGAAGACATTTTTAAACTTTATTTTCAGAGCGGTATCCTTTAGACTTCTTGACATCTTTCCTTTGGGAAACAGCAGAAGCATGAATATGGCTAAATAAGGTTTGTTCAACAACAGTCTTGTGTGATAATTATCCAGTCTATTATCCCAGAGAGATGGCTTTAAATGATCTCTGGGGCACAGGGGGAGCTGTCCTTCATACATCGTCATCATTGTCATCTGCATTTATACCCCACCTTTTCACTACAAAGCTGTGCTCAATATAGCTTACAATCAGCTTAAAAGAATAAAAACAAGGTCAACAAATTTAAACTTAAAATTGTTAAAATCAGATAAAACCAACCCTCTTATTAAAAAACATTGAAATCAATTATGCGTGCAGTGAAAAACAGCATAGCAGATTAAACATTACATGCCAGTTTTACAAAGATGTGTTTTTAGACCCTACCTAAAAACAAGGAGAGTACAAACTGGTCACAACTCTGAAGGGAGTGCATTCCACCATCTAGGACCCATGTGGATTGCTTCAGACAGGCACCCTTCAAGGTGCTACAGTGAGGACTGTACATATGAATCAGGGCTGTGTGAGATTAGGGATGTTTGTTGGCAGCTATCATGGCATCCTCCATGTGTTTTTCCTATGGTTATAGTGAGAAAATAACAACTGAAACCTGCATGTTTAGAAATAGTATGCATGGAGCTTGAGGAGCTTCAAGGAAGGAAGGAAGATTACTTTCTTTCAGGTGGTAAAGCATTTAGACAGTAATTCATTATAGTTACTGATTAGAAAGTTATTTATTTAAAATATTTTTACCCTGCCTTTCTCCTTGAAAAGGACCCCAGGGCGGCTTACAACAATGAAAGACAATATTTAAAGTTGAAAACAATGAGTATACAACAGTGGTTAACATCATTAAAAGACGGTATTTTAAAAATGTGAACAATGAATAAAGAGGCATCTTACATCAATTAACAGGCAATATTAAGGCAAAGATCAAGAAGTATACAAAAATTTTAAAAATGTCACACTGAGAAATGGAAAACACAAAAATGGAAAACACAAGTAGTACTAACAATCCAGTCAAAGCAGTAATGCATAATAATCCATCTAAAAATCACACACTGGTAGCTGGTTACTGAGGGAAGGCTTGCCTGAAGATAAACATAACATGTTACTTTTTATGTTACTTGTTTAACTTTTTTTAAAAAAATGCAATTTTAAATGTTCCTTCCAGTCTGAGCTGACAGCACTGGGCTAAATGGACTGAAGTTCGGAGTCACCTTTGTCATGTTCTACTAGAGTGCTTCCTGGGGTATCTGGCTGAACTCTGCTGGAAAGGGAAAGCTAGGTTAGATGGGCTTTTGTTATGACTGAACATGAAGGCTTCTCTTTTCAGTCTACTTGCTCCAAGTCATCTCAATCTGTTTCAAGGTGTTTAGTGGGATCCACTGGGAAGAAATCCAGCCACTCTTTCCGCATGTGGTAAACTACCTACATAAACATCCCTGCATCCCATTGCTTTGTTATATTTGTGTGTAAAGGAAATCAGGACATTGTTAAGAATGGAGTAGAATATTTTTTGGCTAGCCAATGTCCCCCCGTCCCCACAAACAACCAAAAACTCTTTCACAGATCCAAAGAGTCATTCTCTCACATGTTAACTCAACATAAAAGCAATTCCCCAAGTTGCCTTCTGACATTAAAACACATGTATGCCCGTCTTGCATATTACTCAAGTCACAATTCAAACAAACTGCGGCACGAACGGCCTCCTTGATTCACAGCAAGGGGGTGAGCTGTGCAGTCATGAGTGGGTTGAACTCGGCTGGGCCCATGGCAGGAGGGCGTCAGAGATGCTGCTTGAAGTTCTGTGAATGATGTGCTTGGGAGACCTATATATTTGGACACCTCCTAAGGTTTTCTGGTGTTGGGAGGTGATCTATGCCTATAACTCTGCATTAGCATTAGATTAATGGGTAGTGTTACATTAACTCCATCTGCCTTCTGAAATGTGAAAGCACTACGTAATGACAGCAGATTATATTAGAAGCACAGCACACTGAAGAGTTGAGATTTATGAACTCTGAATTTCCCGGGAGCAATTATATTCCCGGCTTAATTTTGTCACCTCAGCAGATGGAAATGAAATAAGAGTGTTTTCGTAAGTGCTGAGCATTTCCAGTTAACTTTGCCCAATGTTCCTGCTCAGCTCTTCATACTCATTATTCCTATATTAAAGAGGGCAAAGTAATTCAGCCTTTTCTTTTCTTTGCTTTGCTTTTCATTTCTTTTCTTTTTTGCTTTGCTTTGTGGCTTTCCTGTCAAACTTTGGCAGCGAAGGAGCCGGGGTGCTCAGAAATCATTGTTACCTTTCAAAAATTGCTCATAGTTTTGCATGAAAATCTTATTTTTTCCTCACCTCACCTTAACTTATCTTACCTCTTCCCAAATGCCAAGATTACAGCAAGTGTGGATCCTGGTCCCATGAGCATTCAGATGTCTTGAGGGCTAACAGCTGGTTAATGTTAGGGTTAGGGTTAAATTTACATGCCTTCTACTGTCTATACTGTTGGAGTTTTTCCAACCTCACATGCTACCTTTAGTAGGTTTGGCTGGGAGGGACCTTTCTGGACCGTGGTGACTGTCAGTCTGTCCAGCACAACTGTTCTTTTTCTGCCTCTGAATTCAAAGAAAGCCCTGCCTCTCTGTTCAGTGCTTTTTCCCTCTCTTGAGTCTGTTGAAGCTTTTTACTGAAAGCAGTCATGTTTGTCAGTTTGCTTTTGATCTTTAATTAATGAAACTTTTTTATTTTTTCTCCTTCAAATGTCTCAGAGTGAGTTATTGAGACTGTAAGTGCCAGTTAATTAGAAAAAGGGTGGGCTACTCAGGGGAACTTGAAGCTATTTTGATTTGTGGATCCCTGCACTTCTGCTGTGCAGCTAGAAGAATTTAACCAAAAATTCAAAACTCAGCAACACCCACTGAGAATTCCATTGTCACTCCCCTATCAGGTCTTGGCCAGAGAGGTCATCATCAGAGGAAAAGCTCAAGCCCCCAGATGGAAGCCCTCCCTCACTGCCAGAACCACAGGGGGCCAAGGCAGAGCCTGAGATCTCTGGAGGATAACTGGGAATCCACCTTTTCAAAATGAAGAAATTCTTACCCCAGGAAGCAATCGTGTTTAAAGGGATAGGGCATAAGTGTCTAGCCTAGAAGGAGTGCAACAGAAGACACCTTGGGAATAGGGCTTCCTGGGTGGGCGAACCTGTGAGAGGGAGTCTCCCAGCAGGCACCACTATATAAGAACACTTGGCTGCCCTAACCCTAGTTGGTGAAAGCAGCATAAGGGTTTTCCTGGCCTCTTTTGATCTCCCTGCATTCCTGCTCAACTGACTTTCAAGTAACTGGCCTTTCCTCTCTCACTTCTGTCTTGTCCGTGCTCTGATTTAGGGATGGAGGTCCTCACTCGTCTCATTTCCATATGTAAGAGTAAAAAAATGCATTGTTTTTTCTCTTTACCCACTAGCCTGCAAGGTATTTGCAGGTCTTATCAACAAGAGTTCTCACAATTTCAAGAATTATTGTCCGTAAATGGCTGCTTGCTACTGTGTCTGGTTTCCTACTCTGCCTGGTTTAGGCTGCACTGATTCGGCTGCTCTCTCATGGCTGCCATTGCTGAAGGGAGAAAGACAACAGGAGACCAGCACCCACCCCATCTCACCCCAATTCTTCTTCATTTGCCTATCCTCTCCCAAGTTTTGGGGGCACACAAGCAACAAGACAGGGATTGGCTCAGAGCAAGCATTCACTCCAAGTGGTGATGATGCCGGCTGACAGAGCTTCTTTGTTTAACTCCTTCCATTTCCTCACCCCAGCCCTGATTCATCTCCCTCCCATTTTTCTGTTTTGGATTTTGATGAGGAAGGGGAGGGGAAAGGGCTGACAGGAGAGGATAAAAAGGAGATTTGTATTGACCATACTTCTGTGTTTCCTGTGTGACTCTGACATTGGTGCCTGCTCCATCTGAAATCCTGTCTGCTGCTAAACTGGGAAGATGGGAGGGAAATGAAGCCGTGGTGGGATAGAGTAAGTTGAGAGGAGAGGAGCAATATAAGTAAGCGGGTAGACTGTATCACCACTGAAGTGAGGACACCATCTGTGGTCTCTTTCTTCTGTACAGCTAGCAGTGTTGAGCTGCAGGATACAGCAGCTGAGTCTGAAAAAGAATATGAGGGAGGAAGAGAGACCACATGCCTGTGTCCCCTGCTGCTTCCCCCACCCACCCCCGTGCATCACAGAAGCAAAGGAGCAAAAAATAACATTTTCCACAGAAAGTTTCTGCAGATTCAGGAAACTTCATCAAAAAGAAAGTCCCTAGTCTTTGTCTCCACCCTGCAAAGAGAAATCTTGCAAGAATCAGCCTTTTCTCATCAGATGTGCCAAGACAGCTTTGTTTTCCCATAATGAACAATCATTCTGTGGATATTCTTCACATCCCTGCTCTCATTTACAACCTGTTAGGAACCTGCTATCTTAAAAGGTCTCAGCTTGATTCATGTTCTTCTGTGTCCCCTAATCTTGGAACTGCCTTGTTAGTTGATCCTCTGTCCATTGGATCCTCTCCTGGCTTTCTGGACATTCTGCTTCCTATGGGGCTGCCTACCTGACGTGGGTCACCTCAAGGCTGCGCTTGGCACTTGCAGCCTGGACCCTCCTTGAATGGGGCCAATATACTGGCAGCCAGATTGCATCATCTCTACTTCTCAGCCTCATGGTTCTCTAAAAATTGTCGTGGGACACATTTGGTCCCAATACATTACACTGACTGGACTTTTTTAAAAAAAAACTACCATAATCAAATAGCAGAGTGTATTTGTAGAAATCAGTTTTGTCCCAGTCATTTTTTGGCTACTTACCGGGGGGGGGGGGGGGAATTACATGCCAAGGAGCTGATAGTTGGGGAAGTTCTTTATAACTCTTTGAGTGACAATATTGCATTCTCCGTGAATTCTGCCTAGTCCTGGAATATGGGAGCTAAATTATCTCCATATTTGCATTTATAGCTATTAATTAGCATATGTAAATTTTATGTGATTCTGCATCCTCTTGGGGGCTGATGCACTTCCTCCTTTTTGACAGTGTGGAAATGGCAGTCCAAAGCCTAACCCTCTTGTGTTCACATCTTAGCGATTTATTTTTATTTATTTATTAAATTTATACCCCACCCATCTAGACCGAAGTCTACTCTGGGTGGCTAACAATAAAAAATAAAATAAAAACAATATAATAAAATAAAAAACAACAATAGTAATATAGTTCAAGATGGGGGGGGGGGAAATATTCAAGTGATGACAGGAGGGAAAGCCTGCCTAAAGAGCCAGGTCTTAAGTTTGCTCTTAGCAATCCTGTTGAGTCTGACAAAGCTCAGTTCTGCAGCTAGTGCAGCATTTGGTTTCTCTGCATTGTTTTTGCTGTAGACACAGATATACTGTATAGCATCAAAAATATAATTTCAGCCGAAGCACCAAGCAGAAGAAACAGGTAGAAAGCAGAACAGAGATACTTCCCTACATACACACATACACACACAGAGAGAGAGAGAGAGAGAGAGAGAGAGAGAAACACCAGAGCTCTATTCTGTAATAGTAGAAAATATTTTTCTGAGCATTACATATTTCAAAATCCTTCATGTGCAATCAGCAGGTCTCTAAACCATAACCAAGTGAGTCTGCCCTTTTGAGCATAACTAAACAAGGAAAGAGCAGCACTCATGCTGATATATCACATTTTCATGCAAACAATAGTTAGGCCTGAACAGTGGGAAGGCTGTTCATATATTTATCCAGGCTATGAGGTGTGTTTTGATACATGCGATTGAGCACAGGCGTTCAAGCCTCTTGTTTGTTTTTCTTCCTGTCTTTCTGTGTAATGGCTTGAAGTCCTACAGATATTTTCTTAGCTTCTGAGAGATCTCTAGCTAGCAGTGATACAGCACAGTCTTTTGCGATGCCTACATTTTTCCGATTTGACTCACAGAATTGCTTGTGTTTATAAGCTATCTCCAGGGTAAGAATAATAACATGCCGTCCAAGAGTACTTGTGACACTATTAGAAATGATAGCTTTCAGTTGGATTTGTTCTGAACTTAAGCACGCACAATAGAAAACGTAATGCTTGTGGTGAAAGGCAAAGTGTATGGCAGATTGTAACGATGAACCATCATTAGCATGATGAATATGATTTCTTCACTGGCAGCAGTTCTTGAAAAATATTGTAAGAAGAATCACTGAGACACTCAAGAGTTTAAACATCTTCTTCAAGGCTGTGCATCAATTTCTTGTGGGTAGTTCCAACTTATATGCTGTTATTAATGTCCCAAATCCATATGGCTGATGATAGTTACTCTGCATCCAGTGTGGTTTCTTTTTAACCTGTGCCATCAAGATGTAGATGGTCTCCAACTCCTATCATTCTTGTACTGGTTGGAGTACATGGACATTTGAGTCCAACAATATTTGAAGGGCCAAAAATGAAGGTACAAGGTGTTTGGATCAAAACTAAGAAATAAAAAGAACATTTTCAAAATATGTTATAGTGTTTCGGGCAATATCCATACCGTCTACCATCAGTATTCCTAATGACTCCATTCAGGATTATAGCAAGGAAAGATATGAGAAGTCAGTACTAAAATTTCAATATACCAAGATAACTGCTTAAAAATAAGAAAAAGGTATTTTAAAAAGATTAGCAAACACCAAGATAGCAATTTAACTTTCACTTCTTTGCTTTTCCAAATTGGTGTATTGTCTAGAATGTCATAAATAGTGCAATTCTGTATACATCTACTCATAAGTAACTCACTAAATCTATGGTTGCCGTACCCATTTTTGCAAAGATTTATTTCTGAGCAACCACATACAATATTGTGCTGCAATTGTGTTTAGGTTTTGTGGAATACATCATTTGATTTGAGGCTCCACTTGTGGCCGCTAATTTAGAGGAGAACAAGATGATGCTTGCAAAAAAAGAAAAAGAAGAAGAAAGCAAGAAGAATGGAAAATAACAACCCGCCAACACTGGAAGAATGGAGCATTTGGGAAGGGATATATCATTTGTTTTTTTAAAAACAAGTTAGACACCGCAGAATTAATTAATTAAATGAGAACTAGGTAATACTTCTTTAGCTATTGGACGTGAATAGCCCTAATGGGAATTTTAGGCATGAAATCATACAGGCATGCCTGGGTCAATATAGTAAAGATGGATAGGTCAAATAGCATCCCAGCAGTATAAGCCTAGAAAAATTCTCAGTGTTAATAAGACCCAGACCTTCTATCTGCATGTGAAGCATTTTGTGTGTTGGTAGTATGCATCTGTTGAGAAAGAATAGGAAGAAGCATAAACTGAGCAGGGTTTTTTGGGGTGTTCTTTGGGGATTCTATATATTAGTATAATGGCAGATAGATAGATGATAGATAGATAGATAGATAGATAGATAGATAGATAGATAGATAGATAGATAGATAGATAGATAGATAGATAGATAGATAGATAGATAGATAGATAGATAGATAGATAGATAGATATTATTAATGTACCTTTTCTTACCAGAGCAGTGCTATGTTGCTAAGATGGTGGCAATGTGGAGATAGAGTCCTTTGTGCCCATTTATTTTATTTATTCATTTAAAATATTTATGTGGTGCCTTTTCCTAAGGTTCCAAGGCAGCTTACAGTATTAAAAGAAACAATGTTAAAAGCTAAGTAATACATTATTACATTATTTAAAAGTATTAAACAGATATATTAGAACTCATAAATAAGAACAATATTAAAACACAAGTAAAACAGCAGAATACTATAATCCCTTTTTTAAAAATCCCTTTGGTCAACCAGTCATTTAGAGGAAAGAATGCCTGAAGAAAAAGGTCTTTGTCTGCTTGTGGAAGGACAGCAAAGATGGAGCCAGCCTGGCCTCCTGTGGGAGGGAGTTCCAGAGTCTGGGAGCAGTGACAACAAATATGACTGTGAGGGTGCTGGGACTGAGAGAAAGGACTCTCCAGAAGATCTTAATATCAGGGCAGACTCTTAAAGGGAGATATGGCCATCTACTGGAGTCCATCTAGAGTCTCTCTGACTAATAGGCATGATCTTTTATGCAGGAGTTCCCAGATAAGGTTTTGCTATATCTCTCCCTCTTCTGAAGTCATCTGAAGCATGTATACACAAGGGACCTGCTCAAAGTTCTAATTTTTAAAAAAATAAAATAAAATTTCACTCATCCCTGTATGTGATTTTCTGTCACATGTTCTTGATTCTGCCGAAGCAAACTGTCTTCTTCTCTTCTGGCTGTGAATTTACAGAGTAAGCAGATTGTAATAACCTACTGGTATGGCAGCTTCTGGACAGGCCAAGGCAGATACAGTATAGTCTGCTTTAAACAAGCCCAAAATAATCAGGACCTTGGACAGAGAAATATCCTCAATCATAGAAGGGCAGAAGGGCAGGCCTCCAGGAGCACTATGAAGGCTAGTGAGACTCGTTCTGCTGTTGGCCTCCTATATATGAGTGGGAGTACTGCCTTCTACAACAGTTGGTTTCTATGGTAAGGCAGGGAATGATAGGAACTGTCCTTAGAGTAAGCCTTCTAGCTCTGTAAATGGAAACAGCTCTGTAAATGGAAATACTGGGAGAGATGGCAGATGTGACTCCCCTCAGTCTCTCATGGCATCTCTCTCCATTTATCCTCTCCCCCCCCCACCTCTCTGCCATTACCATCTCCCCCCAGCCATTGTTGTCCTCTCCCTAGCTATATCTTCTGTGCTTCCCTATCTTCCCCTCTCCCCCAAGTTCTCTCAGTTATAGTATGGTGGGCTAAAACACTAGCCAGTCTAATCTTTCTACCTGGCTACAACAACTGGAAAGTGAAAACGAAAAAGAATGAAAACCAAAGAAGAAGAAGAAGAAGAAGAAGAAGAAGAAGAAGAAGAAATGTCTGGATAATAGATGTTGCAATTCCAGGGGATGCCAGAGTTGAAAATAAAGAATTGGAAAAACGAACAAAATACAGAGACCAGGCAATTGAAACATCTCGCTTGTGGATGAAACACACTTCAGTGGTCCCTGTAGTCATTGGGGCTTTAGGAATCAAGAAATTTCACACAGTATTATAAGCAGTTGCAGATCTCAGAAATAACACTTCAGAGCTACAAAACCCACCAGCAATATTAGGAACAGCATATATACTGCACCAATCTTTAGCAGATACTTAGATATTTGGTTAAAACTTGTATCTGTTATATAATACTAGTCAATGTTTTAATAGTTTTGATTGATTGTGTCTGGTATTTTTGAATAATAATAATAACTGCTGGATAGCTCAGTAGCTTAGACATCTGGCTGCGGAGCCAGAGGTTGGGAGCTTGATTCCCCACTGTGCCTCCTTGACAAGGGCCGGACTCAATGATCCACAGGGTCCCTTCCAGCTCTGCAGTTCCAAGATGATGATGATGATGATTATCTTAGAACTTAGAAGTGACCCTCTGGATATCAAGTCCAGCCCCTGTTAAGGAGGCAGAGCAGGGAATCAAACTCCCAACCTCTGGCTCTGCAGCTAGATACCCAAGTCGCTGAGCTATCCAGCAGTCCAGAAATATAAAGTTTATGTAGCAGTTAGTGAACTGGAATTTCAGTCACTTCGAGGATTTGCTGTCCTGTTCCCCCTTTTCATACAGCCGCCTCAAGAGACTCTTATAAAATTATCCACACACATGATAACCTGCTTGCCTATGTGGATCAATAAGATTAGATCTAACACAATCATATACTCACAGCCTTGGTGTTAAAGGGCAGCTTAAGGGCCCTCCACATACTTTCATTGCATACTTATGAGTGAAGTGGACAGCCTATTTAGTTAATGTATGGAATCTAGGGATGTTGACTCTTCTGTATTGATTAATTCAGAAGGTGTGTATTGTGCTTGGGGAGTTGAAAGATTTGATGAACTAAGAGGGTGGGTGGGTAATGCTGGGAGTCTGCTTCCTTCCCTCAATCCCTTTCAGAAAAGTGTTTGTTTTAAAACCTCATGAAAAATGTGGAATGATAGGAGCAACTATACATTGCTTTGTGTTTCTGCAAATTGTAGTCAGCTACACTAGAGCAGAGATAGACATGAAGTCAAATGATAACCCTTGGTAGAGTTGAAAGTGTTTTCCTGTACATCAGCATGGGATCAGTGTTCCGGAATCCCAGTTGTTTAACAAAAATATTAATAACCATATGCTGTCAATTCCCCAGTGTTGCAGTAAGCTTCCAGGATTCCCTGAGTACAGAGTACTCAAAAGTGGCTTACATTTCCCTTCTTCTATTTACAGTTTGCACCGGTTCTCATAGTTTGCAAAATCAAAGTCATCACATAGGTAAATCATTAAAAATGAATTTGATATGTTGAGTAGTTTCCTATTCCTTAAATGCATGGTGGGAGAAAAATTGTGTAGGTGTCTCCCACTGCTCCAGAGGGCTCCCCATTACATTTCAGTTGTGTGACTAGTCTTGCAACCAGTGTAAGAATGGGCATACAACATGGAGCCTGCCATAGAAAGCGGGATACTTAGATGTTTTTCCTTATACTCTGTTTAGGCAATAGTACACTAGATGGAAACACTCAGTTTAGGCAACATACAACATAAAAAAGAATTCTTCTGGGGGCACTCTGGGAATGTGCAGCTTGCCCAAGGCCATATAGGCTGGCTCTTCTCTCAGGATGCACAGTGGGGAATTTCTGCCTGGACCTATCTCTTGCCTATACATAATTATATAATTGAAAACACTGTGGGCTAAAATCTATGATTGTCGAAGTATTGTAGTGCTTTTCAAACAAATGAAGCCTGACAACATGAAAGTGAAATTATCCCATCTAGCTGTCGTGAAATGTCACCTTTCTCCTCCTCTTCCCCTCCTTCCTGGAGTACAGCAGGTTACATTCGATATTTGACATAATTTATCTTGCTTCAGTTTCCTACATTAGTCAATGTTGTTTAGAAATAACACCATTTAAACTTTTGGATCTGGGGAGGGGGAGCCCATTTGTCAAACTCCTGACGGATTGGCTATTTTACAAAAATGTGTAAGATCTTCCTAGCTGCAGCACGCCTTACATGCAAAAGTATAAATAAAAACCAAAGCAGTCGTACCACCCCAAGATACGTGTGATTAATGAGATGGAGCCTATGTTGATTAATCTTTGGACATTCTGATTACCTCACAGTTGAAATATACATCCAGCTGTTGCTTTGATGAGCATTTTTGTTTGACTTCTACAGAGGGTGGGAGTTCATCATACTTCACATTACACCTCATTTCTATTGTGTACCTACCCCAGGCTTTCATTTTCTTGATCATTGGGTATCCTAGTAGCAAAACATTCAGTTATTGCACCATAGATCCAATCAGTCCTGATTAGCTTTCTTCCTGAAGAAATAATGTTGCATTCTACAAGTAACAGAAGGAATGCGGCAGCCACTAAACTATTCAATTAAAAGAAAGGCATTAATAATTGTGGGGTTTCCCCCCCCCCCCCGTAGAAACACTCCCCTGCTTTTGAGCTGACATACATATGGCACTGTGATTTCTACAGAGAAAAATAAGCCAGAAGCTCACTGACAAGTATGTTCCAGCATTCAGTAGCAGATAAATTGCTTTATTCTACAGTCCTGGAAGAAATTAGGAGAATCCTGGAAATGCTAACAGATTATGTGCCACGGAGTTGTAAACAAGCTTGAGGTACAGATCAGAAGGTAGCTCAGGAGTACTGCTGCTTAAAGTCATTGTGATGGACCACCAGGTTCAGGGGATCCTGCTCTAACCACTGAGCCACACTACCCTGCTGATTTTAGAGTGGGTAAGCCCAGGAGAGTTAAATGTGGTGTCGGCTATGGAGCCGGACTGGTCCCAGTACCTCCCAATACTCTAGTCTGACCTGACTAGAGTTCCAAAAAATCCACAAGGTTAATCCCTTAAGACTCTCATGCAACCCTGCAAGGTAGAACTAGCATTAAATCCACAAAAATTACCAACTCGTGGTAGGTGGTCAAGGCAAGACCTGGTTTTAAGTATCACAAACCCTCTTAGTTAAAAGTCCAGAAAATTAGATGGGGAAATTTTTATATGTTATTAAAGATAGTGAAAAGGGCAAAACGCAAATGTTCAAAAGGTTTGAAAAAGATACCAAAATCGTTTGGAGCAAACAATCAATTAGAGTCTAAGGCTGAAGCAATACAGAGAAAACACACCAGATAATAAGAGCTATCTAAACTACCTAGTACTTACGCACTAGCATAGCATCAGCATAATCTAGGAGCATGCACAAAGTGCATCCATCCTGGCGCAACATAACAGGACAGCAAATGAGTACAGAATCTTCCACGGGATAACTAAAACAACTAAAATAACGTCTGAACGCCCTTATATAGCTTAAACATAACATTCTGGACCTTTATGGATGGTCTGTCAAATCAGGTGTGGAGTTTCCTTGAATCTTCATGAAGACAAGCAGCTTCTTCCGTCTTCCTCTCACACAGTTGAAGTCTTTTTCCACTTAGCACAGTACCAGGGAACAAGATGACCTGGCCTTGAATTCTTTGCCCAAAAGACAAACTACAGGTGCTACTCCTATTCCTTTGCAGGCAAGACTCTGTCCCCCACCTTTCTCCTAACCAGCCATTCCCAGGCACTGAGAAAAACCTGAATATTCTAGAAAGGTCCACAAACCATGTTCCCCCCAATTTATGACTTTCTTCACAGTTATCTTCTAAAATTGCATATTTATTTACAGTATGCACCAGTTCTCATAGTTTGCAAAATCAAAGTCATCACTAAGGTAAATAATTAAAAATAAGTTTGATATATTGAGTAGTATCCTGTTGCTTAAATGCATGGTGGGAGAAAAATTGTGTAGGTGTCTTCCACTGCTCCAGAGGGCTCCCCATTACATTTCAGTTGTGTGACTAGTCTTGCAACCAGTGTAAGAATGGGCACACAACAATGAGCCTGCCAGAGAAATGGGGATACTTACATGATTTTCCTTCTGTTCTGTGTTTACGCAACAGTACACTAGATGTGAAAACTCAATTGGATAACATGCAACATAAAAAGAAAAATTATACAACTCAGAACTGTACCATTTATCCCTAAGTGCTCCAATAGTAACCAGGCCTTCTGGTATTCCATAAGCTCTTAGGGGTTTAAGTGGGTCAATCTCCATTCTCCAATCATCAGCTCTTTTTTTCTTTTTCTTTTTTTCTGGTCAATGACCGTAATAAAACATTTTTTTTATTTTGTATTTTTTTTTCTTAAACTACAACATAAACATAAAATACATAAACCAAAATACAAATCGACTGTGTTCCCCACCACCATATTCGGGACCTCTTGCAGTAATCCTCTTCTTCCTCTATCTTTATTCTTCTTCTTCCTTTAGTGTCCTCTTCTCCAGAACTGCATTGATTCTTGATTTGGAGCTTTCCCTTTTCCTCTTGTTAGCACATATTCAAGAAATCTGCCCCATATATCATAGAAATTATTCTTTTTCATCTCTCCTTTCTTAACCGTTAAGTTACAAGTTAACTTATCATTTATAGCAATGTTCCATATTTCATTATACCATTCTTCCATTCGAAATTCAGACTTTGATTTCCAATTCCTAGCTATTATTATTCTGGCTGCTGTTAATAAATTGGTAATCAATTCTCTAGTCATCTTATCATATTCCACATTCTCAAATATTGATAACAGAGCTATCTCAGGATTAAATTCTATATCTTTTTCACATATGTCATTTAGTTCTTTAAAGATTAGTTTCCAAAATCTTTGTACTTTTTCGCATTCCCACCACATATGAAAGTATGTACCAATTTCCTTCTCACATTTCCAACAGACATTCAGATAACTAGCGTTAATTTTATTCAATTTTGTCGGTGTCAAATACCATCTTAAACCCAATTTGAATTTTTTCCCTTATTCTCACCAACATAAATCCTAAAACCCTCATTTCCCACATCTTCCTCCATTCTTCATCATTTATTCTTTTTCCTAAGTCTTGTTTCCACACTAACTTCAATCCTTCTTTCTCAGTCTCTTCTTCTTCTAGATCAAGCAGGAATCTATAAATTTTACAAACTGCACCCTTTACTGAATCGGTCATCTGAATATCTTCATATGATAATAGAAATTGTTCATACTTCGTATATTCTCTACCTTTATTATACTTCTTTACCCATTCATTAGTCCATCTTTCTAACTGCATATAATTCAACCATGATATATTCTTATTTTGAAGGATTTGTTTCATTTGATCTTTCGATCTCATTTTATACAACCAGTCTTTTAATCTAATCACTTTTTTTCTTTAAATAATTCTGCATAAACTTTCATATTGGCAGGAAAATTCTCTATTTCAGTCACTAATCCTAATGGAGTGTTAAACGGACATAAATTCTTTCTATAATCATCAGCTCTTCTATACAGTTTATTATCACTAATGGAGAAAATAAGAGATTTTGGACTTCAATATTTTTGGGTTTTCAAAGGCTACTAAATGTGCACTGAGGTATTTCTTTACCCATTCTTGTAATTTATAGATGTATGTATTTCTGCTTACCAGTACCTTATTTTTTGGAAGTGTCCCATTTTCCTTCCAAACTGACAGGCACTCAGCTTCCTGTATGTCTTATTAAAGGAACTAATTCTAACCGGTAAAAATTGCATATAATGAACCACAAAAAATAAAAAACAACCAAACAAACAGAACTTCCATTTGATTTTAATGCACATGTATACCTGACATAATGGAATGGGGGTTAAACTCTTCAGGTTTAAAACTATACAGCCTGTCCAATTTCAAATAACCAAAACAAAAAAACAAGAGCAAAGATAATTCAGAGGTTTTTTTAACAATCTACATTTTAATATATTCTTGTGGGCAAATTCTTCTTCTACAAGGAAACCATTTTCAATAAATATCTGAGCCTGGGTGTTCTTTAGTCCAAAAAGCATATCAGTTACTCTACAGCCTAGTAGCATTCCAAGCATTAAATTCAATTATGGACAATGGGGGGAAAAACTTGATTTATGTATGTGCAAGATATGCACAGTCTGGATCCTACAAATCATTTCTTCAGTTTTACTAAAACTGACTTCACAAAAAAGCTTAGAAAAAGATTACAGATTGCAGTCATTGGTTTCTATTTTTGATTTAGGTGCGAAACATATTTATCATTTTGCTTGAATGATTCTTATTCTTGTACATGAATTCAACCAGTTTCCTGTTTCAGTTTTTGCTCCTGCAACTGCTCTGTGATGGGGGGGGGGGCATGTGTCTGTACACACTCATTCACACACACAAATTTGAAATTATACATTTGACAGTTTACTAAGCATTTCCATTCCATGTTTTCAACATTATGTTTTGTTGTACCAAAATCACTCTCTAACACAAAATATTTGTGTAAGTGCAATTCCAGTGGCCCAGAGAACAAAGAGGTCACAGCATTTCTGGTTCAGCTTGTTAGAGAGAAGATACTGCTGTCCATCTGGTAATTTATGAAAGGTCTCAGAGGCCATAGGGGTATGTGTAGTTTTATGAGACAGACTGATGACTGGGAAAAGGAGGTAGGAGGTAAAACAACTCCAGAATCCAGGTCTAGGATCCCGTCAAACCACTTGTGCAACCTGGTCTCATTTCAGTTTTACAGAGATCACACAAGGAGATATTCAGGACCTCCTTGTGCAGGCGTAAGTTGTGTCTTTGTAACAGGAACCTCTGTTTGCACAAGTGGGAAATCCCACATTACTGCCTCTGCAGGCCTTTAGGCTGTGCCAGCATCAAACAGGATTCTAGGCAAGGAGCCCAGAAACAAAATGGCTGAAGGTAGGATGTTGGGCAGGAATACAAAACATGCTTTGAAACAACTAATTGCAGAGGCTAGCTAAGGAAGAAGGGAGGGAGGAGAGAATGGAAAAGGATTCTAGCAAGACACCCACAACTGTTAGAAAGAGGTGACTGCTTAGGCAACTGATCTGATATGTCATGAAAAGGCACATTATTTAATGTGTTATTATTACGCTATTATTAATTTTCACAGCCAGGAAAAGGAAGAGATGCTTGTTGAATTTCCTGTCCCAAGTGCCAAAAGAAATAGGCAAGCCTCGAGTGCTGTGTACTTCGATTTGTGGGCACGGATGTACTGTTTCATCACAGGCAGCAAAACATCTGTTGGAAGAAGAAATAAATGGGGGTGGTCTTAGGGGAACAAATATCATTGTGTTTATTGTCCATGTGATAACTGTGTGGAGGAAACAGTCATGCTTAGAAGGCTGCTGAAAAAAATAAGGCAACTGAGGGAAATGGAGCAAAGACCAAGTAGTCTGTGGGCTGAAAAACGAAGGACCTGAGGAGAGAGGGAGGGAGGGAGACGCAGCACTGAGGAAAGAGCAAGCCAGGGAGGAAGGAGAATTGGTTCAACATTGAACATTCTCCCTCATGTTGATTGTGCTGGCCTGGTATATCGTCTGTATCCACATGTCTGGGAATATTGGGGTTTGGAAGATTTCCAGGTTACTTTTGTAAAGCCAGTTTATCTTCAGGTTGCTCTTTACATTTGAGCATCTAGAGGTGGATAATAAGGACAGTAAGCATCAACACTCTCCTTTTATGTCTTTGCAAAACTTTAAAAGGGGGTATCATAACAGGACTATTCACTTGACTAAGGAAAAGATTCTCCATATCTTGGTGATTCTTTTAAAATCATAGGGTACGGTTCTCAAAATAAAAAGAATCAAAAGAGATCAGAAGTTTTGTTAACATTAATACAGGAATTTATATTCATCACCCTTCCAAGATAAAGCAAATATTTACCATAATGAAGACTTCTTCTTTGTTTTTTCTGGAATTCTCTGCAAAACAGTAACACATATTTACTAGAGATGGGCACGAATCAGAAAAAAAATGTGATTTGTGATTCGTAAAGGTCCACAAATCATACATTTATGATTTTTTTTCTGATGAATCAATTCATCAATTTGTTTTGCTTTAAAATGTTATAAAACACTCCCCCTGACATCTAGAGACACCAAAACTGCAGAGAAGCTTTGCTGAGTCCCCTCTACAATCCCTCCAAATTTGGTGAAGTTTGGGTTTTGGACATCTGAGTTATACACCTGCAAAGAGGACCCCACCAGGAAAGTCCCCCCCCCCCCAAGCACCTAGAGTTGCCAACATCTTAGAGAAGTTTCCCTTGGCTCTCCTCCAGAATTCCTCCAAGTTTGGTGAGGTTTGAGTTTCGGACGTCAAAGTTATACACCAACAAAATGGATCACCTCAGGAAACTGTCCTTTAATAGCTGGCTTGGGGAAAACACAATCTTCACCAAACTTGGAAGGATTGTAGAGAAGAGTCAGAGAAAGCTTCTCTGTGATTCTGGTGTCTCTGGGTGCCGGGGGGGGGGGGGCATTTTATAGCCAAAAAAATCAAACATTGCTAAAAATCAGGAGCATGGCCTCAGATGACTACAAATCAATGAATTAGTGTTTTTTAATTATTATTAATTTGGCAATTCTTTTTTTAATTTGTACCCATCCCTAATATTTACACTTGATTCTCTTTATTACAGGAACGTGCACGCGCATATGCACACACACACACACATGCATTCCCCATGCCTGCCCACCTACCCACCCACCCTGCACACACACACCCATTAAAGGAATGGGCTGGATAAAATGGCAAGGCGGGCTGGATATGGCCCGCAGGCCGTAGTTTGGAGACCCCTGGCCTATAGGAAACCATTCTGTTTCTCTGTATTCTGTGCTAATAGTAGCTTCTTGTTCACAGTACAGGTTACATATCAGAACAATCAAGAGCTGAGACCCACCCATTTCTTTCAGAAGAACCCATAGTTTCTCATGATACACACAATCAAAAGCTTTGCTATAGCCTAGAAAGCATAGAGTGATCTTTTTCTGCAATTCTTTGGTGCACTTTAATAGCCAGCAAATATTTGCAATATGATCTAAAGTGCCTCTTCTTTCTGAGAATCCAGCTTGAATATGAGGCATTTCTCACTCCATATAAGGTAAAAGTCTTTGTTACAACAACTTCTTGAGCATCGCTTTCCTTGCTTGGGAAATTAAAGCAGTGGTCCTATAGTTACTGCACATCGTGACATCTCCTTTCTTGGGGATTGGAATGTATATTGAAAATGTTCAGTCTGTGGACCATTATTTTGTTTGCCATATTTGTTGGCATATTCTTGTTAGGATTTTGACAAATGCAATTTTTGTGGCTTGAAATAGTTCTGTCAGTATCCCATCTACCCCTGGTGATTTATTTATTCCTACCACTTTCAGAGCAGCTTTCACTTCACTTTCTAGAATAGCAGGTTCTTCATCATACGATTCCTCTTCCAAAGAGTGTGTCTTCCTGTATAGGTCTTCAGTATACAGTTCCCAACTTCTCCATATTTTCTCTTGGTCAGATAATGTGCCTCCCTGTTGTTCTTTCAGCATTCCTAATCTATGCTTAAAATTCCCTTTGATTTATTGGATCTTCTGGAAGAACTCTCTTATTTTTCTTCTTTTGTTCTGCTCCTATATGCACTGTTTACTGTCATAGTTCTGTTTGTCTCTACATGACAGTCACTGAAAAACTGCATTGAGGGTTCTGACGCTATTTCTGTCACCTTTTACTTTTGCTTCTCATCTGTCCTTTACAATTTTAAGTGTTTCTTCTGTTATCCATCTAGGTTTTCTTTTATTTTTACTATAGGAATTCTTTTTACATTCTTACCTAATAATATCTCTAATTTCAATCTGTTCTGTATGTGGACTTCAAATTCATCAGGAATGTTGGTTAAAATATATTTTTGCACTGTGATTCTTTTAGTGTTCTTTTTCAGCTTTACTCTAATGTTGAATATTAAAAGTTCATAATAAGTACCACAATATGCTTCTGGTTTTGTTTTGGCAAAGAGAATACAGATTATCCATCTCCTGCTTCCAATACATAGTCTTAGTTGAAGCATAAACTTGAATGATGGTTATTTTGGTAGGTTTTCCATGGAGTCTGATGGAAATTATTTTCTCAGACTTGGTATTGTAGCCCCTAACTGTTGGTGATATATCTTGCCTCAGTATCAGACCCCCTCCATTTCTTATGGGGTTCTCATTTTCAGAGTAGAACACTTTGTAGTTGTCAGACTGAAAATATCTTATTTCAGGACACTTTATTTCACTGACATCACTGCCTCTTCTGCCAGTATCACCTTCAGCTATCGCTGCTGTCCAATAGCTGTTGCCCCCATCTTCATTAGAACAAGCCATTCACCTCTACTGATGTGATGGTTACTTTGAAGAGGAGGGATGCATCTTAGTCTGATGTCTCAGCCATGGCCATTCCACCTTGGGTGGTCCTGCTAAGTGTCCAGGCTTGTAATGGAGTCTGGCCTCCTGTTGACGTTGCTCTCAGCTTCACTGACACACTCAAACCACCATAGTAAAGTTTGCATTCAAGAAGGGGCTGGAGCCTGCCACAGAATTAATAATATTACAGTATCTACCCTTCATGATGGTCTGGATCGTATTACGGATTTGCACCAATATAAATGTAAATGCATAAATTATAGCAGCAAATTAGACTAATGAATGAGTTGCTGGTCACACATTAAATTGCATAGCTGGCATTGCTTACTTCAGCATAAATATCCCAACAGAATTTTGACCATTGTGTATTTCAAGAGTCTGAAGCATTTCATATGCATTATCTCTGTAATGCATTTCTGTTTCACAAGCATTACCTCACTATAATCCATGAGGCAGATTAGTATCATAGAAGGATCCTCTTCCAAGTGTGGAAAAGCATTGCAAGTGCACTCAGCTGTCCCATGGGCAATGGCTTGCAGCCAGCCAATCCTTCACCTACACAAGCATTGCACTGTACATTTGCTGATTTGTGCAATGTTCTGATAGGAATAAAGAAAGATCATCCTGATTGTGCTGGGGGTAGTGATATCCGAAGCCACTCAATTAAGCTCATAATTTGGGTATATTAAATCCAACTGATAAACACGCCTGTCTTGTTCTGCAATGGGCAGGACCTGTAAGTGCAGTCTTGGACAGCTGAGGCACAAGGCCAGGGAAGTCTAAAATGAGAGTCAAGACAATGTAGGGGTTCATGTTACTGGAGGCTCACTGGAGAGGCAGGCAAGTTAGAGAAATCTAAATCTAAAAGTCAGGAGCAGTCCAAAGATCAAGCAATCCCTTTGTTACCAAAACCAACACGGGGAGCCCAAGAAGAATAGTCGAGACAGTCCAAAATGTCATAGAGAGCCAGAGAGTCAACAAAAAGGGTCATATTAGGCAACAGCTGAGCCCAGAAGAGACATGATATCCACCAAAAAGACACTCCCAAGCTGAGATTTACTTACTTGGGCTTCTGGAGCCCCAGCCTGAGCTCAGCTGCAGAATTTGGCTGGGCAATCTCCTTGGAAGGATGAGTGTTCTCTCAAGAAAAAATTGGAAGTATATGACTAAGTGTTATATGTATATTTTTTTAAGAATGGAGCAACTTGTAGGTGAGATACAACTGGATGAAGTTGGTGAGATAATGCCATACAAATCTATATACACACACTTCTGATCTATTACCAAGAATTGTGATGCAATTTTAAAAGTTGACACGTCCTTCCTTGTGGAACTCATGCAATGTTATTTATATGGTGTAGTTGTCTTTTTATGGAATTTTCTGCAGGTATGATTTATGTTCTTCCTTAGGAGGGTTAATCTTATATTTTATGGATCATTATGATTAGAGATGGAGACGACTCACCATTCAGGTGAGTCATCCCACTTCGTGAGTCGTCAAAAGTTGACGACTCACGAAGCACGAAGTTGACCCCATGAAGTGACGAATAATGAAGTTATTCATCAATTCGTGGGGGGTTATTAAAAAACATACCCCCACCCCCACCCCCTGCTGCCACCACCCCCCCCCCGCTGCCGCCACCCCCCACCGCCACACTGCTGCTGACCCCCTCCATCACCCCACCGCAAACACCCCCTTACCGTAATCATTGGCACCGCTGCCGAGGTCTCCATCAGGTCTCCGCAGCCAAGGTGTGTAAAAAGGGAAACTGTCTGCCCTTTGTAAAGATGGCGGCTGCGGCTTCATTTAGGGTAGGGAATTCGCAGCTGCCATCTTTGCAAAGGGCAGCCAGTTTCCCTTTTTACATGCCGTGGCTGCAGAGGCCTGATGGAGACCTCGGCAGCGGTGGCAACAATTACGGTAAAGGGGTGTTGGCGGGGGGGCTAAAGTAGGGAGAGGAAGGGGTAGGCTGTGGGGGTGTGTGGCTGCCTATAAGCCCGCTGATCAGCTGATCGGTGGCCGGTAGGCAGAATGTTTTTTTTATTATGAAGGACGAATAAAAATGGGAAAATATTGGTCGATCCGTATTCATCAGGACTTAAAATTTGACGAATATGGATCAACAAATATTTAACGAATTGGCTATTTTCATCGAAAAAAAGATCCATTTTTATATTCATCCCCATCTCTAATAATGATCCATTAATATTGATCTTTCCAGAATTGTTCGGTGTGAATTATTCCAAAAGGATTATTTGTTGCAGTATGATAATTGCATTCATAAAGGATTTCTCTTCTTGAGCGAAGTCACCAACCTGAAACTCATGATGTATCTAATTCTCTAAGAAGTAACTGGCAATGCTCCATTTTGTTTTGTATTATTTAGCTCTCCTGTAGTTTCTGACTGTTGCCATTCTGGTTTTCATCCTGATGCAAGATCAGGCCCTCTCTAGAAGACACATTGCTGACAGGGAGAGCATCATGACTTCATTAATGGCAAGCCAAAATTCCTTTTGTGAGAGAGAGAGAGAGAGAGAGAGAGAGAAATAGGGAATAGGTGGTTGTTTTGTTTCTTGGCTTTGTTTATTTTAAACTCCACATTCTTCCAACAAAGAGATGCTAGGCCTCAAAGGTCTGTGTATAATGTTTAGTTGCCCCCACTCTGTGTGACAAGTAGCAAGAGAAACAACAATGCCAATCCAGTTCCAAAATGTATGAACAAAATGGTTTAATTGCAATGATGTATCCATGTGGTATAACTCAGCATCTGACACAGTATTTAGGTTACCTTAGTGTAAAAAACAGAATTTTTTTAAAGCACAGAACATACAACTAGCAGTGTTTTTAAAAAAGCAGTTCCCTGATCTCTAAGGCAAGTAAAATTAGCATATCAATGGTTACTCACATCAAGTCTAAATGTGTACTACTAAATCATATGAAAAAGGCAGGTCTCTCAAAATTCTTGGGTTGGCATTTTATTTATTAATTTCTCTGTGTGGGTTTCTGCCTACCCCTTCAGCAATGTTTGAGATGGCAAATAAGCTTTTTCCACAAAAAAATAGTTCCACATTGTAGAACAGCTGGCATCAGCCCACACTGAATGAATGAATCTTTTTTCTAGATATGCACAAATTATAATTGAAACATATACATACTACAGGTTGGAACACTTCCTCATCAGATTTATGTTTGAACTGGCAAAGGAAATGGGAAGTGTAGTGCCGTCCCTTTAGACATGCATGATTATGTGGTCCCAACGGCATCCACACTGATTGGACCAGTGACCCACAATCAGATATCTGAGGAAATCCATCACAGAGTGTGAATGATATCATGGAGATTACATATGGAAACAACCTTGCCAAGCTCCTCTGTAGAAGGCATTAGTTTTGAGGGTAGTTGCAAGTCTTGTCTGAAGAAATCTATATTGAAAGAAATGTTTCTTTTCTGCACACACAAGATCAAACTCTTATATATGATGGCAATTCAGCTGTACACATACTCTGATAAAAGTAGAACATTACGATAACACAGAAAGAACCTAAAGAGGTTTCCCCCCCCCCACCTCTGTCAAGATTGTTCCATTACAAGGAAACCAACATTGGCATATGAAGGAATTATGTCCAAAGTGATTTCAGTCTTCTTCTGATTGAGAGAAACACATTGGAGATACCTACAAGTGAATAGCAGTGACTCCAGTCCCATCATGCTTATTAGAAATTGATCACCAGGAGAAGGACAGGCTCAGGTGTCTGGACAAAGAAACAAAGAAATATTACATGTCAGCACAGATCCATTTCAAATCCATCTCAATCCTGCAATGCTCAACCTTCTAGAAAACTAACAAGGGCCTCAAGGAAGGAAATGTTATAGTTGAAGTGTGCAGCCTGGCCATATGAATATTATTCATCTGTGCCCACAATCATATAAGACATATATATTACAGTGTTCATATAGTATATGACATTCAGAGAGCGGAAGCAACTAATAGTGAAAAGCTTAACACATCTAGATCAAATGCACATTCACTGTATGGCTATGGTACCACCCTTCCCAGATTCAAATCAAGGGGGGAAAAAATCCACTTTTTCCACAGTCCCACTTGATGGCACAACTGACTTACTCTAGTGCAGCCTTCCTCAATTTCTCTTCCCTGGTATTTTGAGATATTAGTACCATTAGCCACAGCCAGTTTAGCCAATGATTGGGGCTGATGGGAGTTGTAGTCCTGTACATGTGGGGAGCTCCCAGGTCAGGGAAAGCTCCTCTGGAATGTCTAGAGACTTCTCCCACCTGTTGCTCCCTGTTCTTTTTAACTGAAGATGGTAGAGATTTAACATGGGATCTTCTGAACACATGTTTTTCTATCCAGGTGCATCCCGCCAGGAGGACCGATCAATGTCCTTTTTTGGCTGCCTTTCCAGGGCTGCAGAAACACCCTCTGAACACCTGGCAGGCCAAAATGTATAAAGCCAGGTAGCTCCCCAAACTGTGCATGTTGTGAAACAGGAACAGTGGCTGTTTATTATGTTGTGGGGGAACTCAGTGTACATCATGCTACAAGGAAGTGGGCTGAGACACGGTACACACAAAAGCACATTGGAATTCCTTTGCTGCTTGCTTGAGATCATTTAATAGTTGATTATGGTCTCATCTCCACAAGTACAACTGTTATATTGCTAAATTACCTTCCTAGTGTGGGTGTACTTGTAGTGGAAGGCCGCACACACTGCTTCCGACATTCCTCCAGAGCCATAATTTTAAAGTCTGTTTCCTGTAGTCCTTTCTTAAGCTAAATTATAATGTGATTTTACAGACTAGACCACTCAGGTATGCAAGTGGTTCCAAAAATGACTCATTTTTAACTATTCTGTTATTAAAGCTGAGACAGAAGACATCACTGTCTTGCAAAAGATCACCCAGAACATCAGATTTTGTGGGCTTTTGAAAATTTAAGCTTTAATAGGTCGGTTTCAGCTCCAGCTTGACAGGTAAAGGTAAAGGTTCCCCTTGACAATTTGTCCAGTCGTGTCCGACTCTAGGCGGCGGTGCTCATCTCCGTTTCCAACCCATAGAGCTAGCGTTTGTCTGCAGACAATCCTCCGTGGTCACGTGGCCAGCGTGACTAGACACGGAATGCCGTTTACCTTCCCACCGAGGTGGTACCTATTTATCTACTCGCATTTTTGCATTTTGCATGCTTTCGAACCGCTAGGTTGGCGGGAGCTGGGACAAGCGACAGGGGCTCACTCCATCGCGTGGATTCGATCTTACGACTGCAGGTCTTCTGACCTTGCAGCACAGAGGCTTCAGCGGTTTAACCCGCAGCGCCACCACATCCCTCCAGCTTGACAACGGGGCAAGTATTTTAGGTGGAGTAGCATGGAATGGATTCCCCTTGTTCAAATACGCTGGTTCCCTTTTGAGATATCAATTTAAAACCCTCCGATCTGACCTTGACATGAACTGGAGATTGCTGTCCACCTCTACCATAGCTCCCCTGTTTGTCACCACCCACCCCTTATACAAACCCAGAAGGATTTGAGAAAGATGCTAACAAGCATTAGAGGACTCCCTTTTTCTTCTCCTGATTTTCTCCTAGGAAAATCCTCTAGAAGAGAATTCCATATTAATTTTTTTACTATCTTTTATAATGTCTGGGATATGTCTAAGTTGATTTACTGTATAATATAACTAAATATTGGGTATACCGAGACCTCTTTCTTTTTGTGATATATATCAAAACCTCTTGTTAATCCTTGCTCGTTTATTTCCATTACAATAACTGTTTATCATATTCTGCCATTCTTTCAGCTGTTTTTCAGTTATCTTTATTAGGAGCATCCAAAATATAAAATTTAATTTAGGAATAATTTTCATTTTGCATAACACTACTTGCCCTCCCAAGTCCCGAAATGAAGACGCAAGACAGTGGTATGGATTAAATACGGGCCACACTTTATTAAATCAATTCTGATTATAGATATCATTGTCCTCATCAAATGAGGGGGCCTGCGGTAGTGCGGAGAAATAAATGCAGGGCATCCACGATACCCTTCTCAGTCAATGGGCGAGTCCCAGGCCCCCAGGTTCCAGCTGTCTCGATGACAGCAGGAACCCAGCCGGCCTCTAATAAACACCCCAGACCTCGAGCCATCTTTATTTGATGACTGTCGGTCCGAAAGTGGCCCAGCGCATCTTCCCGCCGCCGGCCCTGTAATCGCACGATCCGCAGAGCCGGGAGGTTGGATGCGCTGTTGGCTAACCATAATTATCAAAGGGACACACCAAGACAACCAGTTTTTTCCCGCACTACCTGCCACAGCATAGGGACTAGTCCAGACTAAGTCCCATGCCCGCCATCGAGCCGTTCGAGCTCAGAAAGCAGGCCCCCTTTCAAATCTTCGAGAAAAATGTCCATACCCGCCTCAGACAAGTGTACGCCATCGCTACGAAAGTATTCAGTGTTGGAAGTTTGAATCCTGTGGTGATTGACCACAGATCCGAGGCCGCCGCTGCAGACACCTCTACAAACTTCCCTATTAACCCGTCGTCGGGCCCTGTTAACCTTTTTCGTGCTCAGGGCACCTCGCCAGGCCAAATGCGGGATGATATTGGACCAAACGATCCGCATAGCAGGGTACCTCTCCTTCAGTTTCCTAAGGTCTCTCAGGATGTCAAGCCTTACCAGATGATCCAGGCAAATCGTTGCCTCCTAAATGAACTACTAAAATCTCTGGTGGCATAAAATCAAAAGAAGTCATCCTGCCGAGCTGGATCCAATGCATGCCACGCATGCCTTTCCATGTAATAAACGCATGGGCACCAAGCCCCAAATCATTCCCCCACGGGGAAGATGCGGCATAACGTGCCGCCCAATAAATATAACTGTGGCCGATGATCATGACGTGCCTCCGGCCTTCTTGTCTCTCATCACCTGAAACGATATAAACAGCCCCTGCCTATACGTTAGGAAGAGGTCTGATGTACTTGTGAAAGCAGGCCGACGACCACCGCCCCAACTGTTTAATTTGGTCCGTGGTATAACCCATGGCTGCTGCTGTTGAAGCTGCCCCTATCCTAAAAGAATGTGTTCCGAATCTCATAGTCTTCAAACCTATCCTCTCCAGTGCCACGCCAGTAAGTTTCCAAAATTGGTATTTTGTAAGTGGCGACCCATCCGTATGCTGGAAGAAGTACCTGGGTTTAGGACCCCTAAACTCTATGAATTCCTGAACCGCCTTTACAAGACAAATGCTTTTTACACTGCATTGCCCTAAGACTAATTGCTTGCCTTTTCCCCGCGGGTCTGCTTTAGAATGCCGTATCCGAATTTTTAACTGTCCTTCCTGAACCATCACGTCCTTAAGCTGTAAAGCCCTCTGTGAAATGTCAGCCTTACCCATTGCCACTAGTTCGCTAATACGCATGGCCCCGAAAAAGGCCACCAGCACAGATGCATGAAATAGCGCCTCCTCATAACGGTCCCTACACAAGGTGCCCCATTGTTCACATAGGCGGCCAAGGAGATCCGGAGATATGGGTGTCCTATCATCTAGTACTCTCCCCCTTTCCCTGGACCATCCATCTAACATCTTTTTAATACGAAAATCGCATGAAAAATCCCTGTGCCCGTTTGCTTTTGCATAGAAGGCCAAAGCCGCCAGTTTTCCTTGAATAGTGCCTGTCGCCAATCCCCTTCTATGCAAAAATATTATGAATTGTTGGAGGTGCTCAACCGGAGCCGGCCATGCTTGCTCTAGCTTCATTGACTCCCTAAATTCATAAAACTCAGTACCTGATGCTAAATAACCCTTTATTGTCCTCGGGGCCAGGGCAAGACCTATTGCTCTCGACGCCTCCTCACGCCAATCTGCCAGACCTCCGCTGGAAGCACTTCTGGCAGATCCCTGGCCTCCGGTGCCAGCTCCCTGAAACACTCGATCTGTTGGCGTGAGAGAGCATCAGCTATCCTGTTGTCCACACCAGGCACATGTCGGGCGTGCACTAGTACGTTAAACTGCAACGCCCGTAGGGTGAAAGCCCTGACCAAATCCATGACCCTTTCCGAGTGCGATGTCAGATTGTTAATGATGTGTACCACTGCTTGGTTATCACACCAAAAACGAACTACAGTATTCGCCCATTCCTCCGCCCAAAGCCATAGGGCTCCTACAATTGGAAAAAATTCCAAAAATGTCAAGTCCCTCGTTATCCCTACCTGGTGCCACTCTGTAGGCCAAGTACCTGCACACCATCTGCCATGGTAATAAATCCCGAATCCTAAAGCCCCAGCGGCGTTAGAGTTTACTTGAACATCCGCTTTTAGGCTAAGTTCAGATCTCCAAAAGGAGACCCCATTGAACTGTTCTAGAAATTGTTTCCAAACCGCGAGGTCTTCCCTCATACCCCTGGTAACTCTCATTCTGTGCATTGGCTTTTTAAAACCTGACATAGCACCACAAAGCCGCCTCAAAAAGGCGCGCCCTGGTGCTACCACTTTGCACGCGAAATTCAGGTGTCCTACTATTTCCTGCAATTCTTTAAGTGTCACCTTTTTCTTTCTTATTAAGTTGCTAAGCATAGTCCTAATGTTCAACAATTTGTCTCGAGGCAGCCGTGAAGTCTGCAGGAGCGTATCCAGTTCGATCCCTAGAAAAGTCAGGGACGTCGCTGGCCCTTCCGTTTTTTCTTCCGCCAAGGGCAAACCCATATCAAGGGCCATCGCACGAAAGTTGTCCAAAATCATTCTGCATCTTCCGGAGTTCGCAGAGGAAATCATCTAGGTAATGAGCTGTAGAAGTACAGCCCACCCTCTGCCGAACTTGCCATTCGATGAATGTGCTAAACTGTTCAAAAGCTGCGCACGAAATTGAGCACCCCATAGGGAGAGCCCTATCGATGTAATATTGCCCTTGAAATTGAAAACCTAACAAATTGAAATCCACTGGATGAACAGGCAAAATTCTGAAGGCCGACTTAACATCTGCCTTTGCCAACTCAGCACCCACTCCGCAGGCCCTAATCATCCTAACCGCCTCGTCAAAGGAGGTGTATCGCACAGAACAAAGTTCCTGGGGAATTGCATCATTAACTGATGACCCCTCTGGAAACGATAGGTGATGTATTAAACGAAATTCACCTGGGGCTTTTTTGGGAACAATCCCTATGGGTGAAACCCTCAGGTTAGCCATGGGTGGCTCCCCAAAGGGTCCCAAGACCCTACCTTCTCTAACCTCCTTATTGATCTTTTCCAATACTATATCCTCCATCCCTTTAATAGATTTAAGATTTTTGGCCACAAAGGCCTTTCGTACGCCTAAAGCTGGGATTCGGAACCCATATTTAAAACCTAATCTCAAGTATTCTGCATCCCCTACTCTTGGGTAAACTGCTAAACCCTCTTCCAGTACCTTGATTTTAATTGGTGTGGGCCCCCTTTCCAGGGGCACCAGCACCCCCTTCTGGCTTCTTGCCGGGACCGCTTGTTTTGTTTTGTCGCTGCACACCCGCTTTAAAGCAGGAGGCGTTTGGGTGCTTCCCCCCACAGGTAATGCAGTCGTGTCTAAACCTGCATGGGGACCTTGCACAAAAACCTCTGGTGTTATATTCATAGCAGGGCAGGCGGGGTTGAACCATCTGCCCCGCCCCCAGGCGGGTATTAACGTTCCCTGTACATTTCTTGTTTAGATGACCGCTATCAAATCTGTCACCTAAACTACATTTGGCCGGTGTCATATGTTGCAGCCAAAGCCCTGGGTGCGGCTCATCCCAGCGTAATTCAGGCCTGATGGCGCTCTTCATTCTAAATGCTTAGTCGTAACGGAGCCAAGCCTGGCCTACAAAATCTGAATTTGCCCTACATATTATGTCAAAATATTGAAACAGAGACGAAGCCCTCCAAGGCTGTGTTTTGACCAAGACCCCAGCGTATATAGTGAAGCCCGTGATCCAGTTAGGCCAATTTCTGTCAGGCTTCTTCCTTCTATATTTTTCTTTTAATTTCTCATCATCTTTGTCAATTTCCTTAATTTCCAATTCACGGTTCAGAAGATCATAGAAATCCACGAATTCTCCCTTCCATATTTTCTCCTTCACCGCAGGGGTCAAATGATCGCCCAACGGCGTACTGTAATCCCCATAAGGAAGTGCAGAGAGCGCAACCGTGTTGTACCCTGTGTTGGGCACTGAAGGGTGCTGCCCTGGCCCAACTATCTTACCATCACTAACTGTCCCAGCTGCGGGAGGGGTCGCACACTACGTGCCCCACCCCCAACAATGCGGACTTACGGGAGGCCAGAAAAAACTGGGCCAACTCATGGGTGATGTTCTGCAGTGGTTGGGTGTAATGTAAGAGTGTTGCATGCCCCCAGCCCAAGGCCAGTTGGCTAAAGCAGATTGGTTGCTGTGCATGGCTGTGCACTCACCACAAGAAGGAACCGAAGGTCCAGGGGCCTCCGAGGCACGCTGCGAGCTCGTACATGGCTCATCATAGAGATCGTGCCCAGCCGAGGATCCACCCGCTGACTCCTGAATCTCAATCGTGTCTGTCATCCTGCATTTACACCCATCTGGCACCCTTGCCCGGGCAGCAGACCCTTCTTCCACGGCCTGTTCTTCGCTTCCGGGACCCTGTTGAGATTCTAAAGCATCAAAACGTTCCATGAGTTGCTGTGTTAAAGCCCGAAACTCGGCCTTACGGCGGCCCTTAGTGTCCCTAACAGATCGGCGAGGGGTAACCTTGTGTTGTGGGGAGGCCCGTCTAGCCAGCCTCTGCGCCTCCAAAGTCGACAGTTTGTCCTGTAGGTCCCTAAGAAGCACCCAAGATTCTTCATCCGAAGAAGACTGCTGAGGCGAGACCTGAGGCACAGCTCTCTTCTTAGCTGGCATTTTTCATTTACTGACTCCGCCCCCTTTTTTGGGCGGCATAATGTCTAATTGATCTACCAAGGTGTATATCCTTGGTTGCCAAAGTTAGCAGCAAAACCTGTACAGGCTTGTGAAAAATTAAACCTAGCAACTATTGCCCAGCAGGTGGCACCCTATTACCGTGCCAGACTTTGTATATTATGTAAGATTTACACGAAGCTTAAAATAATAAAGGAAATATGAAATTAAATTGCCTCAATGTCTATATAATTGCAAACTTAACTGCGCAGTCTCGATATTGCAATTTATCTATTTATTACTATGATTATTTCTTTATTCCAATCTTAGTATTGTTAGTATATGTATATTTATTTATAGTTATTTTTCTTTTATTTTTTTTAGTTTTTTAATTTTTAAAAATTTATTATCATTAATTTAAAATTATTATTATTATTTTTTAATATCAATAGTATGTATTTAGTTTTATTATTTATTCGTGTAATTAGTTGTAATCAGTCCTACCCCTCCTCTAACCAAAACAGCCCAATTGACGTTTATCCCCTATGTGTAACCAAACTTGAAAGCGCAACTGTAAATATAATTCCCCTAAACACCAATGCTGAACCAAAGTATTCAAAGCTTAACCCACAACAATGAACTTTATATTGTAATAACTATGTATATATACAGATAATTTGTTTTTAAGATCAGTATAGGCGACCTACACCACTTATGCTCATGAGTTGGTTACCCTCCGTATCCTGTCCCCCCTTATTATTTATTTATTCCTTTAATTCTCTCTCTTTATTCACTCCTTTTTTTAAAAAAAAAAAATTTTTAAAGAGGGAACTCAAAATGGCGGGCGGGAGTAAAAGAGCGCGAAAAAACCCCAAAACAAAATGGCGCCCACTGCAAAATCGGCCGAATCCGGCCCCAAACAAGAAGAGGTAAGCAAATGATTATAACGCCCCAAAAGTCCCTTGCCAGCCACCTCTCCTGGTAACCAAAAAACCCGCGTCCCACTGCGGCGGGGCGAGCCCGCCCTCGCTCCTGCGCCTGCCTCCGTTCACTGCAATAAGAGCCTCCAGCACCACACACACTCCTACTGCACTCCCAATCCCCCAAGAAGAATAAACCCAAGGAGGGAGCCGAGGCTACCCTCCTTCAAACCGCCAAAGTTGTCCGCCGCTCTGCAAGCCGCTCGCACTCTTTTCCAGTTCGGGACCCTCCTACCACTTGCAATGCCCGAACAAGAAAGAGGACGCGTCGGGGGCGAGCACTTCTTTAAATAACTTCTCGCCCCCTCCCTCCTTCCCATGTGACCGGATCTGCCCTGCGTCCTTCGGAACTGAGGAGGGCAAAGCCGGCCCCGCATTTCAAGGACGCTGGAACGCCCTTCCTGCGGGCAGAAACTTTGCTAAAACAGGAAATCTTTAATTTTTTATATTCTTTTATCCGTTCACTTATCTCTTTCTTCAACCTATCCAAATTACTTTTGATTGTGCCTTGTAAATTCTATGTGATATTTAACCCCAAATATTTAATTATACTTTCTGATTTTCCTTTGAATTTCATTCTCGTTTCCTTCTTTTCCTCTTCAGAATGATTTAATAGTAAGCATTCTGACTTTTCCCAGTTTACTTTTAGTCCTGTTATTTCCTCAAATGCTTTCGAATGTTCTTTGATTCTTTCTATTGTATCTGTTGGATTCTTAATTATTAATAATGTGTCATCAACAACCAAATTGATTTTATTATTTTCTCCACACGCTACTCCTTTAATTTGTTTGTCATTTCTAATTACCTGTGCTAATAATTCTATTATCAATGTAAATAGTACTGAAGGTAGGGGGCACCCTTGTTTTGCTCCTCGGCCTAAGGAGATTGTCTCTGTTATTCCATCATTTACTATAACTCTAGCTGTATTCCGAGAATATAATTGTTGAATTGTCTGCCTAAATTGATTACCAAACCCTGTATGTTTAATCAAAAGCTTTTATGTATCCCATTCCACCAAATCAAATGCTTTAAATATATCTGATAGTACTCCTGCTTTAGAATGAGGTTTTTTTTTTGCTGCATACATTAAGTTGATTACCCTTCTCATTAAATCTGACACCTGTCTGCCTTGTATGAATCCATTTTGGTCTTTCTCTATATATTTCCCAATAAAACTATTTAGTCTATTTGCCAAGATCGCCGTGAATATCTTGGTGTCTTGATTGATCAGTTATATAGGCCTATACACTTCCATATTTGTTGGGTTTTTCCTGGGTTTCATTATTAACACTATTATTGATTCCTTCCAGGGCTGTGGGAATTCAGAAGTAATAGAAAAAAGAAAGGGATTAGTAAGTGAAATATAAATATTAATACAAGTTGGTCAAGATACATATGGGTTAAAAGATCAATGGCAAGAAGATTTGGCTAATGAAACAATAGGGAATGACTGGAGTAGAATGTGGAGTAAAAGAATTATGAAGAATATGCCCGTAAGGGTCAGGGAAAATTGTTACGAAGTATTATTATTATTTTTATTATTTATTTAATTTATATCCCGCCCATCTAGACCGAAGTCTACTCTGGGCGGCTCCAGTAGCCTGGAGATGATATTTAACACAAGTAAAGATGAATATATTAAATAAGAATTTGTCTTCTATGTGTTGAAGGTGTAAAAAAAGGAAAAGGGATGTATTTTCACATCTAGTGGTTATGTGATATAAGGAGGAAAGAATGGACATAAGTTTTTAAAGAAATTAGGGAAATAACTAGATTTGATATTCAAATGTCTCTATTGATGGCTTTATTGAATATGATTAATGATAATCAACTGAAGAGAGAAGAATATTTAAGTATTATATTATTATAATTATTATAATGAAGAAATCTCAGATAGACTGCATTTCTGAATTTAAGCCAACTGAAGGCAGGGATGTGTGTACTCAGTGCTAGAAAAGGCACAGTTCCACATCAGATAGCTCAGTCAGAGTTGCAGAGTCTGTCAGGTGCCTCTCAGGAAAACAGCCAGCGTGTGTAGCCTTGGATAGTCTCAGGGTGCCCCCAGAAGAAGGGAACAGTAAACCCACTTCTGAGTATTCTACCTCTAGAAAACCCTGGAAAAGGTCACCACAATCAGCTTGAATCAAATTGAAAATCAATTTAATGGCATATTACATTACACAAGAACATACAAATGTCCAACTACAATTTGGCCATTTTGTGTAATTCATATTAATCTAAACGTATGGTTGGGGCAAAGATGCTGAAGATCCACTCAAAACCAATAGTAATTGAATTGTGCTCCCTTTTTGGCTTTTGGGATTTCCTCACCTATTCTTCACAACCTTCCAGCACTTCTTCTGCTTCATCATGGCAAGAACCTTGCTTTAAAAATCAAATGAATGCCAAGAGCTAAATCCAGTGTTAGTTCCAGCAAGAATAGACCCACTGAAAGCAATACACTTACTTGTAGTCAACGGTAATGTGCATCCCTTAGGAATGTTGACCAAATGATTGACATCCAGTATGGAACATTGCCTGGAGCCATTATGCTACCTGTCTTGGCCTAGTCATGTTTGCCTTTCGTCTGATCTCTCTGAAAAGGAAGGCTGTTGTGAAGACAAATGAGGTGGAGTGATAAACTGTAAACATAACAAAGAAGTAGGAGCACCCAAATGAAAGCTTCATCTACTATATGCTTATTCACCTGAATGCATTTGGAAGAAGAATCTAGAATGGACCAGGAGAACTTAAGTGAGTTGCCATCATCATGCTGGTGAAAACATTCACCCATTTGAGAATCCTCTTCCGCTTAGGCCCACTACGGCTGGTCTCTCTGCATTATTATCACTTCTGTTTCTCTGCATCTACTCTCCATTGACAAATACTTCCTTCCCATGTACAAATCCTTCAAATTTAGCAATAGGATCTTCCAAGACACTTGGGTACCTGAAGTATTTTAGTAGTATGGACTTGGGTGGGGGGGGGGGGACACTCAGATCTAATATTATGTGTAAGGGTTTAGTCCTTTCTGCATGTCTGTATTTTTATAATATTGGGATTTCAGGCATATGTTCTTCTTTATAAGCACTATTGTTATTCTGGACGCCCCCTATTCCTATGCAAGCACACTATGATGAATGAAGAACTGGTAAGGAATTTGTTTTGAAGAACAATATTAAGCAACAATTGGATGACATGATGTTCACCTCTTCAGTGAGAAATGGGTAACACAACTCCTTTGTCTAACTTATAGAAAGACATGTGGAGAAAGCTAACTGATTAAACCAGCCTTTGCCAACATGCTTGCATGTTTGTGTGCGTCTCAGATTCCCACTGATTCTCCGCAGAAGGCTGGAACGTGCAAAGAAGGCAATATTGGGACATAACATAACAGTACAGTAATTTATATCAATTGTCACAGTTTGCAGGCTGCTGGAAATAGGAACCATGTGGCCTTATCCCATGCAAATCAGTATTGGCGCTTTGGCAATATGTGTGCCAGCTGAAAACCCATCCTGTCACTCTTGCTGTGAACTGAATCTTGTACAAAATGCTGTGCCCTGTATGAAAAAGAAGAAATCTCAATGATGAGAACTTCCTCTTTCACATATAATTCATTCACTCTTGTTTACATACTCTAGACTCCAATGATGCCATTGTTAATTCCACAAAGGATATGCCTTATCCCCTCTCCAAGTTAACTGCAGGAATTATTGTTAATTTCTGTAGCAGCAAACATGTATATGAGAAACAAATGCAGTGAAATACTTGGGTTTATGACTGTGAAGCAAATTTGCCAAGGGAGATAGGATGGATTTTTGATTGTCCTTCTCCACCCGCCCCACACACAGTTTTTCTCCTTGCACTTCCTGTTAGTACAATGATCCTATTGTGTCATGACTTCTTATGATGTTTCGGAGATCAAGATTGCTTTACATAACCTGCCAGTTACATGCCATGGTATCCTGTCTGGAATTCCCCGTGAAACCATCTTAGGACAGTTTGCTTCATCCCATTATTTCACAGGAAATTCAATTTAACCATTATGCTGAATATATGAGCCCTCCTGGCCACCCTTCCATCTTATTTAGCGTCTTTCCTCTAAATAAAAGAATCTTCTTTGCTGTCAAAACACTGTAAGGGAAATTTCTGTTCTGTCTCAACTGGTAAAAAGTACGTACTCACTGGTACACTTTAATAAGCCAGCACGCCCCAAGGACCTCTCTATCTGTGCTAGATCAGAAAAGCGTGCAGCTTGATTTGAGCCACATGTACTTTCTGAAACATAACGAGATTCACAACCTGTACTTTCAGTTATTAGAACTGTATTTAATCCTATGCATATTGTACAGTATTCTTAACCATACTGTTACCAAATAGAAACAGCACTGCATTGCGCCACACTCCCCATCATGTGTCTGGTATCTTTGATAAGGAGATCTTCTTTGAAAGAAGAGAGTGTTGAATAGGGGTGGAGAAGAACTATATATATATACTCTGTGTATATACACATACACACACACTTACACGGTATATATACAGTACACAGGACTCTGTATGAAATAAGAATCTGGATTGCATCAAACAAACATGTTGGCTCCTAACCAGCTTGTTTGCTGAGAGAACAGATGCCTCAAACACAATGGTGGGAAGCAGACCCTGAACTGCTGAATCTGGAGATGGTGGAATTATTGCAGAGTTATGAATTTTGGCTAAACTCCTCTAGCTGCACAGCAGAACCGCAGACTTACAGAGCAGAATTAGCTTTGAGTCTCCCCAGAGCCGACTACCCCTGACTGATTCATCAACTGGCACTTACAGTCTCAATAACTCACTCTGTGACATTGGTAAGAAAAAGAATAAAAAGTCCCATTTACTTACAGTTCTGAACAGATCAAAAAGCAGCATATTGTACAAAACTGAGTGCTTACAAACTTTCAGCAACAGGCCTCAACAGATGCACAGTCCTTCAGACTACATTTTAATAGCATTCTAACTCCGTAACTGCCACAAGAGAAACAGAAAAGGAAAACAAAATTCTTAAGCAGAGAGGTGTGGCTCTATTCAAAATAAGAGGTAGGAAAGGAATAGTTGGTTACTGCTGATAACCACCCCAGCCCAGAAAGATCCCTCTCAGCCAGATCTATTAGAGACAGGATACAAGGTTGAAATACATAACTCCAACAGGAATAATGTCTTGGAAATGCATGAGAGTGCTGGGTAAGATTGGAAAGAATGATGTTCAGAAGCAAGACATTCAAGTCTTCTTCAGCTGGAAGCTGGAGAAGTATGATGCCTCAGCAACAGCCTGCTTTAGCTACCAGAGCATTATAATCTGTCTAGAAGGCAGTGGCTTTAACTTGTTTTTCTCCCTTACTGGATTGTGGGATGCTTTTAGGTGGTTGGGATTTGGCTGTGAAGGCTTGAGTAGAGGAGACAGTCCATTGCTTTGATATTATTCAGAGCAGAGATGTAAATCTTCATATCTCTCATGCTCACGAGTGTAAAGAACATCAAAATTATTTTGCTGCACACTCAATGTGAAAAGAGAGAAATAGAGTAAGAATTTTTTTCATAAATTAAGCAAAATTGGCTTAATTTTTGTGCAACACATTGATTATTTATTCATTCATTTATTTAAAATATATATATGCTGCCTTTCTCCTAAAGGATGCTAAGGTGGCTTACAGTATTAAAAGAAACAAAGAAGCAAAGTTTGATGCAAATAACCTGCATGAAACGACAATGGCCATTGCTTTATTACATGGCCTTTTAACTACTAGGAAAATCAGAAAGACTATTGGTGTATCTTGTAACAATTGGCCACTGTTCTGTGTCTACTGTTTGTATATGTGTTTTTCTTTTCAAATGGGAAGGTTGTGTGTTTTGTGTAGACAACTTGTAGAAGTTATTGGTAGGGCAGGGCATGGTTCTCCCATCCAGTTTGGGAGCCAGTCTGGCTTCCCCAGACCAGAACAAATCTGACCCAACACCGTCCACACTTCCTCCATTCTTTACACCGTTAGTTCAAAGATGTCAGTCCTCCATTCTTCCACATCTATGGGAAAACACAGATCCTTGGAATTGAGGAGGTTAGTATGGAAGGTCGTGCCACTGGGTATTTTCAGCTTGGGCCAAGAAATGGCTGCATTTGCTTGGAATAACTGCAGATTGAGTCAGGGAGTTCAGGGACGTGGACCATGGCTCATGTTACAGGGTCATGAAAAGCAAAAGATAGGTCCAAAGAACAAGGCAGACTTCTGAACTAAAATGCAATGAGGATCAACGTTCAAGTCGGAAGCTGGGGCTGAAGAACAATCCAGGAGTCAGGAGCAGAGGATGTGCCAGAAACCAAGAGGCACACCAGTGGTTTAGCAGACTTAGGTGCTCGAGCAATGTTCCACTGAGCTAGAAAATCTTCTTAAACTCTCCCAAGCAACGTAGTATCAGTCTGGTAGGGTCTTAGCTGAAATATTGTAATGGCATATTTTACTACAGGAAGCAGCATTTTCCGACACACATAGAATAAACATTTGGGCTATCCCTGGCCAAATTAAATCATCCAAACCTTTATAGAGTTTGGTGAAAATATGAGAGAAGACTCTTCCTAAGTGAAAGACCCTTCTCCTGTATTTATTCACAACTACCAAATTCTGACAGTAATAGTTATCAAAAAATTGATGGTTATAAAATTGTTCAGTTGAAACTGGACCAGCCACAATATAGTTACTTTAGTCCATTTCTTTCTCACTCCCACTTAGACACCGGTAAATCTGAAAAGTTTAGCTTGGAGCCTAATGAGTGTAGACGAGATGTAATAACTGTGACCATGAGCTTCAGCCTAGCTGTCACCTAGTCTAATTCTTGCTTGGCAAACACCAAACTGGACATGTTGCACTAGAACCTTCATCCAGATTCCTGTATGCAAGAATCAAAGGCCTATATTTCTGTCTCCAAGTAGCTGTTACCCTGTCCCAAATTTACTACTGTCCTACTCTGTGCCATACAAAGTGCATACCAATAAATCCCCCCCCCACAGTGCTTTTGATTGGACCCAGTTCATACAATCAGGTATGAGCTATTAATGTGGTATACATGCCTGTTTGAACCAGACCTACCATAGTGGTAGGAGCACTTGACGTCCTGAAAGACACTTGAACCATTGTGTCAGATGCTATCCAGTCTGATGAAGGTGGCTAACTGTGGAGCCACCACCAAGGATGCCACCCTATTTGACTTGGCCACGCTTTCAAAATGAGGTAAATAGAGGCATACTCTTAGGGTAGTGTTTGAGACCTGTGTTACAGATATCCTCTTTCCCATAGCTTCATGGCTCTGTATTGGAGAAGGCATAACAGAATAGTAGAGTATATACATTACATGGAATGCAACTCAAGTTCAATCTCAAGAACCTCCAGTTAAGGAAACGTAGATGGCAGCTGTGGAGTTGACCTCAGCCTGAGACCCTGGAAAAAAACACATCTGCCAGTATTGACAGCAGTGGGCTAGATGAACCAAGTGGTTGACCCACATGTGTTGCAACTTCATAGATTCTATTTCAGACAATTTCCTCAGATTATCTAGTTTTCCTTCTCTAACATATTTGTGTGACACATTCTCAGCAAACGTCACATATTTATCACTGAAAATGAGACACTCTGTCAACATGTTCCTATTGGTGGCACTTTGGCAGCTTAAGAAAGTGCAGAATAGTTTCTGCAATCTAACCTGGAAATCTTTGACCATTCCATTATGAGGGGATTATGAGTTCTAAAACTGTTACATATGATTTCCTGAAGTGCAGAAATATAAAGAAGTTTTATATCCATCCCCCCTCCTTCTCTGAAAATAGCCTTTTCAAGTTTACAGCATGGCTAACATTTTCCTGGAGGAAGGTTGAAAAGGGATATGTGAGAATTTATTTGTTGGAATATTAGATTAAAGTTTTTATTAGATTATAATTACCATTTTTTAATTGGATTAGTTTATTTGAATGTGTGCTTGTTTATTTGTTTGGAGAAGAGCATGTTTCTTGGGCTAAATTGTAAAATCCAAAACTGTACAAGTTGCTTTATGCTTATAGGTGGATCCCCCACCTCCCTTTACATGGAAACCCAACTCCCTTGGTAGAAAGCTGGGCGGGGAAGCAAACAGCGTAATTCTTTGTGATCATGAACTCTGGTTTCAGTAGGATTATGCTACGAATCCCTGCCATAGATCTTGGCAGATTTGTTATGTTTTATATTTCCATTGTTAAGATCTAAAAACAGATCAGTTTCAATGACACCAGCTGAATCTGATATGTGTGCACAAGGGAGCATAAACCAAGTACTTACAGGAGATGACAGAGGAAAAATTAGGACAATAATTTCAGTCATACTGAGCCCCTTAAAGATCTTGACAGGCTGTAACCAATTTTACAGCGTAGATGCGTCTCATGTTTTTACAGCCTTTTGGATTCTGTGCAGTAATAGCAACCAGATCCTACTGGGAAGGAGAAATATAAACCCCTCTATCGTGCTTGTCTTCAGGATGGCTTAAGTAAAAAAATTAAAATATCTCTCTCTCTCTCTCATATGTGGATAAATTTCTGAACTTCATTAAATACTTAACCTATCCCAAATGCAATAATCACCCTATTTAATTTCAGATGTTGTCTTTATAAATTACAATTCACTTCTGCGTTTCTGATTTATGGCATGGGAATGTCTGAAAATAAGACACAACTTCGGTGGGGTTTGGGAGGCTGCAGGCCCTTGAACAAGAGCCTGAAGTGTCCTGAGTGTTCTCATTTTGTGGCTGAGCCTGCCATAGCTCTGGCTGCCCTTCAGACCAGTTAGTAAGATAATATAAGCATCCTTAAATTCTTAACAGTTGATAAAGATTGTGTGTGTGTTCTGTGCGATCAAGCCGGAACCAATTTATAGTGAATCTAATAGGGCTTTCAATGTATCTAATAGGGCTTTCAATGTAAATATTTAAGGAGTGGTTTTACCAGTTCCACACACACCCCAGTGAGTTTCCATGGCCAAGTGTGAATTTGAACCCTATTCTCCAGAATCCTAGTCTTGTCACTCTATACACCACACTGGGAATCCTAATAATAATTACATTCTTGATATTTTCTGTTGTTGCTGCTGCTGTTGTTATGTGCCATCAAGTCACCTCTGACTTATGGTGACCCCGCAAATAAGTGATCTCCAAAATGTTCTGTCTTCAACAACACTGTTCACAACAAATACATGGGAGAGGGGGGAAAGCATTCAGGTATGTGCCTGTAGCCTAATGGAAATGCTGTCTTTTCATTGTGATCTGGACCATTCCACTCTTGCAATGTTTGCAAAGAAACATTATATGGGCTGGATTGATGCTCTGGTTACCTCTCACACCACTGCTGGCAGAATCTTCATCTGAAAAAGGCAAGAAGGCCTGTACTGAATGATGGAGCCACTGTGTGAATCCAGCCACATGGCACATCTTTTCAAATCTCATCATTGCAGCCTGGGACCAAATCATGTCACCCATAGTAGTTCCCAGGCCGTAAAAACAAAATTTGAATTGAGTCCCCATGAAAAGAATTTAGCAGGTATTGTGGATTCATCTTGCATTGGAGCATCTGACCTGAGATATTAAAAAATGGGCAGTATGACAAGCTAATATATGCAGTCAGCAACAGTCCCTTTTATTCTTGTTGCTCTAATATGTACAGTCATCACCAAATAGACTGGTATTCTGAAGGTGGACATAGAAAAGATGGCAGCTTTGCAATTAGAAGTGAAATTGTCTTAATAAGTAAACAATGTCTGATTTTTTCCTCCAGCACTGCTTTGCAGCTCAGCAAGCTGCAAATCAGATTGCTTGTTTGAGACTGGTGATTGTGAGGCAAATAACAGACTTCATTTGTACATTGACCACAAACATGGCAACTTTGAAGACTATCTGTGGCGGGACAATGTTTGATCCTTCTACTTACAAAACTGCCATTTCATTTCTTTATGTCTTCAGTTGCCATATCCTTTGCAAGCCATCATCATGGCTTCTAGAAATTTGAAATGGAGACTCAGGGCTGAATTACAAGTTATGATGAATGTACTAATGCTAATCATATCAGGGTTGTTTGTTTGTTTATTAAATACTAAGCATGAGATAGCTGATTAATGAAGACCACAGTATGTGGAAAAAGGAGAGTTTAGCCTACTTCTCCAGCCACAGTCTTTATGAAAATGATTCTACAATCCAGAAAGGGGGAAAAATCATGTTAGTACTGCAAATTGAAGTGCAAATGGGTCACCAAAACCCTTTTCTCCACTCATGCTACAATACCCATAAAAATCATCCCTACTATTAAATACTTGTAAATGATTGCACAATGGACAGTATGTGATTCAGCATTACACGTCATTGGGGCCCTAGCCATTAGATGGTGCCATTCCACAGTATATTTGTAATTGTTATGGTGTGGACAGTCATGAGTAGGAGGAAGATTTTGTGACATGTCTTATTTTTTCTGCACACTATTTTTGAGTTTATGGGTGGATTTGAACATGTTTATGAGTAGTCTGTTGAGAAAGGCCAGATTATTCTTAAACATGTTTGAACTTGCTTATGGGTTCACATGTAGGTTGCAGAGAAAATGTGAAATGTCATAGAAATCCTCCCCTTAATCATTATTAACCACAGGAATATCTTTTGCTGTGGCATACAGCATGCTGTGGTACCTCTCATTTAAGGCAGATCTATGTAATAGGTGACCAACAAAGCCAAATGGAGCTCACTGTCTCTTACGTCAGTGTAAGGCTACAACAATGAGGACAACACCTCAGATACTTTTGGTGGGCTACATTTTTGTCCTGATGGATCGCAATGTTTATGGAATCATACACTCAAATACTATGATGACACATGCACTTTAATCATAATTTTAGCATTGTTTAGGAACAGAGTGCTCACAGATTTTCATGCATTCTCAATAACCTAACATCAGCCCTGAAGAGTTTTGTTGAAGCCACACAAAAGAGAGAAGCTGGTCTTTGAGATATAAAGAAGAGCAGCTCATACCAAGTCCAGCTGGTGTGTTCATGGTTGAGCTGAACTTTGAACTAGGAGTTGTAATGTCACGCTTTGGAGCCAACAAGCTTCATGACATTTTAGCTACAAGGAACACATTTTCAGGGACACTGGAAAGTTAATGGGGAAAAGAACAAGGTCTACAATTTAGGCTGAAACCAGGAAGACCTCTGACAGTCAGGAATACTTGATAATTAAATTGCAATTTAAGAGAGGTATAAAAATTGTCACTTCACAGTGATAAGTACACCCACACCAACACGATTTGGTTCACATGGAATATACATATATATGTGGACTACAGCCACAAAGCGGTATAAAAGAACTGCATTCTAACTGATTTTCTTTAACATGGGAAACAGAGTCTTAACAGATGGACTCTCACACGGTCTACACCTGCAATCTACCAAGAGGAAAAGACCAAAAAAAAAAGTTTCTTGAATATTTCCTTGCAACTTATGGTTGTACATCATATAAAATCCATGTCACTGGGCAGAGGTACAGTTTCCCATTTATTGAGGAAAGAATAATTGGTATGAATCATCATCTTACTATTTATTAAGAATGCTAGAAAGATTTCAGACTTTCTACTTGTGTATAGATTTTCTTTCTCTTACTCTCCTTCTTTCTTCCTCCTGTGGTTAACTGTCCCGAACAAGTAATTGGTCTGAAAATGGATTTCTATGGGGGTGGAAGGAGGCTGTCACTCAATTCACACATTATTGTATAGTGAAGACATTTGTGTAACAGTGATTCAAACTGGCAGTGCTTTCGAATGAAAAGTGATGAACAGTAAAGCCAGGTTTCTGTCTTTGAATGGAAAATGAGATAAAATTGTTTTGTCTGCACAGTAACAATTTCAGAGATGGTAATATTGTATTTTGGTTCAAAGAAAAAAAATTGCAACCCCATCCGCTCTTGCAAATACGTGATTAAAAACAAGCACCAGTGTTCCAAAAAGCAAAACTACATTTTAAAATACAATACGAACATTGGTACATTTGAACCATTTATTGACAAATGACAGCTTTCCTGTCAATGCTGATCGTTCAGCATATTTCATTGTACCCAACATTTATAAGTGTTTTTCTAAAATTGCTTATCGAGTTTCAGTCTCAAAAGATTCAGGAAGAACACTCTATAGAAAGTTAACAAATGAGATTTAAGTCTTTAAACATTTTACCTAAACTAATTCAATGCTATTTTGTTGCCATTATCTTTTACCTGATCTGAACAGTTAATTTCTAATCCCTCTACTTCTTACTCCCCCTGCTTCACCTGACTAGTTCTCTCATAAAATAAAGAATGAAGGATTTTTACAGTTCACTTTTTCGTCAAGTTACCAAGAAATCAAGACAAATGATATTCCTTGGTAGTCTGCCAACATCCTGACAAATAGGACCAGGTTTAAGAATTGCAGGAAATCCTTTTGACAGTCCTTTACTAAACTGATAGTTGAAGATATAAAATGCCATTCAGATGGTCTGCTCAAATTACGTGCTCTTTGTAGATTATTACATTATGCAGTTTAGTATATTACTGCTTGGGGCATGTGGGAACCTGACTAGTTGCTCCATAAAGAAATCTTGAAAGTGGTTGCTTGCATTTCCAGAAGGGTTCAGAATGCCAGTTATTGGTGTCTCACATCTGGAAAGCATCTTTGCTGAAAGAACGCTCTGTACAATTGTGATTGAAAAGGACTGTACAGAAAGGTTAGAGAAAGTGTGAAGCAGCTCTGTTTGGCCCTAAAGATTCACTTTGTAAAACTCTACACCTGTCTCTCTATCAGAAATGGAATTGTTTGCAATCATATAGTACTGAAGCTTTTGTTAAGTACGATATAAGTTCCCAATTGTCTGTCCATTTTTCACAGATAAATTGTCATTTGAGAGAATTTGAAACTGCGTAATTTTTCACATTGGAAACGTACATTTCAGTGATCCGCTTCCTTCAGGCTCTTTTAAAGCTTCCCAGGTTGAGACTTGTGGCTGCAATGAGCTCCTACAGATGGGAGCATCTGCTCCCTGTAATTTACCGGACTCTGCACTGAACTTACTACTGTTTCCTGTCTTGATGTAAGTCTTGTCTTAGTTCAAACAGTGACACAATCTCTGACCGTCTGTGCTTTCTTGTCCACTGCAGAGACATGGCTTTTGGTTTGCTTGCTTTGCTTACTTCAGGGGAACATCGGTTAATGCTATGGCGCTAGTTCATTTCCAGATCACAGTGTTCTGATTGGAAGATGTCCATTAAGCATTCAAATCAATCTTACTACAACAAAAAAGGTTCAGAAGAAACGTTCTAGTAGGAAAGTGGATTTCTTTCATGTTTTTAGAAGAGTCTTAAAAAAAAACCAAGTGGTTTTAGGAGAAGTGATCTCTTAAATGGAGATTTCAACATGAACCTAGGTAAGCCCCATGATCCTCATGGACAGGTGGATTGATAGTTCTGGAAGATTCATGAGCCCTATAGAACTCAATGTGTCTTGCGTCTGCTTGAATATGCCTGCAATGAATCTGAAACAGGTATGCCATTGTGCCCCACCTGCCGACCCCATAAGTAGCATGCTATCTTCTATGTTCTTTGCTTGATATAAGTTTTTTTTACAAAAAGTAGCTTTGAAAAACAGTATTAAAGAATAGCTTTTCATGATTAATATTTCTCAAATTTATATACGTATATCCAAATGCACCAGGTTACTTGGAAACAAGATGGCCACATTGAGAGTTCTGAGCTGTTTTAGGATGTTAGCTTCTTTTGGGGGGGAAATTCTGACACAGGTATACAGTCAGAGGTTGTGGCATCTGAACCATTCTCAGCTTTCTTTCGCATTCTGAAATTCAAAATTCAACCCACTTTCCAGTGCATTCTTCTAGAATCAGCATCTTTCTCTCTTTTTTCTTTGTAAAGGTGGGGGACTGAGAAGGATGTTTCAAGGCAGGTATAAGAAATATATTTGGAAAGCACATAGGAAAGAGGGGTTATTCTGTAATGGAAATCAGTTCGATGTGGTGCCATTGACTTTCAGAAATGAAGGGTGTGGAATATGAATTCTTCCAGTCTGGAAACCCATGGTTTGTTATGAGCCAAGAATAACTCCCCCTCCCTTCAGAGCTTAGGTCCTGCTCCTAATACATGCATTGCTGCTGCCAGCTAAACCCCCTCAGTCAGTTTCCACCTTTCTCAGGCAAGAGTAAGGGTGTGAAAAACATCTCAGCCTCTGTTTCACTTTGTTTGTCTAAATCTCAGCTGCACTTTCCATCCCAATTAGGCTGTGAGATGTTGCCCTCCCAACCCAGCATAGAAATTCATACACATCTTCAGTACATAGTTTTCCTAATGTCAACTGCCTTGCATGTACATTTTAAGGGTACATTTGTGAGCCTATATTTCCCTCTGCCTAACAGAACTGGCATATCTGAGTGACTTGGTGTGCCTGGTTGTAGAGGCAGGAACTGGGAGTTCAAAGCCCCAGTGTGCCTCCCAGGAGAGGGAGGCACACTGCTGAGATCACCCAGAGCGTGTCTGCCTGTGACCTCTGTGACCTTGGACAAGCTGCACAATCCCGGGACACCACCAGAAGGAAGGATAGATAAAGCACCCCATGGTACTTTATACCTAGAAATCTCTGGGTGGGTTGCCGTAAGTCAGAACCAACTTGGCAACACATAATATTTACAATTAATGATAGGTCATTAGGTGGTAGAAAGGCAGCTGTCACAGGCTGCAAATTTTTAATGTCATGAAACGGCAGAAAATTCTTTGTTATTTAGTCATGTGTATGTGTGTGTTTTAACTCCTAGGGAGGGGGAGAGAAGAGATATTTTCTGCCCCAGATAACAAAATAACTTGACAGCCCCAGGGAACTTTGCATGTTGATATGTTTTAGTGGGGTGGGGGATGCCATTTGCTGATCCATGTCAATTAGCAAACTATTTGAGGCTGGTCATGAGCTCCAGCTTAATAAAGACCTCTTTTTAATGGTCACCAATATGAGCTTGGAAGGTTCTGTTCCTACCAGTAAGACCAGGGTGAAGATTCAAAATACTGACCAATAAAACTTGTCAATGCTTACAGTTTCTGCATAGATCAGTGTGTTTTCTAGCACCGTACAGTGTAACACGTTTATGGGGTGGCATTGGCAGCTAGCTACATGAGGGCACAAGTTAAAACAAAGTCTTATTTTTAAAGACAAACAAGTTGTATTTGGCATCAGTTTCATGGAGTGCAACCCAGTTCATCAGATGCAAGCATATGAAATATAGGACAAAATCCGATTTCTTTGGTACGCTTGCAAAATAGCAAATGGCATAGTTTGCAGTGGTTTCTTGCCACTAATTTACACATCTGTGCTTGGATTTTTAGGCATGGTCCAGCCTGATAGGTTTGTGCCCACCTGAAAATCCAAGCAGGACTCATTAATTGCCAGTGAGAAGTTGCTACGAGGTACGCAGTTTGCTTTCTACAGGCATAATTATGTAACAAGAAGGAGCCCCAGTGTGGTGGAGTGCAATGGTTTTCATCCTTGTGTAACCCAAGTGTTCTCAGACGGCAATTCCAAGAAACCCTGGCCAGCACAGTTAGTGGTGAAGGCTTCTGGAAATTACAGTCCAAGAACACCTGGATTACCCAAGGTTGAGAAATGCTGGTGTAGTGGATAGTGTGATGGACTAAGGCTCAGGATACCGGGATTTGAATTCCTGCTCAGCCATGGAAACTCACTAGAGGTATGGAATGGGTAAAGCTATTCTTCAAATAAGATTTTGGCTATTAAAGGTATCACAGTACTATTGCTAGTAGAGATTGTTTTTTTTGGATCAAGGGCCTCCGCAGTGATCTTGAAAGCCAGTGAGACTCATGTGGGGAGACAAGGTCCTTCAGATACCTAAGCTGTGTAAGGTCTCATAACCAGTACCTTGAACTGGGCCTGGAAATGAATCACCAACCAGTGAAGCTGTTGTAAGTGGGGAGTTATATACTGCCTATAAACAGATCCAGTCAGCAGTAAGTATAATTGAAACCGAATGTATAATCCAGAAGCTGTCATTGTTCCAGTTCTAAAGCTGTAGCATACAAGCTGTGTGCCAATTCCACCCAACCGAAGCTTGTCAGGAATTCTGAAAATGCTGGGTTTTAGATTCTGGAATTCTAAAACAAGCTTCTAGCCCTAACTATGTGAGACCTACAGTATATAGAAAGATGATACTAGGATACAGTCCTAGAAAGCACAGAATATTCCATTCATTTATTACTTTCTTCACTGCAGTTCTTTTTTTAAGGGCAACTTTCTCATCTTTGAAACAGAATGAAGAGGAAGACACACACTCCCTTTTTATGTGTGTTGACTAGGATATATTGAGCAGCAAGATTAAGTTGAAAAAAACTATATCCAGCCTTCCTTGAAAGCTGAAGAGTTTTGCAAATGATCCCCAGGTGTTCCACAAAGTTAAACACCAGGAAGATCTTAATATCCCAAAGCCATTTACCTAATTTCCCCAGAGAATGTGAACATGGCGTCATGAACATAAAGCTCTTCAATATTTATGATGCACATTCTCCTTGTATTTCAGAGCTCTGGGATTTGAACAGAACATCCGTCTTTCATAGCCCGTCTGGATACCTTGGTCTTCATGTAATGCTTCTGGATGAGTATCAAGATCGACTCTTTGTGGGAGGAAAGAACCTGGTCTATTCACTCAGCTTAGACCGAGTCAGTGAAAATTACAGAGAGGTAGAGTAACTCCTTGCATACTGTACAGTAATTACAAGAAATTCTTCACAGCAGTTTTCTTCCCCAGAGAGGGAAGAAGACTTTATTACAAAATGTTTAGAAATTGAATACAAGGGATACAATCCTCTGGGAGCATAAGCGGAGCAAACTTGTTCCAAAATGTCCATTTTAATGGGGGTCTGTGCAGGTCAAATTCTTTGTAGATCATGTTCATAGTTTTTATCTTGAATTCAAACATAATGCAGAACCATAATAACTGAAAGATATACGTATGCTTTTTAAAATTTTCCTCTCATTTTTCTTTTGTATTTGATGTCACGTAGAGCATTTAAAGTTTTGTATGGATTCCTTTGGTTCTGCTTTTCTTTATCACAGATGAATGCAGCTTATGTTATCCTGGTTTGAGGAAGAAACTGTTGTTTCATGTTGGCGGTAGGATTGCTTTGACCCATTACCTCTCCTGTAGAACCCTGTGCTATGCAACAACAGTAAAGACCTTCTGCACTAACCTGTGTGTAGATGTAAATGTAGACATCACATCTGATGGCATCATTCTGTCCTGTGGGAAACAGAACTTTTACTGGTGTCTCTACCTATGTCTTTTAGTCTGGGAAATGGCAACTTGTGTGGGGAGTGCTTTACATATTTAGTGAAAATTTTAATTTTCTAAAAAAGGAAGAGTTGCGTAATGTGAAGCTCTTAAAGAGATTGTTGGATTGCCACTTCCATCAGCCCTTCCCAACGTAGCCAATTGTGAGTGATGAATGGGAATTATGGTCCACCAACATCCAAACATGGTCTACTTTACCTGCATCGACTTTGTTCAAAAAACTGTGCAACATCTTTGAAGAAACATTTTTAAAGTACTGAATTATTGTATGGCTTCAAGACCAGCAAGCAGCTTTTATAAATACTCAAGAGGGATAGCTATAATTTTCTCTCTTTAGGAGAGTAATTCCTGTAGGAAGTTATCTATAGAGTTTCCACAGAGGGCAGTGGCAAAAGCACGTAGTAGGTTTATTGTAAAATATTCTTTGAATGTGGTTATATCCTGGATCACAAGAGAATGGACAGGCATTGGACAAGTAATCTTTTTTTTTCTGTTATTAATATGAAATCTGCAGCATATAAGATAACAAATGGAGTATACAGTGCCTGTTCCTACAAGGAATTTCATTTCATTTGAACAGATGCATAAGTGTTCTCTCACTTTGTACCCACTGAATACCTCATGATTTTGTTTGGGGAATTCAATACAAAATCAATGGTAAGTATTTGCAAAGTGACAGATTTTACTTTCTTGGGCTCCATGATCACTGCAGATGGTGACAGCAGCCACTAAAGTAAAAGACGCCTGCTTCTTGGGAGGAAAGCGATGACAAACCTAGACAATATCTTAAAAAGCAGAGACATCACCTTGCCGACAAAGGTCCGCATAGTTAAAGCTATGGTTTTTAGAGTAGCGATGTATGGAAGTGAGAGCTGGACCATAAAGAAGACTGACCGCCGAAGAATTGATGCTTTTGAATTGTGGGGCTGGAGGAGACTCTTGAGAGTCCCCTGGACTGCAAGGAGAACAAACCTATCCATTCGGAAGGAAATCAACCCTGAGTGCTCACTGGAAGGACAGATCCTGAAGCTGAGGCTCCAATACTTTGGCCATCTCATGAGAAAAGAAGACTCCCTGGAAAAGACCCTGATGTTGGGAAAGAGTGAAGGCAAGAGGAGAAGGGGACGACAGAGGATGAGATGGTTGGACAGTGTCATGGAAGCTACCAACATGAATTTGACCCAACTCCGGGAGGCAGTGGAAGACAGGAGGGCCTGGCGTGCTCTGGTCCATGGGGTCACGAAGAGTCAGACATGACTTAACGACTAAACAACAAGTATTTGCAAAACATGACACAAAGGTTACTCAAAGGTGTGGCTAAGAATACGTGCAGAAAATCATCCATACTTTATAGTCTCTCTGCCTCCCTGACCTACTATGAAGTTTAGCTTTTTTTTTTTTGATAAGACAGAATTGGAGATGCCCTTTGTAAGGTTGGTTTTCTCGACAAATACATTAATGAGCCTGTGGATGAGTGAAGAATTGTTGAACATTAAAAAAAATTTCTTGATATTCTTGTTTTGGTACCTAGATTTTTCTTCAACTGATGACTTTTTCCACATGTAAAAATTTGTAAGTTTATAATCAACACAGATTAGTGCTTTAATCCTGTTTTACTAAAATTGTGTTGTGGTGTACTATGAATTACCAAGGGTTGACATCAAAGCCTCTTGCCTTTGTTTAGTCATAGGAAGTTGCATATTTATTTGTGATATTTATTTGAAACTGGTGAGAATAAACATTGTATGATTTTCAGGTGACAGAACTCTTTAGAAACACTGTCAAGGATTATTTCTTGAACAATTTCTAAAAAACTGATGCTTTAATTTTAAAGAATGATGTAAAATGAATGCCACCTGGTGGCCTCTAGTTGCCATTACTGGACATTCACAGATGAAAGAATGTCAGTGTTAAGATGATTGAATCAAAAGGAGTTGAAAGGAGTTGGACTAAGATTTGCCTTGAACTGTGATGGGTAAAGAAATGCTATGCAGATGAGCTACATACTTTCTCTGAGGTCCATAGCCTGTGGATCACACTGAAAGTGAAATCATCATCATCACCCCCAAAATGGCACCTGTTCATTCTTAAAAGTGGTATTCATTGTTGTCATGTCAACAAGAGTTGTGCTCTGGAATTCCTGGATACAACCTGTACATATGACATGGAAAAATGGTGTTTTATTTGCTCCATTTTGCCCTGCAAATTCTTTAGTACAGTGCGGCAGCAAGCAGAGCTTGTGTCATAATTCCTGTTCCAGAATAGTGTACAAGGTGGGATATTGTGAACCAGTTCTTTCTGTCCAGCTCCTACTTCACAATGGATAATGGGGGTATTGATACAGGAACACTGATGGCTGCCGATAGCATTGTTATGACTCAAAGTAACAATAAATAAAGGGGTTGCCTTTTTCAAGGATGCTGCTGTATTCTGAGACATGTATGTGGTTTAGAAATATTTATATCTTTGAAACAGAATCTATTGCAATGTGGTAGATTCTGTGCCCATTCCAAAAATAGGTTGAGGTCCCCACTAATAATGCCTATAACAAAACCCCAGAATGCAAAAGAAAAGGGTGTTAAATTCTTTCTTTTCTCAAAAAGAAAAAGGTGTCGAGTTATTTCTATACTTCTACTGTTTCCCATTTTACTGTCCGTTCTGAATACCCTCCATCCACAAAAACCACATATGAAGAAATGTATAGGACAGATCCCTGCCCCCATCCCATGAGACGTGAGAGTTGTGCTGGAATCCTCTTCAGGCACCATCCTTTATTGCAGTTTTATCCAACCTACTGGCCTCCAGATGTGTTGGAGTAAGGTTTCCACCATTGTCAGCCAGCATGGCCATTGGCCATGTTGACTGAGGAGAATTGTAAACCAGCACATCTGGAGGGCACGAGGCAGAGAGAACACTGTCTGAGAGGGTAACAAGAAAACTAAATGTGCAGCTGGATTCTGCAGAGTTCTGCAGGAAGATACACTGCAGATGTTGTATTTGTGGTGAAATAAAATGCTGCCGTGTGCTGGATTTTCGCTTACTTCTCAAAGGTTTCACTTAGGACTGTGCACAAGTTAAAGAATATGCCATTTATTGGACATAGTCTTCATGGATTTCTTGCTTTAATCTAGACTACTTGTTCCGTTTACTGCAGTCTCTGCACTTCTGCCTTTTTGAGACAGTGCTAGACAAATAAACTAATTGAATAGAGTAATAAACAAAAATGACCATATTTTACTAGGGAAGAAAGGCCATCCTTAATATTTTCTACTTCATTCTCTATTGCAGTCAAAAGCCAAACTAAAATAACTCAAAAGAAAAGAAAAACAGTCAAGATGTAATCTGAAGTATCATTTCTCTCATTTCTCCATTCCCTTTAAAAATGGCATAATTGGGAGTTATTTTGTCAGTTTTTGGGGAGACTAAACTTATTTGTCACCATGCATTTTCTGAGATTTTTAACCACCTTGACAAACTTTTCAAAAGAAAGAAGGCTGGAAAAACAACCAGTTATCTTAGCCTGTTCTAATGGTAATAAAGGCCCTTAGTGTATTTGTGCAGGGAAATAATTCACTACAGTTTCCCTAGCTACTAACTGATGTTTCCAGAACTAACAGAGAAATGTTATAATTTCTGCAATGATGGCACAGATTTCATAAACCTCTTTTTATCTTAAGCTGTGTAAAATAAGGTTGGTTTTGGATTTGATTGCTATGTTGTTTAGATTTCTCCAACAGAGACTGTGAAGTTGGTTTTCACTCAGGAAGCTTGCCTTCAACCTGACACAAGGGCCTCCTTTATAAATATATTTAAACAACAACAACAAAAGTATTGGCCTCAGAGATGCACTCTTTCTGTCGTTAGACCAGTAATATCTAAGAAAATTCTACAGGAAGGAACATATTAGGCATCTCCAGGGATGTAGCAATAAAACAAGTGGGCAGATATAAAATGCACTTGATGTTTATGAGGCAGCAATAATTTGAAAATAACTCAATTGGCAAAGAATGTGAAGTGGTCACTCTCTCCGGACCCTGTACTTTACAGCTATTTCTCCTGTTCCTCAAAGTTCACATAGTTCAAGCCACAAACTGAAAATAAATTGTTAAAGCAGATCAGCACTCATGTAGATTATCGCTTGGTTGTGTGTGAGAGTATGTGTTTTTTACTACATGTACAGAAAAGGCCTACTATAGTCCCCAGCTGCTACCTTCAAATTTCATTTTTCTCTGTGTCCCACTTGTAGCTCACTCACCCTCAGAGGACCTTAGGTAGGGCTTATTCAGACTTGCAGAGAAACCTATTTCCCACAGTTACCCAAATAATAATAACAATAACCATGTGCCATCAAATCAATTCTGACTTAAGGCAAACCTTTTTAGGGTTTTCCAGGTAGAGAGTACTCAGATGTGGTTGCCTGCAATACACTAAACACTTCTTCCCTATACAGTTATAGCTTTTCATGAAGGTTCATACAGGATCTAATGCTCACAGTATATTATATTACAATTCTTATACCTATATTTCATTTTTATGGCCAATGTGATCCCCTAGTTAGTGGCTTCACTTTCAAATTAGGGTGGTTTAGTGGCAGAAAAAATGTGCCTTCCAGAAAAGAGCATACAGGGACTTCAAATAAAAAGGGGCCCTTTTATAATGACTCCAACCCTGCCCAAATTCAGTAGTGGCTGGACAGGTGCAAATCCTCATCCGTTTAATCCTTGCATGCAAGGAGAAGGGACAGCAAAATTATTCTCCGCATCTCAAAAAAGGGTGAGGTATTCTGTGTTGAATGAATTTTATCAGTGCAGGTGATGTAAAAGTACACAAACCCTACAAATAATGTAAACTGTGTGAAATAAGGATGGGTATTGCTCTGCTATGTGGATTTTTAAGAAGCTGAAGCATTCCACAGGTTGTTTGCATCTTTTAAAACAATCTGCCAGTCATTCTGTGCTTGCTATGAGTGCCTGGGCTTTGCTTTTCAAAGGAAAAGGATACCAACTTTGTGCATACAGCCTGAAAAACCCATAACAACCATTTGTGGATATTCCTTATGTTGCTAGTGTAATGGCAGGGTGCAGGCTACAGAGGCTGGGGAGATTCTGTTGCAGAGTTTTGAATTTTGGTTAAATTCTTCTAGCCATACAGCAGAAGTGCAGGGATTCACAGAGCAAAATAGGCACAGGTTCCCCAGAGTCCACCCCTTTTTCTCAAAAACTGGCACTTAGAGTCTCACAAACTCGCTCTGAGACATTAGTAGTAGAAAGAACAAAAAAAGTTCCATTTACTTACAGAGAACAGCAAACTAGCAATATGAGTGCCTTGCAGCAATTACCTCAAAAGATTCACTACTTTCAACATACAAAGAAGAGGGAGATAGAGCCAGAGCAGAGAGGCAGGGCTCTCTTTGGATACAGAGGCAGGGAAGAAATGATTGGTTAGTGCTTGATAGATTGACAGTCACCCCAGCCAGAAAGGTCCCTCCCAGCCAAACCTATTAAAGGCTGCATGCGAGGTTGCAAAAACTCCAACAGATCCAGCACAGCCTTCCATCCCAGAAAATTGCTTACCACTGATTTAAAGGAAATAGTTGATTTGTGCATGTTTCTTTTCCTACATTTTCTCACAGGTGTGCTTTATAAAAGGGCTATACATTTACCTGGTTGTAATATTTTACCACTTAGCCTCATCATCTCCAACAATGGCTGAAGTGAGAGTAAAAAGAGAAGTAGGGAAAAGGCCTTTGCAGAGATGGGGAAATTTACCTTTTTGAGATATATAAGAAGTAACATTTCCCATTTTGGGGCAAAGTGTCAATTTTGTCCACATGAAAAAAGGAGTGTGACTGTGGGTCTGCCCGTAATATACTGGGATGGCATCCAACCCCATTTGGAACACTAAACTCTGGTGTATTTTCCAAAGACATGTTTTAAAGCTGCCTTGTGCCATTCTTTCTGTTTAGCCCTGAAAGCATACATTGCTTACATTCTTGGTGTGTTCTTCAAGGTGAGATGAATAGGCCAAATACAGAAGAATTGCTGCTGATGAAATTTACAAAATGTTTCAGATAACAACAACTCATGGACATGACAGCTCTTGAATAATTCTATCCAAAGCAAAGGTCATGCACATAGGTCACTGAAGTTTGCACTAGCCTAATGCTATTACAGCTCAAAACATTCTTGAGAAATCATTGAGCGGGAATAACTGCCAGCTTGCCGAAAGGTTCTCCTCCTGGCAGGCACCCAATGCCCAGTCAAGAATGTAGTCATCATTAGGAATTCTCAAACTGTATATAACACCAAAGGGGAAAAAAACCACATGGAGGGCTAAAGGCCACCATTTAAAATCAATTAGTTCCTGGCTTCATGCGCAGCCCAAGCACAGCTTACATTATCTGGGTGGAAAAATATTCAGCAATTCAACACTTGCAATCAAGATGAGGGAATGGATTGTGAAAAGGACCATAAATTCCCTTCTCCGCTGTGTGTGTGCATACATGCAAAAGAATGTTGGCCAAACTGCTTTCTTCAGGAGGAAAACAGATTTCTCCATAGCAAAAGCTATTTGTTGGCTTGGTGTCCTGCTGGTGAGAAGCTGTGAGTTTTCAAGAAGTTGTGCTCCGTTGTGCTTCTCAGATAGGAACTGCTTAAAAGACAGAAAGGAGAGAGATTGGTAGAGGTTAGGAATGAGTGAGAATTTCAGCTCAGCTTTTTTTCCCTCCACCATAATGAATTATATTTCACAAGCTTTGAATCAACAAGAGTGTGAAATTGACAGCTTTGATCATCCCAAGTGTAGATGTTGGTCAGAATTGGTTATGGCTTAGCTAGAGTCTTCCTTGTTCTACTACAGAACGAAAGCACTTATTTGATCAATTTAAGAAGATCAGGTTATTTATTTATTTTACTTAACCTTTTCACAGTACTTACATCCTGTAGAACTAATAAGCACGAGACTGTCAATGCCACCTGATATAACCAAAAAGGCCCCTCTTTTGTTCACCTGTTTATTACTAAACTCGGTAAGCAGGGGAATGTAGAGAACAGCTTCCTGGGACAATCCCAGCACAAGGGCAGGTCTCCTCATATGCAGTGCTGGACAAGCTGACACTATTATATTTAAGCATGTGTTTTCAGAATTAAAAGTCCAATGTGTGAAATTTCTGTGGCATTGTGAACTTTCTATGTGTGTCTAAATTTTTATCTATGTGCATCACCAAAGTTCATCCTTTTCAGATGGGCTGTTATCACACTATGGGCTTTGTTTACAACAGTAGATTGATTTCCAATAACAATAGTTTCCACCAGACACAGAGCACATAATCACATGAAACTGGATAAGGATGGGAGGACATCCTGCCCCAGTCCTATATGCAGCACCTCACAGTCCTCCATCTTAAAAATACATCACATAAGCTCAGCAAGTGGCTACACACACAACAAAACATTATCTTTTCTCCACCCTTGTCCAGGCTTCTCAGCACTAAGCTAATACTTCTGTTTACTAACATGATATAACTTTTAAATGTCTAATACTGAAGAGGGGATGTCAGCCAGAAGTTAATTAGCTGGAGAACAAATGCCTGTGAACCCACAAGTGAGAAATATTGAACAAGGCATTAACACAAATCAACAAGAATCTTTCTTCATGTGTGACTGGGTTAGTCTAGGGCTTCAGATCCACATTTTGAAACTGAATGGTAGCTTTGGCAAAATGTAAGCAGAAGTTTAAAGCAAAACTATTCCCCATATTTGCATTGCAAATGAGACATTTTTCATTTCCTCCAGTAAGGGTAGGGGTAATGAGTAACCAGCATCTGAATATGTGCCATTGTGGCAGAGAAAATCTGCTTCTTCAGGCCAGTTTGCAGACTGCACAGAGATGGAAAATATAAAATGACTTCATAATCAGTCTTGACTTTAATTACAAAAATTACAGAAATTAGGACTTCTTATACATTCAAGAATTAGAAATGATAGGTTACAGGGGGACAGGAGCTAATCACATTCAGAAACAAGTGCATTTATGACATGGTTATATGTTGCAGTTAAAAAAAAAAGTGGGTCTAAAACAGAGATTTGAATAGTTGAAAAATCAAGTGTTGAAATGCCAGCCTCTATTCCATTAACCAGAAGTTAATGAGCTTCTGTGTATGTCTTCGTTCTTACAAGGCCATCAAATAATCTTTATTTCTTCTTATGGATTTTTCTCCTTTCAGCCTGTTCAGTTGACAACATAAACTTTATCAGGCACATGTATCCTCACAATTTGTTTTGTACCTGTGACATTCCACTGATTCTAATATTGCATTGCCAGAAAAAACAAAAGGAGCTCTCGCCTAGGGTCCAGTCAAAAAGTTATGGTTGGATTAGCATCTGGGGGAAATTACCTATTGTTTGTATATCAATATCAATATAGCTCTATCTGTAATTTAAACTTATTTAAAGGCAGCCTGTAAGAGTATACCCTTTATCTAGACAACTAACTGCGTATTATTGTCTTGCAGATTCATTGGCCGAGTACAACCGTGCAAGTGGAAGAATGTACAATCAAAGGACGATATGCTGTATGTATTCTCTAGCAAATGTCTTTATTTTTCCTTCACTTTGGCAAGAGAGTGTTCCTGAGGGTGAAGAGAATGTTCTTCCATCATCTCTGGAAAGAGACTTGCAAAATCATTTGGCAATGAAGAACTCAACCAGAACCATGAAGGGGCAAAAATCACACTTTTTTTTTTAAGTTGGCTGGATAGTTCAGTCGTTTAGTCATCTGGCTGCAGAGCCAGAGGCTGAAAGTCTGATTCCCTAATGTGCCTCCTGTTAGAGCTATTCAGTTGACCTTGGGTAAACTGCACAGTTCCAGGCTGCCCCCAGAAGAAGGGAATGTTAAACCACTTCTGAATATTCTCTACCTTGAAAACCCTGAAAAAGGTCACCATACGTCAGAAGAGACTTGATGGCACATGATGATGATGATTAAAAAGAAAGTACCATCGTCCCTTCACACACACACACACACACACAAACACCAAACAGCCCCACCTCCTTAGTAAGAATAGGAAGAAATCCAATGTTTGTGTATTGTAAGCCTCAGAGAGAGGCTTACAGTATGTTTCATAGGATATACCATGTATATGTTTTTAAAATATATTTGAAAAATGGTACCATTGGAAAATATGCACAAATGTTCTTCTATTGATGGAGGAAAGGTGTACATTAGGAAAAATGCATTAATCATGGAAACTCCACAAAGAAAATGCCTATCAATTTCCATGTTGGAGGAGAAACCAAGGTCTTAAAATCCAATATGAGCAAAATGTAGAATACAGAGGGATTCCAGAGAAGCACAATGAATGAAATAGAATTTTTGGATCCCTGCTGCATATTGGGTTCTGGCTGCATTTGCCAGAAGAGATACATGTTTTAACTTGAGGAATGAGGGAGAAAACAAAAAATAAAAAATGAAACTTGGCTTCTTGAGACATTCTTACCTCCTTAGTGCCAGGCTACATTTTATGGATCATAATGACAAGTAATGTTTCAGTGTAAGACGTAATTCTGAATATGTGCAGAGTGCCTATATCACATGGCTGCAGGCTCATTATATCCTTCACTGCTAGAGAGTCATTCCTTCCCTTTCCCATGATCGCCTATTGAATAAATGGGCTCAGGTATCTAGAATAAAGTGATTTCAAGACAGGTTTCAGCCACAGATCTTTTATATTGTTGCTGCACAGGTGTGCAACAATAGATATTGTGTGACAGCCTAATTTCGAATTCATAAACCAACTCAAAAATTAGGGGTGCCCCAAACAAAAACTTACAATTTTGAAACTGGACCTCAGATAGCACCAGATGTGTCACAGATGTAGAAGACAGTCTGCTCTTGCTCTTTGCCAAACTTGGGGATGTTAAGCAAACAGTTTTTGAGTTATGATGTTTTTTTAAAAAGTAACACTATTTAGCCCCTGTCCAGACCTTCTGTGTCTGCAGATTTAAAACAAATCAAATACATTAAAAATACCAAACTTGCTTATCTTGAAAGAAAATGGTTAGTTCCAGCCCCCCTTTTTTTTAATTTGAAAGGAATTCAGGCATCCATGGCTCTAATCCTGACTTTGAAAATAGCAATTTATGTCAGAAGTCTGAGTTTCTGGGCTTTTTTACAAACATCAACATTCTAAACATTCTTTTTTTAAAAAAATTCTATTTTATTATTATTCATACATACAAACATAAAACAACAAAGTAAAACACAACAAAAACAACAACAAAAGAAAAACAAAACATCCATACTACATATATAGATCAGAGATTTCGCCATCGTCTAGGTCATCTAATATCAACGGGTTCTTGCAAGTACTAATTTGCTACAATAATTTCTTCCCCTAAGTTCCTGTCTCTATCTGGACCCAATTATACATCATCTTCCAGCTTTCCTTTACAAAGTATCTTGGTTGATCTCGTATTGCCCCTGAAAGCATATCTAGTTCTGCAATATCCAGTAGCTTCTTTAGTAGTTCCTCCATCGTTGGTATTTCTCCATTCTTCCATTTTTGGGCCCAGAGTAACCTAGCTGCTGTGTATATATACAGTAGATTATATTTTATTCTATTTTTTATCAATGATCTCTGGCATTATATTCAATAAAAACATTTCAGGTTTAAAGCTTAGTTTTTGCTGGACAATTTCTTGTGACATTTCCCAAACCTGTAACCAATTTTTTTTTCTTTTTCACATGACCACCATACATGATAGTAAGTCCCTGGATTTTCTTTTACATTTCTAACATGCATTACTGATCCCTTCTGAGATTTTTGCCAATCTTACCGGAGTGAAATGCCATCTATAAAACATTTTAAGGATATTTTCTCTAAGATTAACTGCTGTAATCAATTTATAATTATCTTTCCACATTTTCATCCAGTCATCTATATCAATGTTATAACCAATGTTTTGTGCCCATTTGACCATCACCTCCTTCACCCTCTCATCTTCCAGGTCATACTCTAATAGATATGTATACATTTTTGTAATTATTTCTATAATGTCTATTATTAATCTTATATTTGACATATGTTTGTGTTTGGGGATGAAGCCTGTTTGATCCTTGTGTATCATTTCAGTAAGTACCTTCTTTAATCTAGTTGCCCAGATGGTCGCATATATCTTATAATCAACATTCAAAAGAGAAATTGGTCTGTAATTCTTAATTTGTTTCCTTTCCATCCCTGCTTTATGTATTAGGGAGATATGAACTTCTTTCCATATCCAGGATTTCCCCTCTACTTTCATTGTAATCCACTAACTTTTTAAAATGTGGGGTTATGGTTTCTTCCAATGCTTTATATAATATTCAGCCGGGAGACCATCTGGTCCAGGGGCCTTACCATTTTTTCTGTTTTTTCCATGCCTCCACAATTTTGCTTGTCGTGATTGATTTATTTAGATTTTCTAATTGTTGGGGGCTAAACCTCCAATTAGGGAGTTTAGCCAGATAATTCCATTGTTGCGTCTTCTCAATTTCTTTCTTTTTGTAGAGGTTGATATAAAAAAATTTGTATTATTTTTTGAATTTCTTTTTGTTTGTATGTTTCCTTCCCTTCCTTATCCACTATTGTATTAATCATTGTGCTTTCTCTTTCTTTTTAAATTCTATATGCTAACCATCTTCCTGGTTTATTAGCATTCTCAAAAGAAAAATTGCCTTGCAAATTTGTTGGGGTTTTTTTTTTGTTTGTTTTTTTGCCATCTCTTCCTGTTCCAATAGATTAATTTTATGTTGTAATAGGTTAATTTTATTTTTTAGGTACTTTACTGTAGGGTTTTTTTTTTTCCAGTTCTGTTTCTTCTTTCTTCAGAGATGTTATTAATATTTGATATTGTTTAATTCTTTCTCTTCTCTTTTGTGCATTAAAATCTATCGCCAGGCCCCAAAAGTATGCTTTCGCTGCATCCCATATGATTGACATTTCAGCATCTTGGGGTTTATTAATTTGAAAGAAAAATTCTAATTCTTTTTTTATTTTGATCAAAAAGGTTTCATCCCTCAGTAAGTAATTGTTAAGTCTCCATCCTCCTCTTCTTTAAGGTTGTCCTACAGTCATCATTATTGGGTTATGGTCTGCATATGTAGGAAGGGACGTGGTGGCGCTGCGGGTTAAACCGCAGAAGCCTCTGTGCTGTAAGATCTATAGATCTGCAGCTGTAAGATCGAATCCACGCGACGGAGTGAGCGCCCGTCACTTGTCCCAGCTCCCGCCAACCTAGTGGTTCGAAAGCATGCAAATGCGAGTAGATAAATAGGGACCACCTTGGTGGGAAGGTAACAGCGTTTCGTGCCTAAGTCGCACTGGCCATGTGACCACGGAAGATTGTCTTCGGACAAAACGCTGGCTCTATGGCTTAGAAACGGGGATGAGCACCGCCCCCTAGAGTCGAACACGACTGGACAAATTGTCAAGGGGAACCTTTACCTGCATATGTATTTGGTAATATTTCAATTTCTTCCACTTGGTGTGTCATTTCCGCTGAGATCCAACAATTATCTATTCTTGACCATGAATTATGTCTGTTTGAATAAAATGTATAAATCTCTTTTCTGAGGGTACTTAGTTCTCCAAATATCAATTAGATTAAGTTTTTGTGCCATTTCTAAAAAAAAACTTGGGGATCATATTTCTCCTTTTTTCCCTTCCCTTTCCACCCATCATCGAGGTATCTTTTTGCTTGTCAGTGATTGCATTGAAACCCCCCTAATGTGTATTTTCTTTTCATGTGTTCGAATCAACTGCTTCCCCAATTGTTCAAATAATCTTTCTTACACCTTATTCGGTGCATAAATATTCACCAGCAGGATTTCTTCTCCATCTTTATGTACCTCCACGATTAATATTCTTCCATCTGTTGAGGCATACACTAATTTCGGTTCTAATTCCTTTTTTATATATATTGCTACCCCTTTTTTCCTTTGTTGATCAGAGGCTATAAAGACTTTGCCCAATTTAGAATTTTCTAACAAATTTTTATCTGCTTCCTTGATATGAGTCTCTTGGCTTTGAAAAGTTTATTAAATATTATTTTCCTCTTCTGGGATGAATTCAGCCCTTTAAAGTTCACTGAAAGTATTTTGATTTGTTTAGACATCTGCTCGGCTTTTACTACCAGTTTTCTCTTTGGCTTTCTCCATGCCTGTAGTTCTTCTCGGTGAGGGTGGAGTTCTTTGTCTTTTACGTTCTGCTTCTTCTGGTTCCTCTTCTGATTCCCCATTGGAGAACTGTAGATCTTCTTCTGTCAGCTTCAGTTCATATTTCATTTCTTCCATGAAGTTCCTGGCCTTCATTTTACTATTTAGATTAAATCTTTTTGATTCCCAATTTAAGAATATTCCTTCCAGTATTAGCCATGTAAATGGGATTATCCTGTCTATCAATTTTTTAGAAAGGAAGGAGTATTCTTGTCATTTTTTCTGCATGCTCCAAGGCACCTGTTTCAGAATATTAATCTTGGTCCCTCTAATTGTCAGCTCCTTTTCTCTATTGACTTTCAGTATTTTCTCTTTCACCGATCTTCTTAGGAATTTTACATAAATTTACTTTGGCAATTTGTTTTTCCTTGTAAAGGTATTTCCCACGATGAAAGTTCTCTCTATTGATTGTTGCAGCTCTTCCTGGGTTAACCCTATTTGTGGGGCTAGTTCTTCCGATATTAATCTCTCTAGATCTTCTGATTCCTGTTCTTCCACATTTTGTGGATCTTGGCTCATTAGCTTGGTTAGATTCGATGCTTGACTAGGGGAGTCATCTTCTTCTGTCAGCTTCAGTTCATATTTCATTTCTTCCATGAAGTTCCTGGCCTTCATTTTACTATTTAGATTAAATCTTTTTGATTCCCAATTTAAGAATATTCCTTCCAGTATTAGCCATGTAAATGGGATTATCCTGTCTATCAATTTTTTAGAAAGGAAGGAGTATTCTTGTCATTTTTTCTGCATGCTCCAAGGCACCTGTTTCAGAATATTAATCTTGGTCCCTCTAATTGTCAGCTCCTTTTCTCTATTGACTTTCAGTATTTTCTCTTTCACCGATCTTCTTAGGAATTTTACATAAATTTACTTTGGCAATTTGTTTTTCCTTGTAAAGGTATTTCCCACGATGAAAGTTCTCTCTATTGATTGTTGCAGCTCTTCCTGGGTTAACCCTATTTGTGGGGCTAGTTCTTCCGATATTAATCTCTCTAGATCTTCTGATTCCTGTTCTTCCACATTTTGTGGATCTTGGCTCATTAGCTTGGTTAGATTCGATGCTTGACTAGGGGAGTCATCTTTTTTAGTTCTTGAAGCCATCTTTACCTATTTTTCCCAATTTATGGAGAAAAAATATAGGTTATTATACAATTCCCCCACAATCACTTTCAACCTCTCAATTTAACACATTTTACATCTATATTCATTTAGAATAAATATCACCTCTTAGCATAGTTCATTAGCTAGTCCTCCCTCAATTTTAATTATTACGACCAAGAATATAAATCCTGAAGTTTGTCCTGTCCCAACTTGACCACCAAAGAGCAGCAGAGCATCCAAAGTCAAAACATGTTAAGGGAAAAGAAACCAGATTCTTTGCGCCCTGTGAACTGGCTTTTTTGCCCAAGGTTCTCCAGGGTACCTTTCAGAATAATCTGTCTGTTGATTAAAAAGCAGAACATAAAAGGTAGTGTCTGGTTAAAGGGGTGAAAAGGACAAGATGAACCCAGTTCCTCACACCTTGTGAATCAACCAGAGTTGCCTATATCTTCTCTACTCCTCCTTATAATCCAGAATCCTTATAATCCCCTCCTTCTTCCCCCTCTGCCAATGTTACAACTGAGTTGTTACAAATAAATTCTTTGATCCTTTCGTATCATTTCACAATGCCTGGCCAGCTCCTTTCAAGTCTCTCCTACTCATCAGCGGGTTATTAGGCAAATCCCCCACTAAAGTTTCTTTTGTCACCTGAAGTGTGAAATGTCCACCCCAAAACACAAGCTTCTATGCCACCTCCCCTCCTCCATTTCTTCCTTTCTTCTCTATCAGGGATCCGTTTGCAGAAACAATTAGAAGTTAATAGGTCCCATTTAAATGGTTATTTCTCTGTATATATTCCCTGGGGGCTAGAGTTCAGTACTTACTTCCCCCCTTGCAATACCGATGTCCTTCCAAGGGTGAATATCTCTCAATCCAGGTGGACTACGCAGCTGATTCACCCAAAATGGTGAAAGCTGGATCTTCTGTCTAGGGAGAGAATCGCCCCAAGGGTCGGATTGCAGTCCGTTCCCCCTGTGCTTCTCGATCCCTGCCAACACAGGAGGTGTTCTCCTACACCCTTCTGCCCTCGTCTATTCGAGGGAATTCCAATCTGCTGTATTGCAGCAAGGTTTCCTCAGAGCCCCGAGGTGTCCTGCTGCACTCGCTGTTCGCCCCGCCCCTTCAACATTCTAAACATTCTAAATGTAAACATGAAGCTTAAGAGCTGACAAGAGGTCTAAACGTTTTACCCTGCAACTCAGGACCACATTAAACTATTCTGAGGAGGAAAACATTTAACTGCTTCCTAACCCAACATTTCCCTCCTGTAAAAATATTTTTAAATTTTTTTTAAAAAAATAGAGAATAAATAATCAGAAGCTCACTAATTTAAGCTGTGAAATTACTGTTTTTTGCTTTGTGACTGAGAATGGTCTGTTTTGATGTTACCAGAGCCTGACTGCCTATTCCACCCATCTTGTCACTATACAATTGTTTGTAAAAATAATAATAATAATAAAAACATTCAAATATGCTATCTGCCATCCACTCACCTCTGATGTGCGGTGACTACATGAGTTACTGATTTCCAAAATGTCCTATCATCAACAACTCTGCTCAGATCTTGCAAACCAACAACATTTCATGGTAGGTTGTTCTCGCTTCCTAGCAATATTGTCTTTTCCATTAAGTTCTGCTCAGATCTTGCAAACTAATAGCTGTGCCTTCCTGTATTGAGTCAACCCATCTCATGCTAGGTCTTCCTGTTTTTTTTACTGCTCCACCCCACTTTTCCCAGCAATATAGCGACTTCTGGTCACTTCTGTATTTTTATTATATATCATGGTAGAATAGGTTCTGTTTAACCATTTTTGCTGAGTGAGAGTTCAGGCTTGACTTGATTGAGCATCCACAATTCTGCTTTTCTGGCTCTCTTTCATATCTGTACAGCTCTCCTCCGACACCACATTTCAAATGAGTTGATTTTTGTCCCTGTCTTCCTTCACTTTCTTTCTTTCACATATTATGCATGATTTTGACTTTTATTTCAAGTGACATTCTTTGCTAACTCTACTCTCTTCCTTTTTTTATTTCAAAAGGCAAAAGGACATCTTTTTGGAAACATGCGCACAACATGTCAATAAGCCTTTCAGTCCAATATAGCTTTTCTTCCTCAGCTTGCTTTAATCAAAGAAAGGGTTTGGAAATTGGATCATAGCGTTATAGTCTGCAATTGGCAGAGTGGACATGGCAACATTAGTTTGCCCAAGAGATTAAAGGGTGCATATGTTTCTCCATTGTACATTTTGGACCTACTAACACCTTTGCTTTACCATTTCATTAAGTTCAAAATATTTTGGCAGACATCCACACTTGTTGAAAAACAGCCCTGACAATTGCTTTGTCTTTGGGTGAAAAGTAGTTAACTGATGAGACAGCTTCTGGGATTTTCTTGTGTGGTAGTGAGCAGAAGGGAATATCTTGTAGACTATCTTGACTGATGCCATTGGTGTTGTAAACATTCAGGCTGCCCTTTGCTATTTAAAGCTTGGTGTCTTTTTCCCTGCAGGAAAAGCGAGCATGATATTGTGCAGCAATATTGGGCCATTTCATGCTTTCTGAATTGTCTATACAGAAGCACAATACTCCACATTCATAAATGGGGGTGGGTTTCTTTGAAGAATTGAATCCTTCTCAGTGCCATGATACTCTGGTGCTGGAGAGCTCAGTTGTCGCGAAAGGCTTGTCCAACCTAGAGCCACAGGCAGGAGAAACCAAGAGCTGCTTCTATCAGTGACCTGGTCCACAGCATGAAGGACCAGTAGCCTTTGGCTGGCTCAGAATCATGTTGCTGCTGCAACCATCCAAACAGACTAGGCTCTGGAATCCAGAAGAGCAGTACAATTTTAGAATCAGAACTAGTCTGAGCTTTCACAAGGCTAGGTGGTGGTTATGCAGGCTGGGTTGCCAACTGCTTTCCTGATCTGACTCTTGAACCACTTTGCTCTTATTTTTCTCCTTTGTCGCTAGCCCATCTGGAAAGTTAATCCCCAGCATCTCCCACCATTAAGGGTACTGAGACAGCAGGGGTTGATCCTGGATATCTGGTCTGGGTTGAGGGGGACCTTCCTTCTTTTCCCCACCATGAATGCCAGGGACCAAAGATGGTCTCCTGTGTTTGGGGGAGGCAGAGCAATCATCCCAGTCAGCCAGCCTCCAGTAACATTCAGGTATCTTGTCTCTGTGTGAAGGAGAGTTGCAGCCCCCCTTTGCATCCTAGATCTCGCTCTATCCCACATTATATACCATGCATAGGGAGATACCCATTGTTGGAGTGAGTGTGGCTTGTTCTTGAAAAGAAGCCTCCTTAATTCTGAGGCCAACAGTGAACAACCTTGATCAGGCATGAACAACCTAGTGGTATAATCTTGAAGAAAGATTCAACTGTCTTTCTAATTAGTCTTTGGATGTGGGATGGGAGGGAGCTCCATCTTGTTCTTTGCGATGATATCAGGGTAGCCTGAGATGTTCAACAGAAACACAATTGCCATAAAGCACATGATGGTGTGCTTCATGGCAATCCTGGGAGTCAGTGCAAAGGGACATGAACTGCTTGACTCATTGGCAACGCTTCCAAAGATGAATGGTTTATTTATTCTTTCTTCCTTAATGCTGATGAACTGTTTAGAATTAGACATTTCAAAGCAGCCTACCACAATATAAAATACATACAGAACACAGAGATGCATAGTGCAGTAGACACTATGGCCAAATATAATACAGCAATTCACAAATTAAAATACAAAATGTCTGTGGTCCATGAGATGAGAAACTCTCCAGGATTTCAAGGCAGGATTCTAGCATTGCCTTGTTTGGAGAGTCCTAGTATCACCTTGTTGTCTCCCCTCTAGGACTGGCACTGCTTAGCTTCTAAACCTGATGAGCTGAACCATGTTCAGGGTGGTTTGGAGTGATGACCTGATGACCCACCACTGGAATAGCCATGTTATGAGGGGAGCATTTGGACATTGTCAAGTAACTTTTCACTTTGCAAAATGCCTCTTTTTCATCTGGAACCTTTTGTTTGTTTCCCTTTTTAACTATGGATAAAATTCTATCCAACATTCATTAATCCAACTATTCCCTTTCCTCCTTCCTCCTCTTCATCCTTGCTTTCACAGTTTACCCTTGCACTCTGTGCATGTCCTCAGAGCTTTGTTGGGCTATGATGAAAATACATATTTAATTTAATTTAATTTTGTTTTGCTTGACTTTTAACTCTCTGTATTTCACTCAGGAGTAAGTCCCAAGGCTGAACATTGCCAAAGTTAAGTAATGAGGTAGCTGCTTTGATAGGAAGAACAGTTTTTTTCCATTCTTGTGACCCTCTTTCTGATTCAGAAAAAGTGACCCTAAACCAGGATGGGCAAATGCACCCCCCGACATTGGTGGACATTTTAGGCGCAGGTGTTAAAAAATGATTTTTCTTCTTCTAGAAGACCATAGGAGCAATGATTTTTACATGAGCTTGGGGACCACATCCTCTAAAGAAGACTAATGAATCAACACCAGAAGTGGCTGCAATTCCCCCCCCCCCCACAAACACACACACACACATTTTAAGTATAGCCTGTGCTGGTTGGGTACCAGGAGCAAAAAGATGCCCACCCCGCTTTCCACTTTGCCCCACCAATCCTCCTGGTCACTCACTCTGAATGCTCTGGACATCCTTCTCAGCACCATGATGTTCTGATGCTGGAAAGTTTGGTTTAGGTGAAAGGCTTGCCCAACCAAGAGACACAGGCAGGAGAACCCAAGAGCTACTTCTATCAGTGACCCAGTCCAAATCAGAAATGACCAGTAGCCCCGGGCTGGCTTGGAACTGTGTTGCTGCAGCAACCACATAAACAGACCAGGCTCTAGAATCCAGCAGAGCAACCACTGATTTTTTAAATCAAAACGAGTCTGAGCCTTCACAGGGTTCAGCAGTGGTTATGTAGGTTAGGTTGTCAACTGCTTTCCTGCCCTGGTTCCTGTGACTGGAAACAGCAACATGACTAGTAAGAAGCCTTCTTTTGAGAACACCTGCACAGTTGCCTAAGGATCATCTTCATTTTTCACAAGCACAAAACACCAGTTTCTCTCTGCTTTCATTTCTCAGCATCCTGGGTTGCTTTGCTCTTATTTTTCACCATTACTACTAACCCATCTGGAAAGTTATTGGTGTTGTCAGCATTCAGGCTGCCCTGTGCTACGTAAAGTTTGCATGCTGGCAACACGGGCATGATATTGTGCAGCAATATCAGGCCTTTTCCTGGCTTTCTGAATCATTGGTACAGAAGCACAATATCCCACATTCATAAACCGGAGGGTTTTTTGAAGAACTGAATGGGAAATTAAGCCAACTGTGTTTCATAGCTGCTGTACAATGCAATAGATGCATATGAAAGTGCCGTGATTGGGTAAACTCTGCCTAGTGAATTCTGTTTGCGGTAGCAGCTCAGAGAGCCCTTTTAATAACTAGTAACAAGGTTTATTGTATTTATTGTATTTTATTGTATTTATTACATGGAGTTTTTATTGTATATTGGGAACTGCCCAAAGAGTTATAACACTAATGGGGCAGTATAGAAATGGAAAGGGAGGGAGGGAGGGCTGGGACATTACTAGTATGAACCAGACGTGAGAATTGTGAGGGCTTCTGTAAGTGAAGGGCAGTCCATCTCCTTGGTATATTTGTTCCTTGTTAAATGTCTCCCAAAAGCACACAGTCCTTGAGGTATGCTGCTCAAAATGATAATAACTTAAAGTTGTGTGGGTTGTCACTTGGTGTTTGTAAGAGAAGAGGACTTTAGCAGCAGCAATCTAGGACAAGTTGTCCTAGCAACAGTGGTGGTACAACAGAGAAGAAATGTTTATAGCAGCTCTTCAGCTATGCAAGTTCTATAATTACCAAGAAGACCAGCATAGCCCATGTTTTCCATTGAGCTGGCACAGAACAGTCCTGTCAGCTCATTCCCAAGGGATGTATGGCACTGGTACACTCACTTAGGTGTGTACAAGTAATTTCCCTATCCTTTTAACTGTTTCTCTGAGGTCTGTCTGAGAAGGCAGCCTGGGAGAGGATCTTTTCAGAACTTTCAGGTTCCAGTCTTTCAAGAACACAAGGCATTCTTATTACATGCTGAGGATGTGATATAACAATATTAAGATCATAAGATTATTTTCTTTTGATCCTATCATTTCTCTTATAAAACCAGTTCTGCTTGAATTTTTTAAAAAAATGATTTTCCTTTCCTTGGCTTTGTATTTTATGACTGTTCTATAAACAAATTAATCTACACTCTTTCTTAAAAACTAATTTTACTTGGGAGAAGAGAATCATGAACACACCAAACAAGGTGATTTGATGGACTCTGCTTATAAGGTGCCCGTGCTGGCTGGAGGATCTTGGGAGAGGTGGGCCAGAAAAGTAACTTTTCAGAGTTCTGCTCTTTTCATCTTCTGTGAGAAAGAAACCAGATCAGTTGTTCACAGTATAGAATAGTGATGGCTCCTGACCAGGTTAAGGGGGCAATCCTTTATTTTTTGAGGTGAGGTACCACCCCCCCTCCACCTCTCTCCAGATCCATGAACTTTAGAGCCTTCCCTATATAGCTGCAAAACATGTGTGTGTGTATGTGTGAAGAGATTATTACAGCTGATCATTCAGTATGAATTAAATTGGAAAAGAAATGAGGGAAGGAGAAGAACTGGCTGAAGAATCCTTGGGAACTGGTTTGGATGTAACACAACATCATTATTTAGAACTGCTGTATCCAAAATCTGGATAGCGACAATGACATCCAGCCTCTGGTAAGAGGTGAAGGAAAAGAAGATATGGAAAATGAATAAACAACGTTCAGATTTCTTTCATAATGCCATTGTGATTGCAAGTGACTGTTAAAAAAATACTGTTCACTCCTGCTTGATTGTATCTCTTCCCTTTCTCCTTAGGAAGAGTGTGCAAATTACATCCGTGCTCTGCATCGGTACAACCGAACACATCTGTTGGCATGTGGAACAGGAGCTTTTGATCCAGTCTGTGCTTTTATAAGAGTAGGTCATCAGTCAGAGGTAAGAAATATGCCCTAAAAACAATTTCAATATGTTTATGAGTTGCTTAAAGGGTTGGGGGAACAACTGAACAAAATGGGGCAAATAAAACAAAAGCAAGCCCAGCTAACTGGAAAGTGAAAAAAAAAACTTGTTAAGGTGGGCAGGGGAGGCCTAGGCAACAACAAGAACAAATCATTGTCTAGATTTTAGCATAGTTATGTAAAATCATTTTAGTCATAGAAGATAACTTTTAGAGGGAAATAAAAGCTATGGCCCAGGAGGCCCTAGGGCGTGATCTTTAGTACTTCCTCAGGACTGAGAACCATCCTCTTCCTTCATTTTGTAAAGGTTAGATCTTGATCTATCCTTTTTTGGTGTACATATAAAATCTGTAGTTCTAGTTTGCTTTGCCTTCTGCTAGAACTAATCTTCAAATAAAGTTGCTTATCTCATTTGGAATCTTGCTTTTGACTGAGGATCCTCAAAGAGTAGACTAATCGTCTGACCTTATAAATAAGTGGAAGGAACACAGAGTCCTCTTCCATTGAGCTCACAATTCAGGCAAGCCACAAGGCTGCTTGGAATCTGGTTTACAATGTCTTCAAACATCTCCTAAAACAGGAATGCTTAGGCTGCAGGTTCTGCACCCATGCATCACACCATGTGAATCTCTCCCCAGCTTTCTGTTTTCTATCCATAAAGCAGCTTCAGAAGGAGTGCTCTTTAATAGAAAATCAGTGAGGGAGATGTGTGCTGTTCTACTCTGTTTTCTGACACACAATATTTGCATAATGACATGTAGAGCAAAGTATCTGGATCCTATTTGTGTGAACTGTTATAAAGATTCAGAGACATGAATGTAGGCCTGTTATTCTTATCCTAAAGGTTTCCAAATGTTATATTATTGCCTCCTGGGTATTTCATTTAACTGGAAGTAAAAATCAGATATGTATTTTATAATATTGTTGTTATAGATCTGCATTATTTTAGTATGTAGTACAGTGATCACTCAATACCTTTGGTGTGAAGTGTTGTAAAATGATGTAACAATTTTTGTATTATTTTATCCAATATTATTTTACTTGACTTTAATATTGTAGTGCAATCATCTTTTGATTGTGCAATGAACGTATTGATTCGTTGATGGCATAATAAGCGAATAGGTCTCATAAATATGAAAATGTGGCTGCTTGGATTAGAGGAACTAGAATGTGAAAATCAGAGGTGGGGAGAGAGAGAGAGAGAGAGAGAGACTCCTGGTGTGGGTTGTGAGAATTGTTAGGCGGGAGGCTGCTTAACCACTAGTGTGGAGTAGAGAAAAGCAAGTGGGAAAGAAAATACGTTAGGAGGAAAGAGAAGAGGAAAAGCGGAAAAGCACAGGGGAGGAACTAATGAGTTTCTAACTGATGAAACTGATACAGGCTGAATAAGCTGTAGGATGGAGGAAGAGAAAGATCACATAGAAAGAAGGGTGTCAGAGAGAAGAGTGGTAAAATGGTAAAATGAAGAGTTTTGAACCAGGTAGAAGCTGTATACATTCACAAGAGATCAATTTGTTGTTATTGTTGTTTTGACTTATATACTGCCTCATAGTGCAAGTGCTCTCTGGATTATATTTACAACATAATTATGCAAGGAACATTTGCATAATTGATGGTGAACAAATTGTATATTTTTGAACAAATACTATTGGGTCTGCATGTGTTTATTTTACTGAATCCTGGTCTTCCAGATGCACATTTGCTAAGAAGTTGGCAAATGGAAATAGATGTCAGTCAAAGGTGCCAGTCCTGTCCTCCTTCAGTCTCTGTGTGGTTTTTGTCTATCTGTGTGAAATGTACATAAATACATAGTACTGTGTAATTGTGCAAATTATAAATTAAAAGATGTTTTGGAAATCTGCTGAAAATGTGGTCACCAGTGTTGTAGACAGTTGGAGTGTCACCCACACTGAAGAACTATATAGCTTTTCTTTATATTTTGTATCATGGAATAACTTTTGAAAGTAAATTGACATTGTTAAGAAATTTCCATAGACATTACCTGTTGCATTCTGAGTAGTGTGACTCAGTGTGAAACAGATTATATCTGTGGATATTTCATTTTGATCCCAAAAGTTATGATGTTTGTGTAGCTGTACAACAGGATTTCAGCCACAATTTCCATCTCATTATGTGCTGTTGTTTTCCTCCCTCTAGTAATATCCTAAAAGCGTAAAAGTTAAGTAGAAATCTACAGAAAAAATATAATATGCCCACCATGTTCATAACTTTGCATATGTGCATTGGATTTCTTCTTGCATGTTGTGAGCCAGAAGATGATTTTGAAAAGATTATTTCACTTTCTCAATTTTCAAGACTAAAGCAGCTAATTAAAAATTAGAATTGGGGATTTTTGATTTTTGAAAAACCAATGATGCTTATGTTACTGGATTTCAGTTTAATCGGGTCCCTCAAACCTTGTCTAGTGTGCAAACAACCCATCAGTGTGGAGGAATATAGCTATATGTAGCTGGGGATGAGGGAAGGTAACTAGTGTGGTGTAGTGGGTAGAGTGATGGACTAGAAATCTGGAGAACAGAATTTGAATCCTCACATGGCCATGGAAACTCAGTGGGGGAACAGAACTGGTAAAACCACTGCTGAAATATCTCACTTACCTTGAAAGCCCTTTTAGAGTCACTATAAGTCACTTCCAACTTGATGGCACGTAACTAACTGGGGATGAGGAAAGAATTACCAGATCCCATATTTTGATCAAAATATCCAATTTTGCATATCCTAAGACTGGCAATGGGAGAAATCATATGTGCCTCATACATTTATGTTTGCAATATGTCTGAAAAAAATTCTCACAAATGATGTATACAATTGAAATAAATGTACACAACTAAAATATACACATTTGAGAAATGTCAGGTATACTTTGAGTTGGATTCCTGCATGGGGACGGGTGGGTTTGGACTCAGTAGCCTTGTAGGTGCCTTCCAACTCCATGATTCTGTGATTCTAAGTGCTAACATATGTTGGTTGATGGAAATAAGGCATTGAAATGCATACATTAGGATACTAAACTTTGCATATTTCTATGTGGAAATAGAAGTCCCACAGCTTGGGATGGGATGCAAATGCCAATGGGATTCTGGGAAACATAAGTAGAAGGCAACTAAGGACATAATCACATGGACCATAAGAACCACATTTATATCAATTCTGCTGTTATTGAAATTGTTTTATCAAATTCTGTTCACATGACGCACAGGAAAAATCGATTTGTTTGACCAACCAATTGATTATTTTCAACCTTGTAGCATGGGCTTTTTAAAATGATCAAATTCCTGATCACTTCTGTCCACATCAGTTTGGCATGTGTGAACATTGCTGTTGATTTGCTTTGCACCCACTTGTGTTTTTGGCACCATGGACACTGCATGTCCACCACACCTGCTTCCTTTAAAAAAAAATTTTTTTCCAAATGCTAAGCGCTGTATTGGTATTCTCTCCCCCAAGAGTTTACCACCGCATCACTTTCTTGTAATATTCATCCTTCCCTTGTCAAAGTGGAGAAACACCCCACCTAGTGTCCTTTGAGGAACAGAGCACCCTAAAACTGAAGAACTGCCAAGGGAAACCTTGCGTTATGAAACAACTTCCAATATTGCCTCCTAATTTTTTTTTTTACAGAAATTGAGATGTTGTTTTAGCAATATATTATTGAGGTATTTTTACCTAAAAGCAAAGCAATTTTAGAGCAGCATGCTCCTGAAACAGAACATAACATGAGTTGATTTTGTTGGGATGGCACGTGTAGCCTACAAAAGTTCAAAGTTCAAGAAATGTATTGAAAGAAAGGCAGCCATGCGAACACATCCGGCGATTTATATACCATGTGACTATACATAAATATACAGTGGTGCCTCGCAAGACGAAAACAATTCATTCCGCGAGTCCCTTCGTATCGCGAAAACGATCGTCTTGCGAAGCGCGGTTTCCCATAGGAATGCATTGAAATTGCCTTCAATGCATTCCTATGAAACACCTCGCAAGACGAATGCCATTTTTTTTCGTCTTGCGAGCATCATTGCAACATGAAAAAAAATCATCTTGCGAAGCACGGCCATAGGAAAAACCGTCTTGCGAAGCACCTAGGACATCGCAAAATGCTTTGATTTTGTGAGTTTTTCGTGGTGCGAGGTGTTCGTCTTGCGAGGTACCACTGTAATAGTATAAATGAAGTAGGAAATTGAAGCAATACAAATGGCCTGTGTGATTAGGCCCTAATAGATGTTCTTGTCCCTTGACATATCTCTGTTTTCAAGGTCCTACAACACTGACACAGGAAAGACACAACTGCTGGGTTGTTGGTCACAAACATATAACTGCGCACTAGGCACAGTGAATCTATAGGGAAAGAAAGCAATTTATGAAGACTTACTCTCATATGTCTACTTACTCTCCCAGCCTCCATTCTAATCTTACAGCCAGGTATGACAGGCACAAAACCACTACAATTCTGATGTGATTTTGAGAAGTTGTTATTCGGCTCACATTGTCTCAATAATTCACTAGGATACGTTGCACAGAAAGCAGAGTTAGTTTTAGCTAAACATCTATTTACTGCATGAATATTAATATGCAGTAGAGGGAACCTAAAGATCTATGGATAAACAGCAATTAATATCCCTTCAGTCACAAGAAGAAAGTGTAGAGAATAAGCAAGGACTGTCCTTTCCATTTACAAATGCTGTCCAAATATGCTGGAATGTTTGCCAGGATAGTTTGCAATTTATTATAAACATCCAATCAATGTGTGCATATATATACTGTAAACTCTAACCATATTTCCCAAATGGAGAAAAAACATTACTGAATGATTTCCTAGGGAATGATTCAGATGAATTGAACAGGATCTGCTGTTTCCTGGGATATTGAAAATCTCCTTCTAATTGCTTAGAGCAGAATTCATGAGAGATATTTACATTGGTGTAAAAATACTGTATACATATAACATATATTTTTCATCAAATGTTACACTTGTTTTGAAAGTGTGGTTTGAGTCAGAGACGTTATTGTAGGAATGACATCCATGTTTATACACACTCAGCTAGCTTAATCAAATGTTGTTGATAGAGTAGTGAAAAGATTTCTTTTTAACTTTCTACCTTGCAAATGCAACCTAAGGCCTACGAGCTATAAAGATCTTACTGGTCTTTATAGCTTATCACCAATAATAAAGACTTTTATACATAAAATGCAGCAGGCAGGTTTATTCATGCAGGATCAAATGGAACAAACTTTCCCTTATGTTGGCATTTTCTAGGTCTTTGAGGAATGAAGCTGTGTCAATTAGACAACCTAAGACAACATTTCTAGATCGGAGACCTACACATTTTGTCCTTTGAGGTCAAAATGTTTATAGTACAAAATAGAAATGTGTAAGATGCTCCCAGACCGTAACTGCTGTGGAACAACTGGTTTTTGCCCCAGGGTGCCAAAATTTAGAGGATGCTAAAATCTAGAGGTGATTCTACTGGTGAGTATTAAGAAAATGAATAGCAACAACACTTTCAGGGGAGCTCCCCACAGGGGCAGCCCAGGTCTGCTGTTACTTAATCCAAAAGCAAAGTGCTGCCCCAAAGAAAGAGAAAGTTTATGACACCATGGTACTGTGACTGTCCTTTGCCCTATCACACAATGACGACGACTGGTGTGGCTGTGGACTGCATGCTTCAAAATGAGAAGATTTCAGTTGTAGCAGCAATACAGGATGTCCTGTATCCTCATGAAAAAGGAGGAAGAGAAGACGACAACCAACCATCAGCAACAAGTCTATCTCCAAAATGCCTGACCCTGAGGATCCTCAAAACCAGGCTGCGTGGTGGAATTTCATGATGGCTACTGCTATGCTTTTGGAGAGGCTGTTTTTCTTTTCTTCATTGAGGAAACCTCACCAGGCTGAGTGGAAGGAAGAGGGGAGGAGCTGTGGGAATAGAGAAAAGCTGTACATATCACTGGATGCTCTTGGACTGGCATAGGTGAGTTACAACTCTGGATGACTACATCAACGGGAGCTTCCAATATTTCCCGACAAAATTTATTTTTGGACAAAACCCACAGCTGACAAGCAGAACTTGAAAAATATATCTTTTTGGACTACATCTCACAGAATTCCCCAGCCAGCATGGTTATAGCTTGGATTCCTTCCAAATTAAAAAAAGAAAAAAGCAGCTGGGACTAACAATTCTCTTTCAAGATAAGCAAATTTGATCTTTTCAATGTATTTGATTTGTTTTAAACATGCAGACAGAAAAGGTCACTAGTGTCTGCATGGGGGGGGGGGGAAGAGTTTTACTTTTAAAAAATCATAACTTGTAAACCATTTGCTCAAAGATCCCCAAATGTGGCGTCATGTGAACAGAAATTGATAAAACAGTCAAATGTCTGCTACATCTGTGCCAAATTTCATACTTATAGACTTTTGTTTGCGGTACCTCCATTTTTAGAATTGCCTTATAGAATGTAGATATGCTGTGTTGCACAATTGAGTGCACAATACAGTGCTGTAGTAATATAGTGCCTAGTGACTTCAGTCTGAGCACTGCCCAGTGCCTCTATGGTTGGAATGTCCTGGAGGACTCTTGGATTTCACTAGGGTGTTCAGCTTTTACACAGCTTTGGTGCCAGGATGTCAGTGTACCAATACTGATTTTCCCTTTCCTCAAGTCAAATCTCAGACCAATCTTTTTAACCCTATGTATGCCAAATGGCATAAGAAAGATCTGTTTAGCTATTGTTCCTGCTCAGAATAAACACTGTTTCTGAATAGAGATGGCCAAAAATTGGAAAAATTGTGATTCATTTCAGTTTGTGATTCATCAAGGTCAAAGAATCATGAATAACAAATTTACGATTTTTTTCTCACAAATTGACAAGTATCAATTCATTTTTGCCTTTAAAGTCATATAAAACGTTTCTCCAGGCACCTAGAGACACCAAAATTACAGAGAAGCTTCCCTTGACTCTCTTCTACAATTCCTGAAAGATTTGTGAAGATTGGATTTTGGACATCCGAATTATATACCCATAAAGTGAGTCACCCAAGAAAGTGCCCTTTAGCAACTGGCTTGGGAAAACCCAGTCTTCACCACACTTGGAGGGATTGTAGATGAGAGTCAGTAAAAGCTTCTCTGTGATTTTGGTGTCTTTAGGTGCCTGGGTAAGCTTTCCTGGGGTGGCCCTATTTGTGGGTGTATAACACAAATGTTTGAAACCCAGTTTTAACTAAACTTGGAGGGATTGTAGAGGAGCATCAGAGGAAGCTTCTCTGCAATTTTGGTGTCTCGAGGTACCTGGGGGGGTGTTTTATAGCCCAATGTATTGACAAATCAAAACTTGTAAAAAAATTCTTCAATTTGTATTTGTTGGGGATCAATTTGTATGAACACGAATTGAATAAAAGCTATTTTTTTTATGAATTTTGCAATTCATTTTTAAATGCATGCCCGTCTCTATTTCTGAACAAAAAAGACTATCTAAACTTTGCTCTGCCTTGTAGTCACCCCTCCAATCAAACAAATACTGATTTTGTCCATTGTTCCACTTTTATCTGAAGACAGTGCATGTGCCTAGTACTGATATGGTTGGACTGTAACAAAATATTTTATCCTAATATATTCTTATTCTCTAGTTTCAGAGCATAAAGAAACTCTTTTTTAAAAAAATACCATATTTTAAATTATTAACTAAATATTAAAAGGTGCTGAGGCCATAATATTCTGTGTATAGTTCTGGATGTAACGTCCATTAATATCAGTGAGCTACACTGTCTAGTCCTTTCCCCCTCCCCCTCGTGAAGTATTATCTCAGTGATTTCAGTTGTCACTGTGTTTGAGATAGCACTTTTAGAGTACTAACAAAAGAACAGAAGGCCCATCACTGATGGTACCTGCAACTTGCACAAACATTTTGACACCTCTCTGATTTAAATGCTGGCAGGGTCAGCTGAAGATGTTTTGCCACCTTAGTCAAACCATCATATCACCACAAAGGGAAATGTACATCATTTCACCAGTTCCTTCCCAACCTCTGGCAGTAGAGATGGAACAATAGGTTGCAAACAGTTTGCTGACTTCCATGATACTGGTCAAAGATGTTAGCCTTTCTTTGTCTACTTGCATGCTGGGGAGCACTCTTATCTGGAAGCTTCTATCTGATGCCATTTTCCTTACTATAGCTTTTATTGCAAGGTTAGTATTTGTGAGATAATATTAGGGTTTTCCCCAAAATATGAAATGATGTAGTTCAACAATAATCCAATCACACAAGTTTTTCACTTATCTGTTTTTGCTCTTAGGATTGAATAAACACAGCTAGGACCTTGGTGTAAATATTTCCAAATCCAGAAACAGATAGACCACATTTCCAAATGAATTCTGCATAGAAGGTGGCTTTGCCATTATTATTTGCTGAACTCTACTGTGGTAACTGAGCTCCAGATCTGTTATAGGTCTTGTTTCTTGTCTTTTCTGCCTTTTAATGCAGCATGCAAATGGATGCCTTAACTGTTTTGGTACACATCTGTCCAGCTTTCACTAGGGAACTGGGAAATAAACTACTACAGCTGTCACAGGACCTATATAAGGAATGTGAAATGTCACTGAACAATAATTACATGTCAGGTATTTAAAACTGACAAACTGAAAAGCTACTAATTAATTGTCCCCATAAGCAAGGTTACGTTGTGGACTTCCAGTTCTATATATTTGACAGAGAAAGGAAATGTAGATAGATGACTACTGTTGTATTAATAAGGCATATGTTATGTTGGATTAGTTATATTAATCAGCCATGAAGTTGTGTGACAAAAATAGTGAAAAATGTGTTTTACCTCATAGTAGGTTGTAAAATAATTGCTCTGATCCAGCAGCTAAAAGAAAAGGAGAACATTTTTTGTTTCAAAACTAAGGTACCTTAATGGCTGAAATGTTTATAATGGCCAAGGCTTTCATTGGCTGCTTCATTGAATGGAGGGAGTAGTCCCCCTATATGGAGAGGCATGAGAAATGCTAGTGGAAGGAAGGAACTGCTGGGTTTTCGTTTATAATAAAATCCAAAAAAGGTAGAGCAACATAGTATTTAGTCAAATGAATGCAGGATCCAATCAAAGCATGAGTGCCCATGCCTGACAGAAGGCTAGCAGTGGTGAAAGGACACCGCATGATCAGTAGTGTGAAGAAATAGCTAAAGAGAGACAATTACCTTTTTAATTTTCCATTGATACCATTGTTTTCCAACAGCGAAAAAACTCCTGTTCATGGTGTCGAATTTGCTAAGGAGTTCCAATTGTGCAACTGCACATAAAAACTCTCTTTAGAATTTTGGTACTTCAAGGTAGCAATGGAAAGAATACTCAGTACGTCCCATGTCTGGAACAATTTAGGCTGTCACAACACAACAATACCTCAAAAAAAAAATGTAAAGCTTCACAATATCCCTTGCCTTCAGCTGAGAGTGAGACAAAGAGCCACTTCCCTATATCAGGGTCACCTGTAATTTATATGAAATGTCTATAGTGTGCTCTTCATTTGAGAAACAAAACTTGCATGCATTGTACACACAAACATACACAGATCAAGTACATAAGGGCTGGCTGATCACTGGCAAATAGAAATGGACATGAACTGCTGTTTCGGTAGTTCATGCCAATTTGTTTATTGGCCAAATTCTGTACTTCAAAGTCCCATCTCCTCCAGCAGCACCCATTCAGAGTCAGTGCCTGGAGGAGGCAGGGCAGGGAAGCCAGGCTACTGCCTCCAAGTGGGCACCTGTCAGAGGAGGTGGAACTGTCATGAACTGTCATGAACTGCTTCAGATCCTTAAAGAAGGCAGCTGACTTCCTAGATTCTAGCAATGTGTGTGATTAGTGTAGTCGCACATATTGTAGGTGTTTGTGCAGAAATGCACACTTTTGCACAAAAAAATAGCAATTCTGTGCACTGATGCAATAACTCTATTGAGAGAAACAGGAAATTCCTCAACATCCCCAACAATTAGAATAAGATTGCTGGATGTAATAATTCTCCTGTGCAACAATAAATGAAGGTTTATATCTCTACCCTGTGCTACTATTAGAGATGTAAATCCTCACTTGTCTTGTCACTGTAGGCCAAGACAAGAAATAACATCATTCTCATTTGTGAAGATTGCTTGATATTTTATTGCATTCTCAAATTATTTCTCACAACAGGGCAATAAAGCAACACAAAATGGGATGTCTTGCTGCTTTGTGTCATGGACATTTGCTAGTTTTTAATCCACAGATGGGGTTGTTTGTATCTTTCTTAACAAGCAGCCAGTCCTTTTGTGCTTCCTGTGTGTGCTTACAGAGACTTCAATGAACTCTTTTGCCTCGCATTGGCAGGAAATGAGAAATCTCTCAATGGTGCCACATTCCTCATTCATTGAGGGGGTGTCACAATGTCAAAAACAACCAGAACTGACAAGGAGTGTAGTGAGTATTCTTCATATCTCTCTCTGTTACAGAAAAACCGAGGATGTGAAAATGCTTTGCAGTGCTTTTTTTATATATTATATATATTATTTTATATTTTTATGTATTCTTTTGTTTAAATGACAAACTTTTAATGGTGTAGTTTGAAAAGAAGCACCTTCATTTACACCAGAGGCACCTTAATTTTCAGTGATGATTAAGTGTGATGATCTGTTGGATGATTTGTTAGCTAAGTGCAAGTTAAACTAAAACATGAACTCTCACATGAACACAGTCAAAAGTAGTGCTGGAAAACAAAATTGTATTCCTCTGTATGCTGAATAATTTGTTCAGCATTGCTCAACAAATTGTCTCCCAGGAAGGTGTGCATAGGTATTGTGGACTAACAGTGCTCAGTGTGTGTGTGCACACACACACTTATAATCAATCCCAGTTTGATTCAATAGGTTTTATTGCCAGGTGAATATAGGAGTACATCATTAGAGTACAAAATCCTACCATTTTCAACAAACATTGCGTCAAATGTGATGTCTGTAGCAGGTTGGTGCCCCAATTCTAAAGATTCTGACAGTACATTGCATGGATTTTAAACACTGTTGCTCAGCATTTATATTTATTAAAATAGTTTTTTGTAGATTAACTTGAAATTTAAAAGAAATGCTAAATATCCTGTACTACTATTTCCTGTATTCTTGACTTTCACTTAATTTGTTGTTATCTGCCGTCAAGTCACAACTGACTTATAGGGACTAGAGATGGGCATGAATTTAAAAAAATGAATCATCAAATTCATTCAAAAATGCTAATTTTTCAATTCGTATTTGTATAATTAACGCCCCCGACAAATCAAGAATCAATGAATTTTTAGCAATTTTTGATTCATTGATTTGTTTGGCTATAAAATGGCCCCAAGGCACCTAGAGACACCAAAATGCAAGGAATCCTCTGACTCTCCTCTACAATCCCTCCAAATTTGGTGAAGATTGGGTTTCCTCAAGTCAGCTGCTAAAGGGCATTTTCCCGGAGGGACCCATTTTGTGGGTGTATAACTTGGATGTCTGAAACCCAATCTTCACCAAACATGGAGGGATTGTAGAGGAGGTTCAGTAGAAGCTTTTCTATGATTTTGGTGTCTCTAGGTGCCTGGAGGGAACTTTCCTGGGTGGGCCTCCTTGTGGGTGCATAATTTGGGCATCTGAAGCCCAAACTTCACCAATCTTGATGGGCTTTGTAGAGAAGAGTCAGGGAACACGTTCCTACAAACCTGGTGTCTCTAGGTGCTTGAGGGGCTGTTTTATTAGGGTTTGAAAAGTAAAAATGTATTGAATCAATTCATCAGTTCACCAGAAAATTGTAAATTTCTGATTTGTGATTTGTCGATCTTGATGAATCACAAATCAAAACAAATCATAATTTTTCTTTTACTTGCCCATCTATAATAGGGACCATAATAGGGATTCACAGGCAGTTGAGATATTTAAGGAGTAGTTTTAACAGTTTCCACACTCCAGTGAGTTTCCATGGCTAAGTAGGGTTTTAGAACCCAGGGATTTGAACCCAGCTGATAGTCCAGCACATGCACAGAGACAGCAGGCCAGCTCTGGGAATGGAAGCCAGCCTGCTGTCTCTGTGCATGTGCCAGTCTATGAGCTGGGTAGCACATGTGCAGTCTTAGTCCCAAGTCTCAAGCCTCGGGGGGGGGGGGGGGAAGGACTGAAGAGTCAGAGACTCGTACTTGGGGGCTTGGGACTCAGGACTTGAATATTAAGGCTCACACTCAGACTTAGGACTCAGTCCCCTAAGACTTGCAAATATCCTGAATTTTAATACCATGGCCTTTAGGCAGATATGAGCACAATGTAGCCTGTGGGCTTCATGCATCCTTCAGGCCTAAATGCAAGCCCCCCTAGCATGCTTGGGGTCTCCCAATTCTTGAATTTAAAAAAGTATTCAGAAAATCCCCCTGTGCTCTCTAAGGCAGTGGTCCCCAACCTTTTAATGCCAGGGACCGGTTTTTGTTTGAAGACCATTCTTCCAATGATTGGGGGGGGGGGGGCTGCTGCCACTGGTGTCCATGAATGGGGGCCGTGGGGGTCGGGACCGACCCAGCGGGGGAGGGTTACCAGGTCAAAGTCAAGGGGAAGGCAGACCCCAACCCCTGAAAGTTGCTTGCAAAGTTGCAGACCTCCAGCTCGCAGCCCCAACTCCCCCACCCCAGGCAAAGGAAGGCTCCCTTGCACCCAAGTCACCTGTGGCACGGACGCGAAGAGGCAACCTGTCCCCCACCCCCATTCCCTCTTCCCCTGAGAAACTTCCTCAGGTGAGCAAGCCCTGCTGCAACTTACCTGCATGTGGCCCTGGTACATCCTGTCTCTGTTTCTTTGGCAATGCCAAACCCCAAGTGGGGGGGGGGGGCAAATTGCGCGCCAACTCCGGCCGCCTCACCTGCCGTCAGAACTGTGCTGCTGGCTTCTTGAGGCGAACTCTTTTGGGCTCCCTCTTTGACTCCTTCATTGCCTTGCTTCTCCAAAGCAAGCCCTCCCCCTCCTCCTCCTCTTGCTGCTGCTGGACGGAGAGAGAGGCAAAGCAAGGGGAGTGCACGCCATCTGGGGATTGTTCGAAAGAGCAGCGCTCGCTCGCTCGGCCCCAGAATCACATTTGCTTTGGGAAGGACCAAAACCAGGCAGGAAGGTCCAGAGGCTACCGCGGCTCGACGGAACAAAAACAAAAAAAGAACCCGTGAAACCGGTTCCTACGTGAGCTCCAAAGGAGAACGTGAGGATTTTGCGGCTCCTCGGCTCTTTCTGCTTGAACCTTTTTCGGACCGCGGACCGGTTGGGGGTGCGGGCTCCATGCGCAGGGGGGCGGGGCACCCCCACGCTCATGGGTGGGCATGTCACGCTTGCAGGCACAACACGCCCACCCACGAGTGTGGCACGCCCCTCTGCAAGCATGACACACCCCTCCGCAAGCGCAACACAGCCCCCCTGTGCATGCGGGGGGCCCCGGAGATCCGTGTCCATGGCCCAGTTCAAGGAAGCCCACGGACCAGCACCGGGCCACAGACCGGGGGTTGGGGACCCCTGCTCTAAGGGTACTGGGAGCAAATTTTTGCCCCTTCACAGTGCCTCTGGCCCCTTCAGATACTTTTTAAAGAAAAGTTTGGGGTGTGTGTGTTTGAGCCTGGTAGCAGGCGCGACTTGGGTGTGTGGCCCTTAGTGGTTGCCCATTCCTGCCATGAGGGGATTTTGTCTATTTTTCACCATGGTATTAACAATATAAGTGCTGCCTGTATCTAATCAATGCCTGGGATTAAAATACTGTAAACATCTTTCAGACCTTTAAATAAATACCAGCTGGTTTGTAGGCTGTTCCTAACCGCTGACTGGTGTTTCATTTAAGTAGAAGTACTTGGACAGGGTTCTTGAACAGGCCATCTTAAAAACTACAGGATACCCCAGGATAACAGAAACTACTGATTTGAAGAAAACCAGTCTGGAGCAGCAATTTGTACAAAGTCCAGGCCATCCTGCCCTCCTCTCTTTATCAGGAATGATGATCACTCTCATGTAATGCATTGGTTCAGGCACTAGAAAGCCTGAGGGAGAAGTGGCCAGCCAGTGTACTGGAGCATGCTGAGAGAATTTAGCCTCGAGGGAGACTGCGATATGACTTGATTTATTTACTTCCTGTATATGCTTTTTTATTTATTTCTCATGAGAGAATACAGTTCTCTCAGAGCATACCTGTATCATTTGGGTGTGACTCTTCCAGCCCTTCCAGAGCACCACCTCAGCTGCATGAAATCCTGCCAAAATTTCATAGCAACTCGTAGCTTGTTAAATAGGTTTGTCTGAACTATGGACTGAGGAGAGGAGTACAGCAAGCAAATCATTTCAATAAGAACAAGCATTTTGCCTTTGAATATATAACTGGATTTCCTTGATAAGTTCTCAGAAACCCTTTATTGGTGGCTTTGTAGCTCGTTGGCTTCTTGACCAGACAGTGACATCGGCCTACATTCACATAGTCTCTGGGCAAATACTTTCAGGGTAAGAATTTGTCACACTTTTTATCTAATGACAGACTGACTCCTGTTTGATCAGTAAAACCAGATGTTCTGCCTTTCTAAGTCTGAGCGTATTGGGCTGCAGGGATGAGGTCATCGGGAAATGTATCCAGGAGAAATAATTGCACAAGGCTGCATTTGTTTGGATAGCAAAAGGATATGTCAAAAAAGGATAGCTTTGAATAACAAAAATAAATATTTATACAATCATGGCTCTCAGATGAATAGATGAGCTTTGAGTGGGTCATGTGCATGACAAACTACTATGAACGCCAGTCCAAGCCAAAGAAAAGGAATGTGAAAATATCATTTCATAAATCTCACACCTAAATACAGCTCTTAAAATAGGAGTGGATCTCTAGGTTTTCCTTATATTCCAAATTATTCTGCTTTGCTCTGCTTTACTTCACTTTGCTTTGTTCCATTTTATCAGCCCATTCTATACGGTCAAATTCACCAATACACTTAGCTTGTTTTTAGCAGAGTGGCTCACTCAAGGGGTGGAAGACTCCTATTTGTCACAGTATATGATTTTCCTTGCCTATGTATCTTGTATTTAGTGTGCTTTCTTTTCTGATTTGTAAACGAAGAGACAGTCACTGGGTTTGAGCAATTAGAGGTCAGTGAGGCAGTGGCAGTGAAGTGGAAAATAATTTACCACTTTAACTTGTATTGGCCAAGCAGGAAATGGAAGAGGTGATTTTCCTTTGGCAGTCCCCCCAACTAGTTATAACTAGAGAAAGGGAATTAAGCACACCCAGTCCTGTGACCTTTAAAAAGAAAGAAGGATCTTCCATTTCAAATGAACTCTTAATTTATGTATCTAATGTTTCACTTCAGGCCATTAGATGTCCAAGTTACAGAGTTCTCAAAAATCACAGACAGATCCATTGTCAAGAGAAGGTTTAAATGGGGCAAACCAGAACTCCACCACAAGAAAGGTCCACATTATGCCTTCAAAAGGCTCCTCAGGTCTAGATCTAAATATGCTGGCATTTTTTCCAAAACCTTCTCTGGACAGTGAATCTGTGTATTTTGAGTGCTCTGTAAAACATGCATATTTGTGCATATTAATATTCCTTTTCAGTACAACAGACTACTTATTTCTTAATGGCCCAAATCTTGTTGCTTAGTGCAGTAAGTTGCACTGGAGTAGGCCCATTGAATCAATAGTAATTTGATGAGTCAATTCCATCATAAATTCCATTGATTTGAATGGGCTTATTCTACTTGTGACTTACTTTAACATAGTTAGAGAAGACCTGTTTGAATTAATGTAACTTATGGAGGAGCTGACTCACCAAATTCCCATTGATTCACTGGGTTTACTCTAGTGCAATTTACTACACTAAGCAACGAGATTTTACTCTGTCAAATGTTTTTCATCAATAATTTTGCAATTAATATAAATTTCATTGTGTGACTTTGGTGTTTTCATGTTTTTTCTTAGAATAAATGTTGCATCTCCTATGCATTATCTTTTAAATTGATTTAAAATACTGTTAATTTACGTATTAAAATATCAATAATTAATATTAAATCTTTATATCTTCAGGGATTCATGTCCCTCTGATTATTTTTTCTGATAATATCAGAAAATAAAGGATATCTTGTTTTCATATTTGCTTCAGGTTTCATTTTTCTGTTCCCATTTGACAAATAAAACACTCGCTTGTGTTGACTCCTGCTGAGCTTGCACAATCTGGCCAAGTTATAAAGTACTAGGCAACCATAAAAAAACACACTGAAGAATCTGTATTTAATAATATTTGAGAATGAATATTGAAGTGCTTGCAAATTAATTAATAATTTTTATGAAGAGCTGCTTCAGCTTTATTTTTTGCTGTCTCAAAAAGGTCAACCCCTAGGAGTCTCGTTTTTCTGTTCCCTTGTCATTTGGTTATCCATGTAGGATGCTGATTGTATCTTAACCCTCCCCCAGGCAGATAACATGCTTTAGTACGCCAGGAGCTGTGTTTTCTTGCAGATGTCATAAAGAACTAAACCTGTAAAATAGACTTTTCATGACCAGTGACACTTGAAAAGTTGGAAAGAATGTCCCTGAGCTTCAGCTATCTCCATGTGCAGGCTAGGGGTAGGTAGGCGCTTTCTTACAGATTGAAAAAAAAAAAACCACAGCTAGGACAAAGATTGTCCCAACAAATCTATTGCATTTTCCCACTGAGGTACTTTTTAGTGAGTCAAAAAATGCCCCAGTCCATTCTTTGCTTCATAAAGCAGCACAAGGAGAACCTGGTGTGAATGCTTGGATGAAAAACTACCCTTCCTGCTGCTAAAGCAGGAAAGAAAGCACAACAGAGTATAATGTAAAATCCTACCAATTTCATAGACAATCTATCATTTAATAAGACATAAAGTGTCCTGTTCCTCAAAATGGGGATGGGCTCAGTGCTTGCAGGCTTTCTGAGTTGTCGGAAGGACTAGAGAAGGGAGCACAAAATGTGCATATTTATCCTATACAGTCCAGGAAGGATCAAATAAAGATATTGACATCATGAGAAGAAGGGATGGAATACCCTGGTGTAGTCATCCACAGAACGACTTCACTATAGGCAGTGGGTTCCCAACCTTGGGTCCCCAGATGTTCTTGGACTAAAACTTCCAAAGCCTTCACCACTACCACAAAAACATCTGGGGGTCCCATGGTTGGGAATCACTGCCATAGGGCATTCAGAAACCTTATTCAGAAGTACCCCTGGCCCAATGAATGAGGGAAACAATGAAATGAATTGAGCACCTCACAGAAATCATTCTTTCCTACATCATCTGTGAAACACATGGAGAGGCATGGCTTTTCATCTCTTCAACATCCAGGAGTTCACATTTCATCAAATGTCATTGCCAAGTTTTATTATTTGTATTTTAAATAGACATCATTGTTAATCTATGGTACATCTAGATTTTACACAGTAAGCCTTTAGTAAATTAGTGATTAACTGCATGATGAGAAAGCCTAGTGCAGCCAGGGGAAGGGAGAACCAACCAGGGGAAGGGAGAACCAGGAGAAAATCAGGTCTGCATGATCATTATTAATGTAATTTAAAATTGATGTATTTATTTATTTAAGATATGTATACCCTCCCCTTCTCCTCAAGAGGACCCAAGGCAACTCACAATATTAAAACAAAACAATATTAAAAACTTTCTAACAATAAAAACAACCCCCTCCCCCATTTTAAAGCATCCCTTCTTAGGCAGCCAGTTACTGAGAAAAAGCCTGCCTAAAGAGAAAAGTCCTTGCTTGTTTAAGGAAGGACAGCAAAGAGGGGGCCAGCTTGATCTTCCATGGGAGGGAGTTCCACAGCTTGGGAGCAGCAACATAGAAGGCTCTCTCATGTCTTCCAAACACACATATGAGGGTGATGGGACTGAGAGAACGGCTTTTTCCGATGATTTTAAAACCCAGGCAGGCTCATAAAGGGTGATGTGGTCTTTCAGGTAGATTAGATCCGTGCTATTTAGAGCTTTATAGGTCAAAGCTGGTACTTTGAATTGGGCTTGTAAATGAATAGGCAGCCAGGGGAGCTGTTACGTGATCCCAGTAACCAGTTCCAGTTAGCAACCGATCAGAGGCACTTGGCTGATTTCTAACTGTATGCTTGCTACTCCACTAAACGACAAGCTTTTAGGTAACATTTCAGGTTTCTGGGCTGTGAATTCCCTGAACATCTGATCCAAGCTTTTTCACACATCCACTACCCATTTAGCTTGGGTTCACAGTGGCATGTCACACTGCAGCAGTGTAATATAAAGGGACTCCTGAATGGTAGACATGGTGATTGTGACATCACCAAAGCAGTGATATCAAATAGCAGTGTGAAAGGAATATGGGAAAATGGAACGGGGGGGGGGGGGGGGACAGTACTCTAAGGAGCCTTTTCTTTTTTTTTTAAGGTCATTTCTCCATCTGAAGGGCTGCCACAGGACAATTCTGTTTTTGAAGATTTAGAAAGATGGAAACACTTAAAAATCTCATTGATGGGCAGAATAGCAATTATCAAAATGATGGTATTACCTATATTCGTATTCCTATTTCAGAATATCCCGATAATAATAAATAACAAACCATTTCATTTGTGGAGAAAACAAATCTCAAATTTTATTTGGCAGGGGAGAAAACCAAGAATAAAATTGAAATACTTGCATGACGACAAGAAGAGAGGAGGATGGGGTCTCCCAAACCTCTCAATTATATTATGAGGCGGCAGCACTACAATGGTTAAGAGAGTGGATAAGAGTGGAGGATGAAAAAAATATTAATACTGGAAAGCAAAGATTTAAAATATGGACTTCATGCATACTTATAGTATGGAAAAAAGAAAGTGAACAAAGCTTTTGATAATAATATAATAAGAAAAGCATTAATAAGAGTATGGGAGAAATATAAAGGGAAATTTTATTGTGGGATTCCAATGTGGATGTCCCCCCATGAAGCTGTCTCAAAGGAAATTGACATAAAGAATGACAAATGGTTAACATATAAAGATCTACTCATAGAGGAAGAAGATGGACAACTAAGATTAAGAACAAGACAATAAATTAATCAAGTAGGAATAATATGCCAGTGGTTTCCACACAGACAGCTATCAGAAAGAATGAAAATGGATAATAAATTAATAGGATTGGTTAAAGAACCTACGGAACTAGACAAGATAATATGGGGAAAAGAAAATCACCAAAATCGCAAAGATGTATAAACTATTATTGGAAAGAAATATGGAACAGGAAGTAATTAAAGAAAATATGATAAAATGGATGCAGGAATTAGGAAGAACAATTCAAACAGAGGATTGGTTTAGAGCATGGAATGATAACCAAAAACTATTAATAAGTACAGATTTGAAAGAAAATTATATGAAAATATTATATAGATGGTATATGACACCAGAGAAATTGGCAAGGGTGAAGAAAAAATGAGAAAGATAAATGTTGGAGATGTAAGACAATAAAAGGAACACTATATCATATGTGGTGGGGTTGCAAATTTATTAGAAAATTTTGGAAAGAAATAGAAAAAAATAATTACCATAGATTTAAAAATAAAAATGGAGATGAAACCTGAAACTTATTTGTTCAATATGGTAAAGCTAAACTCAAGACAAGAGACAAAAATTTCTTTATACATATTAGGCGCAGCCAGAATTCAAGTAGCAAAACAATGGAAAGACAAGGAGGAACCTTCGGTGGAGGATTGTTTAATAAAATTACAGGAACAAATATTAATGGACAAACTAACAGACTCATTGAAAAGAAAGAGTAGAACAGAGCACGAATCCCAATGGGAGAAAGTAAAGAATTATCTTAAAGAGAAATGGAAGAAAGATTCCAAACCTGTTCCAAGTGACTTAGGCTTACATTAGAAGCAGAACTGTTCTCAACATAAGTAAAAACAAAGTCAAGCAGATTGGTAATATGGATATAAAATAAGAATTAAGAAAGGTATTATTAAGGTTGCGAAGAAAATAAATGGTGGAAAATAAGGAAGTAAAAATGTTAAAGACTGTTTTGCGAAAGAAATAATATAAAGTTATTTTGGTTATGTGCTAATATTGTGATAATGATTTACTTATTTTTATAATTTCTTTTTTAAATACAATAAAGATTAAAAGTTAAAAAGATGAAGAAGATGCCCTCTATTTGAAGGGATCTTCAGCCTGAGTCTGATTCAAAAGACGTGTAAGGAGGGACATCAGGGATACATCTCCTGTAATTATCACCTGGCCAATGGACATAGCAGACAAAAAATTCACCTGAGCCTTATTTTCTCCATTCAACTGAGATGTCCTGTTTTTCTTTTTTCACTATTAAAATGGTGTCTAATTTTATTTCTCTAAATATCAATCAGCAATATGCAATTATATGCAAATCCATATCCTCTTTCGTCACCCTTTCGGATGAAATGCTACCTACATTTTTAGTGATTTACGAAGTGGCAACTTTAGGATTCCCTGTGTTTAGTAGAGTTTCCCTATTAAAGTTAGCCTCTGTAATTGTATGCAAACCAGTGTTGTCTCTTATCATTCAATCTGAGGATTAATGCCTTCCTTGCTGGTGACATATTTGTGGCCACCCTTGGTACCCCCATGCCTGGTTTTGTTAAAATAAAAGTTAAGCGAAGTAGCTCAGTCTTCCCTTCTTCATTGCACACACCGGCCTGCATAAGCCAGAATCACAGTAATTGATCGCTTAGTGTGATAATGAGTATCCATTTAATTTAACTGAAAGTAGGCAGGCCTGAAGCAATGCAAGCTAAATATGTTTGCACAGGGAATTATGTCTGTCTTAGAGTAACAGCAGAGTACAAAGTGAAATAATATGAGAGGGCAAAGAGCTAAGTGGTGTTTCTCTTAAAAATTTGGCCCAGAAATACTTCCCTTTAAACAAGGTTATTGCATGTTCTCATACACTCAGTTAAGTAAAACTGGTACTTTCAGATTATATTAAGTCACAAATGTATTCCTTGATGTCAAGTCAGAATAGTTACTTTGACAAAAATCCAGTTTATAACAATGGGAAACAGAAAATTGTCTTAACTCCAGATTTTCAGTATGTTTTTACTTTACTGTTAAATATATTGTCATCATTTGTGAATAACAATATATATTATATATATGTATATATAAAACCATAATACTTCAAATTTTGGAAGATGTTTTTCTCATCTCCCCTTTTTTATTTATTTATTTACTTATTTTGTGATCCAGCGCTATTGTTATTCAATAAATAAGCAATAAAAGATGAAAAACATCTCACAAACAAATTGTGGCAAAAATTTAATTGCCAACGTTTTGTAATGAAAAAAAAATTGACTATTCTAGTTAGTTCTATATCATCAAATGTTCAGATGTCTACACCCCCTTCAGTCTGAGCACTGTTTTGGTCCATTAACAGTAGTAAAGGGCTAACAAATGTTTCTCAAAAGCATGGAGCTAATCCACGTTCTGTTGTTCTAAAACTCCACTCATACTATCTGTGTAGTCAATTTTCATTAATAACTTTCTGCTAACTGTGTGGCGATCAAATAGTTCTTTAAAAGTGTAAGATGGAAGTGTAAGATTATACATGTTCTGCTTAAACAAATGTAATGCATAGGTACACTGAAGCAATATAAATCTTTTGCAGGTATTTTGGACCCCTGGATGGAAATGGCAGAAAGTTAAGTTCTTAAATCAGTCAGTTTTTAGAATTGGAACAGTGCCTCTGAACTCACCCCAAAGCAAGACCTCAGCCCAATTCAGGGCAAGTCCTCCTTTAGCAGTCTCCAACCGCATCCCATATTGTTCAGAAGGAGCATGGTGGGGGCTCTGGAGGGAAGAAAGGGTGAGGGACACTCCTCTCTCTCTCTCAACTTCCTTAAATTCAACTACATTACAATCCAAGCTTTTTTCTCCTTACTGGAAGATGGTGAGATTTCTTCTTCTCATTCACATTCCTCTTATCAGTCTTGAAGAGATCTTACAAATTTTCAAACTTCTGTACATTTCTGTAAAATGTACAGTATTGGGAAAAGTATTGCTCTTCTGCAAAACTAGCAAACGTAGCAGCACCGGGGGGGGGGGGGGTTGCCTGGATCTTTGTGATCAATCACCCTATCCTTTTGTGAAGGTGGATGTGTGAGTGTGTTTAACTTCACCAAGGGAAAAAGCACTAGTTTTGCATTGAGACATTTAGCACAAAATTCAGAAAACAGCAAGAGGGGATTTCTATCCTGTTCTCAAGCCCAACATGAGAACTCTTGTGAGCATCCAAGAATCCTTGACAGACTGTCATACCTCAGCCAAAATCTAGACAGGGACAATTTATTTATTTATTTGACTTTTATACCACCCATCTGGCTGCTAAAGCCACTCTGGGCAGTTTACAACATTAAACCAACACAAAATCCTGAACAACAGTTTAAAACAGTGAAGATAACAATTATAAAATCAAAATTAAACACATATACACAACAAATTCAACTAAAAATAATTAAAATAATATAAGGGCAAGGCAGCTGAACTGATAATAGTTAAAACAATCACTGTGTTAAGGTGTTATAATGTCTGGAAAGGCCTGTCTGAAAAACCATGTTTTTAGCAATTCTTTAAAAATTCCCAGTGAGCGGTCCAGGCGAGTTTCGGGTGGGAGATTATTCCGAAGATGGGGAGCAACTGCTGATAAGGCCTGGTTTTTGGTCTTCTCTTTCCAGACCTCTCTCAGGGTCAATATTCTCAATTGGCCAGCCTGGGAAAATCATGTAGGACAAGAGGGTTTCCCCACCCCATCTTTCCTACTTCATATGTTAAATCCTGTTTTTTCAACTGAGACTCAGGGCTGGGTATAATCTTGCTTGACAAACACCAAATATCATTCATGCTGCAATGGTTCTCTGTATAGAGACCAAGACATCTGCCAGTTCTCTTTCATGGGTTTTGGCCAATGCGCACGTAACATCCCACAACACTGGTAAGCGTCCACTGCAAAATGTCAGGCACATTTAAATATAATTTCTTCTGTCCACACTAGCATCCTGAGCCCAGGACAGGCAACCATGAGACTAGACAATCTGTACATGGAACAACCTTCCAGTGGTATTCAAGTGAAGGGATTTGAAACATCGCATTGCATATTTAATATATGTAAATATTTTCAAAGTATTCACATAAATAATGCATATTTTAATTTTCAGTGAGGTGACCAGAAGAATAATCCTTTGCAAATCAGTGACAGAATCCATTATTATAAAGGATGTCAGCTATGTTCAATGTTTGTTTTTGTTAAATTGGCTTTAAGGTATAAAGCCATGACTACTGTTGTTCCAGTTCAGTAGGAGTGAAATGCCCACAGAAGAATGCTTATGTGAGTACAAACAAAGTGGATGGAGATAGCACTCCTAGATGCCCTTCCTTCTTTCTTTTCTTCATACGGGTGAAAGTTATCATTCAAATAAGCCAGTCTCGAATTACTTAGGGATTTTTTTGGTTGAAACCAGCATTTTGGATTAAGATGAGAAAGATATTGGAAGTCAATACAGCTGATATGACACTGGTCCCATATGGTACAATATGATCGGTTTCTGAGTCCCATCAGCTGAAAACAAGCTTTATTGAGAAGAAGGTTGTATTGGGGAGTGGATGGACAAAATGTGCCTTGTGGGCCACACATGTACCCCCACCATCTCCAAGCACAGTCTCCAGCATGTCTGGCACCTCTGCGCTCAAAAACATTTCTTAAGTTTCTTTTGGGAAACATAGTTAGGGTCATATTATATGTTACAGATGGGCTCTTATTAGAACCTGAAATCTGCTGGTGTTCCAGAGATGTGATTCAGGCAGATGCTTGTGACTTTGCTATCTAAGTTGCCTTTCATTTTATTTGGCATAAGTATTCATGATCTGGACAGCAGAAGTGGGTTGCAATCCACAAAACAATATGCTAAACAAAGCTGGCTAGGTTTTTAAGATGCCGCAAGAGTCTTTGATGGTTTTACTGAGGCAAGATGTGCTTTAACTCATTGTCAGTTTCAGCAGATGTCAAACGGACATCTTTGTAGGGAAATGCACACCCAATATATTTCTTCTGTATCCTTAATTGGGACCATAATTTTCTCATTAACATAGTCCTACTTCGTTTATTAAATGCAACCTCCCTACAAGAAAATAGAGTAGGTTTTTAAAAAAAATAAAAATGTACATTAAATCAGTGAGGAGGGTGGGGAAAAGATGACCAAGACATAGAGGCATTCTATGGTGATGCGAGTTTGAAAATATGGCTTTGTAAAAAGCTTCATCCTCACTTTGTCTTCAGGGACAGTATCCTAAATTAAGAACAAGTGCTGGAACTGTGCTGAAAAGGCGTGCAATATTATACTGAGAAAACAGAGGTTACCAGATTTTACCACATCTGCAAAGATGATAAATATGTTGTGCCAAAGCTTCACTGGGGATGAATGTATTGGTTGATCTCTGATTTGTACATGGCATTTTTAAAATTGAAAAGCCACAAAACATGTCAGCAAATCAGGATAAAATTTACTGTTCTGTTTTAATCAAAGTATAGGCTCCACACTAAACTGAATGTTTCAGCTCATCATAAAAGCATGTGGTGATATATTATAGGGAAGCAACTAGTCTAAGAAGAAAAATATGGTTATGAATGGAACAGTTAACATATTGGGGCATCTCGTGTGTTGCCTGTCTCTCTAAAATTAGCTAACACTGTGATAGAGAAAACAAATAATGTGGAGGGGAGATGATTATGCACTGATGAAAACTCTTTCAGTAGCCTAAAATACTGAGAGTCCTTAAAGAACTTGCTGTCTTCAATATTAGTGGCACAAATTGCCAGTTTGATGGTTTGTCCCAGTTTGTTTACCCGCTGTTTGATAGTTTGGTCCCTCACCCCTCCTGGTAAGTGCCCACGCAGAGGCAGCACCCAAAGGAGGTGGGCAGGAAAGCCAGGATGCTGCCTCCGAGTGGGCACCTGCTGGAGGAAGCAGGGCGCCAAATCACTGAACAGCTGTTGTGGTGGAAAACAAACTGAACCCCTGAACTAGTGGTCCATGCGCATCTCTAGCAGTGTCATAAAGTATGAACATGGGTTGTAGTCTCTGATGGCCTTTTGTAAGAAAAACAAACTAAAAACCATCTCAACTCTTCCCACATCTTGTCTAATTTTATACAACTCCATCATCTCTCCTTCTATTATTTGCTTTCTTCCTCCTGGGCTAGACAATACTCATTAATTCCACATTCTGAGCATTTTCTAACCCTACAACCTTCTTTGCCTCCAGCACTTGCTTCTCCTCATGATTTTTGCAATTTACACAAAATTCCTCTTGGACAGTCTACATAAAACCTTCTCTTTCAGAAGCAAACCACACATGTGTACTCAACAAGCACAGAAAGAGCACATGTATGTATGCAAAGAACTCATCCAATGCTTTTTAAAATCCATGAAGCAAATCAGCAGCCATCACAAGTTACTCTATTTGCATATATTTTATTTTTCTGTCTGTTGAATTTATATTCAGAAGAGATAATTCAGGTTAGATTCAGATTAGGGAGAAATGAAAATTGGGGGAGGAAGCATCACTGATTTAACGTATGCATGTGTTACCATACTACTGGCAGAAAACAGAAGAACTTGAAATGACTCCTGAGGTGCAAAATGTGCAATAGCAGGATTACAGATGAACATTAAGAAAACAAAAATAATAACGTAAAATAACTGTAATGCTGACAGTGGAGAAATACATTTTGAAAAAGATTTTCTGTACTTCTGTTCAATCATTGATGTAAATGGAGACTACAACCAAGAAATCAAAAGAAGACTGAGACTTAGAAGAGTAGATATGAAGAATAATCTTGGAATGATCTTGGAATGATCTTCAAGTGTAGGATGTCACACTGGAGAACAAACCTAAGATCACCCATTGTTGTATTTCTGATTACTACATACAGATGTGAAAGCTAGGCAGTGAAGAAGGCCAACAGGAAAAAAATGAATTCATTTAAACTGTGAAGCTGGAAGAGAGCTTTACAAATACCATGAACTGCCAGAAAGACAAATAAATGGGCTGTAGATCAGACCAACTCTGAACCTAAAATAACTAAACTATCATATTTTTGAGATACTATGATAAAATGCGACTCACTGCATGAAAATTAAAATAAAGCTAGTCTGTTGAAGGTAGTAGGAAAAAGGGAAGATTGAACATGTGATGGAGTAATTCAATATCACCATGGCCTTCTGTTTCTAAGCACAGTTGTTAACAGCAGTACCTTTTGAAGAAAATTAAGGTTTCCATTATTGGGGGTATTGATGGGTTTAGTAGAAACAAGGCTGAGTAACTGTGACCTCCCAGATGTTGTTGGCCTACAACATTCATGAGCCCTAATCAGCATAGCCAATGGTTAGGAGTTATTGGAATTAAGTCCTAAAACTTCCAGAGGGTCACAAATGTCCAAACTGGGGGAAAGCTTGACTCATGACCCCATGTTTTGTATGGACCTACCATAACTACACTGAAATAATAGAATGAGGAGGGAGATTGAAATATACCTGCTCACAAAGAAATCTAAGGCCCTCTCCATTTCCACACAGTATAAAGCAGCACACACACACACACACACACCTCACCATGTATTTGAAAAAAGGCATGAGTTGCTAGGTCTTCTGGTGAATATACCCATCCAATATACAAGTTCCCAAATGTATCTAGTTCCTTCACACAGTGCAAACAAAAGAAGTTTAAAATTGTCTATATACCTCTTAAGGCAGTGGGTGAATCAGTCCTAAGATGAACAATTGTTGAACAAAGAATGGGCTGGGGTCTCTTTAAACCTGATAAAATCTTCAGTTTTCTCCATGTTCCAGTGTTGCTTATTCCTGCCCAATTGCTTAGTAACAGAAGAACCACAGCTTTGAGAAGCTTCCAAAATTAATGGCAAAGTTAATGCTCATTTAGTACTTCTCAGGTTTCTTTAGACATAGGTACCATAAATCATACTTGGCTGTCATTGCTTCTTTTCCAAGCTATATTGAGAGGGAATAATCTCCCATTCTTCCTCTGTTTGTTCTTACACAATTTCCACCTTGGCCGGTTGGAAAGAGATTCAGACAAGACTAATTGCATTCAAGCAGTACGTAATATCCTGCAGTCTGTCAGTTTTTCACCTGACATTCTCACAAACAGAAAAAGAGTGGCTAAAATTGAAGAGTTCTTAAAGCTGATATTAAGAAGTGACAGCTTTCTTGTGAAATTGGTGTCTCAAGCAACTTCACACACAGATGTCCATACTCCCCCCCCCCAACACACACACATACACACAGATCACTCAATCTGTGGTGAAAACCTCCAGTGCTGGCCACTTCAGAGCAGCCAGCTCTATTTGCCGTCATGTCCTGAAAGGCTGGGATGGAAACATTTCACAGAGGAAAAATAAATAAATAAATAAATGTTAAAGTTTGCAGAACATTTCCCCAATGAAAATGTGCATCTGCTAACGTTTATGAAAAATATGTTTTGCTTTCTGTCAAATTTGGTAAAATCTGCTGAAGACACCATCTCCAGGTTCCAATGGAACAGAAATTGTGGTCCACCTTAACTTCGAAGGGTGCCTTGAAAAATGTAAACTACATTATTCAATCAGAAATAACAGCTGTGCAAACAGTGATAACAAAAGGCAATACAAACGTTTGCCTAATTGTCTTGCCAGGCTTAAGCCAATATACCAGGAATTCCACATAAGAGGGAATTCTTTATGGTATAAATGAAAAGAATTCAATTTGCAAAGAGTGAGAGTTAATGTCAGTGAAAATGGCTCCAGATATGGAAACAGTTTAATCAACCTATGTTTTTTTCATTTAAGTCAAAATGCAGCCACGTTTTGTGAGCTTCATCCCCAACTGCACTATATGGAGGGAATGGGAAGGGTTTATTCTTCATGTTAACCATGGGAAAATATTTATTTAGCATCTTGCTTTCATAGTAAGTACACCAGCTACGTACATTAAAGTAAAGAATGAAAATGCCATGTATGTATGTATGTATGTATGTATGTATGTATGTACCTTTCTTCCCATAGGGGACCCAAGGTAAAATAAGTTTTAAGACACTACATAAACATGACAATTTAAGAAAACTCAGTTAAACATACATTAAAATTCAAAGAATCAAGTGTAAAAACAATTTAAAAAAATTAAAACCTATCAGTTAAAAACCAGCATACCTGAGACAACTTACTGCTTAAACACCTTAAAACTAGTAAAACTTGCTTAAAAATAGCAACAACAACAACAAAAAAGGCTGGTTAAAATAAAAGTCTACCCAAGCATCTATTTGGAAGCAGCTTTTGGACCAGTTGAATTTTATTTATTTATTTATTTATTTATTTATTTATTTATTTATTTATTTATTTATTTATTTATCCTTCTTTTTCTTTTTTCTTTTCTTTACTCTTGCATTAAGACAGAAGAAAAGGGAACATTCCTGACCCCTTCTCTGTGCAACATAAACAATCTGGCTGAATTCCTGCAACAAGATATTCATGCAGCATCTTCTCGCATTGATGTAATCACCCTGGTGAGGTGTAAATTGCCACTGACAGCTCTTTGGATGTTAGATGCAGAGCTGACTTTTGTTTGTCTAACATAAACCCATTTCTGACAAACTTTGGACTTTAATGGGTGTCAGCCTGAACTACGAGTTTGAGCCCGGCCCAAAAGCTTAGCAAGGCTCAGCAGAAAAGTTGACCTTGATTTATTCAGAGGTGATATTGGAACCAGGTTTTCTTTTACAGGATTTCTAGTCTCTCCCCCTATTCCCCCACCCCCTCTCTCACACACAGAGCACAGGAACACCCATGCACTCACCACCGCACAAAGACTTCAGATGCCAGCAAAAGTAGGAACATCCATAGAAACCTATTCAGGCCATGCAGTGTACATTCCATTGCTTCTTTTCTTTAAACTTTATTTCAAATATAAATGTCCAAAAGCATAATGTCTTCCACTATATGATGTGTTTTTATCTCCAACTATATATTTTAGTTTCATTCATCACCAAGTTCTCCCAGTGTCAGCAAAGACGTCTGGTTTAAAATTTGATAAAGTCATAAAGTGAAAAAAGAATATTATATTTTGCCTTTCTTTGGGACATGACATTTCTTTTCCAATTTCACTACCCAAATTGATCAAAGCCATTATTTTCAAGCAAATACAACCTAGACATCTAATAACTTATGATCCAAGGAAATATGGTTTATATAAAACACCTCTCCATATAGAGTTGTGCTGGAGGAAGAACCTTGAGGCACAGTGAGCATCCATGAAACAGTTACTGGTAAGAATATACAACTGCTAGTTTTCTGATGCTGTTAGAGATGAGTGATAGCTGGTAAAAGAAAAAGCGACCGTGTTTGATTGTGATTGTGTTTGTCATTATTTGCACCAGTTACCTGGCATCAGTATAAATGCTTGTTTGGTGTAACATTGGTAAATGGGCTTTGTCTTTCTCCATTTTGCTGCCCTTGAACTCCATCACAGAATACTTGCCTAGCACCACATTTCATTTCCTCCAAGCTGCTTTTAAAAATATACCTCTTTCACTAAATCTTTTATTTAACTCCCCATTGGCAGGAACCCCATAGCTCAGTGGTTTAGGCATCTGGCTGTGGAGCCAGAGGTTGAAAGTCTGATTCCCCACTATGCCTCCTTGACAGGGCTTGGACTAAATGATCCATATGGTCCATTCTAACTCTGCAGTTCTAAGAGTATCTAAGATTGTTATAGCACCATTTACACATATTCACTTCTAGCTGCCGGCTTCTCATTATCACACCCTTATTTCTTTGTCTGTTCTTCCTTCAGAATGTAGATGGTAAATCCCTGAGGGCAGGGACCTCGCTTTTTAACTGGCATTCTACAACAATATGAGCACTAGAGATAGGCATGAACCTCGGTTCAGAGGTTCGTGTCAGTTCATACGCATGGCACCAGAGCTGCTGCATATTCCCTTCCCCTCCTCCCCAGCCAGTGACCCACTCACCAGCCGGCATGCACCCCTGTCCTCCTTCTCTTCAGCTGCTTCACCAGTCCCCAGCAGGAACATGGGTTTGCCCATCCTGCCTCCTTGTCGTCGGAATGGGCGATCAGCCAAGGAGATGGGGCAGGGAAGCCCATGCTCCTGTTGGAGGCTGTTTGAACAGCCAAAGAGTAGTAGAGGAGTGCACACTGGTTGGTGAGAGGTGGATCCAGCCAGAGAGGTGGGGGAAAGAAGGTTCCTGCCCATCTCTAATGAGCACCATCTCAAATTGTACAATGAGAGAGCAATGCCAACCTCTGCTGTTTCAGAAATGTAAAACTCTGAAGAATAGTTGTTAGCGCTGATCTGCAAATATGGGCCACCTTATGATCATCCATCCTGCATTCTTTGCTCAACGGTGTCCTGCTTCCTAGCATGACATTTACATACAGTAAGACACAGTTAGCTGGCTGGTGGGATAAACTATACAACCCACAAAACCATCATCTGCACAAATTGCACAGGACCGTCTTTTTGTTCCATCTGTGACAGTTGGGAAACACAACTAGCTTTAAATATGTGTGGCAACTGTGACGTAGGTGTTTGCCTCACTTCCTTCTTAACATGCATACAATTTTCTCTGTACAAATGTTAACTCTTTATAGGGGGAAAAGGTGTGATGCTCTTTGCTTAAAGCAGAAGGATTGATTCATTCATAGGGTGAAGACAAATATACCCAAAAGAGGTTCAAACTTCTGCACACAATGCTTTGACCTCTCCCTGTCATTTAATATACTGTACAAGTATCTGTAGAACAGGCAAATTTGAAGAGTTAGCAAGCTGGAATAGGCAGCTGTATATTAAAACTGAAATTGTAGAACAGCTGTGAGCGCAATGGTATTGCACTATGAACATTTGCTGATTGCTCCATTACTCATTCTCTCGGAAGGCAGCATAGCATAGCAGGTTTCTTGAGATGGGTAGAGGTCATGGCCAGTTTCTTTCTTTTCTGTCAGCCTGAACAGCAAGAGGTATTTGCAGCAGTAAAATCAGCAAGCCCTTCTATGTAGAGAATAGGCTTGGTGTCCCCTGGCTGTCATGCCAGGTGTTTTTGCTTAGGAAGTAAAATTTGCCACAGTCAAGATGCACAGTCACCATTGTTGACAGCCCATGGACCTGACGCAAGGGAGGGGGTTTTACTCCAAAATTTCCGGGGCACTCCCTGCCCTAATCATAAGCTATTTGCACCACTTTCCAGTTCCCAGTGGGAGGTGTGGGGAGGAAGATTTGGCAGAAGGGGACAGGACAATCATTCTCTTTAACATAATAACATTCATTCATTCTAATTTATATCTCTCTTTCCTCCCCAAACTGAGGACTGCTAGATAAAAGAAAGAGATGTGTTCGCAAAACATCTCTCAACAGATGTGCATGCTGCTTTTGAGCTTCATACTCTTTGATTACCTTAGTTGGGAAATCATTCTGGCTTGACCCTCACATGGGGTGGTATAGAAGAGACTTCCATGTGGAGACAGTGAAAGGAGTGGCCACAGCAGCAGTGTGAAATACCCAAGTGGCAAACCCTTCATGTGCATTAGTTTCTTCATGAATAATTCCCATCATTCTTCAATTATATCTGTTGGTAAATTATGTAACAGTTGAACAGGGAAGAAGCTGCAGCTTCTATTTCCTCCAGTTTCTGCTATCTTCTCTGAAAATGAACCGAGGGAATCCACACTTGTGTATTTGCCTATTGAGCCATTTCCCTTGGCAAGATGATCCAAACACAGTGGGGATGATTCTCTAAATGGCATCTCTTATTTAATTGTTAAGTTGAAATCCAACTTTTCTGTCAAGATGGCAATAAAGGTGGCTATCAATAATCAAATAACAAATGGAGAAAAAGATCTTGGTTCAATCATAATGGCAAAAAAAAAAAAAAAAAAAAGCCCAGCAAAATTAGGATACAACCAATGGCCAACTTGTTAAAATCTCTACAAAAGAGAACCAGCTTAATGGCTAATTGCCTACCTGAGAGAGAACAAAGATGGGGACAGCCTGAGCTCTAGTCAAACAGAAAAATAGCTAATATGAAAGCACAAAATGAAGAAAGTTCTAGGCTCTTCCCCCTGCTTGTCTCTGCCTACATGGGGGAAAGGAACTGTATGAAGAGGAAAGCTTCTGCTATATGTGGATTTTCTTCATGCAGTTGGGGATCCCTCCCCCCTCGAAAAAAAATACTGATCATGTGGACAGGCTACAGGTTTAGTAGACACAAGTAGTAGACAATTTCTCTCTTAAACTTAGGGAAGCAAGGATAGGCATGGTGTGGAGCTAGAACACTCTCCCTGTTTGCTCTTTCAAAGCACCTCTTTCTTGAACAACAGGATAAGAATCCAGTTTACCTCAGCAGAGAGTCTCCTGTTGTAATTTTTTTCTGCATACAGTCAAAACAGAAAGGTGGAAATGGTACAAGTTGGATCTCTGCCTGTGGTACCTGGATGGCACATTTCAGAATCTTCACCACGTGAACTAGCTTTGTGGTTTAGTTGTTACTAATCTGTAATAATAGTGCAAAATCTGTTACAGTTTAATTTGTATAAGCAAATGCTCCTTATAACATTGTCTGTCTTCTTTTTCAAGGATCATCTGTTTCATCTGGAAGCTCACCGCCTTGAGAGGGGACGTGGCAGGTGCCCATTTGACCCCAGCTCCTCCTTTATATCCACTTTATTTGGTAATGACTTTATATATAACAGAAAAGATCTGTCTGAGTTGCCTACTTCAACTCTCTAAGGTGTTTCAGTATTCACTTATAAATTTTAATGTGCCAATTCTGTTTCTGTTTACCTTAATATTGCCTTTAATTCTGATTGTTTCATTACATTGAATGTACTATAGAGACAGTATGAATTCATTTTGCCACTTAATGACCAAAATCCTGTTGGTTAGCATAATAGATCACACTAGAGTAAACCCATTGAGCCAATGGGAATTTGGTGAGTCAGCTCCTGTGAAAGTTAGATTGATTGAGATGGGCCTACTCTGTGACTTACTGTACTCCAGCATAGGAAGTCATAGTTAGAGCAGGCCCATTTGAATCAATGGAATTTAGAGATGGGGACGAATATAAAAACGGATCAGCTTTTTTGACGAAAATAGCCGATTCGTTAAATATTCGTCCCCTTCATATTTGTGGGTTCCAGAGACTTCCACAAATACAAAGGGATGAATATTTACCTGTTTTTATTCATCCTTCATATTACCAAAAAAACCCACAAAAAACACCATTCTGCCTACCGGCCACCGATCAGGGAATCCTGGCTGCACTTTGCAAAGATGGCAGCAGCTTCCTTACCCTAAATGAAGCCGCAGCCACCATCTTTGCAAAGGGCAGCCAGTCTCCCTTTTTACATGCCGTGGCTGGGAGGCCAGATGAAGACCTCAGCAGCGGCGATTAAGGTAAGGGGGTGTCAGTGGGGGCAGGGGTGGGCTAAGGTAGGGAGAGGAAGGGGTGGGGGTAGGCTGTGTGGGTGGGGTGGCTGCCTATCGGCCGCCAATCAGCTGATCGGCGGCCAGTAGGCAGAATGGTTGTGTTTTTGGGGGGTTTTTAATAGGAAGGGGGTGTCCACGGGGGGTGGGGGGAGTGGAGGTGGGTGACGGTGGCACGGCGGTGGGGGGGTGGCAGCGGTGGGGGGTGGCAGCAGGGGTGCGGGGGTGTTTTTTTAAAAATAACTTCGTTATTTGTCGCTTCATGGGGCAACTTCATGCTTTGTGAGTTGTCAACTTTTGACGACTCACAAAGCGGGACAACTCGCCAAAATGGTGAGTCATCCCCATCTCTAATGGAATTTATAGAGGATTTGACTGACTAAATTCCCATTGATTCAATGGGGCTACTCTAGTGTGAAGCTTACAAGGTAAAATGATGCATTAAGTGGAATGGATATACTCTATGATTAACCTCTTTTCCTTTCACAATGTGATTTTTTCCAAAAGCACTCCAGCAATCATAACAAAGCATGCTGTCCCAAATGGTGAAATATTTTTATTTATCATACAAATGATTTTCCTCAGCTATATATCTTGTGTTTAGCATGCTTTGTTTTGCATTTCTGGGTAAATTTTTATCTCCCTGCAATAAGGTCTGAAGCATGTGATATGAAATAGATCTTTATACTGATAACTTAAGCTGGAATGGACACACAGAGAGAGAGAGAGAGATTTAAAAAGTCATTTTATTCAGCATAACATAAACAGAGATAAATGTATTGAGACATGACAGAATTCAATCTCTGAACGATCCATCGTTACTGTGTGCTTTTAAGTGCATCATAAAAAAAATTATACAATATCTGACCAAAATTAAGCATTTCTAAAATGTACTGATTTCATTTGAAAATATTTAATTACCCATTTAAGTTTCCTGTTGAAAAATATTTTAAAGACTTTTTGAAAGTGCTTAATTTGGGTTGAATTGTACCTTGTGGCTTGATTTCATGTTTTGTTGTTGTTGGTTGATTAAGCATTTCTTGTTAGCTTTAAAATATACTTTGGTACATGTTATCTGATCTGGTGCTAAAGAGAAGCATTGAGGGACATTTCCACTTCTGAATGAGAAAAAAACAACCTTATAATAAGTTCTGAATTACAATCAGAAAACAGAACAGAACTTCAACCATGGATAATGCTACATAAAAATGTTAAATGGTTAGATAAACCCATAAAGAATTTTTTTGCTCCAAGTATCTAAAACAAACGAAATCGCCTGTCTGCTTTCAATAAAGCAAAGCCCTACTAGGTAATAGATCTCACTGGCAGGTTGACAGAGGCCACAGTAGCTTTTGAAAGGATGATAATTTTCTTCAGGCATATGGCTTTTTTGATGTAGGATACGGTAGTGCTGCTCTTCTTTGCCTCTTTTGCAATTCAGATCTTTTCCACTGCTCTGGCTAACGTGTGACCTACCTCTCACCACCAGGGATAGAGGTAGAAAATTGCTACCCAATTGCTTAGGTTCAATTCTTGGAATTTTCAGCTTGTTGGGGGAAAATGAGGGATGATGCTCAGAGACAGCAGAATAACATACAAGCTATTGTATACATCTGCTGAAGGTGAAAATAATATTTATATTATGTTGAACTGTCGCAGTCAGCTAGTAACTGCATGACAACTATAAAACAATAATAACTGTGCCATCAAATCAATCCTAACTTATGGCAAACTTTTCCAGGGTTTTCTAGGTAGAGAATACACAGAAGTGGTTTACCATTCCCTTCTTCTGGGGCCACCGTGGGACTGTGTAGCTTGCCCATGACTACATAGGCTGGCTCCACTCGTAGGAGGCAAGTGGAGAATTGAACTCTAAACGTCTGGCTCTGCTGCCAGATATCTAAACTACTAAGCTGTCCAGTCAGCTCATGACAGCTATAGCTTGCCTCAAGTAATGTACAAGCCTCCTAGTCTCACTGTGTACTTTAATTATCATCATCATCATAATCATCATCATCTTAGAACTGAAAACTAGAAGAGACCCTAGGGATAATCGAGTCCAGCCACTATCAAGAAGACACAGTGGGGAATTGAACTCTGAACCTCTGGCTCCACAGCCAAATACCTAAACCACAGAGCTATCCAAAAGTTCATACTGTATATGACCCTATGCAATGAGGAACACAGGTTTTTGAGTCAAACAACCAACTTTATTTGTGCACACTTGAGGCTGCAAGTGCATGGGTAAATAGTATGGGATTTGCTACAGAAGTAAAATGACATATTTGATTATTTTTAACTGATCACATGGCCAATGTGAATCAGCCTGGCCCTTTTTGCCAATGGGGCTTCTACTTTTTTTTAAGTTATAGTGATTCAGGAGTTGTTTTCTCCATGTGATCAGTTGTTTCATTCTCCAAAAGGGCAGGAGGCATGACTGTGAGTGGTATTCTGGTGACATACTAAGTTGGTGTGATGTTTTGGAAAGCAGGAATACCCACCACTGCAATCTTTTTCCTTAGTTGTCCCAAAGGTTTTTTTTAAAAAAAAAACCCATAAACTACTGTGTTTAGCCCTAGATTACCTCATCATTGCATTGATATATTACTTTAATGCTAGATCACCTCTGCATAGACACACACACAAAAAGATAAAAATTAATATGGGATAGAAACAATTCCAATGAAGTACAGCAGATGTCTATGTTTCCGTGGTATGTATATATGTGCTTGTACATTATGGAGAACTTTGGAAAACTGTATCTTTTCCCCAGCACTGTGCAACACTTTAAATAGCCCACTGGCTTTATAATAAACCATAGAAGTAGAGCCACAGATCAGCAGAGGGCAAGATCAAAGGAAGGGGGGGTCTGTGGACTGTGGCGCAGATCAAATGACATTGGGTTGAGGGGCCAATGTGGACTCTGGCACCAAAAAATCTGCAGTCTTTGTACAATCCCCTAATCAGAATGGAACCGTAAAATAGGCTGTGAATCAAGCCACAGGAAAGCCAAATGTAATGAAGTTACAGTCTCAGAGAATGTGACTGTGCATGGCTGCTCTGAATTAGATCAATCCACAGTTCTTCTAAAAGTCCATTCTTTATATTTCCATTTACACATATAAACCATACATTTTTCTAGTGCCCCCACCCACATACACATACAAACAAATTATGATGGTACCTAACAATGAGAAATCAATTAACTGTATTTAGTCTTCAGTGGGGAGGGTGGGGAGAAGTAGAAAACCATTGCGTTATATTGGCAAAATAGAGAATAATAATTCTTAAGATGCCACAGCAACCACATAACAAAATCCAAATGGTATGGGGTTGCAAATGTGGAATCAACACAGTGCCCAAACTAGATGAAACTTGCTTCTATTGTAGAACATTTCCAGTCTTTGTCGATAATTAATTTAAAGATGGGGGGGGAGGGGGGATCATTTGAGACAGCTTTTATGCACAAGGGACCCAGGGATTTTATTCCATGGTTCCTTGCAGGATTTCTATCCTTTTAATTGTTTTTGCAGTAGAAACAAAGTTAGCATCCATATACACGTTTTTCCATATACACTCCTTGCTGATGTATAACCTCATGTTGAGCATCACTAACATGTTCTCCCTGCACGTGAAGAGGTGTTTATACTAGCTCTGCCCCTCGTCATTGGTTTCCTCACATGAAGGCAACATGTCTGAAGAGAGGACCTGGCTGTATCTGTGGAGGCTCTACACAGGAGCTTGAATATCGACTCACTGGAATTCTGGCTTGCATGGTCTGTCCTTCCAACTAGGTCTGTCCTTCACAGACCTGGAGGAGGAATAGACAACTTGTGATCAGGGACGTGGGGGGCACCCCTCCCTATTTTGGGCTGAGGCCCCCTCCCATACCGGTTCCCAAACACTGCATCTCAGTCTCACATCAGGAAATTGACAATGAAAGGTTGGAGCTAGAGTGCTCTCCTCCCCACTTGTGTTGTACATATGCTAAAGATAAACCTGAATAGTTTGTTGGAGTTGCTGTGTGCTTTTTTTTTTTTTACTAAAAAATTGGGATATAAGTAATTTAATAAAGAACTATTGGACAAATAGCACACTATATATGCATATTTCCTCAGCAAAAAAGGCCCACCTGTCCTCCAGCTTTATGCCTTCTACAGGTTTAATTTGCATTTTGAGCCTACATCTCTTTTATGACTGGAAGTGTTACTTTTGATTATGTGTGTGTTTGATGTGCCTTGCTTCACTACATTTAATTTTATAACAAAACAATTATGTGGTAAAGAACCAATAACACAAATAAGGGGATTTTATCTGAAGTGGGAGAATGCAGAGATCTCGAAGAGGAAGGCGGAATTGGCAAAAATCAGCTCTGCTGGCTCCCCTTCATGGAATCCTCCACTGGATCAAATAATCCTTCCGTAACATTAGATACAACCCAAACTGTTTATAGAACTGAAATGTTGCCAATATTCTGCTTCCAATTATCTCCTCATAAATTATCATTCTTTTTAGACAGGATCCCAGTCAAAACTACAACCTTAGAGGGCTTGCTGATTTCCGTAGAAGAGCTGGGCACACACTCCCACATCTTTCTCTGAAATCAGTGGGGATTCTGAAGCATGTTAAGCCTGACTGTGCCTGTTGCCTTTGGTGTGATGGATGTAATTCAATATCTAAAGCACTGGTCTCATCAAGCTTTCAGAAGCCTTGACCATTGACTGGACTTGCTAGGGATTCTGGGAGATGGAGCCCTAAAACATCTAGGTCCCCAAATTTGAGAAGCAGTGATCTAAAACAAACCTTTTCTGCTTCTAGCAGAAGGATCTCATTCTGGAGAGTATCTACAGGCTCTGTCCCATATAAGATATATGTGATGTAACCAACAGTGACATTCCCCGGGCACATGCATGGGGAGATTTCCTTTGCCAAAAAGGAGCCTTTGCATATCCAAAGTGGAAGTGTCTCCCCCCCCCCCCAAATGCTCAAGCCAAATTCCCTTACACCACAACAGAATGGAGGGACCATGCACATGCTGAGTTCTTTACGTCCTGTGCTACTTGATGTGTGTGCTCTTCTTGAATACAGTGGAGCATGTGTTCTGCTTACTACCTAAAATCTGATAAATGTCAGGTTGTGTGAATGCTAACAATTGCAGGCATTTAAAAATAAGGGTGATTATTCATATTCACTACCATATGTCAGAAAAGTGGGGAAAGATATATCTGTTTCTAGATGTTGTTGTTTAGTCGTTAAGTCATGTCCAACTCTTCATGGCCCCATGGACCACAGCACGCCAGGCCCTCCTGTCTTCCACTGCCTCCCGGAGTTTGGTCAAATTCATGTTCGTAGCTTCGATGACACTGTCCAACTATCTCGTCCTCTGTCATCCCCTTCTCCTCTTGCCCTCACACTTTCCCAACATCAGGGTCTTTTCCAGGGAGATTTCTCTTCTCATGAGATGGCCAAAGTATTGGAGCCTCAGCTTCAGGATCTGTCCTTCCAGTGAGCACTCAGGGTTGATTTCCTTCAAAATGGATAGGTTTGTTCTCCTTGCAGTCCAGGGGACTCTCAAGAGTCTCCTCCAGCACCACAATTCAAAAGCATTAATTCTTTGGCGGTTTCTAGATACCACAAAATTAATCTGGAATTACGATCATTTACCTATGTGCATATCTATGTGCATTTGTGCATGGATACCCATGTTCTTATTTAACGCTGAATGCCAGGAATGGGCAAAATGGAGCCCTGGGGCTAGATGACGCCCTCCCAGTGTGTTTTGTATTTCCTCCATACTCTCACAGTGTGGTCCTGTGGATAGAATGTTTGTTGGACTAGGACTCAGGAGAACCAGGTTCAAATCCTCTCTCAGCCATGAAAACACACAGGAAGGCAACATTAATGGAACCAACTCTTAAATATCTCACATACCTTGAAAATCTGACTAGGATTATTGTAAATCAGATGTGACTTGATGGCTCATAATGCAAATATATTTTCCAAAAACAAAAAGTCCCCCCAGCATTTTTTTTTAATTCTGTTGCTGCACTTGGATGCCTTAAAGCTGCAGTGTTGTCCCTGCACTCTTTATTGTGTTTTAAAAACCCACATCACTGACGTGAGGTACTGGCATAGATCTGAAACAGGCTTCTGGAAAGCTAGGTATGTTTTCTCTCAGGATAATCCATTCAATCGTCCTGCCCCTAGTTTTTTGTTTGATCCCTGTTGGTCCAAATGTATACAAGGGCACTTCAGCATTCATGTGCAAGGTCAGTCTTCATTCAGCTATTTTGGGAGAAGAGTTTTGCCTTTCAATCCACCATCACCCTCAATATTTTGTCTGCTTCAGTGAAATCTAAGGTTTACTCAAACCCACCTACATTTCCTTCATTTCCATTGGCCATATATTGGCTCCACAGCTGTCATACCTTAATAGCTGAGTTCGCTATTGGTGCCAACTTTCATTCAGATGGTCCAAGACTGTGGGACAGAATTCTTTATGTTTGACTGTTGGTGTATGACTGTAATGGTGTTTTACAAAATGAAGATGAATTCAGTTTTCTTTTAATTGCAAGCAATAGCTAGCACAATGTGAGATTGCAGGTTTATGTACACTTTCTTTGGCATTCTGAAAAGTCACCTATCTCGAGAAGTCAGGAATGTGCCAATTTATTATTTAATCAGTCAAGTTGTGTTAGATACCCAGTGTGGTGTAGTGGATAGAGTATTGGACTGGGACTCAGGAGGCCTGGGTTCGAATCCATACTCAGCTAATGGAAGCTCACTGGGGTTGTGGAACTGGTAGTAACCACTCCTCAAATATCTCACATACCTTGAAAGCTCTATTAAAGTTGCTATAAGTCAGTTCCGTATGATGGTGGATAATAGAAGAATGTTGTGTTTGCTTTTGAGTTTTGAACTAGGGCTGTAAATAGGGCAGGGCATTCTGAGCAACACTGCCGCCCCCTCCAGCACAACCAGCCTGGAGGTCTCCTGCCAATAATTCCACTGACTCCAGGCTGCTGGTTAAGCAGTTTTTGTTACTTAAGGTGTTTTTAACAACCATTTCCCATCCTTGACCTCCCACACCCCAGTTCCTGGTACTTGCCCATTGGCAGCAGTCAGTTCAATACTGGCCTCAGTTCCCATCAATGAGGCTAGCGAAGTCTTCTTAATATACAAGCCCAGTCCAGGCCCAAACTTAGAGCCTTTTAATGAGGGTCATTAGAGGCAGCTGGTTGTAAGTGAGGGTTGGCTTCTCACTCTTCTTTTGCCTCTTCCTTCTCCACACCAGTCCCTCTGTGCAGGGGTGAGTGCCACAGATCCTACTGCCAGGCAGCTGTGGACACAGGAACCAGATGTGGCATTGGCATGAGCGCCACTCCTCTTCCCCAGCCCCTGCCTCTCAACATGAGCACACTGGGCTCTGGAGCTGAAGTGGATGTAGTCCCTCATCTCCAGCTTGTGCCAAGGCTGAGGACTCCGGCCAGGGATTGTCCTTCAGCTCTCAGCTCAGTTCCACTACAAGAGGTCTCTTCCTTGTCTTCTGACCCCTCACCAGGCATGCTCCATCCTGAAGAAAAGTCCCAGCCTTCCTCCTGGGCCACCTTTAATCCCTCTTCCACATCTGCCTCTTGTGCTCCCAGGTGCCACTCATCACTTCCCTCCCTATATACGCCTATGCCTCCCCCTCCCTCTTTCCAAGAGCAACGGCTCCATCCAACTTTTCAAGGGTGTCTGGGGGAAGAGCAAACGGCCCACCCAAGGCACTCATAGCAGCTCCCTCACAGGCATCAACGTTTAGAGGGCAGACAAACTGAGATGAAGTGACTGGTGAATGTTAGGAAAATAAATCTCATCATCATGAAGCCCTCTTCACTTCCCTGTTTCTGAAAGCATACACTTTTTCTTTCTTATGTGGAGGGAGGGGGGACCACATTTTCCTTCTCCTTTTTCTGGGCCAGGCTTGCAACGGCACGTGAGCTTGGAATGAGTTGGAGACAATGGCACTTGCCCTCGGTGTCAAGATGGCTGGTCATAACTTTGACATGAACTGCAGTTTCTCCCTTTTCATGACCAGGTTGAATGTTTTGTTGAATGAAAATCTTTTTAAAGCATTTGTGGATTGCATAATAAACAGAGCAAGCTATGAGTTAAGATTAGTTAATTCAAGCAAGGACCTATCCCATAATGTCAGCCGACTAACCCATGGTTTCAAACTGTCCTCCTTCAGGGAGGATGACTGTCTAGCAACGGAAGGCCTGAAGAGGAACAGTTGAGCCGGAGTCGTCTCCCTGTTTCTTTTCTCCTTCTTTCTTCCATGTGGCTCCACAAATCCTGTTTTTCTGTGGATTTATATACTTCAGCAAATCTCAGCTTCCCTCCGATCATGCTGATACCTTTCTTCTAAGTTTGGGTGGTCTGTTCTGGCTATGTACCTAAGGGCGCTCACCCTAATTGTTCCAATTAAGAAAGAGAGGGAATGGTGCTTTGTAATCATTTGGCGTTTGGAGACTCCCCAGTTTTCATGCCCTCCCAAATGTTGGATTTTAGGGTTGTTATTGAAAGCCCTGCTGTAGTTTGTTTACTGTTAATTTTCATTTGCTAGTACATTATTTCTATTTCTTTGCCAGGGTTTTCAAAGCAATGCCATTCTCTATTAGGCAGAGCCTAAGGCAAAATTCCATGTTGGCTGGCAAGAACCAGTGAAGCTTGCCAGAGCTGATGTACTTCTGTAAACTACTGACAATTGTTATTCGGAGTTATAAGACTGTTAATTCAAATATGTCACTTAAGCGGAAAGAAAATCTACACTTCTGAAAAAAAATTGCCAGCAAAAGTTTCTGGCATTTCAGATTATATCAATATGATGACGATGATGATTGTTCATGTAGTATTTTACCAGTGATAGTGAAATTTGTCAAATACGTTTCTTTTGCTTACAGGAAAGAATAAAGCCAAAAGGCTTTAGTAAAAGAACAGTACCCTAAGAATTTCATTTCCAAAGGGAGTGGATTTTTTTTTCTGTCCTTTTTGTCAAGTAAAACTTGCTTTCTCTTTTGTTGTGGTATGAGATTGCCATCTAGTGGCAAATACATGTAAGATACCGTATATCACAGAAGTGAGTACACCCCCTCACATTTCATAAATATTTTAGTATATTTTCATGTGACAACACTGAAGAAATGACACTTGGCTACAATGTAAAGCAGTGAGTATGCAGCTTGTATAACAGTGTAAATGTGCTGTCCCCTCAAAATAACACAACACACAGCCATTAATGTCTAAACCGCTGGCAACAAAAGTGAGTACACCCCCAAGTGACAGTGTCCAAATTGGGCACAAAGTGTCAATATTTTGTGTGGCCACCATTATTTTCCAGCACTGCCTTAACCCTCTTGGGCATAGAGTTCACCAGAGCTTCACAGGTTGCCACTGGAGGCCTCTTCCACTCCTCCATGACAACATCACAGAGCTGGTGGATGTTACAGACCTTGCGCACCTCCACCTTATGTTTCAGGATGCTCCACAGATGCTCAATAGGGTTTAGGTCTGGAGACATGCTTGGCCAGTCCATCACCTTTACCCTCAGCTTCTTTAGCAAGGCAGTGGTCATTTTAGAGGTGTGTTTGGGGTCGTTATCATGTTGGAATACTGCCCTGCGGCCCAGTCTCCAAAGGGAGGGGATCATGCTCTGCTTCAGTATGTCACAGTACATGTTGGCATTCATGGTTCCCTCAATGAACTGTAGGTCCCCAGAGCTGGCAGCACTCATGCAGCCCCAGACCATGACACTCCCACCCCCATGCTTGACTGTAGGCATGACACACTTGTCTTTGTACTCCTCACCTGGTTGCCGCCACACACGCTTGACACCATCTGAACCAAATAAGTTTATCTTGGTCTCACCGGACCACAGGACATGGTTCCAGAAATCCATGTCCTTAGTCTGCTTGTCTGCAGCAAACCGTATGCGGGCTTTCTTGTGCATCATCTTTAGAAGAGGCTTCCTTCTGGGACAACAGCCCTGGAGACCAATTTGATGCAGTGTGTGACATATGGTCTGAGCACTGACAGGCTGACCCCCACCCCACCCCTTCAACCTCTGCAGCAATGCTGGCAGCACTCATCCATCTATTTCCCAAAGCCAACCTCTGGATATGACGCTGAGCATGGACACTCCACGTCTTTGGTCGACCATGGCGAGGCCTGTTCTGAGTGGAACCTGTCCTGTTAAACCGCTATATGATCTTGGCCACCGTGCTGCAGCTCAGTTTCAGGGTTTTGGCAATCTTCTTATAGCCTAGGCCATGTTTATGTAGAGCAACAATTCATTTTTTCAGATCCTCAGATAGTTCATTACCATGAGGTGCCATGTGGAACTTCCAGTGACCAGTCGGAGAGAGTGAGAGCGATAACACCTGCTCCCCCTTCACACCTGAGACTTGTGACACTAACGGGTCTCATGACACCAGGGAGGGAAAATGGCTACTTGGGCTTTGGACATTGTCACTTAGGGGTGTACTCACTTTTGTTGCCAGCGGTTTAGACATTAATGGCTGTGTGTTGCGTTATTTTGAGGGGACAGCACATTTACACTGTTATACAAGCTGTATACTCACTGCTTTACATTGTAGCCAAGTGTCATTTCTTCAGTGTTGTCACATGAAAAGATATACTAAAATATTTATGAAATGTGAGGGGGTGTACTCACTTCTGTGATATACTGTATGTGGAAAAGCAGATGGCAATGCAAAATCCCTTCTTAAATAGAGCAAGAGTAGTTCACTACTTTAATTCGCCTGTAACTTATTTAATTGGTGGTTTATATTTTGCATCCCGATCCTGTGTCCATTCATAATGTAAGTTTAGTCCTTCACTATGAGTCATTTTCATGTTTTAAGCCAGGTTTATACATAGAAAAGAAACCAGTGGGCAAAGATGTTTCTCGGATATAACTCTTTTGGCTTCAGGTTGAGGTTGGAATGCTGCCTATGGAAAGAGATATCTCTCCCAATAGAGGGCAATAAATCCTGTTATGGAGAAGTCTCAATAAAACCTTTCTTCCTGATGCACTAGGTTTCTACACACAGGAAAAGCTTTTTATTGGGGGAAGTGATGTGTGAGGGTTAGTGGCACAAGTGGTAGATGGCAGGGATGGCTGTACCCACTTAATTCAATTAGTTTGAATGAAAAGTAGATCTAATTATAAAGATACAAGTTGTCTGAGCCACAGAATAATGCACAAACATCGCAGTCTTATATACTTAGTATTGATGTGTCTGGCTTTCAGGTGGAGCATTGTTCGCTGGGCTCTACAGTGACTACTGGGGGAGAGATGCCGCAGTCTTCCGCACAATGAGCCGGCTGACACACATCCGGACTGAACCAGATGATGACCGTCTACTGAAAGGTACCAAGGGGTCCATAAGAAATTTTCAGAAAAAAACAATGTTCTTATATTTGCCTTGTTAGAGGATATATGATGTGAAGTTAAAAATGTTGTATCAACACGATGTGCTCATCCTACATTAGAGAGCCACATTTAAGCACTTGCTGTCTGTGATAACACTTGGAAACATTTTCCAAGCAGCATATTACGTATATACCCTGCGCAATTGCTCTCCTCTGATTTTGGAAGCTTAGGGTGAGGTTTGGCTAGGTCTTGGATAAGAGTTCACTACGCAAAACCAGAGATCTTTCAGACACAGTCATGATCCTCAGCAAATCATACCTGATGCACACATGAACAGCACTTCTTCCTCATCCTGACTGGTGACAGGATGGAGACATAAGGAGTTTTAAGGTCAACATGCGGTTACATTTTCATGCCTTTCTCCTCCCCTGCCTAATGCCAGGATCCAGAGACCCCAAACATTTGCACAGTCTCAGACATCTGGATTTTGTGTATTGGTCCATGCAAGTGCCACTGCATTCTGTATGGCATGAATCATATGATTCTTTGCTGAGAAGGCAGGATCAGGAAGTCAAACAAGTTATGCTGATTTGTACATGGATGCACATGTGTAATGCATGGATCACATTATTTTTCTCACATAGGCTAGGAGAGAACGGAAATGTGCACAACAGCTCTCCTACTAGATCCCCAGCACCATAGATAATAATAATAACAACAATCAAAGTCATCATTCTCCATAATTCATTGAGGAACAGTCAATTCACAGCAATCTCAGGGATAAACCTCAAGTTCTGGTTTATTGTAGCCAAACTGAAGCTTTCAAATGGTTCTGATTTGATACCAAAAGTGACAAAATGCTGCTAACCTGTGCATCCTTTCATTAGCACAGCATCTAGCTCTCTCTCCTGTTGCAAAATGAATCAAGCCCAATGGCTCTGAATCCTGTTTTGGATAGAGCTGCAGATGGTTGCATTAGTTCCATGCCAAGATTCAGGCTAAAATAAATTAAAATAAGTGAACCCCAGAGAGTAAGATTGGAAAGAGGTGTTCTTTTTTGGGTGTGTACACATACACACACACACTATTGATGTGTAAGTTGGAGCTACACAAATATTTTCAAAGCTGATCTTCTCCATATGTTCAGAGAAGATTCACTCACATGACACAGTTTCTAAAGTTTGTTTGCATGTCTCCCCAAAGATCTTAGTTTTTGCTTAGTGCATATAATGCTATGCAGTTCTCTTTCTGTTTCCTAGAAGATTTATATAATGAGCATATGCATATTTGTACTTAAGGTAGGACTTTAGGGAAACAGGATTTAATTTAAAATTCATAAAACTGACCCAGTAATTCACAGAGATGGATTTTGTCAACTGCACTTCATCAAGACATCTTGTCAGTTCATCAGCATGCTTAGTTGGAAACTGAATTCTTATCAAAAATGAAACAAAATTATTAACCATCTGCACTGGCCAAATTCAATGGGTCCAGCTATTCCCAAGACAGAGGGGAGAAGTGGTAACTCTAATTCAGAGTCACAAACATGAATTCAAAGACCAACCATGAAAACTCCAGGCCTTGAAAACCCTCTGTTTGAATGATTTTATCAGTCATACTTTTCCCTCACATCTATTTACTTAAAAATTGAGTTCTTGTTTTTTTTAATGGCTCAGACAAAATTCTCAGTTAACGTTATCGAGAAGCCCAATCTAGGGGTAGGCTAGCAAAATCTCCCCAAACATTTCACACTATAGCTCTCATCTTCCTGGCCATGCTGGTGAGGGCTGACGAGATTTATAGTTCAAAACATCTGCAGAGACTGTTTCAGGTGTCCTGTTCAGTGCCTTAGACAATTTCCTAATCTCTGTTTTGAAAATTCTGCAAGCTAATTGTACACAGGAATTTCCACATCTGCATGCAGCTCAATGGTTTAGGCATCTGGCTGCAAAGTTCAGTTCCCCACTCTGCCTCCTTGACAGGGCTGGACTTGATAATCCAGAGTGTCCTTTCCAACTCTGTGTTTCTAAGATTAATATTATTGTGTCATCATTGAATTTCTTTAGTAAATTTGATTCTTCCTTCCTTCCTTCCTTCCTTCCTTCCTTCCTTCCTTCCTTCCTTCCTTCCTTCCTTCCTTCCTTCCTTCCTTCCTTCCTTCCTTCCTTCCTTTTTTATGTTAAAGAGCCCAAATTTGTCAGCACTTTTATGGTTCCTGACAACGAAGACCCAGAAGATAATAAAGTGTATTTCTTCTTCACCGAGAAAGCGTTAGAGGCAGAAACAAGTGCTCACGCCATATATTCCAGGGTGGGGAGAGTGTGTGCGGTAAGAAATTCTTTATGATAACCATTTTATTTATAGTCTCTTACATCTTTTTGTTCTGTAGCTTTGGGTAAATTGTGAAGACTAAAATAAGAGCAGCAACCCAAAACCAAGCCTGAATCCTGATTCTAACCCCAGGTGCCATATCAAAGAATCAAACATGGACTGACATGGTGGGCAGTGGCCGTGGCCACCCACCTAACTGTGGTTCTGGCATGGCTCAGATATGGATTTTAGAGCTTGTTCTATATAGAGTGGCATAAACTAAAACATGAAGGGAAACATAAAAGGAGTCAAGAGAACAGGGGATGGAAAGAAAACAGTGCCTTGAGTGAACGGCTGCATGCAAAATTTAGGTCTGCTCCTTATCTTAACTCTGAAGTGCCTGCATTCCCAAATTTGTCTCAAAGGGTCTGTTCCAGGGAAATAAAATAATAAAACCTTACTATTGAGCAATAAAAAAAAAAGAAATTGAAATGCTTTGTTTAGTTTGAGTGTGAGGTTCTTTTAGCCCAGTTTTAATCATATTCTTCTCAGAAGAATATTTGGTTTATTTTAATGGAACTTTCAAACAAGTGTACTTGGATTTGCAGCTTTGCAGCCTCATTCTGTGCATGTTTACTGAAATGACAGTGCCATTGAGATTAAATGGGACCTACTTTGGGGTCAATGTGCTTTAGGATTGCAATTTTGGAGTCCAGGCATTAATTGAAGCCCTATTCAAGCAATCAGGGAGAGAGTTCTAGCCACATCCCTTCCTATCATTATCTTTATATAAAGGAGGACAGTCTGAAGAGGGAACAGTCTGCTACACAGAGAGCCTCTCCATGCAGTCAGGAACCCCAGTTTTTCAGGACCTCAGATGCCATGGCAAGACCCACCCCCTCCCTGTGTAGCACAAGCTTTTCTTTTCAGGCAGTCCTGAAAAGAAGTTTCCCCATGGAAACAGCTAGATTTTTTGAAAACTTTTTTTTCTTTTTGAATCCTTGAATAGGTTCTTAGTGGAAAATATTTCTGGATAGACATACGAAACGTAAGGTTGTTAGTCTCATAAATCTGTCATTTTCCTGCATGGAGCTCAATGACATTGTGTAAAGAATTCAGGGCAATAGATCTAACAGGCATAAAACAATCAGTGCACCTACATATTACTGCTCAGATTAAGATCTACAAATCCCTTTTCTTAATTGCACTATACTTCTGGTTGTTGTTGTTGTTGTTCCGGGATTCATCTGCTCAATTGAAGGGGCTGGCCATATGGTATAGGACCTCAATATTTGGCAGAACCTCTCTCCCACAAAATAGCTACCTGTCCCACATGCTCCTCGTAGTCCTTGGTGTTAAGAATTATAACACCTAAGGAGGCCGAAAAAGCCAGCATGAGGAACCAAGCTTTCCCAGCCATGGCCCCTTTCCTCTGAAACAAGCTTCCTACAAAGCTTCTCCAGGTACCATCCCTCTCTGTTTCATGGCTGAATTACACGAAACTGCCTTCTACTACAGTAAACTTGTCCTGAGATGTTAAAATAGGTTTTAACTTGTGTATTTTTATTTAAAAGTAGTTTCGGTTAGTGACAGGGTTTCATTGTATTTGATTGAATTTTTTGTATTTATTATATGATCTTAAGTCTTAGAACTGCAGAGCTGGAAAGGACCCCATGGACTGATTCCAGCCCCTGTCAAGGAGGCGCAGTGGGGAATCGCACTCCCAACCTCTGGCTCTGCGGCCAGATGCCTAAACCACTGAGCTATCCAGTAGTTCAATGCTGTTATGTTTTTATTGCATATTGTAAACCCCCCAGAGAGTGGTGTCACTAATGGCTCAGTATAGAAATAAATAAATATATAAATAAAATTATCCGTATTTGATCTGTATTTACCTCAAAAATGTTTTGGACTTTAAATATACTACACGCAGACAGTATACTTCATCATGAGTTCAGTATAGTAATTGGACTCTGGAATAAACAAATTAATGGTTGCTTCCTAATCTTACTGAGCTAATTCCAAGGTGATTAATAAAAGAAAGAATTTAGCTGGCTAGCATTTTTGGCTGATTTAGCTGCCAAAATGGAGTAATCATTTTAAAAAGATTAATAATATCTGAGTGGTTCAAACTAGCTATGGTCATGATTTTAATTAAAAATATGTGCAGTTTTTAGAGCTGCAGTTTTTAGAAGCACCGTTTTTAATGAAAATGTTGGTAGTTCTCTGTTGATCAAATGGAATGTAGTCCCTGGAATAGTGAAGAAGTTTATGTAAGTATGGTTTCAAAGTTGTTGATTTAGTGAAGAATAACAGACTGAGATGAGGGTGGTGAGTCCTTAGACTGGTATATATGTTGTAATTGCCACTTGAAAAAGCTTCTTCTGGGGGCAATCTGCATAATGATCGTCATAATAAATAGAAAACCTTGCCTTGCAGATCCACCTGATCATATGGAAGATTCCCCAATCAGATACTGATGCTCCTGAAAGTGTTTGCTGGTTGTAGGGACTTGCAACCATGTTGACAGATGACATAAGCCATTCTATAGATTATGGCAGATCATTTAATGGGTTGTTGCAGAGGTGGTTTCAAGAAATCCCACTTGTTGATTCTAATGCATGAATCAGAACACAAATATACTTTACTTAAGTTGAGGCATTGCTTCCAAGGAGCTGTTGCATCTGGGATCCATTATGGATGTGATGATAAGCATTGGGCCTCTGCTTTCTGTTCTCCACTTACCTTTCTCACCTCTGAAGAGGAGCTTTCTCATCTCCTCACACCATGGGGGGATGTGATAGGTGTTCCTGCATCAGGCAGATGAGATAGTTCTTCAAATATGGAAGAACAGGAGGCACTTCTGTTGTGCTTCTTGTCTCTTTTTCCCAGCCCAACTGTCCTGAAAACTAGAGGTTAGGAAAGAAATGCTAGTTGAAGTTATGGACCACAACCTTATTCAAGCAATTATTTTACAATAATCCTGCTTTGTCTTTGAAGACCTGAATCAACATATGCTTTCATTTCAAAGTTCTTTAGCTCAAACTAGATGATGACAGAAGAAATCAGTTAATGCAATATCCTTTAATTCTTTAAGCATTAATAGCAGCCCATTTCCTTTCTAACTGTTCAGATAACGACAGTGTCAGTGGGAAGATTTATCATCATCATCATCATCTTAGAACTGCAGAGCTGGAAGGGACCCTATGAATAATGGAGTCCAGCCTCTCTCAAGGAGGCACAGTGGGGAATCAAATGCCCAATCTCTGGCTCCTCAGCCAGATGTCTAAACCAATGAGCCATTCAGCAGTTCTAATACATGCGGCAAAATCTACAATTTCCTGTGTGACTCTTTGTTCCCCATAAGGCAAATGGTGGTTATGTTAAGGGGACAATTTTAACCAGGAAACCAGGCAAGCTGCTGTATGGGAAGGATTAAATCACTTCCCTCTCAGAATCATAGTCCTGGTTTAAATTTCCCATTCACTGGGTGCTATCAATGCTTTAAAGCAATGCCAGAGGCCCCATGTGTGAGTCTCAGAAGACACAACATGTTTCTCTTGCCTGTGAGCTTAACATTTTCTTTCTTGTTCCTTCCTCTCCAGAATGATATGGGTGGACAACGGATGCTGGTGAATAAATGGACCACTTTCCTCAAAACCAGATTGATCTGCTCCGTGCCAGGGAGGAATGGAATTGACACACATTTTGATGAATTAGGTGAGCTGCATGCTGCATAGGTTAAAGACATAGCCCATTACAACTTCAGGGTGTACAGGTAGCTTGTAACTCTAACAGTATGGTGACTTTGTTCAGTTGGCTCAGATGTTACAACTGCCTTGGTTTATCATGTCAGGAACAAACTGCAGTGAGTAAGGAGCCTCCTCCCCATCTCCTACAAGCAGGAGAGTTTGCACCCATTTTGAATCAACTGCAGATGGATACTTTGTCTAGCCCTTTTAAATGTGTCTGATCTTTACAATGATGTCTTTGAAATAAAGCAAATCCAGGTATTTTTGATATGAACCTGCCTTGTTTGAACAAACTGCAGATGAGATTAACTACAGTTTAGGATTAAGATGCAAAAAGAGAAGGATGTTAATCAAAACAAGAAGGAAAGGCCCTGGATCTTCTCAGAAGCCTAGCGAAGACCAAAGGAGTGATAAACCGGCATTTTCCATGATGTCTATACTGGCCCTCCATTTCAGTAATATGCCTTCAGATTTAGAGTGCAAAACTGGGTAGCATAGGCTCTAAAGCCACTAAAGCCCTTCTTCTTCAGAAAGAAGGAATTCTTAAATAATATTTAAACATCATCATGTTTCTTCTTTGCAGAAGATGTATTTTTGCTCCAGACTCGGGATAACAAAAACCCAGTGATATTTGGACTCTTCAACACTACGAGGTAAGCAGTTAAGATACTGGATTCCATTTGATGAAGGATGGAGATTAGAGATAGGGACGAATATAAAAACGGATCGCTTTTTCTGACAAATATAGCCGATTCGTTAAATATTCGTCGATCCGTATTTGTGGGTTCCAGAGACCCCCACGAATATGAAGGGATGAATATTTACCCATTTTTATTTGTCCTTCGTATTAAAAAACAAAAACACCATTCTGCCTACCAGCCGCCGATCAGCTGATCGGTGGCAGAAAGGCAGCCACAACCCCACACAGCCACCCAATACCACAGCCTACCCCCCACCCCCTTTCTTTCCCTTCCTTAGGCCCCACCGACACCCTCTTACCTTAATCGCTGCTGCCGAGGTCTTCTGGCATCAGAGCCATGCATGTAAAAATGGAGACTGGCTGCCCTTTGCAAAGATGGCGGCTGCAGCTTCATTTAGGGTAGGGAAGCTGCAGCTGCCATCTTTGCAAAGGGCAGCCTGGATTCCCTTAGCCTCCCTTAAGGGAATTCAGGCTGCCCTTTGCAAAGATGGCAGCTGCAGCTTCCCTACCCTAAATGAAGCCACAGCCGCCATCTTTGCAAAGGGCAGCCAGTCTCCCTTTTATACGCCGTGGCTGCGAAGGCCTGATGGAGACCTCGGCAGCAGCTATTAAGGTAAGGGGGTGTCGGTGGGAGTGGGGTGGGGGATAAGGTAGGGAAAGGAAGGGGGTGCGGTGATAGGCTGTTGGAGTGGCTCGCTGTGGGGGTGGTGGCTGCCTATTGGCTTCTGATCAGCTGATCGGCGGCCGGTAGGCAGAATGGGCTTCTGTGCCATGTGGTAAACTCTCCTGGGAGGACCCAATTTGTGGGTGAATAACTGGGATGTCTGATATCCAATCTTCACCAAAGCTGGCAGGCGTGTTGGAAAAGACATAGGAAGCTCCGTTGTGATTCTGGAGTCTCTAAGTACCTGGGGGGACCTTTCCTGGGGGTCCTTTTTGTGACTATATAACTCAGGGGACCATGATCCAATGTTCACCAAACTTTCAGGAGTTGTAGAAAAGTGTCTGAGGAAGCTTACCTGAAAATATGGTGTCTCTAGGTTGTTGGGGGCCAGTGTTAGAGCCATTTAAAGTGCAGATGAATCAACAGATCGACCCATCGATTCGTCGAAGAATATTCGTCTATTCGTATTCATTGATCCGTTAACCTTGATAAATAACGGATCAAAACGAATTGCCATTTTTTGATTTGTCCCCATCTCTAATGGAGATGATTCAAGGAGCCTGATTTTCAGGAAACCATATTAGTAAATCCAGCAGTTTAACCAAATTGTAATTTTTCAGGAAAATCAATTGATACAGTAGACCAGGACAGAACTTTGTGTGTAGGAGAAAATAGCTATAATTGGCTGTTTTGCTTTTCTTTGTATGCAGAGTCCTCCTGATCTTCCAGTCCAATCTTTCGAAATGCAGAAACTTAAATGCCAGGAAAAATCTGCCTCATTGATAAGGACAGTGTTGACTGGTTGAAATGTTATCTTCTACAGGAGATAAGGCACAGATGTTTGATACGACCCTAGAGAGTTGAAAATCTCTTACTCTCAATTTTATTGCATTACTTTGAATTCCACCTTATGCCTTCTTCTCTTGCTACTTGCATATTGAAGGCAATAATTTGTTTTATTCTTTCTGCATTGAAACTTTAAATACATTTTTCTAATGTGCACATTCAGGCACTTTACCTGATTTACTTATGTCTGTGCAATTTTTTTTTTCAATTCTATGAACGTTTAGATTTCAAAATATATGCACTGTTTTGTGTCCACATTATTTCTCTGGCATGCCCCCATATGGCTTGGAAATGTGTGAATTATCGAGGCAACATGCCTCGTATCACAACAGCAAGCAAAATTCTCTTCCGTGCCTCCTTGACAGGGGCTGGACTCGATGACTCTGCAGTCCTATGATGATGATGATATCCTTGTATGAGCCTAGCTGAAGTTGCAATCCTGTACTTAGATTCCTAGGAGTAAATCTTATTGAAGCCAACGGGAGATGTTGTTCCCCTGAACTGTTCTTGAATGGAATTTTTGAAACAATCAATGCAAGTTTGCAAAATAATGCAAGGTAATGCTGCTATTTGCCAAACATGTACAGTTCAGTGGGACTGACTGTTTTGTATATGGATTTGCTGAATACGTACATGTCCATTCACATACAAGGTGGTTTTCTGTTTTTACTGTGACATGGTCTGTATGAATGACTAAATTCTTTATTTGTTTATTTGCTTATTTATTTACCATATTTATATACTACCTTTCTCCCAATGGAGGGATTCACTGTATCTCTCCCAGTGAAGGGACTCGGCTGCCTAGTTATGTCCCATCTGTAAATCTTTGCTTGACACTTTCTTGGTTTCTGTTTTGTAGCAACATATTTCGAGGGTACGCTATATGTGTCTATCATATGGCTAGTATCCGAGCAGCTTTCAACGGACCATACGCTCATAAAGAAGGGCCTGAGTACCACTGGTCTGTGTATGAAGGGAAAGTACCATACCCAAGACCTGGATCGGTATGTAGAAGAAGGTTGTGGTTTAATGATTGTCGTGTAAACAGCTTGCTTTATTGCTTTCTTTTAAAACAGGCAAATTGTGATGGAAGCAGCTTTCTTACCATTGGAAATTGATTGTGAAGCCAAATGGGATCCCTCTCAGTGGAGCCTCCAGTGACGAGAAGCTTGTCTGAGGGATGCACTTGCCTTAATCCAAAAAGAGGATACATGTGGGGAATATAGCTGATGCAGTTGCTCATTCACTGCTCCATCACCTTGCTCTTCAGTGCTTCATTGTTCTGTCTGGACTGGCTTATGATGTATATGAACATGTTACCTGCCCAACCAGGAGTCCTAGGTGTATGACTAGAAATTAATTGGCCAATGGATCTACGCATAGAAGCCTGTGTCTCACAGTGAAGACATTGCATAAATCTTTTCCCACTCTATCCTCTAGCTGACTTAATGCTGGGCTTTTGTTGTAATGTGTATAAAGGACTTCTCAGCCAGAAATGTGTAGGAAGACTTACTAGATAAAGGAATTTGACTTATTTACTCTCCTTTGCCAACTCCTGGATTTGTTTATTTGGCCTACATTCTTAGTCCCAAAGATGTGCACAGAAGTTCTATTTAGGAGTAGTACTGCTCTGTCACTTCTTTGGTTTAGAACCTGCCTCCTTGTGAAGAAGAAAAACTGGATTTTAATTGGCACTAAACCTGGCATTTACATTTACACACTTGATTCTAAACCCCAACAACATTTTGTGCTAAATCTTTAGCAGAGCTTGGCAGAGCTTCCACTGTGGCTGTTGGCATCTCTCTAATCAGTCCAATTTATTGTTTGATTCCCCCATGGCATTGTTGAAAAGCAGCAATACAAAGCTACCCGAACGCCCACCCAAGAGTGTTGAAGGCACAGTTGCCCTTGAAGACAGAGCTATTGTCTTATTTTAAAAAGAAAGAAAGAAAATATGGTTTTCTTTTAAATGCAGCTAAATTACGTTCTCAAATCTTGCTCAGAGTTGGAAATCTTCATCCGGCCTTGGCTGAGCTGTTTCATTGGCTGTGGCGGTGCGTGGAAAACCAGACGTTTCAGCTTCTGCTGAAACCCACATGCTTGGCCTTTGATGACAAGCAGCTGGTGGAAATTCCACTGCTAGCTGATTAGAAAACACACTTCAAAACCAGCCCAGAGCGAATAGTTCTGGGTAGCCAAGCCCCAAGAAAAGGAAAATAAACACTGCCCCATTTGACAAGTGTAGGAGTTTATTAGTGTCAATTACCGCCCTGCCACAAGTTGAGCCTGAATGTTTCCAGTAAACATAAAGGGTATTTTATTTCACATTATTGATTGAAAATCCCATTTAAATGGGTAGAGCCTGCTACTGTGGTTGTGCCTGAGATGTTTCTTAAAACCACATTGTTTCCAAGAGCCGTGGAGGAAATAAATGACTACTAAAATATTTCTAGCAAAATCCTAAATGATTCTAATAAAAGAGCACGAGACCAGTTTTGACCTGAGGAATTCATGTTGAGTTAGGGAATGTTATCTATGACTTTCATCAAAAGATTTTAAACTTTCTTTTTAGGAAGTTTAAAACCCTTTGATGAATGTGAGAGGCATATTCCTAAACTTTTGGACTTTAAAATGCTGTAGAAGTCCTCATCCCAACATTAATCTTCTGAAAAGGATTCCTCTTGCTGATACTTCAATGTCCTCTGCACAATTAGGAACAAATCTCAGTCAATAAATCCCAGGTCTTCCCCTGTATGTGGCATATCTTTTTCTACTGTTTGTGGTCACTGAGGTATTCGATTCCTGACTCCAACCCCATTAACACAATAAACAAAAAATATCCATCAGATTTGTTTAAGAAAACAGCCCCATTCAGGCAGTACAAAAGCCAGTGTTGTGAACCTGCATGGGGACGTGAACATCTTCTTCATGCTTCCAGCACCCACATTCTTACTCATGTGTAACACAATGAAAGCATGGCTAAGCCCTCCTGCTAACCATGCCCCCAGTGTTCACTAAAGCTTGAGTGGAGCTTATGCCAAATAAAATGTAGGCCTATAAGCTCAGTAACAGATGAGTCTGAACATTTATAACTTTTGTTCTTTCTTTCCCCTGTATCACTAACATCAGCTACTTCTGAGGGCATCATATTGAATTTAAGTGCCTGACATACCTGTAAAAAGGGGGGACTAGTCACAACAAGTAGATACCAGATATAGGTCTTCTCCATTTACTGAAGTGCCTTCTTCTCGTAGATAGGCTGACTGAAGAGTTGCTCATTGGAGTAAGGATGTAAAAAATATTGCAAAAAATTCCTCACTCTCATCAGTCTGGGCTTCTCACTGTTGAAAGAATATCTGAGGAGAGAACAAAGCCTTTTTCATATTCCCTAACCTCTGGCATAAAAATGGGAAATTCTCTCTCTCTCTCTCTCTCTCTCTCTCTCTGTGTGTGTGTGTGTGTGTGTGTGTGAGAGAGAGAGAGAGAGAGGAGTGATATTTTGTGCGAAAAATTTGAAGATATACATTATAAAAATTGTATCACTCTGCAAGGTTTATTCACATCTGCAGAACTGTTCAACTTAAATAATTCAAATGGCTTTTCCATCTTTATGCTGTTTAGTAAATGTGAGAGGCATATTACATTGGCAAAGGGTCACTGAGAGTAATGTTCCACTTAAAGTCTAGCAGTTATCTAATCAGAAGGTGTTGCCTTTTTTGTGTTCTGTCCGTCCCTTGAGCTGCAACGTTTGTGCCAACAGTGAAATGTATTGTGTTATGGGTTGGGTAAACCTGAGCGGAGAAATACTGTTCAACTGAAAGTAATTATCTCAATACTTTCTACAAAGGCCAAGGCCCCAATGCTGTCCTAATGGAAATACCATTTAAAAGGTTACTCAGTTAGTGCCTACCTGTAGTTTGCACATCTCCTTGCTTATATTCATCCAGCAATCTACACATTAGGCACAGTGATTTCCTTGTGGCAATGATTTCTATATTTCAACTTGCCTCAAGTACAGAATATGGAAGTATCATGACCCAGCCTCCCCACTAGAGATGGGCACTTACCATCGGTGCTTTGGCACAGATTGGTGGATTGGGCCCACAAGTGTTGTCCAAGTGGATTCAGTGCCCCACCTCCTCCCATGGGCATCCTGTCAGAAATAGCACCGCAGGCTTCTCTGCTCTGCTCCTCTTCTCAGTGGGCAGCCATGGGAGGAGAAGGGCAGCAGAATTCAGGGTGTCCACGCAACACCTGTGGGCCTGATCCACCGAACTGCCAAACCATGGTACGTGCCCATCTCTACTCCTCACCTGTTTTGACAGGAGCTGTGTCCAGCTATTTCCAAGCTCCGCTTTCCAAAGCAATGTAAGATATCATGGAGGGAGAGTAGAATTCGGATGCTGTTAACGTGGGTTCTTTATGAAAATAGCATTCATCTGGACTTTTCTGAAGAAAAAGAATAACATGCTCAAAACATTTAAGGCAAATAAGAAATATGCAGACACTCCAGTATAGCAACAAAAATACCTTACATGCTTAAAGCAGAATGAACACTGTAGCTTTGACTTTCACTGAAACTAATCACTTTCACTTTCTAATCACTTTCCCTCCTTTTGAACTGTTCACAGCTGAATTTGTTCCTTCCTCCCCCTACACCCCCCCCCCCAGCAGCCATACACAAGTGACCTCCTCTCTCCTTTTCTCTGCTGGGAGGGATGGGAAGTTTCATTTATGTGAATTCCTGCAGGTGAGAATGAGAAGTTGCAAAGGTTGTCTCCTAGGTGGGCCAGATCACAAAATGTGCTAGGCATTTTTCTCTTCTCTTTCTTTAGAAGGAAGGAAGGAAGGAAGGAAGGAAGGAAGGAAGGAAGGAAGGAAGGAAGGAAGGAAGGAAGGAAGGAAGGAAGGAAGGAAGGAAGAAGGAAGGAAGGAAGGAAGGAAGGAAGGAAGGAAGGAAGGAAGGAAGGAAGGAAGGAAGGAAGGAAGGAAGGAAGAGAAAGAAAGAACGAATGAACGAATGAACAAACAAACAAACATAAGCTTATTTCATAAAAAGGCCCCTGTATTTTGTGCAATAAACCATGCATTTTGCACAAACTCTTGTATTTTGTACGGGGGGGATCATACTGCTTTGTAAAGAGTTGTGGTGAGTCGGCATTGCATAGGGCGATTTGTGCTGGACTGTAACTGACATGATCTAGGTTCAGATTCCCCCCTTCCCCATGTGACAAAATTCACTTGGTGACCTTGGGCCACTCACTGTTTCTCAGCCTGATTGACCCAACAGTGCTGTTGTAAGGATACAGTCAGAGCAAAAGAGATATGTATACTACTCTTGAGGGTGGGATATAAATGTAACTAATAAATACAGCAAAATGAAAGTTTTGTTACACCAAATGTAAGGGCTGTAGATTTGTTTGTTTGTTTTGTTTTTGTTTTTCAAAACGCCACACTTTTTTGTTACTGCTGCTGCTGCTGAAAAAAAACCTGGTCCTGTGTAGGAGCAAATCATCTCTCAGTGGGTGACAATTATTTTTGACACACCAAAGCACTTCTCTTTGTCAAGGATGAGAAAATCTGAGAGTGTTCACATCCTTACCTCCTACGCACTCTGATCTATTTGTGTTGCAAAAGGATGTTGTCATGATCCCACGTGGCCCCTGATTGTTTCACCAAACTAAGAGCTCACGCTACGTGTCTTTCAGCTGCCACCAGTTGATTACATCAACATTGTTTATTATTAATAATAGAAGTCCAGGCAATGTGTCATTTTTAAAAGAACCAAATAGAAATTGTTTATTGTTACAGATGATGATAGTTCAAGCAATGTTGTTAACTCTTAACAAACATCCTCCTTCATCCACTCTCAACCACCACTCTCCCGCTCAATCTCCAAAACCCTTCAACTCTCTAAAACTCTCAATCTCCTCCACTAACGCCCCCCTCCTCCTGCTGAGTCTCTTATATCTCATGACTCTGCCCCTCCATCACTCCCATTGGTCTATGCGAATATCATATTAATATTTATGACCTGGGTGGACGCCACAGACATCTTAGAAACTCCCTAACTAAAATAAGCCAGATTTGGCCTGTTAAATAAAATCTACATACTATATGCATTACAGTACTACTATGGCAAAGCTGGTATTAAACTTTCCCTTTGACCTGAAATAACAGCACAAACTGTTTCCCCCAGAGGCACTGTAAGTGGAGAAACTGGCCAAATAAAGCCACGAGGGGGTGAGTGGGGGGCAAAATATCTTGCAAACGGCTGGGTATCTTTTGTTAAAATTTCAGCTCCTATTGCTAAGCAGTTTCCTATCCTTAATATAATAATTGCATTCCATCAGGTTGATATTGACTTTTGGCAACCCTTTTCAGGGTTTTTTAGTAAAGAATACTCGGAAGTGGTTACCATTCCTTTCTTCTGGGGGCATCCTGGGACTGTGCAGCTTGCCCAAAGCCATGCAGGCTGGCTCTTCTCCCTGGAAGCATAGTGGAAGATTGAACTCCCAACCTCTGGCCTCTGCAGCCATATACCTAAACCAATGAGCTATATGCTTACTGCCTCAAAATGGGCACAAACTCTCCTCAAATCTAAATCTCCTGCTTCTCCAGTATAATGCATTAAATCTTCTAGAAAGAAAGTAGAAATCCCTGGCTCCAGAGTTCCAGGTTAAAGTGGTGGGATACAATTCATCCATCTCTGTGTTGTTAATTTTCTTTTTAAACAAACAACTACCTATCACCATATCAGACATCTCTTTCCCTCTTCCGTGTTTGACAGTGTGCCAGCAAAGTGAATGGAGGCCTGCATGGCAGCACCAAAGACTACCCAGATGAAGCAATCCGTTTTGCTAGAAGCCACCCACTGATGTATCAGCCTGTTCGGCCTGTTCATAAGAAACCAGTTCTTGTGAAGACGGATGGGAAATACAAGCTCAAACAAATAGCAGTCGACAGAGTAGAAGCAGAAGATGGACAATATGATGTCTTGTTTATTGGAACAGGTAAATGAAACAGAAAAAGGAGGGTGGTGTTTTGGATTTTTTTCTTTTTTCTTTTAAGCACTTGGTTTTCCATCCGTTCAGCTTCCGGTGAAGATGCTGGGCCGTCTTTCAGCCCTGACTGCCTTTAGACCTTCAATGCTGCCTCCCATTTGATACACACTTTCTGATTTCGCCCCCCAGACAATGTTCCCTTACCATTCTCTTCCCAGCATCCTCTGGACTTCCATAAACCATGAGGTGAAGACAAAGTCAGCCTCTCAGGAGCATTCTTGTGGTACCCACACCCCTCAGAGTCCCCAGTACATCCCAATATGAAACATATATTTTTTTCCTAATGGGAAGAATGACTCTCAGAAGCATTTGGTACTTTCATCAGATACAGTGGATAGTTGTATCCCCAAGACTGCCAGCCACTGCACACACACCCAATCAGAACAGTATTTCTGGTGCCATTTTGTTTTCATTATTTGTAGGCTATTTTCCTACTTGGTGCAACCAGTGGCAGGTAGCAGGGGTAAACTCTCCCCCAGCCCACTAAAAGAACCAAACCCTGTCCTAGACAGTAGATGACTATAACCTGGCAGTGAAGCTAACATTCTTTGAACATGTTACTCTGTGGTGGGCAAGAACAGATATCTACTCTCCTTGCAAGGAACTAGTTCACTCCCACCATGTTCCCTCTCCTTACTTCCATGCCTTCCCCCCAAACTGTTGCTCCAGGGCCACCTCCATAACAATGCTTCTTTGTATTAATGGGCTAAATTTACCGAGGATGTTTTTTGTCAATGCTGCTGTTTTCATTTCCCTCTTCCACCTCCCCACCTGTCCCACACTTCAAAAACAGTTGCAGGCTGTGGGACGTTCAGTGATATAGGCTGTGGTATGTGATTCAGATTTATTGCATGCTGTGAGATGTGAGGGCACAGAATGGTATAAACACTTACAGGATCACTTTAGTATCCAATTACTTCAAAAAACCTAGTTCATCACTCTTTGCTATGGTACAGTGCTCTCCTCTTCAGGCCTGTTGTTTGGAAGGAGCCTTCTAAATTGGATCATTTTCTCAGTTTGAAGATTTATTGCAAATATATATCTAGTGCTGGTACAGGGCCCTTGCTGGGTTTTCCAACGCAAGAGTTCGGAAATGTTAACCTCTGCGTCACTTCTAGGACTGGACGTCTGTAAAAGAACTTTGGCTTAAAACCACCCTGCTAACAGAAATCATTTCAGGTTCATTATCACTGTCTTCTTATCCCTAGTCATGAACTTCGCTGGGCTTTCTTCCCAGGGTTGTGGTCACGCTACAACCCAGAACCAGGCATGTTTCTCTCTCTCTTTTTCTTGAGGCTATATAAGCAACAGGAGGGGTAAGGAGCCATACTGGACTTCTTTCCTGTTTTAGCAAATGTAGACACTTATATCCAGCATCCAAGGTGCAAGCTGGCCATTCTAGTCCTTAGTTAAGCAACTCTTTTCTCTGTCTTCATTGGGTGGCTGATGATGCATTACTAAAAAGGAGCACATGCCAAAATTAATTGGGTGGGTACTGATACACTACCAAAAAGGAGCACCAGAAAAGAAGACAAAGGAATATCTATTTGCATAAAATTGCACATGCTATTTTATATCTGCAGAGCCAAAGTTAGGAATGATTTTTATAACTTAAATAGAATCACAATGCCCATTGAGTCTGTTTCCAGGTATCCACTGTGGTCTCTCATCCTTGAAACAGGAAATGTGACCACTCTATGTTTCATCACCATCATTTATACAGCAGGTATAGGAGCAACTGCTGCATCTGGCCAGCATATTTGAGTGCTAGACTTTGAACTGGGAAGGCCAGTCACATAGTCTACTCTGCAGGACTGCTGTGAGGAGAAATTAGGACTGAGAGAATCTGGAATGTCACACTCTGCTCCTTAGAAGGAGGACAGGATAAAAATGTAACTAATAATGATGCAGAGCTTTAAACAATCAAATCAGCTAACTATTAACAGACAGACAGGCACATGCACGCACACAGAGAGCTTCTTTTGGCATCTTATGTCATTTATGTGTTCCCATTTCCTATTTTCTACTAGATGGAAGGTATATTTTTCTTGCAAGTATCAGGCTCTTTTTTTAAAACTGTCCTTTGGTGACTGATGAACAAAAATTGTTAGCAATATTAAGTTCTCTGTTTTTGTTGTTTACAGATAATGGGATTGTACTGAAAGTCATTACAATTTACAACCAAGACACAGAATCAATGGAAGAAGTGATTCTTGAGGAGCTGCAAGTGTTCAAAGTAAGTCTTTCCTCCTGTCTGTCTTATCAAACCAGTTTTCCACAAAATTGGGGCTTCTTAAAACCCATTGAGATTAATAGACTTTGAGTAGCCTTGATGGCATACAGGTTCACAGCCATGAACAAATTTTGCAAGACTTTGGAAAGCTACTCAAATAGCTTCTAGAAACGGTTTTCTCAATAAGAAAAAGAAAAAAAAACACAAAAAACTGGTATGGATAACAAAGGAGGATACAGGAATTTCCATAATATCTGTATTTTTTTGTAATGTAGGGGCTAGAATCCTTTTACATTTTCACAGTGCAAACCAGAAATCACGTAACTGGCATGCACAATTGTGCTGTCTGTTGGTCACATGCTAGGATGCACCCTGTTGTATGCTCAGTTGTACTCCATTGTGTGATGAGACACACAGCAGATGTTGAGAAAAGTGCAAAACCTGCTTGGTTGATCGCTTTTACACATGTGTATTTTGCAATAGATTTTTGACCATGATTTAATTAATGGCTATGTATAAAGTCAGACAAAGAAAAACTCATGCAGATCATGGTCTTGTGAGTTGATATGGGATATGTGGGATATTCCCATTTTTCCATACTTGCTACTTTATTTAATATGAACTCTTCTGGTCAATCATAAATCCTATTTTGTACGGTTGAGTTTTGGGCTATGAAAATAATGACTGGTCTTAGAAAGCCAGACTCCACTATTTTCCACTAGGCTTTGATGATCAAACCTTTCCCAATCCCAACTTTTCCAGAGTTTAATACTCTTTTCACTGGATTTTATCTCTCCAAGGATCCAATCCTATACCACATGGATAATTATCCTTATCTGTTAGTGGTATCTCTGATTACCTATAGCTCCATTTCCTGCAGTCCTCGACTAATGGGAACCTGTTGCTGACCGAAGGTTTTTACATATGGAAGATTAAATCATCTGTTTAAACCATCTGCTAGTAGGTCGGCACAAAACAACGTGTCAATTAAATTAGGTAAACCCATCTCTGTCTACGCCATCCTGGTTAACTTTTTTTTTTTTTTTTAACTTTTTTCTTGCCACCATGTAATTATCAGCAGTGAAGACCTCTGTCTTTTCTGGAACTATCTTGCCACTAAAATCTCACCCAATGAGGAAAGGATTAATTCCTGGAAGTGTGGCTTTGAGGGCAAGATGATCCATGAAAATGCCTGCAGGAGGAGCAAACTCTCTTTGAAAGTGACTTTAAGTTAATGGTATGTTTTGAAATTGCTTTAAATCAGGGTTGGGCAAAGCATGGCCCACAGGCAACAAGTGGCTCCCCCCATAGAATTTTTTGCAGCCCTCTAGGGCACATGGCTGTAACCTTTCATCTACAGTAAAACCCCTGTATCCACAGAGACAGCATCTGTGGTTTCAGCTGTCCGCGGTTCCCATTGCTGCAACCCAGTCCACAGTGCAAATGCACATGCCACAGCGCTCATGTTCACTTACCTCTACCTCTTGCCCTTCCCTCACCTCTTGCTATGATTGCTGCTGCTGCAACCCAGCCCACAGTGTGCTCTCTTTAATGGGTCCACTACTATCCATGGTTTCATGCATCTGTGGGGGGTGGGGCTTGCAACCTATCCCCTGTGGATATGGAGGTCCTACTGTTTTGTTTTGAGGATTTTCTGGGGGGGGTGTGAATCTTCAGCTCCTGGATGAGTACTAGGAATGTAAATTTGGCTCCCAGTTGAATGTCACCTTCCACCCCTGATTCAAATACCATTTCCTGCTTTCTTATATATGGTTGCTATTGTACTCACAGCAGAGACAGGCTTCACATGGAGTAGAATATGACTCTCCAATTTCTGATATTTTTTCCCTTTAAAGAAAAAGGAATGGTGAAAACTGCATGCATATGGTGGCCACATGTATAGATGTCCAAACGGAGCACCTTTACTATGCATTCCTTAAAGAAATGGGTGGAAGGAGGGAGGCTATGTGAAGGCTCTTTCTTCCCAGTAAATGGCTGGAAAAGAAATTAATCATATTTCATGTGACTCCATATTGAACATTAAGGAAGTAACTCTTGGGTGTGCCCCTACCTTTGTCTGTCACAATTCCCAATATGATCTATTTACTAAAGTAAGGAATGTACCCTTTGTTTCCAGGTGCCAGTCCCTGTTATAGCCATGGAAATTTCTTCAAAAAGGGTGAGTATTATGGACTGTTGTTTTGAAGATGCCATTGCTCTAATTAGGAATGTTATCCCAGTTGCTATACTTACATTAGAACTGCAACTAAATTTGGTTCAAAGGAAGGCAAGGGGACCTGGGGCCATCTGGATGTTGTTAACCTCTGTTCTCATGAGTCCTTGCCAGCCTGGCCAATGGCAAGGGATGATAGGAGGAGTGGTAGTTCATCAGCCTCTAGAAGGCTGCAGATTAGGCCTTGTCTAAAAAATTAAGGGCCATTCCATGGTGAAAGGTCTGTACAAGTTCAAATGTAGGCAAAAGAAATATAATAAAGGAAGTGCAGTATATTAGGGATGTTTCACAGACCTTTATGTCCAAGCTCTACTATTTCAGGATGCAAGTACTAGCAAGGTTCCACACATGGCAGGATGTTCATCCTATCATTTTTCCATGCAGACGACTAGTATGTTAACAAGAAGAATTCTAGCCTATACCCTTTTCTGACAATTTAGGATGGTATATGAATTATTCCCCATAAAGAATATTCAATCAGTTGTACACAACAAACAAATACACCCCAAGTTTCTCTGAAAGTTTTCAAAAGCTTAGAAAATTGGTGCCAATGACAAAGCAAAACAGAGGTCTTTCCTCAGGACATTTTGAAAAAGAACTGGAGGGAAAAGATTTGGTTTCTGCCAAAGCAATTATACCCTAGACAATGATTTCAGGAACTGAGTGTGCCTGACGTACATTATCCCAGTAGTTGCTTGGTAATTCTTCCTTTAAGAGCCAATGTGGTGTAGTGTGGATAGAATGACAGACTAGCATAGCTACACAGTGAGGGAAATGTGAATTAACTTGCATTCTCTCTCTGCGAAGTCTCACTGGACATTTGGTTCTCTTCTTAGATGTAAGTGGCCACAGAAGCGGGGGGGGGGGGGGAGCCTTCTAATTGCAATTTCTCTTGAAGCACCTGTAGGTGGTGCAGTTCAAATGAAATGCCTTAAGAATGCTTTCCTTCCTCAGTCATTCACTTCTTCATCTTATATTGCTGGCCTATAGAGCTTGTTAAGTTGTTAAACAATAAATATATAGGTAAACAGAACTTTCCACTCATAAGAAGCTGTTTAAAAAAGAAGAAGAAAAGAAGAGATGTCTTGGCTTGGGAGAGAGGGGAGTGCTGGCACTACTTGTGTGTGTGTGCATGCAATCTGCTTGTTCTCCCTCATGAGGCAAGAGGCAAGGGGGACAGTGCTTTAACAAAACACCACTCTTGCTTGCTTGCTTTGTCTTTCCTTTCTGCATTGGTAGCGAAGAGATTTAACTTTTAAAAAGTAGAAGGGTCTCTGCTGGAGAGGAAAAACTATGGATTGGGGGTGTGGGACTCCAGGCTGATTCACATTTCCCATTGCATCATGTGATCTATGGGGAAAATGTGCACACACACCCTGCAATTTAGTAAGGCTCCAAGACTCAAGGGATCTATGTTCAGTGATACAAATTTTAAAGGCAGACCTTTATGCCTTTTACATGACATACCACAGAAACTTCTCCCAAATACCTCAATTTTTAGCACTTTAGGTACTTTAGTACCTAAAAATTACATCTTTTTTTAAAAAAAGAGAGAATCTTAGGCCACCATCCTGTGTTCTGTCATGGGAATAAACATATTAAGACTTACATTCAAATGAACATGTATGTGGATGTTCTGTTATATAGTGTGTCATAATATTGTCATTTAACAAGACAATCCTGTGGATGCTTATAGATGTAATACTTAATAAACTTACTTGGTTGTACTTCTTATAAAATCAGGATCAGAATATATTATGCCAAATGTATAGACATTTAGATTTGAGAGCATTCGTCACATTCACTTCTTTCCCTATTTTTCTGGTGCTGTCACGGCTGCTGTGTTTTTCTCTATTATAGAAAGTGTGAGCCTGCCTAAAATGATTTTGCTAGTGTGGTGCAACTAAATATGCCATATAAAATCAGCCTTCATTGAGTGATGTCTGGAATTTTAAATATCAGTGCACACTCATGCTCTGCTTCCTTGTGAAACATTCAAATATATTCTTCCCCTACCCCCTGTACATTGCTGGTTTCAAGCTGTGTGAACTGTTCCAGTCCACATTACTGTCAAAACAATCCATCATCCTGATTTATGGGTGGAATGAAAAGTTGATGAAAATGCAGTTGTTGGTAAATATAACATGATGCATGAAGAAGCACTTGCAAGCAAAATGGTTAGATTCACTATGTGTTCAATACATTGTTATGCTTCCACTTATTTAGTCTAGTTTTCTTTAGACCTTGGAATTAATGTGTTAAAAGTAGAGATGGGGGTATTCGTATACGAATATGAATACCCCTGCAGAGGTGGAGATAATGAGGGTCTGGCCCCATGGGGCTGGACAGTCCACTCACTGATGCGCTAATGCCACAGGGTCCACGCTCCCATCCTATCACTCCAGAGATCGCGATCGAGCCACTCCTGGCAGGAGGTGGGACGACAAGCCTCTCTGCCAGGTCGAAGAGTGGCTCAGTGATCGCCATATCTGGAGCGATAGGACGGGAGCACAGACCCTGCAGCATTAGCGCATCAGTGAGTGGACCATCCGGACCCATGGGGCTGGACCCTCGTTATCTCCACCTGTGCGGGAGTATTCGTATTTGTATACGAATACGAAACCCCCATCTCTAGTTAAAAGTAATAATGTTACATGTTACTTTTTTTGTTTTGTTTTGTTGGAGAAACATTACACTTAACAGGGACTGGGGGATTTCAGCGACTTTTAACTTTTTAAAATTAACAATTTGATTGACAGTAACACATTACATGACATTTAACTCATGAGTGATGAGAAACATAGTTGTAAAACTGAATGAAGTTTCATGAAAGTAACAATTTCATGCTCTTGTTTTGTTCTCTCTGAAGAAAGGCACTGCCCAGCTTACTGTCATAATCTTATTTATTTATTTATTTATTTATTTATTTATTTTTACATAGCATGACACACTACTCTAAGGGGTTTACAAAGATAAAATAAACAATAACCTCAACCACCCAACAAAACCAATAAAATATTGATTTCAAAAAAAAACCCAAATGATGGTGGACTCCAGGGAGCACATATAGACAAAGACTTAACTGCCCTGCTCAGCTGTTGCAAGCTCAAGCCTGCGGGTTCTTTTAGAGGAGTCAATCCATCTCTTATTTAGTCTCCCTATTTTCATGCTGCCTTCAACTTTTTCCAGCATTATTGTCTTTTCCAGAGAATTTTGCCTTCTCATGATGTGCCCAAAGTAGGACAGCCTCAGTTTCATCATTTTTGCCTTCAGAAATAGGGTTGATTTGCTCTTGAACACCCTTGTTCATCTTTCTGGAAGTCCAGGGAATCCATATCACATGTCAAACAAATCATTTCTTTTTCCTTTCAGCCTTCTTTACAGTCTAGCTTTCAAACCCATACACGGCAATTGGGAATACAAGTATGTGGGTGATCTTGGTCTCCATTACCCATCCTTACATTTGATGATCTTTTCTAGTTCCTTCATTGCTGCTCTTTCAAATCTTAGTCTTCTTCTAATTTTTAGCTGCAGTCTCCATTTACATTGATGAGTGAACCAAAGTGTACAGAATCTTTAACTATTTGAATTTCTTCATTGTCAGCATTAAAGTCGTGTAGTTCTTATGTAGTCTTGAATTTGGTCTTCCTAATTTTCAGTGGCAGTTCTGCTTTGGTACTTTCTTCTTTCACTTTCACTAAAAGTTGTTTCAAGCCATTGCTGCTTTCTGCCAGTAAGATGTGTCATCTGCATATCTTAAATTATGGATGTTTCTTCCACCAATTTTCACTCCTCCTTTATCTGACTTTAGTCTGGCTTCCGTATGATTTGTTCTGCATACAGATAGAACAGATAAGGGGATAAAATGCATCTTTGTCTGACACCTTTGCCTACAAAACCATTCTGTCCCTACAGAATCTCCTCCCTAGATCCTCCAAGTTTGGCAAAGATTGAATTTGGGGCATCTGAGTTATAGCTCCCCAAAGCAGGTCCCTCCAGGAAAGTGTTCTTTAGCAGCTGGCTTGGGGAAAAAGAAATGAGTGGTTCATGGGAGGGAACTTGAGACAGGGTGTTGCTCATCATGAGGTGGGACTAGGGGGGGTCAGGAAGGAGGTTAAAAACCCCTCCCTGAACACACACACACAAACACACACTCAGCCGGGAGAAATGTTTTAGAGATTAAAAATAAAAGCTGCTACAAGCAATTTCTTCAAAGTTCCTCAGATCCTCCTGAAATCTATCTCACACAATGCAACAATGAACAAACTAGCTAGCTAAGCATCTTCTTTTCACACTAGCTGCTGCAACAGTAAAAGCACCAGCTGAACTACCCAGGGTGTGGCCCCTATAATTAGCTACTCCCAGAAAGCAAACTTGGAGTTCTATGGTTGGCTGTCTGACATGATAATCAATCCTACTCAAATTTTTCTCTAGGTCCATCCCAGCGTTGTCTAGGGAATTGATGAATTAGTCCCAGGCTGTCTGGCAAGGAACCATGCACTCAAAATGAAGCATACAAATTGACAACGCCAATAAAAGTTTGGAATTTTGTTTCATTCTGAGCAGGCACATTTCCGCTGAAGTGCCCTGAAACAAACCACAAAATGCCCCTATTCATGGTTTGTTAGTTTGTTTTATTTTTTGCTTCTTGGTTCGTTTTGTGCTTATCTCTAGTTGGGATGATTCTCATGGTGCATCCCAAGAGAAGAACTAGCATGTGAAGCCTTCGGCACACAGGCACATTGTTTAAAAAAACTATTGAACTATCGTTGAAGTAACAAAGGCATTAATGCTTATGTAATAGATTTTTGAGAATAGACTTTTGAAGATGATGTTAACAATTGCCTTAACAGGAGAGCTTTTCTCACCAATTTTCCCATCTCTGTTCTTTCCTCTGCAGCAACAAATTTATGTTGGATCTGAGTCTGCTGTTGCACAGTTGAAGTTCCATCAGTGTGACATGTATGGAACAGCCTGTGCTGACTGTTGTCTAGCGAGGGATCCTTACTGTGCTTGGGATGGGATCTCCTGTTCCAGATACTACCCAACAGGAACACAGGCAAAGAGGTACAAATCCTATTTTCCAAGAAAACCACATGGGGCATGACTTACACTCTGTAGGAATGAGTTGGTTTAATTCCTTCCTGAATCAGAACATATCTTTCACTGTGTTGGTTCTTGTTCACTGTGGAGGTCTTGAGGCTGGACACCTAGCTATTGTAGATGTTCTGTCTGCTGGGTTAAATTTTTCTCTCTGCTGCACTGTACCAGCTGATGTACAAGACACTCTCCAAGAACACAGAATCAATACATTGCTAGCCAGAGATTTTTTTGGAGCAAAGCTGTAAAGGATGTAAAATAACTCAGCAAGTTACACAGTGATGCACAGAATATTTGCTTGTGAGATTCTATTTTCTAGTCAGGTGGACTGTACAGTTTTTCAGTGTGGTTTTTAAGCATCTTTCAGGTAACATATAATGAATAATAAATGTTTAAAGAATAAGCTACTCAGGAAAAGAAAAATGCTATGTTACCAATGTGCAGTCACTGAACCATTCTTATTGTAGAGGAAAGAAAATCAAAATCAAATATTCTTCCTATGTAAATAAACTAAATATAAAAACAGAGGAGGTTCCCAGAAATCTCTGCCAGTCTTCAAATCTGAAGACAGAGGGCCAAACACATCTGGAAGACAGCAGGTTAGGGCAAGTTGATTTGTGATATAGCATTGTCATAAAGATTTATAGATCCACTTCCCCTGTTACTGTGTCACGTGGAACGACATAACAAGGAACATTGGGGGGAAAGCTCTTTTTTTGGCCTGAATAAGTCCTAAGAGCTAGGGGAAGATTAGAAAATATTCTGTTCTGAAAATAGCCTGCCTGTGCATTCATTTGTTTAAACAGAAGAGTCAAAAGAGGAGCCCACAAAACATTTCAGCACCTGAGATCATTTTTCTCTGCATATCACTTGGAAAAGTAATCCTGAGTAACTGAAAAGCATTCTAGTTTATAAAGGAAATGTATTTTTTTTCTTGCACATAAACTTTTGAGTAATATTATCACTATAATAATAACAGCGTTCCGTGTCTAAGTCGCACTGGCCATGTGACCACGGAAGATTGTCTTCGGACAAACGCTGGCTCTATGGCTTGGAAACGGGGATGAGCACCGCCCCCTAGAGTCGAACACGACTGGACAAATTGTCAAGGGGAACCTTTACCTTTACCTTTTATCACTATAATGGTTTAGGTTTACAAAGCATAAATAGTGCATCTAACAAGTATAAGTATATCTGTTGAGTAACACCGTAAGATTGATCAGTCTTCTGGGGCAATGTGTCATGTTAGTTTTGGAGATTGTAATGTTTCAGGGCTCATATAACTTGCTCTCTCTGGAAAAATCCAGGATAAGGCCTCATGGTCATGGAAATAATACAAATGCAGGAGTAGGTGATACCTTTAATCGACCATTAAGAATATAAAACAAATAACAAGCGTTCAATGATAAATCACCTTCTTCAAGGCTGTGCATCAAATATATCTGCTGTTTTTAAAAAACGCACATACATTTGGAACTGCCCACAAGAACTTGATGGTTAATTAAAGGTATCACCTACTCCTGCATTTGTATTGCTTTCTCTGGGTAACTTAATTTGTTTCCTTACCACTGCCCAGCTTAAAAGACTGGGTTGCAAACAAGGAAGTGCCTTGCTCAAATCTCACCTTTGTCATAAAATTTCTCAGTGACAGTGCTGCTACCTCCCAGCCTCAAAAACCAACCTGCAAAATTCATGTATTTTCACATGTACACATGTAAGTGTAGGCATATTCAAAGCATTTCTGGATTCAGCTTTGCTTTCCTTTACTAATGTTCATCCAGTCTGTTTATTCAGAGGAAAGTTAGAGTTGAAATCAGCACAATTTATTCCAGACCTCTTTATTCAGGAGCTTCATGTACATAGCAGAATGTATAAGAATGGTAAAGATGGAGAAGACAGTGAACACCTGTACAAGATTCTAAAGATTACTGAGAATATTATGGGAAATAGTGTGCACACTCTCAATGACTCGGAATTATTGACAGTATTAGTTCATTCAGCGTTCTTCTGCCGGCCAATTTTTGCCTGATCACTTTTATTATTAATGATTTATATGAACCATCAACATGCACAGTAGCTAACAGAGTAACAGACAGGAAAACAAAGATTTGCCCTAAGGAGCTTACAGTCTAAATTGCAGCATAGGGGAAAGGCAGGCAACAGAAAGAGGGGAAGAAGGTAAAGGCAGACATGGCAGGGTGAAAGTGCATGATGTTAATTCACTGAGATTTGGAGTGAATTTCAATGAAGACTGAAGGTTTGCCATGGCTGTTCTTCAGTCTACTGGCTTCACCACTGAGTAACAAGATTAGTAAAGTAGTAAAATGCATCCCTTGGATATTGCTGGCCTAGCCTGTCCCACAGAGGATATTCAGCTCCAAAACGAGCATCAAAAAGACACTTCAAAAAAAAAATCCAAATCTACAGAGGTATATCAATACCTCCTAAATACAAGGAATATTATTCCACTCTCATTTGCTCTCAGTCTCAGAAGAAGGATGAGGAAAAGGAATATAACATGTTAGGGGAAAGACTTCTAGCCTAGTTTTCTCTCTAATACCCTTTTGATGCTATTTTGGATTTTGAAAATAAAATTCCCTCATGCATGATAGTATTCTCTAAAAGGTTCAAGCAGTTATCTGTTCTGAAGATACCTAGAAAAGCACTGAGCATAAAAGTTTCCCATCAGCATCGGAGAAGGCTTTTGAGGTTAGTTAGCTACAGTGCAAGCTTGAGCATCTTTATTCTTTTTAAAATATTTTGTTTTTCCCTAGACGTTTCCGCAGACAAGATGTCCGTCATGGAAATGCAGCTCAGCAATGCTTTGGCCAGCAATTTCTTGGTAATTGTTGTTAGGAAGCTACTTGTGTGTGTGTGTGTGTGTGTGTGTGTGTGTGTGTGTGTGTGTGTGTGTGTGTGTGTGTGTGTGTGTGTGTGTGTGTGTGTGTGTGTGTGAGAAAGTGAGTGAGTGAGTAAGTGAGAGAGATGCTCCTGCTCACAGAAGGAATGCAAATGCTAGTATTCTAGCCAATGGCGTATTCAGCCCTCAGACCAAAATTGATGTGCACCCCTACTTCACTTATTCACTACACAGATGCTCTGCTCATGTGTTCATCCTGAAAACACTTAGGGCTCAAAAGGTGATGGGATAGGAGGGTGCATATTAAACCCAGCACCACATTTTCACCCCACTCCTAAGTCCTGCAGATTTTTTTGTGTGTTCAGCGCAAGGTGCTGCAAGGCGCTGAATATGCTTACAGCATTTCTGTGATCAGTAGCCTTCTCTCATCAGGGATGCTGATCACAGAAAAGCTGTAAGCCCATCCAGCTAAACATGCTTACAGTGCCTGTGCAGGCCTCTGTTCTGAACACATGCAGGTCTGCAGAATGTCCAGGCGGGTGGGAGTGAGCCCTACACACTTTGGGGCTGAATGCCAGTATAGGTTTAGAGTACATCTCTATTGTTCTCTCAGAACTTTGAAGTAACTCATTATAATGGCATACAAATAAGTTACTTGTAATTAGTTTCTTTTTGCAGTTCAGAAACTCTAGTTATTAAGTATATTATTAATTAATAACTAAGACATAACTAAGTTACATTACAATTATGTCTTTGTTATTAGTTAATAATGTAATAACATTAACCACATTATTAATTAATAACTAAGATAACTAAGTTAAATTACAGTTATGTCTTAGTTATTAGTTAATGTAGTTAATAATATAGCTAATGTTATTCAGTACATTATTAAATAATAACTACGACATAAATGTAATGTAACTTAGTTATATCACCATTATTAGTTAATAATAACTAGGGCTTAGTAACTGCAAAAGGAATCAATTTCAAGTAACTTATTTGTATGCCATTATAATTCAGCGTTCTAGGAGAGCAGTAGAGATGCACTGTTAAACTCTAAACCTATATCAGCATTCAGTCCCAAAGTGTGTAAGGCTGACTCCCACCCACCTGGATATTCTACAGATCTGTATGACAAGAAATAACTTTGCCCATTTTGTGGCATAACTATAACTGGAGAGTTGGATATCATATGGCTCAAATGGGTGGAAGAAAACAAGGAGGAAGTCTGGAGACGTCCACTCACATAACATTGGAGATAACCCTCCATTCTATCACTGAAATCTTGGCAGCATAGCTATGCCTGCAGAAGAATGATGACATCACCAGTAGGGAGAGATGTTTGGTAATGAAAGACTTCTTCCTTCTGTGCTGCAGCTTTTCTGAGTAGCAAATCACTTTCCTCAAATGGGAGCTGTGGGACAGAAGGAGTAAATATTTCATTACTGAATATCTCCCCTGCCAGCAATATAATCCAGCAGTCGTGATTTTCAGTAATGAAAGACCTCTTCCTCCTGTTCCACGACTCCCACAGCTTTCATGCAATGAAATGGATTATTCTCAAGTCAGAAAAGTCATGGGAGAGAAGAGGGAAACCTTTCATTACCAAAAATCCTCCCCTCCTGGTGATGTCACCACCCTTCTGCAAGCATAGCTACCCAAAAGGATTTCAGCCAATATTCCTTCAGTCTGGTATAGCAATGTCTGAGGGAGCTTGGATGACTAGTTAAGGACATGCATTCGTATCCTTGAACCTGCCTGAAATAAATCACCTTCAGAAATAATCTTCAGTGCTCAATGGCATGTTTATTCCACTTATATTTCCAGAACCCCCCTTATTTTCACAGGGAAACCATCTGCCCAGAAATGGAAGATCAATCTTTCCCTCCCCTGCCTTGATTTTACCAGTAGCACCTCCCTCCCCCTTCACATGGCTAAGAGGCTATAAAACATTCCTCTTGGTGTTAGTGGGAACTTTTTTTCCCTAAACCCCAGACCTAGGGGAGGAAAAATTAAACCCCCATTCCAGCACAGAGGAGTCTTAATAGCAGTTGGGCACCCTCCCCCACCCTGAAAAGAAATTGCAGAAAGGAGATGGGGGGAAATCATTTTCCGTGTATGCCATTTAGACAGCAGCCATAATTTTGTGGATTTGGACCAATAAATCTAAAAGTCAACCACCAGCATTCATGCACCCCTGTTTGATATCTGGCCAGAGAAAACTGTGATGGAATAATGGCTTCTTGCAAGTAACATTAGAATTTGAAAGGAAATGCTTCACAATACAAACATTGTTCACATTTGTCCTGTGATGTGTGGAAATTCTACCATTTGGGTTTTCAGCAAAACTCTCTCAAAAGTCTGATGCTGAACATTGGCAGGAGAATGTAGAACATATTGTTAGATTTCATTGTAAAATACCATGCACTGAAATTTTAGATAAGAGGGCAGCCTGAAAGGCATTTAAAGAGACCTTTGGATGACAATGGGGCAGATTCTTTTCTTTTTAAAGGAAGAGTTTAAAATGCTCCAGTCTTCCTGTGTTTCTGTGGCAAGCGCTAAACATAAAATGAAGATGAAAGACACTGCCCATCCTCCTGTTACCATTCAAGACATTGCAATCACAGACCTAATGAAGGCAATGTCAGGGAGACAAAGTCTGAAACAGATCTACGCTAAAGTCACAACTAGGCTGGGCCCATTTGAATCAGTAGAATTTATGGAGGAGTCAACTCACCAAATTCCCACTGATTCAGTGGACCTACTCTAGTGCAACTTACTGCTCCAAGCAGCAGGCGATCAGCCAAAGAGATTTTGGGTCTAAGAGTCCTGACATGCTAAGTTTTATAGAACTAAGGTGTACCAATCATCTTTCTGTAGAGACATAAAATTGTCAGAAATGTTTGAAGCCATGGAAGGAACCCAAAATCCACACCAGTAGGATCTTTAGCAAAAATATATATATGAAAATTTGTTTGTTTGTTTGTTTGTTTGCCCCTTTTAGAAATCTAAGATAACTTTACCAATATAGGAACAGAAAATATATCAAAGTGCTGTTTGGATATACTAAATTTAAAATTTTTTTGTCCAGAAAATGATTGCAAATTTACTAATAGAATTCACCTTTCTTTTCTAACTTTTTATTCTAAATAGAGATTCAAGCTGCTGAAAGTCAAGGAAATCTAGCATCTGTCAGTTTTTGCCTGCTTATAAGGAGTATTCTAGGAGCATTTATGGTTTGACTGCAAAATCACAAAAGTAGTTTCCAAGTTATATGAATTTTCAAAAAGTAGAAACCTTGGATGGCTTGTTTACATCTTTTGGATCAACCAGCCAACCCTCTGTGCTTGCTGTGACACTAGTTTTGTGCAAAAACCTTTCACACAAAATTCTATGGGGGGGGGGGGGAATGCTTGTTGTCTTCACTCTTTTGTTGGAGACAACAGTTCTTGTTGGTATTTCTGAATCCTCCACAAACTATCTTGACCTGTACAGACAAGCTGTCTCAGGTACAAAAGAATAACTTAGGAAGAACTCTTCACATTGCTGGTGTGGAGCTACTTCAGTGTGAAAGGCAGTTTTGTATTTTGTTGTGTTTTGTTTTTCCTTTGCAGGAGAAGCCTTGGATAGGACTGAAGAGCGACTGGTATATGGAATAGAATACAACAGTACTCTACTTGAGTGTATCCCAAGAACCTTGCAAGCGAAAGTGATATGGTTTGTACAGAGATCACATGAAACCCAAAAAGAAGAGGTACTTGAATAGTAAAGGTTCTCTTGCCCAGATCTTCATGTCTATTTCATATACTTTTGTATCCATGACATGATTTCTTCCTTCCCTTTTATCACATGTTGTACGAATAATAATCAGCCAACTGGATAGCTCAGTGAATTAGGTATCTGGCTGCAGAAGCAGAGGCTGGGAGTGCAATTCCACACTGGTTATCCTGGAAGAGCCAGCCTGTGTGGCCTTGGGCAAGCTGTGCAGTCCCAGGGTGCCCCCAGAAGAAGGGAATAGGAAACCACTTCTGAACACTCTCTACCTGGAAGACCCTGAAAAGGGTTGCCACAAGTCAGAGTTGACTTGGCAGCACATTATTATTATTATTATTATTATTATTATTATTATTATTATTATTATTATTATTATTATTATTATTATTATTATACCATTCTGTTGTGGCAATTTTAAAATAAAAAATTAAATTAAAAATATAAGTTGTTCAGGCATATGGGCAAGCAAATCTTTAATTAACAGCCTTATGCAACCAAGAATCATATGATTTGATTTGCAAATAGAAAAAGTAGTCATGTGATCCATTCTCAGGAACTATGATCTGGATTGATTAATAGCTTTATAAGATCATTAAAGAGTTATAAACACACTGACCCTTCAAAGTCTCCAGAATCTTTATCAGGAAAAAATGGTACAAACTTGGAGGTCAGGTAAACAGTCTAAAAAATGGTCCAGATGCTATGCCTGTGATTCTTGAAATCAGTCTGTCAGCAAAGTCAGATGAAGGGCTGCAGATGCAATGGGGGAATCAAACATATTAGTATATGGTCTGTGACAAAAGCCTTGCGCTAGTACCTCTATGTTTTTATCTGTTACTTCAAGGTGAAACTCACCAGACCCCTTTGTAGGCTCAGAGCGGAAAAACATAGATGAAAGCAAACTGTCTTTCTATCACCAAAATAGAATACATTTCAATTTTTAAAAAATTATAGCCAAAGTGATAGGTTCCAATCTTCTTGCAACTACAAATTAACCATCTGAAATTAAAATTAGTGGTACTTAGCTTTTTGTTGATTGAGGCCCAAAAAGTTTAAAACAAGCATGCTTGAATAATGCATAAAACTTGCTAGGACCTTATCTAGGAATGCAGTCTCCAGGATATTCGGTAGAAATCCAATCCAATAAAAATATACAATTCCGTCATCCTATCACAATATTAATTCTTATTAAACTAACTCCTATTGCATTTGCTTCTCTGATTTCCCCTCTTCATCATTCGTTGGTTACTCTGGTGAGGGCAAGGTGGATTCGTATGATCTTTTTGACCAAAATGCAATTGCTTGTCCCAAACAGAGCAAACCTATTTAATCAATTACTGAATGGTAAATTAATCTGTATCTAAATCCCATTAATTCAGTGGGTTTACTCTAGTTGGGAACACCAAATGGATCTAGGCCATTGTATTCTTGCTTTATTTTAATGGGATAATGCCATTTTCTCTTCTTCTTTTTTTCAAATACACAGGTGAAAACTGATGACAGGATACTCAAAGTGGATCTTGGCCTTTTATTTTTACGGCTGCACAGGATGGACGCTGGGACATATTTCTGCCAGACTGTGGAACACAGCATTATTCATACAGTTCGAAAAATCACACTTGAAGTTGTTGAAGAAGAGCGTGTGGATGACATGTTCAACAAAGATTATGAGGAGGAGGTCTCTCATAAGATGCCCTGCCCCGCACAGAGTAGCATCCCCCATGGCTCAAGACCATGGTACAAGGAATTCTTGCAGCTAATAGGTTACAGCAACTTCCAGAGAGTAGAGGAATACTGTGAGAAAGTGTGGTGCACAGACAAGAAAAGGAAAAAGCTGAAGATGTCTCCATCCAAATGGAAGTATGCCAATCCACAGGAGAAGAAAGTGCGCATCAAACCTGAGCATTATCGTGTTCCCAGGCACACTGCTGACTCTTGATGGGAAAAGAAAATCAATTCATTTAAGAGAGCATTAAATGGCTTTTGTTTGGACCTAAAGAAAGGGAAATAAGTCTTGGATTTGGTAATTAATACAGGTTTATATATATATGAAATGTTGAGACTGGAAATGGAACAAAAGTGTTTTTAGTAAGTTATATACTTAACGTATGTTTTGATGGGTTTTTAAAATTCTGCTTAATTCGGGATTCCAACTGTATCATTCCATACTGAATTTTCCATTTAGGGACAATCTTGACAATCACTGTATTACACGTTTAGTCCACCTAGTCAAGCATGGACCATGCTTGTGCTGTATATTCTAGTGTTCTGTAGAGATATTTAAGTGAGCTCAAAAGCTGATGCTTCAGTAAGCAAGACAACAATGTATTGTATAGTTTTGTTTCAGTTTCACAGATGTCTTGGTGATTTTTAATGTGGCCAATCCTACGTGGATGGAGCCTCTTTTTTTGGACTCCTGAGAATCCCAGTTTTCATTTCTGGAAAAGCATGTTTCTAGTCCTTACCAGTGCAAAGATCAATTTGAAAATGTGATGGCAGCAATGGCTGATCGCAGAAATGATTGTAAATAAAAACTTAGAAACAAAGAGAAAGCAAAAATCACTGTGTATAATGTAGCAAAAATTTGACCAGAAAGCAATAGTATTAGACTTCATTGTGAGGATTCACTTAAGTAATATCAAGAGCGGTTAATTTAAGATGGATTGTGTCCATAATATTTTGTTATGGTTTCAAGAGTCACATATCAAGAACCAAGAATTGTAAAGGTTGACTCTAGTTTTCTTTCTTTCTTTCTTTTTTGAGAATAATAATGTCTTGGAAAATGGTAAGTATATTGTAACAGATTGGAAATACTCTATGTACTCACCAAAATGTAGCTCAAAATCTCCCATGTTTGTGAAAATGATGTGCAGCTGAAAGGGAGGAACAACTCCGTTTACCACTTCCTTGTCATATTTGTTCCATGCACACTCCTTTATCTAATGAGTCCCCCCACTACCACTCCTATCACTCCCCAACATTTCTATGTCCCTATGGGCAATAAGAGGAGGCTGTATATCCATGTTCTGGGTCATAAAGCATAAAACCTATGCTTCTGAGATTGAGCAGAACTATATTCTGAACCATGTTGGCTATCCAGACCATAATAATACATTTCCTTCCACAATGGTATGATCAAATGGGGTATCAATCCTTGCTTTTTAGGCCCATAATGTTGTGAAAGGTTGGGAGGAAACAATGCTAAATATTTCCATCTTCGAATGTTTTTTTTTCTCTCATTTACATCCAGAGAGCATCTTTTGATTGATTCAAATGTTTGTTCTTTTTCTGTATGATGTCTGAATAACAAGAACTATGGACAGTTATAGTAAATTGTTTGCTATCTAAAGTAAGAATAATATGGCTGCCCTCTTGTGGGAAAAAATAGCATATTTATTCTGTTCTTACACAGTATGTGCTCTAAAATGCAGCATAATATAAGAGACTAGGACAGTGCCGGAACAACTAATTATTTGAGTATTTAACAGCCTCTCTCATTTCTAGTAAAGTTCCACTATCATTGCAAAATCTCTCATTCACATGGTTTCAATCTGTTCTTGTTGATGGTCACTTTATGTTCCTTCACTTTTTTATTCCCACACTTCTCAGCCACATTTGCCCCATCTGCTGTTTAATATTACAGTTGTTTCCTCTAATGTTATTATTGCTGCATGAGAGTATAGCAATGATATTGTGCTGTCAGAGCAATTCAACATTCTGTAAGGTGATTCTAAAAAAGGGGGGCAGCCCAAACCAGAAATTATAAGTGTGAAACTGGACTTCAGATCAGCACCAAATTTAGCACAGGTGTAGCAGACAATCTGCTTTTGTGCTGTGCCAATCTTTGGGAAGTTTGGGCAAAGGGTTTTCAAATTATGCTTTTTAAAATGTAAAACTTTCCCCTTCCTTCAGGACTAGGTGACTCTAAAACAGATAAAAAACAATCTTGCTTATCTCAAAAGAGAATGGTAGATTGAATGTGTTCGTTTTTTAAAATTTGGAAATAAACCTGATTGCTAGGGCTGAAATATTGACCTCAAAAAGAACTTTCAAAAAGGAAAAAGAGCATGTATGGTACAAGCTAGCCAGCAGGAGCTTCACAAAATGAAACCTTGTATACATTCAGATACAGGGGAGAAAGATACTATAGAGAAAGGTCCCATAACCAGACTCGAAAGACAGGTTTTCTTTAAAGAGTTTTTTTTAAAAAAAACAGCTTTGCTTTAAAGAAAGTAATTGAGTGAGAGTCCTCCAGAAAGGGGGATATTTTGCCATGTATCTTATCTTCAGTAAACATTTTCTCAGGATTTCTGAGACTGAACAGTCTCCTCACATAGGTTTTCAAACAGGGAATCAGTTCCAAGTCTGGGGCAATTTGAACTTTTAAACCTGTCTATAAGGACCCGTTTGCTGACTCTCAGCTAGCTTTCTAACTCCTTCCTGATCAAACAGGCTTATCAGAATCATGATTGCAGGGGGATTCTGTTTCTAGTTGTAAAAATAGAGAAGAAAATAATATTTTAGAAATTAAAAAAATATATTGATTTTTTAATATATATATATATATTAAAAGAATACAAAACAAGTATTCAGAAGCTGACTTGTTTAAGCTGTGAGATTACTGTATTTTGTTTTTGTTTTACTTTGTGGCTAGAGATGGTCTCATCTGATGTTAGCAGAGCTTTGGTCCCTATATCCTATCATAGTCTCCTGTCAAAGTCTCCATTCCACTCATTTTGTAACTATACAATTGCTTGGTGATTTAAAAAACTCCAGAGAAGTTATATGCCATCAAGTCACTTCTGATATGTGGTGAGTATATGAGTTAATAACCTCATAAATTTCCTATCATTAACAGCTCTGCTCAGATCTTGCAAACCAGCAGCACCTCATATTAGTTTGTTCTCTTTTCCTTCTGCCTCCTCCACAGCAATATTTTTTCTGCAATAAGTTCTGCTGAGGTCTTGCAACTAATAGCTATGGATTCGTTTGTTGAGTCCACCCATCTTATGGGTGGTCTTCCGCTTTTTCTACTGTCTCCCCACACCACTTTTCCTAGTAATATTATCTTTTCTGCTCAGTTCTGTATTTTCATTATACGTGCATGGTAGGACAGCCTCAATTTACTCTTTTTTGATCCAGTGAAAGTTCAGGCTTCAGACTGGTGAAGTCTTCTGAGAGTTTTAGTTCAGGAAGATTTGGGGGCCCAGGGTTGGGAACAACTGCTTTAGATCATCTTGACTGCTAACATGTGTGTTCTCAACATTTAGGCTGCCCTTTGCTATGTAAAGTTTGGCATTCTTTTTCCTGCTAGCAATGTGGGTACAATATTGTGCAGTAGACATGGGCACTTCATGTTCATATCCCTGGGGATAAGAATACAAAGAACAGCACCACAGGTGCCACAGCGGTCCTTTCCCTCCCCCCCAGAACCAGCCAGTCCACTCACCAGTCACTGCACGGCATGCACATCTGTCATCATTGAATGCGCCAATTGCAGAAGTAGCCCAGCTGGTGCTTCCCTGCCTCCCCATGCAGCCAACCACTCTAGCGAGGAGTCAGGATGAAGAATCTCTCTGCTCAGCTGTTGAGCAGTTGGCTGTGCAAGGAGGCAGGGAAGCCCAGGGATACAAATACAAAGTACCCATGTTGATCGTGCAGTAATATCGGGCCATTTCCTGGTGTTTTGAATTGGGGATATGGAAACCTAATATCCTGTATTCATAAACCAGAGGGGTTTTTTGAGGAATAGAATTATTATTAATACTTGCTATTAGTACCATTCTGTTGTGCAATAGCAGAATAGTGGGGCTTGATCACTGCGGTCTAGGGCTGCAGCCTAATTTTTACATTAGTCTTCCAAATGGTTCTGGGATATTGGTGATAAACTGTCTCGTTTTGTTCATGAGGAGGTTGAAGCTTAACATATGTGGAAAAGTCAAATTTGAACAAAAGTCTCCTGCTCCTATATATTTAGGTTTCAGTCAATATTTGTTTGGAACAAGACTTGCTACATTAATACAAAAGAAGACCCACTTTGATAATTACATCCAGTCTTGTTAGCATTGGTTCTGGGCAATTTTATTAACTTTGCTTTCTCCACTCAAATTTTGCAAATGTTGGTAAACTATGATGGAAAATAAAGTGAACCAAAATTCCCATCCATTTCTGATAATGTCAGATTTCTCAGTTTTGCTTTCTCCCACATTCAAATTGTTCGTGCTTTGCTAAGTTAAAAAAAACCTGCCTGAAATAAAAGTCTCATGTATCCTTACTTCTGATGCAGTTCCTTCATGACTAGACCAGCAGCTTAGAAATGAGGCTGTTCATTTCAAGTGGAACAGTTAACATAATCTCAGTCTCACTCCTCATAAAACAGTTAAAGGAGATTTGGAAGGGGAAAGATTACCCCATCTAATTAATGGATAAATTGCAAAGTGCCATGCTTCCATCATACCCTAAATGTTGGTCCATTCTTATTTTTTCTAATCTCTTAGGGATGCATAAAGGAAAAGAATAACTGTGTGGAGAATATGGTAGAAATGCTTGGGAAGCAGCATGCTTATCTCTTGTTGAGGGGAAAGACTCTCCTAAGGCCAAACTGTATAGTGTAATGATTCCCAACCTTGGATCCCCAGGTGTTCTTGGACTAAAACTCCCAATGCCTTCACCACTAGTTGTGCTGGCCATGATTTCTGGGAGATGCAGTCCAAGAACATCTGGTGATCTGAACTACAAATGTGAGTTTACCACTTGGGAGACCTCTACTGAAACTATAGTCATTTCTGTGACTTCATTTTTTTTCTTATTATCCCTGTAAAATATCTGCTTATTTTTGTGTAAATTAATTAAACATGCTGAACTGCCAGATCCCTCCAAAGTTTATTGCATGTGAAGTCATCATGTGCATTCCATGAACAGTTCGGTGTTCTAGTGAGATAAGAGAGATATACTATGAAGATCTAGCCTCTTATACAATTAGACTGGACCTGGGCAGAAAAACATGCCAATGCTTCTTGAATAATCTAAAAACTACAGCACTCTGGGGGGAAAGGAAGGTTAATTTCATATGTCGGAGGCCATGCCAGCCTCCTATTGAAAGCAATGGCTGATGAACTGGCTAGCCAGATGATAGTTTCGCTATCCCTTGTACATTCATCATCTAGGTCCATCTGCAGTTGGGGAGGGATTAGGAGGGAGGGATCAGTCCCATAGCCTAAAAACTACTGAGATGAAACAATCTCTTCTAGCTACTATGGGACAACATGTCAACTATTCTGAAATTACTAGGTAGAATTTTTCAGCTTCCAGAAGTTTTTCAACAGATAGAATATACTCAACAGCACAATATGGCAACCCCATTGAGATATTTGAGGCTATATTGAGAAAGGGGAAGATGTCCTACCTGAAGTGATGCTTCCAAAACTGTAAAAGAATACAACCCTAGACATAAATGGAAATACAAAACTCAACCCAGTGGAGAAAATCACAGTGAATGAAAACTTCCTTTTTTCTTCAGCCATCAAACACCAGCAGTGAAAACTTTCCATTCCTATAGATTAGCCCACAGTAGCAAAAGATCTATAAAGACATATTTTACATTCCTGTCTTGTGGGAAAATCCTGTCCTGAAGGCTTTTGCTGTGCAATTCATTGCTCAATGACTGGCACTACGAGGATTCCTACCAGGTGTCTCTGAAATGCTTGTGTGCTACTGCTGTACTGACACATAGCTGAACTCTGGCATCTCCATTTTATAAAAGTGGTTGATTGCAGAGTATGTACATGCCACAGCATGAGCCACTCTGGCATTCAGCTGCAAACTGGAAAAAGTGATGAACTAAGGACACAGTCTTTGTCACTGCAAGGGATTATATAGAAAGTCTCCATCTTCATGATTTTTTTTCCTATGAAACCCATAAAATCTGTACCTCTTGGATTAATAACTGAGCAGTCCATTGGATGGTGCACATATTACTTGTTGTAAGCCGCCCAGAAACCTTTGGGTAGAGTGGGCGGCATATAAGTTAAATAAATAAATAAATATGATGAGGTTCTCAGCAGTTTAAATGTAACTAACTGTGAGCCCCCCTTCATAGATTGCTGCCTTGTCGTGGCGAAGGGGCTTGAGTAATTCAGAGAAGCTATGGGCTATGCCGTGCAGGGACACCCAAGACGGACAGGTCATAGTGGAGAGTTCTGACTAAACGCGATCCACCTGGAGCAGGAACTGGCAAGTCACTCCAGTATCTTTGCCAAGAAAACTCCATGAACAGAAACAAAAGGCTAAAAGATATGAAGCTGGAAGATGAGCCCCTCAGATCGGAAGGCGTCCAACGTGCTACTGAGGAAGAGCGGAGGACAAGTACAAGTAGCTCCAGAGCTAATGAAGTGGTTGGGCCAAAGCCGAAAGGACGCTCAGCTGCGGACGTGCGTGGAAGTGAAAGGAAAGCCCGATGCTGCAAAGAAAAATACTGCACAGGAACCTGGAATGTAAGATCTATGAACCTTGGTAAGCTGGATGTGGTCAAACAGGAGATGGCAAGAATAAACATTGACATCCTGGGTGTCAGTGAACTAAAATGGACGGGAATGGGCAAATTCAATTCAGACAATTATATCTACTATTGTGGGCAATAATCCCGTAGAAGAAATGGAGTAACCCTCATAGTCAACAAAAGAGTGGGAAAAGCTGTACTGGGATACAATCTCAAAAATGATAGAATGATTTCAATACGAATCCAAGGCAGACCTTTCAACATCACAGTAATCCATGTTTATGCACCAACCACCCATGCTGAAGAGGCTGAAATTGACCAATTCTATGAAGACTTACAACACCTTCTAGAACTGACACCAAAGAAAGATGTTCTTCTCATTATAGGGAATTGGAATGCTAAAGTAGGGAGTCAAGAGATAAAAGGAACAACAGGTAAGTTTGGCCTTGGAGTTCAAAACGAAGCAGGGCAAAGGCTAATAGAGTTTTGTCAAGAGAACAAGCTGGTCATCACAAACACTCTTTTCCAACAACACAAGAGGCGACTGTACACATGGACATCGCCAGATGGGCAATACCGAAATTAGACTGATTATGTTCTCTGCAGCCAAAGATGGAGAAGCTCTATACAGTCAGCAAAAACAAGACCTGGAGCTGATTGTGGCTCTGATCATCAGCTTCTTATAGCAAAACTCAAGCTTAAACTGAAGAAAGTAGGAAAAACCACTGCATTAGTCAGGTATAATCTAAACCAAATCCCTTATGAATACACAGTGGAAGTGAAGAACAGATTTAAGAAACTAGATTTGGTGGACAGAGTGCCCGAAGAACTATGGATGGAGGCTCGTAACATTGTACAGGAGGCAGCAACAAGAACCATCCCAAAGAAAAGGAAATGCAAGAAAGCAAAGTGGCTGTCCAACGAGGCCTTACAAATAGCAGAGAAGAGAAGGGAAACAAAATGCAAGGGAGATAGGGAAAGTTACAGAAAATTGAATGCTGACTTCCAAAGAATAGCAAGGAGAGACAAGAGGGCCTTTTTAAATGAACAGTGCAAAGATATAGAGGAAAATAATAGAAAGGGAAAAACCAGAGATCTGTTCAAGAACATTGGAGATATTAAATGAACATTTTGTGCAAAGATGGACATGATAAAGGACAAAAATGGTAGGGACCTCACAGAAGCAGAAGACATCAAGAAAAGGTGGCAAGAATACACAGAGGAATTATACCAGAAAGATCTGGATGTCCCGGACAACCCAGATAGTGTGGTTGCTGACCTTGAGCCAGACATCCTGGAGAGTGAAGTCAAGTGGGCCTTAGAAAGCATGGCTAACAACAAGGCCGGTGGAGGTGATGGCATTCCAGTTGAACTATTTAAAATCTTAAAAGATGACGCTGTTAAGGTGCTACACTCCATATGCCAGCGAGTTTGGAAAAGTCAGCAGTGGCCAGAGGACTGGAAAAGATCAGTCTACATCCCAATTCCAAAGAAGGGCAGTGCCAAAGAATGCTCCAACTATCGTACAATTGCACTCATTTCACACACTAGCAAGGTTATGCTCAAAATCCTCCAAGGCAGGCTTCAGCAGTATGTGAACCGAGAACTCCCAGAAGTACAAGCTGGATTTCGAAGGGGCAGAGGAACTCGAGACCAAATTGCTAACATGTGCTGGATTATGGAGAAAGCCAGAGAGTTCCAGAAAAACATCTACTTCTGCTTCATTGACTATGCAAAAGCCTTTGACTGTGTCGACCACAACAAACTATGGCAAGTTCTTAAAGAAATGGGAGTGCCTGACCACCTTATCTATCTCCTGAGAAATCTATATGTGGGACAGGAAGCAACAGTTAGAACTGGATATGGAACAACTGATTGGTTCAAAATTGGGAAAGGAGTACGACAAGGCTGTATATTGTCTCCCTGCTTATTTAACTTATATGCAGAATACATCATGCGAAAGGCTGGACTGGATGAATCCCAAGCCAGAATTAAGATTGCCGGAAGAAATATCAACAACCTCAGATATGCAGATGATAGCACTCTGATGGCAGAAAGTGAGGAGGAATTGAAGAACCTCTTAATGAGGGTGAAAGAGGAGAGCGCCAAAAATGGTCTGAAGCTCAACATCAAAAAAACGAAGATCATGGCCACTGGTCCCATCAGCTCCTGGCAAATAGAAGGGGAAGATATGGAGGCAGTGACAGATTTTACTTTCCTGGGCTCCATGATCACTGCAGATGGTGACAGTAGCCACGAAATTAAAAGACGCCTGCTTCCTGGGAGGAAAGCGATGACAAACGTAGACAGCATCTTAAAAAGCAGAGACATCACCTTGCCGACAAAGGTCCGCATAGTCAAAGCTATGGTTTTTCCTGTAGTGATGTATGGAAGTGAGAGCTGGACCATAAAGAAGGCTGACCGCCGAAGAATTGATGCTTTTGAATTGTGGTGCTGGAGGAGGCTCCTGAGAGTCCCCTGGACTGCAAGGAGAACAAACCTATCCATTCTAAAGGAAATCAACCCTGAGTGCTCACTGGAAGGACAGATCCTGAAGCTGAGGCTCCAATACTTCGGCCATCTCATGAGAAGAGAAGACTCCCTGGAAAAGACCCTGATGTTGGGAAAGTGTGAAGGCAAGAAGAGAAGGGGACGACAGAGGATGAGATGGATGGACAGTGTCATCGAAGCTACCAACATGAATTTGACCAAACTCCGGGAGGCAGTGGAAGACAGGAGGGCCTGGCGTGCTCTGGTCCATGGGGTCACGAAGAGTCGGACACGACTTAACGACTAAACAACAATAAACTGTGAGCCCTGTAGCTTAGTGGTTAAACTGCAGTCAAGACCTGAGTTTAACCCTGCAGTCTCAGGTAGCCGGCTCAAGGTGGACTCAGTCTTCCATCCTTCTGAGGTTGGTAAAATGCAGCTCACTGGGGGTCAAAGTGTTCCTTGCATAATTATGTTGTAAACTTCCCAATTATGCATAAATATGGGGAGACATATAAGTTGAAACAATAATAATAATTGAAAGAATATATTGAGAGATAATACACATTATCTAAATAACATATTTCAAAGATCTATTTAAATAAGCATTTCAGTAAGATCACAGACTAGTGCAGAAACAGAATGGAATAGCATTGTAAGCAAAAAAAAGTGACATTGGCTGGACCTAGATCAATTTGTCTGTTCCCAGTCAAATTTTTCTATTGCTGAGTAAGGCCTGCTAATTTTTGATATTTTTTCCCGTCTTTGTCCAGGAGTGCTACTGAAATTTTATTTCGTAGATCATAACCCAACAGCATCAAGCAATCTGAATTTTGTAGTTCCCTATTTAAAATACAAAACCAAACCAGCAGCAGTTTCATTCATATGCACATTTACCTGGGAGAACTTCCCACTGACATCATTCCAAATAATTATGCATAAGATCACATTGTAAGAGCTGTTTTTATCTTCTCTGCAGTGTGATACAATTTAGGAACAAAGAAGAATGAAGGCAATTACATTTCCACAATTTCAGCCAAGAAGGCTTTCTGCAGTAAAGTTCAGCACTGCTATTTAAATAGTTATATAGATCATAAAAATATATCACCCCAGCTATGAAAACTTGGAGTGCATCTGGGATAGAAGAATGTTCAAAGTGGTGGACACAACCTAAACTTAAAAAGGAAGGAGGAAGAATTGTAAGAATGACCTTTCTAGACAGGAAGGAACATAGGTATAATCCAGAGAGATATCTTTCCTTATCTAGAAAAAGGCATGTGAACCATCCATAAAAATAAAATTCTGAGTTGGGTAATGCCTTAACTGGATCGCTAAAAACATACAAATAGGGCAACCACTGAAGTTGTCCCAAATTCTTCTATACTATGCCCTGCACTCTTAAAACAGATTGCCAGCAAGGCAAGTTGGTCTGCAGCTTGCACATGAGACTGACATGGCAAGTATATGAATTCTGCCATCTTTTCTCCCTTTGTAAACAAAAGACTGGTTTGGACCCCTGTAAGAGCTCTCCATGGGTTTAACACCAGCTCAAAGACCCGTTTGTCAGCTCAGAGTAGAAACAAGAAAACAAGTTCATTAGGGGAAAAAAGAGATGAGTTTTAGGTAGTCAGCAAAAAAAGATGAAATTTATTTGATCTTTCTTTTTGCTGATAAAATGACTGCTACTTTGGCTTTCCTGGCAGTCTGTTTTAAACCCTTGGGTACCACATCTGGCTGGATTTTGGACTGTTTACATTAAAACCAAGAGATATATCATTTTTGCTTGATGACGAGTTCTAGAAAACTTAAAAGCTAACCTTATTTGTAACTTTTTAGTGATCCAATAAACCCAGACCTTTCCCCCCCCCCTTTATATAGGTCCTTGATTGCTCTGCCTGGATTGCTTAGCCAGGACAAAAATTAACCTTTATTAGGTCCCCAGGAGAAGTGAAAAAACAAAGGAGGTAGTTAGTGGAGTGGGCCCATCATAGCTGTCTTATCAAAATAACATAGGAGAATACAGATGTTTGTAAGACAAGCTAGAAAATTAGTCAATGCAATTGACACTAGTCCCCCCTATACTGAAGTAGATTTATACATATTTTCCAAATACAGTCTAGTCATACCACCTGCACATATTCTAAAAAAAGGATAGTTACTTTTGTTCCCATTCTTTTCCATCAAATCTATCACAATCCTTACAAAATGACCCTTTCATTTTACATAAAAGGGATTGTCTGTTTGGGGTCATTTTGTTTCACTTTTTCCCATTCATATTTTCTGCCACAAGTAAACAAATCTTTTTGTTTGTTTAGTCGTTTAGTCGTGTCCGACTCTTTGTGACCCCCATGGACCAGAGCACGCCAGGCCCTCCTGTCTTCCACTGCCTCCCAGAGTTTGGTCAAATTCATGTTGGTAGCTTCGATGACACTGTCCAACCATCTCATCCTCTGTCGTCCCCTTCTCCTCTTGCCTTCACACTTTCCTAACATCAGGGTCTTTTCCAGGGAGTCTTCTCTTCTCATGAGATGGCCAAAGTATTGAAGCCTCAGCTTAAAGAACCCTTAAAAACTATTCCAAAAAAGTGTATACAAGTCAACACAGAATCAATCTAATCTAAAAGCAAACAACAGTACATGCAAAAGAAAAAACATCATCATACTATGCCAGGGACCCACACCACCCAGTGGCACATTGGCATAGACAAAGGCCATTCCCCAGCCCACCAACCAAATATACATTTTTTACACAAAATTAACCAATTCAAACAAGAGGGGGTTCCTCCCAGAGTGAAGAATAAGGGCCATGGAAAAGATCCGAGATGAAGGCAGATGACACAATCCAAGATGAAGGGCATCAGGAGCTCAGCAGTAACATGCAGTAATCCCTCTCAGGAATGATTGAAGCAAAGCCAAAGAGCTCTCTTCCTAACTGAGTTCCAATCAATTCAGGCTTTTTCAGAGACTGAAAATTCCCACTCCTCCCCCCAGCAGCCCCCACAATACTATTAGAAGAAAGATTTCCTGGGGTATTTGACAGACAAAGGGAGAAAGAAAAGTTAAACAAAAGAAGGAAACATGAAAAGACAGGAAACTTTTGGGTACTCCTCTTATGAATCATTGATATTTAAGAGAAACATCTATAGTAACAAACTGGAGTTTCTAACCCATGTCTACAGAAGTGGATTTTGATTGCCAAAACTTGACACTGAAACATCTTTGACACAACATTGTCTTTTGATTTTCCTGTCTCCCCCTTCCCCCACTTTAATTTTGTAAATATGCTGAGACAGACTAAACTGTAGGAAACCCTAAACTGTAGTTAACCTTTTGTGAGAATTCTGAATGAAAAGCACTCTCAGAGAACTATTTTGTCCCAGATCACTGCAACTGGTTTCAAAGGAAAGCCATTTGCATTAACTGAATTAAAATGTTGAAAGAAGCCAGATTCCATGTGCCAGCTCAGCTTTTTTAATACCACATTTTGCTTTCATCTATGCAATTGAATATAAAAACTTGATGAAGTAAATCATTTCTTTAAATGATTCTTTTTTTAAAAAAAAAGGTTGGGATTTATTCTATAACAGTGGGGGATTTATTTTCTCTTTAACATGCAGATCTTGCCTTTTTATAATCCTACACTCTCTTGGGTCTGAAAAAGGTGCTAATTTATTTTAGAACTTCTGGCAGAAAGGAAACAGTTCTTGCAATTTAATTATTTTTCAAGCTGGGGAGGGGAGTCTCATAAATGTCATAGTATTTGTAAGTGGCCTAAAAATAGAATTTGGAATACAGAGCAAATTAACACATTCTCTTATGAAAGGGCTATTTTATTTTTAGCAGGGTATGTAACTGACCCAAGCATTGATCTGAAGAAGAGAATCTGGAAACATTATGCATCAGATCTTGGCCTAAAATGTTGGTGATCGTAACATTTTGAAGTGGAAACTCAACACTGATAAGGGCGCAAAATGTATAACTGTGAATGCTAAGCACCACTCTCTTGTGTATACAGGAGCTCCCTCGCATGAAAAACAGGCTGATCTTATTACCCTTGTTAGCAACAGAAGTCTCTGTTCTTGACTATGTGTATGAAATTATCACACCCAATTTCATTTCTCTGCTACCTCTTCCCATTTAGATCTTCATGTAATTGTTGATTATCACCACTTGTAATATATTGGTGTGTATGGTATTTCTCTTTTAGCGAGATACCCTGTAATACCCAGGTCCAAGTGCAACTGGACTTGGGAATCATTTGCAGAAATAAGGAGGAGGAGGAGGATGCACTTCCAAGTTGATTCCAAGTTACTGTGAGCCTCCTGGAGTTTTCTGGGTATAAAGTGTTCAGAAGTGATTTACCACTGGTGGTGCTCTGGGATTCTGCCACTTGTCCAAGGCCATACAGGTAGCAGGACACATAATCCTATCAGCCATACATGCTCTGGGTGCTCTGAGCAAACCTCTCTCCCAGGAGGCACAGTGCCCCAGGCACTTTAACCCACTGAGCTTTTGGGCCTTGTTCCTCCAATCCACAACAGCATGGTATATAACCATCATATATGGTTGTTGAATTGATGATGAATCCGTTAACTGCTGAATCTTGGCAGTGCCTCTTCTTGCCAACACAAACATCACATTCATTCATTCATCCATTCATTCAACTTCTAGACCACCCATCTGGCTACCAAGGCCGCTCTGGGTGGTTCACAACACAATAAAACAGACAGCACTTAAAATGCACTAAACATAACAGGCATACAAAAAGCCAAAATTAAAATATCAGTCCACACACACAAAAAGCAACACAGAAATAACTAAAACTAATTTTAAAAGGCAAGGTGGCGGAACAGATAATAGAAGCACTGAAAAAATCCTGCGCTACGATGATGGGAAAGCCTGTCTAAACAGCCATGCTTTCAAAGATTGTTTGAAAATTCCCAGCGAAAGGGTCAGGTGAATTCTGAGTGTGAGATTATTCCCGGGGGGGGGGGGTGTGACCTCTGAAAAAGCCCGGTTTCTGGTCTTCTCCTTCTGGGCCTCTCTCGGGGTCAGCAATCTCAACCACCCAACCTGGGAAGATTGGATAGGTCGGGCAGATCTCACTTGGAAGGAGATGTTCTGCCAGGTACTTAGGTCCTATTGTTGGAAAGATCAAAACATAGGGGCTGTCCTAGCCAGAAGAGCTGGAAGTATTGTGCTTAAAATCTAAACCAAGGAGTGTAATTCCAAATTGAATTGAGTTAGAGCAAGACAGCTAATTAGCCTGGATTTCTTGGTAAATATACAAAAACATTTAAAAAAAAAAACCTGCTATGTCCTTATTTTGGGTTGGGAACACCAGATTTGGCATGAAACATTTGCTTGAGAAAGTTGATGGAAGCAATCCTTGGTCTTTACATTTGCATGTAAACAATAACAACAGCAACAACAACTTGTGCCCTCAAGTTGATTCTGACTTATGTCGACCCTTTCCAGGGTTTTCTAGGTAGAGAATACTCAGAAGTGTTTTACCATTCCCTTCTTCTGGAGGCACTCTGAAACTGTGAAGCTTGCCCACGGCTGCACAGGCTGGCTTTTCTCCCTGGAGACACAATGGGGAATTGAACTCCCAACATTTGGCTCTGCAGCCAGATACCCAGCCCAGTGGGTATCACACCTTACCTTATTCATTTATATTGAACTCAGCACTGATTACACACTCTGTTAGGAGTACTGCTCGCCGTTATAATGAGCTGTTTATCTGTGTTTTGTTGGGATAAACACACATGTCCTGGCTAGAGATAAGAAAAGTTCCTCTTTTGGGCTACATCTCTCAGAACATCCTAACCAGCATGTCCAGCCATACATCAATCAGGGAATGGCCATGCTGGGCGGAGTATCCTGAGCATTTGTCATCTTTTGTAAGACCCAGACTAGACCTTATGTTATATTCCTTGTGACTTCCCTCCTGTTGTGGAGGAGTCTGTGAAGCCTGCAAGTGCTGAGGTTCAGGAGAGTCTAAGAGGAAGTCCAGCGGCAAGGTCAGTCATAATCTGAAGTTGCAGCCACCACGTCAAAGTGCAGAGGGAGAGCAGGAGTGAAGCACAGATGCACAAACTGAACAAGGGGACCAGCAGCCACATTTGTTGCTTTCAGCAAAATCACTGCAGCTTTGGGAAGGAAATGTATAGTGCTTACCTTCTGCTCCCTCATGCCTTTGCAATTAGGACTCTTTAAAAGGCATACTCGTATGCCTGTGCTTAGCTCTGCTTTTCTTTCTTCTACACACTTAGCTGTGGCTGTTACTTCAGGCTGGGCGCAGCTGGCTGTCTCCATCCTCAGAAGGCAGAACACTCTCCATTCTCTCCTGCATTCAGAGGGAGTGCTGCCACAGCTGCCCGGGTATGATGATGTTTTCTTCAACTTTCCTTCCTTTGGCATAGGCTGAAGCCTCTGAGCCTCCTCCTCCTCCTCCTCAGAAGGATACCCGACCTCCACTAGCACAGTCTGGAACTCCTCAACCTCCTCTTCCTCTCCAGAAGAGGGGAGCTCAGCTAGGTAGCATGACACCTCCATGGCTTTTTTTTTCTTTGAGGGAAAAAGTAGGGTACAGTGATGAGATAAAGCTGTTGGAGGTGAATATTACCTATGAAAGCCAGTGTTCTGTCCCCCAAATCCTTTTCCTCATGTTTCTAACCTTTTTTGGTGGAAATACAGTTCCCTCTATATTCTCCACTGATGGTAGAAAAGAGCTGTTAGGTTGAGCATTGAGTCCTGTCCTCACCACCAGACCTTCCTCTGCTCCTGAAGACTCTGTTGTTGTTTTCTCATTGGAAAACTAAATAAGAAAAACAACAGCAGAAAGTTCCATGAAAACAACTGAACCCCAGAAAAAAGAGTAGAACCACCATACGTATCAATTCATCTGGACTCTTCCATAGGAAAAATGCCACAGTTTCTTCAAATGATCTTCCTTAAGTCCAAATTCCCTGTTGCCCTCCTCTCACCAAGAAGATAAAGCAAGACTGTTGTGTCCACCCAGTGTCCCTTGTTTATTCTCTCTTAAACATAGGTTCACCCCCTGGATGCATTTCCTCTTTGCACGCTGCCACCAAGTATTATTCACACAATACCAATTACGTATTTCAGACACATGTGCTGCCAACTATAACAGGTTTATTGAATTTTTAAGTTTGAGAATCACAGGAGTAAATTATAGATGTTCTTTTATTGTTATGTAAATCACAAAGGGAAAATCACAGATGTTCTGGATTATTCATTAAGTAGGATCTGATTGGTTTGAATGTATTTTTATTCACAACAACAATATACTTTTACTAGTTATCTATTCTCCATTCCTTATAACTCTTTCCCTAGTCTTTCTATCACTCCAGCTGTTCAATCTATGTATTAACCTTCTCAATTCAATCTCCTAACTCTCCCTCTGCAAGTCCCTATCTCTCCCTTGCTTCTCTCTAACTCCATAACTGTCATTCTAACTCTCCAACTGTCTCTTTGACTCCGCCCCTCCTGCCCTATCATAGGCTCCTGCCTTTTGAGCTTACATGATGGACAGACAGGAGTGACATAATGTGATGGCATTCCACCACAAAGACACTTATAGCATTTTAATTTCCAAGCTCAGGAAGCATCACCTCTGCTTATCCTCAGTAAACAAGTATGCTATAAATTTCCTCCTGAATTACTTAAGGAGAAACTGTTGATCTGAAAATCACATTTTTGTGGAATTTGTTTTACTGATTTTTTTTTTTGTCCTAAATAACAAACCTAGCTAATGAAACTCATGTGTTCTGTCCCGAGAAAATTCTAAAGGTTTCCTCAGAATTCATCTTAACATAAAACAAGGTGGGACATGTTAGGCAGGTAAGGAAGGTGAGGTCTTAAGACAACAGGATTGTGTATACTGCATGACCTGCTCTATGCGCCTAAACCTAACATGCTGCCTACTGTTGAGACAGAGCATGCTGTTATGTTGCCACTGTTAGAGCATCATCTAATTGTGCTTCAGCTTTTGTTCACAGAATAGAATGGAGAATATTTTGTCCTTTATCTCTGACAGCAAAAAAATGGTGGACCAGCCCTAAATCTCACTTTGATCCACATTAATGGCATTATCATTCTAAACTGAAAAGTGATCATCCTTTGGAAACTTTAATCACTAAACTGAGCCAACAGCTCCTACGTTATTAAGCACTCTTCTGTTCTGTTCAGTGGTCAACAAGGCCAATGGACAGTGTTTCAGGGGGCTGAATGTAATCTTGTGGATAGGTCCAGAGTCAGGAAAAATTCCCATTCTCATCTAAATTATCAGAGACTTCTGTAGTACTTCAAGACAAGACAAAACAAAACAAGAGGTCTAAATCACCATAAATATATCATACTTAACATTATTGTGCTTGAGGCTGTTGAAGTTACGGTGTCTTATTGTAAGAAGGTATAGCAATGAAAGTGCTAGGTATGTTGCCCTGGAATTTCATGAAAGTATGAAAGATGATCTTTACTTCTAAGCTGAGGCAGAAAGTGACTTGGTTGGGTCAGGAAACAGAAAAGATTGTGCTCCCTTCATTCCATAAACAGAAGCTGAGAACTGCCACTAGAACTCTGATAACAAACAGCACAGCCTTCTCTACTGCGTTTGATGGCAGCTTAAGGGTGCAGGAGAGGCTATGCATCACACTCAGCTTTGTTCTCCATAGGACAAAAAGCCCAGATTCCTCAAGAGCCCAGGTGGCAGAGACTATGCTTTCCGACCTCACCCCAGCATCTTCCACCTGCGGTGGTCGCCTCACTCCACCTAATGATTAGACTGGCTCTGTATTTGACACCCTATGGTGATGTGTTTGTAAATTTGTGGGTGAATATCCCTTACTTCTCAGAAGGGTGAGTAAAGGATGAATCCACAGTAGAGATGGGGACAACTCACCATTTTGGCAAGTTGTCCTGCTTCATGATCCATCAAAGTTGATGAAGCACAAAGCTCCCCCCCCATGAACCGACAAAGCACGTATTTATTCGTCAATTCGTGGGGGGGGTTAGACAGAAAAAAAAACTGACCCCCCCACCGCCGCCCTCCACCCCCTGCCACGCTGCTGCCCCCCCGCCGCCCCTCCACCGTGCCGCCACCTGCCCCTGCCACCCTGGCACCGCCCCCCACCTTAATCACCGCTGCGATTTCCAGCTGGCCTCCTCAGCCATTGCCTAACCTTTGCAAAGATGGAGGCTGCAGCTTCCCTACCCTAAATGAATCTGCAGCCGCCATCTTTGCAAAGGGCAGCCAGTGTCCCTTTCTGCAGGCCATGGCTGCAGAGGCCAGCTGGAGGCCGCGGTGGCGGCGGCGCTGGATGTTGGCAGCGGCTAAGGTAGGGAGAGGAAGGGGCAGGGGATAGGCTGTGGGGATGGGTGGCTGTGGGAGGGTGGCTGCCTATCAGCCCGCCGATCAGCTGATCGGCGGGGCCCATAGGCAGAATGGGAAAGCCATAGGAAGAGAGGGAAGGCTAGCCTTCCCACTCTTCCTATGGGGGACGAATAAAAATGGGGAAATATTCATCCTTTCATATTCGTTGGGGTCTCTGGAACTGACGAATATGAAGGGACGAATATTTAATGAATCAGCGATTTCTCACGAATATCGCGATCCGTTTTTTTATTCATCCTCATGTCTAATCCACAACTATCCCTCCCTCAAAGACTACAGTAATACATGTGTCATCTCTGGATTCCACACAACAATTTTAGTCACCATGACATCCATCCCTCGGCACAGACACAGGTATATATTTCCCTTTCATTTTAATTGCTTGACTATGTGAATTGAACGCTCATATTTTGAAATGGTGCACAGATTGCATTCAAACCTAATTGATACAGCAGAAGAACCAATCTACTCCAAAATATAATTAGTTTTCAAAAAGTCCACCTTCCCTTGAATCCCAGAAAACCATTTCATTTTACCTTCGGTAATAATGAAGTCAGAGAGATTTCTACCACCTCATGTCTCAAACTCCAAATAAGTTAGACATGCTTCTGAAAGCTGCACTGCCCAGATAAGAGCTACTGAAAGTGAGCTTTCTACATTGGTCACCAAGCAGAATGTTTGTAATTCCTGTCAGCCCTCTAAATCTATTTCAGCACAAATAGCTGTTTTCTTTGAGATTTTGAAAGTGCCAGGGGGTTGATGCAGTGACAAATTGTCAGAGCAGATGGAACTGTTTCTTCATTTGTAGCTGATTTGTATTTATCTATTAATAGTCAGAAAAGCTTCCTCCTTCCTTCCCCCCCCCCTTTTTTTTGTCAGACAGAAAGTAATTTACCTGTGGACTAATGGAAAGGCAACAACAGACACGATTATGATGCATCAAATAAAGGGAACTAATAGCCATTTAATGCCAGCATTTCAGCACCATGGTCATAAATGATTCTACAGCTATTGTTGCCTCACACACACTCATTCCTGATAGGGATGACACAGTGAGTTATCTTAGCTTTCCCACACACACACACAGACACACACAGAGACACACACACAACCTGTTGATACCAGACAAGCTGACAGGATCCCTGGGCCTTCCTCCTTCTGCAATGTAGCAAGCTACTCAGAGGTCAACCTCTGCTCATTTCTGTTTAAGAGGAAGCCCTGTTAAAGCCTGCTATTTCCAGATATTCCAGATACACAGCTGGTGGGTTCTGAATCTGGAAAGTCACTTTTAAGAAGAATGATTAAAATAACATGCTGTAGGCCTACCGCACCTTTCTAGCATTCAGTTACTGATGGCTTAGGCATGTCTTCATGTCTGAAAAAAGAAGTATTGGTATTTGCTTGGTAAGAGCTCTGCACACTATATGAAAGGCATATTGCACAACCAAACCTCTGTGCTTTTTTTTTTTTTACTTACAAGTAAGTCCATGGACTCCTGATCCAGATCTGGAACACTCTACATAGATAGAGATATTTAACTCTTTTTGTCACAGCCACTCCCCTTTCTCAAAATTTAGCCCTCCTGCACAGGGGCTAGCTTTGTTCCATTTTAGCCTATGCATATAACTGAGGAGTTGTGTTGGATTTGGGGTGGTGATGAAGAGGAAGGCTTAAAACTCTTCCAGCCATGTGCAGTGACTCCAGTCTAGAAGAGGATACCATGCACTCCCTTCTAAATGAAAAAAGGTGAGACTCAGCTGCTTGCTATGCCTTTGCTAAAGTGTAATTTTAAAAAAGCAAAGTATGCAGCTTATATAGTGCCCCATAGTGCTCAAAACACTCTCTGGGTGGTTTACATTTTTTTTAATTATACAGGCTACACACACACACACACACACACACACACACACACACACATAGCAAGCTGGGTACTCAGTTTACCAACCTCAGAAGGATGGAAGGCTGAGTGAACCTTGAGTCAGCTACCAGGGATTGAATCCAGATCATGAGCAGAGTTTTGGCTGCAGTACTGCAGTTTAACCACTGTGCCAAGGAGCTTCTATCCACTATATCACACTGTCTCTATGTCATACTGTCACACTGAGTCAACTTGGAGCCGGCTGTCAGATCCATTGGCATTGAACACTGACTGTGAGCAGAGCTTTGGCTGCAACACTACAGTTTAACCACTGCACCATGAGGCTCTTACATCACAAGGCTCTTACACAGCCACTTTCCATTACAAGAAAGGGAAGTGGCTGTGATGGAAAGTGTACAATTCCGCCCTAATTTACTGTGCAGTTCTACACATACTCACCAGGGAATACATCCCACTGAACACAATAGAGCTCACTTTTGAGTAGAAATCTATACGATTTGAGTGGTAGTATACCAAGTATTGTTTCTTTCCTTTTATATTAAAACCTTTTATAAGCAGAACAGTCAAGAGCCAAAAATCTATGAATAAAAAGATCTTTTGCTCTCTGTAAAAGCATGACCTGAAAATTATAGAATATTGTTATGAACAACACATTGCAGTAGATATGCTATAATAATGAATATTAATAAATAGAGAAAGTGCATGCATCCTCCCTGAAAAATTAGTGTTGTGTGAAAAGCAAGTTTCATTCTCAGATCAGTAGTATTTCAAATTTCATTTAAAATAAATAAGTTCCTTTTCTCTTTCTCTTTTTTCTTCTTTTCCTTTTCTCTTCCCCTTCTTTTTGAAGCACCCCCTCTCATAATGATGCTCATTGTAGATTAGCAGAATTAGAATGCTGACTGAAAAGATACTGCAGTGATGTTCAGATACACCTCTGTAAGAAATTTGTGCAATGCCTAGAATTATATGGAGAAACCAATCATAACTGAGAACCAGAGGAAATGCCAGGGATTGCACATCATTGCAATTCTACTGCCCTTCTATGAGGACAGACTTTCCCCCAGAGGCTACTCCAGGTTCAGCAACAAGAGCTCTGGGGAACATCTTTGTACGTTATGATTTGTATAGCATCCTCAACTGTTTCATCCCTTGAGAGCCCAAAGAAGCTGGCGTAACAGATACCATCTGTCCACCGAGGCCTACAAGACTTGGCGAATATCCTGCATAACAGACAGAACCCAAGACAAACCAGTAAAAACTTTAGAGAATATCTTTTAAGGTGCTTATGTTTTACTAGGTAAACTCTTCTTAAATTATTGTTATGGAAAACTAAGATATAAAAATTCTAAATTCATAAACCAGGATAGGAGGAGACTATCCTTCTATCAATGTACCCTCTAACTTTCAGGTCTGCTGGGTGGGGCTTCACCTCTTGCTCGCTCGACTTTGCTCCTGCGCATGTGCATGACTCTGCCCCACCACGTGCAGGGTTCTGTTGCAACCAGAACCTAATGTGATTGCTGCGCAAAAGGGGGAGGACAGCTACACGGAGGCAGGGAGAGGCGTGCATATGCCCAGCTTAGAGGGAACCCTGCCTTCTATCCATGCACAGGTATATCATAATCTTGGATTTCCACATTGCTATCTACATGTAGTTCTCAATTTTCTTTGGCTGAGAAAAGGAAATAGGAGAAATTCTGCCTGTGGAATATTCAGAGCTTGCAATGTTGCTTTTAAAACTAGTTACTTACTGTTAGAGTCTTTAGGCTGGTTAAAAGCAGTTAGGTTAGGGTTGCAGTCACAAATGTTTAAAAAACGACTCCTGATTTTTGATGTTACTACAATAGTTTTTAAGCCTCATACACTACAGTTGTGGCTACACAGTGAGGAAAATAAAGTCTGATTCACAGTTTACCAAACTGGATTCCCTAGCTGAGTCACTGTAGCCATCCAGGCAACAATCTGAAGGAGTCAGAATGGCAGAGGCAGAGAGCTCCATATATAGGGAGCTGGAATAGCAGAAGCTGTCATAAGGTGCTAACAAGGAGTTAACTAGCAATTTTCACCGCTCTTTTTACTTATTTAGTTCTCCTAAGTGCCCTAGAGAAACACTGTTCCAGTGCTGAATTGAAACCTTTAAAAAGAAAAGAAAAGAAACTGTGTGAAGACTACAGGTGCATAATTGAGGGGAACTGACAGTCCTGCAGGGCAGCCCTTCCCATAGGATCAGCTGATCACACAGTCAGAAAGTGGACAAAAGATATATCAAGCCAATTGGAGTAAATTTAACCATTCCTGCCCACTAAACAAAAAAACTCCTTACTCAAAAGATGATTCTGTGGTGGGCTTCTCTGCATTGAGCTTTATGCCATGTAATCAGAGGGATTTAATAAGCGTTCATGTGTGCCCAATCCAACATAAATTCTGGAGTAAATGGCCAATGTAGTCACACCCTAAAAGAGGATATTTTAGTGTTCCAGAGCCATGACGTTGCAGGATCCACACAGGACTTCATTATCATTGTGCAGGAGCGCAATGATGTCATTGTGCAATGGAGCAAATAAACAACATTGACTGCTGGATAGCTCAGTGACTTGGGTATCTGGGTGCGGAGCCAGAGGTTGGGAGTTCAATTCCCCACTGTCCTTCCTTGACAGGGGCTGGACTCAGTGATCCATTCCATTGGGTCCCTTCCAGCTTTGCAGTTCTAAGATTATTCTACAAGACAATTCTAAAAATGGGGGCAGCCCAAGCAAAAAATTATAACTTTGAAACTGGGGTTTGGAACATCACCAAATCTGGCACAGTTGTGGCAGACCATCTGCTCTTGCTCTCTGCCAAATTTGGGGAAGTTTTTATTGTATCTGGTTGAACCATTGTGATCTCTCTTTTTTTTAAAGGAAACAACATTATGTCAAAGATACAAACGTCTTGCCCTTGTTCAGAGACAACTGATCGTCAAGTCCATTTGCTTGAGTATACAAACCAGTCAGCTTCTCAGGGAAAAGCCATTCCAGGGATGCATCATTTAATTGTGCCACTGCTATTGTTGTATAATTCTATAGCTAGTGCTTCACTGACCTCAGAAACCATAGGAATTAAGGAACTGTGCTAATTAAGTTGGCAGAGAAACCTTGTTTTGTTTGGTTTTGGGTTTGTTTGTTTGTTTTTGTTCTTGTTGTTCCAAGAAGTTGATTCAGGATTAAAACCTAGATTTCAGTACAAAAGCCTCCAGAGATGGCTTCTACATGGAGAAGTGTGCTGAAAGCAAGCATGGAAATGCTAAACTATTTGCCTGAAGAAGGAGGATCTAGGCAAAAGTGAGTTAAGGGCTCAGATCAACAAGTGCTCCTTTACCAAAAACCAAGAGAAGCCAAGATACCCAGTCCCACCTGGCTTCCAACTGGCTTATTCCTTCCACATTTGGTTCCTTTACCTACAATACTTATACACTTCTCACGGATAGAACTTACCTTCCAGTAGCTCTCTATGAGATCCAAAGAGAGAAACAATAATTTTATGTTGGGTTTGTTCAGAAATTGGCATTTTGCACTTCTGTTGACAAAGTCTGCTACAGGAAGGGGAGAAAGGGCTGACTGTAAAACCTTCAGTTGCTGCCTTCCAATGATTGTGCTAAACATTTATAAAATGGAGCTGGTTATTTCACAATGGGCAGTAAAAGAAGTGACAACCTGATGTGTCTCACTGGGACCATACAATATGAAATCTGAGTCATGTGCCACATACTCATTCTAACCTTTTCCTCAAAAATAATTGGAGAGGTGCTGCTGAGCCAGACAGTGAGTGTTGTTTAGATACTGAGAATTTTTAGTTAAGACTTGGAAAAAAAAAATTGCCTCAGGCATTCATTTAATGGATAGACAGAGATGACCCACTTTTGTAGGCCCAGGTGCATCATCATAATCATCACCATCATCATTGCTGCCTACCATACAGGTTTGTGGTGATAATTATTGAGATAAAATAAGGTGTATTAATTGAACTGGGTATCTGTGTTTTATAAATGGTAAGTACTGCTAGTACATTCACTGTGACATCCCAAAACCTAAGAAGAAGCCCCAGAACTGTTCAAGCTAACTTCTAGTCTACACTGCCTTCTTGAACACTTGACTCCATTAGTGTCTTTGCAAATGTATGTTTCATTTTATACATGTAACCCAGTCTCTGTGCTAGGCATCCTAGCAACAAGAGTGTTTATATATTCACCTTTAGTATTTGGCTTGAGTGCCTTCAGGGCAAATGAAATATGCTCTTTTGTTTGGTTCCAACATACTTCCCATGGTGTCCTTGAACCAATCAATTCAGGTTTAGCAAAACATCTTCAAGAGTCTTGCCCTGGAGAGGGAAGATCTAAAGCTGGGAACTGTTTTTTGTTCTGTTTCTTTGCTTTGTTTCGTTCTGTTTGTTTTTGTCCCATGAATATGATTTAGTACCCTAACTACCTAAGCCTCTAAATTGGGGGGGGAAAAACCTATGTTTATGGAGAGACTCAGTGACAGAGTGCAAGGCAGGCAAAGGGTTATGGGTCCTACTCTGCTATTCACTGCATGAATGACTGAAATTACAATTGCTGTTATACAGAGCACAGCAGCAGGCCTGGTGGACAACAGTATCAGTCCTCCCAAATCCTCAAACCATTCCTCTCAGCTGAAGTATGAAAGTGTGTGTACCAGATGGCCTGTCCAGAACCCACTAAACTAGCCTTTTCTTCTTGAGGTCATAGAGAATACTTTCTCATTGCTGGTGCTTACATGGGACTCAACTGACAGTCCAATTTGCTTCTCTGCATGAATGGAAGGGAAGAGAGAATCTTGTACTATATCTGAGCAATTAAGCTGTCTGAATAGAATTATATGATCAATCAAAAAGGCATATTCACTTACAGGCAGTCTCCACAGACCCACACAGAGTTTGCAAAAGTTACTGTTTGGATAGCAAACTCCCCCAAGCGAGAATGACAAGTGGCTGTGATTCTAGCAGCTGTAGTCCACAAAAGGAACTCATCTAAGTGCTCTGAGCTCACACGTTGATTTTTCACCATTTCACTCTAGCTGAATATATGTACCGGCTCTACTGAATGGTATTGAGATCTGAAGTGCTCCGATGTATCGTGTTATTTTGGTGGTGGCCCAATTCATACATGCTCCCACTTCATATGCCTCTGGCCCCCTGTCCTTTATGGCTCCAGCTGTGTGAAGGAAGTGAGGTGCAACTCCTCCAGATTGAAATGATTCAATTGGATTTCTAGAAATATGACCAAGAAACTAAACTGGCTCATACTGCTTGATCGGCTGTGCCTAGTGAGCGACATCCCAAACTGTGAACTTTCACTTTACGTTGACATCGTCAAATGATGGACATGCATGTGTGAACCAGCCCTTGATGAGGTGATACAAAAACATCCCTGTGCTTTTCTTCTTTACTTCTTCTTTTTGAGCTATTCAATAATTTAACCAGCCAAGAGGCATTCATGCTGCTAGCGGATAAATAACGCATACCCTGCCCACTCACAGGAACCAGTAAATGTCACAATTGGAACATGTGGACCTGGGATACAAAACACAGATGCCACGACCAGTGCTCATAATTAGACATAGGCAAGCTCTGAAAACTTGCCATCGCATTAACTTGAAAATTAGCCACGTTTTTCAGGAGTGAAATGGAGAGAAAAAAAACAACACTCAGGTATTCTTTCTACATCCGATCTGAGCATTCAGAAAATTTGCCCCATCTCCCTGTAGTGTTTTTCACTGCACCCTGCTACTCTTATACAATCAACCTAGTGGAAATGAGCCATTCTTTGAGAGCAGTGGTGGGTGAACATCAAGCTCGCAGGACCTGCACCACTTCTTTCTGAAAACCCTGAGATCTACTAACCAGAACATCATGGAAAATATACAGGTCCAGCATGCCACAGAGTCTGAATTTGGCAATGAATCTGTGTCATTGTCAAGGCTCCCATGATCCCTGGCTGACAAAGACATCGCTCAGCTAAGCGAGACCTCTCTCCTGCACATAAAGAGCATTTGTCAGACATGGAAGCTGGCAACTCATTTCAGTCTTGGGTTCTAATTGGAACAGGAGAAGAGTCTCAGGGCTTGTAAAGGTCATGTTTTCTTTAAAGTAAGCTTTTACAAGCCTCTGATTTCTTTTCTGAGCTTGGCTTAGGAGAACTTCACTGGTGTATTTATTCCATGGCAAACTTTTAACCGTGGCTTGGGATGGGAACCTTCTAGTTCTCTTTTGCTTCAAATTGGCAGAGTCTACTTTCCAAATTCTCTGCAACTGTTATGCTGGCATCCAGTCCCCGGCCAATCCCTCTTTATGTTGTCTGAAAGGTGCAAGGAAGGAATGACAGAGGTTCTTGTGTCCTGAGCAGCAGCAGGAATTTCTAGCTCACATGAATCAAGTCTGCCTTCATTTCTGTTCTTAATTGGAATGATTTAACTCCTCTCTTGAAGAAATCAATGCATGCCCTTCACTCCGGTGCCCGCTGGTCATCATAGCATTCTCTTTTATTTTGTGAGTGAATCAGGCTTTGTGGAACCTAACTTTGAAAGAAAAACAGATTGAAAAAATCTAAGTTAATATCGATTTTAGAAACAGTTCAAAGACAAACTGAAAGAAGTTAATCTCACCCGTCCACAGCAAAGCTCCAGATAGGCTTGGGGAAAGGAACCTCCATGATAAAACAGTATAAAAGTTTGTGTTTCAGTCACTCATACCTTTCGGTAAGAGAAAATTCCAAATAGTTTTTTTCCGAGACAATGTTCTCTAGCAGAGACCTTCTGCTAGAGTAGGATCATTTTATGTCTCATATTCTAATACTAAGCGACTCAAAATGTGTACTGGCTTAGGCTGGAAGATTTCTTTTGCATCAGTGGGCCAATGAATTCATGCCTTGAAGACAACTGCAGCTGGGAACATTGCAGAGCTCTCCTGAATATGAATGAATCCAGACTTTCCATCTCGGCTACAGCTCCACTTGAAACCAACTAACCAAGTCTAATATGACATTTTTGGATGTCATACTTTTTGTATGTGAAGGACATGGGTGAGGGTCTATGGGCTGGTTCAAAAGCTAGTGGGTTTGAGCTGGAACTTGGAAAAGCTGCAGAAGTCTAGAAGTTGTAATGAAAAAAATAATTTTCCCGTGCTGTAGTTGGATCCTGATTTAGATGCATGCAAATAAGCTGGTCAAATCAGACCTCCCTAGTTCCTTTTCCCACTGGCAGCCCTTTACCTCCACTAAAATGAGTGGGGGAAACCTTTCAGAATGGATGTCATACAAAAAAGAGAACAAAACAAAAACAATTGCAGAATGGACATTCACACCAGTACCCTGCAACCCTCTGTGAAGCATTTTCAGGGGCATAGAGGAAATGCCATGTGGAAGATGGGCCAAGGAATTCTCCTCCCACCAGCAAAGTTGCGCACACCTTAATTCTGTATCAAACCAATGACTAGAGGGGAGTGCATATGTTTTAATCACTTCTTATTGACTAAGCATTGAGGACTTAACCTATTTTGAACACTCTCTCCCCTGCCCCATTTTTTGGCCAGAATTAGGCAACGTGGAATTAGCAATATTCAGCCAACTTAAATCATTCACAATCATGAAAGGATAAGCTTTTTAATGAGTGAGATGCTGCAGTCTACCTAGAAAGATATTCAGCAAAGCTGGGTTTGGGATGTTGACTGTCTCTGTCACATTTTTACAGTTTGCCTAACACTCCACTTCCCATAAAAAGTCATAGGCATTTCTTAAATCAACCATCCCCAAACTGCTGTTCTCTAGCTAAACTCCCCCTCCCATTACCTATTGTCCATTTTGATTGGGCTGATAGGGATTTATCATCCAAAACATCTGGAGGGTACAAGCTTGGAGAAGACTGTACATGTGATCCAGAATACCAGTGACATCACCTCCTCTCTGGCATTACATTAGCGTGGGGTGGTGGAGTGGGAATCCTCTGCATTTTCAATTAAAAGAATGTGACTCACCAGAAATGACATTATGAATTTCTATATTTATTCTTAAGAACTGCATGACTGTACAGATATGAGTTTCCTGTGTTCCAAGCTGCTAGATCATGCTTTAGAGTTTGAAAATGCCATTATTATCTTCATTATCAACAGTAATGAGGACCTTGCTGTCAGGGCGAATCATCACTCTTCTAATGGAGGATTGGGAAAGTATCTGCCTTAAAAGTTGTGACGTTTGACACAGCATCTCAATGGTGTCATTAGCTGCACCAACTTACCTATGTCTCCCAACCTCAGTCAGTGATATTAATTCAAGAAATAGAAAAGGTGGGTGTCTTTAACACTATAGCTTCCAAATATATAGCACCCGATACTCTGAAATGGTCTTCGTACAGCTGGCCATTTGTGCAAGCCTAGATATTTCTTTGCAATTAATGAAACTTTGTGGAAACTGTGAAAAATCAGCCAGCTATTTTTGCTTTCTTGGATAGATGGTGTTTATCTCTGTTGGGTAACCAAGGCTAAAAACAGCATGTTGTTGGTAACAGGGAAAGCAAACTCTGCGCTGTCCACCTAGAAATAAAACTCCTATTGAATTATCCTCTTATTGGCGTGAAAGAAAAAACCCTCTCTACTTGTGTGTCCCTAGTTACATATGGAAGAGGCAGGGCAGCCTTTCCATGTGGCAGAATGAGGCAGCTACTTTATGACAGGTTTGAACTTCTTCTTTTAAAATATTTTTATACTTACTGTTTTAGCTTTTAAATACTGTTTTAATTATGTAAGTCGCCTTGAGTCCTTTTGGGGAGAAAGATGGCATAGAAATATTTTAAACAAACAAACAAACATACTGCCAATGGTTGGTCATTTTCTTTGTTATTGTTGTCTTTTTATGTGAGGGATGGGGAGAGGCACTCTAGTTTATGTATCAGAATATCTTGACTGCTTTTAGATATGATAAATTTTGACCAGGAAGAGGACATGGTAGTGGCATGGAAATGAATAATCATATTACCATGTTATGTATTTGTCTGGATGCACATGTGTTCCTCTGCAGGTTTATGGTTGGCTTTGCTATTTTAAATGAGTTGTGAGCATATTCACAGGACTTGCAACTGCAACACAAAACAACTTGCAACCTCATCAGTAACACAGGCAGGCAACATGTGCCCACATCCCTATATATTTGTTCTATCAGGGTTTCCATCCTCCACACCCCTACATCACTGCCAACATCTGGTAGCATGGCAGTGGTCATAAGACCTGAGCATTTTCCTATTCCTCCTGGCCCTAGGAATTTGTAAAGGATTTGTAAAGGATTATGTTACTCATTACTTCTCAGCAACCAGGTTGCTGTCATTGTTATCATTGCTCCATTCAAATTAGTAATTCATTGAATTGCATATTAATCATATGTTTTACTTATTTATATTATCCATATGCCACCTTTCTCCCTATAGAGGACCCAAGACAGCTCACAACAATTAAAACTATGCAATGCTAGCAAGTTTAAAATACTATAATCTTAGAATTCCAGAACTGCAGAGCTGGAATGAAACCTATGGATCATAAAGTCCAGCCCCTGTCAAGGAGACACAGTGGGGAATTGAACTCCTCACCACTGGCTCTGCAGCCAGATACCTAAACCACTGAGCTATCCAGCAGTACTATACAAAAACTATATTTTAAAAAATAAATAGTCAATATTAAAACCAAAATTGAAAACAAATTTTGAAACATTTAAAAAACATTTTAAAATATGTTATGTTTGGCAATACAGACAAGCCAGAATAATATAGGTAAATATTCTGTGGTTCCCTATGATGGCCAACTCTGATACTCTGACCTCAGAAATATTGGGGGAAATTTTGGCTTTGTTAATTCTTGTTAGCAGAGTATAAAAAACAAATAGCTGCACAGAAGAGAAGTGAAAGGAAAATAGCCAAAAACCCCAGCTTCCATCTTTGATTTTCACAATGAAACTAGCCCTTTGAATATAAAAATCGCTCTACAAGTAGCTCAAGTAGAAAAGAATAAAATATTTTTACATACAGTTGATCTTCAGTTACAATCAGAAGAGTAAAATGATTTTTTAAAAAGGAAGAGAGTCCTTCAATAGGGACTGGATGAGGAAGCAGAGATTACATGTGTGCTCTGGTCAATGGTCAGAGAGGAAGAGAGAAAGCAAACAAGCATGGTATAAAATGAGAAAAATTCCTGTCAAAATCCCCTTTAAGTAATGTATGTGCTATTCATTATATCTAAAAGTAACTTTGTAACTATTAGTTACATTCCATGCTATCCAAACATAGCTAGATACTTCCAGGCTTCTGACTGTGAAATTAGAAAATGATCTATCCTCTATAATTATACTGAAAGTTTCATATGGGGCCTTTGTTAATGGAGTTTTCTTTGTATGCATTTTGGAACACAGAGCCTTCTATGTGTGAACCTTCAAAATGCATGTTGGGGGGGGGGGGAGAAGAAAGAGAAGGAGAAGAAGAAGTCTATTAAAGCTGAAGAAAAATAATATTGAGTTGCTTGGAACAAAGCTTGGTAGCATGCTGTCACAGACTAGTTTCATCAAGGAAAATTTTGATGGCACTTATTGATTAGCCTTCACACTTTTTGGCCTTCTGACGACTGCTTTCAGCTGAACACCAAAAGCTTAGTAAAATAGTAAGAAGACAAAAATCCACAGCAGGTCAGTAAATCCATTAGCTGAAATCTCATTGCAGTGCCACACAAATGGAGTAATTTTGGAGGCTAAACTGCCTCAAGTTAAGAAATCTCTGCCGGCAAAGATTTCTTAATATTGAAACAATTCACTTCCATGTTTTGTCTTTTGTGCAGCAGCTCAGTGAGCTTTCAGCCATTGTGACTGTCCCCAGTCCAAACACAGAAGGACAGCAAAGTTGTAATTTATTTATTTATTGTATTATAAAGTGAGTAAACTGCAGCACCAGGGACACGTGTGTGTGCTCAGACAATTTTTGTACGTTTTGGATGTCCCTTCATAACAGAACAAGTCTAAAATGAAAAAGCCATTTTCTGTCCTTGGAAGCCTCCCAAAGTGGTAGTTTTGAAATAAAACCAATTGTAATCTATCAACAAACCTCTCAAACCCACAAAAAGGAAACTGGAAGTGGTTATCCGGCAACATTTATTTTGATTTTTTAAAATTGATTTTTAATTATTATTCAATTGTCCAGGGAGGGCTGGTGTGGCCCCTAGTCCTAAGTTGTCCATTCATATTGTGGTGGTGGTGGTGGGGAGGTCCTTTTTCTGAACCATTTTTAAAAAAACTACATGACATACAGTATAGTGATTTGTTATAATAATTTTAGCAACCTCAACTCATTTTCAGTAAATGCTATACTGCATCCTCAAACTTAACTTCCTCTACAATTGTTCATTAAAGATGGCTAATTATCACTGTTTCACCAATACTATGTTTCATTAAGTGGGCTACACTCCATGAAAGACTATAGCAGACACATCTTGTTCAAGGTGCTGCAAAGGTCCACTTCAAGTGACTGTCAACTGGACTACCCACAATAGTTAGATAGTTGGATATCCAGGTTCTCCTCTGATCAGTAGAGTCTCCAAACCAACGTTTGCTAGCTCATCAGCTCTTTGTTTTCCTTGTAGACTGGGAATTTTTCCTTGTCATTCATGCTGTGTTAACCTCTTGACTTGATTAGAGGTGATGTCTATGGGCGAAGTATTGGAAAAATAGCGATTCACTGTGTGCGATTCAACTGCTTACTTTTTGCAACAATGAATTTATGAATCCTGAAGCAATTTAAGTCTCTCTGATAAGCGGATCAGTTTTTGGGAACCAGGAGTGATGATGACTGACCAGTATAAGCACACATTTCCTGCATCTTTTTAAAAAACAAGAATCAGAAGAAAAGCTGAGTTTTATTTCCCTTGGCAACAGAACCCCATTATGATTGCACAGCAAGATATTTTGTCTGTGTCATTGAATGTGCTAAATAAAGATCACCAGCAAACATGCACAGTGGCACATATGCTTTGGAGCGCAATTAGATAGGGAGCTAGTAAGGAACAGATTTGCTGACAAAACACAGTTAAATGAATATTCCCTCCTTGTCATAACCTACTAAATCCAATGGAGGAAAATGTTATACACACAAAAGATCTTCGTGTAAATTGCAGAGCCATCTTCTACTGCCAGGTTACTCTGTAGAAGATAACTTTTTGTTTTCCAATAGTGGAAACATTTCCAATATTACCTTCTAACATGATGCTTCCTAGGTGCAATGATGATTATTTTCAATTTATGTACCACCCATAGTGCTAGAGCACTCTCTAGGCAGTTGGCAATTTAATTTTGCAGGCTACACATTGCCCCCTGCCCAGCGAGCTGGGTACTCATTTTACTGACTTAGGAAGGATAGAAGGCTGAGTCAACCTTGAGCTGGCTACCTGAATCTGTTGGGATCAAATTCAGGTGGTGAGCAGAGGCTTGACTGCAGTACAGCAGTTTAGCCTCTGTGCCACAGAGTTCATTCACATGAAATGCATGTTTGTACTGGTTGGCCATCACTTCTGGTTTCCAAAACACTGGTCTGTCTATCAGGAAGGCTTAAATGATGGCATTGATGTACGTTGATGTGTCAAACCAAGACACAACACATCCATTTTAATGTCTTGTCCTACTCCTTAGATTTGGGGTGTGTGTGTGAGTTCACCATATCTTTTGGAATGTGCCACCAATCCAGGGATGGGAAATGGCTATTTCTTGTACTACAGCTCTCAGAACTGCACAGCCAATATGGCCACAGGATTCAGGCAGCTGCAGTGCAAAAAAGCCCACAAATACTTCCCATTTCTGCACCAATCTGATGGCTTCTTACTATCTTGTCCAACAAGTTGGGATTAGACCAAGATCAGCTGCTAATGTGCCGGTGGAAGGGGAAGGCAAAAAACCCGAGCGTTTCATGGAAGGGTATAAATGAGCATTTACGGTAATCCTGAAAACTGCTTCAGAACGGATTCTCCTCCTGCATTTTGATTTAAAACAGCAAAGGCGGAAATGGAATCACTGTAAACAAATCAATTAAAGCTTTTGGAACAGTAGTAGAGAATAAACAGACCAGCCTGCTGGGTATGAAAAAACTCTAGGAAGCCAGGTAATGATTGCAGAAATTCACGGCCTTCTGATGCATTTAAAAACAAAACAAAACACTGAAATGCTTAACAGCTTTTTTGAGACCGCCGTTTGCCTCTAGGATATTGCTTTCATTGAACTTGTGCAGACAACAGACACACGGCTGCTTGCTCTCAAAACCACATCAGTGCAAAGAAGTTCCAGTGTAGCAGATAATAATGTCGAAAAGTGGCTCATGGCTGAATTTTCCCCTCACTTCTCATTCTTTGCTTCTGTCAGAAATACCTCCGTCAGCAAGGCAAGGAGAAAATCATCCTTGGGAGGAGGGCGGTCTGGGCTGTTTTTGTCATTTTTGTCATTCCAATACAGATTTCACTCTCTAAACCGCAAAGTTCAATAGAACAGCTATGGGATTAATAACATCACTAAGCTCAAGCTAAAGGTGGGTAAATAAATGTACTAGCAATGTATTGCAATTTCTTTTTTGATGCCACAGAGACAATTCCAGTGATGCAGGAGCTGGTTCCACATGACTGAATCTCACATCATGCCAGTAATACCTGTTAGAAGAAGGGCACTGCCAGATGGGTTGAAGGGGGTGGGGAATCCTTCTCTGCTACATTGCTAAATGTAGAATATAACGCATAATGTCCAAGTGTTTCTTTAGGGGGAAAAACAACAATCTACATTTGAAGGAATAGGGTTTTTAATTTACAATTTTATTAACTTTTTGGTTACAAAGATTAAAGCAACTTAGAGAGCCATGTCTGCAGTTCAGTCTATTTCAGTAAGCATGTGCAGTGCTCTTGCTTAAGGCTCAGCTGAGACATGAGCAACACAAAGAGAAGGTGAAGCCTCCCAATAGTAACACCTCTTTCCTCTCGGAATGTGGATTAATCTGATCTCAGAGGGCATCATCCAAGGAGTTGTGCTCATGAAAGCCTGCAACTTCTGTTCCCATTCCAGTGGCCGGGAATCACTATCCAAGAGGAGGGTCTGTTATAATTTGCGTAGCTCCAAAGACACATCATGTTTCCTGACAACCCTGCTTTTCTGGGTCACATTTCTCCAAGTGTTTGTCTCCTGAGTTTGGTATTCTTTTTCTCCTCTTGTTTTTCCAGAAGGGTCTTCTCTGCTCTGTCAAGAAACATCTCAATCATCCCTGAGGAACCAAATCATGGATAGACAGACAGGCCTCAAGTTGCTCTACCTTGTCTTCCCACAGGACAACCAGACTGCATTTACTACAGATGTAGCTTTCTATTTTCTCAGGCAGAAACACTAACAGGGCATGTTGTTGCAAATCCCTATAGCTGGATCCCCCCAAAGGAACCCTGAAAATGCCCCTGTTGAAGTCCTGCTTATGAGTTCACGGGGTCCGTGTGCCCTTTTGACCTGGCAGCTGCTAGCTTCGTCCCCAAGCTCCACTAGACCTAAGATAGCTCTAAATTTGGAAGAGACTGATACGGGTCCAAGTAAAAATAACTTTGCCTCTTAGTTGTACACCTCTGTTCCCTAACCAAACCTGGGAAAATCTTCAGACATAGTAATGAATGGTCCATCAGATACTGTCTTTAAAACAACAACTCGCCTCCCTGCCTAGTTTGATCTCAGTTTGGAAATGATGCATTGCAAAGAATGATCTTGGTTGTAATGCTTCAACTTTTGGGGTGATGAGGATGTAATAATAAGTTCATTGAATCCTATTGGCGTTCATGTAAGATTTGTGTAACTTGCCACAAATAATTGCAGTAAATTGAGTACATGCTGGGGTGCATCTGAGTCCTGAATCTGGTCACATGTCTGATTGGTCAATTGAGATATGTCCCAGAACCTTGTCAATTAGCTATAATTAGTCACAGCACGTTCACATGAACGCCAACAGAATTTCAGACACTATTATTATTACAAAGTAACATAAGCTTGGGGTAGGGATTGTGCAACACATACTGATTATTCTTTACGTCCATAAAGTTTCATTGTTTTTTTTTCCTTTTTCCTATTTTTAGACAGATTTTTTAATTAAAATATAATCTTCACTGGCAAAAAAAACCACTGTAAAATATGCTACACTCATAACTTTATGATTAATGAGTAAAAAAAAACCCTTACGACAGCTAAAACAACTGTGTTATTTTTTTCAAAACAATAGCCCGATTCCTATTGTCAATTTATGCTTGCATAAGGGAAATCATGTATGCCATAGGGGCAAATTGCTGCTTATTTACAAGGTGTTGATTGCATCCTTGAGTGTGTGCCAAACATATGCCCATGAACGCAACCAGCACCTTGTTAATGAGCAACAATTTGCTGCTAGGGCTTACAAGTTTAATCTTATACAAGCATAAGTTGGCAAAGCTTCTGAGCAGGAACTGAAGTGTGTAATCTTATGCACCATAACCCAGGAGTAAATCAGTTGAACATAATGAGACTTCCATGTTAACACTAACCTACCTCCCAAAGAAACCCAAATCCACATCCTTGTGGAGACTATCAAATTTTAATTAAGGTAGAAACTTTGCCTATACTTCTTGCTTGTGAAAAAAAAAGGGGGGGGAATCATCAAAGGAAACTGAAAAAGAGCACTAAAAAGCTCTGGCTTTGGCTAGTGAAAATAATCAAAGAGCCATTACTTTTTATCTGCAGCAAGACATGGACAGTAGTAAAAAGAGAGAGCAAGATTCAGCGAGGAAATTGTCTCTAATGATGTGCAGGGGACCCTGAGAGGCTTGTGTGAATACACAGTATGTGATGATTTGCTGGAGATGAGATGTGACTGAGCTGGATAATGGCAAGAAATAAAGACTTAAAGGTAGACAGATTAAGAATCTAATACAGATATTATCATGTCTAGCCACACAAAGTAGAGAGAGGGGAAAGGCTGTTCTTCAGGGAGAAAATTGCTTTAGTCAAGATGCCTTTGTTTCATCTGGTTTTAGCTGACTTGAGTGGGTCAGAGCTTCGATCTGGAAAGAAAGACTTCTATCTCCTTTCCCTGCCCTGAGCAGGGTTTGAAATGATGAACATGGAGACAAGAGAGGGTTAAGGGGGATCTGAGATGAGCATCTACCAGCGCTGGCAAAAGCTCCATATGCCAGGTGTTCCTCTAATAGTCACACTGGCAGGGAATGAGCCTAAGGACGAGATTGAAGATCACAGCGAAGCAGTGTTTCAGTATGGTTGTAGGGATTTTACTAGATACTACTGTTCTACGATCTGCTTGCCTACATACAATAGCTGGGAAAGTCAGCCTCTTGACTCACCATCCAAATTATTGAGACATATGCCAGATGATTAAGCAATAAAAGATCATCCCCATCATCAACCCATTTTTCCTCAGACAAAGGGATATCCTCAGAGATATACAGTAGTGCCTAAACAATCAGATATGTATATCGAGTGTGTGTTTACCTTGCAGTAGCATGAAACAAAGCAAGTTACGTGCAATAGAAGGTCAGTGAGGAGAACCACACATTATGACAAAGAGATTATTTCAACACTTGGGGAGCACCTCTGCAAAAAGAGTTATAGACATACTACCTATGTTTTACCTTGCAAAACAAAAAGTCATGAACATGAAGGTTTTCTTATTCACGATACCTCTTAAATATTCTCATTTGGCATCTTGGGTAGAGATACATTCAAAATTCAGAAAGCTTGCTGTGAGGAAGTCTCACTGACCGATTACAGCAGACATTCCTTAAATTTGGTCAGTAGTGCCTGGCACTGGATATTCATATTTTTCCAGAGATAGCTTGCTTTGCTGCTGAGCAATCTTGTCACCCTTACTGTAGTAGTGCCCTATAGTAGACCCATCCTGTCTTCTGCTGAAGCTTCTGCAGAAATTGAGAATAACTGGAGGATTTACTCTCCTCCAATTCTGCTTGCCACTGACAGCGAGAGCAAGCAGAACTGTAACAAGGGCAAAGGGAATCTCCCACATGATTTAGGTGTGCAAAACTGAGGAGCACAGAAAAATATTTTAAAATGTACCTTTAATATCCAAAGGCATCCTTGTCATTAGAAAAAGAACACACTTCTGTTGACCTATTGGGTCATTCGCTAAGCTCACTATGCTTTTATTGGAGTAGCCAGCTCCTCCATTTTCTCTGTTATTGTTTTCTACACATGGAGAGTAACGAGTCTGCAATGGAGACATTGGACAAGCAACTCCTTGTGAGGTGGTCACCAGGACAGGCACCCCTAGCAGGCCTAGTCCCAACTCAACCCTCAGGGTGCAGGCTATACCCGAGCCGGCAGCTAGTACAGGCATGGGGGTGGGAAGAGCAGGGTCCAAGATTTGGAAACCCAGCCAGATGCAGCGGTATTAGAGGAAGGAAGGGAAGATCAGCAAACCAGTAAAGGAGGCTGGAGGAAAGCTGTGGGCCTCTACAGGAAAAAGGAGAAAATGAAGTAAGGTGAGAGATATAAAAGGGGCCCTGGAGAAAGAAACGAAACAGACAGAAGAAGAAGATCCCTTAGACTGGGATGAAGGAAGAGCCTGGAATGATACCCAAGAAGATCTCAAAGAAGTGTGGAGAAGATTCCAGAGCCAGAGAGTCAATCTGACTTGGTAATAAGGGAGGACTCCTGTACCTGGGCTCTGCTTGAGATGCCCAAGGATGAAGAGGGGAAACACTGATGCCTTACACCTCCTCACTGACCAAGTTACTGAGGCAGACAGAGGCAGAGGCTGCATCTTCAACCTGGATCAGGGGCAGGAGAACTAACTCAAACACAGCTGTGACACTGGAGGCAAAAGGAGCACCAGAGACACCTCCAACAGCAGCAGCCAGAACAGCAACTCCAGACCCGCACTCAGATGGGGGCTCAGGTGAACACCCTAAGTTCCTACAACAGCACTGAATTTCTGGTATAATCTCAACTAAAAAAGTAGAGGGAACCTGAAAGTATTGTTGTCTCTGGATGACATATCCCTGTGGCTAAGTGTAGTGTAGTTGTTTGTTGTTGTCATCAGCTTATGGTGAGCCCATGAATGAGGGACCTCCAAAATGTTGTGTCTTCAACAGTCCTGCTCGGCTCTTACAAACTCAAGCCTGTTGCTTCTTTTAGGGAATAAATCCATTTCATATTTGGCCTTCCTCTTTTCTTGCTGCCTCCCAACATTCCCAGGATTATTGTCTTTTTCAGAGAATCCTGTCTTCTCATGATGTCCCAAAGTAGGATAACTTCAGTTTCAACATTTTTGCCTCCAAAGTTAGTTCAGGCTGGATTTGAACTAGGACTCACTTGTTTGTCTTTCTGGCAGTCCTGGGTATCCGCAGAGCTCTCCGCCAGCACCACATTTCAAACATTTTTTTCCTGTCAGCTTTCTTAACTCTCCAGCTTTCACATCTATACATGGTGATTGGGAATACAATAGTGCAGATGAACTTGGTCTTCGACTTCAGTGATACATCCTTACACTTGATGATCTTTTTAGTTCCTTCATTGCTGCCCTACTTAATCTCAATCTGCTTCTGATTTCTTGGCTGCAGTCACCATTTGGATTGATGATTGAACCAAAGTATGCAAAATCTCAGACTATTTCAATTTCTTCATTGTCAATGTCAACGTTGTGTAGTTCTTCTGTAGTCATGAGTTTGGTCTTCTTGCTGTTCAACTGCAGTACTGCTTTGGCACTTTCTTCTTTCACTTTCTCCATTAACTAGCAGACCAGTTGATGTCTTCACAAAAGCTAATTATTAATAAATGATTTATAAATAGAAAGATCTCTGGAATAAATGGGATGAGAATGCTTTTGAAGCTTGGGGACAGGAGCTGGATTCAATGATCCATCGAGTCCCTTTCAGCTCTGCAGTTCTAAGATGATAATGATGGTGATGATGACACATTCTTCCTCATCTAGTTTAAGAGGGGGGTGCATATGTGTGTCTGTAAACAGCAATTTTAGGGACAAAGCAGAGAAAAGCTATAAACTGGGGACCTAATGCAGGGTAGAAGGTCTGCTGCCTGCTATGCATCTCCTTCTCCAGTGCTCCTGCCTCCATAATGATTTCCTGGAAGTAGCCAAAAACATCTCACCATTTGGGGAAGTTCAAAATGTGTAACAGATTTAAGTGTAATGGCGTAAATTGTGGTGGCAAACTGCTACAAATTACTTTAGCATAGTAAGTCACAACTAGAGTGGGCCCATTGAATCAATGGAACTTATGGAAGAGCTGACTCATAAAATCTCCCCTAATTCAATGGGCCTACTTTAGTGTGATTTACTAGGCTAAGCAATAGGATTTCAGCCATTGTTTTCATTTTACATTCAGCAGAATGGAGGTCGGAAGAGGAAAGAGTCATATACTTTCATTATAGAACCATACCTGCAGCTTTATAATTTTCCATCAAGCTGAATTAAACCAATCAGAAATATTATCCATATTGATTAGAAAGCTACATGGTGCAATGAAACTCCAGGTATCCTTTAGTATTGGAAGTTTATCATTTGGTAAACTTTGATAAACTGAACCTAACAAGAATAATACACGCCTGTACTTTTGCAGTCATTCCTGAGTTGAAGAGCTTTTTATGTTTTCCTGTCTCTAACAAAGATGAACCTGACAGCCAATAATAGATTGAAGATTAGATTCATGGAGTTATCTGAGTATATAGTATGGTGCAAAATTAAACAGACATATGCATAGATCGAATGGTAATTGTATGATCAACATTTCTGATATGACATCAATTACCATTCTCTAGAAATAGTTATGTTATCTTTTATACAAAAACACCACATATTGCAGTAAGAAAGCCAGCCGATCTTTCTGGGAGAACCAGCTGTGATTTTTTCATTTCCTCCCAATGTGGAGTTAACCAATTTCAGCATTCTCTCAGTAGGTGTGCTTATGACATTTTCCCAAGCCAAAATATTCCCTAGGTTTGAGTTTTTCAGTTCTGCCATTTGTTCTGCATAAGTAATAACAAATGTACCTAAAGAGAGCCTGATGGGTTGGAATAAAAAAATGAGATGAAACCACAGTCATTGCACTCAGCCATGCTTGCCCTGCCTGCTTGGAAGTACACCGGATGGGGTGTCACATAGAAAGCGGTAAACTAGAGGCCAGGAATAGAAGAGAGGAGAAGAGAGGTATCGGATGATTTTTAAAAGAGACCTTTTTGATGGCAATAGCAGTTTGACAGGGTGGTGAGCTCTCCTTCCCTGCAAGTTTTCAAGCAAAGGCTGAACAGCCAACTTTCGGGGATCCTCAGCATCAAGCAGCATAGCAGACAGATGGCCTAATAAACCCTTCCATTTTGTGTGTGTGTGCGCACGGTGTCGAGTCATCTCTGACTGATGGCAACCCTTTCCAGGGTTTTCTAGGTGGAGAATACACAGAAGTGGTTTACCATTCACTTCTCCTGGAGTGTTCTGGGACTTTCCCAAGGCACACAGCCTGGTTCTATTCACAGGGGGCACAGACAGGAATTGAACTGCAGATGAATAAATCTTGTAGAATTGGACAAACTGATGCTGCCTGGAACCATTGCAACAATGAAAAGACTTATACCTTGATACCCAGATGAATTTTGATATGATTGGAAATGGTTGCTGATTTCATTCTGGAATTAACTCTTTTTGGGGGATTAATGGCAGTTGTGACAAACACAAGCTTCTGATTTTTCCCTACAGGTCTATAAAGTCCTGTAGGGTTCCTGGAGAGATATTTAGGTATCAGACTTTCTGACCTGACAGGTTGCCATGACAAAATGTGTGGGAGGGAATATTGTTGATATTGTCATTCATGTTTCTGCTTCGAACTTGGCTCTTGCTCTCTGTAAAATATTGCCTCCAACCTCTCCTTTCTTCATTGTGGTGATCTTATTCAGCATTCTGGTGATTCATGAAGCATACAAGCATCTACTACAGAAATGGTGACTCACCAGGAGCATAGGGACTTACATCTCAAAAGATATTCTGCTTTTGAAGAAAACCAAAGACAATCAATGTGATGATGTTTTCCACATCACCATGACTTACACAGTTAGGAATTCAAAAGCCATATGGAAGAGTGGAGTTGTATTTTGTTCCTCTTAGCCACTTCTTGGTTGAGCTTTTCTTTCTCACTGTTTGCAAAGTTGGAATTACTATTATTTCTTGAAAAAACAGAGTAACTAGGGATGTGGAATCTGATAGTTTTATTTTTACTGCTTTTATCAGGATGCCATTGGCACACTTATCAGTTCTGTATTGGGCTACAATTTTTTTTAACGCAGGAACTTTTTCCAATGTTGGCATGCATTTTTTTCAAAGACATTTCTAAGTGACTAGTGTCTAATTCTGCACATTTTTCAAATATAGTCATTTTTAGTTACGTGTGTTTTTTAATGCCATTTTTCATTGCCAAGACATATTGCAGACCTTGGAAATGTGTGGGTTTCTGATGCAAGGTATTCCATTCCACTTTTAGTATTGAGGGATGAATATATATATATATTCATAGAAAAATGTTGAGAGGTTTTGTTTGTTTTTTCTTTTGTCCCTGGTGGTAATCTCATTTTGAGATGGGTTGGTGTTATGCCTATTAAGCCATGTCCTGCGTCCATTTCTGCTACCTAATAGTTTTCTGTAATAATATACTATTTTCTTTCAGTCTTTGATCACTATGGAAGATGAAAATATACTCACCACACTTGGTTATTGATACCAAGAATGATGTATTTTAGATAAAAGTCCCTGTACCTCCAAATTGATTCACCACACCTACCCAGACTGACAATTCAAAAAATTAAACAAACAAACAAAATCTTATTTAATCCTTAGTGACAAAGCATGATGTTTTGACAACATTGCCCTTATGAAATGTGACACTAGAATACACCACCAAACAACTGAGAGGAAAGAGAAATACACCTGTAATTTTTTTTAATCTGTGAACACCGCCCCATGCCCTAGAGACAGCAGTAAGGAAAAGGTGGGACAGGTTAGTCATCATGTACCCTGTCCATTAGCCCTCCCAAAGTTAGCAGGAATGATCCAGAAGCCTAAGGTTTTTGCTGTGAACTGCAGATTATTTATTATTGACTTTTTATTATCAATTTTGGTCAAATTTGGCAATGGATAACCTAAATAACTTTAGGCCTGTTGCCAATATCCCCTCTATGAGCAAGATGGTGGTGGGACAGCTCCAGACATATCTGGAAGAGGAGAATTGCTTTGATCCAGTCCAGTCCAGTTTCAGGCCGTGACATTGTACATCATGCTGCATGATGACCTTTCAAGAGAGGCTGATGGGGGAGGAATGATCCTGTTGGTGCTCCTGGATCTCTCGGTGGCTTTTGATACCATCAATCACAGTATCCTCCTGGATAGACTGTCGAGTGTGGGGAGCAGGGGGCTGAAACTTAGCTAGCTCTGGTCATTCCTCAATGGTTATATTCAGAGAATGCAGCTTGGGGAGGAATTGTCGGCCCCTTGAAACCTCAATTGTGCTGTACCCCAGGGGTGATACATCTCCCAAATTCTGTTTAAGATCTATGTAAAGCCATTGGGAGAAGTCATCTGGAGATTTGGAATGTGTTGCCATCAGTATGCTGATAACACACAACTCTATAGTATTTCTCCTTTACATCCTCTGTAGTGGATGCTGTCCAGGTGCTTGAGGGCTGCTTGGCCTAGGCTCTGGAATAGACCAGGGCGAACAGACTGAAACTGAACCCATATAAGATGCAGATCCTTCTTCTTGGGTGGTGGCGGCTTTCTTACAGGTTAGGGGACTGTCTCCCTAAGTAGGATGGGGTAACCCTTCCATTTAGAGACTGAGTTTGGAATCTGGTATGTTCTTGGATCCAGCTCTCTCATGGGATTCCCAGATCGCAGCCATTTCCAGGTCAGCCTTCAGCCACTCTCTATATGGGGCTTCCCTTGAGACTGACCCAGAAACGACAGCATATCCAGAATGTGGCTGCCAGGGTGGTGTCTAATGTGAGTAAATTTGACCACATCTCCCCAGTCCTGCCTACCTATGACGTTCTGGGTCAGGTTCAACTCAGTGGGGTTTACTCCTTACACTGTGATTACACTGCCAAATACTATGGGACTTGCTCTGGAATTAGCATGGGTGAATTTGAAGTATTTTTCAATGATCACACTATGCAAAGGCCAATGTGAATCAGCCTCACTCTTTTTGCTTCCAATTCAGAGTTTTTTCCCTGCTAATGGGAGCTTCTACTTTTTAAAAGCTGGAACAATTCAAATTGTGTTTTCCCCATGTGATTGTTTGCTTGATTCTACAAAAGAACAGGGATTGTGACTCTGGTATGGTATGTATCAAGCTATGTATGTATTAAGGTATGTATTAATGTATTAAGCTGGGGTGTAATGTTTGTGAGACAGCAGGAACACCACTATGCAATTTTTCTGCCCAGTTGCCCCAAAGCATTTTAAAAAATAATACTGAGTTTAGCGCCAGATCATCTCTACACAGACAAACAGAAAGATAAGAAAAGAGAGCTGGGTATCACCAAGTGGCCAGTACCAAAGGAAGGGGGTCATGGGCTGTGGGTGTGTATCGTGTAGTATCAGATTGAGGGCCAGCATGCACTGAAACAGTTCAAGGTCTTTGTGTGATCACCTAAACGGACTACAACTGTAAAAGAGACTGAATCAAGCCATAGGAAAGACAAATCACTTCAATTTGGCTTGCCAGTGTAGTTGCACACTTAGCAATTTCAAAGAGGAATAGTATGATCCAGGTGAAAAGTTAACTTTGTGACTGGATCATGCTCACCCGTAGGGTTTGGGAGTTGGGACATGTTATTTTGAATCACCACCTCTGTGAATATGAGTAAATGCTTGCAGTTAGAAAAAAAGAAGAGGAGAAAATGAAACCCTGTGGCTGGTTATAAGCCATTTCTTCCACTTCCTTTCCTTCCTTCCTTACTAATTAGTAATTTGAGTGAGTTAATCACTAGAATTACTAGGTAACTATCTATTAGAAATAAAGTCTTCTAGAGAGATGGTGCTAGTTTTGATGTCATCTTTCTTAGGTTAGGAAGAAGGGAACCCTTCAAGTGAAGAGCAAAATATTAGTCTACTCTTTCTACCTTAATTACAGTTACAATGACAATAAGTCAGTGGCCCAGTAGTGCAGTTTGTCTTGCTAATGATGTCAGTGGACAGATTTTGCCAATAAAAATTCTAATAGAAATACAGCTAAATAGACTTTACTTTTTTTACATCAAAGGAAACAAGAACTGGGCTTCCTTCCACACTTTTAAAATTCAGTGGCAAAATTACAGTATTCATCAAATTGATTCTGCCTGCTTGCAGGTTTCTGAAAAGGAGTGGAAGGGTGAAGTTAAGGAGAGAGGTGGCATAGCCATAATGAGAGAACAGCAAGGTCTTAGTGTTATGATGATGACGATTTCTACTCACCATTCAGTAACTTTCTCCGTAGTGCACTCATCATGGTAGAATAGGCTGCTACAAAAGATGCAAATATTCAGAAAGCAGATCAAAGCTCATTCTTGCATCACAAGAATGCTTTAAAGGTAATCATGAGAAATGAAGTACAAATTGCACAGCAGTACTGCTCTAAAGTCTAAACCCAAGAAAAGGCAAAAGAAAATTGAAAGCTAAGGCTGGCCATATGCCCATCCATTACAGAGAACCTATGCAGGTGACATAAGGACACACACTTCTCCCTCTGTATGCACATTGAATGAAAGGCTGGAGGGCCCAACATCCAAAGCTCAGTGGCTAAGCACATATGTTGAAAACACGGGGTCAAAGATTTAATCCTTGGCATCTCCTATTAAAGTATGTCTGGTAGGTGAATTTTGAGTTGTATGTATCTTGGGGTGCAATCTCTACTCTCAGCAGACAAGACTTAACATTGCTAATATTAGGGATATGAAGAAACCTTTTTACTGCTTCCTTCCTGAACACAGCAGGCAGTTGAGGGTTCTGTAAAAGCTGCAAGGGTTCTTGACTCCATTGTAAGAACAAGCTCTTGGACATTTTTCTCTGTGTTATAATATGCTCAAAAGTCTCTAGTGCCTCTTCCCTTTCTGAAGTTAAGTGCCCATATGCAGTAAGCACAAAAAGACAGGCTGCTAGTTCACAGAGGTGGAAATTAACCACCTAATGCTGCTTCTTTTTAACAAGAACACAACAGCAATTATCATCTAAGCTTTGCACAAGCATGCAAAAAAACTGGCCTTGAAAATCCTCTTCATGACAAATCAAGCCTCCCCAAAGTTAAATGAATCTCATTCTCATGCTACAAGGGAACACTTTTTTTATATACACATGTTCATATTTAGCCTACAAGAATGAAGCAAGTCATGGCTTACCTCCTTCATTTACTCATCTGTGTCCAGTCTGTCACAATGTTCTGAATGGGCCTGGAGGTGCTGTGGGAAGATTCCGCTGGGTGCTAACTGCGGGCTCTGGAAAGATATGACATATAAAAAGTAAATCTTCTAAACTTTGGGATCATCACCCACATCGTTCCACAGAGTCCTTAAACTTCTGTGCATGATTGACAGAGGGATGAAGGGGCTAGAACCGGTGGGGATCGGTAAAGAAACCTGCTGTTACCATCCCTGTTGCTCATCCATCTAGCAAGGGGGTAAGTAATGTGTGCCCTACACAATTTTTGATTACAGCTCCCATCAGTATAGCAAGTAACAAAGAATACCAAAAGCTGCAGTCCAATGACATCTGGCAGGACCTTCTTTTCCCTGTACGAGAATACTACTAGCTACTAATTTTAGCAGAAATCCAGACTAATGAAATCAACATTTACTGTGAGAGGTTAAAAAAAAAAAAACACAGTTTCACACAATATAATCCAGAACTTGCCACTGTAATAAAGAATGCAGATCAGTTTGAAGGAAGCAAAATCTCCCCCTAGGTACCTTCTTCAGGAAGAAAGACACTGCAGTTTAAAGAGAAAATCTTATTTCCTTGTGTAAGGCTACATCCAGTCTTGCAGCCTTTGATTATAAATTGCTGACTGGGGGGTTAGATTTTATCTGCATTAGCATTTTTGTGGTAAGAAAACAAAGCAGATTGCTTTCTGTTTTGATGAACCAAGCTTTAATGTCAGTGGGGATTTTTAAAGAAAACTATGTGCATTTCTAGGATGGTCTACTTTTATTCACTGCAATGACTTCACTGGCACAGAGTGTTTCCCATACAGATAAAACAATTTTAGGAATCCCAGTTTTCTGAGATGATGGTGGCTGAAATTCTGTTGCTTAGCATAGTAAGTCACACTAGAGTAGGGGATTGAATCAGTGGGGATTTTGGTGAGTCAATTTCTCTATAAGTTTGATGGGGCCTACTCTAATTGGGGCTTACTTTAGTGTTCTAAGTTGTAACTAGAGTAGGCCTATTTGAACCAACGGAACTTACAGAAGAGTTTACTTACCAACTCTTCAGTGATTCAAATGGGCCTACTCTAGTGTGACATACTGCACTAAGCAACAGAATTTCAGCCAGCACATACTAATTGGGGTACAGCAACACACTCAAAATGGAGCAACAATTGCCTCTACCTAGCAAAAAGATAACTTTCTCCCATTCTCTTTAAATCCTCCATGAATTTCCCTACTTCAAATAGGATTTTCACAGCTGTTGTAGCTGCTTTTGTCCATTGGTTCAGCTACAGGAAGCTCTGCTGTGCTTGTTCTTTCCAGCAGGGTCACCATACTGCTGGGCAAGCTAAGCGGCTAATATTTTTTTTATAACCAAAAGGTCATTGCCATTAAAACTACAGAGAGGTTGATCATCAGTGTGTATTATATTCTAAGGAATGCACAGTGTTCCCACCAACAAAGTGTTTTGAGGGTTTTTTTCCCAGGTAATTTGGCCTCTATAAGATTGGGATTCATTTGGGTTCTGGAACTTCATTAGATGGATGGATAGACAGATAGGTAGGATAGCACCAAACACATCTGTAGAAGAGAAAGCACTGGTATTTATATTTGCTACACACAGCAAAATGGAAGGTAACCCTTTATGGAGGCATTATTCCTTTGCAAATTTCACACACACACACACACACACACACACACACACCCCAGTGTTAGTTGCAACCGTTGAAGAAAAAACTCTGTTGATACCTAAAGTTGAGCAAAACTGGGGCCAAATTCCCTTTTTTGGACACCTACTGCCAGAATCCACCAGCCAGCATCACAACCAGCTGGGGGATTCTGAGGTATAGTCTGAAAAATATCTTTCCCAAGTTTTAAGGGCAAAGTGCCTCAGTAAGATTTCTGAATGATGTTTCTTGATTTACTGTTCTCCCTGAGTGTTCCAAAACATTCTGTGGACAGACAGTTGAATGCTCATAAAGATTTTATATCTAGGCAGTCCAAAGTTTCTGTGAGGTGATAAAAATAATTAGGGGAGTGCGTGGCAGAAATGTTCACTTCAATTTTTGTTTGTTTCACTTTTGTTTTTTTAGTATGCCATTCCTTTCATTTACCATGAAAGGGGGAGCTTCGTTTGGGCCCTTTCCATTTGTTTTTCCTCATTCAGAGGGATGAAGGTGGCAACTGAGAGAAATACAACATGCAAGACCTGTGTCCATCTCATTGTTGAAACAGACCATCAGTATTTCTGAGGCTTTCGTTTGGGAAATAATGAAAGAAGATGAAAATGGATGTAAGATCTTCATCTGTGTTGGGTTTTTTTAAAATGTGACTTAACCTGAAAGTTCCATCCCTGATAGTTGTCCTAAAGAGGAGTACATGTCTCATCTTTCTTTTAAACCCCAAGCCCACATCTTGTCTGTAGAGTGTTAGCCTTTGGACAGTGTAGCAAAACTATACATCCCGTATAGATTACTGCAATGCACTGTACGTGGGGCTGCCTTTGAAGACGGTCCAGCGACTGCAACTGGTTCAGAATCGAGCTGCGCAGCTGGTGAACACATCAGGCCGATTCTGTTCAAATTACATTGGCTACCAGTCGCTGCCCAGACCCAATTCAAAGTGCTTGTTTTGACGTATAAAGCCCTAAATGGCTTGGGCCCTGGATACCTGAAGGACCTCCTCCTTCCATATGAACCTACCCGGCAATTACGATCTAGCCAGGGGACCCTCCTGAAAGAGCCATCCCTCAAGGAGGTACGAGGGATGGCTTGTAGACAAAGGGCCTTTTCAGCAGCTGCCCCCAGACTATGGAACGCCATCCCGAGTCACATTCGTCTGGCGCCAACGTTGATGACGTTTTGGCGCCAGGTTAAAAACTTCCTGTTCCAGAAGGTTTTTAATTGAAATAATATCAACTGTGGGTCCTGATGGCAATTTTTAGAGCACTGTATTTTTAATTGTATTTTAATTGTTTTATCTTTTTATCTTTTTACTGTATTTAAATTGTTGTAAGCCGCCCAGAGACCTTTGGGTAGTGTGGGCAGCATATGAGATAAATAAATAAATAAATAAAACCATTTGTTTCCACTCAAGCAGTCTGCCTTCACTAAGATAGAAAGTATTATATCAGTCCCGAACTTCAGATCACTGGAAAGATACAGAGCAAAATAGCCTTCCCGTGTACTTCACGGAGGCATTTTAAAAGCTGCAGTATCAACTTCAGTCTTCAGTTTCCAGTCACGGTGGAATGATTGGACAAAATGCAGAAGGCTTTGGCTGCAATCCAGCAAAGCACTTAACACCTAGCTCCCCACCAAGTACCCAGTATGGTTCTTACATTTAAATGTCTATGGAGGCAAAAATGATGAAACGGAGTCTTTCTGATTTTGGGCATATCATGGGAAGACAGGATTCTCTGGAAAAGGCAATCATGCTGGTAGTAGGGAAAAAGGAAGAACAAATGGGAGATGGACTGACTCCCTAAAGGAAACCACAGGCTGGTGTTTGCCAGAGCTGAGCAGGGTTGTTGAGAAGAGGATATTTTGAAGATCACTCATTAATAGGGTCACCATAAGTTGGAGGTAACCTGACAGCACATAACAACACGAAACATATTGAGGATGCATCAGATTTTTCTCTTGGTAGATGCTGTTGTTATTTATTTTTAAGGCACTACAAATTCATTGCAGGATGCTAGAGAACATAACACATTTTGAAAGGTATAATCCATAGAAACAGTTGTCATGCTTCCTGTGACAATTTTATATTTTCAGCTAGCAACAGTCCACTGCAGATCAGTTCTGTCGTGGTGGGGGAGCAAATTGCAAACCTACAGATGTTGTTCAAATGACAACCCTTAGGATTCTTACCATTGGCTAGAGCTTATAGGAGTCACAGTCCAGCAACAACTGGAAGACCATTCTTTGACCACCCCACTCATGGCAGGCAAAGTGGACAATTTGAGATATCCCTGCAGGCCATCTGGCTCAACAAGAATGGAGGAATTGCATGCAGACCACTAGTGGCTTAAAGCCCCTTTAGGAATGAGGCACAGCCACTGCGATCACAGGCTACCTCTTCTTCAAACATGAAGCATTTGGAAATCTGGTAAGAAGAATGGCTGCTCCGTTGTCACCATTTACTGCATTGATTTGGGCCCCACTTCTTTTTATAGACCATAGACTATTAATGTTGTGAAAATGTTCAGAAAGCTGTTATTCTTACAATTCCTTATTTTAGTACTGTTTTTGAAAATACAGACAAGGATGAATAATGGTACAACTAAAGAAGAAGAAGAAGAAGCAATTTAAAAATAAAGTAAATAGTTGGAAAAATAAACCACTACATGGACAAAACCGGAAATACTGATGGAAAGCACGATAATAATTCAACAGAAAACACATGTGTCAGAAAATGAGGAAGTCGAGCTCTTGTGCGATTTCCGGATCCAAACTGATAGACACCTTGAACATAACACACCAGACATCGTAGTAATAGAATGAAGAAATGTCTGGATCATTGACATTACAATTCCAGGGGATGCCAGAGTTGAAAACAAAGAATTGGAAAAACTAAAAAAATACAGAGATCTGGCAATCGAAACATCTTGTTTGTGTATGAAACACACTTCAGTGGTCCCCGTAGTCATCGAGGCGTTGGGAACAATATCAAGAAATTTCACACAGTATTATAAGCAGTTGCAGATCTGAGAAATAACACCATCAGAGCTACAAAAAAAAAAAAGGCAATATTAGGAACAGCATACATACTGTGCCAATATTTAACGGGTGCATAGTGTTGTATCTGTTAAATAATGGCAGTTAATGTTTTTATAATTTTGATTGACTGTGTCTCTGTGTCTGGTATTTTTTAATAATAATAATACTAATAATAGTGTGCTGTCAAGTAAATTCTGGCTTATGGTAATCCTTTTCAAGGTTTTCTAGGTAGAGAGTACTCAGATGTGGTTTACCATTCCCTTCTTCTAGGAATATTTTGGGACCTTGCAGCTTGCTGAAGGCTGCACAGGCTGGCTCTTCTGGGATGCACAGTGGGGAAATTAACTCCCAAACTCTGACTCTGAAGTCAGATTCCTATCTCACTGAGCTACCCAGCCAGCAAAATGAGCAAATATGGCTGAGTTCATGTTCAAGGCTGGCTGCAAAGGTTGGTAGAATTGGCATTTGGTCCCAAAACAGGCAGAGTATCTATCTCCTTCACAGTATTTTCATTTCCAGTTTACACAATGTATCCAAGAAGATCAGATTAAAGATGTGACACTTCCAGTCCTCAGTCTCAGTGAAAATCCTTATGGGGTGGGGTAGGGGAAGGAATCTCTCTTTTCCCTTTGTGGTGATATTTTGCTGGATTTCTTAGGTGCTTTATGGCCACACTCCCCTCCAAATTAAACACCACTCTGCACAGAAGGATTACATTTTGTCCACAAGTTGCCCTGAAAAGGACACACCATAGGTCCCCTATTAAACTGGAAGTCTAATTTGGGTTTAATATTCCCTGGAGTGTGTGTATTGAAATACAGCTTCAGTGACTGTATCTTGTTTTAAAGTAGACTCATAAAGTATGGAAGCTTCCAGAAGTGGCAATTCATTTCCCCCTCCTTTTTTCTTTTGGTGGTGTGGTCAAGGTCCAAGAGTTACACAAAAAAAAGAGGTCAACACATCACCTTTGTTTCCCACTGCTTCACTAAAGCCATCTTCACCCACAGAGAGTGAGCTATGTTTTTATTTTATAAAAAATTATCAGACTTTCTGCATTTTTGCGCCATAAATGGCATATCAGCTTGGTAGCACATGATCCCAACACTGCCCTGGTGGGGCTTACAGGCCTCTAGCTGTGAAAGGGATCCAGTAACTTAAGTTAATGAGTAATTCCACTGAGAAGAACATCCATACCTAATTAAAAGCATTTTCACCTTTCTATATCTGACTGCTAAAAAGTCCATCTTTCTAAGATGGCTGTGACTAACGTTCTCACACAGCACACCATTAGGACAAATAACAGAAAAATGGAAAGAATTACCCATACAAGCAATATTTTCTCTACTTCATGGAATACCCTCAGAATTCATTTTAATTAATCCCTCCAAGTTCCTTCTTGTTTCCTTTTCAACCAACATGGAAGATTTCTGGCTTTCAATTTCAATAAATGAGGTTCTTTGGTGCACAAATTCCATATAAGTGGTCAGCCGGGTTGCTATCAGCAAGACAGTCTTTAGGGTGAATGTTCTATCACAGAGGTCAAACACATGGGGGGGGGGGGGAAACAACCTTGTAAACTGGCCCTTTAATGTTGGTGAATATGCCTTGTATTTGCTACTACCTTAAGTACAGATTTCCCCCCACAAGCCTCAGCAGTCTTAAAACTGTGCCTTCCTTCCTTTTGTTCCCAGTGCTAGCTGCTTTTCTCCTCCCCTCAGGCAGATGTGTGGAGTTGTAGCTCTACACTATGTAAAATGAAATCACACAAACATGTACTGTACTGTAAATAAGAGTTTTGTTTTCTTTAACCAAGATGCATCCAGACTGGTCATTTTTCCTTTTTCAGGGTAGGGGCTAAGCATGGGTAGATCTTTGTATCAAAAATGGAATAGCCAGATTCCAAATCCCTCCAACACTAAATTTATGGGAAGACCAGTTGTAATAGGGGGTGGAGGGTGATGGACCAGGCTCTTTGATGCCTCTCAACTTAGATTCCTGGTGCCACCGCCTCCTATAAAACAAGTCTTTGAAGCCGGGACCAAGGAGCTCAAATACCATGGCATTGCTCATGTTTTCCACATGGTCTATAGTCATATCTGGGGGAAGCCTTCAGCAGTGCTGCGAATGTGTTTGGGGAACTTAAAATTATGAGGCATTGGATTTTAATAGCCCAAGTTTAATTGCTGCTTATTTGTTTGTATAAAGGTTTTTACCTAACCTGAGTTCTCAAAAATTCCCACACCCTGTCTTCTTGCCTATTTTGAAATTGGTCCCAACCATAAGAACACCATTGGCTGAAGAGGAACTTGTTGCTTAGAAACTGGGAGAAAGGTGGCCTAGAAACCAAAACAGAACAGAAGAGAATATATGTACCTCTTCATGGATTTTCTTTTGATGTTCCCCCCACCCCACCCCACCCCACCCCCCGTAAAATAGGAAGAAGAAATATCTTCCAGTGAGGATTTGGACTTTGCACTTAAAAGTATTCTTGAATAGAGAAATATGTATATATCCAGAGGAATCATTTGTTTAAACTATAAAATCATTTGGATATATTTTGTCATCACTCTCAGGCTCTACCAAGCATGTGGAGGGTGAACTTTTGAGTTCTCTGTCAGGAAGGGAAATCTTGCACAATTTCCTATTGTCCTGAGGAAAAGCTGTTTCTTTAGGGAGAGTGTTGCAGGCATGAATCTTGGGCCACTTCCCCTTCCTTCATTTAAGCACTCTTGCTTTAATTAGTCTCTCAATAACTCTTTTAATATTAATGTGCTTTCCCTCTCATTTTTAGCTCTTGGTGAAAACTTTTGCCACTATTTAAGCAGGAGAAAAAGCATGCATAGTGGAAGCATAGCAGAATCTGAAATTCACTGTGAAATCATGTATGTGGTCTACTCAGAATCAGAATTATGTTCTGTTTGAGTTCAGATTTGCTCTCAGCTAACTATATATATCGTATTAAAGCTGCAGTTCTGTACAAACACATTGTGTTTAGGTGTTGTCTAGTCACTTCTGATGTAGGGAGATCCTAGCAGGGTTTTCGAGGTATGGGAGATGTTCAAGTACAAACCTATGCCTGAATAAATCTCAGTGAACATAGCAGGGCTGACTTCTCAATAAATCTGGACATGTTTATACTATGAATGTAATGACTGTTGGTTCCTCAATTTATTATTTTCCTTCACATACTCTATTTTTCATATTCTAAATGTACTCCAAAATTTAGCCTTAATTTCATCCATGTTTTAAAAAAGTAACAGGAACATTAATGAAGATTTCTCCCCACCCTGCAGTACTGATTGACTGTATCTCTGACATCTTTTTTTTTCTTCCCCCAAGCCTGTTCTATTAAAAAGTAAGTATGAAAAGCATATAAAAATGCCAAGCCCTATTTTATTAATTAAGGCTTTTCTGAGCTAATGGCTTTTGGCAACAATCTTTCTGAAATGTGGAATATTTCTGCCCTGCAGCTTCAAAACTAGTTTATTAAAAATAGATTTTAAATGCTATGGACAGGAGGAAACTCTTTCGACATGCTGTACGTAAGACTACCCTGTTCAGAGCTCCAAGTAAAATAGGAAGATAGTCTATGCAAACGATAATAGATAATCCACATTTAGTGATACAAATAATGGCTGAGGTTATTGTGCAGTCAAGTATGGCTACCTTCCTTGTTAAGCCCAATGGGCTGGAACCAGGAAACCGTGAATGAAAACTAAATGTCAGCTAATACTCTTCAGTAAAAGGTTTAAGGCTATGCTACAAATAGCTTGTCAGCTTCCGCTTTCATAAGTCAAAGAGCAACTTTAGATCTGGCTTCACTTTTCTCGTGTGGTGTCTCAGCCCAAGATGCTAGGACACCACATCTCTTGAAACAGGAGATGGTTTCCACATGTAAAAGGGCACCTTTGATATTGTTCCTCCATCTTATGCACCTTTACCAGGTCTTGGGAAGATTTAACAAAAGCAGAAACAGATAGGGTGTCACCTTTAAGACAAACAAATTTATTTCAGTGTGCACTCTTATGGATTACAGCCAACAATTCAAACACCAGTTTTCAGGTTCTGACATATACCAATTTATGTCTCATTTCTACAACTGCTGATTATTAATTTAAGTAGGTCCCCAAAATTTTATGGAATATCACCCACAGATAAGAAAGAATATCCCCCTTTCTTCTAGTACCTCAAGATTAACAATTAACTATCTTAGTGTATACAAAGATATCAGCATGTTGTAGCACTTGAAGGTGCTTCTCCCATGTGACTCTGCTTGTCCTGAGCTGTTGCCATTGCCTCCTGAATCATGGCTGGTGACAAACATCAGGGGATTCTTTGAGAGAGCTTCATACTGTATGTGGAATTCATTAACTTGAGTTGTTAGATCATCTCCTTAGTAGCTGCGTTTTGCCGCATTCTTCTTAAGCACATTTCTGAGTCTGTTGTTGCTCCCATTCCCATACTATTTTTTATTTTGGCTCCTTGAGCTTTTTACTCTTGATGCTCTTGATACTATTGCTAGTATGGGAAAATCTAAATTGTGTGTGTGTGTGTGTTCTATACTTTGCTAGCTGCTTGGAGTGGAAAACTAGAATGTCAACTTAGGTATCAATCAATCAATTTAAATTAATATCAATGTAGAGTGGCTTTTTTCAACAGGTAGTAAGACAATGGCCAGAATCCTATTAGTTGCTCACCTTCTAGCATAACTTTCAGTAGCAAGTTGCCACAAATTAAGAAGTTGGCACAGAAATTTCCTACTGCACACCAGTCGTATCTTGGTATGGAAATGCCTATTCTTCCTTCTTAACTTGCAGTAATTTGCTAGAGAATGTTACATTGCTGGCTTTATGCTAGCAAAATTCTACGATAGGATTCCAATTAATATGTCAATTTGCACTGATAGAAAGTGCACAATGCTCAATTTGTTTGTACAAATTGTGGCCCACCAACTCAAACGTAGCTGATCAGCTGTGTAGTATTCACTAGATGGTGCTGTGCACAGATCTTATTCTCTTCTCTGAAAGAGAAGGAAACCCACAACAGATTGGAAACGTGTAACTTAGCTTTCAAGACGCAACTGTTCCTTTTCGTCTGGGGAAAAAGTATCCCAAGGGACCGTCTCATTCTCTGCCTAGTGCACTTCTCCTTCCATTATAACCCTCATTTCTGTAACCATCTGTACGTAGCTCAGTTGCCATGTGTCTCTATGATTATACTTTAATATATCAGAAACATAAAGTTAAGAAATCCTATGGTTGAGATCACTGTGCCTGAAAATATTCTTACTTCACATATGCACCACCATGCAAGAGGCCTGAAGGTTAATCTGGTGATCTGGAAGTGAGCTGATGAGGATGACCTGTTTGACAATGAAGATGACCTGTTTGCATTTGAAGCCAGGTAGGCAGTAGATGTTGAGGTAAATGTCTACATCACTGAAGGTTGTTTTGATTTACCATTGGTTTTAGACTTATCATTGGGATTTCAATGACCACTAACTTACAGAACTTCTACAGACAAACCAATATCTTTGTCTTCAATATGAGACACTTAAGCTCTTTGTCAAGGGTTATATTCTAATATAACAAGTTAGTGACTGAAATAATGAGCAAGTAGTAATTTTTATCAGTGCAGTGTTGTCCTGTGTGCCAGATGGACAAATGCTAATGGTTCCATGCCTAGCAATCATCTTAACAGAGTGAAAGGATGCTCTGATCACTCCAGGAAACATAAGGTGCAGCCTTCCACATTCCTTGGCTTGAGTAGTTGTTGGAGAAGGAAAAAGCACAGTCTCACACCTATACACAGACTCTGTCTACCCTAAATAATTTCACGTCTTTCTTTATCAAAGCAGAGTTGCATACTATAAAATTATGGATGTATAAGAAATATATGTAAAATTGAAAACAAATTAAAATGTTAAGATAATTTGCTCATCAGCAAGTTTACAGTGCAACACTTCTAGAAGTGAAGGATTGGCTGGCTACATGCCGTTGCCCAGGGGACTCTTGCAATGCTTTAAGGTAAGAAATAATTTAAGGTAAGAAATAAGGTAAGCAAGTCCTACAATGTTAAAAAAGAGGAAAATCTGCCAGTCACCTTACTTAATTAAGGGTTTGTGTCAACGATGCAATGTTAGCATTACTTGTTACATTAAAAAAATTAATGCTGTATTGGGTCATTCCATTGCCATTAGGTAATACAGTCACCATATATTACCCACAAAAATAATTAGCGAGGATGACAATAACTTCTTAAAATCTTATCTCCAAGCTATGCCAAAAATGTGATTCCATGCACCAGGGAAGCAGCTCACTGATCTTTACTGCGGTTCTTCTTCTTAGAAGAACTAAAAAATATTCAGGAATTAAGCAAGATCTTTAAAAGAAAATGCCCGGCCATTCCTTTGGTGCAGAGGTGAGTGCGTGTGTCTCCAGAGCTTCAGATAGCCCCCTCAAGGCTAATGTTGAAACTTTTAGTTGTGGACCCCATAGCTCCAACCCATCCAAAAATGATTTTTCTTAGCAAAAGGAAGGTGAGATGACTTCTTGTTCTGCAAGCCTGAAAAAACAGCAGTTCACCTTTTAAATAGATTGCTTCACTTAACACCAAAAAAAGTGCTCAGCAGCGATCGTACCAAGAATATCAATTTTCCAAAATTTATTTACATTTGTGGTGCCAGCTTTCTCTCAGTTAATGGATCCAACCAGATATGGATGCCTTGGCAATTTTGCCAATCTATACGGCCCCGGAGTATTCAAGAGGTCGGACATTAATATCTAGGTACGTTGAAACTGCCATGCCTGCTTTAATGTTTCGTAGACAACAGACCCAACAGAGAGCCTCGTGGCACAGCAGCTAAACTACTGTACTGCAGCCAAGACTCTGCTCATGACCTGAGATCGATCTTGATAGGCTCAGGTATCCAGATCAGGGTTGACTCAGCCTTCCATTCTTCCGAGGTTGGTAAAATGAATACCCACCTCGCTGTGGCGGGGAGCAAAATGGAGCATGCATAATTATATTGTAAACCATCCAGAGAGTGCTTTAAACGTTGAGGTGGTATATATACAGTATACTTTGTTTTGCTTTTCCAGTATTCCTTTCATTTAATACATTTTAAGACCATACTGGGGATGTCACATTGAATTTCACTTTCTACAACTGTCGGATCTTACAAGCAATGTACTAAAAAGTAACAGCATTATTGTTTCTTGTTATTTTTCTGGGTGATATTTTTCAGTAGAGATGTGCAATTAACTGCAGTTTGGTGTGTTTTGCTGGATCAGACCCACAGGTGTTGCGCAAGTGCCTCTGATTCAACTCTCCATCTCCTCCTGCAGGCACCCACTCAGAGGAGGGGGCAGGGCAGGGAAGCCCACGGCGCTGCTTCTGACCGGGCACTCATAGGAGGAGGTGGGGTGCAGAATCCCCGGTGCCTGCACAATACTTGTGGGCCTGATTCCGGCGAACCACACCAAACCATGGTGAGTGCCCATCCTTACTGGCTATCATCACCCAGAAAAATAACAAGAAGCAACAAAGCTGTTCCTTTTCAGTACATTCCTTGTAAGATCTGACAGTTGTGGAAAGTGAAACTCAATGTGGCATTCCCAGTATGGTCTTTAAACTGTTTCAGTTTTTAATTGTAACATAACAATAAGAGAATTCTTCCTTTTTCTCACAGTAACGAGTATCTTTTAGCCACTGTTACAACTACTTGCCTTCCTTATGTTAGGGGATGGTAGAAATTGTTGTGTTCTACTTTTAATGAGAAAAGAAGACTCTCTGTATTACTCTACGGACAACTTTCTTTAGTACAGACAAAGCAGCATGGGAGGCAGCCACCCACACTTCCTGTAATGCCTAGAGCATCTCATTTACAGAGCACTATCTAACTAATCTCCCAAATTAGTTACTGTGGAACTTGTTATATTAATAAAGCTGAAGATTTCTTTGACAGGGAAGTTTAGATGCCTCGTTGAACAACCAGCCCAATACGTTAAGGCCAAATCAATAGCTATTTCCTAGAGCAGAGGTGGGAACTTTGCAACCCAATCTAAAGGCTGCACACAGCCCCCAAGGCTGCTTTTTGTAGCCCACCCTTCCAGAACTGTTTTCGATAAGAATCCCAAGAGGGCATGATTGTCCTCTAAAACACGTTCTGTGTCAGAATTCTAAAAGCACTCTTGGTTTGTGTTTTTAAATACAAGCAGTTATTTTAAATTAGAGGTGACCTTCCATTCACTTTTAGTTTCGTTTGCTGATAGAGAGACCTGGGATCAGAAAAAAAATGCCTCTCAAATCCTGCTGCATCTTAGAGGATCCCATTTCCTCATCTCCCCAGAATCCCCCTGGATGGAATGACTCTAGATTGGAATGTCGGGGTCAGTTACTTTTATCTCCAAGATTTGTTTTAAAATTACGCACTGGTTACGTGCCACAATTCTCGTTTACTTATTTGCTGAAGAAGCAACAACCCTAAATTCTACTATTTACTTTTATATCCTGTGTTCCTTAGAACCATGAGATAGATTTCAGCACAATTCTATCCCACCCACTTGGAGCTTGTGTAGAGAAGCTCATTTTGTCCACACAAAACTCGTGCAAAATATTGGTTGAGACTGACTGGCTCCACGTCACCTAATAAGCTTCACACCTGAACAAGGATTTCATCCTACATCTCTCTGGTCCAAAGGGAGCTGTAATGCCTTACTCTTTTAGAAGAGGTAGCCATATTAGTCTGTGTTAGCATATCAGGCCAAAAAAGAAAGAAAATTAAGATAAAAATAAAAACATTGTGGCACCTTAAAGACTAACTGCTATATTTGAATGTGAGTTTTCATGGACAAGTCTGAGGAAGTGGAGTTGTCTACAAGAGCTCACATTAAAATATAGCAATTGGTCTTTATGGTGCCACACTCTTTTTGTCTCCTTTAATTTTTAATTTGTTTTTGACCATACTCTTTGTGACAGTTTGAAAACTGAACAACTCATTGAATGACATTATTGTTTTAATAATCAGCTGGCTGATGTTGTGCTTTTTCCAAGTTTCTACTTAAGCTTTAAATCTTTTGGCAATCATTTATTCAGTATCATGATTTTAATTTTGATTTAACTAAAGCCTGTTAAGGATAAAATACAAGTAAAGAGATTAACTAAATGATAACATAATCTTCTGGAAAAAGAAAGCAAAGCAAAGGCAAAGCATAGTGTTCTGCTTATATGCCACCCTTTAGTGCTTAAAGCACTGTCTGGGCAGTTTACAATTTAATTATACAGGCCTACACATTGCCCCCTGCCCCCAGCAAGCTGGGTTCTCAGTTTACTGACCTCAGAAGAATGGAAGGCTGAGTGAACCTCAAGCCGGCTAACTGGGATTGAACCCAGGTCATGAGTACAGTTTTGGTTGCAGTACAGCATTTTAACCACTGTGCCACAAGTCTTGCTGAAGAAGCAATGACCCTATTCTACTATTTACTTTCATATTCTGTGTTCCTAAGAACCATGAGATAGGTTTCAGCATTATACAACTTTGAGATTTGTAGGTTCTGAAAGTTCATCTTTATCGGTGGGTGAACAAGATCCCCTGTTTCATTTTGCTTTTGTTTCATTCCTTGTGCTTGCTAGTTTAACTGGAGGATTTTTATTTTTAATAACTGGGAATCAGCATGTGTGCACTTCGCCATAGTTTTTATCTGGCAACCCTCTCTTAAATCTAACATCCTCCATTTTTATCCTCCATATTTGGAAGCTGACAGTTGTCTCTGGATCCTGGAACCACCATGGAGATGTATGAATCAGTACTTTAGTATCAATATGATTGTTGGAGAATAAGGAGCTGATCTTCTCTCTGCTGTGCTTTGGCACCACCACTTCAGATGGTCATGGATGGTATTGCAGTAGTAGTTTTGTGACACAGAAACCAATAGAGTTCAAGTTAAGTTTTCAAAGCATCTCATTTTGGTATATCTTGATGCCTTAATATAAACTGCTTTTAGGGAACGTGTTTCAGGAGACTGGCTTGATGGCTTACCCATTTGCTCAAATAAGTGCCAATCAGACAATGTGGTGCTATACTGAGTCCAGATATCCAAGCCTGGAATTTTTATAATTTTTATAGTTATAAATGTATTAATATATCATTCTTAGGGTTTGGGTTTTTTTTTAATGTGCCATCAAGTCAATAACCCCAACAGGGTTTCTGAAGTACATGAGATGTTCAAGGACCAGTTTTACCAAGTGAATTTCCACGGCCTCATGCTAACTTGTACACATGTCTCCTGAGACCTACTCTGACTCTCTCTCCACAACACTGTACCGGGTCTCAATATTTAGGTTATGCTGGTAAATATCTGTCACAAAATTTACAATAAATGAGGACTGCTCCTTGGAAAGGCCACACAAACCCCAGGACCCATGTGGAAAAAGCATTCATGAGGCATTGTACCAACAGACTCTGCCCCATGATGTATTTAGTCACATGAGAAGAAATTGCACATGGCATGCATATTAAAGAATTTGAAGATTTCATACATTATTGTTCACTTTTCAAATGAGATGGCATAGTGCAGTCAAGCCTTTGCTCACGACCCAAGTTTGATCCCAATGGATTCAGGTAGGCAGCTCAAGGTTGACTCAGACGTCCATCCTTCTGATGTCAGTAAAATGAATAATAATAATAAAAAAGTACCCAGATCAGGGTGGGGGGGAGCATGTAATGTTTATTATGGTCGATGACCAGGAAGATAAAAATATATTATTTTAATAAAAATCACATAATATCAAATAATGCTGAAAGACATTAGACAAGACATGTCACCATCTGGCTCTTTTAAGACACTGAAGTTAAGACAGAAGTTCTAAGTTAACCAGCAGCATTGAAAGATATGAACACTTTTAAAACATCACACCAATCACATAATATAGGATGAAATTAAGAGAAACATATAACCATTAATACACCACCACAACTTTCCTAGAAGGGAAAGTTAAACAAGAAGTCTCTAACAAGGGCAGGGGCACTCAGAGACTTTACATGGTCAAGAAACTGTGGCAAGCTATTATGGCTGCACAGTATTTGGCCACTTTGCTAGTAACATAAGAAACCTTGTCAGAGAGCAGCAAAAAATATATAAAATGTGTCAGATCTCCCAGGAATGTTTTGAAAAATAGGGAAAGAAGATCCTTGTGGAGATCTCAATAAAAAGGACAGTAGATGAGAACATGTCCCACTGTTTCCACATCATCACCATTGCAAGGACATAAATGATCAGAATGGGATATACCCGGAAATCACCCTTCCAAGAGCTTGGAGGACAAAACATGAAATCTGGCTAAGGTTAAAGCTTAGGGTATTATAAGGGTATTTTGGGAAAGACTAATTTGCAGTTTCATTTCCCCTCTGCCAAAACAGTTGCCCAAAATTTGGGGCAGTGGGAGTTTGAGGCAAAAGGAATGGCGGCTTGACCACTAGGGCACCGGGGGAGATGCCCCACCTCATCCGCCTGCTCCTGCTTATCTCCATATCACAGATGGAGATGAAGGGCTCCGCCCTCCTTGCTGTTCTGTTCTTGCTGTGTGTCTAGGTCAAGTGCCTGTCTGCCTCTGGGTGTGAATGTGTATGTATGAACATTCACTTTTGCCCTGACCCTTGTCTATCACCCCAGCTCCATTCATCTCCATTCTGCCTTCCACCCCACCAACCCCAATGAGTACCATCCAGCACTGAGCAGAAGAGACTTTTCATCCTGACACAGCAAAAAATGCAGTGTCTTCTGCTCCGCCCTTTGGAATGCAGGGATAATACAACTTTAGAGTAAAAAGTTGAAAGTGCTATTTTTCCTATCAGTCACCCATTTACCCTGTTTTGCAAATGATGGAAGACTTCCTTCTGTGACATTTTCCACTAATCGGACAGATACAACTTCCACTCTACTTACATTTTGAAAGGAAAGCTACAAAAACCTTTCCCTTATCTAGTACACATGCCTCTTCAGGAGTATGTTCTCACCCTGAAAACACAATGCAGATAGACAGCGTGCTCGTAAAAAAAGTGTTAAAAGTGACAAATTACAGGCAATCTATAAACTCCGAACACAATGTATTGACTATAAAACCAAGATTGAAGTTTGAGAGATTTATATCTGAAGTGAAACTAAGCTGGCATGTGGAATTTACTTAATAGAAGGTAGGAAAACTGCCTGTTCTAGCTTGTGCTATTACATTTCAAGGCCAGGGCCCAAAAATGACTAAGAGATAAGTGATTTACACATCTGAGGGTGGAGGTATCTGGCCGTGGAACCAGAGGTTGGGAGTTTGATTCCCCACTGTGCCTCCTGACAGAGGTTGGACCCAATGATATATAGGGTCCCTTCCAGCTCTGAAGTTCTAAGATGATGATGAGAATGATGATGTCAATGATGATTAAATGTATCTTACAAGTAGCACATTAACAGAAGAGGGAATTCTCTGAGTGCTGATTGTGACAACATAAGTTTTTCATGCCACCTGTAATTTGCATATGAGTGGGATTTGTTTTGTAATTGCTCGTCTGGAGGTAAACACAAATTTCTATTGCTCAGAAATTCAGGGATCATCTCTTGCTCACTCGCTCACTCTCTCGCTCTCGCTCTCTGCCATCAGAGACCAGGAAAAAGGGAAAGGGGTATTTCCCAGAAAGGGCAAACACTGCTTACCTCTACCCACATTCAGAAGAAGTCTCACTACATGTGCCATTCAGTCTCTGACCTGGCAGGCATTCTTAATAACTCATACACTGGAATCCAGCTGAGCTTTGTTTCCTTGGAAGTGACTTCTTGGCCAGCAGACAAAGCACCTGCATAAATATTATTGGGATGGGAAAACTGAATTTTAGAAGCCTACCTTCATACAAACACACATAATGCACAAAAATGAAACATACATATATGTTGCAAAAAGTGAGGGAAAGTCTTGCAACCTAATATGCAACTGGGATAGACTGACATACAGTTCGTACTCAGTCAGAAGATTGTCACATCTGCAATCTAGCCCATGCGCCTTCCTGGGAGGGAATATTTCTTTTTCCATTCTTCAATATTTTTGGACAACAGTTATAGCTATCATTTTAAATGTGCTTTTATTTTATATTTCATTTGTTTTGTGTTTATAGTACAAGGAAGCATGGTATGCTCAGAAAGAGTAAGGGTAAGAGGAGAGTGAAAAGATGCCTTCAGCAAAAGCAAGCAAACAAATGAACAAAAAAAAACCCCACCACTCACTGATTTCTGGCTTCATGCTTTTACGCTCATGGATTTTTGAGTGTATGTAACTTAATGGAGTTACATAAGTATCATCTGGATTCTGCCCTTCGGGTTCCTCTTTTCTTTTGTTTTTTTTTGGGGGGGGGTTGGAAGCCATCCACTTTTATCCTTTCTTCTCTTCCAGCTCCTCCTGAGTTATGTGGGAAGGACTCCGTCATTTAAGGGAGGGGAAACCCCATAATTTTCAGTCAGGCTCTATTCCATTCTGCCATCAAGTTAGCAATGTGAACTCAAGGCAAACAGATGGCTGCAGATTTCTCAGAAAGATTAAATGCATACTCCAGTGTGAGTTGTAAGTGTAACATGCCAGTTAAAGCCAAGGTTTTTAAAAAAGACTGCTACTGTTTTATTAAAGTATTCTTCGAGTGTGCTTAAAATGCCCACAATTTAAATGTTTGCCTACATTCACCCCCAGACTTTGTGTTCCATGAAAAGAAGGGTTCCCTTCTATCAACCAAAATGTGTTTGATCCAGCAAAGGGATCCAAAGAGCAGAAGAGAGAGGAATATTTTCTGATTCCCTTTTCCCCTGCATTCATTCATACCCTCTGAAAATCTCCATGAAGTCATCCATCTACCTATCTGAAGAAGAGAGGTCACCTGCCAAACTTCCCCATCCACCCTTCCTCCAGTGGCAGCAAAATCTGGAATCAATGTTTTCTTATAAGAAAATATCCATTTCAAAGTTTGTTGCTTTGAACAAACACACATGTGGACCATCAAGTGGATTCTGACTTATGGCAGCCTTTTCCAAGATTTTCCAGGTAGAGAATACACATAAGTGATTTATCATTCCCTTCTTCTGGGGATACCCTGGGACTGTGTAACTTGCCTAAAGCCACAAAGGCTGGCTCATTTCCTTGAAGGCACAGTGCGGAATTGATCCCCCACTCTCTGGCTCCTTATGCCAGACACCTAACTCACTGAACTAGTTAGCTGTATGTGCAGGAAGAAGGAAGATAGGTGAATAGTTGTGAAAGTTTTGTCTACATTCTGGAGCTGATCTACAAGCCAAACCAGTGATGAGCTTAAATAAATAAATAAATAAATACACACACACACACACACACACACACACACACACACACACACACACACACACATCTCCCTCTTTTGCTACTCTGAGTCACATACATATGTTCATAATTCTGTGACTCCCCATCCAAAGTATAGATGGTTGGGATCTTTTTTACAAAAATGTTTCATTAAATGCTGAATTGGACTCTAAGTACTGTCACCCAGATACATACAATGTTCCCAAAGACAATGCTCATTTGCATATGTTTTGCTCTAAGCAGCGTATGCGTTACTTTTAAAAATGTATAATGCCACTTTCCTGATAGAACAGTTTGTTCTTAATGTTCATAATCAACAATATGCAAGCCCTCATCTGCATGGAGAATGTTTCTGGCAGTTTTCCGCAGGCACAGGAGATTTACAAGGTGCTTTAAACGTGTGTCAGATGCTTCCGTGAGTCATCAGTCAATCTGGAAAAATGTTGGGAGCTCAACAAGATCTTCTCTCTTCCTGTTGGAAGCACCTTTTCTTATATAGGCCCTTCTGTGTTAACCTTGGATCAAAGATCATCACTAAGTGGAATAGTCAGTAGCTGAGCAGGTAGCTTTATAGTTAAGGGCAATTTCCTCTTCACTGCCTGGCTGTATCCATTTTAGGAATCCTCAGGACTAGGCAGAACACAGCAAACAATGGACTGAAACAGAAGCACTGCCAGTTCATAAATCATTACCACTGTGTGCAGCCTGTTGCTGGCGAGTTTCTAGTGGCAAAGTGAAAAGGGAAAGACCATATAATTGGACCTTCCCCCAATCTCTCTAATAAACAAGGACAAAACATATGTTATTCGATCAAACAGTCTTACTCTGGCACCATTAGGATGGGGGAATATTTTTCTTCCACTTCCAGAATGGTTCAGAGTCAAACCATATGCACTTACTCCTCAGCAGCTATATTTTTGACCAGTTCCCTAGATCTATGGGGAAACCACCAGTGTTCATCAATGGAGCTCTTTCTTGCACAGCCAGGAGCAGGCATGCCCTCACCTCTCCATCTCATGGATGATCTGCTAGCATGTTGATGCTCCAGCCAGTAACTAGCAGATCATCCATAAGATGGATGAACTGCTAGTGAATTACATGCCATACCCACTCGCTTATCCTCCATGCTACAGAGACGGAAGCTTTCTGGATGGGCATTCTGCTTCATTGCTCATAATCAGCTGTATCCATGGTGGACAGAGAATATTATTGATGGATCTTTTCTGATCTTTTGATTATTTTAATTCATGGATAGGCTGATATGGGAGGAAGCACCCCTTGATAAATTTAGGCCTTTAACAGTGAGCACCATTTTTATTCTGCTATATACATTTGAATATATCCAAAAGGAGGCAGCTTAAATGATACTCTCCTCTTCCTGCCTCAGACAATTATGTAGAAGTAAAATACTTCTTATTGAAAAATGCAACCAAAGTCTACATTTAACTATTTAAAAAATTAATTGCCTACTTCACTCCTTGAATTGGTTTTAAGAGTGGAAGGAAATGTGATTAGAGTAATTGATTAAGCCACACAAATCTTGGAAATAGCAGTACAATCATATACATGTTGATTGAGAAGTAAGCTTAATTGTGTTTAGCGTAATTTACTCCCGGGTAAGTATAGGATTGTAGCCTATGGTTAGGTAAGATGCTAAGTTTAAAAATAACCATAGTAAAAGGCAACCATATGGAAAGATATGACAGTACAGACAATTAAGTGAAGCTGGACTACAAAATCCGGAAAGCTAAGGAATTAAATAACAGTAGCAGCAGCAGCAGCAACAACAACAACAACAATCTTAGAACTGCAGAGCTGGAAGAGAACCTATGGCTCATTGAGTCCAGTCCCTGTCAAGGAGGAACTGTGGGGAATCAAACTCCCAACTTCTGGCTCCAGCAGTTCAGACTGGACATGAACAATTAATAAAAAGGAAAGGAAACATGAATCACAAAAATAGCTGCTTGGTATTGTTTGCTTTTCGCTTTTCGCTTTCTCTGCAGGTTGATAAAACTGCTGTTACACCTTTGCAATGTCTATATGTAGTATTATGCAAAATATGCCTATAAATTGTCTAGTTCAAAGGCTCCTTCATTGTTAACCTACTAGCTGGCTTTAGCTAAGCCCTCCTTCTGCAACAGGGAGACGAAAAACATCTGACCTACTATCAAGCAACCACAGGAAAGCTCTGGAATAATGGATATTAAGTTCCTTGACTAAAAGACCACATAAAAACCCTAAAATCCTACACTGTCATACATTTTTAATCCTTAAGGTGCTACAGGATATTTTCTTATAACATTTGCTATTAATGATACACTATTATACTGCTTTTTTATTCAGACTGTGATGTTGGAGTGGGGTATGTGTGAACAATTGTCAAGGTTACTATAAGAACATGTTATTTAATGTGATAGGACAAATTAATTATCTTGAATTGAATTGCCTTCGGTTGAATGGTAAAAGAAAGGGAGACAGACAGACAGACAGATGGGAGGCAATTCACTTAAAGGCACCATTTGACGTAGCCTATCAATGCAGTTCCCACAACTCAACTTTGAAAAGCAGGCTCAAAAGCTTTCCTGAATTTCAGTTGAAAATATAGATCAATGCTCTTAGGATAATTTAACTAAGTGATTGTTTCACTTTAGGCTAAACCTCCTTTTGTTAGCAGGAGCGTGGAACTCTGCAGACCTGCCTAATCTTGCAGTGAAGTGGCAAGGAAGCACCAAAGAGACAAGGTCAGGGACACAAACTGAGTGGACCCATCCATGAGCATGCTGAACTCCGAACCCAGAAGTACCTGGTTCCAAATACCTCCCAATGAAACCAGTGAGAGAAAATGCTACCAGAAAAGGGATGGGCAACTTGAGGTGGCATGGCCTTTTCATGTAACAAGCCAACAGCTACTCTAATCTTATATTACAGAGTTTGATGAACCGTGCAGGACTCCATACGTGAAGTAAAATCCTCCCTCCTGACTTGATGTTGGCAACAAAGCGCTCGCTAAGAACATTGGAACACAGCCACCCTTCTGCTAGGAGCACAGCTTTTGCCCAGTTTGTTTATTTTTTTTTTATTTACAAGATTTTTTAGCCGCGCCATTACCAATGGTCTCTGAGCGGCGTACAACAATATTAAAACTTTAAAAACATTAAAAATAGGCAATGTTATAATAATACCTGTCCCTTAATGCACCCCTTTCTTGGATTAAGGTTTTGTGATTATGGTTTATTATCTGGCGTAGTGATGCAACTGAGTGATGGATCTGGAAGTCTTCCATTCAGGTTTCACGTCTGTCCTAAAGGCACTGGTTGGCCTTAAGAACATATTTCTCTCTTGGCCTCAGGTACTCATCTGCAGTATGCTGACCAGCCTTGCTGGTCTGTTTCAACAGTTGCAACCATGATGCCCATGATGTGCTTCGGCCACTCAGATGCGCTATAGCAACCTGTCAGTGAGAAAGTGAAATTATTTTCGAATCATGGTGAAACATATTTGTGAAATTTTTAATCAATTTACAGGTGCCATGCCCCCACTGGAAGAGTCCTTATACAATCAGCAATGCTCAAGTAGACATGGCACCATGGTCATACCTAGGAGATGTGCAAGGCTAGCCTCGAGAATTCCTCAATGGTAAAACAAAACAAAACAAAACTCCAAGGGTTGAGCCTCTGATCTCCTAGCAGTCTTGGAGTGGCTAGAAGTGGCAATTTCCAGAAATAGCAAGGCTTTTCAGCTATCTTAACTGTGAATTCCTGATAAATTTTTAACATTCTTGGCATCTGCCCCTGGCTTGTTCACAAACCCCATCTCTGTCTCTTATATTTGTTTAATGAATTAACTGGTAGGCATTTTACTTGTTGTGCCTTGGCTTGGCTTTCTGGATCCTGTTTTTAGGCAGTTCCTTATCTACCTTGCCTACCTCTTACACTTTGTGACTTGATCATGGCTCTGTTTCCAAACTCAGTTTCTGTCCCTTCTTTGATGATTACTTGTAATTCCCTGTGGGGCCTTTCTTGGGCAGTCTCATATAATGCTTGACACTTGCTGCCTAGAACCAGAGGAATGAGAAGGGAAGTCATCCTAAATGTAAGATCCTCTTTGATAATAAGTGATGCTCCAAAACAGGCACCTTCCCATGAAATTATTATATGATTTTTGTGCTGAATACAGTACAGGACATGCTCAAATAAGCCCAAAATGGTGAGCATAGAAGCACTTTCCCAGATTTTCAAGTTTCTAATTTTGCTTTATGTTTTTTAGTTACAGTATATCCATTTCTCTTTTTTCTCTTCTTTTTTATTATTCACATGTCAAATTCAATATACAAAATCAAAAAGTTTAATAAAAAACATTAATGTAGGTACAACAGAGCAAAAAGTGCTCAGCTTATAGAACACACACTCATTTATTTTAATTACCTCTCCTTAGACCTCTTCATCTCTTACACAAATGTTATACAAACACTGTCTCTGCATCCTATAGGAACTCACATTCTATAAACTGCCACTGAATTTCATTCCTGATAGTTATTACATTTAATTTTGGGACTATTTCAGAGGTCAATCTAGATGATACATTTAGCTGGTATTTAAAAGTGGTGCTCCCTCATATGATGAACAATGTCTGTTTGTCACAGCATGTCCTATATACTTTATATCTTGCACTTACCACTGCTTTCTTTTGTGACTATTCTTTGGACAATGAATACAAGCTTACCTTGCTATTTTGAATGGTAAAAGCACACATATCTAAGGAAATCCCATTCTTGGAGGGAAAAGGTATTAAATGCACGAAATACATATTGCCTTTAATATCTAGTTTGACCCCTGGAACTTCTAAAAGTGCTGTGTACAAAGGTCTAGGAAAATTTAGGATACTGATGCTGTAGAGCTTTCTTTTGCTAACTCACAAAGGCGTGGTGAGTTGATTGTCCCTTTGGCAGACGAATCTCATGGCTTCACACTGGATTCATGACATTCATTGCACTCTCAGCTTCTAGCATCCTAACATGATTTGGTAGTTTGTAACTCATGAAGAGCTGCTGGTTTCTTCTGTTGAGAAATCCTTGCTATTCCTGGCCATAGGCATTCTGGTGTCTAGTGCTGTTGTTGTTTTTTAAGAGACAAAGAAGAGATGTGTTTGGTCTGCATTTTAATACAGAATGTTCTAGTTCACATTTCCAGAACTAACAGACAAACTGGAAGGCACTTATCTTTTGTCTTTTCTGCTGCATAGCAGGAGTTTGGTAGTGGTTTTTTTAATATAATGGGAAATAATAAAGTTGGTGTTATAGAGAGAGCTAAAAAAGGCTGGAGAAACAAGGACCTGCACAGAAGATTCTCCGAATCATTACGGAGTTTGCACACCCACCCACTTGGACCAATTCACAGGTCAACAACTTCACTCAGCCTTTGCCAGAGGAAGCGAGGTGGTTTGTATCTCTGACTCATCCCTTCTCCTCCAGTTTACTCTTAATAGCACAAGACCCAACGTACATGAGCCACAGACCTCGGGTGTTAAACTAATGTGTAAATTGACTCACCTCTGCTGTAAGTGTGATATCTACTGTGACAAAGAATTTCCACAAGAATAACCCTGTTAGTTTGTTCTGGAAAAAGGGGAAGAATAGACAGTGAAGAGTTATTTGGCTCATTAAAGCATTAGTGGATTACTTATCGCATGGGACTTTACAGACAAGTGTCTGCTTTGTCAGAGGACTGTTGTGGCACAATGGCAAACAGCCATGTTGCACATTGCACTGATCTTCTGAGAAGCAGACTGCTTCTGCCTTTTTAAAGTCCTTGAAACCTCCCCACCCACTCACTAGCTGTAAGAAGGCTGGAGAGGCCGTAAGTATTTGGTGATTCCTTTGAGTTCTCTGGCAGGAGCGAGCATTACCTAGCTAAGTCATCAGGAAGGGAAAAACTGTTGGTCAGCGCTTCTCACAGCATTGTGCTGTCTCACACACATGTTGTTCCTTTAATCGGAATACAAGCCATCTCAACATAGTAAGAAACAGTGACTGAGCAAGCCATATGCTCAGTCTGTTATCTAGGCAGTAAATGTTGATAGGCAGCTTCAAGACCTTCCTTGTTCTTCTTTGTTAAGGCTCCATATTTTAAATCTGGACTTGGACTATTCTCTCAGTGCTCTTCAGACAAAGAGCATCCTCTGTCAAGCAGGATACAGGGCCACCTTATTAGGTGAGGAGGTTGGCCACATATCCCCTGAGGCAGATCATTGCCATATCAAAGGATTTTGCTCTAGCAGACACTCTCAAAGGGAAATGGCAGGGTAAGAAATCAATGAATTCATTTGGCACAGAATGCAAAAAGGGACTGCTTAGACTGGAGTAACGTGAAGCCAATTGTTGGCTTACCTCAACAAGGTACAAGCACTTCGCCAAACATACAGTTCAGTGTGGCTTGTTCCTGTTGGTAATATGGGCAATACAGCCTAAGATATGATTAAAAATTGTACAGTTCTTGACAGTAGACAAGAAGCATGAATCCCATATAATTCCAAAAAAAATTCATGAAATGCCGTGGGATGAGAAGCACATTAAATATTATGTAATCACAAAATGTCTTTAACATTAGTCGCTCACATCTTCTGTCACTTTTATGATGCTTATATAGGGTGTGAGAGTCCACTGAGACCACTGGGATCCCAACTTCCTTGTCTGCATTTAGAGCAAAAAGAAACCATGTGCTATGCATCCTCTACTCATTTCAACGCAGATTGTGCAGGAGAAAACCTAACTTGTTTGATTGTTAGATATGTTCACAGCAAATGGAAACAATGAAGAAAAGCACATTTCTGTAACTATTCAACTTTTAAGGTATGATATTATGTAGAAGATGAATTGGTATATCATTTTTCTAGATTTTTGGCTTAAGAAACCTAAAGAGCTAGATGGGGGACACATGGCCTGTAGACTGCATGCACCCCCAAGGTCATTTTTATGTTGTCCTCTGCCTCCAATTTCTGTGGTAAAACAGTCAAAAATGGCACCACCAAACATGGGTGACATCTCTGGCAAAAAAAAAAAAAAGCCCTTTCACACACATACAAAGCAAAATGTCCATGCTATCGGGATTGTCTTCCATGCTGCCTGCCTTTATTGCTGGCTTTCCTTCGCTGCATCTGTCCTGTCTTATTGCCATCTCACAAAGGGGCTCCCCCTGAAGAGCAGCTGCAGTTGCTGCCCAAATGTGGACTGTGGTGGAGGAAAATTGGGTGGTGGCTGTCAAATAGCAATGAGAGTGATGGGAAAACTGATGGTAGTCCAGCCCTTCCTGGGTCTGACTAGGGGATTCAATAAATACCAAGTCTGTCCACCTCCACTACAGATTGTTGGTTAGCGACTAATTTTATGGGGTGGAGGGTGATGAACCAGGCTTTTCTGCATCTCCCAACTTGGTCTTCTGGTGCCACTGCCTCTGGATTAACATCTGAAAGAGTGGCAAGTAGATTAAGAATCTTTCTTCTTGTACTCCTTCTCCTAAAAGGGTTCAGTTTGGCATTGTTGTTATGTGCCATCAAGTTGGAAGTGACTCTAATAAGACTTTCAATGTAAAAATTTTTTTGACATTTTTAAAATTTATTTATAAAGAAAAGACAATCTATCATATGACTTTCAAGGTAAATGAGATATTTCAGGAGTGACCAGTTCTACACCCCCAGTGAACTTCCATGACTAACCAGGGATTTGAACCCAGGTGTCCTGAAGTCCTAGTCCATCGCTCTATCCACTACACCACACTGGAGCACCAGTTGTTGGTCCTCCAATAGATACTAGATGTATGTGTTTCCTCAGGAAAAGCTTGTGGCAAAGCTGTCATTGCTACCGTTCCTTGCCAAGATTATTTATAATACCACATATAATTGTACCCTTCTTTTTAAAACCTCTTTCAGTATTTAACTCTCTGGCCTTCTGAGCCATTGAATTACTTAAGCTGACTGCAACAGTATGTGAGGAATTTATCCTTTCTTTTTCTTTGAAGTATCAAGCGGATTACAGATGTCTGTCTCATTCATCATTAAGGGATGAACAGCAGTACTGGTGGATGAATCTGGACCAAAATCGTCATGCTAACCAGTTTTGTTCAGCACCTGTCAGCAGTATAACTCTGTGGGTTTTACCAGAGAACGTCCTGTTCATGGAGCTCATTCTCCTGCTCTAGGCAAGAAAGGAATTGTTCCTCAGTGGGAATGAAAGAAAAGAAGCATCAGGCACCTGAAGTAGAGCTTTTGGCCCAGTTTTCTCCAAGACAGAAAATCTCTGAGTGTGCTGCGTGCTTTCAAACTCCAGGACTTGGCTCACATGATAGAATGCTATTCAATTTGTTGTTGTTGTTTTTTTAAAGGAGAGGGCATCCATCCCCACAGAAAACTAACATTTCAAGGTCTTTTAATGTGGCCTGCTGAGAGGCTAGCTTTCCTCCTCTAGGGAATTTTGTTGGTGGTGGTCGGCATTCGAGTAGATGGTTGCCCACCTGCAGTCCAAATTGGTACAGTTGCATTTATGACCTGATATGCAACAACCCCTGCATATTTTCTATACAAAGATGTATTCACAAACTCCATCACAAAAAAGGTAAAGCAGCAGTGTGTGTTATTTTTTAATGTAGGCTGCATTTTGTTTAAAACTTCTCAGATGGTTAGGGTGGGATCCTTTAAATGTCCCTTCAGATTTTTATTTAGTAGGAATTCAATGGCAGCTCTTTCTAGAGCGGTTGTTGCAGTGAGAATTATTTCATTTTACTTCCCTTTGTATTTTGAAATAAAGGAGAGTTTGGGGAGAGCCGCTGTCGCTTCTCTGATCTGGCTGGCTGTGATCATCCAGCAATAGTTCAATAATGTGTGTGCTGTGGCTTCATAAAGACTGGGCCCCTTTTTTAGATATGTAAGGAGATCTATGCACAGTTCTTGGACACAACGTCATGCTTTGAATTGCACCTTCAAGTGCCTGTGGTAGTCCGCTGGCTCAGCAGCCTATAGAACGTCATTCTGCATATATAATAAATGAAATAACTTAATAATTGCCCTGTTAGATCTCTCCAAGTTCTATCTAATCGAGCATTCTTTCTCCTTTCAACAGTGGGAGATGGAAACCAATCCAGTCTATATACCATGCTAGAAGGAGGATGCTACAGCCAATCCTGCTACTTGCCCCCTTTGTTCAAGGGTATAATTTCACTTTATATACCCTTGAACAAATTGTTTTGGAGATTCTTTCTTTCTTTGACACTAGAACTACTGTTTTCTGCAAACTAGCTCTTAGAAAATTCAGATCTCTACATGTGGGAAAACACCATGAAAGGGGGAAAGACACTACTGATGTTGAGTTATTGCATTATGTTTATCTAAATGAAGTCAACTTCCAGAACTACTCTTTCAAATACCACAGTTGCCAGTTTCTTTGGCACCCGTTTAACTATATGACCTCTTTTCTAAAAGACAATCAACCTTTGTGTGGTGTTATCAGTTAATTATAATTATCTAAAGATGTACTGTTTTTCCCATGGAAATGTTTCATTAAATTGCAAAGACAGTGTGTAGTATGTTTTTTTTAACTGGGGGGAAGGGGAATCTTTGTCTCTTCTTTGTGGCAAATTTTGACAAGAACTGAGTACTCTCAGGCACAGAGGCATTTGGCCACAGAGTTGCCTGGCAATTTCACATCGATCTATGGAGTCCAGGCTTCATTTGCTGCACAATGTCTGGCCATGTGCAGCTCTTCTGTTTGCCCATTCTTCCCCATTGTTCTCCTTCCCCAATCTGATGAGGACTCTGTGCCTTCTAAATGTCCCCTCAGTTCCTTCTGCATGCAAAACACTTAATATTCCACAAAGAGCGGCCCCTGGCCTCTAATTATTAAAGCCTGATTTTGATCATAATGAAATCTTATAGCAGACAGATAATTTTGACCATTAGTGGCAATCCAGAGTATAAGGAAGGGATCAGCCTGAGGCTCTCAGGCCATTTGGTATCCTACATGGGTCCCCAAAAGACGCTCTATTAAAACACCAAAAAAATACGAAAAAGGGAGGATGATTTCTGCATCTGAAGAGCTCCAGAAACAAGGGTTTCCATTGGACAGGCCAAGGAGTTCCTTAGGGTCCCCCTAAAATACAGGGAAGGAGAGAGAGAGGTGGGAATGAGCAGAGTGCCTTCATCTGCCACTCCAGGAAGTGCTGAATTATGACCTCAGACAACTTCTGTGCTGCTGGCGAATACTCTGATCTCATCTTCTCCACATGGAGAAGGCAAGGAAGGATTGAAGCCACAGCCTTCATGGGTTTTGCTCTCTTTGTGAAAGCAGGAAAGAACTTTCCCACTAGGGGGGAAAAACCCCCATAAAATCAAATCCTGCTTTCCATCTCAGGTGCTAGCTAGAGAGATGCTTCTTCAGCTGGAGTCTTTATCCCAATGCAAGCAGTGAATCTAGCTCCCGGCTGAAGCACCAAGTGCAAGAACAACCCTCCAGGTGATGCCTTGCTAACTGAGGAAACAATAGGAGAGCTGGGTCCTTTGGATGGATGAGCTCTCTTTGGCACACTAGCTGAGGAATGGAGAGTCTCAGAGTATGTAGCCAAGAGAGATTTACAAGGTAAATACAGCCCTGCACTTACAGTGCCCTGGCCTGGGAATATAGCACAGGTGGGAATGTAAATGTTGGCTGTCAGGCACAAAATGAGAATGCACAAGAAAAGCTGCTCCTGCCATCTAGAGATGGCAAGATTATATGGTCGTGGTGATGGTCAATGGGAGACAAAATTTACACATTTTGAGGCTCATTTTCAGGGACCTCTGTCAATGAGCAACATTTAAAACTACAGCACATGTTGACGTGTTGTAAAGAGTATGTGAAATAGAATTGGATTTTTATTTTTATTTTTTGCTTCTTTCTGTCCTTTTATGCTTGTTATATGTACGGGCACTTTACTTCACAAAAAGAAAAGATACCACAGCCCTTTGGGGGCAATGGCACACACACACCCCTCCAAAGCTCATTTTTTCAGTCTTAGATTTGAGGCAAGATCTCTCAGGGGAATTTGAAAATCCTCAGGGGGCTCTCTCACTTTATTGAGATAGCTTGTCTTAACCACAAAAGAGATATCGGCAAGGTATCTTCACATCTGCAATTGCAGGGCTTTGAATGGGAAGGCATGAGTTACATCTCCCAAATCAACCAGGATACTGCTAGGTGCCCGGGGGAAGACATTACTTTTCAAAACTATGCACATTGGCTAAATAACAAGATAAGCTCTTTGAAGTACCCGTGGCATACAAAGGTGGTAAAATGCACTTTCTGGGTGAATGATATAAATAGCTAATGTGCTTCTTGTAACTGGCATAATAACCAGGACAGAAGTTGTCATGTAGTAGAAATCGTGCGCAGCATTAATTCCCAAATGTAGAATTTAAAAAATCTTATAGAGTACTACTAATTTCATATGCTGACCTATTAAATGTAAAATTAAGGCATCCCCCCCAACACACACACACACTTACTTTATTAAATCTTCCTCTGTGTCAGCTGCTTGCAGGAGAGAACTAAAGATAGATCATAGCACTTGAGGGCTCTTATAACTTCTGCTCTGAAGCTGCTGTGACTGCAGTAGCAGAGCAGTTGAATATCCACTGAACTGATTCCCCATATGGCTTATTTCAAGCTGAAGTAGTTAAGTTATACGCCTAAAAAGGCATCCCTCGGGTCATAATGTACCACTGAAGTTCCTCCTAGTGAAACAACCACTCATGACTTTGTGGGGTTCTATTCACAAAGAAAACCGATAAGATAAAATGGGCAGATGAGGAGAACTTGCCTTTTCTTCTTCACTTGGATGAAAATGTGAGTTACAGCATGAAGAAGCAGACATGACTATAGCTGACATTCATAGGAGCATAATCATTAGGGCTATGCATGAATCTCCAGTTCTGCTCGTGTGCCAGTGCAGCACCCTGAATCTATCCTTATGCTTCTCTGTCTCTCTCTAATGTAACCCAGGCCCAGATTTGGCCCGCCATTCAGATGTTAAGATATCCAACATACACCCATTTACTTCAGTGGATACAAAAAAAATGTAACTTTTCGGCAGTTTTACAGAGTGCTGCAAAACTTGGTGACATGGTAGATTTCAAAAGGAGGATTCATGATGTCAAGCTGCACAAACACAGTTGTTCAGGGTCTAAGGCTAGCCAGCTCCAAAATCTGCTGGTTTTTCCCTTGCCCTGTCTCCTTTTCCTTTCCTTTATTTGCAGGCTTAATGCAGGAGGTCAGGTCAAGGAGAGGGGCATGGAAGGAGCCTCTCCAAAGAGTGTGAGGATTGTGAACCCATCTCCTGAGCAACAACAGTGCCTTGTTGTTTTAGAAGCACCACTGGATTCCTTCTGATCGGTGATGGGGATAAGAGTTGTGGGTCTTGCTCTCAGGTTGGACTTCAGTCATACCAGTGACTCGACTTGGACTTGTCTCAGGTTTTCTCCCCCAATGACGTGGACTCCATTCACAACTTGGAACTCCCCCGCCCCTCCCTTTTTTCTGAAGGAAAAATATTGTTTTTAATAGGGACTTGGTACAGTACTAAAGACTCGGACTGGGGCTTATGGCTCAGACTGAAAGACTTGCCAACATCTCTGCTTCTGACACAAATGAAGAAGAAAGAAGTGGTTGAGAAGAAGGAGCAAGAGCTGCTGCTGCCACCATGGTAGGAACAGGAGAAGGTTCTCTTCAGGCACCAGAGCATACAAAGGATCAGACCACAGTGCGGCAACATGTCCTACATAACTTCCCAGGTCTCAGTCTCAGTCTCTCTCTCTCTCTCTCTGTGTTCGTGTTCTTGTTTTTCAGTGCAAAACTGTGATTTCGTACAGCAAAAGTGCTTGCCTCCAGGGGAAGTGCAAGCTGGGGCTGGATTCCACAGGACACACATGTACACAGACAAGATTCCTAAACAGGTAAATATGTAAAACTAGATTGCACATGAGCAGCAGCAGCATATCATGTGTGCAATGCTAAGTTAGCTAACAAAGCAGCTCCACCAAATGCATGGAAATATGCAGGATTCAATGGAATATAACCCCCAAGCAATCGCAGCAAGGGAACCGCTCCACACACTGAGCAACCAGGGAATTCAAAAGAGGTCTTCAGTCTTCATTAGAGGATGAAGCTGTTAGTCTCCTTTTTTTTTCTTTTTTTTTTCTTTTTTGCACCATCTGGAGCCAGCTCAACATATGCCCTGTATAGGGATTTGTCACCTTTTGTTTCCTTTTCGCCACTTCTCAGCATGCCTTTTTTCCCCCTTCCCCCTTTCTTCCTAACTTAATATTTCTCAATCTCCTGAATACTTGATCCCACTCTAGGGGGGAACCAAGTTGAAACTGCTGATTCTGATTGGGGGGGGCCCTCCAAATTAAGACAAATATCCCTGATTCAGCTCAGTATCTACTAGATCTAGTAATCATCCAAAGGTAGTATGCAGCCTTAATAGCATTATTTGTCACATTTGTGTCTGCCTTTCCTGCAAGGAGCTTAGAAGGTCTATATATGTGTGGGTGTTTTCTTCTCAACACCACAGTTATATGAGGAGAGGTTAGCAAGAAGGCAGTTGACTTGCCTGATCACCCTCCCACACCTTAGTGAGAGATTTTTACTTAGCTTTCCCTCAACCAGTAAACCTAAAACCAAAATGTAGACCCGAACAGTTTCTGAGCCACCAAGTTAAATGGGATCCTCTAAGCATTTCTTTTGGCTTGGATGATAACTCTCTCCCTCAGGCTTATGCACTCCTAAGTAGCCAGACAAAACAAATCCTGTCAGTCCCTCAATGGGCATTACTTTGAGTTGTACTGTATAACCATTTTACCATACAGGCATTTATAAGCTTTACATGTGTTTGGGGTTTGTTTTTGTTTTTTTAAGTGTACAACTGAACAGCAGCCAGAGTTGAGACAAAATCATCCTCCCTGTAATTTTCTCGAAATGTATATTGCCTGTAAGATAAAACTAGTTTATTTTCCACGACCAAGATTTTGTGGGCACTCTGAGCAACAGAGACGTTGTTTGTGTGTGGTGATTTTGGGCATCTCAGCGCAACAATATGCCAGCAAATCCCTGTTAGGCATGTTTGCAGGATCCAGGGGGGAAACTGAGGTGGGCCAGACCTGCCTGTCATTTTAGCAACCATTGGGCACAGGTGGGGAAGGCAACATGTAGCTGCTGACTGCTTAACACCACCTTGTGAGACACCTTGGCCTATCCGCTGCAAAACATTTACTGAAACAGAGATTGTCCGACCACTGGGTTCAAACGGAGTTAGGTCTGTTAGGCACCCTAAAAATGGCCCCTTTATATAAGAACATTCTATCCTTGCCTTTGAATCTTCCATCTTATTTCGCTGATCTAATGAGTTCTGATTATAGAAAAGCTTTTACTCGGGCACGTTTTGATATGTTGCCACTAGCCAGTTTATTAGGCCGCTATACACAAATTCCGTATCACGAGAGAGTTTGCTCTTGTGATAAAATATCAGTGGAGAATTTGGCACATGTAGTGCTCTATTGTCCGCTATTAGACACTGTGATGCACTAGTGTCCCTAAGGAGCACTTAGCATTCGGTCAGAGAGTTCGACAGGCCACTTACCTACCACCTTTGCACTAAGGCAAGTCCTAAGACCTCAGCAGTGCGTAGCGTAAGCCCCTTGAACAAGTCTGACCTTAAAAGAACACTTTACTTTTATGCAGTACTTTGCAAGTACAGACACATGGGCTTTGTGATTCCTTAGAACTCACAACAGCTCAGTTAGGTAGGACTCTTAAAAATAGCTAGTTTGTGGCCCTCTCCACCTCCTGGATTTAGCCAGACCCTGCTGTTCAAGAGACCAGTCCTTTTGTAAGAATTTTTATAATTAATTTTTATTAGAAAAATAGAGTTTCATAGAATCAGTTTATATTGCACAAGCTTTAGCATAAAGAACATATTCAAAGATTATTACAGTTAAATAAAATAACTATTTCCCATTAAAATAATAAACACTACTAAGCTAGGCTAAGGTGGGCTGCAGTGGGTTAGCCCCACCTCCTTCTTTCTCTTTACTTACATCCTCTCTCAATCAAGTTCCTTTCTCTCCCATCATTATGGAATTGAATCCCAGAACAAAACTGGATCTCCTCTTCTCTCACATAACCCATCGTCCATTTTCTACACTCTCTAACTCCTCCCTTCTTCTTGACAATTCTGGCTGTTAACCAATTAGCCTCAAGGGGCTATAACACCTTCCTCCTCCCTTAATTCCCGTGAAACTCCAGGTGTTTTATCTCTTCTCCAATTAGCTCTGAATGTTGAGTCTTCCACGGGCCCCTTGATTCGACCTTCAGCTCTATCTCGAACCATGCTGTACTGATCTTCAGAAAAACATTCTCAAAGCACTTAGAAAAACACATTCCAATGTCTCTCAAATCATCTTCACACAGAACCTGTCTGACTCCATCTTACATTTCTCTGACTACATATCCTATCATCATGACAGACACCTATCGCAAAAGACTCCTTAACCCTATTTTACAAAAAACAGTCTAGTAATTCTGAACAAGAAAAACTCAAGATTCTACTTTCCGACAGAGACAAATTTGTCACTTTCCGAATGGCACGCTTTATCTCTACATTGATAAAAATGAAATCTGTATCCCCCGCCTCTACCAATTAAGTCAATACTTAAGTAACTACATATATGGGGTTATTCCCCCCCGCGATAGGTGCTTGCTGCTGGCATTGGTTAATGTTTTCCATCTGTCTTTGTCCTCTCCTTAGATGTCAAAATTTTGTGCTGTAATAGAAATCAACCTGATTCTAAATGGCTTTTAATATTTTATTGTACCATATTTTAATGGAGTATATTATATTGTTTATACCGTTTTATATTGTTTTATTCGATGTATGTTGCAATGGCCTGTGTGCCATGCAATAAACTTATTTTGCTTGCTTGCTTAACAGCACCCACTGTTATAAGCAACTCATCTTTGAACTAGGGTAGAGAGGACACTATTTAGTTATTCATCTCTACTGCTGCCTCCTGGCAGTTGCTGATAAAAACATGTATTCCCTGCACTCTTCAGTGGTGGAAATATATACAGGTGATAGGGAACATAAAGCTCTCCATATGTTGTTCTATAGCACCCATCATCCCCAACATTCTTTGGGCTGACTGGGATGATGGGAATTGCATTCCAACATTGCTTAAAGAATGATACATTCCTCATCCTGATGTATATCCCCTAACACACTGCCTCCTCAGCTGCCACTTCATTTCTATGGCAATCCCTGCATGTATCGTGTGCCACAACTGGATGTGTATTATGTGCTATTTTTAAAAATGTACTGCAGTCAAGTGGCAGCCATGTCGTTGAGCAAGAAAAACCAAACCAAATCCTGGCATTGTTTGCCAGAGTGAATCCAAAAAGAGCCATAGCCATCAGCAATGGCTGAGACCCTCTTGGGCACCGGTGGTGCAGACAGCTCTTCTGATGTTCTAACACAAGGTCTTCCTGCTTGAAGATTTAAACAAACAGGGCTTCTGCTTACGCAAGGATGGCCGGGACACTTCCTTATGTTGAATCTCTGTATAAGATTCTGGCCCAGGTAGTCAGCTCAAGGAAACTCTTGCAGGAAATCTTGTATAATCATGTGCCACATACAGCTTGCTTTGTTTTGACTTACTGGTGTGGGTGGAGGAAATGCTTCTGAAAAGCTGGGAGGGAGATGAATGGGATATAAGGAGTATTTGTGGAGTCTGTGAATTTTAATCTGAGAGGGAAATCCCCAGTTGTTCCTGAGGAACTGCACAGAGAAACAACACCCAATATGTTTGCGAGCAGGACCTACAAGAGGGAGGGTCAGCAGGGCCATTTGGCCCAAGCCTCACCTCACAGTGGGACTTCACCTCAGCCAAGGGTGCGTGACTGTCATGTATCCCTATGAATAATATATATGCAGCATCCCTTCATTCATTTTGAATGAAAGAAGCAGAATGCTGTCTCTTATGAATTCAGAGGGAGCCTTGAGGAAGGTTAGGTGGACTCCTTGAGGTCTAACAATTGTGTGGGTGCTGCTGCATGAACAATTCATTTCCTTGGAGCCATTACTTACAACAAACACGAGGAAAAAATATAGACTATGTACAAGCCAGTTGAAAAAACATGTCATAGAGGAAAAGATAATATTACAGTTCATGATAAATCAGCTCTCTGTGTTAAACTTAGTCCAAGGCACATTTATATATATATATTTTAGCAGCTAGGAAAAGAGTGGTACAAATTCCCTCTGACATCCCACCAACCCGAATACATTGTTCCCCAGCGTGCCGTAACGGAGGGTTGGATTTCACATCCCTTCCAGTTCTCCAATTCTGTCACTCTAGTTTTCAATGGAATAAAGAAAAAAACAGCCAAGATGTCTACATGTGTGGGGGAACATAAGTTAGCCAGGGTCAAAATTCTCAAGCAGCATTCTTGTCTTTTTACACTGAAAGAACTACGAACCACGAGATGAAAAGTAGCTAAGCCCTGACAGAAAAGAAAAGAACCAACAGAGGAAATGGACTTACCGAAACAGCCTGCCTATCCTTATCACTGCAGTCAATATTTAAATCACTTAGGAAGTCCATTCACACTCTGTGGCGGTGATGGTGGTGAAGTATCTCATTAGCGCATGAAAAATTTCACTGCTGACTCCTTGCGAGTGAAGGGAACCACAGCTTTAAATGTGGCCCTAATTTTGTTCCAGGTAAATAACTGCTCACAGTTCAAATATCTCCCGTATAATCTTCCTGCATTCCTACAGTTCTTGTTTTTGTAATTGCTTCACCCTTATTAATTTAATCTGTGCCTTTTAAAGACCACAGTGGGATTAATTTTGGGAAATGAGTATGACCTTTAAAAGTAATTCACCGTAGAAAGGCTAAAACTCATTTTGGAATAATGCGTGCCTCTGCTGCTTAGTATTGTTGCTCATTCTGTGATGGCTCAGAGTTGGTGCAGACATTACTGCAGCCGACTTACTTGACCATATCACTGTCATACATGGGGTCTCCTTGGGCAGACAACCTGGGAAGACAAGTTCATATGTTTCTTCTTGTAGAAGTTTACCTTCTCCTCTTTTTGGATTAGAATAATGGAACCGTGACCACCAAGGATCAAAACTCTCTTCCTCCAACACGATGGTGATGTGTTAGACAGCAAGCACAAGAGCTGCATCATCTGAAACCAGCCGTTGTTCACAATGCAGGAGCTCAGTCCTGTCTATGGGTCAATTTGTTCCACATCAGTTCAATTTGAATAAATCCGTCACATTCACAACAGGGAGCAGGCAGAGGCAAGGTCACCACCAGTTCATTTGTCAAAGATTTGTCATTTGTCAACCATCTGTTGGATGTACTTTGATTTAGATTCTTGCACTGGGCAGGGATTTAGACTCATTCTCCTTGTGGACCCTTCCAACTCCATTTTTCTGCAATTCAATGCATTTTGATAGAGCAGCAAATACTAGTTTAGGGCATTTCAGGATGTAATCCTGTCAGAACTTCAAAACGATTTCAAAAATAAACAGTACATTTCCCATATGATGATGCACTGCAGATTTTTACCATTAGTAAGGTAAAGGTAAAGGTTCCCCTTGACATTTAGTCCAGTCGTGTCCGACTCTAGGGCGCGGTGCTCATCCCCGTCTCCAAGCCGTAGAGCCAGCGTTTGTCCGTAGACAGTTTCCGTGGTCACGTGGCCAGCGCGACTAGACACAGAATGCCGTTACCATTAGTACTATATCAGTTAAGGTCTCTTGATGCATAAATCATTGACTGATGTGGCAAATCAATCCAAAATTAGTTCTTAAGTCAATTTTAAAATCTGATTTTTTTTAAAAAAAAAGCGCCTTACCCATGGAAAACAATTATATGAACCACAAATATTAAAGCATCCCATTATGAATATCAGCCAGGATATAATGGTGAATATCAGCTGGATTCTACTGCTTCAGCTAGAATGTTCAGTGCCCACTTCCTTCCTGCAGCACCCCATGAATCCTAGAAAGAAAGAAAGAAAGAAAGAAAGAAAGAAAGAAAGAAAGAAAGAAAGAAAGAAAGAAAGAAAGAAAGAAAGAACCTGACTGAATGAAAAATTCAAAAGTGCACCAGTGAATATGGAAATACACCATAGATTTTGGCTATTCTCCTTATGAATGGCCAAATTATTGGAGCCTCAGCTTCAGGATCTGTCCTTCCACTGAGCACTCAGGGTTGATTTCCTTTGAAATAGCTTTGACTATGCGGACCTTTGTCGGCAAGGTGATGTCTCTGCTTTTTAAGATGCTGTCTAGGTTTCTCATCGCTTTCCTCCCAAGAAGCAAGCGTCTTTTAATTTCGTGGCTGCTGTCACCATCTGCAGTGATCATGGAGCCCAAGAAAGTAAACTCTGTCACTGCCTCCATATCCTCCCCTTCTATTTGCCAGGAGGTGATGGGACCAGTGGCCATGATCTTAGTTTTTTTGATGTTGAGCTTCAGACCATTTTTGGCGCTCTCCTCTTTCACCCTCATTAAGCGGTTCTTTAATTCCTCCTCACTTTCTGCCATCAGAGTGGTATCATCTGCATATCTGAAGTTGTTGATATTTCTTCTGGCAATCTTAATTCCGGTTTGGGATTCATGTACAGGTTATGCCACTGCTGAGTTTTCCAGACTTGCTGGCATATTGAGTGTAGCACCTTAACAGCGTCATCTTTTAAGATTTTAAATAGTTCAACTGGAATGCCATCACCGCCACTACAATGTATAGCATTCAATATTTTTGCACATATATTTTTTGCATCTGCAGGGGGGTGGGTTGGAACCAATCTCTGTGGATATAACGGTCTTATTAGAGATATACTCTGGAAATTATGTAAATTGGCCTTGAATGATCCAGGAACACGAGCAGAAGAAACAGCTATGCTGAAGTTGAAAGAGCCAAATTCAGAGACGGGCTTCTGGTTTGAGTACCAGATGGCACCTCACTCCAGAGTGGCAGGATGAGGCATATTTTGTTGGGACCCATAGCTGATCTCAGCTGTACTGATGGCATATTGGAATAAACTCCCCCCTGAGATCCATATGGCCCCTTCACTGGGCATTTTCAAAAGCCAATTGAAAACTTGGCTGTTTAAGCAGGCCTTCCCTCCAGCCACTATTTGATTTATTTATTTTTATTTTTTTTTCTTTCCATCTTGAACAATTGATTATTGATGTTGTATATTGTTGCTATATTTAAATTGTTTTATTTTTAAGTGTTGTTAGCCGCCCAGAGTGGTCAATTGACCAGATGGGCGGGATATAAATAAATAAATAAATAAATAAATAAATAAATAAATAAATAAATAAATAAATAAATAAATAAATAAATACAGTGTCATGCCCCATGGATCTGCAATTGAGTTAACTTTTCAGAGAATGGTAGACTTGGAAGGGCCAATGGCAGTCAGGTAGTTCAGTTCCCCATTCAGTGAGGTCCATTATGGTTGGTTCTTCCATGGTTGGTAGGAGCCAGTATGGCCAGAGCCAGGAGCCAAGTGGGTATTCCTACATGCATGCACACATACAAATGTGTGCACACAGACACACACAGAGACACTCTCTCACAAACACAGAAGCTTTTCTACTATTTATTTATTTATTACATTTTTAGCCCGCCCATCTAGTCATATAGACTACTCTGGGCGGGTAACAACATAACATATAACAAAATTACAATTTAAAATGACAGTATGTTACTAAAAAAAAGAAAAGAAAAAAACTATCAAACACCAAATGATGTTGTAACATCATTTAGATCCATGGCTCCCAAATGTTTTTGAATTGCAGTTCCCCTTTATAATAGTCAAATAACCTGTGACACCCACCACGCACCATGTCTATATAAAAAGGCATTCTCAACGGGGTAAAATCATCCCTTCTCGGAAAGTAGAAGATTCTTTCTTCCCCAAAGGGCCTGTTCCTCATATATACACATGCACGCTAGCTTTAATATCCCCCTCTGAAAGGTCAAGGAACAAATTATTTAACAAGGGCTACAACACATATAAAGCGACCCGTGACTTCCCCAGAAAACACGTCACAAGCCCGTTGGAGGTCACAACTCCCAGGTTGGGAAACACTGATTTAGAGCATAGCAAAAGATTCCCTTGATGCTTTCTCTCCCAGTACCAACTCAAGACATTTTTTTCTCTCTGAGGTGGAGCGTTAACCATTTTCCCTCACTGAAACTAACATGGAAAGCATCTTGCTGCATCACTCAGCTAGTGCTCTGTGTTCATTTACCTATTTACTTGTTTATTATACTTCATTTATATCCTTTTCTTCTTCTTTGTCAGAAGCACCACAGTACAATTAATGACTATATCAGATAATTTTAATCCAATAATGGGCAATATCAAGAACATTTGGGGTAGCTAGTACTAAGTATTCCGTGATAAATGTTGAAGGGCATGGAGTACACTGATGTAGGCGAGAAGTTGCTTCTTCTTCTTTGCACTTCATCAGTGCAACACCTCCATTTTCTTAGGTTCACCTTGACTGGGTCAACAGTCAACAGACTGTTAAGGGTTTCCAAGTAACCCTTTTCTCCATATGACCAGCAGAACTGCATGCTGCCTTGGGTCTCTTTCTCTAAGAGGGATCCAAGGCAGCTTACAGAGAATTTCGAAACAGAATAGACTAATGAAACATACAACAGAGTACAATATTAAAAACAATTAAGTATATTAATATTGAAATTAATCATTTTAATTAATCCTTTAAATCATCTGTCACTTCCTCATGATACCACAATACTCACACTTGCGTGTGTGAGTGCTTGAATAAAGGTATTCAGTCTTTGTAAGAATCATCATCAACAACAATATGTTTTACCTCTCCTGCTTACCTCCTTTCCAGCAGACCTGTGGATGTGCCTATGTTAATGTTCAAGGACTGAATATAAGCTTGTTAAATGGTTAACAAATTTGTTAAATACATTCAAACTTATTTTATTATGGCTGAATTTCAATACAGGTTCCTTTTCCTGATTCCAAATGAGAGTGAAATGCATTTATATTGTACTGTACTCAAAGATGTTTTAAGCAATGGCTGGAATCCTAATGATGCTCGCATAAGTTAGCATAAGTTGCCATGGCTCTTTGCAGTTAATTGGCAAGATGCTAGGGTGTGTCTTGATTGTGCAAACAGGCACATGACTAGGCGCACAGCTGAGACCTGCCTTGGCACCTCATCAATTAGCCTCCATTAGCTGTGCCATGTTACACAGACCACCAATAGGACTCTATCCACTCTGTCTTCACGGACTGGTGATGTATCCACTAGGAGAGTGAGAGCATGGAAATATCCAGATACTTGCATTTTCTTCTTACACAAATAAGGTATGGCTAAGTTATATTACAGTTACAACTAAAAGTGGAACAGCTTCCCTTCTTTGGTGGTATAATTGTATCCTTTCAGTACAGTTTGGGCCATAAGCCATCCCCGCTGCTGACTGAACCAGGAATGGACCCATTCATTTCTTAAAACATAAGAAATTAATTTGTTTCTTTCCCAAGTTGATCTAGGGGCTCAGAAAATGATGATTCCCATTCTCACCCCTGTCCACCATCCATCCCTTTCCATGACATGCCATCAGTCATGGGCAGCAGCAGAGAGCCAAGTATAGAAAAGACAAAAGATGTTCTCTTACCTTTCCATTACACAGAGAAACAGCATAGACGGATGCCCTTGGCAGTGACTCCTTGAAGTTATGGTCTTTCCACAGGCCATTGTGATGGCAGTAGCATATAGGAAGGTCTCAAATCTAAAGAGCCACCAATCTTTGTGTCACGATGCACAGCTCTGCAGCACATCAAGGAAACAGGCAAGTGGGGGGGGGAGAGAAGGAAGAAATATCCCCTTTCCCCAAACATCCATGTTTGCTACTTGCTGTTGCTCTTGATGAAGGTAAATAAGGGAAAAGGAAGGTGTTCAGTCAGGTGGCACAGGGCTTTGAAGGATGGAAGGGCTGGCATGATCATTCATTCACTTCCCTCTTCCATTTTATATTTAATTTTACTACTTATTTCAAAACTGAAGAATAGGATTCCTCTGAAGTCTGATTTCACAAACACAGGAAGTGTGCTCACCTTTCAGAAATATTTGTACATCAGAAATACTGAGTGGACATTTCCCAACCACATGTTACCAGAAGTGACACATTAAACCACCGACCCCCAAAGCCTGGCTGTAACCAGCTTTAAACTCATCTTAAGAAGATGCATGGCAAACTTTTGCCATTAATTTTTGGAACATTCATTTATAATTCTTCTGCACCATCCACAAGTTACTGGTGCATGCCTGAGGAAGTGGTTTTTAATTCATGAAAGCTAACTGATTTTTAGTAGTCTAATAAAAGTGTTCGTTTGTTTGTTTGTTTGTTTTAAATATTTTTACCTTGCCTTTCTCCTTGAAAAGGACCCAAGGCAGCTTACAACAATGAAATACAATATTTAAAGTTGAAAATAATGAGTATACAATGGTGGTTAGCATAATTAAAAGACAATATTTAAAAATGGCATTAGCATTTTTCTACATTTGTATTGTGTTATGAGCACACAGCCTTTTGTGGGGTTTTGTTTAATGCTTTCAGCTAGAATTTAGGCCACCTCTAATATCAGTTTGAGGCCTGAGTGTCATGGATGAGTTAGGATTTATACCCAGGTCATATTTATTTATTTATTATTTGAATTTATATCCCGTACCATCTGGCAACCAGGCCACTCTGGGCAACTAAGAACAATATAAGGGGGGGGGGGGAATTAAAAACACGATAAAAATAAATTAATACATAACAAATAGGGAAATTAAAACAGATGGCAGTAAAGGTGGTAAAAAGGGTGATGGAGAGGATAGCAAAAAGAGTGGTAAATAGTCTAACATTAGTCGGTACACTGCAGATATGCTGGTAGACAGCAAGGAGAAGGAAACTAACCCTTTTCGGATCACTTCCCTGATCTTCTCCCTATCTTCTTGAGTGATCACTGTGCTCCCCTCACCGAGGCGGTGGCAAACTACTTAACTGAAATTTTGAAACTTACTGTTGCCTTATAATGTTGAATTCTCCTTACCCCATTCTCTGGATAATATGTATTATTTCTCATGATTTTGTACTTCCTCATTAATGTTGATTTTGTCTATTTCCCCTGAGTTACTGCCTAATGCCAATAAAGGTTTATCGTATCGTATCTTAGGAAACTAGGGACTGTATGTACATTTGACCAAATGGGACAAATGCAGGGCACAGGGAAGAACTTGAGAGCTTGGTTTTCCTTTGAAGCAGCCATACAAGACCCTTAGATCTTGTTTCCTAAGCCAGGCTTAAGAGAACATCATCCACTTCACTACTGGTTGGGAAGTAGAAGTGAGGAAAGATTGAAAGATGGACAAAATTCTCTGTGTGAAATACCCTTTGTGTAAAGGAGGTTGCGGACATGTTTTTCATAAGTGTCCTGGTCATCTGTTGTATGCCTAGGCATTGCAGCATGACCGTGGGGGCATGTTAGAGCATGTGACGGACAACTAACTAAATTGTGCACAACAACAGATGAGCCATTTCTGGTGTCCACTGCACAGCCTAACAGAATTCTGTTCCCTGTGCTGAAGAAAGGGAAGAGTAAGGGCTGACTTCCTACATGTGCCTCCTATTTTTTTTTTTCCTGACAGAGCTGGTACACCTTTAAAAGTCCCATGACCCATAAAAAGGTAACAGCTGCAGCTTTCCTCTGCTCTTCATCTCTGTGTGGGGAAAAGCTGCAGCTGTTACACTCTTGTCAGCCACATCAGCTTTAAGGGCCTGGGGGTGGCGGGTGGACAATGTATTGGAGCCTAAGAACATGAGTTCTGAACTATAAAGTGAGAAAGGATGGGGCTGGGGGCTCCCTTCTGACCTTTGCCATCGTCTCTCCCCTCTTTCTCGCCTTCACTTTCTTGATTAGTGATATCCATGCACCAATTCACAGTGCCAGTCACAATGGTCGTAAAAGTGAATTTTGGATACTCAAATGGTTTTAAATGGTGTGTATGTGTAAAGCAAGCTATCGTTGTGTTGCGGGGGTGTCTGTGGTAATGCTAAACTGTGTTTTTGCATTAACTGGGTGTATAGTTTTAGGCAAAGTTCTTGCTTGAGTGTTTCATACAACATTCGCTCCTTGAAGTTAAAAGCACAAGAGCAGGAGGGCAATAAAAGATGGCAACCCTAAAGGGGAGGTAGCAGTGAAAGGTTAAGAACTTCAGGCTATAGAGTATAAGGTTGGTGGGTCTAAGCCTGAGGAGAGACCCATTCAATTATGAAACTAAAGAAAATGGCTGCTCCTGGTGAAATCTTTACTTCTTTGCAGGTTGCTAGTACAGGTGGCCTCTAAAGATCTGAATTTGGGAGCTCTTAAGAGGCAGAGGCAGTCATGAGGCAGTGAAGAGGGTTGAATATTTTTAAAAATTAATTTCAGCCAAGCAGCCACATGCGCTTTGGAAATAAGATAGTACAGTAAATCCTGGGTGAGGCAAGATTTAAGGTTATTCCTCCAAATTTCCGCTGTGGGACATGACAGGCCAGGAGGAAGGGTGTCTCCCTCCCTGCTTCGCTGGCAGCAGTTGTGCACTCTGAAAAGCTGATATCAGAACTAATGAAAGTTACTTGTTTGGACTACCATCCACAACATGGATGCACCAGCCAGTATGATGGGTCCAAGTATCCACATTCCGGCAACAGTGTCATTGTAGCTGAAAGAACTGGTATGGATGAGGAAAGGCTCTGTCATAGCCCAGACCTCACTTCAACTCTGTTATTTCTAGGCTGTAACAGTGGCTTTAGGCCTCTAGTTACAAATTAATTTGCAAATGTTTTCATTCATTTTTAAAAAGCAAACAATATTCATGATTCAGTGCTAGTCACATATGACTGCACCCTCCAACTTTCCATGGATGGAAATGGGGATGTCTGAGTAGCTAAAAAAATCTGGTTCCCACAGGATTGCTAGATCTTCTCCAGGTGTAGTAATTTATAAATAGAAAAAAAGGGGGAAATGAGGATGGCCATCCACCCTATGAAACAAGACATCTAGCACTGAACTATAGATCTGAATATAGGGGACACCTGCACTTGCTGTTAGCTGAGCATGGGGAAAACCTCAAACTTCCTGCCTGTATCAGGGGAATCTTTAGTATTTTTCTTATTCATTTCATTGTAAATGAACTAGTCTAAAACAAGCAAACAAACATGGATGTTATTGACTGACATCTCTTCTGATTAAAATTAATAAACAGAGGTTTCGTTTGACCAATCTTCAACTGAATGTTTGGTCCTGAGTTTAAGTAGCAGCGTTTCTACATGGTTACATGTTAATCTCTCTCCTGTCTACAAAAATTAAAAGTTAAAAAATGCTTGCACTCAAATGGGGGCCTTAGTATATCCAGCGGGACTTCAGTGCTCATCAGATTATAGCCATAACAGGCAGTGATTACCTAAATAAACCTTTTGAATGAGCAAGATGAAGAAATGTATGACACATTCTGTGTAAACAGAAGGAATTTCTGCTTTCTCTAGAACACATACCATGATTTATCTGTTCTTTCCATGGGCTTACTGGTGGGAAAACATGCAAAGAACTGTGGTCTTACTGCAATCCAATGTGTGTTTCCCAAGAAGTGAGTTCCATGGAGAACAATAAGGCTTACTTCGGAGTAGACATGCATAGGATCCAACTATAAATGATGCAAGACTAGAATTTCAAAACCTAATTTCTTCAAGTACATTTTGGCCATTAGAACAGGTTTGTTTGTAATAATTTCTCTGATTATACATGGCATGTTGTATTGATATTTTAGAGTATGTACAAGGTTACTGCTTTAAAATGTTAGGTTGTAATTATTATTATTTGGTTAAATCAGAGAAACTCTTATGTAAGATGGGATCCTTTTAATCATTGTTAGATTACATCACATATTTTTCTCCCTCTGCCTCTGTCTTGATTAGGGATCACTGATGTCATATATATGCTCAGTATTAAGAGCTAGACAAAGCACCCAGTTGTAGGAGGGAGGAGATGAAGGGATTAGAGAGACCAATATATCACTGACTAACCTCTTTGCTCTGGACATTTCACAGGAACATAGGCAGTTCCGTGCATCACAAAGTCAGGATCAGTAAGTCTGAAAAAACAGAAATCTCCACGCTACCAAGATTGCAGAAGTTTAAGGTATGCAGTTCTGTTTTTATAAATGCATAGCTATATGGGCTGATCATTCTCTTTATAAAGTATTTTTCTGTAAGTGTTAACAAGTTGCAATGACTAGGGCACTGACAGAGGCCAACCTTGTAGTTGATAGACTCCAGAAATTTAGGGGAAACTACTCGCACTAAGTGCTCAACTGTGCAAGTCAGTATTTAGGCACTCCTAATCAATCCATTATCAAATGTGTCTTCAGCTGAATGGAATTAAAGCATAACATTAGACTTAAAAAATCTGAATATGTATTCCGTGTTTTCTGTAACACTTGAGAATTTTTTTCCATAATACCTTGCAGGTATGGGTTATACATAAAGATATACAACCTTAGGTAAGTTAGTTTAATCATGAAAAATAGGCATATATTTTTGTTTATAGAAGGACATCCTGTAAATCAATTAGTCAAAACAGTTGTATTAATAAACAATTTCAAATTTTCTATATTCAGAATAAGCAGCTGCAGTGGGCTGGGTAGGGTGGCCAACTTTATGAATCAGGTACCAATTAAGGCAACTTAGGTCTATTAATTGTAGTATCTTGATACAACTAGGACTGAGAGACCAAGGTGCATTGAGAATGAATTGTGAGCAGAAATAATATGTGAGAGAGCATTTATGGCTTCCATGGCACAGAAGATAAGGAGAGAGTTTTAACTCTATACTCTTCCTTGTAAGTGAGTGGACTTTTCACGTCTTAAATCTTTTCTGACCCAGAGTCTGATTACTGAATCTTTCTAAAGATCACCCACCCTTTCTAAACTTCCAACAAATCTTAAATTCAGCCAGACAATTATTATATTATAAATATATAATATTTGTCTGGCTGAATGTATCTATATATATATCTTGAGAAACAAACTTTCCATCGTCAGTTGTGCCATGATTATCTGCAATAATTCATTCTACTTCAAGATATTGCAAATATCCATTACTTTCTGCTTCCAGCATGAAAAATGTATGTCCACTGTCGATTAGTGTTCAAAACAGAGAAAATAAAACTGCACTGGATGAAGCACCATTAAATCCATTTGTACATGCAATCTGTGCAAATTCTTCAGTTGTTTTATACTGTTTAGCTCAAAAGCTTATGCTTTTCAATGTACAGGTTATGCCATTGTGAATCAAGCCACATCTGTGACATCCAAAAAACCAAGGAAATTATAGTGGACTATAGGAAAAAAAGGGCAGACATTCGGCCACTGTATATAGATGGAGTCCGTGTGGAACAGGTGGTTGAATGTAAGTTTCTTGGGACCATCTTAACAAATGACCTGACTTGGAGTGCAAATACTGCTGCGTTAATCAAGAAGGCGCAACAACGGTTGTATTTTCTAAGGACTCTTAGAAAACAACAATTGACTGAGAGTTTGTTAACCACCTTCTATCGGAGTTCGATTGAGAGCATATTATCCTACTGTCTCTGTGTATGGTTCGCGAGCTGCACAGTGGCAGAAAAAAAGGCAATTCAGAGGGTGATTAAGACGGCCCAGAACATCATTGGCTGTTCACTCCCCTCTTTGGAAGAATTGTATAAGAACAGATGTAAGAGGAAGATATCCAACATACTGAGTGACTCCTCTCATCCGGGATATCAACTCTTTAAACTATTACCATCGAGAAGGAGATTCAGGGTATTGAAAGCAAGGACAAGCAGATTCAAGAACAGCTTTTACCCAAGTGCAGTACTGAGTTTAAATGCAGGGTCATAAGTGTCTGGTGGAAATTTAAATTGCGGAGAGTAACGGGGTATTTATATCTGTATGGAGAGTGTGGTGTATATTTTAATTTTTTTTTTTTTTTTTTTTTTTTTTTTTTTTTTTTTGTAGTGGTGTTGTCCAGTTTTTACCTTGGGAAGAGCACCTCATTTCGTTGCACCCACTTGTGAGTGTAATGACAAATAAATTTCTTCCTTCTTCCTTCTTCTTCCTTGAGATGTTTAGATCTGTACTGCAAAAGTCTATAATTTTCTGCTTTCCAAATAAATCTCTTTATTAGACAAAAAGGCCACTCAAAAAGGTTTCACAAACTGCTTGATACAGAAAACTAGCATGTCAGGTAGAAGGCCAAGCCGGAAATCTGGTATCACATTTTCTTTATGGTCATTATTTTATTCTGGGTTTTTGTATGGTAAGCCCAAACCTGCAGTTTGAAGCCTAGCACACAAAGTTTGGAAGTATTAATTGATTGGCCATGCTGGCTGGTTTTTTGACACATTTAGTCTCCCACCCCACCAAAAAAATAACATTTCCAGGCTCTGAGTTGACGATCTCAGTGAGAGAAATTCCTCAATGGGACTATATCTTAAGCTGTAATGTTATGCTGCGTGTCATCTATACTGTTGGCGAAGACATGCTGACCAAAATACAGAATGTATTTCTGTTTATCTAGACCACAGTTTCCCAACTGGTGGGTCACTGCCCCCAAGAAGGTCGCAAGGTGTTTTTTGGGGGGATTGCCTTGGTTATTTTAGACTGTGGTCATGGTGGAGAGTAGCCACTGGTGGTGGCAAAGGCTTTCTTTGAGGTCCAGTTCCCTCCTCCATGGGAGCAACAGCAGCAGCAAAGCAGCAAGGGGAAACAGTGGCCGCTGCTGCCCACCAGAGGAGGAGGAGGAGGTGGCAAGAGCTGGGCAAAGCCTCCCAAGAGATGACTGGGCAGGATTCTGACATGGCTTGTTGTGTGTGGCAAAGACGGAGCTCCGCCCCCACTACCTATGAGCAGAGGAGCTGCTTGGTGGGGTTCTTTTTATGCAACTATGGTGTGTGGTCACAGGTTACTTGGCCATTATAAAAGGGAGTTGTGACTTGAAAAAGGTTGGGAAACATTGATCTAGACAGTCAGGGGACAGAGGGGAGAAGTCCTGAACCACAGCCAGGAATGTCTCTCTGTAGACAACAGTTCTGCCTGTTTCATTTGGGATCCAAGTCACTATGTATCTATACAAATACAAAGGATATGTGACAACCCAAATTACATCTTACTTAGTAAATGCCATTATGGTATGTGGAACCCATAGCTACTATTAAATACCATACAATAATGTCTCCTGGTATGGACTCAGTACTTGAGGAACTTAGGCCTTTCTGACTAATTCCTGTTGTTACCCAGCAGCAGAAGTATTAACGAATCCATTCAATTAGGATTCACTTGTGAAAGTAGAAAATGAATTATCCATTCTAGAGTACTGAAGGCCACATTGGAAAACTAATAAAATAACAGGAGCAATGGGAGTGGAAGCATGAATCTAATGTTACAAAACCTGAAAAGAAGTAGGCTTCTGTCCTCTTCACAGAAAGAGCTTCAGTGAGCTAACTGAGGGCTTGGTGTGGGGTGGAGTCAGTGTAAGAGATTCCACTTACCCAAGAATAGACCTTAGTGTCGGAGCGCTGTTAATGCTTCTTTCCTTAACCCGGTGCCCTTCTGGTGGCTGGAGGTGACAGGACCTCTCTTGCAATGCCTCTGAGGGCACCTGGGGTTGCTGCAAGAAAAAAGAGGACAGGCCCCTGCACCGTTGTGCAGCTCTGAAATTCCCCCAAATCCTTCTTTCATCCAACTATGAAAGATACAGTTCTATTCCTTTTACACACACACACACACACACACACACACACACACACACACACACACACACACACGGCCACTGAGGAGGCTTTGCTAGTGTATGACTCATAATGCAACCTAGTACGTAACATAAATCACATTGTGTTCAATGGGATGTAACCTCGGGCAACTGTGTATAGGATTAAGATTACAGAGTACAGTTTAGCTTGCAAAGGAGGCTTAATCTCGCTAACTAAGAAGAAGTGTGAATCATAGGAACAGAGGTCCCTGAGTGCCAGAACAAAAGGAAGGCAGGTCCTGTACCTCTTGAACGGGAAAGTAAATCAGTTGCAGCTTTCTTGCTCCTGCGCAATGATCCACTTGCATTCATTCTGCCATACAACAGTTAAAAATACAAGAGGCCTGCATGCCTTTGCAACTGGTCAGCAAGATGGTACTGTATTTAGCTTTTGTTTCTGAGACAGTATCCTTTATTAGCAACAACTAAATGGTCAGCTTCGTTTGCATTCCTAGCGCTACTGTGACCTCCTATCCTCTTCCAGTCCCACACGAGAGACCTGTGGTACCCAGGGTACTTTCACACACACGGGCACTTGATTGGGTTCTAGAGTAGGATGCAAAATAAAATCTGCAGCGGGGTGGAACAATTTTTTTTAAGCAGTGTGTATTTACCCTTATTAAATTAAATAATGCAAATAGCAATCTCTAATAGGCTATTAAACTTGGCTTGCCTTGTCAAGATGTAAAATGCTAATCATGGGATTTTGTCAAGGGAATTTATTTGGTCAATCTGAACACACACACAGCTTTTGAGCTGTCATTCTGCTCTGTCCGTGCTTGTGCAGAAGAAAGCAGCTAAGGTGCATAACAGTGGGAGTCTTCTGAACTGGGAGCAGATGATGGAAAATCCAAACTGAATTCTCAAGGAACTAGTTTCCTGCTCCTAGTATAGGAAATATGTACAGATTTTTCTGGCATTTCACTTGGATTGGAGGGATAAAATAGCCTTGGTTGAAAATGAATGTGTTTTCTTTTTTTTTCCCTTGGAACTCCCTAAACCAGCCACATTAACTGTGTAAAGCTTTCAGCTGTGGTACTATGATGGCAACCAGCCATGTGACATACTGTGCACATGGATTAGCAAATCCCTTCATCCAAGCAGTGAGAGCACTAGAGTTTCATAATACCAATGTCTAGGGCAGTTGAGGATGTCAGACAATCCTTTTAAAGCCTTCTGTTAAGGTATGTTAAGAAGCATAGATCATATCACTTATTAAACTACAGGCTATTTTGAAAAGGAGACGGTATGCTTGCCCATTACTAGAAGGGAGATGCATCTTGGAATAGGGAGGGCCATTCCAAACACTTTGCAAAAATTTAAAAGCTGCAATCCATAGCCACTTATATGTATTTAGCCTAAATAACAGATGGCAGGGAGAAGCAGCAGGAACAGCTTGTGTGTGCATTTTCCTTCTTTCTCATGCCCTGATTTTGAACTTTTCAAAGGCATCCGGCTGATCACTATTGGAAGCTGGATTCCATGTGAAATATTGGTTCAGCTGAAAGGGGTAGGACTAAGAAAGAGCCAGGGATATTGGCAAGTCTTTGGGTCCGAGTCCCAATTCCAAATCTAGTCTTTGGTACCAAGCCCCAAGCCCCCAGTCCAAGTCCTCATTGAAAACAAGCTTTTCCCCCCAGACTGGTGGGTTGCCAGTCATTGAGTCAAGTCCGAGTCATTGAGGGGGGAAAAACCCAGTCAAGTTAACAGTGTGACTTAAATCCGACTTGACAGTGAGTCCTGTGACTCGTGTCCGCATCCCTGGAAAGAGTGGGGCTGTGAGTAAGAGATTTGAATCAGAAAGTGTGGGATTCCTGAAGAGGCCCACCTTGGGTGCCAATTTTGTAACACTTTTAAGTTCTATGGGCTATTTGTTTACTTAGACATCTACTGATGGACCTTGCAAATGCAATTTCACAAAATGAACCTCTCCTAATTCACAGTTATATAACAGACAACATGAGTAATTAGAACAACAAAATGCTACAGTGTGTGCACCCAAGTCCTTGGTAACAGGACCAATACAGAAGTGGCTTGTAGAATTGCAAAGTTCACGTATCTTTTTGAATTTCAAATGCATACAAAAATCCAAGATACTTTACTCCGCTGGGTTGAGTATCCATAACATAGATGAATGAACTCCATATGCAGAGTCTTCAAAACCCTAGATCAAGCACTCTAAGAGGCAACAGGAGCTCTGGCCTCTTCAATTCTCCCACTCTTTCTGATTCAAGTCTCTTACTCACAGCCCTCCTCTTTCTTAGTCCCACCCCTTTGGGCTGAACCAATATTTCATAGGAGTTAGATAGGCATCTTGATCTATTCTTCCAGAAATTTCATGTTCATAGGCCTTTACACGATGCACATAACTATAACAAATACATGCAATGATGTAAAGGAAATCTTTTCCTGTTCTAAAACTATTTCTAAGTGCACAGGAGCTATATGAGTTAAGGAATCATGACCCTCCCACAGGGTAGTAGGCCTGTGCTTGTTTACAGGCAAATCCTCAGTCTTAAGCAGCTACTCACTAGCAAGAGCAGCCCACAGAAAAAGGGAATTTATTTATTTATTGTATTTATATCCCGCCCAATTGGTCAGATGACCACTCTGGGCGGCTAACAACATTTAAAAACAAAACAATTTAAATATAAAATCAATATAAAATCAATATATAACATCAAAATCAATTATTCAAGATGGAAAAAAAAGAAAAGAAAAAGAAAAAAAATCAAATAGTGACTGGAGGGAAGGCCTGCTTAAACATCCAAGTTTTTAGTTGGGTCTTAAAAATGCCCAGCGAAGGGGCCATACGAATCTCAGGAGGGAGCTTATTCCAGAGGCGAGGAGCCACCGCCGAGAAGGCCCGGTTTCTTGTTTTTTCCTTCCGGGCCTCTCTCGGCGTTAGGCTCCTCAACCTCACCTCCTGGCTCGCTCGAGTGATACGGGTAGATTTCGGTGGGAATAGGCGTTCCGCCAGATATCGAGGCCCTAAACCGTTTAGGGCTTTATACGTAATCATTAAAACTTTGAAGTCAACGCGGAACCGAACGGGCAGCCAATGTAAAGCGGCCAGAGTGGGAGAGATATGATGGTATTTTCTCACCCCACTAAGAAGTCTGGCTGCCGCATTCTGCACCATTTGGAGCTTCCGCATCAACCTCAAAGGTAGCCCCACGTAGAGCGCATTACAGTGGTCTAATCTCGAGATTACAAGCGTATGTACCAAAGTGGTAAGCGCCCCAACATCAAGATAGGGACGCAGCTGAGCAATCCGCCAAAGATGAAAATAGGTGGAACGGACCACTGACGCCACCTGTGTTTCCATGGTGAGCGCCGGGTCCAGATGTATCCCCAAGCTGCGAACCTCACTCTTCACAGTGAGAGTCACCCCCCCAAATGAGAGGGAGTTTCCCAAACCGCTGATGGTGGGGCCACCCACCCTCAGGACCTCCATCTTGTCCGGGTTCAACCTCAACCCATTTTCCTGCATCCATTGCAGTACAGCCTCCAAGCAGCACTGAAGGGACAGAACGGCATCCTCTGCAGTTGGTGAAAAGGAGATGTAGAGCTGTGTGTCATCAGCGTACTGATGGCACGATGCTCCACACCCCCTGATGACCCCACCCAGCGGCCTCATATAGATATTAAACAGCATTGGGGAGATTATCGAGCCCTGCGGAACCCCACAATTGAGGCTCCACGGGGCCGAAACCCTCTCCCCAAGCTGTACTCTCTGAGGACGGTCCTCCAAGAAGGATCGGAGCCAGGCAAGCGCCAGGCCACCAATTCCCAACTCGGAGAGCCTCCTCAGGAGGATACCGTGGTCGACGGTATCAAAGGCAGCTGAGATATCGAGGAGGACCAACAGAGACATTTTACCCCTGTCGGCCTCCCTCAATAGGTCATCATACAGGGCGACCAATGCCGTTTCTGTACCATGGCGCGGCCTGAAGCCCGACTGGAATGGATCCAGGGCATTTGTTTCATCCAAATGTGCCTGAAGCTGATCGGCCACCACCCTCTCCACCACCTTGCTAATGAAAGAAACATTGGCGACAGGCCTATAATTGCCAATTTCATCCGCCGCCAAACTAGGTTTCTTCCTTATGGGCCTAATGAGCGTCTCCTTGAGGGCAAGGGGTACCCTGTCCTCAAGGAGAGACCCATTAATTATTGCTGTGGCCCATACTGTTGTTATAGGCCTGGCTGCTTTGATTAGCCAGGCCGGGCAGGGGTCAAGGGATGAGGTGGTGGCCCGACAGCGATCAAGCACTTTGTCCACAATATCTGGTGTCACAGGTTGAAAAAGATCAATAATCACCGGGCAAGGCGGAGCGCTGGACATCTCAGCTCGATCCACTGTATCCAAAAAAGGAGAGAGCTCCCGGCGGATGGCCTCCACTTTAGATTTAAAAAATGCTGCAAATTGGTCTGGTGAGATACTAGAGGGAGGCCCATCACTTTGACCAATTCCGGATAGGTCGCGCACTATATGGAAAAGCTCCGCCTGCTGGTTTGAAGCTTCGCTTATCCGGTTAGCGAGATGTATACGGCTAGCAGCCCTTACCTTGGCATGGTAAAGGTTAGTTGCAACCCTGACAGCTATCCAATTATAATCCGTCGGGTTCTTTCTCCACTTGCGCTCTAGCCTTCTCCTAAATTGCTTCATTGCTCGTAGGTCCTGATTGAACCAGGGTGCAGGCCGAGCTCTGCGTTGGAGAGGGCGTTTAGGAGCAATCGTGTCTATAGCCCTGGTGGCGGCGGTATACCAGCCATCCACCAGAGCCTCGACAGGAGCACCAGCCAGATCAGCCGGAATCCCTCTCATGGAATCCTGGAATCCTATGGGATCCAGTAGCCTTCGAGGGCGAACCATAGAAATAGGTCCATGCTCCCTGCAAGGGGGGAGAGCCACTGAGAGGTTACATTTTATTAGGTGGTGATCTGACCATGACAAGGGGACCGACACAAGGTCAGTCACCATCAGACCACGCTCGCTACAATTGGTGGAAAAAACCAGGTCTAGCATATGACCACCCACATGGGTGGGGCCGTTGACATGTTGGGACATGTTCAAGGAAGCCATGGTTTCCAAGAACTCAAGAGCTGGCCCAGAAATCTCTGCCTCCGCGTGTATGTTGAAGTCACCCAAGACCAATAGCCTCGGGGACCCCAACAATGCCGCGGAGACAAAGTCCGCCAGCTCCGGTAAGGAAATGACTGGGTCGCGGGGAGCGCGGTAACCCAGCAAGATCCCAATACCATCCCTGGCCCCTATCGACACATGGATGGCCTCCAGACCCGGCTTTACCACCGTGGAGCGCCTAGTAACCTCCAAGATGTTTTTATATACAATGGCTACTCCCCCCCCCCCGCCCCTCCAGTCTACCCTGGTGTTGGACAGCATAACCGGGTGGACAGACGAGTGCAAGGGGCGGACCCCCCTCTCCGCCTATCCACGTTTCGGTTATGCATGCCAGGTCTGCATCCTCCTCCAGAATAAGATCATGAATAACCTGGAGTTTATTAGATACAGACCTGGCATTCAACAACACCAGTTTCAGAGTGGAGGGTCGGATGATCTGGCTACCTCGGTACTGACGGTTGGTCACAGTCCCAGAACGGTGAACAGCCTTCAAACATCTGTTCATCGTTCTTCTAACACGAGTAGAAGAAACACAGGGACCAGACTCTACTGTCTAGCCGTGTTGGCAGCACTGCTACAAGACTACCATCACTTGCTCCTCTTCCATAATGACTTATACTGTGTTATGTCATCAGTGTGCTTCTATGTCTACACAAGGCCACTGGCATCTTAGGTTTTAAGCAGAGGGGACATTTTTTCTAGATGTAGAGCTTATCTCTTTAAAAAAAAAAGAATAACTGGTCAATATTTTAAAAAACAAAACAAACAGGGAGCAAATAGTTCAGTCTCCCAGAACACTCTGACACTGACTTTAAAGTAGCTTTTATGGAGCAGAGAAATGTCAAAGCAAGATTTAAAAGAGAGACTGCTGAGTTATATAATTCATTAGGAAGCTCCAGTCTGCCATCAGAGGCTTGAACTGGGATAATGGTTTGTCACCTCATCATATGTGTTAATTGGCTTACCCTGTGCCAAGATGTTTGTGAGATTGAGAAAACTTTTATGAATGGCCAGTGTTAGTAATTTTCACTCTTAGTACTTTCTGAGTTTCATTTCCTTCTGATTTCACCCTCTGTAGTCTTACCCCCTCTACTGTATACGCATATTTAAATAAATAACTCTCCATGCATCTGATGAAGTGGGTCATAGTTGACAAAAGCTCACACTGTGTCAGATTTTCTTTATCTTTAAGGTATCATGGGAGTCTTTGTTATATAAGAGAAGGTGGCAGCTATTGCTTTAAAGTATGGGTCACTAAGAGCAAGGCTGCAATACAAACACCTTTCCTTCCCCCTTGCGCAGGGCTTTTGTAACTCTGGCAGATGTATCGAGACCAGCAAAGACTTCAGTGTATGAAGTATCTTCTTTGTGCCGCTCCACCTGCAGGTCAGGAATAATGTCACCTGATGAATTTTTAGTTCACATGCATCTTTTAAAGACATGGGAACTCTGCCACTAAAAAATAGTTCATCTGTTTTGATTTGGGGGCCATGGAGGTTTTTAAGGATTGGAAATGTCTGAATGCTAAAATTTCCTTGCTCACAAAACCTGTTTAAATTAGGCCTATATAACATGTTCGTCAAAAAAACCATTCAAATTAAGTTTTGCTTGACACATACAGTGACCCACCAGAGAAGGGGCTAAATAACCCTCCGTTCTGTTTGCAGGCTAGCTTGGGCTTCAAGCAACTGGGAGGCTACAATGTGTGTGTTGTGGTCTTCATTTGGCTTAATAGGTTGTGTGTTGTGAATAGTGCAAACTTGGTTTAAATTAATGTCATATGTGGCAGACATATCAATCAAGAAAAGCTGCTTTCTTCAGGGTACATAGACAGGGTCTAGAGTGTGAAATTATGATTGTTAAGGAATTTAGGAGGTAGACTACAGAAATCTGAAATGTCCGAGTATGTGAGTGACCTTTTTGTGAACTGATGCTTGCATCTTGAGTGTTGTTGTTTATGCTTTGTACTTTTACAGTTTTGGTAGGATTGTTTAAAAGGGCAAGACATTTTAACACCCATGTTTAGGGCATTTGGATGTCAAAATATATTTTGAAAGCTTTCTGTTAAGGCAGAAAACTTTTACATGGATTTTTAGTTTATATATTTCTGCCATGCCTTTTAGGATACCTTACAAGGCAATAACAGTCATTGCACTCAAGGGCTGCTTGTGGGTTTGTCAAAGGGACCTCATGAAGTTTGCCAGGTGGCAGCAGGCTGTTCTTTGAGATCACAGGGTCAAAACATAAAACCAGGCAGAAAAAGCTTGGGATGTCATGGGGTGGATTCTAGTGATATCGCAGAGGTAAAGCAGACAAGGATTCTGAGCAGAGACTCAACTGATTCTGGGGCAGCTGACTGTGGAAATGAGCACCAGGGAATTGTAGGTAAATGAACCAGAACTTAGGAAACCCAGGTACCTTTGTAATATGGCAACTTAGAGCCAGAGAAAGGTAGCAAAATGCATCCAGCAATTCTCGTGGTTGCCACCATGTCCTGCTGCTAAAGCCCATATCCCATGCAGCTTTTTACCTGCAGCTACACATGACACATGGAAAGTCTTTCCAGGCTCTAACCTGCTGGTATGCTTGTGGAAAAGTGGATGTCAGCCCACAAGATGACCTTTTTTTCCAGGCCTTATGTGGCTGCTGGCAGAGCCTGGATCGTGATCAATGTTGGTACACCACTCTCTGCCTTCCTACTAATGGCACAGTGGGCCTACGTAAATGCATATCTGGAGTCTCTCACTCCATTCCACTCCCTCCTGGTTTTTTAGTATGCCAGTGTTACACAAGCACATTACACACAAAGATGCCTTTATCCTGAGCCAGAGATCTTTGGTGTTAGCTGGAAGAGGGTGGAGATTGATGCCCAGACTTTAAAGCAACCTTACATGCAGATATCAGTTGTCTCCAGCTTTACTGATCTCAGATTTATTTCCCACTATGAGACCCAGGGAAGGGCAAAGACTCCCTGAGACTACAGCTGGTGTCCTGGTACATGGAAAATTCTTGGCCACTTTGGTTAGTAGGATGCTAAATACTCAGGATTTTGGTTGGATCCAGAAGGGCTCTTGAATCAGCTTATAAAAACTGAAAACAATGAAAACATCACAACAAACAATAAAATTGTAATAAAACAAAATTACAAATCTACACAGTTTTCCTTCAGCTGGTTAGTTTACAAGTACTTTGTCTTAATAAAACTCTTTCTGAACCAGGAAGTGCAAGCTACCAAAGAAAAATCTCCTGGAATAATACCTTAATAGACTAGCAAATCTGCTTTAGGAATATATTTCATAGTACTGTTAAGAATGACAAGTTTTTATAAGGTTGGACTTTGTACATTAGTGATAAGGCTATAAGGCTACATTAGTGATAACGTTATAAGATTTATGGCATATAGAGCACATTTAAAATTTTTGAATACTAAGTGGTAGGACTCTGTTCAACAGGCTGATAATGTTTTCCTATGACCCAGCTGCATGTGGAAGTCTTCACCCAGGGAAATGATCAACATGTCACTCTTTACTGCTAGGAAAGCAAGAGTATTGCTGCTATTGTAACTGGCAAATCAATCTAGATCCACTTTATCACAACTTCTGTGCTGCTTATCATTATTTACATGGGCCGCTGGTAGTTGCTTGTCTCTGCTGATAGAATATTGTGGTAACAGTGAGTTGAAATAGGTATGTGAAGAGTTACTCACATACAGAACACTGTGCAGATTTTCTTTCAAGGGCAAATAGCACATGGCATCTGTATTTCAATTTCACTTAAAAGCAGGTAGGGGGACATGGAGGTAGTAATCTGAATCACATGGAAGCTATGCCTCTTAACCCTTTTTTCCTGCACAATTTCCCCCCAAAGTAGCTATTATGTCCCCACAATAGATTTCCTGTGTTTTGTGTAGTTTGCCCCTCAGCAAACTAGCACAAAGAGCTGCAACTGTGAGCCTATAGTGGAATGGGATCTACTTTCCTCTACTTTTTTGCTGAGTCCCGAGTTCTCCTTTTTAAGAATCTATGTGGCTAGTATCCACAAATAGCAGTGGAAGAACATAGTAGAGTTCATTTCCATGAATTAGCCACATAAACCCAAGATGGTTGCATACCATGAAAGAATTGGCTTCCTCTCACGAAAGCCTGTTGTCTTCATTACTTTGTTGTTATTTATGGGAGTTTACTGAAAAGGATATTCAGAACTCACCTTAAGAAAACAAGGACTGAAAACCAACAATAAGTGAACAGTCCGCATATTTTCTGGAAAGTCTCCTTAAAAATATATCAGCCACTGATCTTATTTTAGATTCAATCCATGGGATTGATCTCAAATGCCATATCATTGGTCAGGTTTCTGTAGCAGACTAGAGAGACTTTTACACGGAGGAAAAAGAACCATTGCCTTTCTCTAGGAGAATTGGTTGACAACCTCACCTCTTGGTCCACCTGCTTAAAGATAATTGAGTAAAATGTGTCATCTTCATCCAACATCAAAGATGAAAAGAGTCTGACTTTGCAAAAAACTGCATTTGATTTTAGAGAGTCTTCTCCAATGCCATGAGCCTTTTAGTTCCTTGGCAACCCCAAATGCTAACTTCGGTTTTCAAATACAATCCAAAACTTTATTGTTTTTCAGAGTCTAAAGCAAGGCAATTTCCAAAGGTCCAGGGTGGTTCCTTCAGTGTGTAAAATTTCAGCTCCTGGAAGAAAACCTTTATTAGCCATTAGATTAGAGGTGGGCCAAGTGTGGCCCAAGAAAGTTGCACTGTATGAATTCACTATACTGAAATTCTGGTGCTACAGTGGTGCCTTGACTTACGAACATCCCTACTTACGACCATTTCGAGTTACGACCAGCTCCGGCCGCAAAATTTTGCTTCTACTTGCGACCGGAGCTTCCACTTACGAACAGAAAAAGGCAGGGGAAAAAGGCGGGAAATTCAAATTGCTAACTGTAGGTGGCGACAAGGCTGCTTCTTTGTAGCTCCTTCGCCGCAGCAGTTAGAGAGTGTGCGTCGTCATCAGAGGCTTGGGACTGCCTCCTTCTGCTTCTGAGAGCGTGTGTGTGTGTGCTTGCAGGGAGGCTTCGGGCTGCCTGGTAAGGTAAGGTGCTGTTTTTTGCTTTTAAAAAACTGTTCTGGGTGTTTTTGCAGTGTGGTTTTGAGCTGGGGGGGGGTTATGTTTCTGTGCTGTGATGGGTCTTGGGGGGGTTTGTTTGTTGGTTGGTTTTTTTCCCCCATTTCTGATGGGTCTTGGGGGTTTTTTGTTGCTTTTTGGAGTGTTTTTTCCCATTTCCGATGGGTCTTGGGGGGTTTGTTTTTTCCCCCCGCCATTTCCAATGGGTCTTGGGGGGTTTGGTTGCTTTTTTGGGGGGGGTTCCCCATTTCCAATGGGTCTTGGGGGTTTGTTTGTTTGTTGGCTTTCCCCCCCATTTCCGATGGGTCTTGGGGGGTTTGGTTGCTTTTTGGGGGGTTCCCCCCATTTCTGATGGGTCCTGAATGCTTCCCTTGCTTTTTCCTTTGTTTTCTTTGCATTTCTGACATGCCCCCTTTGTTTTATGTGCATTTCCGATCTGCTCCATTTGTTTTCTGTGCATTTCCAATGGGTCTTGCACACTTGATTGCTTTTCTCCCCCCCCCCCCCTTCGGCCGGAAGGGATTAATCGCATTTCCAATGAGTCTTGCAGTGATTTTTTTTTTTTGGTGATTTTTTTCTTCGGCCGGAACGGATTAATTGCATTTCAATGCATTCCTATGGGAAATGGTGCTTCGACTTACGACCATTTCCTGTTACGTCCATCTTCTGGACCGGATTATGGTCGTAAGTGGAGGCACCACTGTATTATCATTCATGAACAATGGTGATACCTGTTTTATCTTAAACAAAATAAAAATGCTTAATCACTGAGGCCGTAGGTAAATGTCCTTGTACAGTGAACTCCTCACGAGTCTTTAGCCACCACTGCACCTGTGTATGCTGCTTTTATATTGTAACTGGGCATTCATGTGCCTGTCTACCCAGAAGTAAAGCCTATTACATTCAATTAGTCTTAGGCTTCAATCAGACAGGGCTTTTATCTCATGTTTTGACAAGGCCAGTTTCAATCTATTGTCTGGCAATTACAGGCTGTACTGGTAACTGCAAATGTTTTTGATGGCTGCCCACAACTTTTTGGATGATTGGCAGGGACTACTTATTTTTTAAGCATGGGCAGAATGACTCTACTTTAGTTTGGTTTCTGGCATGTGTGGCGGCTGGTATTGAACCAAAGCGGCACTACTAGGGGTTTTCCCTAACAATGTTAGAGTTGTGTCATTTGGCTGGCAAGCCAATAAAGTCATATTTATCAATAAATGGGGGGGGGGAATCAACTTTGTCCTCCCCGCACAGCAAAGAAGATAGAAAAAGTGGGGAGGGGAGGTGTCTTTTTTTTCCTTTTTAATATTTATATTTCTTTATAATCCAGTGCTATGTCACTTGGGTAGCAAACCAATATAGCAGTATACTACTTCCCAATAAAATGAGGGGGGAGGGAATCCAGCTTTCCCTTACTTCCTATGGAGGGGGAGAGGACATGGCAAGAGATTTTTCTTTCTTTCATTTTTTTTCCTGTACAATCCAGAGCTGTGTCACTTTAGTGACAAACAAATGAAGTGATAGGTCAATTATCAATTTAAAAAAAAAACATCCAGCTTTCCCCTGATTCCCATGGTGGGGGACACAGAAGAGGAGGGGCCCATGGAGGCTGACAGGGAAGAATGGGCTAAATAGGGTCACTCTGAGGTGCGGTGTGGTTTCCTGTCCCAAAACCACCTAATTCTTATTTGTAGATGCAAAGGTCATTCAAAATGTCAGAGTCCACTTTCAAGCAATCCTGTTTAGCCTGACCCAGCCCAGGATAACTTCACTGTTTGTCAGAGCCATACTTCCAGCTGAGTAGCTGTTTAGTAACAGCTTTGTGTGGGTTTTTCTTCACTTCCTTCTGAGAAGGGGTTGTTTTGAAGCACAATTAACATATGTGAAGAGAAGAAATGGGCACATGCACAGTTCTGCAATTTCTCAGGTGTGAAATGAATTTTGTTTTCTAATTCTCTTTTTCCCCTCTAACCAAGAGAAGGGGCAAATATTCATTTTATTAGAGGAATGCTAAAGAGATGAACTGGAATTGAGCCCCAGTAGAGAGAGGGAAGAAAATCTGTTTTAAGTCCTAGTAATAAGTATGTGTTTGGTAACTCACCTTTCTCCCAATAAAGGGACCAAAAGTGACTTGCAAAGCATTTCAAAAACAAATATTGAAATAGAAAAATATTTCTTTCTTTCTTTCTTTCTTTTCTTTCTTTCTTTCTTTCTTTCTTTCTTTCTTTCTTTCTTTCTTTCTTTCTTTCTTTCTTTCTTTCTTTCTTTCTAACATTTATATGTTGACTTTTATATGTTGCCTTTCTCCTAAAGCAGTGGGTCTCAACCTTTTTGACACCAGGGACCAGTTTAGTTGAAGATAATTCTCTCAAGGTCTGGGAGGGGTGTGTCTGTGCATGCGTGTGGGGTGCGTGCAGGGGGGTGCATGTGTGAGTGTGGGAGGTGGGTGTGTGGGCAGGCATCTCTGTGGGCGGGGGGCAGGCATCCATGCTTGGGGTGGGGGGCAGGCAGATGAGCGAGCATCTGTCGGGGTGGGTGGGGGCGGCGTGCATGCAGGGGACGGGCATCCATGTGTGCGTGCAGCAGGTGTGTGTGTGTATGCGTGTGTGCGCACGTGTGGGTAGGCAGGAGTGCGCATGCACATGCGCGTTCCTTCGGCCCTTGAATATCTGTCTCAGCGGCCTGGTCCTTCCAAGACCACGGACTGGTACAGGTCAGCGGCCTGGGGGTTGGGGACCCCTGTCCTAAAGGATCCAAGGCAGCCTACATTATTAAAAGAAACAAAGTTTAAAAAGCTAAAATAATAAATTATTACAATGTTAAAAAATAATTAAACAAATATAATATTAAAACATTATAAATAAAGCAACATTAAAAGGACAAGGAAAACAATAGAGTACAATGATCCCTTTAAAACATCCCCTTGGTCAACTCGTGATTTAAAGGAAAGCCTTCCTGAAAAGAATGCCTGTTTGTGGAAGGGCAGCAAAGATGGGGCCAGCCCCGGCTTCCTGTTCCAGAGTCTGGGAGCAGCGACAGAGGAGGTTCTCTCATGATCTTAATACCTGGGTAAGCTCATAAAGGGAGCTATGGTAGTTTAGATAGCTTGGACCCAAGCTGTTGAGGGCTTTATTGGTTAAAACCAGCACTTTGAATTAGGCACAGAAACAAATCAGCAGCCAGTGGAGCCGCTGTAACAGGGGAGTTATAACAAGCCCCCGTTAACAATCTGGCTGTGGCATTTTGAACCCGCTGGAGTTTCCACACTTTCCGAAGGCAGCACAACATAAAGCACATTATCAACAGTAATATGTTGCTGTTTGTTGTTGAATTACAGTATTATAAATCAATTATATATATAATTGAACTGTTTAATACAATCATTTCAAAGCCATTTTAATATACATTTGAAAAGTTAAAATAATACAGTTCCCTTGTTGACGCTCCTTCCTAGCAGTTACTTACTCGACACCTGCCTAAAATGAAAGATCATTGCTTGCTGGTAGAAAGACAGCAGGGACGGGGTTAGCCTGCTCTCCCAGTGTGAGAAGTAACTCCTGAAAAGGCTGTGGCCTCTCCAAGCATGTCAGGATGGGAGTCAACAGAAGTGAGAAAAGAGTCTCTCCCAAATAGCTTAAAAGTCATGGAGGCTCATGTGGGGAGATACAGTTCTTCAGGTAGCTGGACCAAAGTCATGATATGGCTTTGTAGATTAAAACTAGCATTTTAACTTGTGCCCCCAAACAGATCAGATCAAACAGTATCCAAGTAGCTGCTGTCAACAAAGAGTTTATCTTTTTATTCTCTGTGTAACACTCCCAGCCACTGCCAACTTCTGGACATCCAAGCTCAAGGATGAAGCCAGGAGCATGTCCAGCTGTGAACCTGTGTTTTCAGGGGGAATAGGACTCCATCCAGTACAGGATAGTTCCTTTTTCCCTTACATGTCTTTGGAATGATCATGTTTCACCTCTGTCTTGTCTGGATTAAGTTTCAGTTTCATTCTCTCATTAGGTTTTCTACTTTATTACTTTTTTCTCTGAATGTACTATATCAAACATTCATTGTAAATTTTACTTTTAAAAGTTTAACTGTGCAAATACCATCACCTTCTAATACAGGAAGATTTATTCAGTAATGTAAAATATGTAATACACAGTATGAGAAGCAAGCACATTGCCAAAACCTGTCAGAGATTATATCCCAAAGCCATAATTTGAGAAAAGTGTGTGTAGAGTTTACAATCTACTCAGTAGACGATACTCCCACCTAAAAGGCAAGTTGTTCACTCTAAGGAGCAGGCTCTGAGGCTGGGCTTCTGTAGATCCTGGTGGTCAAATACTGGCTGTTGGAATTCACTTGCCTGCAGTTTCCATGGCATCTCCAAGCTCTTGCGGGCAGGTTGCACTGGAAACAGAGTACATGGGAGTGGGGGTGGGGTACAAGAAGTAAGGCACTTGAGCCTCATTGCTAAGAGCACTGCTTTGAGACCATTTTGGCACATTTAGGCCTGCACTATTCATTAATGAGCTAGTTGTACTTTGCAGTCTGCAAATACGCAGAGCACATTACTGCCAGTAGTGACCTTGGTGGGCCCCCAAGTCCTCTCCTTGCATAGATTAACCATCTGCCCACTGTGAGGAGGTAAGGAGAATGTCTCATTTACTCACTCTTTCTTTTTATGTTCCTCTCTTCTGCTTCCCTCCACATATTCAGTTCCCACAATGACATCTGCCATTCGTAGCCTATGGCAGCCTCACAGGACATACACGCATACATATAGGTGGAGGAGTTATGAAATGCTACTTGGAGTTCCCTAGGATTCCTGACAATTTTGCCATCACTTCTTACTACTGCTACCTTTCAATTATGACAGTCCCTTGCTCCCAACAATATACCAATAAAAACCCATGGAATAGTTACAGTTGTAGGGACAGTCTCTGTTTGATCTTAGTTTTACAGATGCTTTCTTGCTTCAAAGATGTCGTCATTTCTGTACAGTCAAATAAGTGCCCTTGCCGAACTTGTGAATTTTCCCTTTGTTTCTATCATCTACCAGCACAAGTGACTGATGAATAAAATGAAATGGGTGCCTCCTGAAATTCTGGAGTGAAGTGCACCCCCCCACACACACACACACCACTTGGTTCATATTATAAATGAAATCTAAGATTTGTGCCTGATTTGAAAACATTCAGATATGGCGAGAATCCTAATACTTATGTGTGGAGGGGTAAGTCGAGCGGTATACTGTATATCTCAGTGGCAAATTGCTACTAGCTGAATAGTCAGTTCTTGTATTCCTCACTACACATTGGCTGTATGACAAGGGATAGAAAATGGACTCCTTAACTAGCAGTAATTCAGCACTGAGATTTAAACTTTTGACTGACACTGGCAGATGTAAGCAATAGGAGTCTGGCTTATAAGTATAAAACAAGCGCTATGACACAATTACTCCTGGGGTTCAGCAATAAAATTCATGGTCAAATAATTTTTATCAGTAAATGGTGGGATCTCATCCTCATTTCCATCATACATTAGGAAAGGCTGTACATCTCTAGAATCACCAAATGCATTCAAGAAACAACAGATTTAACTTCCATTTTCATACTCTTCAGTAATGATCCCCATTTGCCAAGATAGGCTTGAGATTTACCAGTAACTGTTAAAATCCTGGTCAATAATATGCTATTTCACTAGTTATGCTTGCTTACACAGTATTACCTTTTAACTTCCTGCTTGTTTGCATCACTTAATTTGGGCCTTTTGCATTCCCAGCCTTAACACAGCCGAGCTTTGAGAATGTTGAAATATGATCAATAATGCTGGAGAAATTCTCAGTTAATTAATTTTGAAAGAAAGGTCAGTACTTCTAGTCTGATCTTACACATATGTACCGAATCCACGCGACGGAGTGAATTCCCGTCGCTTGTCCCAGCTCCTGCCAACCTAGCAGTTCGAAAGCATGTAAAAATGCGAGTAGATAAATAGGTACCACCACGGTGGGAAGGTAATGGCATTCCGTGTCTAGTCGTGCTGGCCACGTGACCACGGAAACTGTCTACAGACAAACGCTGGCTCTACGGCTTGGAAACGGGGATGAGCACCGCCCCCTAGAGTCGGACACGACTGGACAATTTGTCAAGGGGAACCTTTACCTTACCTTACTTCAGGAATAGACCCCGTGATTTCAAAGTCTACTCTCAAGTAAGCATGCTTTGGACTGTAGTCTTAGAAGTGCTATACTTCAACTGAAGTTCTACAATGGCGGAGATAAAAAGAAAGACACAACATCTCTCTGTCCATGCCTATTCAGAAGTAAGCAACACTGAGTTTAATGAGGCTCACTCCCAATAAAACAAATGTAGGAATGAAGCCTCAGTGCAGTATTGCCCTAAAGCGTTTTTTGATATCATGGAGGAAGGAATACATATGAAAGCGAAAAGTGCCTGAATGAATCTGCATTTCTTATTTTTTCTTCAGAGAACATGAGACTTGCTGCTGTCATCACCTCCACCTCCACACACACACACACAAAATAGGTTTCTTTACAGGTAAAAGGTCGTGTCAGAATCAAATAAAAAGGGACAACACAAAACATTTGATACAAGGATATCATATACCACAGAGGACACGATCCTGGTCCTGCTATTAGACAGGGTGAATCAGCTGTCTAAGACATAGTATTAGTATCTCAGTAATAATAATCATGTGTTGTGAGGTCAATTCTGACTTATAGCAACCCTTTTCAGGGTTTTCCTGGAATAATCGAAGAATAATCAGAAGTGGTTTACCATTCTCTTCTTCTCGGGGGTGCCCTTGGACTCTGTGGCTTACTGAGGGCCACACAGATTGGCTCTACTCACAGGAGACACAGCAGGGAATCAATCTCCCAACCTCTGGCTAAACCCCTGAGCTATCCAGCCAGCCGTCTAACTTAGTATTTCAAAGGAGCACCTAAATATAAGTTCTGGCAAAATGCAAGATTATTTTATTAATTTAATGAATAATGCAGTCAATTAAGAAGGAGATCTAATTTCTTCCTACTTCAGAGTAAATACTTGGGAGATTCTAGTCTAAGTAGCTTAGGTTTATAGGTGTCTAATCCTATTAGTATTTGTTGCTATGTAGGCTCTTAAATAAGGTAATTCACTTTTGGAAATGGGATTTAGACAATTCTGAACATTTCAGTACCTGAAGCATTGGCCACTTAGAGGCATTTTTATCTTCTGCTGTAACACACATGTGCATTTCCCTTCTCCATCACAACTACATGTTGTGCACATGTTCTTTTCCCTCTGTATCCAGTAATACACTGTTAAGATACGCTAAAGCATATTCTGCATATTGATGCAGCATTAAAAACCCAAGCAGAAGTTTGGTTTGGTTTTGAGAGAGACCAACAGGGTCTTATGGCAACAAATGTATCCTGATATTTGTTTGAATCTGTGGAGGGGGAGAAAGGAGGAGATAACATGGAGCATTTGAGATTGGGTAAATGGTGAGGGGGCATTTACACAAAGTATGGAATGATAGCTGTGAAGTGAGAGCTGATCAGAGAAGGAGGGGTAATAAGCCCAAGTGGGTCATTCCTGTATTCCAACAAGCTGGGACCAAGAGGGCTACTTTCAGGCACCTGCGTACTTAGACATGTTTGCTCTTACTGTTTTCTTTCAACTGCAGGCGCCAGGGTGCTTTTGAATGTCCTTCTCACTCATTCATGCCAAAAATGGTTTGTCATGCAACATGAGGAGGAGGGGGCTGTGGGCGTGGAGATGCAGGTCCAGAGTCCCACATAGACACTTACTGTGATGCATGTGTTCTTTTGCGCTCATGAGCCAGGGCCCTGGAAGATGGGCACTTACTTGCTCATGACTTACTATATGAAATTATGTCTGCTCATTTTTTTCCATCACTTCTTGGAGTGAAAGGTTGGTTGGTTGTCAACTGCAGGAAACGAGCCTAAAATATCCTCTGGAGGCTTGGTCCCTGAAGCCCTCCCCCAATCCTGGGGACTCCTTCTCAGGTGCACCTTTCGCTTCTACATTGATGCCATATGGTATGTGACAACAGCAGGCCAGCAACATTGCAGTTTAGACTCTAGAGCATGAGGCTAGCCAAGTGCCCACTGGATCCACCTCAGGAGCAGATGGGCAGGAAGACCACATGGGCCGGGAAGTCGCAGATGGAGGAACTCTGGGAGCCTTAGGCGCAAGTCCCGGAGGAAAGCTTTGTGCACATGTGCCCTGCATGCTTCTGTCACCTGGTTTCTTACCTTGCTCTCCTGGTCACTGCTTGAAGCAGACGAGCAAGTCAGTCCCCGGGCTCCCATTAAGGCGGAGGACCATTAATTATTGTTTTCCACCTGGCACTGCAGTCATCGCACCGACTTGGCCCTCCACCTTGAGCGCTGCTGCGGAGGGCTCATCATGGAACCCTGCACCAATGCTGGGCGGGCGCGCGCGTAAAAGAGACGGCGCGCCTGGAAAGTGGGAGTGTGCAGTGCGGTTCCTTTAAGGGAAGGCAAGCAGGGTGGAGAACGCGGCGGTGCCTCTCTCTCTGTGTGTGTAAGGCGGGGGGGGGGGTGGAGGAGAGGAAATCACCCGTCTTGTGCAAAGAGCATGCGCTCTGTGGGCAAAGAGGGGGAGCTGGCGGGTGCTTTTCCTCGTCTCGATCTGGAGCGGCAGCGGGGGACATCCCAGCTTCCGAGCCATGGACTAGCAGCGGCGCTGGTCTTTCTGAGGAGACCGATCGCCCCCCCCCCCCAGGAAAAGCGGGACAGCGGGAGTTCCGGGCTTCCCTTCCACCGAGCACCACCTTCCGCGCGCCCCCCCCCCCCCCGGGAGCAGCTCTCGCTGGCTAGCAGGAAGCGACCTTTCTCCCCACCATGGGCAACGAGGCGAGCTTGGAGGGAGGCGAAGGCTTGGCCGGGCTGCCCGAAGGTGTGGCCGGGGCCGCAGCCGGCGCCGGCGGCCCGGATGGCGGCTTGCAAGCGGCTCCCCCTTTGCCCGGCGCGATCCCGGCCGGCGTGGAGGCGGATTTGCGCCAGCTGAGCGAGGCGGAGCGGAGGCAGATCGCCGCTGTCATGTCAAGGGCGCAGCAGGGGCTGCCGAAAGGGAACCTGGCCGGGGCCCCCGGCGCGGAGCCGCCTCCCTTGCAAAGGCACGCACCGATGGAGTAACCTACATGCCGGGTCGGGGGGGGGGGAAGGCGGAGAAAGGGGGAGGGGGAGGGAGGGGGGAGGGAGGGGGTGGCTGGCTGGCTGGCGGACTGCACAGCGCGGCAGTCTGTTGCATGGGCAGGAAGAGGGAGGGATGGATGGATGGATAGGGTGCGGGGTGGCACGAGGATAGGCTTTCCGGAGGCTGCCTCCTCTCCTCTCCTGCCATATTTTCCCCCATCATCGTGGAAACAACCCTTCTCTTCAATGGACTCTCTCCGCTCCCTTCCCTCCCCCCCTCCCCCCAGTTTAACTCTTCCTTGGCGATGTGGTGTAGAGTCGGTCGCGTTAGTTTCAGTTTCTAATGGAAAGGAAAAGCTGGCATGCAGGTTATTTGTAACCCCACCTTAAAATCTTCGGCAGCCTCCACTGGGTTTTGCTCGAGCTAAAATGGAAGCCTGCAAAGCTTCATCCGTACCCGGTGCTTTTGTGGCTTCTGCTTCTGGAGAGGATGATTCTCGGGGGAAAGCCCCACCGTCCCTCTCCCCGGAAGGCTCTTTCCATTTTAATGCCCGGAGGCTCTTCCACTCCGCAAAAAGTATCCGTCGCCTCCCTTGGATGTCTGCTTCCCGGCTTCCCCTTCTCCAATATCGACTAAAACAAACTAGGGAAATTAAACCTGCTGCCCAAGAATAGCCTGTGCATGATGGGTGTTGAGGTGCCGAGATCCTATCCATAGGATCCCCTGGTTTCTCTGGTCGCCCCCCTCTTTCTTTCTCCATAGTATGCTGCGGAGTAGTTACATCTACCTCGCCTGGTGATGATGAGGAACATAATTCCCAATTCCCTTGTCCAAGGTGCTGAAATGACTAGCTTTCCCGACCGTAAGCTACAGAGGGCTGCCTTGGAGATTTCCTCTGCCTATGTGTTGCGCTGCCTTCCCAGCTATGATATAAACTATTTCCCCACCCCTGGTCAAACCATACAGTGTTTTTTAAAAAAAGAAAAGGAGAGAGAGAGAGAGAGAGAGATCCATATTCTACCATACTCTGAAAAATTCTTGCTCATGATGTTTTTATCTTATTTTAGAAAAATATCAATTAGATTTCTAGCACTCACGTTTTGTACAAGAAAATGGCACAAGAACAGAAGGATTTGATATTTTAAATTAATGTGATATAATTGAATTATATCCAGATTGGTATTTGTCCCTTCCATGACCTGTGTGTTATTTAATATGAGGTTTTCAGAAACTTTACAGGTATGGTGTAGAGCTACAACCCCTGGTACACACGTTCATTTTCTGTGTCCTTCCCTATTCATTTGCTTACATGAGTTTGCAGGATTTCCTAGCATATCTCTGCCTTGAATAGCTGAAACCATCGCCTATATCACTTTGCGTAGTGTTGCAAGTATGTGTTCCTGTTGGAGTATATAATGAATTATATACGCCACCTTAATTTTTGAAGTCCCTTTTACTGAACCGCAGGTCCTTTAAATGCCACTCATAATTTTCAAATATTTTATAGAGTGTACAAACTGGTTCCAAATTAATATATATCTCTTTCACAGAACAATTCAGCATTTCCTTACAGTGCAATCCTAAACCTATGCACTCAGGAATATGTCCCATTGACTTCAATTTGCTCATGAATAGGATTTCAGCCTTAATAATGAAACTGGCTAGATCTGAGGCTGGTTGTGTTTAATTCAGTTAGTTTCCCACTCTGTTGAGTTGTTTGATACTAGGGAAAGCAGATTTGGTTTGAAATTACAAGAACAGATTGAACCTCAGTGAGATATTCCCTACAAGCAGTCACAAAGCTACAGTTGTTGAATCAGGTCTAGTGCCTTTTAGACGGTCCAGAGGTCAATTTTCTGACTCTAGGACCCACCAGGCCCACATCTGCCCTGAAAGTGAGGGGGGGAGTCAAAACATAAGATTGCTGGAAGTCCACTTCTGGGTTCATTTTTGTGAGCTTGCGGGACTTCTTATGGAAAAACCATAAGAAGCAGAAAATGACTCTCCTTTATTTTGTTTTGTTTTGTTTACAGAACTTGTTTGGGCATTTGGAGGATGCAAAGTTTTGACTGGAGGTCCAGATGTGGGCCATACTTTCTCTACCCTTGATTTTGAGTGACGTTGCAGCACAGAACTAATTTTCTAAATACTGGAATGGGCAACATCTGGCTTTCTAGATTTCATGGGAGTCCAACTTCCATCTGTCTGGCTGTCATGACTGATAATTAAGGATGATGGGAGTTGTAGTCCAAAGACAACTGGAGAACCATTGGTTCCCCAACCCATATAATATGCTGCTTCAATGCCCCTCAGAAATCAATTGCTGTTTCCCACAGCTACAGAAAATGAATTAGAATTCTTTTTAAATGTTTGGTGTTTGCTGACATCATTGTTTGTCTGATCCTAGATATTTCAGTGAATTGCCTCTATATATGAGGAAGGAAGTGCTAGATTGGCATGGGGGAGAATTCAAGGCATGAAAAATGTTTGGTACACTAAAATTCTTTTACTCAGATATATTAATTAAAATGATTTATCATACTAAATTATCCCTTGAATCCCTCACCCTCAAATTCTATAAATTGTTCTATGCAATGTGCAAAATCCTGTTGCTTAGCATAGTAAATTGCTCTAATGTAAGCTTATTGAACCAATAGGGATTTAGCAAGTCAACCCCTCTGCAAATTCCATTGATTCAAATGGGCCTACTGTAACTGTGACTTGTTATGCTAAAGAATCAATTAGAGTAGGCCCATTTGAATCAATACAACCTATGGAGGAGTTGACTCACTAAATCCCCATTGGTTCAATGGCCCGACTCCAGTGCAGTTAAGTATGCTAAGCAACAAGAGTCTGGCCAATTTGTCCTCCTAATATAATTGCTTATTGTCAGGGAAGCACACAATTTGAAAAGTGAGATCAAGTTATTTGCTGTTTCACCTTCATCTCTAAATCCACAGGATCTTGAATAGATCTAAATTCTATTGTCATATTGGCATTTATATTTATGGATCAGATCAAAGGCACATATTGTTCATCAATCTATTTCCCATAGTTGCCAATCATCTGGGGAAATAAATGGAAAGTACACAAGCAGGACAAGAGTTCAGTAGCGCTCTCCCACTCAGCAATTGGTACTGAAAGGAATAGTGCCTCTGATACTGCATTTAAAATATAGCTGTCAGACCAGTAGCCATGGATAGCTTTATTCCCCATAAACTTTTATAATCCCCTTTTAAAGCCATCAAAGTTAGTAGTCATCCTAACGTTCTGTCACAGTGAATCCTATAATTATGTGGAGCAGGAATAAGATCTTGTCCTGAACACCTCAACGTTGACCTTCCTTGAATCACCTCAGGTTCTAGTAGTACGAGACACCATGTTGTTCTCCTTGTTCCTTTCCTACTGGATCCAGGACTTCATCATGATGACTATTTTGACTTTGGATACAGCAGCTGTAAATAATAGTGTTGTGTTGCATTGGAGAGAGTACCACACCATAAATAATTTTAGACACACTTGTAATTTTCATCCAGCCCTTTAAGTGTCTTTTTCCCCCCCTAAACTAAAAAGGTATAATTTTCCAGATTACATTTGGATCAACCAGTTTCCAGATCTATGTGTAATAATTGAAGTCATCATAAACCATTTATTGTTCTGATGTCTCTGGCTGGTTGTGACTTCATTAGTCTAGCTAATTATTTTAAAAGGGCACTTAGAGTTGAACTGCCCCCTTACATTTTAGTGGGAAGGTGCTGCATCCAATGACACTAGAAACAGTTCTATGTAACAAGTTTGTTTGTTTATTATTTCACACATGCTCCTACTGACCTTCACAAAAATAATTTCAATGTCATTTACCAAAAAAAAAAGGAGAGAGGTTTTTTTGTTTGTTTTGTTATTTGTAAATCCACCATGGGCTGCAAGCAGCAATTAGGGCTGGGTAAAACATCACCCAGCAGAAATGAAATTAAAACAACAGTGATTAAAATGCCTAGGAAAGAAAAAGGCCATTATTAAAATGCCTAGGAAATAAAAAGGCCTTCATTCTGCCCCTAAAAGATATCAGCAGAGGCACCACGTAGCCCTTACTGAAGTGGCATGACAGAACCAAGAAAAAATCTTTCCCATACACTTCCAACACAGGGAATGGCCTCCAAGCAGATTTTGATGCATCTGTGAATAAGGCTGTTCTCCAGTAAATATGTATCTTTAATTAATCTAATTTAAAAGTGAATGTAACAGCCAAAACTATAATAGTGGCCAAGATCCTGTTGCTTAAGTACACCTGCAAAAAAGAGATGTAACTCACAGTGGTAAATGGCTGCTAATTAATGAGTTCCCATTTATCTTCTTCATTGTACACACCCAGTTGGTTTGATGCATGACTCGGAATCCAAGAAGGAACTTATTAATTAACAGCAATTTGCGGCTGAGAGTTATGCCATATCCATTCTGCCACTAGGGATGAGATTTTCAAATTTTCTGGACTACAAATTCCATAATTCTCCATTCTGGGAGTTCTAACTGACAGACACTTAAATGTGGTTTATGTAGGAAAAAGGCCTCAACTGAAAAGCTTTGAGGCTGAACTAGGCCTAGTTCCATGCAAGCTTCTTTTCCTGCCCCAGGCCTAGCTGGGAGTTCCCTGAACAGGAAGCTGTTCAGGAAACTAGACTGAAGCTAGCTCAGCCTCAGAGCGTTCTAGCTAAGGGCTTGCTCACATGTCACCTACATTTAGATTCTGTAAGGTGTCTGTCAGGTAGAACTGCCAGAATGGAGAATTATGGGATTTGTAATACAAAAAAAATCCAAAAATCCTATCCCTATCCTCCAATATAGATTTGGCCATTGTTTATGTTTCAAGCTGGCAAGAACTCAAGGGACACAGGGGAGCAGAAGGTCAAAGATTTCTGGTGCAAGCAGTTTTTGTGTCCAAAATCCTGTTCTTTAGTTACATATGTGGAAGGCAAACAGTATAACATAGAGTAGCATCTTGCTGGCAATTAATCAGTTACTGCTGGGATTTTGGGGGTAGTTGGCTCAAGAATCCCAGGAGGGAACTTGTTAATTGCCAGCTACAAGCAACTGAAAGTTACACCATTTGCCTTTCGCATGTATAACTAACCCATAGGAATTTGGCCCATAATATATTTATATACTCTCTTAAGCACACCCACATTTTCACTGGCTTTGACATTTGTATGTAGTAATCATTTTAATAAAAGCTATTTTAAATTTAGTTAAATTGTATTAATATATTGGTATGTCATTTCTACCTCTTCATTTAAACTTAAGGCATTGAAGTATTTCTTACGCCACAAAGGTTTGCTTGATGATCTAAGTTACATTAATTGTGACTTAACTGGTTTGAATTTAGTGTTTAATATCATAAGAATGAGCTTCAACAAGCCACAAACTTGCATGCTTCCCTATCCCCGAAATCCATTTTATCTTAACCAAAGTTTAACCTAAGGTCCATCAGGTCTGGTCTCTAAAGCACCTCTTTTAGCTAAACCCCTTGTCTTTGATTGCTCTGATACCACTGAATTTTGTTTTTTCCTACATAGCAAGGATAGGCGTCTGTGACCTTTACTGATGTCCCTGAACCACAACTTCAATCATCCTTAGCTGACATAATCTATACTGAAGGATTGTGGAAGTATAAGTCCAACAATATATGGAGGACACTTGTTAACCATCCCTGGTCTAAACTATGTTGATCCTTAACTGCTTAATGGACAGGCTTGTAAACCTTGATATGAAATTTGTGTGCTTCCACCAGTAATCATAGTTAAGATGCACTACAATTTGTCAAGTCCAAAGAACATAACAAACTGCAGTTAATCCAGTTAGAGTTACTGCTTAGATTCTGAGTAAATGTCTTGTGTTTCCTGAACATTATTACTCTGGCTGCAGCAAAAAATTAAATTAAAATAAAATAAATCTAGCAAAGGCAAAAATAAAAATAAAATAAAATAAATCTAGCAATGGCAAAATAAAATGAAATAAATTCAGCAATAGATCTGTTAGGACAATTTTTATGCTAGCTATTTTGGGGGTTGGTGGGGTCTTTTAATTAAAAAAAAGATTGTGCATAACAAGTGGCTGAAAAATGAGGAATTTTTTTACAGCTTTCCAAGTGACAATAACTGCTGGATAACAGCAGTGGATAATAACAGTGGTTAAATATCTGGCTGCAGAGCCAGAGGTTTGGAGTTTTATCCTCCATTGTGCCTCATAAACAGGAGTCCCTTCCAGCTCGGCAGTTCTAAGATGGCAATGATGGTGATGTCACCCGATGTTTACCGGGCCAATGTAATTTTTCAACAGGACATATCTGGAGCAGGATAGTGGTGGCAAACTGTCCCATCTCAATGGTGAACGTTAATGTCAAAGGCAGCAAATATCCAAGTAAATAAATAAACTGAAAATTAGAAAATATCATTCCAAACTCTTATTTGCAGCTGTGATGAACAGGAGGCAAAACAAGCTTGAGGATCAGATAAAGATGGTTTGGGATTTAGCGTTACACCTGAACCAGACCCAGTGATGTGGCAGCAAGAAATGAATTGTTCTTATCCCCAAATCATACACGAGAATTGAAATGCTTGCTTTGGTACTTCAGGGTTGCTACAGTCTTTACCGTACTAAGGCATGACATCTTAAGAAATGTGTAGTTATGACTGATATTTCAGTACTGTTTAACTCAGAGGGGTTTATGTAACAAAAGAAAGGTTGGCAATAGAAGAAGCCTTTCTCTCTCTGCCATTTTGTAAAATGTTGTGTTATATAACTAAGAATTGTTCTGCTCTAATCTACCTTCAGACCAGGGACAAGACTAAGTGTCCTCAGAATAATTTTGTTACTTTTTGTTTTGTTTGCCTTATGCCTCAGACATTTTGAACAGCTTTTAAATAAATGTTTCTTAAAGTGCACTCCACAGACCTTTGTAGTCAGTAGTGCACTTTCGTGTATTCTTCAGGACTAAATGAAAATGATAAGGTGATAATTATAGTCTTCTGGCAATCAAAGTAGGATGGGTACCTTTTAAAATGTATGCCTTTCAAAGTACAGCTGGGGTTACATGAATGGCTGTTGCTAGGCAGCAGGTAGATGCATCTAAGCATCTATATATTCCACATCAAATCAGTCTAAACAGTGGTGTTCTGGAGCATGAGGAAACCAAGCTAGTCAGCAAAGTTTAGAATGTATTTAAATTTCAATTCAAAAGCCTTCCAAGCAGCCCTATACATGGTGGCCACAACTTTTTTTAAAATGGTGGCCAAGAGAGTTAAGAATAGGCAATTGAGGCTGCAGTCCAAAACATGCTTGCTAGAGAGTTAACCCCATTGTTTCTACTGGCATTTATAGAAGAATATGTTTAAGATTGTGCACACTGTCCTTCAGAAGAATAGTCATTTTCTAGTCTGTCACATCAAAAGGACCCAATGGTTTTTTGTTTTTGTTTTTGGTGGTATCTTAAAGTTCAACAAATGTACTGCATTTTTGTAAATAAATCTCTGAGTTTGGCCATGGTAGAATTTTTTAAACCTTTAGAAGTGTGTTTAGAGCATACTTACACCTATCAGTAGGTATCAAAAGGCATACTTACACCTATCAGTAGGATACGTGAGCAAACGCTATTTGTCCTTTCTCAGACGTTTTCAGTGAAGACTAATAGTTCACAGTCTTGATAATCACCTCACTCATGGGATGGAGGCTGTAAGAAATAATAGCTCAAGGGTCAAAGATGGCCTGAGGTTCTGAAGTAGTTGTGAGCAGCATTCGTAAATTGTGATTTCATTTTTAGCTAGTTCACAGAATCCCTGCTGTATTGACCTCACTTCCATTTGTGCACCTCAGGGAGACTACGTATGTGTGGCCCTGTTCATAGATGCATGTTGATCAAACGATACCTTACCTGTGTAAAAAGAGTCACGACATACCAGGGACCACAGAGAAAAGCTTTGTAACTCCTCAGATTTAGTACTTTTCAGTGAGCACTATTCACACAATCGTTTGTGAGGGAATGTGTGCTGCATATGTCTACCTGAAGTGACAGACAGTAAGCTGCCAGTCTCCTTTTTGTTCCCCAGGGGGGAAAGAAAAATTGCTACCTTGTTAGGCCTAATTCCAACTGAAAGCTGGCAGAGTGAAAATACCATGCTGGATCCTGCAAGACTGTCGTGCGACTGTGCCCTTACACAACCATGCAATTTTGCTGTGCTTGTGTGATTGCGCATTGGCACAGTCAGCTCTGCACAAGAATAAGAAACAAAAACTGCTTGTGCAGTGGAGCATTGAAACAAAGTTGAACTACTTGTACAAACAGGTATTGTCAATCATACTGATTGGATGGAAACCCTGGTTTCCAACAGGATTGTATTTTTAAAGAGTGCCCCACTACTTAAATTAATGGGAACTTACTATATACTGAAGCACATCATACCTGTTATCTTCAATGCACCTTTACTGGGGAATTTAGCATTAGTAGCTCCAAAGGATCAACAAGGAGTGGTTTGGTGACAAGACTGTTTGAGCTATGAGATTTCACACATCCCACTGGAGGAAAAACACTGTAGTATTTCAAGGAGTTGGTCTCATTCTCTTGGTTATGATTTACCATATAGAAGAGCTTCGGTGTAGAACAGTCTGTTTTCAGATGCCATGCCTGTACATCAGAGTTTAGAATGATGTATGCTGGATTAAAAAAAAAACACTATTGAGATTTCTGCTAACTACTATAATTTCTGGCAGTGCTCTTTACAAGCTTCATTTTATTTACCTGTTGTAGCTGTATCTAGAGTAAGCAGACATAGCTTCATTCACACATGCTCTGCCTGCATCCAAGCTAGACTACTGCAGTGTACTCTGAATATGAGAACTTTAAAGAGGATTTCCTTGAGTTTTGCCAAATAGCTTTGCCACACACACACCCAGTCAATCTCAGTTTTTGATCCTAGGAAATCTTCAGATTCCAAAGAATATGTGGGACAAATTCTAGACTGTGGGTGCATCATCTGAGAAATATCTTATTAAGTTCATATGTAAACAAGGAATGAATGAGTATTCCATTGCAGTAAATTGTAATACATAGGGTTGAAGTAAATTGTATTACAATTTACTGCAAAATGCAAAATTTCAATATGGAGAAAGCAAAATTGACAGATATGCTCATCCATAATAATAACATTGATACCTAGTGTGGTATATTGGGTAGAATGATGGGCTAGGACTCCGGAGAACAGGGTTCCAATCCCTGCTCAGCTATGGAAGCTCACTGGGGGTGTGAAGCTGGTTAAACCACTCAGATATCTCACCTTGAAAGCCCTATGAAGGTCGCTGTTAGTTGGTTCCAACTTGACGGCACATAACAACAGTAATAACATTATTTTTTTAATGGGTATATATGCTAGGAGTTGTTGAAATTTTTTGTTTTCTGCTTTCACCATGCTATTTAAATGAGTTTAATGTACTGAAATTTAATGCATTCACCTGTATTGAATTAAGCTTAAGCACTAGTATGTAACAAGATAGTTCTGCAAACAAGCTCAGGTTATGTTTCCTTGTTTGATTTGAAATGTACCTTCTTGCAATGATAAATCAAACACATCCACAGCAATGTTGTTACTGAATTTGTTGTGGTTCTTATTAAGCAAATAAACTAGTGACTACCACAACTCTTAGTGGTAACAGCATTTCAAAAAGATACTTCTAACACAACATTGGGTTACATAGGCCTTCTGGCTGCTTCAGAGTAGCGCCTTCTATTTATTTGATGTTCTTCAATTTCTATATTCAGTCATTTAAAGCACAGCATACTTTTTCTATATTATATATGTTTACAGACTTAAACAATGTGGTTTAGTTCTGATACTACTTGGCAACAAGAAGATCCCCATAAAAACGGCTGCATTCGTAAGTTCTTCATTCTCTCAATATATATGTTACATCAGCAGCCTGAAATGAAAATACAGTATGTAATAGATTCAGCTTCAGTGCCCTGAAGATATCTGTTCATAACAGGGGCAAGAATTAAAATAAAGTTATAGATAAAGGGGTATCTGCTGTACTGAAGACAGTACAAATCTGCATAGCTCTGCTATTATGCTAGTTAAGGATGATGGCATATTTGTCAGCAACAGCCAGGCTGCTGCCACATTCTTTGTAGGAGAGATATGTTCTAAATCCTTTCCAAATAGAGAAAATGAAATTATTCTGAAATCAAATATTTGAGATAGAAAGGACATGAAGTTTTATAACGCAGGAGAAAGTGAAGACAACTATTTTCCCACTCGTAGCTAGAAATAAGTGATAGTATCCTCTTTCCATTTGTATGGAAGAACCTTGTGGCACAGTGGTTAAGCTGTAGTACTGCAGCCAAAACTCTACTCATGACCCGGGTTCAAATCCAGTTAGCCAGCTCGAGGTTGATTCAGCCTTCCATCCTTCCAAGGTTGGTAAAATGAGTACCCAGCTTACGAGGGGGGGCGGGGCAGATGTGTGGCTTGCATAATTAAATTGTAAACCACCCAGAGAGTACTTTAAGTGCTATGGGGCAGTATATAAGCAGAATGCTTTGTATATATCACCACTCTGACCTGTGTAGCCAATCAGCCATGCACCTCTTAGTAAAGCCCTGTCTCCCCCCCCCCCCCCCCGGCTACATCAGAGAGCAAGGTGTATCTTTATTGTCTTACTTGTAGGGGTGTGAGCTTGTTACCTATTCATTTTTAAATGTGAGAACAGAAAAAAATTCAAAAGTTTCCTTCCCACTGTGTGAGACTACTAGAATTTTTGTACTTGGGAGGGAGACTTTTTTGCAAGAAAGAAAGGAAGGAAGGAGTAATTTTTCTGTGGAAACCCACTTATTTTTGCTAACACTGACATATATTGTATATGTATATCTGTGGGGTTTTAACTCTCACACAATGGCCAAAGCTTATTTTCACGAAGGATGAGAAAATAGGTGAGTATTCATTAACAGCCATATTCTTGGGAGTCTTTCACTGCAACCAGGGTATTTATAATAGCACCAAATCCCTTCCCTGTCTGCTAAACATGCACTGTGGTCACTTAGGAACTCCAGGGACTCTGTGCTTGGCCAATCCTCAGATGCAGTGAGCTAACTCTCCTTAACAATCAACATGCACTTTTCCACTGGATCCCTGTGTTTATTCCAGCTCTCCTCTCTTCTGTTGCGTTCTTTTCTTCTGTGTTGCCCCAAATAGGTTTCAGAGGTACACGGAATAATACAACGAATCAGTTTCAGCTACTGGGTGATAAGTGAAGCTGCAAGGCACCAGACAGTCTGTTAGTTGACCAGGCTCCTTAGCTCTCTCTCCTGTCATGGTTTGCTGAAATGTACATATATTAATGCAAAACTTGTTTCTTTTCCCTTTAAATGTGCAAAAACAGTCCTCAGCAGGATGAGAGTGAATTGTGTTAGTTCAATACAACTTATTCAGTTATAATTTCAACCTTTTTTTAGAAAAGAAAAACAAATTCTGCTATAAATTCTGTGATCGCATTTGGCAAAAGAACATGTCAGGATTCCAAATCCCATGTTTTCATTATCAATAATGGGAGAGTCAATAATTATCCAGTGGAGGGGTAGGGAACCTGTTCACCAGTTGTTGGACTGCAAGGATCAGGCCACACAGCACATGGTAAGGAATGATGGAAGTCATAAACTCAATGATATGTGGAAGGCCATGTGTTCTCCTTTCCTGGCTCAGCTTGTTCTTCTACTTGTATATGAAAAAGGGAAGCTTCTGAAAACACAGTTCCATGTGTATATTGGAACTGATGATGTTAGCCAGAGTTCTCAGTAATAAATGGCTGTCATAAATAAATTCCTGATGGAACCTGTGTGAGATATTTGCGGCAAATGCTTCAGAAGCATTCAGCAATAGCCGAATACCTTGGAAGTTTCCCTGTGATAATGTGCCATTCTATGAAACATCTACAAAATCTAAAATATGAACCAATTAAAAATACTGTACTTAAGCATTTGAAGAATTCTGTTGTGGCATGCTTATGCTATTTATACAACTGAAACAGCTCACTTCTGATGAAACTCTTAATTAAAAATTATTGCAGAATCACTTTGTTTTTATTGTTCTCAGAACAGGGATATTTTGATGGGTTAAATGTAATGAGTGCCATTTTTTAAATTAATATGCAATGGGGAATAATGTCTCTGGACTTGTGGGGCTCTGTTTAACTGCAGATGCTGCAAAGCTAATCACAACTCACAGTACAGTGGAAGTGCTGAGGAACATTGTTCCTCAGGAGACTGAGAAATACATTGCACCTCAAGCTTTCAGTAAAAACAAAACAGTGATATTCTGTTGAACAGAGTACAATTTCTTTCTGGCTTCCTTCCAGGGAATTAGCAATTTATACAGCTCCGTATTTCTGCTACAACAAGAGGCCTTCATCTATATACTTTTCATTATCCATTGCAATTTTTTTCTCATTCCTTATGAATTAAAAGATGAGAATTTTATTAACTTTTGATCAATACATATTATTACAATCTTTAATCTGGTAGTACAGAAAATGCTGTAATACAGAACTTGCCTTTTGGGTGCTTCTGCTCTTGCCTAACATTTTATAGGCAACAGTACTGGAAGGATTTATTTGACTTGGTTGTCCAGGCCTGGAATGGTTAAGCCAAACAGCTACAGTATGGGTATTTTGAAAATGGTCTTTAGTCTTTTCCTCAATACTTTGATTATTTGAATTGTGCTGCACAAATCGCAGGATTGGATGGAGTAGATTCCTTCATAGACTCTTTTAGAAGACGGTCATTTTCTACACATAGCAGTTTTGAAATTTTGTATTTTCATGGGCCTTTGCCATTTACATGTACAGTATACGGCTTCGTGGCACTACTGTGCTGCCAATACATGTGATGTATTACATGTTTGAAACATAGTGAGTGTCTACCATTAGTGCTAAGATTTTAGGTGGTTCACCAAGACATGTCAGAAATATTTGTGCCATGCCCCTGCTGACTGATGTTTACACTTGCACTTTAAAAATGCTGTTTCATTGTAAACATGAGAAATGGAAATGTCATCTGCACATCTATTGAAGGCACACAGTTGACTTCAAGACTTTATGTTGTAGAATTGCAATATGCTTTTTCTTTGGGGTTGTGCAAAATAGAAAATTTTGCCACTTTTTTGACATTCATGTACTTAATGTTTAACTTGTGCTTATGCATTCATCTCTTTCCTTTTGTAGACATGCTCAGCTTGAGAGCAGCCACCATCCAAGACAACCAGGCAAGCCTCCAGATCCCGGGCAACCCACGCTAAGCAAAAGCAGAACAGTAGATACATTGAAAACAGAGCAGCGGGTACCTGGAAGGAGCCCATCTTCCACAAGTTTGAGACAGTCTAAATCAAGGACTGATTTTAAAGAAGATCAGAAGCCAAGTATGATGCCCAGCTTCCTCTCAGATGCCAACCCATTTGGCGCAGTTACTTCAGTTGTAAACAAATTCAATCCCTTTGATTTGATCTCTGACTCAGATACAGCCCAAGAAGAAGCTTCCAAAAAACAGAGACCTGTTCAGAAGGAACAGGAGAAGTCTGAACAACAGAAGGGACCCACCAAGCAACCAGCACAACAGCAGTCTCCAAAGCCAACAGGTCCACAACAAGGAGCTTCAAAACCAGCCCCTCAGAAAGCAGGAACTCCAAAACAGGTGCAGCAGCAGCAGCAACAACCACAGCAACAACAAACTGGGGTATCAAAGCAGGCTCAGAAGCCAGGGCCTGTCCAACCAATAGGCCCCCAGTCAGAAGAAGCAAAAACCCAGCAAGGGCCAGCAAAAACTCCATCCCAGCAACCAGGGGCTACAAGACTGGTTCAGCAGCAGAGCCCTGCAAAGCCTTCACCACAACAACCTGTTTCTGCAAAAGCATCTTCGCAGCAACCTGATGCTTTGAAGACTTCCTCTCAGGTACCTGCCCCTACCAAGCCAGCAGCCCAGCAAGGAACACCACCTGGAAAGCAACCATCTCAGCAGCCAGGAGGGCCAGCAAAGGCTGCTGCCCAGCAAGCAGGACCCAGTAAACAGCCTGTACAACAGCCAGGAGGTCCTGCACAACCAGCTCCCCAGCCAGCAGGTTCTACAAAGCAACAATTACAGCAGCCTGGTGGGCCTGCAAAGCCATCAGCTCAACAGCCTGGGCCTACAAAGCAACCACAGCAGCGGACAGGCCCTACAAAACCTACAGTTCAACAGTCTGGGGTCTCCCAGCAAGATCGTGTGGACTCATCTCAACAACCTTCTCAGCCTGGGGAACCAACTCCCAAGAAAACATTTTGTCCTCTTTGCACTACTACAGAACTGTTGTTGCATATTCCCGAGAAGGCCAATTACAATACATGTACTCAGTGTCAAACTGTAGTCTGCAGCCTATGTGGGTTCAATCCTAATCCACATATAACAGAGGTAAGCAAACGTCTCTGCTATAATTTATGGGCACTTTTTTTTAAAAAAAAGAAATTTCATTCCAAGCAAGCTAAGCGTATATAAGTTGATGATTTTGTAGTGTAAGAAATTTATGGATTGGTCATGTGTCACCAGTGCATTTCTCGGGTCCTTTGCAAGGCTTTTTGATTTCATTTGTCAGGCCATTCTCCATGACAACCAGACTTGCCAAATAACCATTGGACCTTTAAATTCAGACACTAGCCTTCAAGGCCAAAGGCCAAAATAGAAGGCCAGTAGTATTTTGCTTAAAATGATATCAGTAGTGTGACTCCTCTTCTTGCAAGCTTAGCTGGGGTTCTTCAGTGAGAAGACCGGTAATGATGTACTGCCTAAAAACAGATAAACTGCCATTGTCGTTCTTCTCCCCACCCAGGGAATTTCAGGCTCTGAAGCTATAATCAGGCATTAGAAAGTGTGTAGAATTCTCTCTCATGGGAGGGAGGGGTAATCTAGCACCCTCCCCCCGTTTTCACCCCCTTCCTCCATTTGAAGGATGATGAGTCTGAATAGGGAGAACTTTGCTGTCTTTGGTGGTGGTTCAATAGAAACGACAAGCTGAGGTAGACTTTGAACACTTTCTTCCACACATAAATATTCTATACAGTTTGTAACATGTAAACTGGGGGAAGGGGGGGGGGGAGCTTTGCATGAAGTGACCAGCTTGACAAGCTGGAGTGATCTTGCATATGAACTGAGAGTACTTCTTTAAATGTGCCATAGCCTTCTGTGCCTATGCAGACAGATCTGTGTGGAAAGAGTTTCCTGGGGGTTAAAAATCTAAAAAACTACTCATCTAGATGCAATGGGTTGTGAAGCAGAAAATATAGGCAGTTTGGGGGTTTGGGCAACAGTTCTAATTTTATAGGCTTGGGGAAAAATAAATATCTGGGATAAAGGAAACCTGAACAAAAATACTACAGTAACTATTTCAGGGGTGTTGTTTTTTCCACCGTCATAGCTATATATTCCAAACAAATAATCTTTAAACATGATTTAGAATAATAGTTTAAAAATATTCTGAATATCACAAAATGGATCACAGTTATTGAATAAAGCAAGGAAACATATAAAATCACCCAAGTTTCAAAACATGTTCACACCTTAGAACCAAGCAGGTCTGATTAACCCAAAGTATAGGAATTAAGCAAAGTAGTATTGTGTGTGTTATTTGCTGTGAAATCACATTTGACTCACAATGACCCTAATTAAGTTTTCAAGGTACATGAAATATCTAAGGTGTGGTTTTACCATTGTCAGTCCCTGTGAATTTTCATGGCCGAGCAGATTTTTGAACCCAGATCTCCTGAGTCCTAGTCTGATACTCTGTCAAAACAACAACAAAACAAAGTGTTGCTCATATACTGCCCCATAGTGCTTAAAGCACTCTTTGAGTGATTTACAATTTAGTTAAGCAGGCTATACATTGCCCCTCCCCCCAGCAAGCTGCATACTCAACTTACTGACCTTGGAAGGATGGAAGACTGAGTGAATCTCAAGCCAGCTACCTGGGATTGAACCCAAATCATGAGAAGAGTTTTGGCTGCAGTACTGCAGTTTAACCAATGTGCCACGAAGCTCCTATCCACTATATCTCAACATAGTAGTGTGGTACCTAATATAGCATAATACTATTTAAAGTGTGTTAGGTAGCGTTCTGGTGCATAAGATACTTTAAATTGCCAGATATGAGGACAATATACAAGATGGCTACCCTTATTTCCAGTGCATGCAGCTAACTTCTTAACTGTTAGAGCGGTATGACAATGGAACCAGTTACCTTGGGAAGTGGTGAGCTCTCCAATGCTGGAGGCATTCAAGAGAAAAATGGACAACCATCTGTCAGATCTACTTTGATTTGGATTCCTGCACTTAACAGGGGGTTGGACTCAACGGCCTTATAGGTCCCTTCCAACTCAAATATTCTGTGATCTTGAGGAAGTTGAGGGGACTGAGATGCTCTGTGGTTAAGATGCTGACTGTCATCTACCTGTAGTTGCAGTACTTCTCTGTAAGATGCAGTAGACATATTGTGGTCTATTTCTTGTGACTTCTGATCAGCTATAATATAACTGTTGTTTCATCTGGAAAAGTACAGGTTCTAAATATTATACAGTGTCTCCCTCTTTTTCTCTGTATCAGTCTTCCATATAGACTTTACACTACACTTGAATCAATATTTTAAAGTGAGCCCTCTTATCTGCTTTGTTGTGTTCCATCCAACTTGCTTGCACTGAAGCAGTTGACACAATGGAACTGGACACAGGGTTAAAGAGGTTGCCCTCTCCTCTTTGCTTGATGGCATCAACAGTTTCAATTAAGGTTGTAGAGCAGTGATGGCTTATGGGTGAAAACCCCTTTATGCCTATTTTTAAAATCCCACACGTGTTTTGCTTTGTTTTGGTGAATGGCATGGTCGCTGATGGGTTCAAATCTTGTCCATCTTCAATATATTGGCACCTAGGAGACTCCCTGGCACTCTACAGCCAGGTTACTTTGACTGGCATCATCACTATAATCTGAATGAGAATCAAAGATAGGGCTGGGAATAACTTTTAAAAAATCAAATCCATTTCTTTATTTTCCGATAATAATACATTTTCTTGTTACTTTATGAGCAGCACATCACTATAATGTTCCTTCTCTTCTCTCTTCTTCTTCTGCTGCTTCACCAAAATATATCTGAATGCACAGACATGGTCCCAAATCCCCAAAATTACACCCCAAGGTACTCTTTTGGGAGTAACAAGCAACCATGAGTTTTACACTGGCAAAGTTTCCAGTTGTCATATTTTGCTCCACACAGGGAACTGTGGGCATCCAGTTTGCATTGCATTGCCCTGCTCTGCCTACCTGCCTACTTTGCTATAGCATCACTAACAGACGGACCTGTCATTCTGCACAAAGATACAGACTGGCAAAGCTTGCCTTGTTGCAAGAACTGAACAGGAGAGAGTGCCATACTCATGAGCGCTATAAGTACTGCTATGCTTGTGCCTCTAGTCCATCAAGCTGTGGGGCAGTTTGTAGGCAGGAGTACAAGCCTTGACTATGCTCTGGCCTGAACAACTATCCCTTAATTTGAGGGGTGCTTAATTTGCTGAAACCAGGGTCATAACTATTGGATTTTTCTTAAATGCCTATATTATATACCTAATCTTTTAAAGTGCAGCTTGATGGAAAACAGCAGATATTTCTGCTTTCAGCCATCATTTAGCTTTCTGCTTAATGACAAAGCTTGGGCGGTCCGTTTCAATTCATAGTGTTTCTTTGTTGTTGTTATATGCTGTCAAGTCTCTTCTGACTTCTGGCAACCCTGTGACCTCCAAAAGGTCCAGTCATGAACAGCGCTGCTCCGGTGTTGCACTGTGTTACTTTACAAGAGGCATTTTGTTCTATACTTGGATAGTCCTGTCCAGTCTTGTTCATGTTAATAGTGCAGCATGTGAACAAGTCACTCATGGCAGATGCATGCAGCTGACAGCAAATTTTGTGAACATGGTCAGTCCTTTTCCAGCTCTCATTAACACTGTTACTACTGGCTACATCTAAATAATGCTGGGCCATGGGCTGCATTGTCTGAAGGAAAGCCTATCAAGGAATTATTATGTCAGCAGATGAAAATACATTGTGTGAAAAGACTCAGAGATGTAGCACTGCCCACTTTGTTTTCAGATTGTGTATGTTTCAATCACAGGTAATGAAGAGGCCTTCTTCATACAATTACACTGGACAGTTTCAGAGACAGTCCCTGAAAAGGCTTAAACTAAGGCCTACTTCTTCTGTATCTTGACTGTACTGGTTACATGGGGCCACACACAGCTAAATTTTCCTCTAGAGAAGGGTGGTGAAACTTTGGTGCTTCATATGTTTTGGACTGGAACTCCCAGAATCCCCAGCCTGAACTGCCAATGATAAAGTACTGTGGAAGTTGTCATCCAAAACATCTGGAGGGCCAAAGGTTCACCACCCCTGCTCTAGAGATTTATATGCCAAGAAGAAGTCTATATGTGCAGCCGCCTTAAAGCTAAAGTACTCTGTGTGCCATCAGACCATTTCTTGGGCCATTACTGAACCAGTCAATGGAAAATTCACCATTCTGCCATCCAAGAATTGTACCACCTCTTTTCCTGCACATGTTAAGTCAGATAGGACCCTTAAGTCTAGGGAGCCTTAGAGTATCTACTGCAGTTTTCAGAAGGCTGAGTTTGAAGCAGTGGCCATGCTCCATTTAGTTCTTGGCTGTGATTCTTGGTATAGAAATAGAGAATATGCAGGCATTTATAGTTCTTCCATGAATCATCAGGCACAAACAGAAAAATGTTAGCAAATGTGTTGAATAAAGATGGGTATAAATTTATTTTCTTTTCTGTTCTTTCCTTTCCCCCCCTCTTTTCTGTTGTCTAGTTCTAGCTAATTGCTACATCTGTTCAAACTCATGGAACATAGTAATGTCAAATTGACTTTAAACTGACTTTGTATGCAGATACACAAATTGGATATTAGCTATGGTGAAGTCCATAATGTTCTGTAAAAGTGCAAGGCAAAAGTCAGTAGATAAATCAGGAATAAGGCACAATCCAGAAGCTTGGTTTGGAAAAAAAATCACCATGAAAAAATATAAATTTCTGTCCCATTACTACAAGTTGTGTAGTAATTAACCAACAACTTGTTAAAATGCTGATTTATTGCTAAAGGAACACCATATATCATATGGCACATATTATATTATTTCATATATATGATACACTAACTATTTTAAATTGCATGGTAGAAATTGGTATCTTACTATTGGTCCAGCAGAGGATGTTATGTATGCTACTAGAATGATCCTCTGAGTATATCCTGTATTCTAGTATTCCAGAATTTCACAGAACCTAATCCTCTTTTGTCTTCTCAAAGATCAACATATGTCTGTTTATCACCTGTTGAGTCTATTAGTCACATTTACATCTTGTGTCATGGAGAAAAAGACATTTTCTGTCAGTAGCATCTAACAGCTTTTGCTTCTGGAAAATTCTGGACATTTAATCTATAGATAATTGTCCTGATTATGTTGTTCTTTTACATTGACAAAGAAAACAAGTCAGATTGGAAATCCATGTAAAATTAGTACTGAGCTTGAAGGAATTTTGGCCGAAACAAGAGAGGGGTGTTAAGTAGGGAGAATGTGTGAAGCTTCCTCATTTCACCCATTTCCACTCTCACTAATTTTGCAATGGCACTAGGTCTGATGATACTCCGCTTAGCTGCTGATGGTGTATAGTTCTCTTAATTTTATGGGACTATTTTCTGAATACACACTGTGAATACAATAAATGTTGTTAAGATTTGAAATTTCAATTCAACAATAGTACACACACAGCCCACTGCAACGTTCACAGTCCTTTATCATTATGGCTGCTATATGAAACATAGGTATGCCCATGAGTTCCATGCATGAACAATGCATCAGAGCAGGAGTCACCTGCAGAAAATGAAGTCCCAAAAAAGTCTTCCACACCCTAAAATAAAATACAAGGGTAGATACCAGTACTATCACTACCAGGATCTCCCCTTCTGTTTCCCCTCCTGGACACACACATTGGCATTCTATTATTTAAATCAAGGTGATCAGAGCCTAATTGATATTTCAAAGGAACAGAAGCTCTCTTCCTGTCTGCTTCCATTCTTTCCAAATTGAAATGTTACAATCACAGCTCCATCCTAAGGCTGTCCTCACCCAGTGGACTGAACCAAATTGCTTGTAGATATGACAGTGGCAGCCATAAGTGTTGTATGCCAGTTTTCTTCTCTGTTGTCCATGCACATCTGTGAAAGTCATGATCAGGATAATTCATTAGAGACAAAAAAAAAACCAAGAATTTTCCAGACTGAAGCCCCAGTAATTATTGGGCAGAAGGATACTTGGTGAGGCACTGGATTGTGCAGGAGAGGCAAAGAATGGAACAGGAGCTAAATCCTACTATGCGGCGATTTGTGGATTCCTTGCTTCTATTATTAAATGAGCAAACTCATTTTACCTGTAATAGACATATGTTGAGAGCCAGTGTGGTATAGCAAATAGAATACTGAGCTAGAATTAAGAAGACTGAGGGTTCAAATCCATTCTTGGCCATGGAAACTCATTGGGGAGGTGGGGGGTAGTAACAGTAAACAAAGCCTTAAAAATCTTGCATACTTTGAAAACCCTATTAGGCTTGTTATAAAATGGAGTAACATGGAATATGACAACAACAATATATGGACTGCATTTCTCTGTTTAACTTAAGAAGATCGGTATTTTAACCACAGTATTCTTTATTCAGTCCTTAACTCTGTGTTTTAAACTGGATCACTGGATCAGTTTGAAGAGATTAAAAGTGTAAGCATTGCTTTAAGATGTTCGTATTCAGCTCAGGCTGCATTTTAAATTAACCTACTACTAAAGTGAGAATTTTGCTGCAGTTGGAATAGTAAAAATGGAGGGGGGATCACTTCTCTAATCAATTTTTTTTTAAAATCTAATTTTAAAAGTAAGCATTAAAAAATGTTTCACAAATATATTTAAGTCAACATTTCCAATGAGCTGTTTTATTGGACACCTTCAGTTTATGCCCTATAAGATTACAGCAATTATGGAAGCATCCTCAATCAAGCAACTGCATGCTCAGCACATTCCTAATAGTACATCCTTTCACATCTCAATTCACAAGAAAGACATCGTCCATCATTCTATGCACTATACCACACTAGGTATCCCATATTCATATAGAATATGTTAAAAGAGTAAATGAGCTAAATCCATTGCTTAGTCCCAACTAGAATGGATTCATTGAATCAATGGGGCTTTTACTAGTTTGACTTAACTTATGCATCTTGTGCGTCAGTTCTAGATGTGACGAACAATTGGATTTGCCTTTTTATTTTTTCCATTCCACAAATAGTATTTTAAATCTCAGTACATTCTTTTCCCAAGTTTGGATGAAAAATAAAATTCTCTGTCTTGTCCAGGATATAAAAAGTATTTCTTAAAATTTAGACTCTTCGTCTGATGAGGCATCTCAGTGAGGAATGTTTAATCCTGCAATATTCCTCATCACCAAATGAGAGCAAGATGAGGAGCACTATTTTTCCTTCTTGATATCTCAGTATCGTAGCCAAACTGATTATACAAAACTAGGGTTCTTTCCCTGTGAGAAACAACACACATATACACACGGCAGGCACAGAACAGTGACTGTTAAAGGAAACACCCCACCCTCCTTGTGCTTCTTGTTCTTAACACACACACACACACACCTGTTATAGGATGAAGAAAATAATTTTGCCTTTCCTAGCCTTTATATCCCCATTTTCTCCTACAACCTTCCTATCTCCAGACCAGCATATTACAAGTGAGTGCAGCCCATTAGAAATGGAGCTCACAGTGAAATTTTGAGATAGCTTGATTGCATACACACGGAGAGACCAATCTGCAGTTCATCTTGCAAAGCCTACAGGCGCATCTGTGTGTGCATGCATGTTGGTTAGAGCTGTCAGCAGGATTTCTGTTCCTTGAGGTTTCAGGGACAAAAGCTGAGACTCTTGTTGATGCAACAGGAGTAGGTCCTTGAATGATCACAGAGGTGAGGAAGCCTTTGGGGGCCTCAGGACACAGCAAGGAGGAGACATTAATACTAAAAAAAACCCACCACTGGATTCCTGATAGCAAGATCAGAACTGCCAGTGGCAATCTGCTTGTGATTTTTTTTTCTATTAAAGTGTCCCTTTATTGAGGGAGGGGGTTGCTTTCAATGAGTTAAAAATTAAATATTTTTGATGCCCGATCAGGGTTACACTGGCATAAAGCTACACCAATGGGATATTGCCCACTGTGTTTTATCTGCCTGGAGGCTTGGTTGTTGTGTTCTCAGATATGTAGGTGTTCTTTTTAAATGCCAGTTTAGTCCACAGTAAGATCTCCCTCATTCACAGCTTGATCATGGATGAGTCAACCGGACTGTCATTTGTAACTGACACCTACATCAACAAGAAGGGAAGTGTTAGTACATCACAGCTTTGCCTACTTTGATGCTTGTTTTAGTATCAGGTAAAGCTCAAGGATGGACAGAGTTTCTGTCATCTGTAGGAAGTTCATCTCTTTCTCTCCCAATCTCTTTCAGTTCCATTTGCTGAAATGGCAATTTATAGGACTTGTATCTTGTACTAGATTAGTGAGGACAGATCAGGAATTCTGGTGGAACAGGGGGTCTGGCATTCACTCTGAGCTGACAGGTAGTCTGAGATGTATAGTACAGATGGATGGGAGCAATGACATTAAGGCACTCTTACCCGAAACAACTATGAGGCTATCCAAACATGCCATCAGTTTTAACACATCAGCAGGACAAACTTTGGTTCTATGTTCAAGAGTGTGAAACTAAAATAGCCAGTGTTTTATTCAAGAAAACCTGACACAATATTTTCTAGGTAGACTGCAAGATATAAATTCTGTCAAGCACTGACCTCCTATGGTATGAAACACAGAGGAGGTTACAGTTCTACAAGATTACAATCAAAAACATATAGCTCCAGTGGCAGTAGCTGATGCTAAATGTTTTTGTTTGTTTTTTGTTTTGTTTTTTTTCTTTTTTTTTTCTTTTAGTACCAAATGCAGGCTGGAATAAATGTGCCTTAAGTGTTTTTTTGTTTGGTTGCAAAGTCAGTAGTGATAAATCCATATCTATCTATCTAGAAAGGCAATTCCAGAATTGTAAGACAACCACTGAAGAAGCTATACCTCTATTACCAGCAGACTAACAACTTTCTCTACAGGGCCAGAGTGTAGGTTTCCATGTGTGTGTGCGTGTGCGTTTGTGTGTGTAAAGAGGACTATAAGGATAGCTCAGTGGTTTAGGCACCTGGCTGCGGCACCAGATTTTAGGAGTTCCATTTCCCATTGTGCCTGCTAGGGGAACAGCCAGCCTGTGTAGCCTTGGGCAAGCTGCACGGTCTGAGGAAGCCTCCAGAAGAAGGGAATGGTAAACCATTTCTGAGTACTTTCTATGTAGAAAACCCTGGAAAGTCGAAATCAGCTTGATAGCACACGATTATTGTTAGCAAAACAATGACAATTACAGTGAATTTAATAAATGGTTAAAACAAGATCAAATTGGTTCAAAATGTCTTTCCATATATATGCATGTTGTCAATGATAGCGCATGAGTATGTCAGGTAGAATACATGTATTCAGTAAAGGGTTACCATTTAATTTTTTTAAAAGGTCATTTTGCTGATTAATGATTCTTAAAGCACAGGTTTGATATGTGAGTTTTCCATGATGTGTTTTTCCATGACAGCTAACTGCTGATTTTGGAATTCTACAATAAGAATGTTTGATCATCTTTCCAATTTGAAGGAACTAGCCAGGAAAATACAAACAATGCATAAGCTCCAACACTGATTTTAATTCTTGTAGAGGTGCATGCAGGCTGTTCGTAGGGTAACATACTTTCAAATAAGGTAGGGCTTTGATACCTACACCTTGAAACAAAGCCAATGTTCATTTCTCTGAAGAGAATAGAGATAATGTTCATTTCTCTGTTCATTTCTCAATGTTCATTTCTCTGAAGAGAATAGAGATAAATAAGCGCAGTATCATCTGACTTGCCTTTCTCCTGCAAGTATTCCACCAACCATATTCTGGACCATTTGCCATTTCTGGACTGTTTTCAAGGATATCTGAGTTTGACGCATTACAGTCTCATAAACTGGACATAATCAAATTATATGTCATTGCGGCTAAGTCAGCCTTCTCTAATAAGGGATACTAAATACTCTTACTAATACCTGCTGCACCTCGATACACAACATCATATCAAGGAGCACTTCTTGACTGTGATGTGGTTTTACAAGTGAAGCATGACCCCATGCAGGGTGAGAAAGGTTCCTGTCCAAGCCCAAGTCCACCCATCCATGTCCTAGGGGAAAAAAACTTTGTCTTTTACACACCCACATCCAGATGGGATGACATGATCAGGGATGGCAGGCAGCTGTGGGAAAAGTAAAGATAAACATTTTTTTTCTGCTTTCCCTGCCAGGAGATTAGAGCTTGCTGGAGAAATTCCAGTTGCCATAGATGAGTACGAACCTTGTGCCCTTCAAAAACCAGAAGAGAAAGGTCAAGATACGTCCACTTCCTTCCAAATCTTTGGAGCTGCTTGTCATTGCCAGAGTGTTATGGATAGTGTTGTCACTCAGATTACTAGGGTTTAAAATGATGAACCCAGCCTCTGGGTTCCCCCCTCTCAGGAAGGACCGGAGCCACTGTGCCTCCAAGTTCTATCCCAGAGAGACATCCCAGAAATATACTGTGGTCGATGATATCGAAAGCCACTGAGAGATCCAGCAGAACCAACAGGGACACAGAACCCCTATCCAGTTCCTGGTGTAGGCCGTCCACCAAGGCAACCACAGCAGATTTTATCCCATAACCAGGCCAGAAGCCAGACTGAAATGGATCTAGATAATCTGCCTCATCTGAAAACCCTTGGAGCTGAGAAGTCACCACCCACTCCAGCACCTTGCCCAAGAAGGGGATATTGGAGACTGGTCAGTAATTATCCAATAGTGTGGGGTCCAAGGAGGTTTTTTTCCAATAATGGTCTTACTACTGCCTTGTTTAAGTATGCTGAGATCCTACCCTGATGCAAGGATGCATTCACCACCCTTTGGACCCACGTGGCCAGTCCGTCTCTGGTTTTTATAAGCCAGGAAGGGCAAGGGTTCAGTAGACAAGTGGTAGCCTTCACCTCTCCAGGGGTCCTTGTGACGATCACCTCTTTGAGGCACCTACGTTTTGTGCCCTCACAAAGGTCCCAGTCTTTGTTTCCCTCACTGCCACCACTGGATTACCTCTATCCACAATATAAAAGACGTTTGTCAAAACACTTGTCTGGTAAATGCAAACAGAACTTATTTATTGAAGTGTAGCAAAGTTATTAATAATCACAGATGTTCTTCAGATGTTCATTGTACACAAGCAAATCATTCACATGTCTCTCTATACATATTTTCTTCTTGCCATATAATTAATTACCTTCTCTATCTATTTATCTTAACCAGTCTCTAACTCAATCTCTATCTCTTCTGCCTCTGACTCTGACTAACTCACTGACTCACTCCTGACTGACTCTTGACTGCCGCCTCCTCCTCTCAGGCTCCGCCTTTTAACCTCTCTCTCTCGGCTCCGCCTCTCAACAACATTAGCATACAGCATGAATAATACATGACTTATTTTGCATAACAAGGGGTGAACGCTACAGTCCTGTCCACATAATCGGGGTGCAAAACCTGAAACCTGTCCATTAACATGGGACAAGCAGGGCCCATAATTACATCCACAGGACATGTATGAACTACAGCATCCAAGTCAGAGGAGATCTGAGCAATTTTCCTGCAAAGTGCCATGCAAATTCACCCCAGCAAGCCACGGTGTGGTCTGCTTTGTCTACTCTGTAACTCATCACACACCAGATGTCTATGGTGACTTCATGCCTTGAGCACTTTACCCACAAAAGTTCTACTATTAGCATTAAACCACAGGAAAATTTTGACCATTGTGTCATACTTTTTCCCTTCTTGAAACTAAAGCACTTTTCACTTTAAATAAGTTGTGACCTCATTGTTCTGTTCCAAGCCAGGCACCTTCTAAAATATTTTAGCATCTTATCACTTGTTTCTATTTCAAATTCTCACATACACACCTTGTCAGTTATCTCTTCCAAAGCTATGGGTATTGTTGTTTTCTAATGTACACTTTTTGTTTATTTTGTTAATTGCATTGAATGGAAAGTCTTGTAAAAGGTTCCTGTGCAAATTTCTTGCCATCCCCTCAAAAAAAGCCCTTTTACAGTTTTTCACACAAGTAACCTATACATTAACTCTGAATCGCTAAAGATAGTCACCCATCTGCACCAGTATTGCAGTTGCCTAGCAACTGCACCTTACTATTATAGCAAGGTCATGTGATTTGGAATGTTTTCTAGGTAATCACTGGCAGGAAGTGTAGTTGATTTTATTTTAGGTCAGACAGGTTAATCCTCTCTCAGATCCCAATAATATTCTTCCTCTTTATGGCTGCAGCACAGATGACAATTTGCTATTCAACCCTGTGTGTGGCACTGTTTTGCTGCTTTAATAATTCCTCTATGACGTTACATTAATTACGTTACACAGTAATTACAAAGCAAATATATATCACTGTACAATGCAGTGTCACAACTGGACAGAAAATATACTAAAACGCAATCTCATGTAGTTTTCTGAGCTGTCTGCTCTCCGAAGTAAATTGTAGAAAAAAATTGCAGCTGTCTGAGATAATTCTTTGTCTGCAATCAGTCAAACTGTCCATGTGAATTATCTGTTCTAAGCAGAGCTTGGAAACTACTGCCTTTGAGCTATAACAATGGCCATGTTGGCTTGGAATTCTGGGAATTATATTTAAATAAGTAACTTTTCCAAGCTTTGATGTTCCCCTATGGAAGTTCTTCACATAACATCCAAGTAACTGGGAGTCATCATGCAAGTTTCTTTTTACAAAAATAATGAATCATGCATTCATTTGGGAGATTATTTTCATGGAGATCTCATATGTTTGTCAATCTATACTGTGATTATAATCTCCAACATTCCTCTAGACATCTTAAAAATCTGTGGAGAAAGAAGTTTGCTTTTGCACTTCCAAATAATATCTGAGATTTTGGATCTTTGTACAAATGTAGAGAACAACTGAAGTTGGAATCAATACATATAACTCAATTCTTAGTTACAGGAGCATTCTTATTGTAAAATGGGAGAAACATCAATGTAATCTGATGTGGCGAGAACATCCAAAGTCTTGTTCTTTTTCATTTTCCAAGTCTTGCCATGCTGAGACTTCTTCCCAAGTCTCCCTCCTGCACCAGCGAAAATGAGAATCTTGGTCTTGTTTTTCACATGCCCCCCACCTCTTTTGTTCTTGAAACAGTCAAATTCTCAGCCCCTTGCGCCCTATCCAGGGAGGTTTGCATAGAAAAAATGTCATTTTGCATGCAGTTGTAATAATTCTGCATGGATTGATGCCTTCCACAACTCATGAAATATCTAAGAAATCCCACAAGATTTCCTGTGAAATTTCTTGGTGGAGAGTGGAAGGAGGATCTCTCACAAGTAAATCTTGCTGGAAGGAAAAGAGAGTGGTTTTTTTCTCTCTCTCTCTGTTTCTTGCTGAGAGCAAAAGGCTGCGAGATTCATATCCTTGATATAAAAGAATGGTGAGTGGACTTCATATTTATAACAAGATCTACTTTGCTTTTCACCAGAAGGTCCCCAAGATCTTTCAGCCACAGTCAAGCAGAAAACAGTGAATCAAGAAAGCAGGCAAAACTGCAGAACAAAGTGTCTCTGAGTGCATATTCAGCTCAGAAATTTCTTACTGGTAGCAGAACTGGAGCCTAAACATGCAGTCTTACCTACACACACGACTTCTGATCCTGTTCTTAAAATAAAAATCAGTAGCATAGAATCATAGAGTTGGAAGGGATCTATAAGACCATAGAGTCCAACCCCCTGCTCAGGCAGGAATCCAAGTCAAGGCAGATCTGACAGATAGTTGTCCAATTTTTTCTTGAATGCCTCCAGTGTTGGAGCACTCACCACCTCCCAAGGTAATTGGTTCCACTGTCATACTGCTCAAACAGTTAAGAGTTTTTTCTGATATTTAGCCTAAATCTCGCTTCCTGTAGTTTGAACCCATTATTATGTATCCTGCACTCTGGGCTGACTGAGAACAGATCCTGCTTCTCCTCTGTATGACTACCTTTAAACTATTTGAAAAGTACTATCATATCTTCCCTCAGCTTTCTTTTCTCAAGGCTAAATATGCCCAGTTCCTTCAGTCTTTCCTCATAGGACTTGGTTTCCAGTCCCCTGATTATCCTTGTTGCCCTCCTCTGAATTTGCTCCAGTTTGTTGATATCCTTCTTCAAGTACGGTGACCAGAACTGTACACAGTACTCTAGATGAGGCCTAACCAGTGCTGGATAGAGAGGAACTAGTATCTCAGATTTAGCAGACTTTCAGTTGATACAGTTAACCATTTGGGAGGCAGAAAACTACTGTTATACTGCAGATCACCCAGAGGTGAACCAGTAGATGTTTTGCTCCTAATACAGGAAAAACAGGGTCATTATCCAGAACTGCTTATAAAGACATTGCCATATTGTGAGGTTCTCTCTGATTGATCTTGTGGGAATGTAGGATGGCAGGATGATTGATATCAATTTTCCATTGAAGGCCTACAATTTAATAGCTGCAGTGGTACTTATTTTAAAATTTAGTGTTTTCTTCTCATGTGGCTGAAATGGACAGATGGCAAAGGAAAATTTTATTTGTCAGTTCAGGAGGTGAGGGGAATGGAGATGAAGTAAGATTTTCCCTTGGCAATACATACCTACCAAAAAAGACTAGGGCAGATTTCAAATTCTTCTTTGCTAGCAGCCTTAGAGACATAGGATTACATGGACTCTCACCTCCCGTGTGGCGTGTGATATTCTCTGTGAAAAAGCTGGAAGATGTGTAAGGCATTTTTGTTCAAGCAAGTGGAAATTGTAATAAAGTATGAGCATATCTGGCCTGCACTGTTTCACTCAATTAAAATGGCATCTAGTTGCAGCTGTTTTTCATCTCCTACAGCTCAAGGGGATTTTAAGATGCCATGTCTTGCTTATAGTGATCTTCTTGAGGGTTTTAGTACTTAAAGCTTCCTACAGAAGTATTGGAGAGATTTGTTGTGCCAAAAGCAAAAAAGTTTCAGTGGGATTAATTAAGTCCCTAGTACTGAATGAATGCCGTGATTTCTTTAAAAATTTGAACAACTAGAAGATTCTTGTAATGCAGGCTTTAAAATGTAGGAGTTTTATTTTCTTTTAAGATTTTCTTTTAAAATCAGGTGATACCAGTTGTAATGTTAGCTCCCAAAAATCAGAGCTTCAAAAACTTGATCAGCCCTATAAGAAAGATACTTGAACTAGATCTATGCAAAGCAAAAGCATCCACAGGTCAAGAATTATAGGTTGGCTTTTTAAATCTCTTATCTTCCCAAGTTAACAGGAACATAATATTTCTAATTCAGCTTCCAGAACATAGTACAGACTTATTAATTTCAGTGCAACAGAATTGTCCTCAACCCAAGCATTCTACCGTAACCTCCAGCACTGCCATTTTGCTGGTTTCAAGATCAAGCTGTGTTAACAGTTTGTTAGAGTGAATACTAGGGATGTGCACTAGCACCAAAATTAGAATTTGGGTTAAAACCCTTTGGATGTGGAATTCGGAATTTTAAAAATTCTGAGTTTCTGGATGTCCAGAAATATGTTTTCCTACAGATCCAGGTTCCAGGCATGAGCGCTGTGGACTGAAAATGGCCCCTGCCTGAAAGAACAGTCTCTCACTAGGTACACTAGCTGATGGGCAAGACCGCGATCCCACTGCCACCATGGCCAGACCTCCCCAGTCTCCTTCTCAGCCCTGGAAGACAAGGGATCAGTCTCCAGTACTCTCTCAAGCAGGTAGAAAATGGAGTTCCATCGAGTTGTCAAGTGATGGACTTGCAAGCCAATTTTTTCTTGCCTCTACTGCAACAGCTCAGTGCCCCAGACATTGTGGTGGAAATGCCCTTCCACCATTCTGGCCCGCTCCATTATATAAAGTATGCAGGTGTCTTCCGTACCCTGCAATGAGAAGAGAGCAACAAGGTTCTTTTCTTTTCCTTTATGTGACCTGAATACCAGCTGGTGGTGGATTAAGGCTGTGGGCAGGTTCTAAACCTGACCTTTAAGACAAGTCAAAAGAAAAGAAAAAAATATATCCTTCTCATAGTCCTCACCTTTCTTTTTGTGCTTCTAGGAGGAATTTTTCCATTTTTTTAAATAAATGATGCAGCACATCTGTACTGCCCTAATACAGTCTTTAAAAAAATTCACTTGCTCTGCCCCTCTGCAGAGGAACAGAAGAAATGTTTGATCTGCCAATATTGTTTTCTTAAGTCATTTCACGATATGGGAAATTCCCAGCAGAAGGAGCCTTGACAGCCCCAGGCTTGCTTTGGTTTGTTTCCAGGAATCTCACACACTTGGGGAAAAAACAGATTGATCCTACCCACACGGTCCTGAGAGGGGCCCAGAAAGGTGTGGGTAGGCATGCTGTGGGGATGGGCTGGTGATTATGTCATATGATCACAAGAAAAAGGAGAGAACCAGCTTTCCCAGAGCAGACCAAACAGCAGACTAACTGCCCATCTGATTGCACCCTGAGTTTGCCAAAATCATTAATGCTTCATGAATAAAAGACCCATGCCTGAAGCTCATAAATACAAGAGTCGAACACAGTATCAAACATGTTAAAAATGCAACAGTCTTCACTAATGGCTCAGCTGAATTCTGTTAATGCTCATCCTATGAAAGCCTACAATAGCATGGTGAAATCAAAAGGGCCATATCCCCTCATTGATTAAAGCCTCCTTCCTGAAAAATCAAAGAGACTCACTATTTGTGAAGAGACAGAAAAAAAATCAGGAAATTATAGAGGGAAGAGTGAGCATGAATGTGGAGATTATACAGACCTATGAAATTTGTGTGCCAGTTGTGAAATCTGTACTTCCACTAGCTCCAATAATATGCAACTCTTCAGGGGATATATCTTCAACATATTCTCAACTCTCAACTTCCCCTTGTTTTTCTGTTCAGTCAGAAACCTGTGGAGGAGCACAAATTAATGTTTAAATAAGGAGATAAATTCCCTGCTGAGATGTTTGCTGGATGTCTTACTGGGCTGGGCTGAGGAAGCTATGCATAATACGGATTGAGTGACAAATCTCTGTTTTCCTTAGAATATATATCAGGAATCACAACTGCAGCAAAAACTTTCCTCTAAAGAGAATCAAACATATAAAAGCCTAGATTTCTTCTCATGCTAGATAGGGCAGGAGGTAAACATAAGGTACTGGAGTTGCAGACAAAGCTTTGTTGTTTAAATAGGAAATCATTGATAAGAATGGCTTACTGCCGGTTAGGTGTGCAAGTGATTGCCATTTTCATTTCATTTTTTCAGACAGTGGGTTTCATCTATTGACCTTGCTTCACTGCATGATAAAAAATTGACCTGAGGTTGTCTGAACCAATTGTTGAGGCTCATATCAAAGTCATATATGATAGCAGTGCATAAATATGAGTTTGCAATACTGTCATTTTAGGGTATGTTCATGTGATCTAATCCAGGTCACCTTCAGCCCATTTAGCATATAAATACAGGTTAGTAGAAGTAGTTCAGTAAAGCAAGCTGAGGTTGCTTCCAGGGAGACAACTCCGGGGGTTGTGCAACTATTCCATCTTTACTTATTTGCCTTTTTTTAAAAAATAGAAAAACAAGAAAAAGAAGACAGAAGTGGTAGGGAAAAAAATGGGACAATTGTAAGGGGTGGAAGATACCATCTGGATATCTTCCCCAATTTCAAAGAATGAGGCAGGGTGATTCTACAATAAAATCCTGATTCCAGAAACTGAAAACAAGGTTTTCTAAGGTACGAAGAGGATCAAGAAAACTGTCGTGATCAGACTACTGAAGCAACTATTTTCAGAGAGGGTTTGGCAATCAGACAAAAAACAAAAGAAAACAAAGCAGGTCAGATCAGGTCAGATTTGTCACAGAAGGAAATTACTACTAAAGAATATAGTGACGATGCTAACCTCGTCACACTGAGAAACCCAGGCAAAGACCAGAGTTCCTTTGGTGTCACCTGGCTTCTCCCTCCTTATTACAGGGCTTTCAGGATGCATCCAGAGTTGTGAATTGAACTCTCTACATTATCAGTTTCTGGTCTGACCACGGAGAGTGTCTCATGTTGCAGTGGCAATATAAGATACCTTCCTTGCAATGAGATCCTAAATGACTCTTGTCATCACACCTACTCACTTCTTCAAGACTGCAAAGATTATATCCCTTAACTTGCATGTTTTGATGAAGCGGAGCGATTGTTTTCTATCATTGTGTCAATACAAATCTGGAATTAATCTCATATTAGGAACAGTTTGTAAACATAGATTGAACATGTGTCAAAGTAACAGCCAAATGGCCACAAAGGCTGTTTTGAGGCATCTCTGCTTTAACTTGATTTACATTACCTCCCCGTCTAAAACATGTAAGCTGCATTCTTTTAACATTTAAGGTGTAAATCTAACTTTTGTTTTATTGTTATTCATACAGATTAAAGAATGGCTTTGTTTAAACTGCCAGATGCAAAGAGCTTTAGGAGGCGACTTAGCTCCAGTCCATATCCCTGGACCACAGTCCTCTGCATCCAAACAACAGACACCTACTCCAGCCTCAGTAGCCAAACCACCTTCACAGCCACAACAACCAACACAGAAGAAAGATGCGCCTCCAAAACCTGATGTTACCCAATCACCCGAACACAAAAAGCCACCAACACAGACAAAACAGCCTATCACGCCTGGTTCTCCTGTGAAATCAAAGCCTTCCACTGCTGAATCTCAGGATTTCACTAAATCTGATCAGGCCAAGCCAACTTTGAGTGAAGATAAGAAAATGCCACCCACAAGTCAGAAACCCATGAGTGATGCTGTGCCTACCCCTTCACCATCAGACCCCAAAAAAGATTCACCAGGCCCCAAACCTGTACTGGCTGAACAGAAGGATGCACATCCTCAAAAACTAGAGCCTGCCAAGCCATCTCAAGACACACCACTGCCTGTTGATAAAACTGCTCCTCCAGATTCAAAAATTTCACCTCAGGTGTCTCGGCAGAAGTCTGATCCCAAACTTGTTTCTCAGCCTGGATCTGGAGTGGATGCTAAGGCTCAAAAGCAAGCAGAAACAATGGAAGGGAAAGACCTTAAAAAAACCCAGATGACTCCTAAACCAGATGCCAAGCTAGCTCCCAAAGCACAACAAGCCACGATGGGCCCCAAACCTACTCAAGCCCAGCTCCAGCAACCTCAGAAAACCCCTGAACAATCTAGGCGATTTAGCCTTAATATAGGTGGCACCACTGAGCCCCCTAAACCACAGCCAACTACCCCCCAAGAAACTGTAACTGGGAAGCTCTTTGGATTTGGTGCATCAATTTTTAGTCAAGCTTCTAATTTAATCTCCACAGGCCAGCAAGGAGCCCAGCCACAGGGGCCTCCCTCGGGACCTCCTGCAAAGCCACCCGCTTCTCCAGCACAGCCCTCTGCTCCTGCAAAAGACATCCACCCAGCTCAAGCACCTTCCAAAACCACAGCTGTGAGGAAAGAGACAAAGCCTCCAGGAACAGAAAAAGCAGAGCCACCCAAAGCTGAAGGTTCTTTCACTGTTAAAGAGAAAGGATCTGAGAAGAAGCCTTTGCCTGCCAAAGATATGAAACCTCCAGCTGTTGAAGCTAAACAAAGTGGTGGGCCACCTGAGGTGGTTCAGCCTTCATTGCCCAAGTCTACTTGTCCTCTCTGTAAAATTGAACTCAATGTTGGTTCTAAGGACCCTCCCAACTATAATACATGTACAGAATGCAAGAACGTAGTGTGCAATCTCTGTGGATTTAACCCGATGCCACACATAACAGAGGTAGGCAACATTTTCTTTTGCATTAGTATTTCATGAATCACTCTGTTGTACATGATGAAATCCAAATGGAGATTTTATTGGCTCTTTAAGGCTGCAATCCTGTACAAAAGTACTTGGCAATAAGCCTCACTGAACTTGGTGGGACTTATTTCTGAGCGGGCAAGCATACAACTGCATTTTAAGTTAAAGAGTTTGGTAGACACTGAAATATTTTGTTATGATCTGCAGCTTTATGTGCTTTTGATAAATTAGACTCACCAATAATTTAACCATGAATTTTGAGCACTTGTGATTGTGTAGTGGCAGATGAAAGCAAGCTAGAGTCACCAGTAATTTGCTGCTCCTGGGCTAGGAAATGAAGAGTATTTTCAGTACACTCACTTGATAGATGCTTGCAATTTGTTGTTTACTTGTCTGACATCTCTCCAGTGAATATAGCGGTTTACAAAGTGACCTGTAGAAAGTGTGTGCGCAGAAGTGCATGCAGACTTTTCCAGTATTTTCTCCTTCATGCTAATTATCTGTGTTTGGGAAATGTTACAGATTGTGAGCAAAAACACTGGCTTGCAACAAAATGAGGTGCCTCCTTTGCTGAGGAAGCATTCCTTCATTTTCCATGCATATTCTTTGAATTCAAATTAAAAATGGACCAACAGTTTTGCATATTTGTTAAAGAGAACCATAACATTTTAACAAACTAACCATTCTTGAACGGCTCCTTGAGTCTACCACTATATCACCATTATGATTTATTTTCCATAGCTAATTGTAATTGTTCTGGTTTTACCTAATGGAGTTACTTGAATTTGGGTGTTTTGTGTTAGGTAACTGAATTTTTCTGTTCTCAGTTTCCTGGGCTTGTTTTCCAGCATTTAAGTTGTTCCTTTGGTTCAATCTGGTTTGGGAGAATTTGTGAAAGATGTGATTCTACTAAGCTCCATTTGTGCAAAGATGGGCAATCCCTGACTTAAGATCATATGCCATGAACAGCAGAGGACATAGGGCATGGCAATCAGTTGATTAAGAGTCACTGTAAACATTACCTGGAAGAAAAGGAAAGGAAACATCAGCTGATTTCCTCTTGACTTACTTGTATATACCTAAGGCTGGCACATGAAAGAGAACAGAGATGATCATGTCCATTTCTTGACAGGCATGATGTAAAATTAATGAATCTTTGTAATACAATGCTGATTTACATGATAGCTGCAAGAGCCTTGTGTTTAACACCTTCCATAAAGTTGCTTGACTGAACAATTTGGTGTATATCTACTTTAATGCCAGGATGTCTGAAAAGTAAACAGAGGATGATTAAATAAAGGAAACTAGATAGAATATGAAGATCCCATAAGGATGTCTGTACTCTGAGGGATTATCATGGGTGTTAGCCAGTGTTCTTATCCGATGATTTATTCACTGGGGAGGAGGAGTGTTTACCAACGCTTTAATTAGACTTCCTGTGGACTTGTAGTTCAGGTAGTTCTATTTTTAGAACCACAGTACTAGAAAATACAAGAGCTGCCGAAATAAATAAAAGAAGTGTCACTGACCATTGTGTACAGCATCTGACAGCAAAGAGGCACTGAACAGGACACATATTGTGTGATTTAGAAGTTGAATAATTTTAGCATTGGATTGGAAAAAGCTGCCTCCCTAGTAGGAGGGAGATAATATATGGCTTTTTAAAGAGAGGGTATGTCATAAAAATGAAGGGGAAAGAACAGTAGAAAAACTAACTAGACTTTGTTGAGTGAGAAGTAGAGATGGGCACAAATCACACTTCAGTGGTTTGCCCCGGCTTGGTGTGGCACCCACACAGGTGGGTCCACGCTTCCCTCCCTCACCTCCTTCGGACATTTGCCCACTCACAGGCGGAAGGATGTTTACCCTCTCCATGTCCCCCTCCCGGTGGCCAGCCACTTACCGGCAGCAGCGTGCACTTTGCTCCTCCATCTCTTCCAGCAGCCACCCATTCAGAGGCAGAGCCACAGGCTTCTGTCCTTGACTGACTAATAAAAGCTCTTAGACTTCCTCCAGGGGAGGGAAGCACATGGTGCCCGTGGGATACCTCTGCAGGTGCCATGCCAAACTAGTCCAAACCACCAAAGCGTGTTCATGCCCATCTCTAGTAAGAAGGTATTTAATTGTTTTTTAAAAATTGAAAATTTGAAAATACATGGGTTTGTGTGCTGTGTGGATTCAGACAGATGTAATTTAAAGAACAAAAAAGAAGTCTAGTGTGATGTTCATTTCTATAAGCAAATGCAAGGATTACACTTTTGTTTAGATACTGTTTCTTTCACCAGACCTTTATATGTTATGAGATCAAAGGAACTATGGCAAAGAGAAAGTATGAAATGATACATTTATATCAATCTTCACATAGAATTAGGCATATGTGTTGTCTTCTGATAAATGTTTAAAAACAAACTGAAATGGGGTCTGTGAGCAATTTCTGAGGCCACCATGAGGTGAAGCAAAGAGCCCAGAGGCATTAATGCGATGGAGCAGCACATACATAGATCCCGTGTGTTAAATCTGGCCCTGATGCATCACAACAGGGAGAATGGACAGGAACAGTGGAAAGAAAAGCAGACTTCACTGCACTATAAAAAGGCACCAAAAAGAGTGTATTCATTGCCCATTTAAAGTTCCTACTCACTCTCATCTCAGTAATGACCTTAGGAAGACGGTGGAGAAACAAGGGGGAAAGTAAAAATATTTTCCACTTCTTTTTTCCAACTGCCAGTGTCCACTGTTGTAGTTATCACTACCCTCACTTGAACCCCTTTTGTCCTGTCTTCACCATTCAATTGTGCATTTCCCTATTCATAAAAATGAGATCTTCACAGAAAACTAGTGCATAAATACCGTCATGGGCCTGAACAAAGTTCAGGTTGAAAGTTTTCCAAAAGGGCAGAGGAAAGGGCTTCATTATCTGAAGCAGAACAATTGGAGAAACAAAGGAAAGTATGGTAGGACCCCCATAACCACATAATCAGTATCTGTGGTTTCACTTATCCACAGTCTGAAAATAGTAATAATATTAATAGAAAAAAAATAGTAAATACAGTGTATTTTTATGCTGTATTTACCAGAATTGGCCACAAGTTCTGGTAAATACAGAACGTATGTATTCTTGTTGGTGAAAAAATACATTGCATGGTGTCTTGTTCCCTCTAGTGTCCAGTTCTGGTAATACATGGTGAAAATATATATTTCAGAATTTTTTTTTCTTTTACCATGCTGTGTATAGCGTTCACTATTATCTGCAGTTTTCAGCCGTGGGGATGCTTGAAACCAATCTCCCAGAGATACAGGGGTCCTACTGTACTTCTTTATACATTATGCATTATCAAATTATGAAATGTCCTTCCAGAAAACACAATTCAAACCCAGTGGGCAGTTCTTCACAAAGATAAAAATGAGGTAGCTGTGACCATGTTGATTCTTTTGTAATTCTCAGTGATTTTCATGAATGTCAGCTGATCTGCACACCCTTTATTTGGGCGCAAAGTAAGCTGGGGGTTCCTCAAGATCCATATAAGGAATTATCTCCATGCAGTCTTTTTTAAAACATTAGAATTTTTGTGGCTGGTCTGCACTGTAGAAATGTTTGGACATTACAGGCTATTGATTTGGGCAAAAGTATGTAAAAGGTTCATAGATGTGTAAAAGGTCATATATTTTTATTGTATGTAAAGGTGTATAAAAGATTAATTTCCTGAATGGAATGAGCTAAATGTTTATGATAGAAAAAAGTCTTCACTTCCATTTCTAGTCAGTTGTAACATTCTTATTCAGATATAGTAAGCACTTTTAAATGAGAAAAAAGGCTATTGATTACAGTTATGATTTTAATGGAATTATTATTTGATTTGCTTTAAATGATATTAACCATCTTGAGGCTATTTTCTAAGGGAAAGGCAAGATAAAAATGTAATTAATAAATAAGTACCTTCTTCAAGTACCTCCCTCAGGTCAGAAGGCATCCAACATGCTACTGAGGAAGAGCGGAGGACAAGTACAAGTAGCTCCAGAGTTAATGAAGTGGTTGGGCCAAAGCCGAAAGGACGCTCAGCTGCAGACGTGCCTGGAAGTGAAAGGAAAGTCTGATTCTGCAAAGAAAAATACTGCATAGGAACCTGGAATGTAAGATCTATGAACCTTGGTAAACTGGATGTGGTCAAACAGGAGATGGCAAGAATAAACATTGACATCCTGGGCGTCAGTGAACTAAAATGGACGGGAATGGGTGAATTCAATTCAGATGATGATCATATCTACTATTGTGGGCAAGAATCCCATAGAAGAAATGGAGTAGCCCTCATAGTCAACCAAAGAGTGGGAAAAGCTGTACTGGGATACAATCTCAAAAATGATAGAATGATTTCAATACGAATCCAAGGCAGACCTTTCATCACAGTAATCCAAGTTTATGCACCAACCACCAATGCTGAAGAGGCTGAAATTGACCAATTCTATGAAGACTTACAACACCTTCTAGAACTGACACCAAAGAAAGATGTTCTTCTCATTATAGGGGACGGGAATGCTAAAGTAGGGAGTCAAGAGATAAAAGGAACAACAGGTAAGTTTGGCCTTGGAGTTCAAAACGAAGCAGGGCAAAGGCTAATAGAGTTTTGTCAAGAGAACAAGCTGGTCATCACAAACACTCTTTTCCAACAACACAAGAGGCGACTCTACACATGGACATCACCAGATGGGCAATACCGAAATCAGATTGATTATGTTCTCCACAGCCAAAGATGGAGAAGCTCTATACAGTCAGCAAAAACAAGACCTGGAGCTGATTGTGGCTCTGATCATCAGCTTCTTCTTTTTTTTTTAATTTAGGATAAGGTAGGGGATACAGAAGGTAAAAGGGGGATATGAGGGGGGGGGGAAAGTAGGGGGAGGAGAACACAAAATATACTGCCATCCAATCTATTCATGTTGCCATATCAACTCGACTTTCCGCTTTTCTACTATATGATTGCCCTCCAGGTTATAACTTATATTACATCCTAGTTTTAATCTATGTTATTCAAGTACTATCTGGTGACTCAAGCCATTTATATAATAAATCCCATCGTTCAGTTGCCTTTTGTATTGGACAGTCTTTCAGCACTTCTGATAAGATATCCATTTCTGCCGCTTCCCGTGTCTTCTCAATAAGTTCCTCTTGTTCCGGTATCACTGATTTCTTCCAATTCTTGGCATAAAGAATTCTGGCTGCAGTGACTATGTATATAACTAAGTAGTTCTTTGTCTTATCTATATTGTCTGGTATAATACTCAGTAGAAACAGATCTGGGGTTAGTGGAACCTTACAAAGCAATTTTTTTGTAACAGAGTATGTACACCTATCCAAAATTGCTTCGCTACTCTACAAGTCCACCACATGTGATAAAAACTTCCCTCATGTGCTTCACACTTCCAACAAACATTTGATACATCTGTATAAATCTTTGATAGTTTTTGCGGAGTCATAGGTAAAGGTAAAGGTTCCCCTTGACATTTAGTCCAGTCATGTCCGACTCTAGGGCGCGGTGCTCATCCCCGTTTCCAAGCCATAGAGGCAGCGTTTTGTCCGAAGACAGTTTCCGTGGTCACGTGGCCAGCGCGACTAGACACGGAATGCCGTTACCTTCCCACCGAGGTGGTACCTATTTATCTACTCGCATTTGCATGCTTTCGAACTGCTAGGTTGGCAGGAGCTGGGACAAGTGACGGGAGCTCACTCCGTCGCGTGGATTCGATCTTACGACTGCTGGTCTTCTGATCCTGCAGCACAGAGGCTTCTGCGGTTTAACCCACAGCGCCACCACGTCCCATTTATTGTGGAGTCATATGCCACCTATAAAACATCTTATATATATTCTCCTTAAAATTAACCGATTTTGTGAGCTTTATATTATTTTGCCATATTTGCAAAGGAAATGCAAGAAAGCAAAGTGGCTGTCCAACGAGGCCTTACAAATAGCAGAGAAGAGAAGGGAAACAAAATGCAAGGGAGATAGGGAAAGTTACAGAAAATTGAATGCAGACTTCCAAAGAATAGCAAGGAGAGACAAGAGGGCCTTCTTAAATGAACAGTGCAAAGATACAGAGGAAAATAATAGAAAGGGAAAAACCAGAGATCTGTTCAAGAAAATTGGAAATATTAAAGGAACAGTTTGTGCAAAGATGGACATGATAAAGGACAAAAATGGAAGGGACCTCACAGAAGCAGAAGACATCAAGAAGAGGTGGCAAGAATACACAGAGGAATTATACCAGAAAGATCTGGATCTCCCGGACAACCCAGATAGTGTGGTTGCTGACCTTGAGCCAGACATCCTGGAGAGTGAAGTCAAGTGGGCCTTAGAAAGCATGGCTAACAACAAGGCCGGTGGAGGTGATGGCATTCCAGTTGAACTATTTAAAATCTTAAAAGATGACGCTGTTAAGGTGCTACATTCAATATGCCAGCAAGTTTGGAAAACTCAGCAGTGGCCAGAGGATTGGAAAAGATCAGTCTACATCCCAATCCCAAAGAAGGGCAGTGTCAAAGAATGCTCCAACTACTGTACCATTGCACTCATTTCACACGCTAGCAAGGTTATGCTCAAAATCCTACAAGGTAGGCTTCAGCAGTAAGTGGACCGAGAACTCCCAGAAGTACAAGCTGGATTTCGAAGGGGCAGAGGAACTCGAGACCAAATTGCTAACATGCGCTGGATTATGGAGAAAGCCAGAGAGTTCCAGAAAAACATCTACTTCTGCTTCATTGACTACGCAAAAGCCTTTGACTGTGTTGACCACAACAAACTATGGCAAGTTCTTAAAGAAATGGGAATGCCTGACCACCTTATCTATCTCCTGAGAAATCTATATGTGGGACAGGAAGCAACAGTTAGAACTGGATATGGAACAACTGATTGGTTCAAAATTGGGAAAGGAGTACGACAATGCTGTATATTGTCTCCCTGCTTATTTAACTTATGTGCAGAATACATCATGCGAAAGGGTGGACTGGATGAATCCCAAACTGGAATTAAGATTGCCGGAAGAAATCTCAACAACCTCAGATATGCAGATGATACCACTCTGATGGCAGAAAGTGAGGAGGAATTAAAGAACCTCTTAATGAGGGTGAAAGAGGAGAGCGCAAAAAATGGTCCGAAGTTCAACATCAACAAAACTAAGATCATGGCCACTGGTCCCATCACCTCCTGGCAAAAAGAAGGGGAAGATATGGAGGCAGTGACAGATTTTACTTTTTTGGACTCCATGATCACTGCAGATGGTGACAGCAACCACAAAATTAAAAGAGGCCTGCTTCTTGGGAGGAAAGCGATGAGAAACCTAGACAGCATCTTAAAAAGCAGAGCCATCACCTTGCCTACAAAGGTCTGCATAGTCAAAGCTATGGTTTTTCCAGTAGCGATGTATGGAAGTGAGAGCTGGACCATAAAGAAAGCTGACCGCCGAAGAATTGATGCTTTTGAATTGTGGTGCTGGAGGAGGCTCCTGAGAGTCCCCTGGACTGCAAGGAGAACAAACCTATCCATTCTAAAGGAAATCAACCCTGAGTGCTCACTGGAAGGACAGATCCTGAAGCTGAGGCTCCAATACTTTGGCCATCTCATGAGAAGAGAAGACTCCCTGGAAAAGACCCTGATGTTGGGAAAGTGTGAAGGCAAGAGGAGAAGGGGACGACAGAGGACGAGATGGTTGGACAGTGTCATCGAAGCGACCAACATGAATTTGACCCAACTCCGGGAGGCAGTGGAAGACAGGAGGGCCTGGCGTGCTCTGGTCCATGGGGTCACGAAGAGTCGGACACGACTTAATGACTAAACAACAACAACAACCTTCTTCAAAATAAAGCTCAGCTGAAATAATGGAGGAGGTCTAAGGGCTTTTATTAGTCAATTAATCATTTGTTTTATGTGCTTCTAAGGTATTCTTCCAGCATCTTGGCTACTGATTATTGAGCAGCGTCTCCACTGCAGCAAGGAGCATATTTCAGTGACCCAACTTCATGGATGGGGGCAGAATGCCATAGTATGAATGGTACTCAAGTAGGATAGACTATCTCACCCCATTTTCAATTAGGTGAAATAAGTCCAGCAGTTGGGGCATTACTTTCATGGCTGCATCATTTTGCACATTCTCCCAGCTATGTGAAAGCTACTCATGGCTAAGTCTCTCCCAAACAGCTAAGAAAACATTCAAAGGTATTCTACAACACGGTACCTCTGGGAAGAATATGTTCTTTTAAAAGGTTTCACTTGTACATTGGTATAAATGTGGAGCCTACTGATGTGCAAACTAGCTTCCACATACAATAGGTCACCTTAGGATGACTGTATATTGATGCATGTATGAGATTTAATGCATGCAATTAATATACACATTAGATTTAATCACATACTGTTCAGGAATATTAAGAGGGGTTGGCTGTGTGGGTCTGTTGCAGCAAAAACAATGAGGAATGTTCTGGGATCTGACAGAGTAACGAGTTTTGTTTGGCATAAGCTTTCATGGACTGCATCTGATGAAGTGGGCTGCAGTCCACAAAGGCATGTCATTAAGGTGCCACAAGACTCTCCTTTGTCTCTCTAAATGCAAAATAGATTAACAAGTTATGAGTATATGAATATGACTAAGGGGACTTTCCAGGAAACTGCAAATCTCAACTTCTAGTTGGCTGAAACGAATTTGGCATATTTCCCTAATATGGCCTCAGAAAAGGTGGGGTAGTGTGTACCTTAAATACATTGCTTTCGCAAGAGTTCAGATGTAGACTGATGTGCAGATCTTGTGCCTGAGCACTTCCAGAACCATCCTGGGTAATGATCCAATTAGTTTGAATCTAAGCCCTAAAATGCCTTCACACCATATGAACAAAATTATACTTGAAGAGCTTCTGTTCAGGTTCAGAACATTGATCTATTGAGTTTGATTCCATAGCCAACATGTTTCTGTTTGTTACCCCTCACCACCACCCGAACACAAAGATCTAAGTGCACAGGGATGGAAAAATTGAGACTTTTTCTGTGCGCCTGCTGAGATCTTTGTGGGGAGCAGGCAGGAGAGGATAAGGAAATGAAAGCTAAAACATCTCTTCCAACTCGTCTCCCTGATGTTGGAAGACGATGCTTCTTCTTCACCACAGTCATGGGGAACCAGAAGTCTCAACAGGGAGATTGTTAGGAGTTGGTAAAAGTGTCCTTCTTTCCTATCCCCCACCAGTCCTGAAGGAGGTAGCTAGCTATCCCACCATTGCTAAGAGAAACACCAGAAGCATGCTTCTCCCGCCATCCAGCTAGCCGGTGGGAAAAGTGAGTGGGACTCTTTGGCTTCACCAACTGCAAAGGTGTCATCCAAAGGCCACATGTGATTTGTGGATTGACAGCCTCTGGCCTAGATGGACTACTGGTCTGATTAGCAGAGAAATACTTGTGTTCTAAGAGAGCAAAGTGAAATATGAACCCGAGTCCAGGGCTTTAAACTGGCTTTTGAATTCAAAGAAGTGTTATGGAGCTATTAGAGTTACTGTATTCTATTTGTTCTTATTCCTGTTATTTTCTGTTTTTGTCTCCTTTGCCCTTCACAACCTCACATTGGTACATGTGAGTCAGTGTTGTTTGTGCATATAGTAAGGCAGATAGCCAATGCTACAGATGGCTTTTGTTAGTCTGGTAATAGGCTGTTGATAGTCTAAATGCTAAAGGATAATTCCTGAGGTAGGTGTGGATGATGAATTTGCTTGACAATCCTTGACAGGATCTGCTGTGCATTGAACTTTAAGCTTGTTGGTCCTATCCACTTTTGTATTCATTAGCATCTTTCAGCATGAAAACAACCCTTATTTCATGAAGCTTTGAATGCTGATATTGATTTTTTGTGAGTGTCTGTCCTTGATAGTCTCTGGTCTAGAGGTTTCAATTGGTGATCATACAATGGAGTCTTAAGTTTGAAGTAGATAATTGTCAGAAATTAGTGGTCTGATTTTGTCTTGACTGATAATTCACCTACAATAATGATCCCAATTAAATCCAAATATATCTTCCACCAAATGTATTTCACACCAAAATGGAAAAGGCACATAGCATCCAATTCACCTTATCATACTCCTGACTAAAGAGACTAAACTGTGATTTTGTTGAGGCTAGTTAGGCCTCCATTGGCCTTTGAATACAAACTGGGTCTTTTGTGATTTTTCTGGATTGGCTATCCAAATGTTTTACCTATCAGTTCCTTAGTAGATTGTATTATGTATTTTAATGTAATATAAACTGCCTTGTCAGCTGGATATTTCAGCTGGAACAATGCTGCCTCAATGTTTTGAATGTATTCACGCTTTTGACTTTGCCCCACTCCCTGTATTTATTTCTATTTATTTCATATATGTGCATATATGCCGTCTTTCTCCCTATATAAAGGACTCAAGGCAGTTTACTACATTTAAAACAAGCCTATAAAATATAATAAATAAATCATTAAAAAGATTAAACAAACAAGAATTACAATTTATCAAATTATAAAAGCATATAAAAGCATTTAATTATGATGGGTCCCACACACCATCACATGATGCATCCAAATTTAGATGCCAAACTCCTGTTTTAAAAGAAACATTTTTCTGCCAGAAGGAGAGCAAGGAAGACATCAAATGAACCTCCCAAGGAAGGACATTCTGTAGTCTGGGAGATGCCACTAAAAAACCACTGTCTGCTCTCATTATCAAATGAATCTGTGAATATGCACATTGCTATAAACTTGAGAAGCTTATATTTTATTGTTCATTGTTAATATAAGCATATGAAGACAGTACATACAGAAGCAGAATGAGCATGACATGAAAAGCCCCAACCAATAGAGGAAGGGCCTTTTATTGTGCAGTCTGCCCTTGAACTCAGTCAGGGTCTGAGAGGTGCTGGCAAGAATATAGGATATACCTGGGGTTGCCATGTTGCCCGGTTGGCCAGCTTTCCTTGGATTGTATGCATGCTACCCAGATTTGCAGCCTTCATTTTTAAAAAAATTAAGTCTCTAGCCCTTTTCAAAGAGGAGATGTGAAGCAAAATATATAGTCATATTCTTCCCAATTCTTTTTGAAGAAATTAGTCAGCTACTGCCTTTTGGTGTGTTCAGCCACTAAGGAAAGCCATCAACAGTTTGACGTCTTCCATCAAAGATGTGATACAAGTAAATTTATAAAGTAGAATGATTCATAATCACTTAACTTCTAGGTAGTTGAGAAATCCTAGGCAGTTTGCAGACAACTAAAGTCTGCTTGAAATAAATGCTTGAAATGGAGCTGTAGGAATGGAGGGACAAAACCACAGAATCGCTCTGTAAAGTGTTGCAAAGTTTTGAATTTCTGGTAGCATTCCCTTTTTGCTATGCAGAGGAAGTACAAAGATCCAGAGAGAAGAATAGCTACACTTCCACCAGAGTTGACCTCTTTCTCATTAACTGGCAATTAAATTCTCAATTACTCTAAGACATTTTGTAGGAGAAAGAATAAAAAAAATTGATTACTTACAGTTGCTTGAAACTACAACTTGTGCATGCTGCTTTCTTTACTGTACACATACTAGCATCCGACTGAACCAACAGCAAAAAGACAACTGCCATCAACCAATGGAAGAAAGACAGTACACTCAGCAGAGAAGTGAGGCTTACTTTGAATTTCAAAAGCTGGAAGGAACAATTGGTTAGTGCTGGATAGACAAATGATCACCCCAGCCCAGAAAAGTCCCTCCCAGTCACACAAACCACAGGCAGCATGAGAAGTTGTAAATAAAACTCGAACATAAGGCAGGGTAAAAGGTGCCAGTTCTACACTACAATTTTAATGTTTAAGATCCATGGACTCTGTTGTTTTTGTTGCAACAGACTTGACAGAGCTTAGAAGAATAATTTTTGAGACTGCAATCCCTAAAGTCCCTTAACCAACCAGGTCAGTGGATTCTGGAGTTGTAGTTCAAAAAAGTAATGTTTCAAAAGTTTTCATACTATGCATCTTAGTCAATCTTGGGGAGAGGGTTTCCACAGAATTATGGGAGTTTAACCGAAAGCAGGTCTTGGGAAAAGGCAAAAGGAAAGGAATATTTTATTGATCTTACAGCAGTTGTACTTATTGTGAGTTTTAGATTTTTAGAAAGTAGTTTCAAAACCAGAAGAAAGAAAGAAAGAAAGAAAGAAAGAAAGAAAGAAAGAAAGAAAGAAAGAAAGAAAGAAAGAAAGTAGTGTCCTCTTGGTGGCATATCCTCTGAATTTACTTGTCTTGGGACTATACTAGGGCCCTTTGAACTGATTACTCAGATTTAGTCTTACAGTTACTATGTGCCATGAAGTCAATTCTGACTTACGGTGACTCTTTTCAAGGTTTTCCAGGTAGAGAATACTCAGAAGTGGTTTACTGTTCCCTTCTTCTGGGGGCACCCTTGGACTTTGCAGCTTGTCCAAGGCCACATAGGCTGGCTGTTCTCCTGGGAGGCACAGTGGGGGAATCACACTCCCAACCTCGGGCTCTGCAGCTTAGGTACCCAACCCACTAAGCTATATTTATACCTCCTTAAAAGTCCATATGAGATTTACAGTTAGGTCTGGAAATAAGTGGACACTGACCCAAAACATACTGTGAAAGCAACCCAGGAGTGTTTTGTGGCAAAGAAGTGGAATATTCTGCAATGGCCAAGTCAGTCACCTGATCTCAGCCCGATCGAGCATGCATTTCGCTTGCTGAAGACAAAACTTAAAGCAAAAAGACCCACGAACAAACAACAACTGAAGACAGCGGCAGTAAAGGCCTGGCAAAACATCACAAAGGAGGAAACCCAGTGTTTGGTGATGTCCATGCATTCCAGACTTCAAGCAGTTATTGCCTGCAAAGGGTTCTCGATAGAGTATTGTAAATGAACATTTTATATATGATTGTGTTAATGTGTCCAATTACATTTCAGCCCCTGAAATAAGGACTGTCTATGAAAATGGTTGCAATTCCTAAATGTTTCATATGATATTTTTATTCAACCCCTTGAATCAAGGATGAAAGTCTGCACTTCAATGGCATCTTGGTTGTTTCATTTCAAATCCACAGAGCCAGAATTATGAAAATTGTGTCAGTGTTGAATTATTTACTGACCTCACTGTACATGTTAGTACATAACAGGAGTCAGAATGTGGAAATCTCACTTCCTTGTATGACAGAATCCTCCAGCCAAGCTGGCTGGTGGCCACATAGGCCTGCTTAGATGGTTCTGTAGGTTGTATTAAAAATATAAAATTTCCAAAGATAGAAGTAATCTTCCCTATTGCAGTCAAGTGCAAACCAGTGACACAAAGCAGCAACTAGTGCAAGTGGGCATGTAGAAATGAGAAGAAGTAGATACAAAATATGGGATGGAAGTACTGTATTAAGAAAGAGGCTGCTACATTGGATTGGCACATGCTTCGAAATGTGCATACTGCCAAGGAATACTTTTTGAAGGCCTTTGAGTGGTAGCAGGGTATACATTTGTAGCAGCAAAAATACCAAAGAGCCTTATGGCACTATAAAAGCTGTCAACTTCTATTTGTCACAAGTATTTCTGAATTCCAACACACAGATGCATGGAGGTTTGCTATTATACAAGAGATAGGAAAGGTAGTAGGAAAAGATTAATCCAAAAATATAATTCAGACAAGTTTAAATTGGAGGGGGTTAAATTTTTAATAGGTAAGTTGATGTTAAATTGCTGTTCAAGACGGATGAGTACAAGGTCTTTCCAGAAAGCAGCAGAAATCCTTTTTACCCCATCCCTCTGATTCCTATTTTGAGCTTTGAAAAAAATTGAAACAGCTTCATACATTTTTTGAAAACTCGTTAACCAGCCAACCAACCAACCAACCAACCAACCAACCAACCAACCAACCAACCAACCAACCAACCAACCAGAATCCTTCTTTTGCCTCATTTCCCCTCTTATGATCTCATCTTCCCCGTCCCAGCGATAGTTTCAGGGAATCAAATTCAGTTCCTGGGACAGATGTGGAGCCTCTATGTGGTGTTGTCTAATGTAGAATGCAGCAAAACAACCATCTTAATGAAAGGAAAACCATCACTCCCTTCCAAGTCATGTTTATGCTGTAGCTTTTAATCTTTCATGATAAGGCTAATAAAGTAATTAAGGGTACTAGTTTTGTCCTCATTAGTTTAAAGTTTTGCACTCTGCCCATGTACCAGGCACCGTTCAATGGTCAATAAGGCTTTACTTCCAGATAAAGCACTCACAGGATTGCACTTAGTTAACAGTACAACCTGATGCAGATGTACTCAAAACTAATTCTACTATATTCTTACTCCCATGTATAGTTTTATTTATTTATTAGTTGCACATATATTCTATCTTTTCTCCAAATATGTTGTTGATTTTTCTTTAAATATGTTTTTTTCAGAAGGATATGTCTTTCTGGAGATAGTCTGTATGGAGGGAAGCTGTGATTACAGAACACTTAAACTGTAATCATGTCCCCACATATCTGTAAGCAAACCTCAGTGGACATAGTGGGACTTACTTCTGAGTAGACATGCATTTTTGGCCTTTTTTTAAGTCATACAAACTGAGCCTATACAGGCAATCTGCTTCCAAAATGCCAGTTCCGAAATGGGAGCTGCAGAATCCCTCTTTGCCAGCCAAGCAAGGAAGTAAAACATGAAATATTGCTCAGGCAAGACTGCAAACTGAGGACAACACCTTCCTCCTGAGTAATACTTTTAATTTGGCTACAATTAGCTTTGTTGTTGTTGTTTAGTCGTTAAGTTGTGTCCGACTCTTCGTGACTCCATGGACCAGAGCACGCCAGGCCCTCCTGTCTTCCACTGCCTCCCGGAGTTTGGTCAAAACATTTAGTGTAAACTAAGTTTTATTTCAAATTCTGTGATATGGGGTTTGTCACATTTTTGTGTGGCTCTGCAGCCCACCCACCCCAGGCAAAAGGATCCAAATGTTTTGATATCAGGTGTTGTGGGAAGGAGAGGTACTTTGTGATGGCAGCTCTCTGACTAACAAGTGTGTGGCATTCTACTGAGAGAGAATGACATCTGAATCATGGAGCTGATTCTGCAACCTCCATTTTGGAACTTACTTTAAACAGGGAACTTACCCCACACAGCTGACCATGGATTTAAAAACTTGTATGGGTTTTATTCTGCGCCACTTTCAACTCTGTAATTCCCCAGCCTGACAAAGATTTGTGTGGCATCAAAAGCTAGTGTCTCTGTGTGAGATTTCAATGATCCAGTAAAGGTATTACCCACACTTGTCTTCAGATTCTTCTTTTAGATATGCTTTAACACCCCTTACATGGGCAGACAAATGCCAGAGACAGCCCTGACTTTCCCTTTTAGTTAACATGCAGTTTAAGTTTAAACAAAATTTGGAGATTTAAAAAAAAAGGCAAAGCCTTAAAGATGTTTTGAATAAAAAAAAATAAAGCAAGTTATTTGGCAGTGGAAGCTGCAGAGTGGTGTAAGGTCTCTTCTAGGTAGCTCCATTCAAGCTGACTTGGAATAACTGCTGGATAACTCAGTAGTGGTTTAGGTACCTGGCTGCAGAGCTAGAAGTTGGGAGTTCAATTCTCCATGGTGCCACCTTGACAAAGGCTAGACTTGATGATCCATAGAGTCCCTTCTAAGGTTCTAAGACTTAGTACATGGCTCTCTAACATTTATCTGCCCATGTAAGGGTGTTAAAGTGCAAAAAGGAAAAAAAAAACCCTCTTATTTTAACTTGGGAGACAGGCAATGTTACACAGAATTGATTCTTCCACCTTTACGTGAAGAACAACACCTTCTTTGCAATTTTCTGTTATTCTGGCAAACTGGGAAACAATATTGATGTAAGAGAAGAAATAGGCTCCTGAAACTGTTACAATGGTTGTGGATGCTTTTCAATATGTGAGTGACCATAAAACTCTTAGTATTGACCTACTGGTTTCTGATGGAAACATTTTGTGTTATGTTATGAGTAGTGGCACTGTGAAGCCTCAGTTGGATGTGGCTAGTGTAGCTGCTGGCAGTAGCAGGACACCATATGGTGGTCTTCTACTTTTAGCTTTCCTTGCTTCATAGTACTGTGTGTGTGTGCCCTTTTTGAAGGTAGCTATTCGTTTGGAATTAATCTAGTTGCTGAGCCAAAAGATAGGCTAAAATGAAGGTATAAAGCATTGAAAAAAATAGGAGACAATATAGTAGAATTTAGAAGGAACTGGGCTAAAATAGCCCTATGTATATCTTCTACTGTACTGTACTTATTTTGTAGGGAGATTAACTATGGTTACATTTTAACCATTAAAAGGTTTTGGTTTTGGTTTTGTTTCAAACATATGCATTTGTGTGGGGGTGGGTGGGGGTGTTTCAAACATATGCATGATTTTGTATGTATTTTTACACTGCCTTCCCAGGAAATGTTTTGCAAACTTAAGAAATTTATGAATTTCTTAGGTACAAAGCACAAAGTCCTGGGCCCTGTGCTCTTCAACATTTTTATTAATGACCTGAATCAAGGGCTGCAGGAAATGCTAATCAGATTTGTGGATGATACAAAATTGGGTGGAATAGCTAATACCTGGAAGACAGAAGCAAAATTCAGAATTATCTGGATAGGCTTGAGCACTGGGCTGAAAACAACAGAATAAAATTTAACAGGGTTAAGTGCAAAGTACCACACCTAGGAAAGAGAAACCAAACACACAGTTACAAGATGGGGGATACCTGAGTCAGCAATACTATGAGTGAGAAGGATCTTGGAATTGTCATAGATCACAAGCTGAATATGAGCCAACAGTGAGATGTGGCTCCAAAAAAAGCAAGTGCTATTTTAGGCTGTATTATAATATTTGACTATGCGGACAAAAGTCCGCATAGTCAAAGCTATGGTTTTTCCTGTAGTGATGTATGGAAGTGAGAGCTGGACCATAAAGAAAGCTGACCACCGAAGAACTGATGCTTTTGAATTGTGGTGCTGGAGGAGGCTCTTGAGAGTCCCCTGGACTGCAAGGAGAACAAACCTATCCATTCTAAAGGAAATCAACCCTGAGTGCTCACTGGAAGGACAGATCCTGAAGCTGAGGCTCCAATACTTTGGCCATCTCATGAGAAGAGAAGACTCCCTGGAAAAGACCCTGATGTTAGGAAAGTGTGAAGGCAAGAGAAGAAGGGGACGACAGAGGACGAGATGGCTGGACAGTGTAATCGAAGCTACCAACATGACTTTGACCCAACTCCAGGAGGCAGTGGAAGACAGGAGGGTCTGGCGTGCTCTGGTCCATGGGGTCACGAAGAGTCGGACATGACTAAACGACTAAACAACAACAATAATATTTGGAGTATAATCTCCAAATCCCGTGAGGTACTTGTTCCCCTCTATTCAGCACTGGTTAGGCCTCATCTTGAGTTCTGTGTCCAGTTCTGGACACTACACTTCAAAAAGGATGCTGACAAACTGGAACAAGTTCAGAGAAGGGGAACAAGGATGATCGGGGGCTGGAAGCCAAGTCCTATGAGGAAAGATTGAAAGAACTGGGCATGTTTAGCCTTGAGAAAAGAAGACTGAGGGGAGATATGATAGCACTTTTCAAATACTTGAAAGGCTGTCAGAGGTAAGTTTCATTCAGACATGCCATCTCTAGATGAATAGCTGTGGAGAACAGTGTTGGTAGAGCTGATGATCAGCACATGCTCTCTTCCCTCTAAATCAGTTGTTCCCAACCTTGGGTAACCCAGGTCTTCTTGGACTGCAACTCCCAGCACAGCTAGTGATGAAGGCTTCTGGGGGTCACAGCCCAAGAACACCTAGGTTACCCAAAATTGGGACCATTGCTCTAAACAACAGGCCAAATGAGAGAAGACATATAATATAATCTGTCCAAAGTGAACAGTTGTTATTAGGACTCAATGGCAAGTTTATGTCAATTCAATCTTCTAACTAAGCATTATGATATTAGATAAAATATAAATAGTCTTTTTTGCCTGTACACTTCTCCCTTTGCATATGCCATGGTTTCTAATGAACTGAACTGGGAAGCTATGGTTAGTAGCTTCAGAACAAATTATATTTTGAACCTTTGAATCTGATGTAGGGTAATGCTTTGTTCTAAAGTTGGTACTTACCTGATTTGGCTGAAACACCAAAATGTAGTTAGCTTTCTAGTTTTCTGCTTAGGTCATGAAGGCAGAGGAAGAAGAATTTAAAATGCTTGTTCATATCCTATTTCATTAAGCTGAGATACTATTCTCCAAACCTAGGAGTTATTTGATGCTATTGTTTCTGTCTAATTCAATAAACAAGCTGTTTCCTTCATCTTCATTATATATAACAATTCAGCTTTATCTTCATGTCAAATTGTGTTACCATTTTTCTGATGCTATATTTGTTTACTATACCCAGAAAATTGTCCTTTGGGCAGTCTATGTTTTGGTCAATTTGTCTGTAATTATTCATGGTAATATGTATTGCCATATTAATAAGGGTGTGATTGAAATATCTGTCAGATATAATGGAGTTCCTGTAAATATACATAACTGCACCTTGCATCATTTGATAACTGTTTATTTTTATCAGTTCTTTTATTGTCTCCCTCAACACTTGACAGCTTATTATGAGAGATGTAATTTAGGTAAAACCAGAAATGGCAAAGAGGACAAAGACCATATTGACACAGCAGAGTTGCTATGACTTGCTTGTAAGAGAATTTGTAGTAGTTGTGAGGACAACACTCTCAGTTCTTTCTCGGCAATTCTCATCTTCTAAAAACTGCACTTCCCACTGTTTTGGGGGAGTGATGAACCAATTTAAAAAACATGCATGAGCATTTATTCTCTCTTCTCAATCAAAGCAAATAGCACCTTAAAATGCGATGAATGATGGCTTCTCACATCTTGTATACTTCAGCGGTGCATCGATGAATTTTAAAAGGACAAGCTCAGAATAGCTGTGCCTTTCACAGTAGATACAGTGTCCTTTGGGTGCCTCCTATGAGCAAAGTTTTGCATGAAACCTGCCCTACAGATTAGGCTGATGAAGTAGGAAATAATGTGAACTGACTGGTGTTAGCCATGGTTACAGCTGAAGAATACAGTGAAGGCTTAAATAGGTCTTATAGTATAATGGTATGTCAGTTGCATATAACCCTTAAGGAGCGCTATAACATCTGCCTGGAAAAACAGGACATGTCTCTGGAAAAGAAAGGAACTACAGTTCCTTTTTCTTTGGAAAATATCTGCTCCTGAGTGGGAAGCCAACGGTATGACACAGCACATCTCAGTCTGATTTTACAGTTCCCAAAAGTATGGTGCATGGCTAAGCCTTTGTTCACACAGAATCACTACCACGTCAAGTGATGACTTGGGCAATTTTAACAAGTCTAGTATTTTAGTTCCAGTTCTGATCCCAAAAGGAGCAAATAAAGGGGGTCTGCCTCTCACCTGGTTGCAGGAGAAGTAAAAGCACACGAGGTTGAGTGTTTTGGTTGCTAGATAGTAAAGTAAGGAACAGTATTTCTATTATGTTATACAGGATCTAATGCTTTGAGAGTATGTCCTTGTATTGCTTTTTATGTATACTGTATATGGAATTCTGTGTTGGGAATTATGATGCTAAGTGTTGTGCTCAGGGAAAAGTGTCTATTTTTTTTTCATGTTGTGACAGTGGATTTGCTCAGATATTACATCCTGTGTAAATGGCCCTCTGGACAACTGAACTGTGTTCATTATTCCATCTCCATAAGTGATTATATAAGCTTGAATTTGTAAGTGCCTGACAGGCATTTCATTTACACAATTTTATTTTTGTTACATCTTTTAAATCAAATACAGTTAATGCCAGCTTTTATAAATAGCCTTTCAAATCCCTGTCCAGCTATTTTAGTATCAGTTTTTAAACATTTTTCTGTCATTTGCACCCGCTGACTAGCTTGACTCAGAACTTTCAAAATATGTGTATTTCATGCTGTCAGTCTTCCGATCCTTCTCAAGTTGTACTGAGCTGCTTATGTCTTATTGATCCCATGCTGCATTTTGTATATGATTATTTTAAAAAATTTAACTGAAAACTGGCAGAGCTTTAGGAAACACGATTGCTCTTTCAACTGTTCCATTTGCTCTTGATAATATGGAGCAGATGGGCCTATTTCCCCACCTGTTCTCATGGTGGTGCCCAGCTGTTTCAATAGTAATTAGAATTTATCAACCTAGGCTATAGTCAGAGATAGTCTCCAGAATTTAAGTACTGAAAATCTTTAGACCAAAGAAGCAGTAAAGTGAAATTGTTCTGTTTGTCATTCTTTTCTGTTGGTGATTACCTGCAGCTAAGAGAAAGCTATATGGGCCTCGGCTCCCCTCCGTCATTGTTTGATTGGTCATTTTGTGATGACCATTGGTAAATTCATATCAGTCATATAAGTCATAATGTCTGGTTTATCCATATATCTCATAATTAGAGATGGGGGTATTTGTATACAAATACCCTCGCACAGCTAGAATTAACGAGGGTCCGCCCCCTGACCGGGTGCTCTGAAGCGATTGGAAGGAAGAGTGGGGCAGTGGTGGCGGTGGACACGTGAGTAGACGGTCCGGCCCCAGGGGTCAGACCCTGGTTAACTCCAGCTGTGTGGGGGTTATTCATATTCGTATATGAATACGAATACCCCCATCTCTACTCATAAGCTCCGGTTCAATTAATGTAACATAAAATGGCTACCAAAACAGTCATTTAGTAAGTATGGAAAATTGTTTACCCAGGAAGCAATATACCTTTAGGTAAAGGTTCCCTTTGACATTTAGTCCAGTCGTGTCCGATTCTAGGGCGCGGTGCTCATCTCCGTTACCAAGCCATAGAGCCAGCGTTTGTCCGAAGACAGTTTACGTGGCCAGCGCGACTAGACACGGAACGCCGTTACCTTCCCACCGAGGTGGTACTTATTTATCGACTCGCATTTACATGCTTTCGAACTGCTAGGTTGGCAGGAGCTGGGACAAGTGACAGGAGCTCACTCCGTCGCGTGGATTCGATCTTACGACTGCTGGTCTTCTGACCCTGCAGCACAGAGGCTTCTGCAGTTTAACCCGCAGCGCCACATGTCTCATATACCTTTACCTTTGCACAATTAGTATTTCTTATTTTCCCTTCCCCTTTTCCCCTTGTTTTCCCAATTCTCTCAGCATTACAGATAGCTTCTCCAAAAAAAAAATTCTTTCTTTCTTTTTCTTTCTTTCTTTCTTTCTTTCTTTTTCTTTTTCTTTCTTTTTCTTTCTTTCCTTCCTCTTCCTCAACACTAGGCAAGGAGGGGAGACTGATTCCTGAGGAATTGTCACAGAATTTCCTTTATATGAACATTTGAGGTAAATTCAAAGGCCAGGATCATGCTCAGTACAAGGGGTTGCAGTGTGGGCAGTTTGACATTCCTCTCACTCACACAAGGAAGTATGCAGTGGAAGTCAGGCTTTGTTGGCCTAGTGCTGAGCAGGCCTCAGGCTGTCTAAACCTACATATAAAGCCAACAACATCACAGCTCTTTCGGATGAAAAGGCCACAACCTTAATGGTTTACAGCAGCAGTCTCTGGCTAACGTGGGGGAATTGTATTCATTGCATCAAGAGACCTAACTGCCTCCTGATGTCCACCACCAACCCTTCAGCAGCTGCTGAAGGTTCCACCAGCAGTGACTGTCCTCTGAAGAGCACATGGGCTTACACAATGTGATGATTCCTGCCATCTGAGGACATGGCTGGGCCAACAGACCTCCAGGCTAGGCCAGACCATGGCCTTATCCCATCTCCCACATACTAGGATTCCTTTAACAATCTGAGGGAGCAGGCTCCTGCTTGCTGTCTTCATATCATCCAGATCCTACTCCAGTGTCCCAAACCACGAACAAGATTGTGATAAAGGCAGCAAGACACACAGTATCCATAATAAAGAACAATAACCCCTAATAGCCAAGCAGTAAGCATTAACCTGTACCGTATCATCACCATAAAACAGGGAGGGGAAAGGGGAGAAAATCCATCAAGGCACAAACTGGCTGGAGCAGTCTCTCTCCCCCCCCCCCCCCAACTCTTTTATATCAGGCAGGCAGACTGCACTAAAGACTGCTGCTCCCCAGTCCACCTGTCCAAAGTTCCAGTTAGAAATCTCAAGCCAGCCAATGAAAGCTGGCAGGAAGGAAAACTGTTTCCCCACTGGCCAATGGGAAGCCAGAGGTCTATCTGTGTACCATCCTCCCAGTATCCCCGGCTCACCATATCAGACAGATGTGGGCCACAATACCGTCTCCAGCGTCTTTCACACCTTGCTGCTAGCCCACAGGCTATTGCTCTGGCAAGAGCTGGGGAGCCCCAGATAAGTCTGGATCTCCCATCACAGAAGCAGTTTCTGTTTATGCAACAGCAAATTCAAGCATCTAGTGTTCACTACACTGGCAGGAACCTCCTGCTCCACCAGCACGCAGTGCTATCCTAGCCATAGAATTTACAGAGCTGACCTTAGATGCCACCTAATCCAGCACCCGACTCAAGCCAGAGTCTGCAATATAGAATGCTGCTGCCACAGATGGCAGATGGCCATCCAGACTCTATTTAAATTCCAGCACTGCAAGGAAAGCCCTAAACTTCACGAGCCATTGCCTCACACTGTTAGGAAGCCTCCCCTAATATCGGCAAGATCCCTGCAATTTCTACCCACTGGTTTTAGTCTGGTTTGTATCTGGATGCTGCTGTGTGCAGTTTAACAACATACAAAGTCCCACTGAAATAATACATCTATAGGAAGGGGGAAATGGATACAATTATTGACATTCCTCAAGAAAGTGAGTCTTTTGCATCTTACGTGGTGTAGGTTGCTGGTCCTTGGCTTCCACACTGGAGACATACTAAAGTCATATCCTACTGATACACAGAGATGGCTTTTAAATTAGTGGTCATTCAAAGAATTATGTGAAATCTCATTCTGTCATTTTTTTTAATCATTGTTTACTTTACACAACACTTTGGAGAGCAAAAAGCTATATCAATCTTACAATGAACTCTCAAAACATTACCTTGACACGTTGCACTCAACCACTTCCATAGCAATTTTATGGTTTTAATTTGGAAAGGCAGCTTATATGCCACAGCAGTTGTGCCACCAAAGTTGAATGGGTGTGATCAAAAGAGACAGTTGGGTTTGCATGCTTGCTACTTCATGGGATCATAGCTCAGATATATGTTTTGCATGCAGAGTCTGGGATCAGTTCTCAGCATCTCCTCATAGGGCAGGGAAAGATTTCAGTCTCAAAAACATGGACTGTCACTGCCAGTCAGTATAGGCAGTCAAAAGCTTAAATGGACCAAAGGCCTGTCTCAGTATAAGGCAGCCATCTGTGTTCTTATGAATTTTAATATTGGACTTTTTTAATGGTAGTAAACGTTTTTGTAAGATGTTCCTGAGGAAATATGTGCCAGCATTTTACATTTCATGGAAGTGATGGAGTAATCTTTCTGAGCAATCTCAGTTGTCGATGACAAGAAATACCATTTTATGTTGTTCTGTCTATAAGTGATATGTACTAAAGAGAATTGATACTTGCAACACATTTCTGAGGAGAATGTTAACATGCTTGTATCTCACCATACTCATTGCAACTGGAAAAGCATATTTCTTCCAGCAGATTGAGTGGTACTACAAGTACAGTAACAAGTGGTACTACTGTACTAGTAGTACAGTACCAAGTGGTGGGTAACAGCATCTCTGGTTCACATCTTACCTAGATCCAAGGTAGCTTGAGGTAAACCTTCTCTCTCCCTCTGATTCTCATATTTTCACTCACAGAAAGCAGGTAATACTAAGCAGTCTTATAATGTTATTGTTTGGATTTCTGAGGTAATATATGTGAGGCCCTTTGAATAGTCAGACAGGGCTGAAAAAGTAATTATACATCCTGCCCTGAATGTTGTAATCTAGTGATACGCAGGACTGAAATACTAAGGACTGCCATCTTAATTCCCGCATGCAACTGTTATTTATAGACTTGCTAGAATGAACAGATGCTGCTGAATCATGAGCAGAGTGTTGAGAGAAGATCAGGTTTTTAACTCCTTCTTGCATTGTGTTCCCCACCCCCTTCATTTAAGGTTTTCTTGCAACTTTCTTCATAGATTTATTTCCTCATATTTAAAGAAAAAACAGAATCTTTACCCTAGTCTCTCTATATCAATTAGCACCTCAGAAGCATCTCTCTTGAAACAGTCTCTGTCTTTAAATACCAGCGGTAATACACAACCATTGCCTTAACCTCCATTAATTTGTCGAATCCCTTTTTTAAAGCTATTCTGGTTGGTGCAGTTTGTGCCATTTCCAGTATGGCAGAAGAATCCTTCTGGAAACCCTATAGCTATTGAGTGAAGCAGCAGTACAGATAATATGAGCAGAATTTATTGTGCTAAAAGTGTGCTTAGGTCATCTTGAAATGAACCCAGATACTCTTGATCTGGGGAGATGGGATCTGAGGGAACATGTACCTGTAGGTACATTGTATCTTCTTTTAGAATGCAAAGGAAAGGGGAAAAGAAACAATTTGGTTATATTGTGCAGGCTCCATTTGCCTGTTACATAAGTTGTGCAGCCTAAACTGTTTTTAACTTTAACTTTATTATTGCGACCATTGGTCAGCCATATTAGATACACAATGCAACAACAATGCATATAATATCTACAATCAAAATAAAGCAAACAAATTCAAATTAAACATTCGTAATCTAGTTAGTGCAGTGATTTGTTTCCTTACTGTACACACTGCTGCACAAAATTATGCAACTTTGGCTCTGGTTTCATGTGAGGAATCCTCTGTTTTCTTTGTTCGGAAACCCTAGGTACAAGTGATAGTTAAATCCCATAATTTATGCAAATTCAGTATTTGGCTACCACAGAAGTTTGTACGTGTTTGTATTAGTTAGAGATGGGGATATTCGTATACAAATACGAATATCCCCGCACAGGTGGAAATAACGAAATTGTGACTATCCACTCACAATTTTGCCGCTGCCGCCAGCTCTGCGATGCCTTCCTATCGCGCCGTTGTCTGCAATCGATTACTCAGTCCTGGCAGGAGGCGGGATGACAAGCCTCTCTGCTAGGTCGCAGAGTGGCTAATCCATTGTGGAGAACAGTGCAATATGAAGCTGTCGGCAGCGGCAAAATTGTGAGTGGACAGTCCGGCCTCATGGGGCCGGACCCTTGTTATTTCCACCTGTGCAGGGATATTTGTATATGAATACAAATACCCCCATCTCTAGTATGTGTGTGTTCTCTCATAACAAGTCAGAACTGACTTATAGCAACCCTAATAGAGCTTTAAAGGTAAATTAGATATCCCAGGAGTGGTTTTACCACTCCCCCAGTCAGTTTTCATGGCTGAGCAAGGATTTGAACCCTGCTCTCCAGAGTCCTAGTACGACATTCTATCCACTACTCCACACTGGGAATCCTTGTATGTGCTAGAGTACAGCAAAACCATTTGATTTAAGTTGGTGGTGGACAGCATTCTCTCCGGGCTCCTGCTTGTGTGGCAGTACTCATGCCGCTACAGACCTTACATTGCTGCTGTCCAGGAAGCAGGTGGTCACTGAATGCTTCAAGGTGAGGATCTGAGAGGGCCTGGAAGTGGATGTTCTAGTTGTGGTGAAGCCTACACAGGGCAAATACGGAAGTGGTATGGTAGCTGGGGGAGGGAGGAAAGTTGTTCTGACTACTACGCCAATTGAAAATTGAAAGCCTAGATGAGAGATACTTTCCAATAGTTCAGGTCCCTCTTCAGGCATATTTTAACATTTTGGATTTTCTTGTAGCATGAAAACAGCCAACAAATGGAACAGTTAATTTTAGAACAACCTCTCTTGCTATAGAAAACACTGTTACTGTGTGTACTGTTGGAAGACGGCCAAAATGTCTCCGTCTATTTCAGACTTCCATTTTCTGTGAAGCGTACAAGGATGGCAGAACACATTCATGATAAAATCTGATAGAAATACCTTTTTCTTACAACCATAAAGCTGTTTCAGAAAGTGAAGTTAAAGCAACATATCACAGAGGCAATTGGAACAGACCCTGTAAGGTTTTCTGTGGTAGCTCCCGACTTTTATACAGTCAAGAAAAGAGGCAGGCAGGAAGGCAAAGAATTCATTAATATAAAAAGCCTTTTAATTTATATATTACAGGATATGGGGACTCTTATTTAAAACCAGTATCATGCTATGAAATATTTTGCTTTATACTTGCAGAAGGTGAAGCTATTCCCCTGACACTCATACTTATTAATAATATTTTTCTTAAGAACTGCAAGAGTTATAGTCATGGAGCATTCTTTTCTCACCTTAATTTGGGATTGCTAAAGCAAAATAAAATCAATCTGTATTTTAACTTACTTTTTGATAGGGTTGTCACCTTACTGGATAATATTAGGTAATGAAGCAGCTCTTTTATGGTTCATTAGTGGAAGTGAAATTACATATTGACAAAATTGTAGTGTAGGTATCTTACTGAGATAGCTTGCAGCTGAAATAAATAAACACCATCATATACCTGTTGGAGGAGAAAGTTAAAGCTATTATGCAAGACTGATGAAAGAATAGGATTCAAAATCCCATTATGATCTTCATTCTCTTTCATGATGAAGTGGTTTAGAAATGGCTACTCATTTACTAATAGCAGTGAAGCTGTGAGATGTACAAAGATAGAAGAAGGCAAGTGTGTCATTATTAATGGGCCGGTTCCTCAAAATGTGGGTTGGTGTCTTTGGGAGACACATATAAAATTATGCTGGTTCAAAACTGGTTTTTATTCTAGAATAGGAAGTACAAGGTGACATTTATATAGTGTCCTAAAAGTATTGTACATTTCTATGTGATTTTTCTTATAATGCCATTGTCATTAGGAATAACTTTATGTGACATTGGCCAAAATCATTGTTTAGTGTAGTAAATTACATTAGAGTAGGCTGAGCCATGGAAACTCACTGGAGCATGGGACTGGTAAAGCTGCTCCTTAAATATCCCACTTACCTTGAAAGCCCTATTAGAGTAGCTATAAGTCGGTTCCAACTTGATGGCACAGAACAACAACAAGGCTCACAGAGTCAATGGGGATTTGGTGAGTTAACACTGATTCAAATGGGCCTATTCTAACTGCAACTTATTTTACTTACTGTGCTAAAATAAGTAGTAATTAGAGTAGGCCCATTTGAATCAATGGAACTTATGGAGGAGCTGACTCGCTAAACCCCATTGATTCAATGGGCCTATTCTAATGTGACCTCCTATACTAAACAACAGAATTTTGTCCTATATAATAATAAACTAGTTACCGGAAATGGAAGATTTTTTTTAATGTTTTTTCTTTCCCTGTTTCTGTAACCCACCAAAACTAAAATGCCTACCCAGCTCCTTAAATAAATTTGCCTTAGTTCATGGCTGCACTCTTTAAAATGTAGGATCATATGTGAGGCCCACAGATGAATCTGCAAAACCAACTGCTAATTAATCTACTGATTAATTCACTTAAAGGTTATATTTGTTTTCCAGTAGATTTTGAGCCTGATCTGCAACAAATACATGCGAAGTGGGTAAAAGCAAGAGCAAAGCAAAAAGTGCTTAAAGCACTCTCTGGGCAGTTTACAATTTAATTATGCAAACTACACATTGCCCTCCCACCAGCAAGTTGGATACTCAATTTACTGATCTCGGAAGGATGGAAGGCTGAGTGAACATTGAGCCGGCGACCTCGGATTGAACCCAGGCCATGAGCAGAGCTTTGCTTGCAGTACTGCAGTTTAACCACTGCACCACAGGGTTCCTACGGTGTAATCCACAGTTTGGGATTTCTTAGGTTGCTGTTATGCCCACCACCCATATCTGGACTCCTGGGAATCCTCTGGCATACTAAACGGAAATCCCGAGAAAACAAAGGATGTCCATGAGCAATGTAAGACTTTACCTCATCTGCTCTGAAGCCTCAGGAAGTTAATCTACGTTAGGATAGTAGGATTTGCCCTGTTCTGGATTGCTTTGCATCTCACTGAAGGATTAAGTTTGTCCCTTGGGGTATCTTTCTTGTCAAAAAATTACTTTCATTCACCAAGGCTGGGGTACTACCAATAATTTTCCTGGACTGAAATAGAAATAAAAATCCTCGGTTTTCTCATCCTTACACCTAAAGATGACAAATTGCAAAATCATATTCCTTGCCTGTGAGAGGTAGAGGTATTTTGAGACATTCTTGAAGAGTCTAGAAGTTGAGAACAACAGCATGTTTTTGGTGTTGTTTGCATGTAATAAGTAGAATTTCATAAATAATATTTCAGGTGAATAATGCACAACAATGACAGTGGCTGTTGCTCTGTTGCATGAACTTTTATGCATTAGAAGCATTGAGGGGACTGCTTACATCTTTCAACAATCAATCATTCATTATGTACTTGCCATGTGTATCCATGTTTTCTCTTCAATGGGAAAGGATATTATATTTGCAAAAATTAAAGAATAAATAAAGAAGGCAAAAACAATGTGACACCTTAAAGACCTATTGTATTTTAATGCCAGCTTTCATGGATAAAATCCACCTCCTCGGACATATGAGAGAGATAACATGGCCAATTTTTATACATTTATACACAGCATCAAAATATAGAGACCATAGTTGGTCGGTTAGAAAGTTGCAAAATGTGTCTCCGCTGGCAGTAAGGAATCTCGTCAGGTTTGAAAACTCCTTGTCACGGTTTCTTGTTGAGCTGAGAGAATCTAAATCACCTAGAACCCAAAAAATTAGCAAGTATTCTTTTTGTCCTTGGGTTTGAACAACCTGACTGTGCTCTGGTAACATCTTGGTTAGATCTTAGTTCATTGGATATGAGATAGCCTTTGAAGATGGGTTACAAACATTGGTTAGTATAAAATACAACAGCCATGTTACTAACTGAGATTGGGCATATGGATAATATCTCACCAGTTTGAAAACTGCTATATTACTTCCTGACCTGTTTCTGGGGCTAATTTTGATCTCTGGATCTCTGTATGGTGCATTCAACTCACCTTAAGAACTGCATTCACTGCACAAATGTGACCAAGATCAGAAGCTGATGTGTCCCCTTTCTTTCTGAGGGATCATGGCCTTCAAGGTGAGGTGAGCAACGGTCTGACTGTGAGAAGTGAATTTTTCAGGATCTTTTCAATATGAGATAAAGTCTTTATCTTCCCAATCTTTTTAAGATGCTTAGGTTTCGTATAGTTTTAAATGGCTGTTTGTTTTTATGTCTGCTGCTAATGTTTTGTGCAGTTTTTATACTGAATTAAATGTTTTATGGTGTAAGAAAATTATTAAATAAAATATTGATATCATCATACACAGCCTGGCAAAACACAAAATATGTTACATGTCTGGAGTATGAAATTTTATCCTGGGGATGCTGGCAGTGGTAAAGCCACCTGTTAAATATCCCACATACCTTGGAAATCTTAGTAGGGTTGTTATTAGTCAGAATCAACTTGATGGCACACAACACATGCAGAAGAGTCTAAACTCTCTTCCAGCAGATCCTTAATTTTCCCTTTAGGAGACCCATATAGTATTACTTGCTACCCACTGCTGCTTACCTGTGTGCCTATTTCCACTCATCCATTCCAAACACAAATATAGAGGTGGGGGGGAGACTGGATTTCCGCTTTTGCAGGCAGGATCCCTTCCCTAAGACAATAGGACTGCAGTCTAAGATATTTCATTATATGTAGCATACCTCAAAATGGTATGGAAGGAAAGGCGGGATAAATATAAACATAAAATGAATAAACGTGCAGTTTATATTCTCTCCTGTCCCTTTCAAACATACAACAAAATGTTGATGATGATCCATTATGCCATGTTCTGTGATGATTGTAATAAAATTTGGAACAGAAGAAAGAGGCAATCTGAGCTAGCATGCCTCAGCAACATTTCAAATTACTCAATCAGTTTCTTTTATCAGAGTTTCTGTACTTGGATAGTTGCTGAAGCCTTCATTCATTCTGTTTGGTGTGCTGATTCACCCAGTGAAAGACACAGATGTGCTTGAGAAGTGATAGCAACGTCACTAGCCCTCATTTTATATTTCCAGATAGTGTTGGCATCTTTTCCTAGTACAGATCTTGTGTCTTTAGTAAAGATGTAATAAAAATATTCCCCTATCTTACTACCTTGATTTTTTTTTAATGGAGGATATTTTGGGACATTGAGACACCCTGTCAAAAAACAAACAAACTGCCAACCAATACAAGATTCTTTGTTCCTGTACAAGACCAAAAGGATTTTCAGAATTAATCAACTCTCACTCTCATAATTCAGGGGGAATCTCTCCCCCCCCGACCCACTTATGGGACTGGGAACTGTCAAACTGGCAGGAGGTGGAGCAGCCCCCTCGCCTCTATGCCATTCGCATGCCACCCCTTTGAATGGTTAGAAAAAGTGCCCTGCTGCACCATGGGAGTTGTGAGGATTTGCAAGGTGCAGAAGGACACCTTTCTGAGGGTGCAAAGAAGCAAAGCAGAAATGGCATGAAGGTAAGAGGGCTGCTCTACGAGTACTTCTTGCTGGTTTGACAGCTCCCAGTCTCATTCAGCCTGGGGAGTTCCTGCCAAATTATAGGATTGGGATTTTGTTAATTCCAAAAATCTCATCCTGGTAGTATGTTAGCACAACTTGCATAGTACTGTACATCCCTACAATACAGTAGATATGCCTCACTCTGCCCATTGAAACAATACATACATTTAAGGTTTCCACAAACAATCAAGGGTAGCGCAATGGATGTGACTGCCAGTTTGATTTGAGCTGTAGTATGCCTCAGTTTAGAAATCCAGAGCTATCTGTAATGCTTGTTGGGAGCTAAATGTTTGTGCCCTTAGTTGTTTTAAGAGCTGCAGTCACCTAATTTGCCTAATTTGTTCTTATTGTTTACTGGCACTAAGCCATGGCCTCGTAAGCAACCTGGGAAGTAATGCATCAAGGTATTGATTCTTGTCACATCGAGGATATGAAAACTGCCAAACCAAGCTTGAGGAGCAAATCTAATAACCAAATTGCTTTGTGAAAAGTAACCTGCTGACTAATGTGAATGGGTATCCATAAGTAGTTTTTGCACATTGCAACCTGAAGGTCAGTAATCAGAGTGAAACTGCAAATGAGGCATCTCCTTCTACAGTAGTATTACTAATGGGCTAATAAAGGCCTGTGTGTTTGAACTGAGATGGAGTTCCTAAAAAAACGATTACCAAAATGAGGAGGCCTGGCTATTAATGAGAGAAATGGTGCTTCAGCTGAAAGGTATTAGCCTGTTTGCTAGAAGGCAATAAATTGAGAGAACTTGCTGCTGTGCCCACAGCTTTTCAGACAGACTTACTGTGCCTCTTCTACAATTAAGTTTTTACATAAAATACCATTCTGTGTGCTGCTGCTTCATAGATTCAGCATAAACTGTTTTTTTCTCTGTACATGTACAGCAGGACACCCGTCATAGGCTTTTGCCTCCAAGCTCCACTTTCTGGAAAGTCCTTCAAAACAAAACGGAGGAAACATTTCTGCACTGTTTTGCAGAGCGGCTGTTCTGAAAAGTTGCTCTTGGTAAAATTGTTCTTAGGGTCAAAACCAGTTTCTTTCTTGATGTCTCTCCTTTCCCAGCTCTTCAGAACAGCTCTTTCTGAAAATCTGCCTTTCAGATCAACTGTGTGAAATCAAGTATTTTCTGTGCTGAATGATATTGGGTGGTTAATCCCCAAGGAATCTACATTAATTTGGAGTGCTTCTGCCTCTTGCAACCCAGTGTGCAACTTTGTCAGCCATCTATTTGGAAAAGAAGTCTCAGCCATCTTCCTTCAGGGCCAATGTTCTTTTATGGTTATGAGTGGAACACAATACATCCACATTTTGAGAAGAAAAGAAAGGAAAGAACTGGATACTTGTTGTGGTTGTTACGTCCAATCAAGACACTTCGGATTTATAGTAATACTATGAAAGAGCGATCTCAAAAATGTCCTGTCCTCAACAGCCCTGCTCAGCTCTTGTAAACTCAAAGTCTATGGCTTCCTTTAGGGAGTCAATCCATTTCATGTTTGGTCTTCATCTTTTCTTGCTGCCTTCCACCCCTCCGAGCATTATTGTCTTTTTCAGACAATATTACTTTCTCATGAAGTAGGACAGCCTCAGTTTCATAATTTTTTGCTCCAGAGATAGTTCAGGCTTTATTTGCTCTATTTTGCATTTTTCTTTAATGATATATCTGGTTTCAGCTCATATTTCTTCTGGTTCATGGTGAATTGAGTTTAGTAATCAAATCTGTTCTTTATGTGTAGTTTAAATTCAACAAGAATGCTATTTAAATTATATTTTGGCACTAGAATTCTTTTAATGTCCTTTTCCAGCTTTACTCTACTGTTGTATATTACAGTTTATGATCAGTACCGCAATCTGCTTCTGGTCTTGTTTTGGCTGAGGGGATACAGCTTCTCCATGTGTGCAGTCATCTCTTTGGTTGTTTGAAGCATTTATTTTCAATAAACAAATTGTTTTTTTCTCAGATCTGTATGAGTCATTCTCCTGCTTTGTTTCTGTCCACTAAACCAAATTTTCCAATAATATTTGGTTCTGCATTGTTTCTTCATTTTGTGTTCCAGTCCCTTATGATTATTAGCATCTGTTGTTTTAGTGTGTGTAATTGATTTCCTCATTGATGCTTACATAAAAACTTTCAGTTTCATCTTCTTCACCATCTGTAGTTCGAGTGTAGATTTGAATAATAGTTATGTTGACAGGTTTTTCAGAGAGTCTGATTTATATTATTCGGTCAGATTTTGCCTTATAGCCCTAACTGCCTGTGCTACATCTTGTCTCAGTATTAGAGCCACTCCATTTCTTCTGAGTTTATCATTTTCAGAGTACAAAGTTCTGTAGTTGTCTGACTGACAACTGTTGCAAAATATCTCATTTTAAATCACTGCCAATGCACACTACGAGTCTTTCTTTGAACTGTTGTTAGAGAAGTAAAACATCGTAAATTGGGGCATCTGATTGACTATGTCCCTTGGATTGAAAAATTATGTTAAATCAAGTTCAACACATGAAGATGAATGGAGCAGCAAATATTGTCAATTATTCTCTCAGCCTCCTACTTAATACCAGGGTTTATGATTCATCACCTTGTGTTTGAAACATTGGCAGTATCCAGAATCAAAAACAAGAGCAGCAGCAAAGATCAAGTTCTGCTGGTACCATGCTTCAGGAAAGAAAGGAAGGTTCCTGATGCAGATGAGAAGAGGCAAGACCTCCATCTTCTGAATCTAAAATATCCAAGCTCTGCAATATGAAGTCAAAGCTACCTCTCTCCATACATATCTGCAACCAGTTTAAGGGCCAGTTCACTCATGAGTGCGACTGATTATCTGGATATATATGCTCCCCACCCAGCAGACTTTTCATTACAGCACTTGACGATCATTCATATTTTCCAAGCAATAGACACATAGAGAACTTGTTGAAAAACAGCTCTGATCATTGCTTTGTGTTTGGGTAAGAAGTGGTTAACTGATGAAAAAAGAGTCAGGTTCTGGGATTTTCCCCTGTTTGATGTCTTCTTATGAACACTAATAAGTAGAGATGGGTACAAATCAGAAAAAATGATGATTCGTTTTGATTTTGATTTGTCAACGTTGACAAATCACAAATTACAAATTTACAATTTTTTTCTCACTAATCAATTCATCAATTCATTTTTTAATTTAAAACCCTATAAAATGTCCTCCCCAAGCACTAGAGACACCAAATTCACAGGGAAACTTCCCCTGCCCCTCTTTTATAAGCCTGACAAGATTGGTGAAGTTTGGGTTTCAGATGTTTGAGTAATACACCCACAAGGAGGGACACCCCCAGGCACCCAAAGACACCAAAATCAGAGAAGCTTCTATCGAATCTCCTGTACAATCCCTCCAAGTTGGTGAAAAAGGACGGACGGACAGACAGACAGACAGACAGACAGACAGATATGTGTGTGTGTGTTCATGTGTGTATACACACACACACACACACACACACACACATCCTATGTCCCTAAACAGTCATCTCAATGTCTGGTGTGCTATGAAAAGAATGCACACCATTAGGTTCTTCCATCATGATGGTTTTCAGTGCCCTTTGACAGAACAGAACAGCTCATCATTTTACAAGGCAAAACCACTGGGTGGCATTTTGCTAAGACTCTCCCCACCCATTAACAATGAGGTCTGAACCTTTTTCCTGTTACTTCACGCTGCTTGGAAATAGTAATGCTGGAGGTGGGAAGCAGAAACAGATACTGTATTATAATTCCAATATCACACTGCCACGGGGGTATTTGTGGTGGTACTAGTTTCTTAGACGGGTGAAAACAGCTATAAAAAAGAGGTGCCTGTCATTACAGCACAGCCTCTGCAGTTTCTACCCATCTTCCACTTGTGTAATTGGGATGAAAAGTGGTAAGTAATAATGTGAGAACTCATCAGAGTCAGAAGTACAACTGTGGGAGAATAACGCCTGGCATTAGAAGGTTTGTAAATTAATTTTCAGTTTTTTGTTCATTGTCATCTCCAAATGGTTGGATGGATTTGTTTTTCCAGCACTCAGTCTCACATGTTTTGTTTTGTTAAAGGTCACATTTACAAGATGCATGATGTACGCCTTTCCTTTGGGCTCTACATGAGAAGACTATGCAGACACAAAATATTTTATGGATAGTAGATCCATCCTTTTGTGCTGTACTAACAGGAAGAGATGAATTAAAACTGGGGAAACTCAAAAGTCATTTATCTCTTCAAAGTCAGGTGTCAATTATGCACTGCGTTTCTAATAGTGTAAATATTAGGTATGAGATTTTCAAATGCAGAAGATGTTTAGAAACTAAATTATTTGTTTAGAAATGTTTCTTTCATTAAAAGTCTTATGATTTTTGTAGGGTTATATACAATTCTGTTCCTAAATAAATATGAAATTAACAAGAGGGATGTGTCAAAACACCCGACACCCTACTCTACATCTAAGTAAAGGGCATACAGATCTGGGCTGATCTGCTCTGTGGCCTTTTGAAGACCCTCTGACCTCATCCTTTTCCAGGTCGTAGTGCTATTTATACATTTCACTTTCACTGTGAAGCCCCCGTTCCTGAGAATGGAGGCATGAAAATACCATGGTCACAGATTGACTGATGCAGGCAGGAAAGAAAGATTTCTGGTGAGGGCAGGGACAGTTGCAGAGATAGGTTCTGATGGCTAGAAAGAAGTGGAAAAATATATCTATTTTTCACATATTTTTACCAGCAGAGATAACAAGGATCCCAGCAGCTTCCAAAGGCAATCAATGAGAAGGGGACACTTTAAAAGGGCAATGGACACGCTCCTCTCTGATTTCATCTTAAATGGGCAATGCTGGGATCCTGCTCCTCTCTATATTGTTTGCATCTAGTCTCTCTGCTCCCATTCTTCCTGATTCATGCATCTTGAATTAGTATTGCTGAGGCCACAAGACTTGGATAATTTGATCAATGACTTTGCAGCAGGAAAGGCAAGGAAGATTCATCACTATGGTAATAGACATATTCACCTTCATCTTCCTGAAATTTTTCTTCTCTTTCCCTACTTCTGATCACAATATGGGAACATCATATTTAATATGAAGCACCATTAATGCTTCTGGGATCTTTGCTCCACCATACGGTGACCTTGGAAATGCACAAATAAAAGTTTATTGTTATATATTTGCCTGCAAATATTGCACATGTCTAACAAAGTTGTATCTAATGGCTTCCTAAAATGCCTGACATTGCAAAACACTGATGATGTTTAAAGTTGGCTTTTATGTCATGATTTTTTATATTGATTGATTGAAAAATAGATAGATTTATATATCTATTAGCCATAATTCTTGGCTTATACTTTCCAATTAAAGCTATTATTAAGTGTAGTTTCCAGGCTGGATTACACATAGGAGGGAGGGAGGGGGATCCATGGCTGTACATCGGGACATGATGCTTGTGAATATCTTGTATTAATAAACTGAGATTATCCAACTTATTCAGTATATCCTTTAAGCCACTTTGTTGGTGCTGCAAACCACAATGGTGACTTCCAGGGATGTGAAATGCCCTCTTCAAGGAGATCTACTTGGTATTCTTGGACTCTGCTAGGGTCTTCCACTTCTGACAGGCATTTAATATTTAGATGATTGTTCATGTTATGAGTTCTATTGCTGGCTTTTTAACATTGTAATATTTTCAGTATTGTACAATTAAAATATTTAATTTATTTAAATATTTAAATGTATTATTGTTATAATTTTAAATAATTATAACATTAACTAGATAATGATTACAATTATAATTTTGTATGATGGTAATTATACATTATTACAGTTGACTGTTTTGGTTATACTGATTGTCTTCAGTTTTTATGATTAATAATAATAAAGCTAAAAACACAATCATTTTAGCTTTAATCTCCAGAATGGAAGGGGAAACCATAATCTGGATTCCGGCCTAAATGAATGCAATTAGATTTTCTGATAAATTTTAGTTTAGTGAAATACTTTGTGGATGAGTAGCAACTTTTATAAAGCATATTTTAGGTTGTAATTGTGGCACTAAATGAGGAAAGTAAAGTTTATTTTATACAATCTTGAGCCCAAAGCTCTACGTAGTAACCAAAATATCTTAAAAGAGGTTTTCAAGATACCGAATCTTCATTCATGATTGAGAATGTTTCAGTTCTGTGATTCTGTGTAATTCCAATTTGCAAAATTAAAATAATAGCTGGATGCCTGTCAGTTAAGCTGGTGCTTTTAGACACCCCTCCCCCCCCCAATGATCTAGTCCACTTGCAGAGAAACTTGCCAGATAAGTATCTTATCTCTCAACAGCTTTCCAATTCACCCTCTGCTCCCTCCCTCTTCCACAGTTTCTTCCCACTCATTCAAAACAGCCTGTTCCACCTACCAATCTGTTCTTTTGACAGTTACCACCTACCCTTCACAAAACCTTTGTATTATTCTTTTTCCCCCTCGCTGTTGTTGGGTTGCACTTAGTTTCTGTGATAACCGAGTTGCAATTTGCAAGACACAGGCAGCACTTAAAATGTAAACTGAAATAACAGTTGCCTCCACTTACCTCTTCAGTGAGTCTGGTTTGCCTCCCCCTTTGCCCATTCCAACCTCCTCACATTCTAACTGGTAATTATATATACCAGCGATTCCAACAGTAATTGAGTTGGCAGTCTTGCCCTTCCCCCATGCATCTGTTTTATTTTTATTTTTTAATCTTAATTAAACTTTTCATCTGCTAGGTGCATAGGGCATTGTACCAAAAAAGATGATTTAAACTTATTATAAAACTATTTAATCAATTAAAATTAATCAGTCAATTTTTTAAAACAGAAAATTGTTTTAAATCATTTGTGATGCTGTTAAATTTTTGGAAAGAGAAGGGATGAGGATGCTACAGCTGCTCTACAATGAGTTATGTACTGGTAGCTTTTGTTACCAGAGTTATGTACTGGTAGCTTTTGTTACTTGCAGTCCAGAGACTCCCCTGGACTGCAAGGAGAACAAATTTATCCATTCTTAAGGAAATCAACCCTGAGTGCTCACTGGAAGGACAGATCCTGAAGCTGAGGCTCCAATACTTTGGCCATCTCATGAGAAGAGAAGACTCCCTGGAAAAGACCCTGATGTTGGGAAAGGTTGAAGGCAAGAGGAGAACAGCAGAGGACGAGATGGTTGGACAGTGTCATCGAAGCTACCAACATGAATTTGACCAAACTCCGGGAGGCAGTGGAAGACAGGAGGGCCTGGCGTGCTCTGGTCCATAGGGTCACGAAGAGTCGGACACGACTTAACGACTAAACAACAACAAACAAGCTTTTATTACAAACTGTCAAAGCCATGTTTCTTTGAGTTGACATGGAAATAGGAATAGCTGAGAAATTATTTATTCTACAAAGAAATAGCCACTTCCACTCACTAGAATCAAATGTGGACTAAAATGCAGTCAGAAAGACATGTTTTTGATAGGATTTGTATAACCATATCATGCGTTTGTTAAAAAAAAGAATTCCATAATTGAAAAATGGGAGTAAAAACGTAATATCCTTGGGGGGAAAGTGCACAAACACATACTTTTTGATAGAAAAGTGTTTAGAATTGTAAATATGCACAAAAACATGAATGAACTTCAGTGTGGCCAGAAAATAATATCAGGATTGAGGCGGAGAAATGCAGAGTAAGCCTCAGGAAGAATCTGGGGAACCTTGGTGAGCTTGAGCTTCACTGATTCATACATCCCTACGCTAGGTAAGAGCAGGTGTGTCTTAAGAGAACAAGGTAATTCCAATTCCATAGCAATTATACTCTTCAAATAACATATGTTTGCACCTGGTTGTAAGGACACAGATCCCAATGGACTCAACCAAGGCAGGCCATATACAATCATAGTAACATCCAGAATCCATGTTACTTCAGAATACTTGTGGGACTACAGCTCAGTGATAGGATGCTTGCTTTGCCAGTAAAATGTCACAGGTTTTTTGCTTGTATCTTTAGCTGCACGCCAGAGAGCTGGCTTCTAAGGTATGAGATTTGTTTCACACCTAGACGAAGTGGTTTATTTAGCTACTCATGCTGCCAGTGGTTTAGGTATCTGGATGTGGAGCCAGAGGTTGGGAGTTCGATTTCCCACTGTGCCTCCTTGACAGGCTAGACTCAATGATCCATTGGGTTCTTTCCAGCTCTGCAGTTCTAAGATTAAGATTATTAAGTGGGATCATTTAGCCAGCATGCAGAAGCATGCTGGTGTATCTTTCATGAGAAGGAGTTTTATACTGCCTCATTGAAACTCAGCCAATGTGTATTAAGGAGTGTTATCATTGTATTTCACTTCCAGTAACATTTTTAACTGCATGTTAAATACCCAGAATCTTGCATAAATGTGGACAAACATGACGCATCCCTCTTTCATCATCAGTTATGAGGGTTGAAGTTACAATGAAATAAAGTTACAAGAGCTAACATTGTTAGTATTAACTCGGAAGGAAATCTTGGAAGTGGCATAATGGGCATTATATTTTGATGAACTGAAAATTTGCAGTTACATTACAGTTTATAACAAAATGTTACAAAGTTTTTTCCAAGTATTTACTACCCGAGAGTGCTGCACAGTAGGAATGAATCTTACAAAAATAGCATAACATCTCATGACCTTTGTTTGGGAGGACGCTCATAAATCTTATACAATAGCATGAACTGTAGGGCTTGATCTCAGTGCTCTTCGGAGGCCTACGAAGAGTATATTCCATGCATCTATGTCATACAAGGGAGCAAAACAGATCCTTTCTTTAAATTGTACACACACACAAATACACACAGAGGCAATTAGGGAAGAAAATGATGAATCTATTGACAATTTTCTGTTATTCAGAATTGTCTACTTTTTTCTTTAGTAGTATATCTCATTTCAGGAGTATATGTCAGGGAATGCAAAGAGTCACTGCAGAGTGCAGAGACTGGCTGTACTTTTCTAGGTACCCTGTATAAACACATGACTTATACCCAGATGCTGATCCATCCTCTACTTCCTGCTATTGATATCTGGGAGATGTCAGCAATCTATCTAAAAATTTGAAGCTGGGGGTTGGCATCAAGGTGGGTCTTCTGAGAGACTGGGATTACTTGAAGTAGCAAAGTATTCAAAACTGGCCTGAGGCAGTTGCCATCCCCTTGTTTTTAGCAGAGTAAGATGAAAATGATGGACCCATAATCTGGTGCCAGCTCTGAACTGGAGTCTTATATTGCCCTGTCTATGGTTAAAATAACTTTGGATCAAAATTTCATAAGCTTCTGTTTGACATATATTCAATCAGGTCTTGAATTGCCATTAAGGTTAAGTATAACATAAGTGCACTAAATTGACTGGAATGGGATATTTTCAGTCAGACAATTACAAAGTGTTCTACTCTGAAAATAATAAACTCACAAGACATGGAGTGGCTCTAATACTGAGTCAAGATGTAGCATGGGCATTTAGGGGTTCTAAGGCAAGATCTGACCAAATGATATCAATCAGACTCCATGGAAAACCTGTCAGCATAACCATAATTATTAACCTCAATTCATCTTTAACCAGAACTGTGGATATTATTCGGGAAGAATGCAAAAAGACAATTCCTGCAGTAAACAGAAAAGAGAAATCTAGATGGATGATGGAAGAACACTTAAAATTGTAAAGGACAGACAAAGATGAAAAGCAAAAGGTGACAGAAAAAGGGACAGAACCGTAAATGCAGCTTTTCAGTGACTGTAAATATTCACAGCCTACTGGAGCACACCAAAGAATCTCAGAAGAAGAACAGTTTATGCCTTATATATGACAGCAAAGCCTTTGACTGTGTGGATCATGAGAAGCTATGGGTTGTTCTGAAAGAAATGGGTGTGCCTCAGCACTTGATTGTCCTCATGTATAAACTGTATTGTAGTCAAGAGGACAGAATATGGAGTGACGGAATAGTTTCCTATAGGCAAAGGTATTAGACAAGGATGGATTTTATCCCCCACTCAATCTGTACATAGAACATATCATATGGAAAGCTGGACTAGATTCAGATAAGCATCAATAATTTAAGATATAGATATGACACCATTTTACTGGCAGAAAGCAGCAATGACTTGGAACGACTTTTAGTGGAAGTGAAAGAAGAAAATGCCAAAGCAGAACTGCAGTTGAACAGTAAGAAGACAAAAATCATGATTGCACAAGAGCTACACAACTTTAATGTTGACAATGAAGAAATTGAAATAATGAAAGATTTTGTATACCTTGGTTCAAAAATCAAGCTAAATGGAGACTTCAGCAAAGAAATCAGAACGATACTGAGACTCAGAAGGACAGCAATGAGAAAAGATTGTAAGGATTGTAATTGTAAGGATGTGTTACTGGATACCAAGACCAAGATCTTCCACATTGTTGTATGTATGAGTGTGAAAGCTGGACAATAAAGAAAGCTGATTGGAAAAAAAATGATTCATTTGAAATATGGTGCTGGATGAGAGCTTTGTGGCACATCATGAGAAGGCAATGTTCCCTGGAAATGACAATAAGGATGGGAAAGGCTGAAAGCAGCAGGAAAAGAGGTAGATCAAGGACAAAATAGATTGATGCCCTAAATTAACCACAGGTTTGAGCTTACAGGAGCTGAGCAGGCCTGTTGAGGCCAGGACATTTTGGAGATCACTCATTGGTAGGGTTGACATAAATCAGAACCATCTTGACAGCACAGAACAAAACAACATTCTGATAGTAGTTGCCTTCAAAATGTAAGTAACTAACCAAGCTAGGTAGCATCAGCCTGTCTTTTCTTTTTATCAGTGACTGGTATGTTTGTGAGTTACCTCAGTGCAACAGTATTAAAGAGCAGCAAATAAAGATTTTTTATTACTTGGCTGGCAATTATGTTTTTCCAGTCATCATCGATTCACTCTGTATCACTTGACTAGTTTGTGTGGGATCATAACTGAAACATTTGCAAATACTTGGTGAGAAGGCAGAAAGAACAGCTTTCTTTCTCATCTGTGAGGAGTGTTAATAGCTGTAATTGAGGAAGATTAATTCACTTTGAGTAACCTAGGCACATGAGAGGGTGAAACCAGAATGCCTGGCTGGGAACAAATATTTTTTCTATGTCTGTCTCTCCTTAACTATTTATTTGCTTTTCAAAAGTCAAAATGTATTTGATGATGTTAGGTAGTGAGAACAACGACCAGCAAAGGTTCTCCATTCCTTGGTAAAATCAAATAGATTAAATGGGAGGTGACAAAAACAGGTGTGGACTCACAGTTGCCACTACCATTGGCCCCTTTAACAAATTTTAAAATATAAATAGGCTAAATGAAAAAAGATTGGCAAAGAGAGAATGAGAGAAGGTGCATTAATTTCTTCTCCACAGGGAAACATGTGGAATATACTTCTGTGAGGGGAAGTGACTATGAGACTCTGATAGGGGACCTCTTAATGCATTCTTAAGCTACAGGATTTGGGGAATGACACAGCAAGTAGTGTGGCTTATTTTGCAGGTAAAAAGAAAATGGTGGGATATGAGTAGGTGATTGAAACTGGATGTAGAACTGAATAGATGTCTCCTGTTGTGAAAAAAAATCCAAGACAACTGTGCTGGTGGAGTTTTTCACTCCTGTAGTATCACATATGATCTAGGCCATAGATTTTTGTATAGTGCTGTGGATCTCTGGTGTGTGTGTGTGTGTTGCTGGGAGGGGGAACTATTGCAGTTTCATGTTATATTCACTTCCTGTTAGATGGAAAGGGGATGTTTCCCTAAGCCTGCTTGTAGGAAGCTAACTGTTCTAAAGCTTTCATAGATTTTTGCTATGCTCCATTATCATGAAAAATAAAAGTACTGTACTAAGTCTCAGACACAGATGGCTGAAGCTTTCACAGATGGAGATTGCCATGAAGTATTTGAGCCACTTGGGTGATAACCCTACTATGATTTGATAGCCTTTCAAAAACCACTTCTTGAACCATGGAAAACCCCAGGTATATGTGACTGAGGCATAACCTTTTTACATACTGAATTTACATTTCCCAGGCTGAAAAATAGGTACACTTGAATATACAAAAGCCTGAGATTTTGGCAAATCTTTGAGTCCGAGTCTTTAGTACCAAGTAGCAAGCCCCAAGTTTTAGTTCCTATTAAAAACAAGCTTGTTCTCCCCAGAAAAAAGGGAGGGGTGATTGGGTTCCATGGAACTTAAGTCTGACTTGACAGCAAGTAATTTCATCCATTATTCAATAAACAGAATGATTCTTACAACAGAAACTGTAAAGACATTGGATGTACATTCTGTCCACATCTGACCCATACCCATATGAAAAAGAAAAGTTCTGTACCCAGTCTGATTGTATGATAGGAAAATCCAAAGTCTAAAATCCAGTAGCAAGTCGCAGCTAGAATAAGCCATTGAATCTGTAGGTATTTGATGAGTTCTGCCTCCATAAGTTCTGTTGATTCTTGTTACTGGATTTCAGCCATGGTTCTCCTTCTGTCTTCAAAACAAAAAAATGGATTAAAATTTAATGTATCAAGTGACAATTTTCACTGACAAGTTTTATTTACATTTGTCTGTCAAAAGCCTTGAAATCAAATCAGGTTTCAAATAAATTTGCTTGTTAAACAAAGATTGCTGTATTCATGCAAATAATATAAAAGAATGTCACAAGAGAGTGAGAGTGAGATCTAAAAAGATGCAGCACACATTTAGAAAGAATCCCATCTGCAGATTTGTTTGTTGGAACTGGAATTTTTATAATTGGGATTAAAAAAGAAAAAGCTCTGTACTGCATCTCTTTAGATATATTTTTATCACTCACTCTCCAGCTTCATTCCCCTGTGCCAGAAAATAGAAATCTTGCTTTCTGTAGCCAGAATTCTTTTGTAGATCTGTCCTGCAACTCTTCAGGTAAAGCTTTATGTCTCTGCTTTATTCTGTTCTTCAAGAGTGACCCTGGGAGGGGGAGGAAGAGAGAGACCTTTAAGGGAGGCAGGACAGATGAGTGTGGCTGCAAGACAAGACTAGTGCTGGGAGAACAGCCCCTGGAATCAGTCCCCGAAGTTTAAATATCAAAACAGACGGCAATTGTGATAATCAGCATGAACCCTGATGAGAAAAACTGTGTTGTGACAAGACCTCTGTAGCCACTCTCAAAAGCAATCTGGCAACAACACAAAGTCTCATGCTATAAAAAATATACCACGGAAAAGGAGATAAAGGTTTTAGCCCAGTCCCCAGTTCAGCCTGGTGGTCACTCAGGCCAACCTCTACTTAAACGAATGCATTTATGAACCATATTAAATAGAACTGAGAAGGCACACAGCAGATTTATTGAGTGGCTCATCTCATATGGTGTTTGAATATGAACTTCTTAATTGCTCCTACATAAATTACTACTCCATAATGCTTTTGTTTGTTTGTTTGTTTTTTGGTGGGCAGAAGATGTGGGACTCAAATCTGTCTGGAAATAACAATCTCTGAGCTGGAAATCCTAATCTTCCTTTCCACTTTTAGTCTCTTTCTGGTCATATTTATGGACTCTGCCACAAGCCCTTGAGTAGTCTGCATCTGCTCATGTTCAGTGCCTTCTGTTCTCACATCTAAGTGTATGCACTCTACATCTGCACGCTGTGTCTATTCATGGGCACTTCCTTCTGTTCACATATATTCCATGGCTACGTTCTGCCAGTGAAAATTCCAGGTCTGTAGGGAAAATGGACCAATCTTCTTTGCTAAGTCCCTCTGCCTCCCTTTAGCTACTCTCTGTCTCTTTCTCTTCTCCCGCCTCCTCTCTTGATATCTGTGCTGCCTCATATCCCAGGTGATTGCCTTTTCTGCTGATATGACGCTAAGCCCAGGCTAGGGAAGTAAAGGGAGAAAGAAGTGCAAGCAAGCTTGTCTCCAGGAATAAATGGTGGCAAAGTAGAAGATAGGGTAAGCATATCTGTACAGAGTCAAGCAGAGTGGAAGAAGAGAGCTATTTATGCTTACCGAACATCAGGAAGGACAACAAGCTATGGCACAGAGCAGTGGTAGATTCCCAGGTGTGCTGAAAGAAATATTAGGTTGCTACTGCTGCTGCCTGTGTAGGCACCTATTTGAATTCTCACTGCTTGCTTCCAGACAAAATGTTACATTGGGGGCTAGGCAAGTGGTCATTGTTTTGAACATGCTGGTGGTAGTGGTGCTGTCTAACAATGTTCTGCTCAGGAATGTAACAAATAGAGGGGATATTTCTAGCGCAGCTGGCAGCTGGCTTCTGTTATAGAACTTGTTCATCTTTCTTCTCACTTCTTGTTCATAGAGCTTCTGTTGGAAGTAAAACCTCTTTGTATGTACTGGAATCAGATCTTTGGTTTTCACCTTCGGCTCATACTCTTTCTCTACATGCACTTTCTTCAGCTGTGCTCAGTCATCTTTGCTTTCAAACAGCAAAAGCCAAACACACTAAGATGACAGGGAGATATTTTTTTTAATTCCTAACACATGCGAGGTTGAAATATCCAAGGCTGGTGGCACTGATTTTGCAGGGGAAATTAAGCCAAGCTGGATTTTACTTTTATAGGCTCTATCCAAGGTGCTGATCCTTGTCCCCAAAAATAAATTCCAGCACCTTGAATAGCTCCTATTTAAAAAACTGAAACCCAGACAGATTTAATCCCCTTGTAAAATCAGGGCTATCAGCTTCCCCTGTTCTAATGAAAGAATTTGCCATTTGCAAAGCATGTTAGGGTGTTGAAAGGTCTTTTTGGATGGAAACAGATGTTATATTTTTGTATATTTCGCTAGGTTTCTGATTTCCCCTCCAGATAATAATAATATACTATTTAATATTTACAGAGTATCTCGGAGCTGGACATTATTTAGTCTATCATTTGCTATTTGGCACTGCCAGATCCTGGTTCCTACCAGACAGGGGGGTTCTTGTCCTAATGATTATTGCTCTTTTTCTGTATTTTAAGTAGAACCACAAATGATTTGTCCTGCTGTTGGGGATATACCAGTTTTTTATCATCCCACTATGATCCATGTCCACCAGAGGGTATGGCATAGCTGCTCTGGATGAAAACAGCTCAGTTCAACAGTGTTATCATTTCATTTACTTTTATTTTATTGATTTCTTTATTTCAACCTAAAAGATTTCTCATTTTCTTCAAAAGTTTACGTACAATACTAGCATGGAAATGGTATTCACTGTTACTGCTCTATGATGCTGTAATGTTTTGAAAAGAATGAAATATAAAGATATTTTGCAGAACTGTCATTTAGCCAAGTGATTAATTAAATTATTATTATTATACAAAAAGTATTATTTTTACCAAAAAGAAGTTCCAGGCATAGTCATGAATGACTGCAAAAATTCCAGTGACTAGAAAGTGTTTTTTCAAAATATCCTTAAAAAACCCAAATCTCAATTGTATTGTAGCATTATCATGCTGTAAAATACTTCCATTTAGGTGGTATTAGCTAATATTGATGATATATTAGACATTTAAAATGTACCCAGAAACACATTATAAGTGAAAGGTTAAAAATAATTGATCAGGGAAATACACTGGTGCCTATTGCAAGCATTACACTAACTGCATGTTGAGTTGTGATAGGTTTCACTTCCTTACGGGTCAATAGCCCTATTAAGTCATGCTTTAAGTTATGTGGAGCTCCCATAAATTGAGGGGCATGTGCTAGCCCCATTACCTCTGTTGTCTCTTCAGTCACAGAAACACAACAGTGCAAAGTGGGGCAGCCTTTCCATGTAAGCTGGAACTCCATTGGGGCTGGGATCACAGGTTCACATGGAGAGGTTACCTATGTAGAGCAACCTCCCCCACTTCAAATAGTTGAGTCTCCATCATTAAAAACATAATGGGAAGGGGAGGAACTAGTGTTTGTGGGCTCCACACACTTTAAAGCATAACTGAATAACATAGTTTTCTATTCTCAAACTCTTGTCCATTTAGAAAAACAGAAGGATACATCTCCCTGGAACAACTGCATACTTCTTTTGTTCTGAGCATGTCTGTAATTTTTGTAGTCTGAGACAATGGGATGTTAATTATTTCATCATGGTGTTATATAATTGGTTTATTTAAAAAGCAGGTGACCAAAATACATGGTTTCACACTAAATGCCAGCATGGAAGAACACTTAGTCTCTTATGAATGCATGGCATCATCCAGAGGCTTCTCTTGGAACATCAAGTTTAGGAGATACATCACTGAGCAATAATGTTCTCATGTGCCATGTTTATAAGGTGTGTTGTTGTTGTTTTTGAAGTCATTTGGCTGCTACTTTTACAAGCACAATTTTGGTCTAGAGCTGGCTTTCCCACAGCCACAAAAGCATAAAGGTAGAAATCTAATATAAGCCCCCAAATGTGACGTAACTTCTTTGAACTGCTTTTTTTTTTTCTACAACACAAGATCCATTTAACAGAAAGTGATGGTCCTGGACTCATCTGGGGCTGTGTTTTGTTAGCCGTGGTGGTTCTGGGGTCATATAAGGTGGCAGGCATCATGCTGGGGCTGAATCTTCTTCCCATAGCCCCTTGCACTGCCACAAAGCGTTTCTTACCCACAAAGTTTAATTTGGCCAATTGGATTGGCCAGTGGTGGGAGCTGTTATCCCAGGCAGACAGAAGGTTGGGTTTAAAATCTAGTTCACCTGGGAAGCTTAAAATAGCATTGCTGGGCACCTGAAGCTCTCTTCTGCTTCGGAGTTTCTCCCACCCACCCTCCCTCTAAGTTTGCATTTTTAAGGTATTTCATAAAGACTGTAGAGTGTTGCGGATGTTGAGATGAACTTGTGGTTGTGAACTTTAGCAACTTGTCACAACTAGATTGGGAGCTTTTTTGGAGCGTGAAGATGGATCCAGGTAGTAGTGGGAGAGGCGGAGAGGTCATGTGCATGCCTACTTCAGGGGCTGTGGCATGCTCTCCACTCAATTGGGGGACAAGCAGGGCCACACTGTGTCCTGTGTCCTTATGGTTAGCCCTGAATATGTCACCTTGGACAGCATCAGGCACCAGATGGCATGCCTGATTGGGATCTATGCTAGCGCCAGGGCTGTTGGCAGCTGTAACCAATGAAATTGTGGCCAATTTTATACCAAAATTAAAGTATGTGTGTGGTCATTTTGTTCTCCGGCTTTGGACAAACATTAGACTCACTGACAAGAATAATTTCCTGTCTGGGATCTACCTCAAATCATTATCCTATGATTAATTATCCACCTAATTAATTTCCCACCCAAATTTTCTCTTCTTGCAATCATGTTCTGTGGAGTGAATCATGAAGTCAATTAGGGCTTCACCAAATGTCAAGCAAAGCAAGCCTGTTTCTCCCCCCGCCCCAAGAGAGAATGAGACAGCCCCTGAGGCAACAGGAAGGAAAGCAGTAACAGGCTGCTTACAGTGGATGTTAATAAGAACATAAGGCCAAAAATATATTGTCGCCAGAGAAATCTTTGGAAGTAGGTCTAAAGAAGAATGTAAGACACATCCTCTCTACTTGCAGTCTTCCAACTCCTTCTTCCTCAGGCTGGCGCCCATTTAAGCATGCGGAGGTCTGTGAAAAATAAAATGGAATGTGATCATTTTCTGGAAGCTCAATAAACTGCATAGTAATCAGAGCTAGGAAAAGTGGCTAGAGTGGCTGGTAGTCTGGGATTTCTAATCCAAAAAATGTGTATCTTCAAGCTTTATATAAGATTACTATGTCAGGTTAATTCCGGGGGGGGGGGGGGGAGAACCAATCAATTCCATAGCACTTTAAATCCTAAAATTCTGTTGAGATACTAACTACTTTCATCTTCCTACACTCAGAGCATTTGTTCTGTTGCCGCCTCCTCATTGCTTTCTGTGCACTGTTTGCAAGCAGCTTTGCCAAACAGACATCTGTTGTCTCTAGACAGACTAGGCCAGGGGCGGTGAACCATTGGCACTCCAGATATTTTGGACTACAGCTCCCACAGTCCTTCATCATTGTATTACAGACTGAGGAGCCTGCAAAGGCCCTTCTGGTATGTGTTGTGGGGACCAGTGAATTAATCACTTCTTCAGTCTGCCACCTGAAGCAGGCACTTCTTCCCTCTACCTAACACAAGTGCTGAGTGAGCACACAGGTGTTCACCATGTTGAGTCTCCATTCTTAAAAGTAATATTTGAAAGGGGCCAGGTATGTCTAGTTATCCGGGAGAGGAGGGTTGAAACATGCAAGCAATACGGCCCTTTGTAGGTTCAGTTTTAATTAAAGCATGCAACTGACTTATATGGATTATATTTGAACACTTTGGGGTCCTGCATTATGTGAAGACTATTTGCTATGGAATGTGGTTTTGAAGAAGCAACCCCTTTTTCCTTTGTTGCTTAAGAAAACTGACATCTTGTGTCATCAGAGCCATGACTTCAACAATGCAAGAAAATATATCTGTGATATATAACAATAAAGATGAAACACAAGACATTTGAACAAATATGGTCACATGCCAATGAAATGTGGATAACGTAACAACACTGAAAGAAATGAAATAGTTTTTAAGTCAGTATTATCTTTTCCTGTAATATCTACTGTTGTAGTAATGAAGTTCATATGTTACACCTCCCAAGCACTGTATTTTATCAGTGTCAGTTTAAATTTGCTGTATCTGTGACTTAGTAATACAGTTATCTAAGCTACTGGGCAAGAATTTTGTTTTTCAGCAAAGGCAGGACAATACTTAGTGGTGAACTGATAGATCATGACACATTTGGTTAGTCTACTACAATCTGGAAAAATTCAGGATAAATTGGTTTCTAATCCTTATTTTGTCCCAAGACTGTCTTGAAAGTTACATTTCTGCAGTTTTTAGGGGCAACATAACTCCCTTGTGATAAAGGGATTATTGGAATCTGCAAATCCCTCTGTTTTCCTGTAAGAATTTCTACCTCAGGTTCCGTATTCCTCTGTGGAATGCCAGCTCTGCATTTGCTTGTTTGTGAATTAAAAAGCCCTTCAGCCTTATAGATTTCTAGGCAGTACCCAATGAGCATTACCATAAAACATGAGTCAACTTAAAAATAAAGTATGCAGGAAACACAGCTATCATGAGGAAAACTGAGAGGAAGATATACAGTGTTTTTTTTAAAAAAAAAGCTTAAAAAGAAAATAAAGCCTTAACCTGATGCCAAAAAGATTACAGTGTTAATTCCAAGCACCATGGGAATTATTAAACAACCAGGGTGCTTTATTTCTGGTCATGTATAACACATCAATCCCAGCATGATGTAGTGGATGAAATGATGGATGAAGACTCTGGAGAACAGGGTTCAAATCCCCACTCAGCTATGGAAACTCACTGGGGGAATGGCACTGGCAAAGCCACTCCTTAGACATCTCACTTACCTTGAAAATCCTATTAGGGTCACTATAAGTCGGTTCTGACGTGAACACACAGCACAGCACAGAACACACACATAACATATCAAAAGAGACATGGTGGAGAGCCTCCACTGCAGATCTTAAGACAAAGTCAGGTGGCATTTCAAAGTAACTATCAGACAGGGATGTAGTAGCCCAAATCCCCTTGAACGAATTATGCCAATGTAAGTGAAACAATGTAACTTGCAGTGGCAGATTCATGCTAACTAGAGTCCCCACTTCAGTTCATTATTGCTTAAATGTAATCGCATTCTGTGCAAGTCAAGTGACATCACATGACCCAAACTGAAGCAGGGATGCTTTAATCTAACTTGCATGAATCAGATTCCTGCTAATTAAGGAGTCCCCACTTTGATTCTGGATTGTGTACAAAGCCATTCAGCACATGCACAAGAGGACTATACTTAAGCAGTGAGGAACTGAAGCGGAAACCCTTTAATTAGCAGCAATTTGCATTTGCTGCAGGCTGTGTCATTTCCATTAGGCCAGCATTATTTATGCAAAAGGATTTTGACCAATGAATACTATTTATTCAAAATACTATTTATTTAAAATAGTGGTTGGCCAATTTCCCTGCCTGGCTATGCCAAAGCTGTCCATAGAAGTTGCCCCTCCTCCTTTCCTGAAGCCACTTACAAGAGCAAGGTATCTAGTCTCTGTCTCTTTCATTTTATTTTTCCCCCACTCATTTTCTTCACAGAAATTACAAAATGCTGTGCAAAACGAAGGAACTTTTCCAGACTCCACAAGATTGTTGTGTAGGACAGAGAAGTTTACAAAAGGATTTGTGGGTGACAAACAATTTCAGTGGAGTTTTCAAAGGTGCCACTTCCTAGCCTGTACAGTGTAAAGCAAAGTGTAGCAGTGTAACCTGTATAGGATAGACTTCTTTTTCTCAGCAAAAAAAATAGAACAAAAGTAGAGAAAGCAAAAACATGTCAATTACATCTGCCATTATATCTGTGAAGATCTTCAGTCATCCAGGTGTGGTTATCTGGAAGCTGAGTCATGGCAACTGGACTTCTTGTTAAATTGAAACGTTTCGCTACTCATCCAAGTACTCATCAGTCTGAAGGAAGCTACTTGGATGAGTAGTGAAATGTTTCAACCTAACAAGAAAGAAGTCCAGTTGCCATGACTCAACTTCCAGATACATCTACCATTGAATTTCACTTGTGGAAGAGCTGTGTTAGGATGCTATCTGGCACAAGAGGGGGGTTGAATTCTGTGCATGATTTCATCTCCTCTGCAAAGATGTATGGAAATTTTGAGAAATCCCATGAGAATATGGACAGTTCCTACCCATCCCATATCCAAACCCCCAGTACCGGGAACAATAATGGCCTCAGTGCCGGGGAAGAATTTCCACTCCTGCCTCCTTAGGTTAGCCAGACACTAAGTAGATTTCACTCATGCAGCAGCAACAATTCTGTGGAGCTTTGTGAGAAATCTGCTCAAAATCAAAATCTTAATTTTTCATTGCTACCTTTTTATGTATGTTTTCACCCAAGGAAGAGACAGTTATAAAAACTTCTTGTTAACATTTTGTTTTGTTTAGGCGGGGGGGGGGGGGACATGAACATAAGAACATAGGAAGAGCCCTGCTGGATCAGGCCAAGGGCCCATCTAGTCCAGCTTCCTGTATCTCACAGTGGCCCCACCAGATGGGTCTGGGAGCACATGAGACAACTAGATACCTGTCTCCTGATACCCCTCCCCTGCATCTGGCATTTGGAGATAGCTTCCTTTTAAGCCTGGAGATTATACATCCCCTGGCAGTTCAATAACAAATTTAAGATCTGGGCACCAGCCCACAGCCAACTAAGTCAACTTGACAATCATACAAATGACCACATAATTTCCATTAGGAAGAACAGTCAGCCACATCCATTCCATCTGTTCAAAGTGCTTTGGGGGGGGGGGGGGAAGAGATTCCTTCACTCAACCAATAATGTATAATTGAATAATAGTGTAAGTACCTTTTGAAAAGTCAGAACTGAAACATTTGCAAAATTATTGCTGGAGATATGAAAACAAATCAAACATTCTTTTCAGTTTGTGTTCTCCGTGCCTAGAGATAGATGTATCTACACTTGTGAAACAAAATTTAGACAGTTGCAATGTATACCAGCACCAGAAAATTTAAAACAGGACAGATGACATTAAAAAAGTAGCAATAATATGACTGGTGGAATAGACCACCACCTTTCCCTTATATAATTCCTATGTACACCAAGTTGACCCTCATTAGCTAAAATGGCAGAACTGATATGCTGAATCCAGATTACAGCTGCACCTCACTTGCCAAAGCCATGTGTTTTGATGCTTACTGTGAGCGGCCCCAGCCGCTGTATCCATGATGAGGCAACAGGTACTGGTGATCAGTTAAGTTTTATTGGACTCAGCATACAAAGAAAAGAAAAGAAAGGAAAAACAGTGTCTCTGTAGTCCTTTGCAGGATGGGGCCTCTAGCCCCAAGCAGCAGGGATGGAATTGGTAGCTTTCTATCCTTCCAGTCCTTCCAGGGCTGAGAGAATATTCTGTCCCAGCCCCCAACTCCGAGGGAGTTACTTCACTCCCGTGGCAACTCGTTTTGGCTGAAAGGTCCAGGCTGTTAAACAGTCTTTGCCAGCCGAGTCCCCCAGCACGGACGGCATCCAGCAAGCAGAGGAGGCTGTGCAGCACCGGCTGACCCTGGTCAGCTTTCAGGTTTCAACTTGCCTTCAGTTAAGCTAGCCATCCTCTGGAGATGCAGGCCTCTTAGAAGCTCCTTTCAGCATCTCCCCCGGCAGACTATTTTCTCTCTTCTCCGAAGGTGATGAAAACTCCCAAATGTCCAGTTCCTCCTCTCCTTGCTCGCTCGCCTCTATATCTACCTCAGCTACAGCTACAGCTGTTTCTCTGGGGGTGGGTTTAGGTCCTCCACCCTCATCTGCCTCAGGTGTTTCCTTCAAGGCCAACAACCCTTCTGCCATTGCTGAGGGGGCCTGCCCACGCTGGCACTTAGCTCCTTCCCCCCAGCCGGCTGTAGCTGGCTCACACTTACCTGTTATTTTTCTAACAGTTGTCTATTCAGGGACATGAATTATACAGTGTTTATGTTAAAAGTGTTAAAAATAAAGGAGACTGCAGGCATTCCTAAATATTTCACAAGCCGTAAATGATACTCTGCCGGGTTTTAAATAGCCAAACAGCTCTTCTATTTTAACGTTCCCTCTCCTCCACTGTACAATGTTTTATGTAATTGTACTAGGTATCTACCGCTTAAGAGGAATAAACTGTCATGCCCCAAGTCCCAAACTGAACTCTAGTCCCTGCTAGAGTAAACCTGTTGAATGGTATTTACATAACTGTTCACTTATTCAGCAGTCAGGGGACAACCTATATGTATCACATAATGCCATCATTAGAGCTAAAATCATGTTAATGTTCCACAGGTATGAATGTGGCAAACTTTCCTGTCTTGAAAAATTGCAAACAAACCCCATGTTTAGGTCTGGAGGACATAGCTAAGTATTCCCAAATTAAACAAAGTAAGCTAATTTGACACTAGGTGTGTGTTTTTTTAAGTGCCATTCTAATAATTAGATGCTGCCAGCTACTAAGGAATTCCATTTTCTAATTATGGGTTGTCTACAAGGTATAGTTTTGGTTCTAACTCAATGGGTACATTCTAGCTGAAATTAACAATTGGATTTTTGTCTTCCTGGATTGGACACATATCAGATGTAATTTTTTAAAAATAACAGTTATGAGTGATCAATTTCTGAAATAGAAACCCAAGACATTCATTTTCGGGGGGGGGGGAGCGGAAGTGCTGCTATAGTTTTTTAAAAGTTCTTATGATAAATTAATAGCAGAAGTCCTGTGCTTGTTACTGAGAAGTCCAATTGTATTCAGTGATAGGTAAATATTCATTAGATTGTAGCCTAAAGCAAAAATTTGTTTAGCATTGGCTGGGGTTAAGCCCTATTGTGAGCTATTTTGTTACTTCTGGGTATTCATGCATAGATTTATGCTGTTTGAGTTTCAAACAACTTCTGAAAATGTATCAAGTCTTATCCACAATGGCTTTTTTCCCCACTTGTGTCTTCTCTCCCCCCCATATTTTCTATGACATTGTTTTCAGTGATCATTGGGAACTTACATAAACTTTCCATGTTTTTAAACAGTCCTTTTGTTATGACTTGACGTCTGATACTTTCCATTCAAAGCACTTTCAAGAGTAATGTTTTAAGGTTACTTTTTAAAAAACCCAGCTATCCATCATTCCCATCCACTGGTGCTCCATGCATACCAGGGCTCTACTTAGGAGGGCCATGTTCCATATGGGAGTTGTCCAAAGCTTTGAATGAAACAAATGTATGCTCCTTGGCACTAAAATAATGTGTGGGGCATTTCAGCATGATATCTCTTGTGTACTCAGTAGGAAATGCTATGAAAGATTGTGATTTCATAACTTAAACATTCCTTTCTGAAGCTATTGTTGTTCAAGTACCACAGATTTTAATTGTCACTTGGAAATTTGATAATAGAACTGAGGTATACAATTCATATTGGTTTATCTCCTGTATCTGAATTCTACATGGTTCTTTGAGTGCTTAAATATTTATTAGTCTGGATTGCAATCAAGTCAGCTTATATCAAAAACACTACCTCCACACCTTGCACTTGCAGAGAGAAAAAAAGCCTTATTTCTTTCAATTGAAGGTCTATTTGGTATGATACCTATGTTTTAGGATCATAGAATCGTAGAACCATAGAAAAGTGAAATTGGAAGGGGCCTACAAGGCCATCAAATCCAACCCCCTGCTCAATGCAGGAATACAATCAAAGCATATCTGCCAGGTGATTATCTAAGTTTTTCTTGAATGCCTTCAGTGTTGGAGCACTCACCAACACCCAAGGTAACTGGTTCCACTGTCGTACTTCTCTAACAGTTAGGAAGTTTTTCCTGAAATTCAGTTGAAATCTGGCTTCCTTTAACATTGTTGCGTGTCCTGCAGTCTGGGATGATCGAGAACAGATCTTGCCCCTCCTCTGTATGACAGCCTTTCAAATATTTGAAAAGTGCTATCATATCACCCCTCAGTCTTCTTTTCTCAAGGCTAAACATGCCCAATTCTTTCAGCCTTTCCTCATAAGGCTTGGTATCCAGCCCCCTGATCATCCTTGTCGCCCTCCTCTGAACTTGTTCCAATTTGTTAGCATCCTTCTTGAAGTGTGGTGTCCAGAAGTGGACACAATACTCAAGGTGAGGCCTAACCAGTGCTGAATAGAAGGGGACTAGCACCTCGCGGGATTTGGAAACTATACTTCTATTAACGCAGCCTAAAATAGCATTTGCCTTTTTTGTAGCCACATCACACTGTTGGTTCATATTTAGCTTGTGATCTACGACAATTCCAAGATCCTTCTCGCTTGTAGTTTTGCTGATCCAGGTATCCCCCATCTTGTAACTGTGCAATTGGTTTCTTTTTTCCGAGGTGCAGTACTTTGCACTTATCCCTGTTGAATTTCATTCTGTTGCTTTCGGCCCAGTGCTCCATCCTATCAAGGTCATTTTGAATTTTGTTTCTGTCTTCTAGGGTATTAGTTATTCCATCCAATTTGGTATCATCTGCAAATTTGACAAGCATTCCCTGCACTCCCTCATCCAAGTCATTAATAAAAATATTGAAGAGCACCGGGCCCAGGACTGAGCCCTGGGGTACCCCACTTGTGACCTCCTCCCAGTTAGAGAAAGACCCATTAAGCATCACCCTCTGAGTGTAGCCAATTGTGTATCCACCTGACACTTGATCTATCCAGCCCACACCTCGTTAGCTTGCTAATCAGGATATCATGGGACACTTTGTCAAAAGCTTTGCTGAAGTCAAGATATACTATGTCTACAGCATTCCCTCTGTCTATCAGGGAGGTTACCTTATCAAAAAACAAGTTCAAATTAGTTTGGCAGGATTTGTTCTTGAGAAATCCGTGTTGGCTTCTAGTTATTACTGCCTTGTTTTCTAGGTGCTTGCACAATGGCCGCTTTATGATCTGTTCCAGAATTTTGCCTGAGATTGATGTCAGGCTGACATCAGGTTCCTCTTTTTTGCCCTTTTTGAAGATAGGGACAACATTGGCCCTCTTCCAATCCTCTGGCACCTCACCTGTTTCCCATGATTTCAAGAAAATAATGGATAGCGGTTCTGAGAGTTCTTCAGCCAGTTCCTTCAGTACTCTCGGATGCAGTTCATCCAGCCCTGGAGATTTGAACTCGTTCAAGGTGGTAAGGGATTCCCTGACTACTTGTTTATCTATCTCCAGCTGCAATCCTGTCCCCCCCCCCCACACTTCCCCTTCCAATTTGTTTGGAAGTTCATTGTCTGTCTTATGGGAAAAGACTGAACTAAAATAGGAATTGAGCACCTCTGCCTTTTCCTTGTCCTCTGTTATCATTTTTCCATCTCCATTGCGGAGCTGTGCCACTATGTCTTTTGTTTGTCTTTTGCTACAAACACATTGCCCCTTTCTCTCACACAATGCAGCTTTAACCATAATGTAGGAAAAGATATCTCACCAAGTGTAGCTTCTATAAGAAACTGCACCTGTTGAATTCCCTCTTCCGAAAGGCATAGGACTCTGCGTTCTTTACAGGTGGCCACCGTACAGTCACACCATTTTTCTCAATGCCCTCTCCAACCACTCCCCAGAAAACATAGCCATCAAGTGAGAAACTGATGTAATCTTTGCATGTTTAGTTATTCTTAGAAGATGAACTAATTTAATATGGTGCAGTTAAAGACCATTACATTATTCCACTTAATGTTTCAGTAGCGTTTCTATGGCCCTTTTTAAAAAAACTACATACTATTGTTTTGTTTACTGAAACACAGTGGATTTTTTTTCTGTTAGTTTGGTATGGAGTTCTGATCTTTTAGAGTACGATCCTATAAATGTTTACTCTGTGTTCATTGGAACTTACTCCCACATCAGTGTGTATCAGACTGTAAAATCTCATACACACTTAACTGGAAGTAAGTGCCATTGTGTTTTTTTCCCTGGGGGGGGGGGAGTCTAATCTCCATTATGAGTTTAATTGTAACCATACACAGTAACTTCCCTGGCAGAACCTGGCATGCTGTCTTTTGAACTGTAACTGCTTTTCAAATGTTATCTTTTGTATAAGGCTGTGGAATAGTATTCTGAAATCATTTATTTTATTTGTTTTTTTTAAATTATTGATTCATTTGGTTTGTAAGTGGGACTCCAAGCAACTAGAACTGCCAAGGTGATCCCAATGAAAATCAAAACAAATGCTCTCTTCTGCATGTTAAGAGGGCAGGGGGAGTGCTTTGTTTCTCTTGGTTTTAGTCTGCCGTGGGTTTTTTTGAGTCCTGCTGCAGGTCTGTATTTTAAAGTGATCTATATGTATCCTCGCCCCTGCTTTTTTAATGAGATTTCATACTTTTTGCCTCTGTTGTACCCAGGGTGGTGCTGTTACATTTTTGTTACCTTGGAAGCATTTCAGGATCAGAATGTGGAATACATCTTTAATGAATTGTAAAACATGGAAGCTCTGACACTGAAGAAGAGGGTAATAATTAGTTTACATGGATAAATAATGAAAGCTCAACAGAGAACTCATAGCATAGTGAGGTTTTCCTATAAGGAAGTTATTGTATAAACATCTTATGTTGCTTAAACCTAGGGAGTAGTAATCACTTGAAAATTTAGGAAATTATTTGCTCTTAAGGCATATGAGTATAATACTGAAAAAAATAAGTATGTAAATAAGCATGTAAGGATCTGCATCTAGGCTGCTTCCATGAAATTGTATTCAGTAAATTTCCTCCCTGGAACATTCTCTACCAAAAGCCATGAGACTTGCAAAGCCAGTCTCCTGAAATAGTTCTTTTCTTATCACAGTTGGATTTCCAGATGAGTTTCAAAGATAAACCAAAATTGGTTGGTTTCAATATTCAGGGTGTCTGGCATTTTTAAAAAATATTAAAACAAAAATCAAGAGAATGGCTGCAAATAAAAATACTGCACTAAATCTTTTCCAGCCACTTCCAAAAGGTTGTCCAAATTAAAGAAGAGAAAGGAAAGCTGTTACTTAATTTAGCTGATATGGGATCAATTTTTAAAATCTAAAAATCGATTAAACTTCGTTCTTTATTAAGACCTAATTATCAATGGTATCAATAGTATCAATTGCCCAGAATTTCATATCTGATATTGTGTGTTTTATCTCAGTGAAATACTGAATGAATTTATCACCTTTTCCTATTCATTAAGCCTTTGCTTGAGGACATTTAATGTTTTACCAAAATAAAATTGCTGGAGTAATAGGTCTAAACATATTAGCTCTTCTCCGGCTCCTAATTAAATGGACTCCAAAGGACCAAAGAATATCTGTGGATCGGTTCACAGCAAACATTCCTATTCAAATGAAGAGTTTTTATTTCGTGTGCAAATCAAGAAAGTCTTCTGGATATTATATATTAATGTTTCATCAAATCCACCCCTTTTACAGGTGGAGAATTAACTAAATAGTAGGTAAGTTGATGCCACTATGTTTTCTGTTTTTAATTAAGCAAGCTTGTGTCCTAAGTGCAAAATAAAAATAATTGCAGGAGTATAAAAGATTAATATTATTCTAAAGATGCCCAAGAGTAAACATTTTAACCACATTTTATACTTGGAGTATATTTAACTTTTTTGAGCCCTATGCGAAGTTTTAAAAATATAAATTTGTATAAGAGATTACAAAGACACGCCATGCTCCCATATGATATTGTTATAATATGAAATGTCTTTCCCACGCCAAATTCTAGCTATTAGATAGCTGGCCAGCAAGTGAAGCTCTATTTCTTATGAGTGATGTTGCTCAGGATGTCATTTCTTCTTTTTCTGAATCTCATCTTTAGATAGATAGATACTTTATTACAGTCAATGATGACCCTTATCCAAAATACATATACATAAAATACACAGTATCCAAAAAGCGCACGCACAAACACACGCACACACACACACACATATATACCTAAAATCTTGACTGAATCTCATCTGAATTTGCCTTGCACTTATACTTCCCTTCAGTCACAAAAAATGAGATTACTCTTCTTCAACCGATCATATTTTGCCACTGCTTCATTGAGGTTTTATCTACTTTCAATAAGCAGTTCTGTATGAAGTCTTTGAACTCTAAAAACAGTTAGTTGCCAAGTATTTTTTCTTTATAGGTGTATTCTCTGGGCTGTTTATCTTCCATTTACTTAAAAGAGTGCAAATAATTTATCATTTACTAGCCTCAAGTGTTTATCTAAGTTTATGCCAAGTGCTTGCCAAGTTTTCTTTTAGTATTCATTGATAGATATGCCAGCAGTTGTCATTTGTCAAATGTATTTGGCATCTATTTTATATGTTCCAAATGTTTTGCCATTTCTGATATGGCTTTGATACAGATAGCACCAATTAATGTTCCCCCTTTCTCTTTCGGTTACCATTCTGATTAAACTGGCCCACTGCCTCTTATCACAAGTTCAAAGACTCTTCTTCAAAGGCTTCTGAAAATTGAGTTTTCATTTATGGACTTGAGTTTCTAGATAATCAAGCCAGCAGCAGTTTTTATCTCATGTGGGTGGTTGCCAACTCTTTATGAAATATCTTTTTTCAAAATCAGCTCTGTTCAAGGGCATTGAGCTAATTGCATTGAGCTAATTGTATTTATTTGTGACAGCTACAGTCAGATTGCTTTTCTTATGATGATTGGATCTCAGAAATTTAAAACTGACAATTTCAATTCTTTATTTGACAAAATTTCTTGCAGTGGCAATGGCCATTGTATATCACATGACTACACTGCAATTACATTATTGCCAGTATCTTCACGTTCTGCCATAATGTGTGTTTGCAATGAACATTTAAAGAGGTTAGTCTGTCTTATAATGGCAAAATTAAAGGTGAAAAAGAAAACAAGGAGGAAAAAAGACAAAATATTGTGGCAGTTTAAAGACTAAAAAAAATATTTTAATAAGACCTTTCATGGATCAAAATCCATTTCTTCAGCCACAAAGAATACAAATTCTGTGTCCTCTTATATTTGTTCATATCCTCATGGTGGATATGAATAAGAGGCTTCAAGGAACAGGTGAAGATACAGATGACAGTACAAGTGACAATGGTTCATTAAATAGGTAGACCTGACTGTCACAGAATCTCAAGTTGTTTCCAGGGCAAATATCAGAATCTATCAAAGGAGAGAACGAATTTATACTCATAATCTAAGTATATCTGGCATGGACTAGAGCCTGGTTTGTGTCACTGTCACCAAGACACTTACTTTGCCAGGGCCTTGCTGTCATCAGAGGGAGAACATTCCATACTCCTTTCTTAGTGTCCAGATGAGGTGTGTGTGAATGGAGGAGGAAAGAGTGTATGTGTATAAATCTGTGCGGATGGGGATATGAAGAAATGGCCTTATGTAAATGAAAGGGATGTGAATGTGTCCAAGGTCCCCACCCTCTTGTCTTTGGCCCTACTCATCACTGGTGTGTAGCCCACACAGTTCTGTCCACAAGGAAATGCTGCATCTACTGAGAAACACACTTATATCTTTCACTCAGGTGGCAAGGATCCATGCATGTGTTTCACTCCCTAATGAAGCAAACTTTACAAGCACCATGGGATTCCCCTCTGTGTGGCAGATCTAAAGCTAAGCCTGAAGAATTTGGTCTTGGAATATTTTACTATTAACTAGTGACCATCCTGTCCCTGATTCTCCTAGAAAGTGGCTTGGAATAGGGTAAGGTTTTCTAACAAAAAGTGCTGTCTTTAGTCTGAAACAGAGAAAACTGTTCTCATTATTATGAACCAAATTGAGTCAAGGTCCAGGTCCTCCCACACTTCCCTTCCCCATACTTCTGAGCCATCTCCACTTAGTCACCATTCTCCAAACCCCCCCTGCTTATTCACTCTGTAGGTCCTGAAAATACCTCTCCTTGGTACCTGGTATTATGGTGGCAACTAATCAGATGCCAAATGTGCTAGGACACCTGGCTGATCCCGGATCAGTGGGAGGAAGGGAAGGTCTCATCTTTCTATAAACCCAAGACTGAGAAGAATTCAGCACAGGGGAGATATCATACTCCTAACCTCATAATGGAGTTGAGTATCACAAATTGCCAAATGTTGTAATCTCATCTTGGGAATTATGAATGTCAACATAATCCCTAACTGCCATGTAATTGCAGTGAAAGAGGGAAAATATTTGTCAGGAAAATAATTTATCTCTCATATTTTTATCCTTCCTTGGCATGAAAGAAAGAATAAGAAGGTGATAAATAATTATTGAGGGGTGAAATGAGTTTTACCTGCTGTTTTTGCAAGACAGGTTCTTCCATTTCTTCCCCCTGCACCATGCCTGTCTTGCCATATGCCTGCCCTGATTCTGCACTTTCCCAGTTAGTGAAACACAGTACTGTAGTAGATGCCACATGGAGTCGGCTTCAGAGATGACAGAAGGATCCAGTGGTTAATTGGGGAGATAATGCTATGTCAACCTTGGCTTCAAAGGGTGGTTCTGGGATCCATCAGTATGTAAGCTGAAGTTCTGGAAGAAGGAACAGCTGTTGCACTAATCGTTTTTACACAAATATCATGACGCATGAAACTGCTGTTATGCTGGATTACTTTAAAGGAAGCATTCTTTGCAATTGAGAAAGGAGCCATGCTGAATATAGGAGAGGAGAATGGTCACAGAATCTTCCTGCAGATAAACAACAACATGTCCTGGTGAACTAAGTGCTAGTTACCTGCAACAGAACTCCATACTTGCAGCCTGCTGTAATTCACAAGATCAGAACCCTTAGGCTTATGGGCACATGAAAACCACATTTCTCAAACAGCAATTGTCCTTCCTTACTTTCTTCGTAGACCTCCAAATAACTGAGGACTTCTGCCAAAGGGCCCAGGCTTCAGCCTTCCCTGAGTAATCAAGGATTTAGTCATGCTTTGGAGTAGAGATGTGCACATTTCAGTTTTTTGGTACTCAGTGCTCAGATCCTGAGGAAGCATTCTGCTTGGGGAATTTTGGAAGCTGGAGTGCAAAAGCACAGATCTGTATGTTTCTTTGGATATCATAGAGGTAGTCTTATCTAGATTAATCCCTGTCATGCTGGCACAGACTGTAGCTTTTGGGACATGGTGCTCATTGGGGCCCATGGGTGTCTCTGAATGTTCAGTTTGGATCCAGAATGGAAATCTGCAAAGGCCAGATTCCTAAATCCAATAACCAAATATGGTTAAATTTGGATTTCGGTGGCATTCATAGTTGCTACTGCTGAGTGCAGTATTAGTTTAGAGATCAATGTAAGAAGATTAAAGTATCAAAATATATTCCTAAAATGCCCTATTTTTACAAATTAACTCACAAAGTCAGACATACAACATGTAAGCAGTCAGTTTTTTTCTGTACTGAATACTGTCTGTAGGAATGTCTCTTTTCAGTTAAAAATAGGAATTGCTATTTCTTAAGCAAAAGGATTTTACTGTGTCCTATTTTTAGAGATGCCAGTAGTACATTCAGTACTAGAAATTTTTAAGTGGGTTTGGGGTGGGAAGAGAAGAAACCTGAGTCTAAAACGTCTAACATTCAAACATTGCTACTTAACTCTGGTACAAACATAGGTATATAATAGATTTCCTTCCCCTTCACCCATTTTCCTAAAAGAATGATTTATTACTCTGGAGTAAAAGAATGGGATTTTCCTCATAGCAGGACAGTTTGTACAGACAAGGGGAAAGGACACAGGGAAAATTCATTTGGAACATAAGGATTTAGAATTCGATCCTCAAGATGTCTTTCTGAAATAGTCATTTATTTCAAGGACATAGAGTGGCAAATCAGATAGAAGATGAAGGTGATGAGCTGGAGCAGAAAACCCAAATACGACCTCAAGCCGAGATAAAAATCCAGCTAAAACTTTTTTTTAAAAGTCACTCAGAGTTAAGTGGCTTTTACTCTCAGATAAATGTGTATAGGATAGCATATGCTATTATATATTAAAGGTAATATATAAACATAAATGCAGAAAATATATATGCTGGGGAAAATTTTATGTTGGAAAGAAAATGCAAAGCCCTTTTTATGGCAAAGATTTCCTTCTGTCTCATGTAAAACCATTAGGTGTAGATTTTTTTCCCTTTAACTTGAAAAGGAGCTCTGAGTCTCTTGGTGCTGATGAAGGAATTAGCTGAGGAGAAGATCATTCCTCTACATGTAATTATTCTATTAATTATGCCTGGATGTTCAACTCCTTGGTTAATGAGAAAATTGTGCCTTATTTCAGAGCCAACATGCTAACTGGTCCATCACCATCTTGTGGGTGTAGCATTCTATGAAAATACATTGCAGCTGAAAACTAGCTGGTAGATACAAACCAATTATGTGCAATTCAGCCCTCATCTTTGCCACTTTTTGCTCTTCTTTTTTGTTCTTTCTTCTTCAGGCCTACTTACCACTGGCAAGGTTTTGTTTTAATTTTGCCCTTAGGAATCCATTTGGGATACTGGGCCACTTAAGGCAGAAGTCTGAATCCCTCTTGTGATTACCACAATCAATGCTAGCATGCCAGGAAGAAGGCACAACTGGCAGAATTCCTCAGCCAGAATTTACATTCTAATTAGAGATGGGCCTAGTAGGTGTTCAGCGCTTCCTAGCCCCACCTTCCCTGGCAGGTGACAACTCAGCACCTAGATGAGATGGAGCAGGGAAGCTGGGGCACTGCCTCTGAGTGGCCACCCACCAGAGGAGGTGTGGCTGGGAGGCACCAAACACCCGTTTGCCCAAATAACAAATCAGCACAAATTGCCAGTTCGTGCCTATCTCTAATTCTAATCCTAGCAAAAACTTTCTTTAGCTGTCTGTCTCTTGACTAGCTTCCCTGGTCCTCTATTCCTTACTCTGGGCTAAGCCACATGGTTTGCTCCTGAGTGAAGGATACAGAGCAAAGTGTTGTACGCTAGAAATAGACATTAGATCAGTGGTTCCCAACCTTGGGTCCCCAGATGTTCTTGGACTTCAACTCCCAGAAATCCTGGCCAGCAGAGGTGGTGGTGAAGGCTTCTGGGAGTTGTAGTTCAAGAACATCTGGAGGCCCAAGGTTGGGGGCCACTGCTTCAGAGGATGGGTAGGAAGAGTTAATGGGAGAGGAACTGCCACACCTGAGTCTCACCTCAGCCATGGGAAGGGCTTTAAACATTTGCAGTGCCAGTTCCAAGGGCCATGAAGGCTTCCAGCGGTAGATCTCCTCTTCTGACTGTGGTCTGCCTCCAATGCCAGTGGACAGTAAAAGTGCAAATTTTTCAATAGATTTTAGAATCCGTTTGTGGAGAAAAGTAAGTTTTTTAATAATAGTATAGCTGCCTATTTAAAAAAAAACAAAGACTAGAGTCTTAATATCACCAACATGAATATTGAAAAATACTTTCAAGAACATAAAACATCATTATTCCACTGCTTAACAATTCCTGCCAAGGGATCTTAGGAACCCTGTTTTTCTTTCTCTGCATATCCTTAATGCACCTGCTGCCTTTAATAAATGCAAAAACTGGCCTAGAAATCTTTGGAAAGGCCTTTTAAAAAAAAATCCAGTTCGGACAGGCTGAAAATTTGACTGAGAATCAGTTTCTCAGAACAAACATTTCCAGACTTTGACAACAACCTATGTTATACTCCCAGATGGTTGGAAGAGATGGACAAGACTCAACTAATTAGACATGTATTGTGTACTATGCTTTTTCCAGTTGGCATTGCAGAACCTCATTGTAAAACTGCCCTAATGTGTTCCCTTAACAAGACATTGTGCATTACCTCTGCCTGTTATAAGGCAGATCATTTTTACATAACATACAGCTGTTATCGATTAGTGTTGAAAACTCCCATTTGCCTCTAGTAACGGACAGCATGTTTTCAGCATCAGATGATACAGTGAATGAATTATAATTCCTTCTCATTCCTTGTAATAATGACTCCTCAGTTCTAATTACAGATAAAAAGAAAAGTGGTAACTATTTCTGTATTGCTCTGCCATCAGCCCCTGAAATGCCTGTTTCTCGAGATAAATGCAGCTTGGCTAATTTTCAATTGTACAATTTTTGTGTTGCAGATCATGGCCTATTTCTCAAAAAGGTGGTATATCTATGTGCGGGCTATACTACTTCATATTGTAGATGAAGTTTCATATTACTGAGTACTGCATCAAAAAAACTCTATGCACATAAGGAGAATTATAGCACTTCCCTTGACATGCTAGTTTTTTATGTGCAGGGAATGTTGTTATATAAAAGCCATAGCCGGATTACTTATATAACCCTTCCTGATATTTATTCGTTAAACTCTCCTATTATTTATCCACAACTAACTGGTATTCAGTGCTGTACTGTCTTTGAGCTTTGAGTGTAGCAAAGGAAAGGACTGCCTTAATTATGCCCAGTCAATATTTTCACGAAATACTGATATGGATGAACAGGATCATGTGATCATTTCTTTCAGTTTGCACTTCCATCGCATGGGCTGAGAGCTATTTGAGTTAGACAGCAAATGGCATGACAGTCTTGATTGCTCGTGTTCCACCCACTGTTTGCATCTGGTTTACTGCAATCAGGAAGCCACTAAACAAGTAACATTAAGGCAGCTGGCTTTCATCCTTATTTCTTGTAAGCAGAAACATGCAATCTCAGGTGAAATATCTGATGCTAGATGGCATCACTTCAGGCTGCAAAGCTTAAGTGTTTTTACACACCCATAATATATATAATACTACAGCGTCAGGGAGAAGAGTTTTAGCCTGAATGCAAGAAGATTAAAAATAAAAACAAACAAAAATAAAAAGAAACAAGGATGTTCGAGCTATCTGAAATAGGATAGTCCTGCAAAACAATTGTGCACGTGGTTTTAGATGGTGTGAGTCTCAAACATGTGATTTATATATAGGCAGATGGGGACTAATTAATGAAAATGTTTGCACTAACTGTACTTTTACTATGTAATTTATATTAGCTCTCTTTTTTGTCACCTTAGAGTAGAAAGAAACAAAGCAACAATTAGAAGTCTTTTATTAACTTTGAGAAAATGTAGCACAGTTATAAACCTTCCCTCTTGTTTAAACTGAACTCTAGTTGACATCTTTTCTGCTTCTGAAATGCACAGAGAACATTCCTCTGACAGTGTTCTCACGATCATTCTTTGTTTATGTCATTTCAAACTTTAGGAGGAGAAAGAGACTCAGTCTTCAGGTTTTGGTTGTTGGTGGAACGGTGTGAACTACCACAAAGTACAATTCTGTTTGGGAATTCATTACTCTGGAAGTGTGTTGTGTTGTGTTTTTGCTTTCACAATGTTCTGACTGCCCCTTACTGCCCCAAACAACATAAAAACTAGTATTGTGTTGGGCACATTTTAGTTATTGCACTACCGTTGCACCCAGATAATGGAAACCTTTCTTCTGTAATACGCAGATTGTGTGTATGTTTTTAAATTTTGGGTTTAACTGTCTCCTTGGTGGGTTTTGCTGTCTGGTTGCTTTTACAAAATTTCCATTTGTAAGTGTTATATGATGCTTGGGTGGTGTTTTTGCACCAGAGCAGCAGGATGCAAATGTTTACATAAATAAATGTTGTAGTGTAACTATTTTATCATTGAGCATAAAGTGTTGCAGCTGCTTGATGTACATCTTTTCAAGCAACAAGACAAGTCAGTAGCTGTTCTGCCCTTCTTATGAACCTCTAGAGGTAACCATTTGATCACTGTTAGAAATGGAATATTTCACTTGATGGACCTTTGGTCTAATTTAGCAAAGATATTCTAATTGTCTCATGCAACATCTACCCACAGTTACCATTGTATTTCATTGTTCTCCCGATTTCCCCCCTTCTAAATTCACCTCTCACCCAATAGGTTTCCTTTCAGCTCAACCTCCACATCCCTCCAGTTTGCTCCATATGAAATGAAGAAGAAAAATCTTTTTTTTTTTGGCCAGAAAAAGAATCCTCATAGTCATGCCCACAACCCTTCCATATGCTACAGCTCTGTTTAGAGAAGACCCTCTACATTTGTCTCCATTTTAAAGAAATTAGACTTACAGAAGAAATAAGACGTGATTTAACTGGCAGAATCCAAAGAAACAAAACAAAACAAAAACATGTAGCACCTTAAAAACTATTATATTTTAATGTGAGCTTTAGTGGACATGTCCACTTCATCAGACATATGGAAACAGAATGAAATGTTGAATGAAATATCAGTTTCATAAGCAGAACATTCTAAATATTCATTTAGAAATATTCATTGGCTCTTGGGTGTATGGTACATGCAGTAATTGGCTTGTGTTGTTGTAGGGTTCTGTCGTAAAAAATTCCTTCAGGAAACAGAAAACTAACACCAGGACTGGGCAAATATGAATGGAGAGAGAGAAGAGAGAGGAGGGGTGGGAGAGGGGTTGAAGACTGGGGATTCACTTAAAACTAAAGAGGGAGAAAAAAGAATATATAAAAAGTGAATATAAAAGTGAAAAAAATATAGCAGAGGAATGATGTTTGTTAATGTAGGGAATATTGACAGTTTTTACCTTTGAGCCTTGTGATGAGAGATGGGCTTGGTAGTTGTGAAGAAAATAACATTGGCATTAGATAACAGCAGAAAAATTACATCAGGTAATGACTTAAGAAACCTAGGCTTATATTCAGTCCATTTATACGGGTGTCCATCATGCGTATAAATTTTATGTCAGCTGTTTCCCTCTGTATTCTTTATTTGTAATGATTTTGTTCTAGAATAGTGACTTCCCAATCTTTCACAGAGTGTCCTGGTAGACTAAAATGGTTGGATACGGGTTTCTGTGTATTGTGGTTTCTGATGTCAGATTTGTGACCATTGATTCATTTCCATAGAGATTGTCCTGTTTGTCCTAGGTAGAATGCAGAGGGGCATTGTTGGCAAAAGATGGCATTAGCTGAGGAGCAAGTGAAGCTGCCTTTGATGTTGTGTATGGCATTGTTAGGTCCTGTAATTGTGTTGCTAGAATAGATGTGTGGGCAGAATTGGCATCTGAGTCTGTGGCAGGGTACATCTCCTGCTCAGTAAACACCTGCCATTAATATGCCAGCCACACACTCTGCTTCAACTGCACTCCTCTTCTCAGCCACAGGCATTGTGCAGCACTCTGGCTTCAATAGGAGGAAGACTGGCGGTGAACCATCTTAGTGAGCCACTTGTTTGACGCTGTATGATACAGTTAGCACATCATTAGAAACAGAGCTCCTTGAAAAGGTAAAATCCATTTATTTTTCCTTCCATAAGAGTTCCTCGACTCTGCATGTTGCAGGTTGGTTTTGTTTTGTGTTTGGTTGTTGGAAGGTTTTATTTGCAAATATGCAGGCATAGCAGGCTTGAGGGAATTCATCTCTCAAAGGGATAGCATTTTATCACTTCCCATTGCAAAGCTGGAATTTCATATGACTTTCATATGAATTTCATATGACTTATCCCATTGCCATCACCTTAACGCTTAAAAAACATAAAAATCATCATAATTAGTTCCGACTTATGACAACCCTGTTCAGGCTTTCCAGATAGACAGTACTCAGCAGCAATTTACCATTCCCTTCTTCTGGGAAAGTCCTGAGACAAGCTGCCTCTACTTGCAGGAGGCATGATGGGGAATTGAATTCCCAACCTCTGGCTCCACCTAAACTACAGAACTATCCAGCCAGCCATCTTAAAAAAACATACACCAACGTTAAAACAACCAAGTGGCACACTCATTTTCCAGTGGCCAGCTATCAACATTTTCAGCCATAAGGCCTGCTTCTGATCTTAGATGTGAGGAGCAGGGGCTGCATGAGCACTTCAAACATGTATGCACACGACTATTGATCAATATGCAAAAGGTAGAAAATCTCCAGTGTGAGTAGCTGGGAGAGTGACCGCATGTAGTATTGCACAACGTTCATGGCACAGAATATCGCACAACACACTGCTGCACTTTTTCAGTATCAGCTGGGGAGTTTCAGGAGCTGCCTTTGACGCCTTAGGAGACAATATGTATGCCAAGGGTTGTATACCACTGTCCTGTTGGCAAAAAATGAATAAGATAGCCATCACCTGATTGTTCTGATAATTACTTTTAGAAGTATTGGCCCTTAAGGCAAAGGGTTAGTGCCCTGTGTGTTCTGAGTCCTGTACTGCCACTAAATATGTCTGACAAAAGCAGTCCCAATGAAGCAAATATTACAGTCCTACTGGATGACATAGTGGCTTCTACTTAGGTTTGCACTCCCAAATGGTTTGAAAGAGGCACCAGGATGGAGGAAATTATGGTACCATAGTGTTTTCAGAGGGAAGTCTAATCAAAAGAGGAAATTGCATTGGAATGGCTTCACTTCTCAAAAGCAATAGAATTCTCTTCTTGTCTGCACTAGGAAATATTCAAAGCTCTGCTGAATCCAGAAAGTAGTCAAAATCATCTTCTTACATAAACTGGTGTTAATTTTTAAAATATGGTAATTTTTAAGAATTGAAAATGAAGTGGGAGAATCTGGTTTAATTGAAATTCCAGATGTGGCTTTGAAAAAGAAATCAGCATATTCTACAAAGAATAATACGTACAAAAATGTGCACTACTTCTTTTCTGTGTGTCATGTGTCAGATTCAAAAAAAAGTCTAAAAGAGTTAATGTTATCTAGAAATGGTGATTTGCTATTAATCAGTGGATACAAAGGCTGTTAGACCAGTGAGGTGAGAGTAATGAATCTGTTTCTAGGATGTGGATTTGCTAATTAAATGTTGCTCATATGCCATGGGAATATATAGGCTTGTCATTCCTACTGTAATGAAGATTACTCACTGAAAAAGTACAGAGTAGAGGTGCTTATGCTAGATTTGGGAAGCAAAATATAACTTTGAAAGATCTTTGTGCCCCCTTTCCACAGCTTTTTAAAATGTAATAATGTTTCTTTTCATCTTACACACAAATTACTTTGTATTAAAAACAGACTCTTGGAAGGAAGCAGGGGATGGCTACATAATGTGAAAATGTGGTTGTATATATAAAATAGTGCTGGTAAGAAATGAAATTAATATATATGATATTAATATATGTGTGTGACTAATATGTATGTATGATCAGACAGTGAAGTAGATCGCGTTTTGGACCATTTATGGCACAGTCCACTTCAAGCTATTTTCCAGCAACTACATGATGTACAGGAAATTGCAACTCTACAGCAACCTGACTCTACTCCATGACTAATCCGGACCTTTTTGGTTTAGCAGCAAAGCTGGACTCCTTTTTTAGAAGTGGGCTGGAGTGACGAACAGAGTGCACCGAGGATTACTTTAAAAGAGATCACATCCAGTAAAGTGACCCTTTCCAGCATGGTCCAAAGCGATCCAGCTTCCCTGTCGGATCACACCCCAATTTTCCCTTTCTAACTGCAAAAATTCTTAGTAGAGAAAGCAATAGCAAATGTACCTGGTTTTATTCCCCTTCCCATTTGTTTCTAATCAATGCCACTACTTCAGGGGGAATGTGGAATAAACTTGGTTTGAAAAAAAAACACAATAGTATTTATTCTCCCCCCCCCCCCCAGCAAAATAAATACCAAACACTCTTTCTTGTCTTCCATTATATCTATGATCAGGACCTTGTAATTCAACATTCCCCCCACACACACACACACACAAGATTTATGTGAAAACTCATAGAAAAAAAATCTAGAATAAAGCTTTCTTTGAGAAAACTCAGAAAGAAAATTGTGGGGACTTACCTAGCTATTTCTGCAAAAATATTTCTCCAAAACTTACCCTGGTATATGGAAAGGAAAAGCAACAGGAAATAAGAATTGTTCTTTCTGGATTCTACTGAGCATGGTCAGAGGACTTAACAGTTGCTAGAGAGCCTAGGGAATGCAAATTGTAACATTCTGCTTGGGGGACTGAGTCAAGAGGTATTTGATCGCATTTTCAAGGTGCTCAAGCAGCAATAAAGTCTTCTGAGCATGCTCAGATGATCCAAGCGTGACTAAGAGTGTGCAGTTGCTGGTGAGAAATAGAGAAGGCTGTCTAGTGTTGAGAATTGCTGAAGCAAGTTCACCAGCTGGATCTGAACTTTAGGAGATTAGGGGCGCTACTTATAATGGTACCCTGCTTTCCAAACTAGGGGAGATAGTTTTCAAGCCACAGCAACCTTAAATTTGGATTGTTGATACCATGTCTACATTTCTTTACTTGTTGATCTCACTTATTGTTGTTGTTACAACTTATATACCACCCCATCATGCTAGAACCCTCTCTGAGGTCAATCAATTAAATTTTAAACTGCCTAGGGAGTGCTTTATGCACTATGGGGCAGTGTATAAGCAGCATGCTTTGCTTTTTTTGCTTTTGCTTTTACTTCATTTTATTGACATCGGATGGATGAAATGTTAAGTCAACCTTGAGCCAAGATCAGACTCAGGTCCTGAGCAGAGGTTTGGCTGCAGTTTAACCACTGTGCTAGGGGACTTGCTTTTGTGCATTTTTAAACTAGCATTTTATTCAGTCTAGCTGCTCTACTCAAATAATTAGTGAAAATAAGACAGTGTTCTTATATGTGAGCCCACACGGTTTCTGCATGCTTGTTTTTTTAGCTCTTCATTTTTCAATAAGATTTCCTGTAAAAACAGCAACATTCCTTAAATAAAGCACTGCTACACCAAGAAAGTATGGAGTAGGGTGGGAAGATCTATCAATTTTGCAGTCTTTGATGTTCCGGTTTTTTAAAAAAATGCAAGTTCTTTCTATTTCAAATATGAACAAAATTGTAAATTGCAACACACACACACACACATCCTTACACAAGAAGGGCAGAATGAATAATACAGCTCATTAAACTTTAAAGCACTGAATGTCATCCAGAGTTACTTTGTCTTGGTTTGATATCTCCAATCACTGTCGGATCAGGTTCCATTCAAGTTTTTCATATTAGTCTTTTGCAGAATTACTTGTGAGGACTGACTCTGACTTAGGTCTTTGACTTTGATAAAAATGACCAGGCTCAGTTCTGCACAAGGAACTGCAGCCTAGGTAATGTTTGAAAATCCAGTGTGGACATACCATTCTTTTGGTTGAGCTAACATTAAATCCCATAAAGTGCTACAAGGTAAAATGAAAATGCTCTTCTATCATGATCCAGATCAGACACGAGGAAACGCATAACTGTATTTCTTTTGCCTTACTGCTTTGTTGTGTAGGGTATGAGCACACTCTTGCAGCTTAATACACAAAATGTATGCTGCCGCACAAAGAATATTCAAAGCATTTGGTATAGTGGCTGCCTCTTCTATAATGTGGTAAACTATTCTCAGTAATGCCATGTCACATGAATACAGAGTTCGGTGAAGGTGGTTTTGTGGATGGTTAGTTGGTTTGTACGATCATTTTTAGCAAACTATTTGCATGGTTTACTATCTCCCATCTCTTTGGGGATCACATTGAAAATGAACATGTTGACTCACAGGAACATGGAAGCTGCCTTACACAGTCATATCAATAATCTCCCCAAGGATCCTATTGGGACTAATGCTCTTTATGTTACTTCTAAATGATCTGAAATTGGGCTAAGCGATCTGATAACCAGGTGTGGGATGACAGAAAAATATTTTTATTTCCAAATGAATAGCTGTGTTAATCTGTTACAGGAAAACCAAGAAAGGACTCTATAGCATGTTATTGGATAACAAATTGATTATAGCAACCAAACAAGGGGCTAAATAATTAAAAACAAAAACAAATCAAGGATGTACAAAGGAAGAGAGAGGGGAGAAAACAAGGATGCAATTTCTCAACAGCCCAACAAGCTCAATCATGCCCCCATTGTTTCCGTGTCTTCCAAGCTCATATGGAGCTAGTTATTCATCTGTGTGTCCATCAAAGTGCTACTGCTCAACCTTAAATAGTTACTGTTTTTCTCCCCAATGTTGAATCTGATGGAGATGATCATCTTCAGAAACAAAGGACAAACTTCCAGATTATACCATAACACTTTGTGAATGCTGCTGCGAAGAGATATTTTTTTAAAATAGCATTTCTATGTCCTAATATTGAGATCATGTTAAAAGACCAGGACCTAGAGTCAGGTCTCAATCAATGAAAATGGCTTGCAATGAATTCATAGAACAGAATGCTGTTGAGAAAAACTGAACCTGGAAGGAAGTTAATATGAGCAGTTCCTCACCTTTGGTGGGATGTCCATCATGGAATGGTCATGAAATCTGTTGGACAGCCACTTGTGCACATGTATAGTCTTGCTGTAATAGGCAAAGTAATGTATTAAACAGTGGCGGCAGCTAACTTATGCAAAGCAACAATATTTATTCATTTCATTTGCTGCATCTATGTACTATCTGTTTGACAAGACATTCAGTATGTGGTGAGGGGTGCTATATCAGATGCCTTTAAATGGGTTATATAAAATCATGGAGAACAATCTATCAAAAACAACAATTAAGCATCTCCTCTGTCTTCCAGGACAGTATACAATTGAATACCTGTTGCTGAGAGTACAGGGAGAGGCAACAACAGCAGAGAATTATTGCCTTCATGCCCTAATTGTTATCAATTATTGTTGATTTCTTGGAAGCATTTGGGGAATGCTTCCCTCTGGGAAAACAGGATTCTGGGATGAAAGTGAACTTTCATCTGATCCAGCAAGGCTTTTACAGATACATTAAAGAGAGTAGTTTACTTTGGATTTACAGCCTAATGCAGTACGTTTCTCACTCTTGACACCTCTTTTGTATTGGAAATGCTGGAAAGGGAATTTAGCCTTGGAAGCTATCCATCATTGTAAATTACACTCTTTGAAAGGACAGTAGATAATTCATTTCCCAGCTTTAACAGTAATGGGTTATTGATGACAACACCACTGAATTGTATCCAAAGCCAGGTGCTTGAAATCTTAAAATGCAATGGGTTTAAAACATCTGACTCTTGGTTTTTCTTTGGGAGCTGAAGTTAAAATTAGTAGAAATTAAATTTGTATGTGATGGATAACATTGCATTCATGATAACTTGAGTTTATCAGAACCAACCAACTTTGATTTATTAGTGAATATGAAATGTTAGCCAACTAGAACTAGTGACTGCTTTACATTTCTTATTATGTCCTTGTCCCATAATTTAGAGTGTTAAGAATTCATGTGTTGCTTTAAAAAGTTAAGTGGCTGTAATTTAAAGTGTTACGGAAGAACAGTATAATTGTCATGGGCATAGTCAGGATTTAGTACCTTGGATTAATTATACTTGCTTAGAAATGGGCCACATGGAGATTCTATGATATGGATACACATTTTGAAAACGGAACCCGCTTTTCCGACACTTAAATGCCATGGAACAGGATCATTATTCCATCTCAAATTAAACCTCAGTGGCCCCATGGCTATTAGTTTGGAAGCAAGACAGACTCACCTCAAAATAATATTATTGTTTCTTCCTATGTGGGAGATTCCCACAATTAATGTTTCTTTAAAAAAGAAAAAGGAAATAACATTTTGATACATACATACAAATAAAAATTTAAGAAAGTCACATAGCAGCAATAGAAAGATTGATTGATTGATTGATTGATTGATTGATTGATTGATTGATTGATTGATTGATTGATTGATTCCTCCTATCTTTCTCCTTAAAAAGGACCAAGGTGGTTTACATCATTAAAACACAAAATTAAAAATTAAAAACAGTAAATTATTCAAATGCTAAAAAAGAAGCAGTTTAGATTTAAAATGTTAGCTAAAAGCATTACTAAAAACAGATTTAAGTGCAACAAAATATAGTCCATCCCATATATTGTCTCATAGACAGTCAGTCACCAAGGAAACGCCTGACTAAATAGAAAGGTCTTTGCCTGCTTGTGGAAGGACAGCAAAGATGGGGTCAGCCTGACCTCCTGTGGGAGGGGGTTCCAGGATCTGGAAGCAGCAACAGAGAAGCACACTTGCAAAACTGGTGGGACAGAGAGAAAGGCCATCTCTGATTATATTGACACCCAGGTAGACTTATAAAGGGAGAAACAGTCCTTGAGATAGATCAGGAAAAGACTGCATGGTTGTAGAAACAGTACAAATGCAGTAGCAGGTGATACCTTTAATCAACCATTGAGGGAAGAAAAAGCTCATTTTTTTCCTAATCCAGAAATATCCCCCTGCCTACTATTTAAGAATAAAACAGCCAGTCGTAGAGAAGAATTCAATAGCCCCATATTACAGTGGAAAGGGGTTTAGAAGGGTGGGAAGAAAAAAAAGTCATATTTTATTTTCCCCTCCTAAAATGTTCATATTCAGTTCTCTGAGCACCCAGAAGTACTCCTGGCTGTCTGGACCCTCACAGAAGAGCTAAGGGATTTGCATGGGGCATGATCCTTTGCACTCTTTTTTTCTGTCAGATTTATGCATCTTCAATTCAGTCTATTCCTGCTAGTAAACAAATAAAATATAATCACCTTCATTTCCATATGTGTCAATACACATTTTGTATACCTCTCCCCCTAATTCTTTTGTACTTCTCTGTCCTTCACTGGAATACCGCTTTGCTAATCTGGTCAGATCATTCCACACAGTCAGCCATTTTCATGGCCTGGAGACACATGCTTTGAGTGGAGCAGAGATCCAGGTTAAAACAAGATGTGATGCAAGAGGTCCTTAATCAGCATCTACTCGTGTGTTTAAAACAATAACAGCTAGCAGAAGGGAGTAGATTGTGACTACAGGACTGGCAGAAAGGATGTTAACCTTTTCCTTCTCAGACATTTTGTTAACTGAAATCTCCCCCTTTCCCTCTTTATATAGTGGTGAAGAGCATAGCAAGAGATGGTTTTAAAAGCTTTCCCTTAGGCTGACAGTCTTGATCCAACCCCCTACTGTTACCATTTACCAGAAAGGGGGTGGGGAACCCTCTGTAACTTCATGCATCACCTCTAGTTGCAATACTGCTGTATGCCAGGGCATCAGTCCTTTACTTTTTGTATTTCCAGAATTTAGTGATGAATGTAGGGTGTGTGCTCACCATAATGGCATGAAACGTAATTTGACCATCTGTAGCGTTCCCCTTTATTATGTCAATGGTTCATGTTTGGTTATGTTAATTGTTCATGCATATTCATGTTGCTGAGAGGCGGAGCCGAGAGAGATGGTATAAGAGGCGGAGCCTGAGAGAGAGAGGAGGGTCAGATAGTCAAAGAGACGAATAGGGATAGAGTGTGGAGTTTGGGGAAATCTGAGGAGTGATTAGAGTTAGGAGTGAATTATCAAATAGAAGATTGTTGTTAATAATAAGTTTACCTAAAGAAGATATTCATGAATCACTATCAATTTCTGTAATCAATAAACACGTTATATTTAAAATACACTGAAGTGTGGACCTGCATCATCTTCCTGAAGTAATGGTGATTTAGTGATCACCTGGTGGCAGCAGTGGAAAAGAGGGGATTGTTTGCCTTCGTGTGCTCTGAGTCTTGACGGTCAAGTAAGGGGACGAGGGCGAACGCCACACCATCATACTCAGGTCTGCTTTCAGCCTGCTATAAACACTGATTAACATCTTGGCGATACAGAGTAAGTGGAATAATTAAAAAAGTCTTGTGCTAGGCTAAATGAGTTCATTTCATATGTCTGGCTGCGGATTATGATTCCTCCCCACCCCAATATATCACAATAAATCTGTCATATGGGTCCTTAAATTGCCATGCAATTGTGGTTCCAAGCTACCTTTATGAAATGTAGGACTACACAAATCTTCACAGGCCAAATCTCCAGAGGAGACAAGTTATTATCTTGAACCACATTTGAATGGGCTATTATAACAGCCTTCTCATCATCACCATTTACAACTGTCTAAATAAAAGTGATAATTGATTAACTGACATTTCCATTTCAGTTTTTAGAAATGCCCTTTTATAAAGGCTACAACCAGCCAGTTTTATTCTGAATCTGAGGAAGTTAATTTTGAGCCAAAAACCCTCGCACTGAAATAAAATCCATTCATCTTTAAAATGCTAACATTTTGTTTTGTTTCCTTTTAAAATTATATACTAAAAGAATACGGTGAACTTTTTGAAGGAAGCAAAAGAAATACTGAGGAAATTAAAAGATATATTCATTTTCCCCTTTGTGCTTTCAAATTGCAGGTGTACTCTTAGCCTCAGGTTCTCTGGCTAAAATCAAGTGTTCTAAACTGAAAGATGTTTTATTTTTTCGAAGACTTAACATCCTTCCATTGAACTGATGCTACCAGTATTGGTATGATTGCATATTCCTGGTATTGATTGTTTACCTGGGATTTGAAATAAACTCTCTAGTTTCCTATAAGCAAACTACTAATTAATGCATGGTTCAATTATTCCATCCTTTCTCCTGAATGGATTTTCTCCGGTTAGAAAAATAAATAAGAAACAATGGGGAAACACCACAGTAAAACTGCCAAAGAAAGATGATAACGTCTGGATCTCCCAGAGACATCTGTGAATGGGGAGAATGCAGTTACACAGCTAAAGTCCCATCTGGGAGCACCTTCCATTTTGGGGGTGCTGCAAGATAATTTCATTTTCTATCTTGGGAATTATTTTCACTTCATGGCTTTAACGAAAGAAGTCATTCTATAAGATATGTTTAAAAATAATGCATTTCTCTTTTCAAGTGGGAGCCCTAACAACTCTCTCCCCCGCTCAAAAAAGAAGAAGTTGTTAAATGATTTTGTGGAGGAGTAAAGTGAGTTTTGAGCTGTATTGAGTAAACATGCATGTGGGCGAAAGGAGTTAGTGGGGGGAAATTGTGTGTGTGAACATATCTGCCAGCTTGTGTACTTGCATTAAAGAGAATTATAGCCAATCAAATGAACTCAGGACTTTTCTTTTGTTTTGTATTTAACGTCTTGTTTCTAAGTTTTGATAGTTCAGAACATCCGCAAATGCATATGCCACGATAAATGTGTTAACTGTTAAGTTGCAACCACTCTCTTCTGCTGCCTTGCTACCAACAGGCATCTAGCTTTCAGAATCCCTTCCTAATATACATTCTGTTCAGGAACATAGCTCACCAGATAGTTTAAAACAGTGCTTCCCAATCTTGGGTCCCCGGACGTTCTTGGACTACAACTTTCAGAAATCCTGGCCAACACAGCTAGTGGTGAAGGCTTCTGGGAGTTTTAGTCCAAGAACATCTGGGGACCCAAGGTTGTGAACTACTGGCTTAGGATATACCTGGCTTATGACAAAGTTGTACATACTTCCATACCATTTGAAGTTTTTGACACTAATCAAAGGAGTGATTGAAATTCTTCAAAAGCAAAATGCAAAATAGATGAGGGTGTGAGTTTTCTTTCTTTTCTGACCAGAACAGTGGTAACTGTGCAACCTAAACATGCAGGAGCTTCTTGAAAAGGTCCCTTTCACTCAAATCGCTATATTTGTGTGTGTGTGCCTCCCCTTTACAGTAAAAGTACTCCTGCTTCTGTACACTGGTTCTCTTTCTCACAGGGCAGCACCAAGATTTTCCCAGTGAGCCAGACAAACCCCAGAGCAGGTGAAGAGGAGAGAGTGCTTTGGATTTCTCTTTAAGAAATAATAATAATGTGCCATCAAGTCAGTTCTGACTTACGGTGACCTCTTCTGGGGTTTTCTGGGTGCAGAGTGCTTAGAAGTGTTTTACTATTGCCTTTTTCTGGGGACATTCTGGAACATGGCAGCTTGCTCAAGGCTAAACAGGCTAACTGTTCTCCTAGGAAGCACAGTGAGAAACTGAACTGATCTTTGGCTCTGCAGTAAGATACTGAATTCACTGAGTTATTCATGTAGGAAAAAAATATGGATGGATTATAGATTTGTCAGAATTATGTTTCCAGATAAAAAACATTAATTTTATACCACCCAGGGCCACCAACAGAAAAAAAAATCCCCTTACCTCTAACATCTGTAGGCTTATATGTTCACATGGTTTTTGATATGTTTCGGGGGGGGGGGGGGAGCACAACAAATCATGCAGTGCTTATATTTGAAAAGTGACCACAAACGTGCTTTAATTATCGGAGGAAATGAATACATTTAAAAAAATATGTTCAGATATGTAGAAATTTGTAAAAACCAACAACAATAACAGCAACACACACACAAGAGCATGCACATAATTCTGTATAGACGTCTTACAAACCACCATCATATCCCTGGGAAAGGCAGGTGGTTGCTCTTGCTTTGTAAGAAAGGAATGTTTAATAGAGATGTATCTGTTTTCAAATGTCTCTTGAATTGAATGATTGTTTGGGATTCAACTGATGTGTGTGTTGGGATATAAAGCTTATGATCACAGGCACAGCAGTAGAATTGCAAAATGATAAACAGCTATGTATTTAGAAAAATCTGAGGACCTTCCTAGTTGTATATTAAATTAAGCCTTTTTTGTTCATTTAATGTGATATATGTGAGACATTGGGAATACGAGCCAGAATCATGTTAGTTACACTTGTCAGTATGCTGGCTTCTTCACTTATGGCAATTCACCATTGAAATTCATTACTTGGCATGAATTTCAATGGTGAATTGCCATAAGTGAAGAAGGCAGCATAGACATTTGCCATCACACACCAATTGTGTTATTCAGTGTGTGATAGCAAGTTACTATAGTGACTTCTTCATTTGTGGCATTTTTGCCTCTGAAATATATGCCAGTTGAGTGAATGCAAGTATCAATATGTAATAAGATTCTGACCATTATGTTTTGTTTCAAAACTCTGTTGTCTTTTGTAATGAAAAACTAAGAAGCCAACATATTGAGAGTCCTGTCCTGTAATAAACCTGTCAAGTCCTTGCAGTCAAAATCTGAATTGTCTGGTGTGAAGAATGGGTATTCCACTACTTGAGAGAGATCAAGTCTTATATTTAATGAATTCAAATAGTACTACACCTGGTTACCGTTTCCCCATGCTAGGCTTATTTCATGTGAACATTCAGGCCTTTGTTATAAAATTTTTGCTGTTAGTTTGTCATCACAAATGATACATTGTTTAGGGAAACTGCAGATAAGAACAATATGTTGCAAAAATATATGCAAAAATGCATATATTTGGGGAAAAACAGCACTGTATTAAGCAAAACTAGTTGGAAAAAATCATACATAGGAAAAACACCAACATTCAGATTCAATTTATCTGGACATTAACAAAATAAGTCACTAAATGATGCAGAAACGGGACAGAACTTACTTAAAATGGGGAAAATAAAAAGCTGAGAGAAACTGACAGTTTATCATCAATGGCTGGATATTATGTTTCATACACTATGCAGGTAGCAGTATGCACTAGATTACCACCATTTTTTACTTGATTTCCTCCTATTAATGTACACAAAATGCACTCCATACACTGTGCTTTTTGTTGATATTAGTGAGAGGCACAAACATGAAAGGTGAGCATGAACTTGAACGTTTAGCAAGTGCACAGTTTTAACATGCAAAGTTTTCTGTTGCAATGCCCAAAGTAGACGTTTCACAGCATGCACACATTTGTCACATGCTTTGCAAATGTCCTCCGGCTAGCTACTTCATTTCCCCCTCTTTTACTTTGCTATATTGTGGTTATATCAACTTATAACAAACTGCTAGAATTATAATGGACTACTGGAGTTGTTTCTACGATTCTTCCTGCTGTTTCTCTTTGCAAGGAAACAATGCTGGATATGGGGGTCGGGGGGCAGGTTTATTTCACTGTAGTATGTCCCTCTTTACATTAATATCAGATCATTTCATTAAATCAGATTCTTGGCAGAAACCCTGACAGCTCCCTCAAGACATTCTATATTTAGCACCAGCAGGTTCTTTCTTCCATTTGAGCATGTCACCTGTATGCAAGGCACTGAAAATAATCTGGGTGTTTCTGTAGGTGACAGGTTCATTTAGACTTCCATTGTATCCAAACAGAAGTGACAGACAAGGACCGTGCCCTTCAAAGTCCAAAGAGCAGGCTTCTAATTTGATATGTATGTTGGAATTCACTGAAACAACACCTTGTGGTCCAATGTACAACCTAAAATGAAATCATTGTAGATTTGTGACACATCTTTGAAAGACACAGAAAAGAACCAAAGAATAGCCAAGCAAGTAAATATTTGCATCTCTGAAAGAAATTGTGGGAGAGGAAGCATTATCTGACTTGCTCTTTCACTTTGTGAGTCTCTGTCCAAAGGGAAGTCCTTGTTGAGGAGCTGCATGTTCTTACAATCTGCCCATTTTCAGACAAAGACAATGTGTAGCCAAAAGGAGTGTAAAACAGTGGTGCATTATTCCTGCTTTTTAAGACCACCTGAAGCAGCTCTGAGAATGTAATGCCAGCTCCGAGAGTTCCTTCTCCTTTAATTCTTAAAACGTAAGGCTCATTCGTATTCAGAGTAGTTACATTTGTGCTTGCATGCCACCAAATGTTCATGTTTGTTTCTAAGATGGGATCTCCAGTTGTGTATGATTATATAACAGTTGAGCATATGCACAGTATTGATTTTATTGCACTTACACTTTTCCTCTGTGGAGCTTGAAGAATATGGCTACCAGAATATTCCTCACAAGTAGTAGACTTTGCTTTTCATCACGTTATTAAAACAAATATATGCTTGTCCATGCGCTCGTAGTCTTGAGATTAGACTACTGTAATGCACTCTACATGAAGGGACGTGGTGGCGCTGCGGGTTAAACCGCAGAAGCCTCTGTGCTGCAAGGTCGGAAGACCAGCAGTCGTAAGATCGAATCCACACGACGGAGTGAGCTCCCGTCGCTTGTCCCAGCTCCTGCCAACCTAGCAGTTCGAAAGCATGTAAATGCGAGTAGATAATAGGTACCACCATGGTGGGAAGGTAACGGCGTTCCGTGTCTAGTCGCGCTGGCCATGTGACCACGGAAACTGGCTACGGACAAACGCTGGCTCTATGGCTTGGAAACGGGGATGAGCACCACCCCCTAGAGTCGGACACGACTGGACTAAACGTCAAGGGGAACCTTTACCTTTACCTAGCTAGTGACACTAAAAGCAACAAAAAAGCATTATTCAGGTATGTGCAAAGAAAGTGGCTCAGCTACTCAATGGAGATGGAAAAATGATAACAGAAGATAGAGAAAGGGCAGATGTGCTCAATTCCTATTTTAGCTCAGTCTTTTCCCAAAGGACAGACTATGACCCTCCAGACAATTGTAAAGTGCAGGGGGAGGGGACAAGATTGTAGCTGGAGATTGATAAACAAATAATCAAAGAATGCCTCACTACCTTGAAAGAGTATTGAAAGAGCTGGCTGAAAAGCTCTCAGAATCACTGTCCATTATTTTCTTGAAATCATGGGAAACGAGTGAGGTGCCAGATGATTGGAGGAGGGCTAATGTTGTCCCTATCTTTAAAAAAGGGCAAAAAGAGGTAAACCTGGGAACTACAGACCTGTCAGCCTGACATCAATCCAAGGGAAAATTCTGGAACAGATTATTAAGTGGTCACTATGCAAGCACTTAGAAAATAATGCAGTTATAACTAGACATGGGGACAAATAAAAAAACAGATTGCAATATTCATCAGAAATCGCTGATTCATTAAATATTCATTCCTTCATATTCGTGGATTCCAGAGACCCCGATGAATACGAAGGGATGAATATTTCCCCATTTTTATTCGTCCCCCATAGGAAGAGAGGGAAGGCTAGCCTTCCCTTTCTTCCTATGGCTTTCCCATTCTGCCTACCGGCCCGCCGATCAGCTGATCGGTGGGCTGATAGGCAGCCACCCACCCCCATAGCCACCCACCCCCACAGCCTATTCCCCGCCCCCACCCACCCCCCGTGGGGCTGCGGAAAAATAGGGACATACTGGCATCTTTTGTTGTCCTGCCCTGTTACAGCTGCATTTTGATCCTCTCTTATTTCAAAGATTGGCATTATTACTGGAGCCAAGCTTTATACATGCTTCCTATGTATTTTTAGAGGGGCAAATTAAAATGTATTTTCAAATCCATTGATTGTTTACTTAGTGGTAGCAGCACATGTTCTCATCATGCAGGGTTGGAAGAATGCATCCATTGTCACCAAGGTAGCTTGGTTACAAAAGACTGCATATTGCTTTATACATATATGTCATCTGCATATTTTATAAGAGTACAAAGACACCAAAGATTTTGCATTTGTGTTGTGGATTTTCATATTATATTTAAACTATCCTTCCTGTTCAGGTACTATCCCTGGAAAATGTGGATTTGTTTGGCACCAAATGCAAGTGAAAATTTATTTTTTAAAATAAAGTATTTAAAAATAAAAAATGAAACAAATTCCTCATTTTCATCCGTTAAGGCTGTCTTGGTATGAAAAGACATGTGTAGAAGAAATTTTAAACCCCACAAGATTGTTCACCTCTAGTCAAGAATGAGACAAAGAGCTTGTTTCCCCCCACAAGTCTCTAATGGGATCCCAAAGTTTAAAGTGTCCTCTTTTTTTGAGAAGCAAAGCAGAGAGACTGAGAGAGAGAGAGAGAGAGAGAGCAGAAGTGGCTGATTGTTAAGAAAGAGGCAAACAATCCATCCAGTGCTTTTATTTCTTAAAAGAAGCAGCAGTTATTCTAGTCTGGGGCAATTTATGGAAAAACAAACAAACAAACAAAAAACCCCACACACCCAGTTATACAAAAAAAAAAGTTCCTGTCAGTGAGAACTCTATTGAGAATGCCAGGAAATTTCTTGTCATGATGAGAAGACGGTCCCATTTCTTCACGCTAATTTGCAAGGATGAAAGAGTTTAGATTTACATTCTGGTCTTGTGGTACTTTAAAGACTCGGTGTTTTTTATTTTATTTTTCTGTAAGCTTCTTTAGATGTTTTTAACAGAAAGGCTTGGCACAAACCATCAATAAATGATAGATGACTGCAAGTGAGTCTCTGTTCTCTTAACCTTAGCAGGTGCTCTGTAACATGGGAATTGTAAAGTTGACCTACTTTGCAGCAGTAATGTACATGATTAGTAGTAGCAGCAGAAATGTCTCAAGTCTCGGAAGGGAAGGTTAATAATAATTGTGTGCTGTCAAGTCAGTCCTGTCTTATGGTGACCCTTTCCAGGGTTTTCCAGGTAGAAAGTACTCAGAAGTCATTTACCATTCCCTTCTTCTGGGGGCACCCTAGGACTGTGCAGCTTGCCTAAGGCCAGACAGCCTGGCTCTTCTGGAACAAGGGGGAACTGAAGTCTCAACCTCTGGCTCCACAGCCAGATACCTAACTCACTGAGCTATCCAGCCAGCCAAATGCAGGTTATACTGGCAGTTTCTTGACACTGCTGCCCATGTACTTTGGGACAGGCTTTGTTGAATTTGTGCCACTGTAACATGTGTGATCAAGGTTTAAATGACTAGAGGCAAAAGCTGTATTTACATAAGCCTGTTGGGTAAATGGATACAAATTACATCTGGAAGGTTGCCCTTTAAAAGTTTAATTACCTTTAAATATACATACAACTGTCACAAGATCTTTGTGCCAGTGAGAGTGGCCTTCTCACAAATAAACTGTTAAGCACCATTTTGCTGTAATTCTCAAAGCTTGACCTCAATCTCCCTGGGTTTTTTATCATGAAAATGGCCCTGCAGCTATGCGTAAAAGGTCTGTTGCTCCCCTGCTGCTGAAAATCAGTGGCAACCTGATTAAATGATAATTGCAAAATGGTGAATAATGCATATTAAGGAAAGATTTAACAGTGAACATATTTTTCTGACACAGCAAATATGCTATATCTTGAGATTTCTCCAAGTCATCACCACCCCTTTACCTTGAAATGCAGTGTCATATTGTGGTTTTTCTAATTCCCAGCTTGTAAGGAGCCTAGTAAAGTTAATCCATATACCTGTTGCTGTGCTGTGTTATGATCACAGGAAAATACTTAACCATGTCTCGTTTTCTGTTGTGGTGTCTCATGGTAACAATTTATTTTTACTTAGTGATTAATTAGGGTAACCTCTGAAAACTCGCTGAAGAGATAATGTGCAATTAAAGTGGCTTCAAATGAGTATTATGGGAAAATCTACATTTCATTCTCTGTTTAGAGGGCCTATTACACATCATGCTGTCTGCAGTATAGCTGATGCAGCTCTGGGTTTATAAGAGATGTTGCTGCTACCGGTCTGATACTTTTAAATAAATTTGGAATTGCATTAGAAGTGGATAGAAAGGAAATCTTTTGATAGTATTTATTGCATTTTCTCTTTTGATAGTGTTTATTGCATTTTCTCTCAGACTACTGAATGTGTTTCCCCATCTAATGTTGCACTATCCTTGCTAAGAGCAATTTTTGGCATTCAGAGATACTGACAGATATTTAGTATGGAAAGCTAGTGATGGCCATTCTCCCCCACTGGAGCACAAGGCTGTGTTCCAGGCACCTATCCTGCACATTCTGAGCTAGCTTGCTACCCTGAAGATGGAAAATACTTGCTGAAGTGCTGTTCAGCTGCCCATGTGTTCAACCTCTGTGAGTAAAATCAATGGAGCATCATCCTGTCCTTTTTCCCAGGCAGTGAAATGTCTTGGGTCACCCTCAAGAGCAAGTTTAGTACTATGGGAATTAATGACAGCTGGAGAGCCAGAGGCTCTCTTCTCATTAACCTGCATGAATCCAATAACTGAGGCGTGAAGGGATTTGGAATGAAGTCCTATCAGTGTGTTGATGATACCCATCTCTGATTCTGTGTTTTACCTGATTCACTATGGAATCCTATGTATGTCTGTTCCGAACAAGATTCAATTGAGTTCCATGGGGTTTATTCACAGGTATATATGTGTAAGATTGCAATCTCAGTGAGGTCCTATAAGAGTTGGTGTATGGATCGATAATGCGCCAGATGAAGGTCAATCATCTGACGTTCCATATTGAAAAGACAAAGGTGCTATTTGTGGGTGCTTTTCTTGAAAGATAGGCATTGCAGTCTCACAATGGTCATATATCCAATTTTGGCATGAGGTAGACAAGAAGCATCAGTAGCATATAGCACTTTATATCACTGTGGTTTTTTGATAACCTCCAAATTAGTCAGCTTACATGTACTATAAATGAAGGCTTCCCAGAAATCTGAACTCTTAGGTCACTGAGTAGTGGGCTTAAGGGAACACATTGCTTCAGCTCTGGAACTGTTGACCCATTTCCAATCACAAATTGATGTTCTCACACCTTCTCCAGCATAGAACTGCCTGTACACTGAGCCCACTTTTAGTAATAGCCCTTCTTCCCATGCCTCCCTCTTCTGAAGCTACAAAGATCATGAGCAGGAATTGAGCTTTCTTGATTGTGGCCCCCATTTTTGGAAGGCTTTTCTGAGAGTGCTTTGCCTAGCTCTTTTTATGTCTTTTCAGCATTGGACAAATGTGTTTCAAATCCCCAGGTCTGTTTCAGTATTGATGGAACCAATTTTATTATCCTGCTACCATGTTTTTATTGTTCCTTCTGTTTCAATTTGTTTCTGTCTCAATTTTGTTGGTACGGTCTTTAACAGAAATACGAAAAGGCATTTTAAATATATATTTTTAAAAAAAATGCTGTTAGTATTCCCAAACAGATCTGCCTCTTGTTACTTACAAATGATGTCCATACCCTTTCAATTTATTGTTCTTTTTGTCAGAACAGAAAAAAAGCAGTTCCAGGAAAGGGATTCTGCATATTTTAAGAGCCAGTGCACTTCTGCAGATCTGGGCAACTGCCGTTATTTCTTTTTCTGTTTCCATACAAAGAAAAAAATGGCAGCCTTTATAACACTGGCCCTTAAACTGTGGAACCTGCTGTCTGAAGAGCATAAATACCAATATTCTTGCTGAGATTTAGAAGACTGTGACTTTTTGTTGCTTCTGACAGCCTTTTGATTGATTCCAGTTTGTTTCTGTAGCTAATGTGCATTGTTCCATTGTTGCCTATAGATCATTTTGCTTTGTTGAAGCTTTATGTGTTAGGTTTTGTTTAGTACTGACCTTTGGAAAAGTAATTTATAGGTATCTTAAATATAAGTAAAACATTTTATTTAGCAAAAGCAATAATTAAATATAAAGGTACCAATTTGTGTGTGTGTATTTTGCCCGTTGGTATCCATACAAGCATATAAAACATAAAAGGGAGAATTAGCCCCGCATAAAATTTTTGAGACAACCATCCAGAGTTCTGTTCATGTGTTCTTTCCTTAAATACTGAATGGGGAAGGGGGAATCAGGACTAGTCCTCGTCTCAGATTGCACATCTTCATTGAGCTTGCACACAGAGACTCTGTTTTCGCATGTTGTATACATACCCTACACCCTTGAAAAACAGGGAATACCAATTATGGGAGGGCCCTACCTACGTTCAACTGCATGTGTAGGAATTATGTGTATATGGGATCCTTAACTTTAGATATTGGGGGTGGGTGAGTAGCTGTAATTCCAGTTACACCCCCATCACCACCTCCCATATTAGCTTCTATTTAAAGATCTGCCTAAACAGGGCTCAAGGTTGTGAGTTTTCTGTTGCCCATTATCAGCCATCAATGTGCGTGTCTGTGTATTTTGGTGGGTTTCTTTCATCTCACCCTGCCAGGGTTTCACAGCAAGGATGAATTTTAATTTCAAACATATCATTATGGCCAGAAACATCAGAAACCTCAAAGCGACAGTGATCAAGATGTTCAAAATTGGCCCTGAAGGTAATTTCCGAGACCCTTAATTAGACTCCTGATGCTTCATTAATTGGGCAAGGAAGGTTCAGCAGTCATTTAGATTGCTCTGTGGAAGGCATAATAAGCTCTTAGCCCAGAAACAAAAACAAGATTTGCTTTGATAGCCTATATTTGTTCAGCATGTATTAAGAAATCAGTATTGATCTCTGAGAGTATGCCTGATCGATCTCAGAATGTTAGATTTATACTAGAAAACACTGAAGAATTTTATATAGATTGCTTTGTTATATGTGTAGAGAGTTGAAGATAGAAATCAACTGGAGGGGGATGGGATATTTGCAAAGAGAAGTAAAGAGGAACGAGAAATGTGAAACTGAATTTTAGGCAGTTATAAGGCCTGATCTCCAATGAATTCAGTTTGGTCAAATAACTTCTAGATTAGACCTAAGACTGCATTAAAAGGTGCTTAGGCAAATTCATGTTCATCAGGAATTCTTGGCTGAGTTCAGCCCTCATGTTGGAAGGCAGTATCCCTCTCAATGCTAGATGCAGTGTATAAACACAGGGATGGGGAAATGTCTATATCTTGGGCTTTTGACTGACCATTCTTAGACACAAGACACTGTATGATGGAATACCGGGGTCAGGGAGCCTCACTCCAGCGACTTAGCCACATTACTCTGTTTATCCTGGAGTAGATAAGCCCAACAGAGAAAAATGTGGTGATGACTAGGGAATCTGCCTGGCCTTAGTGCCTTCCAACATTCCAGTCTACCCTGACTGGGCAGTGCTTCCAGGGAGTTCAAAAATCTACAAGGCTAGACACTCAGAACCACTATGCTCACCTTGCAAGGTAGGACTGCCACCACACCCACAAAAATACCAAAGCTCCCAGTAGCTGGTCAAGGCAAAACCTAGTTTTAGTATCTCTGAGCCAAAAACCCAGAGAGTCAGTGAGAGAAATTTTTACATTTTATTTAAAAATAGTGAAAAAGAAAAAAAAGCCAGAAGTCCCAAAAAGATTTCAAAAAGCACTTGAAGCAAAAGGACAATTTGAGACAAAAGCTGAAGCAATTAAGAGAACACATCAGAAAATAACATAGCTAAATTAATCTGATACACTACCATAGCATCAGCATAGTTCTGAAGCATATACAGTGTGCATCCTTCCAGGCATGGCATAACAGGACAGCAACTGAACATAGCATATCCTGAGAGGTAAGCTAAGCCACATAAAGTAACTTCTGAACCTGTTTTTATACAGTAAACATCACATTCTGGAACCTTCAAGATGGTCTGCCAATAAGTCTTTGAGTTCCTTCGAATGTTCACAAAGACCCTTTCTCACTGCTCTTTCACACAACTGATGTCATTTTCCAATTAGCACAGTACTAGAGAACAAGCACACTTGGCCCTGAAGACCTCACTCACAAAAGATAAACTGCAGGTGTTACTCTCTTCTCAGTAATGACTGCCCCTCGTATTCCTAGCCAGCCCTTTCCAGGTACTGACAGAGAAGACTGGATTTTCCAGAAGAATTCCATATTCCATGTTCCCCTCAATTTATCAGTTTTATTCACACATTCTTCCAGAGGGAGCCTTTGGTAAACTATCAGGACTTTTGTTTGTTTTTTATTTGAGAGCAAAGAGATATACATAGAAGTATTCAAAGCAGAGTTCAGCAAAGGATAGAGGTCACAGATAATAATCCAGATTAGGGTTTAAGGGAACATCCTGATGTTCTCTGTCTCAGTTTATAGTGTCACAGTACACGTATGATTTCTATTTATGCTGCCTAAGAGCTGTATGGGAGAAATCATACATAATGTTTGCAGTCTTCCTGGAACAGAGCCTCAGTGTCTCACTAGCAGTAATGATGGCTGTCTCCAGATGATGAAGAAAGTACTTCATACATAGTTAAAATTATGGAATTCAGTGTCACAAGGTAAAGTAATGGTCATCAGTGTCACAAGATATGGTAATGGTCATCAGCATGGAAGGGTATTGGACAAAATCATGAAAAATCAGGCTGTCATTACAGCTAGCTATAATGGTTGCATCTCTGGCACTATACTTCTGAATACCAACTGATGGAGCAAGCACAAGTGGAAGGGTGCTGTTGTTCTCGTGTTCAGCTGTGAGCTTCCCACTGTGGGTGCAGAACACTGAACTGTATGTAAGAATTCAATAAGATCCCACAAAGAATTTCTTTCATTTTTACCATCTTGTTCTTCCTTGAATCATATATCAGACCAGTTTATTATTTCTTATGTGTATTTATAAGACTCATACTTGATTCCTGTGATTTTGTGCCTGTTTCCAGGAGAGAGAAGTCCCACGTGGATTTGCAGTCATTGTTTCCCAGTCATACACTCTTGTTCATTGCTTTGGGTCATTCTGTGCTTGCACCAAATTATAATTTCAACATTTCAACAGGCATGACTAATCAATTGTTTATGTAATGGTAACACATGGCTTATGTAAGTCCAAAAATTGTGATTTTGCTAATACATTTCAGAAATATTACTGGGAAATGCAGCTGAACGTAGGTTTACCTGTAGCTCTTGCACTGAGCCATGTTAACCTTTGTGGGAAGGGGTCAGAAGGAAACAACTTGCACAAAGCCATGAATTGACAGAGAGGAGAGGTAATATATTATTTGGCTGCCTTGAATAAATTATGTGTGTCACTAACAAAGCCTAAAAGTCCCCTTTGAATAACACTAGAGATTCAGAGATTCAGATAAAGAGACAAATTGAAAGTGTGGATGATAGAAGACACATGAAAACATGGTGAACTCAGCTACATATTTATCAAATGATATTTGAGATGCTCCAGTGGGAGCCATAACAAAACTAGGTGAATTTCTACAGACCAGCCCATTACGTTTTAAACATTTTTTTTAAAAAAAAAAGTCTTCCAAGCCACTTTCCAGCTGCTTCTGTTGACGCACTTGATGTTTGCTGGACTAGCAGCTATTGGTTATTCTAAAGCATGCTTCTAGAAGGAAAAGACACTGTTACCGCCAGTGTATGATTCTGCATATGAAAGCAGGTCTTAATTGTGGCTCACTGTTAATGCAATGGCCGTTTCCAGCTAAATTGTGTCCCATGAATTGCTGTACTGAAGTGTCCCTGTATGAATAAAACCCAGATGCAGAGATGTGGCACTTAATGCAAGGAGAACCCTTGATTAAACAGAATAGTATCATTTTTAACAACAAAAAAATATAAAGGATACAATATTCCAGCTCAGTAATGACAGACATAATGCAGCAGATTCTGAGTCTGGAATCTCATTCTAAAAGAGCATTGTTTAAATTAGTGTCTTTGCTGATAGATTTGTAAGCTCCCTGTTAGCACCTGCTCTGGTTCCTTAGTCCAGAAACTTGACTGAATCTATGTTGTTCTAATTGTGTTCTGAAAGAATGAAGACTGACAGGCAATTGGAAACTTGCTAGAAGTGGGTGAACTGCATTTGCTCCATTTTGAAACATTTTAGAGCAGCCAGCAGCTGTAAGATATTTAAGGAATGATTTTACTAGTTCCACTCCCCCAGTGAGTTTCCCTGGCCAAGCAAGGATTTGAACCTGCATTTCCTAATCCATCATTCTATCCATTGCACCACACTAGATATCTAACAGTAGCATTAATAATCATGTGCTATCAAGTCAATTCTGATTTATGGTGGCCCTTTTACATCTGGCTAAACTGTACACTGGTGGCGCTGCGGGTTAAACCGCATAAGTCTCTATGCTGCAAGGTCAGAAGACCAGCAGTTGTAAGATCGAATCCACGCGACGGACTGAGCTCCCGTCGCTTGTCCCAGCTCCTGCCAACCTAGCAGTTCGGAAGCATGTAAATGCAAGTAGATAAATAGGTACCACCACGGTGGGAAGGTAACGGCGTTCCGTGTCTAGTCGCGCTGGCCATGTGACCACGGAAACTGTCTACGAACAAACGCTGGCTCTATGGCTTGGAGACGGGGATGAGCACCGCCCCCTAGAGTTGGACACGACTGGACTAAATGTCAAGGGGAACCTTTACCTTTACCTAAACTGTACATGAAGAAAATTGAAAAGAATTTCAGACATCAGAGTGAGACTATGTGAACCTGGAATATATACAGGCTTATCCTTGTAACAATAAACCTTGGTATTATGTCTGAATGTAGGCAGTAGCCCAGTTCATACAGCCTCCAAAGTCAAGGTTAGTGCGATGGACTTGAGCAGGATAGAGTCACTATGTGCTTTAGGCTCATGCACTCCCTCTACACAGCTTGAAGACAGAGTTCAGTAGATTCTATGTTACATTTTCCCTTAAGTTTAGAACAGTCTGTAGTTCAGAACAGAGATCTTTATTCATAGCAAACCCTGCTTAGCTTAATCAAACAGCTTTGAGAAGAATGGTTTGAAACTGCCAAGACTTTTTATGAACTACAGTATCAGATCCAGACGATGCAATGAATAAGCCAAGGGAAAGAGTGCAGGAAACCAAGGAGGCTCTGGAAGAAAGAGTAGGAAGAGTATTGTCTAACCACCAAATAGAAGCTGATGTCTCAACTTCTGACACAGGTTGCAATCATATGCCTCTTACTTCATGCATCTCACATGTGCTGCTGGGGTTTTAAATGAAATTTTAAATTTGGCTACATTATTAATTACTATTAGTTGCCAAAACAATATAATACTAATTTTAAGAGACTATCCTCAGTCAGTACTTTGCTTCAAAGATTAATTCAGAGTGCTGGTTTTCAGCCTGATGTTTTATCTGATCCAGGAGATAGGATTGTCATATTTTGGTGCTCCAGGGCAGCCTAATTTGCATATTCTGTGTCTTCCTTGGCATGGTTTATACAGTAAGCACTGATCTGGGGAGGAAAAAATGTATAATTTTGGATTTGCAAATAAAGAGACCCAAATTCTAATCTCTGCTTGGTCACAAAACATACTATCTTTCCTTAAGCCAGTCAGTATCTTTTCACCAAACCTGTGTCAAGGATTGTTGTGTGAATAAATGGAGGGGCGGCATATAAAGGTGAAGTATATATTGCTGGTGCTTATAATTAAAGAAATAGAAACTTTTTATTCTCAACAGATCACTGTTATTCTTTGCCAACAGTTTCTATTGGCAAAAAAACCCTCTAAGCCATAAGAATAGCACACCACTCCTCCACAAGTAACACATTGCCATCTGATTTGCAGGAAATCAGAGGAAATGGAAATCTAACTGCAAGAAGCATGAAGAAAATATAAAATGCTCAAACAAGCTAATATTGCTAATTATTATTGTAAAAATGTTTGAAAATATGAAACTGTCAAAAAGAGACAAAATCATAAAAGTATTAACCGATATTACATAAGAGATACAAATTTGTAACCAAAAACCTAAATATCAGTTAAATATCGGTGTAATATGTATGCTGTTCCCAATATTGCTGTTTTTCGCAGCTTTGATGGTGTTATTTCAGAGATCTGCAGCTGGTTACAATGGTTTATAAAATTCCATGGCATCATTCCCAATGCCCCGATGACTATGGTGACCACTGAAATGTGTTTCATCCACAAGCGAGTTATTTCTATTGCCAGGTCTCTATATTTTGTTAATTTTTCCTATTCCTTATCTTCAACTCAGCATCTCCTGGCATTCCAGTGTCAATTATCCAGACATTTCTTAATTTTATTACTCTCATGTCTGGTGTATTATGCTCAAGGTGTCTGTCCGTTTGAATTCAAAAGTCTCACAAGATCTTGAATTGATCATTTTCTGATACCTTCTCTACCTGATGTTCCTATGCAGTCTTGGATGCTGGTGAATTATATTTTTCAAATAGGAACCAGTGTATTAATGTTGCTACTTTATTGTGCCTTGCTTTGTAGGCTTTCTGTGGAATCGTGCGTTCACAGATGATGTGTGGCACAGTTCTATCTTTTTTCTTGGCAGAGTCAACATTTACTGTTTGTACAAATTCCCTGAATTTTAGCTTTCATTACATTTGTTTGGAACGCTTGTTCTTGTGCAGCAAAGATCATGTTTTCCATCAATATTTCTCAGATGTTGTACATACAGTGGTTTGTTTTTCCAGCTGTTTAATTTATCTTCATATTGTTGTTATATTCATCTTTTGTTTCTGTTGTTTTCAAGATATTTTCCATTTTCACTCTTTAAGTAATTTTTCTCTGCTTCTGTTAATATAATCATTTAGGCTTCTTCCCCCCCCCCTTTACTACCTGTTGTATTTGTGGTAATTTATGACCTCCAGTTTTCAGCATTAAATATAATCTGTCCACATCACTTTTTGGGTGTAGTGTGTGATGCATGTTCGTTAATTTCCACGTTTTTTGAATCCAATTTTTCTAATTCATTCTGGGTCCAATCTGTTATTCCAGCTGGGTATCTAATTATTAGAACTGCCCATATATTTATGACTTTGATTTTAGTTCCACAATTTAGTATCAATTTTAAAATTTTTCACAGTCTTTTAACGTATTCCCTTTATGTCAAATTGTTAAATATTATTATTATTAGTATTAGTAGTAGTAGTAGTAGTAGTAGTGGTGGTGGTGGTGGTGGTGGTGGTGGTGGTGGTGGTAGTAGTAGTAGTAGTATGATGTGCCATCAAGTATCAATTTACAGTGATACTTTCCAGGTGAAAGAGGTTATGTATATATATCAATGTCCATGTCAATTCAGTGTGGCAAGATTGGACATACCCTGTCACATTTTGCTTCTGCTTTCCCTGAATACAACTCTTTTTTACAATTTTTGCACCAGCAGGGCCATGGGGGATTCTAGGACTTGTAATCCAGGAAATTAAAATGTTCAGTCTTTGATTCCTAATAAATACAATTACATCAATCTCTTGTGTGCATTTTATACCATACTCACAAGACAAGTAAAAATAGAATTATCCCTTCCAAAACAATATTATACTTTTCTTGCTGTTATCATTTTCTTGCTATTGTATGAAAGCTAAGAATGTTAACATTTTCTTGCCATTCCAAAAACCTAAGATTCACAGCAAACATCAATAGCTTCCTAGCTTCCCTCTTCTCTGGTTTTTCCCACCTCCTCTTTTCTTCAACTTCTTAGTTTTTCCCAACTAAAATTACAGACCATGTGGATGACCAAACCCCCCGGAAGCCCAGTAGAATTAATAACATCAGAGCTTGGGCATTTTGGACTACAACTCCCAGAACCTCCAGCCAGCATGGAAGTTACAGTCCAAGAAAGTGACCTTTTCCAGGCACTGCAACATTTTGCTATGCCGAGTCTGTTGCAGCAGAAACTGCAGGCTCCATAGCACACTGAGTAGTAAAGCGTACTAAGTTTTTGCCCAGGTCTGCAGAAGTATTTTTGCATCCTTGAATGCAACACTCTTATCAGATGCCCTCCTTGTATCCTGTGAGATGATCATCCCTTCGAAGGAAGGGCATTTCACTGAAGAAACTACATTTTTGAAAAATCCTTCCATTTGTATCCCTACTGCTGCTTATGCAACATTTTTAGCAGGCCTTCAGATGATGGCACAAATCTATTCAGTGCTTTTTTCTTGGCTACATTTCTTAATTCACTAGTTCTCAGTGTGGTGGAGTGAACAGAGAGACAAACTCTAGAGCAAGGGTTTGAATCCTCACTCAGTCATGGAAATTGACTCGGGGAGTGGAGCTGGTAAAACCACTCCTCATATATCTCACTTACCTTGAAAGCCCTATTAGGGTCACTATAAGTTGGTTTCAACTAGATGGTACAAAACACACATACATTTTTCTTATTGGTGCTTTGTATTTCATGGATTTCAGTTTCTCCTAAAATAAATAGATAAAGCAACTGCTTCATATACATTAATAGTTAATTTTGTGCCATCAAATCACTTCTGATTCATGGTGATCTTCGCTAGGATTTCCTAGGTATAAAATACTCAGGAGTGGTTTGCTAGGTATAAAATACTCAGGAGTGGTTTTCTTCTGGAGTTGCTCTGGGACTGTGCAACTTGCCACAGGCTGCACAGGCTGGCTTTCTTGGCACAGTGAGGAACTGAACTCCCAACCTTTGCCTTCACAATTCACTGGGTTTGCAGAAAAGTAGAACACCTGAAAAAGACACTAACAAAATATGAAGTGTGCATAAGTGCTGTGAAGTCACTTCTGACCTATGAATTAGTGACCTCAGAAAGGTTCTGTCATTAACAGCCCTACTCGGTCATACAAATCAAAGGCCCTGGCTTCCTTTATTGAGTCAAGCCATCTCTTATTTGGTCATCCTCATTCCCTGCTACTTTCATGATTTCCCAGCATTATTGTCTTTTTCCAGTGAGTCTTGTTCTCTCACAATGGGCTCAAAGTATGATAGGCTCAGTTTTTTTATTTTTGCTTCTAGAAGGCTTGATTCGATTTCTTCATCTTTATGTGCTGTCAAGTCAATTCTGACTTATGGCAAACCCTTTTCATGGTTTTCTAGATAGAGAATAGTCATAAGTGGTTCTTGGGGCACACTGAGACTGTGCAGCTTGCCCAGGGCCACACAGGATGGTGGGGAATCAAACTCCCAAACTCTGGCTCCACTAGCCAATGATCTCATGTGCGAATCATGGTGATCTTAAAGGGGGAATGTCAGAAATATGCTGATAAATTTGATTTAGTCCCACTATAGCTAATTTCTCTGGCTCTGACCAGTAGGAACCCTCACTTACTTACATGGAAAGAAATATTTAGTCACCTATTTGTCTTACTATGGTTGTGTTGTTTTTTCTTTCTTTCTTTCTTTGGGTGGCATATGTACATACATGGATACATGGTGAGCGCTCCAATACTGGAGGCATTCAAGAGAAAACTGGACAACCATCTGTCAGATCTGCTTTGATTTGGATTCCTGCATTGATTAGGGAGTTGGATTTGATGGCCTTATAGGTCCCTTCCAACTCAATTATTCTATGATTCTTTAAAACATAAACATAAAAGCACCCAACCCCACACCAAATGGACCTCACATCAAAGAAAGTAAAACCCCAAAAGATCCCCCAGCAGTGACAGCATTCTGAAAACAAATTAAAATATAACAACATAATAAGCTGTCATGTTGGGAGAGTATCTTGAAAAGCTTTTCTGAAGAAAATCACTGTGATTGATTTTCTAAATGCCAGAAGGGTAAGGCCTGACCCACCTCTGCTGGCAGGGCATTCTTTAGTGTAAAACCACCACCAAGAAAGCCTGGTTCCTTGTCAACGACTTCCGGGCCTCCCTCAGAGCGGTGGCCTGCAGCATCATAACTTTTAAGTTATTGATGAGTGCTCTCTGTTGCTACCTCATATGAAATAAAGAGATTCACTCAAAATAATGATTTTAAAACAAGAACTTTTTGATGAAACCAACAGCAGGGTGTTGTTTTGCAAAGTCTGTTCTCTCTCTGCCATCCCCATCCCTCCTGTGCTCAAGTCCTCAGCAGCTCATATTTATTCTGCATCTTCTGCAGACCTTGTGTCTGGAACAAATGTGCCATCCATGTCCAAGAAACATTCTGGCCCTGATAAGCTAGCAATCCTGATTTTACGGTTTTACGCACGAATTTCAGTGTGGCATCATACAAATCTTGGCTACTGTCCTGGATCAAGGTACTCATGTACAAATCTATCATTTGGGAATTAGTTGGAAGACCTGATAGCACGATTTGACCACCCTAGTCCCATAGCACTTTGTCTGTTTAATTTTTAATGTATTATGAGTGGGAGCAGTATTTTGAACTGTTAAATATTATAAAGGTTTTAGAGTCCTTGATATGCTTTTTGAAAACCACACAGAACTGTGTGCATTAGGGCTTACAGAAAAGAAGGTTAAGCCAGGGGACATGATCACTATTCTCAGATATTTAAAGACTGCAGTGAAGATGGAGAATTCAGAAGCGTTCCTGAAGGACAGAGGAGAAGCAATTAATTCAAATTGCCACAGAACACACTGATATTGGAATGCAAGGGAAAATGTCCCGTTTATGGGGACAATTGAGCAGGAGAAAAACTGTTTTGAGAAGCTGTGGTTTACTTTTCTATTGGTAATAGAAGGAAGATGGACACAAATGCATGCAAGGAAACATTTTATTATTTAAGGAAAGGAATTGTTCCAGCAAGATTCCAGACATGGAACAATTTCCATGCATTCCATATCATAATGTCTAATTAAAAACAACAAGAGTATCATTTAAGGCAGGGTCTATAGGGCAGAGAGAGTGATTTGGAAATGCTTCCTAGGTGGATAGAGACAGCAGCAGCTCCACCAGGAAACTGCCCTTGCCATCTTAGGGGCTATAAAGAGGAAATAGTCAAACCTTAAAATAATCGGTGGTGGTGTTGGGAAAATAATATACAATTAAATTAAAGATGGGTCAAGCTGTCCCTCAGGTTGCAGGATTCTCAGGTGTCAGAATCCTTGCCTTCTCAAACAACTCATCCCACAGGTTGTCACAAGGTCAGGATAGCATTCATTACAAGACTGTGGTGGAAACTGGAGTGGAGCGGAAGCTGTAATGTGTATGTAGAATCATAAAAATGTACATCTCCATATATGAATCTGATGCTGCATAATAGTTTCATTGAAACAGTCTTTTTTTTTTTTTACAAAAAAATAAGTATCTCAAACCAACAGTACTTTTTTTAAAAAATTAAGCATCTCAAATCTAAAAGCCTTGAACTTGTATTATGTAAGTTTGGCAGGTCTCAAGGTTTGAGCCAAAGCTTTAGTTCTGGCTTCCTTCTAAGTATCTTCAGATTAAGTGAAATCTCCCTGTGAGGGAAGAGATTAAAGGAACAACGGTATTTTCTACTTGTCTAAAATAACAAAGATAGCCACATTCTTCTGCTGAGAAGTTAAATGCCACATTCTGACCATGCCAGGTACCATCATGGTGTGATGTAAGCTCACCAGTATTAACACCCAGTGCAAGAAGTCCTGCAAAGAGGCAGGATAATGTGTAGAATGAGTCTTCTGTGTAAAATAATCAACCAAAAGAGAGTAAAACATAGCAACTGGCCTGACCATATTCAGAAATGTTGCTTTTCACAGGCAGAAAAGTGGAGATGAAAAATATCTTCCCAGATCTCCTTGGTGGATAGTGCAGTGGTTCCCAGCCTTGGGTCTCCAGATATTCTTGGACTGCAACTCCCAGAAGTCTTCACCACCAGCTGTGCTGACCAGGGTTTCTGGGAGTTATAGTCCAAGAACATCTGGGAACTCAAGGTTGGGAAGCACTGTGATAACGGGCACCCTTTCCTTATTGTCATGCTTGCTCATATGTTACTTATTCTATGCAACTGTGGCCATGATGCATGGAGGACATTATAGGCTATAAATCAGATTAGAGGATTGGTTCATAGATCTATAGTCAAGGTGGAAAAGTCTTAATGAGGTAATTTTCCCTCAGCAATCTTAAATGGCTATTATTAAATGCATTCCCATGTTGTTTCTGCAGGTACATAGGACAGAGGGATGCCTCTGCATACTCAGGCTCCCCCCCCCCCCCAAATAAGGTAAATTTGTTCATTCCTAGGAGAATATTTATGACAGTTGTTCACCCTGATGTAAAATAATATCCTGTGATTTTTACCAGAGGTAATAGCTGAGATATCTGTGATGTGGAAAATCCATGATCAGGTCTCCTAAAATTCTCTTTTTGAAGATACATGCAGTTATGGAAGCTGAATATGAATAAGATCAGGATCAGAGAGTTGAGGAAGATGGGTTACTCTCCCCTCTGGTCCCATTTTCGAAGTCTGGATTCCCCCTGTAGCTGCAATATGCAATTTGGAGTTTCTATATCTTTTCCTCATTGGGGCAAATACCATTTCTAACAAAGTTTTATCCTAGTCATGAGCAATACTGTTACTTTGTTAAAAGAAGGAAGAATTAGATTAGGCATCCTTCAGTCTCGACAGACTATGGTAATGTGCTCTGACTTGGAACAGCGTCTAGTGTGGCTGAGAAGGCCAATTCGAGAGTGACAATTCCTTCCACACTGAAGACAAATACAATCTGTCCCCTGTCCAGATCCCTGATTTTGCTGGTTTCGGGACTGCCTCTTTGCCTCGGCCTGCTGGACAACTGTCTCTTCAAAATGGGAGAGGCCATGATGCACCGCCTGCCTCCAGGCTGAATGCTCAGATGTCAAGGTTTCCCATCTGTTGAGGTCCATTCCTAAGGCCTTCAGATCCCGCTTGCAGATATCCTTGTATCGCAGCTGTGGCCTCCCTCTGGGGCGATTTCCCTGCACTAATTCTCCATACAGGAGATCTTTTGGAATCCGACCATCAGCCATTCTCACGACATGCCCAAGCCAACGTAGACGTTGCTGTTTCAGTAATGTATACATGCTAAAAATTCCAGCTCGTTCTAGGACTACTCTATTTGGAACTTTGTCCTGCCAGGTGATACCAAAAATGCGTCAGAGACAACGCATATGGAACGTGTTCAGCTTCCTCTCCTGCCGTGCACAAACGGTCCAGGACTCACTGCAGTACAGGAGTGTGCTCAGGACACATTCTCTATAGTAGCTTGATAGTAGCTGCCAGATTGTCGTAGAATTTGTCTTTGACTTCTGTTGTGGAGGACAGTGTTGGTGCATATGCACTAATGAGGGTGACCGGTCCCGCTGATGAGTGGAGCTGCAGAGACAGGTTTCTTTCACTCCTGACAGTAGGTGGAACAATGGATCTCAGCAGAGTATTTCTGACCGCAAAGCCAACACCATATTCCCTGGTCTCACTCAATGGTTTTCCCTGCCAGAAGAATGAGAATTTTTTTTCTGTGACAGATCCCATGTCTGGCAATCTCGTCTCTTGCAGGGCAACAATGTCCATCTGCAGTCTACTCAGTTCCATGTCGATGACAGCTGTCTTGCGCACGTCGTCTATTTCCTGCAGGTCATCAGAAAAGCCAGGGGTCATTGTCCGAATATTCCAGGTGCCCAACTTTAGGGCAGAAGTTTTCTTATGATTGTTGCATGGTGCAGGGTTATCGATCTGCTTGTCGGCTTTCACCCTAAACCCCACGCACCCCGTGAGGTTAACAGACCATGGCAAGGTACCACCTTACTGGCTGGGGACTGCCCAGCTTAAGGTGGGCGGTAGCTACCTAGTGAGGTGCAATGACCTCTCCCACCGTCGGAAGTAGCCCCTGGCATCATGCTCTACACCAATTGAGCAAAGACTTATAACCGGTAACTGCTACTTCCCGTGTTATTTCGACGCTGTATGCGAAGCTGGAGTGTCCTCTCCAGAGCACGAAGCCTGGGTAAAGTAATATGGAGGATAGGCTGTTACCCAAGCAGCAAATCCCCCCTCTCCACGTCACTGAAATAGTCCAATGGAAAGGCAAGAGCCAATACAACTGGTTCCAGCAACATCGCAGGAGTTGCCAGAACGACACGAACTGCCTCCAGGACTCTGGCTCCGGATTTTGCCTCAAGGTTAACTCCTGAAGTCTTTTCCATCAGTGGATATAGCCACAAGGCAGTGGAGGTTTGAAATCAGAGTTTTCCTTCTCCTAGACGGGCTGTCTTCCAAGGCTGACGAGCCCCACCTACCCGGCCTGCTCCCTAATAGTGCGGACATTAGAACACAGGCCTCCAGCTACCGGACCTTGTCTTCCAAGAGGACCACCAACTAACACTTAGAGCATTTCTACCCAGGCACCTCATTTGGCAAGAAAACAAACATGCCACAGGTTTTACAAGTGCAACAGATCCTGCACTCTCCATCTTGACTGATTGGTCAGTGAATTAAAAAGAGAGGAAGTCTGATCCTACCCCTAAAACTTTCCTGCTCCCCCAGGTGTATAAATAAAATATTGGACATTAACAACTGAGTTCTACATCATACCTGATTTGACCTGATAGCTATTCTAATGCATATTATAAATGACCTATATGTTGTTCAAATTATAATTTCCCTGAATCTTGTTCAGAAATGTGTTCATCATGTTCTTTCTGAGAGAGTTTCCTTCTAATTGTCCACTTTATTGAAGTGTTTTTTTTATTCTGTTAATTATAGCAGAAAGCCTAACAACAGAGGCACCCAACAGGCTTACAAATTGATCTTCATTGTTTTATTTACTGAAAAAAAATTATGTGCAGCTAGGAAACAGAACAGCAGCTGCCAGCTCTAATCATCAATCTGCTAGAACAGTGTCACTTTCAAATTGTGGGCCTCAGTCCACTTCCAGGTGGGTCTCTGTGCAAAACCCCTCCAGTACCTCCAATAGGAGGGAAGACGGTAAAAAAACTGACAGTATGTGGGGATAGTTTAGAAGAAATAAAATAAAAAGGATGAAGATGCAAACTTCTCTATACCACACTCTGGCATTTAAATTGCTGCTGTGGTTCACACAAAAATACTTAATTATCCTGGGAAGGTGCATTTTTAGTGGCTGCACATAACACAGCCCCACTTCTCCCTCATTCTTCTCTGCCTGTATCACCACTGTCTAACCCATCCCTTTCTCTGGTATGCATATCCCTTTTTAAAAAAAAAGTTTCACAAGTGAAATAGTGTTGAACTGACAAAACATGGAAGGCATTGAATTAATGCTTTGAATTAATGCACAGAATCCCACTCTGTGCATCAGAACTGATCTTATCTGGACACACACTCCTCATAATGGCCCTTAAGGTCTCATACAGGTGATCACAGAAGCCAGAAACAAGGGGGTGAAAGCTACAAGCTCTGCTGGCCGAACAAAATACACTGCAAACTCATGCCAAAGATTGGATCTACCCACTATTAGTGCTAATACTGCATAGTCCGTGGAATAAATGTTAAGAGGAACAGTGATAGCAGGACAAATATTTGTGTAGTTGCTTCCTGGCAGGAAATGAGTAAATATACATTGAGACTCGTGTTCTTGGGAGGGAGTAGAAAACAATATAAAATAAAAAGTCTTGTATTTAGAATCTCAGGACCAGCAAATTCTGCAAAAAAGAGCAAGACACACTCGCAATAACTATAGAGCAGGGTGCACGATCTTTTGGGATTTAAGGTTCACATAAAATAGCAGGTCAGGGGCCACACCAATGCACACACATTAGGGGTAACCATGTTAGTCTGTGCAAGCATTTTAGGTGAAAGCAAAATAAAAATAAAAAGACAAAACAAAAATGTGGTGGCGCCTTAAAGACTAACTTTTATATTTTTTTTAATGTGAGCTTTCGTGGACAAGTCCACTTCATCAGAAATAAGAAAAGGGGATTTAACATTTGTGTATATATCCTACCACCCAAAGAATCCTCATTCCTCACTGGGGAAAAGTGGTAAACAGTGGTCATTATAAAGATTTCTTTGTTGCTAGTGCCAATGGGAAAGAGAGATCTATATGAGAAACCCAACAGAATTTCAGTTTGGCCAGGAATTGATTCAGCAGGGTAGGAACTAAGTATCCACAAGGGCCTCGGATTCTGCATCCCTGCAGTAGAGCCAGTGTCTGTATTTAGCTTGAGGAACTTTAGGGAAGCTGAACTAATAGCATCATTATGGCAAAGGATTTAGCAATTTCCAGAGAGGGTTTGGTATCTATAATAATATATATTTCTTTATTTTCATTCTTTTAATTCAGTCATTCTTATTTTCATTTTTTTGTTATTCATTCTTTTCAAGAACTGTAATGATGTAGAGGAAAGAAAGTTAGCAAGTATAGAAAGATATGCTTCTATACTGATATCTTCAGGTCTTAAGAGGGTTCAACTAGCATGGTTTACACACCAATGCTTCATCAATAGTACCACCTCTATCTTGGTTTCTGGTGAGAATTGTGGCTAGTTTTGCCTTATAATCAGTCTATACTTGCCAACTTTCTTTCCCCTACATCACATGATATTCCAGAAAGTGCAATTTACATGTAAACCACTGCCTCCCAACTTTGGGTCTCCAGATGTTCTTGGACTACAACTCCCAGAAATCCTGGCCAGCAGAGCTGGTGGTGAAGGCTTCTGGGAGTTTTAATCCAAAAACATGTGGGGACCCAAAGTTGGGAACCATTGATGTAAACAAATGCTAGATCCATCGTATGGGCTTTAGTTGAGCTTCAGTCTGCAAGAAGACCCACCCAGTAAGATTAAGTTGTTATGTACGAAATAGGCTGAAACATATACTGTGACAGAGAGTCGATCAGAGAGTTGTTACATGCTGGAAAGTGCTGGTAATCCTCCTTAAGGTTCTTAAGAATAAAATCAAAAGCTTGCCCCAAGGAGCAATCAAGACCATATGAATTTGATCTGTTCCACTTTCATGTGGATGAATACTCATAAAAATGACATGGAACTCAATTTTGGGAATCAAACATGACTGGAAAACTCTATTGGTTAATTAATGTCTATTTTTTTATCCCAACTCAAAGATTGTTTACACACATATAAGTCAAAGTGAAATATGTGTGTATATGAATTTATATGTTAATCACATTAAAAACTAGATTGATACTGGCATCTCCTCTTGGCTACAAAACCATATGAATTATTGGATGCCCTGAGGAATTAACAGCTAATTCCTGGCTGGGTTTCTGAATTCTCAGTGAATACTCTAGATGCTCATACACGTGGCCTTTTGCTGCCTAAGCAAAGGTCCATCCGTTCTGATGGCTCTGATCCTTCCTACGAGTTGAACAGAGCATGTCACTGAACCATAGGACCCAAGAGAACATGCTTTGTAATGGACATGTATGCAAGGCAAATTGCTTCTCTTATCTAAAGCATCTCTTCCCTAAAACATTTGAGCCATACTCATGCCATGTGCTGCATTATTGATTGAAATTCATTAGTGTTATGATGCCAACAGAAGCTTCCTCAACAGGGAAGAAAGTGAGTTGTGCTGGATGCTGATGCAGAAAGACTTATTCATGCCAAATGTTATAAGCACAAGCTTTTCAAAATAAATCATGTTAGGGTCAATAGTGTAAGGGAGCTAAACGTTTCAGCTTAGAAACTCCGATGATTTAAAGACATATTGTTTATATGTGTTTTTAAGTATCACTTTCTTAAGTGATAGTGGTTCAGTTCTGATGTAATACTAAGCCAGGGGTGACCAAAGTGTGATCTTCCCTGAACTGTATCAACTCATGGACAATGGTGAGTGCTGCTATGAGTTGTCATCCAGCAGAACCTGGAGGGCCACAGTTTAACTGCCCATGTGCTGAATTGTTGTTAGCACTGTGTCAATGTGCCTGTTTGGTCTCAAGCACCAACTCCTTCCATCTCTTCTGTCTGGCACTGGAAGAGATGGAAAGCAAGCATGTCTTAATTTAAACTAACCAGTTTGTTGTGTCATCTGAACTGGGAACTATGTGTAGTTTTGATTATAGTTTTACTGTAATAAGCCAGGATCAGAAATAACAGCTTGATTTCAGCTTGTTCTAATAAAACCGTTTCAATTATTCACATCATTCTTCCTGAATGTAATGACAAACCAGACTTACTTTATATCTAAAAGTGAATGCATCTGATATCTCACTCTGCCTGGAAGATGAGGAACACCTTGAGCCTGGGGTTCCTTTCTGTTGTGTGTGAACTAGGCTAAAATATTTAGCAAGCAGTGATTTTTTTTCTGAAAAAAACTTATGATACCTGAAGATAGTGAACAGGGACAAAAGCAATCCAGAACAACAGCAGACTTCGTCTGGAAGCCCTGAAACAGAACAACAGAGCAGTTATTATCATTCTCCCCACTCCCACCCCAACGTTATAAATACATTTCAACAGCATAGAAAAGTAAACTTTTCAGTCTATAACTCCACGAATCTCCCAGCTAGCCTGATGTTGGGGAGTGACATTGTAAGAGTTGTAGCACAGAACAGTAACTTTTCCAAGCTCTGTATTGTTCTAATATTAAAGTGTCTTCTATTACAGTCCCCTCCCTGTTTTCTGTGGACTTCTTTAACGGGAACACCACAGGTTTTGTGTTTAATCATTAAATAAGTATGATAAAGAGAATAATGTCAATGGTCACAAGTGAATGTGGAGAGGCTTCACTAGCTTTCCCCTACTCCATTCAACAGAACTATTTTAGGGAGAACCCTTATAATTATTGCCAAGTATTACCAAAATTAGCAGTGTCTCTTTGAAATCCTATATTGTAACTGAAATCCTGTTACATGGCTATGCAAATAGTGTAATTTTTGGAAGCAAATTACCATAAGTTAAGAAATTGCCATACACATTCTCTGTTGCACATGAATTAAAACATCTACATAATGGTGCAGCAGTATTTCAACCAATGAATCTAATAGAAACCACTGGGAAACAAATTAGGGCTTTACCCTCAGGATTACACCCCTTAAACCCATGCTTGCTTAATACTTTCCAGTTCATTAGTCTTTTGCTGGCTGCTTGGGTATAGCTTTAGGAGAAAAAGAAGCAGATACTTGCTGTCTACTTCAACACCTGATCTTTAGGTTCCTTTCATCTGTTCTTTTCTCCATTCTTGTTGGAGAAAAATAACAACCTTGCATGTTTACTAACACTAGCTTTCAGTGGAAGACGTATTTTAGGACCCAGAGGAATATTTCTGAGCTAAGATGACACTTTACCTTTCTCGCTAATCTATTAGCAAAGTATATTTTTCCAGGCTTGAGGCAAGCCACTTCCCTCTTCCTGCCCATCTCTTCTTCCATTGTGTGTTTCTCTTCTTCTTTCCTGAGTTTTGAGGAAAGCAGACATGATTTCCCTCTGTTCCTGCCTTTCATCATGTGGCAGCAATGTCGGAACTAAGCTTCCCCACATGGTTGAGACTGGAATTCCTTTCTTTTATTCTTTCTTTTCTGATTGTAACTGAAGAATTAACTGTGAGTAGAGATGCTTATTATTTCTACCTTAAGCTAGTTGTAATGTGCTTTATTACAAACAAGGGTGTGTGTGGATTGGAACCTTGGTTTTTAGGTATATTCTCTCACATTTCTCTGTGCTGTAGCAGGTTTAGTTTGGTACTTTATGCTCTGCTAACCAAAGAGAATCAACCAAATTCCTGAAATAAATGCAACAGTTCTTTCTCCTTCTCCTTCTCAAAATCTTCTGAAAAAGTAGAATCACATTCCTGGACCCAAGGCTGTGCGAGTCTCCTAAGACAGTCCCAAGACTGCCATTTGCATCGGCCATTCTTAATTGGGGTCACATGGACCCTTAGGGGGCCTTGGCACATTTGAAGGGGGGCACAGACTGGAATCAATTCTTCACACACCACTTTATAAAGTTCGTTATGCAACCTATGCAATCCTGATTCGGCCTGTATTTCTTTCACATAATGTTTATGGCCATGGCCAAAAAAAAAAAAAAAAAAAGGTTGAGAATGGCTGGTTTGCATAATGACAAATGTGCAAGTAAATGCATTTAAATAATTTGTGTCATCTCTAATTTGTCCCTCAGTTTCATCAGAATGCTGCTCATAGATAAAAAGCAACACAATCCTTCTGTTCTAAGTACTGCAACATCAGGCCATAGGCTGTTTTCCCACTGTAACCCTTTGGTGCTACCAAGGGCTTATTTTTCTGTACTTACCTAGAACTGGAATTAAAATGCATGTTCTACCCAAGCACTTTGTATAGGCTAATATTATTCACTAGTTGGGTTGCCAGATCAGAATTGCACTCCCCAAAATTTAAGGGTCTAAACTTGAGACTGGAGAGGTGGGCCTTTGTGATGTCACAGTGATGTCAGAGGAGATGCTGCTTGTGTAACAGCTGCAAAATGGTGTGTGTGTGTGACAAACAGACAAACAATGTGTACTTCCTGTGCCACATCTTTAAAAAATGAGAAGTAACAGGTATTGATGACTAGTACTGCTAATATTATATTTGAATACTGATTTTAGTGTGCCCAGAGAGCTGTGCATCAGATATATAATGATTTCCTAAATATTTATCTCAAGCAGTACTTGCATGGCTTTATCTACAGCCAATCAACGTATTGTTGAGTTTTATTCTCTGCTGCTTCTGAGGCTTGTAGAAATCTCATCCCCCAGCCCATATCGAGTTTTTTTCTGCCATGTCATGAACTGCTGTTGCCAAAAGCTATACAAGAAGATGACTCAGGATTCATAATGCAGGTGCTCCACTTCTGCCTGCTCCAGATGGCATGATGAGCCCAAGAATGATGGGTTCTCTCCCAAGTCCTCTCTCCTTGCTCCTGATTTTCTGGTGTATTGATGTTGTACAAGCAGAACACACATGCCAACACTCTGGTACCCACCTGATACACAAAAATAATTTTTCTTCTTCCAGTGTTGCCTACCCTGAGGTTTTTCTGCTTGCATGGAAAATAGAAGAAGCATAGAAATTCCCCAAGGCTTCAGCAGTCCCCTGACACATGAGAACCGTATTCACCAATGCTGTTCCCATATGTAAGATAATCAGGTTCCACTCAACAAAGGCCTTTTCCAATCTTTCTTAAAAGCTTTCATTTCTACCCTTCCTTATACATGTTATTGCTTTCTATTGATTGTGTGGAGGGATTAATTATTCCACGAATTACCCATCTCTTGATTGTCCCTGTGTTCATTTCTGTTCATGTACAGAAGTAAGATTTGATTAGGTTTCTTTGAATTAAAACAAATCATAGTAGTGAAATAGAAATATTGCAAAAATAAAAAGGTTAGTAATGAAAACTGATATTTAGTCAATTAATTAAATAATTGATTTCTCCAAAAGTCATTTCTGAGAAATTTAAAAATGGATACTTTGATGCAGTAAAATACATTTAAAAATGTGTGTTTATATGCTACCTAAATGCACATTCTGCGCATTTCTTTAAACATGCAAATTATTATTAAAATGTATGGAACAGATTAATAGTGTATTTTTGAATATATTTGATGAATCTAAAGGGGTGAGATGTAGGAAGCACGGCATATAATTGTTGATGTCCCATTTCAGTGACTGTAGCAGGAGTAGAAAATGGCAAAGTATGCTTGTTGGTCTTGTTGAAAATGTAAAAGCATTGTTACCATGACTGCCCGTGCTAGAAAAATATAATAGCAATGAGAAAGAGAAAAAAACACTGCACGATTTCTCCGAGCTCTAAAATATTACCTCTCCATTGTCTTCAAGTTTTTAAAGTTTGTAACTGTTAACATACAGTACAGAGAAACTCCAGCAGCTTCACTCATCTTTTTGTGTTTCATTATGCCCATGCCTGCTTTTATATAATCTAATTTGATAATTCATTTTTCCCATGGAAGCGCATTTGAAAACATAATTTATATAATGCATTATAGGCAAGAATAATGCAATAGGACAGAAGGACCAAAATAGACATTAAGCATATGGATTAAAGAGAAATCCAGTGCCCATGTGCTGTTTTAAAAGGACAGTTGCAAGAATTACACTTACTACACGTACAGTCCCGCATGGAAACATTGGTTCACCCAAATGGTGCCTATAAGCAAGCAGCTCACAGCTGTAAGCCAAGTGGTATTACTTTATTTGATTTAAAACCCTTAGATTTTTTCTTCTTCTTCCTAGTAGCTCAAGGCTACCACTTGAAAACATCACTCATAATCTAAAACACAAAACAAGAAGATGTAATGGAAACAACAAGAAAAAAATATACACATTCCAGAGACAACTGAAACTAGATGTTTGGAGCCCAAAAGGAAGGTTTTTGCCATTTTGCAGAGTGCCATTAAAGAGATGGGTTTCTAAAGATGGACTTTGAGATTTGTAGGACTCCCGCACCCAGAATCTGCCAGGCAGAATTCTGGGAGTGAGAGAGCAAACGCAAAGGCATAGGAGAAATATCCCTACCAACATATGGGCTCCATTCCAAGTGTTTCTGCTTTGAAGAAGTAGATGGCCCTAGTGTTTGCTGGGAATCTCAATGTTTCCTGGGAGTCCCCATGACGCTGCATGGGCAAGGTAGTCTTGCTAACCATTAGGATCTATGAAAGGACCTTCCTCTCCATGAAGCATTTCAACAACTCCCAGGAAGCATCAAGCCTCCCAGCAAGCACTGAGACCAGCTCTTCTTCTTCAGAGCAGAAACACATGGAGCAGAGCACATACAAAAGCAGAGATATGTATCTTTTGTCTTTGCTGTCCAGAGATGGAGGTTGTAGAAATCCCAAAATCTCATTCTTGTGGGCTTCCCTCAAAAGGGAGTTCCAAAGCCCGGGCACAGTCACTGCAGAGTCCTTCTCACTGCTGCCTATTAAATACATACAGTTTCTGCCTAAACACATAAGATTTCCTATCCCCTCTCTCTTGTTCTCTCTTTTCTTTTCTTCATTTTTCCACACATGTTGCTTTTAGCAAAGGAAACTGTCAAATGCTGCACAGCTTAATCCACCTTTTGGTGAGTCCTGCACAATAAAGATGCCATTTTGTGTGGAAATTGTAATAATCCGGCACGTTGTGATGCTTTTTCTGCACGTCAAAGGTAAATCACTCACAGGAAACATGCCATTCTGCGTGGGAATTTTGACAGAATAGTGGTGGTACTATCAATATTGAGAAATGAATTTCTGAAATTGTGAGATAGTTCAATAACTTTAATTGATATCTCATTTCAAAGAGAAAATAATATTTTCCCTCTTCCTTTCTGAGTGCAAGGAATGTGAAATTCACACCCCTAAAAAAAGCCATTACAAAGTAATGTCATTACATTCACACAAAACCTGTTGCACCAGCAGTTGCACATGTTCAGTTACACAAGCAGGGAATCCAGTACAGTTTTGAACAAGTAGTTGCACAATGTCTTGTGCATGGGGTTACACAACCTCTTGCTCGACACCTTGAAAAACCACAAATGCAATGGTGCAACCCAGCATAACTCCACTAGCAGGGATTTCTGCTTGGCTTGCATTTTCTTGGATTTAAACCAGAGCTATAACAAGCAACTTTGCTGCTGGTGGTTTTATTGCCCTTTTGTTAAGCTTGAAGAGAATGGAAAAACAAGAAGGAAACCCTGGGTCTGAGTGCATGACTGCTCTGTTGGTTGGGTGCTTCTTTCTGACCATGGAGAAGTGGCTGGAGATGATATAGGTGCCCACAGGAATCCCTGTCTCCCCTATCCTAGTTATAGCTCTGATTTAGGCCCATGTAAGCTCAACTATGATTATCTGTGCTTAAATTAAAAATGAATAGTAGGAAGCTAGTAAACCCTAGTAGGGCCACAGTTACTACAGTTGCAGGATCACCACCAATCTTCTTGCTTTGTGAAGTTGGACTGAAATGTTTAGGATAAAAACTGGTTTTTAATCGAACAGAATTTGGGAGAAAGTGCTTGCTCTTTTTTTCCATATTAGTACAAAACTATAGCTGACCCAATTAATGTAATGACTTGGTAAGGTGAGACACTTCTATATCCTCTAAAAGGAAAGTAACAGAAATAAAAGGAAATTGGGTCTGACCTTAACAGCACTGGTCATTAAAAAGCTGTTTGTTAGCCTTAACAAATTGCAGCATTTAAGCACTCTGCTGGTAACAAATTTGCTAATCGAAATAAGAAATAAAAGAGAGAGAGAGAGAGAACAAGAGAGAGAGAGAGAGTTGTTTACCAATCTGCTGCAATCAGCAATTTGTTTTATATAACTTGTCTGTGGCAACTATGGCAACAAAATAATTTAAGAAAATACACATTTGTCGCATTGCTTTCTCCATGCTGTGTTGCTTTCTTTCTGAAACCAAATGAAACATCTTGAACATAACCTCTTGGAAGGTCCATATTACTCTCTTTCATTGGCACAATTTAAGCAGGTCATTTCAGTAAACACCCAGTTTATCATGGCTAAATGGCTTTCTGAATTAACTCTCTAGGATTGAATTTGGCACCACAGTATTATAGTAGCTCTGGTACAGCTTCCCATTCTCAGTGTGGAACCAAGAAAACAAAATCCCTCTTTTCTCCTTGTAGTGAGATTTCTCTGTGAGATTCCCCCCCCCCCCGAGAAAAATCATCAGAAATATTATGTTTCTTTGATAGCTTATGCGTTTTTTTCCCCCAGAAGAAACACCATGCTGTGCAGGATTATTATTACATATCTAGTGTAGAATACCATCTCTCCTGCACAGGATTCACTGCAAAGAGCATAAGATCATGCAGGGTCTTATGCTCTTTCCAGTATTTCTTGTGCAGAGCGGGTGGGAAATAACAACAGATGGAAATAAATGGGAAATAAAATGGGGAAGCTAGGGAATCTTAGCTGCAGGAGAGTCTCAGCATGATGAAATACAGAAAATTACAGAGATGAGAAATTTCCCATTTCCATTCTTCATAATTTTCCTGTGAGGCATAGTGGTAAGGTAGAAACATAGTTTTGCTGAGCAGCGCTGCATAGGTGCCAGTGTAAGGAAGGACAGTGAAAGTGAAAAAGTCATGAAAGTGACTTTTGCCATTTCCTTCTCTACCATGTACAGTAGCTCTGATCTAAAAAAAAAACTGTTCTGGAGGTTTAGAGGATTCTTTGCAAGAGAGTGGAAAAGGGAAATCAGTAAAAATCACATTCAGTCTCCTTCCATCCACAGGGCCATCTAGTTATCAGAGCAGGAACCCCCACTGGATCAGCTCACTTCTTTGAACAGAAGGAGGCATATCATTCATGGCACAGCCATTCTAAATCCAACCCATTATATCTCTTGTGGAATTGTTGCTATTTCTTGACTTAGCCTCCACTCCAGAAGCTGTCAGAGGCTAGGTCTACAAAGGACGGGAAGGCTGGATTATATCTGTCCTGAACTTGGCCAGCACAGACTATGGGAACAGATTATGTGGGTACCCTGTTGCCCGCATCAAACTGTTTCCAAAGACTTTGCCCAATACTGCTTGCTGCCTGCTCTGGAGCTAGTTTCTAGGAAACTCTGATCAGGGTTGTAGGTAGGGCACCAAATTTGGAGGGTGCACCCCTTCCCCAGCTATCTGCACTGAAAGCATTCCTAACTAACTAGAGAGTGGCTTGCCTCTGGGAGCCATTTTTTCAGCAGACTTCAAGAGGAAGCAGAAGAAAGCTGGCCAATAGACCAGGCGTTCCTGAGGCAGCAGAGGACAGATCTACTGTGCATGATGCTTCATTGACTAGGCTTCCCCCATCAGAGAGCAGCTATAACCCAGGCTCAGCAGACCAGGCCTCTGGTCTGGACATGAAATAGCAGAAGGTAGAGACACCGAGGGCTGTGTCAAGAAACTGAGAAGCAGTGGAGTGTCGGACTTGGAATCCATTTTGAGTTAGGCATCAGTCTGTGGGAAAATGGTTTACCTTTTTTACACTATAACTTTTAGCTGTTACAGTAGCCATGCTGGATGGAGGGATTCTCAATGCAAATGAGTTGTAGACCCAAAAAAGGGACTTTTCCAAGAGGACCAGAGGAGGTTTAAATGATAGTAAAGAGCATGGAATATTCTGACAAAATCCAGCTTGTTATGATAACATGTGTATGATAAAAAGCAAAAGCAAAGCAAAAGTCTTCTGTTTATATACCACCCCATAATGCTTAAAGTTCCATAGTGCTTAAAGTTCTCTTTGGGTGGTTTTTAAAACTTAATTATGTAGGCTATACATTGCCTCCCCCTAGTGAGCTGGGTTCTCAATTTACCAACTTGAAAAGGATAGAAAGTTGAGTCAACCTCAAGCTGTCTACCTGACCCCTGCAATAAACTCAGGTCATGAGCAGAGGCTTCATTACAGTACTGCAGTTTAATCACTGCACCATGAAGCTCCATGGGAACAAGTGGGTAGATGAAGAATGTAGATTAGGATGAAACATGATGTAGAATTTCTTTTAGGAATAAGGTATAATTGAAAATAATCTTTATTACTCCTCAAATGAATGCAGCCTGCCATTTCCTCTTCCTATAGGGCTTAAATTAAATGATTAGAAAATGGAATGAGCTGCCCAATGCAGGGCAATTGTCATCTGTGTGAGAGATCATATCCTCCCATTTAATTAACCTTGCCTGGTATGTTCATTTGTCATACATGTAAGTAAATGTAAATTCATTATGTCAGATAATTGGGAGACTATTTGAAATAACCTGAAAAAAGTAATGAATGCCATAGCAACGCAACTGTGAAACTATTCTGCTATTAGATGTGTACCAAATATGACAATTACTGAGATTATTTCCTTTTTGTTAAGGAAGCATGTACGTACTGTGTAGTGACTTTTTGCCCTTTTTTACTATTTGTGGTAGAGATTTTTTTGCAGAGTACGGATGTGCTAACGCCATATAAATACAAGACTCAGCTCCTAATTCGGAAAATCTGAAATGTGGGGCCCAAAGAATTAAATATCTGAATTTTCATTTCATTTTCAATATTTGAATTCTCATTGTGTTATTAAGAAAATTACTCTGGTGAAGGCATATATGGAGCCATTTGAGGGCGAGGAGATTGGCCAAAAATTGCCCATCCCTGATTTAGATGGATATCTGACCCATATTGTGTTTATATTTTTGAAGATCAGAAATACTGGTCAATGGGTTGTTATAATTCTCTCCCTGTACATGGTACTCCTGGAGATGGTTGCTTCACAACCACAGAAGATCTTGGCTGAGACTGATTATTTTTCAGTGGTTCCCAACCTTGGGTTACCCAGGTGTTCTTGGACTGGAGTTCACGGAAATCGTGGTCAGCACAGCTAGTAGTGAAGGCAGCTGCTTGATTTAGATCTATTTCCGTTTGGCCTTAGATCTTCTTTCAGCATAGAAAACACCTTTTTCTTTTTTAACTCAGGAATTTCATCAGAGTTGGTAAAAGTTACTTTTTTAGATGGCAACTCCAAAATTCCCCAAGCTAGACTGTGCTGTCTGGGAGATCCTGGCAGCTGCTATCCAACAAAAATAACCTTGCAAGGTTGATCCTGATGATTCTTCTGAACCTTTTCTCTGACTAGAATTAATCATTATATTCTTTTGGACAGATTATCTGGTTGCAGGCTAAGAACGCAACTTTGTAATAATTCTGTTCTTACCCAGAACAGAAGGGCTGGTGCTGGTGTGCTATTGTTCAGCATCATGGCATTTATGCTGTGAAGTAGTTTAGGCTCCTATCTTATCTGATGAAGCAAAATGAAGTTGGTGGGTGGTTTGTCTTGGAAGAGTACTTTGAATCTCTTCTAAGCTTGGGTCACATGCCTAGATGAACAGCTATACACTGGAAGTACATTTAGCTTCTGAGTTTCATCTGCTTCGGAATAAGGAAATTGTGGCCGTGGTGACTGAAGTTCTGGTACCTCTGGACTAGATCATCATAATGTGTGGGACAATCTTTGAAGACTGCCTGGGAACTACAGTTAAGTGAAGATATAGTTGCTGCATCATCATCATCTTAGAACTGCAGAGCTGGAAGGGACCCTATGGATCATCGAGTCCAGCCCCTGTCAAGGAGGCACGGTGGGGAATCAAACTCCCAACCTCTGGCTCTGCAGCCGGATACCTCAACCACATTGCTAACAGGGATGGGATGTTGGGATCTCCTATTGCATAAAACAACTGCACTGGGTTTAAGTACATTTCTACCCACAATTCAAACTGCTGGTGCTTACCTTGAAAACCTTATAAAGCTGATAGCAGGGTTCATGAAGGATTGCTTGCCTCCACACTGGTCTGCCCATTTGTAAAGTCTTCCATTGGGCACCCAGCCATCTGAGGTAAGGTGAGTTGCAAGTGGAAATATGGCCTTCTCAGTGGTGGCACTAAAGTTGTGGAAGACTGTCATCCTAGTAGTACCAGTTAAACACTCACACTTCTTAAAAATTTCCACATCCCATTTCATCCTCTTTGAAATCATTGTTTTTCTGCTTATTTTAAACTATATCATTGTATTTTAATTGATTAAATTTTGTTTTTGTGTGCTGCAAAGCTGCCCTGAGAAAAGAGAATGTCTATCCAGAGTACTTATTCCTCTTCCAAGATTTAGCACACTTGTTCAAACAGCCCCCAGGGAAGCTGACTGAGAGACTCATTGGCCTAGTTTGGTTTCAGTTGACCTAAATATGTATTTCTAGTTCGGATCTATCCCCATTTAAAGATTTTTTTATTCTAAATTTAACATAGTGCTTTGGAATGTAACCTTAGAGTTACATTAGAGTATAAATGCATGTTTCCCATTGAAAGCTTATTATTTTCAGAGAATCATATAACCATGAAGTTGGAAGGAGCCTATAAGGTCATTGGGTCCAACCCCCTGCTCATTGCAGAAATACAAATCAAAGGATATTTGCCAGATGGTTGTCTAAATTTCTCTTGAATGCCTCCAGTGTTGGAGCACTCACCACCTCTCGAGGTAATTGGTTCCATTGTTGTATTGCTCTAACAGTTAGGAAGTTTTCCTGATATTCAACTGAAATCTGACTTCCTGTAACTTGAGCCTGTTGTTGCATGCCCTGCATTCAGGGATGATTGAGAACAGATCCTGCCCCTCCTCTGTATGACAGCTTTTCAAGTATTAGAAAAGTGCTATCAGATCTCCCCTCAGTCTTCTTTTCTTAAGGCTAAACATGCCCAATTCTTTCAGTCTTTCCTCATAAGACTTGGTTTTCAGCTCTCTGATCATCTTTGTTGCCCTCCTCTGAACTTGTTCCAATTTGTCAGCATCCATCTTGAAGTGCGGTGTCCAGAGCTGGACACAATACTCAAGATGAGGCCTAACTGGTGACGATTAGAGGGGAACTAGTACCTCACAGAATTTGGAGCCTATACTTCTGTTAATGCATCCTAAAATAGCATTTGCCTTCTTTGTAGCCACATCACATTGTTGTCTTATATTCAGCTTGTGATCTACAATGACTCCAAGATCCGTATTGCTGAGTCGGGCATTTTATGTGGGGGAGGTATTAAATAAGGTTTTGGAGATATATATTTTTGTAAGGAACCAGATCATTTTCTTGTCTTATTGAATATTTTTGATACACTGAGGTCCACTAAGACTTGAAACCGAACAGATTTTGGTTTGTATATGCATAGGGACATTTATGAACTAACTAACCAGCCAACACAACATTTTTTTAAACTGATTTATTATTAGAATTCAGATATTTGCAATGGTAGTGAATTTGATTAAATACATGGCCACTTTTATTTTGTATGAAGACTGGGAGGGAATTTAATAGACACCATCTTACTGCCCCATTTCTTGGCAGTCTTCTCAGTATTGTTCTTCTATGGAAGATAAGTGAGATGATAATCATCTACTCATTAATCTACCTGAGTCTAAGTAATTTGTGCCAGCTCTATTGAATATGGCATTTTAGGAATTAAGCAAGTTAAAAGGAACACCACCTACAGGATTCTATGTTGGAAGTGTTACCTGGCTTTGGCATTGGAACCTCTTATACTGCTATCTTAAAATGTTGGCCCTATGACATGATTACGACTATAGCTAACATTGCCCTAGTGTGTGTAAGTATCCAAATGGATGGGTTAATGAAAAATGTCATGTGGTAAAATGCCAGCATATTAAAAGGTAAAAAGAAGTGAATACCCATGGCACATCCCAGGAAGTAGGAGCACTGATTCAAGAGCCTTGGTATTACTATAAGAAACTAATTCAAGGGGAAAAGACAGATTAACACCTAAGGCTGACAGGAAATGAACCCAAATCTGATCAACACTTGCAGGATATAGCAGGGAAAGCAGCTATTTCAGGTATTTGGGTGCATGCAAAAAGGAAGCAAGCCAGGTAGCTAAGGGTGCAATCAGACAGCAGGAAAGGCACGTGTCTGATCGCACCAGAAAGGGTCACTTTGCTGGAAACAATCTCCCTTAAAGCATGGGCCCACTGAAGAGAGAAGGGGAGACAAGAGAGAGTGAAAGGACACTCTTGATGGCAATTTAAAAGTTCCTCAAAAAAACCTGATTGGCTAGTACATTTGAGGCATTCGCTGATATCCTTCTCCAAGTGTTAACTGTTTCCAGCCTTTCCAGGTAGATATGTTGCTGCATAATGACAATAATAAATCCACTGTCATCATTAAAGAAGAAATATATAAAAAGCAGTAAGGCACAACATAAAATCCAAAGAACAATCACAACCTTGAAAGTAAATAAGTCCCTCTTTGAAGCTAAATGAGAAATACAGTATGTCAGCCCAAAGTTTTCCATGTGATGCTGGGGGACAGGTAAAACAATTTGAAGGCACATAAGAAATAAAGTTGAACTGAGTGTCCAAATGTGTTTCTAGTTTTAGCAGCTAATGAATCTGTGATGCCAACTTTTCCATAAGAGTCATACTCTTAACTATTGTACGTATAATTGAGAAGTAAGTTCCTTCCTTTATTTTGCAAACTATAAAGGACAGAATCCTTCTGAAGATTTATGTGTGTGTTAAATTAAACCAAATAACACAACACAGTGAACTGCTGCTAATTAACAATTTATTTTATTTTATTTATTTTATTAGATTTATACCCCGCCCATCTAGACCAATGGTCTACTCTGGGCGGCAGTCATGTTATGAGGTGCAACAGCTGTGTGTCTAATAATGCAATTGGTGCTTCATCAGTTAGCAGCAATTTGTCACGGTGGATTATGCAATTTAATTTATGTACATGTAAATGACCAACCGGATTCTGAAGGCCAAAAGCAAAGACTCCAGAGCTGATAGTTGTCTACAAGACTGTTCAAAACCTGATAGATACTTTTAAAAAATGTGTTATTTAAAGAAGTTGGAACCACAGAGTTCAGACCTCTCCTATTGATCTTTAATCGCTACATGAGTCTTTGGTTGTGCCCCATTATATAGGTCTCTTGGGGGGGGAAGTCCTTTACTACTCCATTCTCTGAATTGTCTTATCCATCCATCCATCAAAACAAAAACAAAAAAATTTGATTCTCTTCTGCCAGAGAAAGAGCATAAATTTCTTACTGTATGTTTTTTTTTGGGGGGGGGGGAGGTTTAAAGTAGGAAGGAATTAGAAGTGGAGTTGATATCTGTAATTTTATGAGGAACAAGTGGATAAATTGCCTTTTGATAGAGAAAATGCTTGTTTCCTCTCCTCAGTCTGCCTCAGTTTCTGCAGTGATAGTGTGGTGGATGAAATAAATATTTCCCCTCCCAAAATGTCTAAGTAAAAAAAAAATTACATATTCTTATATATATCATTTACTCTAGTAGGATTAAGAAGACTTATCTAAAAATTGTATGTATTGCCAACAAAAATGGCTCTCCGGCTATTACCATATGAACAAACTTGTAGAATTTAAAATGGATAGACATGTTGGAAGAATCCCTCCCTCCCTCCCTCCCTCCCTCCATCTATCTATCTATCGGCAAGCCATTACTCTGGGTGGTTTCCACTACCCTGGGTGGTTTCTTACATCATTCAAAATAAGGTTAGTAGGAAAGGTGATAACTATAGTGGAGCATTTCCTTTTCACACAGAAGATCCCAGGGTCTTTTAGCATAATGCATCTACTGCTAACAGCAATGTGAAAAATATAGGCAGTTCAGTCGTCATAGAAGACAATAATAATTTAGTCATTAACATCATTGAAGTTTTTAGATAAAATTATTTCTCCAGGGCAATTTAGATGAGACAGTATTCACATAGCCTTTACATGAATGCTTTTTAAAAGAACATTGCCAGTATGGGATGCAGACAGATTCAGACTGGCATGCTGGCACCAGTGGGAGCTTTCTTTGTAACACGAATAGGAGGAAGGCCCCCGTGATACAGATTATAACAGTGAGGTGGGAGGAACAGATGGAGAACCTTCCTCACTGGCTGTTTTTCAGGATCAGAACTTCTACACCTGTAATTTGCTCTTTCAGAAATAATCTCATTTACCCTATATATATATAAGTACATAAATAGTATAACATTTAATGCAACCTTTATGTGTTACTTAATATATATGAGGATTTAGGACTCTGCACCTTGTCTTCTTCAGGGTATGCCAGCAGTGATAATTAAGAGCTACAGCAAATTTGCCTTCACTAAAACTGGGATTTGAAAAAGCAAGTGTAATCCATATCTGTGGTTTAGAAGAAATAGTTCCATATAACAGTGTGAACATAATTGATCACAAGAGTTGACAAGATCACCTGCAAGGATCAGGTTTAAAAATGGATCAAAGGCAAGGACTTTACATTACTGCCAGTGCAATTAATCCTGGCAAAAATCCAGAATGCTCTTTTCTTGTAATGATACTTGCACTGCAGTACTTATCATAACTCTGAAAGTAATTTTGTTTTAAACTTACCTAATCCTATTTTAACATCTCTCCTCCTCTCTACTTTAACTCTCCTTTCTTTCCTCTGCCTCATCCTCTTCTGCATTCTGTCTCTCTGTGCAAAATGAAATAGAGGATGTGGTGCATTTAACCTCTCCTGGTGCAACCTGTGAATTGTAAGGTGCGTGCTACACTGTGCAAAAATCTGTATCACCTCATTTGGTGAAAACATGAAGAATGGTGATTTTTGCAAGAGACAGTGATTTATAAAAGGCAGGAAGAAGGGCTGTTCTTGGTAAATGGGAATATGTGAGTCTCTTATAAAATAAGATGCCAGTAACCGTCAGGCATACCACTTAATTGCACCCCCCCTCTAATGAGCTTCTCACCCTCTAGCCTAAGTTATAACATTTCAGTGTGGATCCATGGGGAGAGAATGTCCCATGGAGTGCTATATGTATTTATTATTTCAGTATATAGAGGCAAATACACTATGCTGTAGTGGTGTACATCATGTACATGAACTACAGTAATATCCACTATGTATATTTGTCCTGAACATCTTTCACATTTCTCAGTATTCCAACTTCTCCTCCAGATCAAAAAGATCATGGAGGCAAGAGGGTAGAGAGACCAAGGTAGTGGCTGTTGATTTCTCATACCACTGAAACTTGTAACCCCAAAGGTAAGCCCCATGCAGTACGTAACATCTCCTAGTTGATTCCTAAGGAAGCAAAAGTGATTATCTTGTGAGAGCTGTTGAAAAATATGATGTCCATCTCTTGAGCCCTAATAAATGTGGGTTGGCAGGCAAACTGAAAAGATAGCCCAAGGGAAAAGCTTGTATCCAGGGCATGGGGTTAACTGAGGAGAAGACAAGGCTAAAGCTCAGCCATATGACTTCACGGTACAAACTTGATTTTACAGAGAACTGTTCTGACAAGTAACCAAGAGCCTAGGGGCTGATGACATAATAAGGTTTGCACAGAGGCTTTATTTTGCTTTACAGGCTTCAAATGTGCAAAGAGTTCTAAAAGGTAATGTGTGTTGGCAGGATAGATTTGCAAAAAAAAAAAAAACCCTGCATATCTTGGAAACAGAGTTTTATGATTATTTTATTACCCAAAAACATGCTATACAAAACTGAATAACAGTGTCCAAGCAAAGGGCCTGTCTTGCCCATACACTTTACAAAAAAAGTAATGCTTGAAAATGGACACTGTAAAATGGAGTGCCGCTCTGGAGACGGTTGAAGAGCTGTGGTTTCTGGTCTTACTTAGGTAACCTTCTGACAGTCAGTGCTGCCGTTTACCTCGCCGGTTAACTGGGGAAAGCAAAATTATTTTGCAGCCGAAACTCACCTCAGTGGCTAAGTTAGGATATTCCTGCAGAAAAAAATATCTGTCATGGTTTTGGAATCCAAATGCAGGGATGTGAAAACAGGAGAAGAGCTTAGGACAGTGATTCTTAGACTACAAGTCTCAGACTTCCCCAGCAATGCTGGCTGAAGGATTCTGTGAACTGTGATCAAAAAAGGGGACATTTTTCCAAGCTCTACCTAGGAAACTGTGTGCAGGCGCTTGGAATTTAATCTAGGAGATGGTGGGGAGGAAGAAGAACTCTGCCTCAGGTGGTCCCAGACCCATAGTTGGAGGAGGTGGTACACAAGTAGCAATTGTCATTTCTTTAAAACAACAACAACAAAATGTCAGGTGCAGAAGTCAGCAATGCTTTAGGAACACCTTCCATCTTCATTTTTCCAGTGTCTCATGCCAGTTGTCTACTGCCATTCCCACTTACATGAGAGGAAAACTTCTGACTAGCTGGTAGGAAGAGAAAAAAACTGGTGTTTTATCCTGTCTTTTAAAACAAAAATCACAGAGGTTGTCAGGCACACTCGGTAGTTGCAGGAGTGGTTGTCTTGATTCCCCCGGGGAATAATGTATTCATTCATTCATTCATTAGAAGGAACCTATATTCAGAGTGGCCTGGCTGCCAGATGGTACGGGGTATATATCTAATAATAAAATAAATAAATAAATAAATTCCTTTCTGACCCAGTACAGGGGAGGGAGGTTGACCAGCACATTGCACTCCTGAGAGCCATCTTGCTTGCACCCACCTGTAACCTGGCAATGTCACAAGTCAGGAGAGCTGGTTTCTGAGCTGATGTGGTTAGTAGTGCCCCTCTATTCCAATGTACTAGGTGAGTTTTAAATTTTGTTTAAAACACAAGCCTACAGGTGTGGAAAAGCTTATAAAGGATAGGTGCTCAGATGTTCAGTGAGGTTTTCACATACGTTTTCAAAAAGGTCTCTATGTTAGTTTCTTTTGGTGGTTGTTGTGGTCACAAAATGAGCAGGCTGATGGGCTTTGTGATCACAAGTAATTAGGATAGCAAATAGTCTTAGAGAAGTTAAAGAAGTCAGCCACACACACAGGGATGTCTGCCAGCAGTGCTCCTGGTGGGCGACTAGTAGAAGAGGCAGAATAACACCGAATGGGTTCCCATTGAATTCTGCCCTGCCCCCAGGAGGACTGTGCTTTTATTAACCTTACAAGCTCACAGATAGTGGACAGTATACAGATAGGTTACAGAGTTCAGATAGGACAATGGTTACCTCGTGTCATTATGATTGGCCTAAGGAAAGGCTCTATGCAAGCTCTCTAGCACCTATGAGAAAGAAGAAGAATGGTGGGCAGTCATGCCCCTCAGAAGCAGCTGTGACGTCATCCAGGAGGGTTTGCCCTCTACTGTAGATTGAGCCAACAGCTTAGAAACCTTGGGAATGGCACCCCCACAGGTGGATATAATTTAAAACAAACAAATAAAAATAAAGGCTTGTGGCACTTCTAAGAATAATAGATTTATTTTATTTTTGAAATAAATGTTGGGATGTAAAGGTGCCATAGGTGTTAGTTTTTCTTTTTGTTTGCTTTCATTATACGTTTTATTGTACGTAACACTCACCTGAGAGGCAGTAAAGTGCTCCTGAGATGCCACAGCATGGAACTGTGCCTTTTGTAGAAGTGTGGATATTCTAAGAAATGACACCATTGAGAGCATATACTTTAGTAAATAATGCATTTCTGTGTTTTTGTAATTATTTTTACTTACTCTACTACTTTTTTCTAACTTTCTTCACACACAAAAGCAGAAATTCTTTGCCTATTTCTTGGTGCTTCTGGAAAGAGTTGTCTTTCATTATCAACTCTTAAGTCCTATGTTTTCAAATGATACATAACATGTTTGATAAATAGATATTATTGTTGGTTAAAAGCATTATGGGTGAATTAGATTTTTATAATACACTGCAAACTTTAAGCAATAGATCAATTCATTGGTAGAAAAATCTAGTAAAGCTTTTGTTGTTTAACCAGTGGGAGAAAATTTTAATCAGTAGAACAGAGATTGAGTAGCATGTTCATTTAGTTTTTGAAAATATTGTTATTTCACAGTGTTACTACAGGTAATAATGAAAAAAGAAACTAATTATCTGCCCCAGTCATAAGTGGTAGCTTTTTATTATATAATAAACTGTTTTGCATTAGTATCAATAAACCTGAAGCTGAAGTTTTTGGTGATATCCAAGTATAACTGTAATAAATCTGTTTCAGTCCAGATAGTTAATCAGCTACAGCTATTTAATCAGCAGATACTCCTATTTTACATTACTAAAACTGATATAGTAGACAATCTTCCAAATGTACACACAAGATTTATATATATTTATTCTGAGCAAACTGCAACATTTTGGAAAGTCAAGATGCCTTTTACAGCCATAAGTATAAGTTCTGATATTGTAATAAGTCTACTTCATTAATATAATGCCTTTTTAAATATATTGTAGGTACAAGAATGGCTATGCTTAAATTGCCAGACACAAAGAGCACTATCTGGACAACTTGGCGATATGGACAAAATGGGACCTCCAATACCTCCAAAATCATCACCCAAACCACCAGCTGCTCCTCAAAGCCAGGCTAAACCTTCTGAGGCATCTCCTCAGCAAAAGACTTCAGCAAGACCTGCTCAGACACTGGAAAAAGCAAAAAGAGGCCCAGAACCTCACAAAGAAGATTTAAAGTTACATCAGGCCAAATCAGTCAAGGCAATGTCTGTTGATAACATTCGGGAGAGTATTCAAAAGGAAGATTCAAAGGCTCAACAAGAAAAATTGTCCAAAGCAGCATCAGCTGATAAAATCTCCCAAGGTATTTCAAGAGAAGATCCACAACTCCAAAAGGAAAAATTGGTGAAGTCACCATCAGCTGGTAAGATCTCAGAAGGTATTCAAAAGGAAGAACCAAAAGTAATTATACCTGATAGCATGCATAAAGAAGACCTAAAATTGACCAAGGTGCTCTCGGCTGAACAAATTCAAAAGGAAACTCCCAAGCAACAGCAGGCGACACTGGCTAGGATACCATCTGCTGATCAGATTCAAAAGGAGGATCCAAAGATCCAACAGGTAAAATTGGCAAAAACACCATCTGCTGATCAGATTCGAAAGGAGGATCCAAAGATAAAGCAGGTAAAATTGGCGAAAGCACCATCTGCTGATAAGATCGTAGAGGAAACTCAAAAGGGTGATCTAAAACATCCGGAAGAAAAATTGTCAAAAATACCTTCTGATGGTGAAATCAAGAGAATTGACTCAAAATTCCACCAAGCAAAACTGGCAAAAATACCATCTGCTGATCAAATTAAGAAAGAAGGCTCAAAATTCCTTCAGGCAAAAATAGTGAAGACTGCCTCAGCTGATCAGCTACCAAAGCAGGATAGTAACATTCAGGACATAAAATTAGTAAAGGGATCTATGGTTTCAGTTTCTTCCAAGACAAGTAGTGATCGGATACAATCTGGAAGAATTCTAGAGGGTGATGGCAAGTTTTCTGTTTCACAGGAGTTAGTCCATGTCTCTGAGACCAAACACAAATCAACTGAAGAACAATTTACTGAAGAACCACAAGAAACCAAAGTGCTCCCAGAAAGAAAGAAGCAGGATGAGATTAAAGAGAGAGATGTAGTGATGGGCATTCCAGAAACCATTTCCAAAGGTCAAAAATCACAGAAGGAAGAAATCTCAGCTCCCCCAGTTCCACTACCGAAGCCTGATCATGTGGAAATGCTGAGAGAAAAAGCAGTGAGTGGTTTATTTTCCTCATCTTCTCCACTTTTTCCACTAAATAAGGTAGGGAGAGATCCTAGAAACTATGAGCATAGTACAGGCAAATTTATTTATTTTCCTTTCCATTTATTTCAATGGGAGAAAACTTAACCCTATGCTTAATTTTCTAATGGAAGTAAATGGACAGCTAGTTAGAAGTGCTTTGATCTTGAATGCATTCTGCCATGTTTGCATTAACGTGTACTCTTGATTCAGATCAGCCTTTCTCCAGAACTTTTGTTCCTACAAGCATTCAGCTAAAGCATTCAGGCAATGGGTAAACAGGCAATGTATTGCCCTCCTAAACACCTCTAAAGTATGTGGAACTCACCATTGACTAAAAGGTTCTAAAATGTTCAGCCTTTTTGTTTAGCCCAGAAGAGCTTCATAGACTGCTCCTGTTGAAAAAGGGTTTGATTTTGAGCATTCTCTGGCATTAGAGAGTAATAGTAAGCTGTGGTTTGGAGGCATACATGTCTGTTTTCCATAGTGTTATTAGCTGATAAATTTTCATAAAAGCCACCCATCAAATACTGAGAGTGTAATTTTAACTCATCCAAAGGCAGGAAGCAAAACAATAAGTAGATTTCTACACAGAGGAATTCAGGTCAGGTCCTGCTGCCCAGCAGACATTACGTCCACATATGCATTACTTTGCACTCATGATCCCTGCCTGGTGCAGCTGCTGCTACTGTACTGCAGCATGTCTTTTCCAGAGAGAGCACTGAACATTCAACTGCCAATTCAAGTTTCTTGTATATACATAGAATTAATGATGTGGCAGCAGAATGTCTCAGATTGTTCCTGATATAGAGAACCACTGTGTACCTGCTGTAAATCCTGAGAATATTGAAAGATATACTCAGCGTTTAAGAGAGGGATACCCTCCAAGATTTGGAAGAGAGGCATGCATTGCCAGCTTTACAAGCTCATAGCAGAGGGGTAAAAAGTTATATAGTTTCCCTCAACTTAACTTGGAATTTTCTATAAATCACCCAGCAATGTTTTGGGTGGCTTCATATGGCAAGAGAAGTTCAGTAAGGAAATACTGACTGGATTCCTACTGGTGTTTATGTAAGGTCACATAATCTGTTGTGGTACCAGGGCTTATCTCAGTTACAGAATCAAGCATGTGACATTTCCCAGTTCCTTAGCAATTAGCCACAATTAGCTGCAGCAAGTTACACAGCCCTTATGCAAATGCCAATAAGATTTTGGCCACTGCAGTTCACTGCAGTTTCAATACCTGAAATGTGCAGTGTGGAATTAGTGTGAAGCTAATTTTACTTTTCTACCAAACCATTCTCATACAATGAAGATCTCTTCTGCATCCATCAGGTTCACAGGCTATATTCTTAAAGGAAAATGTGAAAGAGATATTCTACTTAGTACATAGAATGTTATAAAAAATAGTTTTATTTACTTTTCCTTCTCAATCTATGGAAGAAGAATAGGCAGGGATTCAATACATAACTCAATGAGTTGAGCATCTGGTTGTAGAACCAGATGTCTGAGGTTCAGCCTCCCAGTGTGCTTCCCAGGAGAAGAGTCAGCCTATGTAGCCTTGGGTAAGCTGCACAATTCCTGAGTGCCTCTTAAAGAAGTGAATGGTAAACCACTTCTGAATCCTCTATACTTATTAAATCCAGCTGGAATCATTATTATTATTTACAGTACATATCATCATCATTTATTTTTATTGCCCACATGCCATAGCACAGTACATATCCTTATCTGCTTTTATGTTTTTTTTCTCCATTTTGAGATAAGTTTGCATCACACCTTGCTCATTTGATGGAATTTTAATGCTCCAGTAGACATTCGCCAAAATCCCTGCTGGACTGGTTTTGCCTGCACAACAGGAATAATGTAATTGCTGATTAAAGATTGCCATTTTCTATTTGGGGGTATATACCACTTCATCTCATTGCATCCAAGCCATATACACTCTGAAATCAGGTGGAAATGTGTTTAATCAGTAGCAATCTGCCACTGATGATAAGATTATGGCCTTTGTGCAACAGGATTTGGGCCATTCACATCCAAATGTGCATCAGGCATATTCATTTGGATCTAATTAAGGGGGAAATCCCAAAGGAAGAGGTTTGCTTCCATTTATGTTGAGATATGTCTTGCATCTTGTAAGGAAGAACGTGGGATGTAGATTAAATTAATAGCTAATGAAATCAGTACATTTTTCTGTCAGTTAATGTTTTATCATAGCCATTGCAGATATAAGTATTATTCTCAGGGTGGCATTACTAGTAGTTAACTTAATTACTTTCAAATGATGAGTTTTAATATGTGTGTGCATATATGTTTTAGGAGAAAGAAGATGACAAGTCAGACACGTCAAGCTCACAGCAACAAAAAAGTCCACAAGGTCTCAGTGACACGGGATATTCATCTGATGGGATTTCAAGTTCACTTGGTGAAATACCCAGTCTTATCCAATATGATGAAAAGGATATGCTTAAAGAATCATGCAAAGAAGAAAGTGTTTTACAGGAAGGCAGTCCAACAAGTCCATCTGATCTTGCTAAGTTAGAAAGCACTGTCTTGTCAATTTTGGAAGCTCAAGGAAGTGCCCTTCTTGAAGAAAAGTCTGAAAAGGCCAAAGATATTCGCATTGTTTATAATGAACAGCTAAAAGACTCACATAAAACAAAACCCCTACCTGTAACACCAGAATCCTATAGTTCCGATGAAGAAGATCTGGCAAAATCAAATATTCAAGGAAAAGATGGAGCAGCTGTTGAAGAAGGCAGTAAGCGAGAGGAAGCGTCCCGAAAAGATTATAAAGAAAAAGCAAAATTAGCAGAAGATGCATCAGCCCGAAGGCAACGCTATGACTCTGTGGAAGATAGCAGTGAGAGTGAGAATTCACCAGTTCCACGGAGGAAAAGGCGAACTAGTATTGGTTCTTCAAGCAGTGATGAGTATAAACCAGAGGACAGTCCAGGCTCAGGTGAGGATGAAGACTTTATTCGAAAACAGATCATGGAAATGAGTGCTGATGAAGATGCATCAGGGTCTGAAGATGATGAATTCATCAGAAACCAGCTGAAAGAGATCAGTGCCACTGAAAGTCAAAAGAAAGATGAAATGAAGAGTAGAAAAGGAATCTCTGGAAAGCATAAGAGGATGACACGCAAAAGCAGCACAGGTTATGAAGAAGAAACTAGCAGGCGCCATTCCTGGCATGATGATGATGATGAGGCCTTTGATGAAAGCCCAGAACCAAAATATAGGGAAACAAAAAGTCAAGACAGTGAAGAAATTAGTGTAACTGGAGGTGGAGGTCTTCGTCGTTTCAAAACAATAGAACTGAACAGTACAATAGCCAATAAATATTCTGAGGAAACTGAACAAACAAAGAGCAGTCTGTATTTTGATGAAGAACCAGAGCTAGAGATGGAGAGCCTTACAGATTCACCTGAGGATAGATCAAGGGGAGAAGGATCTTCTAGTCTGCATGCCTCCAGTTTCACTCCAGGTACATCTCCTACGTCTGTATCATCCTTGGATGAAGACAGTGACAGTAGTCCCAGTCATAAAAAAATAGGAGGAGAAACTAAGCAGCAACGTAAAGCCAGACACCGGACACATGGTCCTCTTCTTCCAACGATAGAGGATTCTTCTGAAGAAGAGGAACTGAGGGAGGAGGAAGAGCTGCTGAAAGAGCAAGAGAAACAGCGTGAACTGGAGCAGCAGCAGCAGCAACAGCAGCAGCAGCAGCAGCAGCAACAGCAGCAACGGAAAAGCTCTAGCAAAAAATCTAAGAAAGACAAAGATGAGCTGAGAGCCCAGAGGAGAAGAGAACGGCCAAAGACACCACCAAGTAATCTTTCTCCCATTGAGGATGCTTCTCCAACAGAAGAGTTGCGTCAGGCGGCAGAAATGGAGGAACTGCATCGGTCTTCCTGTTCTGAATATTCCCCAAGTATTGAATCAGACCCTGAAGCTTTTGAAATCAGTCCTGAAAAAATAATTGAAGTGCAGAAAGTTTATAAATTACCTACAGCTGTTTCTTTATATTCTCCTACAGAAGAGCAGCCTATTGGATTTCTCAGGGAAGAGAGTGGTCAGAGGAGTTTAAAAAGTGCTGAAGAAGTATATGAAGAAATCCTGCAGACTTCCCAGAAAGCCAAGCCATTTCCAGATGCAAATGAAAAAGATGAAGGATTTGAAAAAGAGCCGTTATATGGTGGCATGCTAATAGAGGACTACATTTATGAATCTTTAGTAGAAGATGCTTACAGCGGGACAATGGAAGCTAGCCTCGTGACAAAACAAGAAGAGTGTGATGCATTTAGTGAACAGAAAGACAAAAAAACCAAGAGTCCAGATCAGATATATGGAGAGCCTATGCAAAAATCTGCCAGTGTAGATTATTACAGGCCAGAGCCTTTGCATTCGGTTATGCCTCAAGAGGACATTGTGTCTAGCTCTTATATCATGCCAGAAAGTCATGAGATAATAGTGCTGGACAATGTGGCACCACCTTCAAGTGAAGAAAAGCGACTTTTAGATGCTGATGCTGCATATGAGGAACTTATGAAACGAAAAAGAATGCAATTAACCCCAGGCTCTAGCCCAACCCAGCCATCTCCTGAATCTGTTTCTGCGTCAGCTACAAGGACAAGGACATCTTCAGTAGTTTCAGATGTACCTTCAGTGAGTCCTGCAGTCCTTCCCATTCCAGATGTTAAAATTACTCAGCACTTTACCACTGAAGAAATAGAGGATGAATATCTCACAGATTATGCACGGGAAATCGAAGAAATAATTGCCCATGAAACATCTATGTTAACATATTCAGAGGCCTCAGAAAGTGCCACATCCATTTTACCATCAGATACATCTTCTCTTACTTCATCTACATCTTCAGTTTATACCACTGGTAGTTCTTCACCTGTGGCTGGACCAGATAGCATGTCGTCAGGTTATATAGAAACAGTGGATGTTATGAGCACGTTATCAGACTCTGAAGGGACCAGTTCAGTGGCTCAGGTTCCAAAGAGTTCCACAAAAGAGGATGCTGAATCCGTTGTGTTACTCCCAAAGGAAGCACTTGTAGGTGAAGATGTAACTCATATCAATCAGGTTGTGATTTCCCTGCATAAAATAGACTCTTCTGTATCAAAATTTATGGAAACAGGGACCAAACCTTTTGCTTCTGTTTCTGCTGCCTTGGAATCTTTCCCACCAGAAGATGACAAACCTAGAAAAGATACGGCAAAGATTGATGTTGTGAAGGAAGTTTATGAAAATGAACAGGCAAGAGTTCCTATTAGCATAACAAGAAAAGATCTAACAGATGCTATATCTGACCAGAAATTTACACATACGACTCCAGTTTCAGAGATAGCACCAGTATTATCCTATGTTACTTCTACTGTGTCTGTGTTGCCATCTGTAGCTTCTTCAGTTCCCACAGTTACATCCAAAACATACTCATTTTTCAGAAGTTCTTCTTTGGACTCTTCTGCTCAGCCATCTCCCCCACCACCTCACGCTCAGCCATTTCTACCATCACTTCCTGCTCAACCATCCATGCCACCTCCACCTCCACCTCCACCACCACCTCCTCCACCTCCACCACCCCCACCCCCTATTCTGCCTAAGCCAGCTATCTATCCTAAAAAGAAGGCATCACCCATGGCCCCAATGACAACAGCTCCCACCCTGGTACCATCTGTCAGTAGTGTCAAAACCATAGATACAACATCTGCTGTAAAAGCTAGTGGACTGCCTGCCACAAAAATATATACATCAGCACCTCCACCTGTCCCCCCCAAACCAGCTACAATTCCAGCTGGTCTTGTGTTTACGCACAGACCTGCTGAAGTAATAAAGCCTCCTATTGCTCCCAAACCTACCATCCCTCCATTACCAACAACTGGCCATAAACCAACAGAAATACAGACAAAACCATCAGGTTTGTCTTTAACCAGTGGCATGACTTTGAACTTGGCTTCCCCTGCTGAGTTCAAGCTGACATCCCCTACATCCCCCTTGTCTCCACATTCGAATAAATCTTCCCCAAGATTGTCAAAACCCTCTCAGGAAACCTATGTTGTAATCACTTTACCCTCTGAGCCTGGAACTCCAACAGAGTCTATTACCAGCCAGGCAATTACCCGTTGGCCTTCAGAATCACCTCACAAGGAACAGGCTCCACAGACTGTGCAACCATTATTCACTCCACATATGAGTGCTCTGCAAATGCAAATGCAGGGCACAACTGAACAAAGTAAGTCTATTTCAAGTGCTTTGCAGACAATTTCTTCTATTCCTATCACAGCACGTTCAATTTTTGAGATTGTCCCTAGTTCAGCAACAGAGTTAATAACAGCAGAGGTTGCTAGGACTACAGTATCTTTGGTCAAAAATGCTGGTTTAGGTAGTGTTTCCATAACTATACCCCCAGAGCCAGCTCACATAATAGAACCACCCAGGTACCGAGAGAATGGAAGATTCCATGTGTTTGGTGATGTTATTGATCTTCGCACCTTGACTAAAATGGATATTCAAAAGACAGACAGTTGTGTGGACCTATCTGCTGTGCCCACAGATGTGAAAAGGCAGACTATGGCAAGTGACACCTCGGGGCGACCAGTAAGCACTGTTCAACCAGCTATTATAAATCTTAGCACTGCATCAGCAGCCGATCTCAATTTAGCTCCTATCACTGAAACAATTACAATTGCAACTTGCACAGGAACCGTAAGTTATAGTACAAGTACGGAAAGTCTTGTAGATCTAGGGCATGCAATGACTACTCCACTCCAGCTAACAACCTCAAAACATTTTGAGCCTGGATCTAGAGTAACATGTAGCCAGGCACTCTCTGCGGGGAGAGATGAAGTGCCAATAAATCTGTCTCTTGGTACTGCAGCTCATGCCATGACATGGGCTACAACAAAGCCCATTACTGCACCTCCTGTGAGTGTAACCAATGGTTGGACTGATGTTTCCACTGCTCATGAACCAATGGAAAGTGGAGTGGTTGATCTTAGCACGACAAAGTCCCACAGATCTGTGGTGACAATGGATGAAACTAGTTCAGGAGTTGTTACCACTGTAATAGAAGATGATGAAAAACCTGTGGATCTAACTGCAGGGAGAAGGGCAGTTTGTTGTGATGTGATTTACAAGTTACCCTTTGGCAGGAGCTGTACAGCTCAAGCACCTGCAACAACATTACCTGAGGATCGTTTTGGTTATAGAGATGATCACTATCAGTATGACCGTTCCGGATCCTTCAGTTATAGAGGAATTGGAGGTATGAAACCTTCAATGTCAGATACCAATTTATCAGAAGCTGGACTTTTTTTGTACAAAAGCAAGAATACCTTTGAGTACCAAGTTGGGTCAACTGATGTAGCCGTAGACTTAACCTCTGGCAGAGTAACAACAGGTCAGTATGACAAGGCATCAGATCTTTCTGTGAAATATAGTAATGGTGTTGCTCATCTCATTTCAGGATGAATTATTTTTATTTCCTTCTTTTTTAAAATCTCCTTTTTTGTTACGTTTTCTGTTGGACAGAGTGGCAAACTGCTGGGATTTAGTCATGTATTTTGTTGTTGTTGATGTTCCATCATTTTACATATATTATTTTGCACAAAGTGGTACCTGCATGTGCCTGCATGTTCAGCAAACACTTTTTTTTCTTCTCCCTGTACTGCTTAAATAGATTATTAAAATGAAGATTTGCATGCAGCGCCTCCTGCTTTTCCAATCATTCGACACAGCTTTATGGAATGGCTTTCATAGTCCACAAAAAAGGCTTTCTTTGGGGAGACTGGACTATAACTCTGCCCTGTAATTTCAGGTGAAATTATGGATTACTCAAGCAAGATTACTGGCCCTTACCCAGAGACTCGGCAAGTGATTTCTGGCATTGGGATCAGTGCACCCCAATATTCCCAAGCAAGAATAGTGTCGTCCCTTGGATCCCCATATGGCATTGGGAGTGTTTTGAGATCATCCAATGGGGTTGTTTATTCATCAGTTGCAACTCCAGTCCCATCTACCTTTGCTATCACTACACAGCCTGGTTCTATTTTCAGTACATCCGTTAGAGACCTGCCTGCTCTTCATACAGTTGACACAATGCCCTCATTATCCAACTTGCAGCAAAGCCAGGCACTTCCGAGATCATACAATTTCTTGACAACGGTCAGCTCTGAAAAAGATGGTGCAATTACTGGCATTGACATTGACCCAGGGTTGCAGCCTCTCCCTTTAGAAGTTATTACCACAGAACCGACCAACTTGATGCCTATTTTCACTACAGCCTCTGAGGCTTTTGTGGAGGTAATGGAGGATGAAGCTGCACTCCTTATTGCCCCTGAAGAAGGTAAACATCAGCATCTTGACTTAGAACGTGAGCTTCTAGAGCTTGAAAAACTGAAGCAACAACGCTTTGCAGAGGAGCTGGAGTGGGAACGTCAAGAAATACAAAGGTTCAGAGAACAAGAGCAGTTCATGGTTCAGAAAAAGCTTGAGGAATTGCATTCTATGAAGCACCACCTCCTGTATCAGCAGGAAGAAGAGAGGCAGGCTCAGTTCATGATGAGACAGGAAACACTTGCTCAGCAGCAACTGCATATTGAACAAATACAGCAGCTTCAACAGCAGCTTCATCAGCATTTGGAAGAGCAAAAAATCAACCAGATCTACCAGTATAACTATGACCCATCTGGAACAGTTTCCCCACAAACCACCACAGATCAAGTCATTCTTGAAGGACAATATGCTGCTGCCAACAGCCAGTTTTGGACTGGTGATGAAGCCACCACGACTGCTTCAGCTGTCTTGGGAATGGAAATCCCACAAAGCCATGCCTGGTACACTGTTCAATCCGATGGTGTCACTCATTACATTCCCAGGGCTGGCATGTTAAGTTCTGTCTCGGAGATGTCTCTTAAAGATGTTGATGTGAGAGAGGAAAAACAGCTGAAAAAGAGGAGCTCCATGCCAAAGCTGCGTGGCCCGTATGAGGAACTTGATGAAACCATGGAAGAAGAGCCCAAGTGTCTTAAAAAGATAGTGGAGAGTGGGGTTCAAACGGATGATGAAGATAGTACTGATATGGGCTATGCAGATAGGAGGCAGAGGGCAAAAAAGGGTGTTGATACAAGTGTTCAAACAGACGATGAGGACCAGGATGAATGGGATCCTTCCAACAGGTCAAGAAGGAAGACTCGTGTGGGGAAATACGAAGATACCACTGAGGTGGACAAAGCAAAGCCATTTTCCAAAGTTTCCAGTATTGCAGTGCAAACAGTGGCAGAGATTTCTGTACAAACAGAGCCTGTAGGGACCATAAGGACCCCGTCAGTAAGGGCCCAATTAGATTCAAAGGTAGAAATAATAAAACACATCTCAGCTCCAGAAAAGACGTATAAAGGAGGAAGTCTGGGATGTCAGACAGAAACAGATTCAGATGTTCAAAGCCCCCCATATCACACTGCCACCTCCCCTCAGAAAGATAAAAAGCGTCCAACACCATTAGAAATAGGTTATTCATCCCACCTTCGACCAGAACCAACACTCCAGGTAGCTCCTTCCCCTCCCAAATCCCCCAAAGTGCTCTATTCTCCCATTTCACCTGTTTCTCCAGCTGCAGTTATAGAGTCAGCCTTTGTACCTTATGAAAAGCCTGTTGCTGAAGACATTAGTCCTCAGAAGATTCTGCACACTGATGCTACCAAAATTCCGCAGCTGAGCCCAAAATCTGCCAAGGTGATGCAGCGTTCTTTGTCTGATCCTAAGCCTCTGAGCCCAACAGCTGAAGACCCTTCTAGAGCTCATTTCCAGTATGCTGATGGTTTCTTGGTAAGATGCTTGTTTTAATTGTTCTAGGTGACATTCTGAACATAAGCATTCTTTCATTATCCTTGATTCATGGCTCTGACCGGTTTAATGGGCAGTTCTGGAAATGAAACTCTGGTAACGTAGACACCTGGTAGGGGGACATCTATCTTCTTTTTAATTACACTTGGAGCAGAGACAAAGGGACAGCATGGTGCTGCTTCAGAGCAGAAAGGGATGGGCTTAAGCAGAGCTTAATTGAAAATACAAAGTACAGACAAATCAAGTTTTAAAATGATTTATTACTTTCTATACGTATTTAAATGATCTACATTTGTTTTTCTCTTTGAAATTCAGTCCATAGTAGCTTTGAATGTGTGAATTTCATCAAAGTGCTAGTACTTGCTAGGGAATTAATTATTTTTCCTTGGCCTTCTCTTTGTTTTGCACATGCCATAATAAGGTTGCCTCTCAACATATGTCAGTTTGTTGTAATCTGCGCAGAGAGATGCACATCCAGCCAATGAGCAAGAGATTTAGAGTGATCTTTCAGACCACTCCTATGGAGAGTCTGCCTGCCAGACCTTGATCCTGTCTGCACGGTTCCTCTGAGAGCAGGCAGCTCAGATGAATGCTGATTGCTCTCACCTAACGATAGCTGTTTCTGCAAATGTTGCAAGATTTGGGCAGCCTAAAAGAACTGACAATAGAAATCCACTGAGATATAAATTTTCAACAATGTGATTTTAATTTTTGCATGGCTATTACGATAATGCCTTTGTCAGCAATACCCTGGTCTGTGCCTCCCTTACTATAATATCATCCCCTTCCTACAGAAGTTAAAACATGAGGCAAAATGTGCAGTTGCTATTCTTTCCATTTGTTTTGTAAGAAACTAGGTTTTTCCTGCAGCATTTCACCGTCTTTAGCCAATGAATTAAATGATAGCAAAGGCTGGCATATCTTCCCTCTGGTTCATTTTGAAGCCACTGGGTTTTTTTCCCTTCCCAAACAGAAAAAGTTATATTTTAAAAAATCATAATTATATTTTAAGATTATAATGTATAATTATAATTACTAAAATTATATCACACATTGTGTAAAAACTGGGCTTCTTCCTGAAAATGTCAAACTAAAAAAAAATCACTGTGTCAATTCATGCAAGTTAAATTATTTATTATACCCAGATTGCAGGTTGCAGGACTATGGTAGAAAGACTTTGTGTTAGCACTGTAGTTCAGTAGTTTTAACAACTGTGCTGTTGGATATTATCCAGTGCTATTATTCAGTCTCCTGGTTTGTTGGCTTTTTGCAGGGAAATTATAGAGACTATGAAATTGATTATAGCATCATTATAGCTTATAAAGGGATGGTGTAGCTTGTGTCATTTGTTGTTGTGTATATAGCTTGAAGAGGCCATGCAATCAGGGCCAGCCAGGCCATTACCCAGAGTGCAAACTCCAGCCTCTTTCTTCAAGCCACCATTGCTGCCTCCATAATTCAACCACTTCTCAGCCAGTTATATAAATTCAATTCTTCAAAAAAAACCCTCCAGTTTATGAATGTGGAATATTGTGCTTCTGTATCCAGGGTTCAGAATGCCAGGAAATAGCCTAGTATTGCTGCACAATATCATGCCCGCGTTGCCAGCAGGAAAAAGAAGGCCAAGCTTTACATAGCAAAGGGCAGCCTGAATGTTGATGACACCAATGGCAGCAGTCAAGATAGTCTACAGGATACCGTCTTTTGTTCACACCCATTCACAAAGTGACACCACACAAGGGGAAATCCCAGAAGCTGACTCCTTTTTTCATCACTTGTTTTGTAGTCCATGAGAAGCTAGTTTGATGATTGGTCAGTTAGACATGTCATTTGAAACTTTGCAAAAACACAGGTTATTGTGTGGGATGCCATTCCTACATTGTACAAAAAGCAAGCAGGCAAGAGATAATCAAGATTGGTTGCCTCTAGATTGCCCATTACATAATATCTTGCAGTGAAATTGATCAGATTCATCTTTCCCCATGTCCATGGAAAACACGCTGCTCATTTATCTGAAACAAATAAGTGCCTTTTGGCACTAGATTTGTAGAACATTTAATCTGAGTACAGGTACTATAGCTCAGTTTTACCCACCCCGACACTCCACATGTGATAGATTGCAGCCACCATCGGCCCTAGCAACAAGGTCAAGAACAATGGGATATTGAGAGTTTAGTCCAATACCGATGGAGGGCCAACATGGGGAAGGCTTCTCTAGATTTTGTGGGGTAAGTTTGAAATAAATCCTTCCAAAGAAAATAGGCAGCTGAGACTGAAGAAACCTAAAAGTAAACTTAAAACATTAATGTAAATGTTTGAGGCTCCTCCATCATTTGTGCTAACATCTGAGTGCTTAATAGTTACTAATCAGCTGCTCCAAGTGTTAAACGCCTACAGTAGCAAGGACAAAGCAATTTTACCTCCTCATGGTATCAGCTATTTTAATGGATATTAGAAGTGGAAAATTCTCTTAATTATAGCATTTTGCTTCAAACCAAGAAATCTGACTACAGAGTCTGTCTCTTGGATCAGGTTCCATTCTTAGTAACTGTGTAAATTTTCTTCTGGGGATTCCGAATCTTGTGGGAACATCTTGAGGGAAAGTGCCAGAATCTCTTTGGCAAGGGCTGTCACAGTTCAGAAACAGAGTAAGCTTCTTCTTTTTTGTTAATGTTCCTAATTAGCCCTGATAGTTGTTAGGGGAGAGCCCAATTTGGAGGCATGACAAATATTTAACAGTTTAACTCAATTTGGATTCCTCCCCGCAGAATGAAGCACTTTTTAAAATTTTATTTTTAAGCAGCCATCTTGTACAGGGGTGTTTGGTAATTTTAGAGCTGAGGTCAACATGCAACTCCATTTTGTGAATTTTTGTAGATGCCAAAAGTATAATCAAAATGAAGCACTTTTAGCCCCTGCTGAGTTAAATCCAGTTGCTAGTTCCGATTTCAGTAAATACACTGAGTGAACAGGATTTCTCAAGAAACTATGTAAGTCCCAATAGCTCATTGTATGTACTCTACTTGAGACTACCAATTGAGCACTCCCTTGAAAGTACAAGAGGTGAAATCATTTTCAGGAGTGGTTCCCAACCTTGGGTAACCCAGATGTTCTTGGAACAGAATCCCCAGCCAGCTAGTGGTGAAGGCTTCTGGGAATTGCAAGTCCAAGAACACCTGGGTTACCAAAGGTTGAGAACCACTGGTGTACAGTATTTGAAACCACCAGCACACCAAAATTAGAGGTTGCAACCTCAGTCTCATTACCACAAATGTGCCTGAATACAAAGGGATTCACACCCAGATTTTAAAGGTTAAATACATATTTAAGAATCTACTGCACTGCTCCAAGAAGCCAGGTTGGCCCCTTCTCTCTTTTCCTTCTGCTGGCAGGCAACGTCCTTCCTTTTCAGGAAGGCTTCTAAGTGACAAGTGAGGTTTTTAGGAAGGCTTGCCTCTATTGAGAACTGAGAGATGTTTAGATAGGTTTTTTAAATGTTTTTAGGAATGTTTTTCGTGGTTTTTAATATGGTTGTGTATTTAATTGCTTTAAATGTTAAATCCTATGGTGCTTGAATTGTGATTATTGTGCAGTTTTAATCTGACTGTGAGCCACCTTGAGTTATCCCATATGGAGAAAGGCAACAAAGAAAGGAAGTCAGTAAGTCTTCTCCCTATGGCTCAGCTTGTCCCTTTTGCTTTTTCACTGCATTGTGTTTTTTGGGGGGGGGGACCTCAAATTCTTCACATCCTATTTGTGAAGAAATCTATGACTTGTAGTAAGTTCTTATCAGGAAAATGAGCCAAAAAAATTTCACCCCCTTGAATGGTCTGCAGAGAACTCCAAATTGCTTTTTAAACTTGGAAGAGGGCCTCTTAACAGTATTGCATACTGTATTACTATCTTAACAGTAAGATTATCTTTTTCTGGCACAGACTGTGTAATGGGGTGAGAGATGAGAATGGAAATTCTGGCTTTGCCTTTCCAGGGAGATAAAGTTAAAGCGGTTCTGCAGACAGAAACTTACAGCAGTCTATGTAAGAAGCCTATTAAAATTCTTTTTGATATTCTCTGATGAAGAGCATGCCAGTGTGGAATGCATAGAGATAGATTACCTTTTATTAAACTCATAAATATCATATATTTTGATACATACATTATATATCCATAATGCACATCATCCGTGCATTAAAAAGCCTTTTTCAGCCTATCATATAAAGTAAAATTGGTACTTTATTTCGCACTTTTGCCTAGATCTGCTTCTCCTCTCCAGAACTCTTCCAGCTGCACTGCTTCTTTAATGATTTGTCTGATATTTCCATCTGGATTGCCTGTCATCATCTCCAGGTCAATGGTTTGAATTCCAGAAAGGCTTTTGGAGTGGCATTACTGGCTCCCTGGGAAAAGGCAGCCAAAGAGCTGTCCTTCCACGAACTTTCAGAGATTAACACTGACATATTAGAATCAATTAAGCTATCAGGATTTTTATTATGTTTTTTTATATTTTTATTTATTTATTTATTTTGCAAGAATACAAAACAAACAACAAACCACAGAAAACTCATTTATAGCAGTTCATCTCATAGGTAATCATGATCCATTAAAAAAGGACATATTTCAAAAAATCAACATGAGAGATAGTAGGGGTTCAATATTTCAACATGGAATGTATATATGGTATAAAGGAAAACTAGGTTTTTAGAAACTCAGTTGATCACTCCCCTGTATTGCTGTGTCTAATATGAATAGTAAATTTGTCCATTAATGCTAGGTGCCAGATGCCGAATACCCAAAGTGGAGATAGTATAAGTTATCATCTACATTGGATGTTTTCTAATACAAGTAGGAGCTAGTATTTAACTTAACTGGGGGATTTGCATCAACATTTCTCCAGTGATGAATTAGTCAAGTATGGGGACAGGGGGAGCTGTTGCCAAGTGACAGGGTCATCAGTGTACTACACAATAAAAACTCAGTTTCTTCTTCGTGGTCTCTGTGAATTCATACTAATGGGTTAATCTGCACCTGTGCAGAGCAGCCTCGGAATTTTCTAGAGCTCAAGCACATGGTGCCGGGACCTCCCCCACGCTACCTATAACCCTACCCCCAGCACCAAGTGCCTCAGTTCCGTTTCTGCCGCCACTGTTGCAGCATCTTGGTTCGGAGCTCCCGCGTTTGCATTTTTCTCTCCTCTACTGTATACTTCTTGGACCTCCTGGTATTACGACTTTGGATTGATCGACGTTCCTTTTGGTTTTGTGAGTTTAACTAAAGCAAAGAACTGTGTTATTTCCTTCTCCGTTGGTATTACTGAGTTGTTTATGGCCGCTTCAGGCCCTTTCAATCGCTGCTCCTCTTGCCCGAATAAGATTCTGCTGTCAGATGGCCATTCCCAGTGCTTGTTTTGCCTGGGTGGGGAGTACCAACCTGCCTTGTGCAGTGTTTGTAAGAGTTTCACAAAGCTGGCATTAAAGCAGTGACTCCAATGTTTGCGCTCCTTTTTGTGGGAGAAATCTCTCTGCCCGGCTCGGGATTTGACTATGGAGCCACCGCAGGTACAGACCTCGTCGGTTGGAGGCTCTTCGCCTAAGCGGGTGAGAAAGGCGGCAAAGGCGTCATCCTCAGGCTCGAGGTCGACCGCCTCAGCATCGGTATCAAAGCAGCTTTTGACTTCAATACCGAAAAAGAAGAAAAATGTGGCTCAAAAGCCCTCAGGGCTGCTGGCTGAGGCCATAACGTCACCACTGCCTCAGCCCCGGCAGGAATCTATAGGCCCTAGCATGTCTTCGGGATATGAGGACATTCCTTCCTCCAGGCCGCTGGCTGCGCCATCTCCACACTTGAGCCTCTCCCCGGATTGGGCAGACACCACGGCTGAGGTGCAGCTGGTGATGCAGGTCAGCCCAAGTTCCATCCCGGGCTCGGTATCAAGGCAGGCGTCTCCATCTCCGCCTGGCTTGTTAGATGAGCCGCCGAGAAAGAGGAGGCAGAAGACCAAACACCTGGAACCGACGCCGAGAGCCCTGGCCAGAGGAATACTCGCCTCATCAGGATTATCCCAGGGCTCGCTGGGACGGCTATGGGCATTATTTCAAGCTCAAGGACTACGGGTTCGACCCTTGTCAGTACCCGGCACCTTATGACCCTGACTTCTACCATCAGCATTGTCAGTGGTCATGCTATTATGGTGCCTATTCTCAGCCGCTGTCGCCTCCTCAATACCCCGGCACCTACCAATATCCGGAGGATGAGTTGAGGGAGAACCCGCCGCTAAGGGCGCCTAGGTCGCCAGCAGGGGAGCCCTTACTACCAGCCTCATCGAAGCAGTCTCGCTCGGTACCAGCCTCGGTGCATCGCCCCGCTGCGGACCCGGTTCCTGTTACACCCTCGCCGGGTCTGGAGGAGGATTTGACAGCTGATCGTGGTGTCCATACTTATGCATCTCGTCGAGGGTTAGGGCCTCGTGCCCTTTCCCCACCCCCAGGCCTGAAAGAGGAGTTCGTATCCGATTCGGACGCCTTGGTCAAGGAGATTGAAAAGGACTCTCCACCAAACTTACCCACTCCAGATTCTGAAGTGGCAGAGAGCCACCCTCCATCTCCTTCGGAAGACTATTCTGCAACAGAACAGGCCTAGAAATTCCTGGCGTCGGCCCTTCTCTTACCAGCCTTATCCTGACCATCAGAGGCAGCAGGCCTCGGGGTTTTCATCAGGTCCATCCCAGCAGCAGGCTGGCAGGCAGCGGCCTCACCAACAGGCACGCCGCACGGACCAGAGGCCCAAGCAGGGCCTTCAACTCCACCGGTCCACCAGCAACATCTCACATTTCAGTTCGTTTGGCTCCCTTTCTTTCTGCCTGGCAATCCATCACTTCTGATGCGTGGGTTCTTACCATTATACCCAGGGGCTATGCTATCGAGCTTGATTCTCTACCAGCTACGGGGCTGTTCAGGGATACCACTCCATCACCCTCACTAGAGGATGAGGTAGCCACCCTTTTTCAGGAGGATTCCATTGTTCAGGTTCACGACCCGGTTGTTGCACTGTTTCCCGCTACTTCACTATACCAAAGAAGGATGGGGGACTTCGCCCCATCTTGGACCTCCACCCCTTGAATTCGTATATCATGCCCCAAAGTTTCAGGATGGTCTCTCTTGATAGCATCATCCAGATGTTAGGACAAGGAGACTGGTTTGCCGTCATAGACCTGAAGGATGCCTATTTTCATATCAGCATTCGGCCTGAGCATCGGCGGTACTTGAGATTCTCTCTCAAGGGGGTGATTCATGAATTCAAGGCCCTCCCCTTTGGACTGTCCACAGCCCCACGGGTGTTCACAAAGTGTTTAGCCCTGGTGGTGGCGTATCTTCGTTTGCATGGTGTTACAGTATTCCCATATCTGGATGATTGGTTGCTGGTGGCGCCGACTCATGCCCAGTCAGACAAGGACATATAGTTCACACTATCCCTTTTATCTACTCTGGGGCTCGAGGTGAACCACAAGAAGTCTACTCTGCAGTCCACCCAGAGGGTCTCGTACATTGGGGCAGTTCTGGATGCCTCCTCTGGCCAGGCGTTCCTCCCAGAAGAACGGATATAAAAAATCGAGCTGATGGTAGCATCATTCCTCCCAGGAGCCAGAGTGTCAGCACTGCAGGCTCAACATTTGTTAGGCCTGATGGCATCCACCACGGTGGTGGTCCAGCACGCCAGACTGAAGATGAGGTCATTGCAGGCCTGGTACCTGTCGCTTTACAACCCCTTGCTGGACCCACCATCCAAGCTTCTGGTAGTCATAGCAGAACTGGCAGCGCAGCTCACCTGGTGGACCTTCCGTCCCAATTTGCTGGTAGGGAGATCTTTTGGTCCTTTGGCTCCGGAAGTACAGATAACTACGGATGCCAGCCCGTCAGGCTGGGGGGCTCACTTAGTAAACCTGACTGTACACGGCCTCTAGTCATCAGTGGAGAGGCCTCTACATATCAATCACCTGGAACTGTTGGCCATTTACAAAGCCGTCCGAGCATCTTCTTCTCAGCAGGGTAGTCCCGGTGGTGTCAGACAATACCACAGCTGTATTTTATCTCAACAAACAAGGTGGTACACACTCCCTTTGCCTACTGTACCTGGCAGTTCAGCTATGGGAGTGGTGTTACTCCCGCCACATCTATCCGGTGGCAGTACATGTGGCCTCAGAGGATAATACTCTGGCAGATTGGCTGAGCAGGCTCCAGGTTTGCAGCCACGAGTGGTCGTTGGACAGCAACGTGTTCCTCTCACTTTGTCAGAGATGGGGCACGCCTCAGTTGGACGTCTTCGCCCAATGCGAAATGCAACCGCTATTGTTCAAGAGCGGGAGTTGGCCGTCACTCGGTGGGAGATGCATCCATGACCTCTTGGGCAGGAGGACTCCTTTACATGTTCCCACCCATACCATTGGTGCAGAAGGCCATCATCAAGGTGCACCAGGAGGGGGTGAATGTCATCTTCATCGCCCCTTGGTGGCCACGCCAACCATGGTTCTCGGCCCTGCACCAGGATTCAGTGGACAACGTTCGGCTTCCGGCGCTGCCTCACCACCTCTCCCTGCACAACAGCATGACACTTCACCCAGACCAGGAATCCCTACACCTCACAGCCTGGAGGCTGCTCCCACAGTAGCCAACGTCCTCGGTCATGTGTGTCGGCGTTCCACAACCCTCACATATACTTACAAGTGGAAGGTTTTCTCCGCATTTGCCTCTGCACATCATTTTCCCGTACAACCTACCTGATTGGATGCGGTGCTGCAGTTCCTTCTTTTCCATCAGGGCCTTTCGCACTCCACTCTCAAGGTTTATGTAGCTGCAATAGTTGCCCATCAGCCACCTTCTTCCGAGGCTGCAAGTTTTTTCCGCCATCCCACTCTCAAGCAGTTCTTGCGTGGATTAAAGAATCTATGCCCTGCCTACAAACCTCCTACTCCTGAGTGGTCCCTGCAACTTGTGCTCAACAAGCTCATGGGCCCACCTTTCAAGCCGCTAGCCACTGCATCGGATAAGTTGCTGTCTCTGAGATGGCGTTTCTTCTAGCTGTCACCTGTGCGAGGCAAGCTAGTGAACTTGCGGCCCTTAGGGTCGACCCACCCTTCCTCCAGTTTCACCCATAAGGTGACTCTCTTCCCAGACCTCTCTTTCATCCCAAAGGTGGCCTCGAGTTTTCACCTAAACCAGCCAATAGTTCTGCCAACTTTTTTCCGTCTCCTACATCAAATCTGGAAAGGGCTCTTCACTCTCTGGACGTTAAGAGAGCCCTCTCGTACTATGTATCCCATTCTGCCGCCTTCCGCTCATCACATTGCTTATTTGTTTCCTTCCACGGTTGATCAAAATGTGCCCTGGTCACTTCACAGACAATTTCTCGTTGGATAGTTTCCACAATCCGCCTGGCATATGAGCTGGCCAGCACACCTCTGCCATGTACGGTAAGGGCCCATTCCCCCAGGGCCATTGCTTCCTCCACGGCCTTCCTCAGAGGAGTGGACTTGACAGACATATGTAAGGCAGCCACATGGGCCACGCCATCCACCTTTGCAGCTCACTATCGCCTAGACATCCGAGCCAAAGCTGAGGCTGCTGTCTGCCGTGCCGTCTTGGCATCTGTTCTCTCATGACATCCCTCTGCCTGGTAAGTCAGCTTGCTAATCACCCATTAGTGTGCATTCACAGAGACTACGAAGAAGAAAAAGAGGTTACTTACCTGTAACTCTGGTTCTTCGAGTGGTCCTCTGTGAATTCACACTCCCCGCCCTTCCTCCCCGCTGGCCATCACGTATGCCTGGTGCATACTGTGCAGCGGCGGACAGTTCTACGGAACTGAGACACTCAGGGGCAGGGTTATAGGCAGCGTGTGGGAGGTCCCGGCACCATGTGCTTGAGCTCTAGAAAATCCCGAGGCTGCTCTGCGCAGGCGCAGATTAACCCATTAGTGTGAATTCACAGATGACTACTCGAAGAACCAGAGTTACAGGTAAGTAACCTCTTTTTCTTCTCCTACTCCAAGTTCTGGAAACTGAAAAAGAGTATGCCCAACCTGAAAAAGAATAGGGTGGAAAGGGAAAACAAGATAAGTTTTTTTTTGTTTGGGTAGGTGAAAAATTGGGTTCTCAAAAACTCTTTCAGCTATTTTCCTTCTCTGCAGAGCTCATCCCACCCCCAGCCAGTAAATAAAGAGGCAGGACACAAGAGATGGGTTCAAATTCAGGTGACAACTTCATTGACTTTTTAAATCTCTGCACTGAGGTGGGCCTAAGGTAGTGAGTCAAACCTAGGGACAGGATCAGGTAGACCAACAGGTTGGGGACAGCCAATTCAAATTGGGGAGACATCCTAGAGCCCACTTCCCTTCTGATTCTCATGAGCCAAGCTAGGTCATCTCCCAAGGCTGTCTCAGAAGGCCATCCCTGCTTGCATACCTCAATTACATGATTCATGGCACCCATTTAGGGAACCTGATCTCCAAAAGGTGCCCTGTGGGACTTACCACTACCACCTCTCTCCCAACATTATCCTCCAGATTGTGACACTGACCCAGATCTGCACCTCATGTCCCATGAGAATCAGAATGGCACAGGCAAAAACCACTCAGGCCCCTTTTGTTCAGTGTGTCAGTCAGGGATCCCAGACAATTTTTCAAAAAATTTCCAATCTCTGCAAATCATGTTAAATTAACTGGTGTCTGGCACCAGGACACTGCATCCAAGACTGAATTTCTTATCTTGCTTGCCAAGCCTTTTCCTTGTATGCTTTCAGTTATACTCATCCATTGTTAGGTAGCGCTGAGAAGCTCTTTTCCCCTTAAAGGTGATTTAAAGATATATTTTTAATATTGATTCATCATTTGTTTGCTTTATATTCCACCTTTGTCCCAATACTGCTAAGCCCACATACAGCTAAATGATTAAAAAAGCTCACATACAACCCAAAACATAAGAAATTGCAATATTAAACACAATTAAACTGATTATTATATCAAAACAATCAGTCAAGTGTAGTGTTGGTATACAGTAGTTGATATTTACCTTGTTGAAGAGGCATTAAGCCAGGGCTTTGGCTTTGCTCCCCCCAACCTTTAGTCTGTTCCCAAGTCATATTTGTTCTTCCATTGTAACACTATAAAAATATGGCTACTCCACTCTGCCACCTTGAGAAATACAGTTCCTGCCCTAATTGTGTCTCACCTTCTTCTCTCTTCCATAGTCTCACTTCACCTACTTCTCAGTGCAGAACTCTGCTGCTAAAATAATTCATCTCCCTTATCAGTTCTAAATGATACTCTTAAAATCCCCATACATGCTAGTGTACAAGAGCCTTGTGGCGCAGTGGTTAAGCTGTAGTAGCCAAAACTCTGCTCATGTTCACTGTTCGATACCAACAGATCTGACAGCTGGCTCAAGGTTGACTCAGCCTTCCATCCTTCCAAGGTTAGTAAAATGAACACCCAGCTCGTGGGGGGGGGGGGGGGGTCCAATGTGTAGCCTTTATAATTAAAAAAAAATTGTAAACCTCTCCCAGAGAGTGGTATATATGCAGCACACTTTGCCTTGCCTTTTTATTTATTTATTAGTGCACTGCTCATGAATTTAGTTTGAGGTCTTTTTCCTTAATTAAAGCTCCTATACCATCATTTGTGCAAGTGTCACTTGGTCCTCCACCTTACCTACTTTAGATATCTGGAAGTTTCTTTCCCCCCAAATGACTCCCCTTGCCAAACTGTATACCTTGAACTTCTTAGGACATAGCTGAGGCTATTCTCTTTCTTCCATTCAAATCAAAACTTATCTTTCTGATTACACATTTTTCATAATTCCTCAGATCTCATATTTTGCTATAACTAAGGGTTAAATTAGATGATGTATTAATTATATTTTTAGAAGTCTTCCCTCAAATGGTTAAAGAGGTCTGTTTGTCTTGAGAATTACTCTACTTTTATGCCTTGCATTTAAGATACTTTGTTTTGTGATTGGTCACTGGAAAATAAATATGGGTTTAATTTGCAAGTTTACCACCTGAGACCAATGCCTCTGAGGAAATCCTTCTGTAGAAAGGAAATGGGTTACTCGCAACCAATGTGCAGAAAGATAGGGTATAGATATTTTAAATAAAAAAGTCTAATTTAACCTTAAGCCTAAACACCTTCAATTAAACTATGTATATAATTCTTCCCTAAACTGCCCCATTTCCCTTTCTCCATTGCATTTTTTTATTTTAAGATCCTCCAGGGAAGAGTCTTGCTCTATTATCTTTGCCATGCATTTCTTTCCGTTGTTGATGATTAAAATCAGCTAATCATTTCCATGAGCATCTTCATTTACTTCTACAGACTGCTGATCTTCTGTTTATTACCTTCCTGTTCAGTGAATAAAGCAAGCTGATTTCCTTTCCTGTGAATATTTGTTCATAGATTTGATAAGATGAAATTGTGGTGCTTGAAATTTAGAAGTGTCTTACAAAGATACTTATGTCTGAGGAAGTGAACTTGATCCACAAAAGTTTACGTTAAAATATAGCAGTTAGTCTTTAAGGTGTCATACGTTTTTGTCTCTTTTTTTTAATTGGCTTTGGCCTGATTTACAAATGCAAGTTAATCTTATATGAACTGAAGAGGCTGATTTCATAATCTTTCTATTTGTTATGCTAAAAGTCTAAAATAAGAAGAGATTTTTTTAACAGTAGATGGTGCTAAAAGCATGAGTACACAATTAGCATTAAAAGCCTGAAAAGAACAATAAATTATACCAGAAGGAAATATTTCATACATTAATACTGTGAAATAAAATGTGTTCAAAGAGAAGATGAGAGATAGTTTTTATTATTTAATGATAAGGTGTTTGAAGATTTTAAAAAGAATTAAGAGTGAGCTTTAATTTTCTTTGTGAAAAAATTGTCCTCTGTTGGCAAATTCCTACTAAAATGTACAATATTTCTGTATAATATTTTGATAGGCCATGTAGCAGATCTTGTAAAAATCTGAAAATAGAAATATTCAGATGTCAAATTCTGTCTGGGAATGGAGGAGCGAGCAATGGGGGGAAAGCATCACATGCTAAAAGGTTACTCCACAATTCTCTTAAATGATAAATGTTAAGCGTTTCTCTGGTATTCTACTGTGCAGTGTTTACTTAGGCACTGTCTACAGCATAACAGACCATCAAAGGTGATAGCAGGTATAGTTTGTATGTCCTGCCTTTTTGAGGAATTGTAAGTGTATAGGGCTGTTGCATCTGTGGCTGTTTTCCTAGAAATGAAATTTTGAGGCACCTCATAACGTACATAATTTGATTTCTCATAACTAGATGAATAAAAGCTGAATGTGTGACCTGTCTCCATGGCAGTTATGTGTGTGAACCAATCCTTGGTTTCCTATGGAATGTGAGCCCTGTGCAGACAAATAGGGTTAGAGACTGCAAGAAATATTGGTGCTTATGGAAGCCCCAACCTACATTCCAGAACTGGAATCCAACTAAGTCAGGCCTCCTGATGGGAGCTCTCTAAGTGCATTCAGTCTAACACTGTTTAAAAACCTTTAGAGTCTTTTCTCTGAATATGTAAAGGTACTGCAGTGCAGCAAAATACGTATATGCATTTAAGTAATACTTGTGCTGAGAAACAGCTACTCAAGGCTTCTGTGTTGGTGGATAACCTGGGATGCTTGTACCATAGGGTGTGAATATAGAGTCCACATAGCCAGGGCTAGAGATAATGGCGTGGACTGGCACACCCAGTTGATATATTTTGGCTAGCAGATAGAATCCACTGGTCCTCACATTTTTCAGTGGGGCTGCATTTCCAGTGGACTGACTTGATTCACACTTTTCTTTTCAGATTAAAACACAGGCTGAAATACAGCTACTACTTGGATTCCATTCTTCTCCAAATTTTGCAGTACAATTCTCAACTCAGAACACAATCTGTGTACTATATTTCCATTAAATATGTTAGGATTGATATGAAAGTGAGATAGACTAGAAGAAAGTAAAAAAAAAAAAAAAACTGATACAGACCAGAAATTGATTGGTCCATGTGTACCTTGGAGAAGATCCCTGGTCATGGCTTCTCTAGTATGTAAATATTTTCATCTCCACTCATGAGAACACCTTTTTGGTCAGACATAATGTCACAGCCAGCATAGATTTATAAATTAGTAGCAATTTAGTCCCTTAGCTTTGCTTCTGTAGGTAGTTCTGTTTGTGATGATGCAAACCCCTGCATTATCAGTTTCTTTGATAATTGCTTTAAAATTTTATAACGCAAAGAGGTTAGTAAAACAGACCCCTTAGGAGAAGCAAACACTCAGGAGAGAGAGAGAGTAGTAGAAAGATTGACGAGATGGAAGTGACTAGACAGTTGACTAAGATCAAATAAAAGATTCAATGTGGAAGACTCTAAAATATATCTTGTACCCCACATTAAAGCAGTATTGTTACACAAATAAGAAGCAATGGGATGTATGAGCATTTCATATTGCATGGCTGGTTCCTGTAATTGGGGAAGATGCTTGCTGACCTCATCAACACTTCTGTCAAATTGGAGAAGACAATATTCTGATTCTCTAAAGGAGGCTCAGAGCCAGTAGATAGCAAATGGCTGAAATTGAAAACAGTGTTGCTGTTACTAGCTTATGTCCGTGGATGTTGCTTTTGGGCTTGTGAATTGAAAACACTATGAATGTTTGGGCATCACAAAACCCACCACCCAATTCCAGAATATTTTCATTCTTCATTAGTTTTATGAAGGCTAGAACAAGTATTTCTGCTATGGGAGAGGACTTAATAGTCAAAACATTGTCAATTTGGATAAAATTGAACTTTAAATGTGGATTTGAAACTTTTTTCACCTAAGGTCTGAATGTTGGGGTCCACTTGCCAACAGTGGGCAGGGCCACTTTCTGTATAAGTAGGTCCAGCTACAGGGAGCACATTCTAAAAAAGGTTAGACACCCCACTGCTGATATGTGGCCCCCAACCTCATTGCCTAAACATTATTCATACTCAACTTGCTGACACAGGCACTGGACCCTTAAAAACAAGGTGACTCTAGCTGTGATAAGGCTTCTGAAAGGCCTCCATTGGCCAACTGTCAAAGTCCAAGATATCACAGGCAGCCTCTCACAAGGGCACCAGGACCCAGTCTGCCACACAAGGTATCAAGTCCAAAGACACTCACTGCACAGCTGGCCATGACCAAGCAGAGGTGGGAGGACCGGGCTGGGAACCAGGTCACAGGACCCAGAGTACAGAGCCAGAATAAGGTGCTGAGATGCAGGAGACCAGCAGAAGCAAGCGGGGACCAAGGCAGGGGCAGGAACACTGGAATCCAGACATAGAGATGCAGGGGCCAAGGCAAGAATAAAAACACTGGAATGCAGAAACTCCAGCACACAGAAGCAGCAAGGCACAGCCAAAACCTTTGTTGCTGAGGTAAGTTCTGGGAGAGAGAACCACTCCTTCCCTCCAGGTTTCCAGGTGAGCTTCATGAGAGGCCCAGCAGCTGTTACACAGGCACGGGCCTGAGCCTGCAAACACCAGGCCGTTCCTGGGTCAGGCTGGCCCCAATCCTGCAGCTGCCAGGGCAGTGTGGGCTACAACCTGACACCAACATAAAAATTTTTAAAGCCTGACTAAAGTTGAAGAAAGCATCATAGTGCTTGGGAGGGAAGAGGATGTCATCTCCGCCTGCAGAGATACTGTACCAAAAGAATATTCACTATGTTGCAACTAGGCTTTTGAAATGTCCTCTTGGGTGCAGATTGCAGTGAGGAAGGAGTAATTTTTCAAAGGAGGGTGTCTGTCTTGAGGAGGGAGGGTTAGGCTTCTCTTCCACAAGAGGAAACCTCCATCCCCTGGGCTGCAGTTAGAAGAGAGTGACGTTCTGTGTTTATGCCAGTGGGTGAAAGGGTGCAGCCACATCTGTGGTTATTCACAGATGCAATTAATTTGAAGATTTATTTAAATCAGAACCAATAAACAGGGAATAAGGTTCTTGAAATGAAGGTAAAATACACAAGAAATCAGAGGCAAATCATTGACTTTTTCAGACAAAATGCAATACAAAGTTGAACTGAAAAGAAGAATATATGTTAAAATATCAAAAGAAATTGTAAGATGGATACCTAGCCAGGAGCAGGACTTTATAAAACACTACATTGCACCAAATCTTCCACTAGTCTTTTAGTTAAATCTTACTATTTTCCCAGCTGTTCAGCCATCTGGGGGGGGGGGGGGGGCTAGCTATCTATTCAGGTTCCCAAAGACTCAGGGAATGTGAAGGGAAATTGTTCCAGGATAATTCAGTTGAGAATGAAAATATCAAATAAAGCAATCAGGTCTGAACCTCATGGGTTGCTGGCATGGTGGGAGAGGAGGAGGGAGGGGAGATAAAAATAAATGGGAAAAGGTGAATGTCGGGCAATCAGCATTTGTTGAGAGCAGTCCATAAGCCAAAAATCTAGCTTTGTATAAATATCATAAGAAAAAGAACTCTAATTGGGGAGTTGTAGAATCTCCCAAAAGAAAGCATCTCTTTGTTTGGAGGGCAAATAACATGGTTGGAACTTGTCATCAGGGTAAAAATTCAAGGTGGAGCTATCAGCTTTGTAGCTTGTCCATACTGTTCCATTGTCTCATGACTTGCTCAAAGCCTTGCCACCACAACCATCTTGTATCTATCTTCTTGCTCATCCCATAATCAAAAAGTCCAGGTAATGAGAAATCCTCTACTCCTTTCCCAACAGGAAACAGTTGATCCTGAAGTTGCAAAGCAAACTGGGGATTCCTTCTTTATTTGGTCGCTTTCTAATACATTCCATCTCATAGCCCACATGTCTGCATCCCAATCCTATCCATATGTCTGTACATCTTAGCCCCAGTGTGTCCCTGGACCCTAAAAATAGAAGCTGTTTAACAGTAAGACTCTGCAAGGGAAATGTCTTATTTGCAATCAGCTGTTGATTGGTGATAAGTGATTTTCAGTTTTATGGTGAGAGGATTGAGTATAGGGGATGGGCTTGTTGGGGGGGATGTCTGGGGGACATTAGGGGCACAGGTTTAAAATGCACAGGCTTTCAAACCAATGCATGATCCTTTGTCAAATATTCGGAATGAAAGAGAAGATAAATTAGACAGTGAACAATTTCATATTTAGCTGAAATCTTTGCAAGGACAAAATAGCTGAGAAATTTGCAGTAAATTGGATAGATCCAGTGAAGAGACAACTCAGATTTCAGACCATGTAGAAATCATCATTGTAATTTATATAGCATAAGTCTTTTGTGCTAGAAATGGGCACGAACCACCAGTTCGGCAGTTCATTTCTTGGCTGAACATGTGTTTGGCAGTTCCTAGCCCCACCTCCTCTGGTGGGTGCCCATTCAAAGGCAGTGCTCCAGCTGCCCTGCCTGCCTCCTCCGGGTGCTGCTTGTGAGTGGGCATCCACTGGAGGAGGTGGGGTTGGGAGCCACCAAATACCTATTCATCCAAGAAACAAACTGATGAATGGCAGTTCATGCCCATCTCTATTTTGTGCACATAAAGCCCATAGTCTTTGTGACAATCTGAATGGTTGATCAAACTTCTAGTCCCCACATTCTGTTTGTGGTGAGACAAAGACAACACTTAGTTTATAGCCAAGATCAACCCTGAATAGTAGATTCAGATTTCTTCAACATACAAATTGTTGTTTTCTTGTTATTTTTGGAGTAAGGGAAGGCATATTTTGTTGTTAATGTGAGAAGCTGCTATTAAAATGGCTCAGAAGCCTTCAACATAATTTCTCAAGTTTCATACATCTTTAATTATTTTCCCTACAGTATCAATCAGCATCTGCAATTGCTATTTCACACAGGGAGCAAAAGAGCACAGCTACGCTTCCAGAATAAATGGCCTAACTCGAGATACTAGAAATTATTAATAATTTGCTCTGATTATAGCTGCACATTGAAAGAGAAACATCATTTCTTTGAATTGTTGGTGTAACATTGGATTGGGCAAGGGTGATGGAAAGTTAAAAGAAAAAAACTTAAATTGCACTCATTAAAATATAGAAACTTGCTAAAGTTGACGGAACAGTGATGAAAGGAATAAATAGGGTACAAATGCTGGCCCGAGCTTGCATAAAGATCTGTGACAAATGACATTGTATTGACTATAGTGAATTGTTAATGGTAACTGAGAGCCTAACTAAATATGATGCTAAATGTGAAAAAGACAACGAGTGTTAACAGTACACTTTTCTTTCTCTTTGCATCAGGAGAAGTAACTGTACATCACACAGTAATTGACAATGTCTTCTCCTTTTCCATGCTCAGTCAAGTGGCAGCAGGAGATAAACAGGGGAGAGGAACTCCCCAGTTAGGAAGCCCCAGATCCCCTCCACACATATGGTGCCCACTCCGGGCTTTCCCAAATCTGGGGAACTATGCTTCCCTTTTCTGAACTTAGCCCTTAGCTCTGTAATTTTCCTTTTCAACATAACTCATCTTTTGCTGCTTTCCTGGAATCAAGAAAAGATATGGGTTGACCAAGCAGCTAGCAGTCCACATTGTGGTTGGGTTCCCTTGGCATGGTGGATCACAAGTTCTGTTGATCTACAGTAGTTCATTTCTCCAGAATAATTATCCTGTGTTTCTCTTTTGCAGCAAACTACACCAAGTGCAGTGCCATCAGGAATGCAAAAGAAGGTCAAGAGGACTCTTCCCAACCCACCTCCAGAAGACGTGACAATGGGAACATCATCCACTTTCACAACTGTGGGGTCAGTTTCGCGCCGAAGAATCTGCCGAAGCAATACCATGGCCAGAGCTAAAATCCTCCAGGATATAGATAGAGAACTGGATCTGGTGGAACGAGAGTCTGCCAAGCTACGGAAGAAGCAAGCAGAGCTAGATGAAGAAGAGAAAGAAATAGATGCAAAACTTCGATATCTAGAAATGGGCATTAATAGACGAAAAGAGGCACTGTTAAAAGAGAGAGAGAAAAGGGAGCGTGCCTACCTTCAGGGTGTAGCAGAAGAACGTGATTATATGTCTGACAGTGAAGTGAGCAGCACCAGGCCCACCAGGATAGAATCTCAGCATGCCTTGGAAAGACCACGGACTGCACCCCAAGCAGAATTTGACCAATTTATACCCCCACAGACTGAACCAGAAACTCAGTTTGCAACTCCTACAAGTCCTTACACTCAGTATCAATATTCTTCCCCTGCTGTCCCTACTCAGGCACCAACTCAGTACAGCCAGCAATCTCATTATCAGCAGCAGCAGCAGCAGCCTCTATATCAACAGCAGGTTTCTCCTTATCAAACCCAATCTGCATTCCAGACCGTGGCAACCATGTCCTTCACACCCCAAGCTCAGCCACCGCCAGCTCCACAGCCTTCCTACCCACTTTCATCACAGTTGATGGTGATCCCACAAAAAACAAGGCAAACTTCCTTATACCTGGAACCCAAGATTACATCCAACTATGATGTGATTCGCAATCAGCCTCTTATGATAGCACCAGCATCATCTGATAACACATACACAATGTCCCATCTGGGTAGTAAATACAGCACCTTGGACTTGAGGTTGGGCCTGGATGAGAGGAGCAGCATGGCTAGTAGTCCCATTTCTAGCATATCTGGTGATTCATTCTACGCAGATATTGACCACCATACATCACGTAATTATGTGCTGCTTGATGATATTGGGGATCTTACTAAAGGAACTTCTGCTCTCAGTTCTGCTTATGGCTTGCATGAGAAGGATCTGAGTAAAACAGACAGGCTTCTTCGAACTACTGAGGCCCGGAGGGTGCAAGAAGTCTCAGAGTTTCTTGCACCATTGCAAACTTCTTCTCGACTGCACAGCTACATGAAAGCTGATGAAGACCCAATGGAAGACCCTTATGAACTGAAGCTTCTAAAGCATCAGATCAAGCAGGAGTTCCGAAGGGGCACTGAAAGTCTGGACCACCTGGCAGGCCTTTCACAGTATTACCACTCAGATACTAGCTACAGACATTTCCCCAAATCTGAGAAATACAGCATAAGCAGGCTTACACTAGAGAAACAAGCTGCCAAACAGCTTCCGGCAGCCCTGCTTTATCAGAAGCAATCAAAACATAAGAAGGCCTTGATAGATCCCAAATTGTCTAAATTTTCACCCATCCAGGAAAGCAGGGACCTTGAGCTTGATTACTCAAACTACTTGACTTCTAGCACATCATCACTTGGAGGCATCACCTCTAGAGCAAGGCTGCTCCAGGATGATATAACATTTGGCCTCCGAAAAAATATCACGGAACAACAGAAGTATATGGGGCCCACACTAACACATTCCCTTGGTACAAGTCTGGGGGCTGCGCTGAGTACAACAATGCGGTCCACATTTCAAGATGATGCTGACAAACCCTACAGCAGCGGCAGTAGGTCTAGGCCTTCCTCCAGGCCATCATCTGTCTATGGGCTTGACTTGTCACTAAAAAGAGATTCTTCAAGCTCTTCATTAAGACTGAAAGCCCAAGAGGCTGAACCACTAGATGTTTCCTTCAGCCATGCAGCCCCCTCCGGAAGAACTAAACCCACTAGTCTGCCTATCAGTCAGAGTAGGGGACGGATCCCAATTGTAGCACAGAACTCAGAGGAAGAGAGCCCTCTGAGTCCCGTGGGCCAGCCAATGGGGATGGCAAGAGCAGCAGCTGGGCCGTTACCTCCTATATCTGCAGACACTAGGGACCAGTTTGGATCAAGCCATTCATTGCCTGAAGTCCAACAGCATATGAGGGAAGAATCAAGAGCTCGAGGCTATGACCGGGATATAGCCTTCATCATGGATGACTTTCAGCATGCCATGTCAGATAGTGAAGGTAAACTAGACTTCAGACTGCTTTATTGCTCTCACAACACAAATCCTCATTTCTATGCATGTGTCTAATTTCATCATCTTTTTGGGACTACTACTACTTCTTTTTTCCTTTCTGCATTTTGTGTGTGTATATATGTATACATGTATATGTATTTTTTCGTTTCAGTTGGCCAGCTGATTTAACTGTGTATGCTCAGATTCTGGATGGGTACAAAGATAGACGTGCATGTTCAATTCTTGCTCTCACTCTCTTTCTCTCTCTCTGGTTTGTTTTTAGTTTTTGTGTGTATATTTCTTGCTCTCAACTTCTCATAACAGCATTTTGGCTTGGATCTTGAGATGTATTCATTCAGGATTGGCACTATCTTCTTCCATTACATTCAGTGGGATAAACCTCCACTGAAAACAACCGAAAACATCACCCAACTAAATTATAGCCTTCATAATAACTTAACCTATCCTTATGCTAACCTGTTCAACAGGCAGTATTCTGCACGATAGGCTTGTTGAAAAACTTCTGCTACCTAAAAAGTTTCAAAGCCACAGAACACAATTTATAAGCAAACAAACAAGTAAATATCTTAAAAATGATTGCAACATATATAATTCAATGATAAATCATTGTTCTAAGCTCTGATAGAATTACAGACAGAAACAGTACTGTTATGATGAGGTGTATTGTCAGAAACTTCATTATCACACTTTTTTATTGTTTTGAAACGCAGTGGAAATACACGTATGCATAGTAGTTTTATGATGAGATATTGTACTTTATTATCACACTTCTTTAGTAACATCTTCCTTAAGTGTATCCTGCTGGATGTGTATGGACATCTGTACATTTTTTGAAAAAGCTATGATTATATAATCATGTTTATGGTTCAGATGGGTGGGACAATTAATTTCCTCAGTAAACTCGGTTATCTAATTTTAATCCCAGCCATATGTATAAATTATCCTATATGAACCCTAACCAATATTTTTGCCATATATGCATGTTTGTAAAGTAACTCTATTTGTGGAGGATGTTGCATGAATGAAAATGTCCTATCTGCTCTTCAATTGTTGGAGAAGTTTGAGGTAGAAACAGGTAAATGTTGGAAAAACCAAGCAACAGAACAGCTTTTCAGTTTTAAAAAAAATGCAACAGGCAAGTGCAGAAGATTATTTTTACATGAAGCCATGATGAAAAGCTGGGTTTTTTTTAAAAAAAAAAGTTGCTAAGAAAAATGTTATGTGATGTTAAGCATTAAAGTGTACACTATGTTTTAGCATCGTGGGACTTCAGAGTAAAGTTTTTAATATTTTTTAAGCTGTTTCAGAATGCATTTTTTTTAAAAAAAATTGAAAATGAATGAAACTTACATGTTTCGTACCTATTTTTTTCCCTTTGTATGTGCTCGATTGCAGTTTGTGCATATTGTCCAATAAAGAAACACTGCACGCACTCTTGTGTTTGCTAATAGCAGTGATTGATGTTGAACAACTGCTTGTATTACTCTGAAGTATGATAATGTATTCACCTGGCACATTCTTATCTTATTTATTTTTATAATGCTTTAACCTTGCTTAATGTATTAAAATCATTGGCCAGAACCTTACTGAGCATTTATGCCAGCATCACTGGAATTGGTTAAATAATGTTGGTCAATTGGCACTAATCAATGAGGAGCCCTTGGCATTCTTCACTATGTGCTGCCTGTACAACTTTGTGCACAATCAGGAATGCAAGTAGCAGCTTATTAATTCATGGCAATTTACACAATGACACTGGCACTGGCATAAAACTCCAGTGGAATGTTGGCCTCTAAATGGAATATTCACAAAAATGATACTTACAAAAGTATAAATGAGAGCAGTTGGATCCTGAGCTAAATCCAATGTTAGGAGACCCACTGAAAAATCATGGGACTTCTTACAACAAATGTAAGTACAATTCATTCCAATGGATCTGTTAGAAGTATAGCTAATGTTGGGTTTAGCCCTTTGTACGTAGGTATCATTGAAATCAATGAGATTTAAGTTTTTGCACTGATTTCCATGAGACCTTCAAATGTCTTAGGCTGCAATTTTGTATCCAGTTAACACAGGAGTAAGCCCCAGGTATCTGTTGGGCAGATCTCAATAGGATTGTGCAGTCGCTCCAGATCTAGCTTATAGTCAAATTTTTGGTTTGGTTTAGCTGCTCTGCTTTTTATGATCATTTAGAAACCTAAATAATCATAATTTATTTGAAAAGGCAACTAAAACATCAGTTTATAGAAAAAAAATGTCTTTACATTCTGTAGAAATCAAATTATAAGCAATGCAGACCCTATTTCAGGATGCAATCCCCTACCAAAAACAGGAAGCAAGCTATTTTCTCAGAAAATCAACCAATGAATATTAGAAGGGAAATATGAAGACAAGAGATGTTGACTTGTGTTCTGTTACACAGTTAAACATATAAGTGGTGGACTGCTTCCTTTATACATTCCGTCTTTCTGTATATTTCTTAAAGTATACCTCATAATTTAGATTATTTGTAACAATGTATTTATTGAATCTAGATCTGTTTAATACATGACATGAGTAAGGCAGATGTGAGATCTTTTCTTATTTCCTTGTCTGATTCAGACTTTTCACAGTTCATCATGTATCCCTGAAATTTTCTCATTGTCACCATTTCCTACATGCTTCTGCTATTGCAGTACTTCCTACAGTTTCTCAAGTAGTGGAAAAAGCTCTGCTCAGTACTTTCAGCACCTTTGGCAAAAAGGCACTGGTTCATGCTGCTGTGGGACTAAAAAGGCAGAGCCCATCCAAAGCCCTTGGTGTCTAGCAAGCATAGACCTGGGCCGCCATATTTTACATGCCTCCAAAAAAAGCTGACCTGCTTAAACCATGTCTAGACATCTGCACGTGTCAAGGATCAGCTCTTACTTTCACTATGATTGATACCGTCTCTACCCCCCCCCCCCCCAATTCCTAGATTTCAGGCCTTAGTTCAACTTTCTCTAATATGCAGAGTCATATCTTTCAGGCAATCCTGACAGAACAAAGGGATGAGATAACAGGCTGGCTGAAAAGAGAGAGTTTATTTTCAGACTTTTTTCCTTTCACAATTTGTTCTAGCACATCATTCACTCTAGATTTTCATATGGTATAGCCCCTCATTCTGTCCATATAAGGTCACCAGGAAGCATAACACTTGTGCACATATTCTTCTGAAACAAAAAGTGGGCCTTCTTTGACCATTCCTCTCATTCAGTTGTCACATATGCCAGCACCGCTGGAACATTATGCTGGCTTTACTCCAGCAAATCTATTCATGAAACAACAAATCATTTACATCCACCATTCTGGCAACATGAACTTCATTGTCTGAACACTGCAGCTGTACAACTGGTCCTGTGAAATCCAGCATTCATTTCTACAGTTTTAGTTTATGGATTAAGTGGGAATTATATTTATATTGCACCACATGCCCTGATAATGTCAGAATCATTAGGTGAATGCTATCTTAGTAGCAAAAAGTCCGTACGTTCTTTCTTTTAATGAAGTTAACATTTTTGTAATATACACACATATTATTTAACATGAAGCACTGCTACATCAGAATCTTTTTAAAAACATATAACATGACCTGAATATATCAAAAGCTGTTAAAAAATAAACAATTATAGGAATGGATTCACCATGACACAAGCAGACAAGCAGTATCCAACTTCCTGCCTTCCACATATTGTTGGATGACAATTTCCAGAAACTCTCACCACTGGCTGTGCTGGCTAGATACACATCCTCTCTCCAAATGTCAGGAAGGCTCCAAAGCAGACTTCTGAAAGATCCATTCCCTTGTGAGGAAAAAGAACTCAACACCTGATGTGTTGTTATAGCATTCACGGGGGGGGGGGGGGGGAATTAAAGGGGTTGGGCAAGCACTCAGAATAGACAGTGGTGATCTTTAAATCAGTATCCTTTTCCCAACGCCAAGACTGAAGCCCTGAGGCTGCTGTTTGCCACAGTTTTCATTCATCTACTGGCTGAATTCCAGCTTTCAGAATACTACCCGTGAACCCGTACTGGGTACGGTATGCCCAGTAGTTAGTAATCACACAGCATGGACACTCTTCAGCATCGTTATCTATTAAATATATAAAGCCACAGATAATGGTCAAAATCCCGTTGTGCAATGTAAGCAAAAGTGTACGTTTTGGTCCATTGCTCACCTCATCAAGAGCCTCCACTGCACTTCTCAGGGCCACACATGCACACCAACAAGCCAGTGTGCACATGCTTGCTCAAGAGCCATGGGGTTTATTTACTGGCAAGGAATTTACTAAAACTTATGAATTTGCTTACATTGCGCAACAGGATTTTGACCAGTATCTTCACTTGACGCAACACATTAGTGCTGCACACTTGTACTAAAGACTGTGTTACTTCAGACCTCTCTCCAACGAGGCAACCATGTTCATGTCTGAGCATGTTGATAAAATCAAAGGGAAACCATTTTAAAAGGAGGGAGGAAGCAAATGGCAAACTGTTGTGACTATTTGATTTGTTTCAGTTTGACCTTTATTGAGCCATAAAAGCTCACACTGGAACATATCTGTTTGTCTTTAAGGTGCCATCACGTTTTGTCATTTGCTTTTTTATTCTCTCTTCTCAATTTTTCCCTCTTAATTTTTCCAGTTTATTTTATACTTGTGATTAATTTGTGGAAGTCAGAAGATTGACACACTTAATGCCTTGGAAGTTGCATATATAAACTGACTGATGACTAGTTCCCAATTGGAGATGCTTTTCAGCCTAGTCTTATGCATATGAAATGCAAGCAAGCCCCCTCAAATTAAGTTGTGCCTATTGCCAGTTCAGTGAAATAGTAACCTTAGAGGAAATTACAGCAGACATAACAGATTTCAGATTTTCCAATATGACAAAATTAGGGCAGTGCCTGTGGGGATTTTCAGAGGTGTTTGATTGTGTGCTGGGTTTACTTCCTTCACCTCCACAGTCCTGACCAGTTGTTATTGTTATCCTCCTACTGCCTTCATCCTTTTCATCTGACTACCACCATCTCATCTGTCCCCTCATCCAGGTTTTCTCCTTCCCAAATGTTTGCTACTGGTCTTATTTTTTATTCCCTGTCCCCCACATTTTCTAATCCACACACCCATTCCCAACAGCCTCCCTACACCTGTTTTCTCCTTTACAGGCCTGATTTTAAATTTACTCTATGACATGCTCAAACACTGTAGCTTTCTATCAAGATGTCTGGAGGATATTTTTATTACAAGATAAGCATTAAGTGTTAACTTGTTCTCATGAAAAATGTTCAGAATAGCACTTCCTGATAAATACTTCCTGTTACTGTTGTACCAGAATCCTCCTGTGATGCAGATTATAGTCTTGATGGGCTTGGCCCTCATCTTCCACACCTTGGACACAAATGGAACAGTTCAATTACATTTTCTATTGTTGCTGCTTCTTCCACAAACTTTGTTGGAAGCTTGCCAGTGTCAATGTTCTATGTACTCTGTGCTGCTTGAATCAACTTACACAGCTCTCACCTAGTGTACAAAGAAGAACAGATTCATTTTTTTCAATGGCATCTCTATTTATTTTGCTACATTAAAAAAAATACTTGAGGATATAACATTGCTATGAATTATACTGTTAAAGCTTAGTAGGTCTTAACATGGCCAGTATCTGGATGGGAGGCAACTTTAGAAAAACCGAAGGCCAACGTTCTGTTCATACAGGGGCCAACTGTATGCTTTTGGGAAGCCTACAAGCAAAACTTTATTATCTTCCAAAACATGCAACACTATAGGTGGGAGTTGCAATGGGAATATGCAAGACAGAAAAGCACAACCATGGACCGTTTCACTTCAGAGAACCCTTCCGAAGGTGCTGGCTAGAAACAGCTGTCGACATTATATTATACATGGATACATGTATGGGTGGAGAAAGCCAGTCCTTGTGAAGTGTGAAGCAGAAGTTATTCAGCATTCTCTGACCTGGAAACAAATGCCTTAAAATACAAAATAAGAAAGTTCAAACATTCACACTTCAGAATATGTGTACATTCGATTTACTGTGGTTGTTTGTTTGTTTTTATTGCTGTTTTCTGTAATACGTTAAAACCTGGACTCCACCCTCAGGAGTGTTTTCATTTTAATCTTAATGTATTAATATCTTCTAATAAATAGCTTTTGATTTATAGGTAGGGGTTCAAGAATTCCCTGAGTTGGAAGACTCAGGTGTTTTCACAGGAGCAGTTCAATACTGGAACTCAACTCTGAATAGTATTTGTCGGATTCTCACTTAGGAGTTTTGTTGACACAAGAGCTCCATACAACGGGTATGCCTGCCCTACGCCATAGTCAAATCTGTACGGCCTCCTGACTTACCACAAATGAACATAGAATGCAGGAACTAGTGGGAAGTAATATAACCACTACAAGAAACAGGGAAGCATAAACAATTGGTTAAAGTTCCTTGGGCATCTCCCAGGCATGGAGATCTTATGGATCAGTGACCTCTCCTCTGAGTGAAAATTTGGCAAACTTTTATAACAAGGAGGTCTTGTTTTAATTAGAGCACTTTGACCGTAAAACAATGCAAATTTTTACCCTTCCACATGCTCAAAAATTGTTTTAAATGCACATGTACACCTATCCACTAAAACTTGTTTACATTAAGACTTCATTTATATAGAACGTCCAGAATCAGAGTGTGGTGGCTGTAAAAGCTTGCATCAAAACTGAAAGCATCTACCAAGAATCATTCTGAGTGCACCTTTAGTGATCTTATATATGCAAGGAACAGCGGTTCCGTGTAGACATTAATAACTGTTGTGGAACTGGAAACGTGGTGGTTCTCATGAAGCCACCTGTTCACCAAAAACCTACACTGAACAGAACCAGGCCAAAGAAATATTGACAACATTCTTACATATCTGATGTCAAGTATACACAGTCAGCAAGTCTGTATCCTCTCTGTCCCTTTCTACTAACCTGAGTTTGTCTGCTTCCACTCTTGTCTGCTACTTTTGCTTTTAAATGCATGGCTGATTTTTAATTGCTCTATGCATGTTTACTGCACACACCAGACTGTTGCTCTTCTGACATCTCTGGCTCAGAACCTATGATATGTCCTTGGTTTTCAAAGCCTACCACCTGCGCCGTGAAGAAACAGATTGGTTCGACAAGCCTCGGGAGTCTCGTTTGGAAAATGGGCATGGTTTTGACAGAAGACTGCCAGACAAGCTAGCACACTCAAGACCACCAAGCCAGCATCAAGACCAAGTAAGAAGGCTAAGTTTTTAACCACTGATATTCTTTAAGATGGTGTGTTCCATATCTTATAGCTCATTATACACAAACTTTCAATGTATCTGAGTGAAGTTTAAGGAAACTCCATGCCCTTAATAATATTAATAGCTTTAAAGAGTGTTCCCAACTCTTTTGAGTAAGTTTTAGGATTTGTCTGAACAACTATAGCAAGACCAACTTAAAGCATTTTGAAAACTAAACCAGGAAATTAACAATTTAATCCGCTGATGATTTGCTGTCTTTTATGAGCAATGCAAATCAATCATTTAAGGCAGCCTTCAAAGTCTAGTGGCTGAGCCAGTGATTCAGCCAGTTAGTGGAACTTTTCTCTACATTCCTTGGTGAGCACATGAATGTTATCCTGATGCTACATAAACAACCTAGAATTAGTGCCACACTAAAGATTCATAAAGCCTGACTTTCATTGCAGGTAAAAACAAAACAAAAAAACCCAGTGGTTTGTCAGTATTGTTTCTCCCCATCTTTTTGTGCCTGGGGACTAAGATGAGGACCCAAAATTACAATTTGAATCTCATTATCATTCCAGAAATGTGATTCAGACAGCCTTTAGTGTCTGAGAAGTAAGACTTGCAAACAAGCCTCTGTTTAGCTCTTGAAGGCCAGTTACATAACAAAGCAAGATAATTCACAAACTGCAGAAATTGAGAAAGGTGTGGACTATGACAGACACACACTTTCACCAGCTTTAACTATTTCCCTCATTTAACAAGATATTGGTATAACATATAGTTTAGCCATGAGAAGGAACATGCCCTTTTCTTCTGAAGGAAATGAAAATGTGCCAGAAAAGGAGGACTCCTTACACAGAACTGAAATTCTTGCCCCACTACTTGGCTGTTTTTGGAGGGATGACACCAAGACAGCAGTGTAGTTTTAGAAGAGTGTGTCAGGGTGGATCTTTGCTTTTTACTTCATGATTATGGAAGCATTGAGCATACAGTGGATCTTCATACTGTTGCAGTGGTTGAAATCCAATAGTGGCAGCTAGAATAGGCCCTTTGAATCCATGGAACTTTCAGAGGAATGGACTCACTAAATCCCCTCTGATTCAGTGGGCCTTCTCTAATTGCGACTTACTTGGATTTCAGCCAACATGGCATAGATTTTATATATGTGTGTGTGGAATATGTTGTTTAGACACAGCAACAGGCCACAGGAGTAGGTTCATTCCTGGAAACGGACTCAAAAACCATCCTGGTGCTTTATCAGACAGTGAATTTGAATCTTCAGGAACTGCTAAGTGGAATCGCTAAGCTATTGCACTATAATATCCAAGCATTTTACCACATTGTCTTCAGTGTGGAAGGGATTGTCACTCTCGAATTGGCCTTCTCAGCCACACTAGATGCTGTTCCAAGTCCTCCATACAGAGCATGTTACCATAGCCTCTCGAGACTGAAGGATGCCTAATCTAATCTACCGCATAATTTCTTGCAGTGTCAGAGATGGTTTTGGAATGGTATCACTGTTTGTGTCTTGTATCGACATTGCACACACTGTGAAAATCTTACTGCTATTTCATTGGCACATCTTAGAATGTTACCCTGCCTATGGAGTGTTGGCAAGCCCCATAGTTGCTGCAGCCACATCTTCCACTTAACCGCCCATGTCCACTCTGCCCACCAATTCCCTTCCTTGCCCAACTTTCTTCAACTCAACCCAGTGTTTTATAGATCTGTATCATGCTCTGTCCTCTGAATGGGAAGGGATATCCCCGAAGACCTTTTGTATCTCAACAAGGCTCAAGGCTCCTCAAAGCCTATGGGTTTCTCCTCCATCTGTATTGATTGTGTGGTTCTCACAACACAAAGATCAACATTCATCTATGAGCTTCACAAAGACAGAATATGCTAGAGGTATAAACAACTTATACACTGCATAATTTAACTGCCTTAGGGTTAAGATTTATTTTCTGTGCCATACATCTTGCTAGCGTTACCACATTTCCCAAATGTTGGGATTTTAAAAACAGAGCCAAACAAAATTTCTTCCTAGCCTTACTGTAAGGTAAATACATGCTCAGAAGATAACAAAGTAAAACAAAGATTGAGTTCAAACATGCAGAAAAGTAGCGTTAAAAAATTCTCCTAAACTGTAGAGGATGAGCTGGCTGGACAAAACCTCATGCTCTATAGAAGAACATTGAAGTCCCAGTATGTACTTTGTCTTTCAGAATGTTCACAATAATAGACCTGCCATATTGGTCAACGGGCAGAACTGTCATCTGCACAGTGATTAAAAAACAAAAACATTCCCAAATTTCAAGCCATTTTCCTTATACAGGGTATTTTTCCCATTAAATAAGCCTGGAACAAAGTAATGTCCTAAAAATCTACTGATGTTTGCTGTGTGGTAGTTTCTGCCCCAAATAACATAATGCATTGAGCAAAAAAGAAAAGTTTCATGTCTTTTGGTAGGCAAGATGTGATGATGAGAAGGTGCTCTATTTTTCAGTAGGGTTGGGCCCATCACAAAAACACTGAAATTTGATGGGCTGGGACTCTGGAATTCAGTGGGATCTGACAATAGCCCACAGTCCAAAAAGTGCTATTTTTAATTTATTTGATCTGTTTTTGTAAACTTTCTTCCACCTTATGTTTTCAGTTTCTGGGTTTTTGAGTGGAACACACTTGATTCTGTACACACAGGCACTAGAATTCTATAAATAGTAGAGGCAACAGAATTGTACAATTCAGAAAACACGTCACAATTCACCCAGTACAAGTTTGTTTATCCTTCTGCATCAGGGCTAAAAATAGTTAGGGTTCGCTTTTTGCCTGATGTATTATTAAAGTGCTGAAAAGTTAGTTGGTTATTTTAGAGGAGTATTGAACTATACAGCTTATCTCCTGCAATATGAAGCGGTAATGTTCTAGATGAATTATTCTGTATGCTTTTTTCCTGCAAATTCCATTCAGTTCTGTAACATGCTTATTCTTTAAAAGACTATTCTTTGGCATCCTTTTCTAAACTCAAGTACAGGAAATGGATTTCCTTTGCTGTTCCTATAGTGCTGATACTGTATTAGGTATTTAAATCTCAAATCCATCGTACTGCTTTATTTATATCAGTCCAGTCAAGCACTTTTCAGTAACAGAAACAAATCTGCTTAATACTGTTTAGCCAACAGCATTCACCAGCTCTGATTTGCCCTCAAGCCATAATAAATATGCAGTCGAGAAGAAATCCAGCACATCAAGTGCAAGTCACTGGCCATTGTAACTAAGAAACAGCTTTGCCAGCATCTTGACTTCTTACATGCTTTCTCCTTAAGCTGCTTAATCTAACAGATCCAACTTCTATTTGAAAGCAATCTGCTGTAGACACAGTGATGTCCTACAATTCATCTAACTGTCCTTCCTAGGGATTTCTGAAATGGAAAATCCAAGCCCATTTGGGTGGTGCACGGGAATGGGACAATAAATGTTCCATTTAGTCCAAAAAGCGGAGGCAGATAGTCCAAAACTGCCTGTTCTTCCTACAGCATCACCAAGATGCCTAAAATATACATGGTATAGGGAATATTACCAATGCAGCATATTTACCCTGGTCTTGCTGCTAAATTCCTCTAATGCCTTACTAAATCTGATGATGTACTTGAGTAGTTATGAAATCATTTCCTGTGCTATAGTTTCTCATATAGAAATTTGGAATAGAACAGAGTACCTCTATGAGCAGAATCTAGGCTGAAACCACAAATAGCTTATCAGTACACGAGTTATCTCGAGAGCACATTCAGAACCCATGACTTCCAGTGCTGTTCCACAAAATGGATGGGAAATGACAAAAATGCTGTTTCTGGTATCCCCAGATTGCATAACTCACTCTTTCTTTCTTTCTTTCTTATTTATTTATTTATTTATTTATTTATTTATTTATACATACCCCACACATCTAGTGCCTCAGCACTACACTGGGTGGCTAACAATGTTTAAAGACAAACCCCAGCTACCTAACCCCACTCACAAGGTATAAATAATGAGATCCAAGAGAACAGTAATCCCTGAATATCTGAAGAACTAAAAAAAACCCGATGGCAAATCAAAGCAATAACCACTTCATGAAACAACGAGGGTGTCACAGGGGTGAGATGTTTCCAAAGTCCTCTTCAAACAATGTAGTTTTCACCCGTTTTCTGAAGGCCAGAAGAGAGGGAGCCTGGCATATATTCTCTAGAAAGCAGTTCAAAGAAAGAAAAATTAAAAAGGATTCAATTAAAGCAGAAATCAAGATCAACTATTAAAACAGAATTGAATTAAAAACACAATTTTAGACAAATTCAAACACACTTCAAAACATAACACAAAGACAAGTGCAGAATCCATCTTGTTACAAGCACCCTCCTTAGCAACCAATTGCTTCCCCAAATCCTGCATGAATTTCAGAAAATACAACTGGATAGCTCAATGATTTAGGTTTCTGGCTGCAGAACCAGAGGCTGGGAGTTCAATTTCCCATGGTGCCTCCTTGACAGGGGCTGGACTCGATTTCAGCTCTGCAGTTCTAAGATTATTACTAGATTTGCCTGCCAGCAGAAGGGCAAAAGATGAGGAGGAGATAACCTTCGTCCTTTGGAAAGGTGTTCTACAAACAAGGACTGGCCACCAAGAAAGTCCTCTCTCAGATACCCATCACGCATGCCTCTGAGAATGATGAGACCTAGAAAAAGTCATATTTGAGGATCCCAAATTCCAGCTCAGTTTCTATGAGAAAATATGGTTTTTCAGATAACCTGCAACCCAGTTATGGAGGGCTATATGGGTTTTAAGAAGCACCTTAAGTTGTGGACAGAAACAGACTGATACAGCCAGTGAACCTGTCCTAATATCTGGGCTGGAGGCTTCTGGAGTGCAAAGGAAGACCCAATATTATTGCTCCTGTGGTGTGACAATGGCATCTCAGCTCCTGAGGCAAGGTGCCTACTGATGAAGCAGGGATGGCCCTGGACCTTATTAGGCTTCCCCTTGCAGGTTACAAAGCTTCTGTGAATGGTGGTGATACCACTCTCTAGTTAATATCACTGACTTCAGAATATTAAGGGTAAGCCAAATACAACCCAGGGTAGACTCTCAGTCTTACATGTTACCTTGCACATCCCTGGTATAATGCGGCTGCTAATAACACTTTTCTATTACTTTACCACAGGCAACAAGGACTTTGCTTGATATTCCTTGATGCAGAGTTTTATGAACAACTTCATTAGCTCAGATACAGGGCCATTAGCAATCCGCAAGCTTTTCTTGTTTCACCTTAGGTATTTCTCTCAAGCCCTGTGAACTTTCTGACTAGTCAGGTCTGGTCTGCACACTGGTCAGATGGTTTTGATAAGAAAAATCTGGCCAGCCAGTTCATAGATTTCTCCTATTGCTTCCTTCTCTTTTTTATCTGAATTTATTTTGATTTGAAATAGGTTTTCAACTCTGACTCATCACTATATTTAACATTTATTCTAGGATAGCCCCTCCCCTTCTCTTTCTATAGTATAACATGTCATTTGTTCACTACTCTTTCCTGAATAAGTCAGTGCTCTGCTATAATTACGTCATGTCGCAAATAAGATAGATTGGACTAAATCAGAGATGCAAAACTACATGTGCAATAAACGCATAACCAAATATCAAATCCCAGATTCTGTCTTAACTAATATGTGTCATCAAATCAATTCCAGCTTATGGTGACCCTTCCAGTGAGGTATAAAGAATTTGCTTTGTAAATTCTAGCTATGTAAGTTGGTTGAGTGTTTCCACTCTTCATTACTCTACCTTTGATATATGTCTAAAAGCTATGTGGAGAATTTCAGCTCACCTTATGTACCAGCTCATACACCATTTCATGTGTGTTTGTTTGTGCCACAACATTCTGTCTACATAACGTGAACAAGGAAGCCATGATGCACCAAAGCACCCATCTTTAGCATCATGCTTGTTTGTTTTTAAATTATAATAAAATACACTTTTCCTTAAGACAGATATTTGTAAACGAAATTGGCCATTCCAATTCGAAAATATTAGTATATTTACCTAAGCTAAATCTAAAAGTTACTCCATATTATAGTAGACTTATTGAACCAGTGGGAATTTGGTAATGTGCCAGTTATGCAAGTCCCATTTATTCAGTAGGTCTGCTCTAGTTGGGAATAACTATAATTCAGATGCTGGTGTGGAAGCATGTGAATACATTCACAAAGTAGTTTAAAGGATATGATTGCAAGAGAGATTGAAGCTAAGGCAAGACTTGCCATGTCACAGGCCCACCACCCCCAGATTCTAACCCTGCTCAGTTTAAGGTGTCATTAGCCATGGACTTATATCTCCTATAAGCAAATGAACTGATTAATCCAGTGGGTCTCAGATTCAGACTTGCTCCTAAATGGTCTGTCTGTTTTCCAACCAGCCCAATGGTAATGTCTTCTGCAGGCAAACACACAGAATCCTTGCACTAATCCAGCCCTGATCTTGAAAGTGATTACTCTTAGTCTCACTTCTACAACCAGCCTATCACAGAAAGAGGTGAGTGACAGAAAGGCTGAGGCCAGAGTCCCTTCCTCTTTGCCACTTCCATCTGCAGGACAGCTTTTGTGACTGCAGCACTACATCATCAAAATGTCAAATGAAAGCTGTGCCATCTGCAGGATCTTCTCACTCTCTTCATATGTTGTGGTATGCCACAGTTTTAGAATTATGGCATTGTCTTTCCCTACTGGTACCAAAGAGCCTGCTAAAGAGATTTTTACATAATGAGGCATTACGTGTTTTCAAGGTTTTCCATTTCACTCCTCCTATGAATGAATGGAAGTTATCAGTTTCCTTTCTACATCACTCCATTCTGCTCCAACAGAGGTGAAATACTCCCAGTATCACAGAGGACAGGATTCTGAAACTTCATTCTAAAGCACGGATGAATAAGTGTTCTTGTTGTTCTTGTTTAGTCGTTAAGTCGTGTCCGACTCTTCGTGACCCCAAGGACCAGAGCACGCCAGGCCCTCCTGTCTTCCACTACCTCCCGGAGTTGGGTCAAATTCATCTTGGTAGCTTCGATGACGCTGTCCAACCATCTCATCCTCTGTCGTCCCCTTCTCCTCTTGCCTTCACACTTTCCCAACATCAGGGTCTTTTCCAGGGAGTCTTCTCTTCTCAGGAGATGGCCAAAGTATTGGAGCCTCAGCTTCAGGATCTGTCCTTCCAGTGAGCACTCAGGGTTGATTTCCTTCAGAACGGATAGGTTTGATCTCCTTGCAATCCAGGGGACTCTCAAGAGTCTCCTCCAGCACCACAATTCAAAAGCATCAATTCTTCGGCAGTCAGCCTTCTTTATGGTCTAGCTCTCACTTCCATACATCGCTACTGGAAAAACCATAGCTTTGACTATGCGGACCTTTGTAGGCAAGGTGATGTCTCTGCTTTTTAAGATGCTGTCTAGGTTTGTCATCGCTTTCCTCCCAAGAAGCAGGCCTCTTTTAATTTTGTGGCTGCTGTCACCATCTGCAGTGATCATGGAGCCCAAGAAAGTAAACTCTGTCACTGCCTCCATATCTTCCCCTTCTTTTTGCCAGGAGGTGATGGAGCCAGTGGCCATGATCTTAGTTTTTTTGATGTTGAGCTTCAGACCATTTTTGGCGCTCTCCTCTTTCACCCTCATTAAGAGGTTCTTTAATTCCTCCTCATTTTCTGCCATCAGAGTGGTATCATCTGCATATCTGAGGTTGTTGATATTTCTTCCACCATTCTTAATTCCTGCTTGGGATTCATCCAGTCCACCCTTTCGCATGATGTATTCTGCATATAAGTTAAATAAGCAGGGAGACAATATACAGCCTTGTCATACTCCTTTCCCAATTTTGAACCAATCAGTTGTTCCATATCCAGTTCTAACTGTTGCTTCCTGTCCCACATACAGATTTCTCAGGAGATAGATAAGGTGGTCAGGCACTCCCATTTCTTTAAGGACTTGCCATAGTTTGCTGTGGTCCACACAGTCAAAGGTTTTTGCGTCGTCAATGAAGCAGAAATAGATGTCTTTCTGGAACTCTCTGGCTTTCTCCATAATCCAGCGCATGTTAGAATAAGTGTTACTATTCAAATATTGCTGGACTACAGCTCCCATGAGCCCTACCTAGCATGGACAAGGGGAGCAATGCTGGGAGATACAGTCTATCAACACCTAGATGGCCACGGTTGCCCAACCTCTGACCTCATATACAGTGGAAGCATGTTTGTGCAGTACCAGGGCTTTAGACCCTTCCTAGGCTGCCTAAGAACAAGAGTCAGTATCAATTAGGTATGAAAAAAAATATGGCTTGAGTTATTTGGTTCTCTTCCTTCTTGTGCAGCAGACTAGTTGATGTACTGATTGCTTCTAATGTTAGAAACTCTGTCCTCTTATCTCTGGCCTCTTCCCCCAGTTTCTTATCTCTATAGCTCTCATTGTCAGTGCTTCTTTTATGTTGACTATATCTACTCAGGGAAGGCACAACAAGTGTCTGTATCCTTATTTGACCAAGGATGTGGAGCTCAGAAGCATTTTCACTATGGCTGTTCTGGCAGGGCCATTCAGAAAGCAATAGTCCTGTTTCATTTACTCAGTGCTAGAACAGACAGACATACTGACAGACCAACAGATATCCAGGAGACTGAAACTTCAACCTGGGTAGCCTACAGCACTCAAAATTCTCAGAACTGTGTACCATTCTCTGTATCTGCTTTCACGTGGGAAGAGAAATGCACACACAAAGGCCAAAATGCAGCCCAATTGGCAGAAAGGTAATTTGACTTAACTTCTCTCATGGCTTTGTTAGCTTGCTGAGGGCTTGCCAGGGTCACTGTTGAATTCGTGGATTCTGCTACAAACAAATCATTGATACCATATCATGAGGGGAAAGGAACTTTCAAAAACACAAGAAAGCCCACTAAAGAAACATTTTTATTGTGAAAACTTCTAAAGAAGATTAAAACAAATTTGGCACAGCCAACATCTCTTAACAATTCTGAAGATGTCATTTGCAAATTTTGCCCTGTTAAGGGAATTCTTTTTTTAAAAAAAAATATTTAAAATGTTTCTACCCTGCCTCTCCCCAAAAGGACCCAGGGTGGCTTACGTCATTAAAAGGAAAATATTTAAAAGCTACAAACAGTAAGTATACAAACATTTAAAAACAATTTAACAAGTGCCATATTAAAAATGGTTAAAAAAATCAATACTAAATGCACATTTAAAAGTAACAAAGCACAACAATCCAATTTGAATTTGAAGGGTCTCTTCATGAAGAAGGATGATCTGAAAAGGAGGCTGTCTGCTATATAGGGAGCCTCTCTACTCAATTGAGAACCTTGAACCCCCATGCATGAATTTATTTTATTTATTTATTTATTTATTCGATTTTTATCCCGCCCTTTTAGACAGAGTCTACTCAGGGCGGGTTCCATAAACATTAAATATAAAACAACTTGAACAATTAAAATTAAAATAAAACAGTTCAAAACAATAATATTAATATTAATAATACTCAAGATGGAAGAAAAAACCAGAAATTATAATAAAATAAAATCAAATATTGACAGGAGGGAAGGCCTGCCTAAAGAGCCACGTTTTTAATTGGCTCTTAAAAACACCCAGTGAGGGAGCCAGGCGGATCTCTGATGGAAGGTTATTCCAAAGCCGAGGGGCCACTGCCGAGAAGGCCTGGTTTCTTGTTCTTTCTTTCCAGGCCTCTCTCGGCGTTAGGCCCCTCAGCCGTCCCTCCTGGCTATGATGGGTGATTCGGGTAGAACTAGGTGGGGGAAGGCGATCTGCCAGGTATCAAGGTCCTAAACTGTTTAGGGCTTTATACGTCATCATCAACACTTTGAAATCAATGCGGAAGCGAATGGGCAGCCAATGCAAGGCAGCCAGAGTGGGAGAGATATGTTGGTATTTTCTCACCCCACTAAGGAGTCTGGCCGCCGCATTCTGCACCATTTGAAGCTTCCGCAACAATCTCAAAGGTAGCCCCACATAGAGCGCATTACAGTGATCTAATCTCGAGATTACAAGCACATGGACAAGGGTGGTGAAGGCCCCACCATCAAGATAGGGTCGCAGCTGGGCAATCCGCCATAGGTGGAAATAGGCGGAGCGGGCCACGGACGCCACCTGGGTTTCCATGGTAAGCGCCTCTTTGCGGTGAGAGTCACCCCCCCAAAAGAGAGGGAGTTTCCCAAACCGCCAACGGAGGGGCCACCCACCCTCAAGACCTCCGTCTTGTCTGGGTTCAACCTCAACCCATTCAGCTGCATCCATTGCAGCACAGCCTCCAGACAGCGCTCAAGGGACGAAACGGCATCCACTGAGGTAGGTGAAAAGGAGATGTAGAGCTAGGTGTCATCAGCATACTGATGGCACGAAGCCCCACACCCCCTGATGACCCCTCCCAGTGGCCTCATATAGATGTTAAACAGCATTGGGGAGATTATCGACCCCTGCGGAACCCCACAATTGAGACTCCACGGGGCCGAAACACTCTCCCCAAGCTGTACTCTCTGGGGACGGTCCTCCAAGAAGGATCGGAGCCAGGCAAGCGCCAGGCCACCGATTCCTAGCTCGGAGAGCCTCCCCAGGAGGATACCGTGGTCGACGGTATCAAAGGCGGCTGAGATATCGAGGAGGACCAACAAGGACATTTTGCCCCGGTCAGCCTCCCTCAACAGGTCATCCAACAGTGCGACCAGTGCCGTTTCTGTGCCATGACGCGGCCTGAAGCCCGACTGGAATGGATCCAGGGCATTGGTTTCATCCAAAAGAGCCTGAAGCTGATCAGCCACCACCCTCTCCACCACTTTGCTGAGGAAAGAAACATTGGCGACGGGCCTATAATTGCCAATATCATCCGCCGCCAAATTTGGTTTCTTCCTAATGGGCCTAATGAGTGTCTCCTTGAGAGCAAGGGGAACCTTGCCCTCCTGGAGAGACCCATTAATTATTGCTGTGGCCCATTCCGTTGTTATAGGCCTGGCTGCTTTGAATAGCCAGCCCGGGCAAGGGTCAAGGGAGCAGGTGATGGCCCGACAGCGATCGAGCGCTTTGTCCACCATATCTGGGGTCACAGGCTGAAAGCATTCAAATCTCACCGGGCAGGATGGAGCGCTGGACATCTCTGCTCAATCCACTGTGTTTAAAAAAGGAGAGAGATCCTGGCGGATGGTCTCCACTTTAGATTTTAAAAATGCTGCAAATTGGTCAGGTGAGAAATTAATAGGAGGCCTATCACCTAGACCAATTCTGGATAGATCGCGAACTATACGGAAAAGTTCCGCCTGCTGATTTGAAGCTTCGCTTATCTGGTTAGCGATGTGTGATTGTCTAGCAGCCCGCACCTTAGCCAGGTAGCGGTTAGTCGCGATCCTGACAGCTTCCTTACAGTTTCTTTCTCCATTTGCTCTCTAGCCGTCTCCTAGAGGGTTTTTCTCTTCAGACAGTTCCTCTCCCCTTGGAAAGAGTGATCAGCAGTGGGCAGGGCTAGACATCTTTTCTTGTTCACCCTTCCAGATGAACCCTTTTTTGAATACCTAAACAGCACTTCCTTGCATCTTAGAGTATACATTCCACTGCATAAAGTGGTGTATCCATGACTAGGAAGGTGATGTGCCAGTTTAAAGGCTTGCCTGGAAAGGCAGCAAAGGACAAATAAACTGGTTTTCTCACCTCTGTAGAAATCATCCCGTAGTAATACTTGTAGAGCAGTATGACTCTTCCTAACCGCGTGGAGCTACATGAGAGGAAGGAAACCTTTTTGTCACCCAGGGGCTGAATTCCAATTTAAGCAGGATCTTGGGAGCCTCATTCCAGCAGTAAAAATGGTAAGTGTGGAGCCAAGAACAGACTAGGCTGACCAAAGCGAAGTAGCTTGAGTCGGATGTCATTGCTGCCAGTTCCATACAACAATTTTCCTGCCTTCAGGAGGGTTATATACAGTAGCTTTCCCATCTGGAAAGCACAGCTTGGTTGCCTGCAGGGTATTTAAAATCCGAAAGCCTTTTTATCACCCATCAGAGATTACAAATGAAGAAGGTTGCAGCAGATAGAGAGACCCAATGTGGGCTACATGTAGTCCACAGAAGTGAACTTTTTCATCCCTGACATTTCAGGTCACATATGAAGCACCACTGAGTCTTCATTCCAGGAGAACTGAGGGAAGGATATTGAAGCATGGTACATACTCAGTCTCAAGCAATTAGCACAGCCTTGTGAAATCACAACCATCAAATGTAATGGAGAAAAAGAGCTTCCTTGCAAATGTAGCAGAACCCTGATCATCTGTACCTTTTAACCAATAGGAATAAAACTGATTTCCCCTTGTTGTACTGCAAGGGAAAATTATACAGTACTGTCATACTATAAGCACATTTATCTCTTTTTTTTATCATGCACTAAACATAACTAAACATAACAAAATAGAAGAATGAAAGTATCACCCAAAAGTTCCAAAGCCAGTCTCACCTTCTACTGAAATGTGGCCAGCAAAATGTTATTACCTCAATTCTGCTGCTGCCACACAAAAAAAAAACCTGACTGAATTGCCTCACGGTTAGCATGTACAACCCATGCCTGCACCCCGAACAGAAGCCATGCCATAGATTTAGCATACAAGACCAACAAGGTGGAAAGACAAAATGCCCCCCTTATCAAGTAAAATCTCAATATAGCTTTGGCACTGTTGGGTGTGTTCTGTAAATTAGCTGAGATACCACTCCACACTCCATAATTCTTATTACTTTATCTATGGGCAGCTCTCTTCCTTCCACTGTGTGAGGCACAGGAATGCTCTTGAAATATTTTCCACTCTGAATTTTCAATGTTGGGGCAGCTCTTGGCCATGGTCTCATAACAAATAGTACTCTTTTTAAAAGTTTGTTTGTTTTGTTTTGTTTTGCTGAGCTATGGGTGCATTACATTTTCCCACATAATGCTTTTGGAAAAGTGAGGTGACTTGCAGGAGAGAGTCTAGGGTGCAACACAGGAAGCTGCATATTGTTTTCTGTCCTTTCTTCACCCATCCTCTGAAACATATAACTGTGTAGGTTAACTCCATAATGACAACTACAGCTTAAGCACTACCTGTTCCTGACAGGTAATAAAGAACAAGGGTATTATTTGTCACACTGGGTACCAATATACCCTAAATCCTATGTTTATAAGCTGAATTATCACAGAGATTTATACTGATTGTAAAACACTGCAGGCAGGAGTAATAGAAATATAATAGACTAAAGCTAGTGCTTATTATTTTCTTGGCTGTATGTCCTCCTGAATAAACAATTAGCATATAAGTATATGTGCCATTAACCTCATTTTAAAAAACACTTTTTTTCATATGAGTGTGCCCAGTTAAACTAAATTACTATTTGGGGATCAAGAATTGAATTGGAGATAATGAATACTATCAGTTGACTCAATGCTGGGATAAAGGTAAAACCCTTTAGCCTAAATCCACTTTTAATCTTAACTAGGAAATTACAATGAATTGGGACTTGTTAGCTAATTTCAGTGGATCTGGTCTAGCTGAGACTAACCTTGGATTTAAACCTTTCCTTTAAAAACATTTTCTATACTGGGAAACTTACATTTAAATTTCCTTGTAAGTTCCAAATAAAAACAAATTTGGGGTGCAATATTTGTTTTCCTCATTCACATTTTCAGGCCTCATTTGATATACAGTATTACTGAAATAGTCAAGGATCTTTATTGGGAAAAGATTTAGCAAACCAGAAAACTTTTAAGACTTATGGACACAAGTATCTATGAACTGCTGGATAGCTCAGTGGTTTAGAGGTTGGGAGTTCAGTTCCCCCACTCTACCTCCTTGACAGAGGCTGGAGTCTATGATCCATAGGATCCCTTCCAACTCTGCACTTCTGAGATAGTGATAGTGATGATGATGATGATTTCTTTCCTAAGGTTAGTAATTCTCAACCCCAGCTAGAGGAGACCCACTGAATCAATGGAAGTGATGCAAGAGTTGAGTTACTATGGTTCCATTAATTCAGTTGACAGACAATTCAGTCTAGGCCATGGTGTGGGAATATGGATTTATTTTATGCTAAAGCAAAAGAATAGAAAAGAAGCATGGAATTGGCCCTTCCCAAAGCAAATATTTTCTTTAAAATGAGTCATTTAGAATTAAGTAGAAATCTTTGCTTCTACTTTTTAATTAAACCTTCAGGTTGCTGTTAAAATCATAGGACCAGGGCCATTAAAAACATAGCAGCTCTAATTACAAATACTTTGACATGCTACATAAGAACATAAGAAGAGCCCTGCTGGATCAGGCCAAGGGCCCATCTAGTCCAGCTTCCTGTATCTCACAGTGGCCCCACCAGATGCCTCTGGGAGCACACGAGACAACTAGATACCTGTCTCCTGATACCCCTCCCCTGCATCTGGAATTTTGAGGTACCTTCATTTGAAGCCTGGAGATTATACATCCCCATCATGGCTTGTAACCTGTGGTGGACTTTTCCTCCAGAAATCTTTCCAATGGGAATATTTTCATATGTTAACGTATTACTATCAAAATCATGATAACCTCTCACAATACCCCTTATTTTTTAAAACAAAGCAGGGCAATCTCCAGCTCTTTCAACTGGAGTGTTGCCATAGTATCTCAACCCTATTGAAAACATCCAGGCTGTGTTAGTTTAAATTGCAAGGACCTTGATTTATGCATGACTGCCATCACTTACCCAAGATGTAATTGTATGACAAGACTTTTAGCATTTGCAGTTTTGTCTGTCAGTGCAAGTTGGTGATGACGAAGGAAAGCACATGGCAGAATGTATTCCTGCCAGTGAAGTGTTACAGTGTGGAAACTCAGTTAAGATTCAGCAGCCTTAGACTCAGCATATGAGTTACTTATGACTAGAGCAGGGGGTTATGTCCAAATTTTGGGGTGAACCCCCCTTTTGTCCATGAGCTACTCCAGATTTAACCAAATTATATTGATTGCAGCCACTGCTGATACAACAGGAAAGAACAAGATTGTTTTCCATTTAAACAAGTAGCCACTGAATGTTGGATACTTCACCACCCTTCTCTGCTGTGAATTAGCCCGGTACCCTTTAATTTTAGTTCTGTAGAGGTTTCCCATCTGTTTCAGTATCAAGACATTTCTAAGAATATCAGTGGATTTGGACATTGGTCATGTCTTGAAGCAAAAGCAATTGACATTGAAACAATTAAGATTTGGGGGGCATTAATTATTTAATAATGTGTTGTGTACCGTGAACATTTGTGGAATGTAGCCATTTCAGCAGATGCGTTGAATTTAGTCACAGTTGGGAAATATTTTTATTCATGTTGGGAAATAATTTTAGTCATGTTGGGGGAGGGAAATTCAAGGAAACAAGAAGGAGGGAATGTCAGAAAGTGGTGATCTAAACAGCAGGCATTGGACAGACATCAACAGCTGAAAGGACACCTTAGCATAGATAAGCTCATGAATGTATGGATGCTGATGCAGTCATTGTCGAATCCAAGAAGAAGAGAGATAATTTAACCTCTCAGCAGGCCAAGAGGGAAAAGAAGTTCAAAATTCACAGACAGAGAAAAATGTCTCAACAGTGGAAACAGAAAGAAGGCATTTGTAGACCCTTGCAGCAGAGAGACAGCATTTTCACAGGAGAGATTTGAATGGCTTTTTACACTAGTGTTCAAACACTCGGGAGAAGACATCAAGGCTGCAACAGAAAGCAGATGCCTGATGATTTTGCATTTTACATTCATCCCACACAGCCAGTTGAAGCAAGAAGTAGTTTATGAAAATAATCAAAGATATTTCAGGGGTGAGAGGGGGTCGAAAGGCTGCAACAGAAATCTTTGCTTTAAAGAAGAGAGAAATAATTGTAGAAGGCAAATTGGGAAACTTAGTAGGAAAATGTCAACACATAGTTAACAATTAATAAGTTCTTTCTGACACCGATATTAAGCTCACTAACAGGTAATTAAACTGTTAACACTTTTCTAATTTTCCCATATCTGGTAAAACAGATAGGATGCCATTGTCCCAATTGTTAAACCACAGCTGAGGAGTCGGGGGAGGGGTGTCTTCATAGGGTCATTATGTGGAATAGAAACATCCCAGCTGGGAAGAAGATTCTGGTGTCATTCCTGTTTTGCCTAACGAAGCGGATTGTAACCTGAAATAACTAACAATGAAATGAATCAATTAGTCTTTGAGACACCACAACATTATTGTTCTTATTTTTGTTTTGTTTCCCTTATCATTCCTGAGGGGTCGTTTTCCCCTTGGAGAAAAATCACTGGAACTTTGTGTCATTGAGGCTGTTGTAGGGCCCTTTTTTGTTCCCTCCAGTTGTGTTGTTTTATTGGCCACAGATTCTGCAAGTGGTATAGATTTCATATTTTAGTAATCTGAGAAAGACATTGAGATAAAGTCTCAAATCTTGTTCCACTGGTACATGGAAAAGAGTAGCTTGAGGTGAGTTGGCTCAGCCTAAGAAAATATTCAGATACATTATCTCTTTTATAGTCAGTCACATGACTCAGTGTGCAATAGATAATATCTACAGAGATTTCTAACTTGAGCTAATATTCCCCCAAAAGTTATGTCTTATGTGTAGCAATGCAACAGGATTTTAGCCAGAGAACAGCCCCAGAATAATGTATTTATGTGTGCTTTGTCTTTTATCACCTTTTGGAGCCTAGAGATAGAATACATCTATCTTCTTTCTGTTTTTAAAACTATTCCAAATATTTGAATGTATTTAACAAAAAACAGTTAAATTTACAGTGGTACTTCGGTATACGAAAGCCCCGGTTAACGTAATTTTCAGTTTATGAATGAAAATCCATTGAAAATAATGCCTCGGTTTATGAATTTTTTCCGCAATACAAAGCAAGTTTGCATTGTGCCTGGGAGGTTTATAGTGCCACCCCCGTGCATCCATTCCTATGGGAAACCATGTTTCGGTTTGCAAATTTTTCACATTACAAAACGTCCCGTAGAACGCATTAAATTCGTAAACCGAGGTACCACTGTATATATGAACAGATGCAGCAAAGACAGGCATAATCGTATAAAACTCCACAGCAACAGTGGGGAAAATGCAAGTAATAGGAGCACATAAAGTAAAAAAACAAAAAACAGCAGAACTGTTTTTATATTATGACAGAACACTAGGAATGAGAGTGGCAAGTGATTGGCATGAACAAAAAGCCCAGCCACATATCACTAACTGCCTCATTCTCAAATAAATGTGGGTCTCTAGACGGCCTCAGTGGGAAGGTATATTTCTACTTCTGAAAGCCTCAAGGAGCCGTAGTTTTTACATCAGGTTCTTTGGGGGATCCACTAAGCCCACCTCCACAAAAATAAAACAAAACAAAAACAAACCCAGAAGTGCCCATTCAGGCACATCCTGTCTTGGGGAAAAATAAAAAGCTGAAAATAGCTGTTTCCACAATCCGTGTAGCCCACTGAGGTGATTAGGGCCCCCTGAGGTCACCCAGCCTTGACTTTAAAGATTCGCACCAGAATTTTGAATTGTGTTCAAGAAGCAAATAGGGAACCAGTGAAGTAAATGTACTAGATTTTACTGGAATTACACAGCAATGCTCATTTGATTATTGTGTGACTAGTCAAAACAACATTCTGTAAACCATTTCTGTTAGAAGAGACAGTCCAAACAAAATGTATTGACTTCTGAATGGGTTCTTGAATTGGAACCGTATTTGTCAAAGTGATTGTAGATGGTAAGGGCTTGTTCTGTGCCAAATATGGAGGAGGATATCTTTAAAAGATTGAATTATACTTTTTGTAAAAGACAGAGACCTCAATTTGAACCGATCAAAAGAACAATAATCAGCTAGTGCTGGCCACATGTAATGCATTAAACTTGCCTGAAACAGCCATGCAAGATGAGCAGTTGGCCAGATTATATTTGCTTGTGATGCTCACAGCATGATTTTATATTAGGAAGTAGCTCTGGCACTGTCCCACCCTCCCGATCAGGTTACTTCAGACACTTATGGGAGCGTTTCTATGCTGCAGAGCTTCCCCAGGTACTACAATTAATGTCAGGATCAAACCTAAGAGGGAAATGAAACCAGGAATGTAGGAGTGAGGAAAAGAGCACTTTCAAAGACAACATGCTTACAAGGCTCTTGTTTTACTTACCAGTTGTTCTGAAACAGATATGTTTAATGGTTAGTAAGCATTCATGTTTTATATCCTCTAGATTAACGGGAAGCCAATCCAATACATCTTTCCCCATACAAGGCTGAAACTACCAAGGGACCCAAAGGATCACTCAGTTTCAGGTAAAGCGAACTACAGAATCAGTCTTTATTGGAGTATTTACTGTATGTTACGCACATGAAACAATAAAGGACATTCTGGCATGATAATAATTGGTATTTATCTTGGGTAAATGACAATATTCTGTGACAGAAGAACATATGGAGGCATATGTGGCACTCAAATTCTTTCCTAAAATTAAAAAAAAAATGTCAATCCACTACAGTGGTACCTCGACTTGAGAACGTCCCTACATACGAACGATTCGAGTTAAGAACGGCTCCGTTCGCAAAAAGTTGCTTCGACTTGAGAACGGAGCCTCGACTTAAGAACCAAAAGAAAAAAGAAAAAAAAACCTTTCCTGCCCTTTTTTTGACCTAAGTTCACCTTAGGTCAAAAGAAGAAGAAAAAAATTGCCCCCTAGTGGCAGATACGGATTAACCGGCTTTGCATTAGTTCCTATGGGAACTAATGCTTCGACTTAAGAACAGCGCCTCGACTTAAGAACGAAAAACAGCAGATACGGATTAAATGGTTTTCAATGCATTCCTATGGGAAATGGTGCTTCGACTTAAGAACGTTTCGACTTAAGAACGCAGTCCCAATACGCATTAAGTTCTTAAGTCGAGGTACCACTGTATAAGGAGGATATTGATGAAGATGCAATATTGAAAATGGCTCTATTTTAAATATATATGTCTGTTTAATGGGTATTTATCACCATTTCCTCCTTATGCATCAACTACATGTTTAAGTCCCCATATTCAGAAGGAATCCAGTCAAGGTTTCATTTCCGTCTTTCCACATAATTTTTAGGGTACTTTGCAGTGCCTGAGATTATATAGTGGCTCATCCATACACCCTATAAATGTAAGTTAGCCTCTTGAGCACAGTAGCAATTACATCAAAGTAAATACACACATAATTCCACAGCTGGATTGTTCAGTAGAGAATGGAGCACCATGTGCTAACTGTTAATAGCAAGTCACCATCCTAGTCAGGGCCCATGAGAACTTCATTCCCCGGGATCCCTGATCTTTCAGGATGTTGCCACATGTCAACAGACAGGAGACAGGTTAAGTGCCATTCATCTTAGGCGCCACACAAGTATTAGTAATCTATATGTTAAGTAAAATATGTCAATCTGGCAACCCAATTGAAAAAAAACTACAGTACCTAGGCCATAAAGGAAAACGTCTGAACATATGTTTGTTGAGTTGGCCTCATAAGAAAAAGGTGCCACATGAGTTTCCTGGGAAGCAGTTCAGGGCATAAGGGGGCAGGAAATGAAAATGGGTGGTGTCATTTAAAATCTCAATGTGTCTTACACAACACATGCATTGAAAAAGGTTGGAGTTGTATTTGTTGTTTTCCTGCTTTATAAAAATTCAGTGTCAGGTGCTAATACGTCTGCTGCTTCTCATCATGCTCTCCCACCTTTTCTTTCTTATTTCAGAAAAGATTATTGATTTTTAATTAATTGTTTTCCTTTGGCAACATACATCATCTAGCTAATGCCAGAGGCATCTCATTCAAATAGCCAAGGTTTTCTGGCTTCCCTCCCCATAGAAAATTATAATGGTGAATGTCAAAACCTGTTCCTGCGCAGAAGTAATTACTATTATCAATGCAGTAAACACTTAATAGTGATTTGAAGGTTACATTTTGAATAAGTGAAGCATTAGTAATACCAAACAACATCATTATTAAATGGTCCTGGATATCTTCTCCCACTGGAGAGTTAAAAATTACATAGTAACCAGAATATGTTAGTGACTAGGTGTGTGAAATTGAAGCCAGGGTCTATGGATATGAGAGCTTTTATTCTTCCCTGGGATCAGATGTCAAAAAGACTTGATTTTATGGATTTACAAATACGACCAGAACTTGCTATTCTTTTTCGTGGAGGTGGATGGGAGGGTGGGAGACAGAGATAGTTCAGTTTCTGATTCTCACACATATGCTAGTCAAATAACTGTATAATAATATTTTAAATTCTATTGGGTATAGTGCTTAACAGAACATACTGTGCAGAAAAATGATAAATGTGTTAAGTTCCCATTAAAAGAAATTACACATAAGGGGCCTCTCTTGCTAAACAGTAAATTGGGTAGCAAATTAGCATGTATATACATCTGGTAACTTCTGTCTGAGGAATCAAATCGTTACATAAACTATTCACTTTGCATGAAAAGTCATATGAATACATTTTAAAAGAAATTAAGATGTCTCAAGACTATTTTCTCAACGCATGAAGAGATTATTTTGTAACTCGGCTTTTAAATTTGAAATTCAATGGGACTGCCATTGAATTTTCAGGTATCACATAGGGAAAAAGTTATTCAGTCTGTGATCAAGCAGTTTGGGGTTTTACTGTAAATCACATGGCCCATTGATATACTGGAAAACAGTCCAAGGTGAGCAATCCTATGGACACAGCTGCATATTTATAGCTGCGTATATATAAATATGCAGCTGTGTATATACATATATAGACACACATTGTGTATGTACATATATACACACACACTGCGTGTGTATATATATATGTATATATATGTATATATATATATATACACACACACATATACGTATTTTGCTATTTTTATTAGTAAGTTATAGTTTCTTAATTTTAGTAAAAATATAAAACAGTATAAATCTCCAGTGGGAATCACTACCTGTCAACAGGATCTTGCTTCTGCATCAAGGGTTTTACAGTATCTGAACTGAGAAAGACCAGAAGATTGGATATACTGTATGAAATAAGGATGGCTTGAGGACACGGAAGCAGTGCTGTTGTTCCAGCCCCATGCAGGATAAACATGATTAGATTATTCAGGACCAAGATGTGTGCTCCTCTTCATCTTTTTTTTTTCTCAGTAGGAGCATAGAAAACTACCTTACACTGAATCAGACCATTGATCCATCTAGTCAAATATCATCAAGACTAAGTAGGAGTAGCCTTCCAGAATTTCAGTTTGAATTCTTTACCAGCCCTGCCTGAGGGACAAACCTGTAACCTTTGGTATGTAAAAGTATGAGCTATGACCCTACCAGAAGGTCCACCTAATTTAGGCCCATAAGGTAGTTCTAGCTATATCTTTTGCTTGAGTTCCTTCTCAAGTGAAGTAGGGCCTATAGTCTTTTGACTCAGGATGGACCTGAAATGAATCAGACACTAAGCATTTGAAGGGTTTTCTATGAGTGAAAAAAATGAACAAACCCAGCTTTAGGCAACATTGTAGGATGATTGGCTAGAATATAATAAAGAGGAGACATATAAAATCCTTGTCCATGTAACTTTTAGCCAAATCTCTGAGAAGCTCACAAACATGCTGTCTTGAACCCTAAGAAGTCAGAGTTGGGGAGAAGGAACTGGGAAGGGATGTAGGTTCAAAAGAAAAACTGCTAGCAGAGAAAAATCCTGCACCTCTTCCAAATGCACATTTTCTATTTGCTAGTCACTTTGAAGCAGAGTAGAATCTGTTGGCCTAACATAATGATGTAGTCATGGAGTAACATGTAGTTTGGCCTCTGAGTGACAAGCAGGTGTAGGTCTGTTACTTGATCACTGATTTTTGTTATACAGTTCACAATAACTAGATCTGGCTACTGCTGGGGAAACAACGTTTGACTTAATAGGCAGCTACCATAAGCTAAGGGGCTACTGGCTTCCTTCACTAATATAGAATGAATGACTAGGTGAAGTGATGCATGACTTCTCCTTGTCAAACAGCAGATGAAAAATTGCAGTGTTGTGAACATGATTGGGAATGAGAAGTAATTTGTCTATCCAAGTGCCCCTTCAAGTCAGAAAGCATGACTTTGACCTCTATTCTCTCAGACTAAGCTACCCATTTTGATTAAACAGTGCCTGCCATTCTCTAAAGATTTTCCACTGTGATAAATGCAGGCTCAAAAACATTATTCTTAATGTACAGAGTTTCAGTCATCTAAGTTACTGTCTTATATTTATTTAAATAAATGTATTATATTTATTCTAAATACAATAAGGACACAATGAGCACAATAATGGATTTTTAAAATATATCTTTTCCCTTTCTTTAACCCTAATCCCTTTCTCCAGATTTATCCGTACCAGTTAAATCCTCCATGTCAAACATTTATTTTATTTTATTTCCTATGCCATTTCCACCCTTCTTACTCCAATAGTTACTCTTGTCCATCTCATACATTACTAATATCATTTCCTACATGTTGTTATGAACTGTCAAATCACATCTGACCTATGGCAACCCCTGCCCTCCTCCCTGGCAGGGATGTGTTGGACTGGTGCTCTGCTTTGGCTGGCACCTAGCAGCTGACTTAGAAGTGGTGCAGACCAGGGGAATCTCACTGTTTGATTAAAACAAAGCATCGTGAAGGCCCGCGGAAGGTGTTGATGCAATGTGATTTCTGCCCAGTGCTCTTGGTGATGCAAGCCCCAAGGGCTACACCGTGATGAGTAGGGAGGCCACTGTGGTGGTCCTTGAAGCCTAGGGCACAGGCCCAGATGGAGCTGCCACAGGTGCAGATCTTGGTCTGAATATGTGAGATATTTAAGGAGTGGTTTTATCAGTGCTACACCCCTGTCAATTCCCATAGCAAAGTGAGGGAATTAAATCCAGGTCTCCTAATCACTCTTTCCACTACCCCACACAGGTTTTCTCATATGACTTCTTGTTTTTCCCACTGGCTGCTAACTTTCCCTGCACATCCCTTCCTGTTTTTCAAGATTTCTTTTAGAAAGCTTCTTTCAGTTTAGACTGTGCTCAAGATACAGGATGAAGAGGTCAGCAACAATTTGGGGACTCACATTAGGACTCCAGCTGTTTCTCCTTCACTCCCCACAATTATCTCACCTCTAAATCTCCTCTCCTTTGAGTTCGACGCTTGGAATACTATTGATTTTTTCCCCATAAAGTTTGTGCAACACGCTGCAGATAATTATGGCTAATAATTAACTTACCAGGGCACATCTTGATTGCACAGCTGGTCATGGGGCCACTTGCACAACTGAGGTGTACCGCAGCACCTTGAAAATTAGCCACTATGATGGTCTGTTTATAAAATTCTGCAGTTTTAGATTTGAAAGTTTAAGAAGCCAACCAAGAGCTTTAATGATAATTACAGGACTGGTGTCCAATTTTAGCAGAAGTTGTTGATAAGATTTTAAAGTTCACATGCAATACATTAATAAGTTACAATTTCAGTGGTGTGAGAGAGTTTGACCTGGCAGCTAGTGCTTGAGCAACTGCTTAAGGAAAACCCAAGCTGTTCTCTTTGTACTGGAATATACAATGCATGCTTTATGGATGATATTGTTTTGTTTTGTGAGAAATCATCTGCCTGTGGTTGAGGGCTAGATAGCAAACATGGATGCTTCATACCCTGAAACAGCACAGTTAAAAACATTTCCCATTAATTGCCAGCTCTCATTGCTTTGAAGTATCTTAAAAGGGTTTCCTGTTTTTTTTCTAATATGTATAGAATTCTTTTTGAAAAGGCATTTCTGAAATAAGATTTCGCATGCTAATCAGTAGGTCAAAGTTAAGTAAAGTCCCAATTTCATCTTCTTGCTTGTGGCTATCTGAGCTTATAGGATAAAGATCAACAAGATAAAGAAAGGATAGAGATAAAAAGGTTGTTCATGTGCAGGAAAACATGCATTTGAAGACTGTTTATTACTTACCTTCAAATACTGATAAGATGGAAATGTTTTCTGAGGAGCCATGAAGGAGAAAGCTTGTGCCATAATGATTTTGTTAACCTTTACAATATGACAAAACTCTATTTTCAAAGACAGTTACAAAGTTATTTTTTAAGTGTGATTAGTAACATTTTCTAGTTATTTTTTAAAGGTTACTTTTAAAAGGTGTTCAAAGGCATTCTAGAGGCATTGGATCAGGGTTTTTTTCCAAATGCATTTTCTTTATGCTTTTATCTACTATTTTTAATATGATGCTTCATTCTTTTTTTACTATTCTAATAACTTATTGTTTTTAGTTTTTAATATTTTTACTTTTTAATGATGTAAGCCACCTTGGGTCCTTTTTGGGAAAAAAGTGGGGTAAATATAGTTTAAATAAAACAAAATAAAATAAATCAGTCCTAAGTGACAATAAAAGGTTTCTGTTTTGTTTTTGTTCTGTTTTGTTTTGGGATTTTTATGTTTTCAAGGTGCAGTATCATAACTGACTGTCAGAAAAATCCATTTTCAAGCCATTTTTGGCCTACTAGTAAGAACAACAAATAGATGGAATCTTGTAGTGTTTTAATGCCAAGGTAATGCAATTGGCATAAATCTCAGTGGCCAATTGCTGCAAACTATGAAGTCAAAGAAGGTATCTCCTGTTGCATGTGAAGTCACACGGTGGGTGCACAGTAGCTTGCAGTAATTTGACACTGACTTTTACACCTACTGAAATCTACTGAGAGGTGTAACTTTATTAGGACTGCTGTATCCATGGGATCAGTACCCATGGTTTCTCTTATCCACTGCCTGAAAATATTAAATAACACACACACCCCAAAATACACATTTCCAAGGTGTATTACCAGAACTGGCCACTAGAGGGAACCAGAAACAATGCTATATATAGTATTTCTATACCCGCGGTTTTCTGCATCTGCGGGGGGGGGGTGTTTAGAACTGGCCCCCTGCGGATACTACAGTCCTTACTGTAATGGGATTCTGCCCAATGTATTAGTAACAAATAATGTAGCAAGTTATTTATGTAAGAAAAGTGACAAGGAGGACAAGAAACACTGAGTTCCCTTAAAGAAATACTTTTCTAAGCTTTCTGTGCAGGGCACGTATACTGATGCTCAGTAGTTACAAGGCCCGTATTCTGATTCCTCTCTTGTATTTCCTTCAGTCTCCACCACATCAACCCCTAGCTGGCAAAAGCCTTCAAATGTTTCTTAGTCAGATGAACACGAGGTGACATCTTAATATATTTCCAGGCATATTTTGACAGCTTTTTTATTTAGCTCATTATCCCATGTATACAATAGCTACCCTCTTTTGTCTTGTTAATTATCAGTTTATTTCCCCTCCCCACAAAAAAAGACTGTACAGTAGGATTTAAAATAGATCCCTGTCGTAATAATTTCAGAAAATTGTTGAAGTATAAAAATGTAAGACAGCTAACAGCCTAAATCCCTGCTTAAGACAGAGAGTCTTCCCTTACTTCTGAACAGCAGGCAGAAATGGGCAGAGGCCTCAGCCGGAAGGTACGGGCAGGCCTACAACATTTTGATTTGCTGACCAGAAGTGATCCCACCTGACCTAGAAATGAACATGGAATTGTCCGTCATAACTGCCATGTATGATTTTTTTTGAGAACCTGATTACTAATTAGAGACAATTAAATGGTATCAGCGTTTGAAACAGCATCCCCCAAGCAGCTCATTCCATGGCAGCAAATGTAATTTAACATTTAAAAGATGCCGTGAGCCACTGACAGTCAGGATGGAGTGAAAAGAGATCATCTCAGGTTCCGTTTAATAGGCATGTTTAGAGAGTCACCCCACAGGCTGTAGGCAGACACGTGGGATGAGATCTCATTGGCAATATTTGAATTTTCACACATTGATTGCTGTACTTAATTATGGACTGTAATTAGTTCCATTATTGTTATTCATTGTTAGATGTTGCAACATGGAATTGTGAAAAAAAGACTCAGCACTATCAAAATGGTTAGGGAAGATAAAAAGATTAAAATATAGCTGCTGAAAAATGTCCAACTCCAGAAGTCAATTGCAGACACAATAGGCTCATTGAATCAATGGAGCTGACACAGGTGTTGCCTCACCCACTGACTCAATGGGCCTACTCTAGTTGCAACTTATTACTGGAGTTCAGCCATTGTGTTAGTTTTAGACTAAATAATCTTTTGTCAGGATTAAAATCAATGGGGCATGTTAGTGCTGAATAAATTAAAACTCAGTTATCAGTGGGACTGAACAGTGACTAAATTGGTTTTATCTGTCATTTTATCTATGTAGTGGGCTGTTTGTATTTCGACTCTGACCAGGCAATGAGCTCGCCTTACCAAATGTGCCATGTATAGTTCCATATGCCTATTAATGTCCATGTGTGGCACATACCATTCCTCTCCAGCTCACGAAAAATGCAAAATAGCTGCACAGCTGGAAGGCCCACATGACTGAAGTCTGCATTTGTATAATTCCACTCCCATATGTGCTGGTCACATAAATGAATGCCCCCATATGACCATGAATGCTGGAAGAAAATACTGATTCAATTACATTTTTAAATGACTTGTGACTGCAATCATGCTGCCAGGGTTAGGTTTCTAATTCATAAATTGAAATTTAATCATTTTAACTTTTATAATAAGGGTGGGGAAATCAGCCTTTAAGGCCCCTGGATAAAAGTCTGAATCATCACATTTGTGATTCTAGCTTTTGTGTCATGGACCTAAAGTCTCATTCCCCACCCGTAACATTGGGAACATTTTGAATTATAAAGATTACAAGCAAAATTGAACATTCATGAATTAATACTGCATTGCTACTTAAGAGTTCTTAATCTTGTTAACTAGCACTGGCATTTTGGACAAATGAGATTTTTTTGCATTTTCATTTCTTGGGAATACTCAGGACTTTTAGGTAGTTCAATTTCTATGGGTTTCTTTTAATAAGTGAGAAATATTTGACAGGCCATCTTGGTTTTGCATCTAACCTGCTCACCAGTAGTTGAGCTCCTCTTGTGATGGGTAATAGACAATAATCTCTTCAGCTGGGACTGACCTGAATGTTTGGGAGCAAATATGCTGCTTTTCAGAGACCCTCTTGGCTGCAGTTGTGGCTGGTGCCCTCTTTGGCCTGAAAATAATCTTTCCTCCAAGTAAACATGATTCCATAGCCAATTGCATTTGGCTCTGTGATGAGATAATGAGAGGCAAATGAAACAAAACCAGAGTGATAACAAGGAGGGCACACAATGTTAAAAATGAGTTGAGCCATTTAACTCTGTTTATCCTCAAGTATAAGGATCAAACTTTTAACCTTCCCATCTATGATGAATTTTGAAGCAAAAATTACACTGAAGTAGCAGTGAAGTTATGGTTTACTTTTTGGAGTGCCCCCTTCATTGTCAGGTATTTGGGGACACCCAAATGTGTGCTGTGGTACAGTTTCACCATCTTTTGTACCTAAATAACAGTATGCATAACTTTTTTATGAAAAGCTTTCTGAAGTGAACACTTGGAAATTTACTGTAAGGTCCAATTATGGAACTGTGACTGGTGCTGACACTGCAGTTATCTCATGAAAGTTTTAACTGTTTTAATTTGCCCATTCATCTTAGCTGATTTGTTAAAGAGAGGGGCCTCTCTTTTTTACTGTATTTATAACATTTAAAGAAATAAAATAGAAAACAAATGTTTGAGAGCAAATCGAGCTATGGTGAGAAGTTTGTTCACACTTTACTCAAATGAAAAATATTTTGCTGGTTGCATTGGATGTTCAACACATTATCATACGGATGTGAAAAAAATCTGTCCGATTTTCGGGGTGGTCCTTTAATTTTACTTTTTTGAACCTTGTTTTCTTTCCATCTGGACTATACCACTTGTGAATTTTGGTAATTTTTCAGAAGTGAACTGAAGACCCACCTAATGTAATAGACTGGCCAAATGTCATAGGACATTCCATCATTGAAAGGACCATGTTGTGTTAAGTTTATTTTCTCCTTAAGTTTGTAATCTTTGTATTGTTATTAGAGATGGCCACAAACCTCAGTTCAGAGGTCCAGCCCAATTTGTCACTGTGCTCACAACAGCTGTTGTATGGCCCCCTCCTCCCCTCCCCTCCCCTGCACACTTGCCCATTCCTTCGGCGATGTACGCTTCGCTCCCTGCCTCCCCTCCAAACTGAGGTTTGCACCCATCTCTAATTGTTATGTATGCCCTTTTACTTTATTTTTCTTTACTGATTTAATTTTTTTAAAAATGCTTAGTTTTGATGGAGGATGGAGAAGGACCATGTTGTTCCTGCCAGCCATATATGCATAGCAGATTAGTGTCTCAGAGAAAAGACATGGTAACCCCAATTTAGCACCAGTGTGCTTGAAGACACACATTCATAGCAGTTCAAACCCAGAAGTTTAAGAGTTCAGCCATCAAAGCTCTCAGAACTGAATTTGAATTTCTCCCCCATTTGAATTTTCAAACTTTCTCTTTCATTCCAAATAGGATGAAATGTTTGAATTTTGGAATATTCTTTTTTTATGACTGAAATGAAATTCTCCCACATGTATATCACTCCTGTATTTCTTTTTTGCATTTTTAATGTAATGCTGCAGGTGCTATGTCCCCAGTTACAACATTATTTCTGCAAGCTAGTGCCAAATTTGTAACAGTCTGTGCCTGTTGGAAGACCAGTAAGATTAGAGAACATAACATTTGTTTATCTCTGTGGTAGGAATGTGTATCTTGCAGGAACTGTGAATCCAGAAAATCCTATTCTGTTTAGCTCTCTGCAGATTACAGACCAACAGTCTAACAGGCAGGGATGTGGGCAAGTATTTTGGTCTGAGTCCCAAGTCTCAGTTCAAGTGTGCATCTTTGGTACCAAGTCCTGAGTCCCAAGCCCCAAGTCAGAGTCCCTATTAGAAACAAGCTTTTTTCTCCAGAAAAAAAGGGAGGATGTGGGTTGGTTCTGAGTCATGAATCAAGTCCGATTCATTGGGGGGGGGGGGAACGAGTCAAGTCAGAGTTGAGTCACCAGTGCGACTTAAGTCCAATTTGACAGCAAGTCCTGTGACTCGAGTCCCCATCCCTGCTAACAGGCCTGTAATGCTCAATACCAGCATTCTGACTAGCACACAGTGACAGTCAGGTGTAAATTGTGAATTCATTCCTAAGGTACAGTATTTGACAGGACGAAGGTAACCCAACGTCTCTCTGATGGCCACCTGAAGGATCTCAAGAGAGAAGTACCCCTCCACTGGCCAAGAAGACCTCTGCTGGAAGAAGGGCATCTGTTCTTGAAGCCCTCAATATTCCTATAGAAATTTCTGAAGACATAAATCTACTGCAATGTATGGGAAGTGGTCTTGGATCATTTAACCTAGCTTGGAGCAAACCTATAAAATAATGTTGTAGAGTTTTGAATTTCTGATAAAATTCCTTTTTGCTATGAGGTAGAAGTACAGAGTTCCCCAGAATCCACCCCTTTCTCATTAACGGGCAATAACTCACTCTGAGATATTTGTAGGAGAGAGAATTAAAAACATCTCTTTACTTACAGTTGCTTGAAATTACAGATTTGTGTATGCTTCTTTATTTCTGTACACATATTCAGAAACTAACTGAACTGTTCAACAGCAAACAACTGCCAACAACAGATGAAAGAAAAGGAAGGAGCACTCAGCAGAGATGTGGGGCTCCCTTTGAAATCAAAGGCTGGAAGGAACTATTGGTTAGTGCTGGGTAGATATACAATCACCTCAGCCCAGAAAAGTCCCTCCCAGTCAAACAAATTACAGGTACCATGTGAGGTTGCAAACAAAAACTCCAACATTAAACACAATGAAAGTTAATGTAGGAATTGCATTGGTGCAAAAAAAAAAAAAAATGCAATCGGCTTCTGTTTCATCCCTGCATTTTCATGCTTATGTCTTTTCTTCCCTGAATGCAGGCAATGGACTTGGCATCCGAGTTGTTGGTGGGAAAGAGATTCCTTGGGCCAATGGAGAAATTGGCGCATACATTGCTAAGATCCTACCTGGTGGGAGTGCTGAGCAAACAGGAAAACTTGTGGAAGGTACAATGATTTCTGTGTCTTGTTCGGAGTGTGTCATTGGATATTTAACAGCTGCATTATTCTCTCGGAGGCGCATAACAGACCTGGGAAATGATTGTTGAAAACAGATAAAAAGAAACAAATCTCTTGCCTTTTTGATGAGATCCAAAGTTTAAAGACCTAAAAATAAAGGAATCATGAAAAGTCAATCTAACAAACTTGCATACTTAATATATAGATTTAGACAAGAAATCAGAAGCATTTCGACAAGGTTGTCACATGTCCTTAGTGCTGTATGATTCCAAATATTGACTTTGATTTTCGTAAAAGTTTTTAGATGCTTGAATTCTAGATGGTTTTAGCATATCAGAAAAGGCAGGACCCTGCAAGCAACTACGGTGGTTTATTGTCCTAAGACTGATCGATTAATATTCTTTTCTTATATGCTTAAAGAACTGGTCTGGCACAAGAAAGATTAGATCTTGTAACAGATTAATGCACTAGCTGATCTGACGAGGTTGGAGAGCTTTAAAAGATGAGAAGAGCCCAATATTTGTCCATGGAAATATGTATGCTTTGTGAGGAGAGAAAGGGTTGTTTAGTGTCAGCATAGATGGTTTTAATTTTAATTGCAATGTTTTGGGTGCTATAGTGCTCAGTGTCTTGTCTCCTGTCATAAGTGCATTACATTGTGCAAAATTATATATTTATTTTGTGTCACACAGGCATTTTTAAACATTTTCTTTCTTTCCCTATCTACCACTTGGCTAAAGAATGGCCCACTGCACACTCTTAGAAGCCATTTTTCTCCATTACGATGGCTCTTCAGACATTCTGACATTTTTAAACAGTCCAGGGCTGGGTTCTGATAAATATTGGCCCAAATTAGTCAGTGGGTGAAGCAGGGGAGTCCCACACATTTAAAGATACCGGAGGAGAAACATCTCGGCATGGTTATGTCTTATATTTTGTGTTCCAAAGTAGGACTTGTTGGTTATAGCAGTTCCTGATCAACACCAAGAAGTGGTTTTCCACAGTTTTGTTAAAACTATTTGCTTCTTTCAGCAAATAAGAATGATGGTGGGGGTCTCATGTGGGAATCTGAATTCCTGAAAGGTACTATGTACAAACTGAATATGGTGAAAACATATCATTTTTCTCAGTCGTGTCTTTGATATCTGACGGCAGGTCTACACAGTTTTGTGATGTACTGGAGTCACCAGCTGAAGCCTCAGGAAATTACTGTACTTTTCCAGGCCTCCAGACAAGGAGACAAATCTTACAATGAGCAGCAGTGAAAGAGAAGGAATTTTCATTTTGTGTGTGTGAGAGAGGCTAGACACTCATTTCTCTCCACCCCCAGATGACACCATGGTTTACTGGCTCAGAATTGATGTTTTTATTTGCAACAGGTGCTTGTAGAATCTTAGCACACCCAAAGCCAGAAGTGAGATGAAGGGAGTGGAGAGAGAGATAGTGGGCAGGTCCACACACTTGGGAACATCATATCATGTGCAGTGGAATACTCTATGCCTTTTTCTACAATTAGCTGTCCCATTAGCAGTCCAGGCCCACCTCCCAACCTTTGCCCGCCCCACATTGGTGACGTCACAAGGATCTGCTTCTGTAACATCCTCTCCCAGCCTCCTCTCCTAGTCTCGGGTTTTGGCTGTGAAGTCTCAGGGGCTGCAATTCTGTAGCACTTCCTACCAAACTGAATGTAGCCCCATCAGCTATAGGTGACAGCCACCCAGAAATGGATGGGAACAGCATTTATCAAACCACAACATGTGAGGGGTAGACTGCATGAAGCTTGGTGGACCTGTTGCTCAGGTGAGGTTCCACAAAAAATATTTTGCAGTTTCTTGTTTGTGCGGGATTCCTTTCCTCAACCCTAACTCCTGTTTTGTTATTTGGCAGGCTTAATTTATGTCCGCACCAAAAATGGGGGTTGGGGAAATTAACTTCTCCCAGTATTTGTCCCAGATTTTTGAATCTGCCTGTGCTCACTTTCCACTCTCTTATTCTCTCTGTATAAACAGGAAACAATGACCTTCCAAAATATCTCTGTAGTGCAGGCAGGAATCCCAGCAGAATCTAAGCTCAAAGGAAGCCCCTAACCAAAATGCAGAGTATATTACAGTTTTATGGAAATCCATTTTCCCCTCTAAAACTATCTGGAAGGAGTCTGAAAAGAGGTCTTGCATTGAGCAGTATGTTTTAATTAATGCAGCTGTTAATGAATACAGCTGTGCTATAGGGTTTTCATTCTAATAAAGTAGTATATGTTTTTCCCTACTTACTTGTTAGTTTTATTTCATTTTTAAAGCACAGTAAATAATGCTAAGAAAGGCAATGTTCTGAGGAGCAAAAACCATCATGCAGGCAGGTATAGGATGGGGTTCAATTCCAACATGTAGGCAGGTACTAATGGAGTTCCTCTTCTCTCTTAGGCATCCCAAGTGAAGGGAATGAGATGTCCTTCTTTCAGGACTGGATTTTGTGCCAGTTCTTTAACACATCCAGTTACATCTCTGCTCCTATGACATTATGGTTTCTACTCCTGTAGCAGCCCTGTTTTGCATCATTCGATACATCTGAGAATTCCATTATCCTTCCTTCCAGTTATGAATTAATCACATTATTATATACAGTTCTACAAAACTGCTAACTCCAATTTCACCCTGGAAAATCTAGTCACTTTATTTTTACAAAATCTCAAGACATTTATATGCCGCCCAGAGACCTTTGGGTAGTGTGGGTAGTATATAAGTTAAATAAGTAAAAAATAAAAAAATAAAATAAAATATGTATGCATTCATCCCTGGTGGTTCATATGAAAAGTCAAAATCTTGTAAGCCTTCTTGAAGAAATCTTGTATGGCTTTTTGAACATTCCCACTGCTGATGATATGAGCTACCAAGACAGAACATGCTTTAAAGAGTACTCATCAATATTTTCTGGCAGTGTCAGTAACCTGACACTGGATCAGTCATTTTCAGGTATTGAGAAAGTTACTGTTCTGGGCTATAGCTCCAGGAATCCTTCCAACAGAATGGTTGCTAGCCATAGAGAAGGCTTGTGGAGGTCCAAAACAGTGAGTTTCCTAACTTCTGGTTATTTTCAGACTTTTGGGGGCATCTCTGGTTACCAGGAAGCTTGTCGGAGTGTCTTCAGTGAGAAGATGGTGGACAAGCCTCCTTGAAGGAAAGCTACCAACATTTGCATGGAGTGTGTTCTGGGGCACATTTCCTACCTAACAGTCCAGGATCTCATGCAGAGGTTTCTTTGTGGACAAGTTTGGAATGGACAGCTTGAAGGTAGAAAGTGTAGGGGCCTTTTTCTTTCCTTGGTTTTACAGCACAGTTCATGATTTCTAGAAAGATTTCCAGCATGGACAATGGTTCTCAGACATGAACCATTTCTATTAATTCAAAAATGGTGGCTTCACATGTCCTGCAGATGCATAGATCAGGTTGCTATGGTATTTGAGCAAGAATGAGAGTTAAATGAAGTTATAGACAATGAACCAGAATCATGAAGAACCCTATTATACTGAAAGGGACAGAAGTGTTACTTAGCAGTTGCTTTGGCTGTGCACTTATTCAGTCTATAACACAGTGGTTGTCAGACTTGAGAGCCCACACGTTCATGGACTTCAACTCTTTGTAGCCCTAGGCAAAACAGCCAATAGTCAGGGCTTCCATGAATTGCAGTCCATGGACATACAAAGCACCACATATGGAAACTAGACTTGGGGCTCCAAATAAATGTTCATGGACTGGAAGTTACAGTCCATGAACATTTGGGGCCCTAAGTTTGGTTTCCATACATGGGGCCTTAGATGTCCATGTACTGCAACTTCCAGGAGTCCTAGTCATCATGACCACTGAATTCAAGCTGGGGAATCCATGTATTACTCCTAGTTAGAATAGACCTGTGGGATGAAGAGGATTTATTAGGTCAAGCTGTTGATTCAATGCATCTGATTTAACTCAGACTATCCACTAGAAGTAGCTCATAATTTCTGTAATATATCCAGAAAAATACATCAGTTTTGAAGACTAACATTATGTCTCTCTGTACTATTGCCGCTCATTTGTAACATTGCAGATCACATTTTGGATTTTGCAGGAATTATTTCCCATAGCATACAAAATCCTACTGGACAACAATTAATTTAACACGACAAAGCTAAAGTAATACACTTGTCTCTTTGACAGCTTGGAATAATCAATATGTTGTCTCCTGCTATAGTGCAACCAACATCGCTATCTACTTTGCCAGAGAGGAAAGTTTTTCCCAGTGCAGTGGGATGCGTACAAAGGAAAAGGGGCACCAGAGATATGTCTTCCAACTTAATCCCATTTGATAATTACATGAATAATATTTGCATGAGTTAGGCTACAGTCATATGCACATTTACATGGGAGAAGATAGCCCTTGAACCTAGATAAATGAAACTTATTTACACATGCAGATCATTACATTGTTTATAATAATGAATATGCTTTGATCAAGAAAAACCTCTTGATCCTATTCATCTTGTGCTTATAGTGTGATTACAACAGACCCCTCAACACATCTCCTCCTGCAGTGAATGGACAGCCTGTCCTCTCAGTTAAAAGCCCTAAGCTAAAATGCTGAAGAAGTACTTTTCACCAGCAAATTTTCTGTGAGAAAAAGCTGTGATAACACACCAGGCCCATGGCACAGTGGTTAAACAGCAGTACTGCAGTCAAGCCTCTGCTTAAAAACTCAGTTCGATTCCAATGAGTACAGGTAGCCAGCTCAAGGTCAACTCAGTTTTCTAGCTTTACAAGATTGGTAAAATGAGTACCCAGCTTGCTGGAGGCAAAGTGTTGTTTGCATGAATATGTTGTAAACCACCCAAAGGATGTTTTAGCACTATGGTGTGGTATATAAGTCAAAACAGCAGCAACAACCAGAAGATGCTACTAGATGTGGAGCTGTTATTGCAGTCCTTTCAAAGATATTGGGTGCTTTACATTACACACATTTTGGTATATGAACAAGATTTGAGAGAATTTGAAATGGAAGCATTGCAAGTCATTTTAGAACATGGTGGCTGAAATCCTGTTGCTTAGCATGGTAAATCACACTAGAGTCAGCCCATTGAATCAGTGGGGATTTCGTGAGTCACCTGATCTGTATGTTCTACCAATTCAAATGGACTTGCTCTAGTTATGATTTACTATGCTAAGCAACAGGATTTCAGTCACCGTTTCTTTCTGAATGTTAGTGCATTTTTACATTTAAAGGCTATTTTAATACTACTTTAATCTATGGTTATATTAATCCACAATGGCTCAGCTGAGATCTTTTTGCATCTTTCTTGGGAGCGTGAGGATGGAGTCATGGCTGCACTGATACAATAATTCTTTTCTTTCCAAACATCTAAGTCCTTGACAGATGGATCTAGGAAATGAAAAAGTAGTTTTGTGAAAAGTCATTAAAGAATACTGTGAAATGAACAGCTTATGTAAATTAATGTATTAACAAATATTTCAAATTCCAGATTAAAAGCAAATTTCTACTTAATGCCTTCAAGGGGGGCCTGTTCTGAATCCTACTGTATTTTTGGTAAGGAAAATCAGTTTCAGAGAAACAGATTAGGTAGACCTGAAGAAGAAAAATGGAGAAAGTTTGTGGGGTGAGGGGTTGGAATCATGCAGTATTTCCAGTTTAAAGCATCTTCTCCAAATGGTGCAAATCCACTGAAGGACATAGATCAATGTGTTACAATATGAAATTGACAAATGGCCCAGATTTCATTCCAGATAGCATGCCACTGGAAGAGGGAAGTCTTTAAGTGTTGATTGAGTGTGATTGTCACAACAGGAGCTTTTCTCATCTCCCATAATTTGCAATTTTTTTCTCCTTTTCTTTGTGATTGTTCTTCAGACCATTAGCACAGGTTCTTCCCTTGCAAGTCTGATTTCTTAAGCACAAAAGGCTTTCTCAATTACATCTCTTGAACACTAATGTGATTTTACTGCCATGGCATGTTATCTGTAATGCACAGTTTGGCCCCTAAAATAAAGTAAAAGCTGCTTTATGATCTTGGTTTATAAGCAAGACAAGCATGACTCATAATTTGCTGTGCTAGATGGGATAGCAAACTGTGGTTTGCCATGGCTTGGAGAGTAATTAGGAAGATGGTACATGAGGGGAGGAGGAAAGGAGCTAATTCTCACAGTTTTGTGTGAACTGAACCATTGAGTTGGCAGGAGTCTGGAAGGTATTTTACAATTTCTGGCCTTTTTTACAAGGATCCTCCTGCCCCCATAACAATTGATAATATTCTCTTTTTCTGACTGAAGAGTTATGCAAGGTTTATATTTGAGTCTGCAGAAACGTATGGCATCCCTACTTCTAGTATATGCAGTTGTTTGCTATACATTCTCTTTCACCTCCTGGCCATCCAAATAGAAATGGAGAGAAAAGTTCATAAGGTAGAACTGGCATCTAAGAATAATACTTGGGGTTTTATGAAAGGAGCATATAACACTGTATTTTTAATCCACTCACTTTGGGGCTAGAGGCTTTTTAAGACATACAACATAGGCAGGGAGAATGTGTGTAAAATAAATGGCAATTATCCAAAAGACATGAAGAGAAATCATTTACATGAGCTGTCACAACACTGTCACTTCTTCCATAAATCAGCAACTGCTTTGCGTTTTTGTATCTGTGCAAGACGTACATGTAAAATGCTAAAGTCCCAACTCCTCTAAATAGGGCCTGATATTAGCTATCTTGCATGATGAAAAACACTCTGAAGATATTCTGCCGTGTATGATAGGAACTGCAGTTTTTAAAAGGTAGGGAAAATAAATTGGAGTGGTGATTGAAAGAGATTGCCAGAGAGAATTACAATTAATTCTTGTTTTATATTCAGATTATAACTCTAGTCTTCTTAGAAGCACTCCAAGGAACAAGAGAATTATTTCTGCAGAGAATTTTATGATGATACTGCCCAAGGAACAGCATGGAGCCACTTGACTCAAATAGATGTTGAAGGAACTAGAGAGCACTCTGGATTTATGACATTTCTGAATAAAATGTTACATCTTTTTCTCGAGGAGAAATTTATTAGATCTGAAATGCATGTTCTTGGTATCTTTTGATTTCTACAAGTCCAACCTTGTAAATGTCAGTGCAGTGGAACCTAATTTATTCCAGTAGCATGGGAAAGATCCCAAATATTAATTCAGGCTAGATGGAGGCATGGTTACAGAAGATTGTGCATGGAGGGTATGTTTTTTATTCTGTCTATTTCTGACATTCTGGCCGTGAGCACCTTTGCCTATAACAAAAACATAAGTACAAAAATCTTTTTTTAAAAAAAAAAAGTTTAAGAGGGAGCTATCCCGCCCGCCCGCCCGCCCCCTGGGGGGCGGGGATGCAGCACAAGGAAGACAGAATATTTTAGTTGCTATTGTCTTCTGACTGGATCCTTGGGAAAACATACAGAAAATTTGTTTCTAATTGAGAGAGAATGGAATGCAGTGCCTAGAATCATAAACAGAGAACATCCCACACCACAATTTTTTGTTGCAGGCCCATTTGACAAGTAGCCATAATAGCGAAAAGTGGAAATGGCATATTCACAGGAATAATCCTGAATAGTTTATTTATTTTCGTCTTGAAATAAAATGGAGTGGTTAGCTCCACCGCTCTCTGCTTATAACAATCCTAAGGTAGCTGGTTGACATATTCCCACCACAAATCTAAACTGGTTTTGTGGTTAGCCCCTCTTCCAAGGAAACTCTGGTCTTTTAAGGGAATTGGGCTCTCTAATTCATCCTTATTCAGACAACGGGGATAGAGTCCACAGCTTTCCTAATTTTTAATTATGTCCTACCCCACTTTGCGGAAGAGCCTATCCAAGGGTGGGTGAAAGGACAGAAGCAGTGGTTTTCCCTGACCTCCTCTCTCATTCTGCAAGGGCATCTTGTGGATTTTTCACCCACTCTAGCCCATTGCCAGCTTAAGCCCCACTGTCCAAAGCCTTGCTGTAGAGCTATAGCCTGGGAACAGCCGCCCACCATCCATGAGTACTTCCTGAGCCCATTTTGTTCCTAAGCATCTTTACTTTGTGAAGGGTCTCTAGCCCATAGCAATCTTCTTTGAAGTGTTCCTGGGTGAATTCCTGAAGATCTACGGAGTCCCCTGTTGATACCCCCAATCACCTAATGGCGCCTGTACGGAGCGCACCAACACTACCTCACATGCAAATTACTTGCCTGTTAGGACCACAAGTTTACGATGATTCTATCTCCTCATTCGCCCATACTGCCACCCAGGCAATCAGCAGAGGACAGGCAAAAACCTCTTAGCCACCTTTTGTTCAATATGCCAAAAATTCCCATCGGGCCTCTCTGTGACCCGTCAGACTTGCACTTGACCCACAGAGTGGACAGGTAGGGCTGAAAAAACTGAAAAGAGACCAATGCAAGGACAGGGTAGGCTATTAAGAACCTCTACTCCCTGATGTCAGCAGTGGAACATGATCTCCTGTATCATTACACTTATGTCTCCTTCCTGTGGAGGGGAGGGAGGCGAATGGGCCCCAGCCACATGCAGCGACCTGGGTGTGCAGTACAAGGGCAGAACCAGCTCGGTTTATATGTGTGTAAAAGGATATTTCTTTAAGTAATGTGATGTGTAAGCTTAACATAGCACAAATATCTATCATCAAAAAGCCATACACTGTTTCCCATTTACCACGTGCACCTGTCAGCAGGAAATACTCCACATGGATGAGTTTAAAGCTGCGTCATATTACCAAATGCATATGTATATATATATATGCATATAAGTTTCTGGAATCTGGGGCTGCAAGGCCTTAGAAGAGCCCATGCCCCCAAATCACCACCATTATATCTAAGTTTGCACACTTAGCCACCGTTCTCTTTTCTTTTTCTTCTTTTTCTTTTTTTGACAAAAATGTTGATGCTCTGGATTTCCAGAAAGTGGGATAAAATGCAGTTTGCAGCAATTTTGTGCACATATCCATGCACCTATAGATATCTGAGTGGACAATAGCATTCTTATAATTAATTAGTTATATACTGTCAAGTTGATTCCAGTTTACTGGTTTTCTAAATATAAAGCACACTGAATAGTTTACCAGCCCCTCCTCCTGATGGTGCTTGAAGACTCTGCACTTTACTCAAGGAATGCCCTTCTCCCATAATGCACAGCAGGGGATTGAACTCTGATCCTGGCTCCACAGCCAGGTGCTCCAACCCACTGTGCTACACAGTCAGATGCAGCCCTCTTAAGACATTCTAAAACTAACTTAACCAGAAGAGAAGAGAATGAGAATGAACATGTTAGTTCTTCCAAACTCTCTCCTTCTCTTTGGGGTGAACTTTTGAACCAGGAAACCTCTTCTGGCCATAAAGGCTAAACCCCTAAACCTATTCACAAATATGTTGTTGCTGTGTTTTCTGGAATCTCCACACCCACCCAACCTTCACTGCCTATTCCATTCAGAAGCTTTCCCCAATCTTCTGTGAAGTATTTGCAGGGTATGGGAAGAAGAGGAGAGGAAATGTTATTCCAGTTGCACATCCATACATCTGAATCCAGTTCAAGCAAGTTGTTTATCAGAGCAATAAAATTTAAAGGTTTTCTTTTTAAGCATCTGTTGCAGAAGAAAACAAATTTGATGTGGGTTTCATTTAAGCTCTAAACAAATGACTTCCTAATAGCCTAAGGAAATAAAAAAAGAGAGAGTATTTATTTCTCAGTGTCCCTCACTTACAGCCTGGCTCTAGGCATATGTACTCAGAATACATTCCAGCTGAATTAAATTGGAGTTATTTCTAAGCAAGCAGTCATAGCTTCCCACTTCTAAAATATCAGCAAAACAATGGCTGTGAATGAACTATAATGACCAAGACAATTATCATTAAAGTACATTGGAAATGGTTTTTATCTAGAATCCTGTGGATTATAATAGGCTTGATGAAAAGGCTAGTCGCCAGGTCAGTATAAGTTATATACTCTTCCTAGAGTATATAGAACTAGAGTTCTATATTATAGAATGTAGGCAATGATTAAGAGAACTTACTTGAGTCTCACTGCTGGGAGAAAGGTGACATAGAAACGCAATCAATCAATCGGTAAAAGTGTTTGGCCAATTTTTCATTTCTAATGTTTATTGATGGTTTTAAAATAATGAATTCTTTTTATTGCTGTACTCTGCCCTCAGATCATAAGATATATAAATGTTCCTAAATAAATAAATAAATAAATAAATAGGAATTTGCTTACATCCTGGTGTGGAATTTGTGTCTCATGGGCTACAGATTGCCCCCCAGGGTCTCCCTTGTAGATACAGATATAGATGTAGAAATTTGAAATTGCACTGCATGGTATCAAAACTGACAATCATACCTCCTGAAAACTTATATATGTATATACGACAATCAAGAAGTTTACAGGAGATAAAATTGTCCATTTTAATGCTACTTCAGGGGCTCTACAATTTTATTTTTAAAAATGGGTTTGACCTTTAAAGTGGTGCTTCCCTATATTTTTCTGTGGGAGTGCAGCAAATATTGTTCATTGGCTCTTTTGAATATTTTTCTTTTCTTTTAATGCATACCTACATTCCTGCCAACATTAATTATAATGTGTCATTACCATATTATCAATATAGCAGAACCTAATGTACAGCTTTCAACAAAATGTAAAAAATAGTATGAAACAAAAGAACAGTCCTGTCACACAGGAAAAGGCATTTTCTAGCAGAAGATTCATGAATTGGCTATTAGCCTTGCATTAACTGCAGTTTGGTTATGAGATACTCCAGTTGAAACCAGTCACCATTTTTAAAATTTGAATTTTAAGCAAATTCATACCTTAATATATGGTGGATAAATGTGGATTTTGCTAGAATCTCTAGGGCTGAAATATTCCATTAAAGAGTTTATTTTTAAGAAACTTGATCAATTTAAACTGTGTCCCAGATAAACTGTTCAGTACTTTTAAAAAACACAATTAAGCAATATATTCAGTTTTAAAACTATAGGTCTACCATTCTTGGTGCTTGTCTTCCCGTCCCTTGTGAGAAAAGAGCAGAGGAGGAAGGTGCTTTGCCAAAATCACTGCTTTGTGTGTGTTCAGTTGGTCTTTCCTTTCTGCATCAGGTCAAGCGATCACATGCTTTGATCAAAGTGAATCATTTGACTCTGAAAAAGTAGAGGAGTCCCTGATGGCAGAGGAAAAACTATGGATTGGGGTTGTGGGACTCCAGGCTGATTTGCATTTCCCATTGCATCATGTGATCAGTGAGGAAAAAAATACAAACCAACCTACCCCAAACCTGTAGTGTTGTTGTTGTTTTCCTGTGTAGGAAATACTATAACATGTAGAGATGGGCACAAAGTGCAGTTCCATGGTTCGATGCAATTTGGCAGTTCAGCCACACAGCTGTTCCGTGGGCACCCCAGATTCCCAGCCCCACCTTCTCAAGGCGCTGCCTCTGAGTGGGTGCCTGCCAGAGGAGACAGGGCAAGGGAAGCTGGGGTGCCCACGGAACAGCTGTGTGGCCAAACCACCAAACTGCAGAACTGTGGTTCATGCCCATCTCTAATAAGGTGGCTTCCTATGTTCATATTGTTTAGGCCTCAGATGGACGTCATGACAGTCACCTTGGGTCCTCCTGTGGAGAACGATGGGCTATAACTAATTTAAACTAAATAAATAAATAAACAAACAAACAATAGCCAAAATCCTATTGAACAATTATGCACACACAACTTTAGGATGTATGTGTGTCATTTGCGATACAGCTGAGGTGGAAATGCTATCTCCAAAGCACTTCTGCCAGCATATTGTGCAATTAGAAGTGCTGGGGGCATGCAAGTGATTAAGCAATATGATAGTATAATACCTTGTCATTGGGTGCAACACCTGGAACATTTAAGCTAGGATAAGTTTACATTACACTGGCACAAACAGAATACCAGGCAATAATTTCTTGGCTATGTAATATATCTGAGTGACCCCCATCTCACACTGCACTTCCCACATGAACCAAACCATATGTATGTAGACAGTTCACCAGCAATCAATAGCTTGAACAGAGACACCTCTAGCATGCTGACTAGATGAATAAGCTGATTTCATTGCAATTTTATTTATATGGGGATGAGTTGTGTGTGGAAAGCATGCACAGACACCTTTACCAATCACAATTGTTGTAACTTTTGTGGCCCTTAGAAAAGGGTTTTCGTTTTTCTCTCAAATAGAGGAAATGCCTCTTCCAAATTTGTGCCTTGCCATGAGGCATACAAATGTTGTTTTTAAAATGTAGCATACGTTTTGTTTCTTCAGAACTACTGGGGGTTTTGCCGTACAAATGTATGCAGGTTTAATAAATTGATTGATTAAAACACATATCATCAGTAAAGTAATATCACTTGAATTCTTTTAGGCTGAGCTTGTGTCACTTGAGAGACACTTTTAAAAAAACAATTAGAAAATAATATTACTTTCCTACTGGGCTTTTGGCAATATTTTAAAGCATAACCTTGGTTTTTAAAACGATGAAGAATCTTGTGGCATTTAAAATTGTAATAAATGTATATGGCACAGGTTTTCATACACACACGTCTGTCTCTTTTCATTTTTGTCTGAGGCCTTTTTCCCTCTTTCAAAGTACACCAATATGGACAGTGAGTCCCACTAAAATTTCATCACGCTATAATATGAACAGCTCACTAGGGGAATAAAAGCTTGTTCTTTTCCAAGTGTGCTTTCATTTATTCAGGCTTTGTTGCTTGGAGAAGAGGGCATGGCAGTTGATGAAGTGCTAGAAAGATTGTTAAACCTTTGAAAATAAATCTTTCGTGATTTACGAATGACAGGACTCTTCAGTGATACCTTCAACTACTGTTTCTTGAATACCTGTTAATAAATCAGTGAAACTGCAGTAGCTGGATCTCATTCTCCTTTCAAAAATCCTGCTCTGTTGAATTCACATTTTATTAGACTGCAGTTTTGACATATTTATTCTTTATGTATCTCATTTAATACAGATATTTTGCAAATATGTAAAAGTCAAATGTCAAAACTACCCATATCCTTCCTCTACAGCTTCAGTCAGTTTTGGAATCTATTCCATTATCTCACAATTTAAATGTGATTGACACTTAAATAAACGATTCCATATTTCTTCCTTCATATGAAGGAAGTCCAGTTGAGGTGTCCAGTTGTCTCCTAGCTGTCTTGGTTGCTTCCCTTTCCCACATATGTGTGAGTGGCAAACAACTTATTCACATTCTTAAAAAATGTATGTTTTCAAGATATTTCTCGTAGTGACCACAGTCTCCACCTTCAATGGTGAAATATAGGAATGCTTAATGAAAATCAGATTACATGATTGAAATAAACAATGCACATCTGCATTGCTGTATTTTTTTTAATTTATACCAAGCAAGCAAAAATAATTTTAAAATAAATAGTAAACACTATGCACCACCTTATCCATCTCCTGAGAAATCTATATGTGGGACAGGAAGCAACAGTTAGAACTGGATATGGAACAACTGATTGGTTCAAAATTGGGAAAGGAGTACGGCAAGGCTGTATATTGTCCCCCTGCTTATTTAACTTATATGCAGAATACATCATGCGGAAGGCTGGACTGGATGAATCCCAAGCCGGAATTAAGATTGCCGGAAGAAGTATCAACAACCTCAGATATGCAGATGATACCACTCTGATGGCAGAAAGTGAGGAGGAATTAAAGAACCTCTTAATGAGAGTGAAAGAGGAGAGCGCAAAAAATGGTCTGAAGCTCAACATCAAAAAAACGAAGATCATGGCCACGGGCCCCATCACCTCCTGGCAAATAGAAGGGGAAGATATGGAGGCAATGACAGAGTTTACCTTCCTGGGCTCCACGATCACTGCAGATGGTGACAGCAGCCACGAAATTAAAAGACGCCTGGTTCTTGGGAGGAAAGCGATGAGAAACCTAGACAGCATCTTAAAAAGCAGAGACATCACCTTGCCGACAAAGGTCCGCATAGTCAAAGCTATGGTTTTTCCAGTATGGAAGTGAGAGCTGGACCATAAAGAAGGGTGACCGCTGAAGAATTGATGCTTTTGAATTGTGGTGCTGGAGGAGACTCTTGAGAGTCCCCTGGACTGCAAACATAACAAACCTATCCATTTTGAAGGAAATCAACCCTGAGTGTTCACTGGAAGGACAGATCCTGAAGCTGAGGCTCCAATACTTTGGCCATCTCATGAGAAGAGAAGACTCCCTGGAAAAGACCCTGATGTTGGGAAAGTGTGAAGGCAAGAGGAGAAGGGGACGACAGAGGATGAGATGGTTGGACCGTGTCATCGAAGCAACCAACATGAATTTGACCCAACTTCGGGAGGCAGTGGAAGACAGGAGGGCCTGGCGTGCTCTGGTCCATGGGGTCACAAAGAGTCGGACACGACTTAACGACTAAACAAACAAACAAAACAAAACACTATGCAACAGAGCAGGGAAAAGATGGAATCCCTTTAGTAAGGGAGATAAAGGCAACAGGAAGGCTGAGCTTGATAGTTGTGTCTTATGGACCACATACTCAGCTTGTGGCCTGAAGGTTGATCCTCCCTCCTTACGGTGCCACAAGAAATAGCTACCCTTCCAGGAATTTAATGTCATTGATACAAGGGTGCTAGGAACTGAATCTTATTGGTATCAGATTATTGTTTAGATCAGAGTTGGACAACTATGACCCTGCAAAATATTTGGAATGCATTTCCTTTAATCCCTCACCTAGTTAGACCTCCTGGAATCTTCAGACCAAAAACATCTGGAAGACCATAGTTTCCCATTCTGGTTTAGATTACTGATTCACAGGACATGTAAAAAAAAAATCCCAAAGTGGGACAGGAAATTCCTTAGACAGCAACACAAGCATTATGGTTCATTTACTCGTGTTCCATGCCATGGAAATTACCACTGTGTTGTCGTGACAGATTTTTCATAAGGATGTCTGGGTGTGTAAGAGTCTGTACAAGGGGCTGAACAACATTAGTTTTGGAGCCTTCCCAGCAATCTCATTTTCTACTCTCCTCCCCTACCCCTTTTTTGGCATACTATTGATGGAGAACAAAATGTCCAAGCAGTACTACCCAGTTCAAGCAGGCCATTTTTATTAGAGGAACGCCCTATCCATTTCAAGTATGCAGCCTAGGCCTCTGTTAATTGTTGCAATAATGGGCAGTATTTGCCATGGGTGTGCGTGAAAGGAAGTTCACATGTAATGAGCTCTTTTTGTGATTCACGCCCAAGAAGCAGGCAAAAATAACATTCACACACTGACTTCAGTCTATTTATTTTTTAACTCTCAAAATGCTTAATGAGAAAACATGCTGTCAGAATTAACCCTTTTTAAAATTCTGCTGACATCAGTGTGACAGCTTGTGTTTCACTTCCCTTTTCCAGAAAACTGTGGAATTTACAAGAGCTCTACCATGCCCAGACTGTGGGTTTGTCTTTTTTTAACTCTCAGGGGCACTAACTCAAATTTTAGCAAAATCTAGAAAATTAGTTGTAAGAAATTGCTGCGGCAGCTGATGCAGAGGGATTCATCCAGGACTAAACTGCAAAGAAAAGAGTGAATTTGAAGAACACTCATTGTGATTGCTTTTCTCGAAATTGCATTTTCTATATTTTTCACTTTGGGGATCTCTTTTTTATGCAACCTTTTCTGCCAAGGAAACTGTTTGCCTTAAAAACCTTTCTGATCTCTTTGGTTTTCAAATACTTTGTAAAACAACAGTTGGAGTCCTATTTGGGTTCATGATAAGGCTGTACACGTTGCTGTAACTAATTGCTGCTAATTGATGAGATGGTGGATCACACTTCAGTTGTACAGGAAGGCACATGACAAAGCCTGCAACCAAGACAAACCCATAGTGCTTTGGCAGTTAACCTCAATTAGCTGTGGCAAGTTACACAGACCATAGGCAAACACTAATAGGGTTTTGACAGTTTTATTTTAATGGTAGATCTTTTCTTTTGTTTATTTAGTTTTTTATTACTGTAATCACTTTGGGAGAATGTATGCAGAAACTGAGTAGAAATATAACAATGAAAACCAAGCATGATCTGAGCTAATCTAGGTTGAACACTTCATTTGCAGAAAGTGTTCAGCACAAATATATTGAGCTTTATTGTTGCCTGACACAACATGTGAGTTACTCTGGTTGTGTGCTTTCATGTTACATCTGACTTGTGTGACCCTACTAGGGTTTTCAAGGTATGTCAGAGGTTTTAAGGAGTTGGTATAGTGGATAGAGTGCTGGACTAAGACTCAGGAGACCTGGGTTCGTAGTCAGCCACAGAAACGTACTGGTGTGGTGTGACAATGGTAAAAAAAAAAACTCCTTAAACATCTCACACACCTTGAGAACCCTATTAGGGTAACCAGAAGTCAAATAACGGTGCATGCGCTCGTAATCTCAAGATTAGACCACTGTAACGCGCTCTACGTGGGGCTGCCTTTGAGGTTGATGCGGAAACTTCAGGTGGTGCAGAATGCGGCGGCCAGACTCCTTAGTGGAGTGAGAAAATACCAGCATATCTCTCCTATTCTGGCCACATTGTATTGGCTGCCCATTCGGTTCCGCATTGACTTCAAAGTTTTAATGCTTACTTATAAGGCCCTAAACGGTTTAGGACCTCGATATTTGGCGGAACGCCTACTCCCACCAAGGTCTACCCGGATCACCCGTGTGAGTCAGGAGGTGAGGCTGAGGAGCTTGACGCCGAGGGAGGCCCGTAGGGAAAGAACAAGAAATCGGGCCTTCTCGGCGGTGGCTCCTCGCCTCTGGAATAATCTTCCTCCGGAGATTCGTGCCGCCCCTACGCTGGGTATCTTTAAAAATCAATTAAAAACATGGATGTTTATACAGGCCTTCCCTCCAGTCAATACCTGATCTTTTTATCTTTTCTATTTATCTTTATTTTTTGTTTTATAATTGTTATGGAAATTGTTTTTGTAATAATTTTGTGATTTTATCTGTTGTTTTATGTTGTTTAGAAGCCGCCTAGAGTGGTCGCAAGACCAGATAGACGGGGTATAAATGAAATAAATAATAATAATAATAATAATAATAATAATAATAATAATAATAATAATAATAATAATAATAATAAAATACAACTTGACAGCACATAACAAGAAAATTAGAGAACACTTCCAATAAACTAGTCATTGTATGTACATTCATACCTGTGAAAACTATACTACTCTTCACTTTGTCTGACTCCGAAGTTGGTAATAATATTAATCATTATTAAGTGTTTCTTTTCAAATTTTGTTGATGCACATTTTCAGAGATAATTGGTACGTGACTTAATTGGTGGTATTATTAGGCATTTGACAAATGTATTTTAGTGTTCTACTACTCAGCTTCCCAAAGATTCCCTATATTAGACTGCAGTTTTCTTCATGAAACTCTCCCTGATTTGCTTGTCAGTCACATCTGTGCATACAAAATATTTAGACGGAGACCATCTCAGCAAGAACTGTTGCTTTCCCTGCCTAAAAGAGTTCTTCTAAGTTTTTTCCTGCAATGTCACTCTCTTAATACATTAATCCAAGAAATGATACAAGCATCACATGTATGGCCTGCTGCTCTTCAGCAACTCTGTATTTTGTGGTAGTAAATATTGAGCACCCTGAATATTCAAGAGGATTACATGGTGCATTTTAAAAGCTGCTGCTCCATTCATATTCAATTTACTAATTTTTCATGTGATCTCTGTTTTCTGTAAGAGAACAGTTATCAGTATGGTGGTAATTTTTTGTTAGAGCCAGTTTGTTAATCGTACCATAAAAACACAAGGACTCTTATGTCATCTTAAAGACTGATAAGTTTTACAAGGCATAAGCTTATGTAGACTGTAACTAGTTGCATATGAAGAAATGAGCTACTGTCCATGAATAAGTATTCTAAAAAGAAGTATGTAATCTTTAAGGTGCTACTTGGTCCCTTGTTTTGGCAGAAACAAACTAACACAGTTATGCCTGTGGTGATTTCTATGTAAAAGCACAGTTATCTCTGCACTGTTAGAATATGTGCCTGAAACTTGTTGGTGCACAGCTTTGCTTGCTCACTGCTTTCCCCAAGCAATTTCTGCTTTCTGCAGTTTATCAAGTTGTTATAATTTTTCCTTCCTTTTTGTTTATTTTCTGGCATGCACAGGTTCTCAGAGTTAAACATTGGACCAATTAGGGACTCTTGATTCATTTGTGTAAGTGAAGCAAATTGAAGAATGTGTGCTTTCTTTTTGTGAAAGTGGAGTGAGTTTGGTTTTGCTGTGACTTTACATTGCTCTGCTTTCTACAGTTGCTCAGAAAGTTCTCCAGCACAACCCCACAGAAATGAATTGGGGCTGTGTAAGGCCATAGTCCGTCAACTGGCTTGTAAAGGACCTTTGGGTTTTAAAACCCAATGATTGTATTGTGATTCATTAACAGGCTGAATGTTTACAGTGGGCCTTGGAGAATATCCATGAGATGTTTGCTTTAGTAGAGGAAATGTTATTGATGCTTGATTGACTGCTGCACATTATATGCATTGCTTAACAGAAAAGTTTTTCACTAGTATGAAACCATTTTACTAGAGTTCATTGAAGTTACCATTTTTAACTACAAGTCCCACAATTCCCCTAAACCAGCATGGCTAGCAGAGATATTCAGGAGCTATAGTCCAAAGCTCTGTATTTTACAAAGAATACATTTGTGCTGGTTGATCCATGAACTCAGCTGCTGACCATTTCAAACTTCCATCCATCAGAAGGAGCAACTTGCCTCTTCCTCTAAACTTACGTATATACCATCTTTCTGTTAGCTTTCAGATACACTGAGGTTTCTGTGTCCTTATAAGCTTAGTAGTTTCTTTCTCACATGCCACTCATTCTTATTTTAAGACCTGGGCTACACAAACAGCAGAGTCATGTCATGCAGATATACCTGGATTCTACTAACACTGATTTTGTTTTGGTTCTTGTTTGAGTGCTGCCCATATAAAAACAAAATTAAATTGGAAGCAGCCATTCACTCTTCTGAGCCAGGTTTTCATGGGTGTGGGTGTGTTGTATTTATGCAATTAGTAGCATTCAGATATATCCTCTAATACCTGCATTCTAAGCAAGAGTCATCCCCTGCTGTACTGCTGATTATGCAGTTCATCTCTAAATCACATCATGATTATCTCTTTGCCTCAGTTCATAGGGCAATTCTATTCACTTCTATGCCTTCCAAAATTACCACTGTCAGCTTCCCTTTGTTTTGTCCCTCATCCGCTTTTATCTTTAGGCCTCCTCACTTTATGTCTGTTAGGTAGAGATGCTTCACAAGCTACCTGTTGCTGGAGTGTTGCTGGGTCTTTCTCGATTAACCTATGCAGGTACATTGGTGTTTACATTGTTGGGGGGGGGGGGGAAACAACTTCTGTGTGCGGCAATAAAAAGTCGGGGAAAATGGATTCAAATACTCTGAGGTATCAGACCCGTTGAACTTGAGATATTGAGGTTTTTGGTTGACCTTTTGCTTTTAATATATTCAGAATTCTGGATATAATCCAGGTGATGGAAGGAATGTGTTTCACTGTGTTCTGTTTTGCCACTTTAGGTATGCAGGTGCTGGAATGGAATGGCGTTCCCTTGACCGGTAAAACTTACGAAGAAGTTCAGAGTATCATCATGAGTCAACAGAGTGGGGAAGCAGAAATATGTGTAAGACTGTGAGTTTTTCCCCATCTTTTTGTTTCCATTATTTTTGGCTTTTCATGGCTTTTAATTCATAAATGCTAAGGTGGAACCTTTCTTATTTTGTTATTTTGGAGGGGGAGCATTGCATGTATATATTAGAAAAGGATTCTTCTGTTGTTCTATATGATAAACTTGGATACCCATTGTAGTGGATAGAGTGATGGATCAGGACTCGGGAGGCCTGGATTCAAATCCTTGCTCACCCATAGAAACTCACTGGGAGACTGGAACTGGTAAAGCCACTCCTTAAATATCTCACTTACCTGGAAAGCCCTATTAGGGTCACTACAAGTCAGTTGACTTGATGGCACATTACAACAACAGTGTGATAAACTTACAGAAATGAAACAGTGATGACCCGCATCCTGTTGAAACTGATGTGCAAAATTTGGTTTTTGCATTCCCTTTGATGTTTTGTGGGGTGGGGTGTTCAAATTTTAATGGGAAAGGTCCCTTGACAAACATTCGGGAAGGTGATTGATGATATGGGTACAAACAAACAAAAATTAATTGGTTTAAAAAAAAAAAAACAGCGTGGGTCACGTTGAGTGATTTTCAGAAAGTTACTTAATGATCGGCTGAATAAGAATAATAATGCACTAGACAGCTGTGGATGAAAGGTTGTAAAGCATTGCACAGTAAAAGTGCTATAAAATTATAAGTTAATAAATAATACACAGCAACTATAACTCATCTAAGTATTGTGGAAAGTATATGTATTTCAGTGTGAACCTCCATTTATTCCATTAAAGATTTCACCTTAAAAGTGTCATTTTTCTCAGCTCTTCAATAGCATCATAAACATGTCTCAGCTAAGAAAGGGTCATCCTTGGGAGCTGTTTTCTGCCATGATTCATGTCTCATTTATCTTCTTTAATAAGACCATGAGGGTGTGCCAGAAGGATTCCTTTTGTCTCAGGCTTGTCATTGCTTCCTTTAGGGATCTCAACATGTTGTCGGATGGCGAAAATCCACAACATCTGGAGTTACTTGAGCCAGGAAAGCCTGGTGAGTGAGGCAGCACTTCTGTTTCAATTTATTTTAAGTATTAAAAGAGGCCAAAAGAGGCCAAACAAGAAAGGAGCTGAAGCAATTCCCCTATGCAAAAAAAAAAAAAATCTCATAAGCATATGGCTTGATGCTGTGGTCCTCTGGTCTGATGATGAAGATACTTTTTACCGTACTAGGTCAAGATGGCTAACAATCTAAATAAAACATTATTAGAAACATAAGTTATAAATATCTAAAATTAAAAAATTACTTTCTTATGTTCTTACCTTAAGCCTTGGGCAGATTTTCTTGTGACCCTTGAAAAGAACTTAATGGACAATCTTAAACTCAGGTATTGAATTTAGTATAAAGAATCTGAACATTTGAAGTGAGAGCCCATCATTATATCTCAAGAAATCAACTGGGCTGGATCTTTTAGCCTGTGGGGCAGAAGGAGATAGTCATAGAGTGTACAGGGGCTGCATCAGCCCCATTTTCCATCCCCAGGACCTCCCAGGATCATATCTGTCTTCTTTGCTTCACTTCCGGTTAACGATGTAATGGATATTTGCAAATGTTATCTTCCTTGATGAGCTGGAATGTTCCAACACATCAAGATTCTTTGATTAAAAATATTGAACTGCTGGAAGATTTCTCACTCTTGCATAAGAGTGAAAAATACCAGCATTTTTAAAAAAAAAATCATCAACAATATACAAAATTTGTATTTTCTTTAAAGGAAATTGTATTTTGTATTTTAAAACTCTCCGTATTTTAGGCAGAAGGGTCTGAATTTTGTTGCAATTTTTAAAGAAGGCCTATCTCCTTTGTGTTTGTGAGTCACCCCAGTAATTTTTGCAAGAACAGACTGACTTTTTACCTAGACTCCTATGTTTTAGAAATATGTAAACAATTCAAGGGAGATTTGCCAGCTCTAACTCCTTTCCCGTCCAAACACTCATAATAATGTGACTGTTGGTTTTAAGATTAAAAATCGAGCTGAAATTGCCAAGTTCATAAATGTGATTGCTTTGATACCTTGTATGTGTTTTTCATATTTGAATTCCTTTGTTTCCCTTCCTGCTGTAGTAATTGGGCATGTTGATGATCATGAATGGTCATTTTTTTAAAAAAACCAATGTAACGTTGCAGAACTGAATGCAAAATCTTTTGCTTGCAGTAGAGAAAACAAAGTCCCCAGGGGTGGATCCTAAGCAATTGGCGGCAGAATTGCAAAAGGTTTCTCTGCAGCAGACACCACAGGGTGCCTCTTCAGGGGTGGAAAAGGGCTCCCATGCTCATTCTGGCACTACATCTGCTACCTCTAGTTCTGTTCCTAGCCCAGGACAGCCTGGTTCGCCTTCAGTCAGCAAGAAACGGCACAGTAGCAAGGTATGCAGGTTTGTTGGTTGGTTCTTTATCAATGTTTTTCCATTTATGGATCAGGGGATGGGTACATACATTTTTATATATAGACAACAGGAAGCACAACAACAGGAAGTTAACCCTGGAATCCCTTCCATTGTTATCATTAGTGGTGCTGGGGTGGAGTCAGTGAAGCTCCTCCCAGTGATGCTCAGAAACAAGTCTGAAATCACAAGGGAAGATAAAGTGTTGTCCATTTTCCTCTTCAAACATTCTCTGATATATGGTTTATAAATGCATGTAGTCGTGTGGCCTAGATTGGCTTATTTTTGTGTTGATCACAGATTTTCACTGTCTTTGTGCTTTTCCTTTGCTTTTGCCTTTTGAGCATCTCAGTAAGGCTGTCATTTTGATCCACCAAGTCTAGGCATGTTTCATCATAGGTTTAAATGCTCAAAGGATTGACTTTGCTATTGATTGAATTTCAATTGGATTTCAAAGGATTGTTTCAGGAACATTCCTTTGATTTGAGAAATGTCAGTCTTGGTTGCAGAGTTAACACTGATATGATGTAACTTGGATGTCCACTTGCTCAACTATTCCGTCTTATTTGATTATCTTGTCTTACTGCCATCATCCAACAGCAGAAAACCCATGTTAACTTTGCACAGACTTGCCATGCTAGTAATGACAGTCTTCTCCAGCAAGTCCTACAACCTTAATTTGTCAAAGCTTCCCTGTCTACAGGAAGAATGGAACAAAAGGAAGCAAATTACACAGCACAGGAGGGAGTCGACATTTGGGTATAAAGTACCCATCGCATCCTGTGCTAGCCTGTTTCTTCTTTTATCATTTGATGAATGATTGTGTTGCAGCCTACATTATATTGTTGTTGTTGTTTAGTCATTAAGTCATGTCTGACTCTTCGTGACCCCATGGACCAGAGCACACCAGGCCCTCCTGTCTTCCACTGCCTCCCGGAGTTGGGTCAAATTCATGTTGGTAGCTTCGATGACACTGTCCCACCATCTCGTCCTCTGTCGTCCCCTTCTCCTCTTGCCTTCACACTTTCCCAACATCAGGGTCTTTTCCAGGGAGTCTTCTCTTCTCATGAGATGGCCAAAGTATTGGAGCCTCAGCTTCAGGATCTGTCCTTCCAGTGAGCACTCAGGGTTGATTTCCTTCAGAATGGATAGGTTTGTTCTCCTTGCAGTCCAGGGGACTCTCAAGAGTCTCCTCCAGCACCACAATTCAAAAGCATCAATTCTTCGGCGGTCAGCCTTCTTTATGGTCCAGCTCTCACTTCCATACATCGCTACTGGAAAAACCATAGCTTTGACTATGCAGACCTTTGTCGGCAAGGTGATGTCTCTGCTTTTTAAGATGCTGTCTAGGTTTGTCATCACTTTCCTCCCAAGAACCTGCCATACTTGTCAAGACAATATCTGAGAAAGCTTGCCCTATTGTTGCAGGGGTAAAGGACCTGGACTCTAAAATACAGTACAACTATTTTAGTTGTCCACGTGAGTTCCCTCGGTCTCCTCCCCCATATCAGATGGTCCCACTACCCTTGGTGCCAGAGTGTCTTTAAGTTTCATTTCTCAAGAAATCGCTCTAGGTTTTTCCTGATAAATTGGTTTCATTTTCACTTCTTCCTCTAGCAAGCAGAAGCCTAGCCTTTGCCTTCTAATCTATAGGAGACTCCAAATATTAGGAATTATTATTACAGATTTTTGGAACAATCAAATTTGGATTTGAATATATTCAGAATTATTCAAATATGGCATCATTTGGTGAATTCTGAATATTTCCAAATCCAAATTTCTAGTATTTACATTTACGGTTTAAAAATCTTTATTTTGGTCTGTGTCATCCCATATTTTGGTCTGTGCATCTACGAATCCATTTTTTGAGGGGAAAGTGTTGTATTCAATATTTGTGTGGCAACCTTTATATTTCTGCAGTGTCATTTCAGCTATAAATAATTTTATGCCATCAAAACTGGTGATCATTAGTTCAGCTGTGTAAACATAAGAATGTTCTCTCATATGAGAGAATCATATTATAAAATCATATTAATCCATTAATATTGACGGTACATAACTTGTCTGAATTTCTTTGTTGTTCCTAATATGACAGCCTGCTGAAGGGACAAAATCTGGTTCCCATCCAATAACTGGAGAAATTCAGGTAACAATCTAATATTAAGTTACTGACTTTATTCCTGTCTATAAAACCAATATTTATTTCAGATCATGTACACCGGTCGTATATGACCCAAGCTTTACCAATAAGGGACTAAAGACCTGAGCACCAAAATGGCTAGTTATGTTTGTGATTGTTCCAAAAGTATGGTTGTATTCCACTTATTGTATTTAAACTGTGTAACAGATTAAACAGAATAAAGCTCTGTGTTGGATTTACTGTGCAATCCTATGTATGCCCACTCAGAATTAAGGCCCATTGATTGAATGCAACCTACACCCAAGCAACTTTGTAGAATTTTGCAGTCTTACTGATCAAGCTACATATTGGAGGATGTCTGGGAGTTGAGCCATGGCAAGCGGACTTCTTTCTTGTTAGGTTGAAACATTTTGCTACTCATCCAAGTAGCTTCTTCAGTCTGAGGAGGATGGTATTCTAGACTGCAACCCCAAAGTCCAAAACTCCATGCTGTTGGGGTTGGGAGATATTGGCTTTAAGACCAACTATAATTTCACAAAACTATGCAAGCTCTCAAGTTTTCCAGATCTCTTCACTAGGGCTAGGTGTTGTTGTTGTTTTTAAATATGGAGAGGCATGGAAGTTTGAAAGTTTAGCTACATGTTCAGGCTATGGAGTCTGCAGATAAACTAGCTAAGATAGGTTTGGAAGTGTCATATTCTGAGACAGACAAAATCATGGGTCCCTACCTCTGGAACCAGCTTCAGAAAATACCCATTTTATTTTTTACTTTTTATTTCATATTATTTTTGGTAACAAATTTCAGTGGTTTAGTTGAAAATATTATTTCAGCAACACAGCTTTTAAGGACATATGCAATTCCCTCTGTTTAATTTCATGCTATCCGTAGTGCATAGTTTGGCCCAAAAAGTATCCAGCACCCTGTCTCCAGTGGCAGATGGTCTGCTCAACTGTGGCCCAAAAGCTGCATGTGTCCCACCTCTTCTCTGGAGATCCAGAGAGATAGAGAAACATTTTTGATGTAAAAAGATAGTGGAAAAGGTTAGACAAAGTTAGCCTTAAGTGGCATTATATGATGAATGGGGGAAAATTATTAACATCAGTCATGTTCTCCTTAGCTTCAAATCAACTATGACAAGCACCTTGGTAATTTGATCATTCACATTCTTCAAGCAAGGAACCTTGCTCCGCGTGACAACAATGGCTATTCTGATCCTTTTGTCAAAGTCTATCTTCTACCAGGGAGAGGGTAAGTGAAGGAGTTTTCTACCATTGCTACCAATTAAAGCAACCCATCTTCAAGAATTTCTGTCTTAAAGAAACCCTCCCAACATCAGCTAATCTGCCAGTTCATTTCCTTCAGGCTTTGCCGTTACCATGAGCAAACAAGGCATTGCTGGAGAACAAGCTATGTTCCAATAAAGCTTGTTCATCACTATTTATTCAGGCACCCATGGGGACACAGTTTGGTAACTGGTAATATAATGTCATTAGAAATTAAGCTATGCATTTAACTATGACCAGGATCCAGAGGATTGTGACCGGGTGGGTAGATATTTAAGGAATATATATATTGTCCATGTTTCTGAACCAGCAATAATGATGGCCAAACTGAAGAAATTATCAAATATATTAACGTTTACAGTGATTTTGATTCACAGCCACAGATATAATGCTGTACTCATTTGAGTGTTATGAGGATGAACAAGTACACACTTCGAGTACAAGTCCTGCTTCTTCCTTCTTTCTGCCTCTATATATCTTCAAGTCTTCTATCTAAATATGAACCATGGCATCTTATTCAAGCCAAACATCTATAAAACCAGTTTCAAAATATGGTTCAACCTACTTGTTTCTGAGCTCTCTGCTACCAAGATCAAATCATATACGTCTGGTCCAGAGGGCTTGGAAGCATGCTAGAGCAGTTTTGTGGGAGTTGCGGAGACTGGAGGAAGGGGAGAAGGAGAAAGTCCTATAGACATGGACATTGACACGGGAGGTGCAAGGCAGGAGAATTGCCTTCTTCCTATTTTCTGATGACACTACTTTTGCCATTAGATGTATGCCATCTTGTTTTTGGTGAATTATGTTGCTGGTGGTGAAAATATGGTGGTCTTTTCACCATCATGTAGCAAGGTAAAATCTCACAGCAGTTGCCCTCTTTTCCCTCCACAGGGGGCCTTGATGAGTCAAGACACCTTGTCCATTGAGGATGAGAAATGTATTAATATTTGTAACATTTTTACACCCTTGGATCCTGACCTGTGATTTGAACACACTGATTTCTCATATCAACTAGACACTGACATTTGACTTGTCCAAAGCCACACAGAGAAGCTTTACAAATACTTCATGCTTGTGTAAAAGAAGAGAGAAGGAGGGAGAGAACACAGGTTCTGCTTATCCTTATGTTGTACATGGTTTATGTGTGGACTAGGACCTAGATTGTTAATATCTGTATCTGAGGACCTTTCCCAGAGCTTTTAAATAATTCATTAATCTGTTAACATTTAGGTCATTCATGACAGTGATTTAATGTGTTCACCTCGTTTAAAGCTTCCAATGTAATGTTAATAGGGTTTCTCTTGTTAATCATTGTTAATCATTGCTGGACCCAAGCTGGGCAGTTTTCACTTCATTGTTAAAGATTATTTGACATGTTCATTCCTGTAGTATCTGATTGATGGGGTTAGTGTTGTGGTTGGATCATTCCAATCCAGGAGAAAGGGGTCAATCAGCAATCATTGTTGAAAAACTTAAGCGGTAGATAAAACTCAGAATAAAATGCTCCTCTTTGATTAATTATTTTAAAAACAAATAGAAATTTAATTAATGAATTAGCTGACACACACACAGATGAACACACACACACATACTTCATCTCCCGGTGTTAGCAAGAATGAATGAATCTCCCATGTTTAACATTAAACATTCAAGCATTAATTTTGAAACTTTTATTTATTTATTTATTTTTATCTGATGTGTATCCTGTATTTCTCCCCAAAAGCTGGGCTGAAAAGTAGCTTACTGTATATAGAAAAAAACAAGGACAAATAAAAAGAGATTATAACTATTAAAGGGTAATTAAATCAAACAGTTATCACGTCAAGGCAGAATACAGTTAAAAACCATGTCAATACATTGGAGTCAAAAATAACAGTTACAATTAACAACAGAAAACTACAGTACTGTCCTTAGGAATCAGGTAGTTGCCATAGGCCTGTCCAAACTGGGGGGGGGGGGGGGGGGTATGCTGGTGGAAAGTGGCCAGCCTAGCCTCCTACAGTATGGAGCTCCATAGACAAGGATCAGCCACTGACTGCTTAGTCTGCTTAACATTTCTGTTTCTTATAGCTTCCACATTGCCGCTTATCATCTACTGCTTATATAAACTGTTTTTAAAACTCTTCTTTTCCCCTTCTGTTCTCTTCTCCTGCTTCCTGTATTTTGCTTTTCAATGCCCTCTTTCTTCACTGGATCCTTACAGACAAGTCATGGTTGTCCAGAATGCAAGGTAGTGTACATTGTCTTTTCATTGTTTCTGTAAGGCTTTGATGCATGAAATCAGTAGCATCCTAAAGTCCCAGACACCTGCAAAGTGTTCAGCCAAACTATATTTCCCTTAGAATTCACTGCTTATGGAAGTGTACATGAAATATCGACAAGACACAACACACAGTTGCAGTAGATTTTTGGAAATGGCAAGGGAAGAAGGAATCAGTAGATTAGTATTTCAAGAACTGGTGTTAGTTCTTCTTTTAACATATGCAGAAGTAGTGTACTCTGAACTTGTCTTACAGTCGATAAGACTTTTAAGGAAACAAAATGTTGAAGAAATTAGTATTGATGAATTCAGCTTTATAAACGACGGGCAAAATCCCTCTAGAGAAATTTTGCCTGTCCTAGCTAAACTCTTTTGCCTTCTTTTGACATACAGTACCTCCAGTGTGTCACCTGAGGAGGGAACTTCAGGTTGGCCTCAAATTTCAGTGACTGCAAAGTTCAGTGATGATCTAGAGATGCAAGGAAGTACCTCTGAAGTATTTCAAGTCCTATCAAAGATCCATACTCTTTTTCAGACATTTCTCAGACATTTTGCCCACAAATCTTATTTGAATGTTGATTTTGACTGTATGTATTTTAGCAGCAAAGCTCCTGTTTTTCTGATTCAGAAGTTGTGCAGTGCAGGCAGCTCTCATTAGTTAATACTTTTTGCTCTCTATCGTGACTGTATGTATTTGCTAGCAAATGTACATGTGCAAGTGACTGAGAGAGAAATTTCACACTGTACATCACTTTAAATTATAGCTTTCTTGTTCTTGATCTTTTCCGAGTTCAAAATTAGTATGCTTTTTCACCCAGTACTGGTTGGAAATTGAGTATAAAACACATTGAATGTGAACTGATATTGGTACCATTCAATGATGGCTCATGGTCTAAGCAGGGAATAGATCTCAACCTACCACTTACAGATGGAGCACTCCCGACTCCAATCATAGATGGCACCATTCCACTATAATGCTTTCTAGCTTGTTTAGGGGCTTCTGGCACTTTACTTCTGCATATGTTTCCATTTTGTTGCTCTCAGTGCAATAAAGCCATCTTCTTATAGAGAGAGATGTTACTAGTCCAGAGCTGTCTTATAGAGATGAGTGTATTTGCCAAATGAGAAGAGACAAGACAGCTTCAGGATTATATACTATTTCCCATTACAGCCTTTAAACGATAGTCTAAAAAACAGTGAAACTACATAACCTATAAAACATCTCTCCTAAATTATTACTGCAATCTCTCCTACAATGTAACTAAGATAAAAATAAGAATTAAAACCTGACATTCAGCTTCCCCCAAAATGATTGAGCATAAGGTTTAATCTACCTGGACTCTTAAAAGTGGAATCAGTTATTGTCATTTCCTCCCTAACTTTCATTATATTGAAACAATGTTATTCACTGATATTTAATTAGATTAAGAGATGCTGAAATCAGTGTGTAGTCAAGTATCAACACCATGTTGTGGCAAGAGAGTCCATATCATTTTTTTCCAGACTTTAAGAAAGGCAACACACAATAAATACAAATTAGATAATTAAGCAACATGTCTAAAATGCCCTACAGGTTTGCTCAGCTTCCCTGGCTGCCTTGAAGGATCAATATTGAATTAGTGTTCCTATTATTAACAGGATATCACTTGTATTAGAGTTTCCTTTTCATGTTTTTCAGGAATGGCTGTGCTATGATTAAAGACTAGGAGATAACACAATGGATTAAACACACCTCAGCCTGATAGCTGAAAGGAAGTTTTTCAAGAAATCCAATACATCACCATTCACTCTTATAATGAGAACTGCTGCTGTAAACAGACCCCAGCAATTTGTAAATGCAACAAAGATATTTGTGATGTTGTCAGTTGGAAGTTGAAAAGTTTCTCAGCAAGCAGGCTAGGGACTCAAATGTATAATTTTTCAAAGACTGAAGCGGGAGAACATTCTGCAGAACATTATCATTTACATTGGAGCAGATCTACTGCCATTATACTGTCCTGGCGTGAATGATCAGTTTATTTATTTTTATCAGATGCACTGAAATGGTTTCTGCATTGAAACAGATGGAGACAAGTGAAAGTAATTACAAGTTCTGTTTTCCTTACAGTGTTGAGAACAAGAGGAGAACAAAATATGCGCAGAAGAGTTTGAATCCTGAATGGAACCAGACGGTCATTTATAAAAATATTTCTATGGAGCAGGTGTGTGACTGGGAGGGGTGGTCTTTCCTGGCTGGGGCAAACTGCTGTATATGACTTAGGAGCAAATCAAGAATGTGAATGATCTGCAGTTCTTTCCCACGCTTCTAAAATTCTGTCTGTTTTATCCATCTTGTCAATTTGCCATCGTAGCCAGGAGGTGCTGCCAGAAAGCTGAGAGGAAAAGGAAAATAACACATCCAGGGAATTAAAGCCTTCTGCTTAAGAGGCTGGTCAATTTCCTTTTCCCGTTGGAACCACATGGGAGAATAGCACTGACTCACTCTGGTTTGAGAAGGCATCACAGGCTTCAATTGTATCAGCAACCCAAATGCCTAGCCTCATCTCCAGAGATACAAAAGCCCACTTTTTTAGCCTCCTACTCCCAACAGACCTAACTTCTCCCTTCTCTATTCATCTCAGAGCTTTTTAAATGGCTGGTAATCAGCACGTTTCTCACTAGTGGGGAAACACAACCTTTCTTAATAGGAATGGAAGCAAAGGGTCAAAATGAAGACTTCCTCCACCCAAATGATTTCATGTTTTACTTAGGTGAAAATTAATTGACAGTTCTAGCACTGGGTGCCCTGTTTGGCTGCATGTTCATAATGGAAACAATAGTGAAGTCTGAATCTCTAATGTAAGAAGATAGTTTCCATAGCTTGGTGGTAAAATGCATCCTGCATACATATATAAGGTTCTGAATTCACTTCTTGGGAGCTTTAGCTACAAGGATTTTGAATAGCAGGCTTAGGAATAACTTTCTTGGAGAGTTTGGAAAGACACTTGCTTAGCTTTGTGAACCATAAATATGGGACAAGATATACTAATGGTCTAAGTACCAGCAACATAAGAAGAATCTTGTTTGACAAAATCAAAGGCATATCTAGTCCAACATCCTTTGTCTACAGCAGGGGTCTCAAAACTTTTCAGTATGAGGGCCACATCATATATTTTATACATTTTTGAGGGCCGAAGGGGGGGGGGAACAGTTTTATAATGAATGAACGACAGATGGGGTGGAGGATCGCTTCTGTCAGGCTTTGCTCCTCTTCCTATCTCCGCCCAGGCATAGGAAGAGGAGGGAAGGGGGACCCAAGCAATCCCCCACCCCTGTTGTCTTTGCAAAGACAGTGGGAGAATGACCTCAGTCACGCTTGCCGAAAGGGAAGCCCTCCCTGCTCCTCCTTGCAAAAGCTAGGCTGCTGGAACTAAAACCACAGTTCCAGCAGTCTAGTTTCTGTTTCCGCTGCCATCCATTCTAGGAAGCCACAGACTCCCAGCATACCGGACCGGGCCAGATAAAAAGTCAAGGTGGGCTGGATGTGGCCCGCAGGCCATAGTTTGGAGACCCCTGGTCTACAGGCAACATTCAGAGACCTCTGAGAAGCCTACAATCTGTAATATTCTTCTACCTTGTTTGTCAATAATTGCTATCCAGTGGCATATTGCCTCAGAACCTAGAAGAAGCCTCAAATCACAGATGAAACAACCTGTCTTATCAAGTGTACTATCCGTGTTCACATTCATTCATTTATACATTCTATTAAAACCATTCTATCTCATTCCTGTTCTTTGCTTTTCTCCCGCAAATTTAATGAAAACTTGAAATATTTGGAAAGGAAGTATGCGTGTTCAAAGTCTTTTGGTAATTAATATGACATGATGAACATTTTTCAAGCCTTAGCATGTATCTCTATTTACATCTATGGTTTTGATGTAAATGGGTGTATTTATAAAATACAACAGTGCCATTTCTAAAAGCACTACATTTGTATTAGCAGATAGCACTAGAGAAAATGTTTCTTGTGAAATGAATGCTTTTTGATTCATCAGTACAATACAGTGGTGCCTTGACTTACAAACTTAATCCGTCCCAGAAGATTTCGTAAATCAAAACGTTCGTAAGTCAAAGCACCATTTCCCATTGAAATGCATGGGAACGGGATTAATCCGTTCCAGCATTTCAAAAAAATATCAAAATAAAAATAAAAATAAAAATAAACAGAGCAAGTCCCACGCTGGGACTGCAAAAAAAACACCACAAATCCAAAAACAAAACAAGACAGCACAGAAACATAACCCCCCCAGTCCAAACCCACCCTCCAAAACCCACCCAGAACAGTTTGTTAAAAAGGAAAAAGCAGCACCTTACCAGTCCGAAGCCTCCTCAGCCTCCCGGGCTTCCACCGCTGCAGCAACCTCCGCCGCTGCCCGGCCCGGGCTCCCCCGCCGCTGCCCGGCCAGGATGGGTCCTCGCCTGCCGGCCGGGCTCTTGCTCCCAGCGCTGGGTTGGTCCCCGCTGCTCGCTTCCCGGCCAGGCTCTGCCTCCCGGAGCCTGGCCGGGAAGCGAGCAGCGTGGACGGACCCAGCGCTGGGAGGCAGGAGCCCGAGAAATTCAAATGGCCGCCCGGCCAGGCTCAGCCTCCCGGCGCTCGGACACCGCCGTGCCACCGCCACCAGGAGGCGAGCGGCTGGAGGGAGCACCCCGGCCAGGCTCAGCCACCCGGCGCTCGGACACCGCTGCAGCCACCGCTGCCGCATCCCTTTCCCTAACCGTTGGGGCAAAAGAGCTGCAAAGAAGCAGCCTCTTCGCCACCAGCGGTTTGAATTTCCCGCCCTTTTCCCCTGCCTTTTTTTCGTTCGTAAGTCAAAGCTCTGTTCGCAAGTCAAAGCAAAATTTTGCAAACGGAGCTGTTCCTAACTCAAAATGTTCGTAGGTCAAGGTGTTCATAAGTCAAGGCACCACTGTACATAAGTTGGAGGAAAATCCCCTTCCAACCATAGTGATGAAAGATAACACTAGCACTAACAGGGTAAAAATTATCACTAGCATAATCGCCCTGGATTAAACTAGGGTACAAAAGCATATGTAAGCAGTTTGGTGAGCAATGTTGCAACCACTTGGACAGCCAATGACAAATCCAATTGTGCAGCTGTGTACACACCAGCTTGCACAAAACTGTACTGGATACTACCTTTGTGCTAAATGTGTGACCACTAGAGCAAAGAGAGTGCCTGTTAACTATGGGCTGGTACAGGAATATAATATGATACAATATGATACAGTACAGTACGATATGATGATATAAGGCAATAGAATAGAATAGAATAGAATATGCACCACAAATACATCACTGAGCTCCTTTGCCCCCACCCCACCCCGTGTTCAACATACAACTGTAAATATGCAGGGCTGGACTAGAAATGTGATATGGTACAGAAAATTGTACAGTCTTTTCCTTCTTGACCATCAGCAATGTATGAATAAGGCTTTTGTTGCACAATAGTTTCTTGTCTGGCTACTTGGAGGGGAAAATACTGAATTATAAAAAAGAGATTAATAGTGTTTAAAGCTTAATCTCCTCTTTCTCTTATATTCTGGAAGGTTGCTGAGTCACAGCTTTTATTCTTAAATGTACGAAATGAAATGTATATGTAAAAAATAGGTTAGTTCATATGATACTTCAGAGGATTGGACCTCTCTTTGAAAGGCCCATCCAAATGGAACTTACTCTTGATTCAGTTGGGGAATCAGTTGTTCAGCTTTGGCCTCAGTACACAGAATAATACACATCTAGGCCACATTTTGATGGCTGTCTGTGTGTATGCAACAGACAGGGGTTCCAGCATGCCATTGCATGCATAGCTGAAACATCTAAACAGGCCCACTGTAATTTCCAGATCTTGTTGTTACTTCTCCTTGTAACTGTATTGTTCTGGAATTAATTTTAATAGTGTTTTTAATTTATGGGGAACAGAGCTATAATTTAACTAATAAAGAAACAACTTGGCTAACTGATGGCAAATACTGTCAAATAGTCAAGTAATTTATTTATTTATTTATTTTAAAAAGTCTATCAGCAGTCAACAGAGAAAATTATATAATTGCCCAGTTACTAGCTTGCTGGAGCTCCCCCACGCCAGATGAGGAGGCCTACTGATCCCACAACAAATGCATTTGATAACAGGATTTGGAGTCACTTGTGAACTGGTCAGAATGTCAAAGATAGAGTATTCCAAGCTTATATTGAATTCTTTTCCAAGGAGAAATAATTTTCCCAAAGGATCCAAAAGCAAAGTAGAGGAACACGTCTTTACATATTTTTACATGTTCTGAGATTGTGGTATATGGACCCATCATTTTTCTTAAGTGTTCTATCTTCAGTTATCAAAGTGCAAAAACAGATGAGATAGTAACGTTCGGTTGTTGTTTTTTCCTGTTGAATCCCTTGTGTGTTGTAGGAATGCCTAATTCATTTGATGAAGCAGTAACGCGAACATCTCAAATGACAATCGTTACCTTCTTTGACAAATGGTACAAAATGCTGTGCATTTCTGGGGAGTCCTCCTAATAATCAGTCAGCCCTAACAGGTCTTGATATGCTATCTTCAAACCTAAAATAATGTGGGAGGAAGATCTGTAAAGCATGATTTGAAATGTTCTAGTAAACTTATTCAGCCATGCTTTACTGTGAATGCCAATGCATTTTGACATTGCCCAGAACACAGTAAAAATTATTCAGTGGTACTGAGAACTGCAAAAAGACAGATAGATGCTATCAACTTTTTAAAAGTCACAATGCAGTCTTTGTATTGGGAGCACAGCCAAGCTTGGCAAAAGAACTTCTCCAAGTTCCATAGAATCTAAGCTGAGCTCATCTGTCTTGATATCAAGTTTCAGCTATACCTGAAATGAATTTGCCAAGTCCAAGGTTGATGTGAGGACAATAATAGCCTGGCTGTCATATTGAAAAAGTACAGGGGGTGCAGACAGGTGGCAACAAGCCGAGCATGTTTTATGGATCAAATGCCAAACGCATGGTGAGGATTTAAATTAATTATCTTTTTATTTTAACTGCAGCTTAAGAAGAAAACCCTGGAAGTCACTGTCTGGGACTATGATAGATTCTCCTCCAATGACTTTCTTGGTGAGGTGAGTTTCCCATTTTTCTTGCTTCACTGCCTTTCCTTATCCAGTGCAGTAATCACATTTTTCATCCAGATGAGAAGGTCTGTTATTTCCAAATGCATGCTTCTTAGAGAAAGGCGAGTGATGACTCATAATCAGCAGCAATGATGATGGATCAGTGCTAATCACTGGCATTATAGAAAATGATGCTATCTCTGGCTTAGTTCAGACATCACACTAAATCATGGTTAAGGAAACTTAACAATAGTTTGATGTGACACCTCATTCAGCAAATGACAGTTTATGGTTAGCTGGTGAAGCAGAATTGGAAACAATGGTTTGAAATGACATTTTTAAGCTAAACCCTGGTTTGGTGGTGTACCTGAACTGATAGTGTTGGCTATCACTGTACTTTCAAATGCCATTACACCACTGCAATATAAACAGATTATGAACTTAATGAAGCTGAGTCTTGGGAACAAAAACAGACAAATTGTTCTTCATAACAGTTTGCCTGTTGAATGTTTGGAAGCTCAAATTATGAGTTACAATGCAAAATCATGGTTTGGTATTAGAGATGGGCATGAACCACTGGTTTGGCAGTTCATGCCAGTTTGTCTGTCAGTCCATCAAGTGTTCTGTGGTTTTGAGCCCCACCTCCTCAAGCAGGCGCCCACTCACAGACATAGGCCTGGCTTCCATGCCCCACCTGCCTCTGAGTGGGTGCCTGCCAGAGGAGGCAGAGTTTGGAACTACAGCTCAGAGTAGTATGAATTTATTAATTGGGCAATATATAAAATAAATTAATAAACAAATGAATAAATACTCACTCATTCTTTATTCTGTCTGTCCCATCCCACTTGGATTAAGGAAATTATTCTATCATAACCAAGTTCCATTGGGACAGATTTTCCCCCCTTCCTCAACTGTCATAACAGTTTTGTCACTCACTCTGCACTCACTTGTCAATCAACCCATTCATTCTATCATGCAACCAGCTCATTTACTAATGCACATACAATAACCATAAACAAAAACACACACACAGCAAAGGATTGAATTCATCCCACTATTCAGCTCAAAAAATTGATTATTCAGTTAAAACAACAATAATGTGATAAAGGCCAAATTGTTAGAGAAGAACCTAGATGACGGCACTTCTTTCTTTTCCATTAAAAACCAACATCAAAATCCAGCCTTTCTCAGATGTATAAATCTTTACTCTTCACCACCAACAGAAACCAATCCTAAGTAACTGCATTCATGTTTATTCCTCCCCTGTTAGGCTCCTTCTGTTTCTCCGTCTTCCTTCCTCTTCTCAAGTTGTTTCCTCCTACATAAAGATTAGTTTTGCAAACTCCTCAGAACAGAAACATGGCTTGTTATTTATAAGTGTCATGTACAATGAATGAAGCAACAATAACATTAATAATAACAACCACCATAATAGATATAAAAATATTGTTTTGTCTCCAAGGTTAGATATGTAGAAATTGAACAGAAGATTATCTCTCAGCATATTATTTTCATGGAACTGTTTTTGATGTGGTGTAGCATTTCTGAATTGTTTTGATAAACTCCTGAGGTATAGGCATGTATGACAGATCAGGATGATCCTCCCCCCACCACTGGACCTTCATTTGTTAATTTACTCTGTGTCATCACATAGGTGTTAATTGAGCTGTCTAGTCCTTCTCAGCTGGACAATACTCCTCGATGGTATGCTCTGAAGGAACAGAGTGAAAGCATTGACCATGGGAAACCTCATTCTGGACAGAGCAGCCAGCAGTCCCCCAAACCATCTGTCATCAAGAGCAGAAGTCATGGGATTTTCCCTGATCCATCAAAAGGTAGGAAATTATTTTATATGTGTTTACGCACATGTGCCCATGTGTCTTTCTTCAAAAGAAATGCAAATCTGCTGCTACTCCTTGGCTCTTACCATCTCCTCCTTGTCATATCTAGTTTAACATACACCTTGGGATGTGACATGGTTTAGGTATATGGCTGCAAAGCCAGAGGTTGGGATTTCAATTCCCCACTGTCCCTCGTGGGAGAAGAGTCAGCCTATGTGCCGTTGGCCAAGTGGCACAGTCCTAGGACACCCCCAGAAGAAAAGAATGGTAAACCACTTCTGAGTACTCTATCCCTAGAATTTACTTTTACTTGGCATTGATTTTCCCTTGCTGTTGACATCTCTTAAGGTGGAAGGGAGGATTAACACAAGGTGATATCTATTGTGTTAAACCTGGGCAGAGACAGAGTGCTGTCGTGTCTCTCTGGAAATCCATTCTGCCCCAACAGTAAAAGCCATTGTTGCCTCTCTACCTAAGTGAAATGAATCCAGATAAAATGAAGATTCTTCTATTGGGAGGATCATCAGACTGGTTATAGGATATTCACCTGCCCTTAATGGGGTTACACCTGCCCCGCCCACAAAGGATCAGATTCACAATCTGGGGGTACTCTTGGATCCAACGTTCTCTATGGAGGCACAAATATGTGCTGTGGCCAAGAGTGCTTTTTATCAACTTCAGTTGATTGCCCAGCTGCACCCCAACCTGGATAAGAAATGCCTAACAACAGTGGTTCATCTCTAAAATAGACTTCTGTAATGCTCTCCACATAGGGCTGCCCTTGAAATCAATACAGAAACTTCAACAGGTCCAAAATGCAGTGCCTCAGACTGATTACAGGTATCAACAGATATGAACACATATCCCTAGTCTTGGCACACCTTCATTAGCTCCCTGTTATTTTCTGTGCTCAATTTAAGGTGCTGGTCATAATAACTTATAAGCCCCTTAATGGTTTAGGACCTCAGTAATTTGTCGGTGCCACAAATAGCTACCCATCCCACACAGTCCTCACAGTCCTTTATGTTAAGACCCAAGGAATAATTTTTTTAAAAAGCCAGCACTCGTAACCGAGCTTTCTTGGTCACACCCCCTTCCTCTGGAATAAGCTTCCTACAGCGGTTTTTCAGGCACCATCCCTCTCTGTGTTTAGGAAGCTAATTAAAACCAAATTATGTAAAGTTGCCTTCTACTAGTGTAACTATTTTCCCGAGATGTTCAAATGGGCTTTAATTTGTGTATTTTTATTTAAAGGTTGTTTTATCTAGCAACAGGGGTCATTGTATTTTATTGTATTTTTTGTATGTATTATGTAGTGTTTAGTGTATTATTGTATATTGTGAACCACCTGGAGACTGGCTATACTCTTGGAGTTGTATAGAAATGGAAACTGAGTAAATAAATAAATAAATAAATAAATAAATAAATAAATAAATAAATAAATAAATAAATAAATAAATAAATAAATAAATAAATAAATGCAGTGCTCAAGATAATCTCTATGGCTGATAACTTGTAGAATCTTGATCTTCAGGAGCCTCAGACATCTATCTGCCTGCAATGTTATGAATAAAGTTATGGCTGGTTTCTACAAAGTCTATCTGTATTTGTTTGTGGTATGGGCCACAAGCAGATAAAAAGAAATAGCTCTTCACAGAAAACAGGATGGGGTAATACCTGCCTACTATGGGTATGGGACAAACCCATGGAGAACAGGGCTATCATCAGTGGCTTCTAGTCAAAATGGATATATATTCCCTCCAAGACCATAAACAGTATTCTTCTGTGACATAGGAGGAGTAGCTGCCTTCTTATCTCCTTCTTGTTGGCTTCCCAAGCACATGTAATTGACCAGGATGGGAAAAGAATACTGCAATAAACAGCCCTTTGTTTTACTTCAGCATGACGTTTTTGTATGTTATGTCCTTTAGCAGACCAAAACAACCCCTTCCTTTGGGAAATGGAAAGTTAGGAATATTTTCTTCTCAAAGAGTATGCATACTGTTGAGGGTGGTTTCACATTCAACATCATAATACTTAGCTGTGGTGTTACATTCTACTTGTGCTGAGGAAAGGAAACTTATAAGTCACATGCCTGCTCACAGTTTGAAAAGTTGGAATGTGGGGTAATTAGTGTTGTCCTTAAATCATGAGAACTTTCAGACTCTGGGAGTACCTCTGCCAGGTACTCAGTGAGCAAACCAGCCTCTCTCAGCCACAGCATCTTATTCCAAAGCAGGAATCAGAATACTCACCTGTCTTATAGGGTTATGACAAGAATTCGATCAATTGATGTATGCAGAGAATTTTGAACACTTCACTATAAAAATATCTATCAACATGGCTACCATGATTCTGTGACTCTGAGGCAGAAGATAATGGTGATGAAGGATGATAGTAAAACCTAGTACCATTATACATAACCATGAGGCTGTTATCTTTTCCCTCATTTACCAGACATGCAGGTGCCTACCATTGAGAAGTCCCACAGCAGCCCAGGAAGCTCCAAATCTTCCTCTGAAGGACACCTGCGTTCCCATGGACCATCCCGCAGCCAAAGCAAAACCAGCGTCACTCAAACTCACCTTGAAGACGCTGGGGCAGCCATCGCAGCTGCTGAAGCAGCTGTTCAACAGCTCCGCCTTCAACCAAGTAAAAGACGCAAATAAAATTCCTCAGCATGGCAGCTTAATGTTCATCTGTTGCCTCTTGCCTTCCCCATCCTCTCCCCTACCCTCTCCCACCCCTTTCCTTCTCTCCCCTCCTCTTGCTTTTTGATGTTTTCTCCCTGCTGGGGTTTACTTTCAGCTCTTAGCACACTGTGTATTCCACCTGTTTAATGTTCTATCCGTGTGTCTGTGTGTAAATACATATAAAGGCAGTATATTCCTCCTCTTTAGAAATCCCCTTTTGTTTACATAGACTGCAGTGAAACTGGCTGTTTCTCTCTTTGTCTCCATTTGTCCAATATTTCACTGCTCTGCACATCTTGTGGGGAAACTGTTGTGGGTCATTGCTTTGGTGTCACTAAATACCTCAACCAGACTCCAGATATCACATACTTGGTCAGATTTACACAGTTGACCAAGGAAAGCCGATCACTGGTATTAGAAAGCAAACACGAGGAATCCCTTGCATGATATCACAATTTGGGACACAGAAAATTTAAGACCAGACAATCTTATTAAAATTAGTCCTCTTCTATACTATTTGAGTTGATGATTCCACTTGTAGAGCAAGTTGCTTAAAAACAACATCCTTGGGATATTTTCATAAGCCGACACAACTCTTGTTGAAGACACATACAGACTAAGGAAATCAGACATTGGTAATGTTAGAACCATATAATTAGCTCTGCTGGGGTCTATACTATATTGGGGCAGATTTGCTGGGATTTTTGTTTTGCTTGTTTTGCTTTGTTAGATTGCAGTGAGGTTTAACAATTCTAACTCTTCTATAACCATCCACATGTAAATCATCTTTTCAAGTAATTACAGGTTGAGGATTTAGTCACTGGCAAATTAATATAATTCAACTGTGTCATCATTGTTCTTGTCTTCATGATTATTTGTTACACCATACAGTCACCATTGTGAAATTCAGAAAGCAAGAAATAAAATCCTCTCTGTCTCAATCCTTTTTTTTTAATTAAGAAGAAACAGCCAGTTTAATTACCTTTTAATGCTGTGCATGTGATGTCTCTTTAGTGTTCAAAGACATGTACCTACTTAAATACAGAAAAGAAAATTCCCCACTTCTGTTTGCATGACTAACATTTAAGCTGGTTCCATCTGAGGATACATACTCTGGGTTTCCATTTCACCCACACTGCCACAGCAGCACATAAAAGCGGTCAGTCTAATAATGCAAGGAAGCAGCACAGACACAGCATAGCAGGAGTCCTCCCAATTCAAAGAACTCAGTCTGACAATCTGCCTCCACCAGCCAGTGACAACAAAGATCAAAGTCAACTAGCCCTCAGAAAAGTGATGTCCGATGGACCAGTCAAGCCTGAAGGAGGTGAGCAGAAAGACATGACCAAGAAGCCTGCCTAGCCCAACGCCTTCTTGCCATGTCTGCTAATTCATTACACCCTGACTTGGTTTCTGCAGCCCTCTCTGCAATGTGGTTGAAAAAATCATTTTCCAATTTTACTGCTGATTCACAATCCCTATTTGAAATGCTATACTAACTCTAAATTATAGAAAATTTTAATACCTGGAAGTTCCATGATCGCTACCAAAATTGTATTATCTGTGCATTGTCTAATATGTGGCATGCATTTGTCCTGATCTGCTTAAGCATAATTGAACCATTCTTTTTGGAGGATTAAAGTCATTATGGCACACTGAATTTTTAACTTGTACACAGCATTGTTATTGTTGTTTCTGTTGTTATGATTTGCACATTTGTTGTCTTCTCGTATGTCAGAATTCCTGTTCACAGGCAGTGGAACATCACAGTAGGAAAAAAGGATAAGAAGTAACAGTGTCCATATAACCCATAAGGCTATGTCAGGGAATTCAAAATAGTCTTCCAGATTGTTTGCTTGTTCTTCCTCAGAAAGTCAATGTTTCATGACCAGAGCCCGGAAACATTGGCGAATACCTTGTTGTGCAACTACAGGCACATAAATTGAAGTTGTTCCCATAGTAGTTGTGCAAAGACTGAGGTAGAAGTGTGATCCCTTAAGCACTTCCACCAGCACATTGTGCAATCAATCATACTGGAGATGTGTGACTGATTGTGCAAGTGCATGGCACAATCACTTATTGTCAAGCATAACACCTGGCACATTTATGCCAGTGTGACTTTATATTGTGCCAGCATGGACAGGACACTGGCCAATGTTTTTCTGGATGACAACTACCCAAATTTTCAGTAGCCTAGGGAATTTTAACCCAAAGAAGTATTTTCTGGAAATAAAATTTCCTTGAATGCTGGGCACAAAAACTAGGACTCACTAGAAATAAATGCAGCAATGGGTAATATTTGTTTAATGTTCATTTTTCTCTAAGCCATTTGACACAAAGGGTGGAAGACCAAGAAGTATATTATGGTGCTTCTTGTTCTCACTTTTACTCTTACATGTCTGTTCCAGTCTAATACTCAAATTGCCTGTTCTCTTTACTTTGGGAGCTCAGAAGATGTGGGTGGCTTGTTTGCGTGTGACAAAGAAACCCAAGGAACAGAAAGAACAAATGGATCATGCTTTCTCTTCTGCACCACTTATTAACACATCAACATAGCTTTGAGAGGTTACTAGGATGCATAAGGTCATTGTGCTTCAGTAGAAGGTCAACGAGAGATATGTTTTGTTGTGAATCTCTCAACAGCAGCCGAGAGATAGCTTTACTTTTTTTTCTCTTACCTCTCCTTGCAGTCTTCTGGAATCACAATTGTACAGTTCACTTTCCCAAATGAGCTAGAGGTGATGTACAGGGGTTCTCAAACAATGGCCTAAATCTAATCACTAGTCTCAGCAAGAGTAGGCCCACTGAATAAACTGTTGTATTGTAAATCGACCATTACATAAACCCCATTGATTCAATGAGCCTGCTTGGTTAAGACTGGCAATTAAATTGAGACCATTGTCCTCACAACAAGTATTAGATTTAGACCATTGTCCTCACAAGTATCTTAGGGCTGGGCTGATAAACAGGGCTTTGCAAAATCATCCAGTAAACTGCAAGGCTGAATGAAGATCTGGATCCAGATCTCTCCTTTTTTTGCCTTGTTATAGTCACAGTGTTGGCAGCAGTGAAGAATACATATTGCTCCATATTTTATTTCCATGGAATTTGGTTATTTCCAAAATTTTGGCTTTGCATATTGTGGAGATTTTCTTTTTCTTTCCCCGCTCCTTTTTGGCAAGTGAATTGCTTTCAGCCAGTCACCATGACAGTGCAGAATACAGTACATTTAATATGATCCTTTCCTGTACAGAGCCTTTTAAACAACCAGAGCTCCTTTGTGGCATTGTGTCGTTGTTTTGAAAGGACCCCTCACATTGTGACTAAATCTACTGCCCAGGAAAGCTTCTTTATAATAGGCTTCTCAGCACCTAATTCCCAGGAAGAATGAATTAAATGAGCTTTCTCGCCCCAAGAGAAACAATTTTCAAGGATCCAGCAGTCCCTCATCCCACTGCACACTATATAGGCATCAGTAATTTTTTGCTGTCTCCTGGCTTTGCAGATTGTTCAATTCAGCGCTCTTCCTTTTGTTAGTTTCTCTCCTCTCTTTCTAAGCCGACATGCCATTTCATGAAATTGCTTCAGTGCTATATCCAGCGGCTCCCATTTTGCAAATGTATTGGGCTGTGATTTGAACTTTTGGGGAGCATATGGAAGAGAGTTGTTTGCATAGCAGTGGAACATCACATCACTCCTCTTTGATATGTTATCACAACCACATAAATCAGCAGCCAAAAAAGTCTTTGCATTTTGTGGTTGAATCTTGCCAAATTTGTCTTAGGCTTTGCTGGTGTCATAGTGTCCTGGACAATTGTGTTGGCCAAATGTCTCATTTGAGTGAGAAAAACAGACAAGACTCATTTTGTATGATGTTGCAGTGTTGCATTTTCAGTATATTTCTCAATTTGCCCCAAATGGAATAGGGTGAAGAGTTTGGAGACTTTGGAAAGAGGATACTCTCAGGAGTGGGAATATGGTTCACAAATATAATCTTGAGAGAATCCCTGCAGTTTTTAGAACAACTGTGCTGCAGTTGTTTCCTAGATTTTTAGAACAAAACAGGAGCCATTAACCATTTTTTAAACAAGCAGTTGAGAAATACAGTCAGGTACATATGTGGTGTCTGAAGAAAATGTTATCTGTATGTCTGTAGTGTTGGATTTTGGTGCATATTATTATTATTATTATTATTATTATTATTATTATTATTATTATTATTATTATTATTATTATTATTATTATTATTCCTTTTCCAAAAGTTGTTCTATTTACCATATGTAATAAGGCTTGGCTCTACAGTGCCATTGTAATTGGTAATTAATGCTATTCAAGCTTTCCAGCAGTTCTGAGCACATTATGTTGGTAAAAATGGGGCATTATGAATGAAAATTGATACACTTTCTTGAATTGGTTACCCAGAAAATAACAAAATCCTGTCTCATGAATAGCTGGGTGCTCTTTAAATTGTTTACACAGATGTCTTCTCGACCTGCTCGGTAATTCACCATTCTCGCCCTTTACAGCAAGGCCTACCAGCCATCGACCTGGAGATAGTTCACTCTCCTCCACCGGTTCATCAGCCAGTACCTTTGGCAGTGGATACAGCATGGACAGCGAAGGAAGTAGCAGCAGCACCACCACCACCACAGGGGACAACAATCTGTTCTCCATTCCAAGAATGTAAGGCTTTTAATATTGATTATTATGATTATATATTTTACATTTTATTATATTTATTCTTATAATGTTTTTATAGTACATCCAAGCTGCCAATCACCTACAATGAATAACTGACTGGTTTACAAAAGTAATGAAAACATTAAAATAACAGGGAAAACTCCCGAAATGTCATCAAGATGGAAGAAAGGCAGCAAAAACAATAAAGTAGATAGTTTGCTAATCTTGAAAGACCATGTCCAAGTTAAAATAAACAGCCCTCTGGCAGAAGAGTAAAAAAAACCTGACTGCTGCTCAACAAACCATGATTCCCTGTCAAATTAATCCACATTTCCACGTGCATCCTGTATTTATCCTTTTTTACATTGATTTAGAACATGCTAAACCCAATTTAAAAATGGAGAAAGTAGTAATGTAACCACCTCCCAAGCCAGTTAAAAGTCTAGGGAGGAAAATCCACTGTTGATTTTTTGGTGCCACTGCTGCTCTGCCCCATGATATCAACAATATGTACAGTGTGTTGTGCAAATGATGATATATTCCAATGACTGTGTTTCTCTTATTCCCCATATTTATAGCTCTTACCATTTCATTTTCCTTTCATCTAGCTATATAGCTTATCTGGCCACCCAGGTTTTCTAACAGTAGGAAATTCTGTGTGTTCTAGCATAATTTAAATTCTCAATCGCTTTATTCCTGTTCAATTTCCTTAAATTGGCAACCTTTTGTTTATAAACATCTATGTTTTGACTAAATTTTCAAACACTATCTTCATTTCTCTTAGTCCGGGAGTCTCCTATTTAACATTTTTGTTAGGATTTTGACTGATTCAGTCTCTGTGGCTTGAAACAGTTCTATTGGTAATCCCCTGATGATTTATTTCTTCCCAGTGCTTTCAGAGAAACTTTTACTTCACTTTTTAAAACTGCAGGTTCTTCACCATAGGACTCTTCAAAGGAGTCTGTCATCCTTTTATCTCTTCTGTATAGGTCTTCAGTATACTTTTTCCACCTTCTCTTTATTTTCTCCCAGTCAAATAGTGTGCTCCCCTGTTGTTCTTTCAGCATTCTTAATCTAGGCTTAAATTTCCCTTTGATTTCTTGGATCTTCTGGAAGAGATCTCTTGTTTTTCCTCTTTTCCTGTTCTCTTCTATTTCTTTATATTGTTCTCTGCATGATAGTCACTGCAAAGGTGCATTCAGGATTCTGACCCTACTTCTGTCACCCTTTATTTTTGCTTCTCACTTGTACTTAACAATTTAAAGTATTTCTTTCATCATCCATCTTGATTTTTGTTTTCTTTTTACTACAGGAATGGTCTTTTTGCATTTGACCTAATAATATCTCTCATTTCAATCCACAGTTCTTCTGATTCACAATCAATTGAGTTTAGTAATCCAAACCTTTTTTTTTTTACATGGACTTTAAATTCATCAGCATTTGGTCTTATTTTGGCAGAAAGAATATAGCTTCTCCATCTCCTTCTTCAAGTTACATAGTCTATTTGGTTTCTGTATTGGCCATCTGGTGATGTCCATGTGTGCAGTTGTCTGTTTGGTTGCTTGAAGCATGTATTTGCAATAAACAGACTGTTGGTTTCATAGAACTCTATGAGTCATTCTCCTTCCTTTCTGATCCCTAGGCCAATTTTTCCAACAACTTTTGGTACTGCTTTGTTTCCTACTGTAGCGTTCCAGTCACCTATGATTATAAGCATGTCTTATTTTATTTTATTTATTTAAAATATTTTACCCAGCCTTTCTCCTTAAAAAAGGACCCATGGTGGCTTACAATCAAAGACAATATTTAAAAGTTAAAAACAGTAAGTATACAAATATTAAAAGAATCAAACAAGTACCACACTAAAAATAGTAAACAAAATCTTGTTTTGGTCAGTTTCCTCCTGAATCCTTCCATAAAAGCTTTCCATTTCATCTTTTTCAGCATTGATAATTGGAACATAGACTTAAATGATGGTTATGTTGATAAGTTTTCCCAGAGGTCTGAAGGATATTATTCAGTCAGACCTTGCATTGTAGCCCCTAACTACCAGTGCTACATCTTGCCATTCTGTTTCTTCTGAGTTTGTAATTTCCAGAGTAAAACACTTTGCAATTGTCTGACTGAAAAATGTCCAATTCCAGTCCACCACATTTTACTGACACCAAGCACCACAATGTTTAAACGTTCCATTTCTTGCTCTATGGTTTACCTTGATTCATAAAGAAGTGGTTAACTGATTTTTAAAAAGGGGGTCAGTTTCTGGGATTTTCCCCTGCTTGGTGTCACTTTTTGAACCGTAGTAAGTATAAGAAGATATTCTGTAGACCATCTTGACTGCTGACATTGTTATTCTCAACATTCAGGCTTTCCTTTGCTGTGTAAAGTCTGGCGTCCTTTTTCTTGCTGGCAACAGAGGCATGATATTGCAATATTAGGCCATTTCCGGGTGTTTCGAATTGTGGATAGAGAAGCACAATATCCCACATTCATAAACTGAAGTGTTTTTAAAGAAGTGGATAGACAGTTACTCAACAGCAATTCCATAGCAGATGTCAATTTGCTGAGGAACATAAACAGCAGGGTGGTGCTGCACTCATGGCCTGCTAGTATACTTCACATTACTAGTTGGCCACTGTGTGAAGAGAATATTGAACTAAATAGGACATTGGTCTGATACGTCATAATTTCCTTCATGTTTCCCCTCCACAAAAATGTACTGCTTTTTTAAAAACTACATTGTTTGGGTATAGTTTGCAGTTTATCTTTGAGTTGTAAACTGGCTTCAAAGTTCCGTTGAATGATATCAAGTAAAGAAGTTAAGTAAATAAAAGTAGCATTCTCACAAAAGGTAGGGAGAAAGGCTTTTAGTCAATGACATGGACCAACAGAACCATGAAGCTTCATAGGCCTTCCCAGCTCACAAAATCCACAAACATGGAGCAATCAATATTACCTACTTACTTAACAACCTGCATTACTAAGAAATAGCCAAAGTTCTCTGGATGGCTCAGAAAAGAAATGGGACCTGTTCCATACATCCCACAAAGTGAACCTCCAGCAGATTTAGAACTTTGGGCAGAGTCTTCGAAGAAGAAGAGCTGTGAAGAATTCACAAGAGAAACACTCCTCCTCCTACATTTTCCTCTTATTGCTACAAGATGGAAAGAAACATGGGTGCAAGTGGGGGGGAACACCCACATTTTAGTCAATTTATAATTTACATTTACCTATCAACTGAGGAAACAACATCTATTTAACTGTCACTTCAAAATTGCCTGTTTGTGATGAAAGAAACACTAGTATTTTTCTTCCCACTTTTCACTGCAGGATAAAAACAATAGAAAAGCATTTCCAAGGGAGGAGGGCTATGAACGCCTCTCACTGCTGTACTCTGGTAGAATGAAGGAGAGAGAGGAGAAGGACTTTGTCAGAGTGGGACTTTGCTTTAAGGCAAGCCACTAATTGAGAGAGCTTGCCTGTCATACACACACATACACTAGCCATTTCCTACTTGAAAATTAGGTGTGGACTGTATACTTATTCAGATTAGATGTACATATGCCCAGTATCTCTCATTTACATCACCCTAAAACATATTTCTTTCTCAACCAACTAATAAGTAAGAAGCTACAGGAAGGACCACAACATCGTTTCATCTCTATATTCTGTTGCAAGGGTCAGAGACAGGGTTCTGATACAGTCAGCAGCTCAGTATCACACCATGTTAAAATCAGAGCTTGGGAAAGTTGCTTTGGAAACTACAACTCCCAGAGGGTGTTAGAATCATTCTCCTCCTGGCTGTCATAGTTTGGGCAATATTCCCTGGTTAGGTCTTCCTCTTTGGAGGGCATGACAGTATGCTATACTGTTATAGAGACATAATAGGGCATAATAGTCAAGATTAGACAGTAGGATCCCCGTATGCATGGGATCAGTATCCACAGTTTCACTTATCCATGGTCTGAAATTATTAAAAACATTTTTTAAAAATTGAGAAAAAAACTATTTTCACATGTATTACCAGAAGTGGCTACTAGAGGGAGTTAGAGACCATGCTATGAATATTTGTTAGTGAAGAATACATAACATGGTTGTTGGCACCCCTTAGTGTCCAGTTCTGATAATGCATGTGAAAATAATTTTTTCTTGGTTTTTTTCCTTTTACCATGCAAGAAAAATTTTGGATGGATGGATGGATGGATGGATGGATGGATGGATGGATGGATGGATGGATGGATGGATGGATGGATGGATGGATGGATGGATGGATGGATGGATGGATGGATGGATGGATAGATTAGATAGATAGATAGATAGATAGATAGATAGATAGATAGATAGATAGATAGATAGATAGATAGATAGATAGATAGATAGATAGATAGATAGATATGGGGTTCCTTCTGTATTCTGTATGATTCTTCCATGTGGTTTTTAAAACCTGACTTTGCTCTTCTGTGTTCTTTAGCAGTGCCAGACTGGCTCTGAACCAGTGGTGCACTAATTACTCCTGGGAGATGGAGGCAGTTTAGATGGGACACAGGGCTTTCAAATCAATTACTGAGAACTGAGTCTCCTCCAGTCTCTATGTCCTCCTGCAAGTGTAACATGCCAAGTGTATCTGCCATGGGTTATCTATCTTTGACCTTTTGGCATGCTACTGCTAACTTTGGACCTTCAGTGTTTCTGTTCTTCCTCTCTTCCAGTAACCTACCCTCAATGACACATAACAGAATTCCTATAAACATGTAAAAATCTTTATTGGAAAATATGAACTTTTTTATTCCTATTTTATTTTGTTTCTGTCAGTGTGGGGCATGGGTTCTTTGCACAAGCGTTGGTGGGACATAATATACAGGAAAGTTAAGTAGCACAATTTCAAAGATTTATAAAAAAGCCAAGGCCAAAACATGGCCTGAGAGTCTTCCAGAAGAATTTTTTTTAAAAAAAGTTTCACTATTTTCTAATTTGCCATACCAAAAGAAGGCTTTCCTGTGTTATGGCAGTAGGACTTAAAACAAAATGATCCATTGTATTGTTTTAAGTTTCCTCTTCAGTAGCTCAGGAAGAAAAATCACTTCAGGCCACAAAGTTCTCTATGATTAAAAAGAAAGAAAAATGACTCTTTCTGCCTGTGGTAAAATATTGTGCCTTATTTAAAATAATAATAACAATAATAACCACTATTAATAATTAATAATGTCACTGTTTTATATTCATCCCTAATAATACAATACAGCTTCTAGAAATATTAGAGGATTAATATTTTAGAATCCATAGATTAAAGTCTTTTTCTTATCTTTGTACAGAAATGTGCTTAAGCCTCATATTTTAATGAGTATGAACAATGACCAGGTACTTCTTGAAGAGAAAGAATGCTAACATTTGTTGTCCCTACAACCCAAGTCAACCAACTGGTTAAAAAAATCTGAGACATTACATTGTTATATTCCTGTACCAAGATACAACGCGATATGAAGACTCCGATGAGATGTTTACCTTCAGATAAATTTTTACTTCTGATGGTGGGAAGGGGACCTCAGCAGCACTACACCAATGACATCACAATTGAATCAAGCAAATATTTTTGCCCAATTTCTGTGACTCTTCCCCATACAGAGAAGGGGAGAACTATCATCGATGTCCAGTGAACCTGGGGAATGGTGATGCAAAGGGCAAGGCAGCTGATGAGAGGCAAAGCCAGGGAGGCATTCTCACTGAACAGCAGCACTCCACATTGCAACAACACTACATCACACTGTTGTAAGCTGCTCTGAGTCCCTTGTGGGGAGAAAGGCGGCAAACAAACAAACAAATAAAAAATATGGAAGGCTGTTGTGGAGGCCAAGAAATGGATGTTTTCTTCTTGAGTCAACCTGCAAAAAAATTTTGTTCTTCACAATGTCTGTATGCTGCAGTACTGACACTAGGCAGTTTTGTTAACAGCTGCTCATCTATCTTTTTCAACAGAGGAAAGATGAGCCAGAATGGACAAGAACCAGTGAAGCAGTCAGGAGTGGGATTAACAGAGGCTGAAGGTAAAGTGAATGCCATAACAGTGGAAGAATGCAATTTACAGGCTTGTAGAAATTATCTTTTGGTTTTTCCATAATAAGTAGAAGCACCTTAGAAAACTGGGATGTAAGGACCCTAAGATCTTCATATTTACATTCAGGTTATTTCTGAATGTTGCACCTAGGAGTGACAACAGTGGATAAGGGTCTGTGGAAGCTGATAGACTGAGGCCATCTCCACACACACCCTCCACTACCTCTGCCATCCCAGGCTTTATCTATTATGTGTTTGTATTGTCTGTCTCTATGTGCCTGTAATGTAATTGACTGTTATGCTATCGAAGTAGTTGCAGTTGTAGATATATGTATCAAACTGTTAGGATGGGTGGGGAAGGCAGTGCTGGAGAGGAACAGGAATACAGGTGGCAAAGACAGACACACTTTAATTGCAGCAGCTGACCGGAAATACGCTCAGTAAAGTAAAACTTCCTGTTTCATGAATTTTAAACTATCATTGTATTTCAGTTTGTCCAGAAATATACTGCATGCAACCTTATTGAAGTCACTATCCGTGCAGGCTGGCCTTCCAGTGTCAACAAATTGGATAGATTTTGCCCCCACTGTAAAAAAATTCTGTGTTATTATTTTCCTCTTTCCCTTATGAATGAGTGGCAGCCATACATAAGGCAAGATCAATTCAATCATTCAGAGATGCCTTGGGGTTGAGCAGGTTCAATCTATTTCCCTCCTCAGATGAACCAAGTCTCTAGAATGATAAGAAATCAACAGATTAGGTCTTGTATGTACAAAAAGCCTTAGGTTCAATTCTGGACATTTTCTGTATGAAAGGACTCAAAATGGTAGGGCTGAAAATTTGGAAAGCCACTGCCATTCAAAATAGATAGCTCTGGGCTCAGTGTGCAACATGGCTTATTCATGTATTATCTACTTCTCATACTAAGTCTGTTGACTTTGGTCTGTAGAATTACAGAAAACTGAACCAGTTCTTATCTGCACAGGACTCCTTTATTTTCATAAACCCTTCCCCACCTGACACAACCTGTTCCTTCATTATGCTTGAGAATAAAACTAGAGTGCAAAGGTGAGAACTGGTTTATACGTGATTGTGGCCATAATAATGGTAATGATGGTGGCGGAGATGAATATCATTTCAGCAGCTGCTTTTTTAGTCCTTTACATTGTCCTTTAAATGCTTCATTTGCAACACTGTGCTACAAACATGATGGTAAATTTAAGGTATTAGTTCTGCAATGAGCAATGGGTGATAAATTACATGGTGTCAGCTTTGAATTATTCTTGAAGATAATATGTGATTTATTTTAACTGCACAGAATTAATGATGCTTAACATCTTTGATTCAGCCAACCAGGAAAAAAACAACAGCATAGGACAGTGTCCACTGTATGTTGGGAAACAATCTGTATCAGACTTTTACACTGTCACATAATGTAAAATCAGGCAACTCTTAGTACCTCAGGGTCAAAATTAGGGTTTAAATAAATTATACTGGTCTTTTCTTGATTTAAAAAAAATCTTATCACCTTCACACAATATTATCATATCTAAGGATTATTTCTTGTGATTCATGACATTAGAACATTGTTTGCTATACAAACTACAGCCCACTAAGTAGCCTCCAGATGCTAGTAATAGGTCATCAGTAGATTTGGATAAGCCTGAAGTGGAAGGTATGGTCTGGTAGACTTGTCAGAAGCCTTGTTAATTTTAGCAAGTTCCTCTAGTGATCCATGGAAAATGCCACCCCTTAAAAATCCCAAAGCCAGTGCCAAGATCAGTGTTATGTGGAATTAAGTGACAATGCTAGAATGTTTACCTACTTCTGATCAGTGTGCCTCAATTTGATTTTATATCCCACTCAAATGGTGTTCCCCAGATGTACCCAGTCATACGAGATGATTTAGATTAGGCATCCTTCAGTCTCGAGAGACTATGGTAACATGCTCTGTATGGAGGACTTGGAACAGCGTCTAGTGTGGCTGAGAAGGCCAATTTGAGAGTGACAATCCCTTCCACACTGAAGACAAATACAATCTGTCCCCTGTCCAGCTAGCTGATTTTGCTGGTTTTGGGACTGCCTCTTTGCCTCGGCCTGCTGGACAAGTGTCTTTTCAAACTGGGAGAGGCCATGATGCACCGCCTGCCTCCAGGCTGAACGCTCAGATGTCAAGGTTTCCCATCTGTTGAGGTCCATTCCTAAGGCCTTCAGATCCCACTTGCAGATATCCTTGTATCGCAGCTGTGGTCTCCCTCTGGGGCGATTTCCCTGCACTAATTCTCCATACAGGAGATCTTTTGGAATCCGACCATCAGCCATCCTCACGACATGCCCAAGCCAACGTAGAAGTCACTGTTTCAGTAATGTATACATGCTAAAAATTCCAGCTCGTTCTAGGACTACTCTATTTGGAACTTTGTCCTGCCAGGTGATACCAAAAATGCGTCGGAGACAACGCATATGGAACGTGTTCAGCTTCCTCTCCTGCCGTGCACAAAGGGTCCAGGACTCACTGCAGTACAGGAGTGTGCTCAGGACACAGACTCTATAGACCTGGATCTTGGTATATGCCGTCAGCTTCTTATTAAGCCATACTCTCTTTGTGAGTCTAGAGAACGTGGTAGCTGGTTTGCCAATGTGTTTATCCAGCTCGACATCTAGGGAGAGAGTGTCAGAGATCGTTGAGCCAAGGTACACAAAGTCATGAACAACCTCCAATTCTTGTGTGGAGATGGTAATAGAGGCAGGTGAGTCCACGCCCTGGCCCATGACTTGTGTTTTCTTCAGGTTGATTGTTAATCCAAAGTCTTGGCAGGCCTTGCTAAAGCGATTCATGAGTTGTTAGAGGTCTTCAGCAGAGTGGGCAACAACAGCTGCATCATTGGCGAATAGGAAGTCCCGCATGCATTTCAGCTGGACTTTGGTCTTCGCTCTCAATCTAGAGAGATTAAAGAGCTTTCCATCTGATCTAGTCCAGAGATAGACACCTTCTGTTGCAGTTCCAAAGGCGTGCTTCAGCATGACAGCAAAAAAGATCCCAAACAGGGTCAGTGCGAGGACACAGCCCTGTTTCACTCCACTTCACATGTCAAAGGGATCTGATGTTGAGCCATTAAAAACTACAGTGCCCTTCATTTCCTCATGAAAGGACCTGATGATGTTAAGGAGTCGAGGTGGAATCCAATCTTGGGAAGTATTTTAAAAAGGCCGTCCCTGCTAACCAAATCAAAGGCCTTTGTGAGATCTATGAAGGCCACAAAGAGTGGCTGTCGTTGTTCCCTACATTTCTCCTGCAACTGTCTGAGGGAGAATACCATGTCAGTGGTGGATCTATTAGCTCGAAATCAGCACTGTGATTCTGGATAGACTCTGTCTGCAAGCACCTGGAGTCTCTTCAGCACAACACGGGCAAGCAGCTTCCTACAACACTGAGAAGAGAGATGCCATGGTAGTTATTGCAGTACTCCACCTTTCCTCCAGCAAAGACAAAAGACTTCATACAGCTCGGTGGAGATGATCTCTTTACAGCACTTCAGCACTTCAACAGGGATGTTATCCTTCCCAGGTGCCTTGCCGGAGGTGAGGGAAACCAAGGCCACTTTTATTTCTGCTAAAGTTGGTTCGCTGTCCAACTCTTCCAAGACAGGCAGGCACTCGATGTTATTCAGTGCCTCTTCGGTTACTGCGTTCTCTCTGGAATATAGCTCAGAGTAGTGCTGCACCCAGCGTTCCATCTGCTGTGCTTGGTCCTGGATGATCACGCCTGTAGCAGACTTCAATGGAGCAGATTTCTTCTGTATTGGACCTAAAGCCTGCTTGATACCATCATACATTCCCTTGATGTTACCTGTGTCCACTGCTATCTGTATCTGAGAGCAGAGCTGAAGTCAATAATTGTTGGAACATGTCCTGGCAGCCTGTTGGACTTTGCTACGAGCAACTTGAAGAGCCTGCAAGTTGTACTCACTAGGACAGGCTTTGTATGCTGCTAGAGCTCTCCTCTTATCCTCGATGACTGGCATCAACTCCTCCGAATGGGCTTCGAACCAGTCTGCCATCTTTTTGGTCTTCTTGCCAAATGTGGACAAGGCGGTGTTATAAAAAGCGTTCTTGAAATGTTCCCATCATTCAGGTGCATTTGCATCAGCCGGGCCTGGAAGGGTTTCCTCAAGCACTTGGGCAAATTCCTCCACTTTTCTTTGATCGCGAGTCTTGCTGATGTCAATACGTGGTCTTCCTTCCTTTTTCATGTGATACAATCTCTTTGCTCGCAGTTTTACTCTACTACACACCAGGGAGTGATCAGTATCGCAATCAGCACTCTGGTAACTGCATGTGATCGTAATACTAGGATGGCTAGAATGTCTAGTGAGGATCAAATCGAGCTGATGCCAATGTTTTGATCTTGGATGTCTCCAGGAAACTCTGTGTTGAAGCTTCGTATTAAAGAACATATTGCTGACACAAAGACCATAATAACAGCAAAACTCCAGCAAGCGTTGGCCATTTTCGTTCATCTTCCCAATGCCAAAATGGCCTAGACAAGTGGGCCAAGAATTGTGATCAGCACCAACTCTAGCGTTAAAGTCTCCGAGAATGAACAGTGGTTCTCTCTCGGGGATTTTTTTGATAGTAGCTGCCAGATCGTCGTAGAATTTGTTTTTGACTTCTGTTGTGGAGGACAGTGTTGGTGCATATGCACTAATAAGGGTGACCGGTCCCGCTGATGAGTGGAGCTGCAGAGACAAAATTCTTTCACTCGCCACAGTAGGTGGAACAATGGATCTCAGCAGAGTATTTTTGACCGCAAAGCCAACACCATGTTCCCTGGTCTCATTCAATGGTTTTCCCTGCCAGAAGAATGAGAAGTTTTTTTCTTTGACAGATCCCATGTCTGGCAATCTCGTCTCTTGCAGGGCAACAATGTCCATCTGCAGTCTACTCAGTTCCATGTCGATGACAGCTGTCTTGCGCACATCATCTATTTCCTGCAGGTCGCCAGGGGTCATTGTCCGAACATTCCAGGTGCCCAACTTTAGGGCAGAAGTTTTCTTATGATTGTTGCATGGTGCAGGGTTATCGATCTGCTTGTCAGCTTTCACCCTAAACCCCACGCACCCCGTGAGGTTAACAGACCGTGGCGAGGTAGCACCTTACTGGCTGGGGACTGCCCAGCTTAAGGCGGGTGGTAGCTACCTAGTGAAGTGCAATGACCTCTCCCACCGTCGGACATAGCCCCTGGTGTCATGCTCTACGCCAATCGAGCAAAGACTTATAACCGGTAACTGCTGCTTCCCATGTTGTTTCGACACTGTATGCGAAGCTGGAGTGTCCTCTCCAGAGCACCAAGCCTGGGTAAAATAATATGGAGGATAGGCTGTTACCCAAGCAGCAAATCCCCCCTCTCCACATCACTGAAATAGTCCAATGGAAAGGCAAGAGCCAATACAACTGGTTCCAGCGACGTCGCAGGAGTTGCCAGAACGACACAAACTGCCTTTGGGACTCCGGCTCCGGATTTTGCCTCGAGGTTAACTCCTGAAGCCTTTTCCATCAGTGGATATAGCCACAAGGCAGTGGAGGTTTGAAATCGGAGTTTTCCTTCTCTTAGATGGGCTGCCTTCCAAGGCTGACGAGCCCCACCTACCCGGTGTACGAGATGAACCTCAGTGTTAATGGATGTCCCACAGATAAAGGTGTCTACTAATAAATTAGATGATTTCTAAAAACAGGCTTACAGGCCAAGCTAATCCACGTGCTAAAGAAGCATGTGGGGAAGTGAAGTGGAAGATATTACTTCATTTAGTGTTTCAGTTTCTTGGTTTTACTCACTAAATTTCCCCTAATCCAAATGGAAGCACCATTCTACAATACTGGAAGTATATTAGTCTAATGCAAGGCTAGTCTGTGGACTGGCATGAGGAAACGTGGAGTAGCATGCCCCCCTACTGCAATCACAAACCTCCTTCAATCCAACCTGAAGCCATGGGGGTGTTTTAAATCTAGGCCACCCTTCCTACACATTAACCGTCTCCTTTTCTTAACAAAGTCAAGATCACAATTATAAGTATTTAATATTTTCCCTGACAGGCTGACAATTCTTCCAGGAGGCACAGTGGGAAATCAAACTTCCAACCCCCTTCCTGCCCCCCAATCCACTAAGCTCTCCAGTCAACATCTTAAAAATAAGATCTGATTGTGTTATGCAGCCTTGCTCCTATAAAAGTGGTTTTAGGATTCTGGCACTAGGTATTTTCCCTGTATTAGGTATATTCTCATCAGGTTTTTTTGTAATGGAAACTCTGTTTTCCACTCTGTTCCTTTATTTGGTGAATTTTCAAACCCAACTCAGGCCACATCAACAAATGCTACACATTATGTCAAACCTTTGTCTCTGCCGTCTTTAGGCTGCTGGCTGCAGAGCTAAATTGTCATTCTATACAATCTACTGACACTTAAAATTAATCTTATGTATAACAAAAGATTCAATTTATTTTTAAATCATGACCTGCCCTATAAGTATCATTTTAATCAATAGAGCATTAGAGACACTAACCATATGAGGGTTGATCTGAGGGAAATGGATATTGATCCAAGACTTTGCAGAGGAAACTGGCCATCTTCAGGCTCTAACACAAAACTATACAATGGTGATTGAATATCTATTTTTAGCTTTCAAAGTCATACCCAAAAGTGTAGAAAACTGAAGATTGCAAGAACCCCTTACCTTCAGATGCCCTACAAATCAATATATTTTGCCCTTTGTAACAGCAGGAGGTGATATTTCTATTGCTCTATTGTCTCACCCTCAGGTTGCTGAAGTAAAGTAAATTTATATAGGCTGCAATCTAAAGTGGGCTTGCTTCTGAGTAAACATAGATAAGATTAGGCAGCATGCTGAGAGACTGTCTTCTGCCAGCACTCAAACAGGTCTACACGCATAGCCGAATAAACCCACAGTGAGGCAGGCGTTCACTCTCTGTGCTGTTATTACTGCATCTGGAATTTACTACCCCATAGAACACTGTCATACAGTCCTTCCATTCCTACTACACAGCCTATTTATTTTTAGATTTCCTCATGACTAGGAGTATAATCATCACTGTGCTTATGTCATCATTGAAGAGTAAGCAAAAAGCGGGAAATTTAAATAAATTTGGCATATTGTCTTCCAGTATAGTTCCACACAAAGCTATAGCTTGGTGCTTCATTTAATTGGGGCTTTGTGATCTTACCCTAATGCCAGCCCTTGAAGATAAAAGTAGTATAGCAGGGGTTAGGAAACAAAAATCACAAATATTTTCCCCAGTGTCTTCCACCTCACTGTTTCCATAGCTATTTCAGAATATTTTCCATTTGTCTTCATAAATTCATGTTTGGTACTGTCTTCCACAGACTCATGTCACATCTCCTGTTGAGGCTTTACGGCAGCCTCAAATTAATCAATGCCAAATATTTAAAGCAGAATGTCTCATTGAGGCTGATCCCTGTCACTGAATAATTGCTTTTCAGTTAGAGAACGGTATGGAAGAACAGAAGGTGCCTATCATCAGTTGTTCTGCTAGATGCACTGGCTTGACATGTAGCTTTTTCACTGCAAAGGTACACTGTGTGCCTTGGGCAGACAAACTTTAGGCCCCTAGGACTAAATAATGTGCAAAATAATGGTGGAGGAACACTGGAAGCGTCTCCATTACAGGGAACAAGGCATATTCCCAAAACAGACTGAAGCTGCCACCAGCCACCCCACTCCTGCCTGCCTCTTCACAGGGGGGCCCTGTTCAAGGAAAATGCAGCTACCACTCCTCTGGATGCAGGCTTGAGGAACAACACTGCTGAGTGCATGGTCACCTCATGAATTCAGTTTCAGTAGAACTCAAAACTTTCATACAAATTCTTTTGCAGGAACGTACATTCCTGCCCTCCCCACACACACACACACACACTTTCTTGATGTCAGTTACCTAACTTAGGAGATAATATTGCTTTCCATTGTCACAATAGTTCAAACTTTGGGAGTCAAAAACCTACTGCACATCATCTGGAGAGCTACCAGTATGCCACCAACTATCTTCTGCCTGTAAACTGCCAGGAAGTCATCCCAACATAGTGAAATCTCAATAACTCTAAAGACACATGTTGTGTTGTTGTTGTTTAGTCGTTAAGTCGTGTCCAACTCTTCGTGACCCCATGGACCAAAGCACACCAGGCCCTCCTGTCTTCCACTGCCTCCCGGAGTTGGGTCAAATTCATGTTGGTAGCTTCGGTGACACTGTCCAACCATCTCGTCCTCTGTCGTCCCCTTCTCCTCTTGCCTTCACACTTTCCCAACATCAGGGTCTTTTCCAGGGAGTCTTCTCTTCTCATGAGATGGCCAAAGTATTGGAGCCTCAGCTTCAGGATCTGTCCTTCCAGTGAGCACTCAGGGTTGATTTCCTTCAGAATTGATAGGTTTGTTCTCCTTGCAGTCCAGGGGACTCTCAAGAGTCTCCTCCAGCACCACAATTCAAAAGTATCAATTCTTCGGCGGTCAACCTTCTTTATGGTCCAGCTCTCACTTCCATACATCGCTACTGGAAAAACCATAGCTTTGACTATGCGGACCTTTGTCGGCAAGGTGATGTCTCTGCTTTTTAAGATGCTGTCTAGGTTTCTCATCACTTTCCTCCCAAGAAGCAGGCATCTTTTAATTTCGTGGCTGCTGTCACCATCTGCAGTGATCATGGAGCCCAAGAAAGTAAAATCTGTCACTGCCTCCATATCTTCCCCTTCTATTTGCCAGGAGGTGATGGGACCAGTGGCCATGATCTTAGTTTTTTTGATGTTGAGCTTCAGACCATTTTTTGCACTCTCCTCTTTCACCCTCATTAAGAGGTTCTTTAATTCCTCCTCACTTTCTGCCATCAGAGTGGTATCATCTGCATATCTGAGGTTGTTGATATTTCTTCCGGCAATCTTAATTCCGGTTTGGGATTCATCCAGTCCTGCCTTTCGCATGATGTATTCTGCATATAAGTTAAATAAGCAGGGAGACAATATACAGCCTTGTCGTACTCCTTTCCCAATTTTGAACCAATCAGTTGTTCCATATCCAGTTCTAACTGTTGCTTCCTGTCCCACATATAGATTTCTCAGGAGATAGATAAGGTGGTCAGGCACTCCCATTTCTTTAAGAACTTCCCATAGTTTGCTGTGGTCCACACAGTCTAAGGCTTTTGCGTAGTCAATGAAGCACAAGTAGATGTTTTTCTGGAACTCTCTGGCTTTCTCCATAATCCAGCGCACGTTAGCAATTTGGTCTCTAGTTCCTCTGCCCCTTCGAAATCCAGTTTGTACTTCTGGGAGTTCTCGGTCCACATACTGCTGAAGCCTACCTTGGAGGATTTTGAGCATAACCTTGCTAGCGTGTGAAATGAGTGCAATTGTATGGTAGTTGGAGCATTCTTTGGCACTGCCCTTCTTTGGGATTGGGATGTAGACTGATCTTTTCCAATCCTCTGGCCACTGCTGAGTTTTCCAAACTTGCTGGCATATTGAGTGTAGCACCTTAACAGCGTCATCTTTTAAAATTTTAAATAGTTCAACTGGAATGCCATCACCTCCACTGGCCTTGTTGTTAGCCATGCTTTCTAAGGCCCACTTGACTTCACCCTCCAGGATGTCTGGCTCATGGTCACCAACCACACTATCTGGGTTGTCCAGGACATCCAGATCTTTCTGGTAAAATTCCTCTGTGTATTCTTGCCACCTCTTCTTGATGTCTTCTGCTTCTGTGAGGTCCCTACCATTTTTGTCCTTTATCATGTCCATCTTTGCACAAAATGTTCCTTTAATATCTCCAATTTTCTTGAACAGATCTCTGGTTTTTCCCTTTCTATTATTTTCCTCTATTTCTTTGCACTGTTCATTTAATAAGGCCCTCTTGTCTCTCCTTGCTATTCTTTGGAAGTCTGCATTCCATTTTCTGTAACTTTCCCTATCTCCCTTGCATTTTGTTTCCCTTCTCTTCTCTTCTGTTTGTAAGGCCTCGTTGGACAGCCACTTTGCTTTCTTGCCTTTCCTTTTCTTTGGGATGGTTTTTGTTGCTGCCTCCTGTACAATGTTACGAGCCTCCATCCATAGTTCTTCAGGCACTCTGTCCACCAAATCTAGTTCCTTAAATCTGTTCTTCACTTCCACTGTGTATTCATCAGGGATTTGGTTTAGATTATACCTGACTAGCCCAGTGGTTTTTCCTACTTTCTTCAGTTTAAGCTTGAATTTTGCTATAAGAAGCTGATGATCAGAGCCACAATCAGCTCCAGGTCTTGTTTTTGCTGACTATATAGAGCTTCTCCATCTTTGGCTGCAGAGAACATAATCAATCTGATTTCAGTATTGCCCATCTGGTGATGTCCATGTGTAGAGTCGCCTCTTGTGTTGTTGGAAAAGAGTGTTTGTGATGACCAGCTTGTTCTCTTGACAAAACTCTATTAGCCTTTGCCCTGCTTTATTTTGAACTCCAAGGCCAAACTTACCTGTTGTTCCTTTTATCTCTTGACTCCCTACTTTAGCATTCCAGTCCCCTAGAATGAGAAGAACATCTTTCTTTGGTGTCAGTTCTAGAAGGTGTTGTAAGTCTTCATAGAATTGGTCAATTTCAGCCTCTTCAGCATGGGTGGTTGGTGCATAAAGTTGGATTACTGTGATGTTGAAAGGTCTGCCTTGGATTTGTATTGAAATCATTCTAACATTTTTGAGATTGTATCCCAGTACAGCTTTTCCCACTCTTTTTGTTGACTATGAGGGCTACTCCATTTCTTCTACGGAATTCTTGCCCACAATAGTAGATATGATAATCGTCTGAATTGAATTCACCCATTCCCGTCCATTTTAGTTCACTGACGCCCAGGATGTCAATGTTTATTCTTGCCATCTCCTGTTTGACCACATCCAGCTTACCAAGGTTCATAGATCTTACATTCCAGGTTCCCATGCAGTATTTTTATTTGCAGCATTGGACTTTCCTTTCACTTTCAGGCCCGTCCGCAGCTGAGCCTCCTTTCGGCTTTGGCCCAACCACTTCATTAGCTCTGGAGCTACTTGTACTTGTCCTCCGCTCTTCCTCAGTAGCATGTTGGATGCCTTCCGACCTGAGGGGCTCATCTTCCAGCGTCATGTCTTTTAGCCTTTTGTTTCTGTCCATGGAGTTTTCTTGGCAAAGATACTGGAGTGGCTTGCCAGTTCCTGCTCCAGGTGGATTGCGTTTAGTCAGAACTCTCCACTATGACCTGTCCGTCTTGGGTGTCCCTGCACGGCATAGCCCATAGCTTCTCTGAATTACTCAAGCCCCTTCGCCACGACAAGGCAGCAATCCGTGAAGGGGCTTGAGTAATTCAGACCCATGTTGTAAGAACGAGGAAACCTACTGGCTTAGCTCTTTTCTTAGTCTGTGCACTTCAGATCAATTTCTGTGTGCATCTTACATTCGGAGATTGGGTAGTATGTTGCCAAATGTACTACATTCATTTTTAAAATTGATGTTGCAAACCACCTTGAGTCCTGTGAGGGAGAAAGGTGGACCATTAAACAAAGGTAAGGTAAAGGTAAAGGTTCCCCTTGACATTTAGTCCAGTCGTGTCCGACTCTAGGGCGCGGTGCTCATCCCCGTCTCCAAGCCGTAGAGCCAGCGTTTGTCCGTAGACAGTTTCCGTGGTCACGTGGCCAGCGCGACTAGACACGGAACGGCGTTACCTTCCCACCGAGGTGGTACTTATTTATCTACTCGCATTTACATGCTTTCGAACTGCTAGGTTGGCAGGAGCTGGGACAAGCGACGGGAGCTCACTCCGTCGCGTGGATTCGATCTTACGACTGCTGGTCTTCTGACCTTGCAGCACAGAGGCTTCTGCGGTTTAACCTGCAGCGCCACCACGTCCCTTTAAACAAAACAAAACCAAAAACAGCAGGCAGGCAAGTAGGCAGGCAAAGGGCCATTTTGTCTTTGCCAGCAAAGGAGTAGTGAAATAATGCTATTGTTAACAATCAACTGTTTTCCACTAAGCAGTATATAAGATTGTGAACAAAGAATGTGAAACTATGTTTTATTTCCACTGCATTTCTTCAAATCCTGCCTGCATTTTCCTCCCATCTTTGCTTTATATTGGATTGTAAAATTTTGGTGGACCTTTTTGGAAATTGTTATGAATTTGCCTTAATGATTTGTGCATCTTACCTGTTTGACATCTTTTTTCCACTGATAAATATATCCGTAAATGCTTCTAGCATTTGTACTGTTCTCAGCCATTTCTATTCTGTAAAGTGCACAATGTTTTGTGCACACTGTGCCTTGAAATGCCCCATGAGTCTTCCAAATCTGTCAGTTCTTGAGGGAAGCTGTATTTCCTCACAATAAGTCTCTGGAGTTGCAAAAAGATTATTGTTGCTGAACTATTTCCATCCTGCACAGAGCATTTAAGATACAGGTTATACATTGAAATCATCCTTGCAGGGCAGCCTCATGGAACAAAAAATCACAGGAAGAGTAACATATGGCATGTGCTCAGTAGCAGATTTTTCTGTTGTCTCATGAGAATCTTTCCTAGATTTTGTATTTGTAGAAGCACCTGCTGGCTAAGAAGCAACAGTATTGATAGGTTACGATGGTCTGTAATTGTTTTGAAGAGTTTCAAGGGTCGAAAGACCACTTTTCTGCCCCAAGGATCTACTACAACCTTGGGTTCACCCCCAAAATGATGAGGGGTTTTTAAATCAAACTCTTAACACAGGAAGTAGCTCAATGTCTAGTTCCAGGTTTGTTTTGGGGGTGGCATTTGGGGAAGTTTTGTGAATAGAGCAAAATCACTATTCCTGGAGATTTCTGGGAGCAAAACCAGATATTTGGGCTCCCCCCTGAAAAAAAACTACAGAGGACTTCAGAGGCTCTTGAGGTGTAAGAATCTCAAAAAGCTTATGGGAGCTGCATGGCCTACACTTTGTCCATCCCAGCATTTCTGGGAACATATAGTATTTCAAAACCAGGAAACCATGTGAGTTCCTGCTTGCTCTCTCATGTTGAACTTACACATGCGTAAAGAGATATAACAAATATACATGCACAGAATTCTTTCTTTGCTGAGGAAACTGTAAAAAATGTACCCTAAAACTTCGTACCAACTAAGAAAATACAAAATACATTTATAGCCTGTAAGTGACCTGTAAACTATGTATTGTTCCCTGTATCAGAATGTTCTATTTGCTCCTTGGTGACCTCTTTCTTAAAAGACTGTCAGTGGCACATGACTTTAAGATCAGGACTTATCACAAAATAACTAGCACTCCCATCGCTTCTGATATGTTTTTGGTCAAATAAAAGAAAGCTCTGGAATTGCAACTTGGTTGGTATGCTGACCAGGCTGTAATCTTCCAGATTTCTATAATCAATCTTGTATGCCCTTCAGTTCCGTTATTTTCTTGTCTCTCGGTGCACTTATCTTCATTTCAGAATGCATTTTCCTTCCCTCAGCATTTCAGTAAAACAAGAATCACATTATGAGCTTTATTGGCTATTTGAACTCGTTCTTTGAAATGGCAGAGTCTGTAGCATTAGTTTTTGATGTGAACTGAAGAACTTAAATTTAATTTGGTGTCTTTTACCTTATAAATTTAGATGTGAGCTTGAGAACTAATCCTTGATTAACTTATTAGCAAGGCAAAGTCTCGGCTGAGTCACACTATGTTTCAGTGGTTTAAGGTCTTGGGATTTTATTATCACCAAGGCATTCATTTAAATCAGTTGTTCACAGTGTTATAAACCCTTTGAAGTTGTTTAATGTATGAAGAGAAAATGTTTATTTTAAATGATGAAAGACAAATGAGACTAGAGTAATACAATTCTAGTGGGCATTAGAAAGCTCATCCTGAGCTTCTATAAGCAGTCCAGAGAGAAAGCAAAGCAAAGTGTGCTGCTTCTCAAACGCCCCACAGTGCTTAAAGCATTCTCTGGGCAGTTTACAACTTAATTATGTAGGCTACACATTGCCCCCCCACCCCCAGCGAGTTGGGTATTCATTTTACCAACCTCAGAAGGATGGAAGTCTAAGTCAGCCTTGAGCCAGCTCCCTGAGCCTGTCAGGATCAAGCTCAGATTGTGAGCAGGGCTTTGACTACAGAACTGCAGTTTAACCACTGTGCCATGAGAGAAAGGGCTATCCAGCAAATTTTGGCACTGTTGTTTTCAGAGTTTTCTTTCTTTATGTGACCCATAAATAATTTAAAAGTTAGTGTTCAGACCATTAGTGAGACTGGAAAGCTTAACTAGGTGGATGAAATGATTGTATTTTAAAAAAAACTTTGAAAAAAAATCAGTCATTTATCCGTGTAGGTGCTTGCATTAGTCACAGATTCGGACAGCCACTGTGGGCCCTTGAAATTAGACCACCTCTTTCCAGCTCTCCCTTTCAATGCTATCTGTAGAGGGACAACAAAACCACTCAAGTGTTAACCGTAAGAACACATGAAACACATAAGGTAGGATAGTGTGTTTGCTCCACCCTCTCCTTGCCACTTTTACTGCACTCCTATGTGTGTTTTTTTTCAGGATTCCAGTTCACATAGAGCACCTCTCTTGATACAAAAGGCTTTTCTACTCAGACCTGTTTGCCCTGTATGCATGGAGGACAACAGAAATGATGACTGGAGAGGACAGTCTAGTCTCTACCCACTCCCCACCATTTCATGTTTGTTGCATGCTTCTTCCCCTGAAATTCATAAGTGGTGAGGGATGCGGACCATGGCAGAATCGCAGGTAACTGGAACCTAGGCCAACTGAAAACACCCATCCCTGCGTTAATGCCATTTAAAGGTTTATGTACATGTAGTATCTTCAGTGAGAACTGGATGTGTAAACTGACATATAATAAATTCTGAAACTACATTTTGATTGGCAATCTGAATGCAATTGGATCCAAATTCTCTACTCTAATTTAAACCATTTGGCTTACACAGTATATTTAATTTTTTTAGCAAATGAACCAACAAATAGAATTAAGATAATCTTCTCATCTTAGGGGTGAAAGCTGGAACAAATGACTTGGTGTACAGCCAAGTGGAAAGATTTGACTTTTGTTTTTATCATATCTAGAGTGGCCCTGAGTATTAAGTTAGGAGCAGGGCTATCACCATGACTTGTGGTGAGGTACAGAAATATGTCTGGAGACTATATACCATTTCACATACCAAGATTATTTTTTAAAAAAACATATATCAAAGCAAGATGATTCTGACAGTTTTGGTAGTTTTATGTCCTTGCAGCACATTGACTGAGAGAGCTGATACAATGTTGACTAAGAGACCAAACTGGAAACGACGCTCCTGTTTTGAACCTCATCTCTGAAACATTAGGGATATGCACGGCCAATATATATATTTCTTTCATTTCAGATTCTTTTGGTAGTGCCCTTTCTATTTTTTTCTATTTTTTGTGTACTAGTCCTTTTGTTTTACACAAAAGGGAAAGACTCTTTCAGGTTGCTCATTTGTGCTCCTCAATATGTGTTTTCTGGCACTTCCAAAGCCCTAGAGAACCCTTGAAAGCTACTCCAAAGAAGCAGAGGGAAGTCAACTGAGTACCATTCTACTCCAAAAGCAAGCAGTAGTCTATGAAAAAGAAATATTCAGACCTATGTAGATAGTAGTTTATATTATGACATTCGTCATCAGTGCCGCTCACCTAGTACAATACGCCCCGTGGGCCTGGGCAGCACCATAGAAAAGGTAAGGAAGCAGTCAGCCAGCCTGGCACATGGGGACACCCACTCGCCACAGCGACCAACAACAGCATGATACCAAAAATAGCAAAAGGGGAATGCCCCAAGCTGTGCCCAGCCAACAACCACCACCACCCACACAGCCCAGTGGCACACTGATACTATCATAAAGTCTGCTCCCCGGGCCCACACATCTCCACAGAAACAAATAAAACAGCCCCCCACCGAACATGAAAAAAATATGAAACTTTGTTATACTGCTCTTTAGTTGACAGAAATCATTCATGTTTAAGACGCTTTCTTTTGGCAATCAACAAAATAATACAAATTAAGAGAGCCTCTCTCATGTTTTGGAACTTTCGTTTAGATACAAAAGGGCCATCCCTATGCAACATACTTTATTAAATGGCTTTAGCATGTCCCATTCCCTCAGTCTCAGCCACCATCCCTACGTAATTCAGAGGAATAAGATTGTAACAACAAAACTAGGTATATGGAGTGCTTTAAATTTCCATGGTCCTGTAAATCATTGTCGTCAGTATCATTTAGTGCAATTTAAGCTTTAGCAGTATGATGGGTATCTGATAAACTACAACTTTGGCTGCAGTACTGTGCACATTAAATCTATAGTATTCCCCATTAAACACATTAACACTTACTTTCACTGTTTAGGACTGTGATATTAATTATCTATCAGCACTAATATATTCATAGGTCAAGATCCAATGTTCTGTTCAGTTAGTTATGAGCTGCTAAACTTCCTTTGGATGTGTGTTTCTTGAAAGGGTATATGCAGCAATGGCTTAGCAAAAGGTTATTTTTGATGTTTTAAAAAACCCTTATAAAACAAAGGCTTGGATTTTTACTTGGATTTTTAAAGAATCCATCCAGGGCTAAATTGAGAGAAATATTAAACTTGAACCTGTATGTTAATTTTTGTATTAAAATCTGGTGGAGGTGGAGATTGATGATAGGAACCATGCATAGCAAGGAGATGCTTAACTCTTTCTCTGCCTGTTACAAGCCCCACCTCAAACAGATGTTGTTAGACCATGGGAGGAAGCTCTCATTGCTTCCCTTTGGGGACTAATGAGAGCTCTGGGAATTAGTTTCATAGGAACTGGGGGTGGGTGGGGAGGAGAAAATTAACTCATCTCCCCACATGACACAACCTAAATGACTCCCTCACTAGCAGAAAATCTTCATTTTCACTCTCTGTTTTACTTGATTTGTGGGGGAAGGGGTTTCAGGTTCCCCCCCCCCTTCTGAATAGAATGCAATTTGTGAATGTTGGTTCACTATTTAATAAAGCTATACAGTGGGCCATATTATATAGGCTTGCCAAATTAAGTGTTGAAGGTGTGGGGCCTCTCTGAAAAAGAAGAGGTGGCAGTCCTGATTTAGCACTAATGTAATGTAGCACTAGTGTAACGGAGGTTCAAAACCAAACCTCGAAGAGCTAAGCACTTAAAATCCAGGGCCTAGTCAAATGGATCTGCCTGCTTCTGATTCTCATTCATTCCGATGTTTTCAACCACCAGGTCTTCCTTTCTTGAATATGAAGAAATTGATGGATCTGGATAAATTAATACACAAATCCTATTTTTTAAAAAAAAAACGGAGTTAAAATGTTCACCCTTTCTTCATTACTGCCATGTGTTGGTGGCAGATTCTGGACGGCTCGGAGTGGTGCCAAGCTGCTTGAAGACTAAGCTGTGTGGCTAAGCCCCTAAAGTAGCAGTTTGTTTCAGGCACAGTGAAAGACATCAGATTGTTGATGATGGAAATAAGATTCAACTGCTAGTCAGTTTCTGAGAAGGAAGGAGTTACTTGTGAGGCCAATCTCTTTCCCGCTCAGCAAGTTCCTGGCACCCTTAACCTTATCTTCCCTAGTTACTTCCCCCCCACTTCCCCCTTTCTCTTCTTTAAAGGGAAAATAAAATCTGGATCATACCCATCTTTTTCTCCTAAAGGCCAATGGTCCATTTCTAATCTCAGCCACTCACACATAATAGGGTGCCACATTTCATGCCACTGTTGATTCCAGCTCCACAGAATGATTCACACAGATAAATTCCCACACAGTAACATACCCCATAAAAATGTGTGAAGTGTCCCTTATAAGAGGTCAAAGAGGGAAGCATTGTAAAACTGCAGCCAAGCTGAGGGTATACAGTGCATCCAAAATAGCTAGAAGCTATTTTTTTAATCTGTCCTCCCTTCTTACAAAAGTTGATCCTATTGGCAATGTTTCCCAATACTCCCTTGCCCCAATATATGTTTGCAATGTTAAAAATGACAGGACTCTGGGAGTGCTGATCTAAAGGATAACAGAACATGACTACACAGGGAAGGAAAAGAGAGCAGGGGATAGAGATAGCCCTGAGCCCCTGTGGCAAAACACGCTGCTAGATCAGCTTTTGTGCAGCGATGCTAAATTGTTGTTACTGCTCCTGTTTTATTTTAAGCTTTACCCCCTAAAGCACCCTTTCTTTCTTGTTGACAGCCAAATGGATGGTCTCTGAAAGGGTTTTGTTGCTATGCTTTTCATCTCCAAACATTGGGAGAGACTGCAGAACAGTTTTAATCTCTCTTTCAGTTCACCAGCAAGTAGTAGCTAAAAATGTACTATCCAGATGCCTAAAGCAGTGGAAAGGAGTAGAGTAAGAAAAGCTCTATGGCAGTAAACAAAGAGTTTTGGTCCTCAAGAGAGAGATTCTTTAAAAAAAAAGAAAGGAAGAAAAGAAATGTTGTTGCTTTTTATTTGAAAGGACTGTGACATAATTTATTTATTATTTCACTGCTGTTCGGTAATAGATGGTAGCCTAAATGTATGGCAATGTGTCTGGATGTCCGTAAGAATTCAAGGGAAAAGCACAAGCCAATCAGTATACTGGCCTAGCACAAAGACCCAAATACGGACAAGGGACTGGTGATAGGTAAGCAGAAAGACGCCATGGTGGGCTCTGTGGTTTTCTTTCTTAGCAGAGATATATATTAGCATGCTGTTGTTGTTATGTGCCATCAATTTGTTTTCATCAAGTCATTTCAACCCTATGAATTAATGACCTTCATTACTGCTTTCCACCTATGGCCTTCATGATTTATTTTGCAGGGGCAGTTTCAGGGTGTGGATTTCAGTGCTATGGCACATCCTCTCCTTCCTGTGAAGCTCATTTGCTTGTCAGAACCTCCCAATCAGAGGCTTTAACTTAGCACTCTTTTATTGAAAAAAAATAGCATCAAAGAAGAAGCAACAGCAAGGGGGGGGGGTGTTTCAAATTAGGATTTTACTTTTTTTTCTTTTTTGGAGATGCTTTTAAAAGTTCAGTTTGGATGAAAATTCTGGTGAGCCTCCATTTCTACTGAAACTACCAGTGACTTATCACAAACCACATGAGGTAGAATGTTTGCTCCATCTACAAGAGCCCTCACTAAGGGTATCAAAAGAAGGTTTTCCTGTAGGTGCATAGTTATTGTTTGTTTGTTCCTTCGTTTATTCATTCACTCACAATGTAGTTCTTTGCTTTTCTTCCCCTTCTTTTTTGTGTCAGAACAGATGCATTACAAACAAGTTCACATATGGTTCACAGCATGACTGACTGATATAAATTTGAAGGTGCTACATAGCTCTCAAGGCAGGTGTGATGATTAAGTGTGAGACTGTGTGTCTGGATGGACTTGTGACACTGCATATTTCTGCAACTGAGCTTGCCTTCCATCTTCTCCCTCCCCGAGAGCTATTAAGTTATTTTCGTGTTTTGTGACAGGTGACAACAAAGCAGAGTTGAAAGGCCCTTAATGCTAGGATTCTACCAGGTTTTTCAGTACAGTAAAGGGGAGCTTTTAAATCCAAAGCAGACATACACACAAAAGACCATGCTCATGATGCATGAGAAAGATTATCTATTTAAGATCTGAGCCATTTAACAGATGAGGTAGAAGAGCACTTTCTTTTTCTACCCGTTCAGTTCCCTCATCCTTACCTCATTAATTATCTTTTTAACCCTTAAAATATTTTTAATCTTTTTGATTGTTTGTTTCTTTTGCACATGCGTGTACTGCAGTCACATTTATAGCAGAGATGCAATAGGGCTGACCAGAAGATACACATATATGGTTCCCAACGTCCCATTTCCTGAGATTTCTGGACCAAAACATGAGATCTTCCACTGTCATTATGGAGGACCTTATGATCTCAAAGGGGTTAGTGGGGTGGACAAGGGTTGGAAAGAAAGCAAGTATAACACACATAAAGACCACTTCGTGTGGAGGCAGTGAGCCCTGATGCTAGCTGGAAATGAGCGGAGAATGGTGCTCAGGCATTAAAACCACCACACAAACAAAAAACCAAACATTCTCTTCCTCCAGTGCTGCTCGTCCCAAGAACCTGCCTTTCAACCTGGAGAAATGTAGCAGTTCCCTGAGTCTTCTGCCAGTGACCTGAAACCTGGCAACCCTAGATGCATGCACAATACTTTGTAATATTAATTTTTAAGTAACATATTAGCATTAATTATTATATTTTTAAAAAAGAATAATGAATTATTTGTTACTTTAAGAGGAAACATTCCTAATGAAATATTTGTTGTTTTGGGGGGTATTCTTTTCTAAATGGCCCTTCAAAAGCAGGAAAATGGCAGAAATAGCCAAACTGCCCCCCAAAATGAACCTGGAAAAAACAATGTTTTGAAAGTAATAGGTAAAAGTTACTCATTGTACTAAAAATGTAACTACATTATCAGTCAGCACTGCATTACTTCACTGCAATAACCTCACTGTTTTTACTTTTTCCCCAGAGTAACATGTAACAAGGAATACTGCTTGTTACACTTTACTTCTCAGCTCTCATATGCAGCACCAAACTTCGTAAAAGAAATTTATACTTCTAGGGTTTGGAAGGAAGATGGAGTCAGCCAGGTGTTTCTCTTTTTTAATGCATGTTACATTTTCTTACATTTTGTATTTTAACACATTTGAAACAATTTGGCAAATACGATCAAGTTTTTCAGTTGTAGCTGAATTTAGCTCTTTCAAGGCAAGCCCTCAAGATAAATGGAAAACAGTGGTGCAAGTTTATGCTGGATGTAAATACAGATATGCTAATAAAATAAACTCAGGGTTGTTTTTTTTAAATGTAGTTTTGGCTAAAGAAGCAAACGGTAAGACTTTCTGATAGTCTTTCAAATGGGCTGAACAGAAGACAGGATGTGCACTAACAGCCTAATGTATTGGAAAACAGAGTGCTTCTTTCTAGAATGGAGAATTTGGAAAGTCTCCAGATTAATAGAACAGGGCCTGAATAAACAGAATTCTAGTCTTGTGGCTTCCATCAGGCAACATAATAAACAAGAGTGTTCTGCAGTATATTTGCATTGGTAATGACGATGCTTGTAGAGTCCTACATGATAACTATGTATAGCTTTGTAGACCCGGTGGACACTGATATGGCAAACCATCCTGCCCATTTCCCCATAACTGTCTTAAATCCACAAGGGCATCAGCTGTTGAACAACAAGAGTGTTTAGCATATTGTTGCTTTTAATATGTAGACATTGTTCCTTTTAATGTACACTGTCTTGTGACAAATTGGTAATGCAAAAATAGAGTGAATCAGAGGTGTTTGTTCAAATTTTGGGGTGACTATGGCATGGAGCAAATAGCCACCATTTAACCTCAAAGTGGGAGAACACCCCAACAAGTCCTCCTTATTTAGGGTTAAAAACGATGTCCACCATTTGATGTGAGGAAAGGGAAATCAAAGCTAATGCATAGTAGCAGCAGCACTCTGAGTTCCTGGTGCTGAAGGACAAGGTGAGTGGAAGTTGAGGCCCAAGAGCTTCTTGGACACGCAGAGGCATTCTTTATTCTCTTGCAGCTGCTTCTGCAGCCATTTTGTGGAGCTATAAAGTGAAAGACTTGCACGACTGCCTACATAGCATTTACACCTTCTGGAAGAGACTTCTCCTTTCTATGTCATATTGCTGAACTTAAACTTTACCATATATGTATGACTGTCAAAGGATGACTGTTGTATGATAGACTTTGATTGGATAGGGCACACAACTAATGCTTTGGGGTTGTTTTTCCTAACCCTAACCCTGGACATTTTTTTCTCTCTCTCTCTTCCCTTTTTCCCCTTTTTGGTGCAGTGGTGCAAGTACTAACCACTACCTGCTGGGATTCTGGCCAAATTGTTAAGGTCTGCCACATCCCCAAAACAGTCAGGGCTGCATGTCCTCCTGGCTACTGCCATTTCCCTCTCATTGGCTGCAGATGGCTTCATATTGTGGTGTGATGTGCTTTTGAACAGAGAATTAGAATTTACAGATAATGGCACAAACTCTGGATGGAGTGGGTCAGAATGCCTCTCCAAGAGCAAAGAGCAGGTTGGTCCTGATCGAAATGCCCAATATTTGGGTGCAGAGAGCAGTTTGGGGTCTGATTACTGGGACTGAATCAAGTATGGATGAATTTAACCATTCTTTTGAAGAAAATTCCCCTTTTAAAAACTATTATTTTCCTTGTGGAAAAATCCCTCACTGGTGTCAATGGGGCCGTGGCAGCAGAGCCCACTGGGAATGGTGGGGTCGAGGATAGAGTCACTGGAAATGAAGCTGTGTGGATAGAAGGGAGGGGGCAATTGCATGAATTGCCAGCAGTCCATACCACAGAAAAGGAAACTGGAACAGATGAACATGACAATCATGAATGCAAGGCATGGGAGGGAGATCTGCGCAACCACATAAAAACCTTTCTTGGTCCAACATTTCCTTGTTTCAACTGCAAGTCAAATGTACAGAGAAGCAAGTGACTGAGTACAAAACTGCAAGAAGAGAGAGAGTCTATACTTTTAATGCAATATCAAGTGCTATTTTTTAAAAAAAGAAGTATGTAAAAGGTAATAATTTTTAATAGACAGAAACTTTGTAATGTCTTGTGTGTTTAGTAGAATAAAAAATATAGAGTTTGTTACATGGAAACAAAACCAGGATGTAGACTGAAGATTTGGCAGTTTAAAGTTTGTAGCTAGAGGAGCAGGCTGACCTACTTGTGATTAAGCATTGTAACTATGTGCTTTGCCATATTACTTCACAGTGTTACTTTGCTCCTCCAAGTGGACATAGGGAAGACTGCACTTTAGTTTTGCATTAATTCCAAGGTGAATATGGTGAAGTCCTCCGTAGGTCAAGTGCTGATTCCATATTTAGAAGCAGTGCACCCTCAAGAGGAAAAGACTGTTGTTATTCTGTCATGAGTTTGCCTCAATTCATATTTGACAAATTAACTTGCTTTTGTTTTGGATTTGGTCAGTTTGAATATAGCACTTCTTCATTCACAAGTCTGATGTCTTGGGGATATAGCACTGAAAGCTTTGTGTACCCAAAGGAATAATGTTGTAAGAAGAAGAAATTAGTGTTTGCTTAGAAGTGTGATAGGAATTTGAGATGGTAATCTTGAAAATAATTTCTGTAGTATGTAGTTCAGTGGAATGCATGTATGCTGCCACATAAGCTTATTGATGAAAAAGACCTTTGAGTTTGCACTTCCCTTTGGTAATATCTTTTTCACACCTCAGTGATGTCACTGGGATGGAATGCATCCTACTTCAGATATCTATACATTTCTGATGCTCATAATGTGTTTCTGTGGGAAAAAAAATGTGCACCAAACGATGTGTACATTTGGAAAAAAAAAGGGTGAGGTTAAAATGTATTTATTAGAAAGATCCTTGCAAAAAAAATGTGTGCAAGAGTTGCCTACCTTCTGCTACCTAATTTCAGTTGTATTGACTGTCATTTTGGAAACAAAATGACAGAAATGAAGGTGTAAAGCAGGAGCTCCTGGAGAGAGTATTTCAAAATCAGGGTCTCACAATTGCAACAACCCTTTATGTATCGCAGAGCAAAAGGAAAACTCATCACTTAAAGATGGAGCACAGCTTACATGCTCAGTAACAGACAGAGCAGAAAGGGGGAAAGGCAGCATAACAAGTACGTTGGCACCAACACTTTAAATTAGTAAAGAGACGGGGAACCAGAAATGTCTTAACATGTGATAACGATCCTATATTGCCTGTATTCACCAATATAGGTGAAATATGGTCTCAAAACTAGTTCTTGAAGCCATAGTCTGAACTGCAGGTTGCAAGCCATCTTCAGAAGAAGCATAAAATACATTAGCAGTAACATTAGCATGAGCACTTGGAGATCACTAGGATCTGCATAAACAGCCATATTATCTTTATTCATGAACAGCTGTAGTTGGCACATTAGTTTAAGCTCATGGGATACATTCTGGACATCTAAGGCTACTTGGTGCCCACAATGGATTTGGATGTATTCCCTGGATTGCAAACTTAAAATTTCTCTCAGACAATGTGAAAGTCCCTATCTCAAACAGGTTTATCTCCACCTTCTTGAGCAGACAACACATCCTGTCTGGATAGAGTGCCAGTGTATTCCCTCTCATCTAGTCCATTTGTGGTTCTAGGCACCTTTTAGGGTGCTTTACACAAACTGGCACACATACATCCACACAGAGAGACACATGATTTGAATGCAAATAAGAAGCAGAGCTAGTTGTCCTACACTTCCAAGGAAACTTCACTTCAGATCCCTGAATGGGTTAACTGAAGAGTTTCATGCTGATGTGAAATAGTAAGGGGAGAAGCAAGATAAAACTCTGCAGAGCCTTCTAACATAAATGTCACGGGGATAACCGATGGCCTAACTTCCATAGTACCCCCCACTCTTTAAAATCACTCATTAGACAAGAACAGAATGCCATGCCCACAATCACAATCTTGGGAGCCTATCAGAAAGGAGACCTTTGCAGTACTACAGAAATAAAAAGAAGATAAGATCTGCTTTCAGAAGAAGAAATGAAATTAGATTATATACCATTTGCACTTCTTGTGATAAATGGGAATTGTGAGTCACCTGATGGCAGATAAAATAGTTGGCAGAAGTCCCACACAGCTTCTCGATGCTGTGGCGAAAGCTTTGCCATCTAACCAGGTGCATTTTTGCTTTGATTTTGTCTTGATTTTTATGTCTAAGTGAGAAATTTGCCATGTTGGAATGCCAGTGACAAATTTAACTGAATAATGAGGTGAGACGTCAAACCAGTCACTATACAAATTATTCTCTCAAGGTGTTCAAAGATATGTTAGACCTGAGAGAACTTATATGTTTTACCTATACAGTGGTGCCTCGACTTACGAACTTAATTGGTTCCAGAACTCCAGTCGTAACTCGAAATGGTCGTAAGTCGAAGCACCATTTCCCATTGAAATGCATTGAAATGCATTAATCTGTTCCGGCCGAAGAAAAAAAATCACCAAACAAAAAAAAATCACTGCAATACCCATCGGAAACGTGATTAATCCGTTCCGGCCGAAGGGGGGGGGGGAGAGAGAAAAGCAAGCAAAGCGTGCAAGACCCATCGGAAATGCAAAAAAAGCAAAGCAGAAAGCAAGCGAAGCGTGCAAGACCCATCGGAAATGCAAAAAAAGCAAAGCAGAAAGCAAGCGAAGCGTGCAAGGCCCATCGGAAATGCAAAAAAAGCAAAGCAGAAAGCAAGCGAAGCGTGCAAGACCCATCGGAAATGCAAAAAAAGCAAAGTAGAAAGCAAGCGAAGCATGCAAGACCCATCGGAAATGCAAAAAAAGCAAAGCAGAAGGCAAGCGAAGCGTGCAAGTCCCATCCGAAATGCAAAAAAAGCAAAGCAGAAAGCAAGCGAAGCATGCAAGACCCATCGGAAATGCAAAAAAAGCAAAGCAGAAGGCAAGCGAAGCGTGCAAGACCCATCCGAAATGCAAAAAAAGCAAAGCAGAAAGCAAGCGAAGCGTGCAAGACCCATCGGAAATGCAAAAAAAGCAAAGCAGAAAGCAAGCGAAGCGTGCAAGACCCATCGGAAATGCAAAAAAAGCAAAGCAGAAGGCAAGCGAAGCGTGCAAGACCCATCGGAAATGCAAAAAAAGCAAAGCAGAAAGCAAGCGAAGCGTGCAAGACCCATCGGAAATGCAAAAAAAGCAAAGCAAAAAGCAAGCAAACCCCCCAAGACCCATCGGAAATGGGGGGGAAAACCCAAAAAGCAAGCATACCCCCCAAGACCCATCGGAAATGGGGGGAACCCAAAAAGCAAGCAAACCCCCCAAGACCCATCGGAAATGGGGGGGAACCCAAAAAGCAAACAAACCCCCCAAGACCCATCGGAAATGGGGGGAAAAACCCCAAAAAGCAAACAAACCCCCCAAAACCCATCACAGCACAGAAACATAACCCCCCCCAGCCCAAAACCACGCTGCAAAACCCACCCAGAACAGTTTTTTAAAAGTAGAAAGCAGCACCTTACCCCTTACCAGGCAGTCTGAAGCCTCCTCCGATCGCACTCACTCTAACCGTTGGGGCGAAAGAGCTACAAAGAAGCAGCCTCTTCGCCTACCAACAGTTAGCAATTTGAATTTCCCGCCTTTTCCCCCTGCCTTTTTCTGTTCATAACTGGAAGCTCCGGCCACAAGTCGAAGCAAAATTTTGCGGCCGGAGCTGGTCGTAACTCGAAATGGTCGTAAGTCAGGACGTTCGTAAGTTGAGGCACCACTGTATGGTCAAGCACTTAACAGGCCACGATCTACAAAGTGGATATCGTTGAACATTCAAGAATATTTGCTGGTGTTGTACCAATGCCTGTCATTCTGTTTCTACAAGGGGAAACAAACATGTGGGCCTCCACATTTCCTCTCCTCTTGTTTAAGAGACTAGTTTAAGAGAGTTGTTAGATTATAAATCCCTCCATCTCTTGGTATTACAGGTAATTGGGAGGAGAATCAAACTTGGAATGTTACATTTTAAAAATAACTTCTTGTATTACTCATTACTTCTTGGCAACCAGGCCACTTGTCTGATTGCTTGGGCCAGAAAAATACAGGGAAATGCTCCCTCATTCCCTCACAGTGTTAATACTGTGCCGTGGAAATATTTGTACACGTATAGAATACAAAAGCATAGCCCACTTGCTTTCCCATTTAGGATTACAAAGAAAATGGCATAAAATACCTGTCATCATGACTCAAATGCTCTTTGAGAGTAACTTCAGAAAGGATTACTCATGAGACATAAGTAACTTAAATGTTTCTCATTATACTCATACTGAAAAGGTAATTTTGTAACTACAAGTTATATCACTCATTAAAAATAAATAATTGCATGCCATCAAGTCAATTCTGACTTATGCTGACTCCAGGATTTTCTAGGTACAGAATATTTAAAAGTGATTTACCATTCTCTTTGTCTAGGAGTACCCAGGGACTGTATAGTCTGCTCAAGGCTACACAGGCTGGCTCTTCTCCCAGTGTGGAATCATACTCCCAACCTCTGGCTCTGTAACTGGATACCTAAACCACTGAGCTATCCAGCCAACTATATCACTCATTCCCCAAGAATACAGTAGGGGCCCCTTACCCACAGGATCAGTATCCACTGATTCACTTATCCACAGTCTGAAAAGATTAAAAGTAGTAAAAGGAAAAAAATCCAGAAAAAACTATTCTCACATGTATTACCAGAACCGGCCACTAGAGGGAGCCACAGACTGTGCTATGAATACTTGTTATTGAAGAATGCATAGCATGGTCTCTGGCATCCTCTAGTGACCAGTTCTGGTAACAGAGGTGAAAATAATGTCTTTCTGGGTTTTTTCCCCTTTACCATGCTTTATTTCCTTTTACTGTAAGATATATATAGTGTTCGCTATTATCCACGCTTTTCAGTATCCACAAGGGGGCTTGGAACCAATTCCCAGTGGATATGGGGGACCTACTGTAATTAGTTTCCAGTAACTGAATTACTTGTAATTATTTGTAAACTCTGGAGAGGATAAGCATTCCAAGCCAAAAAAACCCTAGAGGACCATATGCTGTCCATCCCTTCTTTGCACTTTGTTCAAAGTGGTTACAGAGCCAGTAATTTGTGTATACTTGGAAATAAAACCCATTAAATCCATGGCATTGACTTATAAGTACACTTGCCTAGAACTAGCTGGCAAGATTACTTTTTCTGAGTATAGAAAAGTATCATGAGTAAAGGAAACAACTATTCTCCCCCCCTCCATTAGAACACCAGTAGTCATGCATTCCACATGGGACCCAAGCTATAATACTAGCATAGGTTGGTATAGATTAAATCATTCAATCAAGTTGTACTCAGTACGACATGCACTTTACCAGAACATCCAATCTTCTAAATTTATGTGGTGAAAGCCAACTGGAAATCCAGAAGACTGCCACTGTGGGCAGGCCACTGACTAAATATGGGCAAGTGTGGGGCGCCAGTAAACACTAAGTGGAATTTCTCAGCCAGGCTGACTTTCTTCCTGTTCCTAGGGGAAGGTGGTCTTCTATAATGTCCAGTTGTGTGGTAACATCCAGCAGTACCGTCCAACTATTTCCTAGGATCTGGAAGAGATTGTGCTGAGTTTAACCAAGTTTAGCTACTGCTCAGCTCCCAGGCATCAGATGGTACTGTTCAGTTTGGAATCAAAAATGTTCTGCCTATCTGTGCCCTCGCTCTCACAAACAGCAAGTAGAGCCATTTCCATGTAGTGCTATTCCAAATTGTAGCAGAGTGTAGTGAAATAATACAATGCAACTATATTCATGTAGCCAATTGTGCCAGCTGTTCATATGCTGTAAGCAGCACCCCATGAAGAGGGTTTCACCTGGCTGCAAAAGGGCCACACTGATTGATTCTGCTATTCAAGTGATGATATTATTCACCCATATATCTGTGTATGATCACATCCGTTTCCATGAGAGAAAATCTGAATGTTTCCTGTAAGTCTCCTGATCAACAGGCTCCTTATGGATGACTTATAGATTCATGTTCTTTGCACATCTGACAAGGAATTTATTTATGGTCTCAGAAGATACTGCTATATTTTTAAAAAAATCTTTATTCCTGGATATCTTGTAATATTTTTTCTTAAAAATGCAAAAATGAATCCTTTTCTTCTTTAAAAGGTTTATTTAGCAAACAAGCAACTGAGTAACTAAAAGCAAAAAATACAAAATATATTTGGAATACATGTAAAAATTACATGAGTATATACTTCCAGAATTACAGCCTTCTGTTACATACTTCTCTATTTCATACGTGTAAATAATACTTCTATGTTAAAAAAGGAAATCTGGTTCTATTAAAATAAGAGCTTCTGTTTAGACATCATATAGGTGAAGCTCAAAGATACAAAGAAAAAAGTTCTCTATAATAAAAAAATATTTTCTTAGATAACTCATTCAGTCACTTAAAAACAAACTCTATTGCAATACAAATTTGTATTGAAACAATTATATCAAAGAATAAGCAAGAACATTTGCAAATAAGTCACGTCGCTTCAGGTATTTCTCACCCAATATTTTCCCAGCAGAGATGTCTTCCTTGATTGTAAAAACCAGGTGACTGTGTGTTTTGGAGATGTCCTCCTAAACATGATGGAAATCTCTGTTTTTATACATTCTGTGTTTTTAAATTAAACAAAACAATATGATGCTGAACTTGTACTCTCTTGGGAACCTGGGTCTTCAAGGAATCGGGTTCCCTTGGCTACAAGATATCTAACAGCTAGGAGACCTACATGTCAGGACATCTATAAGCCGAGACATTTACCAGCTGGGAAAATGCCCCTCTTTGAAGTAACTTCCTTAATACCATATTTGGTCAGTACATCCTGAATGTCTGTTACATGCTTTTACATTTTAAATGTTTCCTTCATAAATACTGCAGGATATTATATGAGTTAATATTCCTCATTGTTACCACACTAGATTAAGGAATTATTACTTACTTATTTTGAGGCTGAAGCCTTATAAAATAAGTGGCACTTTTGTTTTTCTTTTCTATTTGCTTAACAAGGAGCAAACTACTTAAAATAACATTCATCCTTTTTCTCCTTTTATAATGTTCTGTAAAATTTTCGGTACAATATACAGCTGTTCTCATTGGTTTAAAACAGGTTTTCCACATCTATTTTATGGTACTTCTTTGTTAATTTACATTTTAGGCAAACCTAACTCAAGTGGCAAAATAAACAACACTCCTTGTTGTTATTGTATTTGTTCACATAACGTAAGCATCATTGTTTACTTTTTTCTTCATGAACACTGGCACAGAACTCAATGAATGAGCTACTGCTGTCTTATCAGTTCTTTGTGTACTGAAAACAAACTGGCTGTGTTTTGGTTTTATAATATAAACTTATATCTCCAGCTGTCGTTTTTCAATAATACTTTCACTTTTAAGGCACCTCTCTGAGGCATATTTTAAAAGGATTTTCCATTTTTAGGGCAACACTTTCACATCTCATTCACAGTTCTTGTATATTTTTCCTGCCACATATTTCTACTAAAAATCCATAATTGACAATCAGACTGCACTACTAGGACATGGCTTCCACACGGATAGGGGAGATTTATCAATGAAGAAATAAACGTTTGTCTTTCAGTCAACTGGGCATGGCATTCCAATGTCTTCTACAACATTTTAAGTGCCACATCTTGTGCCACTCAGTGTACAGTGAGCCTAAAGGCATGAGACAAAGGTGCTGATTAGCAGTGTAAATATTATTTGATTTTTTTAAAAAAAATTATTTGATTCAATCTGACTAGATTGCAATAATATGAAATCTGTAGTGAGAGGAGGGCGGAGCAACGGGCAGCGAGAACAGGGGAATTCTCAGGGCTCTGAGAACCCCTGGGTTTTATTCTGAGTCAGCGGACCCCCCGAGAAAGGGAGGGCAAGTTTTCCACAGGAGAAGTGGGCTTGCAGCAGGGAAGCTGGAGACGCCGGAGAATTCAGACTTGCAATCTGCTTTTTTCGGGAGTTTCTTTTCCTCATCGCAACTGACTCATGAAGTCGCCATGATGAATTGGTGAGTAGCTGCCCGGAGAAGGGGGAGATATAAAGATTTATGATCCGACTACATGAACAGAAGTTGAACGGCTATTTTTTATGGCAAGTAACAGATCAGATGTTGTTGTTTTTTCTTGGAAGCTAATTGTGAAGATAGATCTCTAAGCAGCAGAGAATCTTTGGCAATGTTGGAGTCTTTTTTTACTGCGTCACAACTGAGAGACTTGAGAAAGTGAAACTAACTTTTCCACCTTAACCCTCCCTCCCTAAGAATTTGGCTTTTTATAAATTAGAAGCTTGAGAACATTGAATATCTCTGAATAATTTAATCTATGGAACTTTGCTCTGAGCCATAAAGGTGGATTATAAATCAAATAGTCATTTTTATGACCAGAGTGTCCTCCGCAAGACTTTGAATTTCGGGCTGACCAAGGATCCATGAGGGGAATTTGAGCAATTAGTCTGTTTGACTTTTATGGTTACGGATGGGAGATTGAGGGTGAGACTCATTATTGGAATTTACAATGGAGGCCTGTCTTCAGGAATTTCAATCCGATCTCATCAATCATCTCAGAACTCAGATTTTAGAAATGAAAGCAGAAATTCAGACAACATTTCTTGGCTTGGATATTAAGACAGAGATAGGAGACAAACCGACCAATTTCACTGAACTTACTGAACTGCCGTCATCGGAGACAGATGGACAGACTATTGTTCTTGGGAAGCAGGAGATGGGAGACAAACCGACTGATTACATTGAATTCACTGAACGACCGCTATCGCCAGAGAGGGAGAGAAAGACTGTTTTCCTTGATGACATCTTTAAAGATGGGAAAAGGAGGGGTGGAGATAAGGGGGGAAAGCATGTTGACATTATTTCGATTGAAAATAATGTAAAAGGGAAGGCATGGGTGAATTTAGGGGCAGAAATTTATGATCAGAGATCGGATAGATCTGCGTTGCTTCAAAATCAAGACATCGATTATATTGGGAGGAAATTAGTAAATCGGATAGAAAATGCCTTAAAGAGATTTCATAGATGGCATTTTAAAACTGGCAAAAAGGGAGCAAGGCAAAAATAAAAAGGGAGAAAGTAACCTGCTGATTAAATGATTAAAAAAAAGGGGGAGAAAGTAACCTGTTGATTAAATGATAAAAATTTTTGGTTTGAGAGATATATAGTCACACACAAAGCAATATGAGTAATTATATTATGAGCAATTTTGGCCAGGTGGGAATCTCAATGGTAGACAAGCATATGTAATTATGAATTTTAGAAAGGCCGATGAAGAATAATAATATTAGATGTTTTTGTGTCCATGGTACATATATAGAGATTAAATATGTGTGAATTATTATGGTGATTATATAGACAAGATTAGGTATACAATATCTTTTTATCTGCAAAAGTGGAGATCTCTGAGAAATGTTTGACCTGGCTTGGAGTTTTTTGGTGGACAAGCAATCTTTAAGATGAAATTAGGAATGCTTATGATGAGTATTGGATAGAGGGGTATGCAGGTGAAAGAATTTATAGAGATTTCATAGATGGCACTTCAAAGCTGGTAAAAAGAATGCAGGAAATGAATTCTAGATTTTCAAGGCTATAAGTAATCAGAAATCCCTGGTCTATACATGGAGCTGAGAAATATAACAAAAATTGGAAAGTTACTTGCTGAATGTCTCAAATGGTTGATAAGTACATATAACGCTTAAATTAGAATACATATTTTGATTATAATTGTTTAGAAGTTATTGATGATAAGTTAGAAACATAAAGACACCAAGTAATATATGAATCATAGTCTGTCTATGCAGTTAAGAATGGTTTGAATATAAGATCAATATAGATCTAAGTTTATATATTAGATAATGTATGTATGTTAATTATTATAAAGCTAGGAAGTCATTTTTTGATCTTAATAATGGTTTAAATATGTTTAGTAGGGTAATATGGTTTATGTAGTCAGAATTATATACCAGATGGATAAGGCCTAAATATGTTAGTAGGGTAATATGGTTTATGTAGTCAGAATTATATACCAGATGGATATATGGAAATTATCTCCCCGCGTATATGTCTGTGTTTGTTTTGTATGTTTGTTTGAGTTATAATAATAATTAAAAAAAAAAAATCTGTAGCATACTTTCCCCCTCTTTCACCGCAGCTGATTTCTTTGTTTGTTTTTCCTTTCCTCTTTTACAGGTAAAACCCAAGTGATGGGTGAAATCAAGATTGCTTTAAAGAAGGAAATGAAGACTGATGGGGAACAACTGATAGTAGAGATTCTACAATGCAGAAATATCACCTACAAGTTTAAATCACCAGATCATTTACCAGGTATCAATCATATAATAGTTCTTTAATATTGTGTCAAAAAATAAGACAAGCTTAGTGACATCATTATATTAATGATGTGATTAGCAGTAACATTCTTGGTTTTTGAGGCTTAAATGCCGATCACTGGAGATGATTGGAGACAGTTGTCCTCAGGAACATAGGACATAGGAAAGAGAGGTTTCTCAGTTATATGGTTGATGAAAATCTAATGCAAGTGGCTTTCTTAATGTCATCTTTGGCCCTTTCATCTAATCCTTCATTTAATTTGGTAGATTTCATTGATATCCAGATAGATGTTACCGTACTTTCATGGCTGTAGAGATTCTGAATTCATAGTACTACTTTAACTTTTCTGGAATGGCTTCCATTCCCTTTCTTGTTGTTGTTGTTGTTGTAATGTGCTGTCAGGTTCCCTCTGACGTATGGTGATGCTATGAATGAGCAATCTCCAAAATGTCCTGTCCTCAAGTGCCCTGCTCAGCTCTTGTAAACTCAAGCCTGTGGCTTCCTTTATGGAATCAGTTCATCTTGTATTTGGTCTTCCTCTTTTACTGCTGCCTTCAACCTTTCCCAGCATTTTTGCTGTTTGTTGTTTAGAGAAGAACAATAGACACCCCTCTTAAATTTTGAGGATTCATGAATGAATTTGCTGCTAAAGTAATTAAGTGTAAAGACAACTAGTGGGGTTCTATATGATAAATTGAGCTATTTGTTTGAACAGATCTCTATGTAAAGCTGTATGTTGTCAACCTTGCAACTCAGAAGAGAGTAATCAAGAAGAAAACAAGAGTATGCAGACATGACAGAGAGCCTTCATTCAATGAAACGTTTAGATTCAGTTTGAGTCCCACTGGACATTCCCTCCAGGTAATCCTTCAGTTTAATATAAACTGAATATTCCACTTCCTATTAGGGCACTTAAAATTATTTTTTCACTCAATTACTCATCATTTGCTGAGGGCCAAACTCAGCATTAAATGAGAGATGTTATATGTTCCATGAACAGTGTCCCAGTGATGCATTTATTTTCTACCTGAAAAGCCCTACCAGGAAGTTTAAGCAAAAGAACAGCAGTACTTAACCCTTTCTGTTCCCACTATTAATCTGCAGAAAATCATGCTGTCTAAGCTGCTGTCCTTTGCACAGAGTATAAGCTATTGGATATCCGAATGTTAAAGGATCACTGACTTGTCAAATACAAAGTGCATTAGGAATTTAAGCACAGAAGTAAGCAGAATTTTTAAGGAGAATAAATAAAGTGCTATGCTCTTGGAGGGATGTGCTGTGTAAAGTGGAACAAGAAAGGGTCAGTGTTTAATCAGACTGTCCATCTATAGTAGGCACCCTTTCTTGTGTTCTGGTTCACATTCTTGTTCAATCTTTCAGGTCACTGGGTGACCGTAGACAAGCCACTGTCATTTAGTGTATCTTATGGCTTCTTATGAGGAAAGGAAATGTCACATTGGACTTATCAGACTGAGAAAAGGCAAAGGCGTGAATGTTAAAAACAAATCCAATTTAGTTCATTTTATTTGAGCTAGAGAAGGAGAGAATGGCTAGGTAGGAGGGTCTTGCATAGGTATACTAGTGGCTTATGAGATATACCTATGAAAATGAGACTTATGTTCTCTGAGTCACTAATTTTCAAGTTGTGTTCTGAAGAACCCTGGGATGTGTGCATATCTAAGGCCCGGTTCATTTTCTCTACATAGGGCTACAGCTGGTGAACCAACTAAGGTTGATAAAAGTAAGGGCAGCTTGTGATCTGCAGAAGAGGAGGCCCCTCACCCAACCCCCCAATATTTTAAGCTGAGGTCCCACCATTACCACTCCTTAGACCACGGACCACATACGGGTAAAAGACCCTCCTTGTAGCCATTGCCACTATGTCTGCTTCTTCAGTCAGTGCTGAATCTTAAGAACATCCAAGATATGAATTTCAGAGGGGGAACCGTGTTAGTCAGTACCAGCAACAAAAAAACAAAATGAAAAACGAACTACATTGTGACACCTTTAAGAATAATCTATTCCAGTGTGAGAGTTCATGGATTATAATCTACTGCTTTAGATGCAAAGAAGAGGCCATTCTTCTGTGTCTGAAGAATGAGATGGCAATCCATAAAAGCACATGCTGAAATAAATGTGTTAATCTCAAGGATGCCACAAAACATTTGTGGGTTTGTAGGTTGGTTGGTTGGTTTGTTGCCAAACATTGGAGTTGGTTCTTTAAGGAGAGTGCAACACCATCCAATACTGGCTGAAGCCATATTCTTGGCATTTACATCTTTCTAACATAAATCTTCCTCTCACCCTCTCTTCTTCTGTTTCCAGATTCTTCTAGTTTCCAATGGAGGAAAGTTTATGAAGAAGACCTTGATTGGTGAGGCATACATCTGGCTTGACAAAGTGGACCTCAGGAAAAGAATAGTAAACTGGCACAAACTTTTGGTCAGCTCAACACAAACACACTGAGCAAAGATGTTGTCTTTCGGCACTGAGCCTTTGCAAGAGTCTGCTTGTGTGACTCTGTGACTCTACTTTGATATTGTGTTTAGCTAGGCTTTCAGAATATGAAGTAGAAAAAAAATCTGGGCTACTTAGCACACTTTCATGAGGGCTAGTCAACTCGTTTGGCTGTATTTAAAAAAAAAAACAGCAGCAAAGAAAAAACACAGTCACCACCCTAGGCCCAGAGAATAAAATGAGTGCTTGAAACAGAAGAATAACTTGAAAGCTCTGTGATGTTAGGGTCTTTGTAGCTCCGAAGCAAAAGAATAGTACCCATACACTTGAAGGCAGATGTTGAGGTGAGGAATTTGGTTGTGACTAGGGTTAGAGTCCCAAAGAAAGTTAATCTGGTTCTTGGTGCAATCAGAAAGGAGAACATGTTATGCAAAAGCACCTAAGTTGACTGCCTTTCTAGTTCTCACTTGTCAGAACGCTTGTGTTCTTCTGCACCTCAGAATATCTGACTGTTTGGTATAGTGAGATGGTGCCCGAGGAGACAAATGGCAGGATTTTTTATTTTTCATTTTAAATGGTGGCAGTGTTTCTATTTTGTATTATTTTTCCTTTATGGATTGTATGCTTTGGCATATACATTCAGGATGATAATCTCTCTGTTTCTTCATGTTACTAATGCAAAATGAAAATTTTGGAAAAGTTAAAGAGTGCAGAAAGCATAAGAATAATTGTCATTTTGGAAAGGGTAAAAGCATTGGGGGTGGGGCTGTTATCAGCCCCATATCATGAAAATGGCAATGGTTGTGTGGAAGAAATTGCAGTTCAGCCTACTCTTTTAGAGTCAGTTGTTTACAAAAATTGAGTCGATTCAAAGGGCTTTGAAACACTGGGATGGATACTTCTGCCTCATCTGTCTTGCCCTTGTGAACTTCAAATTGTCTAGCATGAAGTACTTCATATGTCAGCTCCACGTGCTCATGTCTCTCTGCTCATTTAGGGGGTTGTAGGTGAATAAAAACACTTGGCATCCAGAAGACATAATATATCGCACAGTTTGTGTGACTTACCAGATTTTGTGTATGCGTAAAGTGGCATACAGTATGTTCGCAAATGGAAATGAAGCATTGAAAGAAGGTCTTCAGCAACACTGCATTGTAATGTCAAATCCTGTTTATAAAAATGAAGGATCTGTTCCTAGTGATTTCTAGCCCTGTAGGATTCATTCTCATGCACTAGGGGCATTAAAAATAAAGCTAAGATTATGGTTTCTCAAATGGACTTCCTAAACAACAACTGAGCTCCCTTATTATAATAATTGGCTTTATCCTCTTGTAATGGAAAATGGGCAACTGAATGGTTTAACAATATGGAATGACTCAGCTTTCAATACTGACAAGTACTGGCAGAAAATAGCCAATGAGAAGAACATACAGTTTGATTTCAAACAAAGCGGTGCTCAAGTGCGTAACTTTTTTTCATAAGACCGTCAAAGAAGCTTCTGAAAATACATAAACAAAAACTATCAATCTAAGCAAGAAGCTGGATTCACTGTGAACAACTTCTCGTGGTTATTTTAAATAATGAACCCCTTGTCAGGAGAGAAATGCCTCAAGTCTAGAAAATACATACTAAATGGAAGGGACTGAAAATAAAAGTTATGCATAATCTCTTCAGCCAATGTATGGCATGAGGTACAGGCTCCCTGATTGAATTCTACATCTTAATACAGTGCATATTTCCTTTTAGTCAATCATGTTATGACTGGAAGAAGCTACAGCACATGAATGCATGATTAACAGATGTTCTAATTCTCCTCCCAGAAACAAGGTCAATCACATTCCAATTCTCTGGGGCAATTATATGGCTCGCTCTTCGAACTGCTGCATCATGTAGAAATTGTCTGCTACTTCCTATCACACTCTTCTTTTCAGAAGTCAAAGAAACAATATATCTCATAAGGGCTGGTTCTCTGTTTCCTAAAATAGCCAGTTTCAAATTCAATTGCTAAGCAAAGTTTCCAGGGATTGGGTTCAAAATGGCAAGACATGCAATTTTGTGCAAATGTTTTGCAATTTTGTTCTTGCTAAGGTTTATAAAGAGGGCGGTGAATCTTACAATGGTTGCCGTAGAGATTTCAGGCTGCCATGGGCACCAAGAGGAAGGCTTATCCTACTAGTAAGCCTATAATTGTCACTCTTAATTGAAAATCTAGCCTACTTTTGCAACATACTGTTATATGGATTGTGTGAGGCATTCAGGAACAAGAAACTGCTTTATATTCACTAGATTTTGTTTTATTTGGCTAATGCCTATGTGTGTTTTTTAGTGTTGCTTTTGTGGCTTCCTGAATTCGCCACCTCCATCAGCCACCAGTCCTTGATTCCAGGGCCATGTGTAATGTTCTAAGTCTTTGGATCCTGCTCACTATGATACAAATGTTCAGATGAATGTGTTTGTGAGAATGTGAGCTTATTAAGAAAGATGGCTTTTTCTATTAGCAGTGGCTTGTCCAACCCCGGGATGGTTTGAATCACCGTTCCTTCCATGTGTCTCATGTATCACAAAGACCAAGTGAACACGTAACACATCCACTAAATTAAGTTTCCATCAGTGCTGAGACTAAAAGATGCCTCCAAAGTGTGCCAAGTTTCTTTTCACCCAATGTCTGGGCTGTACTGGAATCATTCTATGCAACAAGGAATCACCTTTAAATACCGTTTTCTTTTTATTAACAAAGGCAACAAAACCCTTCTTGTGGCAATTATTTTTTTAAAGGAAAAAAAGGGACTTTGGATGTTTAAGAAAATGTATAGATATTTCTGCATATTTATTTTCCTCCTTGATGCTTTGAATTCTGTTTGTTTCTTCTGTCAAACAGAAGTGAAGACCTCTTCACATGGAGTGAATGAAAGTTATCTAAGTGTGCATATGCTTGAAAAATATAGATTGTTGATGGCACAATGCGCTTTATTTTACATATATATGTGTACACAGAGAGACATATATATAGTCTGCTGAACTGGAGATAAAAGCTGTGTTGAATAAACAGCCGCGCACAGGGAGAGAAGCTTGAAATATGAGCTAAAAGCACAGAATGTGTGTGTATTGACAAATGACTAGTCATTTCTTTAAAGAGGTTGTTTGTTTTTCCTTCATTTTACTTACTGAGCAGCAGACAGCTCATGCTTTATTTTCCAGACAAGGCCTGTGAGTTCCTATGATGAATGTTGAACTTTCGTTGTCGTCATAATCCTTTAAAGGGATAGTATCCAGGAGCAATATAGATGCTTTATATTCGTTTTTGAGATCCGACTTCCCACCCCTCAAATTTATATCACTCTTGTTCAATGGATTTCTGAAGATCTAGGGTACCTCATTGCAAGCACATGGAAAAGATTTCTCTTCAATTTACATCAGGAGCTTTCATTGTCAGTTAAGTTCCTTTTTTTAGATGCCTAGTTTTTGAAATAGCTTGTTCAGGGCAGTGGGGTGGGGAGGGTGAGTACTGTAGCTGGTAACCAGCTGATATTCCTTCTTTCTATGAGGATGAAGAAGTAAAATGTAAACATCTCTTATATTGTATGTATGCTCAATATAGGGTAATTTAATTCATATTTAGTTTCCAGAAGATTTCACACAGATGTTAATAGTATATTTTTATCTTTTTATTTGAATCATACCTTAAGCTGTATTAAATCTTTTTTTGCATTGCTACAGTGTCTTATGTTCCAAGGTTCATTGAATGTCAACATATGTACATACATATGTGTATATGTGAGGAAAAGAATATCTTAATAATTGGATCTTTAAAGTGGTGAAGAAATGCAGTGTACAAATCTACTAGCATTCCATCCGGAGACTGTCCATGCCTTCCTGCCCAGTTCGCAGAAGTTGTTACTAGACTAAAATAAAAACTGGATACTCTCTCTTTAACCCATAAATTGTATTTTGATGTTTCCTCAATATGCTCTGATTAATACTTTTGACATAATAACAAACACACTAATGGGTTTTTAAATTATGTGCTATAAATATATATATATATGTATACATAATATATATATATATATCATGAACTCAGACTAGGTGACCTGAAGAAAGCTGTTTTTCTTAATTTGTTACTTTCTTGTAAATATGCATTTTGTATTAAGAAACAAAAAGTTTGAGTTTGGATTTTGAATCCCATCTGGAGTTCCAAGCATGTCAGTGTCAATACAAGTTGACTGTATCTTGTATAGATGTTAAGTGGCGTGCTCAGGTGCTCAGCAGTCACTGACTAGCATGTGTGCCATCATCCTATCAGATAACATGTACAGCATCCCTGGTATTTGAGGGCAGTGGGGAGAACACGTACCCCAGGAATAAAATTTAAAATGCAACAACCACCATTAGTAGTCTTGGGAGGGATGTAATATTTCCACAATGAATGTTGCATGCATCAATGGTGGTTTGTTAATCTTTTTTTTTCACTTGAATGAATAAATCAGTTACTCTTTGATTTTTGCCTTTTAGTCCTCCAAGAGAAAAAAAAAAACACTGCAGAACTTGTTCTAAAAGTTGTACAAAAGAAAAATAGTATGAGAAACAAAGAAAAATAGTATGAGAAACTGTATAAAAGAGAAAAATGCTTGTAAATCGTCTTGGTTTTCACTCTATGTATAAATTCATGTCATGGTTTTGTGATTGTATACAGGATGTATCTTGAGAACTTATGCAAATCGTGTTGTATAAAGGCTGTTAAACCCAGTCTGCTTAATAAATATTTAAAATACCTAGTCTGGTTTTTTTCTGCTACCCCAGAGGCACTTATTCTGTACAAAGAGATGCAGATAACATTAGGCCAAAAATGAAGAACTTGGAATTGGTTCGGTTCATCTGGCAGGTCAAACGTTTTGCAACCCCTGAAAGAAGGAGAGCAATGCTGTATATCACACACACATGCAAATATAGAATATAATCAAAAGTCTGGTGTAGACCTGGTAAAGAAAAGGAAGTGAGGGTGGAATTAATGCTTACAGCTTATAATATTTCACTAGCATTAGTTTGCCTCAGAAACACAGATTCTCATAAAACACTAAGAACAGGCCTGTGGCAAATGCTTTTAAAAAAGCATTTTTTCTGGTAGGGGATGGGGGGGGGAGTGAGATGCAGGGCTAAACAGCCATGACCATTGAAAAGCTAATTAGAAAAGCAATGGGGGGCAGCCATCCACTTATTTGAAGAAAACTCTTTATTTTCATTTCAGTGCCATTTTCTCTCACAAAAATTGCTTTTAAAACAATATAAAGACAGGTGAAAATAGCAAAAGAAGTGTGTTGGGTCTATACATAATATTCGTTATTAGACATTCTAAGTAACATTCCATGAAGACATGTAGAAAACTAAAATTTGGCACAGTAACTGAAAAAAAGTTTTTTCTTCAAAAATAAACTTTGAGATTTTCAATATAAATCTTCGTTATTGCTGCTAAGAAGGACTGGATAGGCGGATCCTATGCACCATCCATGGCGGTAGACAACAATCTCCAGTTCATATTCTTCTATTCTCACCCTCTGACGTGTTACTCTTTCAGATGACTCCAGAAAAATAATTGTGTAAAGTGCAAATTCAAACTCAGGGCTGACACCGATAAAAGTGCTCCCTACAGGTTTTACAAGCCCCTTCCAGCTAAACTGAAGGCTTAAAACCTGGTCATCCTCATCAGGCTGAAAAAAGATAAAACAAAATATCAGGAAGTCATATTTCAAACTACAATTGAATCAACCCTCACCCCCACCAAAAAATATGAGGATATGCCTTTTCCAGCGATAATTTGGGCATGGCCATTTTTCTTTTCTCTTCTTTCTTTCTTTCTTTCTTTCTTTCTTTCTTTCTTTCTTTCTTTCTTTCTTTCTGACATGCTTGCATACAGAAAGACACAGATGAGAGACACATCTGAGGTAGAAGGCTGACAGGAAGTAAAAGACACCCTTCAGCCTTTTCACACTAACTTGTTCCTGAAGTATGTGTGTATTTTTAAACATCTGGCAGTCAATCTCAACTGGCACCAAAAAACAGAGGGGATTAGATCCAAGTGTGGGTTTAAAGAATTGGAGGTAAGATGCTTGACAGACTCCTAGCTGAGAATGAATATTTGAAAAAGGTCTGGATTCAGAGACCTTTGAAATAACTTCTCCAACATCATGTCATATGAGGGTTTCTTGTTTGCTAATCCAAACAAAGAAGAGTTCTGCACATGTGCCGTTCTGCACATGTGCCATTCTGCGCAGCCCTTTACTCTGAGGTGGACATGTTGGAGACCCACCCACCCATCCCCTTCCATGTGCAAAAACCAGCAAGACTGGCAATTAAATCTCACTTCACATTGACAGCATCCTTTGCCACACATCAGGATAACAGGCTACTTCAGGAAGCACAAGGCAAGCCATGTGATATATATCTGCCCTTAAGCACCTCACTACTATTCCCCCTTCTGCCAAACAGCTGCCTCAATTTGTCTAATAGAAGGACTGACCTTCAAGTTCAAATTAGGGGACAATCAGAGAGAGAAGGAAAAAGAGGTGGGGGGGTTGGAGATTAATAATATCCTCTTACCCTGCTTTTATTTTTTCTGGCCACATAGCCTTTGTAGTCGATGTGCTTCAATTTTTCCTGAAGGTAAAATTGCACCCAGTTATGCAGACCCAGGATTTCATGTCCTCTCTTAGTTTCCCCAACAAACACATGTTCGAACCCACAGGAGTTAGGTCTGCACAGAAGATCATTTTTTAAAAATATGTAACATAATTAAGCTACTTATTTATTTTAAAAATCAAAGAGAAAACAAATATTAGCTAAGATCATGGCACTGTATCCTGGTAGAAATAAGATATTATAAAATTCCAAAAACCTTTTGAGAAGGAGGAGAGCCTTAAGAATGGTGTGGAGCAGTGGTTCCCAACCTTGGGTCCCCAGATGTTCCTGGACCTCAACTCCCAGAAATCCTAGCCAGCACAGCTAGTGAAGTTTTAGTCCAAGAACATCTGGGAACCCATGATTGGGAACCACTAGTGGGGAGGAAACAAGGTTAAGTAATTTGTCTTCTGCCATGATAGAACAGCAGAGCTTAGATTTCTTAGTGATGTATTCTTTAACAAAATGTTTCACATTACTTCTAAAATATATATAAGCTTGATATTTACCGATTCTTAACTGATATTTATCATTATTACTATGATTAATTAGTAATTAATACTATAGTTAATTTGTTGTGGGGCTGTTTATAAACAATACTAAATTCCACACAATTGCAGTAAGAGTAACACAGTGTAATAGCTGAGGATGTAATTCTACATATTCTTATCTGGGGGTAAATCCCACTACTAGTTGCAACTAAAGTAGACCCACTGAAGAAATGGAATTGACAAACTGATGACTTACTATTGAGCAATTGACTCAATGTCTCTACCCTAGCTATTTATCATTTATTTATTTAAAATATTCATACCCTACCTTTCTCCTCAAGGCCCAGGGTGGCTTACAATATTAAAACAAACAACATTAAAAGCTAAAAAACACAATAAATTATTTTAATGTTTAAAAAATAATTAAACAGAAAACTTAAACAGAGAATTTAGGCCACTGAAATTTATTCCTGAGAATGCAAATGTAGGATTTGAACTGTGAAAGCCTGAGGATCAACCTAGACAATAGGCCTTGTGTATATTTGGAACTCTGAAGTGGTACAAAATAGCACACACGTCATAGCACACACTTTTCCTCACCTTTGTATCTTGCATTTAGTGTGCTCTATTTTGCCATTGATCATTGGAAGGGAAACACAGGCATAATCTGCATTTGTGAGTGCTGATGCATGTATTTGGGAGGAAATCCCATTGGCAGAGGTGAAATAAGTTAATTGTAGTGAATATACATTTTGCTTAATGTGTTGTTTGCTCATGAGCTGTAAATCAGAAAATCCTTAATTCAATTTCTGCTTCCTCCAGAAACTCACTAAGTGGCTTTAGCCAGCTCAAGACACAAATCTTCAGTACAGCAATAAAAATGTTAAACCTTTGTTACTGGTTTTTGTATGGATCGTTGAGCTAGTGCAAAGTATTCTGGGCACTCAGAGTTTACCTTTGAGAAACATACAGTGTCCTTTGAGAAGAACTTAGAAATTATCATATACATACCACACCCTGCATTTTGAGATGCATATAGACTGTATCCCAATTCTGCTCTACTCCAGGTTTCTAAGATGGAGATGGAAACTTTGGCCCTCCAAATGTTTGGGCCTACAGTTTCCACAATCATGTACTGGTGGACATGCTGGAAGGGTGTGATGGTTTTAGAACAAAGCATCTGAAGGGCGAAAAGCTGTCCCACTATAAGATTTGTTTGAACTCAGACCCATAGAAAAAATGATATTACACACACCTGATATTACACAGCATACACTTTCTTTAGAGAAAAAAGTAATAGTCCCAAGGTGGGGGCTGTGAATTATTAGGATCACAGCAGCCACAGAAGGATAAATTAACTCCTACCATCCCAACTGTGCTCCTAAGGAAAATTGATCTCTGAAGATATAGTTGTGTGGGAAATATTCCTCTCCTAACACCCCCTCACTGCTAATACTGTTTGTGCCATAAAAGCACAAGATGTATTCAACATTGTGATTTTATTCTTAGAAGCCATGACTTGCTGAAAGCTGCCATATATGTATGATGAATCCAAGTCCAGTACTCTCCACAGCATCATGTTGACTGCATGACTTGAACCTGCATATGCTTCTTAGTTGTGACACATGCTCTCTCATCAAGCATCTTTGGCTATGAGAAACCCACAAATGCAATAGCCTCTCCTGTTGAGGATCCTCATGGTACAGTGGTTAAACTGCAGAACTGCAGTCAAAGCTCTGCTCAGGTAACCGACTCAAGGTTGCTTCAGCCTTCAATCCTTCTGAAGTCAGTAGACTGAATACCCAGCTCACTGGGGGGCAATGTGTAGCCTGCATAATTAAATTGTAAACTGCCCAAAGAGTGCTTTAAGCTCTATGGGGCGGTATATAAGCAGCACACTTTGCTTTTTTGCTTTGTTACTCCCAGCAGTTGGTTGTCAGCATCATCACCCTTGCCTATTTGACAGGGTCATTGTAGTGGCAAGTAAAAAAATCAGAATAATGTTTGACAGCAAAATGTACCTTATAATCAATTCAAAGCAATACGAACAGGCAATAGCCAAAATCCCGTTTAGATTTTACATATGCTTAAGGACAATTGCACTGTATTTTCCTCCTCTGGTCCAGTCCCCTCTGTACAATCAGACCCACAACCAATAACACAACCAATTTTGCAATCACTACTTGCTCTCTAGCATAAAGGACAGCCTCTGGGGGGCTGGGGAGAGGAGAGAGAAATGCTTGCACAATTGCCCTTACAATCCCAAATGTAAAGAGGATTCCAACCAATATCTTTTACATGACAATACCCTTTCTGACAGTGCATGCAAGTTTGAATTGCACAAAATTCTTCAACCTACAAAATCCAAAAGGTGTACTCTTTCTTCTCTATGTATTTTCTTACTCTTTAGGTCCACACTTCAATGTCAATATAATATTTCAATACACATATACTAGGAAAATCACGCTAATGTACAGTCTTTCTTTTTTTAAGAAGCCATACCCTTTTCCTCCTTCCCTTGAGTACAGGTGAAACCAAATATCCCACAGTTGAGATTTGAAATCCTTAAGTTCTGGTTTTGTCCATTTTTTTCCAACTAAATATTGATGGGCAAGCTAGAAGAGATGATATAAAAATGAATTTAGTTCGGAGTTTAACATCTATCAAATATGCAAGAAATTGAAAAGGTCTGCTCTACTCACTTCCATCACATCGGTCTTCAAAACGGCATCAAGAAAACGATTGTTTTCTGCTGTTTCCTCTGGAGTCACCAGCTCTGCTATTCCAGTCGATGTCTCATAGTTATCCAGCAGTGAAATAAAGGCTATAATATGAAAAATAACTTTCAAATTGTCTTCCTGCATGTAGAAGGAAAGCTTTTACTCGCATACCTTATTCAATGGATACGAAGCAGGTTGAAGTACCAGTTTAGGTATGGCTTCACTACCATGGACACACAAGGTAAAAAGCTCTCCTGTGAGTTGCAGAGTGCGGGAACCAGTTCAAGGGAGAATGTTTAGGAAATGGTCTCAGGTGTATCCTGTAACAAACCTGACCTCTGTACAGCCTCTAGTTTGTTACCTGCCCTATATTATTATATGGAGTTATATTGGAGACAGGCAACCTTTTCGACCTCTACGAATTGAACTTGGTGGGCAAGCAATGGAGCCACATGCTAGTGTGTGGGGCTCAGTGGGGTTGTGGCAGATGCTGATTTGGTTCAGCATGGAATCTGGGAGCAATCGTCCAAAAAGGTAACTTTTCAAAGTCCTGGTCTGACCTAATTATTTGCAGAGGGCTTTTAAAATTAGCCCAAGGGCCTCTAGTTGGTCACCCCACCACAGAGTATCCCTGCAGACAAAGAATGAGAAACTGGTGAGTTATAAGTATCTGACATATGGCAGAAGGCACAAGGCTAACCTGACCTATTTTCTCTTTGCTCTATTATGAATTTTTGTTACAATATCTGAGGAAGTACACTCTTGCGTGTGAGATATCTGAGGCAGAAGGCAATTCCATTCAAAATCAATTAATCTATTAGTCAATAAATGTGGGGACCAGGCAGCAGAAGGATATTTTAGTCACACATGCTGAATTCAATAGGACCTGTATGTGACTCATTTTGGCTGGTCTGGACTTTCCATTTAGTCACTTGATGTAAAATATTTTTCCTATTTATAGTTATAGAAAAAGTTTTATTTTATTCTGCCAAAAAGAAATCACATATTTTATGAGGTGTTTTAAATTTTTGGCACCTTTGCAGCATCGTTGCCACTCTACATACCACTGGGCTGAAACAACAGAATGAAATTTAACAGGGATACGTGCAAAGTTCTACACCAAGGGGGAAATAAACCAAACGCACAGTTATAAAATGGAGAATATTTCACTCAGTGAGAAGGATCTTGGAATTGCTGTAGATCACAAGCTGAATATGAGCCAATAGTGAAATTTGTCTGCAAAAAAAAGGCAAATGCTAGTTTGGGCATACAGTATGTCTAAGTATAGTCTCTAAATCCTGTGAAGTACTAGCTACCCGCTGTTCAGCTCAGCACTGGTTAGGCCTCATCTTGAGTGTTGTGTCCACCACACTTTAAGAAGGATGCCAACAAACTGAAACAAGTTCAGAGGAGGGCAATAAAGATGATCATGAGTCTGGAAACCAAGCCCTATGAGGAAGGACTTAAAGAACTGGGCATGCTTAGTCTTGAGAAAAGAAGAGTGCGGGGAAATATAATAGATCTTTTCAAATACTTGAAAGGTAGCCATCCAGAGGATGGGCAGGATCTGTTCTCAATCATCCAAGAGTGCAAAGCACATAATAATAATCTTAACTTAACAGGAAGCCAGATTTTGGCTGAATATCAAGAAAAACTGTTTTAGTTTTTACAACCTCTTGTGCTGCCTGTAGAGTTTGTGTCTGGGAGAGATCTTTCTGGGCTGGGGTGACTGTCAATCTATCTAGCACTAACCAATCATTCCTTTCCTGCCTCTGAATTCAAAGAGAACCCCACCTCTCTGCTCAGTGCTGTTTTCCCTCTCCCTAGTAGTCTGTTGAGGTCTGTTGGTGAAAGCAGTCATGTTTGTCAATTTGCTGTTTCATCTGTTGATCTATAAATAATGAAACCTTTTATTATTTCTCCTATTAATTTCTCAGAGTGAGTTATTGAGACTATAAGTGCCAGTTAATGAGAAAACAGGATAGACTACTCTTGGGAACTTGAAGCTATTCTGCTCTGTGAATCCCTGTACTTCTGCTGCACAGCTGGAGGACTTTAATCAAAAATTCAAAACTCTGCGACAAAAACTTCCTAACTGTTAGAGCAGTATGACAATAGAGCTACTTATCACAGGAAGTGGTGAGTGTTCCAAGGCTGGAGGCATTCAAAAGAAAATTAGACAACTGTCTGTCAGATATCCTTCGATTTGGATTCCTACATTGAGCAAGGGGTTGGACTCAATGGCCTTATAGCTCCCTTCCAACCACATTATTCTATGTTTCTATCTCCTCTCTCTCTCTCTCTCTCTCTCTCTCTCTCTCTCTCTCTCTCTCTCTCTCTCTCTCTGTGTGTGTGTGTGTGTGTGTGTGTTAACACATACACGCAGGGATAAAATGTGGAACTGTTGCAAACTATTAGTACTTTAATGGTCTACCTCATTCTTTACTCTCTGGGAGAAGTTATACAACAAATCCATCTTAGATTTGCGGGGGGGGGGGGGCACAATCTTAAATGACCACACAGGTACATTTTAGAGACCAAACATTCCATCGGGATGAGCCCTTCAAGGAGAAAGACGTACAGTTTAATGACAAGGAAGAAACCTTACTTGAATAGGTTTCTGTGTTCTTCAGACGTTGCTCATTTACATTGTGAAACAAAGGTTCAGATGCACTGTCTCTGGCAACATTACTGCCCTGTTGGACAAAGCCAGCTTTCCCCTAGTAACAAACAAGGAGTTATCAGACATATAAAATGGGTTCAAGGAACGTGATGCTGGAGTCCAAGATAGGCATGTTTGGTTCTGTAAGCCATCTGAGAGCTTGGGGGTGGGTGCTGTATTTTCATTTTGAAAGGTGATGCTGAGCAGAATTGAGGGCTTATTTCAAAGGTTGGCAACTTCGTCCTCTCCAGATGGACTGCAACTTCCAGAAATCATAGAAAGGATGGTCAATGGTCAGAGATTACGGAAAGTTTTAATATAAAGCATCTGCTGGATTCCTGCATGCCTACCTCTGGTTTATTTATTCAGAGGGTCATAAAACTAATCTTCTAGGCATTGAACTGTAGTTGTTGTGCCAACTGTGCACCAGTCACCTGTGAGCAGGATAGGGGTGGAATGCAAGGAGCACCAGAATGAGAGGATCTGCTCTATACTCTATAATGGGGATCAGAAATATGTTGCCTGAGGCGGAATGCAGTCCCCACCCTGGCCTTCTGGAGCTCCAAATGTCTCACAATATTTTAAATGCTTTTCAAAGGGGAGGTTTAACAAGCATTCTTTAGGCCCCCTGAGGGGTGGAGGCCACATTGCCATGTTTTGAGGAATTCCCAGCGCTCACGGGAAGGCCTGCACACCCTGAATATATATATTCAGGGTGTGCAGGAATTCCTCAAAACATGGCAATGTGGCCTCCACCCCTCAGGGGGCCTAAAGAATGCTTGTTAAACCTCCCCTTTGAAAAGCATTTAAAATATTGTGAGACATTTGGAGCTCCTATATATAGGCCTGCACACCCTGGAAAAAAAAATAGGGTGGTCACAGCAGGAGGTGCTGCCTCTAAAGTTAGAGATGGGTGTGGGTAGAGCCTGGAGATTGCCCTGCTGTGTAACCTCTTTGACTGTCAGTCATAGACACCGTTGGATGTGGAAGCATTAAGAATCTCTTTGCTAAGGCTGGAATGGGCAGCTCCAGAGCTGGGGGGAAATTACTTTTTTTGAATACCACTTCCAGAATCACCAGGAATCACACCAAAGGAGGAACTTTTCTAAGTTCTCGAACTTCTTAGCCTCAATGTTTCCTGTCCAGTCAAGGCCAGGAACATAGCAGTGTGAATACATCTGTCTACTAGACTGATGGTTTCCTGCCATGGGGCACATAAGTTGCATTTTCTGGTCTATAGTTTCTTCCGTTACAATTAACCACAACTATTCACATTTAAGTGATGCAACAAGCTGCAGTTAATCTAAACCAAAAACAAGGAATTCCAAAGCCCTCCATATTAGAGGGGGAGAGAAAACAGGAAGTTTGAGGTTCTCATCATGCTGAACTTGATGTGATAACTGAACACAGTCATGCTGTGTAATTCTGAATTATCAGTGTAGCTTGAACACTAACGTATGCGTTTTCACATTAGGGTACACATATAGTTTCTTGTAAGGCAGCTTTTCCCAGTCTGGTGTTCTGTAGATGCTTTGAAGCACAACTTCCTGGTCAAGCTTCCTGGAGCTGATGGCTACTGCAGTTCAAAATGCCTGAACGATACCAAGTTTGTGAAGGCTGCTATAGTGAAATATACAGATAAGCATGCCGCTGCATAGTGGATTTTCATAGTGCCTTGCAGGCTCCCCCTGCAGCTTGAGTATTCAATTAATACCTGTAAGGAAATTGTATAATCTTTTCCGGGCACAAAGCGATTCACATCTGCATCCCAAAGCTCATTGAAAATCTTGGAGAGCTCCCGATTCAAAGGTTGCCTACAAATAAACAAAGGGAATGATCAGTTTGAGAAAAGACCATAACCAACCAGAATCCTGAAAGGAAACATCAGATACAACCTATTCAGTCATTTAAAACATGGTAAGGGTGGAGGTCAGGAAGAGTCGGACACGACTTAACGACTAAACAACAACAAGGGTGGAGGGGTGGAGGGGGCTTATCAGCATACCTGACTGCATGAAACTCAATAATTATGTTAACTCAAACACAATTATCTTTCCACTGTGAAGCATACTTAAACTGTGGACTCCTGCAGGGGCAGAAGATTGAACCAGACAGCCCTTGGGATACCTCCAAACTCTACAGTTCTCTTTGTTTATGCCCCTTACCTTCCCAGTAAATATTGAAAGACTGGAGACACAGGAGTGAGGCTGTGCTCTCCTCCACATTTAGAATTGTTTCAACAACCGAACAAGGGCTAAATTAAAGCCAATTCCTGGCTTAAGGAGAATGGCAATGGTTCTCCGTTGGTCATGCTGAGTCAGGGATTCTAGCAGTTATAGTTTTTTTTAAAAAAGTAACTTTTCCAAGCTCTTCTGCACATAGACTTCAGGAGCTGAATGACTCAAAGGGACAGACCCAGTGGGACAATCTTGACACCCCTATCCCCACCTAATAGTAGTGGCACGTGGATGATGGACTGGCCGCTTTAAGGTCATCTTGCAAAATGAAAGGAAAACAGCCCTAGCAGCCCTGATTGGCCAATGGGGAGTGGGGGTTCCCTGCTGGCCTGGTATTGGCTGGCGGGGGGGATCTAAACAGTGCAGGTGGAGAGTTTTCTCCCTGGTCTGCATGTCCACCCACTGTCCCGTCTGCTGCTCACTAGCACCCATCCCCTTCTTTTCTTTCCCTCACTCCCTCTTTTACATGAGTGGCAGAATGTGTTGTTATTGGTTATTGCATAGGTTGCCCGGGGGATGGTCGTGATGTTTGCACTGCAATATGTGTGTACACTCAATCTTGTCACAACTTTGTTGGTGGTTTGGGGCATGGAGGTTGGATCCGGACAGCTTAAGGGCAAAGACAGGAGTCTACTTGCCTAGAACGGTTAACGAACTTCCCTGTACAGGGAGATTGGAGCAGGGTCATGGTCTGGTCCAGCTTAGGGGCCCGCAGGCCCAACCCTTGCCCCAGGTGTTTGAGAATCATGGAGCAGCAGACACACATGTAGTTCCAGAAAATGGCTACTTCTGGTGGAACCTTCAGCAGCTGCTGAAGTGAATGGTGGTTGACATCAGATGGCAATCGAGCCTCTCAATGCACCGGATCCAATCCCCAAATCCTGGCCAGGGACTGCTGCTGTAGCCAAAAAAGTTGTGGCCTTTCCTACAAAGAATTGTCTATATAGTATTTGTAGTTTATAAAGCCCTGGGGAGAGCCCGCTCAACGATAGGCCAGCAGAAAAACTAGCAGTCTCTTTTTGACATTTTCAAACGTTAGCACAGTACACTTGATATCTTATAGCATCTAACATAGCATTGCTAGGACGTTTCTAGGAAGAATGAAAACACAACATGTTTCCTTGGGGGAGGGGAGCTGTTGCTGTCATTTCTTTGAAGAGTTTAAAATCAAATCCAATTTTAAAATTCTAATTATAACAAAATATTTTAAAATTCCAAGGCCAAACTGGCCTGTCTCTGAGGAAGAGCCATCAACCACTCCTGCCTCATGGCTGTAGATTTGCCAAGTGCCCTGTGCCAGATACATCTACAAGTATTCCTGCAGCTGCAAAAGCCTGCTGAGGAGGGGCTTCTGTAGATCTGAAACAGAGCCTGGAGAAGCTGCTTCTTTTGGACTTCAACTCCAAGACTCCACCAGGCATCAGGGGTCCTCCTAGCTGCAGGATTCTGAGAAATATAGTACAAGAAAGTGCATTTCCCCCCAAACTCTGATCTAAATGATAAAAGATTTTAATGAAGGAAAGATATTGCCACCAAGGTCACACGGTTGACAGTCATGAACAGGTTGAGCTATCTGTTGAAATTTGCTAGACTCACATGAGGAGGTATGTTTCCTGCAAAGTCATTTATATTAGAGAACTGGAAAGGCAAAGGCTTTAAAAAAAAAAAGATCAAATGTGTTTGAACTTTCTTAGTTGCTAACTCCTTTTCTTTGGCTCAAATTATACTTCTCCTAAAAATACAATATTTTTATTGTAATTGGAAATCCTGGGTCCATATTATTTTAATAATATTTAACTCTCCTAAAGCTTCATTCACAGCCATGCATTGATATGGCCAATTAATTTGTCAATTCAGAGGCTGTGTCAGAAATAATGGAAACTGCTTCAGACTGTTTGGCCCTCCAGCTTGGTATCAGCTATGGTGCTCGACACCAGCTCTCTGGGATTTCATTGAGGAGACTTTTCCAACCCTATCTGGGGCCTTTTGCACACAACGCATGTACTCTACCACTAAATTACCTTTCCTAAATGTGTGACCCCTAATTTCCCTGATGGAAGCCTTTGACTGGGAATCTAAATCAGGACTTCACCCACCCCAACAAGAACAATGTCAACAAGGAGGACACAAGAACAAAAGTAAAGGTACTGGTTGCTTCTTCAACATACAGTGTTGTCACCCAATCTCCAAATCATCTGGGGCTCAGGAATAAATTGTCCACAGGCCCATCAAATTGGATATTCTTCAAACATAACTACCAAAGTTATCTTTGCTGCAGACACTAGTAACCCCCATTAAGTGTGCCAGTGGGAGCATCCTTTCAAACACAGCACAGCTTCATTTCCTAGTCTTACCCTCAGCAAAATAGTAAGAGATATGCATAGTTTGGAACAAGTGGAGAACCAACAGTTTACCTCACCCACATAGAGATGGCCGTGGCTCACTATTATTGACAATGAACAAAACTCACAAGTTCAGTTTAATGAAAAGGGAGAGAGAACTGGGCCTGGCCAGTTTTGAACAGTACGTCATCCATAAATGTTTAACTCGTATTTCTTATTTACAGTACTGAACACCTGCCTCAACAAAATTATATGAAGACATGAGAACAATACATTGCATAGAGCGTTCACAAAGAAAAATCAATGAGGCCTTGTGCAAATTTGTACTGGCACAAACCCAGATTTTGGAGAACACCTTGCTAGTCTTGAGAATACAAAATGCTGGGGGAGAGGAGGAATAAGCTTCACATTTCAACCAAACAAAAAACAAAGCTTTACCAATAGCGCACAGTTATTTCATGAGATTTTTCAAATGTGTTTTCATTCATGTTAACATGGTCAAAATTTCTAGGACATGATCAAGGAGGTGTTTTCTTCTATTATAACAAAATTGTAAAAAATGTGTTGAGGAGATGCACAAAGAGGAAGAGGACCATGAATCACTCGTTTGTTCTATGACTCAGAGTTAAGTCTCAGCATCATAGGATCATAGAATCATAGAACAAGTGCCCAGAACTGGACCCTGTATTCAAGTTGAGGTATGACCAAGGCAGAATAGAGTAGTATTATTACTTCCTTTGATCTGGACACAATACCTGTGTTCATATAACTAAGTACTGCATTTTTTTTCATGACATGTTTTCAAGCGAGTGCTTCTATTTCAAAGCTTCATATTTGACTAGAATATTGTAAACAGTTCAGAATACCTTTGGTTGGATCTGGACTTCATTAAATTTAGCATAGATCCATTGGAAGCAATGGGATTTAAATTAACCCTGATTAGTGTACTCTTTTGATTGGGGTGGCAAAACTGAAACCGAGTGGTTAAAATACAGTAAAATAAATGATTGGCCATACTTTATTACCTTTTATCTTAATCTGTTTTATGGGAGTTGAGGGACAGCAAAGGTCAACCAAGGACTGGACAATGTCTCTCATTCTCCAGCATGACACAGATCAGATGTATGTGTTTTATCAATGCCTTACTTTACTTCCGTTTGCTCTTTTCAAAACAATTACAGAAACAGGAATTCCATTGTTTTCTCCGAGCTATTCATGTCCTTATCTGACCAAAAAAAGAATGCTATCAACAGCCTGTTCTATAAAGCTTGATTATCAGGGTGTTTTTTGTATGGCACTTGTAAATTGATGACCATGACTACCAAAATGTATTCTTGTTCACATTTCAGGAGCTGTCTGCATAATTAGTAGCAAATATGCTGAGCATGCAGTCTGTCTAGGTTTTCAGTGCAAGCAGAATTGTGAATCCAAACTTCAGCTAATAATTCCTAATTGTTAACATATTATGTTGTAGGAGCCCAATTTTAGGACCATCAGAGCAACAGGAGATTTGTTGCTTTAAAAGAAAATGAACAAGAGTCACTTGTTCTGCAGACATATAATAGGCAGTGTTGCTCTTTCTTTATAATCTTCACTTGGTAAACTGAAAAAACAGTTTAAGATACTCAGGGGCTCTAATCACTATTAGACGATTAGAGACCTGTTTTTATAGTCTATATCTAGTAATTAAAATTATGTTTCATAGTAATTGTTATGACACTGCATTGAGAGACCCCCTTAATGTTGTATTAATTTTAAGAACAACAAAAAGTGCTGTTGAATTAAACCAAAGACCACATAGTCCAATATTATATTCCCATCACTGTCTAGTTCTGTGTTTTTGAGCAGCCCATAGAACAAGGCCTGAAAGCAGTGGTTGCCAGCCCAATGGTTTGCCCACTAACATTTCACCACCATAGGTAAATTGCCTCTCAGTTCAAATCATTGTGGCAAATGCCTATTGACTGATACCCAGTCTATTGATCTATTCTCCATTGATCCAATAAAGCCTTCAAAGTCATCTAAAGCAAAAAAATATTGTGTGTTCAACATAACAGTGTGTTCAACCCCACTGATGTTGGGGTCTTCTGAGAAATGTAGTCCAAAAAAGGATATATCTTATGTGATGGACCACTGGGTTCAGGGACCACTCAGCCACACTACCCTGTTGATCCTGAAGTGGGTAAGCCCAGAAGAGTTAAATGTGGTGATTGCTAGGGAACCTGCCTGATCCTGGTACCTCCCGATGCTTTGGTCTGATCCAACTAAGCAGTGCTTTCAGGGAGTTCCAAAAAATCCACAAGGTTAGTGTTTAAGGCTGTCATGTCAATCCTGCAAGGTAGAATTGCCACCACAAAAATATACACCTCCAGTAGGTGGTCAAGGCAAGAACCGGTTTTAAGTACCACAAGCCTTCTTAGTCAAAGATCCAGACAATTGAATGGAGTTTTAAATATTTTATTAAAGATAGTGAAAACGTCAAAGAGGCAAAAGCTTTAAATGGTCCCAACAAGGCATCAAAACTATTTTGGACCAAACAAATGATTGAAGTCAAAGGAAGTAGCAATACAGAACAAACATACACAAAAATAAGAAAGCCAGCAACACTACCTAGGACTTTCACTGTAGTGTAGCATTAACATAGTCTCAGAGCATTCTCAGCATGGCATAACAGAACAGCAACTGAGCAAAGCATCTCCTAAAAGATAACTAACTAAACTAAAGTAACTTCTGAACTTTTTACACCTTATTCATTGCCTTCTCAACATTTTGAGATGGTCTGCCAACTAGGTTTTATGTTTCCTCAAATGTGTATGAAGACAAGAGCAGTTTCTGCCTGCCTCCATTCACACACAGCTCAAATCATTTTCCAATTAACACAGTACCAGGGAAGCAGCCAACCTGGCCTTTAAGTCTTTGCTCATAAGATAAACTACAGGTGATACTTTTGTTTCTTTGTGGGCAAAATCTGCTCCCCATCTTTATCCCAGCCAGATGTTCCCAGGCACTGAGAAAAGCATGAATTCAGTTTCTTCACATCCTACTGATGCAGAAGGCAGCTAGATCAAAGAAGATAATACTAAATGCAGCATGATAAAAGAAGCCTCCTTTGAAATCAGCTTCTTCTACAAAACAATATAATAAAGTGTTTATCTCTAATTTCCCTGTATTATCGACGGTGGGATCATTTTCAATTTAAGATTGTCTTTCAAGACTGGAACACACAGATTTTGGAAACATTATTGCAAAGTCTAACACTTCAGTGCTACTTTATTTTTAAAATGCTGAGTTTTAACATGCTACTCTTTGAGGGGTTTTAAATAATTTTTTATGCTACACTGAGGATGCCAAAAGGGCCATAAACATCCCAAAATGAACCTCCCCAAAATATGAAGTAACAAGTAAATATTATACATAACTGGTAATTATACAAACTGGTGTTTGTATTTATTCTGTTGTTTTCAAAATAACATTGCTGCTCTATCGGGCCCCAGAAGTAAGATGTTGCAACTAATGTCATGCAAGTGAACTATTACTCCAAAGTTGTAAGGGACATTGTGTTTAATTCTGTGCTGGACTGTGGCCCAGGGCCTTAAACCACTTCCAGACCATGGTTAAATACCCGAATTGCAGGTTCTTGCACTTCTCGATGACAGATACCATTTGCTGAATGACACAATAGGCCAGTCTTTGTAAGAGGAAAAAAAGGAATTACCCATAAGTATTACTGGCATGCCAGTAATCTTTATGACCCTTGATTTCTGCAAAGAATGAGCAAAGGATGTAAATCCTACTGTGTCTCAACATAATGCTCTATTCTTTATACATTGCTAACTGCACTGTCTGTTGTAATATTTGCACAACATAGCTGGCACCCTCCTAAAATGAAACTGGACTCCAGGCTGTGTGTATTGCTTTTGTCAAGCAAGTTGGGGAACATTCTTTCCCCCTTTTCATAAATCTATGAGATAGCTTCTCTCTGGAAAATTTCTGTTATAGTATAAACACTGGCAGCAGGCTGGTGGAAACTCAGCTCAGCTTAAGAGTTCTACAGCCCGGAAACCTGTCTTGCAACCTCTACCACTACAAAACTGGGGGTGTAGGCCAGGGTAGATGAAGCCTGGTTACAGGTTTTCCGTCTTGTTGTTAGGAATATGAAACATAAATCTAACAATTTGCTCAGCCTTTAGGAGTACAGACCTGTGTACAAATTCTAAATATACACCCCTAACGTTTTCATACACAACTACTTTAATGATGAATTGGGTTATTGTTAGGTAAATGACCATGTGTTTATTTGGGGCTTGCATTTTAATCTTCCAGTTCAGCCTTTTTAACTTCCTTAGTAACCGTGGAAATTAATAGTACCAGTCTATAAATAGAACTCTACTTCCCTGAGGAGCAGAGAATCAAACTTCAGTTTAATTGCACTCAATATGTAGCGATTAAATGAACCTTTCATTAAACCCACACAACACAAAGGTCAAGAATGCTTTCTCCATCTACCATTTTATCTCAATCTGTTTGCTTTTGCAAAGTCTCAGATAATTTACTGCCGCTCATTATGACTAGAGCTACCTATGAAAGAGAGGTGATTTCTCATTTTCATATTTGTTGCAGACAAGCAAACAACTGCACAGAGAGCAAGCAGAGGCCACAGAATACAACTGCACTTCACACGGTATCCTGTGGGTCAAACACGCCATCCTTTGAGACTTAATCTGCTCCCTGGGCACAGAAGAGCAACAAAATAAACCTGTTATCTAGAATTCTTCCTTACCTTTCAGCCATGTTGACCAAGTGCTGCTTTCTTCCCCACCCAGCCTTGGCAAACTGACTAGCTGTGAGCAGAGCATCAAACTTTCTTAACTCCGCCTCTGGTAAGATTGGCCTTTTGCCCCACCTCCAACCTGGTCACTAAGAGCTGCCTTGGAGTAAGACAGGAAGAGACCTGTGAAGGAGAGACTCCACAGTTAGTTCCTCATTTGCCACCTTTGTGACTTGCTGAGCTCCACTAGGCTGAGATAGAGAAACACAGGAACAAGCAGCCACCACTGGGCATTCCAGGTTACTATTTTTATTGATGGGGCTGAACTTGATGATGCACAAGGTCTCTTCCAGCTCTGCAGTTCTAAGATAATGATGACTATTATTATTATTAATGTTGTTGTTGTATATGCCGTCAAGTTGCCTTCAACTCATGAATGACCTTCAAAAAGTCCTGTGTTCAACCGCCCTCCTCAGCTCTTGTAAACTCAAGCCTGTGATTTCCTTTAGGGAGTCGGTCCATCTCATATTTGGTCTTCCTCTTTTCCTGCTGCCTTTCACTTTTCCCAGCATGATTGTGTTTTTCACAGAATTCTGCCTTCTCGTGATGTGCCCAAAGTAGGATAGCCTCAGCTTCAGCAGTTTTGCCTCCAGAGATAGTTCAGGCTTGATTTGATCTAGGGCCACCTTGTTTGTCTCTCTGGCAGTCCAGGGTATCTGCAAAGCTCTCCTCCAGCACCACATTAATTATTAATGTTAATAATGTTTCTAAGAGGGAGAGCTAATCCCTCTAGAAATATGAGGTTTGCGTCTTCAAAACTCAGCTTCTTCTCCTGAAGCCCAAATTAAAATGCAATGTGTATTTAAATCAGTGGGCTTTTTATTAAATAGTTTTCTTGTACAGAAAAAGCAGTTTAATGAATGTTTCATGGCAACATTTCTGTTTCCCAGATGCCACTCGTGTTTATGGTGAGCATTTGGAAATTATTATGGGTCATTGGGTTCAGTCCCTGTCAAGGAGGCACAGTGGGGAACTGAATTCCCAACCTCTGTCTCCACAGTCAGATACCTAGACCAGTGAGCTATCCTAAGTATGTGTGTAGTTCTACTGTGTAACAAAAAATAGAATTTTATCAGAAATTCAAAACTCCACCACAGTTATAGTGCCTGACCACTTCCCCTCTGGAGGTCCTGCACATGGTTTCCCAGCCCTTCAGAGCATGGAGGTCTATAGGTGGATTCTGAGAAAAGTGTCCAAAAAAGTCATTTTTGAAAGTAACCTCCCATCTTCCAACAATAGAAGCAGTTCTACCAGTAGAACCACCCCACTGGTTGATGGGCTTCAGGTGTTTTTTTCTAGCATGCTGGTTTGAAACAGCTAGCTGATTCTGAGGCTGGCAGGATATCAAGTTCACTCTTTAAAGCAAATGGATAGCTATGTATTTGTTCCTTCTCTGTTTTCCAGTGGAAAATCTGTGCTCAGATAATTTTATGCATAACTTTGTATACTGAAGGTCTTGGGTTCAGTATCTTGGTTCAGGCAGCACAAATGGAAAATACCTCATTAGGAGGTCTTGGATAGCTGAAATCCTGGTGATCCACGAACAGCAGTGGGGGAATTCAGATTGCTGTGTGCATTCCAATGTATAATACTGTAGGGGTTTTCCTGAACATTACACTCTGTGCTGCTTTAATACTCAATTAGTTTCCAGATTTTCAGTGTTACTCTCCCTTTTCCAATCCCTATTGTGTTACTACATTGAGGATTAAACTTCCACACCATGCTAACCATAAGTCCAACTATGGAGATAACACACACACTATGGGGAGAGTTTTTCTGGTCCTGCAGAGAGGCTACAGAGAACCCCCAAATCATCCTTGGGATGACACCCACCCATTATGCTACATTATGCCCCCTGCCTCCTCCCCACCCCCCAGCCCCTGCTTCCTTCACTTGTTTGCTCATTTCTCATACCCTGGTCTCTTTGGAATGAGGGATGTTAAAATAATTGCAATACATTGATTTTATACCAGGTGGCAACATAGGGTTCTGTTCATCCCATCTTTTTCTTTCTTTCTTTCTTTCTTTCTTTCTTTCTTTCTTTGCATGCTTGCTCCTTATGTGTGACTTTGTATTCCACTCCTCTTTTTTCCTGTTAAAGAAGGGAATCATAACATTGCCACTTTCTCCCATCATCCGCACTGCAGGTGTACTTTCTGTTTCTGCCTTAGCTGGCACGGATCCTTGCAATCTCCATCATCAGCTGCATGCCTATAGAACTGGAGAGCTGGAAGGGGACCTATGGATCATTAGATCCAGCCCCTGTCAAGGAAGCACAGTAGGGAATCAAACTCTCAGCTTCTGGCTGCTGAGCCAGATACCTAAACTACTGAGCTATTCAGCAATCCCACTGTGAAGTAAGAACTGTGACTTTGAATAGCATAGCTACTAACCCATGGCCTTTAACATGTGCTTTCACAATAAAATGTCTGTTTATGTTCCAACATCTGCCTCTGTTTATGTTTCTACCCAAGTCAGAGGATGATTTGGTTTAAATAAATATCTTTCTCTCCCCATCCCCCATGCCATTGTTTTCTACTTCCTTCTATATATATTTTTAGTGCTTGCTTTTGGCCTCTGTTTGCAGAACCACTCCCCGCCTCCTTGCTGTGTGTGCCTGCATATATGGAAGCCAAATATGCAGTGCTCTTATTTGACTTAGGATGGGCACCTGCAGGCAACTGATTGGGGGCCCTGAGGGGATGGCTTCCACATCACAACATACAGCTTCTCCCATCCTCCTCATTACTCTTCTTTACTGTTTGGGGCACTCCTTGCAAGAGTGCCATGGAAAAAACTTCCACCTGAATGTACCTGCCTGGTATTTTTCTTCACGGTCCAGGACAGCTTTTTCTGAGCTACCAATGCCAAGGGGTTGAGTTCCTTGCTGAAGTTGTCTGTGTGTGTTCCAGAGTAAATGCCAGACAATGGTTGCTCTGATTTGGACTAGGCAATGAGTGGGTACCCTTGGACAAGACAGGCTACTGACTGGAGGCACTAAGGTGATGTCTTTCATAACCCTGACAGACCTTTTCTTTGAGCTCAGGCCTCAAAGAGAGGCCAAGAGGAAGCTGGTAGGAGGTCTGTCTACACACTGGAGGTCCACTACATTCCCAGTGCTGATAACACTGCATAGTATCCCCTCATCCCAGGTCATAATCCTTTATTTTCCCCAGTTTCATTCCCCTGGAAATACACATACCTCCACAAATCTGAGAACAAATCAATAAAGACTGCCTCAAGGTGGGTCAGTCCTGATTTCTGTCACAAATATTTGGATATAAAGCAGATTGGATGGTATTCTCATGCCCCAAATTTCTTGCTTGTAAAATAGAAATAGGATAAGCTTGACTTATTTTATCAGTCTGTTCCCATAAATGCCACCTGAAGGTGTATTCTTCCCTGGCCATGGGTGCAGGATTTGAAAGGATCACTAGTGTGTTCCAACTGTTGGAGTTTTATTTACAACCTCGCATGCTGTCTGTAGTTTGGGTGACTGGGAGGGACTTTTCTGGGCTGGGGTGATTGTCTCTCTATCCAGCACAAACCAATTGTTCTTTACAGGTTTTGAAATTCAAAGAGACCCCCATCTCTCTGCTGAGTGTTCCATCCGGCTCTTTCACCAGTTGGTGGCAGTTGTTTGTTGCTGTTGGTTTGTTCGCTTGGGCGCTAGTATGTGTACAGTACAGAAAACAGTAAACACAAGTCTGTAATTGTGTATACTGCTTTCTTTACTACAACTGTGAGTAAAGAAAAGTTTTGTATTCTTTCTCTTACAAATATCTCAGAGTGAGTTATTGAAACTTTAAGTGCCAGTTAATAAGTGTGGACTCTGGAGAACTTGTAGTTATTCTCCTCTATGGAACTCTGTAATTCTGCTGTGTAGCAAAAGAGAATTTTACAATAAATTCAAATTTTTGCAGCAACTCACCAGCACCAAAGAAGGAATGTGATCAGGTGACATGCCAAAGAATAAGCAAATAGAATATCGTGCAATTAAGATTAGATATTATTTCATTATTTATTTTTATTTATAATCTGCTATACATCACAGGATCCCAGGATAGCTAGCACAGGCATAAAATCACAATTTCTAATTTCTAATAAAATAAAGTTCAATAAAATTAGCAATACCAGCAACACCAAAATGAACAGATTTAAAATAGCTGGGTGCACTCTGAAAGTATCCATGTGCCATTTTCTTATCCTTTGTGTGCAAAGCTATTTTTTAAGAATAGCTTATCCTGTCAGGGTGATAACAGGCTGACCTGAGCAGAGAATGAGTTTGTACCAGTAAACAGATAATAACTTCCCACCCCTGAAAGGGTGTGGATCGCTATTCTGTTCTTCCTTGCCAGTTTCAACATGAGGGGGCTAGGGCTGTAAAGACTCTTTGTTTGCCCTGGTCTTGGTAGCCCCTCTGGCATGGAAGAGGGGGCTGGCACCAGGCCTCCATAGGAACCATGACCAGTCGGACATGGGGAGGGGAAGGGGTTCCCCAGCCTGTGGGTGTGTCTGTGTTTTTCCTTTTGCTGTATTATGTTCTGCAGCATCTCTTCGGCCATCTATACACAACACTTTTTAAACTTGTTATTACTGTATGGTTTTACTTTTGTGAGCCACCTTGGGTCCCCTATGGGGAGAAAGGCAGCAAACAAATAAACAAACAAACAAACAAACAAGTGAGGGAGGGAGGGAGGGAGGGAGGGAGGCACCAGCGGCATTCTGCCTTCATCAGGACTCAAAGGATGGAAGCTCATTAGGGTTATAGCTGCTCTAAAACCTCCACCTGTACAGGAGGGAGCTTGCAGCCACAGAGAAGGCTTCCATGGGGCACTTTGATGGTACTGGCATGAGGAGCTGGTCACAGCAAAAGGAGAGATATGTCTCTGGAAGGAAACATCTTCCTCCACCATATGGATCTGCAGGAGCTTGGTGCTAGCTGATGTAGGGAGGGCTCATAGCTTCTGCTGCTTCTGAGCTGATGTGAAGTAATATGTAATTTCTCTGTGTGGTCTTGTACATAAGCTGCTGGCCCAATCCTAGTCAATAATTACATTTTCTGCTTTAAGTGTACATACTGTATGAGGAGTGACGTATGCTAGCAACAGCTTGTCCATAATCACTCTTCACATGTGGAGAGCCAATGTCTGAAGAGGGAAGTTTCCACTCTTAGAAGGGATTGTCTTCTTCAAGATGCTGCACTCCATGTGGGGAAGAGTGACAACAGAGGCAGTGAAGCTAGCTTGCTCTCCTTATACATTTAATGGAACTGGATAACATAAGTCTGAATAGGGCTCCTGTCACTCATAAAACTAGCCCTTGACAATAGAGACATTCAGTGGTTACAGGCCTGGTTAAAATTCAGCGGAATGTAGATGTGTCTGGACACAAAAAGTCACAGTTAGAACCCAAGTGCAAATGTTATCGTTACCTCTCACCCTTAGTGTTCCGTAATACTAGGGCTTAGTAATGGTCTTCTCCACAGGATTACTGAGAGAATGAATAAGAAACTAAAGTACTCTGGAAAGTGATGGATGAATTCAGAGTTGCCTCAAGACATTTTGCTGCCTGAGGTGAAAAACAGAGAGAGCTCCCTGGCACAACCAGGGGACTTAAGATCATAGCAGCCATATTAATGCTAGAATACTGGTGTGACTAAGAAAATGTTTAGGCAACAGGAAGAGAGGAAGACCTAACATGATATGGATTGACTCAATAAAGGAAGGCATGCCTTTTAATTTGGAAGACAAGCACAGGGCTGTCAATAATAGGGCTTTTTGGTGATCATTAATTCTTACTATTGCTATGAGTTTTAAACTTTTTGCCGCATGTAACAACAACTGATACAACTACACTGAAGACTGGTAATATAAAATAATGCACTACGTATTTATTCTGTTAAAGATGTAGAGGGAGTTTGGGGACTGTTTTACGTATTTGTTTTTGGTTGTACTGTTGCCTGAATTTGAAGTAGATTCTTTCTCTGTTGCCTTGCTTCTGTTTTTTGTTTGTTTGTTTGCTTGCTTGCTTGCTTGCTTGCTTGCTTGCTTGCTTGCTTGCTTGCTTGCTTGCTTGCTTGTTTTTGCAGTACTTTTAACAGTTTCTTTAGGACTTTTCAGGACTAGCACCAGAAAACATGAATGGAGAAAAATGAAATGAAATGATAGGACCAATCCACAAAAAAACATGAAATGAAAGAGGAAACACTGAAACAAGCAAAAGATTTCGCCATGCAGTTCCCTTATATAAAGAGATTTCCCAAGTCCTGCACTGCTGCTGAGTTTTGTGGAATGCTTCCCAGCAGACCATTTCCACCTACAAATCCTGCACCACTGTATCTACTGGCTTGCAGAATAACAACACTCATGATGCTTGTACTCCCCTCCTTGCTTCCAAATGACTCAGCAGGCTCAAGTCCATGCATTCACTGGTGCTATTCCTAGTATTGTGTGTGTCTTTTCGGTGTGCCTAAGCAACACACACATAAAAATACCATCATGCTGAGCTTATGAGCCAGGTACTAGCTGGGAATGAGCTAATATATGAATCCAAACTCTAAAGCAACTGACCCCTGACCCCCACCCAAAATTAAACTGTCTCCCCCTCTAGCTCTGCTTATCAAAAGATCCAGAGGAAGTGTATCAATTTCCTGAGATGATAACTGGCACTCTGAGATTTGGGAATCCTAGCAATTATTAACATTTCTCATTGTAGTAATTATTTGGAAGGATTGGCCATTTTTAGTAATTTTTGGAGGGTTTTTTAAAATTCAGAATTACTGTGCAAATTAATATGCTCTTGATGATTAACACAATTAACCATTTTCACCAAAGCATTAGTTAGTTCTTCTCTGAATTAGTTAACATCAGTAAATTAGCTTTAACACAGACTTTTCGAAGATCTGCTTTTGTGTTACATGTGTGTACTTACATGTTTCTGTATTTGCTCTTGTTCAGTGAATTAACCAATTTTTTTCTTGTACTGTCAATCATATCTTTCTTAGCTTGTCTGGGGGTGTTGGGGTTGGTCTGTATATATTGCAATGGTGATTGTTGCTCTTCATGTCCATGCGGTGGTGCTGTTCACATTGTTTTTCTTCTAACATGTTAAGAAAAGCAACAGCCTTTTTTCTTTCATGTGTCTGTATAACCTGCTACGTGGAGCTGAACACTAGGTGCTTGTTTCCTTAAGGGATATTAATGGCTGTCACTTTTTCCCCTAAATACTATTCTGGATATTTCAGGAAACGGAACCTTCCTGTATGGTGTACACTGTAAAGCAGCGGTTCCCAACCTTTTTCAGTCCACGGACCAGCTGGGGAAGGCGGGGCACACACACCCCGCGCTCGCGCACATGCACGAACAAGCGTGTGCGCTCTCTCACACGGGTGCCCGTGCGCATGCACAAATGGCGGTGCGGCGCTTGTTTGGTTGCTCTCGTGCGCATGTGCAAATGGTGGCATGGTGCTCTCATGGGTGTGCTGGAGCGCGCGCGCAGGCGCAAACGGGCTGTGCGGGGGTGAGTGCATGCGGGGGCGGCGGGAGGTCTGTCTCGGCTGCCCGATCCGGCTCAGGCCACGGACCAGCACCAGGCCGCGGATTGGGGGTGGGGACCTCTGCTGTAAAGAACATGTAGAGATCTTCAACAGATCATGGAAATCAAAATCACTTTGAATTTTGGAAATGGTTGAGGAACAAAATGCTAAGTTGAGTCTGGCTGCCTTTTTGTGCTCTCGGGCTGCTTTGCATAGGATCAGGAACCCCTAAATTTGAAGTTCTTTGGGGGACAAGGATAGTTGGTTAAAGTACACTGTTCTCCTTTATTTTATTTTATTTGGACTTCAAGTTCCCAGAATTCCTGGGAGTAGGCTACTGCATTGCTTCCTGGACATGGTAATCTTGCTGCCCTTTATGCAGAATAGAGGGTACCTCCCCAAGGAAGCCCATGTCTGGGAAGCATTACAGCAGGGAATGAGACCTAGAATGCTATACAGCCTCAGAGTCCTCTGCGGTGTCCAAAGTCTGGAAGTCCAAACAAAGAGAATAAAGTGGCATACCCCTATTAAGAAGCAGATATGGTATGGAACAGGCATGCAATGCCAGCTTTATGAAGGAATTTCATCAGTGGTTGGCTCAGACCCTCAGCACTCTGCCACTTGAGGTTACCACCTCACTCTGGCTAATGGTCAGTCCAGTCCTTGTTCTTGGTGAACTGTACTAAGGTCACTAACATCATTCTGCTCACATGGGTCTAGCGCTGATCTGATCATAATGGCGCTAGTTCAGCCTTGGGATATTGCTGGGCCTACTCACTAGCCCAAGATATATTACTGCTTGAAGTAGAGACTGCATGGTGTATACATATGCACAGAAAGACGTAGAGACATACATACACAGTCCCACTGCAACCAACAAATCCAAAGTTTCCTTGAATCCTTCAGCCACTAGTGCCTGCTTTCATTTTCATCCACACATCTAGGGCTTCATCCTAGTTTACAGCACAGCCAGACCTCAGAATATTGGTTGCTGGTTCTTAACTTTCATTCAGCAGCTGGCTATGGTCCCCTCCTTTCCACTTCCATGTTTTAGGTGTTGCAAAAAACTGCAGGAACCGCTGGATAGCTTCTTGGTTTAGGTAACTGCCACAGAGCAAAAAAGGCTGAGAGTTCAATTCCCCTCTGTGTCTCCCTGAACAGGCTGGACTTGATGATCCACAGGATCTCTTCCAGCTCTGAAGTTCTAAGACTGTTATTATTATTAGTCTCTTGATCCTCTCCTCAGAAGAATAGACTCTGTAAGACTCTTCCGTAGGGCAGGTGAAATACCAGAAATGTAATCATAATGTGATCATAATTAAATAAGACAAGGTTTTTTTCCATCCCTATTTGACTTCCCAGAAAGGCTTGACCGCATATTGCAAAGGATAAGCTCTGGCCAAATGTAAATCTAAGAGTGTATTGCTAAAAATATGAGCATCACAATAAGCATTTCTTTAAGCAGAAACATTAGAAATGGGAAAGCAGCCAAAGAATTATCTGGCTCAAGAGATAATGATGCAATATGGATTGCTTAAGCAAGATCAGAAAACTGCAGAGAAGTCCACCTAATTCTTTGTCTGAACTGTGGAGGATACCGGGGGGGGGGGGGGAATATGCTCAAATTGTTTGTTAGGAACTATTCCTGAGGAATTACAAATAAATGTACCAAGAGATGAAACACTAGGTCCAGCTGAAAGCTTAAAATTAGCAAGTCTCCAAGTCCAAAAATTACATTTAAAAACCTGATGCTATCATTCTTGAAAGTCCAGTGCTACCACAGCTGCACTAAGGACTATGTACTAATAGAGAAACAGTGACAGAGGCAGACTGCTAGGGTTATATGGAATATTGTCTGTTTCTTCCTTGTCTACACAGGTATTCTCAAGGTGACTTTGCTTTCTTCCTCTCTCAGTCGAAACTCTTTCTCTCGTAGGTGTGTAGCCAGCTGTAATATGCCTAGAGCTGAGGAAATTACTTTTATAAGGGAGCTCATCTGAATATTCTGAATGCTGTGACCACATGAATAATTTCTTGCTAGTAGTTTTTTGGTTATGGGTTAGTAACACAGTACCAATGTCAATATGTGAGAAAATGTAGAAAAATTACCTTTGGTTCCTTCTAGTAGCTAATGTCAATACTGTAACTTGGAAATATTGATTAAAAAACCAAAAAGGAAAAAAAATCAAAGAATGCTTTCCATGGCATTTAGGATTGAGAAGAGAATAACATAAAACCTAAAAAATGTCTGTCAAACGTTCCTCTAAAAATGCCTTTGAATAATCTTTAAAAATAACTTCTGAAAGTAACTAGGTGCTTCTAATTATACCTTAAAAGTGCCTTTGCAACTACTGTTACATCGCCTTCAAAGTAGGTACTTAAAATAACCCTAGTATTAGTAACAGTTCCTAATTCTGAGTATTTTAACCTTATATTTCTACCTGCAGATATAGTTACTAAAATAAATTCCCTTTCCTTTTACTTGAAATTGTCTTTGTCACTTATTTCAAATGTTAGCTTCAAAATATATTGAAAAATCATTACTGGAGGATTGAACTAGAGCCAATATAGTCTCCAACTTTAAAAAGTGATATAATTGGACCAGGAAATTATGTTTGCCCCAGGTATATGGGCAGAAACCATTGTATTAATACTTGAAGTACATCAGTGCTATACAGACACTCCAAGTGATGATCATCATCATGAAAGGGAGAGGGTGGCCAAGCATGCTCCCTGTACATCCTTCCTTATCATCTTTGCCCATGTTAGAGAGGGGTATTTAGAAGCGTGGATAAGTAAGGCTCAGAGGATCAAACTAAATAAGATGCCAGCTTTACAATGTGAAACTGATCAAATGTCTTCACTCTAGTGATACATTTCCTTCAAGGCTGTACTTGCTCCTTGAGTAAGCAGATTTACAAATGAAGCCCGTGTTTGCCTTTCTAGGACCAATCACAAAACAAAAGCAAGTTAATCCTACAAAATGTAGGGTAAACCTCTTGCTAGGATAACCAGACACTTGTTACCTCTTGAGGGAGTTCTGCTTTTACTGATGGACTAAGTGTGCTGTCAAATCTGCCCTCAAATGCACAAGGAGCAGACCACAAAACAGCACGCTACCTCAGGCTTTTAGAAGGCTAGGAGAATGGCAATAGAGGACACAGAGGGCAGGTGCTCATCCTCACTCTTCTCCATCTGGCTCAAAACATGGCAGGTTAGAGCATTTGCCTAAAGCTACAAAAGAATGAGGAAGCATTTTTTTTAAAAAAACCCATAAAGTAAAGGTGTGCCTCTCCAATCTTTTAAAATGTATTTCTTCTTCTCCTTGTCCTTTCTTATAAAATGTTGCATGAGAGGCTGCTGAATAAACTCAAGGAATTAGAAGACTTCAGGTCCCAGCTGTATTTATGGGTCTACAGCAATGCAGTGAATTCATGACAGAGCAGTGGAATTTGGCATGTTGTTTCTGTTGAATACGAGCATAAAACAAGGGGCACTCTTGTTCATATCAGAGCACTGCAAAATTTAAAATTATGGATGTATAAATATATGAAAATAGATAAAGTTCAAACAAGTTTAAAATGTTAAAATATTAGACTATTTTTGAACAGAAGCAGGTAACTTCAAAAGCATTGTATCAGCCATTTACGAGATCTTTTTTAGTACATAGAAGGAGCTGCCCTGAGGAGTTCAAAGCATTGCGAGAACACTCAGGCATCCCCTGGGCAATGGCGTGCAGCTGTCCACTGCACTGTAAACTTGCTGATGATGAGCTACATTAAGCTTGTAGATCATCACAGAAGATGTTTATTGTTTCCCATGACACCTAACTGAAATGGACACTTCAAGTCAGATAACAAAAACACACTGGCCTCAGCTATTAAATTGTGGGAAACCCCACCCCCTTCCTTTAGCAAGATTTAATGCAGTTCTCTGGACAATCTTATAGAGACTTGTTTGAGAGTATGCCCTACTGAAGCCATCCTCACAGGACTTGCATTGGTTTATTGTAACAGTTCTTAAGATAGCAGAGTTTCAGATAACAAAATGCTGGATCATAGCAAAAGCTAGCAAATAAGCTGTCCTTTGCCAGCAGTTATCAGAGTGGGCTACAAAAAGGATACATAGCTATTTTTTTAAAAAAGGGAAATTTGAGCTGAGCATGTGTGTTCGTAAAACTGAGCTTCTGGTATACTGTGAACTCCTTCTATGCATAGGCATAAGCTTACAAGCTGTCCGTCTTAACAAGGAACAAATAGAAGTCTGCACTGAAAGACATGTACAGCTTCCTCCACCCAAATAGATCTCCATCTCTCTCTCTCGCACGCGCACGCGCGCGCGCACACACACACACACACACACACACACACACACACCACCCCTCCTGACTCTTGCATCTTCTAGCCACTCAGCTGATACTCAGCATTCTCTGAAATTACCTAGGACAGTATAAAACATAATAGCTAGGTTGTTGGCTTCCTTCCCTTCCTGGATGCACATCTTAATGTGGTGAGGGGGTTTGAGTGCACCAGAGAAGCCAAGAGCAATGCTATCAAGAAGCTAGACTCCATTACAAGCCTAGACTCCAACAGTGTCACCCAAGGCAGAGTGTTCACAATTGAGGCACCAGTGTAAGATGCATCCACCCTCATCAGGAGTAATGACTGCATTGATTTCCTAAAGGAGTCATGCTTGTGCTTACAGGAGTTGAACAGGGCTCTTGAGGACTAGGCATTTTGGAGATCACTCCTTCATCATCATCATCATCATCATCATTGAGTTCCTTCAAGTCATTTCTGATTTATGGTGACCCTTTCCAGGGTTTTCTAGGTAGAGAATACAAAGACGTGGTTACCATTCCCTTCTTCTAAGGGGTGCCCTGGGACTTAGCAGCTTGCCAATGGCTACACAGGCTGGCTCTACTTGCAGGAGGCACAGTGGGGAACTGAACTCCCAACTTCTGGTTCCTCAGTCAAAAACATAAACCATTAAGGTATCCAGACAGTTTATGTCACTCATTCATAGGGTCATCATAAGTCAGAGGCAACTTGATGGCAAGTAGCAACAACAAACAATAGCTTCCTAACAACTTTAGCCACTCTCTCCCTGTGTTGCACCTCTATTATTGTGATTGTTAAATACTACAATTTTGTTTCATTATTTTATTATGCAGGACGAAATAAAGCTGAAATAAAACTGAGTGTTGGAATCACATCTGGATTATGTGAAGCTTTATCCCTGTTGATGCAGGAGTTCTTAGAGTGGTCCTTCATTAGAGTGTGCTTGTGTGTTTGTACACACACAATAACACTTGTCTTTCTTGTCATATCTCCATCCATCCAACCCCATCTTTGCATGATCCTGATATCTGCTAGCACCAGTAGAAAAAGACTTTTATGATCTTAGAGGGGAATCAGAAGATGAGGGGAGGGGAGACGGGGCTGTAGAGTATCCAAGGCTAAGACTAGGAGCCTGCAGTTAAAATCCCGAGGAGCTGCATGTGAGCCAGCTATGCATTCCTTCTCTAGAACCGATCCTTGGATTCTTTGGCACTTAACAAAATACATGTGAAGCATGCAACCTGTGATGGTATGCCAGGTTGAGAGAGTGCCATTGTAACCATACAGCAACACTACACTGTTGATTCTGGAGTGGTTAGCCCAATAGAGTCAAATGTGGTGATGGCTAATGAATCTGTACAGTCCCAGTGCCTCCCAACACTCCAGTCTATCCATCAACTGAGCAGTGTTTTCAGGGAGTTTCCAAAACCCACAAGGTTAAAGGCTTAAGGCCATTATGCCAACCCTGCCAGGTAGAACTGCCACCACATCCACAAAATACAAAAGATCCCAGTAGCTGTTCAAGGCAAAACATGGTTTTAGTGCCACAAGCCCTCTTGGCTAAGAACCCAGACAATTGGATGGAGATTTTTTAATATATTTTATTAAAGTTAATTTAAAAAGTCAAAAAGACAAAAGTTCTAAAAAGTTTGAGAAAGGTTTCAAAAATTTCTTGGAGCAAACAATTTGAGGCCAAGCCTGAAGCAGTAAAGAAAAAAAGAACACTACCTAATCTATCTAATACTTACATATTAGCATAGGCATCAGCATGGTTCTGAAACATGTCCAGGGTGCATTCCTAGCAGCATAGCATAACAGGACAGCAACTGAGTATAGCATCTCCTGCGAGGTAGGCTAAGTCAACTAAAGCAACATCTGAACCCCTTTTTATACCTTAGCCTTCACATTCCAAACCCTTTGAGGTGGTCTGCCAATCAGACCTCAAGTTCCCCTCAAATGTTCATGAAGACAAAAGCACTTTCTGTTCCCCTCCCTTCACACAACTTAAGTCAATTTCCAATTAGCACAGTACAAAGGAACAAGCTGACCTGACCTTGAAGGAGAAAGAAAACCTACGTGTGTTACTCCCTTCTCGTTACTGTCAGATACTGCCCTCCCCACTCCTAGTTAGCTTCCAGTTCCTCTTAGGTCTGTGTAGAAAAGAAACTTCTCAAGCAAACAGAAAAGTACAAACAATATTTATTTTCTTCCCCGTAGGAAGAAAGTAGAACCTAGCCAGAGTTTTCATTGACTTGACATTCAATTTGTCAAACAGGTTGTACATGGGAAAGGCAACATTTGTTTGGCGTTAATCCAGAAATCAGTAGTGTTAAGATATGATTAATAATAATAATAATTTCTCTAGAGAGTCTTCTTATTTTTCATGTAAATACCTCTTTAGGACATCACCTTTCCTTTTCCCAAATTGCATGTCTGTAGTCAGGCAGTCTCCCACCTTTCTTACAAGTTGAATTCCAACAAGGTGAAAATCCTCCTGCCAGCCTGGCCATTGCTGTGGTTGAAACCTGGTATTGAGCCAAAGGCACAATTTAAATAGAAGAAAGGGAGACAATTGCCATCCTGGGCTTTGGATCCTATGTGGGCATTAATCCAGCAAATCTACATCTCAGTCCAACTCCCTGTTTCTACACAATGAGCAGCACTTACTAAACCATGATTCCCAACCTTGGGTAACCCAAGTGTTCTTGGACTGCAACTCCCAGAAGCCTTCATCACTAGCTGTGCTGGTCAGATTTCTGGAAGTTGCAGTCCAAGAACATCTGGGTTACCCAAGGTTGGGAACCACTGTATCAAACCATTACAATGCTTACTATGAGCTTACTATGTACAAGTAGCACATACTAGGGAGGGAGAGTTTCATTTCTCTTTCATTTCAGGGTCTTCCAGGGGAGATGCTCTTTCATTTTCGGAATCTTGCTGGTACCAGGCCTTTTGATATTTTATTAAATATTAAATATTTTGGGGATGTTTACATTTTGGTTTTCTCTTTCAGTTTTCTCAACAAGGCAAGGCAAGGAGTGGGAGAAGAAAGACAGGGAAGGGAGAAGGGCTGAGGCAGGAGGGCAATGACAGGACAGGAAGGGGAAAGAGTAGGGCTTGGAAAATAGTAGCAGTGGGTAGGAAATGACATGACTGAAAGAGAAAAGAGAAAGAGGTCTGTGGCAATGAGGCTGTAAGGAAGGAGAACAAGGCTTACGGCAATGGTGCAATGACAGGAAGGAGGATGAACAGGGCTGGTGGTTCCATGGCAATGACAGCATGGGAAAGACAGTACATATGAGCCAAATGGAGGTAACTCAATAGAGGAAGCCTGCAAGTAATATGTAAGTTTTGGCACCCTCTCTTTAAGAATCCTGAATCTTGCAGATTTCAGACATTCTCAATTGAGAAGTCACGAAATACTCCAGAATGGAAAGAAACAGCCTCTTTCATGGGGTTTTCCATTCATGTTAACCCAAAAGTGTCATCCATCCACAATACATGCCAAAACAGCAGAATATTTTACCATACAAATTGCCTGAAAGAGATCATTTTGTTCATGGCTGTGCTGCATGTACACAGTGTAAAAACTAAACAGAATACATGCTCTTAAGTGCAATAACACAGATCTGTTTTGAAAGAGCATGGAAAGGAGTATGGAGGAAACAGCAATACTGCTCTCAGAATTTGATAAGGGCTAAATGTTTTAGATCAGCAAGCGCTAATAGATAATGCTGGATTTGTTCACTTATTACAGTGTTAGGACCAAAAACAGAGCTTCAGGAAGATGGAAATATTTCCCCAGATTCTCTTAATGTTCATGCTTATCAAATCAGCAGATGACACAAAACTGAGTGAAACAGTCAATCCCCCTGGAAGACAGAAACAAAATTCAAAAAGATCTTAGGCTTGAGCACTGGGCTGAAAACAACAGAATGAAATTCAACAGGGATAAGGGCAAAGCTCTACACCAAGGGAGAAAAAACAACAACAAATGCACAGTTACAAGATGTGGAACACTTGGCTCAGTAATATCACAAACAAGAAGGATCTTGGAATTGTTGTAGATCACAAGCTGAAGATGAGCCAATATGAGCCAGATAAGGAAATAAAGAAGACCACCACTAGAAATCAGGGTTTTTCAGCTGTGGCACCCACTTTATGGATTATCAAACTTCCATTAGAGATTAAGCAAGCCCCCTCCCTACAGTCTTTTAGAAAATTATTGAAGACCAAACTGTTCAGGGAAGCGTTTGGCAACATCTGATGTTAAATTTGTCACCCGTTTGTTATATTGCATAATTTGAAGTTATTATCATTTTTATTGGTTGTATTAGGTTATATTTATTTCCTTTTTGATTTATTGTAAATTAATTGAAGTTGTTGGTGTCAGTTGATGGTCACCTTTCTGTTAATGTATATAAATGTCTGTTTGAGATGTTTTTCCTTTATTTTTTCATGTTTTTTTATTGTTGTTATAGTATTTCTATATTTTGTAAATTTTCCCAAATAGTAATTTCACCAACTTCGGGAGTCTATAATGTTTATAAATAAACAAAAAGTGCAATGTGGCTGCAAAAAAGGCAAATGCTATTTTAGGCTGCAGTAACAGATGTATAGTCTCCAAATCCTGCAAAGTATTAGTTCCTCTCTATTCAGCAATGGTTAGACTTCAGCTTGAGTAATGTGGCCAGTTCTGGAAACCACCGTTTTAGAAAGATGCTGACAAACTGGAACACGTTCACAGAAGGGCCACAAGGATGACCACAGGAGTGGAAACCAAACCCTATGAGGAAACACTGAAAGAAAAGGGCATGTTTGAGAAAAGAAGGCTGAGGGGAAACATGATAGCACTTTTCAAATACTTAAAAGATTGTCATACAGAGGAAGGGCAGGATATGTTCTAAATTCAATTGACTGTGAGCCAGAAGAACAGTGAATTGAAACCAGATATACTGTATTATTAAGGAAAAATGCAAAAAATACAATTTCTGTAGTTAAAAAAAAGAAAAGAAAAGAAAAACAGAGATGGATGATGGAAGAAACACTTAAAATTGTAAAGGTCAGACAAGAAGGAAAAGTAAAAAGTGACAGAAATAAAGTAGGAACTACGAATGCAGTTTTTCAGCAACTGTCATGTAGAGACAAAGAGAACTACTATGTACTATAACCAGTGCAAAGAAACAGAAGAGAACAACAAGAGGGGGGAAAGAAAGCTCTCTTCCAGAAGATCAGAGAGATCAAAGGGAAATTTAAACATAGAATAGGAACACTGAAGGACCAACATGGAAACACACTATCTGACCAGGAGAAAATAAAGTAAAGATGGAAACAGTGATCTGAAGATCTATACAGAAGAAATAATAGGATGACATACTCCTTTGAAGAACTCTATGACGAAGAACCTGCAATTCTAAAAAGTGGGTTTTTAAGGACCTCCATCCATAGCTTTTGATTCAAATGTTCAGGGAATTCAAAGGAAAAAGGCAATTGACATACATTGCCTCTCTCCTGATAGAAGCAGGAGAGAAGCAGAAATGTTCCACACATGAAACAACCCCATTATGGACAGATGGGAAGTGAGGATCCAAGCCAGTGCAACAGTACTGCAGAAGCTTTATAATAAATAAAGACTTTTTAAATAATTCTCTTCCATGTGCAATTTCAGCAGAGCTCTGTGTGATTAAAATAAGACACTGGCTGAAATTCTTTCATACAGTTGCACAAACGTTTAGATGTATAATTTGCTGCAAGTTAAGAAAATTCCATAGATATTTGCATTTCAAGTCATGTGACTCAGCATGCAAAATTAAAAAATGTTAACATGGAGCTCTTGACTTCCAGCAATTTGCGGCCAAATGTTCCACAGTTTGCATAACTGCACAACGGGATTTCAGCCACTGACCGTTAATGATACTGCCAACATTCACAATTCTATCCAACGTTTTAAAGCTCCTTTCTTGGGAACTACAATTCCCATCATTCCCTAGGCAACATGGCCATGATGTCTGGGGGAGTCTAAGAGAGCAGCAGTCCAGAAAAAGTAACACTTTCAGATTCAAATTTTGACTCAGTATGCAACAGATAATTTCTATGGAGATTTCTTAACTTAAATGAATTTGTGCCTGCACGTTATGCCAATTTACGTAACTATGTGACAGGTTTTCAGCCAATGACTTATTTTAATCATTCTAAATGCATAATGACCACCTTATAACAGTCAGTGGTTTTATGAAATAAGCACTATTTCTGCACAAAAACCCTTCACTGTACAAAAAGCAAGATGTTAAACACAATTTGGTGCAGGTGGGATAAGCTCCCAGCAAAATCAGGTATAAAAAACCAGCTTATCAGGCACAAAACAAAAGAAAAATTAAAAAAATAAGGAAGACAAAAACATTTTGGCACCTTAAAGACTAACTGCTATATTTTCATGTGAGCTTTCATGGACACGTCTGCTTTCTCCGACTTGTCCATGAAAGCTCACATTAAAATATAGCAGTTAGTCTTTAGGGTGACACAACGTTTATGTCTTCCTTACTTTTTAATTTTTCTTTTGTTTTGGGCCTGATATGTTAGCACAGACTAACATGGTTACTTCTTCTAAAACTCGCTTACACTCAATAATATCTGAGAGTCTGGGGACACTCTGAGACCTCATGAGTAAAATCAAAGCGAGACCTTCCAGCACTGCCCATCAAAAGGCACTGTGCAGCTATTCCATCTTTCCCACCTTAAGAAATGTATTTCAGAAGGAGGAGGAGGAGAAGGGTATGAAACAAAGGAGGGCTGCAAATAGAAGATAACATTATCTGGACCCACCACAAAAATTCCAGGAAAGATACAGTTACAGATGCACAATAAACCCCTTATCAGAAAGCACCTTTGCTCTCTGCTGTTCTTGCTGAAAATCTTGTGAAAGATAAAACCAACTGCTCTAGAGGCACCTGCACAGAAGTTCTTAGAGTTAACCCTAATTCTCTTCACTGGCTGGCTAGAAACATTGTAGAAGGTTATTGAGGCATACAGCTTTTGTAGGCTTGCGAATTCTTGTGTTCTTTGTTTGAGGGGAGGACAAGTGAGTTTCCAACATGCTTCTCCGCACTCTGGCTGCTGCTGCAGGTGAAAGTGAATGAAAGGCATCTGAAACCAATGTTCATTTCCCAGGGAACAATATGGCAATGCACGTAGCACCAATAGGATGCACATCCCAATATTAGAAACCCACATTATAAAGAGAGAAGTCTGAGAAGGCAGGTGCATTTTAATTTAAAACTTGCCAAGAAAAATACTAAGCCAATTCCTTCAACTTGAAGTACATTTCCCTATTAGAGGTTACTATTCTTATAAGATTCTTAGAATCTGGCAGTTGATAATATTTGAACTCTAAATTATAGAGACAGCACATGCAAAGAAGATCAATTTTATCCAAAGCAGGGAACTATTTTGCTCTTACTATTCTTAGAGCTTGGAAAAGTTACTTTTTTTATTCTGTAGTACCCATGCTCTGCAAGCGACTTGGCTACGGTCATGCTGACTGGGGGATTCTGGGAGCTATGGTCTGCAAAAGTAACTTTTCCAAGATGTCCTTAGTAATACATGTCCAGACCTAGTCTGAGTTATCATTTCAGGACTGGGATTATGCTTTAATAAACAGTGGAAGGACAGGGCATCTCCAAAGAAAGATGGTTATTTTCCAGCCAGCCAACCTTCCTATCTTTTTGCTGAAGACCACATAATTTTTGAAGACATTTCAGCATAGTCAAAAGACAAATAAAAATGGTGAAAGAAGTTTCTATAACTATGTAGACATTATAAGACAGAAACTTGAGAAGCTTCCTGAACGCTGCCAAATGGGACACTGAAATACACCAAGAAGGACGTTTCCCCTCAGCCTTTCTACATTTCTAACTAGCCTATTGAAAACTCTCAGCTCACATGGATTTTATCTGAATATTATATCCCCAGGAGAGGTTCCAGGTGACCTGGATTTAGGGTAAGGTGTGCTTTATCTGCTACAGTTAGTTTGCAAGAGTGAAAGATAGACATGTAGTTTTAAATGTGTTTGGATCAGAGGTTTTCACTGAATGATGGCCAAGAAAGAAAACATGGTTACAATTGCATTTCAGCCTTCTTCTGTCTGTGAACAGCTACATTCTGTCTCAGGGCAGGAAATATGTGGCCCTCCACATGCTGCTGAACTCCAGTTCCCATCAGCTCTAGTCAGCCTGGCCTATACTGAAGCATAATGGGAACAGCAATTAATCAGCTTGTGGATGGATGAAGATTTCTATCTCTCATTCTATCCCAAACACCTTTCTCTGTCCCATATTTGAAAATTACTTCTTTACATGTTAACATCTCTGCATATAGAGATAGCTCTCTAAACATTATTTAAAGATGCAGATACCTTACCCAGTTGTTGGCCTAGTGCTGAGCATGCCCCAAGCTGTCTAAACCTACATACAAGAATACAACACACAACTCTTTAGAGAAAAAGGCCACAACTTTATTGGTTACCGCAGCAGGCTCCTGCCCAGGATTGGTGAGCAGATCCTTTGCATCAAGTGATCCAAATGCCTGCCCCCACCCAATGCTGACAGCCAACCTCTTCAACAGCTGCTGAAGGTTCCACTGGGAGTGGCAGTCCTCTGGAGATCACACAGGTGCACGCCGGTCCATGACTCTCTGAGGACAGGGCTGGGCCAATGGGCCCACAAGCTATGCCAAACCATGGACCTGTTCCAGTTCCTTTTTAACAACCTGGTTGAGCAGGCTCCTGCTTGTCACCCTCATATCTTCTGGATCCAACCCCAATGCCCTGAACTGCCAACAAAGTTCTGACAAAGGCAACACAATGCATAGTACCCGTAACAACCAACCAATATCCCCAAATAGTCCAGTAGTAAACATTACCTTGTATCATCATACCACTATCAAGAAACAAAAAGGGTGGAGGGAAAAAGCCAGCAACCTGCAGACTGGTTAGAGCAGTCTCCCTGCTTCATTTATATGCTAGGCAGGCAGACCAAATTGAAGCCTGCTGCTATCCAGTCTGTCTGCCTGTAGTCTTATTTTTTTAATTTCCTGTGGCCAAAGCAAAACCAGCAGGGAGAAACCCTTTCCCACTGGCCAATGGGAAGCTCCTGCAGGGATGTTTCACTGTTATCCTCCCAGCTTCCTAAGCTCTCTGCAGGACCTGTGTGAGAGCCACCATTCTGGATCCAGTCATCTATGTGACTTGCCACCGGCCAGGAGCTGCTGCTCCAGCCACAACTGGGGTGCTCCAGATAAGTCTAGGTCCCCACTTCTTCCTCTACTTTCATGACCATGATCCAAAGACTGCATTCATCATTTCCATTTCTTCCACCATTCCTCTCCTCTCCTCAGTTTCTCATGAAACTGAAAAGCTTAAAGGGAAATGTCATTGGTGTCACATTTGTGGGTTCCCTTCACTTACTTTTCTTGCTATTTCCTGCTACAGTAAAACTGATATAATTGGTGGAAAACCTTGCTTGTTTTTTCTGGCTCTTTTCACCCATGTCCCACTACCCATGTTCCATATCCTTCACTTGGTATAATAATAAAAATCTTAGAACTGCAGAGCTGGAAGGGACTCTATGGATCATCGAGTGCAACTCCTGTTAAGGAGGCACAGTGGGGAACTGAACTCCCAGCCTCTGGCTCCGCAGCCAGAGACCTAAACCATTGAGATATGGGGTGATGGAATGGTATGAGTCTAATATCCCAGTATGCCTGCCTACCCTCCCTTCTTGACACCTTGTACTTTGTAACAGCAGCAGCTCAGTCCTGAGAGATGTTGTTTTTAGTTTGGAGAGTTACGATTTTAAATTTAATATCTTAGTCTTGAAAGATGTCATTTTTAGCCATCCTGAGAACTCCATGTTCATTGGTACAGTGTCCTATGTGCTTACTGAGCATGCTCATGATTATTCAGGGCACCGTGTGTGTGTGAGAAAGCCACTTAGTTTACATTCAGAACTTGACAAAAATTATAAGGAAAGGCACATTTCTTCCTTTTGTTAAAGATTCTGAAGTGATGATTGGAATGTTTGTAAAGTACAAATGATTCCCACTGAATAGTTCACTACCATCTGAAAAACATCATACACACACACAGAATCCAGTAGACAGTTTAAACACCATGTCTTTCTGAAACTATTTGTCTCTTTAAAATGACCTTAGTTTGTTTCTTTGCCTCACAGACTAATGAACTCCAACATCTGCACAACACGTTCTCTGTCTTGGCTGGTTCTCCTAAAATGTTTCCTCATTTTGGAATATCAAGAGCCTGATAGTAATCATCTAACTGTTCTTTCAAACACTCAGCTGGCAACCCTGCTGCTTAATGACATCTCTTTTACACCGTCACATTGTTCCTTCAACAATGGTTGTAATTGTCCATGTCATCATTCGACTGCCATGGCTGAGCAATTTGGGTGACCTTCATTTGTACCCACAAGCAGGTAGCTGCTAGGTAATTTTGTGCTACTGATTAATCTTCATCAGCCTGTATGTAGAAGGGCAGTAGTGGGAGTGCAATTGGGCTAATAAGGATTTAGAGGTGATCTCAAGTTGTCTTCCTTCACTTTTCTTATTCCAAACATGCACTGCATAGGTGTTTTTGAACAGTTTAGGAAGATCTGAAGAACTCACAGCTTCAAAGTATTTTCGCCAGTCCTGCCAGCGGATGGGATAAAAGGCTTCTCGGGGGAGAGTCGTGACCCCCCTGCAGCTTGTACTGCTCCGGAGGCTACGAATTGAACACCACTTCTTAAACATGCGGGTGAAGAGCTGTGGACCTTGGTGTCCCCAGATCCAGCGGTTGTAATTCTCCACATAATCTTGCATACAAAGCTCTATAAACTTGTGTGTGGAATCAAATGAAAGGAAGGCCCCATTCAGTAAATATTTGGACTGTGTACCAAGCACATTTGTAAGGTTGTTTAGGTTCTTAAGGACTATGAAGTCTGTGTCTAAGTAGATGCCACCAAATTTCCACATGATGGTGATTCGGCAGGCATCAGAAAGGATGGGCAGGAAATAAGGTTCCCATCTCTGCTGGGCCAGGGAATACCAGCTAGCCAGGGGAGTGTCTGAAAACAGGTCGTTCAGATCCAATGGTTTGATTTCAATATTAGGGAAGCAGCTCAGCAAGGAGATGCCCAAATGTTTTGGCAATGTATTGTTGTAATTCACCAAGCCCTTCATAAGGACAATAATTTTAGACTCTGGGTGAACCCTGGCTGCTGATTCAACAGAACACATGAATAGTAAGTTGGGGTTAGTTCGTTCTGATGTTTCCACAAAGTATATGTCCTTGGCTGACTGAGAGGACCGCCTGGATGTCGGAGTGGGTGGAGAGGGACATTTAACAGCTGTAGGCAGCCCATAGTTTTGTCTCTTGTCTACAGCATATTGGCTAATTCTCCAGTAAAACATGATGGAGATGAACGACATGAACTTAAAGATGATGATAAATGCCGCCCAGAGTTTGTGTTTTGAAGCCATCTTTGTTAATCTCAGCACACAGATAGGCACCTTGTGCATCATCTGCCCTCTGGAGTTTTGAGCTCTCAGGTAAACCAGTGTAAGCTGCAAAAGAGAGGAAAGGCAAATAAATTAGTACCTACAGTAATAAATAAGGGCACACTAGGAAGTACTGAGAACATGATTAATATTGAACAAAATTCCCCCCTCCAAAATTACTTACATTTCTCCCATGGGAAGATTATTAAATATTTCCAGAAATTCAATGAGTGATTGAATGTTTATAAAGTATTTGACACATAGGATGCAGTACATGTGTTGTGATTAAATTGTTGGATTGGAACTGGGGAAAGACAGGTTTCAGTCCCCACTCAGCCATGAATCTGCCATGACATTGAACTGGATTCTCACCCTCACCTTTATCTTTGAGGATGGCTGTGAGAATAAATATGAGCAACAAGCAGATATGTCACATTGAGTTCTGTGGAGAACAGGTAGAATATAGAGGTAATAAATAAAATCTTTGGCTGCTGATATTGCAACTGTCAGCACCTAACATGTTACAGCATTGAAAGCTTAAGATTCTACATCTGAAACATTTCAGAATAGACCTATCTACCTGCCTGCCTGCCTGCCTGCCTGCCTGCCTACCTACCTACCTACCTACCTACCTACCTTGTATCCTGCCTCTCTCCCTTGCAGGATCCAAGACAACCTGCATCCTGTATTACAAAAACAAAGGCAGCTAAGAACACAAGCAATTAGAATATTAAAACAGTACAAAATGCCATTGCTTGGGAACAGCCATGGAGAAGGCCCTCCTTCCCCACCACATGTACCTGTGAGGTTGGTGGGACAAAAAGAAAGCCCCTCCTGAAGATCTTGAGTCCCAGACAGGCCCATATAGGGAGATACAGTCCTTCGGTTAACCTGGATTCATGCTGTATGTATAGGTCATCACTGTAGGTCATCACCAGCACTTTGAACTGTGCTTCAATATAAATCTATGAATAGATGCTAAACTACATAAATGCCTTGGTCAAATTTCAATATAAATGCAAAACACATTTTAAAACTTCAAGTTGGTATTCAGATTTCTACATTATGGTAAACTTAAAGTCTTTCTAAAAATTATTACAGGTCTAGCCATAGTGACGATGGAAGGCAGAATGACTCAGAATGGATCTACTGGGCACACCTGCGCAGCTACAATGGTCCACATCCTGGGTGTCTAGGGGTTATCCACAAACTGGGCCACTTTTATTAATAAATAAAAATGCAAGACAGGTCTTTGCATGATCCCCTGGCCTACTCCAACTCAGTGAAGTCTACTTAGTTCCTGTTTTTTAACCAGTTACCCGTCCACAAAAGGGTCCATATTTTAACCCATCCCCACAGTTGTGAAACATTATTTTTACCACAAGTCTCAGAACCTTGCAGCCAGCAGGACTCATGGCTATACTGGCTGTGGGTTTCTGGTTACTCTAGAGCCAAAAAGGTAACTTTTCCTGCCTTTCCTATTCTTGCCAAATTTACTCAGGACACTTTATTTTATTATCTCTTTATATAACTTTATATATTATATTATCATAGTCCATTTATATATTTAGATTGGCTTTATTTCTGACTTTTAAATGTATCATTATGGGTTGTATTAATAGTGCATTGTATTATTTCAGAAATTCCAGTAAATATAACCTTATTTTAAGTATATGAAATAACCGTACTGATGAAGGGGAATAGATGGCTGTGGAGCCAAAGGACAAAGACCCCCAGAGGTGATGGGTCTTTCTCTTGAAACATAACAGTTTTGGTTATACATGGTCTAACATTTATGACATACTGTCAAATCTCCCATATTCTGATCTTCTCAGCATAGTGTCACTGTTATTATTTAAGAAGTTTAGTTCACAAAAGTCAACCTTGTAAGAGCCTAACTGGTCTGTGTTTTACATTTCACAGAGCATTAACAATAATAATGTATTGTTCCTGAATTTAACAGGTCTAAACAGTTCACTATCAGTTCACCGAGTGTGTTGTACACTTTCAGACACATGTCCTATTTCCTGCATTTTTAGCTCCTGCTACCATTGAGGGGTGGGACGTGGTGGCGCTGCAGGTTAAACCGCAGAAGCCTCTGTGCTGCAAGGTCAGAAGACCAGCAGTCGTAAGATCGAATCCACGCGACAGAGTGAGCTCCTGTCGCTTGTCCCAGCTCCTGCCAACCTAGCAGTTCTAAAGCATGTAAATGCAAGTAGATAAATAGGTACCACCTCGGTGGGAAGGTAACGGCGTTCCGTGTCTAGTCGTGCTGGCCACGTGACCACGGAAACTGTCTACGGACAAACGCTGGCTCTATGGCTTGGAGATGGGGATGAGCACCGTGCCCTAGAGTCGGACATGACTGGACTAAATGTCAAGGGGAACCTTTACCTTTACCTTACCATTGAGGGGCACAAAGAATAGTTCAATTGTTAATATACCTCTTTACCACAAATAGTGCCAACATTCTGTTCCTGTAAAGTTTGTGCCCATTTTTTCCCTGTTTTACCTCTGACAAAGATGGTGTGGTGCCTCTTTAAATGTGTAGTGTGCATAAGCATGCACAAGAGTTCTTTAGGAATTGATCCATCAGTCTCCTTTTAGCCCACATGGGTTCCACATAGGTTCAGGCATAAATCTATTCCATCCTCTTTCCATGTTAATCTGTGAAAAAATAGACATAAGGTACATTTAAATAAGGGTGTGATCAAATGGGGGTTTGTCCTGCAATTTGGTCCACCCTGGAAATGGGCTGCTTTGCTCCTTTTCCCAGTGAACACATGACTTATGGACCACGAACCAGCCTGTCCCTGATCTTTGCCCTACCCACAAAATATTGAGAAGTGCAAAAGCCAGTGGCTGTGTGTGTTCCAACCTGCACATTCATTCAGAAGGTGATGGTCAGGGACGTCTGTTTTGAAATCTGCATTACACAAAATCCCAAGGCATCTCTGGTTTCAGTCCTCAGGTAATCCATGAACATGGGTCCCAAAATGGCAGCACAATGCTTTTCTTCCATTCTCCATCCCACATCCACCTCTTTAAACAGTACATATTGCCATCTCATCATCATCTCATCATCATCACCATTATCTTAGAAATGCAGAGCTAGAAAAGACCTTATGGGTCATCAAGTCCAGCCGTTGTCAAGAAGACACAGTGGGGAATCAAACTCCCAACCTCTGACTCTGCAGGCAGATAGATACCTAAGCCACTGAGCTACCCAGTTTCAGCTGCATCTGTGACACAATATTGAGTGTGGACAGAAAAGGTTAACGGAGTCATAAAGACTCCTAGGAATGGCTTTGATTATCTTGGCAAAAACTGCAGAATATCTTATTTTGTTTCCTAAAATAGAGTGGCTGATTATGCTTAACAGCTGATCTTTCTTCAGTTTTCTGAATTGCTAGGAACAATTGAAAAGGAGATCCCCCTTCTATGTGATCTTGATGTCTTATGTGTAAAGACAGATCATGGCCACTTGTCATCAAGTGTGAGCCAGAGACTCAGTTATACTACACATTCATTCATTCATTCATTCATTCATTTAAATAAATAAATAAATAAATAAATTTACTACACCTTTTTCCTCAAAAGGACTCAAAGCAGTTTACAACAATTAAAAGACAATATTTAAAAGCTAAAAACAGTGAGTATATAAGTATTTTAAAAGAATTAAACAAGTATTATATTTTAAATGGTCAATAAAATCAATGCTAAAAACATACTTAAAAACAACCGAGCACAACAATCCATTTAAAAAAAAAACTTCTCAGGATACCAGTTACTAAGGAAAACCCTGCCTGAAGAGAAAGGTCTTTGCCTGCTTGCAGAAAGCCAGCAAAGATGGTCCCAGTTTAGCTTCCTGTGGGAGGGAGTTCCAGAGTTTGATTTCTCTTTAACAACCATGGCTCCATTCTAAGGAATCCAAAGCTTGGCACTTTCATGAGGTATTTGTTTCTCTGCCAGAGAGCTCTAGTGCTCACCACAAAGAATTCTAAGTATCTCGCCCACCTACAAACCCAGGATTCCATAGAAAGATGCCATGGCAGTTAAGTGAAATCCAGCAGCTATGACTCAAAGGCAGAAATACACTCTAAGAGAGACACAGAGAAAGAGAGGGAAGTTGGACTATTCAGCCAACCGTATTTGGGAAATGGGGCTGTCTTTCTTGAGATCTAAGTGGACTTTTGCTGTCCCACATGTGTCCCCTACTTATGCTCAATGTGCAGACTTGTAAATAAACACAAATTGGATAAAACTTCTGTGAGCCAAAATTACCTCTTTGGGTGGTGGTGGGGACAAACGCTCCTCTTTTAAAGCCAAGCACAGCCACTGTTGAATTTGATGAAACATTGCTAGCAAAATAAATGCATCACAGGCAGTTCTTTCACTTCCTCTAAATAACAGCCTGTTTGGAGGCACTCTGCCAATCAATTTCAGGTGGCTAATTCTTTTTTTTTTTCCCCTCCTGTGCCATAATCTAGGCAAAGATCCATCTCCCAGCGATCCTAATGGGACACAACAGCACTGGAACATGTGGGGGAAAGTTCAACCCCTCTGCAGGTATGCTATGGTCCCACTCTGGACAGCCCTTTAAGTAACTCCTTTGAAGTCTAGACTAAAATCCAGAGCGAATTCACCAACCTTCATTGAGTGGACTGTGGACACACACACACACACACACAGAGAGAGAGAGAGAGAGAGAGAGAGAGGGAGAGGATTATAAATACAAGTTTTAGGTGCCACAAGCCTCTTCATTGTTTTTCTAGAGCACTAATATCTAATACCACTAAGTAAAACCAGAAAATTCACACAACTATAGGTTAATCAGATGTATTTAAGAGTGTGAGCTATTCCAACACAGTACATAAGACTACTTTGTCTATCTCATGGCCCTGAAAGAGAGTTACAGACTCAACATATATTGCAATGGATATAATGTATTCCAGTTCTAATGCAACTTTTAAAGATTTTCTTTCTTGTCCCAACCACAGGCTTGTGGACAGAAATTTAGAATTGAGGTGGTTTGAGTATAATCAAGGTGGCCAGCACAGTTACACAAGAAGTATTAGCGTGTACATTATTAAACAGGTTCCACATCTTTTGCCAGGAAGTAAATTCAAGCACAGGCATGGCAAGCACAGCCCAGTGTGCCCCCAGTTTGGGAGGGGAGTGCAGAGAGACATTTGAGGTGGCTGGCTTTCCATGAGTCAGAGTACCTGGCTATGGAGCCAGGGGTGGGGAGTTCAATTCCTCACTATGCATCATAGGAGAAAAGCCAGTCTGTGTGGTCTTGAGCAAGTTACACAGTTCCAAAGCAGTCCCAGAGGAAGGGGATGGAAAACAATTGAATACTCTACACCTAGAAAATATTGAGAAGCATTGCTATACATCAGAATAGACTTGATGACACATATTTATACTCATACCCAGTTACAGGTCTGACTGGTCACCGTATTAAACAGAATACTGGACGAGATGGGCCTTGGGAATTTCCCGTTCTTTTCTTTCACATGTACGTAGAGTCTCCCCACCCCCATATACTCCCCGCTCTTTTTGTAACCATACCCTGCTAACACTGTCCATCCTAGCAGGTTTCAAGCAGGCCTGTCTGGTTCGTGTCCTCTTTCTAACAGAAACGTGCCCAGTTCCTCCATCTTGGCAAAGAACCTTTCAGCACTAGCCTATAAAAATATTGTTCCCTTCTCTCCAAGGGCCCTTTTTATGTGTACTTTTCCCTGTGACTCACCAGTCTCTTCAAATAGCTCACACTTCATTCTGCATGCTTGCTGCCAAGTCTTTGCCTATCCCTGTTTAGATGACTTGAAATAACTATTCACCACCACCTCCTATGGGACGAGTGGTCATGATCCGAATGCTCCACAGCCCCTGCCAGGTTCCCTCAAACATGCCACTTTAAACCCTGTTTCGTTAGGATGTTTTTGAGGATAAGCACTTGTGCTGTGGGTCTGCGAAACCCAAATCTTTTGTAAAAGTGAAGCTTGTCTGAAATCTTTGTGGTGCCCCACAGATCCTTCCTCCTGGCATCCCCCCATTTCACTGGTGACTTGAATCTACTTGGCTCTGCACACATAAGAAATGACTCTGGAGGTCCTGGACTTGACTGATTTATCTACTGATTCTCCCCTCTTTCAGGCTTTCATGACTGTACTTTAAGTGATGCCAGTGCACAACACATTCTGCCTTTTATCACATGAGCCGATCATGACAGTTTCTCTTCTACAAAACCTGTTTCTGATTTTAAAACTTTATTTTTGTTTTTCAAATGATGAGGTTGAATGAGATCAGTTTGTGAGCTTCTGGCAGTGTCGTGGCAAGAAGAAAGGCTTTACCAGCTTGTCTTTATGCGGTTGCTGAACTGCTTTCCTGTTCAACTCATCTGGCTCCTTTTCCTTTCATGGCTGTCACGAGAGCTGTGAATAGGGAACACTGCTAGTGTCCCCTCTTGCTTGCGGAACTAGCACCTGACTTGCAAAACTGCCAAGTTCTGCCCACCAAAGACAGATCTGCTTTTACCAACCAGTTCCCTAATATTAGTAGCGACACAGAAGCTGGGGAGCAGTTTTTTAGTAGGCAGGTTTTGGAGATATAGAAGAATCTACAGGGAAATTTGAGTTCAGGTTCTATAGTATTCAGCTAGGGGAAGAACGCAAAGCCTATTTCCCTGTGTCTGGCTGCCTGTTTGTGAAGTTCCATACAGGCAAGGATCCTCAAAGCCAGAGGTATAAGCTAAAGGGTGAGGGGCAATGTCTGAAAAGAAGTTGTTTGAAAATCATACTTTGGGCTTGAGTCATTCCCACAACATCTCAAAACACACCATCAGGGAAATGTATAATTTGAGATGGGCCAAAGCTTATTTTTGAGTGTAGCTAGAAATGAAGTTTATTTAGGCTTCTAGGGCAGTCCTGTATTGGATAAGGAGCTGGTAAGTATGGGTGCTTCCAGGCATGGATAATTTGGTACAAAGCTTAGAAAAGTAACCTTTCTGGACTGCAACAACCTAAATCCCCTAGCCTGTATGTCCATGATGGCTAGAGGAATCAAAGGTTCAAAAAGATTATCTTGTCCAGGTCTAATTAAGCAGCAACCACGTGTAGCTTAAGCAGCATGTGGCATATCAACCCTGCTTGCATATTTCTGGGACCAAAATGACATTCTGTAGCTAGATATGCATGCCTTCTTTCCCCCAGACCAAAACCGTTTGGATGCAGGAGATGGAAAACTCCTTGGCACCATGATGGAAGTTAACAGGCTAAGCCCTTTTTTTCCATTTTGGCAATCATGATTGGGACTTGCCCAAAAAAGAAGAGTTCAAGTGCTCAGAACTGTTTTCAAAAGAAACAGAAGATCATGTAAAGAAAGAAATCTGTGCAGGTCACACCCTATTTACATCCACCTGCATTATGGATATCCTATACCTGGAGAGATTGCATGGTTATTCCACTATGTGTAGAAAAGTAAGATTTTCTGAGCTCTTAGATAAGGGTAAGTCCAGAAGCAAATGGGGAAATAATATGACGTCTTGCATGTTCCCCTTATAAAGCAAATGAACAAAGCATGAGTATTCCACAGTAAATTCTCCCAAGTGCAGAAATGACCTGAGAACCTACCTCAGCTTCATAGTTATTCACTGTTTTCGCCCTTCTCCAGACCCTGAAGTACAGCTGAGAAAAACTTGACCTTACATGTACTAATAAACTACCATTGTTATCATCCATCTCCACTAGCTACGACCAAGTAGATCGGGGGGGGGGGGGGTTTGAGCAGTAACTAGAATTTTATCAGGATTCCCCATTTTCCACAGGTTATTTAGTTTCATCAGAAATGATTGTTGAAGATCTTCAGTTGTGTCTGAGAAACCATTCCATTTCTATTAATTTGGCTTAGAAGAGGAACAGGGTGGATTAGGAAATTCTCTTGGTTTCTGAAGAAAGGGAAAAAGCGGGTGGATAGACTCCACAAATGCCTATTTCCTAACTTCTTTAACAATGTTTCGAATGTGGTTTCATTTTCTCAGGGTAAACCTAAGCCCCTGACTCTTGCATCACCCACTATTTCCTCTATCCTGTGCTATGCCAGTAAAATGTTAACATGTTGACAGTTAGTTATGAAGCACAAGTGCTTGACTCAGTTGCCTTTGGCAAAAATTGCTTCAAGACTCAATATCATGTTAATTTTCTTTATAACTAGCAGATCAACCTAACACAACAAAAAGCATTTAAAATCAAAGAACAGCAAACTATACATCAAAGTCCCAATGCACCAAATGGAATTTGGTTCTGAGGAAGCATACTTACAGGACAATCCTATGTACATTTACTCAGAAGAACATTCTGTCCTCAGAGAGATTTCCTCTTAGCTAAGGCCACACTTGCACGAGCCAATTATTGCCTTTCTATCCCCCATTGAGTTTGTATCATAAATTAGCGGTAACACAAAGCATGGCCATTAGCGAATCATTTGCCAGGTGATCTTAGGCACACCTCAGTGAGACTTATTTCTGAGCAGTCCAGTAAAAGCCTGGAATCCAGCACTGATTTCCGAAAAGAAAGTCTTTTTATGTGCAGTGAGGGACCATGAGATGTTTATTCTTCAAAGCCACCACACTCTTCTGAAAGCTTTGAACTGGTCTTCAGGCATAATTCTTCTCTAAGCCTTACAGCTAGCCTTCTGAAATTTTGCAGGGTTCTTTTTGCCTGTATCTGCTCCCATGATGTATTTCATTTGCATTTTTATGCAAATTTCCCAAAACAACTACATGGACAAGAAATGATAAGTCACACATGCTCAGTCTTTTTCTCAGTGCTTTCCCCCAGGGGATGTAGGACTCTAGGGTGACAAGCAGAAACCTAAAAACAGAGGGCTTTTAGAATTTCAAGACAACTGAATAGATACATAGTGAAGACAAGGCAGTCCAAGATCAAGGCCCACATAGGTTATTTAGACTATGGTAGTACAAGTGGATTTAACTGGAAGATATAGACAACGGCAATTGGTTGCTACTTGCAGGGGTTCTAGCCAAATGAGAAATAAGGAGGCATAAACAAGGTATCTGGGATCCAGAGCTGGTATATTGTTCCAGCAGCTTGTCTAGTTAATAGCTGAGGCTTTTTAGCCAAAACCACCAGAACTCCTCTCCTAAGAGCTCCTGCGCCAGTTCTAATGTGATCCAAAGAAGAAATTATTGGTCAATTATTGGAATACACACCTTAATGTGGTGAGGGTTTTGGACTGTGTCAAGGAGGCTAAGAGCAATGCCATCAGGAGGCTAGATTTCATTACAGCACTTTCCAGCACTGCAGTTCTAAGGAACTAGAAAAAAAATTCAGAAGTGTAAAGTTGCATTCCTGAAGACCAAGATAATCTATACCATGATTACTGTGTACAGCTGTGAAAATGAGACACTGAAGAAAGCTGGCGAGGAAGGGGAAATCATTTAAAATGTGGTGTGAAATGGGATGGAACAAACATGTGCTTCAAAACTTTGCAAGTTATGCAAAGTGGGGTGGTGAGAAAGAGAAAGAGACCTGCCCACCCTGGCTGGTATTAATAGCTCCAGAGATTACTTACCTACCCATCCTCTTGAGGCTGAAGTAACAAACATCAAGAGATTCTAGTCTTGCCTGCTGAAAAATTTACAGGATGCTGAAAGTTTCTGTCAAGCAGTCATTTTTTCTGTTTCAAGAAAATTCTATCAAGCCCTTGTATCTCGCAAAGACAGCTTTTTCTAGCTGTTCTTGCTTATACACTGCTTGTGCAAAAGTGGAGTTTTCAGAAAAACCACTTAACACCATAGGTGCTACTGATCAAGAAACATTAAGAATGGTGTAAAATACATATCTCCATGTTTGAACTGAGTTTTAATTTAAAGATGAATTGCATGCGTTATGTTGTGTTGTATATGTTAAACAATGAAGAAAACTTATTTTTGTGCTCCCCTGCTTATCTGTTTCCTGCAAGCTTACATGTGTAACTGCAATACTTAACCTATGTGCTAATTCACACACTCCAAACAAGGATATAAATATGTCATTAACACTGATAAGTAGTATTATAGGATTACTAACTGATGTCTATGAAGGAGTCTACAGTTTGGACAAGGAAGGATCAAGGATGACAGAATGACTACCTCTGTGATTAGTAGCCATAGGCATTTTGCAATAGAAGTATCTCACCAACAAGGGTTCAGACCATGAGTCACAAACCACGTCAATGGCCCAACATGCCAGTCACATTTTTTGTTGGGATAATGACAGATGAATGGCTAGGCCTTTTTGGAGAAGGGTTTTTCGTTTGTTTGTTTTTTGAGAAAGTCACCTTCCTGCATCCTCCTCAGGCTAAAGGAAATATTGGGAGCATTTAGGAGTAGAGAACATGAAAGGCAAAAAGAGAGAGACGCATGAGGCTGAGCTGCAGGTTGCAACTCAGGTATCTCTCACAGGAGATAGAATGTAGACATCCCTATTTGGGCCTCTCATGAGTAATGGTGGAACCTCTGTTTCAGACCCAGATATGTCCCCGTGGCCTTATCGTTCAGGTGCCAGTTCAGCATAATCTTTATTTGTTCAAGCTTTTGGGGTATAAAAGTTTTTTCGTATTTATTTGTTTTTGTTTGCATTGTTTTTAATCATACTTTATCAGCTATTTGCTATTTGTGATTTTAAGTATATGTTTTCATGTAGAATATTTGCTCTTTGGGGCTGCTATGAGGCTAAGATAAAATGAATACTAATAATTGCATGTCATCAAGTTGTTTCTGACTTACGACAACCCTTTCCTGAGCTTCTCTAGATATAAAGTGCTCAGAAGTAATTTACCAGTTCCTTCTTCTGGGGGTACTCTGAGGTAACTTGCCCAAGCTTACACAGGCTGACTCTTTTCCCAGAAGGCACAGTGGGGAATTGAACTCCCAACCCCTGGCTCCCCTGACCCCTGGTCAGGAGTTCCCCTGCTCCAACTCAGAGACATAAAACAGTTAAACAATTACCAAGAAGAGAAGACACTCACTTCTTGAATACTGCAATCTAGTAATTATTAGAGATGGGCACGAACTGAACCACGAATTAGAAAAACTGACGAACCGGGCTGGTTTGTGGTTTGGTTCATGACCCAGTTACGGGATCCCGTTTTGCCAAAGCAAAACAAAATGCCAAACTTTTCCCCCCTCAGTGCTTCATTTTGCTTTGGCAAAATAGGCCACTGCTTCTGAGTATGTGCCCGCTGCCTAGCTGATAGGCAGGTGCATGCTCAGAGGCAGCAGCTGGCTTCTGGAAGAAAAGCCAGGCCCACTGCCTCTGAGGCTGGCAATGGCAGTGGAGGCAGCAGAAGAAGAGGAGGTGCTGGGGGTGACCGCAGGAGTAGATAGGGAGGCAATGGGAAGGGGGGAGGCAGGAGGCAGAGGTGGCTGGGGGCAGCAGGCACAGGTAGGTCCCCCACCCCCAGGCATGAACTAGAAAAACAAAACAGTAATTGGTTCATTTTTCTGGGGGTTCGTGGTGGTTCATGGTTAAGCACGAACCATCATGAACCATCGGTTTTCCAGTTTGTACCCATCTCTAGTAATTACCTTACAAGAGCAAAAGACTTCTGTGAAGCTCCTAATGGGCGAGACTACCAGGTTCACGCGGTTTGGACAAAGTTGTGAAAGTTACTGTTTTAGACCAGCCCCTAGAATCCCTAGCCATCAAGATCTCAGTACCAAAGAAGTAATTTTCCAAGCTCCACTTCTTAAAGGAGCTTGTTGACACATTCAGCAGAAATCTGCCAAGGTATTTATGACTGAGACCCAGTGTAGTATGGTGGAGTGGCAGAATAGAACTCAGGAGACCTGCATTCAAATCCCTGAGGAGTAGCAGTGGTAAAAGCACTCCTTAAAGTTGTCATGTAACCTGAAAACCTTATTAGAGTTTCCATAAATTGGATTCAGTTTGATGGCATACAGCAGCACTTATGAATAGCTACCAGTTTATTATAGAACCTATGGAAGAAAAGATCTCATATTGTCCTGTGCCTGGAGGTGTACAGGTCCTTTCTTCTTTTTTTGCTAACTGAAGCCAGTGCATGGGAAGGCCACTACCAGTTTGGCAATCCAGAGGGATTTTTTTCTGACAAAAACATGCTGGTGTACCCAAGAATGAATAGCAGGCAACAAGAAAAGAGACTGTGTTGGAATGATCTCCTAAGCTTAAAAAAACAAAGCAACAGACAATTTGCCTGTCCTTGAAAGGCTGCATTCACTACAGATCTTTATATTTCCATAAATTTCAATCCACATGCCTCATTTAAGGTTGCCACTCAACCACAATTTTACTAGCCTTTTAACCAATCACCAGACTTGGAAAATGCAACCAAGGGAGAAGAAGTCCCTCAAATTATATTGGATATTTCTGTAATGAGTCCTAATAGTGTCAGAGAATCCTCCTGCAAGCTAAGTTTCTGAATTTGAAGAGAGAGAGTTCTGAGACACATATACTATGACATATTTGCAGACACGGTTTTTCTCAAGATCACCCTTAAAAAAAAAAAGGAAGACAATAATCAGTACAAAATACTTTCAGTGCTTACCATTCCAAACACCATTGTTCCTACATGGCCACTCGTTTCTGGTTAAACAATGTCACTAATGTGGTGAGAGGGTTATTAGGGGGAGAAAATTACTTGAATTTGCAAACAACAATTCTTACTCTGCTTTCTACGAGTGATGTGATTCTCTTTGCTAGTGTGGAAATAATGGTCCTTGACTGTTTGTCAAGAGGTGTGAAAATGTTTTTAAAGTACAAATGATTTTGAAAGATAAGGGTTTGTACAGGAAATATAAAACTGCTAGTTGACAGAACTGTGCTTTAAAAAAAAACCCAAGTAATCTTTCTTGTTTCATACTTTCTGTCTTCATCTGATAGCAGCTTCAACAAAATCAGATACAGACCAACTCACTGATTGGCCTCCTCCTTTTTCTCCTTCTTCCTGCATGCCATTGAACTGCTTCTGATCTAGGGTGACCCTAATAGGGGTTTGGGGGTGAGATGTTCAAGGATTGCATTGCCACTGCTACCTGCCAGCGAGTTTCCACAGCCAAGCAAAGATCTGAACATTGTTCTACTGGGTCGTAGTTTGACAAAATCTGAGTTCCACTCATGCCTCCAGTTATGTTAGTGAAATAGTTTGGAATATGTAGTGGTGTTATTTAAATCAATTTTAAGTCCCATGACAGTAACAGAATATATGAATCACTGTGTGTATTCCCTGGGGCAACTTTTAATCCTTTTTTAAAAATAGCCGGCATTTGCTTACCCTGACTGGTCAGTAAGTGCTTAGGCGGCAGCAGCTTAGTTAACACCACTGCCATCTCTGCCACCTCTGCTGCCATCACCAGGGCACCTAATCTACCCCCCTCTCTGGCACTTGCTTGCCCTGACTGGCTGTAAGTGTTTAGCTAGAGAGCAGGCAACCAGCCAGTCTGCCGGCTGAACAGCTGATCAGCATGCCTCTAAACAGCTGCCCAGCAGGCCCTACAAAGAGCCAAGCAAAGCTCTGTGTTTTAATTTTTTAAAACTATTTCTATCTGAGATAGTGCTATACCAGATAGTAAGAAATTTTTTAGAAATAACATCACAACAGCAGGGGCAAGTGGCTATGAGAGTCAGCCAGTGGGAGGGCTCCTTAAAAATTAATGCCGACAGAGGCATTCACATATGGTGAATCAATTTAAATGAATCAATTCCACATTTGAGTTAAAATAAATGGCCTTCTGGCAGAAAAGTAAAAAAACAAACCTCTCTGCCACTCGAAAACACATTATTCTTTGTCAAATTAATCTGTGCTCCATGTACATTGTGCATATGTCATTTCATATGGATGGTTTGCCCACCCAGTCCTGGAATAAAGACGCGAGACCAAGTTGTGGATTGAAATACGGGCCACACTTTATTAAATCAGATCAAATTGTATTTAACGATATTATCAAAAAGGAGGGGCCTGCTGTAGGGCGAAAACAGGTACCAACCAGGGTATACAACTACCCCTATATGCGTCATTGGGCGAGTCCCCAGCCCCAGATTCCCTCAGTCTTAAAGACCGCAGGAACCTGGCAGGCCGCTAATAAACACCCCCAGACCTCAATTCATCTTTAATTGATGAATGTTGGTCCAGAAGTGGCCCGGCGCATCTTCCCCGCACCGGCCCTGTAATCACACGATCCGCAGAGCCGGGAGGTCGGATGCGCTGTTGGCTTACCTGAATTACAAATTGGGACACACCGAGACTACCTGTTTCGCGCTACCCGGCCCAGCAAAGAAACTATGCCAGTGTAACTGGTCCCACCTGTAATTGCCAACAACCCATTTCCAGTGTGGGATAGGCGAAAAATCCCCCCATCCAAGGCCAATCTGGATGAAGGTCAAAAATTCCTATCCGGCCCCAAAATGGCGACCTTAAACACACTAGAAAAAAGGGAGGGTGGGTGGGTGCCAGAATGGAAAGAGGACAAGATGGAGGCGAGCGCTCTCTTAAATAGCAGCGCCCGCCTCCTCCAGCCCCATGTGACCCATGACAGTCTCCGTCATCCAGGACACTGGGCAAAAGTCCGGACTCCTTTCCAGAGCGGGAAACCCCGCTCGTCCGTCATCCGGGAGTTGCTCTCACCCTGGGCATGAATAGAATCAAATTAGAACTATGCTTTGCACCTTAGCCCCTCCTTCTAAAAATGACATATTCTCAGTCACACTCTTAGCTGGTGAACAGTGCATTGCCTGGGGTCAGGTGTGTGTCTGTGTGTATAACACAGTTACAGCAGTTTGATGGCCCTTTAACTGCTACAGTTCTATTCTATGGAGCCCTGGGAGAAGACACTCAAAATTCAGTTCTACAGAGCTCAGTGCATTCCCCAGTACTACAGCAGATTGTTTCAGGTACTTCACCAAATTACAAATCCCAGGATTGTATAGGATGACATCATGGTGGTTAAAGAAGAATCGAACTGCTATGTGTAGTATAGAAATACTCTTTGTCTCAGTAGTCTGGATCCATGAAACCTGAACCACAGTGGCTTCAGTCAGAGGTCTGGAACAGCTCTTCTTTTCCTCTATATATCTCCCTACATGGAAGCCACCAGATCCCAGAAATTCAAGTTTGCCTAGAGCTAGTTCATATCAGCATGTGTGCTCCTTTAATTTCTTATTGCTTAATTATACAACACTCCTAACTCACAAGCTCTGCTCAGGCATTAGGGACAGAGCAGGTGTACAAATGTGTGTATGGAGCACAATAGACCCCACACCCCATTTCTTTCAGCCTTAATCTCAAACTCCAACTTTTTCTGTGTCAAAGATCTGGAAGGGGCTTCTAACCCTGCCCTCACATGACCAGGAGCCATTATAAAGCAAGATCCATGAGCGTACAATGGCTTCTGCCTGTGTTCAGGAGAATAGGACTACAAGCCTGCTGGTTAACTGAGGAAGTGAAAATGGGGATGTTACAAGGAGGTATAACCAGCATGTGCATTCTCATCCCCATTACCCATTTCAGTGTAGTTGGTTCAGGCATAACCTTTGTATAGGATTTCTGCTGAACTTACAAGCTGTTACCGTACTACTGAGAAGCACTGTATAAGTGCAGTCAGGTTAAATGAAAGTTTTCACTAACTATCCAGAAATTAGTCTGTGGTGATCCATTCACACATGCACGTCATATAAGTATGCACTTCTCAAGTTAAACTTGAGAAAGGAGGATGGGGCATGCACGTTTGCACACTGCCCTGAAGCGGGAGAGCCAATCTGCTGTCAAAAGCAGCAGAGCCGTTCCAGAAGGTATGCTGTCTCTGGCACAGAAGTGTCTGTGCTGAGCATCTTCTATGACAAAGCGCCCATGGTATGTTTAATATAAATTGGATGCCTGTTAACCTTTACACTATGTCATTAGAAAGCGTGTCTGGATCTTCTCTGCCTGTGGATTTCCTTCCACTCTGCAAGGCAGGAATGGCCAACCACAGGTGGGCTGCAATCCCACAGAGGAGGGGCTAAAGGGCACAGTCACAGAGGCTAATTTTCATATTTATTTGCTTAGGTAATAGTTGCTATGATGATTTTAACTAAAAAAAAAACACCACTGAAAAAGCTCATTTGTACCTCATACAGGCCAAAAACTGAAGGAAAAAGAGAGAGTTGGGAGCATGGAGGCCTCCAGAGGCCTCTAAAAACGTTGCAAAACTGCCCCCATGCCTGCAGAGGACACGAGGGGAGCTGATTTTTTTAAAGTGAAATTTTGGATTGTGTAGGTAGGTTGGGAGGTGCTCAGAAGTGCTGGAAGGCACAAAAGCAACACCGGACCCATGAAGCCACTCATTGCCTGCCCCTTCTGTAACGAAACCATTGTTCAAGCTGACACGATGGATTCTAAATCTTTTCTAAATGTTGCCACAGGAACTGAATAACCTTTCCTTTTATTTGTAGTCTTTACAAACATCTGGTCCTTTGTTCTTCAACAGTAGAGCTACTTCCTGTTGCTTGGCAGAGACTGAATCAGCTGCAGTATTGAAAAATTCCTACATCTTTCAGTATGCTTCATATCACTGATGTCAGGAATTTCATAACAACCTTTTTAGGTAGCAGTGATATAATCCCTGTAAGAGCTGGTGGGATAGCTCAGTGAGGAGCCAGAGGCTGGGAGTTTGATTCCCCGCTGTACATCCCAGAAGAGCCAGCCTGTGTGGCCTTGGGCAAGCTGCACAGTCCCAGGATGGGAAGGGAATGACAATCCACTTCTGAGTATTCTTTACCCAAAAAACCCTGAAAAGGGTCACCATAACTCAGAATTGATTTGATGGCACACAATTAACAATCATAATCCCTGTATGGTGGAAGGGGGACTCAGATTAAAAAGTAGCAACTTAACCATTAGAAGGCTTATACACAGAGGTAGAAAACTACAACTTTGTTTACCCCAGTATGGCTGTTAGTCATGGCTCTAGCCCACAAAAGGAACTCTCCCAGTTTCTGCTCAGGCAATGTTGGCTCATCATTCAGCCCAACAGAACCCCCGAGGGCTTAAAATACGTAGCATGCTAATGCAATCTATGAACCTAGAGATTTCCTGTTCATGACACAGTTTCTTGGGCATCAGTTCTCACACTGCAGGATATGATACAACTATCAGCCTGTTCTGACAGCCAAGACTGCTCCTAGAAATTCATGCATAGTAATTATTATCAGTGCTTTGCATAGGTTGTCTGGTCTTAGTGGACTTGTTATATGTGTTAACAGACCAACAAGCAGGGTTTGTAATGTTGAATTCAGCATCCCAAGAATCACCCCAGTTAGTCCATATAGGTCTTTGATTGGTAAAGCTCTTGAAGGGGGACCTGCTGCTATCGGGATTTGAGCTAAGAACTTACACATTCAAACCATGTGTTCGTCCACATAGCTATGATACCTCCAAATAATTCAGTAGGCAACATGTAGTGAAACTTCAAAAGCCAAAGTGAGAATCTCGTTGTACAGAATTCCCTGCATAATTCTTTGTTCTTACTTAGGTAAGGGAAGTAGGGGAAAATATATTCACAGAAACAAGCTTATGATTGCACAATTTAAGCCAGGTTTCATATCTGGGTTTTCACTGGTGCAAAAACTTAGATTCCTTTTATAGAAATTCTTTTTCTTTCTTTCTTTCTTTCTTTCTTTCTTTCTTTCTTTCTTTCTTTCTTTCTTTCTTTCTTCAGAGCAACCCAGCTTCCTATCAAAATTAAAATGGCCAGTGCATTTGCTGAAATTCTTTCCTTTATGGACATTCAAAATTAGTGCATCGAAGCTTGCACCAACCAACATGGATAGTTAGATTGTTAATTAGTACTGATGAAAGCACAATAAATTATTCAGCATCTAATTATGTATGTCATTATTAATAACGGCATAATGAACTATTCCTGGGAGCTTGGCAAGTGTACATGCATTCAATATTTATAAATACTTGTCACACACTGAAAAACCTATGAACAATAAAGGCAAATGCCACTACATAGCACTATTCATTGCAGCTTCAAGCTGGAGTCAATGACAGTCTCTTCTTTGTCATCATCAGCAAGCACATGATATAGCTGTCAATCATTCTGGCTTATGACACAATTGGCTGAATTCCCTGGGCTTCTTCCCTTAATAAGATGTGTATCTTAGAGACACACACATGGAACCTGTAGTATGGCTTCTATCCAACCAAACATGAGATGAATTGTACCTTTGTGCCATGGAAGACCGTCTTTAGCCCACATGGGGATCTGTGCAGTGCATATGCTAAATGTAAAGACACCATAGGGAGATGGCTCCAAGACTAACTTGCTAAATTAGCTAACTTGCTAAAATGTAAGTGTTTGCTATAGACCAGTGGTTCCCAACCTTGGGAAACCCAGGTGTTCTTTGACTGCAGCACCCAGAAACCACAGACACTCTAGCACAGCTAATGATAAAGGCTTCTGGGAGTTGCGGTCCAAGAACATCTGGGTTCCCCAAAGTTGGGAACCACTGCTCTAGACCAAGCTTCAAACTGGATGACATACCGTATTTTTCACTCCATAAGACGCACCTGACCATAAGACGCACCTAATTTTTAGAGGAGGAAAACAGGGGAAAAAATATTCTGAACCAAAGAAGATTCCCGGGGCCTGCTGTCGGGCTTGGGTTGGGGTCAGGAGGGTAAAAAAAAAAGACTGGGGGGGAGGAGGAGGAGGCTGGAGAAAGAAGATGCTGCTCTTCGTGGAGGTGAGTGAGTGGAGGTTGCGCCACGTGACTCTCTCAGGCGGCGTGTGCCTGGCAGCCCTCCCGCCAGGTGGGGGGAGGGGGGATAGGATTGACACAGCAAATATCTGCCTCGTCGCCCACGCAGAAAGGAAGCTTGCATTCAAGACGCCATCGGGGGTGAAGGGGTGTGCGCGTGGAGGGGCAGGGGGAAGTCAGGCGGCGGCCCAGCAGTCACAAAGGGAAGAGAAGGCGGCCGGCTGGCCGGCTGACTTGTGTGCGCATGGACACACGCTCCCTGGTGCTCCATAAGGGCGAGGAAGTTCACGCGGCCGCCGGGCGGGTAAAGTGGCAGAGGGGATTTTCTACGTTGGCTTAACGAGGGTGACTCGGGAGAGAGAGGTTTTTGTTTTTTTACAGTATTCGCTCCATAAGACGCACACACTCCCCCCCCACTTTTTTGGGGGGGTAAAGTGCGTCTTATGGAGCGAAAAATACGGTAATCATATCAGCCCTGTTTTAGCCTTTTTATTTATACATGCATTTTAGCAAATTTACTTAGATGATAGTAGCTAGATATAGTGGATAGAAGCCTGCTCATTCTTTTGGTTTCCTTGGTAGTCCATTGTGTGATAGATTAAATAGCTTACAAGCATGCTGAACCCGGTACTACTGGACATTTCCTTGTGGAAATTTAGAAACTGTCCAGCTCTTCTGTGTTAGAAGAAATAATGAACAGACGTCTGCTCAGTATCTGCACTGGGCTAAATCAACTGTTATTCTCAACTAAAGGAGTCCAATTGAAACAAATAGGGCATATTATTTACCACGACCAGAGGAACTGTGTACTGAAACCAGAGATAATATTAGAGAAGAATGGAAAAAGAGAATTCCTGTAGTAAGTAAAAAAGAAAAACCTGGATAGATTATGGAGGAAAAAATTGTAAAGGAAAGGTGAGAAGCAAAAGTAAAAAGTGAAAGAAATAAGGTATACATAGTTTTTCAGCAACTGTCACATAGAGACAAAGAAAACTACTACAACAACCAATACAAAGAAATAGAGGAAAGAAACAAAAGGGGGAATCTCTTCCAGAAGATCCAAGAAATCGAAGAGAAGTTTAAGCCTAGGTTAAGAATGCTGAATGACCAATAGAGTAGCACACTATCTGATCAGGAGAGAATGAAAAGAAGGTGGAAACAATGTACGGAAGATCTATACAGAAGAGATAAAAGGATACCAGACTCCTTTGAAGAGAAATCCTATGATGAAGAATGTGCAATTCTAGAAAGTAAGGTGAAAGCTGATCTGAAAGCCCTGGGAAGAAATAAATCACTGGGGGTAGATGGGATGCGGATAGAACTATTTCAAGCTACAGAGAATGAATCTGTCAAAATCCTAACAAGAATATGCCAACAAATATGGAAAGCAAAACAATGGCCCACAGACTGGAAATGCATTCCAATCCTTAAGAAAGGAGTACAGTAACTACAGAACCAATGCTATAATTTCCTAAGGCCTTTGTCCTAAGCTGGGGAAGGGGGTGGCTGCAGCACTGTTTTTTCCATCACTTCCCACACTGGAGGCAGAGGTCTATTGCCCTTGCCACTGCCACCTTCTCTTCTTATGACAGGGCGCAGAGAATACTTCTTTCTCCAACTTTCTTTTGTCTGAATTCTCTTTGCCTTTTGTGTCACGTCTTTTTATTTTATTTTTTTTACCCAGCCCATCTAGTGGGCAGGCCACTACTCTGGGTGGCTTACAATATTACAATATAACATTCCATAATCATCAAAATTAAAACAAAAACAAGACAAGCAAAAGAGACAAACAAATCTATACTAATTATATATAACAATAACTACAGTAATACCGAAGACTGCGGCAAGAAATAAACAATTTACCCCAAAATAACGAGATGTCAATAATCAAAATGACAAAATAATCCAGGGTAAGGCTGTGGAAGGCCTGTGTGAAAAGCCACATTTTCACTTATTTTCTAAACCCAAGGAGGGAAGGAGTTCCACAATGAAGTGGCCACGGCAGAGAAGGCCCTGTTCTGAGTTGTTGGTTTCCAGACCTCCTTCAGTGTTCCCACCCATAACATCCCAGATTGTGAAGCGTGGGATGGGAGGTTGTTCTGAGGGAGAGGAATGTAGCAAGGTCGTAAATCTTTCAGGGCTTTGAATGTCAACATAAACACCTTGAACTTGGTCCAGAAGCAAACCATCAGCCAGAGCTTAGATAATAAGCCTGTAGTGATGTTCTTCTACAAACCACTTGAAAGGAAGCCACTCTGGGCGCTTGTTCAATTGAGGAACAGGATGAATTGTGAGTAACAACAAAGAGGAGGAAGGCAGCTGCTGCTTTCCTTCAGTAAAAAAGAGTTTATAGAGCTACTGAAACTACTGTTTGTTTTTTCAGAAAAATTCTATGAGTTCAAAAGGAATTACTCCCAGCAAAGGTATGTACCATTTGTTCAAAAATAATCACACCCATGGACAGATATTTCCTTCACTAGCAAATTCCTTAAAAGGGTGCCTTTTTAGTAACTACTGGAAATTTTTCTTCCTAACGTTTTGGGACCACAAAATGCAGCATCCCTTTGCTAAAGCTGCTGAATGGCTCTGAGAAATGGGAAACTTCCTTGCCACTCACAGAGAGGAGAACAGAGAGGAAGTATTGCATTTTTATTTTAATTGCTGCTAACACATCAATAGTGCTTTGAAATGGCTTTTCTTTTTTAAGAAATGCAAAACCTTTTCTCCTTTCCTTCTGCAGGCAAGCAGCAAGGAAGCTTCCTTCTTCTCAAGTTTATCATTATGCAGCTTAGGCAAAGCATAGAGGAGGAGACAGGAGAGGGGTGGGGGTGGGGGTTGTGGTTGTTGTTTTTTTGTGCCTTTAAAGGGAAAGAAGATTGGTCTAGATTGTGCTAAACAGGATGGCTTGAAGTGCCACCCCGCTTAGCTTGATTTAGACAACTCCATGCTGGTTGCCTGTTTTGGGGAGAAACTGAAGAAACTTAGAAGGAAATCTCCCAGGATTTGCAGGACAGAGAGAGATTTCTTCCATGCATAAGGGTGCTCGCTGTGGTCAAGATCTACACACAATACACAGTGTGTACATTATTTTGCCTAATTTTATTTTACTTAGCCCTGTTTTGTTAGAGCTAACTAAGTAAACCAAATGGAGAACACTCACAAGGAGGAGGAGTGTCCTTAAACGACAGCACATAAGGAGGGAGTGCACTACCTTGGAATTCTCATTGGGATTAGAAAATATCCCACAATTCAAACAGTGCAAATGTTTTTATTTTGGTGCAAGAGGGTTATATTTATTTTATATACTATCTTTCCTGTCTCTACTAACATTTATATTGTTCTAAATTCAAAGGATTTAATTTTTTCTAAAACTGCTACCATTAATTATATCAAAGTTAAAGAATGATGATACATTGCTATCTATTATCTGTTTTGCCTTCATATATTGTTCATAGTTTTCCCACTTAGAAACATTTCATAAATTTCCTTTGTTTTAGACCAGAAATGGTGGGATGTGTGGCTGTTCACATGTTGTTGGCCTTACCTCTCTTAGGATCATTTTCAGTTGTTGCAATCTAATTTATTTATTTTATTAGATTTATACCCCGCCCATCTAGACCAATGGTCCACTCTGGGCGGCATTACAAAATTTAAAAACAATAGAACCAATAAACATGCAAAAATCCAAGATGTTAAAATGTAAATATTAAGATACAGCAGGAGGGAAAGCCTGCCTAAATAGCCATGTCTTAAGTTTACTTCTAAAGACACACAGAGAGGGAGCGGGAACAAATCACTTAGGGTGTGACTAGATAGCAAAGCGAGATAATTTTGATCATGTTGGAAATTGTTGCTTTGGCTGGGTGTGGTGCCATTTAGATCAATCTTTCCATGCAGTCCCCATCACTCAAAAAAAAAAATGCTTAGTCCTGCCACTGAACCAAAAAGGTACCAAAAAGTTACAGAAAGGCATCGGAAAAGGCTAGGGTAATTCTCACTAAGCTTTATGTCATGTAGTCACCCACAAAATAGATCAGGCTTAACTTCCCCAACAGAGGGACAAAAAGGAAGATAAATTACAGTCTGAACACATCCTTAGACTTTTGTCAATATAGCCCTTGTGCAACTCGGCCAGATGAATTGGCAGGGTGGGTCTAGAGGGTGGTTTAAGAGAAACAAAGGGAGTACTATTCAGATGTATTTCCTAGAGCTGTCAGTGGTGTTTGTTCATTCACTAGATATACTGCTGATCTACCAGAATTGAGACTCAAGATGGCTTTTGATATGACTAAACATAGCATTTGACACACGAGTATGAGAAAGACTGATACCATGGTTTCTCTTCTATTTGCAGGTACAAAGGTACAAAGAATGTCATCTCCTCTGAGAGTCACACAGGCACATATATAGATATAGAATGAGTGTCAAGTGTAAAGGTGCAGCAGGTTAATATAAAAGCATTCCCCAGCAAGTATAACAACAATTTAAAGGGTAATCACTTAAAACTGCATGGAACACATATTTAATGCCTTTCATACCAGCAGCTTAATTAGTGCATCACCTTCTCCAAACACACCCCAACACTCAAGGTGCTCAGCAGTCACCTGGGCACCACACAATTCCTCCCTTTGAACCCTGTCTTTCACACAGGGATTCTGGGGGCAACCTCTAATACACTCAACCCACACTTTCACTGTGGGTGATTCCACAAGACCTTGTTTCTCACCAAGGTCTGTGTTGCCATTCTCTTCATCACACATGGACTTGATAGAGGCCTTTGTGCCTCCCGGAAGTCCTAATCAGCTGCTCAGTTTGGATGCTCCAGTAGCAGCCAGCACAGTCCTAATTTAGTGGAGAAGCAGCCACCTCAGTGGGAATGTAGGCAAGGTGAAAAAGCCTATCTCTCTCCACTCCACATCTGCCAGCACCCATCATAGGTAAAGCACTTTGTTCTATTAGGTTGTGGAGAACCACAGGGCTCTATTCTGTTCCCCATGCTGTTTAAATGAAGTTTCTGGGAAAGGTCACAAGGAATCCAGGGGTTTGGTGGCATGTGGTCATCAGTAAACTGTTGATACCCAGCTCTATTTCTCTTTATCATTGGATTCATTTAAAAGTGGTGCAGATGGTGAACCAGTGTCTGGACACTGTAATGGCATGGATGAGATTTAATAAACTGAAACTGATTCCCCAAAAGATGGAGGTTTTCTGGTACAGCTTTTTTTAAAAAAGTATTTGTATATTTACTGTTTTTAGCTTTAAATATTGTCTTTTAATGATGTACGAGCTACCTTGGTCCTTTTTAGCGAGAAAGACAGGATAAAAATATTTTAAATAAAATAATAACTTTAAAAAGCCCATATCAGAAATTGGATAGAAAATCTATTCCAGATGGGGTTGCACTTGCCCTGAAAAAGCCAATACATAGCTTGGGAGCAAGTTTATTCTGTCACTCTAGGCCTAGGTGACTCAGAGTGCCTGGGGAAAGTTTTGGTTATCCTGCCAGCTACCACCATCCCAAAGCAGAAACATTCATACAATTGAACAACTCTATATGTTTTTATCCTAATGCCAGAGGATTGGCCTCTTTTCTGTATTATCTTAGCTCTCCTAGCCCCTTTCTGCATCTTGGAGGGTGCTGCCCAAAATAAGTAAATAAATGGGAAAATCAATCTGGGGATACAGAGCTACTTCAAAGGAGCTCAGATCTCCTGAGCCACATGGACTGCATCCAAGGGTATTAAAGGAACTGGCAGAGGTAATCTCATAGCCTCTGTCTATCACCTTTGAAAATTCTGGAGGAACAGATGGAGTCCCTGATGACTAGAAGCAGGCAGATGTTTTTCCCATTTTCAAAAAGGAGGAAAAAGAGGGTCCTGGCAACTACAGAATTAGCAGATGGCACCAAACTGAGAGGGGTAACTAATAGTTCAGAAGACAAAATCAAAATTCCAGATGACCTCAGCTGATTGGAGAACTGGCCAAAACCAATAAAGTGAGCCTTTACAGAAGAAAATGTAAAGTTGTACATTTAGGCAGGAAAAATCAAATGCACAAATATAGGTGGGTGACAGTTGGTGTGGCAGTAGTACATGTGACAATAGTCTAAGAGTCTAAGTAGACCACAAGCTAAACGAATCAATAATGTGATGCTGCAACAACAACAACAAAACGTGGTAATACAGTACTAGGCTGCATCAATGGAAGTGAAGTAACCAGATCAAGGGAAACCAATAGTAAAAATCTGTTCTGCATTGGTCAGACCTCACCTGGAATACCATGTGCAGTTCTGGGCACCGCCATTTAAGATAGATGTCAGGAAGCTGGAGCTTGTCTAGAGAATGTGTCCAAGATGGGAAAAGGTCTGCAGACCAAACCCTATGACGAATATTTGCAGGGTTCAGCATGTTTAGCCTGGAAAACGGATAGCTGGGAAGTTATATGACAACGATCTTGAAATATTTGAAGAGCTATCATATGAAAGTTGGAGCAAGCCTGTTTTCTGCGGTTCCAGAAAGTAGGGCCCAAAGCGATGTATTCAAATTACAAGAAATGAGATTTTGGCTAGGCATTGGGAAGAATATCCTCACAGTAATGGACTGCTTCAAAAGGTTGTGGGCTCTCTTTCATTGGAGATTTTTAAACAGAGGTTGGTTGGCCATCTGTTATGGATGCTTCAGCAGTGGATATCTTGCACGATCAGGCAGTTCTATGTATTCTACTAAACATTTGTGCTAGTCTACATTCAGAAGCTTTACATTCTAAAAAATGTTTCCCTTAATTGTGTCAAAGTTAGGTAATTATAATCCATTTCTATCTGTTTGCTGTTTTTCCCCCATGTATCATATTTATCCAATTAGACCTTTTCTTAAATGTTCTTTCTTTTAGATCTCTAGGGTGCAATGCACTCTACATAGCGCTGCCCTTGAAGACAACATGGATACTGCAATATCAGTATTTAGACCACTGGTATGAATTCCTTTCTGAACCCATAGCTGGTTGGCAGTATATCTCTCATCTGAGTTTAAGATGTTGATACCCCTAAGCAGCCTGGGATCTGCCTGTGGACCACCTCTTCCCATATATATCTGTCCAATCATTATGATCTTTTGGGGAGGGGCTGTTCCATGTTGCACCACTGAGAGATGTGTTTTCAGAGCCATAATTACAGTGGGGTGACTCGGACTTTTACTCAGAGTGCCAAAATATAGAAGGCATGATCACTTAATATTCGAAGGATGCAAAGCTGCCTACTCCAAACACATGTATTGCCTGGACTGCTTTTCCTCTCAGAGCAGTAGAAAACAGAAGAGAGAGAGGTTCCATGCCATCATGTATTCACATCCAAATATTCCTCTCTGTTCTTCTGTCCTGTTCTTGCATATGTGACACTCATGTGACCAAGCAAAAGGCAGTAAAGCCCTGGGCACTAAAGTTGCTAGTTACAGCTCTGGGTACACTGTGTGGAGATATGGGAGAGGGTTTTCTCACCAGTGCCACCCTAATTGTGGGATGCCTTCCCTTTGGAGGCCCAACTGGCATGAACATTGCCAGGTTAAAAACACGCCAGCATTGAGACTGTGCCTTGCTGCTATCTAAAATGAATGTTCGAGACCAATAAAAATCAACATAACTCCCTCCTCCCCAAAGTTAGCACAGAAAATAGGACTGAAAAGGGCAACAGACAGAGTGGTCAATACAGAATCCACCGCATTTTCAAGTGAAATCCCAATCATTACAAGCAGCCCACTCTGTGAAGAAACAGACAAAATGGATCCTGCTACAAATCATAACACTAAAGGAAGTAAGATTAAAGAGGAAGCCAGGGCTGATGTAAGCAGAAAAGAGTTCTTATAACAATCAAGAATGGAGCTGTAAAATGATCTGGCTGAAGCTTTGGCCCCAATAGATAGCAAGCTAACAAAGCTTAGAGAAAGGCTTGCTAGCACTGAAAAAAATGTAGATCAGGACCTAGAAATGAACATCGCAGAAGAAGAAAAAATAATGTTTCTGCAGGATATAAGCCTACAACACAGACATGAAAATTTAGAAAATAGAGGGAGATGCCAAAATTTACACTTTTGCGTTTTCTGGAGCAGGGAAGTGAAACTGCCATGGTGGGGGGACTTTATTGCCTTAACAGTAATTGCCAAGACCTGAATCTAACTGAGAATTATATTGAATAAGTTCACAGATCTTTGGGACCAAAACAGCAAAAACAGAGATGGGTATAAAATATTATAGTCAGATTTGTAAGCTACCATGTTAAAATGTAAATTCTAAAGCAGTTTGGACACTCAGAAGCTCTATAATGTGGTAAAGCAAAAAACAAAGATCTTCCTAGATCCAGCAGCTAAAACAGTAAAGAGGAGAATAATCCTGAAGCCATATACAGAATGCCTCATAGCAGCTAGGGTACATTACCATTGGGGTTACCCCTTCACGTTGATTAAGCATAATCATAAAGGCAAGATTTGCATAGCATCCACAACTGAACAACTGCAGAAAAATCTGTGAACCACTAGCTATAGTCCTGCCAAAAGATGTGGAAATTGAAGCAGCAGAGAAAAAGCGAGAGGAGAGTTTGGAAAGACATAGGAGAAACACGAAAAACAGTAAATGAGAAGAATAGAAAACAGAGTGTGATTTTTCAGTGGCACAGGGTGGAAAGGCAGGAAAAATCATGAAAAGGCACCATTACACTTAACATAGAGAAGAAATAATGGGAAAGCAATAGCGATAAAAGAAGTGGTGGGGCTTTTAGACCTACAGCAATGCTGAGCCAAGATCTTAAAATTCTTATGATGATACTAATCAATGGAATAAATTCATTCATACAGAATTCTATAAATCATGAGCAAGCTGGATTTATACTGGGAATGTATTTAATTGACTCCATATGATGAACATTAAATGTAGTAAGAAAGATTATAGTAATACAATGAAGCAGAAGACTTATTAGATGCATTGAAAGCACTTGATAAGGTGGAGAGACCCTGCCTATTCTCTCTGCTGCAAAGCCTAGGTTATGGGGATAAATTTATTAAATTAATGTTGAACTTATATGGAGGATACAATGCAATCATTAGAACAAATGACATTAACACCTTTAAATTACACATAGGGGCAAGGAAACTTTGCCTTCTATCCCTCGTTGTGTTTGTGATCACATTAGAGCCTCCAGCCTCAAGAATAAGAGATTGATTATGAAATCGAATGGGTAAAAAATGAGAAGAAAAATCACAAAATCAACCTGTAGGTGGATGATATTCTGTCGTTCCTAACATTACCAGAGAACTCCACTAGAAAGTTACAAACACACCTATTTGATTTCTAAAAAAACTCATGGGATTCCAAATAAACCTTGATAAGTCTGAACACTTGTGTCTTAACATAAGACTAGCAGAGCAAAAACAGTGTGAGAAGACCATTAAGATTGAAACTGCCTATCCTTACATTACATGCCTAGCTATAAAAAATAACAAAGCAGATACAGCAATGCATACCAAGAAATTAGAAATCATCCCCAGATGAGTCGAAGCAAAAACACACAAAAAAGGCTGAATTAAAATTTTCCATGCTAGCATGTATAGCAGCAATCAAGGTGTACTACAAAAGATAATTTTTCTATTCCAAACAATTCCACTAACACAGGAAACAAGACATTTAAAAAGTAGCAAGGACTGTTGATCACATTTGCAATGGTTTTATTTTATTTTTTTAAAAAAAAAACAGACTTGCACAGTCTGTTTTGTAGACCAAAGGGAGAAAAAAAGAGAGGATTAGCAATACATCACTTAAGGTATCATTTTTCAGCATTTCAAGTACACAGTTAACTAAACTAATGAAAATGATGGCACAGTACAGTGGATGGAAATAGAAGCAGGAAATGTAGAATCACAATCAAAGGTGAATCTTTCCAAAGCTTGTAGAAATAAAATGTTAGCCAGTACAAATAACCCATTTTTGGCTACTATGCTAACTGAATGGAAGCAATGGAGTCAAATACTTGCCCCAGCTCCTTCCCCAATAAGACTGATCTCAGATGATTCCCCACCTCAGTGAAATGCATAAAACTTTACCTTTGAAAAGCTAGGGGGGGAAAGCAGTATCCACAGAATAAAAAATCTGTTTCCCTTAACAAAAGAGCAATTAATTGTCAAACTAGCAGATAACAGACCCAATTGGATGCAACCAAATATACTCAGCAACAGAGATGTTAATGAAAAGCAAAGGATCACCACACTCTTATCACAGACCTGAGGCATTATGTATACAGGTGGAAAATAATTATAAGGGTGAGGTCTGCAACATACATAACTGGATAATTGTTTTGAAATAGTGGAATGCAAGGAGCCAAGTTAGCGCAAGAAACAGACTGCACAGGTAGCATTATGCAGCAGCAAGAGGGAGAAAATCTGGAAAATGCCACCATGCAAAATAATTTCACCCAATATCAAAGAAAATGCTTTTAAAACAGGCCTGAGATGGTGTTTAAGTTCTGTCCGGCTATCTAAAATAAATATCCAGATTCCTCCTGCTGCCGGAGAGTGTGTGGCTAGAGAGAAATGTTAGCTCACCTTTGGGAGTGCCCAAAAGCGAAAGCATTTTGCAGGGAGATGGATGGTTATATTTCAAAAAGAACTGATCAAAGTATTGAACTTTGTGGGGCTTTGTATATGATCTGTCTTTATAGATCCTAATGAACACCTACTGCACAAGCAAGTGATATCCTTCTGAGTGATGACAGCATTGCTAGAAATAGCACAGTGAACACTGTTGGGGTTGACAACAGAGAAGGTGTTTGGAAGACAATGGCAGACAGCGGTGGAAGAAAAACGAACCCCATAGACTGTCAAAAGGCATGACCAATCTGGACACTGTCATTGCAATACAGAACCCCCTCATTCAATACATCACAGCATCCACAGTGGAATTCAAACCAAAAGGACTTTGCCTGAACTTTTGGTGGGATATGTTAGAAACTCAAAAGTGTACTAAACTCCACAGACAATAAGCTTTTCTCCACATACGGGCTGTACAGTACTACTGTTAGAAAATTGTTTGATTTTGTAAGTTTATTTTGAAATGTGAATAAGAATCATCCCAGCATTCATCACCAAGTATCATTATCATCATCATCATCATCATCAAACTGCAGAGCTAGAAGGGAACCTATAGATCATTGAGTCCAGCCCCTATGGAAAGAACATGACTTGGTTTCCAAGCCTTCGCTTTCCTGGGTTTTGTTTCTTTGTATGATTTAAAGAATTTGAATTGTTTTAGATTCTGTTAATGTGATTTTATCAACTGCATCCCACCCACAGATATGTTTATATAGGAAATGTTAAAAACAAACCAAGGTCTCATCCACCCTAGCCAGCATAGCCAGTAGTAAGGGTTGACAGAGATTGTGTTGCAGCAGCATCTGGAAGGCTACACATTCCCTGTCCTTGTTTTGTATGTGTACTTTGTGCTATCAAGTCATAACTGAATTATAGTGATCCTAATAGGGCTTTCAAGGTAGGTGATATATTTAAGGAGTGGTTTTACCAGTTCCACGCTCCAAGTCAATATTTGATTTTATTTTATTATAATTTCTGTTTTTTCTCCATCTTGAGTATTATTAATATTAATATTATTGTTTTGAATTGTTTTATTTTAATTTTAATTGTTCAAGTGTTTTATATTTAATGTTTTATGGAACCCGCCCTGAGTAGACTCTGTCTAAAAGGGCGAGATAAAAATCGAATAAATAAATAAAATAAATAAATAAAGTCAGTTTCTATGGCTGAGAGGAGATTTGAACCCTGTTCCCCAGAGTCCTGTTCTGTCACTGTATCCACTACACTACACCACACTGAGAATCTTTGTTTTAGATTCTATCTTTGTTTCTGTTCTATCTAAACCTCACAGAAATTTTTTACATTACTAGGCTTCCTAATTCCCTCTTCAGGCTTCTGGAACCTCCTTAGTCTTTGTAAAGTCTCCTTAGCCTCCCAGAATCGAACTCAACATTCTAAAAATACAATTACTTATTATACATTTCACCTTTATCCTTTAGCCTTCCAACACATACGCACATTACACTTCTTTATCAGGAATAGTTAAGTTGTACTCTTTCCCTTGACCTTCGAGCCCAAATTTATTTGATTATAAATACTTCACAGAATAAGGGAGGAGTTTGTTTCCTCATAGAATTCCCACATTGCATTCAGGTGAGAACAATTTACAACTCCGTAGCTGCTTTGTTCCACATTTACATTTATAACACTATAGATTATACATTGCTGCAATACAACACATTTTCCTTCTCCCAGGAAGACAGTTAATAGGTTTACTGAGCTGAAATACCATTTTACCCAAGTTGCTCAGTACAAGTCATATTGCACAGTCAGATAAACCATGTGCTTAACTCAAAATTCTCTCAACACCTCTCGTCCACTGATTGCTGTTCTTTTCTTGTGTTATAGGATCGTGCAACACTTTAATTACCTCAAAGTCCCGCTGTAGCTCATGTTCTTCCACTTGTCAGCAATTCAGGCTCACATTCTGAAAGACGTCTGATGGATCTTTTCTTTTAGTGGTCCTCACAGCACATTTATTGTACATTTATCCTTCTAATCACGGAGTCTATTCCTTGCAGTCAAGAGTTAAGAGGATATGCTGCTTGACAGGAAGAAGTGTTGGAGCGAGTACTGGAGTGTGGCCAAGTATAATCACCAGTACATTTGATAACCACGCTTGTTGCAATCGCTGGCACTCTGATGTTGTTTATGGGAAAGGAATTGGAAAGTCCCTCCCCATCTCTACTTCATACCTCCCACATTCGCACAACCCTTATCTTGCTTTGTACATGCAGCCTCTGCCGTTGTAATCACCCAAGCTTTTTGGTATTCCTTTCTCTGTATCCTGAGAGTAATACTCTGACAGAATGTTTCTCATGCCTTGCAGAGGAACTGAACTGTTCACTTCCTTCAGCAGGTAAATTACCAAATATTCTCAGTTCCTTACATTCTCAAGTCACTCTGTACCTCACACCTCAAACAACATATATAAGCCAGCGTGTGTACTAAAACATTCCACAGAAGTTCAGTCTATTTAAAAAAAACACACACACACACCTTTCTGCTCAGCCAAGATTAGACTTAAATTTCAAGAAACAAATATTCATTTCTTACCAGTTAACAGTGCTTCCTTATATTTCTCTGGGTAAACATTAACTTTCAGTTTGTTGTTCCACATTTGTGTGAGAGTGTGGGTGTGCACGCACACGCATGTATATAACATTGTATTGCTTTTGTTATTTGAAATACGGGTGTATGGGATAGTTTAGAAAGGTAAGTAGTTTTCTCTAACAATTGTGATATAGAAATATCTATCTATCTATCTATCTATCTATCTATCTATCTATCTATCTATCTATCTATCTATCTATCTGATCGGTACAAATGCTACCTGGACCAAACAATCCTCTGACAACACAATTGTAAGTATGTTTGTTCAGAAGTAAGCTCTACTTAGGTCAATATTGCTTTATAATGGTTAATGAAGTGCCTTTAGGACTGCAGCTTCTAGGAGCCATTTCAATCTGAATTGAATGGCTGATCTATCCTACTTGCTTACAGAACAGCCTTCGGGAACCATCTTCACAAAGCAGAACAGAAAAGTATCAGCTTCCAAAGGGCTATTAGGAGCTGACCCTACCATTAGAAATAGCACTTAATGCCTGTCGAAGAATGCCAGGCCTTATGCTCAGGAAGCTAGCCTTGCACAATTGATCACATGGTTCATGTCGTGGTTGCATAGGTCCTGTTTCGGTTGCACAATTCATATCATGGTCGCACCACCGATTGCAGAGTTCATGATCACACGGTTTATGACATGACTGCGCAACTGAATGTGCAGTCCACATCAGGACTGTTGCACAATATGCTTGGCAGAAGTGCTTTGTGGATATCACCTGCCATGCCATAATTTGTTTCTTCCACTTTCACAGCTCTGCATTCTGCACATGCATTTACACAACAGGATTTCAGCCAATGTATAATGCATCTGAACCCTCTCTGGTAGTTGTAGGTTTCCCTGGTATTGATCTCATCTGAGCCTTCCCCGTGGGTTGTACCACCCAGAAAAGTTCCTGGGTTGCATGGGGGGGGGGGGGGGTTCAGCTTTCGCTTGCCTTCTCTTTTGGCGCCAGGAATTCAGTGAATGATACTGATTTTCCCTTGACCCTCGATTGTGTTGGCTGGCGAGTCAAGTCACATTTTCTCCATGTGGGCAAATTAGAAATTAGCTGCCAGTGAAATTATTGGTAAAAGATCCACTATCCTTTGCGCAGGCTTGTAAATCTTCCATTAGCTGTGAGCAGTTGGCTCACAGTTTGATTGTAATGTCAACAAAATGGTTTCTACACTTTTAGTGACCCTGCACCTGTTAATTTGGGGTATGACAGTGGGTTTGAAATAAAGTACCTTCTCAATAGTGGTATGCTGACTTTGTTAGCCTGCATGTTTGGTACCCTATTGTGTCCCTTTTTTTATGTTCCCAAAGCTTTTAAATGCTCCTTCAGCTATTGCAGTTTTAGCACAGCTTTGCTCATTTGTTTGATTCTGTGTTCATTAGAAGTAATTTTTATTGTTTGTTGTAATCTGCACTTTTAATATTCTGCTTTGCTTTTGTCTTTAAACCATTGAGATAGTATTTCTTGATAGGTGGCTATGTGTTGTTGTTTAGTCGTTAAGTCATGTCTGACTCTTCATGACCCCATGGACCAGAGCACACCAGGCCCTCCTGTCTTCCACTGCCTCCCGGAGTTGGGTCAAATTCATGTTCGTAGCTTCGATGACACTGTCCAACCATCTCATCCTCTGTCGTCCCCTTCTCCTCTTGCCTTCACATTTTCACAACATCAGGGTCTTTTCAAGGGAGTTTTCTCTTCTCATGAGATGGCCAAAGTATTGGAGCCTCAGCTTCAGGATCTGCCCTTCCAGTGAGCACTCAGGGTTGATTTCCTTCAGAACGGATAGGTTTGTTCTCCTTGCAGTCCAGGGGACTCTCAAGAGTCTCCTCCAGCACCACAATTCAAAAGCATCAATTCTTCAGCAGTCAGCCTTCTTTATGGTCCAGCTCTCACTTCCATACATCGCTACTGGAAAAACCATAGCTTTGACTATGCTGATCTTTGTCGGCAAGGTGATGTCTCTGCTTTTTAAGATGTTGTCTAGGTTTGTCATCGCTTTCCTCCCAAAAAGCAGGGGTCTTTTAATTTCGTGGCTGCTGTCACCATCTGCAGTGATCATGGAGCCCAAGAAAGTAAAATCTGTCACTGCCTCCATATCTTCCCCTTCTATTTGCCAGGAGGTGATGGGATCAGTGGCCATGATCTTAGGTTTTTTGATGTTGAGCTTCAGACCATTTTTTGTGCTCTCCTCTTTCACCCTCATTACGAGGCTCTTTAATTCCTCCTCACTTTCTGCCATCAGAGTGGTATCGTCTGCATATCTGAGGTTATTAATATTTCTTCCGGCAATCTTAATTTTGGCTTGGGATTCATCCAGTCCAGCCTTTCGCATGATGTATTCTGCATATAAGTTAAATAAGCAGGGAGACAATATACAGCCTTGTCATACTCCTTTCCCAATTTTGAAGCAATCAGTTGTTCTATATCCACTTCTAACTGTTGCTTCCTGTCACACATATAGATTTCTCAGAAGATAGATAAGGTGGTCAGACACTCCCATTTCTTTAAGAACTTGCCATAGTTTGCTGTGGTTCACACAGTCAAAGGCTTTTGCATAGTCAATGAAGCAGAAGTAGATGTTTTTCTGGAACTCTCTGGCTTTCTCCATAATCCAGTGCATGTTAGCAATTTGGTCTCTAGTTCCTCTGCCCCTTCGAAATCCAGCTTGTACTTCTGGAAGTTCTCGGTCCACATACTGCTGAAGCCTGCCTTGGAGGATTTTGAGCATAACCTTGCTAGTGTGTGAAATGAGTGCAATTGTACGGTAGTTGGAGCATTCTTTGGCACTGCCCTTCTTTGGGATTGGGATGTAGACTGATCTTTTCCAATCCTCTGGCCACTGCTGAGTTTTCCAAACTTGCTGGCATATTGAGTGTAGCACCTTAACAGCGTCATCTTTTAAGATTTTAAATAGTTCGACTGGAATGCCATCACCTCCATTGACCTTGTTGTTAGCCATGCTTTCTAAGGCCCACTTGACTTCACTCTCCAGGATGTCTGGCTCAAGGTCAGCAACCACACTATCTGGGTTGTCCGGGATATCCAAATCTTTCTGGTATAATTCCTCTGTGTATTCTTGCCACCTCTTCTTGGTGTCTTCTGCTTCTGTGAGGTCCCTACCATTTTTGTCCTTTATCATGTCCATCTTTGCACAAAAGGTTCCTTTCATATCTCCAATTTTCTTGAACAGATCTCTGGTTTTTCCCTTTCTATTATTTTCCTCTATTTCTTTGCACTGTTCATTTAAGAAGGCCCTCTTGTCTCTCCTTGCTATTCTTTGGAAGTCAGCATTCAATTTTCTGTAACTTTCCCTATCTCCCTTGCATTTTGTTTCCCTTCTCTTCTCTGCTATTTGTAAGGCCTCGTTGGACAGCCACTTTGATTTCTTGCATTTCCTTTTCTTTGGGATGTTTTTTGTTGCTGCCTCCTGTACAATGTTACGAGCCTCCATCCATAGTTCTTCAGGCACTCTGTCCACCAAATCGAGTTCCTTAAATCTGTTCTTCACTTTCACTGTGTATTCATAAGGGATTTGGTTTAGATTATACCTGACTAGCCCAGTGGTTTTTCCTACTTTCTTCAGGTGGCTATGTACCTTTTATCAAATCAAATGTGCATTTGCTTGATATGTGTGTGGTGGAAATGAGCTCACGCTTTTTATCTGTTTGTCATTGAGAGAGAGTGTGCCATGCATACATAAATTTATAGTGAAATTCATGGAACTGTGGTATTATTTATTATATCTACATCCATCACCCCCGTCAACCTGTTCAGGGAACCATAAAACATAAATACACTCAAATCCTTGGGAGAGAGACTACATTGACCTCTGACAACTATGCCCTGATGAGCTTTGAGTCTTTGTGATTCCATTTTATTGCCATAACTCCATCCTATGAAAGGTTAGAATCTATGGTTTGGAAAGAGTTTAAAAATTCAACGCTGTAGTTCAGAGGTGTGCATAGAGGTCTCTGGAAAGGAATTCCAAGTCCACTACCAAAATATAAATCTGAACATTCATTGCTCTGTCCCTTTTGTTAGATCTTCTTGATGATAGAATAATATATATGTGCATTACATTGATCTGTATAAAATTCAGTACACAAATGAACACGATAGTAATAATAATTACATGCCACCAGGGCAATTCTAACTTATAGTTACCATTCCTAGGATTTTTTAGGTATAAAGCAGCGGTCCCCAACCTTTTTGGGGCTGCGGACTGCTGGGGGGAGCGAGCTCCATGTGGGGGGGCACCCCCGCGCACACGCGGTGGGCGTGTCGTGCTCGCACGGTGGGTGTGTCGCACCTGTGGGGTGTGTGTCGTGCTTGTGTGCTCGCACGCGAGTGCATCACGCCCCCACAAGTGGGACACACCCACCATGGGTGCGACATGCCCCCTGCACAAGCGCGACACGCCCCCCGCGTGTGTGCAGGGGTGGAGATCCGTATCCGCGGCCCAGTTCCGGCAAGCCCACAGACCGGCACCGGGCCGCAGACCGGGGGTTGACGACCCCTGGTATAGAGTACTCAGATATGCTTTACCATTCTCTTCTGGGAGTGTCCTGGTACTACACAGCCTGCCCAAGACTATATAGCCTGGCCCTTCTACTAGGACACATAACAGGGAATTGAATTTCCAACCTCTATCTCTTCGGCTCAGTATCTAACTCACTGAGGTATATACCAGCTCACAAATGAACTTAAAAGGATATATCTTTTTTTAAATGTTCTTTTATCAATTACCAAATAAACACAAATTATTTGTATGAACAAAAGACAGGTACATTAAAGTTTCATGTTGCTTTGTGTTTCCCTCTTGCCTTTAAACTTTCTTTTACCCTGTGTCAAACCACCCGGAAAATTTTGCATCCAATGATTGTCTCAAGGAGTGCTGTTAGCAGCCAGTCATAATGTCCATAGGAGGAGAGGTGGATTTTGAATCTGTAAGTAGGCCTGAATTGGATGGATTGGATTTCCTTGTCAGTGGGCAAGCTTGGATTGTGCTGCCTGCCTCTGTGTCTCCATCTTAGAGCATTTCCTTTTTTGCCTTTTTGTCTTAATTTTTAAGGGATTCCCCCCCCCCCCCAATACCTCTCCAGGTTGAAAAAGGATCAGGTTCTGGGAGTCTCAGAACCTGAGGTGTGTGGGGGGGGGAGGGTGGATAGGAAATTATAATATATAATTTAGTCTATAATTTAGAAGATATAAGGCTGTGATTGATTATGTCTTCACAGCTATGAGTGCACAGAGTGGCACCAACAGGATCCCAGACAGTATTTGTTTAAAAGATCATACATATACCTAATTTTGTAATTTAGTCACACAAGACCCACTCCGTGATCTCAAATTTTGGCCTTGAGATCTCAAGGAATGGGGAGCTGCTGCCCTGAACACCCATCAGTCTTTCTGGACACACCTCCAGCCTAAGATATACTGACAGTGATTCCAAAGAATCAGTGTATTTTTTATTTCAATGAAGCCCCCTCTGTTATTCCAGATATCACCATAGGAATGGCATTGTCTCCCCTGTAAAAAATGTGGAATACCTCCAGTAAGGCTACCATCCTATGCACACATACCTGGAAGTAAGCCCGACTAAAACCAACAGAACTTACTTCTGAGTAGACCTGTACAGGATTGTACTGGAACATGAAGTCTGACACCTTTTATGAGTATTTGAATTATTTAAATTCAGATTTGTTTACATTTAAATTTTAACTATTTAAAAACTAAATTGAAATTTTACTAATTGGGCCATTATTGTAGCCCATCAAAATATTTATCAGTGGTTAATCTGAATGGCTGATTTACTAAACACTATAACTGTACATTTACATAGTCTTTCTTCTGTAATACAACAAAGACCTCGAAAAAGTCTGTTTCCAATTCATCTAAGGATGTAACAATTTAAAGAAAATTCCCAATGAGACATTTGTTCTCCAAAACATATGTGTTTCATCACTGAATTTCTCAATATTTGTCCCATCTTCCAGATGACATAAGGGTTTTTTGACTTTATACCAAAAAAAACCCTCAAAGTTCTAGAGGAAAAGCTAGGGGAATCTGGTGTTTGAGCATTTATTTAAGGATTTGAAGGATTTACTATAGAGAAACAAATTTCTGGGAAGTGCTTTTGGTTTGGCAAGACTCCTCTTTGTCAAACTAGGACAATCTGGGAGAAAGAGGGTTCAATTTTCCCACAATCTCAAAAACACATAAATGAAGCAACAAACTCCTTGACTTCTCTCCTATTTATCATGCTGCCCTTTCATCCCTCCCCAGAAAGATCAGGACCACACACCAGAACGACCACTGTTAACGATTGTTAACAACCCATGACAATGGGTGGAGAAGGACTTCAGAGGTGAGATTTTCACTGACACACACACACACCCCGTCCTTTGTCCATCTAACGAGCCTATTCAGACCAGGGGGAAGTAAAACCAAGGGGGAGGATCTCCTATCAGAGATCTCCTACCAACTCTCAGACCGAAGAAGCTACTTGGATGAGTAGTGAAACATTTCAACCTAATAAGAAAGAAGTCCAGTAGCCATAACTCAACTTCCAGGAAAGCTCCTTGATTCTTGCTTATATGAAGTGGACTACAGTAGAAAGCAGAAAATTGAAAATAAATTAATATTCTTCTTTTTGTTGTTCTACTGTTGGAGGTTCAATGTCATCTTGGCTATTTGGATATAGATATGGCAACTCTAAACTAGGATATTGCACCGTATTCACACCAGCCTCCCAGGTGTTTCAGCCAATTCGTTCTTTTCCTTCTTACACTTCTTGTCACATTTATTTTACCTTGAATGATCAGGTGTACTAATGTCTAGTTTTCTCATAATGTGATCTAAGTATTCTACAAGTCAGTTTCTAAGCCTATACAACTTGAGTCCAGGCTATCTGAACAATTGTATTCTCCCATACATCCTGCCCTGAGTTTGAGATCTGCTGGAGAGGCCCTTCTCATGGTCTCACTGCCTTCAGAGGCCCTTTTATTGGGGACTTGAGAGAGGTCCTTCTCTGTGGCTGCTCCCAGATCTAGAACTCTTTGCCAAGAAAGAGGATTTGGCCCCTCCCTGCTGTCCTTTTGGAAGCAGTCAACAATCATTTTATTTAGGCAGGCCTTTGGCAGTTAGCAAGATGTTAGATGATGTATTGGTTTTCTCTTCTTTTGCTCTTTTCCTTCCTTTTTTTAAAAAAGGTAATTACTAGAATTTAAATTAAGACGTTTTCAAGTGTTCAAATTTTAATAGTATTTTTTTAATAAAAGGAGTTTAATTCTATTTTAATATCTGCATTGTACTGTGCGTTGATTATATTTTTTAAAAAACTATGTAAGCCATCTTGGGTCCCAAATCTAGGAGGAAAGTGGCAATATAAAATAAAATAGCTTTTTGTATTTTATTTTATGAAAAAGTAGGGAAGCAAGCAAATTAAGACCAAATGAAATAAAATAGTTTTTTTTTTCATGTCATTTCTTTTGGTCTTCATTAATTAGCTTTCCTACTTTTTCATTATTTATTCTCTTGACACAGAAATTATTAGCACCCTGCAATAGGTCCACATTTCAGATGCTTCTGGTTGGTTGGTTGGTTGGTTGGTTTGTTTAGCTTGTATTAATGGCTGCAATTCTATGATGAACTGAGAATAAATAAGTAAAAATGATAAATGGGTAATAAACTCTGCCAAGTGCAATTGTTTACAGAAAGTTTAAAACTGCTTTTTTGTTTGTTTGTTTGTTTTATATATACTTCTGCTAGCCGTCTTTGCTCTGTTCATGAAGGGAAGTCTTACGACCTTTAACTTTTTCTGTCTTTAGCCATAGAAAGTTATTTGCTTTCGGCAGAATCCTGTTCATTCTTGCCAGTGGCACAATGGTTCATTAGTCATGTGAACATTTGGGCTTTCCCAGCTCCTGAGCAAGAACATATCCAAGACTTCCTTGTGCAGTCATAAACCATATTCACTGGAATGGCGCAATCTCCATATCGCAAGTCAGAAATCACAAGGAGCAGCATATGTGCAACATGATACTTTGCTGATATTTCTGCAAGATACTGACCTTTGTTCCCAGATTCACAGTACTGATTGATTAAGATAAAAGAATACATCATTAATGTACACAATTAAATCAAGACATATCAGTGTCTATGATGATATACCTCCGTATATATTCCCATGCCTCCTTGATTTGCAACTTCACTTACATGAGGTTTGCATCCTCCCCTTTCTTTTTGAGAAGCAGGATAAGCAATTTCCCCTCTTCAAAACCTTTAAGAAGGTTTCACCAGATCCTCCAGAAAGTGCAAATAGGTCTTCAACATTCCACTAGTTCCTACATACCTGCTTTCCATTATTTATCTTTCAAGGCCAATGTTACATTTTCCACCTTGCCTTTCTTTCCTTCCTCAGATCTCCAGTTTATCACTTTCTGGACTGAGCATATAAATGATGAGAAATAAATGGGGAGAAATAAGTTGGTGATGAGAAACACGCGAAGTCTAAAGTCAATCAGGTGTTGGAGACGGAAAGGTGAATTCTTCGCCAGTGGAATCTATTCTCCAGACACACCATGTTCCTAGGTCTCTCTCACACAGTTGAAGATGGGTTTATATATATGTTGCAAACTGCCCAGAGTGGCCTTGACTAAATGGGCAGTCTAAATAAATAAATAAATAAATAAATAAATAGCTTTTTACCCTCATCCTAATCAGAGCTTTTTATTAAAAAAAAAAATGAAAGAAGCTTACATAGCCTGTATTTGTTTCTTACACAGAATTTAAAATTAATTTATGTTCAGCAATTATAATTTTAAGTATCAAGTAGCTGCCATCCATGTCTTTTCTTTCTTATAAAACATTAATGGGGTTTTTTTCCATGAAAGAAAATGGCTACACATCTAGTCTACTGTGAATCGCCTGCACATTTAGCAACAACAGTGCTTCGAACGTTCTTCTGAAACTAATTTTGAAAAATACATTTGTTGACATTGTATCAATAAAGCAATTTCATATTTGCTCCTTGTATTACTTTTGAAACGTAACCTCTTCACACACTCATTATCCCAAAAAGTAATTAGTTACAAATAACTATATTACTTGCTATTTAAATACACTAAATAAAATAGTCTGAAGATGTGGACTTGTCCATGAAAGTTCACATTAAAATATAGCAGTTGGTCTTTAAGGTGCCACAACGTTTTTGTCATCTTTATTTTTAAGTTTTCTTTGATTTTGCCTGAAATGCTAGTAGACCAGCTACCTCTTCTAAATAAAATTGTTCTTCAGCAACTCACTACATTTAAATAATAGTCTTTTGAATAAAATCCAGTCTATATCCAAATACTGAGTTTGCTGAGGCACCTGCTGCCTCTTATAAGGCCCATAAATTCTTTCCACGTTCCATTAATTTCTAGGAGGGCTTAGTCAGTGCCATTTCATAGTGTTCTACACCAGAAGCTGATTGTTTCATTATTGCTGCACAAGAGTGTATCAGTGATGTTCATCAGTGATGTTATGTGGCAGAGCAAATCAACATTTTACAGTGCAATTCTAAAAATGGAGGTCTCCAAAGAAAAAATATATAACTTTTAAACTGGGATTTGGATCAGCACCAAATTTGGCACACTTGTAGCAGACAGTTTGCTCTTGCTTTGTGCTAAATGTGACGATGTTTGGACAAAGGGTTTCATATTATGATTTTTAAAATATAGAATTGTCCCCACCCATTCAGAAAAAAGGCAACACTAAACTACCCCAGATGTAAAATAGCTCACATAAATTAAAAAGACCAATCTTATCTTAAAAGAAAAATGTTGGTCACAGCTGCTTTTCTTTATTTGGAAAGAATCCAAGCTATAGGGGCTGAAATACTCAGCCTCAAAAACACATTTCAGATGAGCTGATTTTCCTCCTATCTTTTTTCCCTGCCCATCTTTTACATTGTATGGATGATGCTTTACCTTGGTTTCAAGTGACAATATTTGATAACTTCCACCCCCCTTTTTTTTTTTTTAATTTCAGAAGGTGAGGGGAGATCTTTTGGAAAACATGCAATCAACATGTTCATAGAGCTTTTAAGCCCATATAGCTTTTCTTCTTCTGGTAGCCTACCCCAAGGAAAGGGAAATTAGAAGGCCGCTTTCTAGTCTGCACTCTGTGGAGTGGGCATGGCAACATTAGGCTTGCCTGAGAAATTAAAGGGTATGTTTGTTTCTCCATTGCATCACCATTCCATTAAGTCCAAAACAGCCCTTCAAATGTTTTGGCATAGAGGGACTGCAGCCATATCCCAGTCATTCTTGGTTCTGCCCTCCCCCAGCAACCATAGTACAGATCATGTGATCTTCTTCTGGGATCTTCTTGCACTGGGTAATACTACATGAGGGAAATTGCTGTTGGAATTTGTGTGTAGTTTAAGTATACTTATACTTCTGTTTTAAAAAGCCTGGACATTCAATTCTTCAAAAAAAAAAACTTCCGACTTATGTATGTGTGATATTGTTCTTCTGTATCCAAAATTCAAAATGCCAGGAAATGGCCCAATATTGCTGCAAACTATTGTGCCCACATTGCCAGCAGGAAAAAGGATGCCAAATTTTACATAGCAAAGGGCAATCTGAATGTTGACAACACCAATGTCAGCAGTCAATTTCCTGCTATTTTGAATCATGGACAGAGAAGCACAATATCGGACGTTCATAAACTGGAGGTTTTTTGAAGAATTCAATTGCTTTATAAGCTGGGTAGCTCAAGAAACGTAACTATGCTAATATAAAGCCCATGAAGTGTCTTCTGCTGGGAACTTGGTGAGTAAATGTTTAGGTAAGTATCTGAAATGGTACTGTATATAGTATCTTGGCATGCCCACTGGAATCTTGATCATTTGTTTATTTAAAACTGGTTTGCAATATGGTCTGGGGAAGAGGTTGCTATTCAAGAAATACAAACCCAGAGCTCCTGCCTATTTCTCTCGAATTCAGTCTGCATCTGAAGAAAATAGTACTGCCAAGAGTCTTAAGACCTTTTCCTCCTCCTTTTCTCACTGTTTCAAAGAACCTACCAGTAGTAAACAGTATCACACAACCATCCTGTATGCAATGAGTACTTGGAGCAGGGCTCATCTATTGGCATTCATTGGCTCTAAACCATGAGAACAAAGTGCCCATTAGTGTCCTTTTAGTAAGGTCACCATTTTCATGTAGAACAGTGGTCCCCAACCTTTTTAAACCTGTGGACCGGTTGGGGAAGGCAGGGCACCCCCCCCACGCTCTTGCACATGCGCGAAGGAGCGGGAGGGCGCTCGTGCGGGCACACTCGCACTCATGCGCATGCGTGAAGGGCGATGCAGCGCTCGGGGCACTTGTGCACATGCACAAAGGGGTGGGGAGCGCTCATGTGGGTGCAGGCACACGCGCACTTGCGCAAAGGGGCTTGGGGGGGTGTGCAGGGGTGGGGGGAGGTCTGTCTTAATGGCCCAGTCCGGCTCAGGCCACAGCCCGGCACTGGGCCGTGGACTGGGGGTTGGGGACCTCTGATGTAGAACACCCTGTTGCACATAGGGACCATACAGATGATCTAAGAAAACAGTTTTCAATTGTTTGTTCTTCAAATATTTTGGACTTCAACTCCCAGAAGCCCCAGCCAGCTGAGAATTGAAGTCCAAAACATTTGGGACCAAAGGTTGAGAACCATCAGCCTGAAAATCATACATATAATCTGGCCATGGTTTCCCACCACGAACCTCTTGTCTCATTTGAATGGCTTATTCAGTGCATACTTCTTGTGATCATTTGAATGGCTTATCCAGCCAATCGACCAACCAACCAACCAACCAACCAACCAACCAACCAACCAACCAACCAACCAACCAACCAACCAACCAACCAACCAACCAACCAACCAACCAACCAACCAACCATCTAATCTACCATCAAATTACTCTAAGCCTCATTTATCTTAATGGACAAGAACTAAGCATGTGTTTAACGTTCCCTCTGAAACTGATGAAATTCAAGATAGGTACCCATGTACCCCACAAGCACAACTGTTGCAGTTACTCCAGTTTTTCTGTGGCAAGGTAGAAGACATATGTGTACACAGATACATTACAACACCCGTATCTGTATCTGGAAAGTTTGGCTTGGGCCTCATCCAAACTGGGGTTTGTCTTGTTTTAAAGTGGCTTCTGCATAGATTGTATGATTGCATTTCCTCTCCTAATTATATTAATTTGTAGCAATTACACCTGGTTATTTTCTACTACTTTCCAGTTCTAAGCCTGTTCAGTTTAGAATTGGGAATTTTTTAAAAAAATAGTCTTAATGCTTTGTACAGATATTTTCTGATATTACTGGTATTATCTGATTTGGTAGAACATATGAGTACTTTTTAGATATTTCATGGGTCCATCTTTAGATCATAAAAGTCCCATGTGAGGTGAGCTGCAGAGGTGAGGTTCTTTGCTCTCTTTCCTCATCTGCCCTCCACAAGTAACAATACATATTTTGATTTTTTTTAATCCATTAAATGTAATTGATTCTGCATTAGAAACCAAAGTGGTTTGGTGCTAAAATCTTTGCTCTTGAATTTAGGATTATCCTAAGAGACTTTGGTACCCATCTGACTGGGGGATGGAACTGCTAAAACCACTCCTTAAATACCTCACTTACCTTGGAAACCTTCTTAGGGTTGCTATAAGTCAGTTCTGACTTAATGGCACACAACAACAATAGACTGGAAGGAGGTAACAAGTAGGGTAGCACACGGATCAGTCCTAGACCCAGTGCTCTTCAACATTTTTATTAATAACTGAGACAAGGGAGTGCAGGGAATGCTTATCAGATTTGTGGATGACACAAAATTGGGTGGAATAGCTAATACCCTGGAGGACAAAAACAAAATTCAAAAAGGTCTTGATAGGCTCAAGCACTGAGCTGAAAACAACACAATGAAATTTAACAGAAATAAATGCAAAATTCTACATCTAGGGGAAAGAAACCAAACACACAGTTATAAAATGAGGAATACTTGGCTCAGTAATACTACAAGTGAGAAGGATCTTGGAATTGCTGTAAATCACAAGCTGAATATGAGCCAACAGTGTGATGTGGCTGTAAAAAAGGCAAATGCTATTTTAGGCTGCATGAACAGAAGTATAGTCTCCAGATCCCGTGAGGTGCTAGTTCCCCTCTATTCAACACTGGCTAGGCCTCATCTTGAGTATTGTGGCCAGTTCTGGACACCACACTTTAAGAAGGATACCAACGAAGTGGAACAAGTTCAGAGGAGGGAAACAAGGATGAACAGGGGACTGGAAATTAAGCCCTATTAGGAAAGACTAAAATAAGTGGGCATGTTTAGCCTTGAGAAAGAAAGCTGATAGCACTTTTCAAATACTTCAAAGATAGTCATACAGAGGAAGGGCAGGATCTGTTCTCAATCATCTCAGCATGCAAAACACTTCATAATGGGCTCAAGTTACAGAAAGTCAGATTTTGGTTGACTATTAAGAAAAAACTTTTAACTATTAGAGCAGTGCGACAGTGGAACCAATTCCTTCAGGAGCTGGTAAGTGTTCCAATACTAGAGGCATTCAAGAGAAAGTTAGGCAGCCATCTGTCAGACTGCTTTGATTTGGATGTGTGCATTGAGCAGGGGGTTGGACTCAATGGCCTTATAGGTCCCTTCCCACTCCATTATTCTATGATTTTATGACTTTAGGGAATGAAGTCACTCTCCTTTTATCACGAGAGCTGTGTGTTTCGGAGACAGCTGCCTGCCTGTGCACCTTTTAAAAACATAGGAGCAGGAGGATTATTCCATAAACATTGCAAAAAGTCTGCTTATTTATTTATTTGTATTATTTTAGTTGCTCTTATTTTTAAATTCACTCATCTTCAGAAGCTCAGCTAGATGTATGACAGACACTGCCAAGTCTCTCATTTCTTCAGCTGTATATGCAAAGTTTCTCCCTGAGAAAAAAAATAAGGGAGAAAGGCAAGTCATGTGAGATGTCTAGTTCCCTACAAGAGCAATTCAAGTGATATGCTTTAAGTAGAAGTGGAACTGCCCTCTACCCTCAAAGTTTCAAAACCTCTCCTTCTTCCTCCTCATTAATATATCACATCCATCTAGCTCTCGCTCCCAGCCTAATGGAGCTGCCTGCAAACTGCCTCTCCAGTTGACTGCTCTCTCAGGCTTGTGCAGTGGCACATATCCTAAATGTTCAGAAGGCTAGAAGGAACTATATTCCCCATTGACTTTGCCCTGTCTCTTCCTTTCCATTTCCTATTGCTTCCTGTTGTTGATTTACCCAAAAAAAAAAAAAAAAAAAAAAAGGGGGGGGGAGCTCTATTTAGGGTGCCTCCCAAAGAACTACTACTGCTAGGAAGCACTACAGCAGCTTACCTTTAAAAAAACAAAAACAAATCAACAATATGAAGCAGCAGGAAACAGGAAGGTCAGAGTTGCTGGTGGTGGAGATAAACCCCTTAAAATCCCATCTCTTGTGGGGAAAGGGGCAAAATCTATTGGTATGGTGATATAGGTTTCTGGGCTGGGTTTATTGAAGAAAAAAAAGGGAATTGGCCAAAAAACATGAAAGAGCACACTCCTCACAGTCAGATTACTTTTACATATACAGCTTTCCTCATCCATGCTTTATCAACCCTATAAAATGGGGCTGAGAGGGACTGACTGGCTCAAGGTCACCCAGTGAGTTTTTATGAATCCACTGTTAACATGATGGAGGATTTTTTTGGTTTGGTTCTGCTTTTCTGTATGTTTTGGGTTTGGGTTTGGTTTTGCCATGAATGCAAATGTTCTTGCTAGTTGAGATCCTGCTATGTATGCCAATAGCAAAAATACATATATTATTTATTAAGCTCCTCTCCAGTCCTTCCTCTAATAAAAATACTATAAATCTTGGCAATATAAAGATAAAGCCAATCTGTTGCATATTATAGATGTGAAAAAAAAACCACCGCACACTTTTGAACATAGTGTATGCTCAGATTTGTCTCTCTGTTTTCTGTCTGACTTTGTAGATAAAATCGACATTAATGCATGTTGGAAGTGGAGATGAGCTTATGGAAAAGGGGTCCAAGATCTCTAGCAAGTTCTCCATTTCACTAACAGGTTGCATTCTGCTAGTCTTGTTGTCAAGTGAACATAATCAGTTAAAAACTGTTTGGTGTAGAGCAGAACCTAGAAGGCTTACAGGTGATTCTCTCCACACGTAACTGGACCAAGCACTGTGAAGAACTGTTTTTCCTGAATAATGTCCCTAAATGCCTACTGACATGAGGCACATGAAGGCCTTTTTCCATCTTTGGCGGATTGCCCGGCTGCGGCCCTACCTTGATATGGGGGCGCTCACTACCTTGGTGCATGCGCTCATAATCTCAAGATTAGACCACTGTAACACGCTCTACATGGGGCTGCCTTTGAGGTTGATGCGGAAACTTCAGGTGGTGCAGAATGCGGCGTCCAGACTCCTTAGTGGAGTGAGAAAATACCAGCATATCTCTCCTATTCTGGCCACATTGTATTGGCTGCCCATTCGGTTCCGCATTGACTTCAAAGTTTTAATGCTTACTTATAAGGCCCTAAACGGTTTAGGACCTCAATATTTGGCGGAACGCCTACTCCCACCAAGGTCTACCCGGATCACCCATGCGAGTCAGGAGGTGAGGCTGAGGAGCTTGATGCTGAGGGAGGCCCGTAGGGAAAGAACAAGAAATCGGGCCTTCTCGGCGGTGGCTCCTCGCCTCTGGAATAATCTTCCTCCGGAGATTCGTGCCGCCCCTATGCTGGGTATCTTTAAAAATCAATTAAAAACATGGATGTTTATACAGGCCTTCCCTCCAGTCAATACCTGATCTTTTTATCTTTTCTATTTATCTTTATTTTTTGTTTTATAATTGTTATGGAAATTGTTTTTGTAATAATTTTGTGATTTTATCTGTTGTTTTATGTTGTTTGGAAGCCGCCTAGAGTGGTCGCAAGACCAGATAGGCGGGGTATAAATGAAATAAATAATAATAATAATAATAATATTTACCGTAGATATTTGCATGAAGCCTGTTCCCATCTAGAACACAATCCATTTTATAGACTGTATTGCTTAAACTAGGAATAGCTCAAGCTAGGAATAGCCTTCCATAGGCAGACTTCACATAATGTATACTGTTCAATACCAGTTCCATTACATTAATGTCAAACTCTTCTGTTCTTCACAAAAGCACCATTAATTCAGAGTCCACAGAAACACTTCTTCACAGAGTGCTGCAAAATCTTGGTGGCATGGGAAGTCCTCAGCATAGGACTCAAACTATCAAACTCATTGTAATGATTTTGATTAGCAACCGTGTGAAGAGAAAACATGTCACAGAAGTGAAGGCTGTTTGAGCTGTACTGTGTACACTGCAGCAGGTTATGTGGGAAAGTGAGCAATATATGACAAAATCCAACACTGGCATAGGAACTTAATACGGGAACTTAATCCAACCTATGTGAATGCAAAGATGTCATCATCTTACTGATCTGATGCCTTTTTCATTAAACTTTTCACAAACTCTCTACAATTCTGTGCCTTCCTTGTTCATTTGAGACAAAGCAAATAATTACCTGTCTTTTACTGTGAGGTAAACTGCCATATCCTGTAGGTATGACAATTGGTTTAACCTATTAGCATGACAATTCTTACACCAAGCTACAGGGATTGCCTTGAATAGTGGTGCATGATATAAGTGGATATACCTGGCTAGTGACGTCATGGAAAGAAAGAAAGAAACAGTATGCATTATATAATTCAATTTCAGCCAGTATTTTAGAAGTACACATTTGTCATTTAGGATCAACTTACAGGAAGCCAGATTTCAGCTGAATATTAGGAAAAACTTGCTGTTAGAGCAGTACAACAATAGAACCAATTATTTCAGGAGGTGGTGGTGAGCCAACAGTTGGATTCCAAAAGATCTCCTGTATGGAGAATTAGTGCAGGGAAATCGCCCCAGAGGGAGACCACAGCTGCGATACAAGGATATCTGCAAGCTGGATCTGAAGGCCTTAGGAATGGACCTCAACAGATGGGAAACCTTGACATCTGAGCGTTCAGCCTGGAGGCAGGCGGTGCATCATGGCCTCTCCCAGTTTGAAGAGACACTTGTCCAGCAGGCCGAGGCAAAGGGGCAGTCCCGAAACCAGCAAAATCAGGGAGCTGGACAGGGGACAGATTGTATTTGTCTTCAGTGTGGAAGGGATTGTCACTCTCAAATTGGCCTTCTCAGCCACACTAGACGCTGTTCCAAGTCCTCTATTCAGAGCACGTTACCATAGTCTCTCGAGACTGAAGGATGACTAATCAATAAATCGGTGGTGAGCAACACTGGAGGCATTCAAGAGAAAATTAGACAATCATCTGTCAGATATAGTTTGGTTTGGATTCCTGCATTGAGCAGGGGGTTGGACTTGGTGGCTTTATAGGTCCATTTCAGCTCCATTACACTGTGATTCTATGATTTGATACAGTGTGTTGCAGAAAGTCAGGGTGAAACTAGACCATGAGTCTAGACATTAAGGAAATGTAAATTCCTTTTAATCAGACTATTTTTCCTCCCACAATGCAATTTGTTCAGAGAAGAGAGTCTTGACAATCAGACTTGGAAATTAAGCCCATGTTTACCTGCCAACGACCAATCAAAAAATGTTTGCTGGAACACAAGATATGGAGGTGAGGGGAAGTATGTGCTGTGGCAAACAGATATATTTCACAGGCTAAATAAGCACTGTTTGTAATGATGCATTAACTATATTGTCCAATTTGACTCTCACACTGACTGCACTGCTGGAGAATTAAACTGAAAAATGTTATTTCACCTTTAGTTTAATACTTTGTTAAATGGCCTAAAGAGATTCACTGATATAGTTTGAGAAGTGTAACCCACTGGCATTGCTTCAATTCAAAACCTACAGTTTTGGTTAAGTTTTTTTTGGTTTTTTAATGGAAAGGGATATCATAGTTCATGGGATAGGTGCTGCAGGAGAATGGCAAACCATTGGAAAGGTGGTTTCCACTGGCATGTTCATGATATCTATCCATTTTCAATGTCTTAGATATAATCCAAGTGGAAATGACCACTAAAAACAGCCTTCTTACAGCAATCTATTGCAGGAGCAGTGTCATTGGGAGGGGAGATATGTGTAGAGACTGTGCACCCTGAAACATGTTCACAGCTGTCCTGTAACTAAACAGGACAGAGAAAGGTGGGTGTGGGGAAGCTTCATTAATATTTGCTCAGTGCGAACTGCTGGATGGGTTTTTCAAGAATTTCTGAAGGAAGTATGATGTGCCATTCAACATCTGTGGCTGAAGAAGAAAACAGATGAGCAAGCATGATGTGGCATTTCCAGGAATACTACCTCCATCCCTCCTCACAAATTGTGCCAACTGTACTTATGTCTCCTGCTGCCATGTGTGCCACAGTTTGTGAACTTTTCCCCCAACATACATGCCTGCCAAGTCTGATTCGAGCCATTGACAGAATACATGGGATGTAACTCAAAGGCAGATTTAGAAACAGCAGATAAGAGTGAGGAGGCCTGATAATAAAATGTTCCACTTATTCCTCACAGTTTTCAAAATGGCCTGATATGATCGTAGGTAGGTAGGAAGGAAGGAAGGAAGGAAGGAAGGAAGGAAGGAAGGAAGGAAGGAAGGAAGGAAGGAAGGAAGGAAGGAAGGAAGGAAGGAAGGAATGGCCAAGATTTGAACAGCCACTTTAGACACATCCAAGAATTTTGGCAAACCCAAGGGAAATTTTGACTTACCAAACAAAAAAAGCTTGCTTGAAAAACAACAGTCCTGGTCCTCTGAGATTCAGAAGTGGCATGGCAGGGAATCATGCCCAAATTCTGGGTGTGGGGAATTAGTTGAGCTGTTCTTTGGATTCTGACCCACATAAATAAAGTTGAATTGGAATCAGGACTGATTTGAAAGCTTGGCCAGGCAATCTTTGGCAAGCAACCATTGCCAAGACTTTCACTCCCTCCACCCCATGCCTGTATTTATTAAAACTAGCCTGGACTGAACTCAGATATTTCCACTGTTCTTCTGTAATTCCCTTCATAATGGAAAAATAGCCTCAGCACACAAGTCACATCCCACCGCGAAATAACTTGGTTTTACTTTATGCTTAACCAAAAAAGAATTCCAGGGATTCAGATCTATGTTTTGAACATGTAATTGTCTTCATGACCATGTCCTGGTGGAAATGTGTGGAAGTCATTTAGGTTATATATTAGGCTGAACTGAATGTTAACATATCCTTTAATTAAATGAGATACACAAAGAATAACAAAGCAATCAGCTGGCGGTCTAACTCAGAAGAAAGTTGACTTCCTGCTGACTTCAGTGGGACCAATGCTCCAGTAAGTATGCAAGTACTGCAAAGTCCACTGGTCCACCCACCATCAATGTCTCAGTTCTGTTTGGACTGAGCTTCCTTTTGGTAGCTCTCATCCTGCCCATAACTCCAAATGCCTGTCTCAAGGATCCAAGGAGAGATCTACTTGGCTGTCATCCACATATTGATTGATAAGTTTTTCATGAGCTACATTGAAGTCATAATATTTAAGGTCTATAATGAGTAATATAGAACTTCACACCTATCCCTGAAAAAATTCATTTTGTTACCTTTGGTCCTGTTTTCCAATCTCTTACGGGCATCTTGAATCCTGATTCTGTTTTCTGATGCATTACCTAACCTTTCCAGTTTGGTAACATCTGCAAACATGATGATCATCTCTGCTGCTTCCTTCCAAATCATTTATATAGACATTGAACAATGTCAGGCCCAGAACAGGACCTTTTAGCACAACACTTCTCACTTGTCTCCAAGATGATAAGGAACCACAGATTCTCTCAAGGATGATGAGGACCTATTGGTTCTCTCTAGGATGACAAGGAACCATCAATGTTTACTCTTTGGGTACAGTCTGTTAACCAAACTCACCTAGAAATAGCATCATCTAGTCTACACTTCAGCTTATTTATTTATTTATTTATTTAGTTATTTATTTATTTGCTTGCTTGCTTGCTTGCTTCGCCTTTAAAGGATCCAAGGTGGCTTACATCATTAAAAGCTAAAAATAATAAGTATACAAATGTTAAAAAAAGAACAAACAAATACCAGTTTGAGAAATGGTAAACAAAAGCAATACTAAAAACACATTCAAAGCATCAGTGCATAATAATCCATTTAAAAATCCCACTCAGGCAGCCAGTCACTGAAGGAAAGTTTGCCTGAAGAGAAAGGTCTTTGCCAGCTTGCAAAAATATTATATAATTTACATTTTTTAAAAAGCTGACTGACACCGAGCAGTCTTCTGATTTCCCAAGCTTCAAAAGAAGGGAGGTAAGATTAATCTGGCATGACCTATTGTTGAGAAGCTGTGCTGGCTATTAGTAACCAGCATGGCATAGCAGCATAGGGAACACAGTCTGTAATGTGGGGGGCATATTTCACACACCCTGTTATTCACCATGGGCACCAGCTGGTGTGATCGCACTCCTGAAATGATCTGTTGCCAGGAGATCAAAGTCCTAGACAAATGATTTCACTCTACTCTGCCTCTCATCCAGGAGGGAGAGCAGCATAGAGGAAACCCAACTCTTCACTCTGATTACTGAGTGGAGATAACAATTTGGATTCATGTAGCCCACAATGGTTGAGGCAGAGGGAAGAGCCATGCAAGCCACATTCTAACCACTCAGAGGCTGGAATTTAGCTCACAGAAGGCAGAGAATTGAAGAGCACTTGATGTAGTCTCCTTTGTTCATCAGGTGGGAAAAGGTTCCAGTGAGACAATGGTTACCGACTGTCTAACTCCTTTTGCCTTTCTTAAGCCCTATTCCATCCCTCTGAAATCCAGCTAGGATTAATACAGACAGAGATGGGTGGTTTGTTGCTTTAATCACACAACCAGCAATGTGTTAGAAGAGGAGAGATTCCTGTTCATGTGCAGGTTCCATGTGCAAGCAAGCATTGTGGAAAATCTTGTATCAAAAACCTACCCATGAGCAGAACCATTCTTCACTTTAGCTATGTTGCTGCTAGTAGGAGCAAAGTATTGAAGGAGGGCAGCAGGGACAGCTGCTACTTTTTAGCCCTGTTGGTGATGCTAGGTCTCAGATGGATGGGACAGGACTTTAGTCTAACATCAAGAGTTTTGTTTATCAGAACTTACCTTCTAAGTCCCTCCCAAAACTGTGCCAAATGCCGATCCTCAACAGATTTCTGCTGGCACGCAGCTGTGTTCCAGCAATTCTGGGATATATCCTAGAGACTCCAGACTACTTCTTGACTGCTTCAAGAGTTGCAGCTTGCTCTTTTCAGCATTCAGACTGCTAATGGACGGAGTCCAAACCATTGTACAGACTTCAGTCCAACTGTCTGAAAAGAGATCATCGCCATTTTCCTTCTGAGCAAATGCAGAGAAATTGTTTTCTTTCTTGGGACATTTTTTTAAAACATTTGGTTATGCTGGGAAAATGTTGCCAATCATCTAAGTAAAGCACTGGAAAATCTGACATTCTTAGAGAGCTATTAATAGAGAATTTTTCCTGGGGGAGAAATATTTACTTTACAAACTAAGTTTAGCTAACTTCTACCACGTGTAGACCAATATTAACTATTGAAGGAGAGAAGGGGAAACATTCAAACTCACAAGTTCTCACATAATACTGCCCAAATTATGAATGTGATTATGCAGCTAGATTCTGTTGTATGATTATGCAGCTTATACTTGTGGCAGGAAGGTGTGTCTTTCCACGACTCGGCTTTGCATGTTTCAGCTTTCATTTGCTTTGTTCATACCAAGTCTACATATTTTCTTCATTTCTCATCTTTATCTTATAGGAAACCTGTGGGAGTCGGTTACTGCCAGAGAGAGATTAAAATACCTACTGACTTTTAAATTTTGAAAGAGAACGTGCATCCTGCAGCCTTTTTACACACAGTGCAGTGTAACCAAATTAAGTCTGCAAAATATCTCCTTTGTTCCATTTTGAAACTCTTCCAGATTTCACGCAAGGGTTTCATGCCTTGGATTCCCTTGCCTCCGGCAAGGCACCTGGGAAGGATAACATCTCTGTTGAAGTGCTGAAGTGCTGTAAAGAAATCATCACCACCGAGCTGTATGAAATCTTTTGTCTTTGCTGGAGAGAAGGTGGGGTACCACAGGACATGAAGGATGCAAACATCGTCACATTGTATAAGAACAAAGGTGACGGGGCGACTGCAATAACTACCATGGTCTCTCTCTTCTCAGTATTGTAGGGAAGCTGCTTGCCCGTGTTGTGCTGAAGAGGCTCCAGGTGCTTGCAGACAGAGTCTATCCAGAATCACAGTGTGGATTTCAAGCTAATAGGTCCACCACTGACATGGTATTTTCCCTCAGACAGTTGCAGGAGAAATGTAGGGAACAACGACAGCCACTCTTTGTGGCCTTCATAGATCTTACAAAGGCCTTTGATTTGGTTAGCAGGGACGGCCTTTTTAAAATCCTTCCCAAGATTGGATGTCCACCTCAGCTCCTTAACATCATCAGGTCCTTTCATGAGGAAACAAAGGGCACTGTAGTTTTTGATGACTCAACATCAGATCCCTTTGACATCCAAAGTGGAGTGAAACAGGGCTGTGTCCTCGCGCCTACTCTGTTTGGGATCTTTTTTGCTGTCATGCTGAAGCACGCTTTTGGAACTGCAACAGAAGGCATCTATCTCCAGACCAGATCAGATGGAAAGCTCTTTAATCTCTCTAGATTGAGAGCAAAGACCAAAGTCCAGCTGAAATGCATGCGGGACTTCCTCTTCGCCAATGATGCAGCTGTTGTTGCCCATTCTGCCGAAGTCCTCCAACAACTTATGAATCGTTTTAGCAAGGCCTGCCAAGATTCTGGATTAACAATCAACCTGAAGAAAACACAAGTCATGGGCCAGGGCGTGGACTCACCTCCCTCTATTACCATCTCCACACAAGAATTGGAGGTTGTTCATGATTTCATGTACCTTGGTTCAACAATCTCTGACACACACACTCTAGATGTCGAGCTGGATAAACGCATTGGCAAGGCAGCTACCATGTTCTCTAGACTCACAAAGAGAGTATGGCTTAACAAGAACCTGACGACATATACCAAGATCCAGGTCTATAGACCTTGTGTCCTGAGTACACTCATGTACTGCAGTGAGTCCTGGACCCTTTGTGCACGGCAGGAGAGGAAGTTGAACACGTTCCATATGCGTTGTCTCCAATGCATTTTTGGCATCACCTGGCAGGACAAGGTACCAAATAGAGTTGTCTTGGAATGAGCTGGAATGTTTAGCATGTATACATAACTGAAACAGCAATGTCTACGTTGGCTTGGGCATGTCGTGAGAATGGCTGACAGTTGGATTCCAAAAGATCTCCTGTATGGAGAATTAGTGCATGGAAAGCGCTCCAGAGGGAGACCACAGCTGCGATACAAGGATATCTGCAAACGGGATCTGAAGGCCTTAGGAATGGACCTCAACAGATGGGAAACCTTGACATCTGAGCTTCAGCCTGGAGGCAGGCGGTGCATCACGGCCTCTCCCAGTTTGAAGAGACACTTGTTCAGTAGGCCGAAGCAAAGAGGCAGTCCTGAAACCAGCAAAATCAGGGAGCTGGACAGGGGACAGATTGTATTTGTCTTCAGTGTGGAAGGGATTGTCACTCTTGAATTGGCCTTCTCAGTCACACTAGACGCTGTTCCAAGACCTCTGTTCAGAGCACGTTACCATAGTCTCTTGAGACTGAAGGATGCCTAACTAACTTCATGCTCAGCAACATATTTCTGTCTTTTACCTCCCATTCCATCTTGCTTCTTTTTGTTACATGATACAGACTGAAAGAATTCTAGGGAACTCAACAAGTTTCCCAATGACTTTGTGTCATTTTATTAGGTACTAATAAAAGTACTACTTTACTATATCTCATGGAATTTTTCTAATATTTTCTATATTTGTTTTATAAGCATGTTTATTTGTTGATAAAAACACCAGCACTGGTATTTATCTAAGATGCAAATAACCTGGGATCTCCATCTCCTTTTTTTTCTTTGTGTTTTTTAAAATACGCATTTCCATATATCAACATGCAAAAGGTCACACTCCAGAGCTGCAGCTTGTTCCTTCGCTTAGTCAGAGGTGATCTCCTTCTAACTCCTCAGGCTTAGATGAAAAGATCTGCACTTCCAAGATATTTAAATTATACACTGATATATAATAAAAATAATTGTGCGCCATCAAGTCAATTCAGACTTATGGTGACCCTTTTCAGGGCTTTCTAGATAGAGAGCACTCAGAGGTGGTCTGCCATTCCCTTCTTCTGGGGATATCCTGGGACTGCACAGCTTGTCCAAGGTTACACAGGCTGGCTGTACTCACAGGAGGCACCGAGGGGATTCAAATTCCAAACCTCTGGCTCCTCAGCCAGATACATAACCACTGAGTTATCAGGCCAACATGCACTGCTACATACCTGTAGTTAGTATAAAAAGCTAGTTAATTCTTCAAAACAGTAGATGAAGCCATCCTCCCAGACTTTCAGAGCTATGCTATGTAAGTGAGGGCCGAACATTTCTGCTTCACTTTGCTACCTGAAAAGTGTAGCAACAACTCTGTACATGCATTATACTTTTTGATTTCCTGTTCAAACACAGCTCTGCTGCACCTTGTACGTTTGCTGAGATTCTTTGCTAATAAGTTCTCTGAGTCAAAATCATTCTTTGTGTAGAAGGCTTATGTTGAACTCCAGCATAATAGGAGCAACATGTTTCTCAATCACCTGTCATTCTATGACACTCAAAACTAGGGCTGCAAGTAGGGTGAAACAACTGGGCTTTTGTCTCAATGAAATCTTCTTCTCCCCCTTTTTTTTCATAGGGGATTCATGCCCATGCCTCATGGCAGAGTCAACAGGAAACAGAGCTGCTTGCTTTGGGTGCCAAAATTGCCAGTTACAGCTCTGCTCAAAACATGTGAGTAAATACAGAATTTGAACCCAGGTCTCCCTAAAATCTTCAGGAAATGATGGCTGTTGTGTACATGACATTTTTCTTTCTTTCTAAATTACACCTCTATACCTTTCAGGAGTACCCAGTGTGGTGTAGTGGACAGAGAAATGGACTAGGACCCAGGAGACCTGGGTTCAAAAACTCACTAGGGATGTGGAACTAGTAAACCCACTCGTTAAATATCTCAGTGTCCTTGACAGCCCTATTAGGATCGTTATAAGTCAGTTCTGACTTGATGGCATATAACAACAAAAACCTTCCAGGAACATGTGTTTAGGACATATGTTTAGGACACAACTGGAGGCCTTCCACTGGTTTTTCCCTTCTCAGTTAAGGTGTGTGGTTATCAGGAAGAGGGCCTTTTGAATTAAAAAAAAAAAAGCCTTCATTTTTCTTTCTAGGAAAATTCCAGTACCCCTCCTCACAACAGCCAAAAACATCTTCTCTTCTGGGGAAGCTTTTGGGATAAAGCAATTGAATTACTCGTGCTGTAATGCTGACTGGTATTTTGTCTGCACAGGAGTGCCCTTTAGTTGCTGTCACACAACGCAGATTACCCTTTATACGCCTCAAAATTAGATTAGCTATTAAAAAATGTCCTTTTTGAGCTAAAAAGGTTATTCCTTTTTAATAACCTGAAACCTGGCCACGGTGGTCTATTTCATGAGCTCTACAAATGTGCCGAATTTCAAAGTGAACCAATAAACATTATCAGAAATACAGTTCAATAAATAATGCTAAAAATTTACCCTTTTCCAGCAGTTTCCCAAAAGAAAGATTACATTTTTTACCATTCCCCCAAAATGGTGGTAACAACTAATGCGCTTCATTCAGCCTTGTCAAGGAAGGGTGCTTTTCATTTGTTTGGGGAAATTCCAAACAGAAGTTCAAAGTTATTAATTTAAACCTCATGGGAAGAGGTACTAACAAAAACCATGCCTTGTCGCCCAGCTCTGCATTCTGAAACTAAAACCTGACCAGTAAAAAAAATCAGCAATGTCTGCAATGTTGTGAGAACTGGGTGACGCTTTCTGGGATAGGAGTCAATTATGGGGAAAGTACGCCTACAAAGCTTCAGACAAATAGATGCAGGTGTGTGGGTGATGTACTTTTCCTCGGTGATAGTGTTACATATATCAAGTATGTTCAGCAATTTTCTTGTTAGCTTTCTGTACATGACACACTATTTTACGCAATAATTATGTGTCATTAAGTCAAATCTGACATAACGGCAACCCCTGACACAGTTTCCTAGGTATAAAGTACTCAGAGGTGGTTCACCATTGCCTGCTTCCAGGGGTGCCTTGAGACTATGCAGTTGGCCAAGGCTACACAGTCTGGCTCTTCTCCCAGGAGGCACAATGGGGGATTGAACTTCCTATCACTGACACTATAGCCAGGTACTCTGACTCACTATGCTATGCAGCCATCAGTCTGTTTATAGTGCACTGGCTTAATTGGGGGGAAAATGTTAGGACAGAAGGTTGTAAGATATTTACATAGCAAGGAAGGTGACAAATGGCACCTGTTGACTTCCTGCCTGGTAAACAAAGCAGTGGAAAGAGGAAAAGGGAAATGAAACTAACCATTTCCTGAAAACCTAATTCACAAGCCGTGTCAGTATACCCTGTTCAGAAATAAGCCCTGCTGACAGAGCAGGACAAGTTTCTGAAACTGTCTTAAAATTATCAGGGGGGGGGGTGTTGGGTCCTGAAAAATGAGTTCATATTTTTTTAATAGCTTCACCATTGGCTCAATAGAGTATGATGTGTGATTATTCCTGATACTAGTACCTTACTGCTATACTTTTTATTTGTTCTTATTGGTGAACATACTTACTACATTTCTTTATTTGCAGAGGTATAGACCTAAATGATAATAAGTAGGCACATGGAAATGAAATAGTGATTACCACTGACTAAGAATTTATATAGGGTTATAGGTCCCACATATAATAAGAAAACAGATTTAAATCTGTTAGGGAATGGGAAAGACTGCTGAAGTGACATGAAAGTTTTCTTTTTCAAATCCGTGAAAATATGAAGTTCAATAATCTGACGACTGAAGGCCAGAGGAAAGGCTATCTCATATTAAGCTCACACATTACAAAGCCAGGGAGCTGGAAACCAAGACTGATATCTGAACATGGCAATGCTGTGCAATGTGACAAACGGTGTTTCCATGCAATATACCCACCATTTATCCACATTTTGTCATTTGGGCCCACATCCAAATGGGGAGAATGGAGTGCTTGGGATGAGCAAAGACACCACACCTTGTGATCCTCTATTGCCTTCTAAGCACCTAAGCCTCATTGTGTCGCTTGATGGGCCCTCCTGTGAGTTAATCTGTTCTGACTGAAATGAAAACTACCAGAAGGGTTTGTTGATAGGAATCAATACGGTTTGCTTACAGCTTAGCTAACACACCATGCACCCATGCATGACTCAATGTGCATGTCACAACAAGACAGATTTGGAAGCCAAAATGCCCAGCATGTCCTCATGGACTGAGAATGTACAGATTTCCCCTTTCTGCAGTTGATTACTGCATAAGAAGTATGTATCCTTCCATTAGAATCACATCTACTTTTCTTGGTAACTCTGACAACTTTGATCCTTGGATCCCAGATGTTAGTTGCTAAAGGCCTGGGACATGTCTGTTCGCTGCTTATTCCAACTCCCACATGTGCTATTGATATCCGAGCTTTACTGTCCTCTTTGTTTCCAGCTCTGCCCTAAATCCTCCAAACTCTCTTCTTTTATTTCCACTCTTATTTTGTTTCAGTGTCCAATTAGAATAAACAACACAAATGACTTCCAGAAAGAGTTTCTGAAGCAGTGACCATATTGGAAGAGAACAAAAGGGAGGAGTCTGTAGTCTGTTTATATAAACCTGCAAATAGAGAGCCAGCAGACAATCTTGCAGTCTGGAGCCCTTTTCCTAAAACACATGACATCTTTAATTGTCTTAAATGCATTTTTAAAAAACAAGCCCTTCTGGCTCCTTTGTTGAGGAACTTAAAAGTGGAGAAGCTGAAAGGCAGCTGATCTTCCCCTGCCCCACCCAGCCTCTTCTGCACATCCAAGCTTGAACACCCTAAAGCTTTTTGCTTTTCACTTTGAGATCACCAGCTGTGCCTTTGTCCGTTGTATTTGCTCTGCACTCTTCCATCAGAAACAGCCAAAAATACTTTAATAATATTGATGTTGAAGGGAGAAACATCCTCTGCTTGTCTTGCAGCCAGAAACCAAACTAGAACATTTTATACAGTGGATGAAACACACAGAACCAGACCTCAGGTGTCCTTGCTGTGCAAATGGACAGCAGTAAGCATTTTGTTCCAAGCTAGTGAAGATGACAAAGTCTTAACCAGCAATCTTGTGACACCTCACAGACTAACTCATTTTATTCAGCATGAGCTTCCATTGACTACAGACCACTTCATCACATGCAGACTTCGGAAAGTTGGATTTTTTGGATAATGGTTCCCAGAACATCCAGGCCAGCATGGCCATTGATTCTGAATGTTTTAGTCCAAAATATTTTTTTAATCACATTCCGGCCCTCTGATCATGTGCATAGAATAGACCAAATTGCTGGTCAATTACATTTGCCTTTCTTGGTATCCGCAGAAGAATTGTGCAGCTGGATCATACATTGCTCCATTCTAGTCCACCTTTCTGTTGCCAAAAGGGGGCCACAAGTGGCACCTTGAAGACAAAACCTTTCCTCCCCTGTTGCCCTCTGGAGCTCTCATCTCTGCACATGAAGGCTCACTTTGGCTAACTTCCATATACTTGCCAAAATCTGAAAGAAGCCATCTGAGCAAGAAGCTCCTGTCATAGCTCACGGCAGTGAATTCCCTTACATTAGTTACATACTGCAACAGTCGTATTTCTTGCTATAATTCCCATCTGATCTTTCTTTTAAAAAAAAAAAACACTTTTGCTGATGGCTCACAGATGCTAAAGGCACACTTTTAATCTTCTAGCGATCTTCCTCCCAGAAATGCACAATTCATGGCACAAGCAGCAAAACAAATGATCTCTAAAGTTCAGATTCTCCTGTACCACAATGCAAGGATGATACCCCCAAAACTAAAAAGCAGCTTAGCATTTCTGCTCTTCCCCTCTTGAGCCTCTTTCGGAGAGCTCTCACCAAAGCAACCCACTTGCCAAGTTTCATTTAAACAGAAAGCAAACACTTACCTTACAAAATGAAGTGCGTTTTCAGGAGTAGTGTATCTCACATCCAGCTGGTGCCTGCAGGCTGTGCTTCTCACTGTGATGTTCAGGTCATTCTAACCCTCTCTCCAAAAGAGAAAAAAAGTCTACTCCCAGGTGGTGGTGGTGGTGCCATCATCTCTGGCTCCAATGTGCTATTAGTCCCACCTCTCTTGTTTTTCTTTCCAGCTCAAGCCCAGCTTGCTTGAGAGAAAGAATACATAATACAAGCTGGCAATGATGAACACTGGATGTGTGTTTCTCTCTCCCCCCCCCCCCCACTCTCTTTTCTTTTCCTTTAACCTTGTAGGGCAAGTACTTGTCTTATGCCTTTAAAAGCAAAAGCAACAAGTTGCAGAGTGGGTAGCTGGTTGCGTCTATTTCAGCAAAACAACAACAAAGGGCCAGGAGGCACCTTAAAGATGTGCACTGACAAGTCCATTATGGTATAAGCTTTTGGAATCCCAGTAATTAATTCATTGTTAAATTCCGATTAATGTTTCTTTGTCCCCTGCAGCTAAACGCTCTAAAGCCTACACACATACACACAAACACACACAGAGACAGACTGACATTTACTAGGAAAATGTAACCTAACACTCAACTGTCAGCAATCCAAACAAAATTACCACTCTTCCCTTCCTCTGAGCAGCTCCCTACAAATAAAGAGCACCGTCTTTATTAGCAAGTAAACCTGGTAGTAGCAAGTAAACCTGGTAGTAAATATCCTTCCAGGAGCAAAATACCAATTCCTGAGGGTGATGTCTTTACCGATGGTAGTAAATTAACAACAGAATTAATGTTGCCAAGAAGAAGCATGCTCCTGGGACTGCCTTTACCTGGTAAACAGGTTGACTGGGGCTTTTTGCAGAAGCAAATATTTCTCAGAGAATCTCCTCAAGTTCTGCGTTCAGGGGTTTGTAATGCTAAAAAAGACGTTACTTTTCACTCAGCATCTAAACACAAAATAATTGTGTAGTTGCACCCCAGTTCCAGCCAAAAGATGATTCAGAAGGAATTTAGTAACACTCTTTCACACTCATATAGCATGTTTCAAACGCACATAAGGTTTTTTTTGGGGGGGGGGTGTTCTATGACATGTCATATATTTTTTCTGCAACCTATGTTTGAGTTTATAGGTGGATTTGAACATGTTTATGAGTAATCTGGTGAGAAAGCAGCTCTGACATGGACTCCAAAAGACCTCTGAATGTGTCCTGTGGTATCTGGCACCAAAACATTAGCAATGGATCTTTTTAGACCTGCACATTGTGAGGTGGGTCCTCCATGGATCAGATTTGGTATTCCAGCACATCCCATAGATGCTCCATCAGACTGAGATCTCAGAAATTTGGAGGCTGAGGCAACACTTTAAACTCTTTGCCATGTTCTCCTGATTGGGGTTGCCATGGGTTTTCCAAGGGAAGGGGGGCTGGGGTGAGAGCAAAACCTGTAAATGACATGTCTGCACTAATGAAATCTAGAAGCAGGCACAGACACCAGAAGGTATTTTTTCATATTTGTTCTTTCCAATTGAAAAGTGAGTATAGCTGCTTATAAATCTACTGAACATTGCTCTGGTGCAAGCCTGCACTGCAGCAGTTTTCTCTGTATCGTTTTATGAACTCTCAACTAGACATGGGGATGAATATAAAAATGAATCGGGATATTCGTTGAATATCCCTGATTCATCAGATATTCGTTGCTTTACATTCTTGGGGTCCAGAGACCCCGACGAATATGAAGCAATGAATATAACCCTTTTGTATTCGTCCCTTTGTTCCCTATCTGCTTATGCCCCCATGGATCAGCTGTTCCTTGGAGGCATAAGCAGGGAGAGATTTTCCCTTTGGGGGATGGCTTGGTTCCCCTTTCCTCCTCTTCCTATGCCCGTGTGGCATAGGAAGAGGAGGGAAGGGATCAAAGAGGAATCAAAGTGATCCCCCAGTCCCCCTGCCTTTGCCGCTGTGGTATAGGAAGAGGAAAGGGGGACCCAAGCCATCCTACAGCCACGCTGCCTTTGCCTTTCCTCCTGTTCCTATGCCCCATGGGCTGTCTTTAAAAAAAATGACCCGATGAACCAACGAATTGACCAAGACAAAGCCCCAGAAGGTAACTAGATACTAGATTTTAAGTTATCTTTTCATGTCAAATGTTTTTACAAAGTATTTGGAATTTTGGAAACTGTAAAGGTCTCTGATTTTCCCCCTGTGTGATTGGTCAAGGACTGTAACAGTAAACCGTACTGGGGTCCATTGTGTGGGCTGAGTCCAACAGCACACAGGAGTGAGATTTAGGATTCGTAGATACATTATAGATTAACAGGGAAATATTCTATTAGGTTTTGGCCCCTTTGGGGTATATCAGGCAGGGGAACAAGATTTTGTTACATATAGACAGATATATTAAGTTGATCGATTTTGTGTCTGTGAGTGCACGTATGTGATTTTCACTGGAAGGTTTTGTGTTGCAGAATCAGATCCAGTTCTTCTTTGGGTAGAATCTGGAGTCAGTATGAAATATAGATGTGATAGAAGAAATAGGCACTTAGAGAAGGCTGCAGGAATGCAGCCTCCCCCCAGTGCCTCCTTCTACTGAGAGGAGTGGAAGGGGGAGAGGGAAAAGGCAGACTACAGCTGCTGTTATGAGCTCCCCAACAAAATGAAGATGGCCTCAGCAGCAAAAGTGAGAATCTTTCCCACAAGCCAGAAATCCACTGGCTTATCTGACTATGGAAGAGGAATTCCACAGATGTTGAGAGGTATTTTTTTAAGCTGCCCATTGCACACCCAGTTCTCCCATGAGTCTAGAACTAATGTCATAATCAAGTGTATGGCAGCCAGTCAAGGGAAAGCAAAAAAAAAAACCTTGTGCAAGTATGTGCATGGTTTTCTGCAGTAGGATTTTGGCTCTGGGGTTGTAATGCATTGTTTCTAATGGACCCTATTGTTCTGTTGTTTTCAACTCTCAGGTTTATTATATTGGGTTTTATTGTAAGCTGCTTGGAGATCTTTTTAAATGAGAAAAGTGTAACATATTCTTCAATAAATACATGAATAATGTTTTGAACAGTATTGCATGTCCCAGTTGTAGATCTTCATCCCACGGAGCCAATGTTTTGTCTGAAATAGTTCAGCTTATTTATTTACCCTTTCCCCCCTGCCATCTACCAAAAGGGTGTGTGAAAGATTTCCCTGTGGAGTCAGTCAAAAGCAGTGCTAGCTGGCTTACTCAGGGTCCTTCTCTAAAATAGAATGTGTTTACTTGTACAATTAATTGGACCTGTATTTCAGAGAGATGTATAATAATGGGCATAATCTTAGAACTGCAGAGCTGGGAGGGACCCTAGGGATCATCGAATCCAGCCCCTGTGAAGGAGGCACAGTGGGGAATTGAACTCCCAACCTCTGCTTCTGCAGCCAGATACAGTGGAACCTCTACTTACGAACTTAATCCGTATTGGAATGCTGTTCTTAAGTTGAAAAGTTCGTAAGTAGAGGCAAAATTTCCCATAGGAATACATTGAAAACCATTTAATCCGTTCCGGCTGTTTTTCGTTCTTATCTAGAGGCGCTGTTCTCAAGTAGAGGCATTAGTTCCCATAGGAACTAATGCAAAGTCGGTTAATCCATACTCTACCACTAGGGGGAGAATTTTTTTTTTAACCTAAGATGACCTAAGGTTAAAAAAAGGACAGGAAAGTTTTTTTTTCGGTTCGTATCTTGGAGCTCCGTTCTCAAGTAGAGGCAAAATTTTGCGAACGGAGCTGTTCGTAAATTGGATCATTCGTAGCTAGGGACGTTCGTAAGTAGAGGTTCCACTGTACCTAAACCACTGAGCTAGAAGAGATGTTCCTGTGTAGTTTGTTGTCAAGCATTTTCTTATGAAAAGTGAAGTTTACAGCTTTTCTCTGAAGTCCAAACTGACATTTATGAAATGCTTTTCTGATATGGCACAAGGCAGTGCCAGGGCAATTTTAGGGCTCTAGCAGGTGCCTCAGGAGAACTCACCGCTGTAGTCTAACTGGGGTTTAGCAGACATGAATACAGCCAGAAGATGAACTGCTCATAAATTCTACCAGGCAATATATTTCCATGGGCAAACACAGATTGCTGCAAATGTAGAGCAACTGCAAAAACGCATGAAGACTGAATTCCAGTTCTGAAATGTGCTCACACCATACAGCCAATCCATTGCAGAAAAGCAAATTTGCAGGGAGCTCACCTATTACACTTTACTAACCAGTCCAATTATTCTGCTTAGAAGGATTCTCACAGTTTTTGCCACTAGTTTTGTTTGCCAACAGAAGGGTGCAATGGGTGAAGGAATCTGGGCAAAAGATTTGTGAGACAAAGTGAAAGTTAAAGATCAACTGTAATGGTAACTGGCTCCAATTAGCAATGAATTAATCAAACATGTTATCAGAGACTCTGGAGCCATTGTCAGACAGAATATCACATGGGAAAAGGAAGTGGGCTGACTGCAAAAGAATCCACAGGAAAAAAATTGACCTCTGATGCCTCTGGAAGTGGGGAGGGAAACAGAGATGAGGAATGTGCAAAAGGTAAAGAAGCAGGTGAAGAAGTGATGTGTTTCTACAGTGCCTTGCAACCACTGTGGCCATTTCCAAACAAAAAGCAGAGTAGAAAAATTCTATAAATAAACAAACTCAATGGCCATTGAAATCCTCAACAACAAAACTGCACAGGAAGTTTAAGGATAGGTATGTCTTTCTTCAGGTCCAGAATATTTTTGACACTGCAAAGAGAGATGGAGAAAAACTATGGAAGCCTTCGGGGCCAGTCTTAGGCTGCTAAACAAGACCTGCAGTTAAGGAGAGTTAACTGGGTCCTGCATGAGACATTAGGTAGCACCTGGAATTAAGCGACATCAAGAAGTGATGACTAGAAGATTCGTGAACTCACCTGGGGAAAGCTCTTCAAAATGTGCAAAACAGCTGAGGGCAGCAACAAAGCACAGACTGTGGCCACTGCAAGGCAGGGACTGCAAAGTTATCACAGCAACAGCACCCAAGATGTTGCCATATCCTCTTCCCGTGTTTGCATCCCCATAAATTGCTGTCCTTGTTCTTTTCTCTCTTTAATGAGAAGGGTGTGGTAGTAGCCTTTGAAAGATAGTTTTGTCTTTAGGACAACACTCAAGGATAAGTGACACATGGAAGGAGATATGGGAGGGCGGGAGCTTGGACTAAAGATCTCTAGGTAAATGTTAAAGATAAACTGTGAATATGAGAAATGTCCGAAATGCAAATAAACCATAAATACATAAAACATGTTAGTACAAGGACCTACGTTATCATCACCCTAAAAACATACAAATAAAATAACTAAAAATCTCCTAGCAGCACAGTTAGTACTAAATGTGTGCCTCTCTTAGAAAATTGCTGCCGTTAACTAAAACTAATTATAAATTTACTAAGATCCTTCCTTCCTTCCTTAATTTTGACTGCAACCATGCAAAAATTTGCCACATTAAACAGCATACCTGTATTTTGCCCTGAAAGTGATAAAAGGGTGTAATATCCCTGTGAATGTCCAGGAAATAACTTTAAACAAGGTTCAATAAAAGTTTTCCAAATATCAAGATTAAAAGAGCAATGCCTTTTTATGAGTATGAGTTTTATGAATATAAGTTATTGTTTCTGTTTCTCCAGAATTACAAGAACATTTGCAATATGGGATTATTTTAAACTTCCTCTCCTAGACAGAGCATTTAGCCGGACAAGAGAGAACGTATGTCCTTTCATAATGATAGTAAATAAAAATAATTAGCTGGTTTAAAAGGCAGCAGTGCTGTATCAATTAGAATATTGTTTGAGGTTGCATCTAGATCATGTTGCCTCTTGACCTCTGCAATACGTTGTCTGAGGGCTAGTCAAGCTACATCAATGCCCATATGGATAAGGCATTCCAGAGACGCAGCAGGGTATAACCTGGAACAGTTTTAAAGCAGCTGGAATTTAATGCCCCCTCAGTGCAAATATATATATATTACTTTCATGTCTGCTCAATCTTGTGGCCATTTATTGACCATTTATAGAGCTTTGGGGTTTTTTTTACAAACACTTCAGTTTTCTCATAGTTTATTTGGAATCTTTCCTCTTGGCTATAATGTATTAATTAGGGTATGCAATGCTGCCTTTAAGCCATTAGATGTCTGCAACAGCAGAACTGCATCATCAGCGTATAACAGCATTAAGAGGTGTCTACCCACTACGTATCCTGGGAGGATGGAAATCTGGTGAAGAGCAGAAATCAGCATGTTAATATAAAAATTAAATAACAATAGAGCTAATATACAACCTTGCTTAACTCTCTTATATGTAGGGACTTTACTAGGCAGATGACCCTCCGAATTACAACTTATTTTTGTCTTTGCTTTTCATGAAGCTTGTAGATAAAAAATAATAAGAATCAATCATAGGCCTCAGGTTTATGCCACAATTTGTCTCTGGAAATAGAATCAAAAGGAGATTTAAAATCAGTAAAGGCAAAAACAGGGACCCTTTAGATTTGATTTGATTTGATTTATATGCCACCCCATTAGTGCAATGCACTATTCTGAGTGATTCATATCATAATAAAATAAACAAACATATAATAATGAACATATAACTAAACAGTAAAAGAGTTAAAACAGTAAAAAAAAATTAAACCAATGCACCAAAAGCACATTATCTCTGTAAGAGCGGGGCAAGAGATATAACATCAAGAAGGCTCATTGTTGAAGGCCTCCCTAAAAAGCAGTGTTTTGAACTGCCTTCTAAACATTAGCAGGGAGGGGCTAGGTGTAGCTCCACCGGGAGCTGGTTCCACAAAGTCAGTGCTACAAAGAAGGCCTGATCCATTGTAGAAGACATCCAGGCCTTCTTCAGAGTGGCAACCCAGAAGATCATTGCCTGGGACGATCTGGTTAGTCAGACCGATGACATTGGGGAGAGTATTTTCCAACAAATGCTGCAGGATCAGAGCCTGATACGGGGTGGATCTTCCTGTTCTGAAGCCCACTTGTTCATCAGCCAAAATATTTTCAGACTCCATCCAGCTATGAAGTTTTTAATAAAAATGTCTATCATAAAGCTTGCTAATTATAGGCAACAAGCTAACTGGATGATAATTTCCTGGATTAGCCTTCTTGCTCTTTTTGTAGATTGGGATAATAATAGCCGTACCCCAATTGGATGGCATGTGGGCATTCTGGTCTACATATTTAAAAAGATTTGCCAATATTGAGGCCCATTATCCAATGTTTCTCTTAATTAACTCTGGAGGAATACCAGCACAGCCTCGAATCTTGCCTGATTTAAGTTGGTTTACCAGGTCAGTAGGGACGTGGTGGCACTGTGGGTTAAACCGCAGAAGCCTCTGTGCTGCAAGGTCAGAAGACCAGCCGTCGTAAGATCGAATCCATGCGACGGAGTGAGCTCCCATCACTTGTCCCAGCTCCTGCCAACCTAGCAGTTCTAAAGCATGTAAAAATGCGAGTAGATAAATAGGTACCACCTTGGTGGGAAGGTAACGGCGTTCCGTGTCTAGTCGCGCTGGCCACGTGACCACGGAAACTGTCTTCGGACAAACGCTGGCTCTATGACTTGGAAACGGGGATGAGCACCGCGGCCTAGAGTCGGACACGACTGGACTAAATGTCAAGGGGAACCTTTACCTTTACCTTTACCAGGTCAGTAATTTCATATATTGATACTGGTGGCCATTCTGGCAAGCTCCTGGTAATATGTTCCAACTGAAAAATAGATGTCTCTTTTTTTGCATATAATTTACAGAAATTGACTTCTGACACTCCAGAGAGAATTCCCATACAAAAAAGCTGTTTGTAACTATTGCTGTGAAGTGTCAAAAAGTATTCATGTCTTTCACCCTGACTGCATTAATAAGCTTTTTCCATGCTGCTTGTTGTGCACTACTCTTTTTTGCCTTTATTAAGTTCTTATACTGTTTTTTAAAATTGCAATAGGTCCTCTTCATGCATTTCTGCTAAGTTTTCCTTATGAAACTTAAATTTAGATATAAGGGCTTTCTTAGCATCACTACTTAGCATCAGCTTCTTATAGCAAAATTCAAGCTTAAACTGAAGAAAGTAGGAAAAACCACTGGGCTAGCCAGGTATAATCTAAACCAAATCCCTTATGAATACACAGTGGAAGTGAAGAACAGATTTAAGGAACTAGATTTGGTGGACAGAGTGCCTGAAGAACTATGGATGGAGGCTCGTAACATTGTACAGGAGGCAGCAACAAAAACCATCCCAAAGAAAAGGAAAGGCAAGAAAGCAAAGTGGCTGTCCAACGAGGCCTTACAAATAGCAGAGAAGAGAAGGGAAACAAAATGCAAAGGAGATAGGGAAAGTTACAGAAAATTGAATGCGGACTTCCAAAGAATAGCAAGGAGAGACAAGAGGGCCTTCTTAAATGAACAATGCAAAGATATAGAGGAAAACAATAGAAAGGGAAAAACCAGAGATCTGTTCAAGAAAATTGGAGCTATTAAAGGAACATTTTGTGCAAAGATGTACATGATAAAGGACAAAAATGGTAGGGACCTTACAGAAGCAGAAGACATCAAGAAGAGGTGGCAAGAATACACAGAGGAATTATACCAGAAAGAGCTGGATGTCCCGGACAACCCAGATAGTGTGGTTGCTGACCCTGATCCAGACATCCTGGAGAGTGAAGTCAAGTGGGCCTTAGAAAGCATGGCTAACAACAAGGCCAGTGGAGGTGATGGCATTCCAGTTGAACTATTTAAAATCTTAAAAGATGACGCTGTTAAGGTGCTACACTCAATATGCCAGCAAGTTTGGAAAACTCAGCAGTGGCCAGAGGATTGGAAAAGATCAGTCTACATCCCAATCCCAAAGAAGGGCAGTGCCAAAGAATGCTCCAACTACCGTACAATTGCACTCATTTCACACGCTAGCAAGGTTATGCTCAAAATCCTCCAAGGCAGGCTTCAGCAGTATGTGGACCGAGAACTCCCAGAAGTACAAGCTGGATTTCGAAGGGGCAGAGGAACTAGAGACCAAATTGCTAACATGCGCTGGATTATGGAGAAAGCCAGAGAGTTCCAGAAAAACATCTACTTCTGCTTCATTGACTACGCAAAAGCCTTAGACTGTGTGGACCACAGCAAACTATGGCAAGTTCTTAAAGAAATGGGAGTGTCTGACCACCTTATCTATCTCCTGAGAAATTTGCCAAGAAAGCAGCCTTGAAGGCTTTCAGCAAAGGCAGCTTTTCAGGGTTGGGAGACTCCACTGGACACTCCTGGAACCTGAATCAGCTAGGATTGGGTGAGTCAACTCCTCCACAAATTCCATTCATTCAAATGGATCAACCTTAGCACCACTTGTTACACTAAGCAAAAGTATTACAAGATTACTACTGTCCATCCTTTCTTAAAACATGCTTTTTACCTTCTTTGTCCTGGACCAATACTCAACTCTCTGCAAAGCCTCTGCTCCCATAAGCAATCCTCCTCCTCCTCCTCCTCTTCTTCAAACAGACTCCCTCCCAGTCCTGTTTATTCATTCTTTTTAAAAACAGTTTCAGTAACTCTCACCAGCGAGACAAGGAAGTAATTGGAAGGAAGGAATGCCTTCTTAAGGCAGTTCCTTTGAACTGTGCCACATACTGGCACTTCAAATGGAAGTGCAAATATAAGCCTTTTTTAAAAAAAATCCTCCTCTGGTTTCTGGCCAGTTATATCAGAATGAACCAAATACCCCAGTGTGACTTTGCAGCAAGAAAAGGCAAGTTGATTCACATTTCCCTCACTGAGTAGTGACAGCTCCGCTTAAGTATTTACCTGTGGGTCATTATTTTGCTTTCCATATTTGTTGACATATTCTTGTTAGGATTTTAACAGATTTATTCTCTGTGGTTTGAAATAGTTATATCAGTATTTCAGCTACCCCAGGTGATTTATTTCTTCCCAGTGGTTTCAGAGGAGCTTTCATTTCATTTGCTAGGACTGCAGGTTCTTTGTCATAGAATTCATCTTCAAAGGAGTCTGTCATGCTTTTATCTCTTCTGTATAAGTCTTCAGTATACTGTTTCCACCTTCTCTTTATTGTCTCCTGGTAATATAGTGTTCTTCTCTGTTGGTCCTTCAGTGTTCCTAATCTATGCTTAAATTTCCCTTTGATTTCACAGATCTTCTAGAAAAGAGCTTGGTCCCCCCCCCCTTTTGTTGTTCTATGTTTCTTTGTACTGGTTAGTGTAATTGTTCTCTTTGTCTCTGCATGATGCTCCTTTAAATGGTGTACAGCTGCATATGCTTTCCCATAATTTCATCTTTTACACTGGGGTGTTCTCTATTTTGTAACTGATCATTGAAAGATTAGTCTGCAATTGTTTCAAAATTGGGAAAGGAGTACGACAAGGCTGTATATTGTCCCCGTGCTTATTTAACTTATATGCAGAATACATCATGCGAAAGGCTGGACTGGACGAATCCCAAGCCGGAATTAAGATTGCCAGAAGAAATATCAACAACCTCAGATATGCAGATGATACCACTCTGATGGCAGAAAGTGAGGAGGAATTAAAGAACCTCTTAATGAGAGTGAAAGAGGAGAGCGCAAAAAATGGTCTGAAGCTCAACATCAAAAAAACTAAGATCATGGCCACTGGTCCCATCACCTCCTGGCAAATAGAAGGGGAAGATATGGAGGCAGTGACAGATTTTACCTTCTTGGGCTCCATGATCACTGCAGATGGTGACAGCAGCCACGAAATTAAAAGACGCCTGCTTCTTGGGAGGGAAGCGATGACAAACCTAGACAGCATCTTAAAAGGCAGAGACATCACCTTGCCGACAAAGGTCCGCATAGTCAAAGCTATGGTTTTTCCAGTAGCGATGTATGGAAGTGAGAGCTGGACCATAAAGAAGGCTGACCGCCAAAGAATTGATGCTTTTGAATTGTGGTGCTGGAGGAGACTCTTGAGACTCTTGGACTGCAAAGAGAACAAACCTATCCATTTTGAAGGAAATCAACCCTGAGTGCTCACTGGAAGGACAGATCCTGAAGCTGAGGCTCCAATACTTTGGCCATCTCATGAGAAGAGAAGACTCCCTGGAAAAGACCCTGATGTTGGGAAAGTGTGAAGGCAAGAGGAGAAGGGGACGACAGAGGACAAGATGGATGGACAGTGTCACCGAAGCTACCAACATGGGTTTGACCCAGCTTCGGGGGGCAGTGGAAGACAGGAGGGCCTGGCGTGCTCTGGTCCATGGGGTCACAAAGAGTCGGACACGACTGAACGACTAAACAACAAAAGCATCACTACAATACTGATCAAACCAATACTTTGAGCTACATTGGCTAGTTTGTACTTTCTTTAGATCTTTTGCTATAAATGACTCAATTATTTCTTTTTATCAATAGTGCATACTGCTCAGTCATTCCACTATTTGGACCTATTGTAAGAAAAGTGATACGAATCATACAGTAATGATGAGTATTGAACAGTTCTGTAAAGAACCCCTCGACTTTCTCTGACCATCTAATCTTAATGTTACTAATGATTGCCTCATGATTCAATTGTAGAACATCCTCAATATAGATATGACGCTCAAATGGCCTCAGGAACAAATGTAGAGGCAGATAGATGGTCACCATCAGGTCTGCTGTCTATTTCCAGTTTAAAACTGGAGCTGAATAGATTGTGACTGGAAATCACATAATAATGGTTCTCATCTTATCTCCTGACCAGAATGTACTGTGAATAACTGTAGTTTACTGTAAATGAATCAGACCTTGTCTCAGAGACTCTGGGGACCTCTTTTAAACAAGACGTCATAATCTCATATGTGCTTTAAGTCAATTTGCCTTCTTGTACACTCTACAAATCAGACATCCTCATAAAAAGCATAAATTACGACTTACTGTTCTAGTCAAAAATTTAGAAATCCACAAGATAAAGCAAAGAAACAAGAAATAACCCAAGGGAATAGATAACTATTTAAAAGTGTTTAAGAGAGATCACAAAGGAAAAGAAAGAAAGACCAATGACAGTCAGCAAAACCATCATGATGAGGCCTAAAGATAAAGATAAAAGATTTCAGCTGTATATAAAACAATGAAGGAAGGGAAATATATGGAAGAGCCTTTGACAAAAAATGTATAGGAATGTTTAGCCGAGCAATAAAACCGAAATAATACTTCCAGACTGCAAAGAATGAAGAGAATCAAGAAGCAGAGACTGGCCAGCTATATCAAAATATGTCAGGAAATCAGAGATATTAGGCATGGAAAAGAGCTCTAGGCGCCTTAGATGCTTAATCAATAATACATACTTCTCTCACACACTCCCTCCCTCTCTCCCTCCCTCTCTCCCTCCCTCCCTCTCTCTCTCGCTTACTCACTCTCTGTCTATCTTTCTCTCACACACATACACAAACATATACTGTATATGTGAATTTTCTGTACTTATGACTATGTAATCAAAACTGCACCATCTGCAAATTTAAAAAGTGATGTCAGGAGACTCAAGGTATCTCCAAGGATGTTTCTTTTAAAAGAGAAATCTCACCTGCCAGCTAGATGGTCATCACAGAATACATCTGACTGCAGATGCAAGAAGGAATTCCCATCTTTGAGTCCAAAGGTGCTCTTCTGCATGTAGAAAGCAACTTCTTCCCATGTCACTAGAACCATGCCACTAGGTTCTTTCTTGCACTGGATCCTAGTGACCAAATGGCATATATGAGAAAGCTGGAACTATACCCAAGGACACCCACAGCTGCACAAGTGAAAGCAGGATAGTTGTTAATAGAACCTTTTTATTGTGACTCTGCATGAACTCTCCAGCAAGTATTTACAAAATTGTGCTAGCAGCTAGGTAAGTGCTAAGCAGCAGCAGTATAAGATGAGAAGAATTTATATATGAAGCAATCCAACTTGCATCACTGGACTTTTTTCAAAATGCTAACTTGAATCAGGGCTTCTTGGGGTTTTGTTTGGGTTGGGTTGGCTTGCCTTGGGTTTGGGTTGGATTTGGTGTATAACCATTTTGGATTATATGCAAATGTGCTCAAAAGACTAAACTTCCCAAATTTATGGACCATAGCCATGGCATCTTGGTACAAGAGTAACATATGTCAAATTAATCTTAGACGTCAGTCTTAGAACTGGAGAGCTGGAAGGGACCCTATGTATCATCAAGCTGAGCTCCTATCAAGGAGGCACAGGGAGGAACTGAACTTCCAACCTCTGGTTCCACAGCCAGATATCTAAACCCACTGAACTATCCACAATGCATCCTAGAGTCTTCCCATGCTCTGAGATACGACTATCAGACACCCCACACTAAAATGGGTTTGATTTTTTCATAAATAAACCAGTGTCTCTGCCATGATAAAGAGCCCGTGATTAGAAGAAGAAATTCCATAACCACTAAAAGCTCTGAGTGCACAGGAGCTTTCTCATCACTCATTTGAAAATTAACGTGCTCTATTTTGTGATTGGCACTCAGGATTTAAACATATGATTTCTTTGAAGCTTGGTTTTTCAAATGTGAAAGTTTGCCTACATCACATCTCTCCAACTTTAGAATGCTTTCATCATGGACTACCCATAGCGTTTGTTTCTGCCTCAGCAATAATATTCTATTTAACATAACTAAATCATGCATTATTGTGAGTTTATTATCTTATTGCAGTGAAGGAGTCTAGGATTATAAAGTATAACAAGCCAGACTGATCATTTTATGATTGCCAAAAGATGTTTCAGGACACAAAGGTAATTGCTAAACATAAGGAGAAGCTACCATGTTTCCCCAAAAATAAGACAGGGTCTTATATTAATTTTTGCTCCAAAAATGCATTAGGGCTTATTTTCAGAGGATGTTTTATTTTTTTTCATGTACAACAATCTACATTTATCCAAATACAGTCATGTCATCTTGGTTGCTGCACAATGGTGGAGGGTGGGGTTTCACTTCACTGGGGCTTATTTTTGGGGTAGGGCTTATATTACGAGCATCCTGAAAAATCATACTAGGGCTTATTTTAAGGTTAGGTCTTATTTTCGGGAAAACAGGGTATTGGGAATGGGTGACTCATCTTCTCGTCCACTTAAGGAGCTGGAGGTGGGGGCAAAGGACGATTGTTTCAAGGAAGACAGTGAGCACATGCAAGAGAGAAAGAGAGAGCTAACAACTAGCTATGAGCCATGAAGGCATCTGCTGGTACTTCTCTTTAGATGTGGAATAATAGATCTATCTCCTGCTAGGAGTTCAAATATAAAAATGCCAGCAGTCTTCAGTGTGCTCCAAAAGCAAGCTAACTCCAGCAGTGTCACCCAGGTCTGACTGTTTGTCCATCTGAACCATGATTGTCCCTTCTGACTTGTGGTGGTTCTTCAGCATTGCAAGCAGAGAAGATTATTTTCCATCATCTTGCCACTGAATCATTTAACTGGACATGCTAGGAATGGAACCGGAAATTTGCTGCTGCTTTGTGTAACCAGCAGCTCTGTTAGTTATATCACTGAGCCTAAGTGGTCTAAGGTGGGCCCCTTGCCCCAGCATTTCATGGTGAAATACCCAGCTCTATATGGATCATGGGCCACATGTGGTATGAGGTTGTCCACACCCATTTAACAGAAAGATACAAACTTTTTGCAGCAACATCTGAGATTGGGTAATACCATTATTGCATCCACTCAAAAGTGACGAATAAGCCAAGCTTTTGAGTTCCTCCTCCAGAATTCTTCAACAGGCAAAGATGGTATAAAATTTGGGATGAAGGCAAATAGTTCAAAAATTGGACCAGATGTAAAATGTCCGTGGCTCATGAAGCCAGACCCACTGATAAAGCAAATTGAAAATTCACATTCTCTGTGAAGCAGACATGGCCAAAGGTGTCAACTAATTCTTTCCCCTGTGTAGACAGAAGGCTGGCTGGCTCCACTACTCACCCACTCCCACAGACCTACCTGTTGCTTTAAGTAAAGCCATACAAACCTCTTGTATAGGTGGTAAGGGGGAAAAAAGCGAAGCAAGGTCTGTGTTTACATAAAGAAAACAGAAGAATACATCTTAGTACCATACAAAGGTAAAAAAATCAATTATAGCTGAATTGGTAGTGATATCTAAAGTGTTGGAGAAGAAGGAGTCCTTATGGAGGTTTACTGTCACAGAGAAGCCTCTTCTCATGGCAGTAGAATTTCTGGAGTTTGAAAATAAGCTGTATCAATTTATTCCACCTGACTCCGTTCTGTGTATCTGCATTGGGGAATTCCATGGGCAACACAGGAAGCCCAATGTATAAAAGACTATAGGCTGCCACTGACTGCTTGTTGGGGTTTTTGATCGATGTTATTATATACGAGTATTATTCCCTTTGGTCAGAAACAATATACCCCCATGATCAGATGGAACTGACATCAATGAATATAAATTATTTATTTATTTTATTTATTGCACTTATACCCCCGCCTATCTAGTCGAACGACCACTCTAGGCGGCTTACAACATACATAACATATAAAATACAACAAAAAATTTAAACATCAATAGACAAATTATCCAAGATGGAAAAAGAGAAAGGAAAAAATTTTAAGAAGAAAGAGAAGAGAAAAAATCAGGTATTAACTGGAGAGAAGGCCTGCCGTGGACATCCAAGTTTTCAATTGGTTTTTAAAGATACCCAGCGAAGGGGCCGCGCGAATCTCTGGAGGAAGGTTATTCCAGAGGCGAGGAGCTACCGCCGAGAAGGCCCAGTTTCTTGTTTTTTCCTTCCGGGCCTCCCTCGGCGTCAAGCTCCCCAGCCTCACCTCCTGGGAAATTAATTTACATGGATGCAAAAGAAAGCATAGTTTATATATTCACCAGTGGATATCATCTCAGAAATCTTGTGAAAGAGAATATTTACAAATTAAGATGTTTTATTTTTAAAAAAAAAAATGTTGGAAAGCTAGTTTAGTGTGGTGGATAGCCTGGGTTCAAATACCTCCTTTGCCGAGGAAAACCCACTGAATGGTGTTAATGGTAAACCATTCCTTGAATGCCCTGCCCAAAAACAAATATCTTCAGTATCTCTGGGGGAAATCCTATTCATGAAGTCAACCATCACTATCATCATGTGCTGTCAAGTCAGTTTTGACTTATGGGTGACCCTTTTCAGGGTTTCTCAGGTGGAGAAGACCCAGAAGTGGATTGCCGTTTCGTTCTTCTGAGGGTGCCCTGGGACTGTGTAGCTTGCCCAAGGCCACCCAGGCTGGCTCTACTCACAGGAGGCATAGTGGGGGAATCAAGCTCCCAACCTCTGGCTCCGCAACCTGAGACCTAAACCACTTTTATGGTGGCATTAACCAGATCCAAGCACCAGAAATAATTAATTTAAATGAATTAAAACTTCCTATTCCTCTCACCCCTCCCTAGGGCCCCTTTTTGCCCCAGGGGAAGCCTCTAGGAGCCTCAGGTTAGGGGGCAATCTTTAATAGTAAAAAACTATTGCCAGATCGTTGCCACTGGGATTGGGACCAGAGGCATAAATCTAGCAGTGATTTTTTTTTAGCTACTAAAGGCTTCCAACGTCCCATTCTGAGGCTCCCAAAGCCTTTCTGAGGAAAGGGGAGCTCCTAGGGAGCCTCAGAACATGAAAAAGGGGGTAGGACGCTTTCAGTTAATTTAAATTTTATTATTTCTGGCATCCGGATCTGGTTTACAGGGGCATAACTGTGCAAACAGAATTTTGGCCATTAAGTCAATCTGTGATTTTTTACCCCACTGTTGCATTTATTTCTCAGTAGGGCTTTCAAGGTAAGTGAGCTATTTAAGGAGAGGTTTTTCGCTCTCTCAGTGAGTTTCTACAGCTACATGGAGATTTGAGCCAGAGTCTCCATCACTGTATCCACTACACACCACACTGAGTATCAATCGATTTGGAGAGAAACCCCAAATTGGCTTCAGAATTCTCTTCAGATTAAGCCTCCATTATTTGTGGAATTCACAGAGGAATGAATACACCTGCAGCTTTGCAGCTTTAGGTAGGCAAAAAAAAAAATACTCCATTTTGCAACCGAGCAAGGTTAATTCTCAACCATGGGCTATAATATATGGTTAGTGGGCTCCGTTTGGCAAGGTTTCAAGCTTCAATATTTTTTAACCCAAGTATTAAAACCATGTTTTAAATGAAATGACCAGGATCCAGGGGGTTGAAGAAATACAGATCTGTATTTTAATACAAATTAAACAGTACTTCTAATCGTGGGTTTTTTGTGTTGTTGTTTTTACCAATGTGTAATTCAAGTAGAAATTTTAAAAAATCGTATTTGTCTGGGTTCTGTGAAAAACCACATAATGGCTTTGTTGGCATCCATTCACCAACTGAGATCAGAGAGTGTTTACATGGCGCCAGACACTTTAGGATGGGAGAAGATAAGTTTCTAATGCATTAGTCCTCTCACAAGATAAACTCTAGAGTGTTCTCTTCCCTGAGGGGTGTTGGATGAAAGGATGCTGCTGGTAACCTTGGTGGTGGGAAGCCAGCCCAACATTACTCTGTGGACGGTTTCTGTTGATCATAGGCATTGGGTGGTCAGGACCCATGTTCACTCTAGAGCCTTTGCAGGAGTGTATTAATGGGACTCAGCCTGCAACAGTGGAGGAGGGGGGCAATGGGCAACTGAACACAGACGTTTGCTCTCTAGTTCTGAGTTGCTGAAGCTGGCTGTTGGGGATTGCATGCAATAGACCAAGCCTGGCATCTTCTGTGTGTTCTGTACTTCATCTTCCATTAAGCGTGTTAGCAAGGAACTGCACTTAAAACTAAAACTAGAGGGCACCAAATCTGAAAAAGCTGCAAATGACAGAAAGTTCACTTTACTAGGCAAGAGCAGAAAAAACAAGCTTCTTGTATTCACACCAGACCTGCCTAGTTGAAAAGCTTCATCTTGGCTGCCAATCAATAGGCCTGGAGTTACTGAATTACCATCCCCTTCTATGGATATTTCCAGACTGTCATCATCTCACACTGTGAATCTAATTAGTCTTTTTAACTCTTTAATGGAGTTTACACAGGAAGGAAAAGAGACTGAAAAAACAATGAGCAAACAATAAAGGGTTACAAATTGAGGACATAATTGGAAAGCCTTGTAAAATTCACTAAATGAGGCAGAGCACGTTGCAACTACTCTGAAGATGGCTTTAAGGCCTCAATACAAACTATCCTGTGCATCTTCAGAACTTGTTAGGCCAGCTTCTGAGGCTCAAAATAGACATTCAAGAAAACACATATTACTTGTAATTAGCTCCTCTTTTTTTTTCTTCCACAACATGATTTCTTTAGAAATATATACCACAGAGAAAGAAGGATTGAAAATAGTATGGGAATAAGATATTGGAAAAAGAATAAATGAGGAAGAATGGAGGAAGATATGGAAAATGAGGGTTTTAAGATTTATGTCAGTGAGAATAAAGGAAAGCTTTTTTTAAACTCGGTTTAAGATGGTATTTAACACCGATAAAATTAAATAAAATTAATGCTAGTTATCCGAATGTTTGTTGGAAATGTGAGAAAGAAATTGGTACATACTTTCATATGTGGTGGAAACGTGAAAAAGTACAAAGATTTTGGAAACAAATTTTTAAAGAACTAAACTACATATGTGAAGAAGATATAGAATTTAATCCTGAGACTGCTTTGTTATCAATATTTGAGAATGTGGAATATGATAAGATGACTAAAGAATTGATAACCAATTTATTAACAGCGGCTAGATTGATAATAGCTAGGCAATGGAAATTAAAATCTGAATTTCAAATTGAAGATTGGTATAAGGAAATATGGAATATAGCTATAAATGATAAATTAACTTGTAGTTTAAAGGCTAAGAAAGGAGAGTTGAAAAAAAATAATTTTTATGAAATATGGGGCAGATTTTTGGAATATGTGTTATTAAGAGGAAAAGGGAAAGCTCCAAATCAAGAATCAATGCAGTTCTGGAGAAGAGGGACAATAGAAGAAGAAGCAGAAGAAGAATACAGGTGGAGGAAGAAGATTACAACAAGAGGTCCCGTTTATGGTGGTGGGGAACACAGTTAAATTGTATTTTAGTTTATGTGTTATATGTTTATGTGTATGTTATAATTATAGAAAATAAAAAAATATTTTTTAAAAAAGAAATATATACCACAGCAAACAGGCTTGCAGACTAATCTTTCAATGATCAGTTACAAAATAGAGAACACCGCAGTGTAAAAGATGAAATTATGGGAAAGCATATGCAGCTGTACACCATTTAAAGGAGCATCATGCAGAGACAAAGAGAACAATTACACTAACCAGTACAAAGAAACATAGAACAACAAAAAGGGGGGGGGGGGAACCAAGCTCTTTTCTAGAAGATCTGTGAAATCAAAGGGAAATTTAAGCATAGATTAGGAACACTGAAGGACCAACAGAGAAGAACACTATATTACCAGGAGACAATAAAGAGAAGGTGGAAACAGTATACTGAAGACTTATACAGAAGAGATAAAAGCATGACAGACTCCTTTGAAGATGAATTCTATGACAAAGAACCTGCAGTCCTAGCAAGTGAAATGAAAGCTCCTCTGAAACCACTGGGAAGAAATAAATCACCTGGGGTAGCTGAAATACTGATATAACTATTTCAAACCACAGAGAATAAATCTGTTAAAATCCTAACAAGAATATGTCAACAAATATGGAAAGCAAAATAATGACCCACAGGCAAATACTTAAGCGGAGCTGTCACTACTCAGTGAGGGAAATGTGAATCAACTTGCCTTTTCTTGCTGCAAAGTCACACTGGGGTATTTGGTTCATTCTGATATAACTGGCCAGAAACCAGAAGAGGATTTAAAAAAAAAAAAAGGCTTATATTTGCACTTCCATTTGAAGTGCCAGTATGTGGCACAGTTCAAAGGAACTGCCTTAAGAAGGCATTCCTTCCTTCCAATTACTTCCTTGTCTCGCTGGTGAGAGTTACTGAAACTGTTTTTAAAAAGAATGAATAAACAGGACTGGGAGGGAGTCTGTTTGAAGAAGAGGAGGAGGAGGAGGATTGCTTATGGGAGCAGAGGCTTTGCAGAGAGTTGAGTATTGGTGCAGGACCAAGAAGGTAAAAAGAATGTTTTAAGAAAGGATGGACAGTAGTAATCCTGTAATACTTTTGCTTAGTGTAACAAGTGGTGCTAAGGTTGATCCATTTGAATGAATGGAATTTGTGGAGGAGTTGACTCACCCAATTCTAGCTGATTCAAGTTCCAGGAGTGTCCAATGGAGTCTCCCAACCCTGAAAAGCTGCCTTTGCTGAAAGCCTTCAAGGCTGCTTTCTTGGCAGATGGCATTGACAAATTCGTTCTTGCTGCTCTGCGATAAATGGGTGATGGAACCTTTTTCACAATATATACATTGAAAGGGTTTACATAAAGGGTCAATCAGGCTTGGCTTTCCGAGCCAATGTAAACTTTAATTTTAACAAAAGCCTTTGTTAGAGCTCTCATTCTATGTGATTTTTTTCCCATGCATCCAAGAGGAAAAGTTTTTTATTCCTCCCTAAAACACAATACATCTAGACTATGTCTAAATATCTTGTAATTTTGTTGTAGTTTGTTCCTTTCTAAAGATATAATTTATTCCAATTCCTCCCATTCCCCATGAAACTCCACAAGCCTCTTCACCACAGTTAATGGACATGGAAACCAGCCAACTCTGTAAAAGACAGTTCCTGAATGGCCTACTGGTTTGAGAGCTTGTGAGGCTTTGTAAGAGAGAGGTAATTGCCCCACAGAGAATATTCTAGTGAAAATATATATAGAAACATTTAGGAATTGCATGCATGATCTAGAATACAAGATTTGGAATAAACATAGAACCTACTGACAGCTCATCCCAATGACACTCATCAGCATTTATTAGAATACTAAAGAAAGAGTTATTTGGCAACATGGTGAACATCTCAGTGGGTTAGGTATCTGGCTTGAGAGGCAAAGGTTGAGAATTCCTTTCCCAACTGTGCCTCCCAGGAGAAAAGCCAGCCAGTGTAGCCTTAGGCAAGCTGCAGAGTCCCAGAATGCCCCCAGTAATAGGAAAATGATAAAGCACCTCTGAGTATTCTATGTGCAGAAAATGCTGAGAAAGGTCACCAGAAGTCCAAACTGACTTGATGGCATGGTAAGATCACACATTTTGGGGCACATAGATTTTCTTCTCTTGCAGTGTTTTCCCTCCAGACATTCAAATCTTCCAAAACCAGTGTTTGTTTAGAAAACTGGCATACAAAGGAAGCCCTGCTTGTCTCCTTTTGACCAATTGCAAGTCAAAAGCAATTTAATTTGTACATTAAAGCGAACTCGAGTTCGAATAAACTAACAGTCTTTTGCATCATAAGGGCGCTCCATTTCTAATGATGTGTTAATTGTAGTTCAGTCCTGAGATCTCCTCATACATTCTGTACTAGATGTTAAGCAGCCAGCTCAGGTCTAGGAAGTTCGCTTCCCACTGAAGTGGTAAGGAGAATATACTTTTCAACTGAAGGAAAAAGTTGCTCCATTCTCCATTTGTCATTTTCTTCACTGACCTCCACCATCCCCATCATGTTATTTTTGGCCCCCAACGTAGCAAATACATGTTCTGTGTGTAATGGAATGGGGAATGGTGGTAGAAAATGATAGTTTCCAAACTGACCTCCAGCTTTGCTTTGGCCCCGGGGCTTAAATTTACATTACTCTGGGAAATCTGTGGATGAGTTTTTAAAATTATGATGATGATGTAACAGAGGTATTTCACCTTTCATTGTGTCATATCTCTGATCTAAATCAGAGGGTAAGTAGAATACATGGAACAAAAAGCAGCTTGAACTTACCTGGACTGAACCAAGCATTCTGGTTTTCATTTAAACTGGGAAATGACCAACATATCCACACCATTTTCCTGATTGATTAGCACATCCACCCCACTTATGGTTACATTATAAAAAATCATGTATCTCCTACTATAATGTGCAATTCAGACACACACTCTCTCTCTCTCAGTGTGTGTGTGTTTGTTTCTGGACCACTTTTAAAGGCAAAAGCTTTCCCAAGGCAATGTGTGTGATAAAATCCCCCACATAAAATAAATAAATAAAAATCCCCAATAAAATAAGAATAAAATGTTTGTTTACATTTTTAGTTTTATTTCCTCAAGCCAAAAGAAAGAAAAGAAAAGAGTAGAGGGGGGGGGGGGAAGAGAGTAAGGAAAGAAAAGATGGGTATATACAGACTGTAATCACGGGTTAGGCGTATATGTTAATATAAACTGGACCCTATGTCTGAAAAAGATTTTGTCTGAAGTGAGTGTTGGTAGAATAGACGTTCATGTGTAGTTATAATAGTAAGATATTCTAATCACTGAGTGATGGATGATGGAAGTTTATCCTTCTGCTTTTTTGGTGATAGTGAGAGTTTGTCAGGTTCCAAGCTTCATGGATATCGTTTTAAAGTATGTCTACAACTATAAGTCAGTTCATTGCAATACTCCCAATGAAAAATTGGGCTGTCACTGGACAAATCCATATCAAAGAAGCCCTGTTCATATTATAATGCAACATTTAGTTGAAATTTCTTTCTAAATAAATGAAATTGTGTCCAATATGTCTGAAACATCTTTTTTACTGAACCACAAGTTGTTGTTTAGTCGTTAAGTCGTGTCCGACTCTTCGCGACCCCATGGACCAGAGCATGCCAGGCCCTCCTGTCTTCCACTGCCTCCCGGAGTTGGGTCAAATTCATGTTGGTAGCTTCGATGACACTGTCCAACCATCTCGTCCTCTGTCGTCCCCTTCTCCTCTTGCCTTCACATTTTCCCAGCATCAGGGTCTTTTCCAAGGAATCTTCTCTTCTCATGAGATGGCCAAAGTATTGGAGCCTCAGCTTCAGGATCTGTCCTTCCAGTGACCACTCAGGGTTGATTTCCTTCAGAACAGATAGGTTTGATCTCCTTGTAGTCCAGGGGACTCTTGAGAGTCCCCTGGACTGCAAGGAGGAAACTCCATCACCACAATTCAAAAGCATCAATTCTTCAGTGGTCAGCCTTCTTTATGGTCCAGCTCTCACTTCCATATATCGCTACAGGAAAAACCATAGCTTTGACTATGCGGACCTTTGTCGGCAAGGTGATGCTTCTGCTTTTTAAGATGCTGTCTAGGTTTGTCATCGCTTCCCTCCCAAGAAGCAGGCGTATTTTAATTTCGTGGCTGCTGTCACCATCTGCAGTGATCATGGAGCCCAAGAAGGTAAAATCTGTCACTGCCTCCATATCTTCCCCTTCTATTTGCCAGGAGGTGATGGGACCAGTGGCCATGATCTTCGTTTTTTTGATGTTGAGCTTCAGACCATTTTTTGCGCTCTCCTCTTTCACCCTCATTACGAGGTTCTTTAATTCCTCCTCACTTTCTGCCATCAGAGTGGTATTGTCTGCATATCTGAGGTTATTGATATTTCTTCCGGCAATCTTAATTCTGGCTTGGGATTCCTCCAGTCCAGCCTTTCGCATGATGTATTCTGCATATAAGTTAAATAAGCAGGGAGACAATATACAGCCTTGTCGTACTCCTTTCCCAATTTTGAAACAATCAGTTGTTCCATATCTAGTTCTAACTGTTGCTTCCTGTCCCACATATAGATTTCTCAGGAGATAGATAAGGTGATCAGGCACTCCCATTTCTTTAAGAACTTGCCATAGTTTGCTGTGGTCCACACAGTCAAAGGCTTTTGCATAGTCAATGAAGCAGAAGTAGATGTTTTTCTGGAACTCTCTGGCTTTCTCCATAATCCAGCGCATGTTAGCAATTTGGTCTCGAGTTCCTCTGCCCCTTCGAAATCCAGCTTGTACTTCTGGGAGTTCTCCGTCCACATACTGCTGAAGCCTGCCTTGGAGGATTTTGAGCATAACCTTGCTAGCGTGTGAAATGAGTGCAATTGTACGGTAGTTGGAGCATTCTTTGGCACTGCCCTTCTTTGGGATTGGGATGTAGACTGATCTTTTCCAATCCTCTGGCCACTGCTGAGTTTTCCAAACTTGCTGGCATATTGAGTGTAGCACCTGAACCGCGTCATCTTTTAAGATTTTAAATAGTTCGACTGGAATGCCATCACCTCCACTGGCCTTGTTGTTAGCCATGCTTTCTAAGGCCCACTTGACTTCACTCTCCAGGATGTCTGGCTCAAGGTCAGCAACCACACTATCTGGGTTGTCCGGGACATCCAGATCTTTCGGGTATAATTCCTCTGTGTATTCTTGCCACCTCTTCTTAATGTCTTCTGCTTCTGTGAGGTCCCTACCATTTTTGTCCTTTATCATGTACATCTTTGCACAAAATGTTCCTTTAATAGCTCCAATTTTCTTGAACAGATCTCTGGTTTTCCCCTTTCTATTCTTTTCCTCTATTTCTTTGCACTGTTCATTTAATAAGGCCCTCTTGTCTCTCCTTGCTATTCTTTGGAAGTCTGCATTCAATTTTCTGTAACTTTCCCTATCTCCCTTGCATTTTGTTTCCCTTCTCTGCTATTTGTAAGGCCTCGTTGGACAGCCACTTTGCTTTCTTGCCTTTCCTTTTCTTTGGGATGGTTTTTGTTGCTGCCTCCTGTACAATGTTACGAGCCTCCATCCATAGTTCTTCAGGCACTCTGTCCACCAAATCTAGTTCCTTAAATCTGTTCTTCACTTCCACTGTGTATTCATAAGGGATTTGGTTTAGATTATACCTGACTAGCCCAGTGGTTTTTCCTACTTTCTTCAGTTTAAGCTTGAGTTTTGCTATAAGAAGCTGATGATCAGAGCCACAATCAGCTCCAGGTCTTGTTTTTGCTGACTGTATAGAGCTTCTCCGTCTTTGGCTGCAGAAAACATAATCAATCTGATTTCGGTATTGCCCATCTGGTGATGTCCATGTGTATAGTCGGCTCTTGTGTTGTTGGAAAAGAGTGTTTGTGATGACCAGCTTGTTCTCTTGACAAAACTCTATTAGCCTTTGCCCTGCTTCGTTTTGAACTCCAAGGCCAAACTTACCTGTTGCTCCTTTTATCTCTTGACTCCCTACTTTAGCATTCCAGTCCCCTATAATGAAAAGAACATCGTTCTTTGGTGTCAGTTCTAGAAGGTGTTGTAGGTCTTCATAGAATTGGTCAATTTCAGCCTCTTCAGCATCGGTGGTTGGTGCATAAACTTGGATTACTGTGATGTTGAAAGGTCTGCCTTGGATTCGTATTGAAATCATTCTATCATTTTTGAGATTGTATCCCAGTACAGCTTTTCCCACTCTTTTGTTGACTATGAGGGCTACTCCATTTCTTCTACGGGATTCTTGCCCACAATAGTAGATATGATAATCGTCTGAATTGAATTTGCCCATTCCCGTCCATTTTAGTTCACTGACGCCCAGGATGTCAATGTTTATTCTTGCCATCTCCTGTTTGACCACATCCAGCTTACCAAGGTTCATAGATCTTACATTCCAGGTTCCTATGCAGTATTTTTCTTTGCAGCATCGGACTTTCCTTTCACTTCCAGGCGCGTCCGCAGCTGAGCGTTCTTTCGGCTTTGGCCCAACCACTTCATTAGCTCTGGAGCTACTCGTACTTGTCCTCCGCTCTTCCTCAGTAGCATGTTGGACATCTTCTGACCTGAGGGGCTCATCTTCCAGCGTCATATCTTTTAGCCTTTTGTTTCTGTTCATGGAGTTTTCTTGGCAAAGATCCTGGAGTGGCTTGCCATTTCCTGCTCCAGGTGGATTGCGTTTAGTCAGAACTCTCCACTATCACCTGTCCGTCTTGGGTGTCCCTGCACGGCATAGCCAATAACTTCTCTGAATTACTCAAGCCCCTTCACCACGACAAGACAGCAATCCGTGAAGGGGGAACCACAAGCAGCTTTACGTTTAAAGAAATGTTCATTTTTGAAGCAAGATCAGATTTTCATTGGTTAATTTGCACCAGGCACTCCAGTTCTTTGCTCCATTACATTGTCATTTTGTTAACATCAGTTGCAGTGTTTTCTAATAGACATTAGTGAACTAGAGCTGAGTAATTTAAGGGCACTAGACCCTATATGGGTGCTAAAAGGTACTGGGTTGTAAATATTGCCATACCACTCCATACAGTCGATCATATGAGGAGTGCAAGGATAAGAACTGGTGATCCAGGCCTCTAATGCATATATCCTACATCATTTCTCAGCCTTTTGGTTAAGATCAGGTGTAATAAAGTTAATGAAACATGTCCGTATAGGTAGAATTGAAATTTACAATAAATCATATCTTGGGCCATCCTAGACACTAAAACTGCAGGAAGAGGAATTTTAGATAGACACAACTTAACATGGTCCAGGCAAATAGGATGTTAAACAGGTTGATTCCGTGATTGCTTTTGAAGGTTTGGTTGAATCATGGTGTGTTTGCCGGTTATTTGTGGGAGCCAAATAGTGTTTGTTATGATACACAGTCAAATCCAAAAACTGAATGCATCTTTTGGAAATGGCAATTGCATCTTCCTGGGGAGCAAACAATGAGATGAAGTCCCCCGTATAAATCTTCTAATTGCAGCAGGAATTTTCAGAAAATAGCAATGAGAAATATAGAATGGGATGATATCTATGGTAATATGTTTATTTTAAATTGTTAAAGTTAAAAGAGTGTGATCGTGACTGGTGGCAGTCTGAGGGTTTAGGTCAGGGGTCTCAAACTCAATTTACCTGGGGGCCGCTGGAGGCAGAGTCTGGGTGAGGCTGGGCCGCATCAGATTTTCTGCCAAGCGGAGCAAGAGCCCGAGGAAGCTGCCCAGGAGTTTCCTTAGCCCGGCTGGGGCTCCGAGGAGGAGGAGGAGGAGGGGCGTGCGAGCCCTTGTCGCCGGCCACAACCCCCTCCGGCTCCTTCTTCACTTCCACCACCACCAGCAGGACGAAGAAGCGGAGAAGGGAGGGAGTGCCGGCGACCACCTAGCGGGGGGAGGAGGGCACGACATAACAATTTTTTAAAAACCCTCACAGAATCACCTTGCCAAAGGAGAAAAGCTCCCATTGGTACCCGTGAAATTAAACAGAACGGGGTGGGCCCCACACAGGTACGTGCACGCGCACACACGCACACACACACGGAGGTCCGGCAACCTTCCTCTGAGGGCCCCCCTCAAAAAAAGGCGTACTCAGCAGCAGCAGCTACCCCCACCACGACAGAGGAGCAAACTTTGCGAGGCGAGCCCAGGCAGCCTCCAGAGCCGAGGCGGCTGAAGCAGGACGAGGAGGAGGAGGAAGCACCGCCGGGCGCTGAGGCGGCTGCTGGCCGGGCTGGTGCTGGGGGTGCCGAGAGAGAAAGAGAGCCAGAGAGCCGCTTCCCTGGAAGAGGTGGTGGTGGCGGCGGCAGCTGCTGTTGGCGGCTTGGCTCGGGCGCTCTTTGAGGACGGGACGGGAGCGAGCTCCGCTCTCAGGCATCGCTCGGCGGTGGCTCGGGCGCTCGGGGAAAAGGGCCGGCAGCGCACAGGCGGGCTGGCTGGCAGGCTGCAGTTCCAGATGGAGGGTGCAAGAGGCGCTGTCTTGGGAGACAGCCGGCGAGTGACATGAGGCTTTTTTTTTACTCTTGACAGCAGAGGACGCGTGGGCGCTTCAGGGGGGGCAGGCAAGGTGGGGGCCACAAACTATCATCCGGCGGGCCGCAAATGTCCCGCGGGCCGCGTGTTTGAGACCCCTGGTTTAGGTATATGCCTCATTTGGAGTGAGCTGATACAGGCTAAATAGGGTTGCATGATGTTGGGGAGAGGTCTGGTATGCCATGTGGTTCATAAGCACCTCAAGCAACCCTGTTTGGTCCACCTCCCTTTAGAAAAAGGAAAGGAAAAAAAATCTCTCTCCTTGTTCCCTTCTGTCTCCTCCTGCTTCTGGGCAGAAGCTGTCAATTTTTTAAAAAAAAAGTATAAAAGGTATGGCACATCAGCACTCCTCTAACTGGCTTTAAAAAAACCCACACCTTTGTTTCTTCCCTCTGTTTCATGGAGGAGCAAGCACTGCTTGGGTTCAGTCCCAGCAATCACACATCCTGGAAACAAACCAAAGCAGATCAATCCTACCCATACCTAAGAAAGAATAGCCCCTGACAGGGACCCAGAAAGATGCAAGTAGGAATGCTCTGGGGGTGGGCTGGTTTTGCTGTAGCAATTATGTCTTCTGATTCCCAGCAAAAAGGAGCAAATCAGTCTATCCCTACAGAGGACCAAACAGTGAGCTAAATACCTGTGTAGTCATCCCCACATATGTGTCAAGGTAGTCCTTTTAGTAACCTTGACCCAAATCATGCAAAACGTTTACAGTTAAAGACAGCAATTTACCAGCACCCGGATGTTCTACTCCAACTGAAGTTTCTAGACTGTTTCGAAAGCAGTCAATGTCTTCGCATTTCTTCACATTTCCATTTCTTAATGTCAGCATTGTTGACAAATGCCTTACGTTATCTTGCAACTTAGATTTCTGAGTATTCTCCTTCTCCCTCTATGTTTTGGTGTTAAATGCTTTTTAATTTGGATCAGTGATAATGTAGCTATTATGTTCTTTATGACTGCAAATTTCTCCTGCTTTGGTTTCAACAATCTCTGGGAAGATAAGAAAGAAAAGAAAAGAAAAGAGGTTTGCTGCAGTCACTTTTTCAAGCAGTGCAGCTAGCAAATAAAATCCTCTCACACACAGAGAGGCTGGCTTGTGCACAGTAAGAACATACCAGAACATACCAGAACATTCATGGTTGCATTTTATTCCTCAAAAGACACCACGAAGGTTGTGGCGACAGACATGTCAGAAATCAAAGACTGACCACTCACTCATTGGCTCTAGAACTTTGCCCAATATAAATTAATGATTGTGAGAAACTGGAAACTGAAGTATGTCACTGAACTGAGTGGTATAATGAAGTATGGGAAATAGCTGTTAACAGTACGTTGACGTGGGATATAAAACTTAGAAAGAGACTGTTAAAGGAGAACAAGTTTGTCAAAATATGGCAGGACTTTTGAACTATGTGTTATAGAAAGGTGAAGGCTGTCTACCCAAACAAGAAATACTATTATTTTGGGAGGGTTATGGGGCATTGTAACAAAAATTTTATAGGAAATACAGTGTATCTGTATATCTCTACTGGTGGTGGGTTCAGTAGTGTTAGTTAAATTTGTTTTTGTGTTGTTTAGAGTTGTTTTAAGTATTAAGGTATGTCTATGTGGGGTTTTTTTTTTCTTTTTTAGGTGGGTGGAATCCTGGCTTCAGGTGACAAAGCATGATACACACACACTGCCAGTAGTGCCCCTTGCCACTCCTCCAGAGTGCGTTACTGTTCATTTTCTAGCTGCTGCAAATGCCATACCCAGAGAGTACCTGTCATGGGTCTTTGGAGTTGGGCAAGGTGGGCAAGACCAGGTGGACTTTCCAAAAAGTCTTGCCAACTACTTTTCTTTGGCACCAAATGCTATGGCATGAAAGTAGCTGGCCAGGGTTTCCATTACCAGGCCCCAAACAGCTTGGTCTGAGGAACCTTTCCTCAGAGGCCTTCTCAGAGCCTACCATTTAGGATGAAGTGGTGAAAAGAAGAGAGTGGCATGGCTGTGGAGGGAGGAGGAATGAGCCTGTGGAGAGGAGCAGTTGGGAGCCTTGTTATAGTCATGCCACCCCATGTGGGGTCAAAGCACTGGCACTTCTCTCACAGAAAGTCCAAGCAGACATACAGTAGCTAAGAGAAATTGACTCCCCCAGCCTCATCCAAACAGGTCTGTGTAATACAGGCATGTTCATGCAGGATCAGATTCGGAATGGTTAGTGTTTTCCTTTCACAAAATTGCCATTCCACAACAGCACTTTCAGTCTAGAGAGACTGTCACCAAGGCTATCCAGGCTGAGTTGGGAGACAATTGGGGGGGCAACCCTGTTTCTTGCCCTCTCTCATAATGGCAGAGCTCATATCTTCCTCCTTATATTTCCTTCTCCCCTCTGTAACAGCAATGACTGCTCCTTGCTCCCTCTCACCACCTTTGACAACAACAGAATACAGGCCAATGGGCAACAAACAAGACCTTTTTTCTTCCTTTCACCTGAGCAGGGTGCCAGACCGCCCCCCCCCCTTTTGGTATCCCTCCTCCCACAGTTGCAAAGCCTCCAGGAGAGGGAGCAGATGTAGGCTAGCTGGTCACCAGCAACTCAGGGGCTCAATCCTGCAAGGAGAAGACTTCCTGCTGATAGTAGTCCTCAGGGGAGAAGGGGTATCACAGCAGCAGGTAGCATAGCAAGTCATAGGTATTCATAATCTCTTCCTTTTCTGATGTTATCAGGGCTTCCTCCTTCTCTTCCTTTCTCCTAACATTTGCACTTTTGTACATATTACCCCCAATGTACACAGTTCTTTTCTCAGAGAACAGCATTGTGAAATTTGGAAGAGTGCAAACCTTGAAAGAAAATTATGTACCAATTTGTGCATTAGTGCAGGAGCTGTATTGTTTCATCAGTTTGTATTAAAATGTGACTCCACCCCCCCCCAAAAAAAACACAACAGGTTGGGAGAAAGGAGAACAAGCAATGGTATCAAGTGAGTATCACATTGGGATAAAGACGGACCAAATTTACAGCTTTCTTTTCTTTCTTATTCTACTTTCCTTCTGTTGAACACAGCGCCCCCTGGAGGGGGAGACAAGCAAAGCAGGAATTCAGTGCTGCCAAGTAGCACTTCTTAGCTCTGGGTTTTTGCTTCCATGCCCCATAGACTTGAATTTAAAATCCTCTTGGACAAAGAGTAGTTGCTCTTGCCAAAGTTATTCTTCCCAATTTTCATGAGATACACATCATTTGTTGCCAGAAGTCCCCCATTTTGGTAGCATTAGCCATGATCCAAAAGCAAATATCCCTTGCTTGTTCCCTTCACACAGCCAGGTTTTACTCTCTGTGTCCTGTTTTCTCTCCCAGCACTATGACCATCTGACAATAATTTCCTTCTTTTTTAGTTCTGAGTACTCATATCGACGACTTATGTATCAATAAAACATTCAATGTCTTCTGCTTCTAAATGGTAACCAATCACAGAATCCTTTCTTCTAATTATGGATTATCCTGTAATGCATAGTATGCCCAGTCTTGAATTACGCTTTCTCATTTTTGCAGATTTCAGTTTACACCAATGGATGTTGCGACAAAGGAAAATGCACAGTGACTGATTTCTTATTTTCTTTATTTTTGACAACATACAGTATTTCTGTCCAGTAACTGGGTCATTTAAGGTCCCATACCATTTTTTCTGTTCAAAAAAACTTATGTTCTGCCTCTCATTTTCCATTAAACACTCACACATACTTTAGACAATAAGATTTGTACATTACATTAGGCCTTATTAAAATTTCAAAAGATTTAAGAGCTCCAGATAAATTAGCGGTCATTTTATGTGGTACATTGCATTTTATTTGAATATATTGAACGAGAGAGAGCTGATGCTTTGCATCTCAGAAGCAATACAGATCAGATCTATCTGGAGTACATAAAATCAATATGTTGGCTCCATACTCAGTCATTTGCACTAATTTTCCACTGAAATCAATGGGATTTAAGTCAAACCAATTGGCCCCTTTTTATTTTATCTTATTCTGTTTTTGAACAACTACATTCAACTAACTATGGATCCAAACCAATAAATCCATAGTCCATTGGACAAGATTTCAACATTTCTTTCTAGTTGAAATTCACAAGATAAACAGCATCTAGCCAAATGTTTAAAGTTGCATACTTCTTCTCTGACACCAAAATAACATGGAACGGTTGCACACAATTGTGGACTTGTAGTCAGCCCTCGCAAATATATTGCTTGTATGTGAATTTTGTTTTGTTCTTATGGATCAATAGGGCTACCTTGATTTTTGCAAATACCTGACAAACATTTCACATGGCTTGTGTTTATGCCATGTCTCACTCTTAGCTAAGCATTTTCTGAATGTCTTATTTAACAACAGCCCTTCTATTTAAAAAACAAACTATATTCATTTGGTCAATATTCCATGAGGAATATCTTTGTCCTTCATCACTAAGCCTCCTCAACTAGAAGAGCTGTATCACAAGATGCTGCTACTATGTTTGGCAGGCCCTTCTGGAAATAGTCAATCCGTCCTTGAAGTAAAGTGTGATCGGGTGTTTTTATTGTGACCTGTGGAGTTTTATAATTCCAGGCAAATGTATTGAAACAGCCTTGACTTCTATTGTGAACTGTTTCTGGAGTTTCTCAACCTTTATTACAAAGATTCTTCCTACTCAGGAAAATGCACTGTTGATCTTGTATTTTATTATCTGATTCCATGCATTTATCAACAGATCATGCTTATATTATCTTCATTTTTGAAATAGCCTTAGGGAGTAAAATAAACAAATAGTGAAACCTTTCCTTTTTCTCCCTGGAACCAATTAAGTTTTGAATCCCATTTTTAAATGGATCATCCATGTTCATGTCCAACGATTCTGATTTAGTGAAATGAATTATATATATCCCAGTATAATTCTAAAGGCTGGATAGCTCAGTGAGTTAGGCTGGGAGTTTGATTCCACACTGTGTGTCCCATGAGAGAAACCAGCCTGTGTAACCTTGGGTAAGCCACAGCTAAACATTAAACCTTAGTTCCATTTAATGCGAACACAAAATCATTCAGGAATGGGGTAAAGTGAAATTGCACACACACACCAATAACTTTTTTTTTGCTTTTTTTTTTTTTTTTTTGCTTTTTTTTAAGCAAAGGATCACTACTTCAAATTGTGGTTCCTCCACTGCTTCTACTGTTCCATGACAGCATCTAATCACTTTTGTAGCTTGTAAAATCTTCAGGTAGTTTCGGTTTAGCTCAGTGAATTAATTGTTCTCTTAGAACATGGTGCCTTACTGCTGCACCTTTGTGAGGCAGGAGCAGTTGGTTTTGCACCTGCCTGAATGACAGGTTGTGTAGTAACACTGGGGGGGGGGGGGAGAGACTATCCATTTTGGAGACAGAAGCAGTCTGTCAAGCCACTTCTGTTTCTATGTACTGACACCCACTTCTACCTCTCCTTGCAATCAGTGTCTGGTGATGTTAGCGCAGGTAAGGCTGCCCTGATGCTATAATCAGTTGGACAAAGGTTGAATCCCAACAAGACAGAGAGAGCATGGGCAGTGGTTTCCATATCTAAGAGTTGGAGAAGCAACCTGTTCTGAATGTGCAACACTGCTGCTTAAATGAGATGCATAGGTAGGAAATGCTCCTGGATTAGTCTTTATCATTTGAGATGGCTTTGGGTTGGCATGCCAGCTATGATCACTCCTGGACAGAGATGAGGTGTTCCCAGTGATTCACATACTTGTAAGATTGTCAGCTGGACTTTGGCCCAAGGCAAGGGCCAACCTTGGAACTTCCCATAACCCCTTTGAGTAATCTGAAGGGAACTACATATAGCATCCTTTGCCAGAGCACTCTCCAAGACAGGACAAGCCCTTGGTTGGAGACTCAGCAGCAGCTGTGCAGAACCCAGAGGTTCCCAAGGGCATGAAAGCCAGAGAACCTTTGGGAAGGGAAAGAAGGGACCAACTGTAAATGTGAAGAGGCAACAGCTGAGGGGAAGGAGAGTGGAGAAAAAGAGAAGGGGAAGACAAGTGAAGTGATGCTCCAGAATGGCTTGGTGTTCCATGGTGCCTGGAGGTCCTCTCATACTATGGATATACAGACATTATACCAGAGTGTCCTTTCCTAAGTTCCAGCACTTGGTGGGCCCACTATAGTTTGGCAAGAGGATAGTTGGAACTGCCAGATACTGAAACTACAGTGGAGTGAACTGGGGCCACTCTGGTGGTGCCCAACCCTGCCCATGCCCCATCATAGGCAGTGGGAACAGCAGTTCAAAAGGCTGATGCAGGTCTATCTGATACCCACACCAAAGAGGCACACAAGAAAGGACAAGGGCACTAAAGGAGTGGGGAGTTAAGATAGCTACCCAGAGGACTTGCAACTAGGATAGCAGGGGGTGAAGTTAAACCACCCTGACTGAACAGAAAGCATTTGGGGTAGTTAAGCATCCGGAAAGAGCCAGAGAAGGCCAATGAGCCTATTGTATATAGTTCCCTACATATACCCTACCTGATTGCTAAGATCTGAATAGGTGGGATCACTATGTCCCACTTCTGAGAGTAGTGAACCATGTGAAGACATGGGAGAGTATCTACAATAGCACCTTAGTTGAAGAATGCTATACCTTGGAGACCAAGATGGTGCTGATGTTGGCCTCATTTCTGCCCCAAGTTAAAAGCATTTAACCAAAATCAGTGTTTGTTTTTAAATTTATTGTTTTTCAATCTATTTTGAGTGTTGAATTCTTTTTAATTGTCTCAAACTGTTCAAGTTGTTTCAGATTGCTTTAGAATTGTTTATTTGATTCAATCTCTACTTGGAATTATTGACAAATAGGGTAGATTACAAATGCTTTAGTCCCCAACCTTGGGCTTCCAGATGTTCTTGGACTTCAACTCCCAGAAATCCTGGTCAGCAGAGGTGGTGGTGAAAGCTTCTGGGAGTGGTAGTCCAAGAACATCTGGAGGCCCGAGGTTGGGGACCATTGCTTTAGGAAACCAAATTTAATGAGTTAAATGAGCTGCCCATCAGGTCCCACATACATGTGTAGAGAAACAATGGCAGCAAAAGATGAGGAGGCGCAGAAGAAAACAAAACAGATAACTGAGGAAGAAGACACTTTGGAGAAACTCAGTGGTCAAATTTCCAACTATCTACTCTGAAAGCAGCTGAAAAAAGGGGTTAATATAAAGGAAGCCTTGAAGCAGCAGCTAGGTGTAGACCTTACCTAAAAGCTCTAGAGGTTCCTGAAATCATGCAGGTTCAGATCACACTTGTATGATTGACTGCACAGAGACCTCAAAGAACTTTACCTCTGATTTAATTTTTTCAAAAAATAGTATATACTTGTTATTAGATTATGCAAGCAGAGCAGCTATTATGTTCTTTCCCTCTCATACACACATATAAACAATTTATATTCATATCCTGCTTTTCAGCCCAATTTGGCTCCCAAAGTGGCTCACAATTAAATTCCCTTAGAAGCACAATATAATCAGATATTCTCAGATGGAATTTCTGCATCTTGCATCCAGAGACTGTACAGCATGACCAAATGTCCAGGTTTCTGTTTTTTTTTCCCCCAGCAATTTTGGCAGTACAACTGGTTCTGCTCATAGTACCATTGTTTTTCCATGATGACCTTTGCAAGCATAAGGAAATGTTCTGAACCGAGCTGCTCTTTTATTGGTACAGCAGTTTGCACTGTTTTCCTTGAGAAGGCACATCTTGTAGTTGACAATGACCTCCGCCTCCCAGTTCAATTTTCTCCAACTGATCTTTCACAAGAACACCAATCATGTTACAGACATATATCATTTCCCAGCTCTTGCTTTCCTCCCTGCAAAAGCTGGCCAATAGATTATCTACATTGTTCTGCCCTCCCAACAAGGGGTTTCAGGAATAACCTTTGGCAGGGAACCTTTTCATGTAAGAAGCAGGTTTTGAAGACCCTGCAGTGCTTTTGTGATGGTCTTAATTTATACGTGCAGAATGGGAGGAGTAGGGGAACTGTAGGTGGAATACCTACAAAGGCAGTGCTACTCACTGCAGCATCAGTTTATCACAAGCAATAATGTGAATTCCCAGCTGCCTCGGACTGCTTCCTGCCTGGCAGCTAAAAGTGCTTAGCTGGCATTAATGCACGCTTTTGCTGCAAACTATAATACAGGTCAGCATGACAGTCAGCAGTGGTGGGGCTAGAACCAGTGGCCATGTTGGAATGAGAAAGTCGTGGTCAAGCAAAAGAACTGAGACAGATTTTAACTGGAAAAGGGAAGAAGGGTGTTTTTTTTTGGGGGGGGACAAATAAACATACAAACAAGATCCCCCCAAAACCTCAAAACTTCTTTCCTTTCCCAAAATCTGTCTTGTTTCTTCTTTTGCTTGACCACGACAGGTGCATTTCAACATGGGCACTGGTTCTAGCCCCACCACTGCAGTCAGTCACAATGATCTGCATTATAGTTTGCAGCAAAAGCATGATTATTAATGCTAATTAAGTACGTTTAGCTATCAGGCTTTAGAACAAGAGACTGTCAATAGAGGACAGGACTGGCACGCAGGTATTCTTTCAACTTTGAGCATGCCTGTAAAGACACCTCACTTACTGTTGCAGCTGTCCTAGTAACTCCAAAAGGGTGCTACTTTCAGGTGTCTCGTGTTAGACATGTTAATGTGAGACCCAGAAACTTGACTTGTAGTGTTTGCTCAGATGGTGATAACCTTCAAGTCAAAAAAACATGTATGTGGTCCTTTATAGAGTGTGGCAGAAGAGTTCCTATCATATAAAGTGCATGCATTGATAACAGAACAGTTGCTTGTAATACTGCTTGTTACAAAGAGTGCACTAACATTCCATATTGTTGACGTATTCAGAGAACAATAGGTTCTAACTATAAACCAGAAGCTGCTTCCAGATAATTGTTTTGGTTTATAATTGTTTGCTGCATTCAAGATGTTTTCTGGCGTCATATGTAAGGACTTCAGTGGACCATAAGTGCACAGCGTATTTTTTGTGGTCGTACCAGCAGCACCAGCAATGTTCCTAGATGGAAGCATCTAGCACACACCCCTGAACATTCAGTGAAGATAGTCAGGCAGCACATTGTGCTCAGCAGAAATGCAGCATTTTTGCAAGTAATGTAACAGCTCCTCACCAATGGCAAAAAGATTATGATGGAAAAGAAAAGTGGTTTCTCAGTCCTCTCGATCCAAAAACTCTTCCCTCTGGCTCTTTTTCATGCCAAAATAATCCAGCAACACCAAGGATCCACTGGGAGCAAGCCCTTGCAGCTATATTCCCTCTCTCCTTGCCATTATTCACACAATGAAAGGCAACACAACACAACCACCAATTTTTTTTTTCCTAAGAGGTTGATGAGTTGAAAGCCACAGAATTGTTCTTGCTCAGAAGCAACCATCAGTAGGAATGTGCTTTTCAGAATTTTTGGATTACAAATCTCATATTCTCTTTTACAAAACTCTCATCTGCAGGATCCAGACCTTACAGAGACCTAAATTGGGCTCACCTGGAGAGGCCCACCTGTCAGATGCCATGCCTTGGATAAGCCTAACTTCCTGTTTGAAAAAGGAGCTGCCTCAATTGTTGCTGAGAGGCTTCCTCTTCAAACAGGAAGTTAAGACTATCAAAGACATGAAACTTGCCAGATAGACCTTTTCTCTAGTTGAGTATAATTTAAGTGTCTGTATGGTCTGGCGCTTGCAAGTGGAACTCCCAGAAAGGGGAATTATGAAATTTGTACTCCAAGAAATCCAAAATACACATCCTTACCTATCAGCACAGTTCTCTTGCACTATGGAATGCTTGACACACTTTAATCTTTTAAATGGCAATCGATGGAAGGACATAAAATTGTGCATCATGTGGAAGAAGTGGACGCATTCAAGTTTCCCCCTCTCTGTATCAACGTCTGGAACAGCCTTCCCTATCTCTAAGACTTTGAGATATTCTGGATTGCAATGTGCATTATTCTTGCCCATTGATCATACTGACTATGAAGAATTATAGTACAATACACCACACTTTGAAAGGCTAATTGAGAACTTTGGGGACCATCCATTGAAGCTGAAAGGTGGAAAGATTCAGGACAGATAAATCAAAGTGGTTCTTCACGTTACTATGGTGACTTTAAAAAGGAATTAGACAAAACCAGTGAATACAGCTATTGGTCATGTTGACTATATATTATTTGTAGTAGCAGAGGGAGTATGCCTCTGGATCTCAGGTGCTGGAAAAGCTGGATGGGAAAGTGATGTTCTATCTGAGTCCTGCTTTTGGGTTTCCCATAGGCATCATAAGTGGCTACTGTGGAAACAGAATTGTGAACCTATATAAGATTTTAAGTGAGATATAACACAAGTCATCTTATGTTCCTCTCAGTGAGCCAGGAAGTAATACCAGTAAGCTAAATGTACCACATAAGTATACTGGTACCCTCCCACATAGGTTTAATCCTTCACTGCTAAGAATATTCCCTTGCTGCATAAAAGGACCAGAAATTCACAGCTCTCAACAAAGTTCAAGGATTTCTAACACTGGAAAGATCTTCCATTATCCTTCTGTACTCACCACTATTTAAGCCCCAGGCTATTGTGCAAAAATATCCCACACTGTAAACAAACAGACCTAGTGGAAGCTACAAAAGAGAACACAAAGGTCTTTGAAAGGTATTTGTATATTCCTCTGAATTGTTTTCTCTGGTCAAGGAACAAAGCTTGCATTTCTTTTTTTTTCTTTTCTTCCCACAGTTTCATCACTGACAGATGTACATATTCAGCACTGCTTTTTTGCCTCTCTGGAAAAAAAATACTTTCCTTCATTTCTCACCCACCTCAAAGTCTTGTTTTCTTATGTTGCCTTGTCACCGTTCGAGAAGCTAAGGCTGAATGGACAATGTCAGGTGTTATTAGACTGCAGCTTCCATGAACACTCACTATGTTGGCTGGTGCTGAAAAAAGTTGCAGTTCACCCACACCTAGAGGGCCATATATTGCCAACCCCGTGCTATAAGAAGCTCAAGTTGCATGAAAGTGAACTGTAGCACCCACTTGACAGTGTGAGATAATGTCAGTCATGTAATGATTTTTTAAAATTTTTATTCATATAATTAAAATTCATTTCAAATGTTAAGTTAAAATAGTACCTGTTCCAGAAAAAATACAGAACTAATAAAATGAACATGATCTGACAATCTTTCAGACTATTTCAAATTCCATTTATTTTGAGCAACTACAGTTATGAGCTGTCTAAAACACAGCCACACTACATCCATTCCTCGCATATATTCAGTTTTTTTTAATTCACAAGATGACACTAGCATTCTTATGATACTTAAACAGTTTATTAGAGTAGCCCCTTTAATCCTAAAATATCTATATGCAGGCTCCTTTCACTCCCTCCTCCCATATACACACATATATACATACTTTATTTTTCATTTTTATACACTATATTGTTTAAATGCACTTAAGGAGCCAAAACTATATTTGAAAAGAAATCTGAATTTTTACGAATAAATAGATGCAAAAAATTGCAAAAATGAGATCTTTTAAACCTATGACAAATCTGTCACATTTCTCCTAAGAAAATATACTTACATGAAACACAAATTCTGTTGTCTAAGAATTACTTTGAAAAACTAATTTAGTTTCATACTAAATGGCATTGCAATTAGCCTCCATTTCAGTATTTTCTTAGTACCTCTACAGAGGTAAAAACAAACCCACGAGAACCAATACATGCCTATCTCTACACTGGGCATTCTGGGGCCAGGCTGGATATCCTCCACCCCAGCCCCTTCTCACTTATAAGGAGCAATGCTAGGAGTACTAGTTGGACTTCCACATCTTTTCATTGCTCTACCAGCCGAAGGAGATAACACCCAAATTAAGGGACCCTTAATTGCCTGAAGTGTGAGGTGTCCCTTACCTTTAAAACCTGCTGGGCTATAATCCTATAAGCGACCATTGGCTATGCTGGCAAGGAAGTGATAAGAGCTGTAGGTCAAAAAGATCTGGAGAACAACAGTTTCCATACCTACTTATTTCTAGTGGGCTAAGTATCTTGACAGGAGAAACCCAATATGGAACTACCGGAAAGCTTGGTCTAGCCAGATACTACTTTCAACACAATGGCCAAAAACTGCAGCAAGTCTTACCAGAGGTTCAGAATGGTACTAAAAGAGCAATGTCTGTGTGTCTAGGGAGGGTGGGGGTGGACGACACTTTGTAACTTCAGGTTACAATCAATCAACTTTTCTGCTGGTGACAATCAAAGCTCATGAAAATGAATTCATGTCAAGACTATAACTATTTTGTTTAAGAGATATCACCATTCATTTTCTTGGCCTCAGAAGCCGACTGGTGGTAGCAACATTGGGAACTATTCATAGCAGTGTCTAAATGCAGGCACCAGAAGAGACAACAATCATAGAATAAAAGCAGAAGTGAGAAAAGTTACTGTATTAAAGGAAAGATTCTAGAAGGCAGGAAAGACAGGAAATAAAAACATACAGGTCCCATATCAATTATAATAAAATATTCTCTACAGCCTTAAGACAACCTTTTTGTAAGATCTACAGTATAATCACTGGTAGATGTACATCTTCAAAAAGCTCTTCTGTGTACTCAATGAGCAGCACACAGGTGGTTAAGAGCCATAACGGTCCTGGAAAGAAAATAAAAAGAAAGCTATATCACAGATAAGCAAGCAAAACCTCCACTACCACACTCTGAAATCTATACCTATTTGTTTTGTACAAATGAATGGAATGCTGTAGCCCTGAGCATACTCACTTTAAGCAGCAGAGTGCCCAACACCTCAGAACGAGGCACCTGCCAGGCTCCCCCCCCCCCCCCCCGGCAAGTGAACGGAGTAATTTCTCCACTCAACCATCAGTACAACAGGTTGAAAAATGGCTGGGGGGCGGCTTTCCCTAGCATTATTTTTATGTTTGCAGCAGGGGCAGATTTTCTGCTTGTATGCAGTATAATGGAATGATTAATTTTATTTATTGTTTAAATTTGATTTTTATACCGCATATCTAGCTACCAAGGCCACTCTGGGTGGTTTACAGTTAAACCACATATCATTAAACAACAATTAAATCAAAAACATAATAATATAAATCAAAATTAAGTATAAACATACCAACAGAACTTCTAATAATGCCTAAAATTATAAAAAAGCAAGGCGGCAGGATGGATAATATAAGTGTTAAGAGCATCACTGTATTAAGGTGCTAAAGGTCCGGAAAGACCTGTCTAAAAAAACGTTTTTAACAACTACTTAAAAGTTCCCAGTGAAGGGGCCAGGCGGATTTCAGGTGGGAGGTTGTTCCAAAGTTGTGGAGCTACTGCCGAGAAGGCCTGGTTTCTAGTCCTCACATAATGCGAACAGAAACAAAAAAAACACTGAAAAGGGTGGGCTAGAAGGAAAAATAAAATGGAGTGGTATAAGCCCACTCCCATCAAGAACCCTTGAGGCAACAGGATCCTCATGGTAGTGAATTTCTCCTTATTTGTGCAAATGAACGAAAAATCTGCTCCGTTTACTTCCAGAGGTGGAAAGAGGAGGAAAAGCACACACCTACAGGTGTCCTCCTCCTGTCTGTGTACACACATACACACACAGTCATTTTCATTATTTTTGTGACTGCCCTCCAGCCAATTTGTTGTTATACCAAGTCACTTTTTCAAAATTTCCAACATGCCTGCAGGCCCACAAGATTGGGGATCCATAGCTTAATACTACCTTATCAATAAGGAACCTATTTTCAAAACAAAAAAGAACAAGAAGATTGAAAAGATCCCACTACCCTCTCAAGGACGTAAATATGCATGAGAAAGCTCAAGGTTCAGCTTTTGTACTGGAGAACCCAAGGCCCTCAACCCAAATGCAGTTTCATCAGCTTCCTAAATTTGTGACAGCCTAAGGGAAGCTGCCTGGGAGGAATATGACTTTGTGTCACTGCAAGTTGTAAAAAGAATCCTCTGCACATACAGGAGGGCTCATCTTACCCCCTTACTGGAAGAAATCTCACAGGCCTTAGTGGAAAGCTGGTGTTCAGCTGAGCATGTATGTGACCATAACTGGATAAAAAACTGCTTCCCTCTCCCATAAAAAATGCAGCACTTTTAACAGATGCTACAGTAAAATATACTGGCAATTTGCTTAACATAATGTACAACTGTTATGAAAGAGAATGGTGTGAAATCTCCCCCCAAGGTAAAAATCTGTTCTTTACAATGATGAAAGCAATGAAAGGTCAATGCAATTTCCACTGATTTATAAACTCAAACCCTTTCATCCAAAGGTATCCATCATAATTATGGATGGCTGGGTGATCTGCTGTAGTACGAAAATTACAGGGCTGAAATTTCAAAGTCTGCATATGGCGCATGCGTCAGTCTCTCATTAATCATGTGGAGGTAGTTCAAGCCTGGGGCTGTTCTCCAATACTCAAGCTTTTCTAGCCTAAGAAGAGGACGTAGTTTTCAAGGGTGCTCAAGTTACACTGTGTAGCTTTACTAACCTGAATAGATGTCATGACCCCATTTGCCAGGACAGAAAGCCTTCCAGCAACCGATTTCACTCCCTGTTTAAACTGAGCCATATCAGGAGCGTTGGGCAACACGTTTGAAATATTGTAACTGCCTAAATGGAGAAGGAGAAATATATTTTGGTATGACAGATTTTTAAAAAAAGACTGCTTCCTCACCTTGATTTAAAATAAGAGAGAGAGAGAGAGAGAGAGAGAGTTTTAAAAAAGAGTTTTGCTGGGTTCCTCCCCACCCTGACATATGTTTTTGTTCTATTTTATAGTTCTTTTGATGTGAGCATAAGAACAGATGAATTAAAAACTTACTAGATTTTGACATTGAGCAAGGATAAGAAACGGAACTGAAAGGCAACATGATGGAAAACTACAATATGAGAAAAACCACCAAACACTCTGAGATTAATGCAAGTAATCCCTAGAGAGCAAGTAGTGTATTACTATAACAAAGTCCTTACACATAAGAACACATACCATATTTCTAGGACCAGGAATTAATTTGATAATTGAAGATGTCATTCCATAAGTCAGCATGAGAATAAGAAAGAGAATATATGGATCTGGTTGTTGTTAATATAAAGGGGAAAGCAAATTAAGTTTGTTTTGAGTCTGGGCATTTATTGGAATTCCAAAGCTGATGAGTCATTCTCTCCACAAGCACTAAAGTCCAAAGTCTCAATTTCCATTTTTGAATTGTAAGACTGTGGGTTATAACAGACAAGTAAAAGTTCCATCTTGGAATTGTCTACAACAGTGGTCCCCAACCTTTTCCCAACCACGGACCGGTTGGGGGGACGGGGCGTGCGTGCAGGGGTGTGGCACACTCAGGGGGGGGGGCTCGGGGGGTAGGAGATCTGTGTCCGCAGCCTGGTCCTGCCTAGGCCACGGACCGGTGCTGAGTCGCGGACCGGGGGTTGGGGACCCCTGGTCTACAACACGGTTCTAATATTTTAAAGTCTGAAATAGAACAGTGGAACTTTTTTTAATAGTAACTTGTTCTGTTACTCACTTATTTGGATCAGTAACAGATACTGTTACCCTACAGGCAGAAGTAACCCAAGCTGTTGCTCAGTACTAATGAGACACTGCTACCATTCCCCTCTCCATGCAGATTTTTATTTAATATTGAATAGCATCCCACCCCCCAGAAGTCTCCAATCTGGGCCCCAGAGAACTCACCTGTAGTTCCCCCCCTTCCTTCTTCTTTTGCTCTTTCTTGACACCCAAACTGCTTTTTTCTTTTGGTTTTAACTCAAATCAAATTCATATAGTTCCCTTAGCAAGTTAAAAGCAATGGGGGAAGCTTACTGACACCCTGATGTTTCCAAAAAGGAACCTAAATCCATACCATCTCTGTGTATAATAAGTACATTCAAATAATAATATACAGAGATCTAAAATAGAATTTAATCCTCTGTGCCCTGAAATGGTTTATTCGTCCTCGGTTATCACTATTGGTTTTAGGAAGCTTTCCCAACAGCTTTTACCTTGTTAGGAGAACTGCATGGTTTGTATTTCTGTTCAAAAAATCAAAGTCCCCCCCCCCCCCCAATTGAGCACAATTCAGAATATCCAAACCTTTGGCTTCTTTGTTTTGCTTCCATACCTGATGGCTGCTTCTTTTGCTCTTCAAAAAGGTCTGCTGAACTTATGGCACTGTTTCCAGAAAGCCTCTCTAACCGGACTCTCGTCTCATACTATGGAAGAATTAAGAGCATTTCAATTACCGTATTTTTCAATTTATAACATGCCCCCATTTATAACACGTCCCCCCCCCCTTTTCTAACCCCAAAATTAAGAAAAGTTAGCTTTGAAGATTCAGCCTCTGGGCTCAGAACGTCGGACATTAGGAGTCCCTGTTGCATCTGAGCCTACAGGCTCCACCTCCAACAAGGTGTGTTCCAATTGGTTTGTACGGCATCAGCTGACGTCAGTTCCATAAGGCTCGTGATTGGAGGAAGCTAAGCCTCCTGACTGAAGGAAGCCTGTTTACAGAGGCAAGGTATGTGCCGTTTTGTTCTCTCCTCATCTATCTCAGCTTACTTCTGTGTAAAAGACGCCCCTCAATTTTCAGTGTAATGATTTTAGGAAAAAGTAGCATCTTATAAATGGAAAAATATGGTATGTTGTATTTTATTTGCCAGTCTTGCCTGGGTGAGGTGATTTCAACTGTGTGATCCAAGAAGACCAGTTCTCTCCCCTCAAAGCCATTATTTCCCACTGCCACTTAAGTGCCCCACCTGAAAATGCTTAATTCCAGTTGTACTGAACTTCCTAGCTGCAAACTCACAACATCCCAAAACACATATTTCATGATAGCCTATTATTCCAGGTACAGAATTTAATTACATAGACTGCTGAAAGGAATGACATCACCAGCCTTCTCTTCAATACAAGTATCCTTCAAGTAGAACTTATGAGTAGAGAAGAGGGAATATTTCACACAAGATCAAGCTGGTATTCAAACAAATGTATTTCCTTTCTAATTTGGGTCCAAGCTTTAAAAAACATGGGCAGGGGAGACCAACACAAATTGTTCTCTCCTAATCTAGCATCCGCCACAACCGTAGCCAAAAGAAAAGCTTCCTCCATTCTGCCTACAGCAGTGTTCCATGATGAAATTTTGGAATTAACCAAGAAAAGGACAACAGCCCCTAAATCAGATTCTAACTGCAAAATGTTCTGGATCCCTTTTTTGTTTTTTAGACTTACTTCAGCATGGTCTTGCTTTCCAAAGTACATATCTGATGAAATTGCTTTAACATTGCCAAATTTCTTCTGAGCCTCGTCTGTGCTTGGAGAAGGTTCATATTCAGGTTTACGACGAGAAGATGGTCTAAGAATAAGATTTTACGTAGTTACATATGAGAACAGCCAGTTTGATACAGGTAAGTATGATCAAGTTTATAATTTGAACAAGATTCAGAAGAGTTTTTAGCAACCTTATTTGACTGGACATAGTTGCACTACCATTTCTCTCCTAGTGTAATTAAATTATAAATTAACTCCATTTGATGTGAGAGTATTTCACATGGAAGCATGCAAGGTTTAGTGTATATTTATTTTACAGAGGGGATTTAATATAGTGTTAGCTTAATGCGTAAAGCAATACTTATTTTATGCTGGTGGAATTGTCTGAATGAATGAGGTTTAGCATTCTGCAGATAAGGTTGTTTTAAGGTACCTATCAGAATAGTTTGCAGGTTTCGAAGACAACATTGTTTCTACATCTCTGTTGATGATTTCTTTCTTCCAGAAGGAATCAGAATTGTCGTCCCATTTAGAAAAAGTGCTGTTTCTCAACTCTGGGGAATCAAAGTACCTAGATGACAAAGCAAACATTAAAGGACTGATGCTCTTGAGGGTCCCCTGACATTTTGGGGCAACAAGAGCCAGGGAATAGCTTTAAATACCACAAAGAGCTTGTGACTCTTGAATCCAGTTCTACAGAACGGCATCGCATTCCATTACCACAGAGGGCTGCATGTTTTCCCATCTGATGAGAGTGACTTTAAAACCACTGTTTTATTCATATTTTCCATTCCAATTTTAACGTTCCCATTATAAATTGAGCATATGCCACTTTCCATTTCATGGGATGACTTGTTTGCACATTAGCTTAAGAAAGAAAATAAATATATTCTAATGGAGGTGGGAAGCAAAAAGCCCATAATTAAAGAATGCTTCATTATTAAAATCAACTTCACTTTGAAAATAGTTAAAGTAAAGTAAAGGATAATATGGGTCCAAATTAAAAAAACAAAGGAGACTTGGAATTTAATACAGATAATTCCCTATATATATTCTCAGACTGCAAGAGGATGCAGTGTTTCTAAAACCAGATACAGTTCTGTGAATGAAAGGCCACTGGAAACCCCATGTAAGACTACAATAAATAATTGCTTGTAAACAGAATTTCCAATTTTCATTGAATACTGTGCTCTCTTCATTGAAATCTGGAACCATTTCCAGTAAATGGAAGGGAATGATGTTCAAGGAATGCTCCTTGCATAAGTTATATACTTATTTAGTCCATTGGCCATGTGGCATTTATAGAAAAGTCTATGCAAAAAAGCAAAGAACTATATTTCAGAATTTGATTGTAATACAGTAATACTACTTGTAGCAACAGTAAGTATCTTATTCACATATGTCACGGTTCACTAAACATCTTTGGTCTGGATTCAAGCCACAACCTCCAGAATTTTTTTTTTAATGACTAGAGAGAAGTTTTTATGGACAGTGATATCTTATAGCTAGGCTAGGCATTAAATGCTTTTGGAATATTTGCAAGATACTATGAAAAGGGGGATACTGTCCCTCCCCCATATGCTTATTTTTCAGTACATATCTTCAATTTGCATCATAAACTCCAGTCTCTTAACTTCTTAAATTATCAACATGTTGCATTTATTAAAACTATTTTCTAGACTTTCAGCTGGAGATACTGAATGGTATCACTTTGTAAAATCATTAACTCTGAGAAACAGGAACAACATTTTGTTACCATGCCAAGTCCAAATTAAAAACAACAACTCATTACCTTGATCTGGAGGAAGAAAAATATGTTTCATCATCATCACTGTACTTTTTCCTCGGCTTTGTAATGGTAGGAGTTTCTTGTTCTATGATTTGCATATCTGATATTACAGAATGGGAAATGCCACTGGGAAGAAAACATAATACAACGACATTTGCTCATAAAAACCAACAAAGATCCAAGGTCAAGAACAAAGCTGACTGATATGCTACAAAGCTGTAGCATATTCTCAGAAAATTTCTGTCAGTTAAGATACAGTATATGACCAAGCAGACATTCAATAATACAATACATTTTAGATTTGCTGGGCTATGACCTAAAAAGAATATAAAAATCCAACAACACACAATACAATCCAGAGATACAAGTGTAGTATCTCTCTACCAACACAGAAAACGATACTCACGGCTTCCTCACTGTCTGCACCACCCTAAATTCTCCATCAGTGATTACCCCCTAGAGCCTTTATAAAAATCCCAGGCCCAATCTGGCAGCCAAAAATTGCATGCACAGGTCAGAAGCCAAAACTATTTTAGGTGCATCCAAAAATTCAGCCATGCTTAAGGGACAGCTGGCCCAGCTGCAGCATTAATCCATCTGTCAGATCAAACATGCACTGTTATACGGGAGAACACACAGAAAAAGTTGTGCATATCCTGGCCGAACTGGATGTCAACTGAAGAAGCGGAATGAAAATAGTTTCTGATGTTCATGCTCATTCAGAGGCTTTGAATACTGCTTTTGCACCAATACACTTTAAGAAGATTCCTTACACAGAGAAAGAACAATATTTCTCAGTACTAAGCAAATGACTTGGAGCAGACCTTGAGATCTGCCTCTGCTGACACAAGATTAGTCATTGGTAATCTTAATAATAATATTAATTATTATTATTATTATAATGTACCATCAAGTCAATTCTGGCTTTAAATATAATGGGCCAAAAATTAGTTGTGCAGATGTAGCATAGTTATGTCCACATAAATGTGCCAGGCGTTAAACCCAGAAAGAAGGAATTGTGCAATTTGATTGTGCAATCAGTTACATGATTCCCATTGGGACTGTTACCAGCAACATGGGAGTAGAAGTGCTTTGTAGATAGCACGTCCGCCTTGGCACTATTGCAGCTACTTCAGCATTATGTCAGATTACACCCACTTAGCTACGCAAGAGGATTTTGCTCACCAATAAATCACCAATATTGGGATTCAAAAGCCAAAAGACCTCTATCTTAAGAGTGTTAAATGAAATTATCTATCATGTTTCAGCTAAGGAATTCTACATACCTTCTATTGCTGCTAAATCCCATGCCAAGTCTGTCTACTTCTGTTTTCTTTTTACCAGCCACATTAAATTTTTCATCTTTCATCTGAATTTCAAGATCTTTATAAGCTAGTCGTAAAGATGATACCCTGAAAACAAACACACAAAGTTAATACTTCTGGAATAAAACCCAGAAATGTTTCCTCTCATGTCCAGGGGTGGAGTGGGGATTTACAGAACACATTGGGCTGCATGTGATACAACTCAGACAAAATCTTATTCAGGCATTCATTAAAAAGGTTAATCTCAACCCACAGTAAAGCTAGCCCTGCCCCCCACCCCCTGTAAAAGCTCCTGCATGTGAAGAGCTAAATAAGAAGAGGGGAGCAGTCTCTATCCTGAAGGCTCTCCACATAATCAGAAACTGGAAAACCCAGGGTCCTAGACTAACAATTCCTTTCAGTGTGAGTTTTTGTGGATTACAATCAAGTTTCTCAACCACATGAAGTACAATTGGCTAACTCATCATATTCCCACTTCAGCAGTCCCCACAACCAGGCACACTATGTATATAAACCTCTATCCTATGTGTTAAACAATATGTGTCTGAAGTGGCCTGAAATCAATGGAAGTTCAAACAGAAGACGATTTGTTAGTCTTTAAACTGCCACTATCACTTTTGCTTCTGTTATATATGCTGAAACAGACTAATCAAGGTATCTTTTTTTAAAATGCTGTCCCTTTCACATTTGGCTCTCTACAAGTGGGATCAAGCTGGGAAGGGGGGGTGAGACTAGCCTGCTCCCTCCACTAACAGGCTAGGATTAACTTTTTCATTGAACATCTGAATAGATCTAGAGTACTTTTTGCTGGCTCACTTTTTGCAGGATCACAGATACAAGTAGACAGGACAACTCATATTTTAGTCAAGTGTGGCAAGGTAAGAGGCTACTTCAAAACGCTAGTAAGAGGCCTCATCAATGTAGAGTTATAGTATCAGCAAAAGGATTCAGCTATAAGCACAATGCCACAGACAATGGAGTCTGAATGTGTTGACACTAGATGTATGATGAGCAAAAAGGAAAGAAGGAATATGGAGGTCATGGCAGAGGAATACAGTCTTTGGATGCTAGACTATTCAGCAAGCAGGCATGGCCTGAATGCATAGGTCAGCTGAAGAATGCAATTTGCCGACATTATTCATGACATTTGAGGACATAGGAAAACTACAGCCCTTCCAACCTTGAGTCTCCAGCCAATGTTGGAATACAATTCTCCTCAGCTATGACCACTGGCCAAGCTGGATTGAAATGACAGTAAGTGTGGGTTGGGAAACAGAATCTTCTAGACAGCATTAAGCAGACTGGTAACACCTGATCTAACAATATAATTGTGTGAGTGGACGGTAGTCCATCTCATCCATTCACACGAAGTGCATAGCTGGTCACAGTTCATAGTATTTTATTCTTATATCTGGCCCTCTTTCAGCAGAATCACAAGAAATCAAAAACTTTCACTTCAGACTTCAATGAATCATGGTTTAGTGCTACAATCAATCTTCAAACTGTAGTTAGTGTTAACACTGGTTGGTTAAAACTAGCAGATTTACTGGCTATGGTCTAAAATTCTATTCTATTAACTGAATTTAGGATTGACCTTAGTCTGCCCAGGTTTAGACATAATGCTTAACTGTTTTCTGCTAAAAATGAAAGCAAATGCTTCTGAATTCCTCTTCTCGATCACATGGAAATGGAGTGTGCAAGCTTTGTTGGACTCATTCTTGTAACAGTAAACCATAGTTTATCACTGCATCCTCCACAAAATCTGAGAGTTCTTTATCTTCACAGTTTGGGCATTACTTTTGACAAGATGCCCTTAGAGAAATCTTTTCACATATAGTAAAAAAAAACAGCAATGTCCTGTCACTCCAATAATGAGGTACATGACCAGAGGTACGTTGAGAATCCATGCATCTCTCCATATGAGAGGTAAGGGTCACTCCTTTACATATTACAATGAAACATGTCAAAGAGGATACATATATTCTTTGAGCACTTCTTACTCATCCAAACCATCATCTGTTTGGACTTGCACAATTTACTATCACAAGAAAATTACAACTAAATAGACATGTGTTACTATGAATATGCTGAAATAAATCACAGTATTTTTTTAAGAATACACACAACACAGTTGGCAGTGACTGTGTGTATTTTTTGAAAGACAAAGTTGTGCACAGATCAAGCCAATGTTGTTTTGGTTTATTTCCATAATTAGCAGGAAGCTTTACATTCATATTCAATTAGATTTGTATGTTTAATGGACCCTCACAATGTCACAAATGTATGCAAGTTTTACAGAACATGAAACAACTCACTAGAGAAGTATCACAAACTGCCAGATACTTCATTAAGCATATAATTTGCCAAATAATATAGTTTAGAAGCTAATGGCAATTGAAGTGATCACAGTTCGACAGATGAACACATATCAATAGGAACAAAGTCATGAAGATATTTCACAATGCAAATTCCTATCTTTAAGCCGTGCAAATATGTTGCAAAAACTTTCAGTCAACGTTTTTTAATTTTTCAGCTACAGAAACAAAAGCCACACTTACTTTCATCTCTCTCTGACAGCGTTAACAAAATCAAAGATGTCAGAACTACATGTTTGTTCACATTTTGTGACCTACCTTGAGGAGCAGTTTGGTCAAAATGCAACAGAGATATTTAATAAATCTAATTCACAACGATCTAAAATGAAATAGCCTCAGAAATAACCTCCTAGCTTACTACATGGCAAAAGAGATTAATCATGAACACTTTAGTTAACAGTTGTGTCAAGAAATTAGACGCTTAAATCTTATTGCTTAGCATAGTAAATCGCACTACAGTAGGCACATTGAATTAGTGGAGATCTGGTGAGTCAACTCCCCCATAGGTTCCACTGAATCAAATGGGACTTCTCTAATGTGACTTTAGAGTAGTAAGTTGCAACTAGAGCAGTCCCATTTGAATCAATGGAACTTACGGAGGAGCTGACTCACCAAATCCCCAGTGATTTAATGGGACTATTTTACTATGCTCAGCAACATGATTTCTGCCTGTGTGTGTTATCTGCAGGCAAAGTGGGGGTACTGAATTGGTTCTCATGCAGTACCACCCCAAGAAGGAAATATGTGGGGTGGGGGAGAGGATTTACATGAACTTAAGGTACTGTGTTCAAAATATACACAATACAAATCCTATTCAAATATTACTGAATCTGCATATACTAGGCATGTGAGAAGAGGGTGCATTCTTGCCTAGTCTGTTTCTTATGTGTTTCTATCTTGTGCTACATATGGAAGGCAACAGTCCATAAATCCTCTGTGGAGGTCCTCCACATGGTAAAGGCCTGTCCACACTGTCAAACTTGGTGTGATCCAGCTGGTGCTCAAAAGGTCCTTATCTTCAGTGCAATCTATTTTGACTCTCCTTACCCATTCGTGAAGGCAGAACAAAGAGCTATTTTGCATCTCAATGAATTGTCCCTAAAAGATTTGCATGCTCTAGCCCTATGCCAGAAAGATACAGGCCAGCTCTTAAAGGGGAAGGATGGACTGTTTTAAAGAGAAACACAAGCGAACAGGGTATTTTTTTTCCGTGTCAAACAGTGCTATCAGGGATCCATATACAATAACTATATGCCATTGTGGAGAAGTTCTAAGACTACAAAAGAGCCTCCACACTCAGATGAGATTTTCCTCTTCAGGCTATCAGACCCCCAGTAGAGGGCAATGGAAATATGTAAAGAATGGACAAGTTTAGTATGCTCCGTATCTTTACCTGTTCAGTAAACACAGATCCTAATACCCAAACAAGACTACAATCTTGGTCATTTCATGCCTTTCCCCCACTATGAGATTATCCATACCAAGCTGACAGTTCTCTAGAATATGACACAAATTGGGTTGTGATAGCATTTATTTGAGAAAACCATAAACAACGCTGAATGCTTGTCTGCAAATGTGTTTATGCTGCCACCTACCGGTAGTGACAATAACAATAACTGGATCTTTAAGGAAGATGAGGAGTATTTCCCTTCCTGGAAGCTTTCCTTCTTGCCTTTGTAGTTTTGTGTATATATATTTTTAAAGATTCCCAGTGTTGTTAAAGAAAGTTACGCTCCCAGGCTGCAAGTTCTAGCTGCCTGCAAGATCTTTCCATGCACTGTGTAAATAACTGAAGGAACATGTTTGGGCTCTGTTTAAGAAACGGAGCACATTCCTAAACTGTGAGAATGAGAATGAAGAGAATAGAAAGGCCAATCAGTTAAGAGTGATTAGTTAGGAATGGTTGCAATGTTCTAAGAAATGTTTCCGATATGAAGCAGGGCTCTGGCACATGTTACAAATATAGCAGGCCAACCTATGCACCTCCACTATATGCCACATAAGAGAGAGCATTAGACCAAACTAAGCATCCTGGTTTTGAGAAATGGCCATCCTGATGTTTCTGAGAAGCCCAAAGAAGGGCATAAAGGATATAGTCTTCCTTGCTACCTTTATAATAGGTGTTACTCAAAAGAAATATTGCTGCTCTCCAGAAGTATTTTGACTAGCATCCCCACTACTCTCAGTCAGAATGAACAAACACACTGATGATGCCAGTTGTAGCCTACTGTTTCTGGGGGGCAACAGGTTGGCAGAAGCCAAAATACTCCCTCTGAAAATGAAAGGTTTCATTTAGAATCACAGTCAACCACTATCAATTGAAACATCCTTCACATATTTGCCTAGCCTCATATGAAAGCCATCTAATACCATAACCATTTCCATCTTGTGCCAAGTTCCATACATTTCCTCATTATGCAATCCAGTAAATTTCGTATTTGCCAGAAGTTTACTGCTAAGAGAATTTAATATTATGGGTTATGTAAAACCTTGAGCAAATGGACAACATTCATACAATTGGACTTTCAGTTCCCTTTATCCCCCTAAGCCATACAGAATCTACCCCAGGCCCAATCCCCCTGGGGTAGATTCTGGGGAGCCCAAGGGCATTCAAGAAGGAAGGTGAACTTTTTCCCCTCCTGTCCTGCTGATAGAAGTCCATCTACAGACAGAGGAAACTAGCTGGAACTCACCCTATGGGAGGCTGAAAAAAATATATGCACTCTGTTCCACATAATGTATAGTTTTCTAAGTACTTTTAATATCCTCTGAGCTGCCTTTTTTCCTAAGCCATACAGCCCTGAATATGCTGGCATCATCAGAAATGTAAGTGCTTTGATGTCTTCATTTTGTAAATGCTCTGGTTGCCCTTTCCAGACTCTAGGATGTCCTTTTTCAGATACAAAAACCAACAGTTGTATCAGTCTATATGTTGTTGAGCAATTGAGTATAACAATTCAATTTCATGGTTTACACAGTGCACTAGAATAAAACAGGTGTTATTGAGAAATTTCTTTTGCATTCTGTGCAACATCAAACATCCTGCATATGATCTAAGAGTGTCATAAATAGCTTTACACACTTACAGTGGTTCTTCTTTCTCAATGTTTTTCCCAACATGCATCTCTTCCTTCATTTTATCTACTGCTTGTGCTTGTTTTTCAATCTCATTAAAACTCTTGCTGCTCATTTTCTGGGCTCCCAAACCACCTTTCTTTGTTCCAAGCTTCAACAAGAAAAACAAAACAGGGTTATTTCTACACTTATAATACTCGTTAGTGATGCAAGGAAAAAATAATGTAAATTAAGCAAAATACAGGTATTTGCTGGCAAAATGACTCTGTGTATATTATGTTCCTCACCTTCTACAAAACATGGAACGAGAAAAGCTCAAATAATGACAAGAGGAGGCAACAGAATATACAGTAAGCTGAGTCACAATATGGGCTTGCAAATCCAATTTCTTGGCACACCACTGATCCTCCTGCACTTCATGGTTTGTGGTAACCATTTTGCCTTGATAACATAATCAGGCCAACCTATGGTTACTGATAGGAATCAATGTTCTGTTTTGGAATTATTACAGGAGATAATCAGCATGCTAACTCATGGCAGACTCCTGATAGCCAAAACCATAGTCCAGCTGTGATACTTAAATTGTACCAATGGAAATGTTCACATGGCACAATATACCAGAATTCTGCCTTATGAATGATCAAATGGAGTGGTACACGTTGCTTGGACCAGCTGAACAAACTGCACATTTCGTATTTACCGTTCATTTCTGTCATCTACAAACCATGGTTTGTCTTTCCCCAAACAATGAGTCATAACGAAAGAAGAAGCCATAGCATATGCATTTGTTCATTTGAGGAGAGACAACCAACCCACACAGCATCTTTTCATTAGCGTGATTCCCCAGTACACTCCAGCCAGTTGGATATATACAAAAATAGTCTACAAAACCATACCCAACCTTGCAACCCACAAGCTAACTGAGGGCAAAAGCCAATTTCCCTTCCATATTAAACAGCTAATAAGCATAATGTCAGCTTTTTAATGAAAGACTATGTGCATATAGCCGCAGCTACGCAGGGCCTTTCTTTTCTGATTGGAGTCCAAGTATTATTATTTTTTACCTATTTTACATTCCTGAGAACTGGCAACACTGTGAAAAAGGGCACCAAACACTTAGCCAAGGACATGTATCTCATCAAAAAGCTAATTTTTATGCATATTAAAACAGAGTGAAAAAGATCAGACAATTTAAGCACCTACCCCCTTTTTTGCTTGGTTTGGCTTCTTTTTTATCATGGAGCTGGCCTCTGCAAATATCAATACATATTCTATTACAATGCTTATTCAACTATTGCAAGAATGGTATTAATTGTAAGCCATGCAAAAGCATAGAGTACAAGCAAGTTTCCTCCTTTATTTTGCTGATTAATACAGCAGTTTAATTAAGAAATTTAGCAGTAGGATGCAGCATGATTTGTCTCACGTTCACAATTAAGGAACAGCCCCACAAAACAGTGCAAACGCCATCTTCAAAAAATATTAAAACCACAAATGGGATAAAGGGAGGCAATGACAACAATTCAGAGCTTACCAAATTATTAGACAAACACACCTTGATATATGGATATAAAACATGAACAAACTTTATATCTTGGTTAAAGATGCAATACTGAACAGAAGGTTTATTTAAGGTGTTATAATAACATTTGGAAGATTGTAGATATAAAAACAGCATAAAGGTGGGACAGAGATTTAAAGCACTTAAGACAATTGAAATACGACACATTAGATTAAATTGATGCTGCAAATTATGAAGACAGTGTAATAATGCACTATTCCACAGATGTAATATATGTGGAAAGTAAAGCAGCAAACAGGATATCTAAAATGTCAGTCACCTTTGCTAGGTGTGCTGCCTGTAGTATTTACATTCTCCGAGTTGGCTAAAATAAGAAATAAAAAACAGACAGACATCACTCACTAAAAAGATCAATGTTTTAAATAAAGAGCTATTTTGATTATGGCAACCGAACCCAACAGATTTGTGTCTGTCACCAAAATATTAATAATAACTGTGTGTAGTCAAGTCAATTCTTGCTGATTAATACTGAGGGAGAACTGTGAGATGACACGGTTTCATATGTGGGAGCACTGAAATTTGCAACCCCCAATTGCAGTCTCTGTTGGCGGTGGCCCCACAGGATTGCAGAGAGAAATAAACAAAGGAATAAGGTTCTAGAGCTCTTGAGAGGACACTTGGCTACACTGCAAGAATACAATCTGAGACGCACCGAGATGATGGAGTGTCCAACCTATGGTGTCAGACATGAGATGCTCAAACAGACACCATTTAGGGTAAAAGTTATTGGAAGAAATTACTTACTTCTATAAACATCTCAGTGATTATAAAGCCAGAGAAGCCTAGGTGAAACACGTCTAGTGGTGTGCAGTTGCAACAATGACATACTGATCAATCCCACATGCATTTTCCAAGTTATGCCTCTGGCAAAATTGGCTATTATGTGGGCTGTGATACTTTCTTTGGGACGCTTTCAAAAATTCAGGTAGTTTCTCTTATTTACACTATTTCTCTTACATGAACCTCTCTTTAGACCTGTACATATGAAAATTCATGGGACTTCTATTTCAGCCTTGATTTACCTAAAGAAGCTTGTGGTGACACACTAAGGCAATCAACACTTGGTCCATGTCCAGGTTCATCTAGAAATATAACAAAAACAGTAAGGACAAATACGATTTTTAGAATTTATTTTTTCAAATCTCTCCCCTTCCCACACCCTCTCACACACATACAATGACTACTTGACTGTCTCATTTTCCATGTAGCTGGGAATGCCGGACTTCAACTGTAGTGACAAAACAATGGGGAAGATATTTTCATAATACAATATAATTAGTCCTTTTTCTGTAGGTCTCCTGTATTGCAAACTGGAAACACAGCCTCTTAATATTTGGTGTCTGTTGCAATTATACATGCAACATAACAATGCCTAAGGAGATAAAATTAGTGGAACCTGAGAATGCTTAAATTTAGTTGCAGTGCCAGCAATTTAAAAATGTTCTTGAAGTGAGGAAGCTCACCTTCTTTGTTTTCTGAATTATCTTCAGAAGAATTCTGCTTCAGGTTGATTGTCTCCTGATGTGATGCTTCCCATTCTGCATTAATAACCTGGAAGGGGGGGGGGGGGGAATGAAGCACTACTTACTATTATCCATTCAGAATATGCCCAAAGCACTTAAATCTGAACTATCTAAGACCCTGGCTAATCTCAATATTCATACCACTGTTTGCTCTATACAGTTGGTGATATTTTACATAACTATGGTTTCACAATTAATTTTTTCACACAATTTTTCTCACTAAGAAAAATTATGTATCAGACAGAATTAGTATGGAAGATTCCAGTTACAAGAGGACACAAACAGTTACACCATGACCTGTGGTATTAGAATACTATACTATTAACTTCTATAAAGTTAGCATGTGGCTGCCACTCCTCATGCACAATAAATCTCATTAGAAGGATTTAAAATCAACTTAATTCACAATACACGTGACTAGACAGCTACATTCTGAGAGTGTGTATATATAACAAAGACAAAAATAACTGTTATACAACTAATAAAAAGTGACACGTCTGTAATGTATCATAGAATTTATTTATTAAGCAATCAGGCCTGAACAGGAATATGTTTCCTGCCACCACTGTCAAGGGAGAGGTTAGGGGGTACAAACTTTGCAGCTACCATAATTCATAATTTGGGGTACTGCAGTGTTGTGTCTGAAAGACTGATTACATCATCTACCCTGTCAAAGGACAGAGAAAGTTCATGCCTACCTAGGCTACTGCACATTGCACAAACGTAACAGTGTACTGTCTATGCACTATGTGAGAAGCTCCCTTCACTATCACCCTTGCCTGTGGTGGTCAACAAGAACATGGGCCCTCAATTCATCTATTGTACTGAGTAAGATTTCAATGCACACCAATGTATGGGCCACAAAAGATACTTGAAACTTTGCTACTTGAGAAACAATACACACTTCAGAAGCAAAATTCAATTAATTCTATACCTGAGGAGAAACATGTGTCACAAAGAAATCTTCCTCTTTTTCTTGAGGTGACAGAGGTGGGGCTCCATAGCCATCTATCCACAACTAGAACAAACACAGCATGTCATCTCATGGTGCTCCCTCAGTATTGATCAGCAATACATGAGAGAATTTCCACAGGGACAAAACACTGTATTTACACAGGTTTAGACAAATCTCAGATATGAAAGCAGCAATGTTCAGCAATGTAAAGTCATACAATGCAATATAAAGAAAAAGCAGGGGAAAGGTCAGAACAACCATGATAAGAATCGACATTCCAAGGGCATTTTACGGTAACACTATCCTGCTGACAATCTGCATGGCAAACATATGCTTAAATGGATAATGGTAAGCATCAGTAGATGCTGAACATTTAGTACCTCAGTATCATCTTGTCTAATAGCAAACTTGGACAACCAAGTCTATTAGCAACTAACACATGGCTACCCTTAAATACTGCAGTGGTTTCTACATACTTAAGATTCCTTAGATATATAAAAGAATACGCTTGCAAATTGTAAGATTTTAATTTAAACAAATTAAAATCAAAAGATAGCTTTGTGAATGTTTAGGACCAACAAACTAAGATATTCACTCATGCCAGTGCCTGGCAACCTGCCCCAAATCTTAACACATTTAGCATTATGTGGCAGAGCAGGAGACAATTACAAGGGGGTGGATATCCCATGCAGCACTAAACCTTTCCTGTTTTAGACTAGCTAGAGCATTCCCAGCAGAGGAAAGCACTGCAACTTTTCACTATGAATCCCCATTTGATGTGTACTTTAAAATAAACCAACCAACTCATTGAGCTAAGGTGGGAAAACTGATGGACTACCATATTTAACAGGCTGACTGACCACATTATCCATGGTTGGCAGAGGGATTCATCTGTTCAATTCACTTGCTAAAGAACCTGACAACAGTCAGCTGGCTCCTTCCCTAGTGGTCGTCTTCATAAGGAGTTCAAAAAGAGGGAAGCAGGAAGAGAGTTCTAGCCTTGCACCCTGGCTGTTGCTGTCCCCATGAGAACGACAGTAGAGAAGGGCCACAGTATCTGCAGGGATAGGTTCCAAGCCCACCCCCGCAAATGCCAAAAAACACAGAAGTATCGAACGCTATACACTGCATGGTCTCCGTCTCTATTTAATGCCCAGTTCTGACAAATACACTCTGGAAATAAGTATAAATAGGTATTTCTGGAGGGTTTTATTTAGTATTTTCAGGCAGTGGATAAATTATTCAGTGGATGCTGATCCCGCAGATAGGGGGTCCTACTGTATAAAGAACAGAAAGACTGCTACATGCAGGGGCCTCTCCACATGACTGAGAACCTCAGTTACTTAGTAGGGACTCCAAGCACAGCAGAAGCTTTCCTCTTCAGACTGTCCCTCTCTCTCTGCAGACTCAGTCTCTCTCTGCTCACAGTTCAAATCAACCCTTTTGGAATGGCTGAATAGGGCTTCAGTGATTATCTCAACTGTTATGATGGGATAGCATGGTTACGACTACTGCAACTGCTCTGCTCTATTTCATATATTATACAAAAGGCATGTTATAACCCATGAGGGGACCCGTCCTGACTCAACAAACCTACAAACGAGAAGCTGATTCCAAGGAAGACAGGAGAGGGTGAAGAAAATAGAAGTAGGGTAAATAGATGAGAAAGAGAATTAGAATATATAGGACATGTTTAACGATGCTCTAAAGTGGGAATTCAAAAGTTGTAAAACTAGGGCCAAAATAATCTTCCATAGCTATACAAATGCTGTAACTTCTGGAAACAAATTGCCTCAAAATAAGAAATCACCGTAGATATTATCAGTAGTATGCTGTGTCACATAGCTCAACATGAAACAGATAATGTCTATAGTGATTAACTTGAGGCAATTTGCCTCCAGAAGTTATTTTGTTTTATGTTACACCAGAGTAACTAGGCAAGAGGATTTTGGCCAGAAGGTTAAATTATCAAGCACAAGTTATCTGTAGAAGACCTAAATAAGATTATTAAACCGATAGAATATGGTAGGAATCAGTTCATTCTGTAAGTTTATTGCAACATCCATGCATTCATAGGTTTACGTATATATTTTGGTTGTTTTTTTAAATGTAAGAATCACAAACTAAAATATCAGAGCTTATATAATATTAGAAACACAATGCTGCATTCAGATTTAATAATATAATGTATTCTAGGACTGCAACTCATAGGCAGCTGCAAAAGTGGAAGTTTTCCACATACTTGTATAGATCAGAGGTCAGCAAAGTGTAGCCCACAGGCTGCAGCCCTCTCCCCCACGAACAACTGTGAGCCCCAAGCATCTCTTGCCACTGGACAGTTTTTTAAGTTATTTTTTTCCTCTAAAAGCTGAAGGAAGGGAGGGAAAGATCGGACGTGTAAGGACCTTCAAGCAAGTTTATCCCTTCAAGACCCATGGTGGCCATCTGTGGCCTCTCAACCTCTAGAAACTATCTATCTCTGATATAGAACATACCAGAGTAATTGTAAAGGACTGGCAGAAATTCTGAAAGTTGTGGTATTTTTATGATAAGCCACCAACACGAGAATGTTTTCATCTTGTCAAGTTTCCAAAACATGTGCTTTAAAAAATCAGATCTATTTTTAGAATTAATTCTGACTTATAGAATAAGGTACTACTGATATTAAAATTATTTCTATTAATTCAAAAGAAAACCTCGTTCATACATGAGTATTCATCAATGTATAAATTCTACGTTAACATACTAAGTCTCCTCTGTGTTTATGATTTTCATTTATATAGTGCCACTCAGGCAGCACTATACAAGGTGCCTTAGGTAAAGGTAAAGGTTCCTCTTGACATTTAGTCCAGTCATGTCCGACTCTAGGGCGCAGTGCTCATCCCCGTCTCCAAGCCATAGAGCCAGCGTTTGTCCGTAGACAGTTTCCGTGGTCACGTGGCCAGCGCGACTAGACACGGAACGCCCTTACCTTCCCACTGAGGTAGTACCTATTTATCTACTCGCATTTACATGCTTTCGAACTGCTAGGTTGGCAGGAGCTGGGACAAGCGACGGGAGCTCACTCCGTCGCGTGGATTCGATCTTACGACTGACCTTTGATCTTACGATCTTCTGACCTTGCAGCACAGAGGCTTCTGCGGTTTAACCCGCAGCGCCACCACGTCCCTCAAAGTGCCTTACCTGGCTGTAATTCTAACATTAAAATATTATGGAAATTTTGGTGTAACTTTATGATGGCTGAGATTATAGCCATTGCAGCCCTGCTATGACATGGGATGTTCGTTGCTGGTAACTAGGGCTAAAAACAATTCACATCAATCACACACAATAATCTTTTTTGTCAATTGTTTGTAGCAGTACGACTCATACTAGACGTTTATAATGCATTTGATGCAATGCAACATGTTTCATCTTTCCAAATTAATATTTTGATGTCACCACATACGTTAACAAGTGACTAAACCACATGTGATTACTAACCTCAGTGCCATACTTCCGTGTTACCTGAGTTGCAAGGGTTTTAATCTTTTCTCTATAAAGCTGAGCAGCACGACTGCTGTATTTGGCATTGGTATCATTTGTTGTGCAACCGTACTGATGGAAAAATGCAGACTACAAAGGAGACAGAGATAGGACATGTATTTTAAAACACCACAGGTGAATTTGTTTTCCTAAAACTAAAACAAATGTATATTAAAGATGTAGCATTTTACTAATTAGTCGGTCAACTTATTTTATTTGCATGTTAGCCTCTACCAAGAAGGCCTAAAGTATCAAATGATATGCTTTTCAGAATAATTCTTGCAAGAGATAATAAAATCAAACAATTAATAATAAATAATTGATAAAATCATTTATAAGAGAAGTATGTCAAAAAGGTGTGGTAAAATATTTCTACACAGTAGAACAGAGCAAACTTATATGAAACTGGATGCCTGACCCCACATATTATACTGTACTCTAATGGAGTACTAGGTATTTCTGAAATCTAAACTATACAAACAACTGTCCTTAACAGAAACATATAAAGAATAATGGGTTGAATTACATAGCCAGCTAGAAAGGATAAAGTATATCTTCTGCAATATTATAACTTACATATGGTTGTACTTTATGTGAGAGTTTAAATCCTCATGTTATGTTAAGTTGGAAATTGTCAAGAATCAGTGTATAAACTGATAAAATGAATATTTATAACACATAATGCTTCTCTATTCTCCGCTGCATAAAGCTTTCTTCTTTGTTTGGGTCTCCCTGAATAACAAGATTTTTCCATGCTGTTGAAGGAACTAGAAAGAGGACGACAATGCGATTTACCTCAACAGGGAGCCCCCAAATCTGAGAGTATCCAAAAGTAAGCCATCTCTAAAGTAGCAAGCAACCATACCTTTTAGAGTGGTAGGACCTAGAGAAGAGCCTCTGCCAAAAATCTTAGAATCTGGACAGGCTTATAAGAAAATGGACTTTCATATAGCTGGTCCTCAACTCATAAATCATTTTAGAGGTCATCTAGCACTTTGTTCCAAAACAGACTGGCACTCCATGCATATGCAGCCAGCCTAGATAATCATCTTGACAAGCTGACGTTCACAAATATTTATCAGTTACCTTAGACATAGCATGTTACAGCAGTCCAAATAGTATGCAACTGGACAGGCAGACTTTCTGGAAATTCTGGTGCCATGAGGGAGAAAGTGTCCCCCTCAGGTATTTTGGGGGAATAGGGGACAAAAATATTGAGGGAAATAGAAATATATGCAATACTTATTTTCATATAAAACCTAAACTTAATTTATTGCTTTAGCAACATAAAATGTTTCATCTATAACTTACCATATAAAATGAATTTGCCACAGGTATTAAACTTAAAAGTAAAAAAAAAATCTAGTTCTATGCAAGCAAACTATGAATATACCATAAAAACAAAGCTGTGAACTGCTGTACCTTATGCTACTTTGACACTTGTGCATTAGTTTTTGCTATCTTAAGAAGTATGGAGAAAGTGAAAATATAAGTCACGAGTTTTGTAATAAACAAAATAAAGTGCACTATTTCAACAGAAACTATCTCACTTCTATTGTGACTATATCCTCTCCACCAAACTAGAATAAAGATAACAGAAGAATGCAAATAGCAATCTGCAAGCAATAAAAGTTTTCCTGCATATAGTCCTTTCATGAAAATGGCAGCAGCAAAATGGCTGCAAAATTGCATCTTGGATTTAAGTTTTGTATGTATCACTGTATGTGATAGGTATGTGAACTGCATTACATACGACTCTTCATATAGTTCTTGGTATTTTAAGTGAATAAAACCTTATCTTAAGAAACATTCCGTATATTTCAAAAAATAAAATATTTTGTCAATGTTTTCCTCTGTTCCCTGGTTTCCAAATTTTTCCACTGGAAAAACGAGAGGTTTGCCCAGTCTTCACTTCCCTAGATGTCATTAAGGCACATGTGTCATCATAGCCTGGAGCACTAACAGTTGCTTCACAAGCAGTAACTGTGCAAAATCTCGTATAGATTACTGCAATGCGCTCTACGTGGGGCTGCCTTTGAAGACGGTCCGGCGACTGCAACTGGTCCAGAATCGAGCTGCGCGGCTGGTGAGTGGTGGGGCCGCTAGGGGACATATCAAGCCGATTCTGATTAAATTACATTGGTTACCAGTTGCTGCCCGGGCCCAATTCAAAGTGCTTGTTTTGACATATAAAGCCCTAAACGGCTTGGGCCCTGGATACCTGAAGGACTGCCTCCTTCCATATGAACCTACCCGGCAGTTAAGATCTAGCCAGGGGGCCCTTTTGAAAGAGCCGTCCCTCAAGGAGGTAAGAGGGATGGCTTGTAGACAAAGGGCCTTTTCAGCAGCTGCCCCCAGACTATGGAACGCCATCCCAATTGAGATTCGTCTGGTGCCGACGCTGATGACATTTCGGCGCCAGGTCAAAACCTTCCTGTTCCAGAAGGCTTTTAATTGAAATAATATCATCTGTGGGTCCTGATGGCAATTTTTAGAGTATATACTTTAATTGTATTTTAATTGTTTTATCTTTTTTATTGTATTTTAATTGTTGTAAGCCGCCCAGAGACCTTTGGGTAGTGTGGGCGGCATATAAGTTAAATAAATAAATAAATAAATAAATAAATAAATAAATAAATAAATAATGCAGAAATGTGGGTATCCATGTTCAGGGCTAAATTCAGAAATACACTTGGTCTGTGAACCAGTCTTCAAGGGAGGTTAACTTGAGTCAACAGACATTTATGTCCTATTCCCTAATCTGTTTTTTAACACATCTCAAATTATGTTTCAACCAATTTATTCCCATACAGTTTATTACTGACATTACAGAGCATTTCAGAAGCAGAACCATGTGCTTGGATTTAAATGGAAAGGAAAAACAGAGTTGGATATCTTTAGCACGTTGAAAGGGGTGTGAAAGAAGCCTCTTAGAAGAAAGTCATCCTCTGAGTAATGGCAGCTCCATTCGGTGATCCTTCCATTCCAGAAGCACCACCTGGATTGATTTTGACAATGACAGCAAACAAACCACTTAACTTCAAATGACTTCTAAAAGTTTCACGTACATGTTAAATAGCTGGGGGAGGAAGAGATGGAACCTGGAAGGAGCCCACATGTCAGTGTCCACAGAAGTAGTCTCCAGCATCACTTTCTGAACTTACCCTTCCAACAGGACCAGAGCCATCATAAGACAGTATCTCCAAGCCCCATATCAGACAGTCAACTTAGAAGAATACCATAGTTGAGACCTGGTAAATCTGAACTCCATCAGACTATGATCTGACCATGACAACGGAACTACAGAATTTTCTTGTGCACCCAGACTATAAGGCTGTTACCTTATTTTGTGGTGGACTATAGACCCAGTCTACAGTCCCTGGCAAAATAAGTGTGTCCAATTGGTACAGACTCATGGAGGCCATTAAGTCCAGAACCAATAGTGACAGAAAAGAGTAGCTGCAGCATGGATGCTTAAGTCGACCAAGTGCAAGGCAACAGGAAATCTCCAAAACCACCCTGGTTACTCAGGAAGGGAGACGAATGGGTAGTTAGCCAGACAGTACATACACTGAATCCTCATTCTGTCTTGAGCAAGCTTTGAAGTTACCCCTTAGGTAGCAGTCCAGACAGCTTTCTGTTTATGCCTCAGCCCCAGGAAGATGGTGCAAAGCTATGTAAAAAGGGCAGAAAGTCCTTGGGAGAAAATGTTGAGCCAAGGTTTGTATGAAGAGGCTGCATTCTCCAACCCCAGGAGTCTTTCAGGATGGGCCACTAGTAAAGAGGAGATGGCATAGCACGTTCATAATCTGCCTAAGCAAAGTATCCTTTTCCTCACCCTTCACTTTAAAAAAAAATACAAAGTACATATTTTCTACATTCTTACAAAATTAGCAACCTTGCTATTAGATATGAACAAGTTAAACATAAAACATATCTGGAACCCAAAAGGAAAACAACAATTTGCAACATATAAACTTACAGCATTAGCATTTCCTCCAACTTGCATACACCTCAGTTGATACCACGACCAGTTTGAATCTAATTCTGTAGACCTACAAAAAACAGTTTCAAAACACAAAATGTAATCACCTATCCTCACAAATGTGTTCAGATGTACATTTTCTGTTTTACAAAAGGGTATTGATTTATTCTTCAGTGATATTAAAATGCATACCTCCACCCCCATCAATAGCACCAGCATCTAAGACCCAAGCAGTGGATATCTTGTTTTGTCCACACCCTGCTACCAGGATGAATCAGGAGCTCCAGATGATGAACCTCTCAATGCCAAGACGCTTTGCCCCCAGGAAATAAACAAGCTGGTGCTACTCACTCTAGTTCTAAGGTAGCACTGGTGAGGTACTTCTGCCCAATGGTTTCTATGGAACTCATGAAGAACAACAAACGGAACAGTGCAAAAGTACCTAAGGCAGCCTTCCCTCTACTCCATGCCCTTCAGATATTTTGGGTTACAACTCCCAGCATTTGTAAACAACATGGGGCTAAACATCCATGGAAGAGATTTATAGATCCCTGCCTACATCAGACTGTTAATACACCAATACTTTATTTATATTATATCCTAGCAGTTGGAAACCAACTTTGGAAATATGTACTTTATTTTTTTTGCTAACAATGTGTTCAAGAAAAAGATTTTGTTTTTCCAACAGCCATTCTTCAAGACACTCTCTTGCAAAAAACAAACAAACTACACCACTTGTAATGGTATAAGTCATAGCAAATAAAAGGTTAAACCTATTGTGAAGGTTCCTTCTAGTTAAAAAACAGACAAGAACAAAAAAAAATGAATATAAAAAGGTAAGGGATGTACCAACTACCTAGGATACCCGCATAAATGTGAATACCAGAAAATCCCCAATAATCCTAATGTGGAAAGAGAAGATCACAGCCCTAGAGAGCCTGGTGGGTTCACTCCCTATGGACCAAAAGGAACCTTCACAGTAAGAGCAATCTTCCATTCTTATTCAATGAAGGTGTGAACCTTATACAAAAAGGTTTCTAATATTTGTTTGTTATCTTTTTCCCTACAGAGGACCTCAGGTGGCTCTTAACAGCTAAAACTATACATATCCGTCCTTGGGTGGGCAGGTGACTCATGTCACAGTACCCTTTCAGATGAAAGGGTATGAGCCCAAGCATATTGATTAATCCAATAATGTCAGATGAAGATGGCGGAGCGTGGCCCATGTGTCCACTATGTAAATGACTGTGGGGGAGGGGGGCTGAGACTTCAAAACAGCCAAGACCCTGAACACTGAATGAGCAGTAAGCACCTCTAGCACTGGTCTATCCATGGAGTGCAAAGCCAAACACATACCCCATTACCCAGCAACTAACTGTGACACAGAACACCTTGCTCCTCTGGTCCCCTTTTCAGAACTGAAAAGGCTCACTGAAGAAACATAAAGAACCTCCTGTAACGTGCTCTAATGGGAAATTGAAAGTATGTCTATGAAGGTAAGGTTCCTCCAGGTCAATGAAGACCAGAGGTCACCTGGATGGATAACCTTAGCCTTCAAGAAAAGTGTTTCCATCCAGCATTTCTTTGCTTGAATGAAGTAGCTGACAATATAAGATCCAAGGTAGTCCTCCAAAAGCTGTCCTTTTTTGACACAAAAAAGAACATAGAGAAGAATATTTCCCTAATCCTAAATCATGAGAATATGGAGGAGGTTAAGGAAAAGAAATGTCAAAGAAAAACAATGCAAAAGAAACTAAACACAGATATAATGAAGGCCTTTTCCAGAAGCCACTCAGAAACAGCAAAAAGCTCTGCTGTTCCAATAAAGGCAGAACAAAGACAGGAGGTGGGGAGAGGCTTTCCCTTTCCTCCTGCCAATATTGGAACTTTGTCTGCTCCCTGCCTTCTCAATAGGAAGGAGAGAACCCCTTCATGCCAGTTCCACTAGCCAATGAAAGAGATCTTTGTATCACGTATGTGTAAAAAGTATTTTTCACTTCTTGTGTAACAAATACACAATATGTAATCATATGTTTTGAAGAGAGTAATATGAATTACTAAAAATATTCTGAGTCTCTAAAATCAAAGTCCAAGCATTTTAAATTAATATGGAACAGTCACTCAAAAAGGAATACTATCTACAAGAAACTGTGAATAATACTTTACAGGAGATGGAATGTCAAATAGAACTAGCCAATCTTGGGGAAAGCTACTATAATAATTAATATACGAAGAAAAACTAATTCACATGCAGCTCTCTATATAGCTTGAGGGATGGTAGCTATTGGATATATATATATTGCTGACCCAGACTTTAGGTTTACAACTTTCAGAGTAGCTAAAAACGTTTGTTTTTAAAACAAAACAAAACAAAAACTGTAAAAGCATAGGTTACAGCAAATAAAACCAATTTAAATGGTGAGGGGTCTGAAATCCAACATCTGAGATCAAATCCAAAATTTTAGCTCCAACTTTCTCTTTTGGAATCCAAACGTGACATCAATGTTACGAAAGTATTCTCATTCATTTAGTATCAGTGTACAACAACATTTGTATAGTTGACAGATACGGGAGACAGAGACAAATCATTTACTAACACACACATTTAGTAAGAGAAAAAATCCAACACAAATGCATTAACACAGAAAATAACCCAAAGGACAGCATTCAAATTGCTTACCGAATAAAAGTCAAGTGAACCCCAAGGGATCGATGAGTCCCTGAGCAGTCAATACACAGGAAGACGCCATATGTTATGCTTGCCCAGCTTGGATTCTTCGCTCCACAGTCGAAACACGTCTAGAAAAGCAACACACACTGCCAATTACATTAAATTTTCAAATATTTATCCAGCACACTAATCCTCATCTGATAAAACTTAAATCCAGTCAATCACTACTTCAAATCAAAATACACCCTTTTAATTAAAAGGATTCACGCAAGTATTGACATACCATTCAGCAACTAATTCAGTGGGTTTACTGTAGATGATCTGCTGGCTGGATAGTTCAGTAAGAGTGTCTGGCTACAGAGCCAGGGGTTTGTGTCCCCACTGTTCCTCCTGGCAGAAAAGTCAGCCTATGTAGCCTCAGGTAAACTACACAATCCCAAAGCACCCCAGAAGAAGGGAATTATAAACTATTCCTGTGTACTCTATACCTAGAAAACCCTAGAAAAGATTGTGGTAAGTCAGGTGTGACTTGATGGCACGAAATTAATTATTATTAATAATAATAATTGTGCGACATCACCTTGATTCCAACTTATGGCAACTCTTTCCAGGGTTTTCTAAGCACAGAATGCACAGAAGTGGTTTACCATTCAGTTCTTTTGGGGGTGCCCCAGAGACTACACAGCTTGCCCAAGGCCTCACAGGTTGGCTCTTCTTTCAGGAGGCGCAGCAAGCGATCAAACTCCTAACCTCTGGCTCTGCAGCCAGATACCTAAACCCCTAAGTTATCCATCCAATTAATTATTGCTCTGCTGGAAACAGAAATTGGATTTAGGCCATGATCTAGCGCTCTCCTTACAACATGAACCTCTATTTACTATCACAGCCATTTTAGTGTCATGGATACAGACAATAACATTGCACCTTCATCATTAACAGCTGCATCCAGATTGAGAGGTTAGATTTTATTCAAAATTGTTGTTGTTGTTGTTTAGTCATTTAGTCGTGTCCCACTCTTCGTGACCCCATGGACCAGAGCACGCCAGGCCCTCCTGTCTTCCACTCACTGCCTCCTGGAGTTGGGTCAAATTCATGTTGGTAGCTTCGGTGACACTGTCCAACCATCTCATCCTCTGTCGTCCCCTTCTTCTCTTTCCTTCACACTTTCCTAACATCAGGGTCTTTTCCAGGGAGTCTTCTCTTCTCATGAGATGGCCAAAGTATTGCAGCTTCAGCTTCAGGATCTGTCCTTCCAGTGAGCACTCAGGGTTGATTTCCTTTAGAATTGATAGGTTTGTTCTCCTTGCAGTCCAGGGGACTCTCAAGAGCCTCCACCAGCAGCACAATTCAAAAGCATCAATTCTTTGCCGGTCAGCCTTCTTTATGGTCCAGCTCTCACTTCCATACATTGCTACTGGAAAAACCATAGCTTTGACTATGCGGACCTTTGTCGGCAAGGTGATGTCTCTGCTTTTTAAGATGCTGTCTAGGTTTGTCATGGCTTTCCTCCCAAGAAGCAGGCATCTTTTAATTTCGTGGCTGCTGTCACCATCTGCAGTGATCATGGAGCCCAAGAAAGTAAAATCTGTCACTGCCTCCATATCTTCCCCTTCTATTTGCCAGGAGGTGATGGGAATTAATTAATGGGAGTAAAATTAATGGGAGTTAATTATGTACTATTTTGTCTTATTTATTCCAATGGAACTGACTGTTAACCTGAATGTCTGGACCCAAGCCATGAAAGTCCAAATAATCACACTGATGCATAACCACGCACATTTACTACACTTCTATTACATATACCATATATTTCATATTATATGTGGATAATAATGTACATTTACATGAATATTGACCAAGATCCTATTGCCAGCATAGTGTAAATGACATACGTTTGAGCAGCAAATTGCTACAAGGCACAAAGTCAGCACAGACATTGTTTGTTATCTGCTGAGCTATGTGACTTAGTACACAACAGATAATATATACACAAATTTCAAAATTTGCAGCAAAGGTTGCTCCCAAAATTACACCACTTACAACCTGTCAGCAACAGGATTTTGGCCATTACAGTATATTATATTCATTGTACAAAAACTTACTGGGGTTTGGGCAAAGTTTGCGTAATTTATGGCAAATTAACAAGGCACCAGGACATGTTTCAGTCACATGCACCAAGATGCAGCCCAGGACTTTGGCAATAAGCTGTGACATGTTACACAAACACACATGCATGCCAACAAGATTCTAGCCATTATATGTACCCCTTTCCCCCTAAAATAAGACATAATCTGAAAATAAACCCTAGTATGATTTTTCAGGATGCTCGTAATATAAGCCCTACCCCAGCTATAACTATCCGCAGAAATCATAACACTGAGGTTCACCTAAAGAGTAAAGACAACCAAATCTAGACTACAGCAAATTTCCAGTGTGGCAGGTTACAATCTTTCATGAGTCTCTTTCTGCCTATAGGTACTACATTAGAAAGTGCTGCAAACTCACTGAGAACGGTTCAGCTGCAATTCTATGCACATTTTACATAAACTATAAATCACTTTCATCCTCCACAAAGCAGTATTATGCTGCTGAATCTTAACACTCTTTTCTATATCCACATGCCAAATCAAACTGCCTGAACTTATTTTGGTTATAGAACCCAACGTCTGAGCTTTCAAAAACAGAGAAAAAGATTTAGATGTCCCTATACTGTATAGTTAATTATCTCCTGCCAGCCCACCTACTTAATTTATGTTTGCCCTGCATATTTTCTTAAACTTGCATGCTGAATATCACTTTATTGGTCTAGAAACTTGACTTTACAGCATAAATTCAATAAATTAACTGAAAAAAATCAGAATCATGCTCAAAATAAGCATGTTATGCTATTTTAAACACTAGTCTTTTAAACTCAAGTGACTAGAGAACTGAATTATTTTACGTTCTGTCACCACAACTGAATAATTGTGGGGTTATATGATTATGCCAGAATGAGCAAAAATTAACAAAATTGCATAAAGAAAAAGGTCTGTGGCCACTCTGCACTACAAAAACAACTGCCTGGTAGTTTGGTTTTTTAACTGCACATGATCCAGAGTTCCACCCATTCTGAAAGGTCACTGTTCAACAAGAATAAATGAAAACACGAGTTTAGTACACCCAGAATTCCTCAGCCAGCTCATCAGTTTTCAACCAAAATTCAAAGACCACATTCCACGTTGTGCACAGAAAGTGCACTACCAGCACTGATAAAGAGAATGGAACTTTGACCATAAATTTCAGCAGAGAGGAAGAGAAAATAAGGGTTCTGAATAGCACTTTAGCACGCTATTGTTTTAAAAAATGTAAAACGCTTTTTTACTAAATTATTCCCCAGCAACAAAACATTAGCTAAGGAACTTTTTTTTTATTTGAATCAAGAGAAGGCATTTAGTGAATCAGTAAATTGCCATTTGTTTCACACAACATTCAGTACAGCAATGCAACAAATTAAGTTGGCTAGTATAGTACAATAATGTGATATTTCACAGTGAACTTAGAATGGATAATAAAACTACTTAATATCACATTCACAACTTCAAGCAGTGACACAAAGATCTTAACCCACTTTAAACAGGAAGCTACTCTGTACAATGTTTCAATTTCAAATTCCAAACACTGGATGTTTGGATATTTGTTGTCCCTTCTTAAAAAGTTCTATTCATTTAACTACTTGAAGAAAAAAATGGAAAGTTTATTTCTAATTTTAAGAATCATTTTCTAATTTTAAGAATAAAACCTACTAATAATATTTTCATCAAATACTCTTGGCATATCCTGGTGCTGTGGAGATACAAGCATATGGCAAAAATGCCATTACATTCCCATTCCAGAAACATGCCCCAAGATTTGTGCACTGATCCAAGAGCTGATTTTCCCCCCTTTCATTCTGTCCTTCCCACACCAGACATCAACAACTCTGATTAATTAAAAGCAAAACAAATTACATAGTAGATTCTTTAGAGTTATTAATTTTAATTTAGTTTGTTCTAATTCCCAACAGATTTCAATGAAAGCTCCTTTTTTAGCAATAAAATACAATGGTAACTCAGACTGTTTTTAACCCAAGTTCTCAGAAAACATTCTGCAAACCCATTTGGAATGGAATATATGCCTACATATAAATTGTAGTTTTGCTGTTTTGTAATGTATGACAGGAAAAAAAAGTATCTACTATAATTGTGTTCTCACAAGAACTTGAAGGTTTGGGTACTGGAAAAACACAGGAAGTTACAAACATTTGGAATTAAGTTCCTATTTGCACTATAAGTTCACTAAACGAATACTATGTTTTTTAATATTTGATGCGCATATGGCCGAAATTAATAAATTATTATTAAGACAGTTGCTGTAGATTTTATTTCACTTGGAATTTCATGGGTCCCATCTCCAAGGGACATTTCCATATTGACAGCACAAGCTTATGGCGTGCAGCACACAAAAAGACAAGCCCACGCAAGATGGCAGACACTGCCTTGCTGGATCAAAAGCCACTTGGACCAGCATTCTGTTTCCAGTACTGGGTGGCCAGATGCCACCAGAAGTTCAGAAGTGGGACATAATGGTAGCAGCATTTTGATGTAATTTGTTGCCATTATCTGGTGATTCCAATGAAAATAAAGCTTTCACTTAGTTATCAGATTTAACAGCTGGTTTATGAATCTCTCTTCCCTAGGGTCCTTCTGAAACTAATCTGAGGGCACAGAGTACAACATCTTGGGAAGCAAATTCAAACACTAGCATGTATTGGGAGAACAACTTTTTGCCTGGGTTTTAAAAGTCAAGAAACAGTCTGCAATATCTCGATCAGAGAAGTTCCTGTGTGTATGCTTTTGAATAGTCCTTAGACAGAACAAAAAAGAAGCTAATTCTTAGCAGCAGCTTACCAATAAAAGAAACTGTGCACTGAAGGAATTAATTCTCAGCCACAGAGAAGGCAAAGTCACACTAAAAGCGAGTCATTTCAATTCTAATTTATGACACTTTTATTCTTTGCCTAAGACTGTGTCTTTCTCATTCAGGTACACACAGCATCTTCATTTGACCAGCACAATCCATGTAACGTAACAGTGTGGCGTATGTAGCAGCAGAAGGTATAGTTAGATCAAGGTCTACATATGTTAAGTTTCTCCTCAGCTTCACAGTCTTCAAAAGGTCACCCCATTGGCACAAACTACTTTGCTATACATAGAAAGAACAAGTTACTTTTATGTTGTTTTAGGTGGCTGAAAGCCCTTCACATATGTTCTAGAACTTTGCTTGAAGGTAAGCCATAAATATTCCCATAATGCATATGGAAACTGAGGCCAAGAGACTTATCTGGAGTTACTTAAATGAGCTCAATGGTACACTAAAACATGAGCAGAGATCTATCTGCCTCACACCTTCCACTCAGCCACTACACTATGCCAGCTAAATTAACAAAAATGTGCTCTGTATCCAACCAAAAATCTAGAAATGCAGAATTACTAAGCGCAAATGTTGAGGCATAAATTCCATAAATGGGACTTGCTTGGAAGTGTGTGCAGAAGACTGTCAGCTAATGGTAAAACAGACACATATGGAATGATCTGAATACACATTCTCTGCCCTAAAAACAAATAATTTAGAATGCATCCAGGAAATGTGTGTTTAAGCCACTTATGACAGAGTATCGACATTAGTTTCCATTTAAAATATGCAATTCTAAGCACAATTACTCAAAATTTCCACTACTTCAAAACACTGTAAAAACCAAAATAATTTTATGACAAAGAAAATATGATTAAGATGAGGCCACCAAGTTAGATTAAATTCTTCATTGTGCCTGATGATGAAGAGCACTTAGTCTCTGGGACCAAAAGGGGGAGAAGAAATCGACACATACTAAAATAACAGGAACAGCTCAACAGTGGAAAGCAGGCAGACAAAAAATCTATGGACACTAAAAACTTTAGGAATGACTGAACAATCACATATGTTTTGGTTGAAAAGGAATGGAAAGGGGGGGGGTGAGAGAAAAGCAGGCCACCTATGAAGTGTGGCACTATCAGAGACCTTGAACACATACGGTCTCAGAAGTCTTTCATGAAGGTCTTCATGTTATATACGTAGTTCGAATACCATGTCATAGACATATTATTTATCAGTATAAAATAACATATTCCACATTCCTTTTTTTCCCCAGTTTTTTCGGGGGGGGGGGGGAGACTGTCTCCCAATTTTTCCGGGGTTATTTTCCCCGAGCCTTCCCATCTCTAGAAGTGCCAACTAAAGAGACTTGAGAGAGCTCACGAAAGGGCCCGTTATTACAAAGCCGGAGAACACAACCCCCAGCCATCCTTCAGACGTGTGTGTGATGCGGAACAAGATGGACAGGAGAGTAAGAGTTTCGGCACAGCGATCAGATCCGCGTTACAGATACACAAGAAACTTCCAGTTTGGTTGGGGAGGGGGGTGGGGGGGGGAGAGACCCGTGTTAAGACTGGTCACACCAAAAGCAGCAGAGGGTCGTCGGTCTAATGTCACCTAAACACGGACACGTTTCACTTGGTACAAGCCTCGGAGGCCAGCCCTCCACGACCGAGCCATCGCACGAGATGACCCACGAAAGCTGAGGCCAAGCAAACTGTTCGGGTCTTCCTCGTTGTTCGGGTACGCCGGAAGTATTTTTTAAAAAACTATTTTTTTTAATTTATTTTTTTTGCACGACCTCCCTCCAAAATGAAGTTAACTCGCATGTAGCAAAGGCTGCTGGCTGAACCTCCGGGAGGGAGGACCCCGACACGCACACACCAGCTCCGCCCCTCGCAGGAGTGCAACGTGTCACTAACCAAAGTCCCCAAAGGATGGGAAAGTGGGAGCCAGAAGGAAAAGGGCTCCCTCCGCTCCCGCCTCCCCTACCTTGTTCGTCGGAACGGCGCGGAGCCGCTTGAAGACGGCGACAATGTCTTGCTTGCTGGGCTCGCACATCCTCCTCCTCCTCCGGCGCGCAGATCAGCCAAAACAAAGCCCAAAGAAAACAGCCTCCGCCAGCGTACCAACTCTACGGCGCCTGATGGGAAAGAAACGCCCACCCACACCCAGGCTCGTCCAACCAGAGGGCCCGCGGGGGGCGGAGACTCGGCATGTCGTCAGCGCCCGACGTTGACGACGCGCACACGTAATACAACACTACGCCTGCGCCAAAGCGGCTGATTCGTTCGGCCGGCATTGGGGGGAAAAGCCCTGGCGGGACTTGGGGGCCGGGGGTTGCTTTTGCGTCCTGCGAGCTGGTTGGACAGGCTCGCTCAGGATTGCCAAGGTGACGGAGGGGGTGGCGGGGCTTGGCGTTCGGAGACCGACGGCGCCCGCCGAGCTTATCCGTAGGGCCGTCGATGAGGCTGGGCAGGCGAGGGGCGAGAGCCGGGTCCCAGTGCGAGCCGGTTTTCGGGTTAATAGATAAGCTTCAAAGGGCAGCCGGAAGCTCGGCTTCTGCTCGTGAAAGGCAACCTCGGTGCCGCGACGCTTACACCTGAGTAAGCAAAGGACGGGATGGGGGCCTTTGTGGCCCTTAACGCACGTCTGGGCGGGCCTCCACGTCAGCCAGCCGCGCTTCCTGAAACGGCCGAGGGCGCCCCTCCTGCCGGCTGCCAACTCGGGCAGCTGAGTCACATCCTTGGAGGACACCGTCGCCTTTCCTGAGGCGGGGACGCGCGTGAAGGGCACCGTCAGCCGAGATCACTGGCGGGTTGCTCGGTTTTTAAGGGGACCGGCCCATTTATTGCGTGGTCCCCTCATTTTATTCTTTTGAGATGAATGAGCTTTAGGGGCAGGGACAGACTGCCTTGTCGGTTTCTATAGATACGGAAGCGACCGGCAGATAAATGATGTACTAAATATATGTCTTTTATTATATCCACCTTTTTTTTTGTTCAAAGAACAAATTTATCGGCGCAGTTGGAGGGGGGGGGGGAAAGGGCAAAATATCGTGGCACTTTAAAATATTTATTTTAGCACGAGCCTTAGTGGACCAAATTCTACTATTTTAGATGCCAAGAGTGGAAGTATCTGACCTCTGTATTTAGACGTGTCCCCAAGGTGATCAGAGTCATGACTAGGAAAGGATATCAAATGTCAGACGAAGCGACAGTGCTTCTGTAACACAGGAATGGGACTCACACAAATAATTACTTGGAATAGTAAGCCCTAGCCAGGGTGATAAACGGTATGCCAGATGGATTTAGCTGGCAGAGAAATGCTAAAAGAGTAGTTTCTGGGACAGAAGGCCATCTGTTAAAGGAGATAACGTGATCACGATTATTTTAATTATTGTGCTTATTTTATTGGCTTGTATGATTTGTTTTTAATCCGTTTTAACTTTGTTTCAGGTGTCTCATCTACTTTGCACACTTTTTAGTGGAAACATGGGAAAAAATGTTGTTACTACCATCAAATTGCCCTCAATTTATGGCAACCTTATGAATGAGAGATCTCTTAATCTGTCCTGTCCTCAACAGTCCTGCTCAACTCTTCTAAACTCAAGTCTGTGGCTTCCGTTAGGGAGATAATCTTTTACTTGGTCTTTCTTTTTCCTGCTGTCTTCGACCATTCCCAGCATTGTCTTTTCCAGAGAATCCTGCCTTCTGATGATGTACCCAGAGTAAGACAGCTTCAGTTTCATTCTTTTTGCCTCCAGAGATACTTCAGGCTTGATTTGATCTAGGACCCACTTGTTTTCCTGTCAGTCCAGGGTATCAGCAAATCTCCTGAGTTAATGTTCTTCCCGTAGAGTCTCCAGGGGTGGGGTGGGGGGCAGCTGGGCCGCCAAACAACAAAAATGCCACCAACAAACACAACACAATACAACACGGAACCAGAGATGGCCAGAATATGGCTTCTGGTTGTGAAAAATGGACATTTTGAGTTGTTCAAAAGTACACAAAAGTCCTGAAGCCTGCTTAGAAGGTGAATTGCCATTCCAGGAAGCTTCTAATGATGGCAGTTCATCGAGGGGAGGGGTTGCAGAGGCTTTAGGGGAGTCAGAGTGGGGAACCAGGACGCAAAACCCATCTGCCCGCAACAGACACAAGAGTTCTCTCATGCTTGATTTACAACTTTCTCTGCCATTGTTGCTGTTAGTTTTTTACAGGCATCATAGGTGGCTGTTCTCTAGAGGTGTGAGTGGTAGCACTGAGCAGGGAGGAGAGAGCTGCAGGCTCATTAGAAGCTCTTCTTGGGAGGAAGGATACCACCATGGCGGTACATTCCAGGTCATGATCCTGCCCCAGACCTGTGGCTTTTGCAAATTGAGGATCTCTGCTCATTGGGAGCTTTGAATTCAGTTACCACTATGGAGCTAGGCGAGAGATGGAGAAAGTGACTTCTGGGTGGGGGATTCTGACTTCCAGAATCCCATCCTGTTGGCTGTCGGATCCTGGGAGCTGCAGTCTGGAAAAGTAACTTTGCCCCCATCTCTGAGCTTGTTCGGCTTCATCACAATCCCTAGCAGTACTCTGGTTTATCTTGGCATTGATATAGGACTAAATCTGGCAGTACCAGCTAAAGTAGACCCATTGAATCAACTGGAACTTGAAGCAAATGCTTAATGATAAATCCCAATGATTCAATGGGTCTGTTTTATCTAGGACTAGTAATTTGGGACAGGCATCTGGCTGTGGAGCTAGAGGTTGGGAGTTTAATTCTCCTGAGAGTAGAGGCAGCCTGTGTGGCCTGGGGTAAGCTGCACAGTCCCAGGGCGCCCCTGAAATAAGTACACTTCAGAGTACCTAGAAAACCCTGAAAAGGATCAGCATAAGTCAGAATGGACTTGATGGCACATGATGATCATGATGATGATTATCATCATTGTTATTGTCGTCGTCATCAATTGAATCCAGATCATCAATAGAGTTAGAGTGGATCTGTCTCTTTACTTGAGTGCACCATTTGAAGGCATCTTTTTCCAAATATGTATTTCCATGTACATGATCTCTCCAAACATGGATTTTAATTATACTGGCCCAAATCCTTTTAGTTACACCTAGGAACATAAATTAGTGTAACCTTCAGCCTTCCACAGGGTACAAAGCTGGCTTAGGTGTTTCTTATGACGCAAACCCAGTGGATATCGGTGTGTGATAGGAAATGCTTCTGCTGACTTCATCACCTTCAGCAATTTGCCACTGAAAGTTATACCAATAGGGTATTGCTGGCATAAATATGCAACAGGATTCCTGCCATTTATATATATATAAATAAATCAAGTTATTAGAATATATGCAAAATCATATCTTGCAAATCTTACTTTTTTGGACCACAACTTCCTGAGAGTAACAACAACAACAGATAACATGACCAAACTCTGTCTAATATACCAGCAGGCATAAGAAGGCCAGAGTGGTGTCATGGTTCCAGTGTTGTACTATTACATGGGAAATCCAGGTTCAGATCCTTAATGGGTCATGAAACTCAGTGCTAATGTTGGGCCAGTCAATTTCTCCCAGCCTGAGCTACCTTATAAGGCTGTTGTGAGGATCAAAGTTGGGAGGAGGAGAGCCATGTATATGGGCTCAGTGACACTGGAGAAAAGGCAGGCCATAAATATCACAAACAAATAGATAATAAACATTGTGTATTCTCGAAGGCTTTCACGGCTAGGATCCGATGGTGGTTGTGGGTTTTCCTGATCTTTCCTAGAAATCTAAAAAGGTCTGTGAACAAGCTTTATTGTTTAAAACCACGTCACCACAATATCAACAGGAACACAAAACTGTGGTGACACCATATATCTATACATAAATACATAACTTCCCTTTTTTCCTAAGACTTTTGAGGCTTAGCACGTATTTTCTTTGCTGCCACAGCAAATTTTGCTACTTGATAAATAGTAGTTACTTCGCTACCCACAAGCCGGTCTATAGGGCTCTTAGGAAGTTATTCAGGTGTCAGGCTTTCTGACACGACAGAATGGCCGGAGTCGATCCTGGGGAAGCAAAGCGATTGATCAATTTGAGTCCAAAACAGAATTTGAATTCGGGGGAGCACAAATCACTTCAGCCTCCTATGGGATTGTGTCTGTGTGTGTGTTTATAAAAAAAGAATCAGTAAAGGTGTTTAATATGCACAACCTGAAACTACTTGCCTGAAAACTGGCACATTTATTCTCCTCTTTAGACTCGATCACATCTGCAAATATCATACACTTATTAGAGATTTCAGTCTTTCACGACAAACACTTTGCGTAAACAGCTCACGTGTTTCCAGTTGTGCCAATTCAATATTTATGGTTAAAAGTCTGAGCTTTCGATGGCAATATCCTGTGTCATCTTCGTCAGGGAAGGCAAGATGGCGCAGGATATTGCCACCGAAAGCTCATGCTATTTTAACCATAAACATGAATTGACACGACTGGAAACCAGTGAGCTGTTTACACATCATGTGCTTAGTTTCAAAACAAAACTGCTGCAGCTGCTTGAGATTCCCAATGCACATCAATGGGAAGCTTAAGCATTGATTCTGATCCAGGGCAGAAATCAAATTGGCCTGGCATGTTTTGGGTGCAGGGGCAACAGTACCTTGACCACTCTTTGTGATATCACTTTGTGATGCAATTCATCACCTTCATAAACCTCTGGTCCAGGAGAGCAGAAAAGAAAGAACAACTATCATTTGTAGCATCATGGAAAGAAAATGGCTTCTCCGGGAAGGACTGGGACAATGGAGGCAGAATGGAGGAATCTCCAAGTTGGCTTGGAAAGAGAAGTGGGGGGATCTTCCAGAAGGAAAGGGGAATTTCAGCTCCTGTGCAGGAGGCAGAGATCTTTCAGAATGGAACTGAGGGTGAAGGAATTGCTGTTGGAGAAGCCTCCACAATAAAGTCTCATCGTGGAGATCATTCAATTCCAAAGAGGCAAAACCAAGAAAGAAGCCGGGCCTCAGAGAAACCTCTGAAAGAACAGCTTTCTGGGAACACCCCATCAATCCACCATGGGTTCATTCAGGGCGGTAGGATGACCAGCAGGGGAGAAGTCCCCAGGTCAGAGGAAAGCCAACTCATGGGGAACTGCAAAGGATGCCATCAACCTCCAAACGCAGGGAGTGTGGATGGAAATGAAAAGGAGTTTCAGCATTGGGAAGTTCACATACATCTGCTGTCTGTGCTGCATGTGTGCATGCATGCGCCCATCTCCATCAGGGTTGCACACCAGGAGTCACTCTTGATGCCCATTTAGTTCCAGTTCGGGCTGACCCCTTCCCCCGTGTGCACATGGGGTGAGGCTTCCGTGCAGCAGTGCCAAAAATTACACAGAGCATAGGGGCAAATCCATATACTTTTATTATTAGTAGTAGTAATATCATCATTATTATTAATTGATAAGAGATTGCTTTCCTACAGTAATCATATGTTAACCACTGATCTCTTTCAATAAAAACCTTTTTTGTGATGTATGTTTATGAAGATGCAAATCTGTGTGGCTTTGGGGGGGGTCTCATGTAGGAGCATGTAAAGTGTGCAAACGTCAGAGTCCATAGGAGTCCAGATGTTCAGAACCTGCATGTCTTGAGTCAACGCTGCTTGGCTATTGCCATGTTTTAAATCAACCACCAAATAATGCATCAAAGCAATAAAAATAAAACCATATTTTAAAAAGCAATAAAAAACAAAGAAAAATCACAGGGGAAAAGTCTTCATGAAATGAACGAGAAGACAAAATGTTTGTTAATCATAGCAAATCAGTGTCCTGGTAAAAAACATATATTTCTTTGATTTACATGGAGTTTATGTCCCAGAGCCTTGGGATCCCCAGTTCATAATCCAAACAGGTCGCCTTCTGAAAAAAGACTGTGACGGGTGCCCAAGTCGCTCCTGTCAATCACATCGGAACCTGATGTGCATAAGCCAATGAGAGGACGGCAGAGGCAGAGGTTTGTCAGTTAGTCAGTTGAAGGGTTAGAGAGAGGAAGGAGAGAGGTTTGCAGAGAAAGATAGATAGAGATAGAGAGAGAATTGGTACTAATAAATATAAACTGGTTAAATTGAAAATAAGTAAACAAGAAGTGATCTAGTGTGGAACATAAAATATAATAATATCAATGATTGTGATCTAATGAAAATGAATAAAGACCATCTGTGATTCTGAGTTACCCTTTCATACCCTTTAATAAAACTAATTCTGTTGTTGGCAGCAAGTGTAAGAGTAACGTTATTTACAGTGTGGATAGAAGAAATCCACTGGTGGCAGCGAGAGAGAAAGAAGGAACGTCGCCAGCATGGACCCTTGGGTTGAGGGAAACAAACAGGGGCACGGGGTGTATGTCACAAAGACATACTTCAGTTTGCCTCCAAAGGTTGATGGAATTGACGTAGCATTTGTTTCCCAGCACAAAGGCAAATGGCGTCAAGGTAGGGCTTGCCCCACGGCACAGAGGCCAATGGCATTGAGGTCGCATTTGTCCCCTGGCATAGAAAGGGATTCCACTGGAGTGTTGGGATGGAGGGGCATTCAACACATTTAATTTCTGAAAACTTTGTGTGGCTTCTGACATCATCAGCCTTATGTAGTGTAACTTACAGAATAGGATTTAAATCCTGTTTTCTTTTGAACTTCATTTTTTTAAAATAAAGTTTATGTTGCAGCCTGGACAGATGTTCTGTCAACCTCAGTTAAGGGCCCCAGTTTGCTCATAACACGTTCTTTGCTCATTCCATTGGAAAGAGGGAATTTTACAGAAGAAGAGCCCATTGTTCATCTTCCATTCATTTCGGTCTGTGCAGCGGAAAACATCTCTCTGGGCTGGAAAGAGTTCCAGAAAAACGAAAGGGGACGGTCCCTTCCTCACACATAGCTTCACCTCCGCTCAGAGGGCAGCCCTCCTTGTGGACCTTTTCAGTGAGAAGGAAAACCTCACAGACATTGCCTCCTTTCTGAAATCATCACTTGTGACCAGCCGAACCTGGCTAAGGCTAATTTCCTTAAAACTGCCCTGTTCTTTCCCTGAGCTAGCCTTGAGCCCAAAGCGTGAGATCCATGCTGTTTTAATTTAGAAACAAATACTAAAGTAGTTCCTTTTTAAAGTGTAATGGCTACATGGCGCAGTTCTCCGGCTTGCCATTTCCTGAGCTTTAATACCATCTCTAACAGGTCCCCTCTTAGTTACAAAGCAGCGACAATAAGCAGCCCCCTTGGGAAACCCACAGGGTGGTCTCACCATCCAAGGCTTCTCCCTCCCTCTGTCCTCTCCATCCGTGAAGTCTGTCAAGGAGGCACAGTGGAGAATCAAACTCCCAACTTCTGACTAACTTGCTATGAATGAAAGAGTAGCTCCTTCGGTTTTAGGATGGGCACAGAGTGTGTGCAATGAGATGAAGCTGAATGTACCTTGAAACAGAAGTAGGGACTTTTTTTCAGTGGCAGTCTACCGGCGCTGTCAATGTTCTTCCGGCGTTATCCATATACTCTTAGCTTTGCAACAGGATACGTGCCAAGATGTTCTGGCTATAGAATCATATGTAAATTCTGACTGAGCCAGTGTAGGGTATAATTGTTTGAATATTAGATTTGGAAGAGGAGGATACGGGTTGAGATCCCTGCATAGTCAAAAAGCTTTGTAGGTATCCCATAATATGGATGCTGGTTTTTGGTATCCATTTTTATTGATAGCAAAAGAACTTCCTACAAATCTATGTGAACCCCAGTGGGACCACATGCACACAAACACACACACACACACAAACAAGCAGTCATTTAATTTTGTAAGCCACCAACGGCCCTTTTCAGAAGGAAGGCAAAGTAGCAATATTTAAAATAACTAAAAAAAATAAAGATATGTCTTTAGTGTGATTTTGGTTACAAACATTTCCTGGACTCCTCTTTCAGAGACCACCCAACCAGTGTCTCTCACAACCTGGCCTGACCCAGGCTTCCATTGCAATAGTCCAAAGAATTTAAAAAACAATGGTTCCAAAGCAAAGACAAGTGCTTTCTGTATACTTGTGTCCTTGTTTCCAATTTGTGACCAGTAAGGAAAATAAGGCAGGCCTGCCATATTTTGGGTGCAGGGGCAATAGTACCTCAACCACTCTTTGTGATGTCACTTTGTGATGCAATTCATCACCTTCATAAACCTCTGGTCCAGGACAGCAACCATCCATCTGGTGGGTGACAAGCGCTCAGTCAGCTGTGTTGATCCAGTGATGGTGAAGACCCAGCGCAAGCTCCTGGTTGCTCTCGGGAAAATGTTGGCAGCCCCAATCAGATATCTCTTCTTTCTTCTTGCTATCACTTTGATAACATTATGTTTTCATTTTATTATCCTTTTGAAACTTCTGCAGAGTTTTCCTTTGGTTCATAACATGTTTGAATCCATGAGGAGGCTCTTTGCTACAACCATCTATTTGGTGGGTCACCCGCGCTCTGGCAGCTGTGTTGATCCAAGGATGGAGAAGACCCAGCACAGGGTTCCGGTTGCTCTCAAGGAAGCCTTGGCAACCCTAATCAGATACCTCATCTTTACTCTGATTCTCTTGTTCATCACATTATGTTACCATATTGTTATCCTCTTGAAACTCCTATAGAGTTTCACTTTTATTCAAAAAATCTGTGAATCAACCAAGAGAAGTTTCAGACGCCTCTTTGCTGTCCCTGAAATGCCACCCCAGCTTTCCAGCGCCCAAGCAAAGGTAGGTTGTTGCATTACTGTTATCGGCTTGCTTTCCGTAAGTAAACAAAATGCATAGAGACAGGAAGCGTATCTGGTGTTCGTTCTCCAGAAAAAGAAATTGGGAAAACTAGTTTTTCTTTACTCTAATTAATGCTGGACCTTTCTCTTCATTTTCTCTTTATGGTAGGTCTATGAGCAAAGACCAGCAAAGGGGCAAGTGCCTGAGGGAACAAGGACTGGGAGAAAAGAACAGAGGACAAGTCTCTCCACCCCCATTGAGGTCTGGCATCTCCCATTCCTGAACCTCCCCAGAAAAGAAGACCTGGAAGCTCACTTGAGGAGAAGAACAGCCCAGTTTAGGTGGAGACTTCCCAAACGGGTTCTTCAGTCCTTGAGGGTCCTTCTGCCTCCCGGAGCTCCTTCCAAAGTGGAGTTGGAACACAGAATGTGGCTTCAGAGGTCCCCGCAGGCCCTTACTGCTCAGGATGAAAAAGAGAAGAACTCTGGCTCAATCAATCGTTTCTCTTATTGTCCCTCTGGGAACAATGATGTTCTCCACTCTGGTTCCTCAAAGAAGATGGAAGAAGGCTCCTGTTCTCTGACTTTCTTGGCTCATCCAGCCCGAGATTGTTTAATAACACAGGAATCCCTGAAAGAAAATGCTGCAGGCCAAGGCCCCTTTATCAAAAATGATCACTACCTCTACAAAATTTGGGGTCACCGGAGGGGGAGACATCACTAAATCTGAAGAACGCCAACTCATGGAGCCCGTGGGAAAAAGTGAGAAAGCCAAGCAGGTAAAGGGCCTATTCAAGCCAATGCCACCATTATTTGCAGGCACGAAAAAACATTCCACCTCCAAGGCATCCTGGGATGAAGAAAGCAGAATGGGAGAAAGTGACTTTGTTCCATGAGAGACACAGTTTGAGTCTTCAGAAGGAGAGCATTCAGTGTTTGGGAGGAAGGACGGTTTTCAGAGAGTGGGAGAAGGCCACAAATCTCAGAATGGAGAGGTCACAAAGAAGAAATGGTGGCCAGTACCAGCATCCTGGATAGGAAACTGCATATCCTGCGTCGAACGGAAGAATGGAGGGGTAAACAAGGAATCTCAACGTTCGCTTGGAGAGAGGAAGATGGGAAGTGCCAGAGGGAAAGGGGTGTTTCAGCTGCCGTGGAGGAAGAAAAGGTCTCTGAGAAAGAAAGAACAGCTTTCTGGAAACACCCCATCAATCCACCATAGGGTCAGTCAGGGCAGCAGGATGACCAGCGGGGGAGAGGTCCCCAGGTCAGAGGAAAGCCAAATCATGGGAAACAGCAAAGGATGCCATCAACCTCCAAACGCAGGGAGTGCGGATGGAAATGAAAAGAAAAGGAGTTCCATCATTGGGAGGTGCACCTTCTGTCTGTGCTGCATCTCTGTGCATGTGTGAAAATCTCCATCAGGGCTGCACACCAGGAGTCGCTCTTGATGCCCATTTAGTTCCAGTTTGGGATGACCCCTTCCCCTGTGTGCACACGGAGTTAGGTTCCCTTGCAGTGGGGACAAAAATTGCACAGAACATTGGGCTAAATCCATATAGTTTATTATTATTATTATTATTATTATTATTATTATTATTATTATTATTATTATTATTATTATTATTATTATTATTATTATTATCATCATCATCATCATCATCATCATCATCATCATCATCATTACTATTATTATTATTTGATAAGAGATTGCTTTCCTACAGTAATCACATGTTAACCACTGATCTATTTCAATAAAAACCTTTTTTGTGATGTATGTTTATGAAGATGCAAATCTGTGTGGCTTTGGGGGGGTCTCATGTAGGAGCATGTAAAGTGTGCAAACGTCAGAGTCCATTGGAGTCCAGATGTTCAGAACCTGCATGTCTTGAGTCAACGCTCCTTGGCTGTTGCCATCCTGCAACACTCGTGTTTTCCATAGAGGTTGATCAGGCTGAAGAAGTCCCTTGTCTTGCTCGGACTCTTCAGCCGCACCCCAGGCAGTGAGAGAAAGGCCGGGACTCTCCACATTTGACTGATTTAAACTGATTCCAGAAATGGATTTCATGTTTTAAATCAACCACCAAATAATGCATCAACACAATAAAAATAAAACCATATTTTAAAAAGGTTAAAAAGGTTTCTTCTCCATCCATGAAGTCTTCTCCCTCCCTCCCATCTTTCCACGCTCTCTCCCGGAACCAATGGTTCTTATTCCACTGGCCGAGTGGTGATTGGTCCACCAAGAGAGTCTCTCACCAGTCAGCTCCTTCAGGCTGACACTTCATCTCTTTGAGCGAGGCTGCTTCTCACACCTCTTTTGAGCATAACCGCAACACGGAACCAAAATCGAGTGGGGAAACCTTCTAAGGAAGGAAGGACCAGAGAGTTGTTCTGGGGCCTGTGTTTGGAAAGCTCTTCCTGTGTCACACTTTCCTGTCTCCAGGGTGCAAGTTGTGTTCTGCCAGGGATTGGGGGCTAGGCTCCAACCAAGGAGCAGAAAGAGAACGAGAAATGCAAGACTCAAAGGCAAAGGGGGGCAGGGGGATCAAAGGGCTAAATCCAGATTTATTCCCACCGAAAGAAGTGGGACCTGTCATTCACTAACACTAGTCAACTGGAATTTTTTTTTTAGACCAAAGTTTTGTTCGCTTTTTAAATCTGATGCCATTGTTACCTTCTGAAGCAGGATGAGAAAGCGCAATCGTTTTCTTTTCTAGCAGAGACAATACAAGATATATATATCACGCTGTCCCATCACACCTCCTATATATATTTTTGCCCCGATCCCACCGCTCAGACCTGCCACATCCAAGGGTCTTTGTATTCTTCAGAATGGGTCCCCCCTCCCGCCACCATAGGGAGACAGGGCAGGGCCATTGGCACAGAGCAGTGGCCGCTCACAGGCTCTTCTTCATCCGTTTCTCCTTCCGGAGATCCGCTCCAGATGCATTGGCATTTAATCAAGGGAATGCGCCATGGAAGACGAAAGGTAAAGTAGACCAGCTGATATCAAGAGGATTCAGCTTTTTTGTAACGTATACTGTAGATTCCCCACCCCTGAACTCTGCGCTGAAACATTTATATATCATGCATTCGAGCCTTCGTTCAAACACTTCTGAAAGCCTTTCTCGGCTTTAAATTCTCGCTCGCTCGCTCGCTCTCTCTTTTTTTTTTTTTCAGGGCAGGAAGAAAAAGCCAGAAAACCAGGGGAGTAGAGAAATGGGAAGTGGAAGCCTCGGGGGTCAGTTCTGGAGTCTGAAGGATCCCTGAATGTGTTGGATTCTGGCTCCCACCTTCCTCAGCCTGCTTGGGATTTGTGGGAAGGGTGACCCATTTTTACCACCCCAATTCTGAAGCTGTTTTGTGGCTTTGTTTTATGACCTCTGCTCAAATCCTTTCCTCTTTGCAGACTCCCAAAGATTACCCCCATGTTTCCTTGTTTCGTGACAATCTCAGAGAAGGAGAGAGAAAAAGGGACAGATACGACCTCAGAACAGGCCAGGTGTTTTTAGCCAGAGTGGAGCACCAGAGTTTTTCTTGAGAACAAACCTTTCCAAAAGATAAAGATGACATCAACTGCTGAGAGCAGACAAGATTGGAGACAAAACACAGCCACTTGGAACTGGGGTTGAAGTGGGGTTATTGAAATGCAAAAGTTCACAAAACTAAACACATCCTTTTAAAACTTCTCCCACAAGGAGCAACCTCCTTAGTCCTTCAATACCGCAGTATGACCGACTTTGCCCAGGGCCTTGACTGTCAGACTACCATTCCAGACTCTGACTTCTAGAAGAAGGGGTATTTCACAAGAACAGAGCTGGACAGGTAGAGTGTGGTCAGTTTCCATTTACATCACAGAGATGGTGGAAGAGTTCTCTGTAACTGATCAGGTTCTCTCCCAGACGAGAAGGCCTTGGCCGTGTCTCTGTTCTCCCAGCCGTAATTCACCTTCGTTTAGTATTGTCACTGTTGTAAACCACCCAGAGTGACCATCGGTCAGATGGGCGGTATAGAAATCGAATGAATGAATCAACAAACGAATGAACGAAAGAACGAATGAAGAGAATTAACACCTGATGAGTTTACAAAACAATGTTTTGGTGTCATGCACAACGTGAAGAGTGGCTACCAGCATCTGAACATAAGCATAGCAGATGCTAGGTACAGCTTGTTACCTTTCATCATCATCATCATCATCATCTTTCAACTGTAGAACTGGAAGGAACCCTATGAATCATGGAGTCCAGCCCCTGTCAAGGAGGCACAGTGGAGAATCAAACTCCCAACTTCTGACTAACTTGCTATGAATGAAAGAGTAGCTCCTTCGGTTTTAGGATGGGCACAGAGTGTGTGCAATGAGATGAAGCTGAATGTACCTTGAAACAGAAGTAGGGACTTTTTTTCAGTGGCAGTCTACCGGCGCTGTCAATGTTCTTCCGGCGTTATCCATATAGCTTTGCAACAGGATACATGCCAAGATGTTCTGGCTATAGAATCATATGTAAATTCTGACTGAGCCAGTGTAGGGTATAATTGTTTGAATATTAGATTTGGAAGAGGAGGATACAGGTTGAGATCCCTGCATAGTCAAAAAGCTTCATAGGTATCCCATAATATGGATGCTGGTTTTTGGTATCCATTTTTATTGATAGCAAAAGAACTTCCTACAAATCTATGTGAACCCCAGTGGGACCACATGCACACAAACACACACACAAACACAAACAAGCAGTCGTTTAATTTTGTAAGCCACCAACGGCCCTTTTCAGAAGGAAGGCAAAGTAGCAATATTTAAAATAACTAAAAATAAATAAATAAAGATATGTCTTTACTGTGATTTTGGTTACAAACATTTCCTGGACTCCTCTTTCAGAGACCACCCAACCAGTGTCTCTCACAACCTGGTCTGACCCAGGCTTCCATTGCAATAGTCCAAAGAATTTAAAAAACAATGGTTCCAAAGCAAAGACAAGTGCTTTCTGTATACTTGTGTCCTTGTTTCCAATTTGTGACCAGTAAGGAAAACAAGGCAGGCCTCCCATGTTTTGGGTGCACGGGCAATAGTACCTCAACCACTCTTTGTGATGTCACTTTGTGATGCAATTCATCACCTTCATAAACCTCTGGTCCAGGACAGCAACCATCCATCTGGTGGGTGACAAGCGCTCAGTCAGCTGTGTTGATCCAGTGATGGTGAAGACCCAGCGCAAGCTCCTGGTTGCTCTCGGGAAAATGTTGGCAGCCCCAATCAGATATCTCTTCTTTCTTCTTGTTATCACTTTGATAACATTATGTTTTCATTTTATTATCCTTTTGAAACTTCTGCAGAGTTTTCCTTTGGTTCATAACACGTTTGAATCCATGAGGAGGCTCTTTGCTACAACCATCTATTTGGTGGGTCACCCGCGCTCTGGCAGCTGTGTTGATCCAAGGATGGAGAAGACCCAGCACAGGGTTCCGGTTGCTCTCAAGGAAGCCTTGGCAACCCTAATCAGATACCTCATCTTTACTCTGATTCTCTTGTTCATCACATTATGTTATCATATTGTTATCCTCTTGAAACTCCTACAGAGTTTCACTTTTATTCAAAAAATCTGTGAATCAACCAAGAGAAGTTTCAGACGCCTCTTTGCTGTCCCTGAAATGCCACCCCAGCTTTCCAGCGCCCAAGCAAAGGTAGGTTGTTGCATTACTGTTATCGGCTTGCTTTCCGTAAGTAAACAAAATGCATAGAGACAGGAAGCGTATCTGGTGTTCGTTCTCCAGAAAAAGAAAATGGGAAAACTAGTTTTTCTTTACTCTCATTAATGCTGGACCTTTCTCTTCATTTTCTCTTTATGGTAGGTCTATGAGCAAAGACCAGCAAAGGGGCAAGTGCCTGAGGGAACAAGGATTGGGAGAAAAGAACAGAGGACAAGTCTCTCCACCCCCATTGAGGTCTGGCATCTCCCATTCCTGAACCTCCCCAGAAAAGAAGACCTGGAAGCTCACTTGAGGAGAAGAACAGCCCAGTTTAGGTGGAGACTTCCCAAACGGGTTCTTCAGTCCTTGAGGGTCCTTCTGCCTCCCGGAGCCCCATTCAAAGCAGAGATGGAACACAGAATGTGGCTTCAGAGGTCCCCGCAGGCCCTTACTGCTCAGGATGAGAAAGAGAAGGGTTGAAATGAAGAGGAGGAAGTCCATTGGGATTGTGTTCATCTGAAGCATCAAAAATCTCCTCTGGGGGTCCATCGACACAGGCTTCCGGCCACAGGGATAGTGACAAAGAAACAGAGGACAAGTCTCTCCACCACCATTGAAGTCTGGCGTCCTCCATTACTGAGACTCAGCACCAAAGAAGACCTGGACACTCTCCTGAAGAGAACTGCCCAGTGTAAATGGGGACTTCTGAAATGGGTTCTGCAGTCCTCCACCGTGTTTCTGCCTCCCAGAGCTCCTTCCAGTGTGCAGTTGGAACAAACACACCCATGGCTTCCTTCCCAAAGGAAATCCTTCTGCGTGGTTTCGGATCATTGGCAGAGGGAAGATGGTGACCCCGAAGGCCCACTGCAAGAGGATCCAACCTGCAGAGGGGAAACAGAGCAAGAGCAGAACACACCAGACCCTAATCTATCCCCAGGAGAAGTGAGAGCTGGTGTCAAGAAGAAATTAAAGAAAAAGCTGTCACCGGGAGAAGTGAGAGTCTGGTTCAAGAACCATTGGCAATTCAAGGAAGCCACTGTTGCTTCCCACCAGCTCCTCTTTTTGCCACCAAGTAGAAAGGCCAACAGAGAGGCTAAAGAACCAGAGGGGAGATATTCCGTTTTATTCTCAAAAGAAAGTGAAACCTCTCACTCGGTTTCAGCAAAGCAAGGGGAGAAAGGTTCTTCTTTGCTCTCAGAGGTCAGCAAATATGATTTTGAAAAAAATAGCTGCTTCTAGTTTCACCTCTACTGTTTTAAACCTGAGGGCTTCTGAGGAGTTTTGGGGAGTTGTTGTGGGTTTTTCGGGCTCTTTGGCCGTGTTCTGAAGGTTGTTCTTCCTAACGTTTCGCCAGTCTCTGTGGCTGGCATCTTCAGAGGACAGGAGTCAGAACTGTCTGCTCTGAAAATATGTACCATAGAATCATAGAATAAGGGAGGAAGCGTATAAGGCCATCGAGTCCAACCCCCTGTTCAGTGCAGGAATACAAATCAAAGGATATCTGCCAGGTGGTTGTCTAAGTTTCTCTTGAATGTCTCCAGTGTTGGAGCACTCTCACCACCTCTTGAGGTCATTGGTTCCACTGTTGTACTGCTCTAACAGTTAGGAAGTTTTTCCTGATATTCAACTGAAATCTGGCTTCCTGTAACTTGAGCCCATTGTTGAACGTCCTGCATTCTGGGATGCTTGAGAACAGACCCTGCCCCTCCTCTGAATGACAGCCTTTTGAAAAGTGCTATCATATCTCCCCTTCTTTTCTCAAGGCTAAACATGCCCAATTTTTTCCATCTATCCTCATAGAACTTGGTTTCCGGCCTCTCCATTCACCACCAGGAGGCTGTTCTGGGATGTAGTGGACATTCTCCTGCACACACTTGATACCTAAGGATTTCGGCTGTCATATATTATTGGGAGATTTGGACAGAACTGAGGGACCTCTCAATACTTTCTGAAGAAAACACCAAAACAAGAGGAACTTATTGAGAAGATACGGGAAGCGGCAGAAATGGATATCTAATCAGAAGTGTTGAAAGACTGTCCAATACAAAAAGCAACTGAACGATGAGATTTATTATATAAATGGCTTGAGTCACCAGATAGTACTTGAATAACATAGATTAAAACTGGGATGTAAATGTAAGTTAAAACCTGGAGGGCAATCAAATAGTAGAAAAGCGGAAAGTCGAGTTGATATTGCAACATGAATAGATTGGATGTCAGTACATTTTGTGTTCTCCTCCCCCTCCTTTTTTCTCCCCTCATATCCCCATTTACCATCTGTACCCCTTACCTTCTCCCAAGTTGTTAATAAAAAAAAACTTTCTGAAGAAATTGTCTCATTCTCCTTGTGATGGGTTATAGAAAGGGACACTGAGGGTCAAACTCCATCTTAAGGGGAATATGCTTTTTTCATAAACCTGTTTTCCATTCCTTACTGGGTTTTCCTGAAAGGTATATGCCTTATGTCATGAATCACACCCGTCGAGGTCCGGTCCGACAGTCAAGATGACATCCAGAAGATTTCACGAAGCAGTCCCCAAACAATAGCATCCAAAAATAACAGTGGCTTCCTGCACTGATTTAGCACAGGAGCCAAACCTATATGGGTGATTAGTCATCGCTTCCAGCTGCACTTCCTGGCTGATTCCCTCCAACACTTACAGCCCGGTCTCAACTAAGCCCTCAGCTGAGCCACCACTTATAAGTCAGTTATGCAAATTAAGCCCATGTTTACCTGCCAGAGACCAATCACAAAGCAAAACAAACTAAATGCTAGATAGGGAGCTGCTTCTCCCTTCTTCCTACAACCACAGGACCTTGGCTCATCCTGCCCATGCAGGAAGTCTGGGCTCTGTAATTCCTGAAACAGTGTGCCATACATATATGGAAGCACAATGTGTTTCAGATGACCAGTCTTAGATTTTCCTGTTTTCCCCTTGTGAAAGATTATTTCTTCCACTGGAAAGATCAACCTGTTTCACTTTAACCCAGAAATCTTACGCAGCAAGGAGTGATACATGATATTCTGGCTGCCTTCCCAAAGCAGTGTCTGTTGCCCGATCTAAGGTGTGACAAATTAGCAGCTGCCTCCTGTATGGACACTAGCAAACAAGTACATACCTGTGTGATTTCCCCTGAGCACAGGTAGCCCAAAATCTTTGTGACTGCACGTAGGGAGGTTGGAGGAGAGAGAGGAGGAGAGAGGCTGCTGGTAATGAGTGCTAAGAACAATCAACCTGCATGGGACAAAATTCTGAGGAAGAATCTTACTCTGCAGCTTCAGGAAAAAAAATGTAGTACATCTGCCGTCAGCCCTTTGATAAACAAAGCAACCCACACCAACTCAGGAATGGACTTGCAAGATGTCACCAGACGTAAATTCTGAAATTCATCTTTGACCATCTTTTTGGATCCTGAGACAACAGTCTACCTCTGCCCTGTCATGGATGGCTTCAGCACGTCCCAAGAGCAATGCATCTTAAAATTAACTTTCTGGGCATTTTTTTTCCTCCAAGCATGGGAAAGGTTTGCAGTTCCAGGCTAAGAAGTTCCAGGGATCCTCCTGCTCCAAGGGTCACTGCCCATGAAGCCATTTCAACCAGAGGTCTCAAATTTATGTGGGGCCAGGTGGAGAAGAAATAGGAGGGGTGTTAGATATATTGTTTGTCCTTCATTTCTGGAAAAGACCCTTTCCCTCAGATTCACCATTTCGGGGTGGGGAAGACAAGAAGTGAGTGGTTAGATTTGGGCAGTTGCACACTGATGGACCTGCAGTTGACTAACAAGTCTGTACAAACCTAGAAGATACTGAAACAGTGTGGACTGGACTCATTGGGCTTTTGAGGTGTTACGTCCTTCAACATTTAAAGGAGGGTTGTTAATGAAACCCACAAGCCCCAATCCTCCTGTTAAAAAAAGTATCTGAGAGCATGTTGTAAAACATAAACATGTAGTTGGCACATCTGAATACAGATTCAAAATTATTGGTCATCTTGTGGGTAGCACCAGAGCTTGGGATTAACTCTGTTTTCAAGTAAGGCTCCTAACTAGAGATGGGCACAAACCTGAAAAATGGTGGTTCGTGATGTTCCTAATTCTTGGTTAGCCACGAACCACCATGAACCAACTGGAAAACTGAAGCCGTTGGTGGTTCAGTTTTTGGTTCATGCCTGGTGCTGGTGGGGCTACCTGCTCCTATTGTACCACCACTGCCACCTCCCTGGGTGCCATGCCCAGCGGTAGCAACCAGCTTCTTTGCAAGGAGTTCGGTGGCTGCCTTGGAGCATGGCACCCAGGCACCTGGGGAGGAGGAGGAGGAGATAGTGGCAGTGGCAACAGCCCGGCAGCAGCGCAGTGGGAGGAGCAGGTCATCCAGGAATCCAGGGCAGTGGGAAAGGAGCAGGCAGGCCATCCCAGTTTGCTGAAGCAAACAAAGCATCAAAAGGAAAAAGACTCGGTGTTCTGTTTTGCTTTGGCAAAACAGGATCCCCAAACTGGGTCATGAGCCAAACCACAAACCAATCTGGTTCGTTGTTTTTCCACTGTTCGGTCTGTGCCCATTTCAACTCCTAACTGAATGGTAATCTAATCTGTTCTCCATCAGGCTAGGGGCTTCCCAAAATGGATGCTCCTCTTGTTGTAAGGAAAGACAACAGACAGAACTCTTCCGAATGAGCCTTGAGGGTGAGGCATTTCAGACACACACTTCTCACTAAAAGAGGCTGCTGCACCTCATCACCCCATTCATGCACCTTTAATTATAGGAAGGGATGGGGAAAATCCTTCTCTGTCAGCTTTGATGCATTTCCCTCAATCCCACCTGCGTTGTATTCCTTTGTTTTATTTCAGGTTGCGAGATGTCCCTCATTCACATGGAAATCTGTACAAATGTCATGCACTTGGTTTCTAATGTGTGTGTTTACTGATGCATTTTACCTAACACATGCATTTCTTGATGTATTTTACTTTACACTGTATGTGCATTTATGAATATTGTTTATTTATTTATCCTATTTTAATATTATGTATTTTACCTGCTATGAACATTTGCATAAGAAAGAAAGAAAGAAAGAAAAAGAAAGAAAAAGAAAGAAAGAAAGAAAGAAAGAAAGAAAGAAAGAAAGAAAGAAAGAAAGAAAGAAAGAAAGAAAGAAAGAAGCGTGGATGTACTGACAAATTTTACCTCTCTCTCTCTCTCTCTTTGTGTCTGCTCCAACTTGCTGTTATCCTTTCCAGAGTTTTCTAGATATAAAGTATTCAGAAGTGGTTTGCCATTTCTGTTTTCAGGGGCCACTCCAGGACAGCTGGCTCTTCTCCCAGGAGGAACAGAGGGGAATCAAACTTCTGACCTCTGGCTCTGCAGCCAGGTACCTAATGCTCTGAGCTATCCAGCCAGCTTGTTTGATCTATCGTGTTCATTTTTTCACACACTACTTTCCTTTGTCTTGCATGTATATTTTTAGTTGTACACACATTTGAACCATTCTCAGTTTGAGGAGTGCACATATTTTTGTTTGCATATTATTTCTCCAAAATCCACTGTAAGACTTGCAAATACACATATTCTCAAGAGAAGATGTGTTGTTTCTCACAAAAAATCCTAGAAGGTGTCATAGTCCGACGTAGTCCAACAAAATTTTCTCCTGTCTAGTGAAGAGGTCGTGTGTACTCCACTACTCGTCTGGAATAATCCTAAACCCAATGGAATATAGATTGAGGACAGAGACAGAGAGAGAGAGAGAGAGGTACTACTTTATGTAATGTATGGCATTTGCAGACACCAAAATGTGCTAATGAATGGGTAGTGGCGTAGAGAACTTGAAAAAGGTCTAGACTGGGTAATTCAAGATAGACATGCCAAAATCTACTAGCTGTTATAGTTGAATGAAACCTCCATGTTCAAAAGCGGTCTATATGACGAGCAGAAGCTTGGGTCAAGCCGTGGATGAAGGCTCTTGATTTCATGGTCTTCCAAAGGCATCTCTTTGACCTCTTTAGGAAAGAGGAGTGAATAAAGGTTTGGTCTGCTCTACAAGGGCTTTTTGCATGTTCTCACCAAAGGACTGATCCTAAAGAATGAAGGAAGTCATTCTAAAACGATTCTGCAAAAGCGTCCTGCATCCAAACACCCATCTCCTTCATGTTCAGCAAGTTATATACCCAGAAGAGAAACTGATTTGAATGCCGCCGTAAATCTATCAGTAACCTTTATTCGCTAGCTGGGAAATATATGTTAGTTTTTGTCATTCTTTCCCTCCACCCTTATTTTGCATCTCTTTTGTGAAGTATGATAGAAACTGCCAAGAGGTTAAAAGAGAGAAGTAAATCCCAAAAGAGAGACCTATAAAAGGGAAGCCAAAACATTTTTTAAAACATCATCTGGAAGATCTAATACAATTTTCTACTTCAGAATTCTAGTCCACTGGTTTGCCTCGGTTCTGATGTCTCTTTAGCTGCCCTTCTGACATAAAACGAGGGCTAGCCTCTTTAGACATGATAGTGAATCATAGAATCAAAGAGTAATGGAATTGGAAGTGGCCTAGAAGGACATTGAGTCCAACTCCCCGCTTAGTGCAGGAATCCAAATCAAAGGAGATCTGACAGATGGTTGTCCAATTTTCTTTTGAATGCCTCCAGCATTGCTCACCACCTCCCAAGGTCATTGGTTCCATTGTCGTACCGCTCTAACAGTTAAGATGTTTTTCCTGATATTCAGCCTAAATCCGGCTTCCTGTAGCTTGAGCCCATTCTTATGTGTCCTGCACTCTGGGATGATCAAGAACAGATCCGGCCCCTCCTCTGTACGACTACCTTCCAAGTATTTGAAAACTGCTATCATATCTCCCCTCAGTCTCCTTTTCTGGGTGTTTTATTTATTTATTCATTCATTTTATTAGAGAAGACGTTCTGCTAGGTATCGAGGTCCTAAAGCTTTATATGTCATCATTAACACTTTGAAATCAATGCGGAAACGAATGGGCAGCCAATGCAAGGCAGCCAGAGTGGGAGAGATATGCTGGTGTTTTCTCGTCCCACTAAGTAGTCTGGCCGCCGCATTCTGCACCATTTGAAGCTTCCGCATCAATCTCAAAGGTAGCCCCACGTAGAGTGCATTACAGTGGTCTAATCTCGAGACTACAAGTGCATGGACCAGAGTGGTGAAGGCCCCGCCATCAAGATAGGGACGCAGCTGGGCAATCCGCCACAGATGGAAATAGGCGGAACGGACCACTGACGCCACCTGGGTTTCCATGGTAAGCGCCGGATCCAGATGTACCCCCAAGCTGCGAACCTCACTCTTCACGGTGAGAGTCACCCCCCAAAAGAGAGGGAGTTTCCCAAACCACCAATGGAGGGGCCACCCACCCTCAGGACCTCCGTCTTGTCCAGGTTCAGCCTCAGCCCATTCTCCTGCATCCATTGCAGTACAGCCTCCAGACAGTGCTGAAGGGACAGAACGGCATCCACTGAAGTAGGTGAAAAGGAGATGTAGAGCTGGGTGTCATCAGCATACTGATGGCACGAGGCCACACACCCCCTGATGACCCCACCCAGCGGCCTCATGTAGATATTAAACAGCATTGGGGAGATAATCGAGCCCTGCGGAACCCCACAGTTGAGACTCCACGGGGCCGAAATACTCTCCCCAAGCTGTACTCTCTGAGGACGGTCCTCCAAGAAGGATCGGAGCCAGGCAAGCGCCAGACCACCGATTCCCAGCTTGGAGAGCCTCCCCAGGAGGATACCATCGACGGTATCGAAGGCGGCTGAGATATCAAGGAGGACCAACAAGGACATTTTGCCCCTGTCAGCCTCCCTCAGCAGGTCATCCAACAGTGCGACCAGTGCCGTTTCTGTGCCATGGCACGGCCTGAAGCCCGACTGGAACAGATCCAGGGCATTGGTTTCATCCAAAAGAACCTGAAGCTGATCAGCCACCACCCTCTCCACAACTTTACTAAGGAAGGAAACATTGGCGACGGGCCTATAATTGCCAATATCATCCGCCGCCAAATTTGGTTTCTTCCTAATGGGCCTAATGAGTGTCTCCTTGAGGGCAAGGGGGACCTTCCCCTCCTGAAGAGACCCATTAATTATTGTTGTGGCCCATTCAATTGTTATAGGCCTGGCTGCTTTGATTAGCCAGGCCGGGCAAGGGTCAAGAGAGGAAGTGGTGGCCCGACAGTGATCAAGGACTTTGTCCGCCAAGTCTGGCGTCACAGGCTGAAAGAATTCGAGTCTCTCCGGGCAAGGCGGAGCGCTGGACATCTCTGCTCGATCCACTGTATTCAAAAAAGGAGAGAGGTCCCGGCAGATGGCCTCCACTTTAGATTTTAAAAATGCTGCAAATTGGTCAGGTGAGATATTCGTAGGAGGCCCATCACCTAGACCAATTCCGGATAGATCGCGAACTATACGGAAAAGTTCCACCTGCTGATTTGAAGCTTCGCTTATCCGGTCAGCAAAGTGCGATCAACTAGCAGCCCTTACCTTAGCCAGGTAGTGGTTAGTCACGATCCTAACAGTTTTCTTATTATAATCCGTCGGATCCCATCTCCAATTGCACTCTAGCCTTCTCCTATTTCGCTTCATAGCTCGCAGCTCCTGGTTGAACCAGGGCGCTGGCCGAACTCTGCGCCGGAGAGGGCGTTTAGGAGCTATCGTGTCTACAGTCCTGGTGGTGGCAGCAAGCCAGCCATCAACCAGAGCCTCGACAGGAGCGCCAGTCAGATCAGCTGGAATCCCTCCCATGGAATCCTGGAATCATAATGGATCCAGTAGCCTTCGAGGGCGGACCATTAAAATAGGACCATGCTCCCTGCGGGGAGGGAGAGCCCCTGAGAGGTTACATTTTATTAGGTGGTGGTCCGACCATGACAAGGGAACTGACACTAGGTCAGTCACCATCAGACCATGCTCACTCCACTCAGTGGAGAACACCAGGTCTAGCATATGACTGCCCACGTGGGTGGGGCCTTTGACATGTTGGGACATGTCCAAGGAAGCCATGGATTCCAAGAACTCAAGAGCTGGACCAGAAACCTCTGCCTCCGCATGGATGTTGAAGTCACCCAAGACTAAAAGCCTCGGGGACTCCAACAGTGCTGCGGAGACAAAGTCCGCCAGCTCCGGTAAGGAAGTGGCTGAGTCGCGGGGAGCGCGGTAACCCAGCAAGATCCCAATACCATCCCTGGCCCCAATCGACACGTGGAGGGCCTCCAGATCCGGCTTCACCACTGTAGAGCGCCTAATAACCTCCAGAGTATTTCTATAAACAATGGCTACTTCCCCCCCGCCGCCCCTCCAGTCTACCCTGGTGTTGGACAGCATAACCAGGAGGACAGGCAAGGGTCAGGGGAACTCCCCCTTCTCCGCCCATCCAAGTTTCGGTTATGCATGCCAGGTCTGCATCCTCCTCCAGAATAAGATCTTGAATAATCTGGGATTTATTGGACACAGACCTGGCATTCAACAGCACCAGATTTACAGTGGAGGGCCGGCTGATCTGACTACCTCGAGACTGGCAGGTGGTCACAGTGCCAAAACAGTGAACAGCCTTCAAACATCTGTTCACCGTTCTAAAACGAGTGGGAACTGTGCCATCGCCATATCTCCCTCTACCCGTAATCACTCGGATGTTCAACAAACCCCCGCTGGGGGGGCAAACCTTCTGCTTCATCTCAAAGTCAGTTGCTATGAACCTGGAGAAAGCTGGTGGGTAAGATGTCTCCTAAAACTAAGGGTGTGGTCCTGCATTTGCATCAGGTTTAGCATGTTTGAAATCAATTTTAACATTTCCACTTATACAACAGACAGCTAAGCACACATTTTTGTTTTGGATGGAAAATGAGTTATTTTAAACAGCCACGAGAAGGTTGTTTATTTTAACTCAATAGTAAATCTGATTTATATGGAATCATTCTGGCATGTGTGAACACCTGTGCTGGAGTAAACAGAGTCTTGGGGGGGGGCGTTTTCTGCCGAAATGGGTGTCAGGTCCAGAGAGGTGGGGAAATGAGTTGCTTTCCCTCTCCTCTACAGCCCTCTTTTTGTGCCCAGGCAAGAATGCAATCTGGAACTCAACAGAGTGGAGGAAGAGGAGACGGTCATGGAGAAAGCAGTTTCAGGAGGCGAAACAAGGGAAGGAAAGGGGAAGGTGGGAATTCAGGAAGTGGCAGTGTGCAGGCAGACACGCAGGCACATATGTATGTGTGTGTGTGTGTGCCAAACCAGTGAGGAAGAGGAAGGCCTAAACAGCATGCCTGATGGGGAAGGGCAGCTTGGCATTGCTCTTATACCAACCGCCCCACACCTGTCTCTGTGCCTGTTGCTGTTGCCAGTGACTCAGCGGGTGCTGGTTGGTTGGTTGAGGGACACCTCCAGTCCCAGCCTCCTGCCCTAATTTCCTCGTCCATGCAGCCTGCTGCTGCTGGAGAAGGCAGCGAGGCAAGGCCCTCCTTCGGCAAGCCAAACATAAGAGGCAGCCGTTTCGCTCCTTCCCAGCCGACCGGCCCTTCTTGATGCTTGAGCTCAAATACAGCCCTTGCTGCTGCTGCTGCCCTCACTGGGGGTGACCCTGAGGACACACACATACACACACACCAGGACAAAAACCACGTGATGTTCTCTTGGTTCATGAAAGCTCAAACCAGCTCCCAATTTCATTCATCCACGTAACCATGCCCAAAGCATGGACCACCTTGGTGGGACAGCACCACATTTTAAACAAATTAGGTTTTTTTCTGGCAGCTTTCTGACCATACATGAATATCGGAAATACAAGAGTACGAATGATATTGTTCTTGGTCTCCAGTGACACATCCTTAAATATAATAACTAATACAAAAAGACAATGACCACAATATCTGTGCTCAGCATACGGTTTTCATATAATGGTACTGCTCATGCTTATGAAGAAGTGTATACTGTAGCTTTTGATTTAATTTAGGTTATGGGTTACTTCTTAAATAGATTTTTTTTTTTACTCTGCTTGATTATTTAGCAATTATTATTAGACTTACTAATATTTCATGGGGGTGAGCAAAGCAGAATTTTATACAAAAACAAATTCTCTAAGCTAATTTGCACAGAATCAGTATGTAAGCTCTTATACAGGAACTCCCATTCTGAGATTTTATTTTAATTTAGAAGTAGCAAGAACTTTGCTTAAGAATGAAAGGTACAGTGTACCTAGTTTTTATGTGTCACTGTTCCTGACTTATGGCAACCCTATGTATCAATGACTTTTGAACAGTCCTGCCATTAACAATGTTGCTCAGATCTTGTGAACTAAAGGCTATGGCTTCCTTTATTGAATCCAGTAAAATTATAGAGTGATAGAAGTAGAGATTATATCACACAATTCAAAATTATAATATACCACATATCTGGTATAGAATCAATGTGGCCTAAAAATATAAAGTGGTTTCTCTTGATTCAAGAAATGAATACTTCTTAAGAAATTTTGTGCAAACATCTCTCCAGTGATTTCCTTCAATACTGCCTGCTACTGAACCAAGATGTCCACAGCTCCGTGGAAAGGGTCCAATCAACGTTCCTGTATAAAATCTTTGGCCTGCCCCATTGTGTCTCCTATGCAACCCTATGCCTTGAAGGCGGCCAACACAGAATTGAGACCCTGGCTTGGCTCAGATTCTTTAAATACCGGATCAGAATCTGTTTCTTCTCAGCCCAGGACATACTATTCCAAGCACTGCTTTCTGACAGTGTATTTATTTACAAAAGGTTTGGCCCTATTTCTCAAGAAAATCAAGACCCTGGGGTTGTCACCAGATCTGCTGGGTTCAATACCCCCTTCCAAGGTATTCCATACAATCAAAATAGAGTTCTGGATATTGAGGGGCAAACCCTGCATAGTGCTGCACAAAGGGTCTGTTCCCCACTATACTTTCAGTTGCCCCTCTCCCATGGCAGAAAAAGAGGTTACCTACCTGTAACTCTGGGTCTTCGAGTGGGCATCTGTGAATTCACACTAATGGGTTAATCTGCACCTGCGCAGAGCAGCCTCAGAATCTTCTAGAGCTCAGGCACATGGTGCCAGGACCTCCCACATGCTGGCTATAACCCCGCCCCCGGCACCAAGTGCCTCAGTTCCGTGGAACTGTCCGCCGCTGTACAGCATGCCATAAGGCACACATGACATACAGTGGGGAGGAAGGGAGGGGAGTGTGAATTCACAGATGACCACTCGAAGAACCAGAGTTACAGGTAGATAACCTCTTTTTCTTCTTTGTGGTCTCTGTGAATGCACACTAATGGGTGACTAGCAAGCTGACTTACCAGGTGGAGGGACGTCACGAAAGAGCGCATGCCAAGACAGACCAGCCAACCGCTGCTTCTGCTTTGGCCCATACATCTAGGCGGTAGTGGGTCACAAAGGTAAGTGGCGTGGCCCACGTAGCAGCCTTGCAGATATCTGCCAGGTCCACCCCTCTGAGGAAGCGATGGCCCTAGTAGAATGGGCCCAAACTGTGGTCGGCAATGGTGCATCAGCCAGTTCATATGCCAGGCGGATTGTAGTAACTATCCACTGGGAAATTGTTTGTGCTGACACCGGGAGACCCTTTGACTGTCCTTGGAAGGGCACAAATAGCCTGTGTGAGGAACGAAAGGACGCAGAACGGGAGACATAATATGAAAGTGCCCTTTTGACATTCAAGGAGTGAAGTCAAAAAAGCCGGGAGGTCCAGGAAATTGATTTAGCGAGGTCAAAGGGAAAAACAAACGCAAAGCTCCGATCCGAGTAGTTGCAGTAGCGGCGGCAGAAACGGAACTGAGGCACTTGGTGCCGGGGGGCGGGGTTATAGCCAGCATGTGGGAGGTCCCGGCACCATGTGCCTGTGCTCTAGAAGATTCTGAGGCTGCTCTGCGCAGGCGCAGATTGACCCATTAGTGTGCATTCACAGAGACCACGAAGAAGACAACCAAATTACCTCTATCACTTAGAGCATCCACAAGATCGATGGGCATTTACCCTTGCTAGGTGCAATATTGTACCTTTGAACTTAGCACAGGGCAGATATATGGGTTTACCCACAGAACTGAGAGTCTGCCCTTATGGTCAGGGAGTGGTTGAATCCTTGCAGCATATGTTGTTCTACTGTATCTTGTATAAGGATATCCACCTGTCTTATCTGAGCACTTTCCTTTCCTCCCATTCTGGATGGGACGACCTGAGAAAAATTCGACACCTCTTAGGTGGCACTATTAAGGAACTTACCCTGATAATAGCCAGATACATCTACTCCATCATGCAGAGGCGACACAGCGTGCTGTCGCAGAATGCCAAGCCCTAAATATGCATTTGGCTGTTCCTTGCCACATGTTAGCTGTTGAATGTTTTATCTGCATTTTAATGTGTTTTAATTTTGTACAGTATGCCAATAAAGGTTTGTGTCATATAAGACCATTTTCAAATGTTGTACAAGCAGAGACAGATGCAGGAACAGATTTGTCCAGTTATGCTAGAACAGTGAATGCTTTTTTTCCTTCCATTATCATTACAAAAGGTAGGTGGAAACTGGATCTGGCATTACTAGCAGTCAGTAATCATGGAGTGATACTTAATCAGGTCATACATGCTCTTCTTAACTAGCCAGATTTTGTACAATTAATGTGAACAAAATGTGAAAAATAAGGTGGAAAATACAAATAAATTTCACTATAAATGTCACACTTGTTCCAAGAAATTGAGTGTTCTGTCATGTTAAGTTGCATTAGGACCCTCTACTCTTGCTTACTTAAAATAAGTCTGAATTTTACAAGCCACTTTTCCAGCATCTGAATGGCCAGTACCCTCTTGTAGAGTTCTGCCAGTGTAGCAGAAATGACATCACAAGGAATGGAAGAGTTGCTTTTTTGATTTCAGGGTTTGATGTGCACACAAGACAAAGTTATGCACACCCCAAAACCCAAAAAAGGAGCCCTATATTAGCATCCATCTGCTGTGATGTCATTCCTGGTGCATTGTGGAGCTCTGCAAACGATAATGGCCATTGTTTCTCAAATCTTGAAAATCTAAAGAATAATGAATACTGGATTATTGGTACTGTCTCCATCAAATGGGCTTCACACAGCTTCCCATACAAGAAGTATTTGGAAATCACCTTCCTTTTATGATTTGTAGACATCTTTCTGGCTTTCATAATTAAGAACTAATTCAGAGCTTGTCCAAATGGAGCATTTGTTCATCACCACTTAAGCACAGATCTTTTTATTTTATTTCTGTGCACACAACTCCACTTCTGTTCTCTTTAGGAAATTAGCATCTATTCTATAAAACAGGAGTCTTTCAAAAAGATTGAAGAAACTCTTCATAACCCTTTAAAATGATATCATCTGCTGGTTCTTTTTTCCTTTGCTTCACTAAATCAGAGCTGAACTGTAAGGTTGCAATGGCAGCAGACATCCACTGTTAATCCACCTTGTAAATCTTCAGAAGTTGCTGTTTTAAAAACTTGGATGAAATCCTGGAAATGATCTCCTACTGGATTTCTGGTTTTTGACATATTTAAATGGAACAGTGCTAAACTGAAAAATGTCTGAAACAGCAGACATCTACTGTTAAAATCCATATCAGAAATCAACTGCCTTCAAAAGCCACTGCTTTAGCATAGTAAGTTACAACTAAAGTAGGTCTATTTGAATAAATGGAACTAACAGAGGAGCTGACTCACCAAATCTCCACTCATTCAATGGGTCTACTCTAGTGAAACTTACTATATTAAATAACAAGATTTCAGCCACTGAAAATAAACCAAATATATTCCAACCTCCACAAAAGTCCTTAACTCAGATTGAAAAATTATTTGAAAATAAATCAAAAGCAAATACTGTCATCACTAATAAATTTGTCTTCAATATGTTTAAGATTTTATTTTTAAAATAGTATACTATACAGAAAACTATTCCAGATTTGTTTCTGACCATTCATGGCAAATCTTCCATTTCAGGAATATTATCATGACAAAGAGATCCAGTAATCAACTTTATACAATTGAACTTCTGATGTTAATAAATACTTCAGTCTCCAAAATCAAATGGAATCAGGGAGCATTTACAGCATTTTAACTATGAAAATATTATTTCAATTACAGCATTACTCCCTAAATTAGCACATCTACTTACCTGATAAAGTTTCCTATAAAGCAACTTGTTCTAACATGTTCACAATCCAGCTATTTTAAGTTTCCTACAAAGGTATAGAACTTGACACTTATACAGCTGATTTCCTAATGCGAACAAGTAGAAGATTTTACAGTGTTCTGCTACAATAATCCACAGTGGGGTTAATGCTAGTGTGTATTTGGAGCCACAATTAAACTAACAAATAGAAATTCTAGAATATAATTATTTTTCACCATGTTTAAGAATCTGAATCACAGAATATACAGGCTTCATTCCAGTGTGCTGTGGATGCGGTGTCCACAGAAGGATCCTAAGAACATGTAACACATCCCAATTCTCTTCCAGGTTATTAGAAAGTGTTTGTACCAGCATATCATGATGATGGGAAGCTTGTGTATGCTTCCCAAATTGTCATCCAATACTCGTGGTCCACTGAGTCAAGGAAAAATTAGCTCAAACCTCTATTCTTTGACCAAGTGGACATGTGAGGGCTCAACAGGAGACATTAGTGATGCATGCAGGCCTCCCAGTCCCTCTAATAACTTTATAGAGAAAAGAGACGGGTCTCTAGTGTTCTATGAGAATCCCTCTGAGTGCCATACCCGCAATGGACTGGATTGAGCAGCTGATCTACTTCACATCTAAACAAGTATGCATTGAAAAGCAGATTTAAGTATACATGTGATTTAAATTGCTTAGCTTACTCTAAAAGCTGCAATCTACCTCCCGCTGAAGTCAACAGCAAGCTCACATTGATTTACTGGTTCTATACTTTACCCAAAATCCAATGCATAGGCAATAGGCGTGCTAATTAGGACATGCTCTTCAACTTTTTGAATATCAAATTCTATATACATATATTTAACTTAAAGAGCACATCAATAAAAAGCACTTACCTTACAGTCACTTTTGCTTGAAAAAATAATCTATATTTAACTTCTGGAATCACACCAAATCATTCTAACTTGCAAAGTTTAAGTCTGTTAGCAATAATATGGCGATGGATAGTTTAAAATAAACTTTTAAGAGATCTTGCTGGTCATCATTCAGGAAATTCATATTTCAGGAGTCAAAAATACATAAACAGCAGTCACAAGAAAACTCAAACCTTAACATTTGCAGACAATTCTGCTACAATGTTCTGTAACAGACATAATATTGCATTTTACACAATTAAACCATGCTGACAGCATGAAAAGATTAACAGTACAATGTAGAATGGGGGATACATCTGATTCATAATTTAATTGCTAGTTGTTGAAACAAACAAAAAAATAACACCATAGCCCTTAAACTTTTTAAAAAAATCTTCGAAATATTGCTAAGAACCAGTACAAAACTGCATTTAAAAAATTATCAAGTTGCAAATTACTGAAGGGCACTTAAAATAACTGGTTAAACAAGCCACCACCCAGAATACTGGGGTTGAGGTGTAAACAGAGCAAATTCTGAAATTATACACATGTAATGATAAAACAGTAAATTGGCAATAGGTGTTTAAAAGAACATTTTCTTGCTGCACTATCTTTTAAATTCTGTGCTGTTGTTCTGTGCTGTATATAAGTTGCCCACCTTTTCCTAGTTCCAATTTGCATTGTTAGATGATTTCCCAGAGAATAAGGTATCAATCCATCATTCAACTGCATTGAAATATATATCTATATATATATCTATATATACATTCCTGCCAGTTCCCCTCACTGTAAGCCATGAGCATCATACTGGCTGACAGTTACTACAACACTGCTAGAATTATATGTCACTGGATTGGTTCCACATAGTTTGCAGGATAAAGGCCAACTTGTCCATTGTCTAGGCGTCCTTTGCACCAGCCTTGTTCATCTTCATCTTCTATTTTAGTTAGCTCTTCACCTGTGGACAAAAGTAATTGTATGATAACCTATAAATAGTAATTCCCAGAAGTGTTTTGAATACTATTATTTCTTCCCGCAGTAATTACAGTGTTTCCCCTGTACATAAAGTCTTGAAATATATACCATGTTTCCCTGAAAATAAGACAGGGTCTTGTATTAATTTTTGCTCCAAAAAGTGCATTAGGGCTTATTTTCAGGGGATGTTTTATTTATTTTTTTCATGTACAACAATCTACATTTATTCAAATACAGTCATGTCATTTTCTTCTGGTTGCTGCACAATGGTGAAGGGCGGAGTTTCACTTCACTGGGTCTTATTTTTGGGGTAGCGCTTATATTATGAGCATCCTGAAAAATCATACTAGGGATTATTTTCGGGGAAACGGTATGCATCTTTGGGATATTAGATACCTTTCTATCACACTGCTTCCAACTTCCTATATGGATGGGATACCTAAACCATTTCTTAAAGTGTCAGGTTGATTGGTTTACAGCAGGGGTCTCAAACTCAATTTACCTGGGGGCCGCTGGAGGCAGAGGCTGGGTGAGGCTGGGCCGCATCAGATTTTCCGCCAAGCGGAGCAAGAGCCCGAGGAAGCCGCCCAGGAATTTCCTTAGCCCGGCTGGGGCTCCGAGGAGGAGGAGGAGGAGGGGCGCGCGAGCCCTCGTCGCCAGCCACAACCCCCTCCGGCTCCTTCTTCACTTCCACCACCACCACCACCACCAGCAGGACGAAGAAGCGGAGAAGGGAGAGAGCGTGCACGCGCACACACGCACACACACACGGAGGTCCAGCAACCTTCCTCTGAGGACCCCCCTCAAAAAAAGGCGTACTCAGCAGCAGCAGCTACCCCCATCACGACAGAGGAGCAAACTTTGCGAGGCGAGTCCAGGCAGCCTCCAGAGCCGAGGCGGCTGAAGCAGGACGAAGAGGAGGAGGAGGAAGCACCGCCGGGTGCTGAGGCGGCCGCTGGCCGGGCTGGTGCTGGGGGTGCCGAGAGAGAAAGAGAGCCAGAGAGCCGCTTCCCTGGAAGAGGCGGCGGCAGCAGCAGCTGCTGTTGGCAGCTTGGAGGCGCTCTTCGAGGACGGGCCGGGAGCGAGCTCCACTCTCAGGCATCGCTCGGCGGCGGCTCGGGCGCTCAGGGAAAAGGGCTGGCAGCGCGCCTCGCTCACCGGCTCTCCCCCAAGACAGCGCCTCTTGCACCCTCCATCCGGAACTGCAGCTTGCCAGCTAGCAGACAGGCGGGCTGGCTGGCAGGCTGCAGTTCTGGATGGAGGGTGCAAGAGGCGCTGTCTTGTGAGACAGCCGGTGAGTGACATGAGGCTTTTTTTTTACTCTTGACAGCAGAGGATGCGTGGGTGCTTCGGGGGGGCAGGCAAGGCGGGGGCCACAAACTATCGTCCGGCGGGCCGCAAATGGCCCCCGGGCCGCATGTTTGAGACCCCTGGTTTACAGTCTATTATCAGGCAAATCAGTGGATACTGACATTCAGTATTCTTTGATACAACGAAAGCACATCTAATGTCAAACAGGACAAGACAAACCTACATTGACCTTGCAAATATAACCCCAGTGTTGTATACTTCAAGGTTTTAAAACTCAGAGACCATTTGTTTGGGAGGAAAAAGATGAATAGATAGTTAAAAGACAATGTACAGAGCAACAGTGTATTTTTATATGCACCTTATTTACTACTGAGGATGCAGTAAGAAAACCTTACCCTACTCTGATCAGACTAAACATAAGAAATAAAATGTCCACTGCTTCTGATGTAAGCCTTTTAAAGTACCAACGATATAAATTCTTAATATACTTCTGTTCTCACTCTAATGCTACTGCATTAGACATGGCAGTGTTTCAGCTACATATACTGAAAAGCAGGACTGAGCTGAAAAACTCTGGCCAAAGAAATACAATGGTGTTTACAAATTTTTCAGGGCGTGGGGAGCTCTCCCCAACATAGAAGGATGGATTTTTGCATAGTGAGGGCTGATGAGAGAAAATAAAGTACATAAAGCCTTTTTATGAAGTGGTCTGAGATACTTGGTTTTGTTGTCTTTTTAACTACTTAAAATTAAATGTTATTTAAGAAGGCCTTTGGTCACTGATAACAATGTTCTACTGCTGTGTTGCTTCTAAATGATTTAACCAGTATTAAATGGACAAAATCCAGTTCATTTTGGCGTAATGTAAAGTTATGCTGGCATAAAGCCTGGCAACAAGGAACTGCTGCTATGCAATTGAGCAATCAGTTGCACATCCTCAGCATGACCAACTGCACAGTGCACCAGCAGAAGTACTTTGGGGCACAACCTCAAGTTGGGCAACAGGCTTCTGGCCACTGTGTATTTGTTTTAATCTGATAATTTATCAGATTCTATTTTAATATTGTCATTTATTGTGGTTTCTAGCTGAACCTGTATTTTAAATGTGTATTTTAAGCTATCTTTGGTTGTGCAAGCAAGAAAGATTAAAATAAAATATTCTCAGCTGAAATTAGCCAGCACCATGGCTCTTACCTGCCTTGGAAAGAGGACTGCATGTGTATCTGGGAAGATGTGAGATGATGCTGCATAATTATTACAGCAGAATAGTAGCTGCCTTTTTTTTAGTACACTGTAATTATCTTTTTTCAATATAGCACTGTTAAAAACCGTGTACCGTCATCATGATGCATCCATCCAGAGCCAGTTTGTACACACAGACCTGAACCCTTATTTTCATACTACATGGGTCTGTATATACTCTCCACTACTGCAAAATACTCTCTACAACACCTTAAGGATACTTATTCCTCATACACTACACATCCTTTTCTCCAAAGGAGAGGCTTCACTTCTGCATTTGTTATGGCAATCTAAAGTTAATATGACTCAAGAGTACTTACCGGTCTTAAAGCTTAGTTCATCATGCTCTTGACCTTCGTAATCGTACAATGCTCGTACTCTCACTTCCAGTGTAGGGGAGGAATCCTCATCAAAAGGATTGGTTTCTGCTTGGGTATCATTGGATGAAAATGGATTGCTGGTCTCTTCATCAGACCATTCTGTTCCATAACTTTTCTCATAACTGCTAACACTAAACAACAGGAAAGTATTTTAGCTTGCTGAGGAAAACAAATGGGGTACACATATACCAACATAAGGGGCATTTATTTAACAAAGCTGTTTTTGGTTATCGAGACGCTTAAAACTAAAGTGAATTTGAACATGTAGTGCATTTAGGGATGTAAAGAGTGCACATATAGGACATTAATATCCAAACAATATTGAGAACTAAGAACAACATCCTTTTGAAGAATAATGTTAAGCGGTGAGAAAGCCTCAGAAGGGGATACATCAAATGACCACAACCAACAACAAAGCTCCAGCAGCAGTTTCAAAGCACACTACCACAGTTAACTCTTGTGCAACCAGTGAAGAAAAACAAAAACATGACAGAGCATCAGTATGTTAGTCAAGTTTGTAACAAGTACATAATCTGTCAACAAACACTTCATGCATTGTGCAGCATAATCTTTTTGTAGAAACCCGGAGTTGGAAACCCTGGATAGAAAAGTAGAAGCATGAAAAACAATTTGAGAACAGTCTTTCACCAACTTTTTGATTTTATTGTCCTCCTTTTCACTGACAGTACTTCCAGTATCTTCTTCATCTTCAAAAGGATTGTAACTTGACTGTACTGACTGCACTGTGTTACTCGGGACACTAAGGTTGCTATTTGGGAGAAAAAAAGCATTAGGTAACCCTACCATTTTACGGAACCAACATATATGATACCATAGCCAGGCATGCAAATTATTTTGTCTGGCTTGCCTTTTCAAAACACTTATTTCCAACTAAAATTGCATCTTCTACATTAACACTTCAATTTCCATTCTGACAACAATGATTTCTATCTTACTATTCTTCAGAAATAATGCCTGCTCAACTGATTATTATATGTAAATACCGTGTTTCCCCAAAAATAAGCCCTACCCTGAAAATAAGCCCTAGTATGATTTTTCAAGATGATTGTAATGTAAGCCCTGCTCCAAAAATAAGCCCTAGTTAAGTGAAACCCTGCCCTCCACCAGGGACTCACCGGGATCCTCCCAAGCCCTCAAGAGAGACTTAAAACATCTGCCCCTCCTCTCCCACTTCCCTCGCTCACAGAGGGACTGAGCAGCCAGGGAGGAAGGAGCTACGCACCGCCAGGAACATGCTCCTTGGCTCCTAAGTTCCCAACGGCTCTTGAGGCTCACGCCTCTGCAGTGTGCGCGCTTCCCCCTCTCCAGCCTGTGCTCAGGCGAGGCTAACGAAGCACAAGATTGGAGGGGGGGGGAGGCAATTTCGGAGCTCCGGCCCCCACCAGCCAGCCAGCCCCCCACCCTGCCTTTATTTCCCCCCTCCCCTCTTTCTCCTACCATAAGTCTTTTAACCCTCCTCTTGTTCGGCTCCCTCTTCGGTGCTGCTGGCAGGGCCACTGCCGTGTTGAAGCAGCTGCCGCCCTTTCCTCAACTGGGCTCGCCGGCTTCGGGTCCCCGCCCCCTTCCACACCAACGCCGCCGCCTCCACTGCCGCCGTTGTTTCCCACAAAACAAACCCAGTGCCCGCCAGCCCCAACGGGAGTCTCGGCCGAGGCACCACCACTGGAGGAACCCGAGCCACCACCGTGGCACCTCCTGGCAGCAGCGGCGGCGGCGGAGGCACCCCTGGAGGAAGTGGCACCAGATACATTTAAAGAAGGGGAAGGAGAATGGGAATAAATTAATAATAAATAAATAAATAGAATAAATGATGATAATTGAATAAATGTAGATTGTTGTTCTTGAAAAAAATAAAACATCCCCCGAAAATAAGCCCTAATGCGTTTTTTGAGCAAAAATTAATATAAGACCCTGTCTTATTTTCGGGGAAGCACCGTATACCAAACAGTGTCTGCAGTCTGGTTCTGACACTATGGAAGCTAATTAAGTTCCTAGTTGCCAGCTCTGGTTTGAAGGCAAACTGTTGTCAGTAGTTATGTATAAATAGACCTTATAGAAAGCTACACTTACCATTACAAAAGTATGAAAAGGCATGCACAAGCTGACAGGGCACTCCAGATAGCCATCCATGATGTCCAAGCAAGGCCCATTTAATACACATAGCTAGAACAGCTATTAGGTCAGTATCCCACTAGGCATGGCCATCACTACGTATAGCAAAATGAGCCAATTTTTCAGATCTTTTGAAAACTAGAGCAATTTATTTCATTTCACATTTACACTGCCTTTCTCCCAGCACAGGGACTGACAGCAGCTCACAAATAATACTAGGGAATTTTTTAAAAAAGGATTCTGAATACCATTTCCTAAATATGGGGACCAGTTTACATTGTAAAGTCACTTACTGATCTGCACCAAAGAGCAACTGAAATATAAATCAGTGTTACTGTAGAGGTAGACTACCAGGTGAGAGTTCACTCTCACACAGCTTACTCTCCAGAGAATAATTCATCACAACCAAGGTTCCCTCTAAGCCCTGCGTGCGTGACTCCACCTCCCTCTGTTCAGCTTTCTTCCTCCTTTGCGCAGCAATCGCATTCAACCACTTTGGTTCCAGTCACGACAGAACTCTGCGCACAGGGGGCAGAGTCACACGCAAACGCAGGGGCAAAGTCGCAGGTGGCAGAGTCCCGCCCAGCAGGGCTGAAAATTAGAGAGTACGTTGACCACAATAGAATAAACCAAACCCCTGTATAGTTCATGGGTACAAAAAGTTTCATATTAAAGTATGGTCTGCATGCACATAACAGGCTTTTTTTTTTTTTTTTGTAGTACACAAACTTTCCCCGATACATAGAAAAGAATAGGATAGTTGAAGTGCTAGATCAATGACTATGCTTAAGTCCTACTGACAGAGCTTCAATGCCCCTCATTTCAGACTGGAGAAATGTATCCTGCATGACCCAGAACACAGAAACACAGTAGTAGGCAAATGGATGGCTAAACTTTAATGAGGTGCACGTAAGAATTGATAACCACTCCAGTTCATGCAAAACACTTTACTCTACATATAAGGAGTCTCAACCACTAATGGATATCTTCATATGTTGCTGCATTGCTGCTGGCAGCAGTTCCTGTATTTGACACCAGAAACATTCTGGGGCTTTATTCATGATTTCCTTTCCACACAGACAAGTTGTTGAAGACAGTTAATACCATTTACAAGCACAACAAAACATTCATCTTTGTTACTATGTAATGCATAGTTTAAACCTCAACACTCCAAATTTTAGGATTATTTCAATGATCTCCATACAACTATTGCAATAGTATGCCCCGTTTCTAACTATGATACAGAATTAATTCATTCTGATAAACTAACTTGCCAATATCATAGTATTTGGAACTAGCAGAATTTAATTAGCAAGTGTGAATATTTGAGGAAAAATGATGAAAATGACTACCTACTTTTTAGAATAAAAACTACAGTAGCTCTGTTTTTGCATAATTCTCTCTAGATATCTTTTCCAACCTAACCCCTGGAAGAGAGAAGACCGTTTCTCATTCTTCAACCTACACTCTTAAGCTAACCAAGGCAATACCATCATTTTCAGAATGCAGCCTCTTCCCTGACTGTGATAATATGCAAATATCCCAAGATCCTTCAACGATTTAATCTCCAGGGTCAGAAATGATCCTAACATTCAATATCTCCATAAGCTCCCACCTCAGTCAGCCATTCACTTCTCCACTAGGTGAGGGAGCATTAAAGGAAAAGCGGAACAAGCATTTAAAGCTTGAGGGCCATTCCTATTCCTTCGTAGGCTGACAATGTACAAATAGGTCCTTGAATACTAGTTTTTCTACAACAAAAAAAGCACACATTTCCAGTAAATATCAAAATAGTACTATTTCAGACTTCAGTCAGCAAATGATGCTAAGATATATAATTTTTTAAAAATTACACATACCTGCTGTTTTTGTGCTGTGAAACCGGATCTCCTGTCTGGTTAATACCAGTAAGAGTCACCCCGTCTGCAGCCTTTTTCTTCTCTCTTCTACTGAGAGTGCGATTGAAATCAGCAGACCACTCCTACAAAAAATTAGTGAGATACCTTTGAAGAACACTATCCATACACTCACTCCCTTTGGTTTAGAGGTCTCTCATCTGGAAACAATGGATCAAGATGTCAAGCCAGGTCAAAATAATTTGCATGATTTCCCAAGTGACACTCTACTGAGATGACACTGGGTGACATGTATTTTATATATATTGGCTTGAAAACATCTGGAATTTCTAATGCTTAATCCTCATCTGGTTTAGTCAAGGTGCTACTTTTATTATTGCTCCACTAACCAAGGAAAGCCCAGAATCTGTGACCTTACAAGAGCCCAGATCTTCTCCTGTGGCTCAGCAAGAGAAGACTGTCATCTGTCTTCTGTTCACCTGGAAAGTGACATTCTAGGACAACCCAACTCTTCTGTAAGTCTTGGCTTTCTAAAGATACCATTTGTTTTAGATCCTGAAAACTTATGCAATTCCAAAGACCTTTATGCTCAAAGACATTCTTGCCATTCTTGCATGCCTGAACCCTTGAAATGCATGCGATTTCAGAAGCAGTATTGTTAAGACAAGTGAAATCTTACTGATCCTAAACTTCTGACTTTGGTTGAAAGTCCAAGTTTTCAACCTTCGTGATTTGTATTTACCCTTATATGCTATGAACTGCTCCTCCCTCTTCCCAGTGGTTGCAGACAGAGCTTAAGAAATTTGAAACATTCTCACTCGCTTTGCAGCTCTCATTGTTGTAATCCCTCTCTTCTTGCCTGGGGCCAAACTCAAAAGCATCACATTATTCTGATATAAATGTTTATGCCAAAACAAAGAACAAGAATGGCAGCCCCACTTCATTAAAGGTGAACCTGAAGTTTTGGCATATTAAAATGGTTTATTTGCCTCGCTCTTTTCTTCTTCAGCTCCCTGAACCGCACCACAGCCTGTAAGATTCCTTGAACCACAGGAAAACAGTTTCAAGAGACTAGGGTGGTTGGCAAGGAAAGGAGGGCTGGGAAACTCTGTGGCCACTTAGTCCCACAGGTTAATCTTTGGAGTCAACCCTTTGCTTCTTAGTAACAAGCTCAATTTGTACACAGAGATCAAGACACAAAATGCATTTCGGTATCCAGTGCCAGCAAAATCATGACTTTAATCCCCTTCCCCTCTTTCTACTACTCTTCATTGTCCCAACAACCCTGTTTCATTGGGCCTCTGAGCCCTCCAGAGCAGATTTTTAGGGTGTATAGGGCACTGCAGAAGGGAGGTCACTGCTTCTGGTGGAAGAATCAGGATCCAGCAGAAGTACGCCATGGGTTTCTGGCCAATGGCTTGCATCTAAAATTATATATGTGTATGAAAAATAAATAAGAAATAGCAGCTGAAAAGTTGTGCAAATAGCACAGGAATCACCTGGCTTACTTTCATTATAATTTAACAAGCGTGAATAACAAAACTAACTTTAAGTGGAGAGCATTTAAACAGTTTTAACACTTACTTCATCCTTGTGGCATGAAAAGCAAACAAAATAAAGGTTAGGAGAGGGAACATACTACATTTAAAAACCTGTCTTCGATTTTACATGAGGTTCTAGTGTAAAGTATTTGAATAAATGCATACAAACACATTAAAGTGGCAGAATGGAGGGAACATGTTATAACATTCACTCAGTAATGTATGCAATTTGGACTTCATATAATTTAGCTTTATAGTTGGATTCCTTGCACATAATATATTTAGTGAGCTGGATTTACAATGCGATTTTAGGCATAATAATTTCAAAGTAAATCCTAATGTATTAAATGGGGGCTCATTCCAACCGAGTTTACATAAGACTATAGCCTTAATTTCCTTGACCCTTTTCATGAAAAGCTTGAACTTGTGAGTGTTTTATCAGCCCAGGACTAGCTAATTTCACAATGGAACTTGCTGTGAAATACATGCATTTACACACATACCTTGTCAGCAGAATTTAACCATGATTATCAGAAATCACAGACCCTCTCTAAAACTGACTTTAACACAATTTTTCCTAATTCCTAATTACTCTTTGCTCAATATCCAATTCATTTAAAAAAATTAAACTCTCAAGAAAGCAACAATTCACTGACATTAACCTGTCATTAATTTTGTGCAGTAAACTACATCATCTTGGATCTGCAGTCTTATTTTAAGCAAACAGAGGACTGTCAAAAATGATTAAGATCTAAAACATGTATAGATAGACAGACTAGCCCATCAATATTTCATCCTGTATTAAATGTTCCATTGCAAATAATTTAGAACAGAGGTCTCTAACCTGGCAGCGGTCCGCGGCCTATCCAGGACTGGGCCGCAGACACAGATCTCCTACCCCCGCGAGCACCCCCCCGCGAGCACCATTGCACGCATGTGCGTGAGCACGTTCCGCCCCCTGCAAGCACGATGTACGCATGCGCACAAGCACGACGTGCGCATGCGCACAAGTGCATCCGCCCCCTGTGAGCGGTTGGGAAAAGGTTGGGGACCACTGATTTAGAACCACTTTTTAAAATATTATGTAAAATTCAACAGTGCAACATGCAAAAGAAACGGAAGCGTTCTACTTATAGCATAATATTTCTAAGTGTAGGAACAGAAAGTGGCCAGGAGAATTAAGTCACAACCTGAAAAATGAGTCTGCTTACTAATTTTCAATACAAAAATACTTCATTTTAATAAATTAAATTAACCTTTCGCCTTTTCACAAAAAATAGTGATTACAGCAAATGACACAGTAAAACACACATAAAATTAAATTATAATGGAGGTATTAAGCATCAAATAAAATTGCATCAAACAGAAACGTGCTGGATAAAATCACAGACATTTGAAAAAACTCTCACTAGATTAAACTCACCTTACCAGAAATTTTAGGGATAGGAATTTTTGATTTCTTGGACTACAAATTCCATAGTTCCCCATGAATGTCTACCTGACACGCTCTGCTTACAGATATCTAGATGTGGCTCATCTGAAAAAACAGGCTTTAACTGGAAGGCTTTGAGGCTCAGCTAGGCCTAACTCCAGCCAAACATTCTGTCCCTGCCCCAGCACTAGCAGGTAGTGTTCTTCAGAACAGGAAGCTACACAGATGCAGGCCTACCTAAGCTGTGGTTCCCAAACATTTTGGACTTATGGCTCCCTTGATTTACTGATCACTGGCCACAGCTCCCCTTGCTTGGAGGGGCCACCAAGGAATCTCAATGCCACCAGGGGCAGGATCTTGACACCTCTTCCCAGCCATCCCATCTCCTCCCCACCCACTCCCCAAATATCCCACTACCTTCCAGGTCCCAACTCAGAAAACTTACAAGGCCACCCAAACAAGCTCTTCCACCAGGGACCATAGAGATGGGGCAAGGAGAGGCAAGCACACAAAGTTCACTTCTGGTTCCTGTTTGACATACAGCTATGAACAGCTTTTCTACATTCATAGCTCTATGTTCCATCCCTTCTCCCATGGCGCACACAGTTTGGGAACTGCAAGTGTTTGTATTTTGTCCCGTTGAACACATTTAGATATCTGTAAGATGTATAAGTCAGGTGGAACTCCCAGAATGGAAGATTATGGGATTTGTAGTCCATGAAATCAGAACATTTCATCCCTGTTCTGCTTAAAATGCCCAAAGCCTAGGTGAATAAAAATATCTTTGCCTGCACAAGTTAAGGACTGAGTTGATCAGCCTTCTTCCCCTGGCAGCCAATTCCTCAGCCTGAGAGTAGCAACAAAGACTCTCTTATATTACAGCCAAATGCACCTCAGACAATAATAAGACAGAGAAAAGGGTCTCTCCTGATTTCTCAAAATTTAAGCAGGTTCATATGAGTGAAAACAATTTAAGTACTCCTAAGGCAAACAGGCCTTTATAGGTTATAACCGGTACTTAAAGGAGACTGGTAACCAGTTATATTCCCAGAACAAGGAAGATTGGAATGAAAGACTGGAAAACAAGTAAAGGCCTTACCTCAAACTGTGGCCAGTTCATTGACATGCCTGGACCGTGATTAGATCTGAACCACCTTAGATCTTCAACAGCATCTGCTGATTTAATGTTCTGCTCCATTTCACGATAAATATTTTTATAGCTGTAAGTAATACACACTGTTTTACAAGTTATTACAGATCTGTTAGGAAGTTATTTTAAACCAAGTGTAATAAAAGTTTTTACCTACTACTACATTAGAACCTCCGCGTGGAAGTTCATTGTATTATACATATATTTAAAAATTGAATACATTTTATCAAATTAACTCTTGATGGATCTACTGAATTTGGCATTTGGCACAAACTCCATATTGAACCTATATATAAATATGTGGTAAAAGCTGCATAGATAGATATAATCATTAGTTAAAGAAAGAATGCTATTGCTTCAAAACAAATCATAGTGCAAAATACAAAGTGCACAAATCAACAGTACAGAGCAGTAGTTTGTGCAAGCTGTGCACTCTCTTGCACAATGAAGTGTTAAAGTGCAAGGACAATACAGTCATCCAATGTGCAGGACCCAACAATTATTGTACATCCCATTGCAGTATCCACAGTCTTGTCAATAATAAATTAATCACACAGCAAATGAATTTAATAACTAGCAGAGGGAAGCATTCCATACCGTTCAGTGAAGTCATAATGCACAAACCACATTATTACAAGTAATTAAATGAAGGAACTCCTTACACTTTTCTACTGTAAGACTTCGAAATAATGACACTAAATCTAGTAACATACCTGCAATCCATTCTAGCCTGAAAACTAAGAGAAAAGAAAAATCCTAAAAATATAGAGGGGGCACAAATAGAGCATTTAACACTAATAATGAGCCATTACCCTGCTCATGTAGTACATGGGGAAAGCAACTAGTATGTGTGCTTTAAATGTTATGAATGATTCTAGACACACAAAAATGTGAAACAAGCCCAAGAATGTGGCTTCAAAGAGGAAGCTGACACTCTTTGGTCCTCAAATACTGAATAAGGACCCGTTTCTGGATAGTACTTTGACTTATGAAGGGCAGTTTACAACAGCAGCAAGATGGTTTTGTTTTTTTAGGAGTAAGAAAGGTGGGGCACATAAAACATGCCAAACACATTTTTATTCTAAGTGGTCAAACGAAAACAGTGGCTCCTCTTTAAGACTAATCTCATAATGCTGATAAGCAAACAGTTCCAGTGTAAAAGGAAATGCAGTGAAATAATACAACTTTGAGTTATTTGGTCAAATACATCAAATATTGCAATGTTATGTTTGTTTAGCTTTATTTTTGGATAGAGTATCAGGCAAATTTGCTGCTTCTTATAAAAAGAAAAGTTATTGCCCAAGAATCTCCCTTCCACTTTGCACTGACATTCTTTTGTTCATCATGAAGAGTACAACATCATACTTTTTATACGATGACCTAAATTCGAGCTCTTTGCACACCCAAACATTTTATTTCTCAAAGTACTTACTTCACCAAAGATACACAGAATAAATCATTTGAGAAATTATTTTTGCATGTTATTTGGCTAAATATTTTGCACCCTAGCAGAAGCATGAGTCCTGTCAAATGATATTTTCCCCTTTTTGTATGTATTGCAGAGTTTTATTTTTGAGATTTCTAACTCATTTGAAAAATCCAAAGAAACAAAACAAAACAAAAAGGTGAAGACTAGCAGAGGAATCATGTGTATTAATTAATATAGGGAATATTAGGTCACTTGAGAAACTGGCAATAAAATAGATGTAATATAACAGTTCTTTAGTATTATTGTTTCTCCCTCACTGGAATATCAGTAGCATGTCACTGATACTATATAGGAATTATATATTATATTACATTACATTATATTATATTTATTATATTATATTGGATTTTTCAGTTTTGAAGCCAATATTTCACCACCACCAGATCTATTTCCAGAGGTGAAAGACTGAGTGCAGCAGGAGCTGAACACTGGCATTTCACCAGCAGCTTTGCATTATATAGAGAGAAGACCTATCTTTAAAGCACAGACATAAAATCTAGGGTTGTCACCCTGATTTAAGAAGTCTCTGGAAGCAATCACTAGACTTTTTGGAACAGAAATGGGCTTCTATTCAGTAGGACTGCACTACTAATGAACACAAATTTTTGCAGCTCTAGTTAACTAACATTTATAAACATTTCTTTACATCAGATGACAGTTCTAATGAAAATTGATTTGCAGCTTTCAAATGAAAGGACAAGCACAATTTATTACTACACTGCTTTCATACATACAGAAAACTTCCACATACAATAAGACAAAAAGTATTGTGTATTTACCTTGCAACAGTAGACAAGTCAAGATGTTTCTGAACTTCCAACAACACTTCTCGGAAGAAACGGAGACGTTTTTCCTCAAACTGCTGACACTGTTCAAAAACTTGTTCCATGTTTTCCATATATTGAGGTGTAGCACTGTCAAGGTCTTTAAGAGACTTTTCATATTTTTCCTTTGTCTTAAAAAAACAGACACACAAAACAAAGTTATAAAAACAATTATTAGTTATTACCCTGTTTCCCCGAAAATAAGACCTAACCTGAAAATAAGCCCTAGTAGGATTTTTCAGGATGCTCGTAATATAAGCCCTACCCCAAAAATAAGCCCTAGTTAAGTGAAACCCTGCCCTCCACCATTGTGCAGCAACCAGAAGATGACATGACTGCATTTGAATAAATGTAGATTGTTGTACATGAAAAAAATAAAACATCCCCTGAAAATAAGACCTAATGCATTTTTTGGAGCAAAAATTAATATAAGATTAATTTTTATTTTTAGGGAAACAGGGTATGTATTTTCCCACCTAATCCAAATCCACACATAGTCCTTGATGGTACTTCTTAGGATATTTTCTGGCAGCAGCAAATTGAAATGCTGTGTTATTCTTATCCACCAGAACAGGGAAGAATGTTAGTTTGCTTTCAAATAAAACACACACTAAAAAAATTAGGACTAAACATCAGCTATGGCAGAAGACTAACTTTGTTGTACTAGCTTTCTCACAGATACCTCAAGAACATTAATCTAAAATTAGAAGTAAATGTTGATCCCACAAAAACATCTGGACCCAGTTTGGACAAAACATTACGCCATTATTTACCATTAAAAGGATGAGTCTTGGAGTTGTAAACTCTCACATCTCCTCCTCTGGAGGGATTGTAAAGAGCAGTTCTGAAGTATGTGTTGTTGTTTTTAAAATGTTTTTATTAATCATAGTTTATCATGTCATCCAAACTCAATAAACTGTGATTAATCTTATTGATAAGCTATTGAAAACATAACAGTGTGAAACTCTAGATTCAGGAACTGACTTGTTTCCCCAACCACTGTTAAGATTAATTGTATTTCAGGGCCTGGATGCAACACTTAAATGTGACAAATCTAAAATAGAAGCAAAAAGAAACAGTCTCCTCTTTATGGCTATACCAGAGAAGAAGGGACAGAAAATGAATACAAAGCTTTCTGTGGTTTATGCCCATATTGATAAACCATGATGTATCATTATATGTAGGCAGGGTCTCTGTAAAGCATTTTAAAACAGCCAAAGAAAACAAAAATCATTCAGTGAGCTATCTGAGGGACTGCAGTACATACAGTGTTCAGGAATACATCTCACAGAATCCATGCTGAATAAAATAATTGAAGTTCAGATATACTTCTAAAATGTTACTTAGAAAAAACATCATACGAAGTTTGTCAATCAGAAAATTAAAACACAAAGCTCTACTATACAGAACTCTATTTGCAGAAGAAATGCAACTTCTTAGAAGTATCTCATATAATTTTTACAAAGCAAACTGGGAAGACAGAAATTTCTCTTTCTCTGTTTGTGTAATTTTAATTGAACAAACATACCAAAATGAAATTATTATTACAAATAAAATTAATTACCCTTTTCCACTTTCTGCCCATATTATATTTAGTAATCTAGCCCTATGAAAATACTCAGTTTCTTTGCCATGGAAGCTTACAGAGCACTACATTCAGAATAATGGATACAAGTTTACCTTGAGCACATCCTGTTTACTTTTCTCTACTTTGTCCTGCAGCTTCTTTAGCTGTTCTGGATTCAGGGCTGGGTCAGCTTTACTATTGGTCTCTCTCGACACAGCAAGCTTTTCTTCTTTGCAGGCTGCATGATATGCTTTCTTAGAAGCTTCCACCTAAGATGGCATGTTTTAGCAGAGATGAAACAGTCTGAGGGAAAACATTACCCAAGGATGTATAATTCAAAGATGAATCTGAGTGTTTTTAGATCAGCCTTTTCCAAGCTGGTACCCTCCAAACGTTTTAGACTATCTGGCCATTAGTCATAAACATCAGACATGCCAGCTGGGGTTTCTGGGGGTTGCAGGCCAAAACATCTGAAGGATATAAAGTTGGAGTAGACTGCTACAGACCACCAAGGATTATCCTGAGAATAATGCTCTAGTGAATTACTACAGGAGCAGGTTTGAGGACCAATACTTACTAAAAAAATCCAGGCCTATTCAACCTGGGGCTGCACCTTGAGATGTGTTGACTAATTGACATTTTTGTTGATTATTCAAATTTAAAGTAAGTTACTTAACATCTATCTCTTCAATATTATGAATATTAAAAAAGTGAAATGGTATCATGTAACTGACAACTGAATAAGTAGTACAATCCTGAGTATGTTTACTCTTAACTAAATTCCATTGAGCTCCCTAGTAGGTGTGCTTTGGATTGCAATCTACTACATTAGTAAGCAAATACTAACAATAAGGAGTTTATTCTGTGCTGTCAAGTCGGAACTGACTTATAGCAACCTAACAGGGCTTTAAATGTAAGTGAGATATTTAAGGAGTGGTTTTACCAGTTCCACCCTGCCGCCCCCCAATCAGTTCTCATGGCTGAGCGAGGATTCAAACCCTGTTCTCCGAAGTCCTAGTCTGTCACTCTATACACCACACTGTGAATCCACTATAATAATAAGGTAGAAAAAAATTCCAGAATTCCAACCCTAAAATAGCCTTAAATAAAGTGAATTCTTGCATAGTTTCTCCAATTAAAAATCTGTCCGCTGAATTTACCAGCTAAAGCTTTGATTACACTACTGAGTGAAGCTTGCCAACCAACACCCAGTCCATTAAAAAGTATTAATCTTCCATCTAAAGCTATAACAAATGCTAATTTAACTCAACTCTCCAAAATATGCTGTTTTTCAAAGGAAGCCATCAGGATGATAAAGAGCAGTAGCTCAAAGAAGTCTGTACACTATATCCCCTTCACATAAAATATATAAAGAGGTCCTCACAGGATGACCAGTGCCATGGCATTAGTTATAGCTGAGCCACAAGGTAAATCATTGGCCTCAGTCCCGGACAAGTGTGGATTAGCACAGATGTCTGCAGGAGAAGAAGCCTAGGTGCAAGCAGTTGCTCACATGCAGGCTTCCTTCCTGCTGATGTCCATGCAACGCATGAATGTTCAGGATGCTAGTCGAAGAGTATGCTCCTGTTCAACATACAACAACTCCACACATATAGTATTTGTGGGGTCCTTAGCAGATCCTACTGCTCATTTCCAGACACAGTTAAGATTCCTAATGAAGCATTTATTTGGCTAATTATAGAAAGTAAACTCTGCTTCCAGTCAATGAACAACGCCATTTACCTAGACAGAAAAAAACAGCAGTAAGGACAATTAATGCAACTTCACTATACCCTGAGTTTATCACATAGCTTAACTTGGGGCAGCCACAGCACTCTGCTGCATTTCCCTAACTAAGAAACAGAATCCCATGGATGCTTCTCCCATAGACTCTCCTCTAGGCACAGAAAGAGAAAGCAGAACACCATTAAGTAGTGAGTCTCACTAAGGCATTATAGGGAAAAATTAGATAGAGGCAGCCTCTTCACACATTCTATCTCATCTTATTCTGCCTAAAGACAAACCACCAATCTCTAGAGTTGGGTCAATCCAGGCGCCATCCTGACTGCAAGGCCAGCAAGCAAACAAGCACATGTAAAAGTAAGCAAGGGAGCTGCGGAAGAGAAGAGCAAGCCAGGGTGAAATTAGGGTGCTACAGTGAAAGGCTAATGGAGGTGCAAAATAGGGAACAGGTGCTTTACCTCTTTCATTTTTTTGGCCCATGGTTTCTGAGCTTTCCTAAATCCATCTTCAGCTTCTTTAGTTTCTTTAAATCCACCTATCATTTGCTTGTGAAAGGAATCCTTTTGCCAATTCTTTATCTTCTCAAAGTCCTCATTCATTAGAGCAGATTTTACTTCTAGATGTAGTTCACTCACTTTTTCAGCTTCAGACATAAAGGCATGCCAAGACTTTTCGACAGTCCCATACTGTGGCCCTGAATGGAAAAATAAATATTGTTTTTTGTCATTTTCCTCACTGAATCCTTAGTTTTGGAGAGACAGTTATATTGTGATTCTATCTCATATATTACATAAGAATTATCCTGCCTGTATTTTGCATCACATCAGCTCTATAATCAAAATGTCTAACTTCAGAGTGGTGTAATGGATAGAGTGATAGACTAGGATTCTGGAGGCTTGAGTTCAAATCCCAGCTCAGCCATGGAAACTCACTGGGGGTGTTGCAACTAGTAAAGCCGCTCCTTAAATAACTCACTTACCTTGAAAGCCCTATTAGAGTCATTATAAGTCAATTCTAGTACATAACTATTTCATATATTTTTGCAGGCCTTGTGACATCTGTAGCTCTTTCCTCAAAGATTACTTTTAAGGCCTGCCACTACTCTGACATTAAAACCAAGTTCTTACTTATAAGATGTTAAGCCAACATCAATTAACATGGTGGGATAAGACAACGATTAGCTGAGATCCAGTAACAAAACCTATGCTGCATAAGGCTGATTATGTCATCAGCTGTGAGTGTTTTTCATATGTAATTTATCCAGTGGCAGCAACTAGCAGAAATTAAAAAGTCTTCCACCCAGTCCCACCATCCCCAAGGGCTTCCCCAGGACAAAAGTGTTAATATGTCAAAATCTGAATGTATACAGTGCTAAAATAATTAAGGGAGATGTAGAAAAAACAGCCCTCAAAATGTACACAGTATTTTTAAAATGAGGTTTGAGCAGCAATATATTAAAAGTCACTGCAAAAGAACAAAATAGTTCCAGCGTAGTCTTAAAGCAAGGTCAGACTCCACTGTAATGTTGCACAGCGAAGGAATTTCTTTCATGGCTCACAATCAATCCGTGAGAGAGAACTGAAAGTGTACTGAAATCATTGATATGTAGAACACTGCAGTGTTAACATGACCAGTGGACGGCATTTGCAGATCCTGTGGCCTACTCTATTTTACTACCCCTATAGTTTCAACTCATTGAAACCCATAATAGTCAAAATAATAATACTCATCATCATGGCACCTGGTTGCCAGATTCTGAATTACAAGTACTGTATTAACAGGAGTTGTAAAAGCAAAATAAATTTCTATTTAAAACCTTTCTCTGTGAATCAAGACCCTATAGTCACAAGTCCAGCAAGAGAGGATGTTGACCGTTAAGAGGGAGGAGATAAGGGCATAAATGATGGCCAGAAAAGGTAGCCAGGGAAAGGAGCAGAGGATGATAGGAGAGCACCTAGAGGGTAGAAAACTCTGCTTGGGGCAGAGAGAGGATTTTTTTTTTTTACTATATGCTGATATGCTTTTGTAATTGCTCTAGGCCAGCAATGGCAAACCTATGGCACATGTGCCACAGCTGGCACGCGAGCCATAAGTCGCTGGATCGCTACTCCCCCCCAACAGTCAAACCTGAGAAGGCAGCTGCAGCTGTGGTGCTGGCACCCCGACAGGCAGCGGGCCAGGATCCGGAGCAGCTGGCACTGGCGGCGGATCCAGAGTGGGGTCTTCAGGCACCTCCGTGGCCGGGATTCCCCCTTCTGCCACCACTTCCGCTTCCGCCGCCTGCTGGGGGTTTCTCTCCCCCCCCCCCCAATTTGGGTACTCGGGCCCAAAAAGGTTTGCCGTCACTGCTCTAGGCTATTAACTATAAAGTTTGTTAAGATAGATGTAACTTAACTGAGAGCTTTTCTAACTTAGTTAATATACTATTGTAATACTTTTTATCTCTTTGCAACACTTTAACTGAAGTCTTATTATTATAGTCTGAATTATCATATTAAACTTGGTTAGAATACATTTTCCATTCTGCTTATTAAGCTCTCATAGTTATATATTTTTAAGTTGTATTAAGTTTTGTAGTTACAATTTTTGAATATTTGATAGAGAACAATATTACACACATATCTGCTTGCATATGCTACTTCAATAAAAAGAATAAAAAATAGAGATTTTTCTGGACATTCAGTTTATCTGTCATGCATGGGGCAAAGAACTTAAACAATGACCAAAAGAAGATAGTAAATGGTATAGAGTGCAAATTTTTCTCTGGTTCATACTGGAAATAACACTTTTTCGGATAAATGCCAGCTGTGATGAACATAGGCTTCTGATTTTTTCCTAAAGATCTATAAAGTTCTATAAGGTTCTTGTGGGGCATGTTAAGGCTTCAGACTCTCTTACCTAATAAAAGAGCCCAAAAGAGCCTCGAGACCTTTGGAGGTAGGGGGAATGGCAATCTTTTAATTACAAATAACAGCCATGGCTGATATCATCAGCCTTACATGGCATAAGTTCTACTATTAGATTTCAGCCATTGGATTTTTAATAAAATTAATGTTTAATTTAATTGTAATTACTGCTTAAAATAAAATTAGTATAAAATGTTTAGCAGTTAAGAAACATCACCCAATAGTTGCTATTATCTGTAATAATAGTAGTAGTAGTAGTAGTAGTAGTAGTAGTAGTAGTAGTAGTAGTAATAATAATAATAATAATAATAATAATAATAATAATAATAATAATAATAATAATAATAATAATAATAATAATAATAATAATAATAGTGTTCCATCAAATTGATTCCGATTTATGGCAACCCTTTTCAGGGTTTTCTAGGCAGAGAGTATTCAGAAGTAGTTTACCATTCCCTTCTCCTGGGGCCATCCTAGGACTGTGCAGCTTGCTCAAGGCCACACGGGCTGCCTCTTCTGAGATGCCCAGAAGGGAATTGGATTCCCAGTCTCTGGCCCCACAGCCATGTACCGTACCTAACTCACTGAGCTATCCAGTCAGCTTATCTGTTAATGGCCTGGGCAATAAAAGTGTCTTTGCTTGGTCCTAGAATAACACCAAATGTTCATATCAGATTAGCTCTCCTTGGAAGCAACGTGCCTCTAGTCTCCCCCTATCTCCAGTTTCCAAAAAATAACGACAAACTACACTTCCAAAAATCTCAGAAGGAGCACAATTTGCCATTTAAAATGTTATTGTGTGTTTCTCCCCTGTGCCTATTTTAGGCCAGGAAATATGCATTCCTGCAATAATTTTCGCAAATATTATGTCATGCAAGTATACTACTTGTACTTCCATGTCATTTGTGGCTATTTTTAAATGCAGCAGTTGATTCTTATTCCAAGAATCTAACCAGTAGAGATAGATCTGGGTGCAGACTATGATTTTCATTTGATTTACATTCACATATACTTTCCTTAAGCTCTCTGACACATCCTCTCCAGACCATTCAATAACATTCATATTCAGTAACATTCACATACATTCACATTTAATTGTGAATTGAGCACTATTTCTCATATTTTCCTAGACAATTAATTGACTGAGTTAAGCTTAAACAAATTCACTTGTTTTGATGTAGACCAACTATCTAGTTGCTTTTTAAAGAAATAGTCTTCTTTTTGAAATCTAAAGATGCAGCCTTCACTGACATTCTGAAAAAAGAAGTTCTCAATAAAGACCAATCCACGAACTGAAAGGAAAAAAAAAGATGGTTACTGCAGCTTTTCTTAGTAGCATCCTATGGTCTCCTGAGTAATTAAGTGAAGTTGCATTCTGCAATTAATACAGAAAACAAATGTACTCGGATATTTTAAACAGTACTTTAAGATAAAGTCTGAAATTCTGTTCACCTTTTTCTACCATTTGCCTCCACCTTTTGGCCCATTCTGTTAGTTGCTGAGCATAGACCTTCTCTATTCTTGCACGTTCATGAATACAGTTCATAAGATCACCGCAAAGTCTGTGACCATCATCAATGCGTTTCACAGTCCGCTTATAGTTTCCAACCTAAAAAGCAAGCATTTATATACACATCATTAGAGTGAAGAAAGGAGTGATAAAATTGGCCTCCATTTTTGGAGCAGTCAACAAAATACGTTTAAATTAGCTGCCAATTATATTCTTATCTTAAAAGGATAGCTTATACCTATTACCTTTCTTTTATTCTGACAAGATTTCAGATGGCTGCTAGACGTTACTAGCTGAATTCTGTTGATTGGAGGTTTCCTTTTGTGATTTCAGGGTGCACATGGCTCGCACACCATGCAACAAAGTCACATGCTGCCCAAAGTCACAAAAAGAAGCCTTTAATCAGGGGTACTCTCACTCCCTATAATGTCTTGTCCACTGCAAAGGCAGACTTCACCCAACGGGATGTGGGCTATTTAAATACTATGAATCAAGTATTTGATAAAACTTTTAATTTATTCTTACTGTTATCCTTACTTTTTCCATGATATCAGTAATCTTACTTAGAATCATGTACTAAATTTTCTGATGCCATTCATCCAGAGTTTTGAAAGAACTCATGTTTACATCTATAAGCATTCTTGCTAATATTAAGACATTGCAACTTTGTCATCTTATCAACAGTACCCGAACATCATTTAAGAAAATCACATAGGGAACAACACAATCGTCTCTTCCATCACATTCTGCTTTATTTCTTCTACTGAAATTCAAATATACAAAATTTCTTTATGTAGCCAAGGAAGCATAAAATCAATAGAACAAAATTTAGAACTCCTAACATATAAAAAGTTACAGGTAAGCAACTTTCAGGGATAGCCTATGTGGCATATTGGATAGAGAACTGAACTAGGACTCTGGAGGCCAGGGTTTGAATTCCCACTTCACTATGGAAACCCACTGGGAGAGGAACACAGAAAATCATTTCTTAAATATCTCACTTGCCTTGAAAAGTCCTGTCGCAGTCTCTATAAGTCAGTTCCAACTTGACAGCACATAACTAAGAAACTTTTACTGGTTTGGGGGGAGAACCCGCCACCACCCAGGACATACCACTTGTTAAAGCACCCCTGTCATTGTGTATCCATCAAAATCTGGCGGTAAAGGTGGTAGGAAGTCCATTTCCAGAGCTGTGGAAATGCTAGTATATAGGTACTATGAACTAACATCGTAACATTGTATAAATAGGTAACTACACTATAGTTTTATGCTTTCATCAGTGGGATTGATTAGGAACATAGAAACATTTTATTTCAGTTTGATATATTATGTCTTTATATACAAGAAAAACCACACTGCTTCTATGAAAGACCAGAGAGAACAAATTGTAATTAAAATATAATGAAATCAACACTGTACTTACATAGATGGCAATCTAGTTTTAACTGAACACATACTGAAAACCTAAATAAGGATTTCCACCACAGACCCTCCTATCCTTGTATAAGAATAGCAGATGGAAAGATAAAATATCCCAAATGGGAGTTGGGCACACAAGTTTCCCTCATGCAGGAGCAGAGGGCAATGTACAAGTATTAATTGCGTCTGTGGTGTGGCTGAGTAAATGAAGCTGACTGAACAAGAAGTGACAGCTCAACACAGTTCCCACTTTGCCATCTTAAGGAGTCATCATAGAGGACCACTCTGGATACTTAGTGCTGTAGGCCATCCATTCCAATATGATGACTCATGGAAGAGCACCCAAATCCATGTCTCCCAAACCCATAATTCTAATCTCCACAGAATTATCTCTGAAACAGCAGCAGAGGACAGGAACCACACATTAGCACAGCTAGTCCCTTCCCCAAAAAGAATGCTTGAAGGATGAATGAAGGCTTTCCCCAAACCAACTTTCAAACAGTCCACTATGTTCTTAGGTAGCAAGGGTGGTCAAAAGAGAAGTTCAAACATTGCTTGCCTCTCTTCTCCCATCCTCCTGATTCACTGCAGCTTATTTCCACACCACACATTTAAAACCACAAAACAATTAAGATGTCTAACACCAGATTCTTACAACTCCACTGCTTCACAGTCATAAATTTAAGGCCATATACTTAGCACATGTCTTTGATACAGTATTATTGAAGCAATAATACTGAGTTACCATTAAATGAACAGGTCTGCAAAAATTACTTTTTCTCCTAAACTTAGCACTATATTGTTTTTTTAAACTGTCAAAAAAAAAAACCCTAAGAAAATATAGTTATAGCTTCTTAGGAAAAAATGAGGACCCTGCTAGCTTGGCTTCCTTCTTGATAAGGGCTAATATTTGACTGTACAATCTGCCATTTTTTCCTATGACTACAGCTACACTGTTCTATTTGGTTCTCCAGGATAAAAAAAAATGATGCTTTTGGAGGAAGGCATAAGGCACACTTCTAAGACTATGTCTCCTCTGTAAAGGCAAAAGCTCTTGAATTTTTAAGATGAATGGTTCCCCTTAGGTAAGCAGAGCCTATTGCTCAATGTAGATATCATATGAAGACGTAGTTTGAACTTGTAAATATGTAACAGGCAGTATACATTTAATCTGCTTTTGTCTTCTTTCCTCTTCATGTTTGGTTCTGCAACTTCACTCCTGTTATCATGAGTAAGTAGCTACTGGAGGGAGAGGAACAGTGGTAACTATGACCTGCCATTTAAACCTTATAAGGCTTGCGAATCATGGCTGAAACTCAATTTCAGGTTACTATTTCTGATATCTGGTTCTGATTCACTAGTTGATTCTTAACACTGTCTGACATTATGTCTGAATTGAGTGTGTGTTCCATTTGGAGCACAGGAATTGGTTAGTTATTTGCCGTTATTTATTCTACTTGGCTGCTGCAAATCAAGTAATCTGTCATTTGCTTTTAGTGCAAATTTCACACACAAAAAGGAGCTTTTATGAATGTTTTGCAGATTTTACTGTTTAACAAACACATCTGAAACAAAACACTTCACTAAAATTGGAAATCTTGTTATTCCTCCTATTTGCTAAACAGAAAGAATTTGCTTCTTGTGCTTAAAACATACAGATATGAAACTGGCTTCAAGATACCTGACGGCACACTCTCAAAACCCGTTCTATATCCAGGCAGCAAATGATTTGGTTAATTTAATGTTTCAATACTTCAACATTTTCACATTTTTCCTCAGATAGGATATCATGAAAGTTTAAACTGAGCTTAACTGCAATATGTATGAGTATAAGGAACTATGGCATTTTCCTAAGAATACTCCATAAATCATGCAGAAAGGTGGAAGCTTCGGCTTTCCAAATTATCCATCCATGCAACAAAAAGGAAACTCAAATTCAAAATAGCACCATGTTTGAACAATAAGATGTCTCCTTTTAGGAATTTTGTAAAATAATTAGTATTAGGGCTGTTGATTAGCTTAGGGAGGATCAAGGATCAAATGAGTTATTTTTAGTATGGATAAGGAATTAAGACTCACACAATGAGTTTACAAACTACAAAATCCTTTTTAAAAGTCTCTTTAATTTCAAACACAATGTACCATACAGAAAGATCTACTGTTAAGAAACACAAACTCAAAGTTCATTTAACATGTAGAATTACTTGTAGTTTTTCAGATTCTTCCCGTAGCAATTATAGCCTAGAAAAGACATCATGTTAGCCATCTCCCAACCGTAAAGATGTAATCAGGAGCATGAAGGCCCCCTGCTCCCTCTACATCAACTATGGTGAAGCATTACACTTTCCACTTACAGTAATCAAATTTAGTTTTTAAAAAATCAGGATTGCAAGCTTATTGGCAAATAGTTATTAGTATCAACCATACTTAACTAGCAAGAGGAAAGCAGATTTATGCCAGTGAGAACAGAGGGAGCATGTCTGCCAGCTACATTTGGTTGCAAACAAAACAGAAAATATGCTTCAATTGGCAGATTTAATAGTTCTGGTGTCTTCCTTTCATTTTTTTTCCACTTACCAATATCTGAGGCAGTACTTCACATCTTGCTACTTATCTGTCACAAGGCAGAAGAAATTGCTCAACCTTATAAACCTTATAAATAAAGCCATATATTTAAGATTTTTTGCTATGAAACAACAGAGTAGCAAATAGCTTTTATACTGAATAAAGTATCACACACAAAAGGGTTTTCTGTATTTTTATAACACATCTCAGCTCACGCAAACTCAAGTTTAAGTCATTTTTCCCTACAAGTTTCCACCTGTCTTTTTTAGAATTTCTGTCAACAAAATCTTCCTTAACTACCATTGTTTTTAAATTTCAGGATGTCATCTTACTGCTTATGTAGTAAATGTGTGCTTTCATGCATTTATTATCAGTTTTTCATTGGCTATCTTTCTCTGTATTTTAAACACAAGCATGAATTGCAAAAATAAAAATGGTCAGGAGTGCCTAACAATATTGCAGTTTTATGTGTCTCTCTTTGGTTAACCAAGATAACAGCACTGTGCTGCTCTCCTCTGGTTGCAAAGTGCAACCCTGCACTATCCCACATACCTCTCTCAATTTAAGGCCAGTAAATCATCTCAGCAACAATGACAGCAAAAGTGACAGTGCAGAAGAGGTAGAGTACATGTACAAGTGATCAGTTAATGGTAAGGCCCCTCCATAACTGGTTTACAAGGTTAGTCTTACATAAGCACATAAAACAATCCTGTCCATACTACACCTGGACTCTCAGCTTTATACATATTCAATTCTTCAAAAACGTCTGGTTTATGAATGAGGGATATTGTGGTTCTGAAATCACAATTCAAAAAGCTGGGAAATGGCCAATATCGTGCCCGTGTTGCCAGCAGGAAAAAGGATGCCAAGCTTTACATAGCAAAGGACAGCCTGAATGTTGACAACAGTAATGGTAGCGGTCAAGATAGTCTACTCTATAGCAGTGGCACCGAACCTTTTTGGGCTCGCGTGCCCAAACTGAAAACAAACAAACAAGCCCCAGCAGGCGGCATGCCGCAGCGGCAGCGGAACCGGAAGTGGCGGCGGAAGAGGAAATCCCAGGCACGGATGTGCCTTGAGACCCCACTCTGGATCCGCCGCCAGCACCAGCTGCTCCGGATTCACCTGTTGAAGCGCCAGCACCGCACTTGCAGCCACCTTCTCAGGTTTGGCTATGCGGGGGGGGGGGGGGGGAATAGCGATCTGGCGACTTATGGCTCGCGTGCCTGCAGAAAGGGCTCTGCGTGCCAGCTGTGGCACACGTGCCATAGGTTCACCATCGCTGGTCTATAGGATACCCTCTTCTGCTCACTACCATTCACAAAGTGACACCGCGCAAGGGAAAATCCCAGAAGCAACTCCTTTTTTCATCAGTTAACCACTTCTCACCCAAACACAAAACAACTGTCAGGGCTGTTTTTCAACAAGTATGAATGGTAGTGAGCTGCAGCCTTTTGCATCAACAGAGGTTCTGAACAAATCATCTGACCTATGGCGAAACAAAGGAAACAATGATGTTCTGGTCTTACTGAAGTGTGAAAATATGCATCCTTCAAGTATGTTGTTGCAAACCAATCCCCTTGCTTCAACAGTGGTAGGATTGTATGCAAAGTCACCATGTGAAATTTTTTTGGTGGTATATACTTGTTGACTCCTTTCAGACCAACATTCTTTTTGGGGGGTACCATAAAATACTGGGAGCAGTGTCCATTGTCCTTGTATCTTCTTTGTGCCATTATTATAGCATCCTTTTCTAGTAATGTTGCTACCTCTTCATTGAGAATATCTGGGCTTGGTGACACAAATATGCCCTCTAGGAGGGTGTCTGTCACTATAGGAGTTATGATAGTGTATCAGAGTTGATAGAGTGTCAAATGTTTATATATGGTGCTAATGTTATAATGTATTGTGTTAACATAGTTGAGATTGGGGGGGTGAGTGCTGTTGGTCTGAGTGTCTATTAAGTCAAAGGTGCTACTTAGTTTTTAAATCAATTTTCTTTGTATAAGATGACTACTTGTATTTGCTTTGTGGATTATACCATTGTGTTGAATGGTCACATTTTTTTGATCTGTCACGTGGTGATTTCTTTCTTTGGTATTGGTAATTTCTTCTCCAATATGGCTTATACTGTTGTGTTGACTGATGCTGTATATTCAGGCCCCTTTTTTCCCCTGTTGTCTTCTTTTTATGAAGATCCTCCATGAAACTGTCAATTGAAAAGAGCCCCTCTATACACCATCTGGACTCCTCCAGCATTCCTGCTGATCTGAGCCATGTATGTCTCCGTCACAGCTGCTGCCAATCCACCAAACGATGTGCTACTAAAGAGCAGGCCTCTTGTTGAAAAAAGACATAATTTTTAAAAAAATATTCAGGTCGATTAGCTATTATTGGCTAATTTCCCCCCCCCCCAAATAAATTGATGATATGCCCTCATAACTGCTTGACAGTTTGAGTTTCTCATGAGTAGAGCTGCTGCTGAGTAAATTTTTCTGCCTAAGAGATCTCATTTTCTTCCTTCTCTATTAGTTGTGTTGTCTGCAATCTTCCTCTGTTCTTTCCTTTAGTGGTCTCTACTATAACTGAATTTGACTACAGATGCTTAAACAGAAAATTTATACTTTCCTCTTGTACTTTGTATAGGTTTTCAATGGGTCTTGAAGTTGGGGGTATTGTTGATTGTTTTTGCCATGATTAGGTTCTTAGGTTTGTTAGTGTTTCCAGCACTGCCATTATCACAGGAATGTTTGATTTTTTTCTGCACTCTTGCAGACACAGAATCCTTTGCTGATTGTGCAGGTTTAGATATTTGTAACCATAATGACTTTGCCATTCTTTCAACCAAGCCACTGTATGATGTAAGAACTGCAGATGGGGAGAGTGGTACATTACCTTGTACTTCTGAATCAGGTAATGACACAAAAGGTGATTCTGAATTATTCTGTTCATTATCTGAATCTGAAATACAATTATCTGTTTCTTTGTTTTCTACAGGTGTTTCTGATGGTTGTGGTTCCTCTGACATTGGTAATGTACTCAATTATGACACCAAGTCTTGACATTGCATCAGAACTGGTGTAATTATAAAATTTGGATCCAGCAGTGTTAAGGTAACTGTGTTTGATGCTGTTGTTTCTAGGACTGTTGTCAATATCATGCTAGTCTGCTTTTCAGACGGTGTAGGTTTTGAGGTTTTGCTTATTTGTTTTGGAAGGGATCTCGACACCAAGAAAGAGCTAATAGTTGAATGCGGTGATAATGATCTGCCTGACTTTCTTGTATCTTGGTGTTGTTTGCAAAGTGAAGGAGACCTTGATTTCAACTATTTTCCTGACTGATAGTGTCTGTTTCAAGATGGACTTCTCTGATCACCCTATCATAACGATTTCTCCTTGAAGTGTGATCTAGTATCTTTATAAAATACTGGAGATGATCAACTGATATTTTTATTATATGGTGGTGGACAGAAAAAAGGTACAAAATAAGAATCTGCATAATATCAAGAATCCACTGATGAAGACTGTTGAGAGTAGTAACTGTAAGCACAATATCAACGTTGATCATGATGTCAATCTCAGATCTCTCCTCCATGATGTATTTTTTGGAGGAGATGATAGATCTTGTTGAAGAGACCGCAATCTTGTCCTCAATTTCAAATCTCTCCTCCACGTCTTTGGAGAAGTCTCTCACAGGCAAAGCTCTAGGAGCTTTCTAATCATAGGCTATGCAGCTCATCTTCTGAAATGGAGCCAATATTTTGGGTTTCATCTTGCTGGTTACCTGCAAGTTCCAATGTTTGCGGTGCCACCACTGTCTGCACCTGAGGTGCTAAAGGCTTATACTTTTACGTAGCGTTTTTCAATTTGTCTGGGTCAATATCAGATGAGCCCTTTCATTTTCTATTATGTGGGTCTGATTTTTTTCAATGATTTTTGAAAACACTTTTAGGCTCAAGAACCAGCATTGTCCTTTGCTATAGTTGTCTGCCTCTGAGTTAGTAAAATTTTAGGTAGTTTCCATTATTTTTCAGTTTTCTACAATTTATTGAGTTGAATTTTTTTCAAAGATTTCTCTCATGATTTTAGATGTAACTGGCAACTTTTCAGAGTCAGTTTAGTAAATCCTCTGCAGATTGTAAAACCTTTAAATAAATGAGCTTTTCCTAAGCAAAATAAACAGTGGTCATGCCCCTTTGTCTGAGGTATTTTTGCTCCACGGCGGAACAGTATTTAATTAAAGCTACTGAGGCCATAAACTACCAAATTTAACCGTTAGAAAAAGAGAGAAGGGGAATGGGGTGAAGGGTGAGGGAACAACTACATCTTTTTTTCTTTTTAAGTAAATAAGAGAGCACAAAGGGACAAGGTGGGTAAAGAAGTATTTTAGAGGCTATTTACAAGAAATTTCACTTTTTGAGCTCTGGAGCCATCGGAGAACATTGTTGCTACAGAAGACAAAAAGGGACTGAGGAAAGAGGGCAGAGCATGTGCAGTAAAAACAAGGGAGGGAAAGACTCGAGGCTAAAGCTCTGGAATGTAGCCATGGAAAGTGTTCCTGCAAGCACAGAAGCCAAATGTGAGAAACACAGAGACCACAACACAGAAGGAATCTTACAGGACTTCAGAAATAAAGAGATCTCCCTATCTAACCAAAAATAAACATGCCCAAAATCTACTACTCTTAGGAAAGGAATGCTGTACCTTAATCATAGTAAACCACTGTCAAATGCTGTTATTTCTTAGTTGTTGATCTGCAACTTCATAAAGATAAACGTACTATAGGAACAGGATGAACCCTAACTTGAGACTCCCACTCTGTAGAATCTTGGCACATAGGTCACATTAGAAAGCCAAATGCATGACCAAAATATGAACTATATGCTTTGATTTGCAGAATGGAAAATATTTAACTGATCTGCCAGGACCCCCAATTTTCAGGTAATCCTTTTTAAAAACCTATTCAAGATTGCTGGCATGTTGCCAAGCTCACAAAAGGCAGCTTGTTTATAAGGGATGGCAATGACAGAAATTCCAAGAATAAAGATTAGATCTACAGTTGGGAAAAAGTTAACTAGACCACTTCAGCAGCTGGACTATTTCATGTAGCTTGGCCATTTTAGTATTTACTTTTTGTTACAATCAGAGGTTGGTTTAAATGGTGCACCAAAAACAAATGGTCATGTCACCAAGCATTACACATGATTGTGTAGTATAAAAGAGGCATACACTTAAAGATGTTAATGATGTTGGGCAGCCACATTCTGCCCTAATACACTAACACAGTTGCACAACCAATACAACTAAAGGAACTGTATAACAACAGGTTACCCACCTGTAATTGTAGTTCTTCGAGTGGACCTCTGTGATTCACACCCTGGGTGATCCGCGCCTGCGCGGATCCTCATCGGAAAGTTCTAGAGCTTCTGCGGTAGCAAAAAACACATTAGAATAAGGCGCCTCCCCCCTCGTATAAGTACCTTGGCACCAAGGCTCCCCTTTCAGTTGTGTCAACCGCCGCTACATTAAGCAGAATGGCGTGACAGTGGGGAGGACAGGTGGGATGTGTGAATCACAGAGGTCCACTCGAAGAACTACAATTACAGATGGGTAACCTGTCGTTCTTCTTCGTGGCTTCTGTGAATCACACCCTGGGTGACTAAAAAGCTGTCTTACCCGGAGGCAGGGTGTCACGCCAAGGTAGAGGCTAAAACAGCACGTTGAAAGGCCACATCAGACTTCTGCCGGAGATCAAGTCTATAACAGCGGATGAAAGTGGATCTTTCTAGCTGCTGATCTTTTCTTTTGTACGTTTTCCAAAATGTCATCAGTTTCAGCATTAAACAGGCCTGCGCCATCGAATGGGAGGTCTTCGATACGTGCGCGGGCATCCTCAGCCAGGCCAGCTGTCCTTAGCCAAGAGAAACGTCGTAAGACTACTGAAGTGGCCACTGACTTTGCTGTGGAGTCTACCGTGTGCCTAGCAGAAAGCATCTGTTGTTTGGCAACAGAAAGACCTTCTTGTTGAAAGGTATGGGCGAGTACTTTTTTATCTTCTGGTAAAGATTCAATAAAGGTTAACATATTGTCCCAAAGGAAACGTTGATATGCACCCATGGCTCCCTGGTAGTTAGCGACACGCATGGTGAACGCTGCTGATGAATAAAGCCATCTTCCCATTGAGTCAATCCTTCTACTGTCTTTATTTGGTGGCATGAGGGTTTGCCGATGTCGAGATCTGGATTGTGAGGCTTCGACAAAAATAGAGTTTGGAGCTGGTTGTTTTTGAAGAAATAGAGCTCCAGGATCATGGACTCTGTAGAGGTTATCGATCGTTTAGACATGGTATGGGAAGAGGCTGGTTTTGTCCAGGATCGTTGAGCGGTGCTGAGTAGAGATGGAAGCATCGAGATGTGTACTGGAGTAGTTGTATCTTTAGAGATTGGGTCGTATAGATGATCAGCCGGTTCTGTCGAAGGACGGTGGATTTGGAGATTGAGAGACTTAGCCATACGGATCATAAGTTGGGCGTAAGTCTGGAAGTTTTCCGCCAGTGATGGTGGGTCGGCATCGACGAGGTCGGATTCCGGTGAGGTGAGTAATACTGACGGCGTCTGAGGTCTGGATCCGTGATCGGAATAATCGGGATCGCGTCGGGAGTCGACGGATGGTCAATCGACCTTGGTGTTGATAGGTTGAGTGTCATAGTATTGACGTTTGTGGCTCGATGTCGATGGAGGCATGTCCATGGGCATTTGTCGGTGTCAAGGATTTTTGATACCGAGAGATGTCATTCAAGTGTCCATGGACGTCGTTTGATATGGTTGCACGTCGGTGTCAAACTCGGGGTCATAGTGATGTCGAGTTCAATGGCTTGGTTCTATCGGTCGATATCAGAGCCTGTGTCTTGGTGATGTCGAAATGGAGGTTGTTGACGAGCTGGTAAAGCAGTGGAGTATATAGACGCTGGAGATGCCGAGCAAGAGGAATGATTTCCTTCGTCTGGATTAACGGGAAAATATTGGGAGGCTGGAGCTGTAAAAGCCTCGCGTGTAGAAGCAAATTGCTCGACCTTCCTGGATCTTTTAGGTGCCAGGTAGAGAGCAGGTTGGAGTCCATGTGGGTCATGTGATATGGCCGTTTCGACACCGATGGCTGTCGAGATTGAGGCCCACCATGAGAAGGTAAGACCGAACTGGATAGAGCAACTGCCTGATTGGCGGTTGCAGTTTGTTCGGTCGAGCACTGGTCGGGGCAAATGGCAACCCGATGAGAGTGCTGAACGCGGGTCTGAGCCACGTGTGATGAAATAGACGGCTCCAGGGACTGTTGGGGCCGATGTCTCTGAGGCGGTCGTGGTGGACGATCAGATGTTACCAAATAAGGTATGGTCTCTAGGTGTTGTTCGGAGTCGACCCTGTCAGGTGAAGCAACTACGGAAGGGTTGTTCTAAAGAACAGAGTGTTGAGGACTGGGAGGAGAAGATATTAATCGATCAACTCTATCATCCCATTCCGGTGATTGGGAGCAGGGTTGATGAGAGGGGATTCCGTCATCGTCAGAAGGCGAACCAATGGAGATTGATTCGGCGGTTTGTTGAGGCTGCTGAGAGATGACTGCAACTTTAGATTTATGCTGTTTAGGTCTTTTAGGCGGAGAAGGTTCCGGGACTGAAGAGGCTTTGGTGGAGAGGGCTTCGATATCGAGGATTTCGGTATCGAGCGCTTCGATTTATGGGGTTTTGAAGTTTTCGACGAAGTGGATGGAGCGTCAGAGTGGGATGGTGTGGTCGATGGACGTTGTTTTGAGGCTTCAGAAAGAGCCTTCTCCATTGCTTTGGTTTGTGAGGTGGCCTTACAAGGAGGTTGGGCCATTTTGGTTGGTTGAAGGGATTGCTCCCAAAGACGGAGTTTTAATCTGGATAAGCGAGAATGGAGGACTCTGCGCTTGAAGTTCTTGCAGTGCTGGCAGGAGGACGTCTGGTGTGTCTCTCTCAAGCAAAAAAGACACTTGGCGTGGCCGTCGGAAAGTGGTATTTTGTTATCACAGACCACGCAGTGTTTAAACGGGCCCAAAGGGGCCATGAATAGGAGAAAAATAATTTGAGGAGAAAAACGATTTGGGGGGGGGGTGCTGCGGCCAGAGGCCGAGCGAAGCAAAAAGGAAAAAATCTCAGATGATAATGAATTTGAACTAAAGTTTAAAAGAAAAAAGATTGATAAGAGGAAGGAATCAAGAATAAGCTTTTTCTCTTTTACTCACAGAAGCAGAAACTATGAGGCTCTCAGCGCGGTGGTTGAAAGAAAAACTGAAAGGGGAGCCTTGGCGCCAAGGTACTTATACGAGGGGGGAGGCACCTTATTCTAATGTGTTTTTTGCTACCGCAGAGGCTCTAGAACTTTCCGATGAGGCTCCGTGCAGGCGCGGATCACCCAGGGTGTGATTCACAGAGGCCACGAAGAAGAACTAATAAGCATAAGTATTATTTAATTTATTTATTTAAAATATTTTTACCCCTGCTTTCTTTTTAAATGACTTTAAAAAGTACTTGTTTAGGTTTTCTTTTCTTCTGTCTCATGCCCTGACCTGAGGCACACAACACCTGGGTATCACTGTAAGAGCCTAAAGTAAGAGAAGCAGTCTTGGATCAGACTAAACAACCATCTAATCTAGCACTCCATTTCTCCATTGTGACCAGCCAGATGCTTCCAAAGAACCTTTAACCAGACCTCTAATATATTGTAGGTTCCCAGAGGACAGCCAGATGCAAACAATACCAAAAATTGTGATTCTGAATAGCAACCACTTTCTAAAGTAATCTAAGCCACGTGCCAACACTAAATATTGTGTGGTTGATTCTAGAAAATATACATTGTGCAAGTAATTAGTCCCACTTATCTGTTCTATACCATTTTCAGTTTCACTGGAAAAGCAATATGTTTAATAACATGATGGGTATGTGGAACTTCTCAGTTCAACCTCCCCTCACCATTACCTCTTGTACCCACCATTAGCAGCCTTAGTTTTAAAGTGAAAGCCCCTCAATTGCTTTGATAGCTTTTTCTACCCCTGACCAGCCAAAACAATGCTGTTATGTGCCATCAAGTTGGAACCAATTTATAGAGCTTTCAAGGTAAGTGAGATATTTAAGGAGTGGTTTCAGAGGAAGTCACTGCTACAAAGTTTATCCTTTGAATTTCAGAATTCAAGCCTAGAATTAATGTTGTTGTTGTTGATTGTTGTTTAGTCGTTAAGTCGTGTCCGACTCTTCGTGACCCCATGGACCAGAGCATGCCAGGCCCTCCTGTCTTCCACTGCCTCCCGGAGTTTGGTCAAATTAATAGATCTCCCACAATAGATAAGAAGACATACTTTATAATTTTTCAGCCTTAACCACTGAAGTATATGTAGAAGCCTCCTCAACCTGATGCCCTCCAGATGTTTTGCACATAAGATCCCACTTGCGCAGCTAATCAGCTAGTGTGCCAAGAGGTAGAATCCAAAACACCTAGAACACATGGCTGCCAAGGCAGCCAATGAGCATCTCACAGTCATCAAACTCAAAGTATATTAAAACATATGGACTTCTTTTTTTCACATTACCTCCCAGAAGCTATCACTAGAAACCTCTACTCCAACAGAATCATCGTACGAGCCAGACATCTCAAGACGCCAGTTGCAAACCAGTGTCTCCTAAATACTGGTTCTTCAATGTCTGCCAAGGAAAAAAGAAAGATTGGTTGAAGCAAGAACTGAACTGAACTCTTTTTAAAAATCAAGATAATCATATATTTACAGTGTTTATTTTAGGCTTCAAATTGCAAAAAAACAGATTTATAAAGCTCCGATGTCATCAAGTAATAAAATATTCAGGATAAACATACATATGATACATTTAGTATCACAATCACTTGTTAGGGATATGTCTTTAATCTGTGATATCCTGGGGGAATTGTGTTGTATCAGTTATATTAGGCTGCCAGAAAAACGGCTTTTTCAGAGAAGTCTGTTTTCTATTATTTGAATTAGTTTGGCAAGAGTTTGTTTCCATCTGTTCCTGAAAATACTACATGTGACTGTGGATCTGATCGAATGATTTGTCTTTTCAGATGTAGTTTCTCTTCCTCTTCCGAGTCTACATGAAATAATGGGTTAAACTCCATCCCCACAATCACACACATACACAAAACTTTTTTAATTGAAGGCATCAAGAGTATTAGTGAACTCAAGATATGTCCCTATTAGGAAGACAAACAGGGTGGGAGAAATTTCCCCATTATTTACAACCAGCAATTCAAGGTAAGGAGCAGGTCACTTCTTGTCCCCTTATCATATACAAGAAAGGCCAGCCATGAAGAAATGGCTGTCAGAGAGGGTCCAGATAATAGCACTGGGAGAATATAAAGTGGCACCTACTCCCAAGTGGGATTCAGTCTGGTTCAGGAGTGGCAATCTGGATCCCATACCCGCCCATTACTCCATTCATCTGATGCACTTCACCTGGGGAAAGCTCGTAAGACAAAAAGTTCCTACTGCCAAAGGTGAAGTATTTTATGACATCTTTAAAGAAGTAAACAAGCATATTCTGCAGAAATTAGCCAAAAGAGTTCAAGGGAACTAAAGAGCAGCCATTATCTCAGTACAGAAGGATTAAATAAACAAGATTTTGACAATATGTTTTATTTAACATATGTAACATGCTTCTCTTCCCCAACAAGTCGCTCAAAATGGAAAACAAATCATAAAGTTTATCAAAACAGTACAAAAAAACACACAGTTCAGCAGCAATATAGACCTGTGTGACAGCAATCAAAACAGAAAGCCCACTGTTCAGTTTTTTAAATGCGATGAGGAATACAAAAAAGAAAAGATAGTGAAGAAGTCTAGTTTTGTATTCCAATGGTTCCTAATCTTGGGTCTCCAGATGCTCTTGGAGTAAAAATCCCAGAAGCTTTCACCACAAGCTGGGCTGGCTAGAATTCCTGGAACCTGTAGTCCAAGAACATCTGAGGATTCAAGGTTGGGAAGCACTGTTCTACTCAATTCAATCAGTTATCATTTAACTCAAAGTTATATATTAGCTCTTCTTACAATTCTAATATCCGAAAAATTGTATCTACGTTAAAAATAGTTATTTCAGCTTCCACACACTACCCATTTAATACTTTTAAAGTTTAATACACCAAAGTGTGAAAATATGAACTCCATATAAAAAAACAGTCTCACTATGTAGTATTTACATTACAAAGTAAATTATGACTGTGATGTATACAAAACATTTTATTAACAAACTGCTTTGTTGCAGATATATAGGGTTATTCAAAATATTAATTTTAAGTTTTAATCTCAGCAGCAATGCTGCTTAAAAGTACAAACAGACATAGGAAAATATTGTGAAGTCACAGCAACAGACAGATACACCAGAAGAAACTCTACTTCTACAGGACTTTGAAAAAATAAACCAGAGACCAAAATTAATCTAGCAATGAGTCATAGTACTGTACAATGATTAAAGGAATACACATCTGATTTCAAGATTTTACTTCATCTATTTTGCTCCAGAAAGATTACCTTGGCATCTATCCTAATTTGTGTTTCATCCAATCAGGCCTGACTATTTTAAAGATGTAAGAGCCACAGAACATCAGATTCTATTTCACAAAAGAGAACCATATTTAAGAAATATATGTAGATTTAAATCATGACCCCGAGTGTTTATGACAAAGTGCAGCTAAGTCCTCTGCCTTTCAAATCCCAGGCTATATGTTTCAAACAGCAAGCAATTTTTCTTCCTCTTTAAAACTAGTGGCCTACCGTCTCAGTCAAAACTATGAAGTTGCTGTGATACAGCTGGATGCACAAACCATGAAAGGCTATCAGGGCAAGAAGCTGGCAAAGAAAGAGGACTGGAAAGTAACGTGACCAACCTACTTTGAGACTGGTGGAGGGCTGCATTGAAACAAAGCTAACTAAAAAGTGAGGCAGGGGAGATGGGCAAGAGTTTCAGGGGGTTGCTTTAGGACTGATAGTGCTCTCTCTTTCAGTTAACTTCACTTTTCCCTTCAGAACATCATGCTGCTCATCATGTATACCAGCCATTCTTAACCTTTTCTTGGTCAGTCATAAACACAATATGAAAGAAAAATAGGCTGAATCAGGATTGTATAAGACGTATAATGAACCTTATAAAGTGGTGTGTGAAATTGTTTCTAGTCTGTGGCCCCCTTCAAATGTGCCAGGGACCCCCAGGGGACCACATGGCCCCCACTGAGAATGGCTGATGTAGACAATAGATTTTTAGCATTATCCCTAGGGAGTTTGGGTGGTGAGAAATATATAATTGCAACATCACTAGTTGTCTCTCATTAATGAAATGGCTATTCCTAAGAACTGTAGTAAAGAACTCACAAAAGGTCAAAGACATACAGAACTTCTCACATCCCATATTCATACCTACATACTGTATTCTCCACCACTTACAGTGACCCTCTCTTACAAGAGTATAAGCAAAGGGAGATGGGATGAGAAGAGAAACCAGGCTATTCTATTGTGCTGCTGAAAGATCCTCAACTGTCATCATCAGCAGCTCTTCCAATAGGATGTAACAGAGGAAGACATGATGACAAACAGGATCACACAGTCCTGCTGAAAGATTTGTTTGCTCTTTTCTCCCTCCCCCCCAACACACATTTGTACCATTTTTGTAATGTATTTTTAGAATACAAGCCTGTGGGAAAGGACTGTCTTGTTTTTACTGTTGCATGCAAGTTGTTCTAGGAGGCTTTCCAACTGAGGAGCAGAATAATTTTTTTTAGTATGAACAAATAATAAAGATTAATTTATAACACTTTTTCATTAGGGCTATAATTTTACAGAAATTTACTGTCAAGAAAAACGCACTTCACTTATGAATACACACATATCCCCTCAACAGTATCAAAAGGATGCTAGACATATTAATACAGGAATAAGAGAGCAGATGACTGGACAAAGTCCCATTGAAGGAGTCAAAACAAGGAAACAAGTGCTTGAAATAAAAGATCTGATGACATAGGATATATTATACAGTGAATATCAATAAATGACAAATCCTCATTATTTGAAATAATTATTTCATAAATAATGCTAATTGAGAACTGGGGATATCTTTATCCAAATAAATGTGTTAAACAGCTAGCTGCAAAAGACTATAAGCTGGTGAACAAAAATTACCAGTCATCTGGATCACACCTAATTCCAGTTAAAGCTATCAAAAATCTGTTGGTAAGTTACCTGCCAGTCAAGATTAAGCCCTCTTGATCTCTAAACATATCTACTGTACACACATAATTATAATATTCCAGTAGTCACCCTCTGACTGCAAGGCCCTCAGGACTACATAATACAGAATTATTTTTCAGGAAAGCATTTCTCTACCTCACAGTTCACACGGCCCTATTACATAGTGATCTGTCATGCAAATCTAGTGCTATTTTAAAACACAATTGAGCAGAAGTTATACTGTAGATAATCTGAAATGTTCTAGTTAATTTTTAAGCAAAATTCAACACTTAGAACTTCATATGAGATAATGCTTTTTTGCAGACATTCAAAACCCTTTACTCTTTAGCTTTATCTTATTTTATTTATCTCATTTCAAGAATAGACAGAACTGCCTCATAGACTGTTAGTCTATGGCACTTCACAACGTGCACGAGAAAAATGTTTGGTATTAATATATTCCTCTAAATAGAGGTGGCCCCTACATCTCTCTAAAAAAAAAAAACTCTGCCCTCTTGGGTAAGGAAGTAATCTTACCATGTTTTCAGAACACCTGGCACCTCTCACACCACCAAAAATCTTTTAATTAGAAAAGCCACTAGAGGGCACACTTTACCAATGGGGGTCCTGGGAGCAGATAGGGTCCTCCTAGTCCAGGAATACACATATGCAGCTTTCAGAATTCTGGAGGTTTTCCACCCCTTAATGAATAAAGTTTGAGAAGAGCAAGTCATGCAGCTTGCTCCATCTGACATTCTGAAAGCATTACATAGAATTGCATTCTAACTGAATACTATAATAAGCTATCATGAAAAAATCCCTGTTGTCCAAACCTACCCAAGCTAATAAAGAGTCTCGTTAAGAGGTGTTCTTCTTACACATGGACTTACTACATCACCCATAGTGACCTACATCAGAAAGCACAATTTAACTACTTTTGAATACTAACTTTCAACTTATTTTTCTCAAACAATCACAGCCACCTTTACAAACTACACAATGTAAATCTTCAACCTCACACACATACCTTTATTTTGCTGCTTCAAAATGGCTGCTTCCAATTTCAGTGTCCTGTGCTAAAAGAGGAATAAAAAATTCCACTCACCACACCTAAAGGAACTCTTTGGTTCCTGGCCAAGCTGACCAATTCTGAGGCATGTTGTGTTACCAGGAGTTCCAATGTGTAAACACAGGTCCTGCTTAATCACACACCTGAGTGCCAAGAAGAGACCAAGCACAGACCTTCAGAGCATTTTATTATATCCAAATCCAGAAATCTCAAGGAGGGGGAGTAAAAGTCCATTATTATATAACCCTCCAAACTGCTGAAGCTGAGAAAAGCCAGTTGCTCTCCTGAAGAATATTCATGAATGCTCTATTAAAATGGTACAGTAGGATCATTATTGCCTGGAAGCTAAGACCAATAAATCCATCTTTTTCTTCTGTAACTTAAAGTTCAGAAATGGTTTACAGACTCTATGCCAAAACATTAACATATACCACAGTCCAAGGATGGGTAATACCTTAAGCTAAAATATTAAAAGCACACAAGCTTGTTAAAATATTAACTATTACAGTATTAAATATTATAAAGACCGAGATCATGTGGATGAAGGCCAGATTGTTTTGAAGTTTACCGGTAGTCCGTCATGATGAGCAACCAATCACTGATATAGAAGAAAAAATGTGATCACCTTTATTCACTGGTAAATGGCTAATAATCCCATACACTTTGAAAAGACTCTGGGAGCAGAGTTTGTTCCCAACTCAAGTGCTTTGAAACAGATGAGCATGGCAGTGCATGCAAAGCAAACATGATGATGATGAAGTAGCCTGATAGTTATATGAAAGTATGCATAATTAGATTGACTACTATGTGCCTTCACATAGCAGAGAAGTATCAAAGTCGTTGTCAACACCATGCAAAATTTTTCACTATTAATGGCCAAAATCCAGTAGCAAGTCACAGTTAGAGTAGGCCCACTGAATCAACAGAGGAGTTGACTCACCTAATCCCCTCTGATTCAACAGGTCTACTCTAGTTGCAACTTACTATTCAATTTCCACAATATTTATTTATTTATTTATTTATTTATTTCTTGAACTTGTATGCCGCCCATCTAGACATAGTCTACTCTGGGCGGCTCACAGAACACAGAGTAAAACAATAGAAATGAAACAGCAATTAACAACACATAGATAATAATTCAAGATGGAGAGAATAAAAAGAAAATTAAATAGTGCCCGGAGGGAAGGCCTGTCTGAATAACCAGGTCTTAAGTTGGTTTTTAAAAATGCCCAGCGAGGGGGCCAAACGGATCTCAGAGGGGAGTTTGTTCCAGAGACAGGGAGCCACAGCCAAGAAGGCCCGGTGTCTCGTTCTTTCTTTCCGGACATCCCTCGGCGTTAGGCTCCTCAGTCACCCACAATGATATCTGCTTATTCCTCTGTGGTTCAAAACACAATGAAAACCTCCATTCTTCTTTGTAAATGTGAAGTTCTGGGACAAGAAGCCTGCATGCTCCAAATAAAGTTGAACTGTCCCAACAACATTCCCTTTGGATGGATGATACAATCTTTTGCACTGGTGACATAGGCAGAAGGATTGTGAATTCAATGGTGTATCCATAAGCTGTGATGGAGAGAACCAATGTTTATTTATTTTCCCCTTTTGCTTGAGTTGCTTCAATGGCTTAGAATTAGGAGCTGGGTGACAGAAGAAGAAACCTGCACCATCATCTTGCACCTTAGAGATTTTTTTATGTGATGGGAAATAGGAGGTACAGCAGAAAATTTTCCCAAAACTGCTGAACAAGTTCTGACAGGGCTGGTGGAAGTGGGAGCTGAACTGCACAGAACCCTGCTAAAAACCAGATTTGCAGTTGGAGGTGATGATGCCCCCATTTCTGACTGCAGTGATTTGGCTACTCAAGAGCATCAATTCAGTAAAGGACTGTGTTTCCTCAGAAAGAAGGGTTGCACCTGCAATACTGTTCTGGTGAACAGGCCAGCAGTGAGGGAGATGCCAGTGATGATGATGTGATCCCTGTTTTGCAGGATGAATCAAGATCTTCTGCAGTAGGGTAACTTTCTGCAGTCTCTGTAAGGCCATTGGTGTAGACTTGTTCAATCAGTTTCAATACTGAGAATGGATGCCCAAGACAAAAGGGGCCAATGTTGAAAGAATCAGCATTAACAGTGGAAGCAACACAACAAGCTTGTGTTGATGGGAACACAAACTGGTAGACAAGTAACATTGACATTGAAGGCTGCAGAGGTAGTTGTCCTGACAGAACAAATCACTGATTATACTGTGAGAGCTATAGGTAAAGAAAATGTGGAGATGGATGAAGTGGTTAGGCAGCAATTTTGAGATCATAAATTGTGGTTAATGTTTAGGCAATATAAGAGTGACCCCTTTAATGCTTTTATGTCAGAGAAGAGCTCCAATATAGAGTAGAATACCTCAAATGACAAAGGTCACTAGTTCCAGAAACCTCCTCAAGATGAAAGCAGAGACAGTCAGTTTTAATACCTTGGAGTATGTCATTATGAAGAAGCACAGCCTCAAGGAGATACATAGTAGTTATTACAGTAAGTACTGACGAATTCCCTTCAGGAACACCATAACAAATAGACCTCAAGCAACAATAATATCTAGTGGAACGCCTCCTCCCACCTAGATCTACCCGAATCACTCGTTCTAGCCAGGAAGGGCGGCTGAGGAGCCTAACGCCGAGGGAGGCCCAGAAAGAAAGAACAAGAAACCAGGCCTTCTCGGCAGTGGCCCCTCGCCTTTGGAACAGTATGCCCCCAGAGATCTGTCTGGCTCCCTCGCTGGGTGTTTTTAAGAGCAAACTTAAGACCTGGCTCTTTAAGCAGGCTTTCCCTCCTGTCATCACTTGAATATTTTTCCCATCCTGAACTATATTACTACTGTTTTTTATTTTATTTTATTATATTGTTTTTATTTTATCTATTATTGTTAGCCGCCCAGAGTAGACTTCGGTCTAGATGGGCGGGGTATAAATTTAATTAATTAATTAATTAATCAAATAAACAATGACATCAATAGACTGAGCAACAAACCACACATATATCAAGAGGAGGCACCACAGAGCATTCAGAACTTCGTAAGTATTCAGTCCAGGCCCAAACATGAGAATAATCTGAACTTCCTTGTTACTAAAGAGGGAAGTGTGCTATGGTATGAGATAAAGATATATAGGTTACTCACCATAATTCTAGTTCTCCAAGTGGTAATGCATGTATTCACACAAATGGGTTGTGTGCCTGCTCGAACACCATTTTGGAAACTTCCAGAACCTCCAAAAATGAAAATCCCTTTGCCTCTACCACGCAAGCGAGGCCCCACTCTCCTCAGTCCCAACTGTCCCCCACCAGATCGGAGGAAGTGAAAGAGAAAAAATGGTGAGACAAGAGGGGAGGTGGGCGGGATGTGTGAATACATGGATCACCACTTGGAGAACTATAATTACGATGAGTAACCTATATTTCTCTGTCATGGTGTGCATGTATGCACACAAATGGGTGACAAGTAAGCTAAAGCATGGGTCAAGCCAAAACAGAACAGCTTTGCCAAAGGAAGCATCACACTGTGCTCTCAGGTCAAGTCTATGGTGGGTGACAAATGTAAGCAGAGTGGACCATGTAGCTGCACAGCAGATACACAGCACATCTACGCCTGACATAAAGGCAGCAGAGGAAGAATTCCCCCTGGTAGAATGGCCTCATAGAGCTCTTAGGAGAGGTCTGTTTGCCACTTCATAAGCTAGGGAAATAGCTTGGATGACCCATTTAGAAAAATGCTTTGGGGACCCAGTAAGAAACAAAAAGTCTGTTAGTTTGTCTGGAGTCTTTAGTCAAGGTAGAAGGACAGAGCTCTCCTAACGTCCAGGGAGTGAAGGGATTTTTCTAAATCAGTTTGTGGAGAAGGGTAGAAAGTCAGCAGGATAAGAAGTTGGGACATGTGAAAACATGAAACCACCTTGGGGAGAAAGGTAATGTCCATATGAAGCGTTACCTTATCCCTGGAAAAAAAAAACAGGCAGAGAGAGTTAGATCAGAGGGCTGTAAGTTCTCCAGCTTGTCGAGCTGATGTAAGGGCCACCAGCAATCTTGAACATTAACAAGTGGAAGTCAGTTGTTGCTAAGGGTTCGAATGAGTGCCTGGTGAGTTGGCTGAGAACTAGTGAGAAAGATCAAGGTTCGTGTGAAGGGCATACATTAGGGTAGGCATTCTGGAGAACTTTGAGGAATTCTTGACCATCTGATGTGCAAAAGGCAAGAGGAAGGGTGACAATGAGGTTGACGGGCCACTATGCCTGCCAGGTAGAGTCTCACCGTGGAAATGGAAAGACCCTTTATGTTTGAGATGTAAGAGAAAGGTGAAGACCGTAGACAGGGAGACTGGAGAATCCCGCAGGTTATGAGAGGATGTGTATCGCTTAAAAGTTGTCCATTTATAGTTATAGAGGTGATTAGTGGATGGTTGCCACATCTGTTTCAAGATGTTTGTAATTAGTGGCATATGCTCCAGGTGGTCAGCTTCAGTTGGTGGAGCTCTGGGTGGAGAATGGACCCATGGTGGTGTGAGATTAGGTCAGGACAGAGGGGGAGTCTGACCCAGTCCACTGCCATGATGCGGACACCATGGAGTGATGAGGATGACATTGGAGTTGTTGAGTGATATTTTTACACGTGTGCGCTGAATGAGTGGAAAGGGGGAGAACATGTAAAGGAAATTTGTGTTCCATGATATGGTGAAGGAGTCTCCCAGGGAGCAGGTGCCTACAGTGGCTCGGGTGCAGGAATGTGCACTTCACCCCATTTGGAGATCAGTCGGGTGTAAACAGCATGGGACAATTCCCATTCGTGTGTCTGTGTTATTGTTCGGCTGAGCTGGTCTGCCTTCCAATTGGCTGTGCCTGAAATGTGGTTGCTATCAGGAATATATGATGAGATCTGCACCAGTCCCAGAGGAGGCCTGCAAGATAGAGAAGATTAAGGGACTTGGTACCACCTTGCTTTTTCAGATAATACATCACCGTTGTATTGTCTCTGGCGATTTGAACTGTATGATCCTAGATGATCTTGCTGAATGCATGTAGGGATTTGAAAATGGCTAAGAGTTTGAGAAAGTTGATGTTGTGGGATGCCTCAAAATGTGACCATGTTGCTTGGATCTCTCTTAGACTGCAGTGGGGGCCCCATCCTGTTGTACTCGCATTGGTCACAATGAGACAGGATGGTTGAGGTCGGTGGAAGGGAACTCCATAGAGGAGCTGATGCTCAAGGGTCCACCATCAAAGCTGGGTCTTAGGCTTGGGCGAAAGGTACATTTTTTTGTTTGGTGGATCTCTCTGCTGCGTGGATCACACAATGTTGTCTGCCCTCATCTGAGGGAGGGATGCTCTGACGCAAGTGGTATCCAGAAGTGTCCCGATGAACTGGATGGTCTGGGAAGGTGTGAGGTGCGATTTTTGTGTGTTAACTTGTAGCCCAAGACTCAAGAGGAGGCGGAGAGTGAATGCAATGTTGCTCTCCAGAATGTTGTGATCTAATGCCACTAGGAGCCAGTCGTCTATATATGAGAAGACTGTCACACCTTGAGTTCTGAGAAAAGATGCCACTGGCACCATGCATTTTGTGAAAACCTTCAGAGCGGTAGACAACCCAAAGGGAAGTGCCTTGAAGTGATAGGCATGTTGACCGACTTGGAAGCTGAGGATGCAACAATGCTGAGGTCAAATGGAAATGTGAAAATATGCATCTTGGAGGTCTATAGAGATGAACCAATCTCCTCAACGAAGGAGAGATAAGATGGACTGGAGTGTTATCATTCTGAAACATGTTGGTTCAATTTGCTTGTTGAGGGCACAGAGATCTAGTACCGGGCGCAGCCCCACCCTGTCCCTCTTGGGCACTGTGAATTAACAGGAGAAGAATGCCTGTGGGTGACAATGAGTGGGTAGTACTGATATGGTACCCTTCTGAAGTAGAGTGCAGATCTCGAAGATCTTGAAGGATGGAGGGGTGCGCCAAATACAACCAGTAGAAGATAGGGTAGAAAATTCTATGGTGTATCCCCAGGGTATGATGTTTAAGAACCAAGTGTCTGGAGTAATGATTTGCCAAGTGGCGATGAAAGGCACCAGTCAGATATCTGTGGGTGATACTAGATCGAGTTCAGGCTGAGGAAAGTCAAAGCTGCTTTTTTGGTTTCCTGTCTGCCTTCTTTGGGAAGGCAGGTGGTTTATACCTGGCAGAGGGTGCGTTGGAGTGAAAGCGATGTTGAGAGGATCATTTGGATGTTTTTGAATGATCAGGGAGTGATTTATGCCTGTTATATGGGAGAGCACGCTTCCATGAAGGGCAGAATTGCTGAGGAGGTGGTCGTTAAGTGTTGATGCCCATCTTTTTTGCATCTGTTTTCTTTTTATGAAGGTCTTGCATGAAATCATCTGTTTTAGTACTAAAAAGACCTTCACTATCGAAAGGGAGGTCCTCAATGTGGAATTTTGAATGCTCTGAGAGGCCAGCAGAATGTAACCAGGCATGCTGGCGCAGGGTGATGCTTGCAGCCATGCTCTTGGCTGCGCAGCTGGCTACACAGCAAGCAGAGTGGATTTGCTATCCAGCCAGTGAATGGGCCTCTTGTTGGAAAGAGGGCACCAGTGATTTTTTTTTGTCAGGTGGTAGGGAAGCGATAATAGTTTGAAACTTTTTTCCAAATAAACTGATGGTATGCACCCATCCTGGCTTGGTAGTTCACAATGCGCATGTGGAGCGCTGCAGATGACCAAACCTTTCTAGCAACAAGTTCAAGCTTGTAGCCCTCTCTGTTAGCTGGAGTGTCTCAGGCTGGACCCTTGTATTTGAGTTGAGCTATCTGGACAATTATAGAATTTGGAGTAGGATGTTTGAAAAGAAACTTAGCTTTGTCTTGTTGAATTGTATAAAAATTCTCAATCCTCTGAGATGTAGGTGGGATTGAGGAAGGTTTTTGCCAAGATTGGCTAATGAGGTCAGTGAGTGTTTCTAGCATTTCCATTTCTATGAGGATATTAGTCTTCTTCGGAACATGGGTGAAAACTGAGACTTTTGTGGATGGAGCGGGCTTTATAATCAGCAAGTGTAATAATTTCGCCATCCTTTCTATCAGGTTGTTGTAGGAAGAAAGATCTTCTGAGAGTGACAGCAGAGCAGAATCCTGCATGTCAGACTCAGATGAGGGGTTGGGCACCACTGGGAAGCACTACTGTTCATCTGGCGCAGAGGCAGAATCATACAGTGTTTGTTTCCCTGCAGGCATCACAGGAGTTACAAGAAGGCGGAGGGAGTCAAGTTACGAGGTAAGTACCAAGTATGGGTTGGAGGGTGGAAGCAAAATACTTGATGGATGTGGCTGTACAGCCAAAACAGAGGCACCCAGCTGGGTTGGTTTCGAGTGGTGGTGGCTTTGTTGAGTAGGACACAGGGCAGTAGACCGGTGTGGGGGTTTGCATCCATCTCTCAATAACGGTTATCGAGATAGGGAATGGTATCAAGTGCCATGATGTGGCTCCAAGTCATCACGTGTGTCATGATAGAGAGAATCTGTTTGCCAATTCCGAGCTGCGTCGATCTCATGAATGTGGGCAGGCACGAGTATGAAATCAGGGTCTATTTTGATCTTGAGAGCCTTGGCACAACCTGTGGGTAGAGGTGAGGGCCATCCAACTGCACCATACATAAAATGTGGAGGACAGAAGAAGGGGGCATAGTATTGGTCTTCACAATATCGGGACCCCATGGATGGAGACCGTGAGTAACAAGGTCAATGGCAGCGTCTTGGAGGCCAGTGTCTTGGAGACCGTGTGGTGGAGTCGGATCTCGATCTCATGCCCTCTACTTTTCAATGTCTCAAAGGGGCATGAGGTCAAGAACGGCGAGAGCTAAGGGAGGTAGATTACAGTATTGGCTGTTGGTCATCTTCGATAGCGAGAGGCAAGGAGTGGTCACGAGGAGAACTCTGAGGTGACTGTTGCCGCAGAGAAATAGGGATGCTCTGAACAGAAGGACTCAGGCATTCTCCCTTCAATACCAAAACTGTTCGTTGTTTATCAGTAATGTAAGTGGAATCCAGTTCCCAGACAGGCACTTGTGAATTCAGAGGAATGGAAGGCACCACATTATCGGGTTCCCACTTCTTTTTCCACTTTTCAGCTTCAATATCGGGGTAGTGGTTCTTTTCCGCAGTCCAATTTCATTGTCGATTTTGAAGAAGGCTTGGAGGTAGAGGGGACCTCAGGGTCCAATACTGAGGATTTTTCCAAAGGTTCTCGCTGGTCCATTTGCTCTGTCACCAAGGAATGCAAGTAGTGCTAGGAGAGGGTCCGGCTGCCCTGAGGGATTTTTCCCAAAGGAAAGAGTGCAGACACAATTGACAGTTCTTGAGAGTAAGAACCATAAAACTCTTACAAATTTTACAGGATTTCACTAGATGGGCCTGCTCCTAGACAAAAAAGGCAGGTATTGTGTGTTAACGCGGAAAAAAATGTTAAAAATTTACAGGCCTGAACAGAGCAGAGCAGAAGTACTAATGAACTGCCATGTCATGCAGGTGTGTAAGTATAAAAGTGCTGAGTCACAGTGACTATAGAAAGGATGATGCAACATCTGGGTGAAGACTGGATGATGCAACATCTGCCCTGATTGGGCAAGGGCAGATGCTTATGTGTATATAGTTGAGTTGTACAGAACACCACCACCACTTCTACAAATGTTGATTTCATGCTGTCACGCTGCCACTTTGTATATTTGCTGTAAATACACGTGTCGGGCTGGAAGAGAACGTGTCTGTGTGAGTTATTTTTACCATCAGGACCAGAATCAACTCTCAGCTAGCGGCTTGCAGGATTCCGCGTTAACAAAGGTCATGGGCCCAGCGACGCGCCCTGCGCAGACCGTCTACTGCTGAGAACGTTGGTGAGTACCAGTGGGTGCCACTATAATAGAAGGAGGAAGAAATAGAGGTCCTGAAAGAAAGCAGTTCTGCTGTTGTGTGCCCAGGAGGGGAAGGAAAACAGAGGACTGAGAGAAGAGCAGGCAGCATGGCGTTTGGGGGAACAAGCCTGGGAGGTTTTCCCTTAACGAAGTTAAATGACCGTAATTACCAGACGTGGTCCGTCAAAGCTGAGATGCTATTAAGGAGGGAAGATCTGTGGCAGATTGTAACCAACCTCCCAGCACAGCTTGATGAAGAGGAGGAACGTAAAAATGAAAAAGCTCTGAGTACTTTGATACTTTGCTTGGAAGACAACCAATTAATCCACGTGCGTGGCTTAGCTACGGCGAGAGAAGTTTGGCAATTTCTCAAGAGAATTTACGTGAGAGATTCAGCAGGATCTAAAGTATCCTTAACCAGAAAGCTCTACAGGTGCAGATTACAGCCCGGTGAGAGCGTGTCTAAACATTTGCAAGAGATAAAATGTCTCTTTAATGAACTGGAGGAAAGGAATGTGCAGTTTCCAGAAATCCAGAAAGTGTACCTCATTCTAAGCAGTTTATCTGATGAATACGACACTCTGGTCACCAGTTTAGAGTCTATGCCTGAGGCGAATTTGACCCTGGAATACCTGACGGGCAGATTGCTGGAACAGGAACGACGTAAGAGTGAAATGTCTGGTGACGGAGAGAAACAAAACATCCAGCGTCGAAGGAACCAAGACGGCTGGAGGAAAAAGACAGATTACAGCTTACACAGAGAAACAACTCCTAGGAGAGAAGATAGTGGTCGTGCTATGACCGTGAGACGCTGTTTTGGCTGTGGATCTGTAAATCATCTTCTGAGAGACTGTAGCAGAGACGACAGAAAAGCTGGCTGCAAAAGTGAAAGAAGCACCGAAAAGAGAAAAGGGAGGATTTCTCTTGTCCAGGCAGCAAGAGATAAATCCAAGGTCGTTCAGCAAGCTTGCTGGATAATTGACAGTGGGGCCGTTACACATTTAACTAATGAAAGAGATTTGTTTCTTTCTCTAGGTGCTTCGGAACAAAGCAGCGTGAGCCTGGCGAACGGACAGAAGTTGCCTGTTGCTGCAGAAGGGACAGTTTTTGTGTCAGGTTTGGAACAAGAACTCAAAGGTGTTCTTCATGTACCACAGTTGGACTGTAGCATCTTAAGTGTGTCTGCTTTAGTAAAACAGGGCTTTGTAGTCATATTTGAAAATGATGAGTGTAAAATTAAGAAAGGAAAATGTGTTTGCGCAAGGGCAAAACAAGAAAATAATTTGTACGTTTTGAGGTGTAAAATACAAAGTGACACACATGTAACAGTGAAAAACGCACCTCAGCATGATAAATGTGCACACCTGTTACACAGGAGGTTGGGTCATGCAAATTTTAGAACAATTCAGAGAATGCAAGCAGTGGCAAAAGATGTACAGTTGAAAGAGTGTAAAAATTATTTAGATTGCAACGTGTGTAAAATGGCAAAATCTAAAGTAAGCCCCAGAAACAAGGAACGAACCAGTCAAACAGAAAGGCCCTTTCAACTGGTACATGCAGACTTGATTGGCCCTTTTGCATCATCTTTGGGTGGAGCAAAATATGTCCTGGTAATTGTAGATGATTATTCAAGGTATTCTTTTTGCTACTTATTGAAAACAAAGGCAGAGGTGTTTAGCAACTTCAGAAATTGGCTAAGCTTCATTGAGAGACGTTATGGCCACAAGGTGGCGCAAATCCAGACAGATAGAGGGTCTGAGTTCCTATCTAACAAATTTCAAAGCTGGTTGAAGGAAAATGGGATATATCATAGAAAAACTAGTCCATATTCACCCTTCCAAAATGGCGTGGCAGAAAGAAGAAACGGAGTGTTGCAGACAATGAAAGACGCATTGTTAGCTGACGCTAACATGAGTCATGGCCTGTGGGGAGAAGCCCTGCTTACATCGAACTACATAAATAACAGATTGTTATCTTCTGCAATAGGGCAGACTCCTTATTTTATGTTATATGGGAGAGAGCCATCTTTAAAACACATGAGGGTGTTTGGGTGCAGTGCATGGGTGCACATCCCAAAAGAGACAAGAAGGAAGGGACAACCAAAGGCAAAGAAAATGAAATTCATAGGTTATGAAAGAGGTTCAAAGGCATACCGCTTCCTTGATGGAAACAGCAATGTAGTGATTTCGAGGTCTGCCAATTTTTGTGAGCATGAGAATTGGGATAGGGTTCATGCTAATTCCCAAGTTTTCATACCATTCACAAACACAAGAGAGTGTGAGAATAGGCAGTTAGAGACAAAAGAAGAAGAAACAGAAGAGAGCCAGTCCAAGACAAAAGATGAAGAAGACGATGGGCAGTGTAGTGATCAAGAAAGTGAGATAGGAATTAAGCAAGAACCAAAAATTGAGGATGAGCCACAAATCCCCAGGAGGTCAGAGAGAGTTAACAAAGGGGTTCCGCCTGCAAGGTTTGGTGTAGGAGAAATAAGGGTGTGCTATGTGTATCAGGAACCAAAATGTTATGAAGAGGTCATGTTACTTCCTGAAGTAGAAAAGAAAAGATGGCAGGAAGCCATGATTGAGGAAATGAAGTCTATGGACGACCACAAGGTCTTCACAGAGACTAGGCTGCCACAGGAGCATAAAGTGATTGGCAGTAAGTGGGTTTTCAAAAGAAAGTTACAAAACAATGGGGACTTTAGGTATAAAGCAAGGTTGGTGGCTCAGGGATTTACTCAAAAGAAACATTTGCACTATGATGAAGTATTTTCCCCTACAGTGAAAGCAGAAACTATGAGGGTAGCTTTGACTCTAGCGGCATCTAGAGGATATTTGATAAATCATTATGATATAACGACTGCATACTTAAATGCTGACTTAAAGGAAGAATTATACATGGCAAAAGCACCTGGCTTTGAAGGGTCAAGACCAGGAATGGTTTACAGGTTAAATAAGGCCATTTACGGGCTGCGACAATCAGCCCGAAACTGGAACCAATGTTTACATACAGTGTTAGAAAAAATGAATTTTAAGAATAGTCTGGCTGATCCATGCTTATACATACAAGAATGTGGAAGTGAGCTAAATATTTTGTTGGCATATGTGGATGACATTTGTTTTATGACAAAAAGTCAGAGCCAGATGAATTTATTTGAAAAACAGCTGAAAAAGGAATTTAAACTGAAAAATTTGGGTCCAATACAAAATTATTTAGGGGTGCAAATACAGAGAAAAAATGAAGGTTTTGTATTAAACCAAAAGTTAAAAATTGAACAAATGTTGGAGAGATACAATATGCAAGATTGTAAAGATGTACAAACCCCCATGGTAATAGATTTTCAAAAGTGTGATGAAGAAAACAAAGAGTTTGAGAGTCAAGAAATTTATCATTCTGCAATTGGCAGTTTGATGTATTTAGCAAATTGGACTAGGCCTGACATTTCAGCAGCAGTGAACATTCTTAGTAGACATGTGTCGAAGCCCACTGTGAAACACTGGCAGGGTGTAAAAAGAGTTTTTAGATACTTAAAAGGAACAAGTGACAAGTGTTTGATCATAAATCCTTCAAAAGAGTTAAATTTACAGGCCTACGTTGACAGTGATTGGGCAAATGATGAAAGTGACAGGAAGTCAATGTCCGGATTCGTTGTAATGTTTGCAAATGTTTTAGTAGGGTGGAAGTCCAGAAAACAGAGTTCTGTGGCTACTTCGACAGCAGAAGCTGAATTCGCAGCTTTGTCGGAAGTATGCTCAGAATTAATCTGGTATAGACAATTAATTAAGGATTTAAAGATAGAAACACATAAACCAATAAAGGTCTTAGAAGATAATACAACCTGCTTACAAATGGCTGTAACAGAAAAAATGCGAAATAGGAGTAAACATGTTGACATCAAATATCATAACGTAAGAGAAGCCATAAAAGAAAAATTAATAGAGTTACAATACTGCAAAACGGATAAAAATGTTGCTGATATTTTTACAAAACCTTTGAGTGTTCAAAGACACAGTGAAATAATCAAAGAGTTGGGTTTGAATTTTGTTCAGGCGTAAATTAGGAGGGGTGTCAAAGTATTAAAAATTTACAGGCCTGAACAGAGCAGAGCAGAAGTACTAATGAACTGCCATGTCATGCAGGTGTGTAAGTATAAAAGTGCTGAGTCACAGTGACTATAGAAAGGATGATGCAACATCTGGGTGAAGACTGGATGATGCAACATCTGCCCTGATTGGGCAAGGGCAGATGCTTATGTGTATATAGTTGAGTTGTACAGAACACCACCACCACTTCTACAAATGTTGATTTCATGCTGTCACGCTGCCACTTTGTATATTTGCTGTAAATACACGTGTCGGGCTGGAAGAGAACGTGTCTGTGTGAGTTATTTTTACCATCAGGACCAGAATCAACTCTCAGCTAGCGGCTTGCAGGATTTACTTTGACATTGTGCCCATCAGATTGAGGGATCTTCTTGCCACAAGAGGCACAGTTTTTCATCAGGGCGGAGGAGACCATAAACCGCCAAAAAGGGAGGCAGCCAAAGCTGGGGGAGGGGGGAGGAAATATATGAAGTAAAGAAATCCCCTTTCACACCCAAATAAAGAAAATTTTGTCTATTCTAGGTAAAGACTGGAGACAATGAAGAAAAAGAATAAAACTTATCAAAGAAAAAACATAGATAAGTAGAGACGAGGCTCCGGAGCAGTCTTTCGTGTGTCGTCGCAGCAGAAGACAAGAAAGGACTGAAGAGAGCAGGGCCATGCTTGCGCAGTAGAGGCAAGAGGACTTTCGTTTTAGGAGGCTCTGGAACTTTCCAAAATGACGCACAACCCATTTGTGTGCACACACGGACACCACAACAGAGAACTGCACAATTCACTCTCAGAACAAGATCCCATGCAGGCTAATTCTTCCAAAGATAGTCCACAGATCTGCTGCTGGAAGAGATCCAGAACTAGTATGGGAACTCTGGAGGGAAACCCACTTATTTGTATGTATAGCGTAATCACTGGAGTTTGGACAGATGGTTTCAAAGATGAACCTGAAGTTGAAGAAGCTAGAAGATTTACAGAGAGGCAGGGTGGATTTGATCTAAATCATGATTTTAATCGATTTTTAAAAAATAATTGATTTTTATCCACCCCACAGGAGCATTTGACTGGAGGAGTAGGCATACAATTTCTTAAAGTATGACTCCCATGTGCTTGCTGGTATAAGGGAGTCTAACGGTGCAGATTCCCTGTGGGTGTTACATGATATCAGCTTCCAAAAAAGGGCCGAGTTATTCGCCTTGGCTGCTTGGATTAGTTGGTCCCATTATGCCATTACATCAGCTTTCTTTTTCCTAGCCACCACTTTCTTATATGATTTTTTCAGCTCTAGGATGTATGGCCGCAATGGGAGGGTGTCACAACCGGGAGGGTGTGGAGAATTAACGGACACAGGATTGAACAAGTATCTACTTACAAATATCTGGGGCTTATGCTGCACTCAACTGGGGCACGGACAGTCCACCATGAACACGCAGCTTCAGTTGGTCATCAGTCGGCCCAAGCTGTTGCAAAGTTCGCACAAACTAAAGGTGGCCACTACATCCCTGCGGCAATCAAATTATTTCAAGCCAAAGCCCTGCCCCAACTACTATATGGGACCTTACTGGGCCCTCCTTCCACTAGCTTTGTCCCATTAGAACGAGTTCAATCAAAATTCCTAAGGTCCATCTTTCCAGGTCTCCAGTTATGCATCTAATGCTAGTCTACAACTGGAGACAGGGACGATAAAAGTTGAGGCCAGAGTTTCACTTTCCTCCATCAGTCTCTGGCTCAAACTTAATCATACATCATCAGATCTAGCATCCCTGGTCCTACGTGACAACTTTCAATCTTCTTGGACCAAGATGGTACAAGCAAACCTAAGATACCTGGGATTTTCCCCAGAGGCTATTCTGACTATGGACATAATTCAAGCAAAAACTGCTCTGAGACAAAGAGTACTGGACATAGAGAGACAGAGTGACATCAACCAATGCCCCAACTTCTGAGCTGCAGAGGATAAGAAGTATGCAGCCGAGCAAGCTACATACCTCTCATCATTAGAAATCCCACAACATAGGAGGGCCTTCTTCCTAGCCAGATGGGGAGTGCGCCCCTCGGCCATACTTGAAGGCCGTTTTAAAAGGACACCTCATTCAGAACGGGTATGCCCGTGTGGCTCGGGGGAGGTTGAGTCAACGGAGCACGTTCTGCTCCAGTGCCCATACTATCAGGGCATACGGGAAAAATATATCTTACCCCTAACCAGGAAAATGTTGGGCCCTACGGATGCAGAAAGGGCCAAGCTGCTGCTTATAGGATCCAACTCACAGACAACGAAGAAGTGTGCCAGTTTTCTGGCAGCAGCCTGTAAAATACGCAAAGCCCTTTTAAGTCTTGAAAAGTGATTCTAAGGGTGATGAGTCAATCAATGGTCACACAGCAAGGATTAATTCAGTTTTATTGTAAATGTTCCCAACTCATTGGAGTATTTCCTTTTAAAATACGTATCGTATTTCTGTATACTTCGTTCAGTTTTATTGGTCTTTGACCGCAATAATCTTTTTACTTACTTACTTATCCACCCCACAGAAAGGGCTAGGAGATTTAGAGAGGGAGCCTTACTCACTAGAATAACAACAAAAGCAGAGACCAGGAGCTCCACCAAAGACAAATGTGAGTGAGGCTTCCATTTTATCCTCAAAACTTTTTTATGTTTCAACTGGTCTTTCACTGAAATATGAGGTCTCTCCTGTTCAGAAGGTACCAGATGAAGGATGATACAGAATTGCTTTATATAGTTACTTGCAAGTGGCTATCAGCATCGCAACCAATGCCAGAATTGATGTTAGTCAACATTGAGGGCCCCAAAGGCTGAGATTACAGAACTGAAGTATCGAATGTAACTGTAAGAACTGGCTTCAAATGATTTAGATTTGGAAACAATCTATACAAAGCAGTTAATTTTGTGTTGCTAGATCAGCTGAACGCAAGTACAGAACGTATCAAATGCAAATCTGAATTGGTTTCAGGTGAAAGAGGGACAAAAATTGGTGGAAGAAATATTAATAAAATATACAAATGACACCATATTGAAGGCAGAAAACAGCAATGATTGCAAAGGACTCTTGAAGTTAAAGAAGAAAGTATAGAAACTGAATTGCAGTTGAGTAGACATGGGGGCTTCGTATTCATATATGAATACAAAGCCCGCTGGCACAGGTGGCCAGCCTGATTACCACCCACCCCCAGAACCTGCCGGACCACTTACCGCACAGTGCGAGGGGCCGGCATCATCCCCTGCTCCCCAATCGTGGCAGTAGCCGGCCTGCTGAAGCCCCGCCTCCCTGTTTGCCCAGCCACTCCAGCAAAGGGGGAGGAGGATGAGTTGCCCTGCTCAGCCGCTGTAAGTAGTATGGCGGGTTCTGGGGGAGGGTGATAATTGGTCCGACCACCTGTGCCAGCAGGCTTCATATTTGTATATGAAACCCCCATGTCTACAGTTCAGTATTAGCAAGACAAAAATCATGTCTGCAGAGGTATTACATAACTGCAATTTTGATAATGAAGAAATGGAAATTGTTAATGATTTTCTGTACCTCAGTTCAATCACCAATCCAAATGGAGACTACAGGCAAAAAATCAGGAGAACACTCATAAGAACAGTTATGAAGGAGATAGAAAGCATCCTCAAGTGCAAGGATGTATTACTGGCGACTAAGGTGAAGATTATCTACACTATGGCATTCCTGATTACTATATATACAGATGCAAAAGGTGGACTGTGAAGAAAAGTGACAGGGAAAAAATGATTTATCTGAAATGCAGCATTGGAGGATAACAGATACAAATAAGTGGGTTCTGGATCAAATAAAGCCTAAACTCTCCCTAGGAGCAAAAAAATTACTAAAGTGGGGCTATAGTATTTTTAACTCATAATGAGAATAAAGACACACTGAAAAAGACATTAATGCTAGGAAAAGTTGAAGACAAAAACCTAACATGAAATGGTTTTACTCAATAATGAGGCTACTACTTTGATTTTGCGGGAGCTGAGTGGGATTAACAACAGGACCTTTGGAGATCACTAATTCAAAGAGACAATATGTCAGAAACTACCTGACAGCACATTAACATCAATAACAGAGCAGCTGCCTTAATGACTATTTCCCAAAGGTGCAAGCTTATTTCAAAGTCTGATTTTGGTAAAACAGCAGCAAATGATGTACTATTAGAGAAGGTATCCCTTGCCTGTCACTGAGGCACTTTTTCCTCCACAGACTATGCATTTAGGTGATCAGATGGATCTAGCCAGAGTATAGTGAATCTCAGCTTTGTTAAACTGACAGGAATAACTGGATGCACTGACAGAACATTGCTTTTTTGAAACAGTCTACAGAACTAGGGCTAACTGAGTGCTTTGAGGTTCTGACTACAGTGGACCCTCTACTTACGGAATTAATCCGTATTGGAACGGTGGCTGCAGGTCGAAAAGTCTGTAAGTCGAGGCTCCATTGACCTACAATGCATTGAAAACCGATTAATCCGTAACCGGCCGTTTTTGGTCCATTTTGTTTGATTTTCCAGTCTGTAGGTCGATTCTCTGGCCGCAAGTCGAACCTAAATTTTGCGGCCAGAGAAGTCTGTAACTCGAAAAGTCTGCAGGTCGAGCCGTCTGTAAGTCGAGGGTCCACTGTATTCTCTTGAATGATGAAACTACACAATGATCCAAGAACTCTTTAAAACTTAATTCAGTTTACTCTGAAGTATTGCAGTTAAGAGTTATTAAAGTATTACTAGCATCTGACTGACCAAAAAAAAAAAAAAAAAACAAAAAAACACCACTTGATCAAACATTTGTAAAATATTTAAGCATTAACTTGGCTTAGAACAGCAAGTCATACTCATTTCAGATTTGGTCTGTCCTGAACCCAGTCTCTCTCAGATCCTTTCAGACAACCAAGAGGGATCACGTGGAGGTGCCTCGTCCCTGCGAACAAATACAACTTAGGAAGTAGTTGTCCTGGTCAGCTGTGACCTAGTGTAGTTACTGTTTGTATGAGTCTACTTCTTTAATCTTGTATATACGTCCCAGTTTTTTTAAAAAAACAGACAGTGAAGGCAGTTAAGCCAACTGGCTTGCATCCAGTCATCATTTTAAACAGGGTGGATCTGATTTAAATCTAATTGATTTAAATCACAATTTAAATTTTAAAAAATCAGATATGTTGATTTAAATTTTAAAAATCATTTTTAATTTAAATCATGACTTAAATTGTGATTTAAATCTTTTTTTTTAAATCACTGATTTTTGTCCATCCTGAGTTTAAATAATGTTACCCCTCCCATGCTATATTTTCAGCAACTCTCTGCAAATTACTCCCTCCACACAATGCCTGGAATCCGATTGACTGACTTAACAAAATCAGTAAAATTCAGTCTGTTCCTAGCCCCACCATGATTTGGAGGGAAGAGAATGCACCTGAGAATTGCAGCAAGGACTATTTCTGTGCTGGCTAGGAGTTACTGAATGTAACACATTTTCTTATACTAAGCAACTCAGTTTCAGTCAGTAGCCATGCAACAGGGAGAAAGAGAGTTCCTTAGATAAGGATATAACTGGGAAGCTTTCCAAACTGGTGTATAATAAGGTTCTATATGAGGTTTGGAACCCTCACTTTCGAAGGCTCAGGAAGAAAAATGTTGAACTGCTGTTATTTGATGAACCCATGACAGAAAAAGAAAAATGGGTTCCCATTTACAAAAGGGTATTCATTATTTCATGGACTGTTTGTCCATGAAAACTGTGTATAACCAAGAATGTATAGTTATAAACCATCATCATAACTTGACAATGAAGCTCTTTACAGGGCCTTTCTTTTCCATTTGACTTTCTTTTCCTTTCTTTACAAGGATAACATCACAACTCTCCATAGTAAATTTAGGGCATAATTTATATGAGTATGTTTATTCTAATATGGCCGTAATATGGCTAAGCACTTGTGGCGGAATGCCCACATCACTCCTGTCCATCATATGGAGCTCAAGTGCAGGAGCCTATGATAGGACAGGAGGGGCGGGATCAGGAGGACAGTTAGACAGTTAGAGACAGTTAGAGAGGAGGATTTGATGAGTTAAAAGAGAGAGGGGAAAGTTGGATTGTTAGAGAGAATAGGAAAGAGTTTAAAGTAGTAAGTAATAGATAGATAGCCAAAGAATATTGTTGAAGTGGTTATTGTGAATAAATACATGCAAGCAAACGTATAATCCAATCCAAGTTTAATGATTGATCCTAAACAGCAATAAAAGAACATCTGTGATTTGCTTATGTGATTTACAATCCTGAAAGATAAATAAACCAATTATATTTGGCAGCACGTGTCTAAGATACATATTTGATACAGTGTGGATGATAGATCCACTGGTGGCAGGGGTAAAAGAGGAAACGCATCCAGAGGGTGGACCTGTGTTTGGAGAGGACAAACAAGGGACACTGGGTGGACGCAACAAAGTGGTGACCAGCGGCGGGATACGAATTAAATTCCAGTAAGCCGTGGGATACGAATTAAATTCCAGTAAGCCGTGGGATGCGATTAAATTCCAGTAAGCCAAAATAAAAAGGAGAATTTTCTGAGTCTGAGGTACCTGTTAGTAAGGGACTGTTGTGAAGGAGTGGGAATTCTTGCAATTGGCAGCAAACGAAGCAAGGACAGGTAGGGAAAAACTGAGGTGTCAAGACATCGTGCCACACAATTATGCTCTGCTAAATGTCAGAAGGGATAAGGAAACAACAGAAAGAGTTACTACTATTAGGCAATGCCATGTAACATAACATGAAATTCTGAGACAACTTGTAAGCTACAAATGAAGAGTTCAGTAAACTGCAATCTAGAAATCAGGATGAGATGCTGTTGCAACAGAGCTATTTGGAGGTGGAAAACAAATGGCATTACTTGCTGTGGCTTCTCACCAGGAGTTCCCACTTGGACTTTCAGGCACATGTCAACCCACTGGAGTGATGTGTGTGTCAGAAAATCCAAATGAGGGCTTGTTAATTAAAGCAAGAAGCCACTGCATGTCATGCCATTTGCCTTCAATGGGTGTCAACTACAAAATAGGATTTTGGCCACTGAATGTCAAAAAATAAATACTTCATTCTGCAGTTAATATTACTAGTTGTGACTCAGCTACTTCTCTGTAAAAATAATCTATATTAAAACAGTGCAAAACTGCACAAATACTACAGTTGTAATATCATTTGCTCATCAGCTATTCACAAAGAATCATTGCTTTCTAATTTAATACGAGTCCAAAGCTTACCTATTTCAATGTATTGTTAATGAACCACACCCTTTCTTCCTTGAAGTGTTAGCTGGTACAGCTAACTAGCAATTAATGTCCTGAGAACACCTTATTATAAAACTATTCTGTCCCTTCATTCCAGCTTATTCTCCTTCAACAGTAGCCAAGTAGAATCTCACTTGAATTCCTAGTTCATGGAAAGAGAAAAGCTTACAAATTCTGCATTAACTGTAACATCCTACAAAAGGAGCTTCAGTACGCCAGAAGTCTTTTAAGAGACTGGATTCTGCTAAAATGTACAACCTTCTGCCCTGAAATTATCACTAACACCAGCACAACATATTGATAAACCAAGTAAAACTTTTAATTTCTTATCAATCCTTGAGAAAAAGAAATGCACAAGCCTCCTAATCCATTATTAATCCAAAATTTCTGTTTCACAGTTAAAACTATCTGTATTTTTCTTGCTGTGTTATTCTCTACTCACAGCCCAGGAAAGCAAAGTGTGAATTTAATTCAGAGCTCTTTTTTAAACACACCAATACATATGAGAACCTGCAGGTACTGATAATCTGCTGGTGGTAATCTGAAAATTTTGCAGTAGAAAGCCATTTTAAAAAAAGTTACCACTTTCCAAAGCCATTATTATTTGCTCTCTATACCATACTGAAAGCATTCACAGCAACCCTGGAAAATCCTATTTGCTTCCTTAGCTGGAGAAAAAAAAAATCCAGTCATGCAAATGATTCAAAACATGATGTGGCTAAACATACAACAGCACCAAGACTGTTTCTAAGGCATCAACAGACATTCAGGCAATACCTGAAACTTAAAACATATTCCAATAAAAAAATTATAAGCATACCACAGGCAGAGTAAGTCAATCCACAAAGCACTACACATGTACTTCTAAAATCTTTCCCTCTTACCCTTCCATATTAAAGGCTCTGCCAACCCACTTCCAGTCACACCAGAACCAATTTGTGCTTATCCATCATCCTTACCATGAGTTTATATTAGAACGACAATTTCAAATAAAGTTTGTCTTTTCATCTTTTCATGCATACCTTACACATCTCACATTCTTCAAAGTGTCACACATACTTACATAACTATGCAGATCTGTGCTGGTACGTATCCTTTCTTAACACAACTGTGTATCACCTCCAGTGTTATACAAATAGAATATACTCAGCACATTCTGTCATTTCCTGGTGGCTGCTAAAATCCTTGTAGCTCAAGAGAAGGTCATTATTTCATACTGCAGTACTCAGATCTTTTTTCTTCCCCAACTTTTTTTTAAAATGTTATGTACTGCTGCTTCTGCACTAGCCTTCCTTCCCCAAGCACTGTATCTCTGAGACTAAAATGTTAGCTAAAATGTTTCAAAGACTTAAGATCAGCTTGGGCAAAGACCAATCTCATGCTACTTATATGTACATATATACCTAAAAAACATGTTTTTATTTATATCCCACTTCCCAGCATCTAATCCCCAGGCAACTCACAAACTTTTAAACTTTAACTAGACTCAACAACTGAACATATTACAAAATCCAATGAACAAATGCTTCCAAATCATTTACAAATTCAATTAGCACATAAAAAGATCCATGCAGTATCCATTTAATCAGTTTACAAGGGAGGAAAAGTCCTTCTGAAAACAGACTTTCACCCCTCTCTGAGGAAGGTCAGGCAAATGTCCTGATCAATAACTCTGCACCACCACGATACAACTGTGTACATGGGAGTCATTTGCTATATTTCAGATGGTATGGAAACTCACAGCAGAGCTGCCTCAGAAAAGACAGGGCAAGATGTGGACAGAGTAAAAGTCTTTTTAATATTCTTAAGGTCTGATAACAAATAAGCTAGAGTGTGTGAAGATAAGCCACAAGAGGTGGAGGATATAGCACCCACCATCTGCTTGCCACTATTATTCTTTTACAAAATAATCAGACACACCCAGTGCTCTAACACTGTATTTGCTGCTTCATACAGTATTAAGGCAGGCCAAGGTTTTCTAGCGGATCTCTATACATCACCATTATTATGTAGAGCCTTTATTTTCATCCAATTAGTAAGGAAAGTAACTAGGTCATTTGTCTAGCCTAAAGTCAAAATCTGTTGAGTCTGACAGAAACGAGGACAAACAGCCACTGCTGGCAGTCAGCATTAACAGAAACTATGTCAATTGGAAAGCAAGACAAAGCACCAGCTGAGTTATTCACAACTAGTTAAGATGTAACTATACAATTTGATTCACAGTATTACATATACTGTAAAATCAAATTCAGTGCTCATACAGGAAGTTTGGATTGTTTCAGATGTTCACTCTTCATATTGGATGTGATGTGATTCACATTATAGCCTAGCCATCCCCCTTCTTTCCTTCCTTCGTCTGTTTCTTCCTTCCTTCTCTGGCCCTGACTCTGCCAACTCTTTTATGGAACATAAATGCAAGAAATAATAGTAATGAGGACTAGAGATGGGGAAGAAGCGCCAAAATGGCGCTTCATCTTGGTTCATGGGTTGTCAAACTTGACGAACCACGAACTGCCCCCCAGTGACCTGACGAACAACTAATCAATTCGTCATTCGTCGGGTTTTTTTTAAAAAATTTTTGCTTTCCCTCCTCTTGCTATGGCCTGGGGCTTAGCATGAGGAGGGAAAGCAGGGATCAAAGCAATTGCACAGCCGCAGCTGCGAGATTGTTTTGATCCCTTTTCACCTCCTCTTGCTAAGCCCCCAAAGGGAAAACCCCTCTCTATTTATGCCCCCGAGGAACAGGTGATCCGCGGGGGCATAAGCAGATAGGGAACGAAGGGACGAATATAAAAGGGTTATATTCGTTGCTTCCTATTTGTTGGGGTCTCTGGACACCAAGAATACAAAGCAATGAATATCTGACGAATCAGGGATATTTAACGAATATCCTGATTTATTTTTATATTCGTCCCCATGTCTAATGAGGACCCAATGATAAGTGTGTGACCCAGTGACCCAGTGATAGAGTGATCTAGTGCTAATCTCATATATGTAAGAAATTTTAAAAACATTTTAAAAAATTGGAGGGCAATAAGGGGAAAGACATTTTCACCCAGTCCTGATCATCATGTCCCATGTGCCTACGTCACCAAAATACACACAATCAGGATGGATAAAAATTTTTTAAAAAATTTAAAAAAAATCAAATTGATTCAAATCATCAAAAAAAAAATTTAATTTACATTCTGATTTAAATCAAATCCATCCTGCCCCCCCACAACATTACAAGAATATATTACAATTTAACCACATGGGGAAAGCCTATTTGAATTGTTCCAGCTTGAAAAAATAGAAGCTTCCTAGTAGCAGAGAAAAAACCCACTTTAGGAGTAAAAAGGGCTAGACCAATTCAAATAAGCCTTTGTGTCATGTGGTCAGTAAAAACAGTCTGAATTCACCCATTTCAAAAATGGAGCAAATCCCATAGTATTTGACCATTTAGCTGCAGCCTAAGTTAGACACAGACACAAATCCTGATCTTTTTTCCCCTTGGGATGAGGCAAAAGTGTAAGTACCTTTTATACTAGCATGGCACAATGGTAACACTGGTTCAACTTGGATGACAGAACAAGTCATGGTTCGTCACTATGAGAATAAACAGAAGTATGCCTTTGTCTAATGTATTGCCCTTTTCTGCTTCTTTACATGGATCTGGAGAGCCGAAGTCTGCCTCTGAAGTGCAGCAACCTGTATGCTTCAAACCTGATTTGAAGGAAGTGGTCCTTTTTATATTAGAGAGTGAATTAGAGGCTTGCTGCTGGTTATTCCAAGACCTCCACATTCCTTTGCATAGTATTGAGACCCTGGCTGAATGAAGACTCTCACATAAATACACACTGCATAAACCAGACATCATCATCTAACAATGGGAATATTTAATGTAAACTAACTAAAAGCAGTGTGAATAAAAATCAATGCTTTTTAAAAAAAATCAAATTGATTTAAATTTTAAAAACTGTATTTTTAATTTACATTGTTAAAAATTATTTTCAATTTAAATCAAATTGATTTAAATCAAATCCACCCTGATTGAAAGCTTCCTATCCCCCACTTCAGATTCCAAGGCTCTCTAGGGCTCCCTTTTGCCTTGCAGAAGCTTTTGTGAGCCTCAGGACTAGAGGGAAGCCTTTAACAGCCAAAAATCACCACTGGATCACCACCAGCAGTCCTCATCCAGACAGCAACAGCATGACAGCAATTTTTGGCTCTTAAAGCAGCTGCCCCATCCCATGGGTCACAAAGGCTTTCCCAGGGCAAAAAGGAGCCCTGGGAAGCCTTGGGAACTGGAAGGAGGGAATAGGAAGCTTTCGATTAAATATTAAATTAAATATTCCCTTCACCAGATGATGACATCATCCAGTTTGTGCAGTGTAACTTTACACCAATAGGATTTCAGCCATTACCTGCCTGTACAAAATGCTAAGGAGGGATCAGAGCTTGCCTTATCTCCTGTGCTGTGATAGATTCCTTAGATGCACAAACACACATGCCATAAATAATGAACTCAAGCCATATGTCTGCTTTATAAATTCTATGTAAATGAATATGATGCAATATTGCCTTAAGAACACAAAGTCTGCAGCAGTTCAAGGTTACATAAACCTTAGGTAGGCAATTTTCGAAGCTTTGAACACTGTAAGCCACTTCTAATTAACGGATGTTATTCTTTCTAAAAGGATTTTCAGCAAATGCTACTGGATCTCCATTTTGACAGTTGGTCTCTTGGTTTGCCTTTTGTGTTAGGAAATATTACTCTTGTGTTAACTGTCTCTGAGAGCCAAATTGCAATTCAGCAAGTGAAACCGTATTTGCCAAATGGGTTGGCTGATTAAATTTTAAAAAGTAGAGCAACCGTTAATATTGAACACATATCAACCAACTACACTCTGTATTCCCCATTGATTATATATTTATATATTTGATATAGTTTGTTAAACTGCTACTAAATAAAGATTAGAACACTTGGATAGGTAATTTTCAAAAAGGCAGCCATGTCAGTCTGTTTCGGCAACAACAAAAACAATTGTATTGTGCCACCTTCAAGATTAACAGATTACACATGTCTGAAGAAGTGGGTTGCAATCTACAAAAACTCACACTAAAGAGATGTGTTAAGTCTCAAACATGCTGTAATACATTTGCCTTTGTTTTGGTTGTTGATGGTTTGATAGATTATTTATTTATTCAAATTTTACCTCACCTTTCTAATTACCAAAATCAAAGACAGTTTTCAAATAATAAAAACAAAGAAATTCACAATTATAAACTATACGCTCTATTTACAAATCTGACACTTGGAAATAGTAATTGGAGAGCAACAAAGCAATCATGAAGTGCTTAAGAGGATAAGATTGATTTGGGAGCCAAACAACAGGTTAAACAACAAAAAGCACAAGTACCAAGTAAATACCCAAGGACAAATCTTGGCTTCAAAGGGTAGCAACACCTCAGAGCAGAGTTTCAGAACAGGGGCTGGACAACTTTGACAGGCCTAGGATTTAGAAGAGTATCTCAACAAATAGGCAGCACTTTTACTTTTAGTAATTCACTGAAAATGCAGTTTGGTTTTCACCCCAGGTTTGAGCTCAAGCTATTATATGATAACAGTAGAACCTATATGGTACATGTAAGCCTGTCTCTATCAGGTACAAAGTGGGGTGTAGTCTGATTTTTTTTTTTTTTAAGTAAGTAGAGGTGGCTTTGTGTTCCCACTCAGTTTCAAAGTGTCCTCCTCCATCTGCCCTCCCCAACACTTTTCTTTCAGATGCAGTCTGTGGAAAGCTTAATCTAGCATCCTTCATCCATGAACCTTTCCCCCCCCTCGCACCTTTGTTTTTTATATAACATACGTATAAACAATTGAGCCTCAGTTTTGAAGCAGTTATTACTGACTGAGCATAACTAGATCAATTACTTAAGCTGCAGTCAACATCTGAAAATTAACAAAATTAATACATATGGCTCCTGTATTTTTATTCATCTATTCAGCAGTTTGGAAAACTTGCCAGAAATATGAATCACACTGACAAATACTAATATGCACATTTAGGAAGCACATGATATCAGGTTCTCCATGGCAAAAAACAAAATTGTTTAAGTTTAAAAGCAGCACACTTTTTAAGGAATGCTGTAAATTCAAAAACAAAAAATAAAATTTATTGGCTAGTATTTGGATGGCTATAATAAAAGTTTGTTAAAATTAATTTATTAAAGAGAGGGTACAATCCCACTGCCTGTTCTGAGAGCTTGAAAGTTTTTGTGTATCAAACTAAGGGCTATAAGTGTTTCACACATGTACATACACACATTTTGATAGCTCTGATATTCTTTAAACTCTTTTAGAGATATTCCAGGATTTTCCTCCCAAAATTTACACCAGCTATAAGATTTCTCTTCCAGCATCTTTGTCTGATGGTGTAACAGTCTTCCTGAGTAAGTGAAAACTAGCATTGTAAGCAGACCACATACTGACTAGAAACACTACCAACAGTAGGTTGCAGACCACAATGAAGAGATTAAAGGTCAGAGGAGTTGAGAATCAGTCCCTCTACCATAACCCAAGCTGTGGCATCTCATTTCTACCATTAAACATCAAACAAGCTATTTCCACATGATTTTCAGCTGTGTCAATTACTAGCAGTACCTAGGGCAGTGATGGCGAACCTTTTTGAGCCCGAGTGCCCAAACTGCAACACAAAACCAACTTATTTATTTCAAAGTGCCAATACTGCAATTAAACCTGAATACAGTACTGAGGTTTTAGTTTAGAAAAAACAACTGCCCCTGCACTGCAAGGGTTAAATGCTTGTGTTTTTTCTAGGGGCGGTATTAACAGAGAAATACTTACCGGTCCTCCAATCCCCCGTCGGACTACACCGGTAATGGCCGCCATTGCACCCCTCCGCTGGACCACTGCACCAGCAGAGGGGAGTGCTGAAATCCGGGATCGGAGGATGGGTAAGTATTTCTCGATGGTGACTTATGGCTCGCGTGCCCACACAGAGGGCTCTGCGTGCCAGCTGTGGCACACATGCCATAGGTTCGCCATCGCTGACCTAGGGTATCCAAAATTGACAATTAAATGTATCAACTCATATTCATACAAATACGTTACTAAAAATCTAAATTAACACCATCATCTACTTATAAAGAATGAGTTATCAGCATTCACAGGAACCTCAATATTTGCTTAACTGCAAAAACAAAAAAGGTCAAAAAGAGACTTTGAAAGAGACAGGCAAGGACATGGCATACTTAGTGACCATAAAATAATCAGAAATACAGGGTAGTGGCTGGAATATCAAAAGAAGCAGCCCACACTACAAGGTTTCACTGCAGATCCCACTAACTTCACCAATTTACATGAAATTACTTCAATATTCTTAATAAAAGCAGTACCTTTGAACTTCTTCTTCGCTCTATAGAAAGTTACTCTAGTTTGTATAGTTAGTATAGTTAGTATGTTAAACCAGTGTATGCTAAACTAATAATAATAAGTGATTACCTTAAAATGAAGCAGCATACCAAATAGGTGCCAGAATTAAATGCCAGTATAAGCTGACCAATGTTTAAATGACAGGATGCAGTGATTCATTTAAACATTTCTATCCAGCATTCTTTCCTAACATATTTACAAATCGGCATACTTTTCCAGAAGGAAGAAAATACTATATATTATTGCTACAGAACAACAAATACTAATAGAATTCTTAATTCTTGCTGCTTCTGAGATAAATTAAATATTACTGTGAGATTTACACCATAGATTCTAAGGAACACAACAGTTCCGTTTCAGTTCTGCTATAACAGTAGAAATTAAGTCTCTTGTTTGTTTAACCTTCAATGACATGGACTTTGCATCATTATCAAGATTGAAGAACCCCTAACCTGTATTTCCAGTTGAACTGCAAACTGTGCTTCCAAAACCATATATTTTCCTCACTCCTTTTCAGCTGAAAATTGCATCCAGCTGCATAGCTTAGTGAGTTGGGAGTTCAATTCTCCACTGTGCCTCCAAGGACCAACCTATGTGATCTTGGGCAAACTACATGGTCCTAGTGCATCCCCAGAAGGGAGCAGTAAACTGTTTGAGTACTCTGTACCTAGAAAACCTTGGAAAGAGTTGCTGTAAATTGGAATGACTTAACAGTATGCATTTCTTTATTGCAATTTATAACTGGCCATTTGACTGGCCATCCACTCCACTCCTGTTGCTGCACACTTTCCATCATACGTCTTGCAAGAAAGGGCATTGCTTACCGAGAAGAGAACAGTACCTTGTAGGATTCTCAAAACAAGTAATTTCTAATAATCATCCTAGATTAAGTTTGTTTACTGAGTATTCAAGGAACATGAGCCTTACTAACCAATGTCTAGGCTTTCAGTCTATAATAGGATATCCCCACCCCGTCTAATTCTAATTTCCTCTAATTTATGTCTAGCAAAAAACAGACAGCCTCAGAGTACTGAAAGTTTTTTGACTGGCAAGTGCAAATAAAATTTAGTCAGGGAGGAAAAGTCATAAGGCAAACAGTAAACACCACATTCATAATCTCCTTAGCAACCCCCTTCTCTATACAGCACATCACTAATGGAAAAATTAAATACAGGCTGTAATAGTATCAACGTCTATAACAGCAGCTTTGCTGCACGATCTTATCCACAATTATTGGTGCCAGGATCTTACTAAGCTCTGGGGGGAATCAAATGCTCCACCAATGTAGTAATTTCTGGGTTGCTATTACACAAGTGAAAATCACCGCCCTAACAGCTTGATGTCCACTTGAGCAAGGAGATGCACTTGCTGTATCTTCAAAAACTGTTTCACAGCAATATCTCTATATACACTCATTCCTACATGACTGCTTTTAAAAATTAACTGTTCCTGGAAGCAGAGCTACAAAACTACACAGATTCTTATCATGTAAGTGATCATCTTCTATCTCAACTCCTTCTCCATCTCCAATCCTAAACTGATCTTATTTGAACATGTAATGAAGCAAGGTGTCAAATCTCACATTCCAAGGTTCCAAGTAAATAATGGAAAATATTTAAATAAGATTCTTCTAATCTTTAGTGCTTTAAACAGCCAAAAAGCCATCTCCAAATTAGCCTCTACCATACATTCCATTTTACCATAGTGCTTTAAATGAACACAAAATCTGTATTTCTGCATGCATGAGTTTGAGATGTTTTAGGAACATTTTTAGCCGGTATAAAATAGTATGAATGAAGAAATGTTAAATAAGTCATGGAGGGGTAAAAAAAAATTTAAAAATGCCGTAAACTATCCAATGGAATTGAAATTGTTAAGGCTGTATCCTAATCACCTGCAAGCTGTCATCAAACTTTTCTCAATATTTTTTTACCAAAAAATTAAAAAAAAATAGCTTTTTCAGCTTCTCTTTGTGTTACCTACCTAATTTTCTAAACTCTGTTTACAATATTGTTTCTTCAAAGAGGAAATCTATAACAGAACACATTTCTCAAAGAACAAGGACCCATTTTACTTTCAACTCAACAGGTTCTTGACCACCCACGTTCACTATCAGAGGAATCAAGTGAAGCTGTCTGGACTGCTCAGTGAGCAAGAAAACAGGAACCAGGAGTTTGGTTCCCCAACGTACCTCCCAGGGGAAGAGCCAGCTTGTATAGCCTTGAGCAAGCTAAATAGTCCCAGAGTGCCCCAGAAGCACTTAAGAGTACTTCATACCGAGAGAACTCTGAGAAGGGTCACCATAAATCAGAATCAATTTGATGGTTCATTGTTAAGTAGGAACAAGATGCCAGAGCATACCCCATTCAGTAGCATTGCCTCGTTTCAGGTTTTCAACCAGCTATGCATTCGTGCAGCATACTTGATTACATTCCTATCTCCCAGGCTTCTTATTCAACTGGCATTCCACATCCAGTGACTACAGAGCTTATGCAGCCCTTGATAGGCTACCTTTGCATCTTTCAAGATTATAAAAATATTTTTCTGTGCATCTCAGCAAAATCCAAACACACCAAGATGACTCTTCTCCTTTCTCCATCCTGGTTCCATTTTTATCAGTCCTCACTACCAATTTTTGCTGTTAAAGGAAGTGATGATAAATCATTAAAATTACGCCCAAAGTTCATTTACTCAGCATTACTTAACTTCTCAAATTCTTGCAACAGCCATTATGCTAAACTGCCTGTCTTGCACTATGAAGTTAGCATGAGGCTCCATATCCAATTGCCTCTAGAGGCGAGATGAGAAACTTGTGTCCCTCCAGACATTTTTGGGCTACAACTCCCATCAGCTCTAATCAACACAGCCAATAGTGAGGACTATGGGAGCTGCAGAACAACATCTGGAGAACCATAGGTTGCCCACCTTGGCTCTATAGCAAGTGTTTACCTGAAAGACAAAGAGCCACACTTTCATCACACATAACATAAATACACAGATACATAACCCCAAAATATACATAGCTTATGTCCAGTTTGTGACATCACTGCTATACTCTGAAGACATTTTGCTGCAAGATATCGAAGGGAAAGCAACATGCCTTCATCCTTAAGCAAAACTGTATTATATTTATCTTATTATATTTACATTCCCAAAGTAACATTTGAGTGGGCTTTCAGACAAACTTGACGTTCTAGTGAAATTCTTTCCAGGTACAGACATATTAGAAATAGTCTTCATTGGCTGTTCCTCAATTGCGCCTAAAAGTTTCAATACATTCTCAGTCTTGCCACAATACTTTTCAAATGTAAATTATCCACATATTTGGACAGTGTGCATATTTCACAATATTGCCAGATTCAGCAGGTAAGGAACAGCAAAGAACCAAACCACTCAGTGATATTGTGGCATGCATTTGATTTCAGCTCTTGTATCTTCCCCACAGACCACATCAAGAATAAATGACTCGAAGCTCACTTAGAACTAGCAGCCTATTTTGTAGTTCAGCAGACATTAAGCCTCAATACAAGTGACATTTCTGTAACATCTTGGGCCAAGCCTAAGACTTCAGTTTATTAAGTATCTTCAGTGTATTAAGTAATGTGTATACAGTGGTGCCTCGACTTACGACCATAATCCGTTCCAGAAGATGGGCGTAACTCGAAACGGTCATAAGTCGAAGCACCATTTCCCATAGGAATACACTGAAACCCCATTAATCCGTTCCGGCCGGAAAAAATAATACCAAAAAATATATAAATAAATAAATAAAAATAAAACACTGCAAGCCCCATAGGAACGCGCTGAGGCCGAAAAACAAACACACCAAAACAAAAAAACACACACAGCCAGCCCCAACGGAACACTATGGGGCTGGGAAAAAACACTCAAAAAAACCCCCCACACACAGCCAGCCCCAGCGGAACGCCATGGGGCTGGGGAAAAAACACAAAAACCACACACACACACACACACACACACACACACACAGCCCCAGCAGAACACCATGGGGCTGGGAAAAAAAAACACAAAAGCCCACACACACACAGCCAGCCCCAGCAGAACGCCATGGGGCTGGGGGGGAAAACACAAAAAACCCCACATAACACACACACAGCCCCAGCAGAATGTTATGGGGCTGGGGAAAAAACACAAAACCACACACACACACACAGCCAGCCCCAGCAGAACGCCATGGGGCTGGGGGGGAAAACACAAAAAAACCCACATAACACACACACAGCCCCAGCAGAATGCTATGGGGCTGGGGGGAAAACACAAAACCACACACACACAGCCAGCCCCAGCGGAACACCATGGGACTGGGGGAAAAAAACACAAAACCCACACACACACACACACACAGCCAGCCCCAGCAGAATGCCATGGGGCTGGGGGAAAAAACACAAACCCCCCCACACACAGCCAGCCCCAGCGGAATGCTATGGGGCTGGGGGAAAAACACAACCCCCACCCACACACACACACAGCCAGCCCCAGCGGAACGCCATGGGGCTGGGGGGGGAAACACAAACCCCCACACACACAGCCAGCCCCAGCGGAACGCCATGGGGCTGAGGGAAAAAACACAAAAACACCCACCCACACACACAGCCAGCCCGAACACGATGGGGCTGGGGGGAAAAAAACACCAAAACACAAAAAACATCACAGCACAGAAACATAACCCCCCCCCAACCCAAACCCAGCCTGCAAAACAAAGTAAATGTACTTACTCAGGAGCAGAAAGCAGCACCAAGCAGTCCGAAGCCTCCTCCGACCACTCACTCTAACCGTTGGGGCGAAAGAGCTACAAAGAAGCAGCCTCTTCGCCTACCAACGGTTAGCAAATTTGAATTCCCCGCCTTTTTTCCCTGCCTTTTTCCTGTCGCAACTCGAAGCTCCGGCCACAAGTCGAAGCAAAATTTTGCGGCCGGAGCTGGTCGCAACTCAAAATGGTCGTAAGTCGGGACGTTCGTAAGTTGAGGCACCACTGTACGTGGCAAGTATATTTCTTTATGACATGAAAGATTTGTCCCCTGCTCATGTGAACTCCTGAGAACTAGAAAACACCCTTTAAGGAGAAAACTCACTCATTCAGTTAAATGCATACAGCCAGTGATACAGTTGTTTCTAAATTATTATTTACTATAGCAAGAACCATGACTGCATTGTAGATGCCATAGGAGCCAACATACTAAACTAGCTCAGACCGCCATCTCAGCTTATTAAACCAGAGCATATGTACAAGACATTTACAAAACCTCCTTCCTTCCTGCAAACAGGGACTGAACCAGGAGTCTCCTAACAAACATACTTTCCCATTACAGCTAAGCAGAGAAATTACAATTTCCAGTTTTTGGAACAAAGTTACAAACTCATTCCTAACACTAACCACTTTAAAACAAAGACAAGCACCATAGAAAGATTGGCTGCTATTTTTTATCTGCTTATAAGCATTTGGGCATAACTGCCTACAAATATATATATTTGAAAAAATAATTTTAAATTTTAATCTGACACACAGGGCTTGAAAAATGCACTCGTCCATGACGAGTGAAAAATGCTGCCCGACGAGTCACAGCTCCCTCCCTGCCTGCCTCCCTCCCCTCCGCCTGTCTCTCTCTCTCTCTCTCTAATCCTGCAGTCCTCCCCTCCCCCCTCCCACTGCAAAAGGAAAACTGCCCTCTTCTCGCGAGAAGAGAGTTCGAGCGGTACATAGAGATATAGCTCTGCAGGAGAATGTAGAGTAGTCCCATGCTGGAGAATATGGAGATTCCCTGATCCCAATTTCAACCGAACGAGGACACATCCTGGGGTAGGAGGGAACCGTGGCTCCTTAAGAGGCCAGACGCTTTTGCTTTCAGTTTTATTTTTGCTGGAGACATTCAAAAGAAAGGCATTCAAAATACAAGCTTCATGACCCCACAGGCACGCAGGTAATAAAGCAACCCAAGTCTGAGGGTATAAATCAGTGATTCCCAATCCCAATAAATTGCAAGGCTATAGTCTTGTCATGCTGACTGGTGAAATTTTTGACTGACTGGTGAGACATTCTAAAAATTTTCAAGCCCTGCAGATACATATTCTTCAATAGCTGGAAGAATTCAGATTGAAACATCTAAAATATTGTTAAATTCCAAATCCAGAGAGCAGAGGTAGCTACAGGCACTGACCAAAGCCAACTGATGATTGTGTCATTGCTTTTTTAAAAAAAAATTGGCAAGCTACCAACATGAATTTGACCAAACTCCGGGAAGCAGTGGAAGACAGGAGGGCCTGGCGTGCTCTGGTCCATGGGGTCACAAAGAGTCGGACAGGACTTAACGACTAAACAACAATGACACTTTTTCTCAGAAGGTTTAGATCAAGAAGATCAGATTGATCCTGGTTATTTACGGCAGTTCTCCCAATTTATTGTTCCACAAACTACTTCACAAATAATTTTGTGTTGTACATTTGCACATAGCAATCTGCAGGACAAAACTGAAAGAATCTGTTCTAATTTAATAATTAAAAATTCAGAGTGAAATTTAAGTTCAGAGAGTATGGCTGTAAAACACAAACGGCAAAACAATATCTAGAACAGTGGTGGCGAACCTTTTTGGGCTCGCGTGCCCAAACTGGGGGGGGGGGGGGGAACAGTGGGCGGTGTGCTGTGGTGGCGGTGGCAGCGGAACCGGAAGTGGCGGTGGTGGAACTGGAAGTGGCGGCGGAAGGGGGAATCCTGGGCACGGAGGTGCCTCAAGACCCCACTATGGATCCGCCACCATCACCAGCTGCTCCGGATCCTGACCCGCCGCCTGTCTGGGCACCAGCACCGCGGTTACAGCCGCCTGCTCAGGTTTGGCTGCGGGGGGGAGGGGGGGAGTAGCGATCCGGCGACTTATGGCTCGCGTGCCGGCAGAAAGGGCTCCGCGTGCCAGCTGTGGCACGCGTGCCATAGGTTCGCCATCGCTGATCTAGAACATGTATAACACAATTCTTATATCATCCCATTCTAAAGCAGAAGCCAATATAAGCTTTTATTCACAAACAAGATTAAAAAGGAAAAATATAATTACGTTACCAGATTTTAGCATCTCTGATCGTTTCCATAATATGCAGCAGTCAACCTTCTTATTTTTATAATATAGCTATAAATTGTCCCTTCATACAAAAATCACTCAGGACAACACACAATATAAGCAAAACTGCCTATATGGCTACCATACATAGCACAGCTTTCTTAGCACATTTTTCAAGCCCTGTGTATCTGATCTCAACAAACTCTGTTGCATCAGATAACTAAAGTTAACTCCTCCCATGTTCATCCTTCAGCTGTTGTTTTACAACGTATGAATTTGTGCAGGTTTTCGTGAAATACACAAGTGTCTGATTTGTTTTTAACTACGAATTGTTTATATTTCTTTCATAGTATATCAACAAATATTTGAAATTTTAAATATTTTATAACTGTAGATATGTGCATTGTGTGATTTATGCAGATCTGCCCTGAGCTCTTCTAACAAAGAGCAGGCTAAAAATCCTCATTATCATTATAATTTTATTATTATATTTTAAAACAGATCGATCATGGTAAGACAAAAAAAATATTTACAATAAAATTAAACAGCAGTACTAAAATCTGAGAACACCATTATGCTCACCATTTTTAACCATTAAATTATTTGCAGAATAATATAGTTTTGACTGATTTTTAATTTTACCTCCCTTGAACTACAATTGCACAGTCCAGGTGCAACTACAGAAGAGATCCTATGGAAAACTTAGCAGAGTTTCAGATATTATAGATACTCATGAGAAGCCCCATTCCAGATATTCTGGCCTAAACCATAAAGGGCTTTATAAGTATGAATTAGCACTCCGAATTGTGGTCAGAACCTACTACTGCTCTTCCAAGGTGAGGCTTATACAGCCTGGAAAATGCATGGCAAATAGCAGCTTAGCCACAGTATGTTGTGCTAGCTACAGTTTCTAAATATCTTTCCATGGCAATACAACATGGTTAGATTACTTGTCTCTATGAGGTGATTAAAGCATGTCTCACTGTAGCCAACGTTTCCTTACCCAGGAAGAGATGCAGCTGACACATTTGCTAGCATTTAGCAAATTCACTCCAGTTCACCAGTGACAAGTGATCTAACAAAAGCTGTGTATCAGTTCCTTTGCAGGAAATATTGCCATACAGGATATGCTGTACCACCTGAGCCAGACTGGATTACCTATTATACCAGATATGTTATTTACAGTGAGCCTCAGTTTGTTTATTCACATCTGGTCACTCACTGCACCCAGATGATGATTAGGACTAGAGATGTGGGTATTCGTATTCGTAGATGAATATGAATATCCCCCCGCAGGTGGAAATAACGAGGGTCTGGCCCCATGGAGCCGGACCGTCCACTCACAGTTCGGCAGCTGCCGTGGGCACAGCGGCACCTTCCTATCGCGATGTGCTCTGCAATGGATTAGCCACTCCTGGCTGGAGGTGGGATGACAAGTCTCTCTGCCAGGTCGCAGAGTGGCTAATCCATTGCAGAGGGATAGGAATCCACAGCGCGATAGGAAGCTGCTGCTGCGCCCGCAGCAGCAGCCAAACTGTGAGTGGACAATCCGGCTCCATGGGGCCAGACCCTCATTATTTCCACCTGCAGGCGGATATTCGTATTCATTTACAAATACCCCCATCTCTAATTAGGACTGCCACAGCCTCCTTATGGCGGTGAGTCCCAATCCAACATGAGAGCTAGTGACTATCAGCACTGATGAAAAGGATAAATTTCAAAAAAAACCTCCCTTGTCCCGTGGCTTCAGATAGATGCCAGAAAGCATGGAGGACCACAGAGAAAAAGGCTTGAACAACCATCCCTCAGGACCGCCTTTTAGGAAATTTCAGCTGTACCTCATAAATAAAACCACCACAAGAGGCTCTATATTAGTTAAGTCACATAACATGGTTGATAGCATCAATCATCCAGGAGTCTCTTCTCAATATGGTATCTTCAGTGAGGCACTACAAAGGATTTTATTGATGAAATGTTTTGCAGATTGGTCATAGTGAGCTTCAGAAGGTATTTGCAGACTACTCTCAAAATCAGAATGTAACAACCATTCAATTACACAAAGTTAAGTCCACTGGAAAACTTTGTGCTAAGAAAACAGAGGCGGAGATGACAGACATCGTCACTGTCCTGACTGCCACAAAATATGTCCCACAATTCCAACCTGTGTTCAATCAGATTCAGCCTGAATTTTCTACCACCATCACTCTGAATACCTTCCAAAGTGCTTTACTACCCTAAACCCCTCAGAAAGCCAAAGCGTCATACTTGGAAACTGAGGAGAAGATGCTTAAAACAGAGGCCAAAATCCTGTTGCTTACCACAGAAAACTGCACTAGAGTAGGCACACTGAATCAATAGGAAATTACCAAGTCAACTCCTCCATAAGCTCCATTGATTCAAATAGCCCTCATACAAAAACTGTATTAAAACAATTAAACATTAAGATTAAAAACAAGATAAACAAATAATTTTTAAAGCATTTTAAAAACCATAAAAATATCTAAATTGGATTAATATTCCGTACACCTAAACTAAAAAGCCTGCCTGAAAAGGAAAGTCTTTGCCAGAAAGAAAGGGAGAGAGCCAACCAGGGGCAGCCATTGAGAAGGCCCTCTTGTGTCACCAACAAACGAGCTTGGGAAGCTGGTGGAACTGAGAGAAGGGCCTTCTCAGAAGATTTTAAAACCCAAGAAGGTTCATATGTGGTGATATATTCCTTCAAATAGGCTGGACCCAAGTGGGAGGGTCTTTAACATGACTATCAGGTCTAGTGGACAGAAAATTTCCCAGAAGGTTCAAGACCTCATTAACCAATTAAATCAATTACTGAATTAATCAGTTCAATCAATTATCTGAATAGACAGATTAGTAAATCCCTCAGCCTTACAAAGGTTCCAGCACATCAAAAACTTACCAATAGTTATCTGTCAATCCATGATCATTTTCTTTAAATCCCTCACAAATCAACTTCATACTAACTAGCAAAAATACAATCAAGTACAGTCAACCCTCGACTTACGAACTTAATCCGTTCCGGAAGGACGTTCGTACATCGAAAAGTTCGTAAGTCGAAGTACCATTTCCCATTGAAATGCATGGGAACGGAATTAATCCGTTCCAGCATTTCAAAAAAATACCAAAATAAAAATAAAAAGAGCAAGTCCCACGCTGGGACTGCAAAAAAAACCACACACACTCACAAAAAAACCACAGAAACATAACCCCCCAGTCCAAACCCACCCTCCAAAACCCACACAGAAAAGTTTTTTAAAAAGGACTTACCAGTCCGAAGCCTGCCGGTGCTCCGCTGCCTCCTCCGCGGCCGGGGCGAGCGGCCAAGCGCCCGGCCAGCTCTAGCCTCCCGGCGCTCCGCTGCCGCGGCCGGGGCAAGCGGCCAAGCACCCGGCCAGCTCTAGCCTCCCGGCGCTGGGTGAGCGCTGCCTCCAATCGCCGCGGCGGGCGACCCCAGGGAGGTCTCCGATGGCGGCGGGGAAGCTCCCAGGGCTTCTCCGCCGCCATCGGAGAACTCCCGGGGGGCCCCCGCCACCGCGATCGGCGCCTTCAGGCTTTCCTGGGGAGTAGACCAGGCCTACTGGGGGAAGCCCTCCCCTGGTAGGCCCGGTCTACTCCCCGGGAAAGCCTGGTAGACCTGGCCTACCAGGGGAGGGCTTCCCCCAGTAGGCCCAGTCTACTCCCTGGGAAAGCCTGGTAGACCGGGCCTACCAGGGGAGGGCTTCCCCCGGTAGGCCCGGTCTACTCCCCGGGAAAGCCTGAAGGTGCCGATCGCGGTGGCGGGGGACCCCCGGGAGGTCTCCGATGGTGGCGGAGAAGCCCTGGGAGCTTCCCCGCCGCCATGGGAGACCTCCCTGGGGGTCCCTGCCGCCGCGATCTTCGCCTTCGGAGCTCTCAAAGGGCTTCCTCCGATGTCGGGCGGAAAGCCCTTTGAGAGCTCCGAAGGCAAAAAGGCAGGGAGAAAGGGCGGGAAATTTGAATTTCCAGCCCTTTCTCCCTGCCTTTTTGGCTTCAGAGCTCTCAAAGGGCTTCCTCCAATGTCGGGGGGAAAGCCCTTTGAGAGCTCCGAAGGTGCCGATCGCGGCAGCGGGGACCCCCAGGGAGGTCTCCCAGGGCTTCTCTGCCACCATGGGAGACCTCCCTGGGGGTCCCCGCCGCCGCGATCGGCGCCTTCGGAGCTCTCAAAGGGCTTTCCCCCCTACATCGGAGGAAGCCGTTTGAGAGCTCCGAAGCCAAAAAGGCAGGGCGAAAGGGCTGGAAATTCGAATTTCCCGCCCTTTCTCCCTGCCTTTTTGGCTTCGGAGCTCTCAAAGGGCTTTCCGCCCGACATCGGAGGAAGCCCTTTCAGAGCTCCGAAGGCGCCGATCACGGCGGCAGGGACCCCCAGGGAGGTCTCCCATGGTGGCAGAGAAGCCCTGGGAGACCTCCCTGGGGGTCCCCACCGCCGCGATCGGCACCTTCAGAGGTCTCAAAGGGCTTTCCCCCCGACATCGGAGGAAGCCGTTTGAGAGCTCCGAAGGCAAGAAGGCAGGGCGAAAGGGCTGGAAATTCGAATTTCCCGCCCTTTCTCCCTGCCTTTTTGGCTTTGGAGGTCTCAAACGGCTTCCTCCGATGTCGGGGGGAAAGCCCTTTGAGACCTCCGAAGGCGCCGATCGCTCCGTTGGCATTGACTTGCTAACGGAGCCTCGTTCGTAGGTCGAGTCTCAGTTCGCAAGTCGATGTCAATTTTTTCCAATGGAGCCGTTCGTAAGTAGAAATGTTCGTAACTAGGGCCGTTCGTAAGTCGAGGGTTGACTGTATGTGTCCTCCCAAATGTGGAAGCTTAAATATTAAATACTGACTAGTGGGTGCCACAGGAGAAAACCTAGAGAGGAATGCTCAGTCTCAAAACACCACCAAGCCACAGGGGTTCCACACCACTTCTGAGACCACCTCAAGTAATTCAGGAAAGGACATGTCTAGTAGGGTTTTAACGCTCTTCATTGCATCTTGTTAAAATAAATTCTAGTTTCTCAGCTTTTCTAGAATTCTAGCCCTCATTCTTTGGAAGAAGAATGTGTAATAAAACCTGCTTGGATGAGGGTGAGGAGGGTTTCAGTTCAATCTGATCTGCCCACTATTTATTTATTTATTCATTCATTCATTCATTCATTCATTCATTCAATTTATACCCCGCCCATCTAGACCGAAGTCTACTCTGGGTGGCTAACAATCATTCATAAAAGTAAAAACAATGTAATAAAATAAAAACAACTGTAATAATATAATTCAAGATGGCAAAAGTAATTAGGTGATGACAGGAGGAAAAGTCTGCCTAAAGAGCCAGGTCTTAAGTTTGCTCTTAAAAACACCCAGCGAGGGAGCCAGGCAGATCTCTGCTGGCAGACGAGGGGCCACTGCCAAGAAGGCCCGGTTTCTTGTTCTTTCCCTCCGGGCCTCCCTTGGCGTTAGGCCCCTCAGCCACCCATCTTGGCTAGAACGAGTGATTTGGGTAGATCTAGGTGGGAGGAGGCGTTCTGCCAGATATCGAGGTCCTAAACCATTTAGGGTTTTATATGTCATCATTAACACTTTGAAATCAATGCGGAAACGAACGGGCAGCCAATGCAGGGCAGCCAGAGTGGGGGAAATATGTGATATTTTCTCACCCCAGTGAGAAGTCTGGCCGCCACATTCTGCACCATTTGAAGCTTCCGCATCAATCTCAAAGGTTTGAGATAGAGCGCATTACAGTAGAGCGCATTACACATAGAGCGCATTACAGTAGTCTAATCTCGAGACTACAAGTGCATGGACCAGAGTGGTGAGCGCCCCAACATCAAGATAGGGACGCAGCTGGGCAATCCGCCACAGATGGAAATAGGCGGAACGGACCACTGACGCTACCTGGATTTCCATGGTGAGCACCGGATCCAGATGAACCCCCAAGCTGCGAACCTCACTCTTCGCCATGAGAGTCACTCCCCCTCAAAGAGAGGGAGTTTCCCAAACCACCGATGGCAGGGCCACCCACCCTCAGGACCTCCATTTTGTCCCGGTTCAGCCTCTGTCTATTCTTCTGCATCCATTGCAGTACAGCCTCCAGACAGCGCTGAAGGGACAGAATGGCATCCACTGTTGTTGGAAAAAAGGAGATGTAGAGCTGGGTGTCATCAGCGTACTGATGACATGAAGCCCCACACTCCCTGATAACCCCACCCAGTAGCCTCATATAGATATTAAACAGCATTGGGGAGATAATCAAGCCCTGTGGAACCCCACAATTGAGACTCCACGGGGCCGATACACTCTCCTCAAGCTGTACTCTCTGAGGATGGTCGTCCAAGAAGGATCAGAGCCAGTCAAATGCCAGGCCACCAATTCCCAATTCGGAGAGCCTCCCCAGGAGGATACCGTGGTCAATGGTATCGAAGGTGGCTGAGATATCAAAGAGGACCAACAGAGACATTTTGCCTGTCGGCCTCCCTCAACCGGTCATCCAACAGGGCGACCAATGCCATTTCCGTGCCGTGGCGCAGCCTGAAGCCTGACTGGAACGGATCTAGGGCACTGGTTTCATCCAAAAGGGCCTGGAGCTGGTCGGCCACCACCCTCTCTACCACTTTGCTAAGGAAGGAGACATTCATTTATTTTATTTATTTATTTATTTATTTAACTTATATGCTGCCCACACTACCCAAAGGTCTCTGGGTGGCTTGGTGACGGGCCTATAATTGCCAATGTCGCCCGCCGCCAAACTTGGTTTCTTCCTTATGGGCCTAATGAGCGTCTCCTTGAGACCCATTAATTACTGCAGTGGCCCATTCAGTTGTTACAGGCCTGGCTGCTTTGATTAGCCAGGCCGGTCAAGGGAGGTGGTGGTGCTGGCACGACAGCGATCAAGCACCTTGTCCACCATATCTGACGTCATAGGCAGAAAATGATTACATCTCATCGGTCAAGATGGAGCGCTGGACGTCTCTACTGTTTTCAAATAGAGGATAAGATCCCGGCGGATGGCCTCCACTTTAGATTTTTAAAATGCTGTAAATTGGTCAGGTGAGATGCTAGTGGGCTAATCACTGTGACCAACTCCGGATAGATGGTGGACTATACGGAAAAGTTCCGCCTGCTGATTAGAAGCTTTGTTTATCCGGACAATGAAGTGAGCTCGACTGGCAGCCCTCACCTTAGTAAGGTAATGGTTAGTCGTGATCCTGACAGCTATCCGATTATAATCCGTCGGTTCCATCTCCATTTGCACTCTAGCCTTCTCCTATTCTGCTTCATAGCTCGCAGCTGCTGGTTAAACCAGGGCGCTGTGTTCCTGTGTAGTAGCAGGCAAGATCTGATGGGTGGGGAGACTTAAGTTGTAGCAATGTATTGTGAGTCATTACCACCACCCCCTAACATTTCCTGTCTGGAAATTGTTGAGATTCTTTTTATCAAGGAGTCTTTTATATTGCTTCTTAGTTTTCTATTGCTAGACTAAATCTAGCAAATTGCCAAACCCCTGCTCTAAAATAGCAAATATTGCAGACTGTCTAATCTAAATCTGAAGACCAAAGATAATGCTAAAATACAATAAAATGAATAAGCAATGTAAAATAGTTTAATAGCACCTCAAAGATAAACAAAACTGGGGGAGGGGACATAAGTATTTGTGGGCAATGGCCTTCTTCTTCAGATGCACCTAAAGAAGTATCTGCAGTCCACAAAAGCTTAACACCACATAAAACATGTTAGTCTAAGGTTCCTAAGGAACAACATTTAACTTTAGAGCTTTTTTGCTGAATGACATGAAAGTAATCAAACTGATTTATGTAATTACAGAAAAATGTAAAAATATCCACATCCAGAATTATCTTACCAGACTATGATTTCAGTCAGAATCACAAAGAAAACTGATTATCATGCAGCTAGTTACATGAGTAAATGAAGTGCTTGCCTTCTGCAGCAGGTCCCTTCTACGGAGGTGGATGGAAAGGAGAGTAACCCTACCAGAAAAGCATCTGACTCATTACAAGTGAGGCAGCCAACTAGAGTTCAGGAGATGTAGCCAGACACAGCAAACACTATTTCACTCACTGTAAAGTTTTAAAAGTCCTGTTTGATTTGTTGATCCAACTTTCAGGTAAATCATCCCCAAGACAGCATTCTTCCACACTTCTCTCCTGGGATCACATAACTGTGCATTCCCTAGGAAAATGGTTCCCAACCTTTTTTGAGTCATGAGCTCCTTTTATAATAGCCAAGTAACCTGCAAACCAATACACACATTTCCATAAAAAGGCATTTTAATGCGGTAAAATCCCTTCTCCTTTCTTCCCCAAAAGGCCTGTTTCTCATGCATATACAAACATGCTAGCTTTAATATCCGGCTCCAAAAGGTCAAGGAAGAAATTGTTTAACAATGGCTACAAGACATATAACAACCACAACCCCCAGAAAACACTTTGAAACCTCCTTGGGGGTCACAACCCCCCAGGTTGGGAAACACTGCCCTAAAAAAGTACCAGAATATTCCTGGACATGTCATTAATGTATTCCCATTGCTACTCAAAAGTTCTTACTTATTCTGAGATGAAATCTCACTGCAAATCCATATAAGCAGAAAGGAGATACAAGAGGATTAGCAAGAACCTAATTTATTCTCCTTCAACCAGTTAAATAATGGACATTTCCCAGGATCAAAACAGCTACCTACTACCACCACCTTTACATTAGATTAAACTCTTTCCAGAGTTGCAGTGTAATTAAAACCTTGCTTAACCATTCTCAATCACCTGAGCAATAAGAGAACTGTAGAAAAATGTCCAATAACATAGGTAAGGTAAAGGTTCCCCTTGACATTTAGTCCAGTCATGTCCAACTCTAGGGGGCGGTGCTCATCCCCGTTTCCAAGCCATAGAGCCAGAGTTTGTCCGAAGACAGTTTCCATGGTCACGTGGCCAGCACAACTAGACACGGAACGCCATTACCTTCCCACAGAGGTGGTACCTATTTATCTACTTGCATTTGCATGCTTTCGAACTGCTAGGTTGGCAGGAGCTGGGACAAGCGACGGGAGCTCACTCCATCGCGTGGATTCGATCTTACGACTGCTGGTCTTCTGACCTTGCAGCACAGAGGCTTCTGCGGTTTAACCCGCAGCGCCACCAAGTCCCAACAACATAGGACCCACTAATTTCAGCAGAATCACTACAAAATGCAACCATTCCCTCTTTGCTTTGCAGCTTCAAATATCCACCTTCACTGTCCTTCAGTCCATTTGCCACAACCCAGATTAACCATCCCCTTTCCATTACTTTCTCTATGCTGAATGCCATCTTCTTGTTTCAAATGGCCCAAATGGAAAACTTCTTCAGAGTATAGTATTTAAGGCCAAGCTAAACATGATGCGTGATTGGAAGTATTAGTTTTAAATGGGGGAAATTAACTTTTAAAATATATTTTAGATACTAATTAGCAACTATATGATTGTTTTGAAGACCATGGTAGTAACACAGAGACTAATTTGTCCCCATACCTGATCTTCCCAATTTAAAAAGTGTATCCATTCCCCTAACTGTTATGAGTACTATGGGGGAAAATACAAATGCCTTGCTAATTAGTAAAACAGAAAAAGACAAACAGAAGATTACAATCATTATTTCCTATATATTAAGCTTACTTCTGCCTTGAAAAGGGAGGGAAGACATGTCCCACATTTGTGAATGAGGCTCTTACTTACCTGTTCCAACAAATACCAAGGTTCTCAAGACAGCTTAAAGGTTCATAATATAAATATATTGGATACAATACAAATGATGTAACACTATATACAGGACTAAAGCAAATTATTCGTCCCACTCAGAGCAGCCCCACTGAATTAGAGATATATGATTTCTGCAAATTTCCATTTTTTCCAGAAAAAAAATGTTTTTCTCTGGTTTTTTCCCAGAAATTTTTTTTTTGGAAATTTTACATCTCTATACTGAATGAATGGGATTTGTTCTGTGAACACTTACATAAGCCCTATTGATTTCATGGTTCTACTCTAGCTGGGCCTACCAGCTAGGTTTAGTCCACAGTTTTTAAAATATTAGAAGACTGTTCTGGGTGGAACAATGTTAACAGAGTGTTGCTGCTTTTAAAAGAAAAGACAATGGACACCAGCTAGGCTGCACAGGAGTCCCATTTCGAAGGCAAATAGATCCACTACTGTTAATAGTTATACCACTAAAGAAAAATATACCCAAGGAATAAGCAAGGTATTGCTTCTGGAACCCAGACAATCACCTGTAATGTTTGTGTTATGGCTCCAATAGCTGCTACCTCCAAGGCTTCTCAAACACCCACACCCAGATAAAGAATTCCCAATCATTTCCATGTCTACAGCTTTGCTTAGCAGATGTGAAGACACTTGTCCAGAAACAAGATATAGATAAAACTATGAGAAAGAAGAATACACCAGCTAGCACCTTCAAAAACAAGAGGACATTCCAGGTTCATATGTCCTGCACCAGCAGTAACTGGCAAATGGTGCCAGAAGGCAGGTGATGATTGCATCATAGGGTAGGTCAGCTGTCTGAGATGAGCAGATTCCAAATGGAAAGAAAAATTTCACTGTGTGTGATAATCATACTGCATACGATTAAACAGTCACCTATAACTGTTCTGAGACTGATCCGTCCAAGCAATTTTCTCTGCCTTACAAGCAGCCCGTCCTTATCTACAGAAACCACCTTTTCAAGGAGAGGGAAATATCATAGAACAGGCACCCACTTATAACCCCTTCTGAAGGAAGCTGAGGGGGAAAATGCAGACATCATCCGCGACTTGTACCGGACGGAGATCAAAGGAATGCCTATCTCTAGCCTTTCCCTAGACTCACCGGGGGATGACCTTGAGGCAATTACTCTCTCCTTCGACCTATCTCAGAGGCACTGGGAGGATGAAACAGGCAGCCGTGTGTTGTTGTTGTTTTCCCCACTACTGACAGTCCTTGCAGCACTCTGCGAAGTCGTTTTAAGCTAAGCAAAGGCCACAGAGAAACCGGCAGCAACTCGCTCTGTTAACGGAGGAGCACTACATATAAACAACCCCCGGAGGAAAGGCGCGACGTAGATTCCATCAATGGATTAATGAACCCTCTTCCCTCCCGCCGCCAAACTCCACAGGACCCAGCCCTACTTCCGAGTCTACTGCGGGGCTGGTCGCGTCTCCCCAGCGGCCACCCAAACAAAAACTAAAACCAAGCGGCCAGTCCCTGGCGCCCCAAAACGCCCCTTGTCGCCCGCCCGCCCACCCGCCAGCCCTCCTTCCTCCCCCTCCCCCGGGGCCGCTTCTCCCTTGCTCGGGGAGTCGCCACTTTCGCCCTCTTGCCCGCAAACGGATGGCAAAGAGAAGAGGCACCCGCAGCCCCGTCTCACCCCGCTCGCCTCAGCACCACCTCCCGCCCTCTCAAGGAGGGGTGGGGGTGGGGGCGGGGGTGGGGTCTCCGTCTGTTGGCGCGCTCCCTCGCGCGCCCCTCTCACCTCAGGAGTTCCTGCGCTGACGAGCCTCTCCGGGAAAAACCGAGCGGGCAGGCAACTCCCACCGCCCCTCCCTCCCTTCCTCGTCCCTCTCCTGCCGCCGTGTCGGAGTGACTGCCGAGCCTCAGACCCACGGCACTCCCTTCGCCAGACCCACCCCCTCCCTGCCTCCCTCCCTCCCGTGAGATTGCGCCCGCAGTCCCTCTTCTGAGACCTGATTGGTCACCTCTGGGACGTACCTCCTGATTGGACCATCCCAAAATTGCGGGACTTCCCATCTGCTTCACTTTCCCCGTCTTTAAGTGTTTTTGACCCAAGATTGAATCTTATTGGTTTCCCTCGTGCTCTTTCTAGGCTGTCAATCAACGTAACTTCCTGGTACATAACGAAAGCTTAAAAAAAAAAAAGAGGGAGATCGGTTTGGTGTTGAGATGAAGAAAGAGGGTGACATTGAGAAAGCTGGCAGCTGCAAGGGGGAGAGGAGGTGTTTCGCTGTTGTTCTTTTTCTGCTTGGACCCATGGCCGTCACCACCACCCCGGAATTGGAAAGAGGAAACATACCTTCGAAATACGTGAATCAATAATGTCCGGACATGTACTCTTCCTAATGCGTGAAAGATTTTATGAGGACTTCTAGGTCTGAAGGTGGCTGGATCATTTTAATTTCAGTATTTATTGTAAATGTTTCCATTTCCTTTTTAACGAAAACTCATCAACACGCAATTTAAATTACATCGTAAAATTACTGCCGTTTTATGTAAGCATCCTCCGTAGTTAACATACACAGTTTAACCGGTCATTCCAAAAGGCAGTGGTAGCCATGGGATACCTCATCCAGAATCTTAAAATAATTCGCCACCAAATATTTGCCGAACAGGATCATTCGTAACTGGCATCCCTCCACTGCCTAGGAGTGCTGCAAAGACAGGCTCCCTGCCCTGTGGGACTGAGGGCGAAGTGTTAACTGCACACACATTCTGTCAACTATTAACCACCTTCTTTAGTGTAAGAGTTAGGAGATGCAGGTCACTAGTCGTTGTCACGAGAAGAACGGAGGATTGTCACGAAGAGAGATCGGTCCACTGAAAAGATTTAAGAGCTTTTGAAGTCCCAAACAGCCCTGACAGCTGAGAGACTTTGGAGCAATGAGACAGGGTTTGCCACGTCATAGGCAGCCACTTAAACGACTGTCGTATTGATGCCATTGAATTGTTGTTGTTGTTTAGTCGTTAAGTCGTGTCCGACTCTTCGTGGCCCCATGGACCAGAGCACACCAGGCCCTCTTGTCTTCCATTGCCTCCCAGAGTTGGGTCAAATTCATGTTGGTAGCTTGGATGACACTGTCCAACCAGCCATTGAATTACCTCCTTTGTTTACAATACTTGAAAATGCCAATTGAATTTTCTGCCTCAGGCAGAAAAATGTACTTAGTCGCCTTTAGGAATGAAGAATGCCATTTACACCACTGGGCTGCACAGCATTTCAGCCTGCAAGTTATTTTTCTTTCTTTTCAAAATTGCCTGCTGAATGTGAGACTTTTGCTAGAACAAATTTAATGCTGTGATCCTATACCCACTTATCTGGGTCTAGTATACTCTTCCACCAAAGGCTCATTCTTTCTTGCATATGGGATGCTCATACAAATGAGGATTTTTCTTGCCTTGATTTGATAAACTACTGACATTATTGAGAAATACAGAATTTAAATCTAATAAATATATTGTTTTTGTCCTATTTAGAACAGAATGCCTTTTGATAGTGCTAGGAATCACTCACACCATACTGAAGTATTCCTGTGACCTTAAGCTAAACTACTTTTTCTCAACTTAAAATACCTCACAAATTTATTATAAGAACATAGGAAAAGCCATGCTGGGTCAGTCAGAAAGGGCTATCTAATCCAGCATTCTGTTTACACAGTGACCAATCAATTTACTACGGGGAGCCCACATACAGGATGTGAATGCAACAGTATCCTCCTTTAAGAAATTTAATTCTTAAATGAGCACTACATTTTAATACAGATAAATGTTGTACTGCTCTTACTGGAGAAAGGCAGAATATAATTATCACATCAGTAAATAAACATTTCTTGAGGAGAGGCATACCACTGCCACTGTATCACAGTACCAAAAGTGTGCTGTCCAGAAGACAGAAGATAATCCAATATTGGTCCTGTATACTAAAACAAGAAACAAATGCCTCTTCCAAATGAGGCTGCTTGGTCACAAAGGAGTGTGGACTTCATTGATATTCACTTGTATCATGAAACCACATCTCTTTAGGAATCTCTAAAAATACTTTTAAACATACTTCAGAATTCTACTTCCTTGCTGGAGCTTCTCCCCTGGAGTTTCCCCCACAATAATTTTTTTGCGCATTGATTAATGCTAACATAAACCTTCCAACCCAGAGGTGAAACCACAGACATGAACTTCCCATTGGGAAGAGGCATAGCATTAACTTCACCCCCATATCAAACCAAGACTAAAAGTAAACCCTAATGACAAGAATGACTGAAAAAAACCATAAAGTTATGAAGTGAGACATCGAATTAAGTGAGACAAGCCTTATGACATGTAGATAGTAGAAAATGCTGATAAAATTAGTACAAAACTCCATGCTGGGATAAATGGTCTATCTAGATGAGCCTAAAATGATGTGGCACCTTTAAGGCTTAAAGTTTTATTTTAGTTCAAGATTCCATGGATTACAATCCACTTCTTCAGACACATGGAGTAGAAGATCTAGGCCATGGGGAATATGGTCATTCTTTTCCCATCCACACAAGCATGTACACTTTATATTTAAACGTGTGGCTTGAATATTGTACTCCACAAGCAGACTCCTACTGTTTACATACACCAGCATAAATGCAGCAGCACACATCACAGCTCTGAATTGCCACTAGCAAAGAAGTCGTTGCTCATGTTTCTTGTCAAGTGCCGAGTCATATGGAATGTAATTTACAAAGTCACACACTGGAATAAATCTGTTTTAAAATAGTTTTTAAAAAACGCCACAAGGTTTTTGGGATTTTGTTTATTTTTGTTATAGATGCTGAAACAAATTAACATGGCTCCCTCTCTGAATCTTCATTTTGAGTGCTTGCCATCTAAATGTAATGGAATGGACAGAAACATAATGAAACCTAATGGAATAGTTATTCTTATTCTTAAAATTTTCATTCTCATTTATTACTTTGTTCAATTATTTATAAGGCATCTGTGAGCCGTTCACACTATCTTTTAGGAAACATTGTTTAATTCACAATGCCTCCAGTGACCCCACTGCTACATTTAAAATAGTTAGAATGCTTTAGTAACATGATGTTGATGTGCCATCAAGATTGAGACTTATGGTGAACCTTTCCATGGTTTTCTAGGTATACAGTACTCAGAAGTGGTTTACCATTCTCTTTTTCAGAGATCTTACCAAAGACCACACGGGCTGACTCTTCTCCTACAAAGCACGGTGAAGAATCAAACTCCCAATCTCTAGTTTAGTTGCCCATCTCACTAAGCTATCCAGCCAACAGTTAAGATCATGCAAGGTAGTATTTATGTAAAACTACTCATATCAGTCTCAATAATAATCCTTAGAGCAACTTGGTAGAGAAAAGACTAGTACCATACTACCCATGTTACAGGTGAGGGGAAGGGGAGGCTCAGATGCAGTGGCTTTAGTGAGCTACTTGGTGACTCCATGGTTGTACTAAAACTTCAGCCACACCAACTTCCTGACTCAGCTCACACTTATAACCACTATGCTACCATGCTGTAATGCTAGAGGGACTTACCTCATAGGCTCCGAATTTACTAGAAGATTTGTATTTATAGATTTCAGTTAAATTAGCAGCTCAATCCTACCATAACAACAGCTTGCACCAGATTTTACTCTGAATGTACCATATTGAGAGGAACATTGAAATAGCGTGCTAGGAAAATATGCCTGACCAAATACCCTGGATCAGAATGTAAACTGCTGTAAATAATTTGTAGATTATAAGTGGAAATTGCAAGAGCTAGCAAAACACTCCAATCCTCCAGACTGACCTCAGTGACTATGATACACTAAGCTCAGGGATATTTTCTTCTTTTTAAGGATTAGGAGGCTAAAATGAACTGACAGTTCACAGTATATTCTCAAAATGTTTCATTTATTTGTTCTGTTGCTACGAAATGATGTCATGAAGGTGGATAGGGGGAATTTGGGAGCTTTTTTTTTCCCAAAGTCACTCCCATATATCCATTCTTTCTATCTTACACTTTCCATCTTTATATATCTAATTCTTAGGAATAATAATTTACAATGTGTAAACTATTATTTTTGTTATTATTGTTATTATTGTATTATTATTCCAATGTGTAAACTAGCTGGAGCCTTTGGGAGTACTTATAAGGAGAACGCAAACTTCCAGATTTTACAGCCCACATCATTACATTTGTAGAGCACCTAGAACTGGTTATATTGGGGGGAAACCACACAAATGCTCACAAAATAGTTGGTGGTTTTGTGATTTAACTTCAAATATACAACCAAAAGTTGTGGGATTTTCCCCCTCTCTGTTATCATACCATAGTTCCTTTGCTTATTCTGTTCCACTGCTGAAGCCCAAAGTGGTCCTCCTAGCAAATTTATTAAAGCTTTGAAATCAGGCTTTTGATCAAAGTAAAATCTACACAGATATTTATACTCCTCAATGTATTAATAGCCAGATGCCCCATATCTCTACAGAAATCGTATCCTCTTTCCTTCATTCACATTCATAAAGATACCTGTAAGCAAGTAGATGTTGATAGAGTCATTTGCCACTTTTCCCAGGTACTGCTTGGAAGTTTAGGCTCTCGGCTACCATCCACTGCCACGGTGTTCCATTTCTACCTTTTACCCTTACCCATATGAAAGAGACATTGCTACCCAAGGCTGGTTTAACTAATTTTGTTGCCTGCGACAGAACAGCAAATGGTGCTAATCAACCTCTCCACCCCCAAAATCAACGTAGATAGTACATAGAGCCAGCCAAGTTATTTTGCCACATGAGACAGAAATCCCCACAAGAATCTCTCCCCATGGCTGGCAGCAAAAAAATAAAAAAAATAAAAATGCAATAACCTTAAAGGAAATAACTAATCATCTGCTGCTCATTCAATCTGTTGCCTGCTTCACTGTGCCCAAAGGTGGAACAAGCCCTGTTGCTGCCACACAGCTCTGCCTCTTCCAGGTCAGTTGGCACTTAGCTCGAAGAGAGAAGACGACGGGGGGGAAGACGACAAGTGGTGGAACCACCACAGCTGTTTCATGTGCTGCTTCACAGTGTCATGATTTGCATGGTATGTGTATACGTGAGAGAGACAGAGGAAGGAAGGAAGGAAGGAACGAAGGAAGGAGTCCTCTCTATGGCCTCACTAGCCATCCTGCACCTGTGCTCATTTTCTTGAGCTGTATACATGTAATTCTAGCTATGTTCCTCCACCGAAGCTGGAATGTAGGTTGCATTAGTTTGATCTGTGTTGGCCTAGTACATGGTATAGCTTAATGACAAGAGACTTGTAAGAACATGAATACATACACCTTCAATTTACAGAGTGTTTTTTTTCCTGTTCTGTCCATTTATCTTGGGATCTGCAATATTATCTGTGATGTAACCATGCAGCACTGAAACTATTTAAATTTCACAATTCAAGTGTACTTTTCTGATAGAATTAGTTTCTGAGAAGTCTACACTTCTTGATTCTGAAAATTATGTTGAGCTTCACAAACATCAGAAGACAGAAAGTTTAATTAACTGAAAGAACCTTCTCAGCCCTTCTGCAGTTTAGATGAGTTCTTCATTTCATGCACATGTATTTTCAAATATTAATCATTTCACTTGGAGAGCAAATTTCAGTTGCATGTCTATGAGATGAAGGTTCATTTCTGTGTGCAAAGACTTCCTCCTCCCCCAAGTACCAAGTCTGTATCAGCTAGTTAAATCCACGGAGCATGTCATGCCTTTTTAGTTCATGGATATGAGAAATCTTTGCATTTTGCTTCAGGCAATTACAGAAACAAAGATTACCCTAAACATGCTTCTCAGTTCCCATGTGGCATACATAGAGGGCTAATCTCCCAAGTAATGTTGAGCACAGAGACACTCCCCCCCCCCTTCTATCCACGTTCCTTTTTAGTCAGTCACACATAATCATGGCTTAATTGTAAATGTGAAATAAAAGTTATGGCCAGAGTTTGTCACAGTATCTGTGTCTGGCTCTTTCTTCCTCACTATATAGCCACCCATGCAGTAGTAATATGAGCTCACACAACACACCACTCCAGCCATTTTGAATTGATTCACTGTGCACTAAATGGTTGCAAATTTTGCTTGGCATATTTGTTTATAGAGAAAAGAAGAAGAAGAAGAAAACACTGCCCGTCTAGTGGAGTATAATGTTTTTATAAATGGTCATAAAATCTTGGAATTAACCTGTATTACATAGGAAGATGTGCATATATTCTTATTATTTTTCTTTGCTTGTATCAAGATTTATCTACCTGCCCCTACTTCCAATGCACTGTCCCATTTGTGACCATACCCATTTGTAGGAAATGAAGCCTTTCTCCTGTAGTTCCATAAATAAATTTATCTGTGAAAAAAATGACACAAGACTCTTTTCCTCTTTATAAAATACTAATTACACCATTAGTAATAAATACAATTAATTACTTTATATTATTCTTTTCTACTGAAAGTACATATTACCTCCAAGAGTGCAAGAATCCAACTTTAGTCATTTTTATCCAAAAGACATGAGTGTGGACTGGTTGGATATTTGGTTTAATGTTGCATAGGTAGCCCTTTTTTTTTTTTTTTTTTAGCCTTTCCAAGGAGCACTAAGCCAAGAAGAGTTAAGCGAGAGCACTATGTGAGTTACTTATTTAGCATTTTAACTGTGGCTTCCCCATCTTGGCATTTTTCAGATGCTATCCTCTTTCAATATCATCAATCCTATTTAACAGTAAACGTGTAGGTCAACCTGTTAATCTTTAAAAAAAATGTGGAATACCTGTCAGTGTTAACTAGATAGGGAATCACGAACCAAACATGCTCTAAAACAGCCATTCTCAACGTGGGTCATATGGCCCCCTGGGGGGCCCTGGAACATTTGAAGGGGGCTGAAAATAGACTGAAAATAGACTGAAAACAATTCTTCACACATGACCTTGTAAGGTTCATTATGTAACTTATACAATCCTGCTTCAGTCTATATTTCTTTCATATTATTTTTATGGCTATGGCCAAAAAATGGTTGAGAATGGCTGCTCTAAAACATACTAGTTGAAATCCTGTTCTACAGCTCTGCCTACGGAGTGGAAATGAGGTCATTAGCAGCAGCCAATTGTCACTGATTAAAGACTTCCTTTTGGGATTTTGGAGTGCTTCTGGCATGGGCACAATGCAGTGAAGTCGTGCGTGCACACCAAAATCACAAAAGGAAGGCTTTAATCAGCAGCTATGTGCTCCTGCCAATGACATCATTCCTGTTGTGCAGGTGGACCCCATCGAACAGTATTTTGACTGGTAGTTTAGCACAAAATCTTACCAATGATATCCACAGGAAAGGATTATTGATTAAACAGGGAATAGCCTGTCAAATTTTCAAACCAACTTTGAAACCAAATCTTTTCATGTGTGAGAGGTACCTGTTTTGCTAAACTTTTGCTTTCCTGGTGCTGAGAACTTTTTATTAAGTGAACATTTCAATAGCCTCCAGAGGGATTCTGAAGGTGTATCTCTTAGCTTCACAAAATATGGTGGAAGGTGTTTGTTAGGCATCTTCCCAAAATCAAACATTCATAAAAAGCCAAGGTGGGTTAAACAAACAAGCTAACAAATGTTCACTATAAAAAATATCTTGCTCTGGAATATACAAAAATTAGAGTGACTGATTTAAAAAGGCAGGAACCAACAATTCTGATTATAAAAGAGAGCTTTGTTTACCCGCAAGAGATTCAGGCCTAGGCTGGTCATGTTCTTGTCCCTGCGACTCAACAAAGCTGGGCTTTTGTAAAAGTATGCTTTGTTTCTTTCCAGTTAATGTCAGGAAGCTAGAGCAGAATGGGAGAGGCAAAGAGATCTGAAACAAAAGCTTTGTCAAAGAATTGTACAAAGAATAGTTGTTGTTTCAAATAGCATAGGTTTGAAGCAACCTTCTAAAATTAGGAGAGAGAAACATTTGTTGGAAATGCCTATCTCTGGATCCCAGGGTTAATAAGAAAAAACTAAACAACATGCTGAACAATAAAACCTAGTAATAGCATTCAAGCACAGCAATAAAACACCTTTGTATGTGTATAGATAGGATTAAAATTGCCTTCCATATGCTGTGCTGGTCTAATCCATTATTCATATGCTGCTGTCTGAAATACCAATGATCATTTGGGATGTGCGGTGATGAGCAGCTTCTCTCTTTTAGCTCTGGGATTTCTTTTTCCAGTACTATTTTTGGCCTTCTCTGTTTCTGCAAGCTTTACAACTTTGCAGAGTATATGTCACCTCTCCTAGGAGTCACAACATCTCCCCCTCCAAGGGCTAAAACCAATTGTTAGTCACAAATAGAGAAAACTCTTTGAATGAGTGTGACTGCTAAGTCCACACAACATAAGTTTCATTGATTCTACTCTAGTTGGGACTGACAATTGGGCACAAATACAGATGGGATAACTAGTGTGGTGTAGTGGATAGAGTGATGGACTAGGACTCAGGAGGCCTGGGTTTGAATCCTCACTCAGCCATGGGAACATCCATGGGGACGTGGAATTGGTAAAACTACAACTTAAATGTCTTACTTACCTTGAAAAACCTATTAGGGTTGCTATAAAGTCAGTTTTGACTTGATGGCACAATGTACACACTAACTGAATCTAACCCAATTATGTATCTTTCTTGGACTGGGGCTTCCAGATGGTGGGGACTATTCTGAGCTCTGATTTATTATTTTGTTTATCCCATTGCAGGAGTTTCTCAAACATTAACCGAAGAAAAGCTCTGCAAGAACAATCATATTATGTCTAGTTCAGCACCTGCTTCCCACAAACAGGGTATTAAGACAATTCCCCCACAAACACACACACATACACAGCTACTAGTATTTGGTGACAGACTGCCATTGAGACATCGTGGACATCATGTTGGCAGAGGTATTCTCCAGTCTCATCTTTCTTTTCTGAATCCCTCTTAAAGCCATCTAAACCAGTGGTCTTCATCCAGGGATGAGCCAAGACATTTTGCTGCCTGTTCACATACCAGAGCCAACTGGACTGACATAGCAATTGTTTGTGAAGACATACCAATGGGATAGTTTACTCCATCCTTCTCTTTGGAACAAACTCCCTTCCGAGATCCGTTTGGCCCCCTCGCTGGGCATTTTTAAAAACCTACTTAAGACCTGGTTATTCAGACAGGCCTTCCCTCCAGGCACTACTTAATTTTCTTCTTCCCATCTTGAACCATTGTTTTCATTGTATATTGCGGTAAAACAGTCACTATATATTAACTGTTTTTATCTTGTCTGTTGTGAGCCGCCCAGAGTAGACAATGTCTAGATGGGCGGCATATAAGTGAAATAAATAAATAAATAATAAATAAATCCCACCTGAAGACAGCAAGCTACTTTAGGGGACCAAGGACAGGTATGTGGTACAGGCAGCTCTTTTTTAACTGCAGGAGTAGCTGGCAAGTTCATAGGGAACAACAAAGGGGTTGTCACTGCTGCCTGAGGTGGTCACCTCACTTTGCCTAATGATAAGGCTGACCCTGCTAACACCCCATCCCCTGGAAGCAAATGTCATACACTAATTAGGCCTTGACTGAAGTACTTTTCCTGACCTGGCCTATGTTGTGATTTAAACACTAATTCCTATGGTGTTATAAACAATTGTGACATTTTTGCACTGTGGAATGTATTGAGGGTGGTGATTGCTAATAGGGTTATCCTATTTATCTTGGTACACTAGCATTTTCACCTTGTTTGCTGAATTGTCGCAGTTCTTGCTGGGTATACAAGCAAGTACAGACTGAAAAAGAGGTTATCCTTGCCAGAGAATTCTGGGAGTTGTAGCCCAGAAAAGTAAATTTTCAAAGGTCTAAATGTGCTAGGGCAAACTCAGATCTCAAAATCTAGTTTGGAAACAGGTGTGCTGTGATATAAACATATTTTCTCTGATTCCACAGTACAATTCAGGAATCAATCATTTACAAGTTTGAGTGCTAAATAACAGCAAATGTCCAGATTATACAGCACTTCGAACACAAGCCAGCACACAGTTAAGCATATTTATTATGTATTTATTTAAAATATTTTTACCCTGCCTTTCTCCTTAGAAAGGACCCAAGGCAGCTGACATCATTAAAAGACAGTATTTGAAACTAAACAATGGTGAGCATACAAATACAAAAAGGATCATACAAATAACATACTAAAGAAAAAAGGCAACACTAAAAACACATTCAAAGCAGCAAGGTACAACAATTTATTTGAAACCCTTCCCAGGCAGCCAGTCACTCAGGAAAAGCTTGCCTGAAGAGAAAGGTCTTTACCTGCTTCTGGAAGAGCAGTAAAGATGGGGCCAGCCTGGCCTCCTGTGGGAGGGAGTTCCAAAGTCTGAGAGCAGCAACAGAGAAGGCCGTCTCCCATGTATCCATCAAGTGCACCTGTGAAGGTGACAGGATTGAGAGAAAGGCCTTTCCTGGTGATCTTAACACTCCAGCAGGCTCATAAAGGGAGATACGATCCTTGAGATAACTTGGGCCCAAGCCCAAAGGGAAGAGGAAATCTACTAAATGGTGCAGATTTCCCCTCTCTGTATATAAGTTCCACATCCCATTTACGTTCTTATGCAAGCCTTCCCCTCCATTTTACACATACTTCCTTGTTTTCTCTACCCAATGTTTCTTGTCTGTTTGTTAAAACATCCAATGTTGGCTACACAAAACAAGAACATCTGTTTAAAATTCTCTTCTGCTCCAAAGTGACTGAGAAAAAGAACTGAAGATGGTGTTTTGTGGGGTGGAGAGGCCAGAATACGCAGAGAGGCACTAGTTAGGTTTTTTAAAATCTAACTTACCTATGGAACAGAGGGGCAAGTGCACAGAGGTAATTCATTCCTATGGGGAACTGCAAAGAATCACATCTGAAGCCAAGAATATTATGGGAGCAAAATTTGTCACTACTATTGATGTTGGATGGTCTATTCACCACTGATAAAAGCACCATGTAGAAGTGGGAAGTATCACTCTTCCACCATCCGAAGGCAATTCTAAGGTTATGGGAAGGCAGGATGTATTTCCATAACTTATCCTTCCCACAAACAATGCAAGAAATAGACTTAGGAACTAAAAGGCTATGTTCATCCCAAAACCAGTTTCAAGTATTAAAAGCAGAGGCATTTCTATCTTTCTTCTCCATGCTTAAAGACATCAGTCAGTTTGGGCTACTAGCAGTTAGGAGCAAATTTGCAAAGTACACGTGGCTGTGCCCCCAAGCTTCACACAAATCAAAAGACAGAAGGAAGAGTAAAGGATGAATGCAAGATTGCTTACCTGTAACTGTGGTTTGAATGGTCATCTGCAAACACAAACGAGAGGGTCTCAGTGCTGTGTAAAGTTTTAGTAGGAGTCATGTGTGAGTGGCCATGCCTTGACATTTCTCTTCAGTCCTAACTTGCCAAGCAATAAGTAAAAATGTCTTGAGGGAAGGAGGGTTGGTTGAATTTGTGTGAGTTCACAAATGACTAATTACAGCCACAGTGACAGGTAAACAACCTGTTCTCTGTGACTCACGCATGTAGAAAACTAGTGAACTTATGATTGGAGACACAAATGAAGGATAGAGGAAAACACTGAGCATCCAAAGGAAGAACTGTGGCAGGAGAAAATAGGGTACAGATTTTGAAGAGCCCTCAGAAAGTGTGTAAAGATCACCTCATGAAATAGAAGGACACTGAGGTGGCTGATGTATTTTTTTATTGTAGTAGTGTGCACCAAAGGAAGGGAAACACCATGCCTTGTCTCTTGAGGTGAACCTTTTGTATTTGTTTCAAGGTCATTGTTGTTATCTGGCAAATTTCTCCAAGACTGAAGCTACTTCTTGATGAAGATCAAAGGTGGGTGGGGAGGAATGGGGAAATCCTGTGGCATAGCTGAGGCCTATAATGGTAAGTACCCAAGAACCAGTGGTTATGGTGTGCCAAGTTGTGGGAAAATAGCATAAGAATTGGGTAGGTATGAGGATGAAGTGATTTGTCAGAGGAAGAGTGAACAGCAGCTGGCAGGGAGTCAAAAATGATGTTTAGTGAAGGTAGTCTTTTGGGGAGAGGTGACATAGATTGCTTATATAGTTGACTGTGAAGACCATTGAGACATACTGCATGAGATGGCAAGCTGGAATGAAATATGAGGTAGAAGTCTCATGTTGCATGAAACTGTTGTCATTGTAGTCAAGGTTGTTTGGACTTTGCAAAAGAATGTATAAGGCTTAATCAGTCTTTTCATAAAAAAGCTTATGTAGTCAAAATGAAGGTCCTTAATGCAGGTGTGAATGTCTGACCTCATTGCAGCCATATGTGCCTCCGAAGGGCAAAGACACCATACATAACTTTTGCTGCTCAGTCTGCCACATGTGTTGTATGGTTTAATTGCTGCCTGGCAAGTTAGGAAGGTTCTGTGGTGAATGAAAGAGATTACAACAGACCTCTAGCAGTAATGAAGAAGAAATTGGTGGCATGGAGGATGATTTTGACCAGGAATGTTGGATTTGATCAGCAAGAATGGAAGCTTAACTGGTGGAACTACCTGAGCTTTCACTTTCTGAAAAAAAAGAGATCTGTCCTTAGAGGTAATTGAGATCTTTTGGACATTCCTGGCATAGGGGTAAATGTCCTGAAACAATGTCAAAAGAGTGGTATCTCCTCTTACCGGATCTGGAAATTAAGTGAATGGCAAAGGAGAGGACAGAGATGAACAGTCATCGTCATCGTTGTCTTCTGAAAGTTATTTCAATTAAACCGACTAGCCCATAAGTTGCTTCAAAAGGCTTGGCACTTGTGCAGAAGAACTAGTGGAAATTGACAGAGCAGAGGCTTTAGCATGAAGAAGCACCCCAAAGTTGAATAAGGAAGAAGAGACTGAATACTAGCCAGTGCAGCAGATGCAATCAAAGCAGATGAGATCAGTGTCAGACTGGGGTTCATTCTGAATCCAGGATTGAAGATGGTACACAGCTGAGATTACTGATATACTGTAGCTGCCCAGGTAAGCATCACCAAGGCTGGTTCGTACAAAACTAAAGTGGAAGTAAAATGGTGCAAGTTGATAGTGAGGGATTGAAGCACTTGAGATAGTAACTAAAGTACTTGAGATTATGACCAGGCTTGCAGATGAGACAGCTAGTAATGAAGACAACAAGCTTGTCAAGTGTAGGTCAGAATAGTGTGGACATCACCCTAGGGACTGTCTCATGGTGTTTATCCCAATGACTTAACAGTCAAATCCAGGACAGTTGAGATCTGCCAAGAGAATGCTGGTTGAACTGCTAATGGTGCGGGTTGCCATGTCAAGACTGATCATCTCTAAAATAATTCTAACAAGAGCCACACTGTCAATAGTAGTCATTTTCATGATGAGCATGAATAGCTATTATGTTCATCATAGGCTTGTCTGTCTGGAGACCACAGTGGACTGTACAGAAAAAAAGATCAAAATTAGGTCTGGCTACTGTGAGGTAGTGAGGAGGATAATACCCATGAGGCAATTGTTTATAATCTCAAGAGGAAGATGACCAAGAGCAGGAGTGAAAACAGTGGGGATGGTAGGAATGTGACAAAGACCAATATGGAACTGCTGTGCATCTATGAAAATGGGAATGACTAATCTAAGGATTGAGAGAGACACCACACCATCCATCAAGACTAAGACCAATTGCCCAGACCAATGAGATGATCTATCTCAAATCTCACTTTCAAAATACAATCTCATAGAGATAATCTCATTAGATGATTTCTGAGCTTGGGCTTGTTCCATATCCAAGTCAAATAAGGTGGTCAGTAAAGCACTGTAATAGAGAATGGATCCATGAACAGAGCCATAGCCTGAGTATCTGCTATCAAACAGGCAATACATTCAGTCAATATCAGCACTGGTACCAAAGTCATTATGGGATGTCATCTGAGTTCTGATGTGCTCCCTGTTTGGCTTTCTGGTGCTTCTTCTTGGGGAGAAAGCAAGCCTGGTCCATCAAGAATCACTTGCAAGAGGTCTTCTTGTCTGTATCCTTATGCTTAGGAGCAGCAGAATTGGTCTTTTGCTGCAACTAGTGCTAATCCAATGGATATAGAAGAAGCTCATGGTCATGGCAGTACCAAGCAAATCATTATAGAAGAGTTTGATATTGAAGTTGGGCCTGAAGCATCCAATGACAATGGCTGAGATTATCTTGGTAACTTTGTGAGGATCAAAGCAATAGCAAGCCTCTTACAGCTGGAAACAGAAGTTGCGTGGAAAGGTCTGTTTTGCACAACCTGCTCCACTGCCTTATGGAATTGCTCCCAAGCAAGCAGTCCAATTTTGGACTGGCAAAGCTCCTACAAAATCTACAGGAGTGGACAAGGAGATTGTTTCCTGAACAGAAAACATACTCAGAATGTCCACTTGTTGGGGTGATCTTTCTTCCACAGAAGATTCACTTTTTGAGAAGTGCTTTAGAGGCCACACAATGGCTGCAGATGAAAAGGCAGTGGCTATTGAACTGACAAAAATGAGATGACGATGATGAAAACCGGAACAAATGGGAACAAAAAAACAGAGCAAGTGTAGAGAATGTACCTTGAGCTTCTTTCATGGCAGAAGGAGAACAACTAAAGAGAGGTGTCAGACTGCACAATATGCACAATATATGGCGTTGAGGCAGTCATTCCCAAACTGTGTACCGTGGGGCACCAGCAAACCCACCCAGGGGCACCTTCCCCCCTCCCTTCTGCCCCCTCACTCAAAGTATCATACAGCACTTAATTCCAGTTTATTTGGTATCCATGCATGGTGCAGAGTGGGAACCCTGGCCCAGTCTTGCCAAAGGACTGGGCTTCCTTCCTTCCTGATTGCAAGAGAGCCTTTCCTGCCCCACCCCAAGGAAGGTTTCCTTCCTTGTACTGTCATTTTAATAGACGAACTTTTAACATCAACATTTAATACCTAAATGTCTCTAACAGTCAAGGATCTGAGTAGTGCTGCATGTGGAACACACCCAAACCACAGGTGTCCACGCTTTTGCTTGGATTATGGAATGAGAAAAATAAGCTTCCAGTCTCCTGTGCCATATTATTTTTCTTTTGACTCAAGTGTTTTGCTGCAACAAATGGGCAGATTTTTTTATGTTGGTGTTTGATCTCACACCCAGCAAATGACTCTAGCCATCTGCTCTTTTCTTGCTCAATAATGTGTTCCATCTGGTACCAGTCATCACATTTGAAGCTTGCCAGTGCTCAACTATATTCAGCATAAAATACCGTATGAGATTCATGCCATTACCAGCAGTAACAGTACACACATGCATGCACACAGAATCAAAAGATGAAAGTATAGCACCCAAACTTCCTGTTTAAGGAAAACACATACACAAATCTAGAACAGGCCATTAAATGAAATCTGCTTCAATTTGCCAGCAACTCATCAACTACTACTTCACAGCACCATGTACGTCACAGAACTACTGTGGCATAATGAACAGGATTGTTAATTAGGAAGTTCATATCTCATCATAGTAATAAATTCTCAAGTTGGCCTTAGGCAAAGCAGTACTTCTTTTCTCCACCATTCACAAATGTATAAAATGCAATCTGGTGAACTTTGCAGAATTATTAAGGTTAAGCTGATCCTGCAAGTTTAGATTTGCACTGCTTTGAGCATTTAGAATAGTACAGAATAGATACTAATTGTTATGATCTGCTTGGGTACACTCCCATGTCAAACACATGTTAGAATGTTCCCTGACATAGGAAAGAGTAAGAAGCTATAAGGCAAAAATGCCATTACACCACGTTCCTGCTGCCAAAATTAAATCTGGGACCTTTTTAAAGTAGTTCTGGGTGAAATTAAATCTGCACTGAGTGGTAGGAATGTCATATTATATGACACAAGATGCAGGATACTTTCAGTCCTAACATCTCGGAGTTCGAAGTGCCTCACAGTAATGCAGCAAGCTCAGACTGTTCTGGCTTTTCAGAGGAAGTTGAGAATGATTAAGAAAGTCTATGGTTGCATTTTACACGTTTACTGAAAACATTTGTTGCTCCTTTTAAAATTTACATTTTACTGTATGACTAAATGGCTGAATCCTGCTGCTTAGTGTAAGAAAATCTGTAACTTCCATATGTTCCTACCTGGCAGAGTCCCTGCCATGATCCATGGGGGCCAGCATGCATGCTGGCATAGTGCATGTTTCTGAGAATTGTATCAGGGACTTTTTATTTGCCTTTGACAAATGGACTAAAAATTACAAATTTTATTATGCTGTGCAACAGGGTTTTAGCCAGTGCATATGTGTGTACATGCATGCATGCGCATGTAAACTGCTCTAAGATGTAAGACACCTCAAGGCAGTAACAGTTCATGAAACGAGATGAGGATGGCTCACTTCATGTTTTCAGGGGAAATTTCCCTACTTTGTGCAGGAATTGCTTACAACCCAGGGGCTCATTTGATCAATGTCAGCAAGGTACACATTCTAACCATGAAATCTATCTGTCCAGTTAAATATCTGTTCTGCCCTAGCGCTCAAAACTTCACATGGGCTAGACTAGGAAACAGTTTTGCTTGCATTATATTCAGTTTATGGCCCACAGATTAAAAATTCAAAGCTGCTTGTAATTCACATCTACACTCCAGTACTATTAAAGTATCTGAAAGGGTGCACTTTCAAAGAAAGAGGTAAAGAAGGGCTTGAGTTTGTTTATCCAAAGTTACAAAGGAACAATAGCTGGAGATGTTGCTCTAAAAGGATTCATCATCACTCATGGAAAGCAATCTTGGAGATTTTACCAGGCTTCCAAGAATTTTCAACAAGCAAAAACAGAAAAAAAAGTTTCAGGAATAACTTAAATCAAACAGTTGGAAAAATACATCTGATAGGCCTGTTAATTCTCATTTAATATATTGCTGTTAAACAGCATGTATCTCTTGAGACACAAATCGTTGGAAAACTACATTTTTTCCTTCATTGTATTTACTAGACTGAATACTAGGGGAAACAGGAAGATTGACATAAATAATATATACAGAAGCCTATGGAATTTTATAAAATTAACATCCCAATCTAAGAACTATTGGGTCCAGTACAGATCACTTATAAAATAAAATTATATACAATGACTAAAATCCAGATGCATAATAGTATAGTTACACAGTGGAAAGGAAGTTGCATAATTTGTGCAACAAACCGCCATTAATTAACAAGCCCCATTTTGGATTCCTGCTTGTGTGCTAACCAGTGGTCCCCAACCTTTTCCAAAGCGTGGACCGGTTGGGTGGGTCCATGCGAGGGGCACCCGTGCACATGAGATAGTGGGCAGGGCGCATGCACAGGGCAGGGCATACACACGAGTGGGCGGCGCACCAGTGCACGCATGCAAGGGTGGGCGGAGGTGGGCAGGGCACCCATGCGTGCATGCGCGGGTGGGTGAGGCACCCCGTGCATGCGTGTGGGGCCATGCGGGCGGGCGTGTGTGCATGGGGGCGTACGTGCGGGAGGGAGGGAGATCTGTCTATGCGGCTCGGTCCTGCCAAGGCCACGGCCTGGTACCTGGCCGTGGACCAGGGCTTGGGGACCCCATGCTAAGTCACAAAACCTTGCAACTATATAACAAGATTTTGGCCACTGTAGCATAATGTCAATTTACAATTTATAGTACCTATTCCTTATAAGATTTTTGATATAAACACATGTTTGGCTATTAAAAAAAACACTAAAATGCATTAAACTTTTTAAAAAATCTATTTTATATTTTAAAAACATTATTTTAAAAAATGATATATCTTTTTCTACTCCCATGACAAGCATCTAGCTCATTTGTGCTTTGTATGAAGGGGACCTTCATAGGCATACAATGCAGTGATGGGTGGATATTCCTGTAGGTCAATGGCCTGTAAAAAGCAAAGGGAGATAAAGAGCTACAAGCAGCACTTAGTGCTCATAGTTCCAAAACCTGGGTATATAAATGTTTGTGAAGGAGTGAAAGAGAAGAAAGAATGATGCAGTCCAAGCACACAGTTTTTGCTAATGGCTCCCTGTCCCCACACTCATAAAGGGTGTAGGGGGCTTATATGACTGTAAATCCTCCATCTGATTTGCATTAGAACTCAAAAGGTGCACCAACATCTTAATTTGCTCCTCCATCTAGACCAGGGGTCCCCAACCCCAAGGGCCATGGCCTTGGCAGGACTGGGCCGCGGAGACAGATCTCCCACCCACCCCCTGCATGCACGCCCCACACACCCACACGCATGCACGGCCTGCCCCTCCATGGGTGCCCCGCCCACCTGTGCACCTCCGCCCATCTGTGCATACATGCGAGTGCGCCCCGCCCCCCACGCACGGACCCCCCCCCCCCAACTGGTCCACATTTTATAAAAGGTTGGAGACCACTGATCTAGACAGTGAGCCTGCAGTGCAAATGTGCTGATATGTATTTGGCCAACATTTACAGTGGCTGAAATTAAGTTCCCCTATTATTACTGCTCTGCTTTTTTCCATGTACGAGACATTGCTCCCTGCTGTTGCAGGGGAGATGAGGAATGCTGCAGCAACACAGTGTATGTAAAACAAGAGTATCAATATTTGGTTGGGTTGGACTGAGAAGGCACAGGAACCATTTGCAGTTATGGTCTTTCTGGGTAGGTTTTCCATACTAGTGCTGGTATGCTGTGATGGGATGTTGCTTCACACCTTATGGTATATTCTTTCATACTGACATGGTGCAGCTATTTTTAATTTTTCCTTCCCATTGAGGTGAATTGATGTGAGGGAAATCTCCTGCACCAGGTCTGCAACTGGTGTAAAGTTGTGTTGTCAACAGCAAGTGCATTGAATCAGAGGATATGGCATGCTTCTCTTCTGTGCCACCATATTCTGTCCACAATTTTAGCTCATTTTAGACATTCCACTGACATATCCTTACAGATCCAACTAAGGTATTCTGCTAATACTCTGTTGTAGTGGGAACACATCTAGCATTGGGTACTTCTGCTGAATCCTAGGGACTCTTTATTCAGTGGATTTCCAAGAAACAATTGTACTCTAGTTCAATGCAAACTATGCTTGTCACTAGAGATGGGGACGACTCACCATTTTGGTGAGTCGTCCTGCTTTGTGATCCATCAAAGTTGATGAATCACGAAACACGAAGCTCCCCGATGAACAAATGAAGCATGAATTTATTCATCGATTCGTGGGGGGGTTAGACAGAAAAAAAACCTGGGGCCCTTTGCAAAGATGGAGGCTGCAGCTTCCCTACCCTAAATGAAGCCATAGCCACCATCTTTGCAAAGGGCAGCCAGTGTCCCTTACTGCAGGCCGTGGCTGCGGAGGCCAGCTGGAGACCGTGGAGGCAGCGGTGGTGCTGGATGATGGCAGGGAGAGGAAGGGGCGGGGGATAGGCTGTGGTGGTGGGTGGCTGTGGGAGTGGATAGCTGCCTATCGGCCCACAAATCAGCTGATCGGCGGGCCCATAGGCAGAATGGGAAAGCCGTAGGAAGAGAGGAAAGGCTAGCCTTCCCTCTCTTCCTATGGGGGACGAATAAAAATGAGGAAATATTCATCCCTTCGTATTCGTCGGGGTGTCTGGAACTGACGAATATGAAGGGATGAATATTTAACGAATCAGCAATTTCTCACAAATATTGCAATCCATTTTTATATTCGTCCCCATGTCTACTTGTCACTGCTTGGTCAATCAGCAAATATATATTGGAGAGGAATCCTATATTTAACACACAGTTTTATTTATTTTTACCATTAGGAATCAGTGGCTAAAATCCTGTTGCTTAGCACAGTAAGTCACACTAGAGTAGGCCCACTGAATCAGTAGGTCAACTCCTCTGTAAGTTCTATTGATTTAAGTGAGCCTACTCTAACTGCAATTTACTTGAGCACAGTGCAACTTACTACAATAAGTAACATGATTTCAGCCAGTTACAATTACAACAGTCAATAGAGTAGCTTCATTAAAAAAAAAACCTACTGAGCAAACATTAATAAACTTATCTCTATTTTTACTATACACACGAGCTTTTTTGCACAATGTCAAAACGTAAATTTGTAGAGACATTGCTTGTACTGTTTAAAGTGTTCATCTTGGAGCTTCTCAAGAGGTTAAATATCTGCTATGATGATAAAACAATTCTGTTTACAACAGCATAATTCTTTCCAAGACCTGGGCACAGTAACATTTCCTAACAATGTGTGTTTTGGGACATAGAGGAGGAAACATCTGCCCTTCTGCATGACATCACAATGATGACATTCACTATTGGACTGGAAATGTATTTAACAGTTACTTTCTTCCAGCCAAGTCATGACCAACAGAGATGGAACACTTAACAATTCAAGGAGAGACATGGAAACTGGCTACATATGCATGAAATAAACAATAATAGCCTGTAAAACTGTTAAAAGGCTGTTCTGATTATGATACCAGACTTTTAAAAATGTTCCCAAATTTTAACCTGCTCATCACAGTTGGATCACTGGTATCCAACTTTTGATATTTATTCCACAAATAGCATTGGCAATGGGATGTTTAGGTCACCCACAGAGCATAGCAAGAGGCTGTATGAACAGGCTCATGCAATATAGTCAGGCCCACATCCCAGCTTGCCTCACAGTTGCTGCACAGCAGCCATCTCTCTGGCCTTAAATACAAGTAAAAGCACACCACACACAGCAGTGTATTCCATAATGTACTGTGCAGTCTCTTGTACTTGAAGTACACTTACTAAAAATTGTGGCCACAAGGTATGCAGAAATTCAAGCTGTACATGCTTACAGTCATGTAAAAAAGGAAACACAACCTCTTTGCATTCTGTTTTTACATATCAGGACATAATAAAAATCATCCGGTCCTTAGCAGGTCTGAAAATTAGATAAATACAACTTCAGATGAACAACAAAACATGACATATTACACCGTGTCATGGGTTTTTTTTAAAGCCAAAATAGAGAAGCCATGTGTGAAAAACTAAATACACCTTGTGATTCAATAGCTTATAGAACCACCTTTAGCAGCAATAACTTGAAGTAATCATTTTCTGCATGACTTTATCAGTCTCTCGCATCATTGTTGAGAAATTTTGCATTGTGGAGAAATTTTTACAATGTTACTTCAGTTCTTTGAGCTTTGTAGGCATTTGTTTATGCATACCTCTCTTAAGGTCCTGCCTCAGCAATACAATCGGGTTGAGGGCTCAACTTTGGCTGGGCTGTTGCAACACCTTGATTCTTTTCTTTTTCAGCCATTCCATTATAGATTTGATGGTGTGCTTGGGATCTTTGTCCTGTTGCATGACCCAATTTCGGCCAAGCTTTAGCTGTCAGACAGATGGCCTCACGTTTGACTCTAAAATACTTTGGTAAACAGAGGAATTCTGCAAGATGACCAGGTCCTGTGGCTGCAAAAGAAGCCCAAATCATCACCTCTTCATCACCATGGTATGATGTGTTTGTGCTGATATGCTGTGTTTGGTTTTCGCCAAACATGGCACTGTGCATTATGGTCAAATATCTCAAATTTGGTCTAATTTGTCCAAAGGACATTGTTCCAGATACAACTTTTCAAATGTGAGCTGTGTTGCCATGTTCTTTTTAGAGAGAAGAGGCTTTCTCCTGCCAACCCTTCCAAGCACATCATAATTGTTCAATGTTCTTCTAACTAACTGTATTGTCATGAACTTTAATATTTAACATGCTAACTGAGGCCTGTATAGTCTGAGATATAACTCTTGGGTTTTTTGCAATTTCTCTGAGCATTGCACGGTCTCACCTTGGAGTGAATTTGCTCGGATGTCTACTCCTGGGAAGACTGGCAACTGTCTTTAATGTTTTTCACTTGTGAATAATCTTCCTCATTGTAGAATGCTAGACTTTAAATTGTTTAGAAATGGCATTCTAACCCTTCCCAGACTTATAGGCAGCAGCAATTGCTTCTCTATGAAAAATGTTGATGTGTTTCCTTCTTGGCATTGTGTTAACACACACCTGAATGCTCCAGACCAGCAAACTGTTAAAACTTCAGCTTTTATAGAGATGGTCACACTTGCTGATGATCCATTTACTCAAGGGCATTTGGTTAGCAGCACTTGGCTGCTACTTAGCCTCTTAATTCCTATAGAAGCAGTAAGGGTGTACTTAGTTTTTCACACATGGCTTCTCAATTCTGTCTTTATTTTTGTTAAATAAATCATGACACGGTGTAATATGTCATGTGTTGTTGCTCATCTGAGTTTGTATTTACCTAATTTTCAGACCTGCTAAGGACCAAATGAATTTTATTATGTCCTGGTATTTAAAACCATAGAATTCAAAGAGATTGTACTTTCTTTTCCACATAACTGTAAATGGCTGTATAAACACAGTTTGTAGAAAATGCACGAAGTCAATGGCAGGCTCAGAGAGGCATATTTTGATCTAATAAGCCAAGATATGAACAAACCTTTCAGCTGCATATGTTGCCTTTTTGCTCCTTCCTTCACTGTGAAAGCAACCAAAACAAGAAGTCTCTAATTAAACATAGTACCCAATTTTCTCCAAACTGTGGTTGTTAGCACTGGAATACAATAGAAAAAAACAACCAACACCAAACCATGTATTAATGTCCTGACTTATTCCAAAGCTGGTAACTATCATTTTCCAGTTTGGACAAAATCAGAAGATGATGGTTAGAGTGCACTGAATCCAAATATAGTTAACTGAATATGAGATTGTTCAGGAAGATTAACAAAATCTCAGTGATTTCAGTTGGAAGTATTGTTAACTCAGCCTAGATCCAATCCATTACATCCATAGTTCAAAGATACAGTATATCTGGGAGTCTCCTACACCTGCGCATTGACTCCTGACATTTCCTCCAGATACATACACAGCACTGAAGCTTCAAAAATTTATGCTACAGTTGAAGAGATTTTATCATTAGAATACTACTTCTAACATTTTTTTGTTGCAAGGAAAGCTCTGAGAATGCAACAATGCTCTGTTCAAGGCTCAGAAAAATGAAACATCTACAGATATAGACAGGGACACCAAGTGTGATGTAGGAGATAAGAGTGACAGACTAGGACTCAAGAGAGCCACGGAATCTCACTGGGGGAGTAGAACTGGTAAAACTACTCCTTAAATATCTCACTTAGCTTGAAAGCTCTGTTAGGGTCACTATAAGTCAGTTCCAACTTGACAGCACAAACACAGACATACAGATATACTGTATACATATATACAGATTGCCTTCTTCCATTTAATCTTTAGGATCATATTTTGATTTCTCTAAACATTTCTGCATTTAGCAAACACAACCGTACAGGAGCTGTACCAAATCTACAAATTATCCAAATGCACACAAAAAGATAGCAAGGACTTCTGCAAGTAAAAAGGAGACAGGAATTTTCAACATTCCTATCTTTTCTTTGCAGCCCCCATGCCAATGTTCAAGGGTCCCCAAGCTTTCAAGATTTTAGAGGGGTTAGTGAGATAAGCAAGTAAGGACTTGGGAGTACTCTGTCCGAATATAATCTAATGACTCAGTCCAACACCAGAGACCACTGCTCAGTAAGATGTGAGGATCCCACACTGGGAAATATAAGCAGAACATCATTATGAATTCCATCACTTGACCAAACAATTGGAAGCTCAAGCTGTGTTTGTGTTCTAAAGAATGGCTGGCACAAATCATTATTTGATATGATGTCACAGTCTCAGATCTGGTTAGTGCTCCGACAGGGCTGTTGTATTAACATTTATTATTTTGTACAATTGGATTCCAAAGTTCACTAAACTACTGCAACCCCAGTGTGGGACTTTTAGACATTATGTTTTTCCCCCTATTTCTCCAGGCCTTTCTGTAAGAGAAATCTCACATAGTCAACACTTCAATTTGAGCAAGAAAACAGAAAAACCACAGAGAGGTAATATTAGCAGACCAAGCTCCTACACAAAGACACTGTCTCATAAACTGAGATGAACAGTTTTGTAATTTAAAATATTCTTCCAGAGGAGAAGGAAAGAAACAATATTGCTGGTATATTTGCATACAGTGATGGTTCAGGAGATTGAAAGATAGATTTATACACATCAGTAAGCACGAGAGACATTCATTTAGCTGGCAAGAACTGAAAAACCATTAGGAGGAAGAATGCACTTATAAATAAGTGGTGTGGCAACATCCCAAGTTTTAAGAAGGTGTTGCCTATCAAAAATACTGCAATGCATCAGTGCTTTAGTGCTCCTGCCAGATAAGCTACTGGAGAAAGATACTTGAAATGCTGCCATTGTTTTTTCCAATAATAGCTGTGCATCAAATTGTGAGGAAAGAGGTTGCTGTATCAGCACATAATTCATAGATCTGCCTTTGCTATCTATAGACATGACAACTGGTCTGTCACTACCTTCCCAGTAAATATAAAAACTTCAGGACTTTTAGGATTCTCCCACCCAACAGAAGGCCATAATCTTTCTTTTGAATAAAATGAATTCTGAGGCAAAAAATCCAGAGGATGACAGTATATAGTTGGAAAAAAAATATGGATTTCCTATTATGACACCTTATTGATTGCTTTTGTATTTTCTGCAACTGGAAAGTATGTATGCTTTTAGGAATATACCCTTATAATTTTTAGCAAAATTCAGGAAGTAAAAGAGTACCTTTCTTCCCTATAAAATAATAATTTTTGAACACTTATTTTTGTTGGCAGCAACAGCAATGTGAAAGAAAGCAGTCAACCATTTAAAGAAATCAGTGTTTCTGGGAAGCAAGTTATTTTTTAAAAAAATTTAATCTCACCTGTAATAATTTATATTATATATTACAATTATTTGATGCAGCATTCAGCATAACAATTCTGCAGCAAAACTGAAAATAATTTAATAATAAAACAGATGCTTATATACACGCCATTAGATTAGTTTAGTACATGCCTCCATTCTACTTGTCACCACAGTACAGACCAAAAAAAAAGCCTTTTCTCTTTGAGCAATGTTACCTCCACCCTAAGGGCATTTTGCAGAAGGAAAGCAAGTTATCCAAATATGAGCATTCATTTCGAAACAACTTCCCACCACAGCCCCTGAATTTCAGGAAGTACCAAACTCCTTTCTGTAGCTATTTCCATGTAAGGGGCCCTGATTTCCCAGTGTCTCTCGCTCGATTTCCCTTAAACCCAATGGGCTGTCCAGAGCGGCTTCGTAAATCCCGGTCTGGCAATTCACTCTGTGCCACCTCTTCATCATATCTAAAGAAAGAAACACAGGAAGTAGTATTTCACTTGGGTCAAAATAAGGGATAGGAGCTACTAGAATCAATGTTTCTCTTGCTAGGACTGAGGACAGAAAAATGAAGCATCTGAACACTCTATTTTTTAAAAGTAGTGGGCTCTCTATCTAGAAAACATGTCAGAGAGAGGAGCTTCTGCTTAGCTTTCTAATTTTCTGCATGTGAATACGGAGGGCTTTCAAATACATGCAACCCATCTTCCGTCATAGGTAATCTGCAGTAGTCGATGAGATTACAGTACATGAAAAGCTTTATCAATTATGAAGTACAATGGGAGCTGCAGTACAACCACATCTGGAGCATACCCTTCTCATCCCTGTCTAAAGTAAAAATGCAGATGAATAAAAATGTTAACCTACTTATTGTTATCAAAAGTCTTTGGACAAAATAAAACACAGAAGAATCATAAAGTTAATCCAGTAAAACAAAATAAAACAAATGACTTATTTGAATAAAGCATATTACAACTCTAGCTTTCAGACCATCAGATCCAATATATACTGTGTGTAACAATTGCCACAATGATTTGCAACTTTCTGAAATATTCTTCAGCTACCATGCCTCAGATTATCACAGTTGAAGAGGCATCCAAGGTCAACATTTGGCTTTAGGTATGAAAAAGAGAATGAGGGGGAAAAAAGAGTCAGACAGAGATGGAGAAATGTCACCAGATGTGCTGAAAAGTACAGAAAACATATATCATAACACTGAAGAGAGTCCATGGCAGAAGGCAGGAAAAAGGAATGATTCACACAGGTACACTTGGGCTCACTTCAGACTATTTTAACCATGCACTCCCCTTCCCCTTCTGTGCCTAGTTGCTCTATCACTTTCCTGAGCATAAACTACATTTTGTTGTGATGCCTAAGTAGGCAAGACAAAGGTTATTGCTTCCCGTCCACACTGTCATAGAGATACAGTATATAGATAGTTGAGGGCATGGTTAGCTCAAAATAAGCTCCTGCATCTGCTTGTGTTCATATTTAGATTGAGCCATTCTTTCTCTTTAAGAGTTGTTGCACACCTATCTGGCCCAGTGGTAGGGTACTCTTAGAGCCCGTTCCCACTGCCGGAATAAACCGTCTGAGGGATCATGTTTTTTGGATTCAGACTAAAGTCACATGGAATTTAGCCTGAATCAAAACCTTGTGTGGTGGTTTGCACTCCTCATCCTGGCACCACCTCCACCTCCTCCTCCTCCTCAGGCATTCCACAACCACCACAGACTCCCTGCTGCTACCGCCATCACCACCACCTTCTCCATGTCCTCCTCTCAGGTGGGTCCGATGGGGGCGGGGGAAGAGAACAACAAGGGAGGTGGAGGAGGATGAGAGGGAAAGGGTGGGAAGGTGTGGGGACAAGTGCCTGAGGGGTGGGCAGGTAGGTGAGTGAGGGGGTGGGGTGGAGTGAGACGGCATATGAGGGAGGGAGGTGACTGGGTGGGCACTGGCTTTTTCAGCAAGCTCAGTACTTTTGCGGTTTTTTAAATTCCTCCTATCAAGTAGCAGAATTTTTTTAAAAAGTGGATGGGGCATTAACATATGTGGAATCAATTCCACATCCACCCCAAAATAAACGGATCTCTGTCAGGGGAGTGGAAAAACTCACTCCCCTGGAAGAGTGGTGGTTCCTGTGTGCACATACCTCATGCGTATGCTAAAAAAAAATTTTTTTAAGGAGAACCCAGTAAAACAGCGAGGAGGGTGGCTGGCAGAGGGATCAAGCCCTTTCTTTTTGTCATGCAGAGTTTAGATAACTGCAATGCTGCAGCTGCAGATTCTGAAGGAGAGTTTAAAGTGAACAAAGGAAGGAAAGAAGGGAAGGGGAAGGGAAGGGAGGAGATTGAACACCCCATTCTCTCTCTTTTTCTCCCTTTTCTGTCTCGCTGCCTTTTGTGATCAGCTCTGAAGAGTGGCTGCTTGGTCAGCTTGGGAAGCATAGAGGAGTAGCCCTTTCCCCAATCACCCCACTTGCTTGTGTAACTCATCCAAGCCACCAGACCAAAAAAACAAGACTCAAAGAGGCAGTGGTCCTCTCCAACACTGCAGCCAGCTTCCAGTTCTCCTCCACCGGCTGGAAAGCAGAGGGAGCACCTGTGCCTGCTTTCCTGATGGCTGATGGGGGGCATTTGCTGTTCAGACAAGAGGAGTGTGTCAAAAGACATATCACTCCTCCCACACACACACCTCAACAAGACCCTTTGTTGCCCAATCCACCCAAAACAGCCAGTCTGGACAGGATGAAATTGCACCAAATCCATAATCAATTAGAGTAAAATAGGGAGTCCTCTCTGAAGGTTTATAAAAGGGCACTAGTCATTAGGGGCCATATGAAGAATCTCTTGCTTATAAACTATGACATCATGGGCATAAAAAAGTACCTGAAAGACTTGCACATTTCATATTGTATTCTCCAAATGAGAAAACAAATGCAAATATGGTTGGGGATAAATACAATTCTCTTTCTGAGGAAGATATTGTTCTTTAAATGTTTTAAAAATGAAGAGAATTGCTACACAAGGGGGAAATGTTGTCTATCTGTCTGTCTGTCTCAGACACCCCCACAACTCAGTTGTTTGCAAAACAAAACAAGAAAATGTCTCAAACCAAAACAAGAAAATGGCTCAGAGATACTGTTCTCTAAAACAAACTTTTTGTGATACAATATATATTTCTGAAAGTGAAATGTCTCAAGAGTATTTGACACTGTTAATTTTAAACCACAATGTGCTTTCTCTATAGAGATCAGTGCACCTTCTTATTTTGATGAACGATCCAACAAAGGACCTGGCAAACTATATTTGTCTTGGTTTACAATGTGAATATTGAATTATCACAAGACAAGGATATACTTAAATCTCTGTCACATGGTAGCATTAGCAAGTCCACTTGCAGTGGAGCAAGCAGCTGCTAATCTATTCGTTAATACTTACAATATCTCATAATTTCCAAGAGCTTCCTTTGGAGGTGATTTGTTCCATTTACAGTCTGGAATTTCTCCATTTGGCACAGCAATGTTAAGTGTGTCATTAATGAGATTGTATTTAAGTATACGGTCATTGGCAGTACTAGAAGTAAGAGATGGAGAAGCATTGACCTATGGTGGGAGCAAAAAAAGGGAGAAAAGTAAGTTGTTTATATTCACCATTTACTCTTTTACCATTTATCCAGTAAATTAATTAGATAAAGCCATACAACAAGCATGGACAACATTTGGCTCAAGGCTTGTGTGACTGGCCCCCTCCCTGGGACGAAAATGCAGTTTCCACTACTGCAGGGCCTCCCAGCTATCCTCCAGCACCAGGATACTTAAGAAAAATCATTCAAAACCCTTGGGGGCCCAAAAATTCCCCATGTGTCCCTTAAGGCAGCAGGGGCAACTGTGCCATATACTGAGAAGGATTCAGAACATTGGGCCTCTCTCTCTCCCTCCCCCACACTTTAAAAAATCCATTAGAGGGTACAAGGGGATTTCTTCAGTTGAAAAAAAACCACAACCCACACAATTACTTTTATAAGAGAAAATTTAGAGGGTGGAAGTCAAAGGAATGGGTGCATTCCTCCAAGGTCCAGTGATGAATAGGTGTGTTCTCTAGACTTCTGGAGACTGCTCACCTGTGCTAAAAAGTGACAACCTAAACACCTGTCCAGATCAGGATTCCCAGGTTGTAACTCTCCTAATAGCCAAAATTATAAAGAAAGTAATTTTTGGTATGATTTTGTATTGTTAGAAAAACAATAAGTCAAGGATCCCAGTTTGGACAAAATGCTAAACAAGCCACTGAAAGACTCTTAGTGGTTTGTTTAGCTGACCCCAGAAGTAGAAAGTGCCAGCAGGAATGATCAAACATGCTTGCTTGTTCATAATAATTCTCAGCAATTTTGGTCTAGCATGATATGAAAAATGGCACAGCACATCCTTTGCATCCTGTGAGTTCCAGGTTAAATCTCTAGCACCTCCCGTTAGAAACTCTATTCACTACAGGGATAGGAAACATCAGAAGAAGGAACTTTGCTCAAAGCACTGTATAGCAACAATCAGAATAAGCAATACTGCCTTAGAAGAAATAATGCTCAGATAAAAAGAACTAAATCCAAATGTTATTTCCAACTAGAGGAGGCCTATTGGTCCATATCTTGTTGCTTAGAGTAGTAAATCACAATGGAATATGCCTCTATAAGTTCCACTGATTCAAATGAGCCTACTCTAACTAAGATTTACTTTAGCATAGCAAGACAGTTAGAATAGCCCCATTTGAAATAATGGAACTTAGAAATTGTCTCACTAAATCCACATTGATTCAATGGGCCTACTCTAGAGCAACTTACTATGCTAACAGGATTTCGGCCAACAGAAACTCAGTATGTCAGCACTTAATTCAGTCTGTCAATTCAGTGGTTTCAGTCTAGCCAGAATGACAACTGAATTTAGACCAAAGCTATCAAAAATTTCCCTTCTGAAGTTGCTCTGCCATCCTTCTTTTCTTTAATCTGTTTTGTAAAAGGGAATCCTTAAGTTGTCAAAGACCACAATTTTAACAGGAAACCGATAAAGACAGTATATCCTTGTTTACCTCAATAAGCCAGGGTTTAAGTTTGTCATCAATTATGATGTCATATCCATAGCATTCAAAGCAGTGTTTATCATTGTTCATGACAGGCTGAAAGAGTTGAAAGTGAATATTAGAATAGCAAGAATGCAATGGGCAAATCTTCACTAGCTACGGAGCATGAAGTATATAAAGCATTTTAAAAACAAAGTACACATTTGATTAGCTAGCTTTTACTGGGCTAGAGAAAAAACTCTGCAATACACAGTACTAATAATCGTACTGTGGACTATAAACAAGGATCCACAAAGTCTGTGACTTTAATAACCAGCTATTGTTTGTAGTTGCTACTATGCCCTTCCTTCCCACTCAGAGAATACTTAAAAGTTATTGTCTCTGGAATTGTTCTGATCTTTGAACCTTTTGCCCACACAGCTTCCAAGCAGCTCTAAAGCCTAGTCCAGGAGTAGAAGATATGTGGCCTTCCAAATGTTGTCATTTCAACTGTAGTTCCCTTTGCTATCGCTAGCATAGCTAATGGTGAAGGAAGACAGGAGTACAACATATTGAGAACTGTATGTTTCCTATCCCTGGCCTAGAACAAGGTCAAATATAAGACCCTTCTCCATTCTTATTCTATGTTAATGCAGCAGGTTGCCACACTCAAGCTACATAATTGTATATGACAATGAGGAGAAACAAAATAATTATCTTAAGAAAACATTTGTCAGTCACAAACTATGTGTTTTGTTAGATGTACACAGTCTTCATGCCATCTGATTAATGAGCTCTGTGTGCTTTTTTTTTTTAAGGGTGGTGAAAAGACAGACCCTCATAATAACAGTATCAGAATTCAAGGAGTTGTGGCAAAGTAGAAGGTAGCATTTTAATTTTTGTACTTGTAGTTTCTGAAAACATACATTATGCTTTCAATTAAATTACACAGTAACTGCTTAATTTGGATGAAATTCAGATCAGCAGAATATATAAATGAACAAACATGCATTAAGGAAATAAATCAGAATAGTAAGAATATTTGGAAATAATAAAAAATCTTCAAAAATATTTGCTTGGATATGTGTTTAAAAGAATACAGTACCAAATATGTACATTACAATCAACAAGGTACTGAAGGCAATTGGATGGGTCTTCTGTTTTTCTAGTAGCCAAGGAAGCATTCTGAAATTTTTAATGTAAATGAGTTTCTCTACTCACAGCAACAGCCTTTAGTGACTGCACGATTATCCAGTGTATTTCATCAAACAGCTTGTTGGTGACCTCTTTTCCTCGAGTGCTTTCAAGATACAAGCGAAGATTGCTCACTGTCCATTTACCACCATGAATGTGATTGTAATCATCCTATAGAAGACAAAGTTCAAAATGGCATGGTTAAATCAGAATTTGGCCACTAAGGGTTTGGGTACTTGGTTGAAATAGATCATGAACTGCCCTGATTTAAATCACAATTTAATATTTTTTTAAAATCAAAGTTTTGATGATTTAAATATTTTTTAATTTAAATAGTGATTGATTTAAATCAATTTGATTTTTAAAAATCATTGATTTCTATCCACCCTACCATGAAGTCCACATCAGACAAAATATGATTATCACTGATCATAATTTATTTCTAGAGAAAGGAACTGGTGCAACATTCACAAAAAGAGAAATGTGTATATTAGCTCACAGCAAACTCCCAATGGCTTATAACATCTTTTCTTTTCTTTTTCAACTGATGTACCTTCTCACCATTCCTTACAACTTTGCCATGTCAGCTGAACCAGATCTATCAATTTATGTCACACACATTTTTATTACAGTATTCTCTCATTTGTGTCCTTCTACAGCAAAGGACACAGCCAAGCTGTCTCTTGAAGTGATTATTTGACAAGTACATTTCTTCTTTTATACAGCCCCTGCATACAAATCAATATTAAAAACCATACCCTATCTTACAGTTCTAAACTGAATTTTTAAGTAGCTTTCCTATATAATAAAAAAAACAGAGCATGGCTAAAACCAAAACCAATCTATGATTCAACGTAGGAGTAACCAACATCAAGAGTATCAACCCATCAATCTTGACAACAAGCCCCTAACATTATGACAGAGCAAGACTAGTGAATCCACTCTGGAGGAAGCCTTTATTCCTCGGAACTAACCATAAGGAAATGGGATTACTTGAAGCAGGCTTCCCTCGGAAATCTTAACTGTAATCTGGGGTACATGTAGGAACAGGCAACACACAATGCCCCAGTGATTCCACCACCCAACTTACATGTTCCACAACTGTTCAGGTAGACTTTTAATGCTTGATTACTCATGGAGTTGTTTGATAGAACAATCATAATAAAATGGCTCGTGGAGATAATTAGGTTAGTAATGTAAGTAAATTACATTATCAGGCACCCTTTGTGTTGTTGTTACAATCTTTGAAAGACCTCAAAGGAAGGAAGGTGGATGGAGGGTGCAAAGAAGGGAAGCAGCAGCCTGCAAACCTTTCAACAGCAATGGATGACTGAAACACTGTGAGAAAACTGCTGAGATGTTACCTCACACAAACACTAACCAAAAGTTTTTTTAAAAAAAGAAAACTGCAATTTGCATATACAACAATCAGCCAGCCAGCTGAAAAAAGAAAGAGAACTGAGACAGAGAATTAAGAAACACGTATAATCTTTGGAATGAAGTATGCTGTACATCTAAATACAACAAAGAAAACATTCTTTTAGAATCAAAAGAAGCAGCAGATAGAAAAAATCAGGATAGATTATACTAAAATCTCTGAATGTATTTATATCCTTAAAAAAAAAAATAGTATATTTAAAGGCCCCCATATCTCATCCACATTCACTCTAATGGAGTTCAAGTACCAGTATCACTTTAAGCTGTATAGTTTTTGTTCCAAAAAGTGCATTATAGATTTTGATGGTTGGGCTTTTGTCACTCACTTCCTGTCTCAAAGTGTATGTTGCAAGAATAGAAGCCTTTGCTTACTCATCTTGCAGTAATACTGAAAAAAACCTGTGTATGCCCTCATCCATAGATTTTCTGCAGGATTAAGACTTCTATTATTTTCCCCTTAAACTGCTAAAGTGGATTATCCAGAAACTGGTAAATATACTCTCCAATATATATCCCACTGGAGTGGAGTGAGGGAAGCTTCAGCAACAATCTGTGCTAGTTTCTCTTAAGTTTAACTGTACCTTTGACCAGCTTGTGAAATGGCTGTAATAGGCTTTCCATGCTGGTCTCAATTTTACTAGAAAAGTTTGAAAGCTCTTGCATAGATCTCTCAATTTACCATCTAAACTTCAACTCTTCAAAGCCTGTGTGAATTCCTCCATTATCTTGTCTATTAGCCACTGGAACTCCCACAAGTTTGTCAGTATGGAATATTAGCAGATACTGAGCCAAAATGGGAATGCAGTCCAGTCTTCAGTATGTATAATTTTAATTCACCATTGTCTCTCACACAATTATAGCAATAAAATATACTATTTCCTAAGCACTTGGGTACAATGTCGTAAGATTTGTGGTTCTGAAAATTTACAGGATGATTGGCAGGCGAGGCAAATTCTGCTGGTAGGATTATAAACGTTGAGCCCATTAGGGCACAAAAGATATTCACTCCATTTAGTTATCTCAAGAAAACTCTCTGTATGTCAGGGATGAAATGTATAGCCCTTCAGTTATAGCAGTATTGCAATTCCCATGACTTTTTACTACTGGCTATACTTGTCTAGAACTGAAGGCAGTTATAGTCCTACAACATTGCGGGGGAGAGGTGCATATATTCTCTGCTCTTGCTCCATATGTACTTCACATATTTAAGGACATTTAACAATGCAGTCTTACAAAAGTCTACTCAAATGTAAATACAGTAGGACCACGATATTTGTGGGGAATTGGTTCCAAGCCCCCCGGATGCTGAGTAATGTGAAAGCACTGAATGCTATACTCGTACATTGCATGGTCTATGGCTCCCTCTAGTGGTCAGCTCCAGTAGATACACCCTAGATATATGCACAAATACATATTTCTGGAGGTTTTTATTTAGTATAAAAGTGAATCAGTGGATACTGACACCTACAGATATGTGAGTCCTACTGTACTATGCAGTTCGATAGGTCTTTCAATAATCCAACAATAGAACAATTTTTATTAGAAATTATTCTATTAGAACAATAGAAAATTGGTCACAATTCAAAGGAAAATACAATTCAGTAATATACATTTTCATATAAATACAAATTCCTGGAAATACTGATAATAATTTTACTTCATGTTATATAATTTTTTTAAAACTTACCCCATGCTTCTGAATAGCAACATTTGTAAGATGCACAAACATGTTATCTAATTCACTTGTACTTGGTGTATATTTCACTGTGCAAAAGCGACAAAACCCAAGTTTATACCTTAGATACAAAAAAAGACACATTAGCATTTAAATATTTCTCTCTCTCTCTCTCTCTCTCTCTCTCTCTCTCTCTCTCTCTGTTGGCAACTTTCTTGATCTTTATGGATCAGCTCTTGGCATCTACTTTGCTGTATCTTTGGTACCTATTAGAGTTTTTCTTATTTTCCTTCATCTCTACTGTATCCTTTTCCTACTACTTTTTCTACTCTTTTTGCTTTGATTTAATTGTAGGTTTACTAAATTCTTTATTGTTTCAACTTGTAAATGTACCTGAAAACTTTATGTAGCATATAAATTCTTTAAATAGATAACAAATCTAAGGCTCTGCAATGCTCAGTCTGAAGAGTCTTGAGAATCCAGACACTAACATTTGAATCCCAACCAACTACAGTAAAACAATGAACAAGTTGACAGTTTTTGTAACAGAGTAGCAAACGAGACCGGCTTTATCTATTATTATAATATTATGTTATGTTATTTTGTTCTTGTTCTCTTAGCCACACAGAGTCGTGGCTCCACCACTAGTTGGGCAGGATAAAAATGTAACTAACTAAATAAGAGGAAGGACAAACACAATATAAGATATATTTTCCACAGTGGAAAAGAACAAACTTTTGACCAAAAAAAAAAAGTTCTTAAAAAAATCTGCCCCATCCTACATACATAAATTTCTTGATGCAATTTTTTAAAATAATGTTAAGTAGATAGGCTTTAAATTTGATTGAATTATGCATCCTTCTACATTGTCAATATACAAAATGAAACAATATGCAAAGAGAGAAAACTTGAAACGCAAATTCCCACAAGTCTAGATGAAAATTGCTCTTTGTCTCCTATATTGATAGAGGCTTTATTAGAAAACAGAAGAAGAAAAGACAACTTACATATAGCACCTCAGAGGACGGTAAGTTGACACTAATACATAAAGACGAAGATCAAATTTTTTCCCACCAATTAGCAGCGGATTATTGATATACAGAGAAATTACATACGCTTCTTTAGAGGACTGAGATACAAACCTAGGAAACATAAAAAAATTTTATTCAAAACATGCTACTTTATTAAATTGTTGTCTCCTTTTGAAACCAGCTACAAAAGCTTAAAAAATGGGGAACCTTTCAGTGTGAGTGCCACATTCACTCTCACATCTTGAAAGTCACATGTCAATAAGGGGATAAGGCAACATCCTACTCTCTCTCTTCTCCCAACCTGCTTTGTCCTTAACCCACTCCTTCTGTGGAGAGACGGGGTAAGTGATGATATAGAAGTGTACATTATCTGTCATCACCTGAAAAACTTATTTTGGGGGGCTATAACCCCCAGGATTTCCTAGTCACCATGGTCTGCAGCCATGTTGGCTTGAGAATTCTGGGAACTGAAATCTAGAAGCAACTTTCCCAACCTCAGCAGTGTTGCTTGTTTGTCTGCACTAGTAGCTTGTTGCATTTCCATACTGCAAATGCAGAAAGGCTAACCCTTTCTCACCACAGAGAAAGCCGACGATGCACAAAGTGAACAGTCTCTTCCTGAACTGCCAGACCACCCCACTCTCTATGGAGCCCTGGTTTCATTTCCTTGCATTATAACTGTTGCCCAAAGATCAGCTGAGTGAGACTGTAGAGGAATGAAATTGATATCTACCCCTCCCAAGCTCCTCAGCTCACCAACAGGAAACAGCTAAGAAGAAGGGCAGGGGGATCATGGCTGTAGAGGGGTAGGTACCAAGAAGAGTGGTCAGGGCTTGGGAAGAAGCAACTGGATCAGACAGGGAGTTCTGGCAAATTACATCTGTCTTCTATACTAAAGAGCTACATTTTCATGCTTTAAGCAAAATTGACAAACACCTACTACGCAACTGTATAGGACTACTTAAGACTATCTCAGTACTATAAACATTTAAAATAAGAAATGACTGTTGAAGCACTTACAAAACTGAGAAGTTACAAGATCACATGACTGCATTTGCTTGTTCCTGCCAAAAAGAGGATTATTTTTGCTTCCCCACCCTAATTTTGCTATTTCCTAATGCTATGGAGGCCTTGCTTTAAAAAGAACACTATTACTAGAGATGGGTATGAACTGCCGCTTTGGTGGTTCATGCCAGTTCATCCTTTGAATGAACAGGTGTTTGGCAGTTTCAAGCCCCGCCTCCTCTGGCGGGCGCCTACTCAGAGGCAGTGCCCTGGCTTCCCTGCCCTGCCTCCTCAGAATAAGCACCCACTGGAGGAGGCAGGGCTGGGAAGCGCCAAACACCTGTTTATCCAAATGACAAACCAGCACGAACCTCCGAGGTGGTGGTTCATGCCCATCTCTAGGAAATCATGCAGTAAAGATGAAAGAATCAGTGCCACAAATATAATAAATATTGCAGGCCTCATTCTTTTATATATCTTGGTCTAAACTCCTTTCAATTTGACACACACGAGTACTTGTTTATCTTCAACCGGTAACATCCTTAAAGTCATTTTAGAATGAAGACAATAAATGGCCTTCTAAGTGGAACATCACAAATTCCTCCAGATTTGATAAGCTGTAACAAGATGTTTTTTAAAGGGAATTTCTCTCCCCTCCCCCATTGTAACATACGTAGATGTTTTGCTGTCCCGGGACCATTTTTTAATTTGTGAAAGTTTATTAATAAGAAATATTCCTTTTCCTTGAGCTTTTCCACAGGGTTTCATAATCCAAGTACTAGAAGGATTTTTTCGGAATTCTTCAACAAACAAATTATAATCAGCTGGAAGCATGAAGGTAACAGGAACAAAGTCTAAAAAGTACATAGGAAAACCAGGAGTTAACACAGATTTGATAAATATCGTATATAGATCAAAACATAAAACTGAAGAGAAAAATCTTTTCATTATTTGTTTTAACTTAATTTCAATTAAGACCAGAGATGGGCACAAACTGCCAGTTTGGTGGTTGGTATCAGACTGGTTCTCTGACTGCACAGCTTTTCTGTGGGCACCCCAGCTTCCCAGCCTTGCCTCCTCCAGCAGGAACCCACTCAGAGACAGCAGCATGGCTTCCCAGCCCTGCCTCCTCTGGTGGGTGCCCGCTGAGAGACAGTGCAAAGCCACATCTCTGCCTCTAAGTAGGTGCCCAGCGGTGAGGTGGGGCTGGAAAGCTCAGGCACCCGTGGAACAGCTGTGTGGCTTGGGGGCCAAATTGGCACGAACCGCCAAACAGCAGTTTGTGCCCATCTGTAATTAAGACAATGAAAGTGAACATGGTTCATCATAAATGTATGGTATTCCTTTTTAATTTGAGAATAAATGGGAGATTGGATCATTCTGTTTGTTTCTATTAATATACAGTTCAGGAAAATTACTTCTAAAAATAAACAAAACAATTCTTGGGAGGCTAATAAACAGCATCCCATCATCACCCTCTAGGTTCTTTTGCTAGGAAAAAGTGAAAACCACTGGATAACTGGTCCAGCTAAGGCTAATTTTTTTCTCCACTTTCTTCAATGATATACCATGTATCATTGTATCAAAGGCTGCTAAAAGTTCTAACAGTGTTAGTAAGGATGATTAATCTTTGCTCAAATGACAAAGCAGATAATCCACCACAGCTGCCAGAGCTGTCTCAATACCACAACTAGGGTGGAACCCAGACTGAAAGGGGTCAAGTGTAGATGTGTCCTCCAAGTATTTCTGGAGCTGCTCTGCCACGTTTTTTTCAATAACCTTACCCCAAAAGGAGAGTAAATGTACATATACCTCTTGTCCACAGTACATTTTGTTAACAGTTATCATATGGTGGCTGCTCTTAAAGCCACTGGAAAGACACCATCTGACAATAAGGTATTGTTTTCAGTCAACAGAGAGTATCTTACTTTCCACAACTAGGCCCTCAGCCACAAACATCCAGATCTCAGGTGGTAGCCTTCACACACCCAGAATGCTATCAATATCCTAATAGTATCTAATTAATTGCATATATGATCACATACTTTGAACAGACATATGGCTTAGCAAACTGTGTAGTTTGTTAACAATACACAGAGATCCAAACTTGAGTGCCATGCCATTGACATATAAAGCTAAAACATTCAGCACATCTTGTATTTAAGTACATCAACAAATAGTTCCAATTGGCTAAATTAACTCACCTAAATAAAGGTATTTTCCATTTTCATCTTTCTCTGCAAGAGGACTTCCTTCTTTTTCTAGTTCTTTTCTGTATCTCTTGATATTTTTTACCATTAAGTCCTTCCGAGTGAGCTCATAATGGTTTGGGAAATGGTTGACAATCTGATCATCAGAGAGGCGGTAGCCAGTTTCCACACTGAAAACATTTCGAATAGTTTGCACACTCATCCTGGGAAGCAAAACATGGTAAAGAGTTTCTCTCCAAAAACACTTAATTTATGACTTAAATAGAAACAAATTGGTCCTTTGGATTAAACCTTACCAGAATAAAACGTGATCAAAGATCTTTAACAAATCTCTAAAGAAATCAGTGTCACTTGTTCTATCATGACGACCCCTTCTCCAGCACCTTTTTGCTTTTTGGAAAACCTCTTTGAATTTGCACAAACTAAAATCTGGATTAGATTGGACAGATGCATTATGGGCTAAGAAATCCCATGAAGCTTTCCTTCTGATTCTGGGTGAGGTTTCACTTCCCTGCAGGAGTTGGACACACAGTCTGGAAATCCTCATGCCACCCCCACATCCATGGAGGTAGTAACGACCAGGCATGCTTTTTGTCAGTTTGAACTGATTTGCCAGCTGTAGAAAACTGACCTTGCCTCAGTGACAAACGTTAAATCCAGAACAATTATTGTAATGTGTTCACTATGGGCAAGCCTTTAAAGATGTTTTGGAAACTGCAATTGGTATATAACACACAACAGGTAGAATGCTTATAGATACCAACTAGATCATGCTATATGAATTTTATGACAGTTACATTGGCTGCGTTCTCATTTCTGTGTTCAATCTAAAGTGCTGGTTTGGGGCTTTAAAGCCCTAAACACCTTTCCTTACACTCATACAGATGGGCCTGATAAAAAGGCTAGAATCCTGTTGATGTAGGGTAAAAGTGCAATCATGCAAGCAATTGGAAGGAAAGTTAGGAAAGAAGAACAGGGATTCCACCCAGAGAACAAAAAAAGAACAAGGATGGAGCATGTCCTTTGAGCTTCCTGTTAAGAGTTTTATTTGCAACCTCTCATGCTGTCTGTGGTTTGTGTGATTGGGAGGGACTTTTCTGGGCTGGGGTGACTGCCTATCTATCCAGCACTAACCAATTGTTCCTTCTAGCTTCTGAAGTTCAAAGAAAGCCTATGGACCACGAACTGTAGTTACCTTTTTAACAATGGATACCCAGATGCTCCTCAATGAAAAATTTAAAAAAATCAATGCTACTTACCAGTAGAAGTTCCAGTCTTCATTTTCTGACACCTGAATCCATCCTCTCTTTTCAAAGTTGTTTATTAGCACAGATTTCTCTATATCAGTCACCCATTTTACTTTTCCTGCCATTATCCTAAACAAAATCAATGTACTACTATTATTCGGTTTATTTTTAAGCATTATTATTTTTAATTAATGTGGGGCAAATTCATACACGTATATGAAATGGTTCACCTTGTAGGAGGAGAAAAGTTTTGGGTTGTTGTTTTTTAATTGAAAGGGGGCATATGCAGACTTTTTTTATATAAATTGAAAGGGGGCATATACAAAAAAGAAGTACCTTCATCTGTGCTTCACAAAATAATTTCAGATTTTTCAGTATGGCTCATAGAGAGTTCCCTACACAGACATTTGGCTTATCAGCTGGATCCACTAGCATACCAGAGTAGTACATGAAAATGGCATGTTATTCTCATCATTTCATAACGCAATCCTAAACATGCATACCAGAAAAAAAATGTTTCTGCACACATGAGCCCCTGTGCTACTAATACTGCCTCTTCCACTGTAAGATGTCAGTGAAATTACAATTTGCTTTCCCCGCTATTTGGAGTATTGCATTTTTAACATTTATACATCCTGTGATATACGAATGCTTTATTGCTTCAGAGCCAATCAGGCTTGGGCATGGGCAGAGATTAAGCCAGTCTTAAAATATTCATATTTGGTATCTAATATAAGTATATATAAACAATCAGAAAAGCATAAAATAATAAAAATAATAAAAATAAAGTAATAAAATAAGCATTCTCAAATAAGTATCAAGTTGTGAAATTAACCTGAAGAGCTTGTGAAGCAGACAATGAGGTTCTGTCTTTCCATGGTTTGTTTTACAAATTAAGCAGTCCTGTTGGATATATAGTAGTCCGTGCCAGACAGCAGAAATAAAACAGTACATAAAGGGGAATTGTTCTTGATCCCGGTTGTTAAAGGTTCAAGATATTTATCTCTCAATTCTGGATACAAAGGGCATTCTGTTAAAAAATGTACCATGTCCTCCATCTTAGAGCATCCTGCTGGGCAATATCTGCCTGTACCATGTTGGTTCATATAATATCCTATTGAAATATTCTGCCTCTGCTATGGACATGAAGTGAAATTTACCTAACATTTTGAAAGCATTTTACGGAATTATTTGTTTTGTATTATAGTGCTTATTTATTAAAGCATGTCCTGTTTCTGTGGGATTATACGAAGAGAGGATGGGGGAAATTGGAGGGAAGAAGACTAGGAAATAATGGTATGCTAGCAGGGGGATAATATTCACTGCAATGTACTGAAACACAAAAAAATCCAACAAACTGTTAGTAACAAAATAAAATAAAAACTATACTGGCTCACTTTATCACTTCTTTTAATGAAATGTGCCCAAAACCTGAGATCAGAAGTTCATTCATTGAAGATAAATAGCTTAAATAGCTTTAAAAGGAGAGACAACTGGAAAAGCATATTTAAAAATCATTTAGATACTACACCACAAATAGTTTAATATTTCCTGAAGTACAGTATGACCCCCTTATTCGTGGGATCAGTATACACTGATTCACTTATCCACGGTCTGAAAAAGATAACAAATATTAAAAGAAAAATCCTAGAGTGGGAGAAGCAAGGGCAAAACCACTCCTTAAATATCTCACATATCTTGAAAATCCTGCCAGCACAGAATTGATGTGACTTCATGGCCCATACCAAAATATAATATCATTATCACTGGTAGGCCTAGTCCTATTTTTCACTCAATACATCACTGTACAAAATGACACCTTGTGGGATGATACAAGGAAATTAAGAGTAAGACCAATTTGCACCTGTGGTGATGATATTCCTCCCCTCCTTCCCAAAATACTCTGGGTATGTCTGCAGTCTGATAAAATATAGAAGCAGCTTTGGGAAAACAAAGGATGACTGCATGGGGAGACAATGTCCCATAACAGAGCAAGAGAACAAGGCTTGGCTTATTTACTCTAAACATCCAGATCAAAATCCGACTGGAGAAGAAACAAGTGAAGAAAAAAAATCACTTCAATGCATAAAGTCTCAGACATCTTTCATTATAGTTTGTTATATAGTTTGAATACTATGCCATAGTCATATTATTTATCATTGAAAAAGAACATATTCCACACTCCTTGTTTTCCATGGCTTTGGGGAAAAACAGGAAAATAATTTTTTTTCCCCCTGTTTTCCATTTTTTCCCCAGGCCTTCCCATCCCTACCTAGCAGTTTATGCCCTCCTGCCAGGTCCCAGTTATGTTTTTTGCAACCCATGCTAGATTAGGTACATTTTGAAGAGCCAGCAGACCAGGGGTAGGATGACTACATCTCTTAAACAATTGGTGTTACATGGTCACATAAGGAAACAGCACTTTAACCCCAGTGAGGAAACACCATAAATCTCTCTGGGCTTATTTTACAACAAATATAATTACAATTTAACTTTTAAATATTATTTTGTATTTTGTTCAATTATTATCCTGCTTTGTAATTTGTTACACATTTATGTAATCTAATTTCTTTTGTACAATTGATTTGCTTGTTGTTGACTTATTTCATATTCTTGCTTACATCCAATGAAGTCTTTTAAAAACTTTATATTCTTATGATACTTATAATTGATTGATTACCCAAAGCAGTATAAACAACTGGGCAAACCTAACTCAGAGATGTGCCAGCTCTAAGAGCTCTCTTCTGCTGGCTTAAATCCCATTACACTGGGAGAATCTCATTCTTCTGGCTGATCTCAAGACCCCAGGCAGAAGAGGTATATACATATCTGCAGAACTGCTCTAGTAGCAACATCTACTAGCAGAAATCCAAAATGGAACCAGAAAACGGAGGAGCTGGGTTAAATGTCAAATTGAAATTCCTCCAGCCAAGGGAGAGAACCCTTATGCCAGCACAAAATTAGGCTAGGACAAGGTTAGGCATAAGTAATTTTCAGCAAACCCAGGTACAGAAACGTTTGGATTCAGTATAGCTTTGGCTGGCCTTGTGGCAGTTCAGTTGATCCTTGGCCACCTAAGCACTCTAGCAATGCAAACCTAATTCATATATATGTACCAGCTGCTGTGAGCTTGGAATAGTCAGAACCCTCTTTCATTGCCTGACCTCAGTGATCTGATGGCTGAGCAATCTGCCAGCAGAACTGCTTTGCCAACTAAGACCTGTTAGCAGAAGAGCCAAAAAACAAGATGAAGCAAGAACAGAGCTATGTTATGCCACATCTGAATCTCCTTCCATCCAGGAGCCCTAACACAAAATCAAGCCAAAGGGAAAGCACTCCTAAGTAACTTCCAATATTTCTAAGCTAAGATGGGTTTGGATGGCCAATTGTCAGTTCAGTTGGCCTTCAGCCATTGTGGCTGCTTAAGACTGCACTCTAGATCTGTAATCCTGAAGCCACTTTCTAACTCTATGCCTTACTCAGAGCAGCAGGTCTTTTTGTTGTTGTTTAGTCATTAAGTCGTGTCTGACTCATCGTGACCCCATGGACCAGAGCACGCCAGGCCCTCCTGTCTTCCACTGCCTCCTGGAGTTGGGTCAAATTCATGTTGGTAGCTTCGACGACACTGTCCAACCATCTCGTCCTCTGTCGTCCCCTTCTCCTCTTGCCTTCACACTTTCCCAACATCAGGGTCTTTTCCAGGGAGTCTTCTCTTCTCATGAGATGGCCAAAGTATTGAAGCCTCAGCTTCAGGATCTGTCCTTCCAGTGAGCACTCAGGGTTGATTTCCTTCAAAATGGATAGGTTTGTTCTCTTTGCAGTCCAGGGGACTCTCAAGAGTCTCCTCCAGCACCACAATTCAAAAGCATCAATTCTTCGGCGGTCAGCCTTCTTTATGGTCCAGCTCTCACTTCCATACATCGCTACTGGAAAAACCATAGCTTGGACTATGCGGACCTTTGTCAGCAAGGTGATGTCTCTGCTTTTTAAGATGCTGTCTAGGTTTGTCATCGCTTTCCTCCCAAGAAGCAGGTGTATTTTAATTTCGTGGCTGCTGTCACCATCTGCAGTGATCATGGAGCCCAAGAAAGTAAAATCTGTCGCTGCCTCCATATCTTCCCCTTCTATTTGCCAGGAGATGATGGGACCAGTGACCATGATCTTAGTTTTTTTGATGTTGAGCTTCTGACCATTTTTTGCGCTGTCCTCTTTCACCCTCATTAAGAGGTTCTTTAATTCCTCCTCAATTTCTGCCATCAGAGTGGTATCATCTGCATATCTGAGGTTGTTGATATTTCTTCCGGCAATCTTAATTCCGGTTTGGGATTCCTCCAGTCCAGCCTTTCGCATGATGTATTCTGCATATAAGTTAAATAAGCAGGGAGACAATATACAGCCTTGTCGTACTCCTTTCCCAATTTTGAACCAATCAGTTGTTCCATATCCAGTTCTAACTGTTGCTTCCTGTCCCACATATAGATTTATCAGTAGATGGATAAGGTGGTCAGGCACTCCCATTTCTTTAAGAACTTGCCATAGTTTGCTGTGGTCCGCACAGTCAAAGGCTTTTGCGTAGTCAATGAAGCAGAAGTAGATGTCTTTCTGGAACTCTCTGGCTTTCTCCATAATCCAGCGCATGTTAGCAATTTGGTCTCTAGTTCCTCTGCCCCTTCGAAATCCAGCTTGTGCTTCTGGGAGTTCTCGGTCCACATACTGCTGAAGCCTGCCTTGGAGGATTTTGAGCATAACCTTGCTAGCGTGTGAAATAATATACATAAAATTCTGCTGTATGCCTGCAGTCCTCTGCACACTTACAAAGAATAAATCACAGTGTTCCAGTAAGACTAAAATCCTCTTAAAGATGCATAATATAGTATCACAGCTTATTAAGAAAGCTAGAATTTACAAACATTATTATTTCTTCAGCTAAAGTGACTATTAGGCCCAGGGCAGCAACATGCCGCTTGCATCTTTTTCTTTTCTTTCTCTCTTTCTTTTTTTCCTTTCAGTGGCCTTTAGTACCTCTCTCCAAGTAGGTAGACTAACTGGTTATGGTACTATCACACATACTTCCATCAAAGTTCTATGGGTGGGGGATTTTGTTGAATACAGAAGTTTTTCTTTGGTTTCTGAAAAACAAGAAAATTTAGGACTTGCTATAAAGTACATACTTGTCCTACAGCTATATAAGGACCAAAGCAAAGGATGAGTACAAATAGTGCTGCCACTAATTACACAACTAGATTAAAGTGAAAGGACCTCTAGTGGTTGATGTGCACAGATGTGCATACAAAGGGAAGTCTGGAGCTGCACAATATATAAAAATGAAACATGGAACATAAGAAGTATGAATCAAAGTAAACTGGAAACTGTAAAGCAAGAAATGGAACATATAAATACTGCAGTGCTTTATGTTAGTAAACTAAAGTAGACTAGAATGGGACATTTTCAGTCAGACAACTGTGAAATGTTTTACTCTGGAAATAGAGTTTTTGTTTGAAGAGATGGGACATAAAACATTCCAAGATGCTACTTGACAAGGAGTTTCCACCACCACCACCACCATCTCACAAACTGTTTGCATGCTGCTCATGCAAGCATGTCAAGAATCCTTGTGAAACAGTCTGATGAAGATGGTTATTACCACTGAAAGCTAGCTAGCTACTTATTTTTTTCAGTGGTCCAATAAAGCCATTGCCTGCTTCTGCATTGTGTGTGTGTGTGTGTTTTAAGGGACCACATGGCCTCTTACTGATTTTTTTTTCCTGAACTATGGAAGACACCCCTTGAATGGCCGCTCAGGATACAATTTTGACACCAGCTAAGCAGTACTGCACACTAAAGAAAACATACATCAGGTCATCTGTGAATTTACTAAAATTCGCCTTCCCTGGTGGTTAAACTAAATTTTAATCCCAGCTCTCTAACAGAGGCCTGCCATGTAGCTGTATTGCCTCCCCCCCACACACACACACACACAGAGCCAAATAGAAGCCTCGAGCTTCAAAGGAAGGCAAAAGTGGGGAAGGAAGGAGATGCAAACTGCTTGGTGAGTCTTTGTTTCAAGACAAGGGACATAAAAATTCCTTTGCATGTTGCTTGAGAATGCTTGCCTGGCATGAAAAACTACCCTGCCAGGAATCCTTGTGAAACAACCTGATGAAGATGGATTATCATTGAAAGCTAGCTATTTACTTGATTTTTTCAGTGGTCCAATAAAGTTTGCTTCTGAATTTGTATTGTTTTCATAAGAAAGAGTAGCTCTAATACTGAGGCAGGATGTAGCCCAGGAGAAGAAGAAATGGAAAGCTTTTATGCAAGTGTCCAAGAGGAAACCGACCACACACCAAAACAAGACATAACCATAGGTGACTGGAAAACAAAGCAGAACCAAATCTTGGAGAATTTGGCTGAGGGGTCAGAAAAAAAAGCAGGCAAATAATTCATACAATTCTGTGAAGCCAAAAATCTGTTTACAGCAAATACATGATTCAGGCAACCAACAGACAACTACACATCTGTGCATCACCAAATCATATATGTAAGTACTTACATATTTGTAAGTAGGAGGTGGAGAAGCTGTATTTTTTCTGCCAAAACAAGACTAGGAGTAGATTCTGGCATGCAGCATAAATTGTTAATATAAAAAAATCTGTGTAAATCTGAAAAAGAACACTAAAAGAATCACAGTGCCTAAATATAATTTAAATAACATTTCTGATTATTTGAAAATCCACATAAAGAATAGATTTGCATTACTAAACTCAACTGATCATGAACCAGAAAAACTGTGGATTGAAACCAGAGATTACATTAGGGAAGAATGACAAAAGCAAGCAAGCAAGAGGAAGGAAGGAAGGAAGGAAGGAAGGAAGGAAGGAAGGAAGGAAGGAAGGAAGGAAGGAAGGAAGGAAGGAAGAGCCTAGATGGATGAGGGAAGAAATACTTTAAACTGTGAAGGACAAACAAGAAGCAAAAGTGGCTCTCCCTTCCTAACTTGTTGTGATGTGTTGGGGGACTTTGCTATGTATTATTCCACAAATTATGATTCCTTGTAGTGGATAATAAAGAATTTGCTCTTCCTCCATCAAGACTCATGAAACTTGGCATATATAAAATCTAACTTCAGTAGATAATCAAGAGCATTCACCTGCCTTGAAACTGTAGGATGGAACTTGAGGCATTGAAAATTGTGAAACAAACTGAGGTTGAAAAAATTAGTGATAAACTGCAGAGTGCTACAATCTAATTTGGGTTATTCAACACTTTGCAAAATAAGGAACATTCTAATTTGAAGCAACATTTGATGACTTTGAGCCAAAATTATCTCCAGATGAGTAAGCCTTTTCCAAATTTGTTCCTATAACCTCCTGTGATGTTAAACCAAGTTTCTCCAGATGCAAGAACATACTGATGGACACAGAAGGAGTTCTGAGTTTGATAACTTCAAGATGCCGTGATCATCCAATACAATTCTGCTGCTGACAAAAACTAATCCAAATATGACCATTTTACTCTCAAAATGTTCATTTGATTCCTTCAACACTAACACTTCTGGACCGGAAGTGAAGAAGAATACACCTTTTAATTTTTATGTGTGTGTATAAGCACAGATATTTAAAAATCAGGTGCTAATTTCAGAAAAATTGTAAAATCATATTTTTTGTTTAATTGGTCATATTTAAAATATGTTAAGGTCATAAGTGCCTGCATATTTCTGACATTTTTAGGTCATAGAAATCCTCGCCTTACATTAACATACAAGGAGGTGGACAAAGGCCACAAGAGGGTGCTCTTGCATATAGGACTGTGATAAACCATGGGAAAGTGAAACTGTGGATACCAGTCCCATGGATACAGGGGTCCTACTGTAGAACTATTTCAAGCTGCAGAGACTGAATCTGTCAAAATCCTAACAAGGATATGACAACATTTTTTTTTCCCAAAAGTGGCCCATGGACTGGAAATTCCAGTCCTCTAGAAAGGAGATGCCAAGGACTGCAATAATTAAAGGACCAATGATCTAATTTCCCATGCTAGCAAAATGATGCTCAGTTATTGCATCAAATATGTTTACCCTATATAAAGTGAGAAATGTCTGATGTTTAAGCTGGATTCCAAAAAGGAAGAGGCACTCAAGATCATATTGCAAATATACGCTGACTACTGGAACACAACACAGAATTCCAGAAGAAGTCTATGCTTTATAGGCTACAGCAAAGCCTCTGACTGTGTGGATCACGAGAAGCTATAAATTGGTCACCCTTCTATGTTGTACATAGGGCTGCAGTAAGCCACATATCTGATACAAGGGAGCTACTGTACTTAACTTCTAAAAATCTCTTCCTAGATGAACCATAGTTTGATAGATATTAAAAAATGGGAATGCAGGAATTGAAATTTAGGAATTTGTTGAGGATAATCTAATTTTCTTATATGATTATATTTTTTAAAATTGTATGTGGGAAACGCCAAGAGTTTACATATTTTCAAATTAGAGATATTATTGCTACCAACATGAATTTGACCAAACTCTGGGAGACAGTGGAAGACAGGAGGGCCTGGCGTGCTCTGGTCCATGGGGTCACGAAGAGTCGGACATGACTTAACGACTAAACAACAACAACAACAATTGCTACTGCATTAAAAATCAGTCGAGCAAGGCAATTTATTCTATTCAAGGACATGGTTATGATAACTCACATACACAATTTATCAAAAATATGTAAGCTCCTTTTGTGGTACTGAAGTAAAAGGGAACATGAATGTTTATGGCAATGTAGATACAAGATCCATGTTATTGTTCAAAAAACAATATCTCTGGAAGGAATGAAGCTTCTTAAATATCAGTGTGAGACAAAATTATTTCCTGATGCTAACGAGACATTAAGCAAACAACAGGTTTAGCCCACAGTGATGGAAATACCAGAAATCTCATGGTGGGATTTAGCATATCTGCTGGATTTGTTTCTTTGCAAAGTACTGAAACAAGATAAAGATTCTAAAGGAAAAACTTTGGCATATGATTTTAAGTTGAGATCTACTTTCATTACCATGGACACAATATGCAGTTTTTAAAAAGATATAACAAAATAAACTTGCCAGTTACATTGTACCGCAACTGACAAATTATATAAGGGGTTTTACAAAGCATAAACATCCAGAGCTTTTACGTATAACTTTAAGCCACTGATACAAGTTTATAAATATAAACTTTATTTCCAAATCCCCACTTTCACTTCACATTTTTGTAACAAAAAACATAACATAAACTTTCAGGTAGTTTGATTATTTTAGGCTACAATCCTATATATTCGTAACCAGGGACAGAGTCCCGGTGACTCAAATGTCTCCTTCCGTGTAGACACAAACAGGACTGCACTTTTAACTGCTGCACACTATCAACATGAACAACGCAGCACAACAAACAACAAGTTGGGTCCTTGTTCAGAGAAGAAATAAATATCCATACATGCATTATCCTTAATTAACAGCTCCTATATAAACGTGGCTAGGTGCAAAGGAGGGCAGCAGGGATCCAGCTCCTTTTGACGTGCACTGCAGAAGAGGGAAACGCAGCAGGGCGGCTTTCCTCCCTCGGACAAATAATAATAAAAACTGCATGCCAAGTCGAGTCAATCCTCACTTTTTTACTAAAAAGAATTCGGAAGTGGTTTGCCATTCTCTTCTTCTATAGGGGTATCCTGGGCGTGTGCAGCTTGCCCAAGGCCACACAGGCTCACTCTTCTGGCATGGCACGGGGGGGGGGGAACTGAACTCCCAGCCTCCGGCTCCGAGCTCTCCAGCCGGCCCCCACGACAAACAGCCCCAGCTTCAACGCCCTCTCCTGCACAATAGGCACAAAGGAACCCTTTACGAGAGCGCTCCTGAGCATGTTAACGCAGGAGCCCGACTCTCACCGATGGCCCGTGAGGCATATATTCCCTGGAAAGTGTCTTTCGGGTATGAAAATGTGGGGGGTGGGGGTTGAGCCCTCCTGGGAAATAGGGGACCCCCCAATCTTCAGCCCTGGGCGTGTCGGGCGAAAGAGGCTTTGCACAAAAGCCACCCCACCCAGGGCGGGCGTAAACTTTGGAAGGGGAGCCGCTGGCCAGCCTTTCCCACAGAACTGGCTTAATTCTAAGGCGGAGAAGCCCCACCTCTCCGGGCGCCCCGGGCGCCCCCCCCCCCCCGCTTCCACCTCGTAAGGCGAGGGGAGAGCTGCTCTCACCGACCTACCCCAGGACGAAGGCGGGCGTACGTAGGTTCCCGCTCGGTCGCCTGAGCGGGCGGTGGATGGGGCGACGGCCCTGCCTTCTCCTCACAGGCCACCCCAGGCTCCTGCCTCGGCCGTCCGAGGCTTCCCCATCCTTCCTATTCAAAGACCCGACCGCTCGCTTGCTTCGAAAGCGGCACCCTGCATGCCCGGGGAAGAAAAGGGAGGCGGCGCTAGAGAACAGCCGCCAACAACACTGGGGCCGCCGAGCCGCTTCCGGAGTCGCTGCCTGGCAACCGGGGGACGCCGCACCCAAGAGACCGGGAGGAGGAGGAGGAAAAAAAAAACTAGGCCCGAAGGAGCGCTGCCCGGTTTTGCGAGGCCTATTCCTTCCCCTCCCCCGAAGACTTCAGCTACGATACCTTGGCTTGGGGGGGGGGGGGGGGACGGGACTGCGGCCGTGTTTTGAATTTCCAAGGGGAAAAAATAGGCTAGGATTTCTGAAAAGTCTTAAGGCGTCGTGTTGTGACTTGTGATTAATTTGAGCAAATGGGTTCTTTTGCGGGACCAGAAGCGGGGGGCGGCGGGGAAGGATATGCGGGTGTTTATCGGTTTGGTTGTGTTTTTCAAATCGTTGGTATCTTTTATTGCCGTTTTGTTGGTTTTTATTTGACTGCAGTTGCTGATAGCTCTTTGAGCAGCATATAGTGGAAAGACGGTATGAATTTAACAACAACAAAACTACTAATGGATGTGTTAAGTGTTTCTGATTATGACATTTTGGGCATGAGAAATCCATTCCTACATCAGGCCAACAGCTTTCCCTTTGCAAATATTCCAGAAATCAGCAAGGTTTCAGTAGTGCATTAGAAACTGGCCTGTGGTCCATCTAGGAAGCACAGTTTATCAGCTGAAACCTATATGTATTAACTAAGAAGAAAGTCTCATTGAGTCCTGTGGGACTACTTTTTAGTTTCCATTTTCGTGGTCATATCTTTTCCTATCATACTGTGCTCTTTCTGCCTGCTTAGACTGTAAACTCCTAAAAGCTGGGGCTTTCTTATCCTGCTGTGTAAAACACAGAGTTTCCTGGTGTGCTATATAAATAATAAGTAAAGTAATAATAAAATAATCATGTGCTGTCAAGTCACTTCTGACTCATGGTGACCTTTTTCAGGTTTTTCCAAGCATACGATACTCAGAAGTGGTTTATCATTTCCTTCTTAAGGGGGTGCCCTGGGACTGTGTAGAGCCTGGGGCTGGCTCTACTTGCAGGAGGCAAGTGGGGAATCTAATGCCCAGCCTCTGGCTCTGCAGCCAGATACCTAAACCACAGAGCCAACACTGTTAACATCTATTTTGAATATACACCGTGAAAATGCAGATGAGAAGTCAACCAGTATTTCTCCCCCCCCCCCCCCCTCAAAACAGAAAATTGCTGTGAATATGCACACCAGCTTTCATTCCAATATATTTGCCTTCAGGGAATTTATCACAACGGCCAGAATCTTACTGAGTTTTTAATCTTAAACAAGTGAAATTGCATAAATTGTGGCTGAAAATTACAGGTAATAAATTAAGGTGCCAGTCATGTGCCAGGTCATATGCCAGGCACACAATGTTCGTTAGTTGCAATTTGCTGCCACAGTTTATGCAATTTCACTTCCTTAAGAGTAAAATCTCAGTAGTATTCTGGTAAATGTGTTTTGTTTTGTTTTTATGGCTTCCTTGGAAATTGGCTCTTTCCTTGGACAATATTTTTTATTCTGTTATCTCCGGCAACTAGGGATATATAGCATTGCATTACATTTCACATCTTTCTTATCTTTATTTGTGGGGATTGAAGAATTTATCTATAACGCACAGTAATATGTGTCAGCTGCTGCCTAACATTTCTAAAACAAGTAAAATCTCAAATCTTGCTGCTTACAGATGTATAAGGACTTAAAAAGGCGTCGCTTATGCTCAGGTATATTCTGTATTGACTCACGAGCTCTGCTCTTTCATTGCTTCTCCTACACAGACAATTTGTACCATTTCCAGCTGTGTAACGTGAACAAATTCAACTGGTAAAACTTTTTGCAGGACAGCGCAGTGTCGAGTAATTTTGCACTGTTGCAAAATTTCCTGCCAATCGTGCTGTTATGGGTACGGTTATTGCTTTTGGGAAACAAAGTGCCCAGCTTTAACTCATTTTGAAAACATTTCTTGTGGTTAAGATCTGGTATACTGATACAAATTACATCTTGTAAGTTCACTTCATCAAAAAGAAGTCTTGTTGTTATAAATACAATTTTAAATACTTATACTTTAAATTTTAAGTATAAGACATGCATTTAAAAAAATAGCATAAAATGTTATTTAAATTATATTTAGGCAATATGATTATTTTACTATTCTTTCTCAGGTGTACTATGGTTTTTTATATATTAACAATATGTGGTCTGCACCACAATCAGCTGCTGTTTTTGTTGTGGCAGAGAGAACACAGCTTCTCCCTCTCCTGCTTCCAATTATGTAGTGTACTTGATTTCTGTGATGGTCATCTAATGTGTCTCTGAGTGCGGGTCAACGTCTCTGCTTCACACATATCATGTTTAGGCATGGCGAACACAAAGAAAACATTTTTGTAACAGAGTTGCCTTATAAAGTGTAAATAATTGAGAATCTGATACAGACTCTGAATTTGAGTTGCCCAGTACAAGTATTTGCTGAGAGTAGTACTAAATCTAATCTCCAGCTTTTATGATATGGGGTTGGCATGCTTTTGAGTGGTTCTGCTCCAAGCCAAAGCAGGAGCCATGTGCTTTGATAAAGGGCAATGAACGATTCATTCTTTTTGTTTATAGAGATGGAGAAAGGCATTGACTCTTCACCTCCATATATGAAAACTAATACTGCCAGCACATATTAAAATTATTCTTTAAGTTTGCAGTCTCCATCCCAGAACTTTAGTTTAGTTTAGTTATCCTTCAACTACTGGACTTGAAATCTCACCTTTTATTACCCATGACTTTTGTAAACTCCCCCATTATCAAACTTTTAAAATTTGGGGGGGGGGGGAACACTGGGAGAAGGGGACAATTCCTGCTCTCCTATATGCCTCCCTTTTTCATGCTACTGCTTTGCTGTATCCATTTCATCTTCTGCCATTGTCTGACTAAGGGAGGGGGAAGAAAGGCACAAAGGCAAGGGCACATGCTTCCTGTTGTGTGATAAGTAGCCGATGGAAATTCCTGAATGTGGTCTCTCAGGTGCATCTATTGGGAGTTTTTGATGCAGCAGCTTTCCCCCTTCTCTCTTACATGCCATTGACTTGTATGCTGTTAGCAGCAGCATAAATAATGATGCAAATAATGGGAGTCATGCACATGTACAGTTGTTTTTGGACAATCAGCGTATCTCTTCTTCTTTAACTTATCTAGCTTTGTTCCAGTGGTCTTTGCAGAGCTGGTATAGCTCTGTGGATTGGAGAAGCTAGTTGCAGAGCCATGGGCCAGGAGTTCAAATCTGTACAGTGTCCCCTGGGAGATGGAGCAGTTGACATCAGCTGGAGATTGTGTGACTGATTGGCTCACATGTCCTGCTATCTGTTTGGTCTGCATGATTCCCGAAATCCACCAAAAGGATAGGCACATCATTATTATTAATTTTAAAAAAAACAGGTATATTGAGACTGTTCTGTAGCACTGAGGAAATGTCGCCTGTTCCCATGTTTTTAGAATGTACCGGCAACAAGATTTCCTTCTGAGGCAAACAGGAGGATTTCTGTATAGTCCCAAGTCAGGCTGTCTCCTTCTGGAAACAAAGGAGTCCCTATATGTCTTGCCTTGCCTTGACAATAGCTGAAAGGTCATATTAGACACCAAGTTGTGTAGTAGTCCTGGTGGATGAGACTAAAAAGATCTGCAATAGCCTGCTTGAATGGTTACTTCCCAGCTATTGGGGCAAAGCAGCAGCATGCTGCGTTTGAATCTAGAGCTTCTGTGTCTACAGAGCTATATTAGGTTGTTTGCCACCAAATTCAAATAAAGGCAATAGGGAGCCATTTAATACAAAGTAGGGTGACAACAGGTGGGGCTTAATCCTGTGCTTTCATTCTCAACTGTTCCAGTTTCATTTCTGTTGTTGGTGCTTTGAGCAAAAAAGGATAAGAAAAGGCTATGAAAGAGATGGTTTGAGAGTAGCAGGGCAGGGCAGGTGATTCATAGACAGGAAATTCAGCTCCCTACAGCCCATGTTGCACGTTCAGTATTATCCCTTCTTTTTATATAAGTTTTACACAAATTGGTCTGTACATATCTACTTTAAGAACACTATTCAATTCTTCAAAACAAAACAAAAAAACACTATGGTTTATGAATGTGGGATATTGTGCTTCTGTATCCATGATTCAAATATCCAGGAAATGCCCTGATATTGCTGCACAATATCATGCTAGCTTGGAAAGTCTCAGAAAGCTGCAAGCAGATCACATCACCTCCCATCCTTTGCTTTCTGGCAACTGGTAGACCACCAGAAATCAGCCTATAGAAATCATTACTACCCATCAACATTTGCCTGACAATCCCTACCATTGCCCTATCTCTGGTGCTGAGGAGAAGTCGGGGGGGGGGGGGGTTGGGAGGTACATGGGCCAAACCAGGGAATCCCTTCTTAATCCCTCAGTTGTGAAGAGAATAACTTTCCAAATCTGATGACAGGTCAGAAGCCTAGTCTTCCACGCTGCTACATGGGCTCTCTGAGGGTTCCACGTTCTCTGACCTTTGTAAATTAAAGAGAAGAATGAACTGGAAATTCAGACACTCACCTTGAAGCCCACCTGTCTCTTTAGTCCAAAAGGCGCGCTCTGCTATGATTTATCTCTCGATAAAGTTTCTTCTCCTTTGAAACACTGACCACAGTCTGGGGCAGCTGCAAGTCTTACCTGGAATCCAGCTGCCAAAGGAGCATCAGCCCATTTCTCTGAAGAGTTGATGAGAGGAGACCCCAGCCATATTTAGTTGCAGAGCTGGGAGAAGTAATTTTTGGAGAAGATAACTCCCAGCATCCCAAAAATAGCAGGGTCACCTAAGAAAGAAACATGGATGGGCAGGGAAGGGGGTATTCCCCTGACTCTTGCCTGCCCTCCCGGTTATGCATTCCAACACCAGGGTAGACTGGAGGGGCGGGGCGGGGGAGTAGCCATTGTCTCCAAAAACACCCTTCAGGTTATTAGGCGCTCTGCTCTGGTGACGCCGGGTCTAGAGGCCCTCCACGTGTCGATTGGGGCCAGGGATGGTATAGGGATCTTGCTGGGTTACCGCGCTCCCCACGACCCAGCCATTTCCTTACTGGAGCTGGCGGACTTTGTCTCCGCGGCACTGTTGGGGTCCCCGAGGCTTTTGGTCTTGGGTGACTTCAACATGCATGCGGAGGCGGAGGTTTCCGGTCCAGCTCTTGAGTTCTTGGAGACCATGGCCTCCTTGGACATGTCCCAACATGTCAACGGCCCTTCTCACATGGGTGGCCACACACTGGACCTGGTGTTCTCCACTGAGCAGAGTGAGTGTGCTCTGATGGTGACTGACCTAGTGTCTGTCCCCTTGTCATGGTCGGATCATTGCCTAATTAAATGCAATCTCGCAGTGGCTCTCCCTCCCCGCGGGGAGCAAGGACCTGTTTTAATGGTTCGCCCTCGAAGGTTATTGGATCCTATAGGATTCCAGGACACCATGAGAGGGATTCCGGCCAATTTGACTGGCGCTCCTGTCGAGGCTCTGGTTGATAGCTGGCTGGCCGCCGTCACCAGGGCTGTTGACACAATCGCACCTAAACGCCCTCTCCGGCGCAGAGATTGCCCTTCGCCCTGGTTTAATCCAGAGATGCGATCAATGAAGCGAAATAGGAGAAGGCTAGAGCGCATATGGAGATGGGACCCGACGGAAAATAATCAAATAGCTGTCAGGATCGCGACTAACCTCTACCAATCTAAGGTGAAGGCTGCTAGTCGATCTTACTTCGCTGTCCGGATAAGCGAAGCCTCCAACCAGCAGGCGGAACTTTTCCGTATAGTTCGCGATCTATCCGGAGTTGGTCATAGTGACTGGCCTCCCACTAGCATCTCACCTGACCAATTTGCAGCCTTTTTAAAATCAAAAGTGGAGGCCATCCGCCAGGATCTTACCCCCTATTTGAAAACAGTGGATCGAGCTGAGACGTCCAGCGCTCCGTCTTGCCCGATGAGACTTAACCACTTTCAGCCTGTGACGTCAGACATGGTGGACAGAGTGCTTGACCGCTGTCGTGCCACCGCCTCCTCCCTTGACCCTTGCCCGGCCTGGCTAATCAAAGCAGCCAGGCCTATAACATCCGAATGGCCTACGGCAATAATTAATGGGTCTCTCAAGGAGACGCTCATTAGGCCCATTAGGAAGAAACCGAGCTTGGCGGCGGACGATATTGGTAATTATAGGCCCGTCACCAATGTTTCTTTCCTCAGCAAGGTAGTTGAGAGGGTGGTGGCCGATCAGCTGCAGGCTCTTCTGGATGAAACCAATTGTCATGAGTTCAGCCGAAGAAGATCTGGAATCTGAGGGGTTAATTACAGCTGAAGAGAATGCTGGGCAATCAGAATCGCAGGCAGCTGAATCACCACCAGATTCTCCTCCCCCAGTAGCCAGAGTGAGGGAGAAGCTTCGGCAAGGACTCATGACACGAAGATCCGAAGCCCGCATGAATGCTTCCCATAGGAACATCAGGTCGACCAGCCCTGAGTTTTAGCAGGATGAGGTGTTTAGATGACTGCTGTTGCTATAAAATCTGCACCCAGAGGCTTGCAAGCTTGTGGAAGCAACAAGTCAACACCCTGGCTCGCATCCACGCTCCTGCTCATCTTGGACCTTGTTTTCTGGACCCTTGGCTTTGGACTCTGACTTCTGACTACGGTTTGTGTTTTGGCTCTGGCATTTTGGTGTCTGCTTTGCATCTTCTGGACTTCTGATATTGGACTGGTTTATTGGACTTTTGCCTGTTAAAACCCCTGGAAACGTGACAGATTGATTCCACCCCAACACACTCTCTCCACAAGATGGAGGGAGAAGCAAGCGAAGGTTCTGGTCAGATGAATGCTGTGCTTACTCAGGTGCAGTTTCGTACACAAATGGTGGCACAGCTTCAGCAGCAACAACTGCAATCCCAGGCCAACGCTGCTGCTGCCCAGGTCAAGTGCCCTGTGCTTCCTACAGAAAAGTTTGGAGGAAAGGTGGAGGAGTTTCCAGCATTCCTGGCACAGTGTAAACTGTATATTGAGCTGCGTGCCAGAGACTTTCCCACGGACAAAACCAAGGTATCCTTCATAGTCAGCCTTCTCAAGGGACAGGCAGCTAAATGGGCTACTCCTCTACTCCTTGCTCCTTCACCCCTGTTAACCAATTACCAGGGTTTTTTGGACCATATTTCAGCAGCTTTTGCTAATCCCTTGCAAGCTGCTACTGCCAATAGGAAAATTCGGACCCTGAAACAGGGTAAGGGTTCAGTTTTTCAGTATTCCACTGAGTTCAGACTCTTGGCTCAAGACTTGCTCTGGAACGAGGCAGCTCTCATGGACCAGTATATGGAGGGGTTGGTTGATGGGATCCTAGATGAGCTGGCATGTGTAGATCGACCCAATACGCTGCAAGAACTAATCACTCTATGCCTTCGCATTGATGGCCGCCTGGAGAGCCAACGCCTAGCACAGGGCGGTTCCCGTCCCTCGCAGCCACCCCCGACGCCCACCAACACTAGACAAGAGGATTCTGAGCCCATGCAGTTAGGGGCTGCTCGGCCACGCCTCACCCCTGAGGAAAAAACACGACGCCGCTCCCAGAATCTCTGCCTGTACTGCGGGGGAGCAGGACACTTCACTTCCGGCTGCTTGGTTAAGCGGCGTAACCCCGGCTCCGCGCTAACACCGTCAGTAAAAGATTTGCCCCATGTCTGAGTAGACCCCCAGACGTGGGGCACTTAGCTGGGTCCCCTGAACCCTATGTTAACATCCCGGGTCCATTCCTCATACCAGTGAAACTTTGCTTGCCGGATGGACACTGGCTGTTTATTTACGCCATGGTCGATTCTGGAGCCAACCGCTGTTTCATTGACACGGCCTCTGTGAAACAGCACCGGATCCCCGTACAGGATAAAGAGACCCCGACCCTAGTTGAGTCCATAGACAGGCGTCTCCTCCGCTCCGGCCCAGTGACCCAGGAAACCCATCCGATCATTCTCCAGGTCCAACACCATCAGGAGCAACTACAATTCAACGTTGCACGCATGCCCCGTTTCCCGCTCATTCTGGGACTTTCCTGGCTCCGAACATAACCCCCTAATGGACTGGCCACAAGGGGAGTTACGTTTTAGGGACCCGTGTCCGCATCTGGGTCCACCAGCTACCTTGGCTGCAGCAGGGTCAACAGATAGTCCCATGATACCCTTGGAATACAAGGACTTTGCTGATGTCTTTGAGGAGAAGGGGGCTGACCAGCTACCCCTGCACCGACCCTACGATTGTGCTATTAATTTGGTGCCTGGGGCACCCCTTCCTGTGGCACGGATGTACCCTATGTCTGAACCAGAACTCGCGGCCTTGCGGGCCTTTCTTGATAAAAACCTGAAACGGGTATTCATCCAGCCGTCCACGTCACCCCTGTCTGCACCCGTTATCTTTGTTAAGAAGAAGGGCGGAGAGCTCCGCCCCTGCAATGATTACCGGGCCTTGAATAAAATAACCATTCGGGACCCTTACCCCCTGCCGTTGATCGGTGAGCTCCTGGATCGCCTTAAGGGGGCACATATTTATACCAAGTTGGACCTCCGTGGCGCCTATAATTTGGTGCGAATCCGTGCTGGCAATGAGTGGAAGACAGCTTTCGCAACTCGCTTGTCCCTGGCTGAAGAAATTCGGACCACCCAAGCTCAAGATCCCTGGGCCAAGCAACGCTTGCAGGAACTCCAAAAGGACCCTGCCGGAGACTTTACTAACCACCAGGGTCTCCTATTACACCGTGGACGCCTGTATGTTCCTCCAGGGCCGCTCCGAACCAACGTGCTCTATCTGACCCATGATTCCCCTCCTGCAGGACACTTTGGTCGGTACAAAACTCTGCACTTACTCACACGGGAATTCTGGTGGCCCCGGGTTCGAGCTGACGTCGCCCGTTATGTTGATTCCTGCGAGGTTTGTCATCGAGCCAAGGACGTACCAGCCAAACCTCCAGGGCTGCTACAACCATTGCCCGTACCAGCCGGCCCTTGGGACACAGTATCTCTTGACTTCATCACGGATCTCCCACGATCACAAGGGTATACCTGTGTTCTGGTAATAGTGGACCTGTTCACCAAGGTGGCTCATTTTGTCCCGTGTTCCAACCCTCCCACAGCCCCTGAAACAGCCCAGCTCTATCTTCACCATGTTTTCCGTCTACACGGGCTCCCGACACACTTAATTACCGATCATGGTTCCCAATTCACCTCCTGGTTCTGGCAAGCCTTACACACCAGTTTGGGTACCCAAGTGCACTTGTCGTCGGCGTATCATCCCCAAACAGATGGACAGACTGAGCGTACTAACGCCACTCTTGAGCAATATCTCCGTTGTTATACCTGCTATCAGCAAGATGATTGGGCTACCCTGCTACCCCTGGCTGAATTTGCCTACAATAACGCCATACACTCATCCACAAAACAGACCCCATTTGCAGCCACCTATGGGTACCACCCTCGTTTTTTTCCGGCTGTCCTGCCGTCAACCGTAGTTCCTGCTGCTGATGCTCACGTACGCGAGTTGCAGGCTCTTCAAGACGTACTCCGAGAGCAGCTTCAGCAAGCTAAGGATGCCTATAAGACAGCGGCCGACAGAAAACGGCAAGAAGGGCCACCTCTGAAACCAGGGGACCAGGTCTGGCTCTCCACCCGTTATCTCCGCCGACCTGGCCGGTCCCGCAAGTTGGATCCTCGATTTGTGGGGCCTTATTTAATCACAGATCAAATCAACCCTGTTGCTTTTCGGTTACAACTCCCAGCCACTCTCCGTATTCACCCAGTTTTCCATCGGTCCCTCCTTGTTCCTGTTGTGGCACCGGACCCTGCCCGACCTCCACCTCTGGCTCCACCTCCACCTGTTTTGGTTGATGGCGAGGAAGAATACGAGATTCGTCAGATCCTAGACTCCCGAATCCACCGGGGAGGCCTTCAGTACCTCGTGGACTGGGAGGGCTACGGCCCTGAGGATCGATCATGGGAACCCGCAAGTAACTTACACCCCCCCGACCTTGCACAACAGTTCCATGCCTCCTATCCTGATCGACCCGGCCCATCTGAAGGGGGGAGCCCTGAGGAGGGGGATAGTGTCATGAGTTCAGCCAAAGAAGATCTGGAATCTGATGGGTTAATTACAGCTGAAGAGAATGCTGGGCAATCAGAATCGCAGGCAGCTGAATCACCACCAGATTCTCCTCCCCCCAGTAGCCAGAGTGAAGGAGAAGCTTTGGCAAGGACTCATGACACGAAGATCCGAAGCCCGCATGAATGCTTCCCATAGGAACATCAGGTCGACCAGCCCTGAGTTTTAGCAGGATGAGGTGTTTAGATGACTACTGTTGCTATAAAATCTGCACCCAGAGGCTTGCAAGCTTGTGGAAGCAACAAGTCAACACCCTGGCTCACATCCACGCTCCTGCTCATCTTGGACCTTGTTTTCTGGACCCTTGGCTTTGGACTCTGACTTCAGAGGCTCTCCGAGTTGGGAATCGGTGGCCTGGCTCTTGCCTGGCTCCGTTCCTTCTTGGAGGACCGTCCCCAGAGAGTGCAGATTGGAGAGAGTTTCTTGGCCCCGTGGAGCCTCAATTGTGGGATTCCGCAGGGCTCGATTATCTCTCCAATGCTGTTTAACATCTATATGAGGCCGCTGGGAGGGGTCATCAGGGGATGTGGGGCTTCGTGTCATCAGTATGCTGATGATACTCAGCTCTACATCTCCTTTTTTCCAACAACAGTGGATGCTGTTTCGTCCCTTGAGCGCTGCCTGGGGGCTGTTCAGCAATGGATGCAGGTGAATGGACTGAGGCTGAATCTGGGCAAGACGGAGGTCCTTCGGGTGGGTGTCCCAGACATCAGTGGTCTGGGAAACTCCCTTTCCTTTGGGGGGGGTGACTCTTACCACCAAGAGTGAGGTTCGCAGTTTGGGTGTACATCTGGACCCAGCGCTCACCATGGAGACCCAGGTGTTGTCAGTGGTCCGTTCCGCACATTTCCACCTTTGGCGGATTGCCCAGCTGCGTCCCTATCTTGATGTGGGGGTGCTCACCACTTTGGTCCATGCGCTCGTAGTCTCAAGATTAATTACTGTAATGCGCTCTACGTGGGGCTGCCTTTGAGACTGACGCGGAAACTTCAGATGGTACGAAATGCGGCGGCCAGACTTCTTACTGGGGTGAAAAGGTACCAACATATTTCCCCCACGCTGGCCGCCTTGCATTGGCTGCCCATTCGTTTCTGCGTTGATTTCAAAGTTCTTACGATTACATATAAAGCCCTAAATGGTTTAGGACCTCGATATCTGGCAGAGCGCCTTCTCCCACCCAGTTCTGCCAGAGTCACTCGTTCTAGCCAGGCTGGGTGGCTGAGGGACCTAACACCGAGGGAGGTCCAGAAGGAAAGAATGAGGAATAGGGCCTTCTCGGCAGTGGCCCCTCGCCTTTGGAACAACTTGCCAGTGGAGATCCGCCTGGCTCCCTCTCTGGGTGTTTTCAGGAATAAACTTAAAACCTGGCTATTTGAGCAGGCTTTCCCTCCTGCCATATCTTAATTTCTTATGCTTCGCCATCTTGAACCTATATGTTTTTGGTTTTATTGTTTTTAAATTTGTAAACCGCCCAGAGTAGACCTTTGGTCTAGATCAGTGGAGGCAAACATTTTTGGGCTCGCGTGCCCAAAATGAGGGGGGGGGGGAGAAACCAGTGGCTGTCGTGCCGCCCGGAAGTCCGGAACCGGAAGTGGCGGTTTCAGGGGGAATCATAGGGACGGACCCAGAGGACCAGGAACAGGAAGTTTAAGGGGGAATCATAGCGACGAACCCAGAGGACCAGGAAGTGGCAGCGGAAGGGGGAATCATAGCGACGAACCCAGAGGACGAGGAAGTGGCAGCGGAAGGGGGAATCCCGGCTGCAGCCGGCTCATAAGGTTTGCCTCCACAACGGAGAGTGGGTGGGCCAATACCTCGCGTGCCATAAGAAAGGGCTTCGCGTGCCACCTGGGGCACACGTGCCATAGGTTTGCCATCACTGGTCTAGATAGATGGATGGATAGAAATCAAATAAATAAATAAATAAGATCTACTTAGATGTCAACCACAGAATTTTCAGTGTACCTGTGGTTGACCCTCCCCTCCTTCATCACCTTCAAGTCCTCCACATCTCCCGCAAGACTAGGAAAGTATGAGCAATTCTGGTTGTTCTTTCGATTCATCACTTCCTACCCTTGTGTTCTCTTCCTTTTCTCTGCTGATGAGAAACTATGTGGATCTGGACTGGAGGCTCTTTGAGGGCAAGGACCTGGGTTTTTGTTTGGCTATAGAAAATATATGTGATAGCAGTACATTGGCTGTTGGGGGTCATATCTGGCAGATAAAGGAGCAGGGTCTTCCTCTGTTGGGGTGCCTACACAACAGGAGCACAGGCACCACCTCCTGACATGCTGGAAGACAGAAAGAAAAGCAAAAAATTAACATTGCAAGAGGCAAAGATGTTTGGGTGGAAGAGTCAGTGCCCACCTGGACCATTGCAAAGAGATAATGATGGACTTAAACTCTGAACTGACCCAGGCAGTCTCTTTCCAAACTCCCATACCTGTCCATGACTGGTGAAGAAGTAGTGGTTTGTTCCTGGGGGAGGAGGTTGGGGGCAAGTTGAACTTTATACTTTTCCTCCCTCTTCTTTGGATGCTTGTATGGGGATGAGGGACCAGGCACCCCTTCCCCACCCCCATCCTTTTGGCTGCCCTAAAGGTCTGGCAGAATTTCTGGTGTGTTGCACTGGGATATCTTGAACATAACACACCAGACATAGTAGTAATAGAACGAATAAATTTTTGGATCATTGACATTGCAATTCCAGGGGATGCCAGAGTTGAAAATAAAGAATTGGAAAAACTAAAAAAATACAGAGATCTGGCAATCGAAATACCTTGCTTGTGGATGAAACACCCTTCAGTGGTCCCCGTAGTCATTGGGGCTTTGGGAACAGTATCAAAAAATTTCACACCATATTATAAGCAGTTGCAGATCTCAGAAATAATACCATCAGAGCTACAAAAAATGGCAATATTAGGAATAGCATACATACTGTGCTGATATTTAACAGATACTTAGGTTTTTGGTTAAAACTTGTATTTGTTATGTAATACCAGTCAATGTTTTTATAATTTTGATTGACTGTGCTTGGCATTTTTTAACAATAATAACAACAACAATAACAATATCTCAAAAGGTCCCGGTGGTGGGGAGCACTAAATGTTAGTGATAAGGATAGTTGTGGATTAAGAGTTATTATTTTGTATTCACAATAACATTTTTCCTTTTCTTAACTCTATCTCTTTTTTGGGTGTATTATGATGTTTGCCTTATAGGTTTATTTTAAAATTAAAATTAAATTTAAAAATTAAAGAAAAGATTGAATTTTGGACTTTATCATCAGCTAAATTAACTGCTTAACTGAAGACCCACCACTGGAATGGTCATGTAATGGGAAGTGTATTTGGACACTGACAAGTAACTTTTCTTTTTGCAAAATGCCTTTGATTCATCTTGAGACTTTGGTTTCTTTCCATTTTTAAACTAAGGACAAAATTGTATCCAATGCTCACCAATCCAGACATGCTCCTTCTTCTTTCTCTCTCTTAACCCTTGCTTTCAGAGTTTCCCCTCACACTTTGTGCACAACCTCAGAGCTTTGTAGGGCTGTTTTGAAAATCCCTTATTATTTTATTTTATTTTATTTTAAATATTTTTACCCTACCTTTCTCCTTAAAAGGACCCAAGGCAGCTTACATCATTAAAAGACAATATTTAAAGCTAGCAACAGTAAGTATACAAATATTTAAAAGGATCAAACAAATACCACACTTAAAAAACAGTGAACAAGAACAACACCAAAAACACATTCAAAGCAGTAAGGCACAACCATCTGTTTCAACACCCTACTCAGGCAGCCCTTCACTCAGGGAAAGCTTGCAGAGGTTGTTGCTCTGTTATGCAACAAAGAAAGTGTTGTTTTGATGATGATGATAATGATGATGATGACCCCTTTTCTAGATAATAAAAAGTGGCCTTAAACAGGATGGCCAAAATGCACCTCTAGGACATTGATGGAGGGCGTTGAAAAAGTGTTTTTTTTTTTTCACTTCTAAATAACTCCCGTACCTATTATTTTTATATTATGTAGATTTGGGACCAGATCCCTGAAACCTCCAAAAACCTAACAAATCGACACCAGAAGTGGCTGGAATTTCCCTCTTCTTCTATTATAATGTACACTGTACTGGCTGGGTCCTAGGAGCAAAAAAGATGCCCACTCTTGCCCTCCACTCTGCTCCACAAACCCTCCTGGTCACTTACTGTGAATGTTCTGGACATCCTTCTAAGCGCCATGATGTGCAGATGCTGGAGAGCTCGGTTGAAGCAAAAGTTTTGCCCAACCAAGAGCCACTGGGAGGAGAGCCCTGAAGCTACTTCTATCAGCGATCTGGTCCAGAGCACGAATGACCAGTAACCCTGGGCTGGCTCGGAACTGTGTTGCTGCGGCAACCATGTAAACAGACCAGGCTCTGGAATCCAGCAGAGCAACCACCCATTTTTGAATGAAAACTAGTCTAATCTTCCACAGGGCTCAGTGGTGGTTATATAGGCTGAACTGCCAACTGTTTTCATGGCCTGACTCCTGTGCTCAGAAGCAGCAGCTAGTAGCAAGCCTTCTTTTGATAACACCTGCAAAGTTGCCTAAGGATCATGTTTACTTCTCACAAACACAAAACACCAGTTCCTCTTTGTTTCCCTTCTCAGCATCATGGGCCACTTTGCTATTCTTTTTCACTTTCACTACTAGCCTATGCGGAAAGTTAATCTCCAGCATCTCCCAGAATGAAGGTTCCTGAGACAGCAGGGGTTGATCCTGGATATCTGGACTGGGCTGAGGAGGGCTCCCCTTCTTTTTCCCCACCATGAGTGCCAAGGACCAGAGATGGCCTCCTTGGTAGCCAGCCTCCAGGAAACCCCAGGTCTCTTGTCTCTGTGTAAGGGGTGGAAACTTCCATCCCACTTCTACATCCCAGATCTGGATCTATCCCAGCCACATACCTTGCATAGGTCACAAACCACTGCATGTGATGTAACCAAGACTGTTAGAGCCAATGAATGTTTAGTATCTTTTACCTGTGTGGTATTTTATCCAGTATTTCATTTTTTTCCCCATATGTCTGACAAAGTGGACTTGTCCATGAAAGCTCACATTAAAATATAATAGTTCATTAATAACAGAATTCATTCATTGAAACAAACAGAACCACAAGGAAGCCATTCAAGAAAGCGTTCTGGTCAGCTGGGACAGCCATTATCAAAGAAAATGGTACTTCAAAGGTATTTGTAAGACTTTAAACTTTTATTTAAATCTTGCACATAAAAGAAATGGACTATACAAACTGAACACTTTCTTGAAATACTTTTTGGCTTCCTTGTGGATCTGTTTGTTTCAATGAATGAATTTTGTATTAATTTAAACCTGATCAATATTTATACTGTTAGATTGATAAAGTACCACCTTATGGTATAGTCTTGAGGAAAGATACAACTGTCTTAGGGGGCAATAACCCAGAGGAGGCAGGTGAGGGATCCAGTCAGTCTTTGGACATGGAATGGGAGGGAATTCCACCTTGTTCTTTGTGATACTCTTTATGTCAGCCTGAGATGTGCAATAGAAACACTTTATTTCTTTATGGCAATACCCAGGGTCAGTGCAAAGGCAGAGGATATGGTTTGGGGCAGATCACACATAAAAATCATGCGAATCCATGAGGATCGATAGCTCAGATCCATGTTTTTCTCCCACTCCAAAGCCATGCCCTGGACCCATAATTTCTGTGTTGTTGTGGGTGCAGATGGGGCCTATGGCTGGACAGTGGTTTGGGGATGATCTTACATCAAAATCATGTGGGTCCATGAGGATGCATGCCTGGGATCCATGTTTTTGCACCACTGCAGCGGCATTCTCTGAAGGAGCTGTGATCTTTATGTTCTAGTCTGTGGAGACAAATGGGACATGCTATTTGGCAGTGATTTGGCAGCAGATCTCACATAAAACCATGTGGATCCATGAGGATCTGTGCCTCTGACCCATGTTTTTGTGTCACTGGATAGCCATGTGCTGAGGGACCCATGATTTCTGTATTGTAGTCTGTGAGTGCAAATGGGGCCTGTAATTGAGCAGTGGTTTGGAGAGAATATTACAGAAAAATAATGAGGATCCGTGCCTTGGATCCATGTTTTTCCACCACTGGAAAGCCATTGGATGCTGAGGGATCCATGATTTCTGTTTTGTAGTCTCTGAGTGCAGATGAGGCCTGTGATTGGACAGTGCTTTGGAGAGGATCTTACAGAAAAATCATATGGATCCCTGAAGATAAAACCAAATTTTGCAGCAATGTATGCACTGAAGGACCCATGATTTCTGTGGTATAGTCTGTGGGTGCAAATGGGATCTATGATGTGACCATGGTTTAGGGAGGATTGCATCTAGAAATCATACGAAATTATGAGGATCTATGCCTCTGATCCATGTTTTGTGCCACTGCAAAGCCATGTGCCAAAGGATCCATGATTTTTGTGGTGTAGTCTCTGGGTATATATGGGATCTATGATTTGATGGTGGTTTGGTGAGGATCCCACATAAAAATCATATGAAATAATGAAGATCTATTCTTGATTTAATGGATCCGCCTTTTACTTTCTTCCAACTGTTTATAGCATATAGCAGTACTGTAGCCATAGCACTAAATGTTAACATTCCATACCTGAGTTGTTTGGTTTAGTTTGGGAGGGTTTGTTGTTGCTGTTTTGTTGTGTTTTTGTTTTTTGGTACATGCCGTTGAGTTGACTTCAGCCTATGTTGACCCTTCCCAGGAAGTGCTAAACCACTTTTGAGTACAGAGTACTCAGAAGTGATTTAGCATTCTCTTCTTCTGGGGGGGCTCTGGGACTCTGCAGCTTGCCCAAAGCTATACAAGCTGGCTCTTCCCCTACAAGGTACAGTGCGGAAAAACTCCAGACCCTGGTGGTGCTTCAGCTCATTGAGCAGTTCCGCCAAGTATGCCAGACCATATTTGTTCATTTTTACCAGCAAGTTACCCCTCTTTTTGCAAGTGGAGTTCTACATAAATGTTCCTACGTACTCAAACCAATTCATTTTTTGGAGGGTGTGGAATACCTGTCCTTGACCTAATTTATCATCCTTGGGATGTTTCTATCTTCACTCCCTCCCTTTGTATCCTATAATTTTTACCCATATGCCAAATATTGCTGAATATATTTGAATAGCCATTATTTTCTAGTATAGCATGCCATAGCATAGCATAACCAATTGAAATGTTGTTAAACTTTTATTTAAATTAAAACAACAAACTAAAATGGCAATTTTATTAACAAGCACATAACATAGGCCGTCTTGGATCCCTTTGGGGAGAAAGGTGGGATAGAAATATTTTAAATAAACAAACAGATAAACAAATAAATAAATAAATAGGCTGTCATCTTCCAATGGAAGGCAAAGCCCTTTTTATCTTTTGATCTGTACTGGATGGATGAGCCACCCCCTCTTTTTGTGGTGCTTTTAAAATTGTGTTTAAAATCGTATGTTTCAGTTTGCCTTTGTTTCCTTTATTTGTAGTAGTAGCCGTCTTGAGTCCTGTTCTTGGGACAAAGGTGAACAGAATGAACTGAATGAATGAATAGAAGTAAGGCGGAGAGAAGACGAATGCTTAGATTCCCGTTTGTGAAGGGCAAGAATGATGGGGGGGGGGCGGCGGCGGCGGCGCGACTCCCCGCCCTGAGGCAATAATAAAAGTGTGGGGAAGGAGCGAAGGGACAGGTGGGTTCTTCAGAGGGAGCGCTTTTCAAGCCACAAAGACGAATGCGGAGGAAGCGGCCGCTTCTGTGGCTGGGCGGCTTCTCGGCTCCCCCTCTTTCTTCTCCTATCTTTTCGCCCAGCGCCCCGCTTGCAGGACGCCGAGACGGGCTACGCCTTCCTTGACTGAAAGAGAGCGGCGGGGGGTGGGTGGGGAGAGAGAGAGAGAGAACCGAAGCCCAGCAGGCGACGCCGCGAGGGGCGAGGGCGGGCAGGGCAAGGCCAGGGAGGTTCTCCGGTTACCCGGGGCAAGGCGGGGCCCTGAGCGGGCGGGGCGCCCCGGCCGTCAGCGGGCGAAGTCGCCCTGCGGTCAACAATAGGAGCAGATTACAAGTGACGCTGCGGTAAGTGAGGAGCTTCTGCATGTTTGCTTTTGCTTTTTCCTGATTATCGCCTTCGTTACTCGTGTAGCTGCTCTTCGTTAATGTGACACTCTTCCCTCCTCCTCCCCCCCCCCCGCCCGACCCCCCAACTTTTCTCTTTCTCCTCCGTCTGCAGGGCAGCTGTCGCTTCTGCACCAAAGCGCGAAGGGGAGAAAGCAAGGTAAGGGAGGGGGCGGCAAGCTTCTCTTCGGCCAAAAGGGGCTGAAAGGGTCGGGGGTGCTCTTGGCCCGTTCGCCGTTGAGTAGGGAGAGGGGGTTGGAGACGGTGCCTTTCGACGGGGACGGACTTTGGAGAAGTTGGGAGTGCTTGTTCTTGTGTGTCCCGCGAGTAACAAATAGCTTGGGCGGAGTAACTTGGGAGCCAAAGGACCTGTTCAGTTTGGGACCCTGCCAGAAGTTGCTGAGACTGTTTGATTGGATGTAGTAGTTTTATTTAACGTGGGCTGTTTAAAAAGCAAACAAAACACACGTTCATCTCAAGAGTTATGGAATAATGTAACGATGTACGGTATACCTGAAAAGTCATATACTGTAAATGATCTAAACTAAAGCCTGCAACACCTTTTTCTCTAATTATGTAGACCAATCAAACTGTGCAACTTGTGGATGTAAACGTTTTGATTAAAAAGATCAGCTGAAGTTTTTTTTTAACCCGTCATTGTTTTTGATACAACTGTTTACTGCAAAACAAAACAAGACACTCTTTGCAGGTGCCATTTTAAAAGATGGAATTCCTCTTTCATAGGAGAGAATGCCTCTTACAAGATGGTGTCTGCTGTGACAGAAATGTGTCCCATGAAAATAGGAATAGTATTTCTCCTTTATTAATCTGTGAACATATGTATAGTGAAGGTGATCAAGATTAAAGTGTACACACTTAAGTTATTAAGATTTCTGTAATCAGACAATGGTTTTATGAATGCTATGTACAAAAAAGCAAGAACTCTCCTTTTTGTAGGGTTGAGGGACAGAGACCTACTTCCCCTCAGTTGGATACCAAAATTTGGTAATCTGCTGCAGAGGTAAATTATGGAGGGATGGTCCTATTTGTATTTCCTGGATTATAACTGCATTTGCTCAGGAAAAAAAAACCAGGAAGAGAAATGCTTGCTACCATATGAGGACATAATAATGTATGTTTACACCTCTAACAGTGAAAAGTGCACATTGATACAATTGATGAGGTTCTCTGATTTCACAGTGGAATTAACCCTTAAGGGATAAATGAATCACCACAGACTCAAAGTGCTGTAAAGTTTTATAATGACTGTGTAAGAAGTGTATATCAAAATATAAATAATTTCATTGTTTCACTCATTGCGAAGCAAGTATTTTCTAAACCTTGTTATATACAGTTTATTTTTTCTGGCTAGAGAAATTATTTCAGGAAACACCCACTTGCCTGTTTCTACAAGCTTTACGATTGCTTCTGTGCAGAAACATCCAAAAATTAATAACTCAAAAAGTATTGAAAACATTCTTACAGTTATGAGAAAAAGCTGTAGGTACAAATGTTTATATCATGAAAGAGTAATGAAAATTGTTACAAATATGGAAAGTTGCAAATAAGAAATAATCCAACATATGAAAGAAATCTTAAGTTGCAGGCAGATACTTGAGTCAGGATTCAGTCCAAGATCCAGTAGCATAAAAGTATAATAGAAATATATTTTAAGAATGAAAAAACGTGAATGGTTCAATTACATATACTTACTTCACCATGAGTAAAACCATGAAACTATTAATGGGCCTACTATAGGTAAGACTAATGTTGGATTTAGCCAAAGGCAATTATCCCATTGTAATATTTCAAGCTAAACAACAACAGAATCAAGAGCTACAAAAACCGGCAATATTAGGAACAGCATACATACTGCGCCAATATTTAACAGATACTTAGGTTTTTGGTTAAAACTTTTATCTGTTATATAATACCAGTCAATGTTTTTATAATGTTGACTATGCCTGGTGTTTGAATAATAATAATAATAGGATTCAGCCTGTATGAGCACAACATGTAGCTTCTAGAAAAGTATGCTGCTTAAGAGACTTTCAATTTTAAAAAGTTCTAAGCCTCATAAGTGACAGGAGAGGAGAGAGAACAGTTGCATTTTGCAGGCAGAGTTTCTGTATTTGAATGGCATACATTACTCTTTCTTACAACATGTTTACCATATTGTCCCAGAGGAAATTCTGTTAATTACAGTGGACAGAATCCTGTTGGTGTTCCCATAAGGTTTGTGTAACTTGCTGTGGCTAGGTGTGTCTTGGTTGTATGTCTGAAGATACGTTTAATTGCACAACTAAGATACACTGTAACACCTCATCAGTTACCCTGTTTCCCCGAAAATAAGACCTAACCTGAAAATAAGCCCTAGTATGATTTTTCAGGATGCTCGTAATATAAGCCCTACCCCAAAAATAAGCCCCCGTTGAGTGAAACCCCGGCCTCCACCATTGTGCAGCAACCAGAAGAAGATGACAGGACTGTATTTGAATCAATGTAGATTGCTGTACATGAAAAAAATAAGACATCCCCTGAAAATAAGCCCTAATGCGTTTTTTGGAGCAAAAATTAATATAAGACCCTGTCTTATTTTTGGGGAAACAGGGTAACTGCAGTTAGCCATGGCATGTTCAGCAAACCTTATACAAACACCAATAAGAAATTGATTTCAGGCATTTTGTATGTGTGAGAAAAACCTTCCAGATTGTGATATTAGACCTCTTAGTAATGTCCCAACAAAAGAGTTTTCTCTGACGTTTTTGGTGCCATGCATCTAAGTCTTCTTTGTGCTTGTCAGGAGAGTAGCTCAGCTTGTGTATTCTTCCCTGAACTGGCCTTGGGCCCACTGGGGAAATATGCCCTTTTTAAAAGGCTTCTTTGTGAGGAAGTTTCCAAAGGTTGCCTTCTTGCTAATCACTGCTCAAAAATCAGAGATCTCAGCTAGTTCTCCATAGGCTTTGGGAGTAAGCTTGTTAGATTGTTTGCTTGGGTTAATTTTTAGGTTAAAATAAATTGAGAAGTGGTTCTGTATTTTCTAGCTTTGCTCTGAGGGCACTAGCCAAAAGCAGTCAACATGTACCCCTGCTAGTAAATAGGTTCAGGCAAATAATATATAGGCTAGGGTATATAGATGTGCCTCTAATGAGATGCTGTACAACTGCTAGGTTGCAATGAGATAGTGTATAGTTTAAATTGCTGGATGGTCCTTCTTTAGTATATGAGGGCAACTGTTACTGACTTTGGTGTAGAAGTATGTAGTTGTTGGGGATAATTGTGCCTCCTCCTAGTTGGCCAGGGGCACCCCAAGAGGTTGGTTGGTTGGGGGTGATCACTTGGTTGGACAAGATTGGTATTGAGCTGGCTGGGTATGAGTTAGACTGCTGGGCCATCAGCTCCTGAATTTGTGTTAATTGGAAATTTCAGTCAGGAGGGAAGTCAATTAATATTTTTGTTGTTCATTGTGCAGTTTTGGATATTCATTCTTGTATATCTGGCAAATTTGTCTTTTAATAGTTTTTGTGGTCGTTTTGAGATTCTTTGTTTCATGCTTTAGGAGTAACAGGGAAAGCACAACTGCAACATTGTAAATTTGGATTAGGAGTTGATTAGGAATTAGGATTGAATTAGATTGTAAACTGCGGAGTCTACAAATTCAGTGAAGGCTTAACAGCAATATCCTTGTTGGTTTTTCAGATAGAGCGATGGGTTCTGTCATAAATAATAATGCAGAGGAGGGATTGCGAGAGCAAAACAATTTATTAACCATATTAACCAAGAAATGTATTAATGACAGACACATAGAATTTAGAGCTTGATCTAATTTACAAAGCTTGAGCTTCTGAGTGACAAGCTATTGAACAATATACTTACCATACAGTGGATATAAAAATATAGTTGCATCTGTGTGCACACCCTTAAACTAATACTTTGTCGAAGCACCTTTTGATTTTATTACAGCACTCAGCCTTTTTGGGTATGAGTCTATCAGTATGGCACATCTTGACTTGGCAATATTTGCCCACTCTTCTTTGCAAAAACGCTCCAAATCTGTCAGATTGCAAGGGCGTCTCCTGTGCACAGCCCTCTTCAGATCACCCCACAGATATTCAATCGGATTCAGGTCTGGGCTCTGGCTGGGCCATTCCAAAACGTTAATCTTCTTCTGTTGAAGACATTCCTTTGTTGATTTGGATGTATGCTTTGGGTCGTTGTCATGCTGAAAGATGAAGTTCCTCCTCAGCTTTCTAGCAGAAGCCTGAAGGTTTTGTGCCAATATTGACTGGTATTTGAATGTGATTGTTTACTGCTGAACACAGCTACATCCCCAGTTATAAGAGGGTGTGCACACAGATGCAACCATATTATTTCAGTTTTTTATTTTTACTTCCCTCCCCCTAAAAGATTTCAGTTTGTTGTTCAACTGAGTTGTACAGTTCATAGGTCTCATTAAAGGTGGAAAAAGTTCTGAAATGATTTATCTTTGTCTCATTTTTTTACATCACAGACACTTGACATTTTAACGGGTGTGTAAACTTTTTAATATCCACTGTAGGTGCAAAAAGAGGGAAATCTAACAGATGTTAGGAATTCTGAAGTTAACCACAAACCACAAAATGTATTTGCAACTTAAGTTGGAAGACCTCAATTTATAAATCCCTTCACTTCATTTACAGATGTATACATGAAAATGGAATGATGTTTGTGATTGACACATGTGACAAAAGTATAAAAATGTTTGATTAGCATTGGCCCTTTTAAATCAATGGAACTTACAGAGGACTTGACTAAATTCTCACTGATTCTGAGCCTACTCTAGTCAAATTTACTATGCTAAGCAACAGGATTTTAGCCAATATATGCTTAGAAAAAAAGAGTATAATTTGTCAGGCAAGTGGTTCCTCTACCCTACTACTGTCTGTCGGCTGGAGGCAGCTGCCCAAAAACACAGATAAGGGCTTTTCATTACTATTGGAGGTCCTATTTAACCAGTAATGCAAAGCTGCATCTGGGATGCATGCATTCTGCCCCAAGTTGTCCTGTAGCAGGCATTCCCTGGGGAATAGAGTGGCCTTTTAGAATACAGATGTTGACTGTTCGTGATCTTCTGTATTCTAAACATGCTTTCTATTGAGGGAGGATATTTATTTGCTTTGACTACTGGCCAACCAGGAAACAAAACTGAGTATAGTATATATCACATGAGTGTAAATGGTGTTTTCCCATACTTAGATGGAAGATATTTTTTTTCTGGAATTGAAGTAGCAAGTAAATCTTGTCAATAATGATCTAGAAGGTGTTTGCCTACTCCTTGTTACACATGACTGAGTTTCTCTTATAAGCTGTTTAGGGAAGCGGGGGCAGGAAATTTCAGACCATGTGATTCTTCTATGGGAGGATTTATATCTTTGATGATCAGGAAGTATAATAAAAAGTAATGACAACAAACGATCTTACAGTGGACTGCTTTAAGGAAAGTGAAGTTATAAACATTGGTTAATCACTCTGTTTTCCTTTCTAAACAAAGGTACATTTGTGAATTTCAACATACATAACTCTTACACAAACCAATTTAACTGTTTATAAGAATAGGCACAAGCTGTGTGAAGCCAATTAATAATTCAGAAATACAAGCAGTTCCCATATTATCTGAAATACAGAAGGGGAGGATTCCCCCAACTCTTTGCCCACTTTAATTACCCATGAAGGCTGGAGGGCTTATTTGCATTATATGGAGCTTCTGGATGTTAGAGAGTTACAAACCCCTTTACTTTGGCAATCATTCTTAAACTGCCAGTGGCAGCTTTCTAAGGATATATTCCTAACTAGTCAAGATGGCTGAGGGGTGGCTGAATTGCTACTAGGCCAGCTGAGGTTGTGCTGAATCCAAAACTCCCCTTCTCTGCCCCCCACCTTTTTTGTATCTTCTGTCGGTTTATCTTGGCCAGCACAGCCGTTGTGCTGGCAGATCTGGCTGTGTCAGCAGATTTGAGATCAGTAAGCACAAGGCTACTGTGCCAGCATCAGGGCAGTTTTGCTGGCAAAAAAAAAAAAAAGTCTTCTGTCCATTCCAAAACCACTATAGCTGGGGTATCTTTATTTTATTTTCTCTTGGTCAGATAGTGTGTGGTCATTCAATAAATCTGCTGGTCCTTAAGCATTCTGATCTAGGCTTGAATTTTCCTTTGAGTTCTTGGATTTTCTGGAAGAAATCTCTTGTTTTTCTTCTCTCTCTCCCCCCCCCCCCCCAATTCCTTTGCAGTATTGTAGTACAGTGGTGCCTCGCAAGACGAATGCCTCGCGCAACGAAAAACTCGCAAGACGAAAGCGTTTTGCGATTTTTTTTGGCCGTGCTTCGCAAGACGAATTTTTTTCCTTTTTTCTTCTTCTAAAATTTCAATGCATTCCTATGGGAAACCGCGCACTTCGCAAGATGAAATTTTCGCAATACGACACGACTCGCGGAACGAATTAATTTCGTCTTGCGAGGCATCACTGTAGTTCTTTGTCTCTATGTGGCAGTCACTGAAAAACTGCATTCAGGGTTCTGACCCTATGTCTGCCAGCTTTTATTTTTGCTTCTTGGCTATCCTTTGCAATTTTAAGCATTTCTTCTATTATCCATCTTAGTTTTTCTTTTTAGTACAGGAATTGTCTTTTTGCTTTCTTCCCTGATAATATCTCTAGTTTCACTCCATAGTTCTTCAGGTTTATGGTCAATAGAGTAATGCACTTCTGTTCTTTATGTGGATTTTAAATTCATCAGGAATGTTGTTTAGATTATATTTTGGCAGTATGATTCTTTTAGTGTTCTTTTTCAGCTTTACTCTAAAGTTGGATAATAGCAGCTCATGACCAGTACCAGAATCCACTTCTGATCTTGTTTTGGCTGAGAGAATACAGCTTCTACATCTCTTGTTTCCCATTGCATAATCTATTTGGTTTCTATGTTGACTTCATGGTGATGTCCAAGTGTACAACCATCTTATTCAGTTGTTTGAAGCATGTGTTTCTAATAAACAGATTGTTGGCTTTGCAGAACTCCGAGTCATTCTCAGAGCTTCATTTCTGTTCCATAGGCCAAACAGACAACATCTGGTCACCTGTGATTATAAGCATATCTTGTTTTGGTATGTGAATTATTTCCTCTTGTACACTTGCACAAAAGCTTTAAATTTCATCTTCAGCATTAGTAGTTGAAGCACAGACTTGAAAGATGTTTATATTGATAAGTTTTCATGGAGTCTGATTGATATTACTTGGTCAGATTTTGCATTATAGCTTCTAACTGTCTGTGCTACATCTTGCCTCAATATTTCATTTATTCTGAGTTTTCCATTCCCAGAGTGGAACACATTGTAGTTGTTTGACTGAAAATATCCCATTCTAGTCCACTTTAGTTCACTGACACCAAGCACTTCAATATTTATATGTTCCATTTCCTACTTTATGGTTTACAGTTTACCCGAATTCATATTTCTCATGTTCCATGTTCCAATTGTATGTATAATACTGCTTGAGACATTCCTATGTTCTTCTCTAGTAGCTGCTTTAGTGCTTCTCAACCTTGGAGTCTCATCTTGTAGTCCTATCTCTCAGTTCATTTTGGACTGTCTTATCATAAGGTTTTCCTGATAAAGAAAGTTCCTTACCATTTCCACCTACTGTGAATACGTATGTATATAACAAAATATAACTTGTAAAAAAGAATTAAAATTTTATATTATGAGTGAATGCAAATACTGGATTGATAGGAAATGAAGGTTGTCTCATGCCTGCTGAAGGGCCCATATCCCCTTTTCACTATAGGTCTGAGATGGAGTGCAGTGGGAAAGGGGATCTGCAAAATTTATTTGTTATCAGTTTGCACAAGTGGACTTTTCATTTGTGAAAGCTGCTTCCACAATTTTTTCTGACTTTCAGGAAAGGCTGGACAGGGGGGCTTGGGTAGCACAGTGGAAAGGAGAAGGGGAAGAATTCTGTTTGCAGGGGGTCTTGTTTGACTAGGTGAGTACTAAGAAACAAAGTGTTCAGTGTTTCACATGTGTATGGAGCAGAACTGTCTGTCGAATTAGTTCATTGGTGCTTGTGGCAATACAGACCCATCTCTATCTTCTGCACTCCCCAGCTACATATACAGTGCTTTAAAACATAATTTTAGCTGGAATTGTCCTTGTTTTACCGGCATACACATCTGTCATGCAAGTTCAGAACTAGAGCGGAAGTGGACTTTTACTGGATGTGAAGAACATGTTGGTCATTTCTAGGCATTCTGCATGCATGCAGAATCAGTGTAGAATAGGCATCAGCTTAGAGATGCTATTTCTTTTTTTGTAGCCTTCTTGTTGACTTTACCAAGTTAGAGGTAAATGTCTGTTGGGGCGGGGGAAGCCTTCTCTATTTGGTGGGAACTACCAGTGTGATCTAATAACATGGAAAATCAGGGTTCTCAATCATGTGGGAAGCTTGCACACATACATAACACACGAATCTCATGGAGATTTGAAAAATTACTTTTTAAGACTATAAATCCCAAATCACCCAATCTGCATGGCCAGTGGGGGCTTTTGGAGAATTATACATCAAAGAGTAAATTTTCCAAGCTCTGATTCAGGTTGATGGCAGGCAGAGCTTGTGGAATTCTCTCCCCTGTCCACACCTATGTTGATTCTTCCTACAAATAAAGAGCCGAAGAGCTGAAGAATGACTACTCTGACTTCTTTTTTCATACTGTATCTGTCTTCACTCTTAATGCTATTTACTTTGGGGAGCATCATCTGTACTCTGTTGCATGGCTGTGCTCTGCTGGTCACTGGATCTGCCACCAAGCTTCTGTATAACATGCCATTTTGCAATTTTGGCATCATGTCTCGAATTTGCCCCACGACATTGGGGAGCATCCCTTAACAAAATCCCTCTTCTTAAACAGTTTTTCTAAAGAACAGGGCAAAAAAGTGAGTTTCACCTGCTCCTTGAAATTGATGCTGAAGGTTTTAATAGCCTTACCAAATTTAGAAGTTGTCTCATCAGAATTATCTGAAAAGTTATCTTTTAAAAATATGTTTATTAGCCCATGGGAGGAGGATGTTGCTATAATAAATGTGAAGTAGCATATGCTACACTTTGAATGATATATTGACATGTCTGATTCACATATATTTGATTTCTGAGTACGTTCTTATGCTTGGTAATCATCAGGATACTGTTTTTGATTTATAGAATTGTGGACATTTCTATCTGAGCTGTTGAGCACATTACAATATGCACACACACAATGTTCAGGATTTGAGGAGGGGTTGAATTTAGCCCTGGGGAAAGAGGAGCAATATGCCAAGTAAAACAGTTAAAGCTAAGAGCAAACAATATTTTACTGGAGACTCACAGAACATCCACCATGTTAATGGCAGCTGCCAAAGCAACAACCAGGAATGGCTAAAACATTACTTGCTTTGCAAAACTGAATTCTTACAGCTAACCAAAGTAAAGAAGAAAATAAACAATTGTTATCATTTGGGTTTCTGTTGTTGAAGACATCTGTTAAACCATTATATAGTTGATTTGCAATGTCCATTAACCCTGTACTTATTGTATCTTCAGCTAGAGGAAGCTATGATCCAGACAGGACACACTTCGAGCCGGTTTCTTCGCTCCAGCTATGAGAACTTAATTACTGCTCCAGGAGATGAGATTCACAACAGGTCTGTAACAATTCCAGACACTGCAGAACAAATGGAGATTAATATCAGATGTCATACGGTCATATATATTCTAAGCTTCTTTGAGGCAAATTCTTTTAATGTATGTTAGTAACACATGTGAAATTCTGATGTTATCACTTTTGATGATGTGTACCTCAATCACAAAATATTCTGTAATAAACCAGTGCAACTTTTAAGTCTTCAGGAAGTTATAGATAATGGCCATTCGTAAGAAGCCCAGCTGTTGTAAAGAGCAGCTGACAAAGCCGTGTTTACTGCATTCTTTAGATACTTCATTTTTTAAAGCCACTGTGTAATCTATCACTTGATCAGATGGTCCATAAAACTCTTGCTATTTCTTCTTAAAGTGGTCTTTTATCTGTATATTTAGAATGTCTAAGCAAAACAGTATTCTTCCAAAAATAATGTAGTTTGCTTTGCCGTAGCTCTGCCACATGAGATTTCCTCACATGGAACAAAATAACTGAAATAACAAATGAGAAACAACAGAGCCCTGTGGCACCCCCAAACTACAGTGGTGGTGCCTTGACTTACGAACGCCCCAACGTACGAACATTTCGACTTACGAACAGCTCCGTTCGCAAAATTTTGCTTTGACTTGCGAACGGAGCTTTGACTTATGAACAAAAAAACGCGGGGAAAGCGGGAAATGGACTTTGGACTGCCTGGTACTGCCTAGTACTGCCTGGTACTGTAATTTTAAAATGTAAAAATTGGTTTAAAAGGTGCTTGGTTTGGTTTAAAGCTGCTTGGTTTTAAAGGTGTTCTGTTTAAAAGGTGTTCGTTCCCTCCCTCCCTCCCTCCTTTCCTGCCCTTTTTTTTAACCTAAGTCATCTTAGGTTAAAAAAACACATTTCTCCCCCTAGTGGTAGAGGACGGATTAACCGGTTTTGCATTAGTTCCTATGGGAACTAATGCTTTGACTTACAAACGGCGCCTCGACATAAGAACAAAAAACAGCCAGAACTGATTAATTGGTTTTCAGTGCATTCCTATGGGAAATGCTGATTTGACTAACGAATGTTTTGATTTACGAACATCTTCTGGGACAGATTAAGTTCGTAAGTCAAGGCACCACTGTACCTTGTAAATAATTCTTCAATTTTGTAATCGCCCATCTCCTCAAATGTATCAGAAGAAGTCATTCAGACCAGCAGCAGCCTTGAAGAGAAAGATAACACACACCCCTTTACACCTCACTTACCTGGAGGCTTGGACAACTCTTGGACAAGGAAAGGGGTGCGTGTCACCCCAAAATTGAGGGAACAGCCTAACCCAGTCATGAATTGTCACTGTCTGGAGGAAATTATTATATGGAAAAGGAAAGTAGTCATTTACAAATCTGCCTTTGGCATAAGCTCTGTGTGGCAAGCTGCTGCATTCTTCATAGACAGATATTGTAAAAATTGAGAAGCTTTCTTGCATCTGTCATAGTGAGCTTCAAGCACACTACAGTGCTACAGTAAATGTGTTAGGCCAAAATCCAGTTGGTAGTTCCCACTAGAGTTGACCTACTAAATCAGTGTGACTTATATCAGTGTTTACTCACTGTTCAGAAGTTGATTCAAAACAGCAAGTCTAGGTTAGACCTCCACTTGTGATATTCAGGAATTGAAGTCGGTTAGAATTAGAGCCTGGACAAGTTACTATTTTGGACTGCAGTTCCCAAATCAGCAGCCAGCATGATCAATGGGGCATTCTGAGAGATGCAGTCTGGAAAAGTAACTGGGATAAACAGCCTTAAACTAGATAGACTAGTGGTTTGATAAAATATAAAATAGCTTAATCTGCCACAAGTTGTTTGCTGACTACCATAGACTATCAGAGCTAAACTTTTAGAACTGGTGTACAAAATGTTGCTTCTTTCTGTAAAGCTTTTCATTTTGAGATAATTATTAATTGTTAATAGTGTATTTTTTTTAGTGTTTCAGAGAAAATATTCAGTCTGCATGATTGAGAAACAAGCTCAGTTTAATATAACAGTTATAGGGCTGTATGAGGAAACAATTAAAATTTTGACCAAATGCAATCCAAATTCTACAGCCTATTGGCTTTGAAAGTTAAGTAACTATGCACAACTTATCTTCTGCATTAATATAAGCATGATTATTATATGCATTCTCAAAGGCTTTCACGGCCGGGATCTGATGGTTATTGTAGGTTTTTCGGGCTGTTTGGCTGTGTTCTGGAGGTTTTTCTTCCTAACGTTTCGCCAGTCTCTGTGGCCGGCATCCTCAGAGGACAGGAGTTAGAACTCTGTCTGTGTTCTGGTGTAGTGTGTGGAATAGTTGAGTATTTGTAGCCGTGGGATCAGCTTTTTGTCCTTTTCAGGAGACTGGGTGATTATGGTGATCAGGGTGGTTTTTGTTATGGGTGTATTGTTGTGATAAGGGGGGGAGATGATCTGTCACTATGATTGATGGGTGTTGTTAGCTAGTCTTTTGTGTGCAGCGATCACCGGTCCTTATGGCTGGGTAGAGTTTGTTGACCTTTTTGCAGGCTGTATTTTTCAGTGCTGGGAGCCAGGCTTTGTTGAGTTTTAGACTTTCTTCTTTTTTGTTGAAGCTGTTCTGGTGTTTGTGGATTTCAATGGCTTCCCTGTGTAGTCTAACATAATGATTGCTGGTATTGTCCAGTACTTCTGTGTTTTGAAATAGGATTTCATGTCCAGCTTGTTTCAGGGCATGTTCAGCCACTGCCGATTTTTCTGGTTGTTTTAGTCTGCAGTGTCTTTCATGTTCTTTGATTCTGGTCTGGATGCTGCGTTTTGTGGTCCCAATATATACCTGGCCACAACAGCAAGGTATCCGGTATACTCCTGCAGTGGTAAGGGGGTCCCTTTTGTCCTTTGCTGACTGTAACATTTGTTGTATTTTTGTGGTGGGCCTGAATCCTGTTTGTAGGTTGTGTTTTTTCAAAAGTTTCCCCATGCGGTCTGTGACCCCTTTGATGTATGGTAGAAATACTTTATTTGTGGGTGGCTGTTTTTCTTCTTCAGTTCGGTGTTGTTTTCTCGGTTTTCTCTCTTGTGATTTCATTCTTGGAATAGCCATTTGCCTGTAGGGCCCACTTCATATGGTTGAGTTCGGTGCTGAGAAATTGAGCTTCACAGTTCCGATTTGGACAGTCTACCAGTGTTTTGATTATGCCTCTTTTTTGTCATGGGTGGTGGTTGGAGTTTTTATGTAGGTACCGGTCTGTGTGGGTGGGTTTTCTCTAGACCTTGTGTCCCAACAGGAGATCAGGTTGGCGTATGACCATGACATCTAAGAAAGGGAGTTGGCCCTCTATGCCAGTGGTCCCCAACCTCTTTAACCCCGCAGACCAGTTGGGGAAGGCAGGGCACCCCCCCGCGCTCGTGCACATGCACGAAGGAACGGGAGGGTGCTTGTGCGGGTGTGCACATGCGCAGAGGGCGGTGTGGCGCTTGGGGCACTCGTGCGCATGCGTGAAGGGGTGGGGGAGCACGGGCGCAGGCTCAAAGGGGCTGTGCAGGGGGGAGTGCATGCGGGGGTGGGGGGAGGTCTGTCTCCGCGGCCCGGTCCAGCTCAGGCCACGGACCGGGGGTTGGGGGCCTCTGCTCTATGGTAGAGATCTCTGCGTCAAACAGCTGCTCCTTAAGGAGTCACCATTTGTATTTTTCATTGCGCGCTTAGTCTGATGTATGACTCCTTAGTTAGAGACAACTTGTTACTGTGTTATGCCAGCATACACAGGGAAAAGATTTGAGCCAATAGGACTTCCTTTTGAATAGACATGCATCGAATTATGCTCTTAGCTACTCTTTTCTGTACTTTTCCTAAAACTTTTGTTCTTTTTAAGACAGGGCAAACAGAATTCTGTTTATTGTTGTTTTTCTCAGCCACTTATCCCTGAATTAGGTTTTACTGTATTGCCCATATAGGTGGGAATTTATTTAGCAATGGAACAAATCTGTGGCGAGTGGCCATCCTCATGTGTATTCAACATTTGCAGTGCTGTGATCCAGGTTGGCCGCCAGCTTGCAGTAATTGGAGACGAGTATAATAGAACACACAGTGGAAAACTGGAGGGGTCCTTATTTCATCTTGTGAAAGGGTAAGACCTGCTTGGGAAGATTTTCAGCATCTGATTTGTTTTATGTTTATTTGTACACTTCAAACTCTAAAAGGTAGCTTTTTTTTTTAAAGGACTTCTTTATGCAAAATAAACAAAAATGTTCCTGCAAATAGAAATCTAGCACAGCAGAAAGCACACTAGACTATAACCTTTCATACTAGTATTATAGTTTTTACTTGCATGGTGTGTACTTTACTTTCAATTTCAGGGAAATTGTAACCTGTACCCTGTAGTATTATGGTCTACCTTGTTAACCAATAACAGATTTGTTATTTGTGATTGGTCGATCTATATGAATATGAATATCCCCATGCAGCTGGACCTAACAAGGGTCTGGCCCCCAGGACCGGACCATCTACTGGTGGTGCTTGGAGCTCCACTCTCTTCCCACTCAGCTGCCCACTCAGCCTCCTGCCCTCTTCCTGAGGTGGCCAGCCAAGAAGGAAGAGAGTGGAGCTCTGGTGGCTATTGAAAGGACAAGCGGGACCAGCACCCTGGCAAGATTCATGAGTCCCAGGGGTTGGACCTTGATTAGGTCCAGTTGCGCGGGGATATTTGTATACGTATATGAATACGACTATCCCCATGTCTAATCACAAATCAAAACAAATTGCCATTTTTCCAATTCATGCACATCTCTAGTGGTAATCAGCCACAAAATTCATGCATGGTAGTGCCCTTTCAATACACATGTTCTCACTATTGGCAGGATTGCAGTTAGCCAGTTGCCCAGAATCAGAAAGAAATTCTTTTGTGAGTACTTGCCATCTGCATTATTGTAATGAACGTATTGAGTTAACATACCAGCGGTTTGAGTGGCAAGCTGTAGCCATGACTCTGGTTTTATCACCTTCCTACATGTTGTGGGCAATGAATGTGAAGTGGGAGAGCTCTGCTATCTGTGTAAGTCAGGACCCTGATTTTCCAGCGTCCCAGCTCTTTAGAGATCCCCCACAAATAGCAGTGCTCGTCCTTTTCAGACTTACTGCTTTCTGCATGTAGGAAAGTGACAGAAGTCATGATGAAGGGCATAGGGCTGGAATATCCCCCTCTGTAGTTACCCAAATTGTAATGCTTGAATAGGGCTACTAGAATCCAGTATGGGGGCTACGCAGGTGTCAGCAGACTTGGTTCTCCGTGGCTCTGATGTTACAATATGTGAACAGGAGAATACTTAGTGTCATTGAATGATGACTTAGTTTTATTTATTTTGATACAGATGAGGTTGTGCAGACAAAATGAAGCACTGACGTGAGACAGTAGTACACATACACCATATACTGTGTGGCCTAGATTTCACTGACAAATCTAATGTGTGTGAATGTATTGTTCCTCTCCTCTCACATACTTTTGTAAATTAATTCAGAATATGGATGATAACCTACATTAATAAAATGACTTTGTATATTTCACAAGTGTTAAATTGTGTAAACATGGAAGATCCTCTTTTCATTAGTAAAAAAACTGGTCCGCATGAAAAAAGACACACAAACACATTATGAAAGGAAACACACACACACCCCATTTTAAGTACCAAATCTTGTTTTATTTTGGTAAAACATACTTAACTCTTCCTTTCAGCGCATTCAAACTAAATTCTCATCAATTAATTTCACCTTTTCTTTGTTTCTCAATAGGATGGCAGCCAGCATTTCTCAGACTTGTTTTTGGAACTGCTTTAAAAGTGTTATGAAAAGTTCTGAAAATGTCTACAACAGTGGGTGGAGGAAGAAGATTATTGACTGTGTTTGGGTAAATTTATTTTAGTTTGCAAAAGGGAATCTGTGACTTGACAAGACAAGCAGTATGCCTGTACATTAAAACCCAGTCTTTAGTGAGAGGTACTCTCAACTGAAGTGTGCATTAGATTATATGTCAATGTACAGTCTAGGAGTTTGTTTTTAAGTAATGAACATCCTTGTCTCATAGCTGGTTTACTCCTGTTCTTTTATTGGAACTGAGCTAGGCTAATTATAAAGGTTTGTGGCCCTTAGTGCTGTTAGGATACTGCCTGATTTACTTGTCTGAAACAATGGGCAAAATCCTGTTGGTGCAGTTCTGCTGGAATAAACCAGATCTTGGTGCCAAAAATAATTATTTAAATTGATGCAAGGCTTCCTATCTCTCCATACACACCTTTCAGCCTCTGAGACTCCTTGGGGTTTCCTTTTGCCCTAGGGCAACCTTTGAAAGCCTCGGAATGAGGAGATTCAAAAGTTCAAAATTACTGCTGGATTGGTGCTGGTGGGATCAGGAGCCCCAGTGGCAGTGTTTTAAAATCCACTCCCCAAAGGCTTCCCCAGAGCCAAACAGAGCCCTAGGGAGCTTCAGAAGCTGAAATGGGAAAATACGGCGCTGTAATAACTTCAAACACCCTAGTCCAGTTTATGCTGCACAAAACTATGCAATAGGATTTTCCCCATTGTCTCATTTAACACGTGAACTATTCTGATAATAGCAAATCTGTCTTCCATGGGAGCACAAAGCCACTTGCCAGTGAATGTGCATTGTAAAAACTGCACTGTGCATTGATTGGACCAAATGCAAGCTGAGGGCTAATTTACTCTGTTAATCTAGCACCAGATTATAATTTATTTCCAAATTAGGTGCAGTCACAGTCCATTAAATCAGTGGGGCATCAGATTTAACTAATATTCACATTTATGTCAATGGGAAATATGTAAATCATTTGCATCCAACCTAATATATTGCATTCTTTGTAGTAGAAAACTCATGGGTGGCTTATTATATAAGAGGCTGTTTCTATTTCAGCAATGACCAAGGGCCAGTACAGTTTACCTTAAACAATGCTATGGCAGATCAGGCCAAGTGATTGTAGCCCTGTTTGCTTGATCGCTTCCTTTGCCTCCCCAGCCATCAACTTTTGGTCTGCTTAGATTAGGCAGTAAACAAAATCAAAGGCTGATTGTCTTTTAATTAAAAGTAGAATCTTTTAATTAATCTTTGATCTTGATTGGGAGAGTAGGGGCAAAATTAAGAATATGACCTCATTGCATAATTATTCTTCACTGATCTCTTTCCCACCAAAATTTGCATTAGTCATGGCTGCCTTTGCTGTTCTGCAACCTGAACTGATACAACTTGGAAGTATACTAAGTGGTTTTTCAATAGTTCTGCTTCTATTTTCAAGTTTTTAATCAGAATGTTTATTCTCCCCATAAACAGATTGCTTGTGTTCCTCTCAAGTACCTGTGCCAGAAATGGGTGCCGGCCACCCTGTTCACTATTTTGATGTGGTGGCTAATCACTTACGGACTCCAGAACTAATATCAAGAATTGCCATTGAAGGTCACTGCTGGACTCTGACTGATGTATGTCTCACCCAGGAGGTGGCATTTGCTTTCTTTGTTTTTTAAAAAGTTGTCTATGAAAACCCCTTTTCTATTTAAAATGTAGGCTAGTGCTGGGTCACTGCTTTTTACTTTTTTAAAAAAGAAATAAATATGAATGCCGGGGTTGTTGCTGGATAACTACCTGAACTGCTTGTTTTAAAATATGTAAAGGTGATTCAAGTCTTTCTTTTATACATATGACAAGATGCCTACTTCATAAGCAGAGGTTTTTTTAAAATGGAATTTTGAAAGATGATGGAAGGAATGCTGGCCATTCTTTTAAGCTAATATTTGCACTGTAAAAAAAAATGAAAATCACAATTTTAAGGACTTGAATAAAATTGATGTTTCTGATAATATTTTCTGGTTTATTGCATGCTTCCATTGTATGTATGTTTGGCATGATCCATCTGACATATTATATGTATGAATCCAGCCATCTCTCTTCACTCCAGGGCTTACTTTCACCCCGACTTTATTAATGACTTGGAATAAATAAAAACCGGTGCTTTAAAAAAAATCACATTGATTTAAATCACGATTTAAATTTTTTAAAAATCCATTCTTTTGTTTATATCATCAAAAAGTCCTGATTTTTAAAAATTTAAATCATGATTTGAATCAAATCCACCCTGCTTAGAAATCAGCATTACACTACATAAGACAGGAATAGTTTATCCCATCCCACACAGAAACGTAGCTACAATACAAATATACTAGTTAGATGGTGACTTGTGGTACAAAATGTTAGAAGAATCACAAATATAACAATGTCCTATTTATAGTTTGTTCTTTTTCTGGGGCATTTGGCAAGATTTACAAACCTATACACTGATATTTGCCACTCTGAAAAACTGCAATTGATAAATTGTTGGCCATGAGAACACAAAGTGGCATCACAGAGGCATTACCACAGTGCAATACTCTTTTTTATGTTCTACAATTGCCTCTGTGTACCCAGTGTGGTGTAATGGACAGAGTGATGGACTAGGACTGCAGAACAGGGTCCAGTTCCCCGCTCGGCCATGGGAGAATGGAACTGGTAAAACCACTCCTTAAATACCATACTTACCTTGAAAGCCCTTTCTAGGTCACTATAAGTTGGTTTTGACTTGACAGCATGTAACAACAACAACAATTGCCTCTGGTCAAACAGGTTTTATAACTTGTTTGACTCACTAGAACCTGCATATCCTGTTTATGACAGCAGAATAAGTACACATATGATGAACAGTGATGTATTATCCACATCATACATAACTATGAAATAATTGATGGGGAATTGTAATGTAATGTGTAATGTGTTTTCAGTGGAATTGTTAAAAAATGAAAACAATGCAATATTAGGACTAATACAGATGAATCACATAGTTCCTGGATCGTATAACTGGAAATTGAAAGCCTGGGGTGGGGCACAACCATTGATCCAACATAAAACTTATGCAGTGTAGAGCTGGCATAACAGGGAAAGGGTCTCACTGTATTCTCCAACATGCTAGGATCTTTTGTTTTGTTTTTTGTGCTAAGAGCTTTTTGTTAATGGGGTCACATTTGAACATGAATTCCCCTCCAAAACACAGGAATAGCATAATGAGATTTAGTTCAGGGGAAAAGTGAGCATTTGACTTTGATACGTATATAAATTGGCTCTAAGAAATATAAAACCATAAAATTGTTCTCCATAATGAAGCACCAGTAATTCACTATGGGTCACTTCACATGTATCGCCAAACCATGGCTTATTATAGGAACAGATCCTATACTTGTATTCTTCCTCCTCCTCTGTTGCTTGTGCAGTGTGATTACCATTTCCTTTGACCCAGCAAACGATGCCCTTTAAACTTGGATTTGATCTTGGCTTGTAATCCTGTTTGGCTACACAAGCAAAACCCTAATTTGCTGCCTTAGATGTGAAGGAAAACTGCACTTTGCTGTAAATCAGAATGGAGCTTATTAGGAAAGACCTACTTGTAAAGAATGGAGAGGGAAGAATGTAGCGCTCACTCAATTCTCACTTCTTTAGTACCAAAGAACAGTTTGGCATTATGTGTGAACTGACTCTTACCTAGCTAAGATTTTTCTCTAGTTATAAAGCACTTGGGATGCAATGCATATTAGGAGTAAATCCTGTTGAATTCAGTGGGATTTCCAATCACACTTTCAAAGGATTTCACTTAAACATCATATAAGGAGTCCATAGTTAGCTTATAGGAAAACAGCCTTCTGAAATAGCTACTGAATGGAAGATGAAAATCCAGATTGTTTAGCAGATCACGAAGTTCTACTGTATTAGAACTATCTACATACTAAAATAGCTTTCCCTCACATGGTATCTTCCAGATATTTGGGGGTACCTCCAAGGCTGTTCCCTATTTCCTCCCCTATATATGGATAGTGCTATTTTGGTTGCATGAAGAATGGACTGCTGTGCACATGGATGCTTATATATATATGTCTGTGTACATGGATGTACGTATAAACAAACACACAAGAGATGATAGAGCATGACAGCAAAACTGTTTTAAATGGTGAGCAGAGGGAGGAATTTTTCCTGTATGAAACAGGAAACAACCAGGTCATCTTCACTCATCACTCAAACTGTATCCCACCCGCCCCACCCACATTTTCAACTTCGAAACAAAGCAAATTTTAAAAAATTGTTTTGCTAAAACAACAGAGGGCTGTGCCCCCTAGATACCCTCTTTCCCTGAAAACAAGACCTAACCTAAAAATAAGGCCTAGTATGATTTTTCAGGATGCTCTTAATATAAGACCTACCCCCAAAATAAGCCCCAGTTAAGTGAAACCCCGCCATCCACCACTGTGCAGCAACCAGAAGAAGATGACATGACTGTATTTGAATAAATGTATATTGTTGTACATGAAAAAAATAAAACATCCCCTGAAAATAAGCCCCAATGCATTTTTTGGAGCAAAAATTAATATACGACCCTGTCTTATTTTCGGGGAAACATGGTATGTGAAGATATGGAGGAATTATAGAACAAATGCAGGATGCCCCTCTTGGGGGCTCTGAAAGTCACAAATGACCTTAGAGTCCACACATGGCCCCAAACTACATGATTCCCACCTTCAATTTAAAAAAAAAAAACTTCCAAATTTTAGAAAATACATTTTAAGACTCTTGCAGTAATTTGTTGCCATATATAATCCAGTATCACAACAAAACTCCAGGCTCAAGCAGCACCTTAAAAAAAAAGAATCGAAAGACGGCACCTTGCTTATTATCATCTATCTGCTTATAAGCGGAAATTTAAACATGAAGCTGACATTAGGCCACACCCTTATGATGAAGGACACAAAGACCTCCTTTCAGCTTTAGTGCAGTTAATGTTTACACACATCGAAAGTGGAATTTGTACCTGTAACTTGGTAGAGAATCTCTAGTTTCGGAATCATTACTGACAGTTTCATTGTGGCAACTATGCCTATTTTCCTTTCTCACCAATGAGTTTTTGGGTCACAGAGCACTGATTAACACTCCCATACACTGGTTAGAATCCTGTGCCACGTTACATAAATATCTCCAAGTTAAACAGGCTGTAGCCACTGTCACAAAACCATATCATATTATTGACCTGGATATCTAATGAGACGCCTTTCTCGCACTGTCACTCAGATTTCTTTCTTGACTTACCTTGAAGGCTGGGTCAGGAACAAGAACAAACAAAGCTGAATGAAAGTCACAAAAGCTTCCCTACCCTTTCGCACCTTACCACTGAGCACCAAAGGCCACTCCAAACTAATGGATCTCATAAAACCTCTGAAAGTACTACTCAGGCTGAGGCTTTGTAAAGTCTTCAGGAATTCCATAACATAGAGTAGGAGGGAGAGAAGCTCTCTGTTTTTGACTCACTGACCTGCGAAGTCGAAGTTTGTGAGCATCTATACTTTCTTGGTGGGACGTGGTGGCACTGCGGGTTAAACCGCAGAAGCCTCTGTGCTGCAAGGTCAGAAGACCAGCCGTCGTAAGATTGAATTCACGCGACGGAGTGAGCTCCCTCACTTGTCCCAGCTCCTGCCAACCTAGCAGTTCGAAAGCATGTCAATGCGAGTAGATAAATAGGTACCACCATGGTGGGAAGGTAACAGGGTTCTGTGTCTAGTCGCGCTGGCCACGTGACCACGGAAACTGTCTACGGACAAACGCTGGCTCTACGGCTTGGAGACGGGGATGAGCACCATGCCCTAGAGTCGGACACGACTGGACTAAATGTCAAGGGGAACCTTTACCTTTTATTCTTTCTTGGATTTCTTAATAAAGCATGCTAAAAGTTGTTGCTGTCTGCCAAAATAAAATTCAGGTAACAACTGCCACTTTGTTTTCCTGCAGGTAGTTTTGCACATGAAATCCACATTAATAAATAAATTGCATAAATAAAAAGCATGCTAAAATTATGTATCTGTTTTGAAAGACTGGAAGCAACAAACCTAAACTGAAATAATAATAATACTATTATTGTTCCAGTTGTAATTGGTGCTTTAGGTGCAATACTGAAGACCTAGAAAACCCATCTTTGCACTTTAGGTGTAAATGAGATCATCATACACCAGTTCTTACTTGGAACACCACATATTTTAAGGAACTACCTACGAATACCCTAGGTCCTTGGGAATGACCTGATAACTAAATCCAGTCAACATTTGGTAGGTTGTGTATAATAGGAATAGTATAATTATTTATAATTATATGTATTTATCTACTTATAATTACAATTCAATAACCATTAATTATTTAATGACTTAGATTTAATAATTATAATAAATTTCTTCCTGAAATTAAAAAATCTGTGATTTTACAAATATGTCGCATAGCCATTTTCAACCTTTTTGTTTGTTTGTTTTGGCCACAGCCCTTTCAGGAGCTCTTCTCAAATTCTATGGCCTCTGTCAAACAAGGAATTGATGTGAACAGATGAACAGAAAAACAGAATAAAAATTTGTTGTGACCCACTTCGAATATGCCAGGGCCCCCCAGGAGGCCTTACGGCTCCTTTTAGAATTTGACTCCTAATGTTTTGGCTTGTACATGTCTATCAACATGTACCAGCAAAGCTGACAACAATATTTTTAAAAAACATTACACACTGCTGTTGTACTTTTCCAGAAGACTGCTTCAAATACTGCTAGAAAGGTTCTCTAATCCACTATTCTTAAATGTCTAATCCTTTTTAAACCTGATCTGGCAGTTTTGTTACAGACTCTGGCATACGTTTTTATTCTTGTTATCCTTTCTCTGCAAAAAGAGTTTCTTTTGTATCACATTGGCAAAAATTATCTACCAACCTCCGGTGCCTGTTATTCATTGAATTCACATCCCACCCTTCATCCAAAAAGATTACAGCATATTACATATGGTTTCATTGTGGTTTCCCATCCAGCCTCTTCTCAGAGCCATTTCTGCTTGATTAATTTCACACCACTTTCTGAGATTATAGTCTGGTTAAAACTTTGGGCAGTTTATGTGAAGATTAAAAAACTTTGTCTTAAGATACATAACAGACTGCCCCATGGCAGAGGTTTGTGAGCAAATCTATCTATCTGTAGAAGGAGGGCTCAGAATGATTCCGAGTACAACTTTTGCTCACATGATAACAATTCTTCTAAGCACAGTAGTTCTACAGGAAGCAAATGTCAACAGACCCTATAGCTCTGTGTTCAACAACAGGGGTTTTATTATGTATTCCACAAATGCTACCAAGATTTATAATTAATAATAAATCCATTTATCATTAATAATAAGTCCGTAACATCAAACAGCGAACAAGAGCAGAATTTACCATGAAAACATTTCTTAAAGGCATATTTATGTTTTCTTCTTAGTTTTCTTCCTCTTCTGAAATGTCAATATTTTTATAGAATCTCCAGGCCTTCAGATTGCAGCTTTTTAGGATTGCTCCTAGTTGCTTCCCAGGTCCAACTTCATACGTTAAAGGAAAACTTATTCCTTGTTTCCTTTCATAGATGACATGCATTGTTTGTTCCCATTTCACTGGTGAAACCAACTGCTCCACTAACAAATCTTGGATGTATTTGGGCTGTTTGTATCTCTTGCTGTCCACATTTGAATAGACAGGGATGAGAGGCAGTTGAATGTTAATTGATTTGAGGACTTCAGATAAAGGTTCTGCTGCTGATTCCATAAGTTGAGTATGGAAAGCACCACTGACTGGCAACATTTTTACACGTGCAAATGAGTATTTTTTAGAATTTTTCTGCAAAAACTGCAAAGCCTGAAATGAAAAAGAAATAGACACATTAAAAAGTTCCTACACCCAATCCCTAGCTGCTATTCATGTAATTACATTTTGAAGAAATTGGTACAGATTAACTTTGACTACCCATCTTACATCCACAAGAAAAAGTATTTCAAAAAGCAGAAAACAAAGGACTTAAAGGCTAAAATCCAGCAGAAGTTGCAATTAGAGTAGGCTTATTGAATCAATGGAAGTTATATAGGTGTTGACTTACAAAATCCCCACAAATCAATGGGCCTATTCTTGTTGTGACTGGATTTCAACCACTGTAACATAAAAATAAATAGTACCAAGGATAATCATTTTTAGAAGACTTCTCTCAGTTGAATTCTGCTTCTGGGAATCTGATCGCCTTCCTCATTTGCTAGAGACTGTTCTTTTTAATTATGAGTTTCAACATTTAGGGACGGTTTAGACATCAGAGAATCACAGAGCTGGAATTCTCAGGTGCTCCTGTCTCCACTTAGGGCTGTTTTACTCAACAAAGTACCAGTGTACTAGTAAACACTACTAATACATTTCTTCTTTCTTTCTTAGTCCACGAACATCTGAATACAGTCCTCCTCTTTTTGTGAAACATTTTTATTTAATGAAGAAATCTGGTTTTCAGGGAATAAGTAATATTTCATAAACAAAAAATAATGTTTTAAAAATTAAAATCCTCTTTTATTATGTCTGCATTATGTATCTGCAGCTACATTTGGGGTAAGGAATTCTCAATTTTTATTTTATTTAAGACACTAAATTAAATCATTTTATTACTTTGTAAAGAAATAAATGAGCTCATTAGTTAGTAATATCTATTTTAAAATAAATATATAAACACTAGACGCTCTAGCCTTCCTAGTATTACAGTCACACGCAGTTATCAGGGTGCTGATTGCGATATCGATCACTCCCTGGTATGCAGCAGAGTAAAACTGCGAATAAAGAGATTGTATCACACAAAAAAGGAAGGAAGACCACGTATTGACATCAGCAAGACTCGCAATCAAAGAAAAGTGGAGGAATTTGCCCAAGCGCTTGAGGAAACTCTTCCAGGCCCAGCTGATGCAAATGCACCTGAACAATGGGAACATTTCAAGAATGCTGTTTATAACACCACCTTGTCCACATCTGGCAAGAAGACCAAAAAGACGGCAGACTGGTTTAAAGCCCATTCGGAGGAGTTGATGCCAGTCATCGAGGAAAAGAGGGGAGCTCTAGCAGCACACAAAGCCTGTCCTAGTGAGTACAACATGCAGGTTCTTCGAGTTGCTCGTAGCGAAGACCAACAGACTGCCAGGAGATGTTCTAACGGTTATTGGCTTCAGCGCTGCTCTCAGATGCAGATAGCAGCGGACACAGGTAACATAAAGGGAATGTATGATGGTATCAAGCAGGCTTTAGGTCCAATACAGAAGACATCTGCTCCTCTGAAGTCTGCTATAGGCGTGATCATCCAGGACCAAGCACAGCAGATGGAATGCTGGGTGCAGCACTACTCAGCACTATTCTAGAGAGAATGTAGTAACCGAAGAGGCATTAAATAACATCAAGTGCCTGTCTGTCTTGGAAGAGTTGGACAGCGAACCAACTTTAGCAGAAATAAAAGCGGCCTTGGATTCCCTCACCTCCGGCAAGGCACCTGGGAAGGATAACATCCCTGCTGAAGTGCTGTAAAGAGATCATCACCACCGAGCTCTATGAAATCTTTTGTCTTTGCGGGAGGGAAGGTGGAGTACCACAGGACATGAAGTATGCAAACATCGTCACATTTTATAAGAACAAAGGAGACAGGGGCGACTGCAGTAACTACCGTGGCATCTCTCTTCTCAGCGTTGTAGGGAAGCTGCTTGCCCGTGTTGTACTGAAGAGACTCCAGGTGCTTGCAGACAGAGTCTATCCAGAATCACAGTGTGGATTTCGAGCTAATAGATCCACCACTGACATGGTATTTTCCCTCAGACAGTTGCAGGAGAAATGTAGGGAACAACGACAGCCACTCTTTGTGGCCTTCATAGATCTTAAAAGGCCTTTGATTTGGTTAGCAGGGACGGCCTTTTTAAAATACTTCCCAAGATTGGATGTCCACCTCGACTCCTTAACATCACCAGGTCCTTTCATGAGGAAATGAAGGGCACTGTAGTTTTTGATGGCTCAACATCAGATCCCTTTGACATCCGAAGCGGAGTGAAAGAGGGCTGTGTCCTCACGCCGACTCTGTTTGGGATCTTTTTTGCTGTCATGCAGAAGCACGCTTTTGGAACTGCAACAGAAGGTGTCTATCTCCGGACTAGATCAGATGGAAAGCTCTTTAATCTCTCTAGATTGAGAGCGAAGACCAAAGTCCAGCTGAAATGCACGTGGGACTTCCTCTTCGCCACGGGGCAGTCTGTTATATTTGAAGAGACACTTGTTCAGCAGGCTGCGGCAAAGAGGCAGTCCCGAAACCAGCAAAATCAGGGAGCTGGACAGGGGACAGATTGTATTTGTCTTCAGTGTGGAAGGGACTGTCACTCTCGAATTGGCCTTCTCAGCCATACTAGACGCTGTTCCAAGACCTCTATTCAGAGCATGTTACCATAGTCTGTCGAGACTGAAGGATGCCTACTAATACTAATATAAACAATTAAATAAGCTAATTAGTCACTTTGACCACATATCTTCCCACTTCAGCCACAACAATCTGGGAGTCTGGCTCCAGCCTACCTGCCAAACTAAAAAATGGTCCTTTGCCCTTTGAGACTGGTATTGGTTGCTCTTAACAACACTAATGAAAAGTTGTACTTTTTCTAAAATAATCAGAACATCATTTTGAAATAATACCTGCAAGTGTCCTGCAATGACTCTGCCATCTGGAAACAAGTAGTTTGAAACTTCGCATACTGGATTTTCTATATTCATTGACCTGCAATATTCACGAGCCTCCGAGCAAGCGGCAACATAATCTGTGTTATACCGGCCAAGGACAGATAGCATTCCACTTGGGACAGCTTCCGATGCCTCTTGCATGGCTTCAGCACGCACCTTTACTGCATACAATGCTAAAGAAAAGAAAGAAGAAAAATCTAGCAAACTTGGCCTCATCTTGAAATAAATTCAGCAATTTCTGTAGGAAAAACTACTGCAACTTCACAAATAATAATGCAGTCTTCTATTCAATTCTATTTCTAGTGACCCCTTCAGAAACCAAACTGGCTACTACATTATTTATATGTTGCAAAAGATTCCAGGACCTGTTTTAATGTGTAATGTGAGTTCTGTGGAATCTGGAATGGCCTACAAGAGTTTATTATTGTCCCATATGATTTAAAACTGAATTCTGCAATACACCCAACATATTTTTCTGCAATTGTGCACTGCCTGCCCATCATTGATGAGGAATACAGTGGTGCCTCGCTAGACAATGTTAATCCGTTCCGCGAAGATCGCTGTCTTGCGAAAACATCGTCTAGCGAAGCGCGTTTCCCCATTGGAATGCATTGAAATCTCTTCAATGCGTTCCAACGGAAAACTCGTCGTCTTGCGAAGATCGTCCATAGGGAAACATCGTCTAGCGAGCGCGGGTCCCCATTGGAATGCAATGACAGCTACTGACCGCTAGTCAATGCATTCCAATGGGGAAAACTCGTCGTCTAGCGAAAATCGCCCATAGGACACCATCGTTTTGCGAAGCGCATTAGCGATCGCAAAAAGCCATCGTCTAGCGAATTCCTCGTCCTGCGAGGCAATCGTCTAGCGAGGCACCACTGTATCTGATAAACACCCAAAGGATGTCCATACAGACATCGTGTCATAGCATAGTTAAGGGAGGTTAACCAAATTATGGTTGAGCCTCCTTAACCATAGTTTCATATGATTGAAATGGAAAACAATTAATTAGCAAACAGAGTAACAAACTAGAACTAGATCTGCACATCTTGATTAGGTACAATACTTGAATTGACATATCATATATATTGATGCTAGTGCTCTACTTCCAAGCTGCTGCAGAGTTATGAGATAGGAAAGAACTTATGAAGCTAATTGCTGAAAGGATCAAAAACAAAAACAAGGTGGACTAAAGATTTCTCTTTTGAATGTTTGGAAGCTCAAACTCTGGCTCAGACTCTGGTTTGGAAGCTCAAACTTGACTTGAGTGCTGTCTCCCTAAAACCACTATTTATTTTCCACCCAATAAAATTATATTTCACACTAGCTGAAGCAACCCTACTTGCAAGTTCCAGATCTCTCAATGATTGATATTCAGGATTTTTAAAGATATTAATACAGGACATGTGCACAGTTTAGCTATTACAAGGTTTGCAGAAAGTAAAATTCTCCTAATTTCATACCCATGATATTTGGATTTCAACAGTGTCAAATTATAACCAATGGCTGAAATCCTGAACTGTTGAGATTTACACACACCGGTATTGTTTATGTTGTTTGAGATTCTTCAGTAATCTCCAAACTGAGAGCAAAAATAAAGACTCTGGACACAGACGTCCCTTCACCGAGAGTGTATTTACAAATATACATACGCCGCACCTCAGAACTGGCAAAGTCCACGATTCCAACTGTCAAAGTAACGTGCTGCTCCTCCATGCATCAACCCAACACTACGCTTAGTCAGCACCTTGCATATATAGTGTGGTCTGATGCAATCATGACAGAGCATATTGAACTCTGCACATGTGCAGCAGAGTCACATGACTTTCACTCTTGGCTTTTCTGGTTTCCCACAAACCACCAAGGCAATTCCATATTACATTTTATACAAAATGCTGATCACAGCTGGAGTAGGGCCATTGAATCAGTGGTGATGCAGTGAGTCAACTCCTCTATACGTTCCATTGATTCACTGGACGTACTCTAGTTACAACTCACTATTGGATTTCAGCCACTATTTCTTAAACTAGAAATCTTTGTTCAAAGATGCACCTTAGAAGAAAATGCTCTTTCCCCCATCAAATGAACTAATTCTGATTTCTTCTTGCAAGACCACAAAAGGAATGAAATAAGCTATTTTTGATTTACAGTTTCCCTACCTAAGCAACAGAAAGATGCATATCTTCACTTCGTGTTTCAGGAAGATATAGGTGGATCTTATGAACTAATGTGTCATAGCATCAACCACAACACAATGCTGATACTGCAAGCATGTTACATGAAAGACAAAGCTTTAATATTATAGCAAACAGATGTTTTATAATACCTTCAGAATAGTCCATGGCTCCTGCAAAAACAAGGGCTGCATATTCTCCTATGCTGAATCCAGCAGCTGCAACACAGTTTTCAACTACCTGTAGGAATTAACCAAGTCTCAAAATGTAAGTGTCACATTCAGGAAGCTAAATGCTCATGGCCAGAATCCTATTGTCAATTTATGCTTGCATAAGGAAAATGGCATTATTCTTGCCAGCCAGCTGCCATGCATTAAGATGTTGCTAGTTGCATCACCAGCTATGCACCTGATTGGGCACATGCCCAGGCAACTCATTGATTTGTAGCAAGGTGTCAGCAAGATTTATGTGACTTCCCTTATGCAGGATAAAAACAGCAACAGGCTTCTGGTCGCTATTCTAGAAACAGCTGCAATGCTAATAAATTCCAACAAAGATCATTCAACTTAAGAAAGTATTCTAGCACCATCCACAAGATGGAAGCCTAAGGAGGTTCAGAGGACAGAGTTCTGCAGAAGTACAATTTTCAAAAAGAGACAAAGTAAAATTGGGCTAAAAAGCTCCCTACCATTTCCTTCCAAAGTGGAAAACAATTTTAGCATGCATGTGCTGACCCGCAAGCCACTGCCCACCTCACCACCCCACTCCAGACTTCTCCTTCTCAGACAAAAGGCATTCTGAAGGGGTGGATTGGGTAGGATGACAAGGATGCTGGATACCACAGGAAAAGGCAGAGGAGGTAGACCATCCACCTGCTGAATCCACACCTCTGAAACCCTGCTTCCTTCCTTTCAGAATCAAGACCAAGGCTGTCACCCAACCTGCTCTCCAGACTTCTTCCTGATGGAGTGGGTGAAGGGGAGGGTTCCAGAGTGCACCTGAAGCTGCAGATCAAACTGGATGTCCTTCAGACTATCCACAGCTTCAAAGTGAACAGGATTTCTCTTTCTTGGCCACCTCTCCGCCTGAGATGGGAGCTTTGCAAGCAGTCACCCACCTCATTTCTGATGAGTGGTGACTTGGTGGGACTCTGATTTTAGAGTCCCACCCCGCAGATCCTCACCTATAGCAGCAAACCCTATATAAGAGCCAGAAGGAGTGTCACTGCTGTGGCACAGAGTAGTGACCCTAGAACAGAGCAGAAGGCTCCACCTCCTTCCCACTTCGAGAAGTATGAGAGGTCTGATTATAATGAGTGTTGACGCTCATAAAACTCAGGCCACCCCAATTCAAAACTGGGCCTCCTCTGCCTGCAGACTCACCGTAGGACACTGATGGTGCAGTTTCTCCACGGCAGCCAGGGAGCTGACGAAAACGGCGGGCTGGCTGTGTACGGTGCGGTCCAGTTCGGCGCGGGGCCCGTTCAGGCAGAGGTCCAACAGGTCGTAGCCAAGCACTTCCTTAGCCACCTGGAAAAGGTCCGGCACGTTCGGGTAGCGCAGCAGTCCACGGCCCATGCCCACGAACTGGCTGCCCTGGCCAGGAAAGAGAAGCACCGAGGCCTCTTCGGGCGCCCGCCTCGTCATCGGCGGCGCCTCGCTCGCTCCTCCCTCCTCCTCTTCCCCAACCATCGCCTCCTCTAGCAGGTCTGCCACGTTCGCCCCCGGGCCCACGTTGGGCTCTTTGGGGCTTCTGCCCCGGCTCAGCCATCGCCGCGCCGCAACCCACGGGACCCGGAAACTCATGGCTGGCGGGCCTCACGTGGCAAGCCGCAGTAGGATTGGACGAGCCCAGACGGTTGCTACGACAACGGAGCGTGCATCCAGTAAAAAGACACGGCCTGGGTCCATGCACAAAAGCCTTCCTTTTCTCAGGGAAACACGAGTCGTAGGCGAACGTGTTCCGTTCAAAAATGGGTACTGGGTGACTGTTACATTACTACCCTATGCTTCTGGACGCCCACTCAGGCCATTCAAGAAAATAAAATGACTGCTACAGAACTGCCCGGATCGGTGCTTTTGGTGTCAATGCCGGGCCAGCTGGGGGAGTCGCGCCGGATCTTCAAAAGGGGCACGACTCTACCTTTCAGTTACCCTCAAAATAGATCCAGTTAGGCTGTAGGTGTCTGCGGGGATCATGGTTTTTATTCCTTCGCTGCAATTCGCAAAATAGGTATTCCCGAATAATATTTGGCCAGTCATGTAGAAATGTGTAGACTGCTAAGTCTAAAGGTAAAGGTTCCCCTTGACATTTAGTCCAGTCGTGTCCGACTCTAGGGGGCGGTGCTCATCCCCGTCTCCAAGCCGTAGAGCCAGCGTTTGTCCGAAGATAGTTTCCGTGGTCACGTGGCCAGTGCGACTAGACATGGAACGCCGTTACCTTCCCACCAAGGTGGTACCTATTTATCTACTCGCATTTTTACATGCTTTCGAACTGCTAGGTTGGCAGGAGCTGGGACAAGCGACGGGAGCTCACTCCGTCACGTGGATTCGATCTTACGACTGCTGGTCTTCCTTCCGACCTTGCAGCACAGAGGCTTCTGCGGTTTAACCCACAGCGCCACCACATCCCTGGCAGCTAAAAACTGCTGCCAAAACTGTTCGTGGAATGTCACCTTGCAAAGGTGGTTTGCTTGTTTTACAGTTTGTTTGTTTTTAAATATTGATAAGATATTTGTATTGTGAACCACCCTGACTACACGTGGTGGTGGTGGGGAAAACCCGGAACTTTCGTTTATTAAATAAATAAAATGTATGTGTGACGCGTTTTGGTTATAACTACTGTGGCACTCTGGGAGTTGTATTCGAGAACAGCAACTTTCCCCGTCTCTAGAGGAAAGAAGAACAAAGTAGCAAACAATGTAAGACAGTGGCGGAGGGAAGCCTTGCTCTTTGGCAACTGGTGCCAAACACTTGAGTCCCTCCCGGTCCCCAGTTTAAATGCAGAGGACCCTAAATTTTCAAGAGCTCAGGCTCTGGAGCTTTGAAGCCCAAAGCTCCGGTTCTAGAAGAGAACGAAGCCTCTCCAATTATTCATGATTCACCCGCACGAAATGGAAAACTTCCCTCCCTTTTGCCCTCGAGCGGGTGGGGGGGGGGGCAGTTGCGACACCCGCAAGACGCGTCAGTCTGGGCGCACAAGTTGCGGCAGCTCCGCCTTCGATCACACTCGCAGAGCCGCCCTATAGCCAGGCTGCAACCGGGTCTGCTCTGGGCGCGCGTGTAGGCGGGACATGGATTCCTCTGAGCCGCGCCCGCGATTTTCTCTCAACTACAGTTTCAGTTTCTGTAGTTTGCTCCGCTCCAGTGACCTCCTCCGAGCATCCACCACCGAAGAGCGGCAGGTAATCCACCGAGTGCCTTTTACAACTCGTTTGTTTCAGCGGATTTCTACGGAGACTGTGGCTTGGACCACTGCAGAGATCGATCGATAGATCGATCTTTTAAATAAATATATATATATTTTAAATCTTGCTATCAGGAAGCTGGAAAGCAGCGACTGGCTTTCAAAAGGGAATTCGGCCGTGTTAAGCTGCTGTTGCAGAAGGAGTCACAATTGATGAGGGCTGGGGGAGGAAATGCACTTTCCAGTTCATAACACATCGCCTGGGCTTCTTTGTAACCAGACTGTTCCCAAAGGGGTGGTTACTTGGGTGCAGAATTCGTGTACCTGCTTACTGACTGAGTAACTGTTGAATGTAAAGCAAAAATGCAAAATCCTTGCAGTCCGTCTATCAACTGGATAGGAGTAGGAGAAGCTTATTGCATATATACAGGATTCCTGTAACTTCTCTAATATGTTGACAGATTTCCTCTGTTCCCACCGAAGATTGGCAAACATTAGAAAACCACTTATCCAGTGCATTCTTAAAGCACAATAAGAATAACAAGGAACTGCATTTATTACTAGTGCTGTTTGCTTACAGCAGAACAAGGTAACAACAATAGTTCAAGGTTAGTTCTAAACGGAGCATATCTAAATCTAATGCCTATTGTATGTGTTGCAAAAGGACTTGAATTGATGACTAGGCTAAACAAGTTTCATGGTAGGGGTGTTTGGTGATATCCATTGCTTGTGAAAAGTGAGACATTTTCTGAGCTATTTTAAAGATTTTGTACAGGTCTAGAGCATTCCACAAGGAAGTCTCTTCCTGAGGGTTGTGTAGGAAAACTGAAATTTTATGTTCTTGTCTCAGTTGCCACCTTTTCAAGATGGAAGCCTTGATAGCCACATCTAAGGCAGAAATCCAACTTGTAATTTCACCCAACTATTTATATATTGAGGACCATCACTTGTTGAATTTCAGCATGCCATGCAGTTATGAACAGCATGCACACACACACACAACACACATCACACATACAAAGAGCAGCAACTTTTCTGTATGCTAGTGTTAGAAAAAAGGCAATAGCATGCTTATGGGGAAGAAATACATAGGTTACTTTAATCTTCCTCTAACGGCTGCTTCTGAAGAAAGCAGGCATCAGACATGTGCCAGCACGTGTTAATTTTCACAATCTGAACTTCTGTAAGGAACAGGAATAGTGTGTTTATGAAAGGTCATTTGCTTCCTTGAAGCATTTTGACAAATATGATTAACAGAGCTTTCTAGCATGCTGGGTGAATTTGATTTAAATCAAATTTATTTGAATCACAGTTCATAATTGAATTTTTTTTTTTAATGGGATTTTGGATGGTTTAAATAAAAATGATTTTTTTTAAAAATTGTGATTTAAATCAATTTAATGTGTTATGTCTTAGATCTAAATACTTTCAATGGCAGACAATCTCATTCTGTAAAACTTGCCTTAATATTCTTTGCCAAATGCCTTATCTGTGTGGAAAACTTGTTGCCATGTAGGAATGTCAAAAGGAGAGCTGAGTAGTGAGGATGCAGTTCTTACCTTTGTTAAGTAACTAACCTTTCCAGGTTACACAACAGGTATAATTTAACAGGAAAATGATACTGATATTTTTCTTCAGGTCAAGGTTTCTTCTCAGACAAGTACACAATTAGGAAGAAAATAGAGGCTTGTGCCACTTTTAAAATAACAAAATTTATTTCACCACACAGTTTTGTGGATTATATAGCTCTATATTTTCTGTATTCTATTTTACTCTGATCCCACCTCTTTTGGAAAGCAGACACCAGAAATAAGATTCTGCTTGAATATTGTACACGATAGATCTGAAGACAGATTATAATCCATGAAAGTTTACGTTAAAATCAACCTGTCTGTGCCATAAGCACAATCTTTGATGGGTTGGTTTTTTGCTATGCTGAAAACAGACTAATAGGACCACCACTTTAAGACTTCTTAAGTTGCAGTGACAGTTTGATGCACAAATTAAATAGCTGAAATGTTTAGCCCCATTTCACTCGGGTGGAGGGGTTGACTTGCTAAATTCTAGCATGACAAAATTGTCGTCACCATCTTCTGCTATTTGATTTTTAGAGACAAATTAATTTGGCAATCTGCATAGCAAGAGCATCTGATTTGTTCTTTGTTGATTTGCTTGAACTCTAATAATCATTCTGTGGTCATCTACTATATTAATTAATAGTGGAGTGGTAGTACCTAGACTTAAAACCCCCCACAAAAACAGATTACTGTTTTCTTCTATCATTTTGTTTGAGCAAAATATTGTACAACCTACTGAATGTGTATAAAAAAGCATACATGCACACACGGCAGGGAAAGTTTACACAAAAATGGGTGAAAAGGTTTATACCCTCAGTAACCATTTTGCATCATTTTCATTACGAAACAAGACAGATTTCAAAACCCAATATGAGGAAAAGTTGCTTATTTAACTGAACAAACTTAACTCTTGAACCTTTGTGACTATTTGTATGAACAATGTCTTTTATTTCTGACGTCTGCTATCATTAGGCTGGTTGCAAAAACATTTCAACTACTCGAACAACCTCTGCCCTGTTTTACAGAAATATGACCGGGGGGAGGGGTTTTTTCAAATTATAGTTAAGAAAGGATTTTTAAAAGGCTTCAGATTTGGAGTTGATGGGGAAACCCTTACCTATTTAATTTCTGCATTTAAGAAATATATATATAAGGGCTGAATTGATGAGGTGGTATATATATATATTTCTTAAATGCAGAAATTAAATAGGTATATATATATGAGATATTCTCTAAAACAGAGAGATGAAGATTTTCCTGATTTGGAGTTGATGGGGAAACACCTATTTAATTTCTGCATTTAAGGCTGCTAGTAACAACTGGATTAAAAGTGAACCTTGTCAGGGGTATTTCAAACACGTGCCATACAGGGGGCATTTTATTGGCCCTGAGCAAAAAAATAAATCAGTTGGGTGTTCTCTGTGTGTACAGGTGCAGCTGCAGAAGTGCACCATTGAGTACTGGCCCCAGGTTCAAGTCCCTGCTTATCTCTGAATCAAATTGGGCAGGTCTGGGGCAAACCAGTTGCTGGGAAACATGTGGGAAAGTGCTGTTATGTCCAACGCCTTCTTAGTGACAGTGACTGAACAGAATGCTGGACTGGACAGGCCTTTGGTTTGACTCAGTACAATTCTTATGTTTTTAAATAAATCTCACAAGATTGTTGTACAGTTCAGATAGATCAGGAAAAGACGTACAGCCACACCATTATAATATAGAGGGCAGGATCCTGTTGGATTTTCTGAGAGCAAAACATATTGGAAACAGGCACAGTAATTTGGTGAGGTTCTGGTCGCTTGCCTGCTGATGTGCCCAGCGCCTCACCAAAAAACCAAGGCCATTTTTGTCACTTCCCATCTACATGCAGGATATCCAACCAGTGAATGGCCATAGTTGCATTACCCAGTTAGAAATACAGTATATCACAGAAGTGAGTACACCCCCTCACATTTCATAAACATTTTAGTATATCTTTTCATGTGACAACACTGAAGAAATGACACTTGGCTACAATTTGGACATTGTCACTTAGGGGTGTACTCACTTTTGTTGCCAACAGTTTATGGCTGTGTGTTGTGTTATTTTGAGGGGACAGCACATTTACACTGTTATACAAGCTGTATACTCACTGTTTTACATTGTAGCCATGTGTCATTTCTTCAGTGTTGTCACATGAAAAGATATACTAAAATATTTATGAAATGTGAGGGGGTGTACTCACTTCTGTGATATACTGTATGCATAAGTGGTTTTCTCACGAGCACCACTAATATAATGTACGCCTATAGGCCCCAGTAAATAATACCCTAATATGTCTTTCCAAATGCTGCAACTTATATGGCTCTACCATGTTTCTTTTGCCCCCTTCCTTGTGTTATCTCCTGCTTCTTTGATGTATTTCTGTGTTTTTTCTTCAGCCACATGCTAAATACTGCTTTTGTATGTGCCAGGCCTTTTTGTATCTTTGTGCTTACAAGCTGAGGAAATGCCAGAAATCCCACAAAATTGCTTTATAACAGCAAGTAATTCAGTGTGAAGAACCAGTGAGCTGTGCAGAAATAAAGATGCTTCTGAGTAAGAATTATACATGGTCTAAGCCACGGCTGCACTAGGAATAGTGGGGCATGGGGACATCAATTGGAGATCCCAGTATCTGTGAGCTGTAAAATAAAGGTGAATATTTTCCTTTTGTGGGTGTGACCCCTTCCCCCTGCTCCCATGCCTTTAACAGCAGTTTAACACATACATTCACACATTTTCCCAGCATAAGAATAAGGCGGGGAAAAGGGGGGGGGGGACAATTTCATTAAACATAATCTTAGACAGAAAGAAAAAAGCACATCTAAGCATAAAATGCTAGTCAGGAATAATCCATTCATTAGCTTCATTGAATTTCTACCTTCTTTTCCGACAGAGCTCTTGTCAGAACAGGCACATGTATTTCCCAATATGGAACTGTAATGGGGAAGACGATGCCTGACCATTTCTACCTGTTACACAGATAGTTGAATGTACAGGAGCATGGGTGTCCACAGGAAGTTTTCCCGGGGTGAGAGGTGTAAGTACACATAACTAGCTAGGCTTACTATATGTGGTAAATCTTGTTATGGCTAGATCTGTGAAGATCAGAAAGGGAGCACGACGAAATCCCCCCCAAAAAGCATTCTCCTCCTCCAACTAGAAGGGGGCATTATCTTTTATCCCTCCCACCTTCATGTTCCTAACAGAAGCAAGGCCAAGGAACCAGCTGTAGTGGGCTGGATAGACCTGGTCTCTAAGAAACTACTTGGATATCAGAACTATACCATCTGTACTTTCTGAGTGCATTGATGTGGTGTCATGATGGCATCTTTTCACAGTGACTGAAACCTTCTTTTCCTGACTCCTTTTACATTCAGTTGCTGGTTTCCTCAAGAACGTAGCTTGTTACATTTCCCATTAAAAAAAAACCAAACCAAGCCTTGCAACACTTATGGAAACTCAGCTCACTTCCATCCCAACATATACAGTCAAATGGCTGTAACAACAGTGACCGGCTTTCTAGCAAAACCCACTCTCACTCAGCCACAGCCCTCACCTGGAAATAAGATAAAATGAAAATCAATCTGCATTGGTGGGTATTTCTTTTAATGTGCAAAAACCTGGGGAGAACCCTAAGTCTAGAATGTATTAACAAGACCTGTGTTAGAAGGCTAATGTACTCCTGTGTTTGTTGCTGCTTTTTATATTTGGGGAGGCACACTATTGCCCCTGTCTTTTGTGTTTAACAGACATCTGGAATGTACAAGAAACTGAAGAGTTGAGGTTTTGCACCATTTCTGGTAGCACTGAAGAAAGCTTCACCTGCTAAAGTTCTGTTTTGACAGAGCTGAGAGAGACAGAGAGGAAGGAAAAAAGAAAGATGGATGGTTGACATCTGTTCATAGTACTAGTTAGGTAAAGGTAAAGGTTCCCCTTGACATTTAGTCCAGTCGTGTCCGACTCTAGGGCGCGGTGCTCATCCCCGTTTTCAAGCCATAGAGCCAGCATTTGTCCGGAGACAGTTTCCGTGGTCACGTGGCCAGCGCGACTAGATACGGAACGCCGTTACCTTCCCACGGAGGTGGTACCTATTTATCTACTCACATTTTTACATGCTTTCGAACTGCTAGGTTGGCAGGAGCTGGGACAAGTGACGGGAGCTCACTCCGTTGCGTCCCTTCCGTACTAGTTACCCAGTAAAAACTCTTGAATGAATTTCAGAAACAGATGGGTGGAGTACCTGTGAACTTTTCCCTGTATTTACCTCACTGCGCACAAAAAGAAAGCTTGATACCTGTGATAAGCAACAACTTTTGAGCAATTATCTGAAACAAGTTACACAGGTTTCTCTAACTGCTTCCTGTGCCAGGTCCCAAACTGATCTAATGCTAGTGGTATGGCCACTTTGGTTTACTCCATTCAATCTTCTTCCATCAGCTTTCTGATTTTAACCTCTAATCCTACTCCTTTACACATCTCCACTCCACAGCTGCTTATATTACCTTATTTTCTGCTGTTTGTCTTTCCTCAGTAGTTAAAAGCTTATTTTCCTTGCTCTTCTTCTCCAAAATGGCCGAAGTCACTCACATTTCTGTTTTCTAAAATGGCTTCTTCCTGCCTAGATGTATTGTAGCATATTCATTTTGTATTAGAAAAATATTTGAATTTTTTAGTCCAAATATCTTGTGACTTAGAAAGTAGCCAACCATGTACTCTCACATGCCAAGGCTGTAGAGATAAATATTTACCATCCATTATTCAGCAGTCAGAAGATCTTTAAAAAATGTTAACAGTAGAATAGACTATACTGAAACAATGGGATATAACCAGATCTTTTCCATTCTTGTTCTTTGTTCAGAGGGTCTGACTACATTGACAAATAATGCAGTAAATGTCCTGGGTTTGGGACTGTCTGATTCATATTACTTTCCATTGACTACATGATTTCAAAGTCAGTGAAGAGTTTTTCCGTCCAATCCGTACTGTTTTCCTCTGCTATTCTTTTTTTTTAATCAAATGCCTTTGCATTTGTTCAGGTTGTGCGATTGCTTGAGTCAATGTGGAGGGGTTTGTTGCTGTTGCATTTAAAGCCATTTCAGCCAGATCCAGCAGCAGTGAAAGGCAGGGCAGTGGGGAAACCAGGTGTCTTTTGAATCCTCTTCTCCCCACACCTGGTGCTGTGTCTGTTTCCATTTTCTCTTCCCATTCTGGTTCTTTTTCTTCTTTTCTTTCAAAGTCTTGCTGCCCAGGAAGGAGGGAGAGAAGGGAAAAAGGAAATTAGCAGACCTAGGCATCAGGTGTAAGGAGGAGAGAATTCAAATCATTAAGAAGCTGCAAAGGAGTCTGACTTCCTCCCCCTCTCTGCTGATTCCTGTGTGATTGGCTGAAGTGAATTAACCTGGAGAAACCTGACTTTCTGGGTGCAACTTTATAGCAAGTCCATTCACATTTTTCTCACTGTGTAGTTGTAGCTAGCACCCATAGTCATTTTAGTCCTTTACAACAGGGATTTCTAATCTCCTATGGAGGTCATGAATGCAGTTGGCTTTCCTTTCTTCCTGAAAGTGGAAATGACTCCTACACAAAGCTCAAGAGGCTATGCACAAATTCAGTCAGAAGATTTCAGGACCTAATTCTGAATTGTTTTGGGTGCCGCCACCATAATGTAGCACTGTTTTTGTGCCTTTAAATGCTGTAAGAAGGGGTATTTTTAGGTGGAGCATTATTTTGTGGCAAAAAAAACAAACAGCAATTCAACACAGCAAACTTGTGAGGATACCCAGGGACTCCAGTGCTATTCTATTACAAACAAAAGACTGGGAAATGTGTAGTATCAACATGGACCATCCCACAAAATCACACACACCCTTTAAAAAAGAAAGTCTGGCATTTTTCTCGTGTACTTTTGAATCTGTGCAATCTAATAACCAGCAGCGTAGAAAACTGTTTTTCCATAGCTTGTGATGTAAAAGAAGAGCTCCGCTCAGTTAAGTCCTAGTTTCATATTAAATGTAAGATTTGTAGTCTAAAACAAGAAACCCTTGTTTCTCGAGCTGTGGTCCATACAGACCAGTATTCTGGACAGTCAGAAGGTGCATTGCATTGTGCAAAGGGAGCAACAGGCATCTCCTGCTCCTTGCCCCCTAGAAAGTTGTATTCAGAGGCATGTAGCCCATAAGCAGTGTTTTTTTTAAATGTATGGATTTAATTTTTCTCAAGAATACCTATCTCAGAAACTTCAAGTGAAGCTTTGCAGATAGGGATCAGCAAGTGACAGCCAGAGGGCAAAGACCAAGAGTTTGGACAGTTTACTTGCCTGAGACTTTGGAAAAACTCCTATCCAGTTTGTGTTTGTGTTTCTTGCAGCATCTGTAATGGAACTGGTACAAACCTGGGGGCCCGTTGTTGGCTTCACCCTCTTGCCCAGTGCAGGAAGCATTTGGGGAGCTAGGATTGTGCAGAAGGAACTTCCGACATGGTATGAATCCCTGGAGAAGCCATCCTGGAAGCCACCTAACTGGGTGTTTCCGCCTGTGTGGACAACGTTATATTCATCAATGGGGTATGCAATCTTATGCTTGTTTTCTTGTTTGTTGACAGGGCTGGGTTTCTTTGTGTGTGTGTTTTGGTATTGTTGTTTTTTTAATGTTGTACACCAAGACACCTGAATTTGCCTTTTAAAATTCTACTAAACGCTCTTCCAGATTTAACAGTTTCATCAGGCATTATTCACATTATTTGCACTAGAACATTGTCTTTTTTATTTAAACAAAAAGAGAAGAAGAGATTCTCAGTAAAGTGATTTCTGTGGTTTTTCTGCACTCTCACAACCTGCCTGTCTCAAGATTATATGTGGCCTGACTTTAAGACTTGCTGTCTGTAGTCAAGTGTCAGTGTCTTGCAGTATCCTTTGTTGGTGTAATTCAGGGAAGGGGAATCTTTGGCCCAGGGAGGTTCCTCATTCTGGCCCACGAGGATATGGGCCAAGTCCCACCTCTTCCTCCTCCCCACATTATTTTGGTGCAGGAAGTTTTACTTCTGCTTCTCTGATGATCTCAACTGGCATCAGATATATAGATTCCTGTGTCGCTGCTGCTTACTTCCCCACTTGGGAAGCCCAGTAATGTGTGCAGCAGAGAGGTTTTACCATGCAAAGAGCAGTGTATCTACACTATAACCTACCTCAGTCGGATATCATTAGAACATTTTACTTCGAGCTATGTTGGTTTAACTGGTACCAGGCTGCTATACCTGGGTAGTGTATTCAAAGACAGACAGACAGACAGACAAAGAGAGAGGAGGAGGAGGAGGAGGCGTGTAGAAGGAAGCAAAGTTAAGCCTGGAAGTATTAATCTAGGGCAGGGCTGGGCAACATGAATCTGTTAAATCTGCCAGCAATGGGCCACTCAGATAATCAATGTGGTAAGGGCATTTACTTTCCTGTCTTAAGGAGGCACCATTGTATGGCCTGTTCCGAAAAAATCCAACCTATTGACGGATTATATGAACAACTTTAGTTCTGTCACTAATATTCTTTTCATGGGCAAGCTGATCTGGGTGTGTGTGTGGATCAGTTGCAGGCATTCTTGGATGACACCAATAGTCCAAATCCATTTCAGTCAGGGTTCAGGCTGCGTTGTGAGACTGAATTGGTTCTGTTCACTCTGCAAGATGACCTTTTGTGGAAATCCAAGGGGGGGAGTGTAACCTTGTTGGTCCTTCTAGATCTCTCAGCTGCTTCTGATACCATTGACCGTGGTATCCTACTGGAGCGGCTGTCAGAGTTAGATATCGGGGTCTTGGTTTACCAGTGATTCCAGTCCTTTCTTGATGGCTATATTCGGAAAGTTCAGATCAGAGAGGTTGTATTGGTCCTTAGACTCTGTGTTATAGGGTCCCTCAGGGCTTCATCATTTCTCCTTAGAGAAATTTCTCCTTAGCTATGTAAGAGGTCATCTGGAGATTTGGGGTGTGTTGCCATCAATATGCTAATGACACACAGCTCTGTCTCTCATTTATTACATCTACAATGGATCTCGTTCATCTTTTGGAGGGCTGCCTGTCCTTGATAATGGACTGGATAGTGGTGAACAAGTTGAAATTGAATCCCAGTAAGACAGAGATTTTGTTAGGGGATTCTCCTGCCTGATTAGCGGTTAGTTTTACCAGTCTGGACAGGGTTACACTTCCCCTAAAAGACAGGGTGCGCAACTTGGGCATCATCCTGGATTCTGTGTCATTTTTGAACATCAGATTTCACCTGTGACCAGGATCACAATTTTTCATCTTAGATGGAATGCCCTGTTGCACCCCTATCTAAATGAGATCCCAGTTTGTTTTATTGGATTATGTTTATTTACTTTTGATATATTCTAAGTTACTTGGAGTTTGTTGCTGGTGTCAGCTGATAGTTGCCCTTCTGTTAGTTTGTCTGTCTGATCAGGATTAGACATGGGATAGTCATATTTGTATCCCTATCAATACGAATATGAATAGCAGCAGCACAGGTACCCATTCCCTCCCCCCAGAACCGGACCGTCCACTCACTGTTTGCTGCACAGCACTGGGGTCCTTCGTTGTCATCTCACCAATCCAGCAGGAAGGAGCCCGGCCAGCTCTTCCCTGCCTCCCTGGGCAGCCCTTTCCAGCTTGTCACAGTGCGATTTTTCAACTGAGAAATTGCTTAGCAAATGGCTGCAGAGGTGTTAGGCAGGCCCACCCTTCTGCATTGGTGTACTGAACGTAGGGATTTGGAACCCTGCCCTTTGCTTGCTTCTTCTACCAAATCAGGACCAGGGAAATCCCAGCTAACTTGAAGGATTCTTCCTGTTTGTTCATTTTCAACCTGCAGCTCTACAAGATGGCATGGGAGCCACCTTATGAAAGAGAGTTGAATAGCTTTTTGATGTTTATATACATTTTGTGCACTAGGCTGATTATAAATGCACCAAATGCTATACTGCAGCCTTAGTGGAAAAAACACAACTGTGCGTTACAAGCTGAAATGGTAGGTACCTAATAAGTACTGTAGCCTAAATCCAGTGAGTACATTTGATCAGAACATTTAATCAATTGAATTCACGTTAGTGTTGAAGCACCACTCAGCAACTGGTTCAGTGGATTCACTATAGTTTGGACTTAGGATATCAGCCCAGTGTTCCTGAAATGTGTCAAAATCCATGGAAGAAATGCACACATTAGCATCTCTCTGTTTCTGCAGTGTTACGATTTCAAGTTTAGGGTTTCTGTAGCATAGGCATTATGTTTTTTAAAAATACCTTATTCCCAGTTCATTTTCTGATAATGGCATCGCCCCCTTTCTTTCAGATATGGTTCCTATCTCGTGTGGAAGGAATTGGGAGGCTTCAATGAAAAATCCATGGTCCCCCTTGGACTATATGCAGGACAGCTAGCACTCAATTGGTCATGGGTTCCCATATTTTTTGGAAAACACAAAATAGGATGGGTAAGTTTAGCACTGCGTTCATAGTGTCAGACAGTGGCGTTATGCTCGTCCAGATTTCCTATCTTGAGTAAATCTGTTTTAATCAAAAACAAAGGGAGCTATTTTTTAAAATTCCACAATCCATACTAATATCTTTATTAGGCCAGTGTAAATGTAATAGTCTCTGGATCACAAATTAAACAACAAAGTCTTGTGACACTTTAAAGACCACCAATTTTATTTGGCATAATTTTTCATGAACTGAAGGCAGCTCACTAGAATTGGATGAAGTGGGCCATAGTAAATGAAAGCTTTTATGCCAAATAAAATGTGTTGGTGCTTTAAAGCTACAATAGGCTAACGTGGTTACCTCCTTGCACAGCATTGAATATGTTGCAAAAGGTGGAGGGGGGCTGATCATAAGAGACATATAATCTGCATGGTGTCTTGACAGGTAATGGAGGAAGGCGGCTTGGCAAATGTATAAATGGGAGCTTATTAGGTGATGTATGAATGCCTTGCATATAGAAGAGATCTGTGCTCTTGAAAGCTCTTTGTGCCCTTGTTTTTTGGTCTCCTAATAGTATAATCACAGTACAGACAATGAAGTTTATTTTATGGCTAGCACTGCTTTGCATTATTTTATGGCCAGAACCTCAGCATTCCAGAATTCCTTATCTGCCAGAGAACTCCTGCATATCCACCCCAGAACAGAACATCTTGGGGCTGTTGCAGCTTCTGAGAATGTTTTAATAATCTGATGGTAAGATATGTTTGGTTCTGTTACCTTGCATACATACTGATGATGAATTTAAGAGAAGGATCATCAAACCTACTTAATCCTGTTTCATCCCAAACCTGCCTTTTAAGTGAACAAGGCTTTGAACTCATCATCAGTTTTTGCCTTCTGGTTCATCATTCAGTACAGATTTGAGGGTGGATGGGTTCTAAAGCTCATCTGAACAAGCTTGTGCTTTCAGGTTGAGACCCTTGACCACATGGGAATGCTCCGCAGCTGAGACTGCAATTGAGCAGGTGCTGGAATGTTACACTGAAATCCAAACTGCTACATAGTACTGCGTAATGGCACACTCTGCATAGATTAGGGCAAAGCCACCCAGCCTCCAAATAGATACACAGTTGTTGTCAAGTAGCCATGGTGTAGTGGATAGAGTAATACAAAGGTCGTCAACCCCCGGTCCGCGGCCCATTGCCGGTCCGTGGCTTGAGCCCAACCGGGCCACGAAGACAGACCTCCCCCCCCCGCACGCACTCCCCTCCCCACAGCTGCTTTGTGTACGCGTGCCAGCACCAGCGTGAGCGCTCCCTCACCCCTTCACGCATGCGCCCGTGCGCACAAAGCAGCTGTGGGGAGGGGAGTGCGTGCAGCGGGGGCAGGAGGTCTGTCTTCGCGGCCTGGCGGCGGAGGCAACGGGAGTGGCCCAGAGCCGGGAGGCTGAGCATGGTTGGGTGCTCCGGCTGCTCGCCTCCCAGCGGGCTCCAACGAGGCCGGGGTCGGCGCTCCTCGCCGCCCTCAGCAGGCCGATGCCGCCACTGGTGCCTCCAGCTCCGGAACTGGCACCAGCGGCTGCATTTGAATTTCCCGCGGAGGGCGGTGAGGAGCGCCGCCCCTGGCCGCATTGGAGCCTGTCGGGAGGCGAGTGGCCGGAGGGAGCACCCCAGCCATGCTCAGACTCCCAGGCTTCTGCCGCTGACGCGCTCATGCGCAAAGCAGTGGGGAAGCACGCGCACGTTCCCCCAACGCTTCACGCATGCGTCCGAGAGCACGAGGGGGTGCCCCACCTCCCTCAGAGGCTCAGCCGGTCCGCGGTAGGAAAAAGGTTGATGACCTCTGGAGTAATAGACTAGGACTCGGGAGACCTGGGACTGATTCCCTGGCTTTGCTATGGAAACTCACTCAAAACCACTCCTTAAAATACCTCACTTACCTGGAAAACCCAGTTAGGATCGCTATGTCAGTTCTGACCTGACAGAACATAACAAGTTGTCAAGAAAAGGCTGCTTGACTTGGCACAAGTAACTGAATTTCTGGCTGCTGATGTGAGTTGTTCTATACACAAGATGTTTTTCTTCCTCACTGCCTGGTTGGGAGAGGACAAGATATCAAGTCATATAGCTGAGCCCTTGTCAAGCAGAACCAGTTCTGCCCACTGTATCTTCACCCCATGAATATTTGTTATATTGCTCAACTGGAACAAACACCTACCTGCCCTGAGCCTCAGAACAATCAGTATTAAATATATTTATCTGTTAAAACTCCATCCCACTTTCCCAACAACTGATGCAGTAGATCCCTACTGATTTCTCTAATGCTTACGGCTTGGGTTGTAAAGCACATCTAAAATTCCTAGAATCCTGCTCATCTATAAGAACAAATATGTATATTTTTGCTCCGCAAAACCAATTGTTATTTGCTGTGCTTTAAATGTCAGTGTGTTGGACGCAGGCGGTAAAGTTGGCCTCCAGGTTACTTTAGGCCTGAAGACAAGTTTCAGACCAAATGTTCTGCGTTCACCCAACACAATGACTCTGGTGTAAGATTTAAAGCAAAGTAGGGTGTTTGATGTTGCTGATTTTTGTAGCTCTCAGTGCTCATCAACCTCATCATTTTATTTCAGGGGCTGGTCACTTTATTACTTACCACAGGAACAGCAACAGCAACAACAACAGTCTGGTATCATGTCAACAAAACTGCAGCATATTTGTTGTACCCCTATGTAGCCTGGCTAACCTTTGCCTCCCTGCTCAACTACCATATTTGGAAGAACAATCGTCCTAAGAAGCACTAGTAACATGTACATATTTTTACAAAGCATTTTTTTTTAAAGGGGAATATTTTCTATTTCAGATTACAGTTCCACCATCCTATTGCTTAATATATTTTACTGAGAAATTTGTAAAAACAAAATGTTCATATTAATGTACAAGTTTACTAGATGAAGCTGAAATAATAAAATTCAGCTCAAAACGGAGGAATTCTGTGGTTCTGAGCAATGTGTACATCTACTGCAATCTACACAATAGGGTTTACCTTAAGGCAGGTTCAAACATACACAGCGGTGCCTCGCTAGATGATTGCCTCGCAGGACGAGGAAATCGCTAGACGATGCCTTTTTGCGAGCGCTACTGCGCTTCGCAAAACGATGTTTCCCTATGGCGATTTTCGCTAGACGACGAGGTTTCCCCATAGGAGTGCGCCGACTAGTGGTCAAAAGCTGTCAGTGCAGCTGTCAGTGCATTCCTATGGGGACCCTCACTCGCTAGACGAGGTTTCCCTATGGGAAATTTCGCAAGACGACTGCGTTTTCCCTTGGAACGCATTGAAGCGATTTCAATGCATTCCAATGGGAAAACGTGCTTCGCTAGACGATGTTTTCGCAAGACAGCGATCCTCGTGGAACGGATTAACATCGTCTAGCGAGGCACCACTGTACTGTAAGACTAGTTACTTGTTGGCTTATCACAAAGCCATTTGTATCTGGAATTACAAACTGACTCCCATTTTAAAACACAGTGGGAGAGGCAGGAGGAATCTTTGCCTCTTGGCTTCATGTAGCCTTTTGATGATGAGCATCAATCTGTGAAGTAGCCTAAGAACGTAAGGCTGCAGAAAAGGCCCTCAAACGTGACAGCTTCTTCAACAAAGTGCCAAAATTCCTCCTGCTGGGAATTTCTTAAAAATCAAGATCTTTCCTTAAACTACCTGAAAGACGAGGATATATTGTGCATTTATCTCTTCTGTATGTTATCTGCCTACTGAGGGTGCCCTTGGGACTAGGCACCAGCTGGCTAGGAATGTCAGAATTTGTTGATGCTGTTTTGAATGAATCTTCCCAATCAAAGACAGTGGAAGGGCAGCAATCAAGCTGAGCAGGTAAGTTCCAGAGAGAGATCTAATTGCACCTTAGCAAGCAAAGAGAGCCTATTAAAGATCTTACCCAGCATTTTAAAAACCAAGAATGACAAATGCATCATGACCTCTAATACTGTCTTATTAGCATGCATGGTGAATGTGCCATTGGGATCATATTTAGAGACGGGGTGGGGGAGAGCTTGAAATATAGGAACTTGTCCACTGCAAACAGGAATCCTGCCCTATGTAAACAAGCCCTTTTGCTTTCTCCTGGGTTATATATGGTATCTAGCATATTCTTCTTGAAAGCATGTCCAGTAGAAGGCATGGCTAGTCTAACAGAACAGCCTCTTAACAGTTAGGGAGTCCCTTCTGTATCACCCAATTACATATTGCCTCAAGGAATAAAACTGATAATATTGCAGGAATTTTACAATGTGAGTTATGGTAAACGTTTGAGCTTAAGCAGGATCACTGTTAATCAGTATCACCAGGGAAATCCTACAGTTAAGAATAGCATACTGCTGCATGGGTATCCTATTTGTGACTCTTAAGTGCACACAAGCATCCTTATATGTCAAATATTTTTAAACAGAAACAAGATTCTAGTCAAACCAAATCATTCCATGTTCAGGCTTTTGGTGAAATGATCTGCTTTCATGATCAAGGGTTAAACAACACTGGAGATACTGACATTTAAAGGCTAGCAACTTTAAAGCCACATCAATAAGCAGTTTTCATAACTTATTTGCCTATGTCTGCAGTCTCTGCAAGTGATAGTGAAGCTTTCTTTCTCCAACAATGACAAAATCCTGTTTTGTAAATTACACCTGAATAAAGATGATGATGTCACTCACAGAGGAAGATTTATAGTAATTAAAGAGGCATAATTTACAGAACAGGATTCTGGCCACTGTTATAGAAATAAATTTGTGTTGCACTGTTTGTTTGTTTGTTACTTACTTTCAACCTATAGTCCCAGTACATTTCTTGGACCTCAAAGACAGAAATACTGCCCCCCTCACTTCACAAGCAAGAAAAGCTGAAAGTCCCTGCATTAATTTTCCTTGTACCCAATAGCACAGGTGATAACTTAGATGAAGTATCCTATGACAAGCACAGCTACCATCCTGTTTGAACAACTCTGATGGGTTGTGTCTATGCTATATTTCTCTACTGCTGTAGACATGGCAAATAATATAGTATTTATGAAATTCTGTTGCCTATGAATCTGCACCTTTTATCTTTTTAAAGCAAATTTTATTCCAGTGGCAGTTGACCTCTCAGCAGATATAGCAGTGATTACATGTGAACTCATAGCTTCACATGATGTCTGACATTATCAACAGATGTTCAACGAGTTTTGCAAATTAGAACGACTGGCTCACATTCTTGCCATCTTTTAATTTGACAACTGTTTTCAAATCTGCTCTGGCTGTATGTTGTATCTGATCCCTCCCACATCTATTCAGAACTCTTTGTTACCAAAATTGTTTATCTGTCATTGCTCTGAAAAATCTCAGCACTGCTTCCTGTCTCCTCTGTCCAGGACAAACTTCTTGTCCTTTTCTTCAGAACTCTTTCGGGCCAAGTCCTCCTCATCTTTGTCTTTGTACTTTCACCCTCCAGCTTTGGCCGCTCAATGATCTCCTACAAATCAACACACCCTTTCTTCATTTATGCCCACAATTCCCTCACAAAATACAATATCCTCAGTTTTTTTCCAGCTTGCTACTTTATGACATTTAATTAATCCCAAATGTGTTTCAACAATTTGAACACATTATTCCCATTTATTCTGGGAATAAGAACAATTTAAGAACAAGCTCACAGAGAAAGCCATCCGTTTGCTGTTATGTAGAACTTGTCTGCTCTGCCCAGTAAATTGAAGTGATCTACATAAGCATCGACAGTGATTGATACACTAATGCTTTCAGTATAGTTCTTCAGCATTAAGAAACCGTTCCTACACTTCTGATCTCAAATGCAGAAACTCTACATAGAATCAACAGAAGCTCAACAGTGCAGAACAAAATACCAGTTAAGATTCAACACTGAAGGAATCTGGATAGGTGGGTCACTTCAGCGTTTACATTTAGTACCATATTGGAAAGCAAACCAGTAAAGAAAAAGGCCAACTGTTTGAGCAGTTGGCCTTTTTTGGCTCTTGCACAAGGAAGTATCTAGTAAATAAATAAGGCCAAGTATAATTGTAGGACACTGTTCCTGGCTTTCAAGTCCAGAAGTCAGAGGGTAGAAGCACTGAAGGAGAGGTAGAAGCAGTGCGACTGTTGCATTTCTTCTGTCCCGATGTGGATTCTTTACATCCAAAACATATACAACTTTTCAGCATGGTGGTCAAGACTGCTTACTGAGTGAAACCTGAAATATCAAACCAGTACATATTTCTTGCCAGGTTTTTTTTCAAGGTTAAGGATGAACATATTATGCTCACATTTATTTAAAAGACAGCCAATCTGTCTACAAACATTGCCAGGTAAGGGCGGGCACCAGGAAAAGAGAGATGACTGAACTACAGTTCAATTTACTAATGTATGTCTTTCATACAAACAGAACTGAAAGGAAGCAAGGATTATGCTGCTTTTTATCATTTTCTTCCTGGAGATCAGAATTAGAGGATTGTCTATGACATTCAAAGGCAATTTCTGGTACTTTTGCTGTGACATTCTTTATTAAAATTAAAACTGAAATCTGAGCGGCACATGAGCCAGCTCACAGCTTTGAAAATCAAATGCTTTGTTTTACAAATATGAAACAAATTAAAAGGTGGGGACACAATGGTGTTAGGAAAAACAATGTTTTTCTCAATTGCCTTAAATACATTATTATAAATTCAAAGCAGGTTGAGAAAAGCTGTATAGATATTTCTTGTAAGTAAACGAACAGCTGCTAAGATAGAAAAAAGAAACTGATTTGCTACTGAATTGTTGCAATCTTGTATATAATAAAAATACAATTTGTGATAGCAAGTAGATTATAAAATGAATGAGCAGACAAAAATGGAAGTGGACATTGCGTACAATTACATTATATGGACATTTCACTTTGACAGAATTGATAACTTTTGTTTTAATTATAGGAAATAATTGTTGCATAAGCAGCTCATAGAACTGAAATATAAATAGATCACCATGATATACACATTAGCCAATCAAGGCATGGAGCTAGATAATGGCAGTCACATGGCAACCATCGGTTTCATCCAGAAAGAGGGTGCTGAAGACATCATTGAAGAAGGTTGGATGGTATTTGCAGGCTCTCTCACAATCAGGGTTGAAATTAACCTCTAGGATCTGAGGCTGCATGTACGGTTTCCCTGTAAGACATATTTCATTAGACAAAATCCTGTTTATTCACACTTGTCGGAGCAGCTGAGTGTTTTTTGGCTCTGCCACATGGAAGTATCCAGGACCTATTTCTGTAAGCATAAGTCTCCTGTGCCAGAACTGGGATATCTCTGGATGGCACAACAGTCATCACTCTGCAGCAAAATACTGGCCTTTTTTTTTTTTGGGGGGGGGGGGGAGATTGTCCATACAAAGAGGCTTGTGTGTGAACCCATTCCCATTATGATTCTGCTGGTTATCCCTAAAGAGGCTTGCCTATCTCTGGGCCCCATGCATGCACCATGTATGTATCCACGCAGACTGCAGGGCAGAATTGTGACTCCTTTCCTTCTCAGCCATAAGGCTGATAAAGAGAAGCCACGCCCGAAAGGAGTGATAATTCTACCACATGTTACAGATGGAGATATTACCATCTTGCAGTGAAATCTGAATGACAAACATCCCTGCTCAGTCTCTGGGCCAGTAAACTACACTAATCTTCAGAGGAAATCCAACTGTGGCTAAGGTGGCCAGGATGATGGTGCTGCTAGAATGACCCCGGAAGGAGTTGCCAGGCAGAGGGAGCATGTGCTCCTACAGCCCACGTCCATCCTCTTTCCTACAGTTATGACAAGTGTCTTTTGATGGATGTGAAAAAACTATTCCTATGTACATAAACGGGTGCATGTGTTCCTGCACACGTCCGTTTACACACAATACACGGGGAGTTAAAGGAACACTATTCTGGATGGATAAATACTTGGAGATCCTTTCTTCTCCCTCTTCTGGCAGAAGCAATCCTTCCTTTGGACACAATTTCAGAAGGAGGCTCAGCTCGCCCTCAGAAGCTGCTTGGGGAGGCTGCACTTAAAATGGGGGCCCCTGAATGCTATAATGAAAGGAGAAATCCTTGGAGGGGAAAAAAGTATTTCTCATTATCCACACATTTATAAAAGGAATCGAAATCCTTCTCTAGATTTCCAGGTTTCCAAAAATATTTATGTGTGTGTGTGTGTGGAAGGGGAACAAGAAGAAGTAGTTACCATCACTTGATGTATCCCACTTAAGCATCAGGTCAATGGCATAGACGGCTCGTGAGGATGGATAGTCACAGATGCCAAAAGGTGCAGGTTTTGCACAAGCAGCTTGGAATAATTCCACGAATGCCTTAAAAATGTCATCCTAATAAAGTCATATTTGCAATGAAGTCAGATTAATATTCAATTAATATTGCAATTGATTTGAAATACATTTGAAATAATAATAGGATCTGATTACTCTTCAGAGCTTGAGCTTGTATGTAAAATGTTAGAAGTAACAAAGTTATGTATGATACGTTGCTGCCTTTTTAAGCCAATATTACTTTATAAAAGTAATGCAATAACTGGTGATACTGTTGCAACTGGAGTGGATGGAACATGCAATATTTACTCATTCCTAAAACACTGCTCTTAAAGAGGTCATTGGAGGGACTTCTGCGCACTTTTGTGACTTTAGGTATTTTAAAATCACCACCACCACCAGAAGAAAAAAGGTAACTAAAAAGTAACTTGTTAAATATGAGTAAGATAACAAGTTACTCAAGGAATGAGTTACACCAACCAGCTAAAAAGCAAAGAACTCCAAGGTCATTTTTGCCTTCCCATCCTAACTATCTGATTGATTTTTAACTGCAGGTGGTAGAGACTGTACTCCAGTCAGTTTGTCTATAAAATGCATGTGCTTGTAGCACTGAGCTATGATTTTCTTTCTCAGCACACCAAGCTATTAAAGAGAAGATGCACCTGAACTGAAAGGCAGCGGTATATTACTTCTTCATCTAACATGCTAAATTTGTCCTGAATAGGGGATGCCAGATGAGAACAGTCCCTCACACGTGTAGCAAAGGCAGAAAAATATCTTGATGTCTGCAGTTGGTATAACTGCATGAACAAAACGGGATGCCCCTTCTATGGAGTAATTCTGTTCTGAAATCCTTTTCCTTAGCATAGGAAGTAGCACTGGAGTAGGTCCATTGAATTAGTGGCGACTTGGGTGAGTCAATTCCTTCGTAAGTCCCACTGATTTAAATAGGCCTACTTTAGTTGCAACTATGTTAAAATAAGTCACACTATGTTAAAGTAACTCACAACTAGAATAGGCTCATTTAAATCACTGGGACTTACAAAGGAGGTAACTCACCAAATCTGCCTTGATTCAATGGACCTACTCTACTGTGATTTACTAAATGAAGCAACAGTCTTCCAGCCAGCGTTTGGAAAGTGATGACAATGAATCTTGAAAACAAATGCTCAGAAAAACTTTATTACTACAAAAGATGAAACACTTGATTACCAAATCAGCAATAACTTACTTGAACAGGCTGCCAAGGGTACTCAGGATACTGCTTCTCAAAGAGAGGAATGAATTCATCATAGTGAATCTGGGAAAAAGATACCCCCCAATCAGCTTTAGTAAAGTAAAGTTGACATCCATGGCTGCTTCTGTGATGCCTCACATGTCCCCAACCTGCAGCTGCTGAATCTGCCCCATTGCCATCGCCTCTCCTTTGCTGGAGCAGGGACTAGGTGTTCGCCTATTTTTCCTTCATTCTCTAAAACTCCACTGAAACTGGCACTCCCACAAAAGTTACAGCCTCACCTTCCAGCCCTTGCATCATTCACTAACACCACCCCCGGGCAAAAAAAGTTTAAAAAAAGTGATGTTTTAAAGAGCTTTTCTGAATATTTTGTCCCTGTACCACCTTGCGCATCAATCAGGAACCCTCCTTGAGGCCAACACTGGTTGAGCTGACACTGTGCATTCAGGGACACATTTGTCAATGTTAAGATAGCTTTCAGTGGATATCTATTACACTGATACCCTCCAGCATAGTTGGAAGGCAAAGGTTGAAGAGAGAGATGGGAAAGTTGATTTTCTGCATTTGGAACATCAACTCCCCCAGCTCACTCATCAGCCTTCAACCCATGCCACAAGCTACACTGGTGAAGGAGTGAAGGCCCACATCCAGCTTAACCTATACCTTCCTATATTACACCATCATTCCCAGTGAAGGCTAGGTTCTTTTCCTATTATCATTAACTCACCTGTTTTAAAGATACCCCAGGATCATAGTTCATGACAGTAAAATGTTTCTCATAATCATCCAAGTCATCAAGCGAGAACGGTCTTTTTTTTAAAAAAAATCAGAATGAACATGTTAATTCCTCATGAATTTTTTTTTAAAAAAAGTCATAAGTTAAAATCTCAAGAATTGTTTATTACCTATTTGAGAACCGCAGCCAAAATACATCATAAACATACAGCTTGAGTGGCTTAACTGACCGCAGGAGTACAATGTAACGAATGTCAAACTTAACCAGACCCACACCTTCCAGATGAAACAAGACTGGATTCTCAATATACTTAGACACCACCTGAAACAGAAGGGGTGGGGTGGGGGGAAAGATAAATAAATAGAAACTCCACACACTATACATAGCATTTGTACCCAATGTTTTGGGGCAACTTTATGTCCCCTCACCAAAGCAGCTTCCTGTCACAACTAGGCAAACACCAACAATGACAGTAAGAACAATTGTAAAAGCAATTGCTAAAAGCAACCTGCAGCAGCCAAAAGCATGGTGGCAAAGGCGCTGTCTTCCTCATCCCTCTTGTCACCTTGCTAATCCATTTCCTGTGCCTACCCTGTATATATAATCTGTGGTCTTGATTCACTCCAAGGTGTCTGAAGAAGCAGATATATCCCTCAAAGCTCACACTGAAAGGGAACAGCTAATCTTTAAGGTGCCACAATGTTTCCTTGTTTGCATTTATTTTTGTTTGGGGATCCTCCTACCCAAGAGGATTGTGACCTTCTTTCAAATATACACCAACCCTTCGTCAGGCACTGATCCGTCTGAACTTTAGAAGATCATGCTTTCCTTTAAAATGCTTGATTAGAGCTATTTTAAGAATTCAATCTATTTTATCTTAATTTTTACCAATGTAATCAATGCGTAGTAACTGCTTTGATATATGAAGCTAACCATTTAAAAACATACAGAAGAAATTACAACCCACAATGCCAAGAACTACCAGATTTGGGGAAAAAATTAACAAAGAGGACAGACTTATGAATAGACAAATCCTGATGAACAGGATTTGTTTTAATATGTCAGCTTTAACACATGCTTCAATGTTGCTTTTTTAAAACCTTGCTTTTAAAACCTTCTGCTCCTCTGAGACTGAAAGATCATGTGCAGATCAATACACATTCTCCTATACCTAGGAGAATGCTCTGAAGAACACACTTCACACTTACTTCTGCAACAACGAAGGGCCCTTTAGCTTCTTAAAGACTGACAAGTTTTATTTGGTAAATGTTCTCAGGGACAGTAGCATACTTCTTCAGATGTACTGAGATGCACTCAATGTTCCCTCTGAGGTGCGCGCACATGCGCCAAGCTCCATCAGGGCTGCTCATGGGCAGCTGGCAGCCAATTTGTTTACTTCCCATTTCAGATGAAGCCCCGCCCCACTGCGCACGCACGGGGCAAAGGCTCCTGCGCAGTGAGAACAAAAATTAGAGGGAACGTTGGATGCACTTGTTCATATAACTATCCATGAAGGCAGTGGCTGTCCATAAAAGCTTATATAAAATGAAACTATGTAGTTTTTAGGGTGACATGGAACTATATTAGATTTGCTGGAACAAAAAAATAGGCACAGAATATGAACAACTTAAAAATATACAGCTGCTTTGCTGGAATACCAAGAATGTGTACTTCTCCCTCCCAATTTCTTTTGATCGTAGGGAGGGGGAGTTGTTGTTTTATGATTCTGAAATATAACCAATACATCATCAGAAAGAATGTGGTGCAAGGGGAAAAAATTACCGATCTTCCTGATCAAACAGGATCAGGAAGAGTTGGAAACTCTGAAAAGCAAAATAAACATATGAGACAAAAGAGCAATAAATTTCTTGCCGAAGGATATGCTATTTCAGAGCAAAGCACTGAGATGTTACAGCAGCCAAAAACAGCTGTGCCAAAGCTTTATTACTCCCATAAATGCCCAGAAACATGACTTTGCAAGGTGATATTAGATGAAAACATTTCAAACACTGGAACACAATGGGCAGATTTTGATCTCGGTCCAGTAAAAATGAGTACAAGCAACAGCAAAGTCATTTAACAATTTTTTAAAAGGACCCCCCCCCCCCCAAAAAAAAGGGAGGGGAGAGAGAAGGTAACCAGAGGTTGAACTACTTTCTTCCAGAAAACAAAAGACCACGTTTGCAAGAGAGGAATTTGTTCTGACCTTTGGGATGCTCTCTCTCTGCCTGATGATATTGTTAAGGCTCTTTGTGATGTGTGTGTCCAAGCTTCTGGCCAGATTCCAGGGTTTACATATCCAGTGGTTGTCTTCTCCTCTACATAAGGAACAAAATAAATCTGTGTGCATTTAGTGTTTTGATGCAAGTCTTTTTCCCCAGGCGAGGATGCTCCATACCAGACAGCTTAACATATTTCCCACCAATGAAAATTCTTGCTATATTTTATCCCAATTTTTCTTCCTTGTTTAAAAGAGGCAAGGTACCCTACACAAAGTGTTTTAATGCTTTACATAAAATTTAGTCAACAGAGATTACTGCCTGGGGACATAGAAACAAGAGGTTAATTAAGGCCTGCAGTTGGCTGAAAACATATGGTTAGTTTGCTGTGTGGGTCACTAATTATCCAGGCCTACCTACCCAGGACTGCAGTGAACCTATCAGCCAATTTAAATAAATTAGAGATCATTCACCCTAACTGAATTTCATTATACTTATATACAGATATTTACATTTCAAGGTGCTCTTTTGAGATGCTAAAAGAACTGAACATAGAAAAACTAAAGCTATCAGTCTGTTAAAAGAAAAATATCACCTTTCTACAACCAACAATGTAGAACAAAATTAGAAGTAAAACCATCTCTAGTTGTTCTGTGCCATCAAGTTGCTTCTGATGTATGGAAACCCTATGAATAAGAGATCTTCAAAATGTCCTGTCCTCAACAGCCTTGCTCAGCTCCTGTAAACTCAAGCCCATGGCTTCCTTTAGGGTGTCAATCTATCTTGTGTTTGGTCTTCCTCTTTTCCTGCTGCCTTTCACCTTTCCCAGGATTATTGTCTTTTCCAGAGAATCTTGCCTTCTAATGATGTGCCCAAAGCAGGACAGCCTCAATTTCAACATTTTTGCCTCCAGAGATAGTTCAGGCTTGATTTGCTCTAGGACCCACTTGTTTCTGTTTCTTTGGCACTCCAGAATATCTGCAAATCTCTCCTCCAGCACCAATTTTCAAATGAATCATTTTTTCCCTGTCAGCTTTCTTTACTATCCAGCTTTCACTCTCATACATGACGATCAGGAATACAAGAGTGTGGATCGTCTTGGTCTCCAATGACTCATCCTTACACTTAATGTTCTTTTCTAATTCCTTCATTGCTGCTCTTCTGAGTCGATCTATCTTGTGTTTTCCTGCAGCTGTCCACCCTTCCCAGCATCATTGTCTTTTCCAGAGAATCCTGCCTTCTCATGATGTGCTCAAAGTAGGACAGCCTCAGCTTCATAAAGATGCATATATTCATCTCTAATAAAGATTCACATATCCTCCGTTCTCACCACAAGCCATTCAGTTGTTCTCATTAATTAAATCAAGCATGCTTCAACTAAAAATTAAGGTATTAAATCTTTGAAACTCTGATTAAAAACATGCAGACTGACTTTTTCAGGCCAAGGAGAGTACTAAGGAGATCTCTGATAACAAAAATCACTTCCTTCAACTACAGCATCCCCTGAAAGTCAATGTAAGCTTTCTATATGTTTTCACATCAAACATGAATTCCTTGTTCTCTTCTTTAGCACTCTAAATGGCTTCCCTTCCCACGTTCTTCTTTCCTTTCATACCCAAAGGGATGCCTGCATGTGATCACCCCTCCTATGACTGTGACCCCCTTCCACAGCCCCCAAGATCTCCTGATCCTGATACCTCCCTTATAGTTTGTTTATAGGTCTACTTTCCTGTGACATACGTTTAACTGTAAGCTCCTAGAAGCAGAAACCTGGCTTTCTTTTCCTTATATTTCTTTGCAAATCATGCTGATAGTTGTTGTTGTTCTGTGCTGTCAAGCCAGAACTGACTTATAGCGAGGGCATTCAAGGTAAGCAACATATTTAAGAAGTGGTTTTACCAATTCCACTCCCCCAGAGAGCTTCCTTGGCCAAGTAAGGATTCAAACCCAGGTCTCCTGCATTCTAGTCCATCACTCGATCCACTATGCTACACCTGATGGTACTACACCGTAATGCATTGGATATTATTGTTTCCGAGCTACAAGTGAAACACGTTACTCTTCACTAATGTAATAAAAAGGCACTAGCTTAAGTGCAAAAAAACGTGCAGACCATGACAACAGAGTAGCGAGGAGCAAATACCAGGAAATTGGAAGCAAATCTCTTTCTTCCAGCAGTTCGAATGCCTTGATCCAGTAACAGTTCTTATAAAACAACTGAACTGATATTCAAGGAGGACAAAGAATCCAGCAGAGGACAAAGACACCAGATTAACTGGATAAATTTAAATTGGCCACAGTGAAGCTGGTGCAATGTCTGGTATATGAAACTGAACTTAAACGGAATGCAAGTGGCTGTTTCTATGCAAGAAATTCACTCACCTCCTCTCGCGCTGCTGAAAGAAACTGATGAACTGTGGCAGTTCAGTATGAAGGTTAAAAGTACGAGGCAGCCATTTTGGGCCTTCTGAACCTCCAACTCGCCTCGAAATGGAGGCTAGACAATCCTTCACGGTCAAGAGATTTTCACATGGAAACTGGTTCAGCATCACATGAGGCCTTTCTTCACTTAGTTTCCTAAAAAAGAAGAAAGACATTTAAAATAAGGTTCCATGGCCAAATATACACATATTGGACAGGTAAGATAAATTGTTACTTGCAGTGAAAGAGCTGTGTAACCTGTAATCTTTGAAGTGAGAAAAGTTGTAGAGAATATCTGCTTCTTGTTCAGAGTCCGTAAATACAAACCGGGAATGATTCAGATTCTGAAGTACCTGTTGGAGATCTGTGTAAACTCTGGCAGAAAAGGATTGGAAAAGAGAAAAAGAAATCATGAAAGGCTTTCTTAGAAGAATAATACACAAATTGGAGTTCCTGAAGAAAATTTCTTATTTATTAAGTACAACTGCACAATGTGCTTCTGTAAGTTAGTCTACTGTTTTCCCACTTGTACAAGTACTGACATATTCAACACCATTACAGATGTGTGTCTTTAAGATTACTAAATGCACCATTATCTTCTATGGGGGCACAAAATGATGAAAAACTGCGTTTATCAAGGCTAATAAAATATCACAAGATAGCAAATAAACTTTTGAGTCCTACCTAACTCTTCCTCAGACTAAATGTTGGGTAACAATACTAACTTTGCCAATCTTTAAAATCTTCACAGTGAGCTCTTCTCCCAGTTTCTCTGGAATGGCCTGTTCTCTGATGGTGCCAGATTTCAGGACAGGGTGTAGATATTACTTCAGCTCCAGGCTAAAATTTGTTTATTTTCCAAATCATTTTAAAGTACAATGTTATTTTGACCTTACAACTCTGTATTAGAGATGGGCACAAGGTTCCGTCTAAGCTGGGCGCATGCGCAGCTCTCTTCCTCCTCCACACAGCACTCACGTCAGGTTCCGGTCACAATGGAACCCTGCGTGCGATGTGTGTGTGTGTGTGTGGAGCCACGAGAGAGAGAGAGGCAGAGCCCCACTGTACATGAACCATTGCTTGGCGGCTCAGTCAAGTGCCTGCACAGGTGTTTCGTGGGCACTGCATGCTTTCCGCTGCACCATCACCCACTCACCAGTAGCAGCATGCTTCCCTCCTCTGCCTTTTCTGTGCAATCACTCAGTCGGACAAGGAGGTGAGGCAGGGAAGCCTGTGGTGCTGCCAGTAAGTGGATGATCACATGGAGGCAGGGGAGGAAAGCGTGCGGTGCCCGCAGAACACCTGTGCAGGCACTGCATCAAGCCACAGTTCATGCTCATCTCTACTCTGTATTATCACACCAGTTTTATCATACTATTTTTTGTTTGCTCTTTCCCCCTATTTTATGCCTGAGGCACAAGTAGGTTCTTATAGGCTTTTCCTATTGTTGCCAGGGTATTGTAGGATGAAAGGCAGGTTAAAAATTCCATGAATCATTCTGCCATTTCTACCAGGATGATAACATTTACAAGAAAAATACCTCTCATTTTTGTTCATTTGTTAAAATTAGACTTTACTTTTTCGAATCATTCCTTATCCATACAACTGGGTCCCCTTTAAGGTAGAAGCAACCACTCTAAGTGGAAGAAAAAACCTTTATGAGCAAATTAATATAGGATTATTTTGCTTGGAACATTACGTTGCTGAGACAAGGCAAGTGGTCTAGGATTTCCACTTGGTCTTGCCTACAATCATGACACAAACTCACGTTGTTGGTGTATTTACAAGTGTACTGGGACAGGCATGTGTTTACAGCTCTTTTGAGGAAACTAAAGAACATGTTTTTTTTCCCAAAGAAAACACACAAGGACACCATTTCTCAAAATGTACAAGAATAAAACATCTCTGAGTGTTTGTATGGCAGAGAAAGAGAAGTGGATTTGAGCCAGATGTAAGCTTCTATTTTCAATGTACACCAATGAACAGCTGTCTCACATAGGACAGCAGAGACACGAAAATGATCTTCTCTGCATATGTTACCACAGCTGCTTACCGGGACAGTAGCCACAAAGTCCAGCGCCTTTCTTGCCAGCATCATTCACGCCCCCATTTGTGGACCAGAAACAATGCACACTGACTCATTTTTGAAGGAATCGGCCCCTTCCTTCACAAGGAGCTCACACCACAACGCTGCAGGCTAGGGAACATTTCTTTTCTTTGCAATGACTCATCTCCACTCCACTTTCCACAGACAGCTTTCACTACAGGAACTAAAATGGTTCCCCTGCTAATTCTCCCAACCAGTACATATTTAGAGCATTTTTATAGCACCCATTAAAAATATGTTCTTAAAGCAGCATACACACTAAAACCTCCCCGTTCCCCCGAAACTGTAAAAGACAGAAAGCACAAAGAAGAAACAGGGAATTAAAAACAAGTTAAAATAGCACTGAAATAAAACCAGCATCAGTAGTGCCAAAGATCTAAAAAAACCCACAAAACAGTAAAATGGGGTTTTTAGTAAATGAAAAATCTGGGAAAGTAAGGTCTTTACCTGAGAAGCCATAAGGTAGGCCAGGCATTCCACAGTCTTTCTGGGGTGGGGGTGGGGGCGGGGGCATTCAGTGGATGCCAACACTGAAAATAAAAGCATTCTTGCCTTTGTACCCAGCCACTTCACCCCATTTGGTGGGGACAACAAGAGAAGGGTATTTGACATCAGGCTCAGGGAATGTGTACGCAGGTGACAATCCTGCAGACAACCTCCCACCCAGCCACTTAGGGTTTTATAAGTTCATTCCAAAATGCTAAATTAACTGACTGAAAGATAGTGCAGACCAGACAACGAAGGCAATAATACGATCATTTCGCTTTCAGATCACCTACTGATTATTCTGCTATGTAAAGAAAACTACATTTTTGTAAAACTGTATTTATTCATAAAAAAGGACACCCTCCTGGTGTCTATATCAATAGGGTATCCATTTAAAGTTTACCCATTACAAAAGGGCAGGATTTTTATTTTCTTATCTGCATCTCATTGTGCTACCCATTAGATGGTTAAGAAGAGTAATTAAGACCCAGGCTTCATGTTACAGATTGCAGTAAGTGGCATTCTATTACTTTGAAGCAAGGTTCCCACTAAGCTGGGCACACGCGCCCACACACGACTCTGCTTCCCTCCGCACAGCTGTCTTCCTCCTCCGCACAGCGATCGCGTTAGGTTCCGGTTGTGACGGAACCCAACACGCGGGGGGGGGGGGCGCAGAGTCACACGCACACGCAGGGGCGAGGCCGTGAGAGAGATGGAGCCCCGCCCATTGGGGCTGAAAATTAGAGGGTACATTGCTCTGAAGGGTGCTGGACCTATAATTTCTGAAAAATTGCAGAAGTAACATATTTACCACAAAGGAAATAAATGGGAATTTACATACTTGAAGACTCTATTCTTGTCATATCCAGTATGCTTTATCAGGATAGGCAGTTTCTCCTTGTTTTCTTTTAAGATTGCCTAAAACACACACAGAGAGAGCAACAAAAAACAATCCACACCACTGTTATTGAAATTTGTAAATTAATACTTTTAAGAGCACTATAACAAGGGGTAGGACTAATTATAGCCCTTTAGAAGTGATTATACCTCCTCTGAGGAGCGACCTTTTCTTCCTTAGCAGTATGCTGGGGAGGGGAGGGGAGGCGGAATGGAGAGAACGGTGGCCATGTCTACTTCTGGCTCTGCTCTCATCCACTGGTGCTTCAGCCCCCATCTACTGCTATCAACCAATTATCCCCAAGGGAATGCGGTTTTTGACAGGAAAAAAGATTGACCACCCCTTGCTCTACTAGAAGCTGATAAGAAAAGCATGATAGCTTGATCATATGTGTGCTCATTCTCACTGAATTCAGCAGTGCTTGCTGCCATGAAACCAGAATTGCGTGGAAAAGTTGTATCTCGGACTACAACTTCCCTAATCTCCCAAAAACAATGGAAACTGGCCTAAAGAAGCAGTATTATTAAAGAATACCTTCAGCTGCCTGGCAACACCCCCTTCAAGCACCTTCATGAAAAACATAATGCTAATGGGGGAGGAGGAAGACAAAGCCCACTGCAAGGCTCCTATCTCTTAATCATAGCTAGAAATCACTAGAATCGCATGTGAACTGAGTCACAGCTACCTGTGTTTGGGAGTTTTGGAAAGTCTGTCAGATGAAGGAGGAATCTTTGCAAAAATAAGGTGAGCTCTTCTTTGCAATAAAACAATCAGGTGAAAGATAGAAATTGTACCTGGTAGTGATCGTCGGATGGCTCGCTGGTGAAGTAGTTGGTATCTGGAGCCTCACTAGGTAGCCATGGCAACAGTCGACATTTTCTGATTAAACGGTCTGTTTCCCCATAGGCAAAGTCACGGGTCACCTCATCTGTAAGAAAAGGAAAACTTTACACAAGTATTTCTGCATTAAGAGGCATATATTCATAGATGAAGAGCTACTGAATTCACAATAGATTAGCAAGTTTTAATGACCTGAACACAGGTAAGTATCTATGGTTTACCTATTTTAACATCTGAATCTGACACCCTAGCTCGTCTCTCACTTCTTACCCTCTCCTGTTCCAAGAATAAAACTGAAGCACAGATACACTTACCGCCAGTCTCAAGGTCTCTTAACGGCCAGAGAACAGTATAAGCAATTTGCTGTGGCATGTAAAATAGAGGAGCTGTTGCGAAAGTGGGCTCGTCTGAATGTTGAATTCGGGATCCAAATTCATCCATAATGTACCACACAGGAACCTTCTCCTCTGCAGTCTGCACAAGAAAATCAAACAGAGTAATGTATCCCTGGAAGGACAGAATGATGGGTGCTGTCTGGAATCACCCCCTCATTTCCAATCAAGGAATTGCTTACCAAATGAATCCCCCCACCATGTGGTATAGTTATGACTGATCAGCAATTTTCAAAGCAGTTCTATTTAATTTATCACTTGCTCAAAGCCAAACATCCCCAGCAGATACCATTAGGCTTCTATTGTGGGAATATCACATCACCTTTGTATCTGTTGTTTTTGTCTCTGGAAAAAGACACCACATGGCGAAGAGGTGCAAGGCTACACCTCCCCTCATTTCTCCCCTCTCCCTCAAATGTACCCTACTAAAGTTTCCTGAAACTTCACTTTCTAGTGAATCTGTGCAGTGACTTTTCTTCATCCTTTGTCAGCCATGGACTTGCCATCATCAGTTTTGGAGAGAAATCCATTATGCAATGGAAATGCTTAAAAATATTCTGCCTCCTCATCAGGAGACCCTCTCAACAGCGTTTGATACAATTGGCCAGGGTATCCTTCTGGGTAGGCTGTCTTGCACAGGAACAGGTGGTGTGATGATGCAATGAATCCCTTCTGAGAGCCAGTATTCCGTGGCTGATTTATGCCCGTATAAGGAAAATTACATTGCTGGGCATGCACCTGGTTGTGTGAGTGTCCAGGAATACAACCACCACCTCATTAATGAGCAGTAATTTGCTGCCAAAACCTATAATTCTCTGTTCTTTCCATCTTGAGTACTACTAACATTATTGTTTTGAATTGTTTTAACTGTTTTAGTTTTATAATGTTTAATGGAACCCGCCCTGAGTAGACTTTGTCTAAAAGGGCGGGATAGAAATCTAATAAATAAATAAAATAAATAAATAAAATATAAGACTTCCCTTAGGGAAGCACAAATCAGCGAACAGATTCTGGCCACTATTGTGTACAAAATGTCCATGACACAGTAATTCCCCAACTCTCTCTAAACAACAACAATTTTTCTGCTTTAGAACTCAACATTTAAATGTTTTCAATATATTTCAACAAATATTTGTAATATAGAGACCAGAATCCTATTACTGATACCAGCTGGTATAAATTCCATTGGTATTAAATCTCAGCAACAAATTACAACTAGTTAAGAAGTTGGTGCTTCTATCTATAACCACACACCAATCATGTTACTTGGTGCAGAACAAGAAATGCAAGCTTTGATTTGTCAAATGAAGACAATTCACCACTGGACTTAACACCAGTAGGCATAAGTAATATGATTCTGGCCTATATAATTATAAATGCATACATACATATATACCTCATGCATATACACCTTATTATACTCTCTACTGGCCTACTCTCTTTTCAGAAGGTAAAATGTCACTGCTCTAAGAACAGGCATCCTCCACTTTAATTCCTCTTTCCTCATTTATTTTTAGCATATTCTTCCCAAGCTATACAACTGAGCTACTGATATACAATAGAATAAGTAGAACTAAAACTACGGACACTGAAAGGTGATTTCCATTAAGACCTCTATATATGAGGTTAAGCAACACTACCCTGCAGATCCAAAGTGCTTTTAAAAGATGATTATTAGCTAGATACCAATAACACTTCTAGCACTCTGATTAGGCTCATACCCCACAAGACAGCTGATAGGTCTGGTTGTATTTCCACATCTCCTCCAGCACTTGGTCAACAGCTCCCTCATCTGGCAATTCCCCATGGAAGTTTACTCCCATCAAGTTGGCCATTCTATGAAGCAGACCAGGGACCTGCAGAAGCTGCTGACGAGCATGTCCCACACGGTAAGTCCAGGCATGATCAATCAGGAAAATGCTTTGAAGATAAGACATGGTGTATAAGAATGGAATGCACAACACTGATTTTTAAGAAAATGTTCAGAAGGTAGTCTCAAAGTCACCACTGTGACTTCTATTAGCATGCAGTTCTAGATTTCTACCATGGGAATGTCCCACATGCTTAATCACACAGTACCCCCTCCCTCACTGACTCTGCATCTACTTCCAGATTCTGACAAGAATCATGTTCTTATATTCAAAACACCAGACCCTTGCCCCCAGCCGCAATATCTCCTCAGTAACCTCTAGACACGTTCTTGCTTCTGCTGTTCATTCTCCCAGCCTCAAAATCCCCAGTCATTCTAAAGTCTCCTGCTTCATCAAATGACTCCATCTCTTCTCCTTCACAGTCTGATACTGCCTCCTGAACACTAAAGTAATGGCACCTTATCGTCATGTCCTTCAAATCTCTCCTCAAAAAACCACTGATACTATGAATACTTGGAGTAACTCTCTTGTGTTTATTTACAGATTGGGGGAGAGATCTCCCATCTCACCCTTTGTCAAATGCTGCACACAGAACACTGCTGTAAAGATACCGCAAAATTCAAAACTGTTTTGAAGTAGCAACTCACCTATCTGACCTTGCTGCTTGAAGTCCATTTTCATTCGTGACTATCACTTTGTAGCACAGGTCATTCCCAGGGTTTGGTTTCCTTTTCACTTCTTCTTCTTCTATTTCTTCATCATCCACTATTTCTTCCTCTGCCTCCTCGACCTGCATGATCCCAAAATACTCACCAGCATCAAACACCTGCAATAGTAACCAAGGAGAATGTCAGCTCAAGTAACATCAGAAACGAGAATCAAGAGTATGAAACTTGGATGTTTTATGTTTTTATCAAGTAACTCTCAGGTTTATAGGTAGAGGAGCTATTATCTAAAAATGAAGCCCAAGGTTGGGCAGTACATTTATTAGATCATGAAAAGTTTAGAAATAAGGCAAGTTTTGGAATTCTATAGAAAAATGTGAAGACGAAACCTGCCATGAGAAGAGCCACATGACTGAACCTCAATGAGAATGTTGTTTTCTCTAACCCACTACTATGACAACCAGTTTAGTTGCAACTGATATTTTAGTCTATTTTAATATAAAAATATATTCTCCTGTTTTGCTGACATAAATACTAAGACCTTGGTTAACGTTTTTCTGTTCCAAGCATACAAAAGGGTGTGTGTGGCTTTCACTCAAAACTACTACAGAGGGGAAAGAACTGTCAGTTGACACCTTTTGCCATGTCTGCCTCATGGAGAATCTGAGCTCCCATTTTGCTTTGCTGGCAGTCTGGCTTCATGAGCCAAGGGCACAACATCTCACCCAATTTTTGAACTATTTGCCTTCATCTCAAATGTTATACCATATCCTGCCTGATGAAGAGTTCTGGAGAGAACTCAAACATTTGGCTTATTTGCAACTTTTTAGTATATCCAGTAAAGGTACTGCACAACCATGGACTTTATTTCTGTAACTGGATCACACTGCCATTTTTTTTGTACTTTGGTGCTTTGAAAGAATACACAATTGATAAGCTTTAAAGCAGTGCACAACTAACTAGGGGAAAAAAAGAGAGTTTTGCTTCTTATTCTCAGCTTTACTCATGCCACTTTAAAAGCCTTGAACAAAAACCACATTTTGCACTAATAATTTCCAGTAACTGCCTGATTGAATAACTGGTTCCAGATGTGGAAGGGGAAAAAAAGCCACCTATATATTATCCAAGGACACCAGCTACTGAACAGTGAGAGCATCCCAGAGTCATCAATGCTGTCTGGCAAAATAACCCTGATGGTTGTGAATTTTTAAAAAAATATTAACATATAAAATCTAGAATCTACAGTGTTTTAGCATTTGTGATGAAAACGAGGGGAGGGGAGGAGAAGAAAATGTTGGTTCTCTCAAACAAAAATAGAAACATGACAACCTAGGTTAGGATTTTCAGTGCTCTGGAGGCTGAATTTCAACTCCTCCTACCAATAACTAATATTCCCTATCTCCATGCCATTCCTCTTCTTATATTTGACTATATATATTAAAAACAACAACACTAGTACTTTGAAACTCTGGGTCCTGGCATGTAAAATTCATTCAAAATATATACCATCAAGTTATGCAAATGCTGAACTGTCTCTCTTCGCTTGCCACTGTGGAACAGGATTAGTTTTACTGTGCCCAGCTTCCCCTGGCTTTGCAACCCATTCCATCCCAAGGTTCATTTTTCTCCCTTCCCTCACCCCAATTCTTCATCTTCACACTGTTCTTCCTTCCACCTCAGGAGTCATTCAGCCTGAGAGGGATACAATGAAACCTTTACCTCCCACCTCCAGCTTTTTCTCTCTCCTTTGGCTTTCTTCCTTCTCCCTGTCCCTGACAACTCTCTTCTATATAGCCATATCAACCTGCTCAACAATTGTTCATTACACAATTCACATGGTAGGTCATGACGCAGTTGACCAGAATTCTGTGAACATTAAATTCCATTCAGAAACACTCCTTTTGAAGCTGCTTTGAAGGCAGGAAAAGCAGACGGTTGTCTTGTATTAGATACTTTGCAAGTAACACATGGGTCTTTTCCAAAATGAGATCTATTCCTTACAATTCAATAAACCAAAGGGAAATTTAAACCAAGATTAGGGATGAAGAAAGATCAACAGGGAAATGTATTATCTGATCAGGATAAAATAAAGAGAAGATGGAAACAATGTACCGAAGAACTATACAGAAGAGATCCAAGAATGATGGGTTCCTTTGAATGATAAAGCTGCAGTTTCATAAAGTGAAGATACAGATGCTCTCAAAACTACTGGAAACAATAAATAAAATAAAAAGGACTAGATAGTATACAAATAGAGCTACAAAACCATGACCCATGAACTAAAAATGTTAAATATGTATATTCCAAGACAGCAGCAATTATAGGGTTGCTGCATTAATACAAGCAAAGCTATGCTCAAAATTTCACATTAAAGGCTACCAGCATTTATAGAGTGAAAATGCCAGATGTTCACACTGGGTTAGGAAAACAAAAAGGCACTATAGGTTATAGTGCAAATACACACTGGCTACTGAAACATAAAAAAGAATTCCACACGAAAAACAGTTTGTGATTTATAGATTACGGTAATCCAAAGAGAACTATTATAATGGCCAGTGCAAAGAAATAGAAGAGAACAACAGAAGAGAATGAAACAGGAGAAACACGAGGAATCCAATGATGAACATGCAGTTTTAGAAAATTTTAGAAAATAAAGTGAAGTGGAAGTTGGTCTGAATGCAGTGCACCAGGAGGAAATACTACCAGGGTAGATAGAATACTGACAAGAACCAACAAATATGCAAAATAAAACAATGGCCCACAGACTGGAAACATTCAATATACATTCCAATCCCCAATATTGGAAATATTAAGGAGTGTCAGTAACCATAGGGCCATTGCTTTAATTTCCTATGTAAGCAAAGTGATGCTCAAAATTTTGCAACAAATACTTTTACTCTGTATGGAGCAAGAAATGTCTGACATTGAATCTGGACTCCAAAAGGAAGAGGTACTCAAGATCATATTGCATAAATATATATGCTGGCTACTAGAATGTACCAAAGAATTTTGGAATAATATATGTCTATGCTTTACAGACTACAGCAAGGCCTTTAACTGTGGGGATCAGGAGACACTATAAACGGTTCTGAAAGAAATGGGTGTGCCCCAGCATCTGATTGTCCTATACAGTATTACGGACAAGAAGCTATTACTAGGGCTGAAGATGAAGAAACAGGATTGTTTCCCATAGGCAAAGGTATCAGATGAGGGTGTATTTTATTTCCTTAGCTGTTAAATCTGTATCCAGAATAATTCATACAGAAAGCTACATTAGATTAGATGAATGAGGAGTGAATATTGGTGGAAAAAACAGCAATAGTTTAAGACACTACTTTCTTCCATATTGTTGGCAGAAAGCAGTAATGACTTGGAATGACTTCTGATGAAAGTGAAAGAAGAAAATGCAAGAGCAGGACTGCAAAAACCATAACTACATAAGACAAAAACTATGACTGTGTAAGAACTACATAACTTTAAAGTTGTCAATGAAGAAATTGAAATTGTCAAAGACTGCAATAAAAACTGCAGCCAAGAAATCAGAAGAAGATTGAGACTTTGGAGGTCAGCAATGGGGGAACTAGAAAGGATCATTAAGTGCAAAGACGTGCCACTGGAAACCAAGGTCAACATATTCAAGGACTGTGTATGGATGTGAAAGCTGGAGAGTGAAAAAAGCTGATTAGATTTTTTTTTTTTTTGATTCATCTGAAATACAATGCTGGAGGAATACTTTGTGTATACTTTGGGCCATCAGAAAGACAAACTAGTGAGTCTTAAATCAAATCAGGCCAGAACTTTCTCTGGAATCAAAGATGATGAAACTGTTATACCTTGGGTATATCATGGGAAAACAAGACAAGCTGGTCAAGACTAGCTGCTAGGAAAAGGCAAACGTAGCAGGAAAAGTGGAAGACTCAATATGACTCCATAAAGGAAGCCACAGGCCTGAGCTTGCAAAAGCTAAGCAGAGCTATTGAGGATAAGGACACGCATCCACAGGGTCACCCTAAGTCGGAGACAACCTAACAACCAGTAACAAGAGCAAAAGGCCTTTCAACGTAAGGAGCACACAGAAAGCACACAATTACACTTTCACAAATGAGTGTGCTATAGAATTTGATTCACAATTTGTACTCTGGACAAAAGGCAATCATTAGGACAGAAGAGAGAGAAATTGGATGAGTTCCAACTATCAAAGACGTAAGACAGAAGTGCATGTAATCTCCCTTTCTGTTCAACCTATATGTAGTACATATTATACTGAAAACTGGATTAGATTCAAATGAAGGAGAAATGAAAATTGGTGGAAGAAACATGAATAATTTAAGATATACTGGTTACACCACATTACTGGCAAGCAGCAATGACTTGAAACAATTACAGAAGAAAATGAAAGAAGTATAAGAACAGGATTACAGTTGAGCACTGAAAGGAAAAATAACAGCTACAAAAGAATTATATGATTTTAATGCTGACAATGAAAAAACTGAAATCATTAAAATTTTGTGTATCTCAGTTCAATCATGAGTCATAATGAACAATGCAGTAAAAAAAAAATCAGAAGAAAACTGAAACTTGGAAGGGCAGCTCTAAAGGAACAAAGAAGCACCCCTGAGTGTTAAAGATGTGTTGCTGGGGACTAAGGCCAATATCATCCATCCAATTATTATGTACTGAAATGAAAGCTGGTCAGTAGCAGAAGCTTACAGGGGGGAAAAATGATTTATTAAAAATGTAGGGGCGGACAACAGCTTTATGGACACTATGGGCCACCAGGAAGACAAGTACATGGATTCTAAATCAAATCAAGCCTGTTATCTCACTTAACACCAAACTGATTAAATTCAGTGTACTGTATTATATTTTGCACATATCTTAAGACAAAATTCACTGAAAAGACAATTATACTAGGAAAGGTTGGAGATTAACGGTAAGTACTTTCAACATCATTAATTCAAAGGGTTACCAAAAGTTCAAAATAGTGACTGAAATAGAGTACTGTAGTAAGTTGCGACTAGGCCTACTGAATCAATGGACCTTATAAAGAAGTTGACTCACCAAATCTCCACTGATTCAATAGATCTACTCTAGTCATGACTTCCTAAGGGATTTCAGTCACTGTGATAACACAAAGCTACAACATGCATAGATCCTGCCTAGTTACTATGATCTAACAGAGGCTGGTTTCTAGTTGCTACAGCAATGGTTCTGCTTCTCTCTCATGCTGATTTGGAAGTAGCTTCAGAACTGAAGTTCTGTCCAGTATACATGGGTGAAGCATCTGAAAGATGGCCAAAGGTGCCATATTTATACGGAGAAGATCCAGCAGGATCTTGAACTCTTCTGGACCAAATCCAGTCCCTGCTGCCTGCGTAACTTCAGACAACTCTGCTTCCTTCAAAGTACGGAATTAACCTTCAATTTATCTTTTCTCAGAGCACATCAAGTAACTAAGTAGCCCAATGCAGAAAATTACAAATCCCAGGGCTCCTCTGGATGTAGACATGACATTTAAAGTGATATGAAACCGATACAACTGTAGAATGCAACTATATCTTTACTCTGTTTTTTAATGAAAGCTAAACAGGCACCAGCCAATCAAGGAACAGACAGCATGGTAAACCCAGCCAATTGGATAATGCAGCAGCTGTATCACCCATCCCATTTTTTCACTGGTTCATATCTTCTTCCACCCACACTACTCATTCAGTCTTTTCAGCTCCTCACTTTTGTATCTCTCTCTTCTTTCTGTCTTTCCCTCCCTTCTTTTCTATAAATAGAGAGCTAGCTAGATAAAGGGATTCTGAATTTGAATTTGTAAACCACCCAGAGTAGTGTTTCCACTAAAGGGGTAGTATATCAATCAATCAATCAAATCAAAGTTTACAGTCCAACACTTCCAAAAGTGAAGCATTGCATTTTATTTATTTAATAGATGTTAGCAACTAATCAACAAAATAAGCACCAATCCCATCCACTTCATAGACAATGGCGAAAATCAAGGAAAGGCTCTCTGCACAGATCTCAAGCTTGAAATAAGAGGCTAGGCTAAACCTATGGAGAACAAAAACAACACCCCTTGCCAAACGGATGAATGCTGAAGTGTGTCTCCCACCAGAATAAGAATCTAGGTGGACCATTTGGAAGTTACTTATAGACTTCACAGCAAAAATAGGAAGATCAAAGAATAATCAAGTAAAATAAGGCTACTTGGATGCAGGACAAATTTTCTGTGTCTGTGAAGAAATACAATCAATGCAGCACTTGCATGCAATTTAAGCCTCACCATGTGTACATAAGAAGATCTAGCAAACGGCTAAGATAATTCAACTGAAGTAGCCCATTTTGGGTCAAAAATAGTCTAATTATCTTAACATTTTAATTTGGCCTATATTTCATATATGTCCATAATTTTAAATTGTGCAACACTACGCTATGAATAAAGAAACAAAAAATAATAAATAAATGAAGGAAAACTGCAAGCACAACTGCTTAAGAGTTAGGTGCAAATACATTTCACAAGGCAGCTGAGTTGCACTGAAGGACCTGTTTTTGTTCCAGTAACAGAATAGGCTGCTTCTAATCTCATCCAAACCAGCTGGAAATACTCAGACTATAGTCTGCTTTGGGATTACTACTCTTGAGGAACAGGGTATCTCCCAACACCAGTGACTCAACCAGTGGTATCTGAGTTTTCAACATATTAAAATTAGTCAGTCTGCTTTAAAAATGAAATAACCCTCAAAACGCACTCCTTCAAAATTGCCTGACCATGCAACTAAGGCAGAGAGAGACAGGCACATGTGTCCGTGCGAACATAACATTATTATAGATTTCTATTCCAAATACAATAAAAGGTGATGTAACAGGGAGAAAATCAACAATCTAAATGGTACTGAATGAATTACACCCTAAGCCAATTAAGCCAAGAATAGGAGAAGAAAACCAGATAACTGACTCCAAGAAATGTTTTTCTCAGGCTGCCAATGGACTCATATTACCTGTGTAAATGTGTAAATAACCTGTGACTTTACTCTGCATGTCTGAAGAAAGAGACTGAAATCCATGAAACCTCACACTGAATTAACCCTGTTACTCTTAAAGGCACCCTATCACTTCTGCAGTTTTTATTGCTATATATTTGCTGGAACAGACTAACACACCTACTCTCTCTGATAACTGCATTTTAGCAAAGTCATAATCTGGACATATTATATGTGTCACACAGACGTAAGAGCATTAAGATAGCCTTCTAATGAAAATGGCAACCCTGAAAAAACCAGCAGCTGCTCCTGAACAAACAAGCACCAGCAACAAATCAGTTCATTGGAAGAAGACAAAGAGATTTATAATTCACAGCCTGAGGTAGATGTCCAAGAACAAGGACACTGATTTGCATAAAATTGCATCTGCTGATTTAGAGGAACAGGTGCAAAATTAGAGCCTATATTTTGGCTGGCTAGCTGCTCAGCAAATTAGGTATCTGGCTGCAGAACTAGATGTCAGGAGTTTGATTCCCCATTGTGCCTCCTGGGAGAGAAGCCAGACTGTGTAGCCAAAAGTGCCCACAGGAGAAGGGAATGGTAAACCACTTCTGAGTACTCTATACCTAGGAAACCTTGAAAGGATCGCCATAAGCTGACATCGACTTGATGGCACATGATGGTGGTGGTTGCTGCTGCTGTTTAAACAGAATTACAGGAGATCTCATTCAGTTGAGAAATGCTTTACCCCTGGTGCCTAGTGCATGTGCAGTTCAGGTGTTTGCTGTGGATGGGCAACATCATAGTCCCAAATCGCCCTCCTTTACGTTTTTTAAAAAAATCTTTACACCACACCTGACTGTACAGCTCTTAATAATGGAAGACACCTTCAGAAGCAGGTTTGTCCTTCGGTGGTCCTTCAAACAAGACTGTCAAATAGAAGACCTCACCAAAATATAGTAATGCAGCTACTCTAGCTCTAGACTAGAGCCTTGAAAATTGTTCTATTGCAGTCTCTGGCCTCCTCCTCCTCATCTGCTGTGTCTCTAAAAGGCAACCCTGTGCTGCTCACATACACCAAGAAGCTTCTACTCCAACATGCCAGATCTCCTCTCATGATACCACAGAATAAAGACACTTCTGATCATGTTTTGCACATAATAACATTGTGCTTTGAACCATCAAATGCCCAGTAATCCCCTTTCACTCTTCATGTATTAGATATCTTTACCAATTGCCCAATCACTGGATGTTTAATACAAAGTAGAGATTAAAAATAGCAAGAAAAATTGAAGAAAAATGCACTGCCGCAATAAAAGCATTCATTGCAAAAACAGTAAGAAAAAATTACAGAGTCAATGGAACAATACAGCATTTACTACCTGCCTAAAGCACCACAAAGAATCTGCTAATCTGAGCTTTGTAGGAAGGGAATTTCATAACTGGTGGGGAGGACTTGCTACAGAAAAGGCCCTCTTTCCTATAAAACAGGATTATATTGGAAGGCCTCCAACAGTTACTCACAAAACAATATCCTTTTATGGTAGGCCCCTGCTCCCCTGATATTGTAGGTGTGGTATGTAGGATTTAAAAAATGCAGGTGTGGTTTTTAAAAAGTACTTGCCCTTTTAAAAAGGGTATTCTTTTTATTCGTTACATTTATACATGTTTGCACCAAAAGACAATGCCCAAGGCAGCTTACAAACTTTAAGGCAGCTTAAAATAATAAAAACAGATAAAACTAAATTTAAGAACTGTGCTTCCCAATTAATTAACAACTAGAGATGGGGATATTTGTATTCGTATACAAATATGAATACCCCCCGCACAGCTGGAGTTAACGAGGGTCCTGCCCTGGGGCCGGACCGTCCACTCACACGTCTGCCGCCGCCGCCAGCCATGCTCTTCGTTCCAATTGCTCCAGAGCGCCCAGTTGGCTAGCCACTCATCAACCTTGCAGGGAGACTCGTCTTCCCTCCTTCTGCCAGGAGTGGCTAGCTGACTGGTCGCTCCGGAGCGATTGGAAGGAAGAGCGGGGCTGCCGGACATGTGAGTTAACTCCAGCTGTGTGTCCATCTCTATTAACAACACATTTTAAAATACCTTTTTGAAACAGATCTAGAACAAATTAACGAAACAATATATGTCTAATTGGAGAAAACTCTGAAGTGGATATGATGGAGTTAGTAGATGAGAGGCACCAATTGTTTGTTCCTTCTTTGGATAGCCTGCAAATTTTCATTACAGTGCTGCAAAATCAAAAAACAACACTGAAAGCAATTTCAAAATGTGAAGGCTTGCTGTAGCACCACTAATAGCTGTAGGAAAACCAGCTTTCACAGGTCTCCAGGCCACTCCTTTCTGATTTAGAAAGTGGTGCCAGGAAAGTCAGATTCAGATTGAATCAGATTCTAAAAAAAAAGCAGGACGGATAAAAATCATGTTTTTAAAATTATTATTTTTTTAATTTAGGAGAAATTTTAATCTAAATTTGATTTTGTTTGATAAAATGCTTTTTGACAATTTTTATATCACTTTTCTATTTAAGATACATTAGAGCCAAATGGTTTTTCATCATGAAATAAGGATTAGCTTTTATTAAAGTACTATAAAATTGTATATTCATGCAATGCTTAAAAACTTTTGCAAATGGATTCCTCAATTCATTCATTAGGGTCCCAATGTCATGTTGTCCCAGAGGTTTCTGTAAGATAATTTTGGATAATTTTTCTATCTAGAAGATATCATCATAGATGCTTGGGTTTGCCATTTGCAAAACGGTGAATTTGTGTCTGCAGAGATACACATGCCTCTTCTTAATAGAATTTTTTAAAAAATAAACATACAGTTAAGATACTTCAATCCTATTGTTCCTCTGAAAACAGATGTTTAAGCAATTACAAGAATAATGTTATATAGTATTATTTTTAATTAAATAAAACAATTTAAATAAGTATTATTTATTTATTTAAAATATTTTTACCCCACCTTCCTCCTTAAAAAGGACCCGAGGCAGCTTACGTAATTGAAAGACAATATCCAAAACTGAAAACAATGAATATACAAGAGTGGATTACATTATTAAAAGGCAATATTTAAAGCTAAAACAATTGTTGTTGTTGTTGTTTAGTCGTTAAGTCGTGTCCGACTCTTCGTGACCCCATGGACCAGAGCACGCCAGGCCCTCCTGTCTTCCACTGCCTCCCGGAGTTGGGTCAAATTCATGTTGGTAGCTTCGATGACACTGTCCAACCATCTCATCCTCTGTCGTCCCCTTCTCCTCTTGCCTTCACACTTTCCCAACATCAGGGTCTTTTCCAGGGAGTCTTCTCTTCTCATGAGATGGCCAAAGTATTGAAGCCTCAGCTTCAGGATCTGTCCTTCCAGTGAGCACTCAGGGTTGATTTCCTTCAGAATGGATAGGTTTGTTCTCCTTGCAGTCCAGGGGACTCTCAAGAGTCTCCTCCAGCACCACAATTCAAAAGCATCAATTCTTCGGCGGTCAGCCTTCTTTATGGTCCAGCTCTCACTTCCATACATTGCTACTGGAAAAACCATAGCTTTGACTATGCGGACCTTTGTCAGCAAGGTGATGTCTCTGCTTTTTAAGATGCTGTCTCGGTTTGTCATCGCTTTCCTCCCAAGAAGCAAGCGTCTTTTAATTTCGTGGCTGCTGTCACCATCTGCAGTGATCATGGAGCCCAAGAAAGTAAACTCTGTCACTGCCTCCATATCTTCCCCTTCTATTTGCCAGGAGGTGATGGGACCAGTAGCCATGATCTTCGTTTTTTTGATGTTGAGCTTCAGACCATTTTTTTGCGCTCTCCTCTTTCACCCTCATTAAGAGGTTCTGTAATTCCTCCTCACTTTCTGCCATCAGAGTGGTATCATCTGCATATCTGAGGTTGTTGATATTTCTTCCAGCAATCTTAATTCCGGCTTGGGATTCATCCAGTCCAGCCTTTCGCATGATGTATTCTGCATATAAAATAAATAAGCAGGGAGACAATATACAGCCTTGTCGTACTCCTTTCCCAATTTTGAACCAATCAGTTGTTCCATATCCAGTTCTAACTGTTGCTTCCTGTCCCACATATAGATTTCTCAGGAGATAGATAAGGTGGTCAGGCACTCCCATTTCTTTAAGAACTTGCCATAGTTTGCTGTGGTCCACACAGTCAAAGGCTTTTGCGTAGTCAATGAAGCAGAAGTAGACATTTTTCTGGAACTCTCTGGCTTTCTCCATAATCCAGCGCATTTTAGCAATTTGGTCTCTAGTTCCTCTGCCCCTTCGAAATCCAGCTTGTACTTCTGGGAGTTCTCGGTTCACATACTGCTGAAGCCTACCTTGTAGGATTTGGAGCATAACCTTGCTAGCGTGTGAAATGAGTGCAATTGTACGGTAGTTGGACAATTCTTTGGCACTGCCCTTCTTTGGGATTGGGATGTAGACTGATCTTTTCCAATTCTCTGGCCACTGCTGAGTTTTCCAACCTTGCTGGCATATTGAGTGTAGCACTTTAACAGCATAATCTTTTAAGATTTTAAATAGACCAGCTTGTTCTCTTGACAAAACTCTATTAGCCTTTGCCCTGCTTCGCTTTGAACTCCAAGGCCAAACTTACCTGTTGTTCCTTTTATCTCTTGACTCCACACTTTAGCATTCCAATCCCCTATAATGAGAAGAACATCTTTCTTTGGTGTCAGTTCTAGAAGGTGTTGTAAGTCTTCATAGAACTGGTCAATTTCAGCCTCTTCAGTACTCACAAGTACTACTTGTGTTTACCATCTTTCAGAGTGGCATTTGTTTGTTACTTTTTAGTATTTGCATACTTATTGTCTTGCATACAAAACAATAAGTATGCAAATACTAAAAAGGAACAAACAAATACCACTCTGAAAGATGGTAAACACAAGTAGTACTAATGGCCCAGTCAGAGTGGTAATGTGTAACAATCCATCTAAAAGTCATTCATGTAACCAGTCATGTAGCCATGGTTATTTTACTGGTTATTTTTCCCCTTCCAATGAAGTACAGCAGAAAAGATGTCCAAATATAAATGACTAGCCCATTAAACTAGTGACAATTCACTTCATAATTATTTGATTTATGTATTTCAGATTTGTTCTGTCCCAACTCTATAAACATTTTTGAAGTCAACATGAAAATGTTTACATACTTCTATACACGTATTGCTAATACATGCAGTTTTTGTAAGCAAATGCAATGTTGTATTTCCCCCACATTTTTTCAGGAAAAAAAAAGTATCACAAAAATCCAGAAAAGGTTAACTCAACTTCATTTAGAGAAAGATGTAGGTCAGATACGTTAATATGAAAATGTGAAGAAAATTAATTTTTCCCATATTCATTTTGAGCTAACAAGCTGCTAGCATGGTTTACAGTAAGCAATCAAGACAAACTACAACTACATATGGAGTATCAACTGACAGGTTCTTGTTCCATCAAAAATTTTATTTTCTTTAATCCCATGTTCTCAGATATGTATATTTACTCTTCAAATTATGAAATTTGATATTCAGAGAATCTAAACTTTGCTCATGCTTTTTAAAATAACATGTTTCTATCCTTGATGTTTACCAGCAAATGCTGAGACTGCTCTGTTCTAGACTACCCATACAACCATTTTTTGGCCAAAGCCCTTCTGGAGCTCTTCTCAGGTTCCAGGGCCTCCTGTCAAGCAAGGATACAACATCTTTCAAACTTTTCACATGTTCAGTATGTGCCCCCCTTCAAATATGTCAGGGCTTATTTTCAAGAATATACAGCTGTCTGGTCTATACAGTAAGTCTCCCATATCTGTTGGGGATTGGGTCCATGGGCACCTGCAGATACTGAAAACCATGGATAACAGCAAACAAGAGTGAGAGAGCGAGAGAATGACAAAAGGAAAAAAGAGGAAAAAATATTTTTACATGCACTACCAGAACTGGCCATGAAAGGGTGACAGGGACCATGCTATGTATTCTTCGCTAGCAAGTATTCATAGCACAGTCTCTGGCTCCATCTGGTGGCCTGTTATGGAAATACATGTGAAAATAGTTTTTTTTCTGGATCTTTTTCTTTTAATATTTTAAATATTTTCAGACCATGGATAAGTGAAACCATGGATACTGATCCCAAGGATACGGGAGTCCTACTGTACTTCTCCAGACTGCACATGGATGTGCCACATTATTGAATGTTTCTCTATACAAGTATTTCACCTGATACAAAAACTGGTGTGGCTAAGCCTTCTTCCCAATATGGCATATTTTAAAAATACATTGAGGAATTTATTTATTTGTATAGAAGGACATATAATTAAATAACTCCCCATGTACAATCTGAAGTGGTACAATCTAAACACAGTATTACCATTTTAGAGTGCCAGACCTTTGTAAGTTCAGTCTGCTAGGCTTAACAGTCACAGAAAGAAGGCAAGGTTGCCAAGACGCTCAGTTTCTGAAAAATCTCTAAATGCCCATAACTTTTGGAGGAAAACTGGAAGTTATTTTCATTTGGAAGCACTCAGAGGTTTAACCAGGAAACTCAAAGCTAAGTCAAAAGAAAAAGAGGCTAGAAGAAGGAGCCTGTTCTAACACATCAGTTTTTACAAGATTCTTAAAAAGTACAGCTGCTTATTAGGCAGAGCTGTTTAAGTGCTTAAAGAAGGTGTGGAAATACTTGGTGAGGTGGAAGAAAAGGGAAAGACAAACACAATGAGATTAGATAAGCTTTTATCCACATGAAGCAACAACTTTTTCAAATCTTGTCAAATTGAGTTCTGGAGAATTAGAGGCATTCAGGCAAGTAATGCAGGGAATATGCCTGTTCCAGCAGCTCCACAAGCCATTGTTATGAAGAATACCAGATTTTGTTCAGAAAGCTAAATAAAATATTAGCTGACAAAACCTGAACCATAAACAGGTTTAGAAAAGGAAGCAGCTGATTCTCCCAGATATGTTAAAATGGGCTTTCCTAAATTTTATGCACAGAAGTGAAAAGAAAGTCTGATGCAGAACACATACAACTGGAACACAGAACATAGGAATCAAGGTAAACTGGAAACTGTAAAGCTTCTAGCAATGGAAGGTATAAACATTGCAGTGCTTGGTGTCAGTAAACTAAAGTGCGCTGGAAAGACATATTTTCAGTCAGACAGCTAAAAGTGTTCTACTCTGGAAATGACAAACTCAGAAGAAATGGAGTGGCTCTAATACTTAAGACAAGATGTAGCACAGGCAATTAGGGCTATACTGCAAGTCTGACTGAATAATATCAATCAGATTTCATGAAAAACCTATCAATACGTATATCGTTCAGGGCTATGCTTCAACTATTGATGCTGAAGAAGATGACACTGAAAGCTTTTTAAGGCAAGCATCTAAGAGAAAATTTATCACACATCAAAACAAGACATTTTATAATCATAGGTGACTGGAACATAAAAGTAGGCAACAAAGCAGAACCAAATCTTGTTGGAAAATTTGACCATAGGGACAGAAATGAAAGATGAGAATGGCTTGATAGTTCTTTGAAACCAACAATCTATTTACATGCCTTAAGCAATTGAACAGATGGTTGTACACGTGGACATCACCAGACAGTCTACATAGAAATCAAATACACTACATAATTCTAGAAAGTGAAGTGAAAGCTGCTCTGAAAACACTAGGAAGAAATAAATCATTAGGGGTAGATGGAATACCAATAGAACTATTTCAATCCAGAGACTGAATCTGTCAAAATCCTAACAAGAACATGCCAACAACTACGGAAAACAAAACAACGGCCCACAGGTGGGAAACATGCAATATTCATTCCAATTCCCAAGAAAGGAGATGCCAAGGAGTGCAGTAACTATAGGACCATTGCTTAGATTTCCCATGCAAGCAAAGTGATCCTCAAGGAGTTGCAACAAAGGCTTTTACTTACATGGAGCAAGAAATGCCTGGATTCTGAAAAGGAAGAGGCACTTGAGATCATATTGCAAATGTCTGCTGACTACTGGAGTACACAAAAAAATTTCAGAAGATTATGCTTTACAGACTACAGGAAACTCTTTGACTGTGTTGATCATGAGAAACTACTGGCTGTGCTGAAAGAAATGGGTGTGCCACAACACTTGATTGTTCTGATGTGTAACCTGTATGGTGGACAAGAAGCTACCATTAGGACAGAATATGAAGAGACAGAATGGTTTCCTGTTGGCAAAGGTGTCAGACAAGGGTCCATTTTATCCCCCCATCTGTGCTATCTGTACACAGAACACATCACATGTAAAGCTGGACTAGATTCAGATGAAGGAGTGAAAATTGGTGAAAGAAACATCAATAATTTAAGATATACAGATGACACCATCTTACTGGTAGAAAGCAGCAATGACCTGAAACAACTTTTATGGAAAGAAAAGAAGAAAGTGACCAACTGGAGTTGAACATTAAGAAGAGCAAAATCATGACTACAGAAGAACGACACAACTCTAATGTCAACAATAAAAAAAACTGAAATTGTTAAGAGATTTTGTATACCTTGGTTCAATCATCAATCCAAATGGAGGCTGCAGCCAAGAGATCAGAAGACTGAGACTTGAAAGAGCAACAATGAAGGGATTAGAAAAGAACATCACGTATAAGGATGAGTCATTGGAGACCACGACTAAGACCAAGACCAAGACCAACCACACTCTTGTATTCCTGATCACCATGTATGAGAGTGAAAGCTGGACAGTAAAAAAAGCCAACAGGAAAAAAAAAGATTCATTGGAAATATAGTCCTGGAGAGATTTGTGAATACTGTGGACTGCTGAAGAAACAAACAAGTGGGTCCTAGAGCAAATCAAACCTGAACTATCTATCTCTGGAAGCAAAAATGTTGAAATTGAGGCTGTCCTGCTTTGGGCACATCATTAGAAGGCAAGATTCTTTGGAAAAGACAATAATGATGGGAAAGGTTGAAGGCAGCAAGAAAAGAGGAAGACCAAATAAGAAATGGTCTGACTTCCTAAGGGAACCACAGACTTCAATCTACAAGAACTGAGCAGGACTATTGAGATCAGAATGTTTTAGAGTTCTCTCATTCATAGGGTCACCATCAGTTGTAGGCAACTTTGGAGCACATAACAACAATGTTCATTTATTTAAGAAGATAAAGCTTCTTGCTGGACCACACTTCCTGTGACCGACACATGGCAATTACAGTGCACAAGGGGTTCTTAATAAACCAGGTGAGTTCTTGCATGCATCTCTGTGTGTACAACTTCTAGCAGTGATGGTAGGCTACACTCTGCTTGGCAAATCATATGTTGTGCTGGTTTGCTTTATCTGCAAGCAATCTTCTACAACTGGGCAGGGAAAATGCCACATAAAACTCACTTCACAAAATCTTTTCATATAATAATTGAGCTGGAATGCCTCTAGCGTTGGAGAACTCACTACCTCCCAAGACAATTGGTTCCATTGCGTACTGCTTTAAAAGTTAAGAGTTTTTCCTGATATTCAGCCTAAATCTGGCTTCCTGTAGCTTGAGCCCATTGTTATGTGTTCTGCCCTCTGGGATAATAAGAGTGCAGATCTTGACCCTCCTCTTTTGGCTTCCAAGATCCTCCCACCTTCTTCATTTAAGACACAACCAGGCAGGAAGTCTTCTCTTAAGGTTACAACACCAGTCTCTTTACTTTTGAAATAGAAGCTTATTTAAATAGAAATAGAAGCATATTTAAATAGAAGCTAGTTTGCACCACTCCATTTAACCCTACTTCCAACTATCCGAGTAGATGGTGATGCATTTGTTGTAAACGGGCTCACTGTACCACTCCCAGACGTGTACAGAGCTTAATATGGAAAAGTCTATAGAACAGTGGTTCTCAACCTTGGATAACCCAGGTGTTCTTGGACTGTAACTCCCAGAAAACCAGGCCAGCACAGCAAGTGGTGAAGGCTTCTGGGAATTGCAGTCCAAGAACATCTGGGGAACCCCAGTTTGAGAATCACTACTATTGGAGACAGTTTTTCATAAACCTTTTCCAAAACACTAGTTCCATCCTGCAGAAATATACCTTTATGAAACAGAAGACACTAGTCATGCACAATGCACTGGTGAGCTTTTCTAAAATCCCAAATCCTGGAATTCTCCATTCTGAGCTACCTGCTAGACACCTACATTGTGCTCACCTGTAGAAAGCTTGGGCTGAAGTCCTTATGGCCCAAGATAGACTGAGTTTAGCCTAGTTTCTTGCTAGAAAGGAAGCTGCTTCAGAGGAACCTCATTTTCTAACACACATATGGTCATGAGGAGGAAGGCTTTTCATAGCACAGATAGAGATGTAAAATTTTTGAAATTTTCAATTTTTCCAAGAAAAAAAAACCCAGTGAAAAATGTGTTCTGTCCGGGGGGGGGGGGGGGGGAGGAAAATTTCAGAGATCTTAACATCTCTAACCACAGACTATAAAAGGTAAACCTGCTCTAAGCACAGCATTTTTGTATTGCCCTTCAGTATATGGCAATGTGTTACATCAAACCTTACTATTTCTATGCTATTAAAAATATTTCACTTTGCTCTCAGTGATTCAAAAAGTCAGCCAAAACTTACTTAGCTATGAAAACGCATGGAGAGACATAGCCTCAAACAGAACTGTGAATTTTTACATTATACCTGAAGCAGACATTTGGGAGAACTTTCTTGACCCTGCCTACTTGCCAAGCAACATAACCAAAGGTTTTGTACCCAGGCTGTTAATCAGCTTTGCACTCCAAGTGAACTGTGCTATCACACTAACTACTCCAAAATTCTTAACAAATTAGCCCGTCGGATGCAAATTTTCTGGTGTGATCTATTTGCCATCACTGTTCCAATGTCTGTAAGGTAGGTCATTATCACTAAGTCACTTTCAATTCATAGTTACTATTTAAGGAGTAATTTTGCTGGCTGGATAACCCAGTGGTCTAGGTGTTTGGCTGCAGAGCCAGAGGTTGGGAGTTTGATTCCCCACCGTGCCTCCTGGGAGAACAGCCAGCCTGTACAGCCATGGGCAAGCTGCACAGTTCTAGGGTGCCTCTCCACTTCCCCGAAGAAGGGAATGTTAAACCACTTCTGAGTACTCTCTACCTAGAAAATCTTGACGAGGGCTGCCATAAGTAAGAATTGACTTAATGACACATGATGACTACTACTACTACTACTACTACTATTACTACTATTATTATTATTATTATTATTATTATTATTATTATTATTATTATTATTATTATTATTATTATTATTATTAATTTTACCAATGACACCCACTTCAGTGAGTTTCCACAGCCAAGCAGGGATCTGAAACCAGGTCTTCTGAGTCCTAGTCTGGCATTCTATCCACTACACAACACTGCCTTTCAAGGTCAATATTATTATCCCCATAACTGCAGATGGGGAAGGGGTGAGGGTAGTATCTGAAGCATGAGGTAGATTTTTTCAAACCTGACACCATCTATAGGCAAAGTGAGTGCTCTGCTACAAAGCTTACTAGTCTATAGTTGCTGTACTACACTAACAGCACACAGCTGCAATTTTTAAAAAGTTGTTGAAGACATCTGTCAGTCAGCACAGGTACCCCAGGTAAAGTCTAGAAGAGCCGGCACAGAGGTTTGAATACACACTGTGCTTCCCAGGGCAAGGCCAGCCAAGATTACCTGGAACATATGTGGGTTATGTGTCCTGCCATCTGTTTGGCCTTGGCCAAGATGCAGGGTCTCAGAAGTTGGAATCATCTTGACAGCATATTGTTATTATTTCTTGTCTGTTATTTTAATTTTTTTCTGCCACCTTTACTCACCTCTCCAACAGGCAGAATTCAGTTTCTGCCATAATACACTGGGTTCACTATCACTACATTTACTGTATGTATCAAGAGTGCTTACAATGTTGATGGAAAAAATGACTAATAAAGTTAGACTATATAGAGGAGAAATAAGGCACAGTCAATTCACTGAAAATTGGAAGCCTTTATTAAAATACGCCAATAAAATAAATTTCGAGACACGTGGTTCGGAAAACAATTTGGAGCATTTAGGTTGTTGGTCGATATTTCTTTAAGATGTGATGGGGAATGGTGTAAATGTGATTTTGATAATTGTGGGGAATAGCAATTGGTCAACAGTTAAATTATATAACAATGTAAGATGACAGTTTACTATGTTAAGATTTGTATTTATTACTTGATGGATTGTCTTTTCTTTAGAAATAAATAAATAAAAAATCAAGAGTGCTACAAAATGTTCACTGTAGTATATGCACAAGAATTCTTCCAAGAAAATGAATGAGGAAAAGCTGATCATCTGATGATGGAAAAGCAGTACAGGCTTCCTAGAATTTTCTGAGCAAGCTCAGAAGAGAGCACTTAGCTCGTAAGCTAATAGCTAAAGCTATTTAAAAGCAGGTACACAGACACAGTTGTTTGCAAAGCGTGTGTGCCAAGGCAAATGTGGCTTGAGAGGAGCCTTCATGTAGCATCATAAATTAAGGACTCCTGCAAAGGCAGGAAATTGCACTGTGTCTCAGGCGTTCCTCACAGTTATGACAATTAACGTACTGCACACCCAACAACATCCCTCTGATTTCTGTATGGGACAAGAGGGCAGCAATTAGTCCAAATGTCCTGCCCAGAGTGAAATGAAAATTCTCTCCATTTTTTAATTAAAAAAAGTTCCATCCATGCATAGCTTCTTCTGAGACCCATAACAGATGCTAAGGAGTCTGAGTGCAGAAAGAAGAGATGGTAGATATCTGAAGTGACCTCAAGGATTACCATAACCTCCAACTTTTAATCATTTACAATTCTGACCCCACTCTCCTTTTTAAAATCAGGAATGGCTATTAAAGTTTTATTCTTCCAATGAAACAGCTATTTTTACATACCTATATAAAACCAATGCCCAGTAAAAGTGATCATTTACATGAGTGCAAGGCAAGGTCACATCCCCTGGGAGATTAAAAAAACCCTAAGTCATATACATGTTTTAGCTTGATTTGAATGTTTATAATCACTCTAGAGTACACCTATGGGCTGGGCTGGCACACAGCTCCCTGGGGGCAAATCAGGTTGGAACTTGCAGTTCCATTCAAGCATCCACCAGAATGAAAGAAGCCACAGGACCAAACTGAAATGGCTGATGCATAACAGCCAACAGCTTTGTGTAAGCAGATGGACTGACCTTCAGTAGGGCGACAGCATATAGTTAACATTGCAGATTTTAAAGCTTTTGATGAAGTGAATGCCTACATTAACTAGATAGCAAGATTTATAGTTTAAATGTGTTTTAATACAAAATGTAGGTAACAATACCACCTTAGGAACAGCACCTACGGTTGGTGGTAACTGGAACAGACATGCCCAGTCTGCTGTACCAACTCTGTAGTCACCATTTTCAAAGATGGCTGACAGGCAAGGGGTGTATGTTTTATCTATGACTTTATGCAAGCAGAGAATGGCTAGGATAACAATGACTTTTGAAATGTATTTTAAAATGACTGGATTAGGAGCATTCAAAGATGACACAATTTTAACTGATCAATGCAAGTAGATTTTGGATCATGAATTTCTTAATGAAGATACCTTTAAACACAGCTTTGGAAATCTATATGAAGTACAGCAAACCTCTTGCATTTGCACCTTCTTCTGTGGCATGTTTGGCACCTATACACAGTCATCAATTCTTTTGCTAAAGGCAAAAAGCATTCAGATGGCTACCAAACGCAACCTGATGCATCCCAGATGCAGTTCTACAGCTTCATTAGTGGAGGCATAGTCCAAAACTGTATGTACCTCCCTGATACAAAGGAACCAGAACCCATAATAGTTTCTGATGTTTAAGTTCTGGTCCTATATATTTCTCCGAGTACATACCACTGAAAACAGTGAGACTTAAGAGTAGACATGTACAGGACTGCTGTAAGTATGGATAAAGAGGTTAAAAAGAAAACAAAATTAACTCAATATATTTGGAAAAGGTATTACTAATTCAGTTTTGAGATTAAATATCCTGATAGTTTAATATCACTGAGAAGAAACTTTGTATTTGCAACTTTTAAAAAACTATTTAGAAATTTATTAATAACCACCTTTTCAATCCTTCTTGCATAAAATAAAAATAGTGTGAAGACCCTTCTCTTCAGTTTAGACTTACAATCTTGCACGCTAGAAGAAGCTTCCCTCCCACTGTTGTTTGTTGACAGGTTGAAATTGCTTGACAAGGAGCCATTAAGCAAATAAGCCAGTTTACCATTGAACAGCGGAACAGTCAACACCACTCTTGTGAAGTAAAAACATTAGAAGAGAAGCCTACTGTGTTCTCAGCACAGTTCATGGAGTGGAAATTTTTTGCTTGTACAAGCACAGATGTAAAAAAGTAGCATACACCCTACATGGGTTGAATGATGTGGGCTATAGTAAAACTAAGCAGGAAACAGGAGAAAGCAGGAAGTATGTACAGCAAGACAAGCCTACACATACAAACTAAGAAAAAGAGAGAGGAAGGACACATGGTAGTGTCATTGTATTAATTTGCTCAGTAACAGTTCTGTGAACAATCAGCGTTAATAAGAAAATCATCACTGTCAGTACTTTGTAGATTTCATGTTCCTTTGAACCCAAACACAGAGATATAAATGTAATTCAGAGTAGTGCTTCATGTATCTGATGAAGTGGGCTATAGTCCTGGAAGATGAATGTGCAGATGGTCCTGAAGGTGCCACGTGATTATTTATTATTTTAGTGCTACAATAAGCCATGATAGCCAGTGTGGTGTAGTGGTTAGACTAAGCCTCAGGAGACCTGGATTCAAATCCCTGCTCAGCCACGGAAACTCAGTGGGGAGGGGTGGAACTGGTAAAACCACTCATTAAATATCTCACCCTGAAAACCCTATTAGGGTCATTGTAAGTCCGTTTCCACTTGACAACACACAAAGCAACCAAAAAATAAGCAAATGCAGTTAATTGTTTCCCCACAAGCTGTTTCAAAAACTATAATCTCTGTATAAGCCAAAACCCACAAAAGCAAACAAAAACCATGTGTACTCTTATATTAAGATTCACATTCAGAAACCATACCTGCACAACCAGAATCAGATCTACCACCAGTTAAAGACATGTATTTTTAACTGCTCCAAAGCAAGACACTGAGTGAGATCAAATTACTGCCCTTTTGGGATGCAGCCTAGATCCGGCATAAAGCCAAGGCTGTGACCACCAATTCACCTCTTCTTATGAACAGCCAGTTTATCACAGGCGTGTCTGGACTCCAAAAGCAAGGTTAGAAAAGGCTCTCATACAACTTCTGCACCATTCCAAATAAACCACTATTACTAAATTCCAGATTAACCATAACTAAAAGAACAATTTCCAACTGACGCTACCCACATATATAACAATAATATATAACAGAGAGAGAGAGATGCCCATGGCATTCAGCGTCTTGGAGCTCCAATAACACATCCGCAGATTTGTTTGGGATGCCATCAATTTATAAACACACTGTCACTCATCCATCATCTCCATCAGCTAATCTTGGGCAGGTCATGCGGATTCTGAATTCAGTTTCAGATCCCTTTTGAAGTGACCAAGAGGTAAGCAAGCTGATAGCTAATTCAGATATGACAGAAATAGCATTGACTGGAACAGAACTTGCCTTTGACAACTATATTCACTTCATTTATTTTTCTTAGAGATGTAAGACCTAGCAATGGTCATTCATGTCCTACCAATATCCAGATCCAATTCCTGTAATGCACACCACAGGTAGTTGCTCAGGAAAACCATTCAGAAACTTCCACTACATCAGAATACTGCTGTCAGATTGTTGCATGGGATTAAGCAAAGCTGACCACTTTATTTTACTTTGATATCACATCTTTTAGCATCTAGTGGCCAAAAATCTGTTGGCATAAAATTATACTGTGGAGATGGATGGCATCATAACCTGGTGCTTGCACTATTTAATAAACTGAAACCTTCCTACCCCCTTTTCAGGTTTTAGGGTTTCTAGGGAAGACTTTCTCCCATTCTAAGGAAGAGCCTCAGAATGGGAGAAAAGCCTTTAATAGTCAAAAACTGCCACTGGATCAACACTGGTGCTCCTCATCCTTACAGTAGCAATCTGGCAGTGATTTCTGACTATTAAAGAATTCCCATCCCAAGTTACCCAAAGTTTTCCTCGGGGCAAAGAGGAGCCCCAGCAAGACTCAGAATCAGAAGCTTCCAATTCATTTAAATTAAATAAGAAGCTTCCAATTCATTTAAATTAAATATTACAGGCACAGAATGATGTCATCAAGCTCTGTGGTGTAATTTTATGCCAACAGGACTTTGCCCAGTGTGTTTCAGCACTCAATGCAATATGTTGTATCTGACTTTTAAAACCCTAAACGGAATGGCTAGGGCCATACACACTCTCCTCCTCTCATATGAGCATACTTGGAAGTTCTGATCAATGTACAGGACTCTTATTACTGTTCTGCTGCCACAACTGTGGCTGGGCTAGGATAAGGCAAGTGGAAACAGGAAATATAAATATAACAAACAGGAAAATAAATGGTGTCCCAGAAAGCTGCATCTGGGTTCTTTACTTCCTTCTCAGCAAGCATTTTTTATAGTTAGGATTTGTTTTAGGTAAGATCTTTAAACAGGCCTTTTTAACCTGCTTTTATTCTTCTACTGTTTAGTTTTTAAAAATATTTCTAATTAACTTTACACAGTTGTAAGCAGTCCAAAGTTTTCAAGAGAGGATATTAATTTTATTATGAACGCACAAGCATAATACATGCTGACACACTGCTGTTATATATGCCACCAGGTCACTTCTGACTTATGACAACCTTATGAATTAGTGACCTCCAAAATGTTCTACCATCAATAGCCTTGTTCACCTTCTGCAAATTTAAAGCCATGGGTTCCTTTATTCTTATTTGGTCTTCCTCTTGCCTGGATGTCTTCATCTATTCCCAGCATTGTTGTCTTTTCAAGATGATGCGCCCAACCTCAGTTTAGTCATTTTTGCTTCTACAGAGAGTTTAGGCTTGATTTGATCTCGAACTCTCTTATTTGTGTTTCTGGCGGTCCACAGGATCCACAACGCTCTCCTCCAACACTAGATTTGAAATGGATTTTTCTCCCTCTTGGCTTTCTTCACTGTCTAGCTTTCACATCTGTACACTGTAATCAGTTATACCATAGCGTAGATTATCTTCACCTTGGTTCTCTCCAAGTTCCTTCTTACTCTTCCAAGTCTCAGTCATCTGATTTCTTGACTGCACTTTCCATTTAGACTGATGACACTGGATCATCAGTCATACAGATCACAGCATACAGAAAATCATTAAGGATTTCAATTTCTTCACTGCCAATATTGTATAATTCTTCTGCAGACATGATTTTTGTCTTCAATGAAATGTTTTCACCCTTCCCCCTCAGCACTGCCTCAAAATACAGCCTAGAACAGTGTTTCCCAAGGGAGTCACAAAGTGTTTTCTCAGGGGTTGAAGATCACCTTATATGTGTTGTAGCCCTTGTGTTAAATAGTGTCTTCCTTGATTTTTCAGAGCAGGATAATAAAGTTAGTATATGTGAGAAACAGACCCTTTGAGAGAGAAAGAACCACTACTTTCTGAGAAGGGATGACTTTACCCCATTGTTGTTGTTTAGTCGTTAAGTCGTGTCCGACTCTTCGTGACCCCATGGACCAGAGCACGCCAGGCCCTCCTGTCTTCCACTGTCACTGGATCAACACTGGTGCTCCTCATCCTTACAGTAGGATGGTTCTTTAATTCCTCCTCACTTTCTGCCATCAGAGTGGTATCATCTGCATATCTGAGGTTGTTGATATTTCTTCCAGCAATCTTAATTCCGGTTTGGGATTTCTCCAGACCAGCCTTTTGCATGATGTATTCTGCATATAAGTTTAAATAAGCAGGGAGACAATATACAGTCTTGCCGTACTCCTTTCCCAATTTTGAACCAATCAGTTGTTCCATATCCAGTTCTAACTGTTGCTTCCTGGCCCACGTATAGATTTCTCAGGAGGTAGATAAGGTGGTCAGGCACTCCCATTTCTTTAAGAACTTGCCATAGTTTGTTGTGGTCCACACAGTCAAAGGCTTTTGCGTAGTCAATCAAGCAGAAGTAGATGTTTTTCTGGAACTCTCTGGCTTTCTCCATAATCCAGCGCATGTTAGCATTTTGGTCTCTAGTTCCTCTGCCCCTTCGAAATCCAGCTTGTACTTCTGGGAGTTCTCGGTCCACATACTGCTGAAGCCTGCCTTGGAGGATTTTGAGCATAACCTTGCTAGCGTGTGAAATGAATGCAATTGTACGGTAGTTGGAGCAATCTTTGGCACTGCCCTTCTTTGGGCTTGGGATGTAGACTGATCTTTTCCAATCCTCTGGCCACTGCTGAGTTTTCCATACTTGCTGGCATATTGAGTGTAGCACCTTAACCCCATTAGAAATGCCTTTTTATGCAAACATGACGGGGGTGTCGCAAGTTACCTGGCTAAGGTGCCTAGAGATTGAAAGGTGATGCTGGGTTCCATCTCCCTCCCCACAGGCTGCCTGGTCCACTTACCGGGCTCTGCATGCTGCTGGGGTCCCTCTTTGGCAGCAGCAGGTTTTTTGGGGTACACAGGGGCCTACAATGTCAAGATTCTCTCTTCTTCCCTTCTACAAATAAAAGCAGTTCCATCGCGTACAGTGCATTTAAGTCACAGTTTTACAATAAGTCATACTACAGGGGAGGAAAAGGTATATGCTAGTCAGGCATAACTTGTATATGACGGTCTCATACACATTTGTAAAGAGAAGTCTGTGACCTCCCTGTGAAACATGTTAGTATTTTGGGTTTAATTTGTAATTGCTTAGTCCTCGTCCTTGAAAAGCATATCTCACCATAATAACCCAAGAACATATGTCAATTTCCAAGTCATTAGGGATATAATTTACAAAGCATCTATTAGATATGTAATACACAAGTTTCTTTTTTTTCAACAGACTTGCCAAGTGATTTAATCTGAAATAATTTCTGTTCCTAAGCATACACCACATAAACAAGCTGTCTGACAAGCCACAGCCTGCAAAACTACTTCAGACTTTGGGCCAGAATATTCTTTGTGTCTGCATAATTATTCACAGCTAATTGTGAATAACTGATAATATCTTGGGACACAGTTGGGTCATGTGCCCATTGTGCAATCAAGATGCACACTCTAGAAACTTCTCAATTAGCTGCAACTAGCTGTAGCAGGATACACAAACCCCATGAGGATTCCCTGTCCATGGTTTTTGATTCCAACCTACCAGATGATCAGAGGCCATCAACCACAATAAAACTTTAAATTCTTGACATAAACAAGATATAAACTTGACTCAGTGTCAAAATGCTAGATATAGTGACAATTACAGCAATATACAACTTACTACTGTTTGCAATGCACAGTGGGGACTGTGCAAAAAAAAACAATCCCAGAAACAATCACTCAGTGTATCCGTAAACCACAGACATTACTTTTCTCCTACCTTCAGTTTTGTAGAGGGAGAGTGTTTAAAATGTTTATTACAGCTTTTCTTGAATTACTACATTTCCTGACCTCCCTTCATTTTCAAGGCATTTTTTTTAACCAACCAACCAAACAAATAAACAAACACACCCAATTCTTTCACTTATAGACAGGGTTGTTGAGCTTTTAACTAATCACATCCAACTTAGGCAGAGAAAATCTAAACATAACAAAAGTTCATGGCCAAGTGTAGCAAATAACTACTCCAAGGCAACATAATCCTAACCACTATTTAAACCTTCTAACTCTGGGCGCCTTTTCCTTCTCCTTTTCTTAGGACTATTTTCTCCTTTCCCCAGAGTATTTTTCTCAAAAGACCTAACCAACCAACAACTGTAACGGGAAAACAAGATTGTCTGAAATCACACGGGCTTGGGGGGGGGGGGGGTTTAATACGAGTGGCCAAGGTCTCCTCTTCCAGAAGGCTCCCTACGATTCTAAGCCACAAAGGCGTCAATCCTCAGCAACCACCTCTGTTGGGAAGTAACTGATTTTAAAGACACGATATTTCTTTCCACAAGGCTGGAACCAGTCATCTAATCCTGCACCACCAAGACGGTAAACCCACCGACGGAAAAACAGGGGGAAGTAAACAAAATGAAATTATCCCCAGTGAAGTGGATTTGAGAGAGTTACACTCCCGAGTTGTAATGCCATCGGCGGCACTCGCGCCGAGGCGTAAAAGAGCCCTCGTTCCCTGTCCACTCGGTGGGACTTGCTTTACCCGCAACCCTGACCAGGGCCAGGCTCGGAACGCGCTCCCGGGCGCCGCTTCAGCGTATTTACTCGGAAGCAAACCCCGCTTCCTCAACCCACCCACCCCCCCAGTCGGCAAGCAGCGCGCGGGCGACCCTGGAGCCTGGAAGGGAGCTTGCCACACACAGCCTGCGCCTCCGGCAAGGAGTTGGGACGGTCCCCGAGGAGGAGGCGCCGCCAGAGCCGCGCCACCCTCCGTACCTTCCCGAAGGAGCCAGAAACTACTCGCCAGGCCGGAGCCGCGGCTGGGCTGGCGCTCACCTCATTTTCCAGTTTGTGCCACAGGCTCTGCCAGTAGCGGGACGGGACTCCTGAAGCGCTGAGTGCCGGTCCGTGCAGGGTCACGAACGCCTTGTAAGCGTCCGGGCAGTCGCCTTCCATGCTGGTGGTGGCTGGGCGCGCGCCTGCCTTGCCTACGCTACCGGCTCCTTACAGCACGAAACTCGCCTCGGTAGGGACAGCCCAAGCAATACTGAGGCATGCTGGGTGTGTGGCCTCCTCTTAAAGGGGAAGTGCACGGCCAAAGGAGAGGCGGACCCCGCCCAAAACGCCAGGGGAGCGGCTGAGAAAGGCGGGGGGGTCTGCTCCAGTCTGGGCGTTGGCCGCAATTCGCTTTGACGGTGTAGCGGAGCCGCTGTTACTCAGGAAAGCTTGCAATTTGTGTGGCTTTTTTTTTTACTGGTTCAATAAAGGTATCACCTAAGGCGTGCATCAGGACAACTGGTTTCAGTCCCACCGCCCGCCACTGGTAAAACCGCTCCTTAAATATTTCACATACTTTTGAAATGCTATTAGGGGCATCGAAAGTCAGATGCTGTAGCAGAGTTTTGAATTTCTGGTAAAATTCCTATTTTACTATCCTATGTAGACTCCCCGAGGAGAATAGCTACACGTTCCGCAGAGTCCATCCCTTTCTCATTAACTAGCTCTTAAAGACCCAATAACTCACTCTGAGACATTTGTAGGAGAAAGAATTTTTTAAAAACCCTTTCCTTACATACAGTTGCAAAAAATTACAGATGTATGTATTTTCCTGTTGCCATCTCTCTGATTTTGCACTGTGTTAATCTGTTGCTGTTCATGTAAAAGACTCCGTTTATCGACATCATTAGGTTTAAGTGCTTGAAAATATATTTCAATATCTTTCGATACTGTACACTGTCCATTTGCAAAATGTATAGAAAAGCCTTTATCATTAAAAAACTGATGCACTTAATATGTTACATTTTAGTTCAGGAACAAACTAGCTTATATTATATTCACTTATTTCATCAGGCAGTTCACATTCCAAAATGCAAGTCACTTTTCCTTCAATGTTTATGGAATCACCATTAGTAACTTGAATATTTCCTCTGAATCTTTCATCTAGATTTATAAAGAAATCTTTTTTATGTGTACAGTGACTGATACACCCTGAGTCAATGATCCAGTAATTTGATTTCTGTTCACAATTATGACATGAGCCATTATTGCCTTTACAGCCTTTCCTTTTGTCTCTCTGTTAGAGTCAGGCTTCAAATTTTGTCTGCAATTCCTCTGTTCTTTTAATTTAAAATTAGTAGAGCTTCTGTTGGTTGAAGATTCTCTTTGAAATGGGCAATCCTTTGTCATGTGACCCACATTCCCATAGTTCCAGAAACTGTGTGATTGGCTGTGAGGCATGCCCCTCCTATTGCCTTTCCCATTCAGTGTGAAATTTTAGTTACTTACAGTTGAGAGCTCATGAAAACATTTTTGGGCTGTGCACTCTTCCCTCAGACAATGCAAACACTCTTGGAAACTTAGCTGTTGGCTATACAAGATAGATACAAAAGTACTGAAACATGCACGCAGTGAGTAATCCCATTTTCTGTCTATCAGTCAATTCAAAGCTAGTTAAACTTAAATTGTCAAACACGTTTAATAGAACAAAAATGTGCTTTTCATAATCTTGTTTGTTTTTTGTTGTTAAGATAGAACTGTACACATTCCCTAATAAAAAGTGGCTCTGATTTAGAGTTGGAAAAACCATAGGTTCTCTCAAGTGCTTCTAGCATCTCTTTGGTTGTTTTACAACTGTTTGTATAGATCAGCAGTTCTTAACCTTTTATTTACCATGGACCCCCTTTAAATGTCTTTTATTGCTGTGGACCACTAAGATTTAACTCAAGATGTAAAACTTAAAAGTGCATCAATTATTTATTTAACGTTTCTCATGAAGGGTCTTCAAATTTGGAGAGAAGGGAGAAATAAGTTAATCTGTTAATACACACACTCCTATTATAATATTTTTATTGGAATGATTCCATACAAATGTATAACAACAAACGCAAACAACAAACAACAACAAAACAACAACAACAACAATAAATTCTTGCTGGAGAAACTGACATTACAAGCACATAAAATCATTAATATGACACACTTATACAAAACATGAAAATGAACTCTTGAAAATTACATGAATATAATTTGTACAACATTGTACCTCATTAAACATATTTTGGGTGGAGAAAAAGGGAGCATAGTATATTAATATAATTATAATTAATGAGAAGGCTGGTGCTGTATTTCACTTACAGGCCTTGTTCTATTGGGCTTAGTAGTTGAAACTTGTATTCTGAGTTCTGACTATGTTTTTCAGTTTCTATACTTGTTTTTAAGATAAATGAGAGCAGAGAATGATTTTTTGCACAAGTATGTCATTATGAAAGAAATGCCATGTGCTGTCTCTCAGCCACTCAGCGTCATTCACTTGTATGTTCTCACCATGTGCAGAAATACCAAACAGTTATTTGCTATCAAACAGTTATCTTCATAACCAATTTTTACTTTTGTTTGTTTTTAATCAAGGCGGTAGGTTAGAAAAGCCAAGTTTTACACAAACAAGCAAGGGAAATTAATATTTTGTTTTACATTTCCTTTACTTGCTTGCTTTAATTCATCCAGTCATTCTTTCTTTCTATTTTAACTGCAAAAGATCATAAAATTTCTTCAAGCCTTCACGGACCCCTTGAGAGGACCCCTGGGGAACTGCACACCACAGGTTAAGAACTTAGGATATAAGATAATGTTTATCTGAAAGGCTTTGTGAAATTATTGCTTTTCCTATAGAATCATCACCTTCCCATTTAGCTTTGGCCTGTGCTTCTGTTGGTCTTTGTCTTTATTAATAATTATGCACCTTTAAAGCTCTGAGGTTAAATTGCAGCCTCTTTTTCCATTGATAGAATTCAGAGATGAAAGGTTCCCGAAAATGTCTTGCTGTGATCAATATCCTATTTTCCTCTTTTTCATTCTAAGCAAGTTTGGTTAGGAATCTCAGAAAATGAAACAATTCTTTCTCTTCTGCCAGTTATGAGGTGTTTTTGGTTAAAAATGTTGGGGGGGGGGGAGAGAGAAAGAAGAAAAAAGCTGCAAACACTTTGAAAAACAACAAAGCCCCCAAAATACTTGATAGTTGTCTGTTTCTCTGGTTTCTGGGCCCATAACCTGTTGCAGAATTTTGAAATTCTGTTAAAATTCCTTTTTGCTATGCAGTAGAAGTACAGAGACTCACAAAGGAGTATAGCTACAAGTTCTCTAGTCCACCCCTTTCTCATTAACTGTCACTTAAAGTCTCAATAACTCACCTGGTTATGAGACAGAGATGGATTTGATCATCTTGTTGGATGACCTACATTGGGAACTGAATAGAGTGAGTCCCTGTTTTCTGCTGGATCTAAGTGGTTTTGCTGTACAGTTCTATACCATATATCATTGGTGTCCTGCTGGGATGGAAGTTGGAGGCACTGTTTTCCAGTGACTCTGGTCTTTCCTGGAGGGTCAAGCTCAGGAGGTGGTGCTGGGGGACTTCTGTTTAACACCTTACCCACTGGGTTCAGTTCTGTCTCCCATGCTGTTAGGTGAAACAGTTGGGAGAGTTTGCCTGGATCCAACCTGTGCTGAATGGGGTTACAACTGCTGAAAACTCAAGTTTGCACCTGCTCCCTGAACTTGGATGGCCAGGTTTTGGTTGTGGCCAGGACTGCATTTGCACAGTAAAAGCTAGTACATGAGCTGAAGATGACCCACTTGGCTTGGGTGGGGGGAGGGTTGAAAGGTCCCAGCCACCTGTCATGGCAGTATTCGTATTTGCCTCCCCCAGGAGACGAATATCCAATTTCTAGTAATGTGCTCTATTCGGGCCTTTGAAGAGTGTTTTGAAATGTCAGGTGGTCCAAAATGCTGCAGCTAGACTGATGACTGGGGCTAGGAGCATGTAACTCCTGTATTAGAACAGCTTCATGGCTTTTCTAACACAGCACTTTGAATCTGTGAGCCCAATTCAAAGTGCTGGTTTTAACTTGTAAAGCCCTTGAGTCCAAGAAATCTAAAGGACTGTGTCCTTCCATATGAGCTTCCCTAATCCTTAAGATCTTCATAGAGGCTCTCAGTCCAACTGATCTCATAAGCACATCTGGTGAGGATGCAGGAGAGGTGCTTTCCCTGTTTGCTCACAGGTTCTGAAATGCTTTTCTTCCTGTTCTTATGGAGACAAGCAAAGACCTTCCTTTTTAGATAGGTTTTTAACAACTGAGTTTGTCGATGAAGAGTTGTTATTTTGGAATACTGCATATTATTATTGTTATAGTTCTTATGTGTGTATCAAGGTGTTTTTAACTTTTTATAACTAATTGTTTTAATATCTATCTGTCTGTCTGTCTATCTATCTATCTAGTAATAATTTATTGTGCTTTTGTTAGCTTGTTTTTTCAATAATATGTGAGCCACCTTGAGTCCCTTCAAGAGGAGAAAAGTGGCATAAAAATTAAATAAACAAATAAACATTCAAAACCATCATTAAAAACACTTTTTAAAAAAATCTCCTCCTCCAATCAATGCAGTATTCCTAATATACCTACTTTTCCAAATTGGCTAAGAGGAAGGTCTTTGTCTACTGGTTGAAGGACAAGAAAAAGAGACCTAAGTGGCTTTCTGGGAGAATGCATTCCACCTGGGAGCAGCCATTGAAAAGGCCCTTTTTCACATCATTCTCTGTAAGGACAGAGGGATCAACAGAAGGGCCTCCCCAGAACTTCTGAAAAGCAGGGGAGGCTCATAAGGGGTGACACAATCCTTCAGATAGTTCAAGCCATATAAATTGTGACCAGGACTCTGAATTGGCCCACAAATGGACCAGCACCCAATGAAGCTGTTGTAATAGTGGAGTTGTATGCTAAGTATGACCAGTGCCAGTCAGCAATCTGGCTGCAGCATTTTGATTCAGCTGAAGTTACTGAACAGTCTTCAAAAGCAGCACCATGTACAGCATTTTACAGTATTCCAGACAATAAGTAACTAACACGTGTATTAGCATAGCCAGATCAGATCTCAAGGAACAGGCATGAAGGCTTGCCAGAAATGCAAGATACATTTTTGTTATGCAGTAGAAGTTACAGTGCTGGACTAGATGACATGCATGACACATTCAGCAGTCTGACTCAGTGGTCCTCAGCTTTTTGTATTTTATGTCTTATCAATCATTCTATCAAAGAACTTGGTCTCAACATGAAAAAGTAAACTTTTCCTGGGAAGGCCATTCTTATCTTTATCGGCTTTCCATTATACTTACTGTTTCTGGTAAGCTTTAAAGACATAAACATTTCAGTAACCACAAAGAAAAAGAAAAATTCCATTAACAGCTGGAAGTTGGGAGAGGTGGAGTGACAGCAACGAGAGCAGAGGGAATCCCCAGGGCTCTGGGACCCCCTGTGTAAACTCCGGGTCAGCAGACCCCCCAGCAGTGGAAGGGGGGGGCAAGTTCTACAGGAGAGTGGGCTTGCAATGAAGGAGAGCTGGAGAACTCCAAATTCAGACAGCAATCTGTCTTCGTAAGAATTTTCTTTCTCAAAGCATCTGGCCCGGGAGACGCCATGTTCTGGTGAATTAGCTGCCTAACTTTGCCAAGGTGGGAAGTTTGAAGAAGATTTTTACTTGACTACATGAACGGTGAGTAACTGGCCTTTTATTTCTCACGAGCAAGTACAGCTCAAACTGAAGCTGCTGACTTAAGAGCAGAGAAGAAATAAACAAAGGGGCGGAGGAGCAATAAAGAGAACAAAAGAAAAAAAAACCCCAAGAACAAAAAGCCAGCTAAATTGGGGCAATTAAGAGACAAATTAGTTGTTACTTAATCTCTCTTTGAAATCTAACGGAGAACTTTATTTTCTAAATGGTTTTGCTATTGTATCCCTGAAACAGCAGCTAATTTTTAACTGCATCACACTTTAAAGAGAAATGAAACTTAAAAGACACGACAGAAATCACTTTCTCATCCCACTGTCCTCCCTCAATGGCACATATAGACCCATAATATTAGATGTTTAAGAAGATTTGAGTTCTTAAAGAGAGTGTTTAACAGAGGCACTTGAGGAGAATCTGGGTGTTTATATACAAAAAGGGGGGGGACCCAAGCGGCCTTGCTGTGATCTGTGAATGGTGGATTATAAATTAAAACTGCCCCTGGCTGAATTTGGATTTACAATTGGATGTACTAAGTGGGAGTTTGGGCCTGGACCAACCCATTTAACACGAAGACTGACTGACCGATGGCTTTACTGTTTTATGGCTCTTGACTGAATTTGGAGTACAGGAAGGAAAAAAAACGGATTTGGTTGATGTGGTGTGACCTGGAAAGAAGATGGAAGTAAAGGCGGGCCTGCTGGATTTATAAGAAGCTGTATTAAAGTACCTGAACTTTTTAAAAGCTGAATTATTAAGATATTGTTGAGTATTGCTGAATATAATACTAGAAATTGTTGATTTAAAAGACACATATATATAGTAAACATATGTTGTTGCAAATATTTATAGTTATAAGGTTGATCTGGGCTCAAAATGGGATAGCTTGTAGAGACACTATCTGAGAATTCGAGAAGAGATGTTAAAGAAAATTGAAAAATGTTTTATGATTGAGCCCAGAAACAAACATGAGTAGAGAATATAACACATGTTATGGAGTTTAATATTGTAACACAGTTATGGAGTCAAGATTATATTAGATATTGTACTATTGTAAACACTTCCCTTTGTGTATGTTTTGTATGGTGTATTTTTCCTTCCTTTCCCCTCTCCGTACTTGTATCCCTGTGATTGTTGTCTGTTTTATAATAAAATTATAATTATTAAAAAAAACACAGCTGGAAGTTGTGAAAATGCTGGAGTATTATTTTATTGACACTGGAATTTTAAAACACCCTAGTGGATAAGGGGGAAAGTGTTTGGGAAAAGTAACTGAGGCTGCAACTACAGGATCAAATACTGCAAGATCTACTCCACTAATAAAACAGGTGAATGTGGAGTATTTTTTTTTTTACTGACCACATGACGCAAAGGCTGATTGAATTGGTCCATCTCTTTTTGCTCCTAAAGTGACTTTTTTATTTTTCTGCTGCTGGGGGACTTCTACTTTTTCAAATAGGAATAATTCAAATAGGCTTTTTTTCTGTGTGGCTAGTTGAGATATATTCTTGTAAAGATAGGGGGCATTTCTTTAGGTGGTGTTTTGGTGATGTGGTCAATTGGGGAGTGATGTTCAGGACTGTGGGAACATGCCTCTACATTCTTTCTCCTCATTGTTCTTCATTTTCATTTTTAAAATCTTACATATGTGAGATTGGCACAAGATCACCCTATTACCTTATTGCTGGGTTCTTGTTATTATTTCCCATATTTATGCCCCTGTCAGTTCCCCATTCACACCCAGTCACAAAGTGACACCACACAAGGGAAAATCCCAGAAGCACAGATTCCAACAAAAATTATCTCATATAGAATTATCCAGTGCTAGAGGATTGCACAAGATGAGCACGTGATCTGCACTATTTTATTGGAAGAAGACAGAGGAAATAACAGCTTGGATGTGGCTGTAGTTCCTCTGTGCCAAAATATTTTGAAGAACTGTTTTGGACTTAATGAAATGGAGAAGCAAAGGTGTGAGTAGGTACAACACAAACAATGGAGAAACATACACACCCTTTAACCTCTTGGGTGCAGTAGTATTGTCATGCCCGCTCTGCAGAATACATACTAAAAAGCTATGTTCCAATTTCCAAACCCTTTCTTTCAGTTAAGCAAGCTGAGAAAGAAAAGCTGTAACAGACCAAAAGCTCTATGAATATGTGTGCATGTTTTCCAAAACATTTCCCTTTGCCTTTTGAAATATAAAAAAAGAGGTTGGAGTTTGCAAATAATGTCACTGGAAACCAAGGTCAAATTAATCCATACTATGTGAAGTGAAAGACAGTTAAGAAAGACAGGAACAAAAACCAACCCATTTGAAATGTGGTGTTGGAGGAGAGCTGTACAGACATGAAAGACAGCCAGAAAAGAAGAATCAAGTCAAGCCTGAGCACTCAGTCAATCAAAAATGATTAAACTGAGCCTATCCTGCCATGCACATATAATGGAAATACAGAATAGTCCAGAATAGACTATATTATTGTGAAAAGTGGATTGGAGTAGTAGAAAAAGAGGAAGCTCTAACTTGAGATGGGTTTTGAATTGGCTTATGAAATGCAGAATTCTGCTGATGCACAGTATCTTTTGCTGCACACTTGTGCAGCAATAATATAATTTCAAACAAACAGTTCTAGATCCCAGTATTAAAGTTTCTTCCCCCTCTTCTCCTATCTCTAGAGGTGTCCCTGTTGGTAACACAGAGTCTTTAGGTCAGTCAGGTCTGATATGCATATACAATCAGAACCAGTGTCTATTCTGAGGACAAAAACATCACTATTAAAATCTAGTGCCCACATTTTATATCAGTCTCAACCCTCGTAAGTCGAGGGTTGACTGTATTTTAAAATACACTGGGACCAAAGGGGGTAAGTGCTCAGACACTGTAGGAACAGAGTGCTACACTGAATAGGCATTCGCTCTGATACAGGAGGGGCCTTGGTATGTTTTTAAAAGGCTCATTCGTGTCCCAGTATATTGAATAAAGATATGATCATCTGAATGAGGCCAGTGGCACCTGAGATCTGAGTCTGATTGGGTTGTTGGGAAAGGGTTAATTCTGCTTCCTGCCTGTTTTTGTCTCCATGGGATAGTGACTGTCTGAACAGGAACACCATGGCTCCATGTGGAATCTCCCTAAGCACTTGGGAGACCCTGGAAAATCAGGGCACTGGTTGCATAAAGAGTCTCCATGTACAGCAGATTGTCCTTGTGGAGACAGGGATGGGTGGGAGCAGGGCTAGAACACTCTGCATGTTGAGATCAATCTTTTTCTGAACAGTCAAATAGGACTCTAAATATGATCCTCAGAATTCAGAATAAAAGCCCTCCTGAATTTTACGGTGTGTAAGTAGAAACTTAAGCATGCTTATTACAAGACTGCAAGTTATATTGCTATATAGATAATCTCATAGGCAAAAAGTAGAAAAGTTACTGGCTGATGGCTAATATGTGGATTTGATCAAGGATCTCCAGCTAATAAAGTGACCCACTTCTCTTGAACAGAGTTGACTTGGGTTATTTTTAGGTCAGATGGAGGTAATAATATCTCCATTTCAACATGACTGAGTCCGAATCAGGATAGATCTATTTCACTATGACTCAGTTCAGTTCAATGCCAGCACCCAAAACTTTGTTTCCCCTTCCCATTTACTGTTATTAATTAATTAAATTATATGCCATGACTATTAGTGGTAAACACTACTCTAGGTGTATTCTCGGAAAAACCTACAACAACCAGTAACTACTCTGGGTGGTTTACATCCAGTGAGACAAACATAAACTTAAGACAAATCAAAGTGTGATACGAGGAAACACCACATATAATCAAACATAACCATCAATAAATCAATAAAACTCAAATGGTGAAAGGCAATTTAAAGATAATTTATCATTATGCTAGAGGTGTTGTCTAACTATTAGAACTACTGAATTGCTGTTACTGACTACCAACTGCATAAGAGAATGAATAATGTCACAATGCATTTTATCTCATTTTAGATTTATTATGAAATTGATTTAACAAAAAAATTACATGCTTCCTTTTGAGTTTTGACATAGAAAACAAAGAACTGATATACAGAGGCAAAGAGAGATGCAGAGTTAACAAGGTACATTTACAAAAATATTTTCAGCTACTGATTTGGACGGTGTTGTTAAAATCTTGGTAAAGACGAGTCCATTTAAAAAAAACACTTCTAAATACCAAAATTTATACATTTATTCACCATTTTTTTGTTCTAACCTACCATGAAACAATTTATGTGGAAAACAGCATTTGTACATAATTTACATTGAAAATAAAGCTTAGAAGTACCAGCAGCATCTACAAAGTATTTATTTTCACCTTTTAACTTGTACCCAACAATTTGTTAAAACAAACAAACAAACCAGGGAAATACAGATATACTACACATCCAGTCTTGGTCTCTAGATCTTATGTTAATAAGTAATAGACACTTCCCTGGTACACCATGATTAGGCAACACGTGGCAATAGTGAGGATCTGAGAATAGGCCAGGTAGCTCCATTTCCACCACACCCATGGTACAATTATGGTACCTTTGTTGACATTACTCATACACTGGACACAAAGTTCTCCAGGCTTTTTGTTTAATTTTGGCCCCCTCCCATTTCTGTTCCATCCTTATAACTGGAGTTAGCTGAACATTCAGTTTGCCTGGGGTAACCGGCTAAATAGCTCTCTACAACGTATGACGTATGGTCAGTAGGGCTGCTTTGGCAGCAGCCAAGTGGACATCAGCCATCTTAAGGGAACATGCCAAACATGGCTCTGCCCTTGAATAGCCACTCTTGAATGCCAACATATATTTTGCACATACGTAGACTAATATCCTTTACTACTATACTGGAAACTTTAAAGAAAAGGCAAAACCCAGTCTTCAAAAGATAAATCTGTCACATTTAATGGCATCATAATCATTGCCTTGCCTCATAGGGGATCATCTTGGTTATCACCAAAATAAAACCAGACAATAAAATTTCATTAAATTTTAACTGATATAAACTACAAAGCTCCTCAACAACATTCCCACTTAAATTGTGTGGAAACAGCCAAGCTTGTATTGTCACCAACTGAGCTTTCTCACTCAGTTACACTACAAGGCAAGTGTCTCACATATAATAACACCTAGGTTTTTAATTCTCCTCAGAGGTGGGAGGCTGGAATAAAGGTTCTGAAGAATGACTACCATACACTTCCATGCTGGTGAAGTCAATTGAGTCCTATAAAATTTGCATAAATAAATAATAACAAAAGAATAAAAACTAGTAACACGTCTGGTCTTGAAAAGTTAAAACTGAGAAGTGAGAAGCACAATGGATGCCTTGTTTCTTACTTGTGGTACCTAAATATACATGAATGGTCTCGTCTGTAGACTGAATTACTATACATCCTTTACTTTAAGAAAAACAACAACAAATTTTACATTTTAAAACAAGTTTTCAGATGTAGAGATTGCTGATTACAGCTGCACTCACAGAATGAACGTAATGTGGGAAATATAACACAAGCTTCTTATCCATGGAAAGAGTCATGATCAGAATAACTAATACTGGAAAATTAAAACATTCATAGATTTGTCTGCAGATAAGATTTATGTAATTGCATATCCTTTTCTGGCACTCTTCTTTTCTTCTTGCTTGTGTATCTAGATCTAAGAATTCCTACTCAAGATAATTGCATTGCCTCTCAATACTTTAATCACACCCTTTACACATATTCTGTGGAACTATAGTAGTCTAAAGATGGATTTTCACAGCTCTATCCACATATTGACTATGTGTGTTTAAATGGAGAATTCAGAAGCAAAATTTATTCCATAAGTTGCAAGTAGAGTAGGCCCATTGAATCAGTGGAACTTACATAGGTGTTGACTCACCAAAATGCCACTAATTCAATGGACCTATTCTAGTTGAAATTTACTACTGGATTTCAGCCCATGAATTTTAGCAAAACGTTTATGGTTAGGTACAGACGTTCTTCTATGAACCACCTGCCTAGTTTCCAGCATGCTGGATCACATCTCACCCCAATACCTTCAATTAGTTAATTTTGACCTTTAAACGGTTGTTTTACAAATGCATGCATAATTCACCATACTTTATATTTGATTAAAGCAGACTCACATTTAAAGAAACATCTGTTGCCATCATCTTTAACAGGATCATGGGTCTGTTACCTTCCTTACCTATTGGCTCCTACCTCTCTGTGTTGTTATCACCAAACCCACTCTTGCCATTTCTTTTAATAGTCTTCCAGAAATATATGCATAAATTGTGAAAATATATACATTTATCAAAAGGCATTTTCATCCCTCCATCTTCTAGGAAAAGGTAGTACGTTTCAGTTGCAGACATTGTTAGCAATATTGCTGCTTTCTCCAATGAATATACAGGAGAGTAACATTTAATGTATGTATATCTGAATCTTATATATACTCACTCTCTAAAATTTATTCTTCAGGGTAAAGAACAAGGGAAAGAAAACTATTTACAGAATTAAAGAAGGTAGAAAATTAAAGTATTTTCACATTAAAAGAAGTATGTTTCACTAAGCACGCTGTCTACGGATAATGGCTTCCTAATAAACAATTCAGGCTGAGTTTCCTGTAGGCCTGACATAGCCCAATACATTCGAAACAGTACAAAGCTAAGAACTGAATGAGTCTTAAATAATGGTGCTCCTTGGTGGTAGGTATGGCAGTTGAAATGCAATGCAGGAAAACAACAATAATCTTATGAAGCTTTATGGAACAGTCCTGACATTTCCATTGGTGTTTGTGATCACTGGAACCTTTAATTCAGTTTCAATAAGATACTTGGCTTAAATTAGAATACTGTACCTAAAAGGTCTCTCCGTACCTATTATTGTTGTTCATACATATGTTATGAAGTGTAAAAAATTAAAAACCAAACGGTAGAAGCAGAATAAATTGAAAGAAATGTGTTCTACAGTACCTGTCTGTACTCAGACATTCTTTGCTGACGAGTCTGTTTATGTGCCTCTACCCTGTTTCCCTGAAAATAAGACCTAACCTGAAAATAAACCCTAGTATGATTTTTCAGGATGCTCGTAATATAAGCCCTACCCCAAAAAGAAGCCCTAGTTAAGTGAAACCCCGCCCTCCACCACTGTGCAGCAACCAGAAGATGACATGACTGTATTTGAATAAACGTAGATTGTTGTATATGAAAAAAATAAAACATCCCCTGAAAATAAGCCCTACTGCTTTTTTTGGAGCAAAAATTAATATAAGACCCTGTCTTATTTTCGGGGAAACACGGTACTTATTTAATCAATACCTATGACTAAGACAATTCAGTGTGCAATGTCGTCTTTTTCTGTCAGGAACTGGGTTTCTATTTTTGATGGGGGCTGAAAATCTTTCGTTTTAAGTGCTTACAAGGTACTTGTGTCTTAGTTTACTATTTAAAATGTCTCAAAGTATTCAACTTTACTTAATGGGCTTTTACACTTAATGGATGGTGGATTCTCTTTGCTCCTGTTGCCGGAAATTTCAGATGAGCCCCAAAAGAAGAGTAATGATGTCATCCGTAAAGGGTGTATGTAGACAGCCTCCAGTAGAACTCATTGTTCCCTGTACCTTTGCAAGTTGCAGGGAATCCTCACAACTCCCATGATGCAGTAGGGCATTTTTCTGTTGGCTTGAAGAAATGGTATGAGAACAGTGTGGAGGTAAGAGGGATGTTCTATCTCCTACCAGTTTGCAGGCTCCTAGTGACATAATTTGGCCTTGGGGGGTCCCCACCAAATTACAGATCTTGAAGTTCATTAATTCCAAAAATCTCATCCTTAGTAAATTGTCCCTTCATCTTTTGGGTACAACTGATGAATATACTACTCATTAAGACTATGACATTATTTTGACTGTAAACTGTTGTTTCATTATAGAATTCATTCATGTACATTCAGTCATGCACAATGAAATTAACATAAACAATTGCAAGAAACTTACTATTTAAAGTAGGGCAGGACGTCTTTGGCCCTCCAGTTGTTTTGGACTTAAATTCCCAGAGGCTCCAGGGAACATGGCCAATAGTAAGTTGGAGTTCAAAAAATATGGAGGCCAAAGGTCAATCACCCATGGTTAATGGAGATTATTTTGGCTCAGAGTATCTGGTGGTCCTTCTTACACTCCTCTGGACCTCAGTAATTTACACCTGCCCATTTTTTAAAAGCTGGCTGTGTCTGGTTTTGAAAAAGGGTATTTGGTGGTATCTCCCACCAGGCCAAGACTCTGGCTGGACCATCTGGAAGTCACTTGATAGGCTTCAAAGCAAAGTAGGAAAATTAAAGAATAATCAAATAAAAGGAGGCTACTTCGATACAGGACAAATGTTCTCTGACAGCAGAGAAATTCAATCAACACAGCACATAGGTACATGCAATTTATGCCCCATCACATTTCCAAAGGAAGATCTAATAAATGGCTGAAATAACGCTATCGAAGTAGCCTGCTTCTCGTCAAAAATAGTCTAGTTATCTTAACATTTTAGTTTGTTTTTAATTTTACCTATATTTCATATACATCCATAATTTTAAATTGAGCAACACTGATAAATAAAAGGGCATAAAACAGACCCTGACCTCAGAATAGACTTTAAATGACCAAGTGCTCCCCAGGGAGTTCAGGGTTTGTGATGAATCATTTGTATGTCAATTTTTTTTCTAGCACTGGGGAAGCACACTGGGGCGGTGCATATGACCATGGACTATAGTTTAACCACCCTGATTTAGGACTTTGCTGTGTTCTTTCTTTTACCATTCAGCTGCTCTACCATCTCTCCCTTTTCCTGTTGATCTACTTCCATTAAGAAGGATACTTGAAAAGGGTATCTTGGATTATCCTATAGATTGCTCTTTCACATTTCAGTTGAATTTACATTACAGGTACTACAGCATCTAATCAAAAGGTGTTATGGTTTTGCACATGTTTGGTATGAGAGAAAAACAAAAATAATTGTACCAGACAACTAGTCATAAAATCTGGATTGTATCTGAATATGAATTTCAGCAAGATCAAGATTTGCTATAGATCTGTTGCAGATATCAAGATGAAGCTGCAAGTTACAGAAGAAAAAGCAGGAATCGAAACACCCCAGAACTTCTCATTCAGGATTGTGACATACAATGCAAACTCTACTCAGAGGTGTGCTGGCTGTTGGGAGGTGAGGAAGGGCAGGTTGTTTACCTGTAACTGTGTTTCTTCAAGTGGTCATCTGTTAACTCAACATAGCTGGCTGTGGGGGGGGGGGAGTGAAGAATAAGCACAAGCCTCTTCTGCCATCAGAAATCTCCTTCTGCCAGCTGATCTCAGAAATCCACCAGCAGAACTGCTCTGCTGGCTAAGATCTAATGGCAGAGGTGAAAGAGGGATGTGAAAGAGGACCTGGCTTATGCCGGATCCAGCTGCTAAAACAGGCACAAAGCTGGACTAGGGGAGGATAGCCCCAAGTAAATTCCAACATTCTTTGGCTGGAAAAGGTTTGGATTTAGCAGAGTTTTGACATCAGCTCATCTGGTCCTCAGAAATGTTGACTCATTAGGACTGTGTCCTTAGTGTCTACCTCCCGAATTTACCGTGATGATTTGCAGGACTGCATTAAAGAGGGAAACCCCTTTGTGAAATAGCAACTACTTTTCAACATCCAAACTATAAAAGGAAGAGGAAAAATAAACCCAAGATTCATACAAAGAAAGCACATTAAAATAATTGCTTCCAATGTGATTTCATAGATTGCTCTGTGGTTAACTATGCACAAGCCTACTATTATTGTAGAAGTGTGTAAATTTTGGTATTCACCATCTTCAGCCTTCTCAGTATGGCAGTCATTTATCACCCTACTGATAATAATTTGGGAAAGACAGATGACTTGATTAAAAAAAAGAATTAAGTGCAGCATTCAGGGGAGATGGGCTGAAAAATAAGTGCTACAGGCAGAGTTTCAAACAAATATAATGTACATGATTCCAGCAGAGTTAAGCACTTTGTCCTCCTGTTTTCAATCCAAGGATTAAACATATGCTAAATCCATTTAAGTCAAAGAGACTTTAAAGCACTCAATGTGGCTAGAATATATCCAAGCATTTAGAAAATCAGCAATAGGCTTAGTTACAAACATCCGATGAGGACTTGACAAATTAATGTAGAAATGAGCGAAGTCAGAAATGCAACAAGGACTTCGCAAATTAAATAAGATCTTGGTGTATTTTTTCATTAAAGATGAGCTGTGACCCACAAAATTGAGGGGTTATTAACTTCTTTATTCTTATTAAACATTAGTATTTCCTGGCAGCTGATAATATTTTTGTGTTAAAGACTGAGTTGTTCCATACAAGTGATCTTCTCAGAACAGAAATCATATCTTCTAGATTTAGAAATGTTTCACACTGTCCCTGGCCAGAGAGGAGAGTCTGCACACAGTGTGGTATGGGAATGAATTTTGTGCTTCCATTCTCGAATTTCTCCTGCCACTTGGCAAGCATGATGGGAATATGTACCCACATGCCTGCATGTGCTACTAACCCATGTGATTTGTCAGCTTATTAGCATTGGACAGCACACATGTTGCCAACCAACTAAGGGAGGCATTCTTCTGTACACACTTTCAAAGAGGGACCCTGTGTATAAGTCAAGTACTTGTTCCCACACCAGCTGCACACAGAGTCAGCATCTTGCAAGAACGATGCAGGAATGAGACCCCCGTTTTCCTCACAGCCAGTGGATGTGGAATGTTATGACAATGCCATAGCAATGGAAAAAGCAAATGTTTTCTAAGGCTCTCTACCCAGGTGAAAAGGATGGGGATTAGAGTATCAGGCATTCAGCAACACCAGCTTATTTGTTTTCTGTACAGTTGCTCTTTTATTGTATATACATATGCACAAGGTATTTTTAAATGGTAGTGACCAAAAGGCACAAGTGAAAAGCCACAAAGGCTGTTAGAGCCTGGCTTACAAGGCCACGTGTAACCCAGGCGCTAACAGAAGGGAACACTTCTCTGCTTCTATTTTCTCTATGCCTTAGTGCCTAACTATTTCTAGGAATTGAGAGAAAGTTAACTACTGAAAGAAATGGAAGATAAGCAGAGATAACCAAGAGGCTGGGAAAGAAAGCCACTGGTTTTCCATTTCCATGTGTGGTGTCCTTACATGTTTTTTGCCCTGGTGATTCTCTACTGTCAAGAGTCTGGCTTTTATGTATCTACATGCAATATAATGAATATATAACATATAGCAATGTTATCAGCAGAGTATGGGGAATGATAACAGCTATAGGGTGAATCTGCATGTGTATCGTACCAGAAAATATATCAATAGTTCTATCTTGTGCCTCTTCCACTACATTTTATTTTTGTTTTTCATTCATTTACGTTTTGTTCCTGGCCAGTTCTGAGCATTCAGACCAATTTCTAGAATACATTCAAAATTATTAGCACAATGTTTAAGCATTTTGAACTGAATTTAGCTTTTTGCAGTGGCATAATCTACCAATTTCTATGTAATCAGGAAAATATGTATTAACATGTAATGGAAGGTAATTACATTTAAGAAAATTCTTTATGCCAGTTCACTGCTGTGCTAAACCTAAGACTGATTGTTCAAAGAATAAGGATCATAATGGACATCCATAATATTAACAACATGCACATCATAAAACAACAGTCAGCCAGGAGTATAGCTCAGGCATCCAACAGGCAGTAATGCCATCTGTGTGATCGGGCAATACAGGCAGGACCATGCAAATAATGATCACAGAAATGGAGTGCATCTGGGTTACTTCGGTTCACATAAGTGATCATTTGCATGGTGTCAGGTGAATGCTTCCAGAAGGCTGCTCTCACCACCTCAGCATGTGGAGAATGGAACTAATCCAAAGACTTTGACAGTTGATAGGAACACGTGTGTGTGTGTGTGTGTGTGTGTGTGTACACACACACACACACACACACACACACACACATATGAACATGGCGTACAAATGACAAAGATACTGTGAAACTGGATCAGATCAATGGACCTGAACAGTAATTCCATAAGCATAAAAGGTAACTCAGCACAAATGAGCAGCAAAGCTCACAAAGATCAAGCAAAAAATCTGAATGCCCCCAGTTGACCTAAACTATCCATGGCCTCTTTCGTATTATTAAACATCAGATGGTTCTTGTCAAACAAAAAAATGGGTACTTACTTTCTTATGTTTTAACTAGAGATTTTAACTAGAGATTTCTTAGTCAAGGCATAAGAGCTGTACACCTTTAAAAAGTACAAGTTGAGTGTGTGTGTGCGTGTGCGCGCGCGCGTGTTTGGTAGCTTTTGGGCAATATTTAGTATAGCCACCTTCTTGTTGCTACATATTGTTCCGTGTCTGTACTTGCTGCTTGGCCATCATACCTGTTACCAATGTTAATTGTTTTGAAAAGAACTTGGGAAAGCAATATATTACAAATCTTAGTGGAATTTAATAATCTAATGCTGAACACATAACAGAATATGGCTTATATGCACTTAAGATAAATACGAGCCTTAAGGTCCTTTATTAGACTGGCAAGTATATTAATGAACTCCTTGGGTCAAAAAGAAATACTGAAAAAAGGTTTGTTTGCTTGCTTAGGAAATACAAGCCACTCCTTAGCATAAACATCTGGCAAGAAGGAGGGAGCACACAGCTAAGAAAGCAAACATCACTGCAATCTTATAAGCTTACCCAGAGAGAAGTCAGATTTTGTTAAATGGGTGTTACTAGCTTTGCAAACTAAACCTATGGAACATAGCAAACAAAGGACCATCAGCAGTCAACAACAAAACCAGGCTGAACTTGAAGAAAAAGTAAAATAACATGCTAAAAAGGCTGGTACTCTCCCTGCCCATAAGGATGCAAACACTAGCAGTCTCATAATACCTTGCAGTTCCTCTGGAGCTTTGCCCCTCCCAGTAACGTCCCCTATCTTCACAGCAACATCATGGACGCTAAGAGAGCTGACTGAAAACTCCTATAAGCACTTAGTTCCCTGAATTCTGGCTGGGGGAATTGCTAGTGAATTCTGGCACCTGTAGTCAAAATGATACAGAAGTCCCACGGCTAGCACAAATAAGCTTGAAATACAAATGCACTAATATGGCTCAATCTTGTAAGGAACTTTGTGAGTTTATCAGGAAAATGCCATTGCAGTAATCTGACAGATGGTACAGCAAGTTCATGATTGTAGATGAGCTAGATAATGGCAGATAGGTGAAAGAAGGAACAATTCTACATGGCTACATTATTTCCATAATACATCCATTAAATCTTAGAATTTGGATGACAAAAAAATTATGTTGTTGTTTGTTTGTTTTTTGCTTCTCTATGCTATTTTATATGCACATGGCTATGTTTTTAAATGCAACGCAGTCTATAATATTTCTTCTGAAAGGTGTTTAAATGCAAACAACATAGGTAAGAGATAACAGTGTTGGATCTTACATTCCAAAGCAGTTATAAGTAAGGAAATAATATAGGGTAACCTAGCAGCCTGGCCTTATTGCATTAAATCAAATTGACTGAGGATTATGAACCAGCAACCCATGGATGCATACTCAGTCCATCAAAAACACTTGAAAAAAAACCAAAATAATTAATTCACTATACCTATTTTCTAGTTTCACCAAACCCCTAGCATTTTGTATCCAGATTACTGCTGGTCAATCTCTCGACTGTTAATTTACTTCAAGCCTGAGGTAAACTGACATTACAACATTTTTCAAGAATTCCTACAAAATGGTGGAATAAACAGGGTGGCCAAGTCCTGGTTCTGAAAATGAAGCACTGCTATAAAAGGGGACGTCTTCCTGCAGGCTTGCAGAGTTCTGCTTTCAACACGTCCCTCTGTCCTGGCTTCATTTGTCAGTGGGTGGAAGCAGAGCTCTGGACTACAGCAAGAGAAAGTACCGTTTGAATGGTATTTACATTACCTATAGATTATAATACTGAGCACCTGGGAGGAGAGAAGTACTGAAGTACTCACAAGGAGATGCATATATTCATACACTGTACTTGTTTAGATTTGACAGCAAGGACAAGAAACCTGACTAGCAATTTTTCCTTGGGCTTTTTCCATTCTATAGCAAAATCTGTCAGAGAAACCAAACTGTGCCCGTAATTCCATCATTGCACCAGCAGCATTAGATACCATTATAATTTTGAAAATGTTACAACAGGGCCAACTAAATATCAGATTGTGAGATTAGATCTTGCCTAATCTATCAAACAAAAATTACATACCTATTTTATCCCCATCCTCCTTCGTTTTTGGTTTATACCTAGAACAAAGTCTCCACAAAACCGACAATAGGAAACAATGAATTTAGATTTCCCCATAAGATTTCACATATAAAGTTCAAGTGCAATTCAAAATCCAAGTATTATTTGTACTACATACTCCTTTCTATTATAACTCTTCTTTGCAGGTAGTTTCTTTGACCAGCTTTCTTCTTTGCTTGGAAGAAAATTTCTTTCCCTAGAAAAGGTTAGAAATGTTTTCTAAAAACAAATGCTTTTTGATGATAAACTGAAGATAAACTAGTGCAGACTTAAATCTGAATCTTCAATTTGATGCACTCTGGAATCCAAAACCATTCTTCTCTGAAGTAAAAAAAAATCTCATTCAAAATATTGGAGATTATAAAACATTATAGTTATTCTTCCATATACAATTTAAGAAAAAGACTGCCAAGGAGTCTTCAAATTAGCCAAAATGTTTCTACCGTTGAAGACAATAGAATATTTGACAGGAATGCAAAAGAAAAACAAAAAAGGGAAAAGGGCTAGGAAGCTATTTGTATGGTCGTAGAAATCTGGAAACTTTCGATCGCAGTAGCTTTATAAATGATCTTGGAAACATCTCCTTTGATTCTTGTGCTGTGTACTTGAAATAGTTTTGTGGATGTGCCAATACATCAAAAAGGGCTTTAATTAGCTTCTTGTCCTGCAGAAGATAATAGATACAAAGTATATAGAAAAAGCATGCATATTCTGCATAGGAATTCTACTCAGCCCCCTGCCAACCATCCACCCGCCCCACCCAGGCACACTAACAATGTGTCCTTCCCGTTAGAAAAGAATTTCCCGTTTCAGCATTCTGATTTTCAGCAGCCCTATCTGCAGCTTAAGCACTTAAGTTAAAGAAAAGTTCACTAACTTTTAAAATTTCTTGATGGTTTTCTGATGCATACAAACGTCCATCTCGAACAATGTCTTCTATTAATTGTTGATAATCCTCTGAAAAGTGAAGAACCAAGAAGACCAAGTAAGGAACATTGCACTACCATATCACCTCATGGAAAGTCTGTGGTCTCTAGATAAGCAACAAACACTTCTTTTAATTCTGGATCACAGATACTCTTAACACTCCAACAGATTACCTTTGTCTTTTGAATGGAATCCTGTCTTCTAATAGAGGCTCCCTGTTTTGTTCCATTGAGCACCACCTCATTACAGAATGAAAAGTTCTGTAATGTAAGTAATCATCTGTTTTTCCATTGCCCCTTTCATCACCCACATAGGGAGAGATTTATCCTGCCATGTTTACATAGATTAACAGCAGATGCAAATGAGGAGGGTTTGGAAAGACTTTTAAATGATGAAAATGCTTTTATTACCAAACAAATAGCTAAATTTTGTTTATGTTTGATTAAATTTCATACTAAGAAGATGGGTTAATTAGAAGGTTCAAATTCTAAATCAAATTTTAAACTTTGAATTTTGAATTCTCTGTAGATATTCTCTTATGTTACCAGGGTATTATCCTGTAACTGTGCTATATGTACTCCTATGATTTTATACCGCAATAAAGTAATTCATTCATTCATTCATTCAAGTAATCATCTGTCTTTATTTTTTTTAAAAAAAATTTTTACATTTGCACAGAGCTGTGGTCAGTTTTATAAAAATCTAACAAAGACTGCAGTGGGGAGGGAGAAAAGATTGAATGAAAGGTGGTTCAACGAAATCCAGATTGTGAACCAAAATCTTTTCTTCTGTGCAAATTCCCCATTTTCTTTTCTTAGTGTTAACTACTACATTATATCTGCACCAAGGTTGACACTAATAATGTTTATCTGTAACCAAGGTTGGCAAAACAGCTGCAAACCCTATTTCCAAAATAGCTGAAATTAGCAATGTGTAATATGGAGGCAGATGCAACAAGATACAATGGTTAACATTGTACGAAGAAAGAGGAAACTATTATGGCACAAATCCAACTACCACTTCTGAATTTTAAGCATAATTAGCAATGTCTACATGAGACTTTGTTGAAATCAATGAGCATTTCTGCATGTAATATTTAATTATGGATTTAACACCACAGGAATGAGCTCCAGAGGGTCTTCTCTTTCATTAGCCCAGTCAAAAGAAGAGGAGGAGGACCCATGCTTCTTAAACTAAGCAGAGTTCCTCATTCCATTTGTTAGTTTAACCCACTGGTTTAAATATGGATGTTTCTGATATCACAGTCATGCTTGAATTGGATAGGAAGGTACACTTGGGCCCAAGGCTCATTTCCACAGAGCTACACTATGGTTTCGTATTAGAAGTGAAAGAGCCAATCAGACTTATCCAGAGTAGTCACATGTGACACAATTCAATGTAATTTGAGATAGGAATGTGACCAACTACTTGCAAAATTTCTCATTCTCAATTATTTTGGGGGGTCTTGACACACAGGCATCAATTGGATTTCTAGGGTTCCAGGGGAAATGAGAATCTACTTCTTTTTAATTTAAATTTTTCATCGTACTGCACTGGAAATAGCCTAATTCTGCCATTTCCAGTGAATCCTGCACGCTAGCCATGCTTGCCAGAAAGCAAGACTACAAAGTTCCTGAAAAATCCTGTGAGATTTCCCAACAATGAAATATTGCACCAAGAAATCTAGTTGCAAGAAGAAAATAGTTATTTTCTTTTCCATTTCCTCTCTGAGACCAAGAGACGACTAGATTCACATCTGTAATTTTAAGTAGTATTTGTATTTTATGAACTATTACTACTACTGCTACCATCACTATAATGTTTTAATCACATTTCTAATCTTAAAAGCAAGACAATGCAATTGTATACATAAGAACCACAAAATTCAATATGTTTTAATCTCAAGTATATAAGATATATATGTACATAAGGGACATGAATTGGTAAAATATCCAAACCATAAATTCCAATCAAGTCCTAACAGAGCAAGTTAAAAATTGGCAAAACAGCATAATGGCTTTCCATTGGTGATATGTATATACTTTGTGTATTTAAATGAAACAACTACACACACACATGTATATACACTCTAACCTGTACAAAAGATCATTATACAGTTAGTGAAAAATACTGGATAAATAGATAAAAGACGGGAACTCATGTTTGGCCAATAGTACCCATAAGGCACTGGGGAAAACCCAGCAGATGTTATAGCAATAGCAGTGATCTTTACACATTCACATATATTAGTAAGATGCAAAATGGTACAAGCATTACCATCGTATGTTACGTAGGGTACTTGGAATCCTTTGCCACTGTTTCCTTCATTTGATTTAAACTGAATCCATAACTTTCGTGATCTGGAGGTGAATGCTATAGGTCTCTCATATGTTTGGCAAGTTTCATAGGTAGTAATTGATGTAGGTGATGCTGCAAAATAAAAATAACACCGATTTTTGTAAAATCTACCTTCTCAGGTTCAACAGAGGCCAGAAGCGAAGTTCTCTAGTGTTAGTATTTACTGAACAAATCTATAAAGGTGCTTTGTTTCAACAACCACTTGTTTTCTAGGTTAATTTATAGAACACCTATAGTCTCAGTGGACTCTCTTGCAGACGTCTCACATCTTTTTTCAGGCAAGGCACTGCTCTGCTTTGGTCACACACCAACTACGCTGAATAAGGGTTATCTCAGAATAGAATTTTACAGCATACACAGTTTTGCACACCGTTGCAAGAACTGTATCCTCTCAACAGAGTTAGTTCTTTATCGTATACTACAGCTTCCCTCTTTTGTGTTTACAACAACAACAAATATCTCTGTGCAACTAGAGCTACCAAATGGTGAGCAGTTAAATTGTCACTGTGTGGCTTAGCATTGTTGCTGTTGTTTCAACAAATACACTGCCGCATAGTGCTTGGAGCATTCTCTGGGCAGTTTACAACATAATTATGCAAACAACAACTTGCCCCACCCCAGTGAGCTGGTTACTCATTTTACCAAATTTAAAGGATGGAAGGCCGAGTCAACCTTGAGCCAGCTACCTGAACCTGTTGGGATTGAATTCAGGTCAAGAGAGAGAGGCTTGACTACAGTGTTGCAGTTTAACCACTGTGCCACAGGGCTCCTTAGTGCTCTTCTGTATCCACCTCTAGTGGCAATATAATGAGTTCAGCTTATTTCTAGGTTTTATTAATCATGGCATGGCATTCACCTTTGTTTTATGGCTTTTCTGGAAGAGTAGAGTAGCTTACCACTTTTTCTCATTACTAAAACATCACCACACTCATCTTCAATTGGAAGGAATATCTCAGGGACCACAATGAGGATCCGTCTTTTAGGGGGTGGGCTTATATTCCAAATACATTCAACATTGGCTGGGTAATCTCCAGGATAGTTGGGAGACTCAATGTAGCCTGTATAGTCTCCAAGTTCTCCACCACATTGTTGATCTATGAGGGAGACAAAACAAGAGAATAATCTATGGACTCAGTCAGTTCTTTTGCTTATCTATCGTGTTTTTATTTATTAAGATGGTACTGTTCATATTATCTTGGGCTGACTGAAGACATTTTGGTGCCTAAAGTGAAGAACAAGATGGAACACTTCCCATCCCATGTACAAATGTCAGATTAGCTTTGAATGTTTTTCAGCAGTGCCACTGGGACAGTGTCCTCTAGTTCACCTGAAGACAACAAGCTAATTTATGAGCACAGGCAGATTGCATGGAACACAGGTCTCTCCACCGGTACTTTCCTTCAGCCTCCATGCATTTGCTGTATGCTGCAAATATCCAGTGGCAGGACCATTTTGACAGTGTCTGGTAACTGAGAACATCCAAATCCTTACCTTATCTGGAAATCTTTGTTCATTTCAGTGCAACCCGTGTTCAAATGCACTGAAGATTTCTACATCTTCATAGGTAAGGGTTTGATCTGCAAAATTTGCACCATTTTCTAGTTTTTTAAGCATTGTACGTAGATGATATAAAAGTGGTCAGCAAGTGGCACCCATCAGATTAAATCTGCACATGGAAGACTACCATCAAAAACCTCAGTTGCCCACTGGTACCAAAAGAGTTTTGTGGAGATATGTTGCCATGAACCTTTTTAGCAGTTTACTGTGAGATGGTAGAAAGTTTGGGTGAGGGATATGTTTACATTCTCTAGTTTGTCATTGTTAACAGATGGGTTGTTCTAAAAAAAAAAAGGCTACTGAAACTTTTCTATATGACCTCTGATATGGAGCTTTTTTGTTATTGTAGGGGGAGGATTTCTATGACATTTTCTCTGCAACCTATGTTTGACCCCATAAGCAAGTTCAAACATATTTATGAGTAATCTGGCTTTTCTTACTAGATTACTCATAAACTTGTTCAAACCAACCCATAAGTGCAAAAGTATTGTAGGTTGCAGAAAAAATGTGTGACATGTCATAGAAATCCTCCCCCTAAATCAGATACATACTTCATAATGGTATTCCTGATGGGCTGCAATTCATGTGACCAGCTTTAAGCCTTTATAGTTCTAGCAAGAAAAAAAACATGAATATAACTCACTTTTACAATGTGTAACATTAGTAGAACCATCAAAATCTGTACTGGTATTTCCAGGGCATGTGATACAGTAGTTCTGACCAAATTCAGGTTGGTAGGTTCCAACAGGACATCTGATACATCTGTGGGTTGTAGAGTTGTAGTAATGTCCAGGAGAGCAATGAACTGCATAGTAGAAAGCCATATTATTTTTCAGTATATTATAGATGAAGACTCAAAGAACAGAGAAAAAATAAGATACGTAAGACGTTATACGTAATACGAGAAAATAAGATACGTTCATTTCAAAAGCATAGTAACTACGGTAATATTTTATTATCCCATCTCATCATATATTAGAAGGATGGCAGCTGCCGATCCTTACTTTAAACCTTACCCTTTGTTTCACAGTTCTGAAATGACACTGCGCCTTCATATTTTGTCACCAGGCCTCCACCACATGGAAAACAGAGAGTCCTTCCTGGTTCAGACTGATATGTACCAAGTGGGCACAATCTACAAGGTTTAAAGCCATCAGAAGAAAAATGTCCAGGAGAACATTGCCCTAAAAATTGAAAAGTTCCATTGTGTTATTGTAAAAATACGTATCTCTATATATGCCATTAGTAATGATGAATCTAAAACATGGCTCTGACATAAAATGACAGTGGTCCTCTAGCTTCAAGAGAATAGTTTTTGCACAGATGTGCAAAAACTAGTAATAGTTTTAGAAGAGGTAGTTGTGTTAGTCTATGTTAGTCAGGCAAAAACAAAAGAAAAAATGAAGACAAAAACGTATTTTTTAATTTTTCTTTTGTTTTTATCTGAAAAAATAGTAACTGTGTAAACAGTTTCTCTGCTTACTCAGATTATACTGATTGATGAAGTAATCTCTCTGGTCAACAGCACCATGAACGCGCATATGCTACTACCACTGAAACAGGACACGATCAAACCAAAGTTAAGCATATTTCAGCCTGATCTTCAGCGGGATTAGTCTCAACTAAGTGGACCCATTCCCAAGTAAAGTCCTGAGGACCCACTGATTTTACTGAAAAACACACTGACCACACACTTAAGACTTGCTTGAGATATTTAAAAGCTGAAGAGTACTGTACTTGAAGACAACTGATCTCAGAAAAACGAATCTTGGATGCAGAGGCCTAAATGCCTGCCAATTTCTCAGTATAAAATTTGCTGCTATATTCAGCAGATAAAGACAAAATGTCCAGTGTTAGCAGATATTCTCCATCACAATTAGACAACAAGCACTACCACTGATAAAGTTCTCACACAATTTTATGCACAAAATAGCTTCTAAATAGATACAAATTCTGAATTTTGAAACTTAAGACAACTTTTGAATTTTTCTATGACTTTAATTTTACAGACTAATAAATTATCTTGCTCAGTATGTAACAGATTAATAAAACAAATTCATAGGATGCCTAAAATAAATTTTACCCAGCTTAATTATGAACGAGCCTGCCCTCTATGCTTCTTGGTGCATTCAGTATTACTCCATTACCCACTGACTGGAACAAAGCAGGAAATGCAGGGGCCTTTTGGTTCCATTGGTAAGTCCTATTATGTTATAAGCCTTTCAAAAAACCTGAAAAATTTCACTCCATTTTGGACAGTTAATTTTTTTATGTGGCACAGCCTTGTTTGTATTTAGAAATCTAAAAGGATACAACTCAGACAGAGGTTTAGAATTTCCATGACAGGAGAATTGTAGCTATTTTTTCATGACCTATTATATCTAGGACTTGACAGATTGTTGTGTATAATGCAAAGGTATCCCGCAATAAAGTGATCTCAATTTCAAATTTCTTGCTTGCACAGATGTCAACCAGTTTTCTAGGGGCAGTACGGGAACATTTTTATGTTCCAAACAGCCAAGCCCTTGTGTCCCCATACACGTTCTCCTTCTTTGAAAAGAGTAATTCCCTAGATTGGTTTTGCGGGCCCTAAATAAATGGCCTCCCAAGGTAGAATACCTCCATTTCCAGTGTATACAAGCAGCATAATAGTATTCTATTTTGTAATGCTAAAGAGCTGACAGACTATATTCCTAGGATCCTTGGATTCCTCTAAAAACTAACGGAGACTTCTCAAGAGAAGAACAGTAACTACAAACAAACTTGTCCACAAGCTACTGACCTTCTTTTGGTATGTGAAATCATAAAGCTGTGTTAGAGCACTTTCCTTTCACACAGAGCAATTATGAGCTTAAACTAATCTGACCTGTGCTCTGTGTGAAACGGCTGTGTAGCACTGTGAACACCTGATCTGCTGCACTCGTGCGTTCTGATGCAGACATGTTGGTATGGAACACTGCTCTATGGTACAGGCTACTGCTTAAGAAGTCACCCCGGTCTTTTAAAACTTAATATCTTACGTCCAAAGGCAACAGTTAAAGTCAGATTACACTTGCCTCCACATTCCGAGACATTCCGTGCACCAGCTACTCCTTGTCCATCATTGCTTGGGCACGGTTCACAGGACAGTTGACCTTCTTTGTCTTGGTATGTTCCTGGTGAGCAAGGAATGCACTGATTATGTTCTCCGCTATAATAGGTGCCGATGCTGCAGGTAACTGGGAAAATAAAAATTGAATCTATATTAAAAACCTTCATTCTACTATTAGAATTTGTTTTCACAGTACTTTTAGTGAGGTAAGAGTGCTCTCAAAATTTCCATTCCTTGTTTTCTCCTTTTAACAATCTTTGGGCTGAATCTTTACTGCTAATATTATAAATCGCTTTGGAACATTCATATTTAACTCATGATGAAATATAGTAGGACACCCCACCCCCACCCCATCTGTGGGATCACTAGCTGCTGATTCACTTATCCAGTGCCTTAAAATACTAAATAACCCCCCCCCCCCGAAATACTTATATATTTCCAGGGTATATTTACCAGAACTGGCCACTAGAGGGAGCCAAAGGTCACGCAATGTATCGTGTTCTATACCTCCATTTTTTGGCATCAGCAGAGGGGCTTGGAACTGATGCCCCACAGATACTGCGGTCCTACTATATTGTCCTTACAATTTGCTCTATAGTGAAAAATTAGAAGTCTCTTCATCACTTCTGGTTACTGGTCTAGTGAACAAGTTAACATGATCGCTTTTCTACTCTCCTGTCCTTCAGCTCTCATAGCTTACCCCCCTTTCAGAACTGAAACCACATTGAGACATGACACACATAGATGATAATATGAAAATACCACAACAGTAGATGAAGAAGTCAGTCCAAGTTAGACTAGTAAAGGGTGAACCAATTCTCCAGCTACTCTAGTGTACCTGTTACAAGGATATGTTGGAACATCACTTTTTAAAAACCTATAACAGCACTGTTACTATAACAAGACTGTGTGCATGCTATACTAAAATAATAATAATAATAATAATAATAATAATAATAATAATAATAATAATAATAATAAAAAATTAAAAGTCTGAATCCATTCAATGTAGGTTCTGCAAGATATTGTCAAGAAATGGTGAACCCCCAATAATTTCTTCTGGCTTTGTTGGGCATTAGGCAAAGCAAGAACCTATGCAAGGCATAGGAGTGCTGCCGCCAACCACTGGAAATCTGATTCTAGGAGCCATCTAAATTTTGAGATTTCTGCAGACTTTGCTGAACTTCATAACTCTGAAGGCTACAGATTATTATTATTATTTTTGAAAATGAAAGCTAAAACTCACAAAAACTTTGATCCTCAACACCATCTTTTAAATTATGAATTCCACACCTAACACCCTGTTTTGTGCTGCCACAAAACCTTGTCCGGATTTTAGTATCAGGAAGTCTCCAAACAGTGCATCACAGCAACTCTATGTGATATGTAGATTGAGCTACTATGGAGAAGCCTACGGATTGAACTACTATGGAAATAATCAATGGCTGTTAGAGAAAGCAAACAGGATGGGCTTGTGTTATGAAGCATTTGTTTAGACCTTACCACACTTTCCATCCTGCTGCACTTGCCCTGTGCTACAGAGATCATGACCTTCAGTGACAACTTTAGCTGCCTTTTGAGCCACTTCGTATTCTGTCCCAGAAAACTGAATGTAAAACTGCTGTTTGTTAATAGATTTCCGTAAAGTCTTGATTGCAGTTTGTAGCTTCTGCTCCATCCTTTTCCGCAAGCAGTCAACATTACAGGCATCTGAGTGGAGAAATTAGAAGGGGGGGGGGGGAAGAATTGTGATTCTGATTCAAAATGGATTTTTTTTTAGCATTGTCCCACTCTGTTTGCAGAGCTTAGCAAAGCTCATTTCTTCCACTACAACTCCCAGACTCTCCAGCCAAAATAGACACTGGCCATACTGGCTGGGAGATACTGGGAGAGATAGTTCCCAGAAAGTAACTTCGCTATCTCTGCTACTTGCAGAGGCACTCTGGCATGACTTGATAGAAATGAAGACATGAAATAAATAAAGGACAGGGCTTGGAGCATGCATGCTTCCCATCATACTCCAATAATAGGGTCCCAAGATGACATCTCAGGAAATTGTCAAACCTTCCCCAGGCCACCAGGTGGGGAGAGAAATCTGGGGATAACTGAAGTAAAAGCAGGAGGAATCCTGGTTTCGTTGTGTGTCTTTAACCCTTGGAGTTACAGTCAAAGCTCTTCCTTGCTTCAAAGTGCTACCGGGACTCCTTAGGTCAGCAGGAAGATGTTTGTGCGTGCGTTGCGCACATTTATTTTTAGGAGGTAGTGCAGAAAATCTCAATTGTCTATCTCATTCTCTCATTAATACACATATGCACAAAGACATCATTTTGCAATTCTTATGCAAGGGCTGGTGACATCATAAGGGTCTTGCATCCTGGTCTCCAGTCTGGGGACTGAAATCTCAGGAAATTGGAAGGTGTTGATTCATGAACCCTATTCAAGAATGGTTGGGCATTTTGCATTGTGTGCTTCAGCGAAAACAGGCCACCCCATGAGATTTTGCTACCTGAGACAAAACAGCAAATGGAACCTCCCTCTGCCACTCAAGTCAAGGAACATAATACCAAAGCCAGACAAGTTATTTTGGCACATGGGGCAGAAAATTCCACAGGACTTCTTTTCTTCCTCAGAAATAAAAGACTGTGATTAAAAGTTAAGTAACTAACAATTCACTATTCTGTTGCAACACTGAATATCTGTTGACTAAAGCAGCTACCTCCCTGCCTAATGATAGGGCTGGCTTTGATCAGCAGCAATGGAGTGTCCCCACGATACCCAGTAGTGATGTGCCACAATATTCTCTCCTGGGAGCAGTGGCAGCCTATGACAAGGTGATGGCGGCACCTCATCACCCCCTGTGGGACAAGGGAGCTCCTTAAGTGCTCAGAGCACACAGGCCACTGCTTCCTGGAAGAATGATTCTTGGTGCACTTGTAATATCTGTCGCTGTGCCTCCTTCTGCTCTTTTCTGCTCTAAGTGTGCAAACAGGCCGTTTTGGACCAGCCAAAGGTATATCTTCAATCCCAATGTAGACAGAAAACCACCGGTGCCTTAGTTTATTGTGGCTGTCAAGATGCAGCAAGATACAGTACAGTCCTGTTGCCTTGCTGTTCCACAGTGAATCCCTCAAATTTTTCACACATGAAAGGAGGGTTGCCGTCTTATTGCAGGAAACCGAAAATAGCTCCATTTGGGGGATAAAGGTGGGGATAATGAAACCCAATCTCCATCTTTGGCAACAGGATAGTTCATTGCCAGCTGACAGTGTTCCTGCAAATGGGGCATGATGTTTGTGAAAATTATGAGTCTTCTTAACATATATTTACCCATCAGAGCACTGGGTATATTATGTTAACAGATAAATAAATAATGTGATAATGAAAAATCTTGGGAATTTTAGTCTGTCACAGAATTCCTAATGCATGAAAGAGGCAATCACTTAATGGTTGAAACCCAGTTATAAGTCACAGCTAGAGTAGGCCCACTGAATCAGTAAGGATTTGGTGAGTCATCTCCTCTGCAAGTTCCATTTATTCAATAGACCTATGCTAATTGGAACTTAACTATTGCATTTCAGCCAAAAGTCAACGTTTGCAAAAAGGAACAGTAAAATATGTCTTTCACAAACCTGAGACCTCCTCAGATTTCATCTCCATTTCAAACTCAGCCGTGATGTGGGATACTTCTTTTGACGGTGACTTTCGGCCACGACGCTTTTTCTTGGAGGAGTCACATTTGAAGTTCACAAAGGTTACCTGGCAGTTGTCTGTACAAGGGAATTGACCTTTGTATAACAGAAGCGACATGGAAAAGAAATCAAGGTGCAAAGTAGCATTGTTGCTGTTGTGTCAGTTATGTTGCTACTGATATGGTAGGTACGGCTGCAGGAAGACAACTCCATGAAACATTTATTTCTTGTGAGTAAGGGTTATTGAGATGTTATAGAGCAGAAACACTGGCATAAGTAGAATCTTAATAATAAAAACCTTGGTAATCTAATAGTCCATCTTATCTACATTCAAGTTATGACCTTAAGAAAGCTTTGGCTAACTCTAATCAAGGACATGCTGATCATGGACATGGGGTAGAATCACTATCCTCTATCACACGTAAAATATTCACCGAATCACTATCCTCCATCACATGTAAAATATTCAAGTAGTTACTTAGACTCTTTATTTTCATAAGGTTACAGAACAATTTATAATGCTGTTAACAATAACTCTCATTAAGACAGTAATGTTGACAATATAAAATCATAATGCTGTTAAAAACTACAGCTAGTGCTTTTCCAAACTATTCTGGCCAAAATCCTGTTGGATTTTAATGCATAAGGAATGGCAATAATGCAAGTGGACCAGAGGATGAGCCTCATGTCCCCTGTTTTGCTGTCTGTTCCATGCCTGGCCATGTGATTATTGCACAAACAGGGATCTAGCAGATAAGTGACACAGAGACAGCAAAATATCTAGCACCACTTACACAACTGTCTTTCTGTAATTACATAACCCAACAGAACCAGGGCTGCTTGGGTGTTTGTTTCACCAGAGTTAGAAAATAATACTTTTTGGACTACATCTCCCACATTCCTCTGAGGCCACTGAGAGGTTCAAGAAAACTGAGAAGGTTGCATTTGTCTATTCCCCATTTCAAGTTGGCCACCATGTCAACCAACACGTCTTTCCCTAAATCAGACTTGAAACTAAAGTCTTAAGCAATCAGTACCATCTGAAATTAGCTGGAGGTGAGAAGCCACTACTTTCCCTACTATCATACTTAAGGGGGGTTGAAGGGGGGTTGACCACTTCTTCCCTAAGCCTAGTTGTAATCATACCCTCCCTCAGAGAAGCACCAATCACCTCTGAAGCTCAGATGGTAAGCCCTATTGTGGCACATTTTAATACTTAAGAAGCAATCTGGACCAAAGAGCAGGTTGTGGATTTCAAAGTTCTGAGTAACTTGTGCACACTGTCAGCCTGCTCAAGTTGGAACCTATTTAGAACAACCTGACTAGACAAGATCACATCCATCTCGGATCCTACCAGAACAATGGCACGTTCGAATGAACATGAGCCATCCTGTCTGCAAAATATGTACAAATTGGTCACAATGAGCCACTGAGCTTTGCATCAAATCTCCCAATCTTACTTTTCATTACTCAAAAGAATTCTGCTGGCTCTCACTGTAGAAGCACAGCAGTGCTGGAGAAATAAGATTTCTTTGCTACAGTTGCAGCACCATATACCTGAAGGTGGTTTCTCACATGTTTTGATCACGCTCATCACATGTTTTTGCCATCTGTATTCTGTCAATCTATTCACTCCGTAGTCCTCATTTCATTAGCATACCAAGGCCTCAGTATGAGGATGATTGAGAATGACGGTATTGATGACTTGAGTCATCTCTCCAGGCAAAGACCAGGACTTCATTAGAACTTTTTGCCTTTTAAAATGGAAGGACATTTCCCAAGAAACTTCAGAAATCTTTAAGCTGCATCACTCTCCATGATGGACCACTGTACTTTTTCAACCATTTCTGGCTCTTCCCCCAACAGGTCATTGTCCTACAATCCTTTACAGAACTGCAAATCAGAATCGAGGCTAGAGGAAGGCCTCTTTAAGTCCAGTCATGTTTCACCAAAAAGTGGTGCCTGGAACAGTCAGCAAGGCCCATTCGCTGGCCCAATGTCTCAGTCATGTTCTGCAGCTCACTGGAGGAAGTTGTCAGCTGCGCTCTCTGGAGCTGTCCATGGTCTAAAAAAAAAAATCCTGCCTTTGTCCAGGGACTCCTTTCTTTCCTGTACTCTTTTTCCCAGTCCGCTCTCCACCTGTCAGCTACTCATTTTCCTTGCTAGCTGCCCACCTCTTGTCTCAGTGCTCAGGTCTGCTTTAGGGTGGTGCTCAATGGTCCACCAACAGGAGGGATGATGAGAAATAGCTGAGCTTCCTTCCAATGATCACACAATTCAGGCAGCAGATGTTTTTCCACAATGTCATTATTTGTTTTTCCAGTGCCGCCAAGCAGCACCTGCCAGTGCACTAGATATTTAAACTTCATACATATGTTTGACCTTCATTAGGAAAGATACATAAAGGATACAGGAAACTTCAACTGCCACCTCAATTTTTATTATTATTATGTCACAAGATGGTCCCTGTGACATAATGATGATGGCCCTTGACTGGTCCTTCGCCTACTGGCCTGTGAAATTTTGAATGCCCACCAATCTTAAATTGCCATTGGCTAACCTCACCCCCTCTACTTGTGTTTCAGGAAAAACCTCCTTTAAATTATTAAAAAAGGCTCCTCCAGTCACAGGAAAGCTATTCCTTGGGACTACAGTAAACCCCAAGGTCCTCCTGTGATGTGGGGACATTACTGAATAGTATGACACCGTGTTTTAAGAGCCTACCACAGTGGGGAAAGTCCTTGATTTAGAATGGACTTTCAGTAAAATATTTCTCACATACAATTGCTTTAGTAAACCACAAATTACAATAAAAACAGAAGAATTGACTGTTAGGGAAATAACATAATAAAAACAAACTGATTTTCAGGATAGTTAAATGGAAACTGAGATTACATTACACTGAGAATCTGGTTCCAAGCTCAGCCAGAAAAAGTGTTAATCCATGTATGCTCCTCTGCCTCATTGCAAGCCTTTTCCACCCCTTGCTCCATACCTATAACAGCCTGCTGTTTTCCAACATCCTTAATTTTTTCTTTGCTACGAGGTCTCAAGTGACACTTTGCATCCTTGATTTTAAAACGAGCCTTCTGTTTGATAGGTGGTGCTAGAATATCTAAAGAAAGGAAATTGGAAATTATAATTTGTGTTGTATTTTTAAAGGCAGAGAAGGGATGTGGGGGGCAGGGGATGTAAAAGGAAATATAACTTTAATAACTTCCTAGTTTTTCCAACATCCTTTAAGTTTTATAGGGTTGATTTCTGTTTGACCAGGCTAATTTTCTACATGAAGAATTATTGACCAAAATGCAAATGAACATTTTTATTCCTGTCTAAGTGTAGTAGCATAACTCTGAGCAGCTGAAAGACACTAATTGAAGAGTCTCGATTCAGTTTCTAGTTGTGCACTGAGTCTGGCTCAGGGACAGGGATTAAGTTGGGGACTTGTTAATTAGCAACTATTCACTGCTCAGAGTTATTCCACTGCATTTAAGAAGATATGCAGTTCAGATGGATTTTGGTCATTGTATGAAAAATGGGGAAGGCATGAAGAGAAAGTACCAGATTGCATTGGATGCAGGAATTGTGGATGGACACATGCAAAAGTGGCAGATATATAAATATCTATACATTTGCACTTTTTATAAAATAGCTTATTCTGACAAAAAGTATAACAATACCCACCCAGAGTCTTATTACTTATGCCCTCCTGAATAAGCCCAGTAGCACATATCTCAGCAGCAAATTACTGCTAGTTAAGAAGTTCCATTGCAGTCATGTGACTTGGGAGTGTGACAAGAAATGCAACCCGAACTTCTTCACTACTGACAATTTGCCTTTGAAATTTATGCCAATGGACTTATGTCAGTGTAACTGTTCAGATGGAGTCTAGTCTCTATCAGATGTTTTACACTCTCAAAATTCTGGTAGGTCGTAAACCTCTCCTCAGGATTTGTGTGATTTTAGGGAGGGCAGATGAGAAGTCCTGGTGGCTTCAATGAGCTGTGAAGTCAACAGCCATGTATCCTTCCTGTGGAGTTATTTATCCTAGACTAATGTAGTAGGGATAATGGATGCTTGGGAGATCATCAAACACTCACCTGCACAACTGGGAAGTGTAGCATTGCGCTTCTGTTGTGATTTGCCTTGAAGTACCGGCACTCCACAGCTTACTGAATAACTGTTCTCTGAGTCTGAGCAGAGAAAACAAAAACAAATATGATAAGATAATTGGTTTTCTTTTCTTTTCCTCAGCAAGACTTTTCTAGTTATTCCTTTCACTTATTTATTACACTGTCCTCCAGAAGATGTATATTACCTAGAGATTTTGTCAGATTTTGAGGATGGTCTTGCAACTGTCTGCAGATTTACCTAGTAACTCTATGTGGGGCTCTACGTGGGGCTGCCTTTGAGATTGACGCGGAAACTTCAGATGGTACAAAATGCCACGGCCAGACTTTTAACTGGGGTGAAGAGGTGCCAACATATTTCCCCCACACTGGCCGCCTTGCATTGGTTGCCCATTCATTTCCGCGTTGATTTCAAAGTTCTTACGATTATTTATAAAGCCCTAAACGGTTTAGGACCTCGATATCTGGCAGAGCGCCTTCTCCCACCCAGTTCTGCCAGAGACACTCGTTCTAGCCAGGCCGGGCGACTGAGGGGCCTAACGCTGAGGGAGGCCCGGAAGGAAAGAACGAGGAACCGGGCCTTCTCGGCAGTGGCCCCTCGCCTCTGGAACAACTTGCCCGTAGAGATCCGCCTGGCTCCCTCTCTGGGTGTCTTTAGAAGTACAGTAAACTTAAGACATGGCTATTTAGGCAGGCTTTCCCTCCTGCTGTATCTTAATATTTACATTTTAACATCTTGGATTTTTGCATGTTTATTGGTTCTATTGTTTTTAAATTTTGTAATGCTGCCCAGAGTAGACCATTGGTCTAGATGGGCGGGGTATAAATCTAATAAAATAAATAAATAAATAAATAAAAAAAACTCATTAATGAATACAATAACAATAGCAAAAGCTATTTCCCCCTCAGTAGAATGCAACAGCTGAGTCACACGCAAAGAACAATAATCTAGAAATACCTTTCGTCAGCCTGACCTATTGCAAATTTATACTAATATTAGTCTTAAGTAAGCTTTGGGACATAGTGAAGAAGTATGAATAAAAGCTGCAAAAGGAACTTACATTATTTTATTACCTAGAGAAATACTGTTGATACCAACCTGGGACAAAAAGTGTGTTGGATGGACAAGATAAGAAACAGCTCTCGATTCCACCTGATTTGCTGCAAACCAGCTGAGCTTTTGGAGCCGGCTTGGCATTTGGGAGGCATTTCACCATCTCTGAGGAAGAAGCAGCAGGAAATCACTTGTTCAATTAACTGCAGAAACATCCAGTTAAGTTCCTCTTATGTGAGAACAAGTCTGCAAGCCAAGCCCACTCTTGGAGGCAAAGATAAGCCTGGTTTGGATACCTGGGTCCATAAGAAATCCAAGATACAGTCTATGACAGAAACCTAATCCATGAGAAACTGAAGGCCTAGTCCATGAGACTAGACGCTAGTTAGGTTTCTAATCTTTATGTGAGTTTCAAAGGAATTACAGGGGTATATGAACTGTTTCCCAAAGAGTTTGCAGCAGTTCTGGAGCAACGAGAAAGCCTGAATTTATTGTTTATGAGTTGCATTGCAATTAAAATGGCATTACCGCTTAACTGATTTTTTTATTTCAAAGTATCCCATTAAAACTTCATTCATTTGGTTAATGAGTTCATGAAATGGCAAAGGCAAAGGGTTTTATTTATGTTCTCTTGGAACAATAAGTACAAGTGAAAGCACGGCAGTATCTTAATCATCTCAGTGGGTTACGATTAGGTGGAGATGCCTCTCTGCCAACAGAGAAGACACATCGGTCTCAAAGTTCCCTGGGAGACCTGCAGAACCAACGCTCTGTGGACATAGATCTAGCACTGGGATTCTCCCACGTGCATACTGAAAGACCCAATCAGAGCATTCTGGGACAGTTCTGGGGCCACTGGGTTGAAAGCCTCTCTCTTCCAATTTAGCTAACTTCATAGTCAGTTCAACTACTTACTAGGAGGTAGCCTTGCAACTGTCTTCAGAGAGGTCTGTGGTTCCTTCCCCCCCCCCCCCACTTGTGACTCCTAGACAGTTCTGGCGGTAGGAGTATATTTTGGCAAAGTGGCCAGGGGGGTCTTCTACAATGGAGGTTTGCCGAACAGATGAACACTGAATGTTGGCCTGCTTGACGGAACTAATTGAATAGCACTTCAGGCAGGCTGCCTGCTCCTTGCTTGTTCTTAGCAGCAGTTGTGCTGGGGGCACTGGGAAGGGGCCTAAGCACCCCACTCTAAGAGTGACTATGTTTGGAAACAGCCCAATCAAGCTAACATTGAGTGTCTATTTTGGAACATTTGTGGGTGTTTAATTTTTCCATGACTATAAACTTTTGGGAGAAATTTTCTAAAATGAAGACAAGATGTAGATAACCAGAAAATAATGATCGATCTGCTAGAAAATAATGTAAAAATGCAAAAAATAAGCAAATTTTGCTATTATATATAGGAGATTCTTCCATGGGCTGGGAATATTCTGAGTTCTGAAACAAAAGAAAGTTCAGAAACTTCCAGGAGATCATTAGATTTAGTTTAATATGTTGTGGTTGTTGTTTTTTGCCTACTTTTAGAATATCATACAGATTGTGAACATTAACCACTAGGTGTCACCAGTAGTCACACTTTTGAATTACCCAAATGAAATATAAAATTAACGGATATGAAGAAATATTAAAAATCTCAATTACTTCCATCAGCATTTTTTCTCTCTACAGTTTGATACCAGTTTTGACACTAATTCAGAACTAGTGACTAAGCATTTCTTAAACATTCCAGTTTTAAATACAGTCCATGTGCATTAGTTTCACATACATCTGTGTAGCTGATGTAACCTCATATACTGAACACAACAGAAACAATTTATTCAATACATATGTATTATTTATCTTTAAAAACATACTATCCATTCTTATCATCAGAGATGGAACAGGAGTACCTTAAGAGGATTGACAAATGGGGGAAACAGGAATATCAAAAATAAAATAACCAAGATATCGAATACGTTCGATCCTATATAGGCTACATTCTAAAATGATGTGTGCAAAGGTCTCAATAATTTCTTTCCCACAGGGACAAATCCTTTCACCGTATGGGGTGCTGTTAAAACGCCCTTTTAAAAGGGCTGAGGGAAAGCAGTTAAACCTAGCCCTTGAAAAGGCAAAGCGATATCTCGGTGTTGTAATTTGGGATAAGTAGTTAGATGGCTTGGGGAAGTTAAAATTTAGGCCAAAACAGAGTGATGAACAAGTCCTGTCTGCACAAGCTAGAGAGTACTGAAGATCTATATCTTTAATACGTTGAATAAGTATCGGTTTAATGCTACCTTGAGGCTGTCTCAGTAGGAAATCCATAGAGAAGCCAAAGAGATGTAGTTTTTCTGTAAATCCCTTATGCCATGAGCTGGCAAAGACATATTTCTGCAAATAATATAGGTAGCCACAGGTTATTGAGGCATAGACCACCTTTAACCAATAACAAAATGCATGTAGCCACGCTTGACATTCTACTGAGGTCATACCAGCTTTGAGCCGCAGACAGGCTGAAGAGGCGCATCTTGGAATGGCAAATAAGGATTGCTACGTATTTGATAAAACACTTTCAATGGAGGGGTTAAAACCCTTAATCCAAACAGTGATAGCATACAACTGCTGAAGGATTTTATGCTTGACTATCTCTAGGGCCGCAGGAATCAACTCCCCACCCTGAACATAGTGAAACCGTCTAAGTAGTTTACTTGTGTTATTGGCCACCTGTACCACTGTTTGTCTGTGGTAGGACCAGGAGAGGGAGTGTGAAAAGGTGCTTCCCAGATATTTGAATTTTTTAACCTGTTCTATCCGTTGGTCCTCAATAACCCAATCTTTGGTTTTACTATGTCTAGAGAAGACCATTATTTTGGTTTTGTCCCACAAGCTATCTGAAGTTTCTGTTGTCTGGAGAGAATCAAATAATTACACAGTTAGTGGCTAAGTTTTTATTTTCGGCTATGAGAACTCGCAGAACGCTGTAGCAAGATTTTATAATATGTTATGTATTTATTTTATCTATTTTATCTTTGTATGAATGGGTCTATGACCGCACAATAAAACTATCTATCTAATAAAATAACCAATATATAAATTAAAAAACTCTAGCTAAGATTTTGTTACCTAAGCATCATCACTAACTCTACTCTGGAAAATGTAAAAGAGAAAATAATTGCAAATTAATTTTTAAAATGTTATGGCAAGTTTGTAAACCTTATAGTTGGGGTAGAATTCAACTTAAACCCATATAATTTTTACAACCCAAGTATTCAATTTGTGTTTGGTTTGTGGAGTGTGTCTGCTAGCCTCTAAAACCAGCTTTAGTCACAGTAAACCAAGCATGCTTGTTACACTGGTCTGGTAACTGGGGTAACATTTCTTAACCAGGATTGTTATGGAGATTCTGTTTCCACCCTTCTAGATGTAAAATCTCCTTACATATAATGCAGCATCAAGTATACCTGGGTTAGCTCTAAATAACACCTCACAATCAAAGTTAGAAGGGATTTTGAATACTGATGATAGTGTTAACCATGTTTAGTGAAAATGCTGATGTAGACATAATGCTGTAGCCTGGCTGAACCTGAAAATGAAAGAGGAAGGGCAAGTTGTGGAAAGAGGAGGGAAGGAAAGAAGTGTGGATGTCTTTAGGGTGCCCCCCATCTTTTTATCATGGCTTGGGGAGTGGGATGTGTTACCTCTGCAATGGCCAATGATATGCTTGAAAACAAAAATATTCTTTTGCATATATAGTCTATTTATTAATTGTCTTTCACTGCAAGAAATGGTGTCTGTTCTGAAATTTTACTTACCAACACAATCTTTTTTATTCCAATGTAACTTCTTTCCAGGTGGACACAAACATTCATAGGTTCCCATTGTATTAAGGCAACCATAGTCACAGCTCCCGTTGCTGATGCTGCATTCATCAATATCTGAAAGTATATTTAAGTGAATGAATGCTGTACTGGAAGGATATTCTATGAGGTATGCACATTATTTTTGGAGAAGTACTCAGTTACGGTACATGCAAGTACTCAGGCAAACTGCTCACCAAGCACTTCCAACTTCAGCCCACAAACAAAACTCTTAACCAGCAGAGCTCTGACATTGCTTTTTGGGATGGGAAGTCCTAGAAGCTGCCAACTGCAACTGGCCATGCAGGCTGTGGGATTCTGGGAGTTATAGTTTTAAAAAGTAACTTTTCCAAGCTCTGTTAACCAAGATAGCTGGCACAAAAAAGACACCCTCTATTCTGATTTCCTGGCTTCCATCAGTATCTGAGACAAATTTTGCACCAACTGAAGTTTTTCAGCTCGCTTCAAAGTCAGCCCAACATAAAGGATGTTATAGTAATCCAGTTTTAGACATAATTAGGGAGGGAGTTATTCTGCCTTGGTCTAACAGAACTCAATTCTAACTAGGGCTTTGACTGGTGTACCATCATTAGCCGAGTAAAGACATTTCTTATTATCTGCTTATTATCAGCTGAGCTCTGTTAGATACCATCAAATCCAAGAGAATCCCTACACTGTGCCTATGATCTTATACAGCAACAGAATCACATATAGGGCTGACTTGATGTCATTACCCAGAACAGAGTTTCCCAATTAGCCATATTTTCCACATTAAGTTTCAGTTTATTTTTCATCAGTCATTTCGAAAAGATTTCTATCATGTGGTTTGTCTACTCTGCATGTTTACATGCAAATGAATCCTTGCCCTTGAGTCACCACTGACATGATATGCAGACAAACACAAAGCCACACCAAGTGTAAAGGCAGGGGGCTTTACACTTATCAGGACTGGTGCAGGTAGCACTACAGAGGCAGTGGCAGCTACATCAGATAAAGGCACAAGCGAACACAGAGCAAGCTTGCAACCTTTAGGATCAGGATATATATTTTCAGAAGAAGAATGTGCACCTTTTCCTAAGTAGTTTTTTACTCACAGAATTCTAATAGTTTTAAAAAGTAAATTGGATTCTCCATAGTACAAATCAATCAATTGTACAGAAAATGAACAAGGTGTGCAATAACAATAATAATAATGTGCCATCAGGTCAATTATGACTTCTGGCAACCCTTTGCAGAGTTTTCTAGGTAGAAGTGGTTTACCGTTCCCTTTTTCTGGGGAGGGGGGGAGGCTAGGAATGTGCAGTTTGCCCAAGGCCACAAAGGCTGGCTCTACTTACAGGAGGCACAGTAGGGAATCAAATTCCCAACCTTTGGCTACGCAGCCAGGCACCTAAACCACTGATCTATCCAGGTAGCTGTGCAAAAATACAGGTGATTAATTGAAAGCCAGATTAAATATCAATCTAAATTTATCTGAGCATATTGTTAATCTAAAATTAATAATTGTTTATTTTTATAAACAATTTTAATAATTGTTTATATAGCACATAATACTTTTATTGTTTACTAACAACAGGTCAGAAAAATCATGACACTTGCAAATTAATCTAAGAAGTGCAGGACAAATCAGCCATACATAATGGATGAAATCCTGTTACTTAGTGTAGTAAATAACAACCAGAGTAGGCCCACTGAATCAGGGTGGATTCGGTGAGCCCACTCCACCATAAATTTCACTGATTCAATGGGCCTACTCTAGTTGTGACTTACTACACTAAGCAACAGGATTTCCGCCACTGTGGATGATATTTTATTAATCAATTTATTAGATTCTCACTATTTTGTTAACTAAACCTCCTATGTTTGTTCCTACTGGAATGTTGAAGTCTTAAGGAAAGACAGAGCTTTAAAAAAAAAGAAAGAATTGCAAGCAAAAGTAGTAGAAAAGACTATGGGTCTCCAAACCTCCACAGTGTGTCATTCCATATAATGTGTACCCTTTATGACACAGGCATTCAAAACTTCCAGGATAGTTGATACACGTGTGGTCGCAGGTCCTTTCAAAGGAGCATTCATCTATATCTTAACATGGAGTGAAAAGGAAAAGTATTGTGAGAAATGATACAAGTATGACAAATGTAATTTAGCATTAATATTCCAAATGATTCATATATTGAATGACTTGTCAGTAATGGTTGATAAACTAGAAATGTATGAGCAAGATACACAACAAAAAATGCTTACAGGCACAACTTGACAAAGAATTACGTGGAACAGCAATATAAAAGCAATCTCTTGCTTTTATCTCTACAGTGTGTCATTCTGGACAGAAAAGCAAAACAGAACAGAACAAAAAACAAACCACCCATGCGACAGTGAACTCGATTCCTTTTGCCTTCCCAAATCCGCAATATATGATATGATAATTTACCTGTGATAAAAGTGTCATGTGGAACAGTTCTCAGTTAATTATAAACGAGGGCTTGACAAATGTTAAAATATGGCTTCATGGCAGTGCACATTTTGGCCACAGAGTGTCACCACCGAATCACTATCCTCCATCACACGTAAAATATTCAAGTACTGTACGTAGTTACTTAGACTCTTTATTTTCATAAGGTTACAGAACAATTTATAATGCTGTTAACAATAACTCTCATTAAGACAGTAATGTTGACAATATAAAATCGTAATGCTGTTAAAAACTACAGCTAGTGCTTTTCCAAACTATTCTGGCCAAAATCCTGTTGGATTTTAATGCATAAGGGACGGCAATAATGCAAGTGGACCAGAGGATTAGCCTCATGTCCCCTGTTTTGCTGTCTGTTCCATGCCTGGCCATGTGATTATTGCACAAACAGGGATCTAGCAGATAAGTGACACATAGACAGCAAAATATCTAGCACCACTTACACAACTGTCTTTCTGTAATTACATAACCCAACAGAACCAGGGCTTCTTGGGTATTTGTTTCACCAGAGTTAGGAAACAATACTTTTTGGACTACATCTCCCACATTCCTCTGAGGCCACTGAGAGGTTCAAGAAAACTGAGAAGGTTGCATTTGTCTATTCCCCATTTCAAGTTGGCCACCATGTCAACCAACACGTCTTTCCCTAAATCAGACTTGAAACTAAAGACTTAAGCAATCAGTACCATCTGAAATTAGCTGGAGGTGAGAAGCCACTACTTTCCCTACTATCATACTTAAGGGGGGTTGAAGGGGGGTTGACCACTTCTTCCTTAAGTCTAGTTGTAATCATACCCTCCCTCAGAGAAGCACCAATCACCTCTGAAGCTCAGATGGTAAGCCCTATTGTGGCACATTTTAATACTTAAGAAGCAATCTGGACCAAAGAGCAGGTTGTGGATTTCAAAGTTCTGAGTAACTTGTCAGCCTGCTCAAGTTGGAACCTATTTAGAACAGCCTGACTAGACAAGATCACATCCATCTCGGATCCTACCAGAACAATGGCACGTTCGAATGAACATGAGCCATCCTGTCTGCAAAATATGTACAAATTGGTCACAATGAGCCACTGAGCTTTGCATCAAATCTCCCAATCTTACTTTTCATTACTCAAAAGAATTCTGCTGGCTCTCACTGTAGAAGCACAGCAGTGCTGGAGAAATAAGATTTCTTTGCTACAATTGCAGCACCATATACCTTAAGGTGGTTTCTCACATGTTTTGATCACGCTCATCACATGTTTTTGCCATCTGTATTCTGTCAATCTATTCACTCCGTAGTCCTCATTTCATTAGCATACCAAGGCCTCAGTATGAGGATGATTGAGAATGACGGTATTGATGACTTGAGTCATCTCTCCAGGCAAAGACCAGGACTTCATTAGAACTTTTTGCCTTTTAAAATGGAAGGACATTTCCCAAGAAACTTCAGAAATCTTTAAGCTGCATCACTCTCCATGATGGACCACTGTACTTTTTCAACCATCTCTGAAATTGCTAAGAGGTCAAATTTGATTAGATAGTGGTCTGTCCACGATAACAGGGCTCTTTCTGGCTCTTCCCCCAACAGGTCATTGTCCTACAAACTTTTACAGGAACCCAAGCCCTATGTAATATCCTGCCACATGCACTGGGGTAGACATTTAAGCCAATGGTCTCTCACAGTGGCCACAAAGTTCTGAACTTAGTGGCCTTGACATGTATGTTGACATCATGCAAAACCAGAATACTTGGAGTCCTCAAATCTCCTCCTAAACCACCAGCTCAAGCCAAACAGACCGCTGAGCAGTAGGTGGGAAAAATTGAAGGCTTTAGAGAGGATTGCAGGCTAATAATCTCTAATGTTGTAATGCCCCCAGAGTAGTGGCTTGCCACTAGATGGACACTATATAAAAGCAGTAACTAAATAACTCAATCAATCAATCAATCAATCAATAAATCAATCAAGATTTTCACTGCTGTCATGAGCCTACCATCCCCAGTATCCTCTGAAGGGAAAATAGGATAGTTAGACCAAACAGTTTGGTCTAAAAGATAACAGATAGGATTCTGCCTAGTGCCAGCCCAACTTGCACGTATTCATTTATTTCATGTAAGTACTTCAGCCAACATTCAATCCCATCTCTTTTCACTTAGCTGAAGACATGTTAGGATGATAGAATTCTCACAAATCAATATAAATGCTTTCTCTATCCTTAACTATTCAGCAGTCACTTAATAATACAGTTATATAGCTACTTTTATGGATTCATAATAAATACTATAAATAGATTGTCATAGTTTTTAAGTTACTGACAATCACTTCAACAGTATCAGAACTAATCTCAGAACTCTTTGGCCCTGAACTTTAGAATATAATCCTAAATCAAATTAAACAGACAAGGAGCAGGGAAAAGAATATCACTCAACAGCCAAATGTACTGCTGTCCTCTGGTCACATACCAAAGGAGATGTGAGAAATTCATTATGAACAATGTGTTTCTAACAATCAAGGCACCACCGTCACCATATAGAATTTTTATCATAATGACAGAGTGGTCAAAATCCTGTTGTATAATTTAAGCATAGTCGTAAGTTTCAGTCTGTTCCTTGCTGGTAAATAAAGAACCCCTGCTGTGATTCTTTGTGTGCATGCGCACGCTGGCTTGAATCGTGCAGGGAGGCTCTGTATTTACTGGTGAAGAATAGACCAAAACACGATTTTTACAAAACAGGATTTTGGCCCATGTAGGTGAATAGTAAGCTATCTCAAAGACCACATCTCCCTTTATCAGCCTGCTTGAATGTTAAGATCATCAGGAGAGGCCTTCCTCTCAGTCTCGCCACCTTCACAGGTGCGTTTGGTGGGGACATAGGAGAGAACCTTCTCTGTTGCTGCTTTCAGACTCTGGAATACTCCCAGAACACTCCTGCTTCCAGACTCCCATAGGAGGATAGATGGCTCCAGCTTCACTGTCCTTCTGCAAACAGGGGAAGACCTTTCTCTTCAGGCAAGCTTTCCCTGAGTGAATGGCTGCTGAGTGGGGTTTTTTTAATGGATTGTTGCACCTTACTGCATTTAATGTGTTTTGATGCTGCTTATTTTTTTATTTTTTTTATTTTTTGTATTGTATTCATTGATCCTTTTAGTATTGCATATATATTGTTCCTAATCTCAATTACTGTCTTTGCATTGTTGCAAGCTGCCTTGGGTGTTTTTTAAGAAGAAAGGCAGGTTAAAGGGGTTTTAAATAAATAAATAAATAAATAAATAAATAAATAAATAAATAAATAAATAAATAAATAAATAAATAAATAAATACAAATTTTAAACATTCAAAAGCAGCATTCTTCTCTCAGAACTTTAAAGAATTAAGCAAAAAAAGGGGGGCTTCAACAAGTGAATTAAAAAACATAAACAGACTTGTGACATCTTTAACACAAACAACATAAAATTCTGAGTAGAGATGGGGATATTCGTATTTCAACTACTTCCGCTCATCTAGCCGACTCCAGGCAGGGGGAGGGAGGACGAGTCTCTCTGCATGGCTGCCGAGTGGTTAGATGAGCGGAAAGAGAGTGGTGCTCCGGTAGCGACTGGAAGGCTGACTGAGGCTGCCTCCACCACCGGACACATGAGTGGACAGTCTGGCCCCAGGGGCCGGACCCTCGTTAAGTCCAGCTGTGCAGGGGTATTAATATACAAATACCACCATCTCTACTTCTGAGCATTAAAATCCACTTCTCTAGACACATGGAACACAATATTGAGGCCACAATCTTATATACATAGTATACAAGGTTGTGGAGGTGAAGTCTAAGTTAAATAGGATGCAGAAGATAACAACTGGACATTATGAATACTCAAATTAAACTTTCAAAGTGTCAATTAAACATCCTGGGAGTAGGTAGAATATTACCTAATGTAAAACATCTGCTGGCTAAATCTACAGCAGTGAGGCTTTAGTCTTTCAAGTGCTGAAACAATGAGTTCTGGTCTCAGGAGAAGCTGATTGTGCTGAGATCAGACTTTTGTTAAAGAAAACTTTTCTGGCTATAGAGAAAACTAGTGAAAAACAGTGCATTAGTACATATGTATCTGGCAAGCTGAAAAGCTCCAGTATCTGACTAAACCCCTTTGGAGACTTAAAGCCATTCAAAGATGGGCAACATGTAGCCTGCAGGTCCCACATGGTCTCTGCACCCCCAACTTCTTTTAAGACAGCTGAACAAGTTATTTTGTACTAGTAGGGAGGCATGGACAGTTTTTCCATCTTTTGAGGGGCCTCCAATACCCCGGCCCCTGCACGTCCCAAAGTTTTTTAAATGAAAAATGTTTTTGGCAATTAGAGCATGCATAGAGTTTTTCTTAGTTTAAAACCTGAATTTTTGAAGAAAAAAATATGGGTTTGGGGTTGTGGAAAAAGCAGAGCCCTCCAAGATCTAAAGATGGGCATATGGAGGCTCTGAACCCCTAGAGAGATTGTTCATCTGTGCTCTAGATAGACCCTGGAATTTATCACTCACTTCAGCCATCTCTCTCTCTCTCAAATCCCCCTTCGAAATTCGTTTTTTCCTACAATAGCCACTTTGAGATCTATAACAGCATGTATTTGGGAGGTAAAAATGTTGTGGCACCAGTTCTTATTTGTTGGCATTTTTGATGTTAGATTTGTGTCCACTCATTTTTACATATCAAACGCTTTGTTTGATAACCTGGTGTCAGGCACTGCCTACTAGGCTACATCCGATGCTCTTTATTTTCGGCAGTGTTTCTCTGTACAATCACCAGTCAGTTGTGGAATTCCGCACTGACCATAGAAAAGAGAAAACTATTTCAACTACTTAAATCCGTAGAAAAGGAAGCTTATTATGAGTTAAGAGGAGTCTCTCTTCCACCCCACTTCAGATTCCAGAGTACATGCTCTCAGTCAACTGCTGATTTCAACCAGCTCTTTGATTTGCTCAGGCATTTAATTGTCACTTTTACAAAGCTATGTCCCTTGCTGTTCTCTTTAACCCTTCTTCGTTTCTGCAAACAACAGTGCTAGAGTTACAAGGCTACGTGTATGAGAGGGCTACTATATTTCACTCTACAAAAGCTAGCCAAATTAATGTTAGGTGGGTAACTAGCATCTATTTATACAGCCTGTCAAGCTTCAGCAATAAAGAAATGAAGAAATTGAAATAGTGAAAGATTTTGTATATCTTGGTTCAATCATCAGTCCAAATGGAGACTGCAGCCAAGAAATAAGAAAAAGACTGGAGACTCAGAAGGGCAGCAGTGAAGGAATTAAAAAAGGTCATCAAGTGTAAGGATGTGTCACTAGAGAACTACACCAAGATCATCCACACTCTTGTATTTCCAATCAATATGTATGGGTGTGAAAGCTGGACAGTAAAGAAAGCGGACAGGAAAAGTTTTTGTTTTTGTTTTTTGCTGTTTTTGAAATATGGTGCTCGATGAGCGCTTTGCAAATACCCTGGACGTCCAGAAAGAAGAACAACTGGGTCCTACAGCAAATGGACCCTGAACTTTCTCTGGAGGCAAAAATAACAAAACTGAGACTGTCCTACTTTGGACATATCATGAGAAGGCAAGATTTTCTGGAAAATACAATAATCTTGAGAAAGGTTGAAGGCCACAGGAAAAGAAGAAGAACAAATAGGAGATGGATTGACCCCCTTAAAGGCTTGAGTTTGAAAATCCTGAGCCAGGGCTGTTGAGGATAGGATATGCTGGAGATCTCTCATTCATGTGGTCGCCATAAGCTGGAGGCAACTTGATGGCACACACACACACAAAATCTTCAGCAAAATGGGTTAAGCTGTTAGTCCTTCTTGCCTGACGTAAGAGGTGCACAGTAGACGATGGTTAAAGATGTGTGATACTCAAGCAACAGTTGTCACCTTAGTCTGTGATTTCTGCCTGCAAATTGATGGCACCATGGTACTCAGAATGTTAGAGTTTACTGTAGCTTTTGTCTCCAGGTTAAAAGGGGATAGCTTATATTTTAACACATTTGAGATCATGCAGATGCATCATCTTAACTGATTTGTTCTTGTTATAAAAGCAATTAAAGCATTCATTAATGGGGACAGGGGAGGAAGGGGTGTTATACATATGAACACAGTGAGGCAGAAGGCTCTGGTTGCCTTTCAGCCTCCATTCAGGAGTGGCTTGAGGACCAGGATAGAGGCAGTACCAAGTGTCAAAATTCCCTCCTTGCCCTCCTCAGGAATGAGTCACTATCAAACTTATTTATTTCCAGTCCTCTTTCTCCATAAATACTTTCAGCCCCTTTCAAAAGCCTATGGGATACTCACCATTAAGAAAAGAGATGAACAGAAATAAACAACATACAGAGAAATGCAGATAGGTACTCCTGTCTTCTCTGTATCTTTGCCAGTGAAGTTCTCCAACTTTTTGTCCTTATCTGAGCCTTCAAAATTCTCAAGAGGGAGAATTAAACACATCATATATAACTAAAACACATCTGTTTAGTTTTCTGATGTGCTCACCATCATGTATGGTGAGCACATCATATAACTAAACTTTCACTCTCTAGCAAGCATTTGGGCTTGTGCTGTGAATTTAAATTATCTGATTCCTGTCTTAGGGCTTTGGGTTAATTTTAATACTTTAATGGGCTGATATCCTCCCGCTTAGTGCATTAAGTCACAATTAGAGTAGGTCCACTGAATCGCTAGAACTTACAGAGGAGTTGACTCATCAAATCCCCACTGATTCAATGGGCCTGCTCTACTCTAGTTCCAACTTTCTACACTAAACAACAGGATTTCAGTCACTGAGTTATTGTTGATTTTTCTTTCTCTCTCTTATTTTTAAACAACACTTTAAACAATTCTAAAATAATTGGAGAGGCAGAGTATATATGTTCTAAATAAACAATAAAAAAACCCATGTAATAGTTACCTGCACCCAACAGACCCAGCATTCTTTACGGCAGATTTCACTGTTCCTTGATTTCATATTTTCTCTTGCCCATCTTTCAGTTAATTTTTTCAGTCTATAAATAACTGCAGGCTTCTATGATCTCTTAACATCATTATTGTCTAGTTAATACTATATAAATAAGCATCAAATCTTGATAATTATTGCAAAGAAGACCTATCAAATCAGTATGTCTGTCTGTAAAATATGCAAAGCTTGCTTCCAATCTGGAAGAGTAACAGAACTACAAGTAACTAAATAAAAAGTTAGGAAAAATAATTTTTAGAATGGAAAACAGTACACTTCTGCCAGTCGGCCTGGACTACTCTTGTACACCAAGGCTCGTCAACAATGGCACCCATGTATTTTTCATTGTTCAGCAACCTTCAGTCTTATTTTCACTGGACAGTTAGGATAGAACAGAGGGAGGGAGGGAGGGAGGTGAGGAGAAAGAAAAGGAAAGAAACAGATTTCATCTGTACTGCAGATTTCAGTGATGTGCTATGGTGGCAAGAAATATTATTAATTAATTAATTAAACTATATTGTAATATATCATGGTAGCAAGAAAGGAGGACAAAGGAAACACACCACTACCAAGTGATGCTCCTTTCCAACTATGGGAAGCCCCTTCCCTGAAGGCTTCTGTGTGGCAAAGGCCTCACACTGCTGCCAGTCTTTCTAGGCTTCACACATGCAGCAGAATCACGTCCTCACTTCCCGCTATACATGGATGGGTCTTATGGATTTGTTGGACTTCAGTTTTTATTAGCCCTACCTCGTATGGCCAAAGGTGGATTTGTAGCCAGAACATGTAACCGTGTCATGACAATGTTACTTTTCTGCATTTTGGAATACCTTTTGTCAAAGATGACAATACTAGATTAGATGGATGATTGGTGGAGACTGCTTGGCTTTTCTTGAGGTGATGTTCTCTATCCATGCCTTGCAAAAAAGGAAGTCTATGGCAAGGACAGAAAACACTTCTTGCGAGTTTCCTCATGTGACTGAATTTTAACAGTGAACTAAAGAAACCCCTCCTGGGAGGATTTTCATTTTCCCTCCTTATCTGTCCAAGTCCATGACCTTGGACCTTTTCCACTAATACTTCCAAAATTTCCAATTACAGCAACACTAATTATGCAGGTGGTTTAGGTACTGTGGACACTTGCCTGCTTGTGGACGGAGAGCTCAGGCCACAAAGGGGCCATCAGACAGTAAGGATTTTTGGCTAGTACTGAACTGGTCTGCAGTCCTACCACTGTCTCAAATGTGAAAGGCTCTCTGTTACTGCTATTAGTCACTCCATTTAGCATCTTGCAGACTACTGGTGATTCAAAGCTTACTCTGTTAAGTAAATAGTACTATGAAACTGAGAAGAAGCAAAAGTAAGTGTGGACTTTAGGGCAGCCTTGTAGCAAACTATTAGGGATCTGAGGAGCACTTTAGCAGAGCCATAACCATCCATTTCTGTGTGTAGCACAGTCTCCCTCTCCACCACCCTGCCAGGGCAGTTTTCTTGCACAAATCACTACCCTCCTCAGTAATATGGATTGGAAAGAAAAAAACACACACATTTATGATAGTGAAAAAGCACACACCCTACTGCCATTGGCTGGTATGGTTATTTACTGAGTTGGCTTTCCTTGTCCCCTACTGCTGTGGCCCCACAGAGAACACTGCTCTCCTGTCACTGTACTCTATTTGAGATAGTTCCCATAACTATAGTTATAACACCCATAAAACCAAAAAACCAAAAATGTGAATAATCTACTCCTGATACTTGAGGCCACCCTTTCCCATTCTTTTTCCTTTTCTTCACTTGACTGTGGAATCCTATACATGTCCACTCAGATGTAGCACCCACTTTATTTAGTGTGGTTTACTCCCAGATAAATGAATATAGAATTGAGTTCTAAAACACCTTGGTTCATTTGATTGTTTTACGTATCTTTGGGCTTGCTTAAATTGGCAAAGCTTCTGTTGCCATTGAACCACTTTATGTCCCCTGTTCCTGTATGTCTTACATTAGTCTGAAGGCAGGTTCTTATTAGTTGTAGCGGGTGTGCAGTACCTAGCATATCATGGTGCTTGTGAAGTATCAAAACAATGTTGAGGATGACTGTGGTTGACATAGACCATATTGTATGATGTATGTATGATGAACAGAGCAGCATGTGGTCTATTTCTGTCTGCCCGGGTTTCTAGCCGGGAGGGAGGCGAATTATTTATGAAAAATGTCAAGCAGGAAGTATTAGGGCAAGTGAGCATGCCCTACAAGGTCACACCATACATAACAGCAGCATACAGTTATCTTTAAATTCAGGTCAGCATGGATTTATTCCCCTCACCTGTCTCTAGCTACAGATTACTTTTGGTACCAGAACATGCCAAATTTTTAGGAGGAATGAGCAGTGAAGGAGAGGAGAAGTAGTACTTTCTCTGGTGTGTCCATTTTCTACTCTAAACTACACAGCAACCCATTTTTATATACAGTGAAGGCAGACTGGGGTTTTAAGTCACCTGCCAAGTTGTGTTTGGCCCAAAACAATAAATCTAAGCAGTCTTGACCTTGTCCCACAGTCTAAAAAAATGTTCATGTCTCTAAACCCAACAGCATGGGAACAGATCTAGTGGCGCTCCAGAGGTTGATGAACCAACACTGGCATCATCCCTCTCAACATCTGGAGAGGCACAGGTTGCTCAGCTCTGCCTTGTGGGCTGATCCTACAGCATAAACAGGGTGAATTCCCCAGATGGTAACTGAGGCTAGTATGGAACCTGAAGAAAGACAAACTGCCATCACTAAGTTCTCTTTGAAAGGATATTGAAAAATATTGCCAGCTCACTTGACGGCATGTGTATTTTTTTTTCTTCCATTAGTAACCATACTCACACCCTCAAATTACATACACAAAACCGACAAGGTCTGTCTGTACACATCTGGTTTTAAAAATAGCTATTTTCTGTTTTCCTTTTTACTTCCCAAGCTTCACCTGCAGCTAGTACCACCCACACGTTACCCATCTTAACATCAAGATGAAAACAGAAGTTTTTGCTTGTGGCTGGCCGACAGGCATTCCAGAGACCAAAAAAGTCATAGTGAGTAAGACGACCAAGATTCTGCAATGAAAGTAATTAGTTCCATATTTACTCATTTAAATGAGGGGAGGCAACCCCCTCTTTAAAATCTATATCTTTCTTCTCTCATTTGCAGCTTGATGCCATTGATCACAGACTTATTTATTCAGATCCCAGGTTAACACGGTTAATGCTAACTTGACAAGGAGAGTCTCTGGAAAGAATTCCATGTTACTGGAAGTTCTGCCTATTATCTATTCCCAAGAGTTTCCTAGTCTTCTACAGTTCTGAACAACAGTCCACTAAAAATTTACATTTATCTTATGACCGCAGTGTTTTACTTGTATCCTTCCACGACTTACTTCTGTCATCTATTTCACAGACCACATAAGTGTGGCTTGTTAATTGGTGTACAAAGTATTTCTGTACTTTTATATTCTATATTGTATTATTGTTATACTCAACTATGATTTTTTTTAATATATAAGGAGTTTATAAATATTCATAAACAAGCAAGCAAGCAAGCAAGCAAGCTTGCTCTAGCCAGCATACCTAATGGTAGGAAGTTGCAAACCAACTGCAATGAACCACATCTAGAGGTCCATGTTTTGCTCACCTCAGCCTAACACATCCAGCACAATACGGGAGAAGAATGGTACATGCTACTTCAGGCTGCCAGAGGTTAAATATTTGACAGTTGCCTGAAGGAGAACAAACACATCTCTGCATGTAGAAAACAAATATTCTTCCTCCCAGTTGAACCGATTTCAATGACTTACTGCTTACTAATGATGCATTAATCTTGGGATGGTAGATTCTAAAGTGCACAAAAACTCTCAAAATAAATTCTGCTTGTGTCGTTAGCAAGTTCAAAGGACTCAAATGAGGAGCATAAATGAAATTGGTATGATTTTCTCTAATTTAAAAGATCGACACCAATGCAAACCTAAATAATATCTATTATATTTTAAAATCTACAATAGTAGCACAATCAGAATAAGGAAAAGAGAAAGTGGTAACTGAGCTAATGTCTTTTATTTCACTGTTTTCCGGTCCACCTTTCCCAACAGATGCTATTTGGAAGATGAGAATTAATGGAGGCTGAAGTTTTTCTTTGGGTTTCCCAAAGTCCTTTATTGCATGACTAACTTGCAATCAAGTCAATTCACTTGTTATTAAGGCTTAGTTAATAATGTACTAATGATGTGCAGAAGCCAAAAAAGGAGAAAAGATCTGGCATTGATTATGATACCTTTAAGTTGTGCTTTAAAGTATAAATAGTTCTGCCACATGTTCTGTTTCAAATACCAGCAGTGGGCAATTTTGCCCATTTTGACTAACCCTGACTTAGATAGAGTAGATGTTTATTTAAGAGTTTTATTGCCAACACTTAGCTATGTGATTAGTGGAGTCCAAATGCAACATGATAATCAGAGAAGAAAGGACCTCTGAAGGAAATTGGTTTTCCTCACAAGGAAATGTGCTTTCTGTTACAAGTGATTAACTCTAGAAGAACTGAGCACTACCCTGTTTCCCCAAAAATAAGACCTAACCTGAAAATAAGCCCTAGTATGATTTTTCAGGATGCTCGTAACATAAGCCCTATCTAAAAAATAAGCCCTAGTTAAGTGAAACCCCGCCCTCCACCATTGTGCAGCCACCAGAAGAAGATGACGTGACTGTATTTGAATAAATGTAGATTGTTGTACATGGAAAAAATAAAACATCCCCTGAAAATAAGCCCTACTACATTTTTTGGAGCAAAAATTAATATAAGACCCTGTCTTATTTTCAGGGAAACACGGTAGCAGTAAAATGATAAGAACACACTTATGAGCTGTACTGATGAGGTTCACAATAAATAACATCACACAAAGGAACACAAAGATCAAATGCAAAGGCTAAATGAAGAGGTGAACATTTCTTTCCATAGTTTTAGCATCAAGTTGAGGTACAGGATTGCTCTGGTTTAAGTACTGATTATATGATACCATCTAATCTATATATGTATCAATACACACACAAACACACATGCTACATATATTGGTATGCATTTCATATTAAATTGCTCTAATGTGATATTTGAGCTTGTAGGAAGATGGTTTTGCTGGTAAAAGGCTAAGCAAGGATGACAGTGACTTTCTCAGGAGGAAAAGAAGATCTCATAGCAGGAGTTTGAATACAATGTCAGAGAAGAAATTGCAAGTACTTTTGAAAGGAGACATATTAATCATGCATCAGGGAGAGATGAAGCATATAATCTGCTAGTTTGTGCATGCCTGCTTTATGACTTCGGAACTTTCAGAGACCCAAGGTGCCTTGAGCCATTTCATGCATGATCTTAAAGAGAGAAATCTGTAGGAGAACAACTTTGTTATTGATACTTCACAGCTTTTATAACAACTGTATGGTATGCAAGATGCCTTTCTAGCACCACTGCATTTCAGTGGGATCGTACTGAATGACTCTCAATCCAAGGTTATTGTGTATACTTGAAACTGGATATTATCTTAGCATGTGGCCACCACTAACCTATGTCTCTTTCAATGTTTAGTTAGCAGATGTGTGACTTCATATAATTATACCTGGCCTTCCCCCTTGCAAGAAATTCTCTGTGAATTGGTTTGTGGTTTCTGGTTTAACTAAATGTTTACCAGAAGATGTAGGCTGGCAATAACCATACATTTAACCACTTCAATGAATCAGACTATCGCTTTGGCTGTTGCTTTGGGTCTCATCTGTTCAGTGTTTTTATGCATTATTCATATTCTGGAAACTTCTATGAATGATGACAGCTGGGTTTTTTTCACAGATTTTCTCATAGATTCATTGACAGAAGATGTATCAGTTCTGTCTTCACAGTCCGCAGCTCACATCCACAATGGCTATGGAATGTTCTCTTGGTATAGAAAAATCTGGAGTACAGTCTATAGAAAATATACGCAAATTGCAGTCTTGCCAGTCCTGCAGCATTTGTGCACTGTAGTGTCTCAAATAAATAAGGCAGGCAGAATAGGTCTTTGAATGACCTACTTGTCTTGCCACAGTCTGAATGCATGGAAAGTCCATGCTTAAAGCAATGGTCCTCACTTCAAGGCCCAGGGGACACTGGCAGCCCCCAATCAATTCAAGGGCAGTTGCTCACTCTAATCAGGGCCTCTCTAGCTCCCTTCTGTTGTCTCAATAAGTCTGTAAATATTATTGTCCAGGTTCTAGTTTTATCATTGGCCCCCTTGTCAAAGGCTATGGAAAGACAAGGAAAAAAGCCCTTCTTTTGAAGACCTTAACTGAGAGTAAGGTGGCACAAGCAACTGACTGTAGGATTGCTTCCAAATTCACAACAGAATTACAGCTTTAATTTCATGCCAACAGTTAAATGCTTGCTTTGATATGAACCTCCTGTAAGGAAGAAAGTCAGTTAAGCTTAACCTACATGCAACCATGATCAAGGAATAATCATATCCTCCATTCTGTGACATATAGATGTTTTGCTGGAATCAATCTGTTAAATAAATGAAGGGGGGAAAGTGTGGAGAGAAGAGAAATAACTGTATGATGGCTTGTCTCTTTCTAACAGACAACTAAAATACTGGTGGAATGTGTGATTTGCATTCATATCTTAATTCATCTATATAAATTACAAAAGCACTAGATAGATAGGCACAGAATTGCCCAATAGCTAACTAGTAGCACATATACCTAGATGAAGCTTCATTGTTGAGAAACAGCAGGTTTTAGATATAGATATTGTTTTATCACACTGATTATCTTGACTAAGTGCAATCCACACATGTGCCCTTCTTTCTCCCTTTTGCATTCTACACTTCGTCCAAGGAACCGAGGGAATGTCTCCCATTTTATCTGCACAATTGCTCTGAAAGCCAGCATTCCTGATTGGTCCATGTTTTTTCTTATCTAAGTCTAGTACTCTGTCCACCATATGTCCCTGGCTTTCCCACAAGGTTGTCAAAACACCCAGACAAACAAACCTTAAATTTTTTGGAAATACTAAAATGCATCTGAAGGTTGTTTAAACAGAGCCCTTGCATGACCATTATCAGCCAGATCTCTCTTTGATGATGTGATCAAAGTCTGCTCATGTTCTGCTTTAACAAAAATCATTATAAAGATTAACAGTTCATTTCCTACTGTATGCTAATATCATTGGGCTGGGGGAGGAATAATAAAAACAACTCTATTGGGAACAATAAGAATGTTCCATTAAGAAGCAATAATTAAATTCACATGGCAAGCTGGTTTTATTTTTCCTGCTATTTCAGTCACATTAGTGGGGACTTCTATCTGAAAAGCAGAAAATGCATGTGCATATGCATGATTTGGAAAGCACAGAGAGGGTAAGTATCATGATCCATGGGCCTGTCTCAGAATTAAAACCCATAGCAAATTCTAAGCTGGCAGAGATCCCACATATATGATCTAATAGTCTTATAGATCATATTGTAGGAGCTCCAGGCAAAAGACCAAGAACAGATAGTCAAGGAGACCCAGTAAGGGGATCAAGCAGGATCCTGAGGGCAGGCAGGGACAGAGAGCCCAGACATGCCACAGGTACAGTCGCATGGACCTGTAATACAGAGACTGCTCAGGTACTAAAGGAAGGTATTAGAAAGAATCCTAGCTTTTAACTAGGATGTAATCGATCAAAAAGCAACATGGATAGATGCGCAACTAGAATAGGGCTAGACACTGAACATTATGGGAAACTGATGCTGGAGCATTCTCTCTCCCCCCCCCCCCCCAATCTATATCGGGAATTCTTTTTAATTAACTCCCGATACTTTCCCGATAACTTTCCTCTAGATGTGTTCAAGAGTAAATTTGGGTAATCTTAAGAATGTGCCACCCCCAGCCCCCAGATTCCATTTCAGGAATTTTCTGCTGTACTTCTGTAATTCTCTCTACCAAGGAAATTTCTCCCTTGTTATTATCTCAAGATACCACTGAGGGCCAATGTCTGGTATTTCATGATGTTGGTACTGAGCTTCATTATTTGACATATTGCTAATCTAAAACTTTGCCTCTTCAATTACACGATCACAAAAATGTCCCATGGAGAGACAGTGTGATGTACAATAGACAGAGTTCAAGAAAAGGACTCAGGAGACCTGGGTTCAAATCCTTGCTCTGGCATGGAAACTCACTGGAGTGTGTGTGCCAGTGGCAAACTATTCCTTGAACATCTCACGTATCTTGAAAATCCTACTAGGGTCTCCATAAATCATGTTGATAAGTCACTTCTGAGATTTCATCAAAGTAGACAGAATTTCATAATGGTATTCAAATAAGAGTCTGGAAAAGTTATTTTTGAACTACAACTCCCAGACACTCCACCATGGTGACTGGGGGCTTTGGGGTATTGTTGTCCTAAAACAGAAGGTTTCCAAACCCTGATCCAAACTGACTAAGCAATTTCTGCTGCCTTCAAGGCACTTGAGAGGAACTTTTCAGAGTGATGTGCCAGGCCCCAGTCTACCAGGTTTGGATTCTGAGACAGAATCCAAAAAAACCCCTGGAACACTTAAGCCAGTGGGTCTGTGGACCATGGCTTCCCTGCCAAAGACAGGTAGCCAGAATGATCCCAGTTCCAAATTCTTTGAATTGTAGAGAACCTGTTAAAAGAAGCTGAGAGCTATGATTGGGTAAAGAAAGCTGTCTGACCAATCCACCACTGGAACCTGAATTGTTTCACCTGCCTGTTCTACAAAAACAGTAGACCAGCAGGGAATAAATCTGTTAATTTAATTTCTATTTCTGTGAATTATCCACTCATATTCCCATATGAAAAGTCTGGTCAGCCAGACTGCTAGTAAATTTGTTGCACCTGTCAAATGCCTTGCTCTAAGGACAGAAGATTCCATTCTGCCGAGAATATAATGTATTTGACCTCTCCATGAAGATCTGTTCAGACTTGTTTGCTACAAAAGTATATCCTGAGCTTTTGCTTGTGCATACCAGTATTTGCTGACCTCAGATTATCTCCTGGAACTTGAAGAGGTAGGTTGTTTTTCTTAAATGTACCTCTAACATTCCTTATCCAGGAAAGCTTGTTGGTCCAATGAACACCCAACTCTAGCTTCAAAGGATGATGTTTCCTATCAGTATTGCAATCTAAAGGCAGATGTTGCTAGTCAGGAAACATTTGTCTAGTTGACAGAGCCAAACTTTCAGAACATGGGTGGCGTGTTTCTTTGCACCCTCTCCTCCAGAAAAGTGAATATTATGTATTGGAGAGTCCACATGTCCATTTCTGATGAGAAGACAATTTTGCACTTTCCACAGTGATCAGGGAGTCCTGTTTCAGGTTCCCATAAACCCACACTCCCTGAGGCTCCTCACCATGCCCCAGACATCTACTTCCAGACTTTACCTCTTGTGCCATCACTCCCTAATCTATTGCAATAAGAGCGTGTGTCTCTATTCTCCCACAGGCTATGATACTAGGAGAAACATGCTGTGACAGGGAATTCGTGCTGCTTTTCTCACCTCCTTGCCATCCAGTGGCATTTGTTTTCCAGAGGCATAGTAGGTTACTACTACTCCTTGAGGGTTGCTGTTATTGCTGTGAATTCAGCTGCCTGAAACATGGCTGAGGGAAACAGCAGTGCAGGCAGGTGCTCCTTCCCCTAATCTCCCTTGATGTCCCTCACCCAGGCATAACCAGGAGCACGGAGCAGTGGCTTGTTTTTCTTCTCCTCCCTTCCTTTGGCATCTAGACCTGAAGAGAAAGTGCAGAGGAGAGGGACAAGGGAGCTACTCTCTCTCTCTCTCTTTTTTTGCACGTTGAGAGCTGCTGTCTCCCAAGCAGCACAGCCATCACTTAGGAAAATGTAACTGTAGAAAGTTGGGCAACACTCATCAGTCTGCCAGGCAGCCCATCATGGTTTCGTAGTTTGCTATTGTTTCTGCACTTCTTGCCTCCGATCCGCTGCAACTTCACTCTTCTTTCTTTTCTTTTTTCTTCATCCCATTCCCCACTTCCTTTTCCCTACTTGTATCCTGGTTTTTCAAGAAAATGTTGTAAACAACAACTTAAAGATTTTTAAAGGTCTGTAGTCCATACAGCATCAAAATGTGGGAAGCTTCATGTAAGTCAAAAAGGCTTGCTGGTTATGCACACTTCTTAGTCCTAAAAGGCTTTTACAGAAAGAAGCAAAGTTTTGAGATGGGTGCTGGCCTGAGCTTTTAAAGCATAGACTAGTGGACTGCGGTTGAAAACACCTTTGTTCAAACTTCGAATAGGTGGTTGAATTGGAGTCATCCAGGCTCACTCCAACCAGTTTTGACTGTATATAGGCCAAAGGTGTTGCTTATGTTAACTTCTGAGGTAGAGATCTGGAAATTTTGCCAATAACAATTAAATTGAAACAATACAGAATCTATTTTTACACCAGATTTTAAGAATGCAAAGAGCCTTCTGCCCTAAGTAATTTGAGCTGAATTTTGAATTGCATCAATTTTAAATCAAATTCCTCTTAGGATATTTAATTATTGGAGTAGGTAAATCCAAATGATCAAAGTCAGGCTCCTAAGCTATGTCTAAATGAACAAGTAGCTAAACCTTTAGAAACATCTGGGATATAAAATAGTTCAAAACTGCTTTCAAACTATAGGTTGAATATGAAAGCTTTAAGCATTTCTAGTCTTAACATAACAAAGGGGTCACATACCCCCCACCCCCACCCCCCAGTAACAGCAGTTCCATTGGCTGCTGATCCATTTCTGGGTACAATAAAAAAATACTAGTTTCAATTTCTAAAGCCCTAAATGGCTTGGACCCAAGCTATTTTAAAGACCACAATCTCCCTTTATGGTGTTAAGATAATCAGAGAAGGCCTTTCTCTCAGTAACACCATCATCACAGGTGCATTTGGTGAGGACACAGGACTCTGTCCCTGCTCCCAGACTCTAGAACTCCCTCCCCTGGGAAGCTAGGCTGGTCCTACCTTGGCTGTTCTTCCACAAGCAGGCAAAGACCTTTCTCTTCAGGCAGGCTTTCATTTAGTCACTAGCTGTAGAAGAGGTTTTTGTATTTTTCCAGGTTTATATTTTTGTTGCTTTTATACCTGTTTTAGTTATGTGTTTATCTAATATTTTAATATGCTTATTTAATTGTTTTTCAATATACAAATAACTTACTGTTTTCAGCTTTCAATACTGTCCTTCTTAAAGATGCAAGTTGCCTTGGGTTCTTTTTTTAGGAGAAAAGTCGGGTAAAAATATTTTAAACAAACAAATAAATAAATTTTTTAAACAAAGAATATTAGACAATGGAGTGTAGCTGGATATAGCAAATCTGTCAAATACAAAGCCCATGAAATGGCCAGTGAAGGCTAGCCAATTTCAGAAAGAAAAATTGTTCTTTCTCCCCATGGAAATGGGTCATTGTATGGTCTTTACTCCTATTTGGTTCAAGCTAATAGACACAATGATTCAACAAGGAAGATTTCGGGTCATTCCACTGCAAGATAGGCTTTGTACATGTAGGGAAGCAAAAGTGGAAGAACTATTCCACTATTTATATAATGTTAGTTATATTCCAAATGCAGAGAATATTATTTACCTTAGACAGACAGACAGATTATATAAAAAAAATGGGAGGTGACAGATTTTTTCTTAAGTATCTAACCAATCTGTGATGCAGAGAGGAGTTCTCTTTGCAGTTAAAGCAGTTAGTTGAAGGAAGGAAGAAAAATAATTTGATTAAATGAATAATTTATTTATTTATCTTATTTATAGGCTGCCTTTCTCTTGGTAAGGGGACTCAAGGTGGCTCACGGTGTTAAAAAGTAGGATAAAAAACACAAATTATACATTAGAAACAATTGAAGTATGATAGGAATTAAAACATCACATTAAAAATTTAAAAACTCAACTTAAAATGACATTCAGGGACTTGGTTATGATTGTTAAAAGCCTGCCTGAAGAGGTGGGTCTTCAACTGTCAGTAGAACTATAATAGTTCCTAATACTGTGAGGTTTTAACATGTTCAATCATCTTTATTTCATAAAAAATGTATATATGATTCAGAATATTTTTTTATTTTAATCTTAGAGTTGAATAATATTATTATGTTTTAAGATTTTGGCATCGATTACTATTGCTGTTCATGCCTTTTGGTTAGTTTGTTTTTTATTATGTGCCACTTAGTGGCACCTGAGTTAGGACAACCCTAATAGGGTTTTAAAGTATGTGAGACATTTAAAGAGTGTTTTTACCAAGAACAGGACACCCACCTAGGTGGTGAGTTCTTGTGGCTGAGCAGAAATTTGAACACAGTTCTCCTGCTTCCCAATGTGTCACTCAACCCATGATACCACACTGGCAGCTCAAGTATCTGCATTTGAAACAGATGAAAAGGTCTCATGACTTATTCAGTAGAGCTTCTTCTAATCTATAGCAAGGGTCAAATGCATGCTATAGATGTGTGCATGCTTATTTTTAATGTGTTTTTGACATAATATATTGAAGGCAACATAAATAAGTATAAGAAAGGGAAATATATATCGTTTCTTTTCCTCCTGGGACTTTCTGTATCATTGCTCCCTCAACTCTGGTATAGAATAAAAGTCACATAGTGATTCTGAGAATTAAAAAATGCAATAAAATGTACTTTTTATTGGTCCAATTCCTGTGGCTCAAGTCTAAAGTTAGAAAGCCGAAACATCGACAAGAGAAACGGTTTCTTATTTACATTAGAAGAGGACTTTGTTCCTCTCAGACTCCTTTGTGTAATAATAACATATGACTAGCAATTGTGATGTATTTCACTAAAAAGAATTCCAAAAATGAATGTGTTGTTTATTATCTACTTTAAGCCTCAACTGGTAGAACATAAGTACCTTTCAGGTCTGTTCCTATGAAGGCTCTCCTATGACATTCTAATGCCCTGTCTCTCTTCAGTGACACAGTGAGCAAATCAAGGCAAAACAAAAGAAAAATTTAAAAAACAAAGAGAAGACAAAATGTTCTGGCACCTTAAAGACTAACTGCCTTATTTCAAGCTTTTGTAGACTAACTGCTATATGTTAATAGCTCACATTAATAGTCTTTAAGATGCCACAACATTTTTGTCTTCTTTATTTTTTATTTTTATTTTGTTTTGGCCTGATATGGTAGAACAGACTAATACAACGAGCTCTTCTACAATGGCGAGCAAGGACAGTCAGGTCCACCATAGAAGAGTGAACATGGGAAGATGGGAAAATAGGAGATATGTATGGAGAGGGGCAAGAGCAGCAAAACAAACGAATGAATGAATAAAAATAAAAAATAAAACTTCATGTGTGTGAAACATGGATGAGCTAAGTATAGAGATAGCTATTGATAGCTATTACAGGGCTTGTTTTGATTCTGTATTAGTTTTATGTAGGTCTGGCTACTTTCTTTGGGTGAGGGGGGGATTAAGGGGCCTGAATATATTTAAAGTGCTTGAACTCTTACTTATCGTCTCCTATTAATATAGAAGGCCAGAGGCCAAGGTGAAGTTCAAATGGAGAATTTGTAATGTTCCAGCTGCCAGATGCCTTCCAAACCCTCCTTAGAATCCACAGTTCCTGTGGTGTTCCTTTCACTCTCCTGGGGACAGAGTAAGCCTTGAAGTCTGCTTCACACTCTTCTCTAGGTGAGGGACTTCAAACCTGCCTAGCAGGATACCAGTTCAAACATGGGGTTTGTGTGGGCTAGGGTAAAAACTAATTTTAATTTTGTGTGTGTGTGGATATAACATTCTTTTTTTGTTGTTGTCAAACCAACCTGTGTACCTTCCTTGAGGTGCCCTCTGGATGCCCTTTTGCTTGGCCTGAGAAGATAGCCTCAGTTTAATGTGTTCACCACATTTCCATTCACAACTGAAAGATGAATGTTCAGTTAATCTGCTCTCTACTGGACTTCACGTTTACCATCCAGCCTGTGTCCACTTGCCATTCCTTTAACATAACAAAGTCACAAAACAGTTTAATGAATAACTGATTGAAATGGTAAATGGGAATAGTAATTTTCTGGTTGAAAGAACCAGGATTACTACCTGTTTCCCCAAAAATAAGACCTAACCTGAAAATAAGCCCTAGTATGATTTTTCAGGATGCTCATAATATAAGCCATGCCCCAAAAATAAGCCCTAGTTAAGTGAAACCCCACCCTCCACCATTGTGCATCAACCAGAAGAAGATGACGACTGTATTTGAATAAATGTAGATTTTTGTACATGAAAAATATAAAACATCCCCTGAAAACAAGCCCTAATGCGTTTTTTGGAGCAAAAATTAATATAAGACCCTGTCTTATTTTCGGGGAAACACAGTAGCTCCTGGGTTCTTGTGCCAAAATCAAATCTGGAAGCCTTTTCAATGGGTGCAGTCTTCTCTTTGCTCCTGGTTCATCTCCATGTCCTTCTCTCCTCCTGTTCCAAATGTGAGAATGAATAGGTTTTTCTCATCCATCACGCAGCTGGACAACTTTTACATTCGCTAGATAGTCTTTGGTTTTTTTTTCTTTCTTTTCAAAGTTAGTTATATCAAAAGAGAAAGTTTGGCCAAAACCCCTGTCTCTGACATGCTAGTTTTCCATCAGCATTTTAAAAAAACTCTCCCTGCACAGCCCTGTGTCTTTCCCTATATTTGCAGTCCATAGGTACAACAGAATGAATCAAGTAGTCTATTCATAAGAGGCACCCCTCCATTCCACCTAAATACAGCTGTAGTAGAAAACCTTCTCTCTTCAGTAACAACTGAATGAAGCCACCAGAGGGAAAAGCAGAAGCACACCATCCATTATGCTTAGATCAAGGTCCATGAACCCTCTGTGAGTCCAAACAGAAGGTAAAGTTAGCACATATGTAGAAAGAAGAGCTCCTTTGAGAGGTTAAGTTTATTTCTGCATCCTAGCACCAGGTATCTCAGCTCCACAAATGGCAAATTAGTTTCATTTTCTTTTGTGATTGTTCACTGGGAGGTAAGCACAAGTTAGTTTTTCAAACATGATTGTGGAGAGGAAACATTCTGTAACTGTCTAAGGATGCAATCAGATGGAAATTTGTCCTATGGACTGGTCTGCCTTGGGAATAGGCTGGTTCATTCCTTTTTCCAGTGACTACATGACATATGGGCCATCATGAACAATCCCATTCCTTATCCTTGCCTACTCATGCCTTTTTGGGTCCTTGTTAGGGCCACTGTTTTTGGGGGTGGTTTTTTTTGTGCAGGTAAGATCACTCTGTTTTAGTTTGTGCATGTCTGATTACTGGGGCTGAACTAAAACCAATAGCTTAAGTTGTCACTTTGCTTAAACCATGTCAGTTATCAAGAAATTGAAAGCTTCCTCCCACTAGCCCATGGAGGAGGAGGCAAGAGGGGATGAGGTGGGGTATTTGGTTTCCCCCCCCCCTTCCTTTCCCCTTAAAGAGGGGAAGGACTAAACCGAGTCTCTTTAGGTGCAGAGTGGTCTCCTGCCCCCAAACCAGCCAGTCCTTGCACGTGGATGTAAGGATCACCTCAAATGACATACTGCACCTCAAAGTAACCCCATTTAGATCCAGCTTAATCCAGTCTGAGACAATTTGGCCATCTAGTCAAACCCTAACTGAAGCTAGTGTTTCATCTTGTTCCACTCTAAATTACTGCCAGTTATGCAGATGTGGAACATTTTATAAAAACTGAAGCAGTCTAATCCACTCTTTCCGTAAGTGGTGCCCCACTAAATGTGTCTCACCACAATCTAGTCAATAGGAAAGCTGAAAAGCTAACAGAAGCTGATAGGTTAACAGATCACTGGCGGCCAAGAGTAGAAGCATTTGAAGTACATTGTGTTGTTAACTGTTCAAAACCATCATGTTCCTGCTATGTCAATGAAGCTAAATTATCTTGCTATGAATCTGAAGCAAATTATTATTTGTTTATGTTTCCTTGGCAAGTTTCACTTTGAAAAGCAGCATAATGTTAATACTTCAAATAAACAGTCCCCTTGCCTAGAAGTGGTAAAATCCCAGGATACTGCCTGACATGCGTTTCTGGTCCTGTAGATCTATGCTCATTAGTAGGTCTGAAGAACAATACTGTACACTCAAGCGATTCTATAGCAGAATTAATAAAATCAATAGAACAAAATTAAACAAGAGCAGTTAACAGGACAAAACAGATGGAAATATACATAAACAGTGTGGAAAGCTACAATATCATCTCCCCACTCCCCAAAAAGTAATCAAATGATTCAGACTGTGGAGGGTTTAAAAACCCTCAAAATAACTTAAGTCTTTCAATAGCAATTAAAATGTCTTGCCCACTAATTGATACATGTTAAAGCAGCAGATTTATAAACTGACATGATGAGTAACCTCAAACCACATCTGCTCTTTCCATTAAAAAAAAAAAAGTTAAAAAAAGAATACAGGTGATTCACACTTTCTTGAACTTTTGTTCTCTGTTAGTCTTGCTCCATTCAATAGCAACAGCGATGCTAAATACTTCAGATGACTAATTATATCCTAGAAACTCCAGTCAGGAACAAAATTATAAGAAAGTGTAACAATGTAGCTGTTATCCACAGTGAGGACCAGCATTTCTGTCATTTATACAGCTTTTGAGGGCTTCTGTTTGGAAAATGGATGTCTGAGGCAGGCATGCTCAACTTTTCATATGTTAGATTCACCAGTCACCTCTACCAGAGAATCTGTCTTCCCCAGTCCCCCATGACAGAAGCAAAAAGCTCATCTTTTCAGAGAAGGACATTTCTATTTTTGCATGCATTTGCTTATTATATTTACAATTTATGATGAGTTTCAAGGAGAAAAGCACTGCAGTAGTATTGCTGGGAGCAAACACAAATAAAAATTATAATTCCCTAGCAGCTGAAAACTAAATTGTTGATTATACATTTTATTGCTACAATAGCTGCAAACCCAAAGATAGCACATTTGAAAAATGAGTAATATTGTATTGACAATATCTGTTTATTGCTATGACTAGAGATATTCGTAAACAAATGTGAATATCCTCGTCCCAGGTTCGCCTAATACAAGTTCAGCCCTCGGAACCGGCCCGTCCACTCACGCTTTGCCGTGCCACAAGCCTCCCACTCTTCTTGCCAATCGTGAAAGTAGCTCTGCCATCTCCCTGCTCTGGTAGCTAGGCAGGGGGCGGAAGGACAAGTCTCCCCACACGGCTACTGAGTGGCTAACCAAGCAGGGAGACAGAGGAGCTACTTTTGCAACTGGTGAGAAGAGCAGGAGGCTGGCAGCACAGCAAAGTGTGAGTGGACAAGCCAGTTCCGAGGGCCAGACCTGTATTAGGCGCACCTGGGATGGAGATATTCGTATTCGTTTACAAAGGCGAATATCTCCATCTCTAGCTATGACTTTTCTTTTATTATTTTATTTATATCTCACTTTTCTTTCTACAGGGATCCAAAGAGCTTTACAAAATGTTTTTTAAAAAAACAGATACAGCTAAAAAATGCACCAGGGTTTGAACGTGATTGGTTATTTACTCACATGTATGAGAAAATGCAGAAGTTGGTGTAGCTTACTGATGAGGGTGCTGGTCATATATAAAAATCCTGTACCCCACCTACACTACCTCTGTATCCCACCACTGGTGGACATATAACTGGTTAAGAACCACTGGTTTGGAGAACTCTCTTTTTTCCCCAGCTGGGAAAAAAAAGAGCCAGGGCATTGTTTTTCTTTGTAATACCAATAAAACTGAATGTAAGGGATAGCAAATTTTCGAATCCATTTTCGAATATGTGGTCATTGTGTAGGTACTTATCTTCATAGATGGTGGGAATGTAAAACTGTAACGAAATTTTGGAGGTTGGTTTTTAAAGTAATTAATGGAATATTAGAGTTAAATGTAAATTAAGTCTTAGAATAGCACTGTTATTAATATTTGATAAGTAACAAGTGAATTGGACAGTAAAAGAACTGATAACAAATTCAAAAGAGTCAATGCAGTTTTGGAATGGAAATGGGGCACCAAAATTGAAACAGATGTAACACATATCTTCAAATGGTTTGGGTGAAGGGGGCCACTGATATGTAACTGAATACCTTAAGTTGTTTTGTGTATGTACATGTTAAGTTTTTTTATATTTTCTTTTCGTATTTTATGTATTCTAAAAAAAATCTCTAATAAAAAAGAAGAAGAACGTGGGGCTGGCCATGGGGCTGGTACGGAAACTTCAGCAGGTCCAGAACATGATAGCCAGACTACTGAGTCGGGTAAAGAAATATCAACATATTTCTCCTACTCTGGCTGCCCTGCACTGGTTATCTGTGCATTTCCATACCAGTTTCAAGGTGATGGTGTTAACTTACAAAGCCCTAAATGGTTTGGGACCTCGATACCTGGCAGAACGCCTGCTCCTGATTAGATCTGCCCATTCTATATGATCCACCCAGCACAGTGGTACTCTTAACACTTGACACTTATTTTATCTATCCCGCCGCCTTGCTTTTTAAAATTTAAGTATTATTAGTTAAATTCTGTTGCTATGTTTTCTTAATTCCGATTCATATTATTATGTTTTGTTTTAATTGTTGTTAATGATATATTGTTCAACCGTGTAAACTACCCAGAGTGGCCTTGGTAGCCAGATGGACAGTATAAAAATCAAATAAATCAATAAATCAATAAATAATGCATTCTCTTTTGGAATACAGAAGGCCATCTCTGCTGGTACATTCTAATTACAAATTCTATCTTTACAAATGTAGCTCAACCTCCATTATTCCTTTGTAAAAATATGCTAAAATCTAGGTTATTCGAAATATTTGTTTTGATTAGTCCTATTAATTTTAAATGGGTACAATTTCATAATATAAAAAAAACTTCCAATCTATTTGTGACATTTCTCTCAACCTTTCTTTTAGGAAATCCATAGGAGAGTTTTAGCTTCACAACGCCCCTACGAGGTGTCTGAGAGTAAGAAAGAAGCAATCCAGTGAGCTTTCTGAGAAGATTTGAAATATTTTCCCATGTACAAACCCCAAATTTATGCCATACAATCACACTCCAATATGACTGAAGAAAGTGTGGCATGGATTTTAAGTACATTATTCTCTGTAATGCCTAATTTAAGACCTTGCCATCAAATTGTGCATTAAAATAACTTGTATGATCCATCAATTCTAACATGTTTTTAAAGACAAGTGACACCTGCCAACTTACTCTTGACTAACACAATTCTCAATGCTATTTCTGTCCACTTATATAGCACAGTCTGTGCTCAGCCTGTTGCCCACCCACAATGGCCAAGCTTACCTTATTCTGTTTCCCCAATGTCTAACCACACATATTTCTCAGACGTAGACAAAACCAATAGAAAATAGTAGACAGTATTAACGTGCTTGTGTCACATTTTTTTTCCTAAGGGCTCTTCTATCCATTTTATAAGAAGTATGGAAATGACAAGGAAATAATTTTTCAACTTTTCAATATACCGCAACTCCCTCCCCCCAATTTTTTGTTTGATCATCAAATATTCAAGTGTTGGGTAAATATTCACAAAGTAAAAGCCAACAGTATTTATTGCAGCAATCCAAAAAAATTAATTGTGGGTTAGATGATACTCCCTGAATCCTCTTAAAGATTTTCTGGTCCAAGCAATTAGGAAACTTTATTTGTACTAACTATGAATTGCCTGTGATTTGCCCTCAGAAGGAGTTGGGTTTGATATTTTTCCTAGAAAAACTTTTCTTAAAATAATTCCATTGAATTACAGTAATTTCATTACAACATTTTTCTATAGTAGCTTTTGTGCCAGATAACAAAAGAGAAGTCTCTTGAAGGTTTATTTCTAACAGTGAATTATTAAAAGGTATGCCATCACTACTTTAAAAAACAAAGCAAGATAACTAGTATTTGATCAAGGGAATATTACCTTGGCAGGTTCGTTCATCTGTTAGTAGTTTATATCCTTTCTGGCAGCTGCATTCAAAGCTGCCAACAGTGTTTCTGCAGAAATGGTCACAGCCACCATTGTTTACCAGACATTCATCTATATCTGTCAGAAACAGCAAAAGAAAATGAACACAATATTAGTCTTATGATTTGCTGCAGAAGAGGGAGAAGATAAACTTTAGTGACCCTGCCCCCAATTCATGGGGACAGAAGGATTGGTTCTTCGTATTCCCCAGTAGAACATTCGCCTTAAATTCTACCAAAATACAGGAGAGTAAAAACTTTAACGTTTCAGAAAATTAACAGGGAAGAAATTAGTTTCATGTGAATTTCTTGGTCAACAGAACTGAGATTAAAAAAACACTTTAAAAATAATATTGAGGAAAACAAGTAATGAGAATCTAAACTGCTATTCTATATGAGTAGGTCTCTACTGTCCTAAAATAGTTATTTTTACAAAATTACTGAATGTAGACTTGAACATATATTAGTGCAGACTCTTAAGACTAAAATTATGTTTCTAATCACTCTATTTGTTATCTATTTGTGTTGAACAAACTTAATTTGGAGCCTCTATCATTTATTACTATCTCAAGCTCAGTGTGTCCAAGACTCAACTTTCTTCTCATGCCTTATTCTCCTTGTTTATTGAAAGCACAACCACAAACACAGTCAAAGAGACATGTGAATGTGCCTTTATCTTTGACTTAACTCTCTCCCCTTCTTTCCCTACGTTCAGTCACTAACCAAGCCATCTCCCCTCCATTTGTAAATATTGCAAAGATATATCTGTTTTCCCAGCAGGGACTTTAGTCCATATACCGGACAACTGGTCCTCCTGCCAAGACCAGTTAGTCCTCTCAGATCTTTGTCCCACCTCGGTCCCATCAAGTTTGGCCCTTCATCTTCCTTGCCATTGATCCTATGATGTCTCTCATCAAATGCTTACACTGACTTCTAGTTCCAAGCTTCCTGTCCTTACACATTCAATCCATCACAGCCACCTGCTCTTATCTCCTTAATTATAATCATAATTAGATGCCATCAAGTCAAATCTCACAAAACAGCACTTTCCATGATTTTCTAGATATAAAGTACTCAGAAGTGGTTCACCATTCCCTTCTCCCGGGATGCTCTGGAATGATGCAGCTTGCACAAGGCCACACAGGGTGGCTCTTCTCCTGGGAGCCAGTGGGGAATCAAATTCCCAGTACCTGGGTCTGCAGCCAGGTAGCCAACTTACACAGCCCTAACTGTGATCTTTGTTCCTGCAACTCTCCTATCCTTCAAAAATCTTTTGCTCTTTCAAAAGATCCTGACTTTTCTTTCTTGCCATTCTGAATTCTTGGAGCTCCTTCCCAGAACAACTGTGTAGTAGTACTCCTCCTGCATCTTTGAAAACCCTCCTCAAAGAAAATATTTTGTATGAAGCATATGGTCTGAGCCTTTAGTTCCGATGCAGAACTGCAATTAAGACTGTAATGCATACAAGTACCTGTAACTAAAATAACTATACTCATGTAATTGTATGTTGCCTGTCTTGTGTTGAATTTCATACTGGAAGCTCCTTAGGGCAATGACTTGTCTTCTTGCACTCTACGATATACTAGAGATGGTAACCTTTGTGTTAGAATAAAAATTTTACATAAATAAATTAATACAGCAGGCAACATACCCAGTAACCCAATTAACGTGACTGTCCTAATGTACTGGATGTTTTCCAGACTAACTGAAAATTGGTTCTGTGGTGGAACTGGGATTCACTTTTTAATCAGAAAGGACTGGAATATGTTGCTGCTTCTCTACTAATCTTGCCCTCTGTGTCCAGTCCCACTGAAGGAAATCACATGAACAACACATGCAGTATGGTAATAAAAGGGCCAATGCCTGATCACAAAGGGAAGAGTATGTCTGAAATTGTGGTATGAGAGTACAAATCAAATCCAGTGCAAATCCAGTAAAGCACCTGGGATGGATTTATGGGGTTTGGTTCCACTGACAGTTTTAAACAGGGGCCTCCAATTTACTGCAGATGTCAGCAGAGACTTTCCAAAGTCAGGTGAACTTCAAATTAACTGTACCAAATTAGAAAACTGCTACATTTCAATGTCTAATGCCGCAATTCCAAATCAATAACTTTAGGCTGCTAACACTGACAATAAATACCAGGCCATGGAAAGCTTGAACATGAGGTCAAACTCTGGTCAAAGTGATCACTTTAATAATATAACACACAATAACTAGCAGTTTGTTGGATTCTTTCTGCCTTAAGTGTTTTCCATATTCTGTTATTAATTCCACATAGTTCAGTATCATATCACATGACTAGATTTCTACGGATATCTGGAAAATGAGACATTAGATGTTGTCTGGATAATGCTAAACATTTATCATCAACTGTTCTTCAAAACAGTTCCATCATAAATATCTTCAGCCTGTGGCAAAAATGAGTAGTGGCATATAAACTGCTGAAAACAAGCGAACACAATTTACTCAGTAATAAAAATTAGTTTTAAGTTCTGTCTGAAAGTATCACATAGGACTAAACATAAAATTTCATATAAGAAATACCATATTTTGTATCTAAAATTTGATGTAAATAGCTGTATTTTCAAGATTAGATTTAAATTTTTAAAAATTGCTTTTAGGGAAATGTATTTGCAGATGAAGAACTGTATGTGCATAGCCGACATGTATCTGTACGTTCATTAGTATCCATTCAGCTTTTTTTTGCTTATCTCAAGGACTGTCTAGTCTCTGGGACAGAATTGTTGTTCCAGGATTTTACCTTTTTCTTTAGAGAAAAGGGTAAATTTCAGCATCCTACTGCTTGTTCCATCTAAAGCAGACCTATTGACTCATCACGATTGAATTAATTATTGTCTTGTTTCAGCAACTGATTCAAAGTATCTGTTCTACTCTTAATTGCCACTAGCAATAGGATATTGGCCAAGGAAAGTAGCCAGCAACACGTGTTTGACTACATTGTACTTTGTGTGTTCAACCCAGAAGTGCCAGGCAAAAATGCTATCCTATGCTCCTAACAGGCAATACATACTATAATCTCTTCACATCTCACCATGTTCTTCAGAAACTTTTGCACTGTCTTCACTATAAACATATCTGAGCCTCAATGGTACACTTTTTAATGCTTCAAAATTACAAAAGCTGCAAACATTCTGTTTTTGAGTTTACACAAGTCTAAAGCTCTAATGTAAACCCCTATATTCCTTATTCTGTAGGACTTCTACACTTTGCTTTGAATATTTATGCTAATTTTTTATTTTGCACCTAGGGAACCCAACCAGAACACGAAATTGTTGCTTTATTTTATTCTTGTTTGGAAAAGACTTGGAATATCAATGAGAGAATAGAGAGGATCTAAAATAGCTGCAGAGAAATCCAAAAACAACAACCACAAAAGACAGCTGAACAAATAGAACTGGTTCCCAAGTTTTTTCAGACATATTCTTTGTGAAGGAACAAAATAATAATGAAAACTGCTCCAGACAAGTTTTCTGTTCCAGCTCACCTTAGATACTGGGATAGAATAATGGCAGAACTGAATATTTGACATATTTCATATGATTTAGTATCATGCATCCAGAGGAGAGTGACCAAAATGGTAAAAGGTCTGAAAACCAAACCCTATGAGAAACAGTTGAAGCAGTTGGGTATGTTTCGCCTGGAGAAGAGAAGACAGGTGACATAGTCATTCTCAAACCTCTAAATGGCTATCGCCTTGAAAAAGGAACAAGATCATTTTCTGTGGCACCAGAGGTAGGGCTTTAACTGATTCAAATGATTGAAAATGCGGTTTTGACTAAACATTCAAAATTTTAGTTTCAGAGGTGTTCAACAAGGAATATACAACCTTAGAAGACTGTGGCTTCTCCTGCATTGGAGCTTTTAAAGCAAAATTTGGACACAGATGCTTTAGCTGAAGATTTCCTGCTCTGGCAGGGGGGTTGGATTCCATTACATTTGGGGCTTCTCCCAGCTATCCAGTTCTATGAATGATTACTTGCTTCAGAAGACAAATCTATTAGTTGGTATAAACGGACAGTGTTCTACCCCAGTTGATGAAGAAACGCTAACTTAATAACAACCAAAAAGACTTGGATTGAAATAATAATTTTTCTGATGCTGTTTGAAACCAAGACCTTTGAAAAGGAGGGAGGTCAAAGCTGCTAGCTGGAAAAACATTCTAAGCATCATAAATAACACTGTGCTACAGTTCCCACAATATTTCTTGCCAGAGCTGTAGTGAGACTGAGGCATGTAAAAATTATTTCACTCTATGGAGGGTAATGTGCTGAATTGTTTGACTTGAAAGGGAACAAGATCCAAGTGTACCACCTCTAACCAAGACCATGGCCCCTCTTATTTTTATTTCCATAACTATAAATAAAGTCTTGCAATGAGACAGGGGAAAATAACAAATTACTCCATAACGTGGAAAAACGAGAGTAGGATTTATCTTTGTATCTTTATCTTCACATCCAGTTTTACTGTTTCTAGTACGTTAAGTGTTATAGGCCATTATTTAAATCAAGCACCTGTTCTGACAGCCATCAATTCTCATACCGACAGAAATTTTTAAAAAATCAATTCTGTGGGCTTGTTTACATGGGCATTCTCATCACAACAATGCAGCAGCAACCATGGATCATCAATGAATGACTCATCTCAAGATGAAAATTCCAGCTAAAACTTGCAAGTGCTTTAGACTGCTTCCAGATGAGGCTTTCATTGTATAACTGTTGTGACCCATTCACTGTATTTTATGTAAGATCAAGATGTCTGTAACCCGTTCCTTCCACTTCTGCCTTTTTTTTTAATAAAATGCATTCACATATGCTTGAGCTGTAGGAAATAATTTTCTTGCAACCGTGATTACCTGGATGCAAGGACCCACTGAACTTAGTGGTTCTTTTTTTCTGAGCAGATATGCAAGTCAAGTCAAGAACCTTTATTGGCATCTGAAAAGAAACATATAACACAACAGGCAACAGTCCTCGCCCAGATGAGAAGTGTATGCCCACTGAGAAAGGAAACATATCTGAGTAGATATGCATGAGATCATACTGTTAATAGGTGTCTTGTAAACTGTAAAAATAATATAGCCAGCAAAACCCGAGTCTAACATATAGGGCAGGCTTGTGCCCTGGATGGTAATCTGTTGTTTCAGAAGTTTTACAAGAGAACATAAAACCTAGATGTCTTAAGGTAAGTTGCACGGCTTTACACTGACAAGAAGGAACTGACAGCTCTTTTTTGGTTTAAATGCCATGCCAGGAAGATTTGCTCAGTGTAACTGACATGGATTCTCAAATATTTAGAAGGAACTGGTTTACATTGGGTGTGGGTGTATATGTTTGTGTGTGAGTATCTGTGCGCGCGCATGCATGCACTTGAGTGTCAATCAGTTCAAATGTGACAGTGCAATGCAAAGCAGATTTTTATATATCCTGAAAATGTATAATCACCTCCACCCATAAAAGTTAGCAAAACATATTTCTAACAGTCTGCTGTTCAAAATGAAAGCATAATTAATATATATAACACTGGTTGGTTGTAGAAGAATAAACTTGATACATAAATCCATGTATAGTTCCCTTGAGGGCTATTTCTGTTTTTCTGAAATGGAGCTGCTGAAGCTGATTTGAAGAGGAATGGCAGGAAGAGGAGAGGGGGAATTAACACTTTCCCTTGAAAATCACTTTCTCTTGTTGCTTTGATTCTCTGTATTCTCATGTGAATAAGCATATACTTTTTTTCCGAGGGGGTACAAACAGTTGAGGGGGAGTTACTTTTGGCAACAAAAAGACCCTAGAAGAAAGGCTGAGAAGACCCTTTTCACTGCCTGTCCTTTCAGTTCAAAGCATAGTTGTACTTATAAAAGATTGTTTTTTTAAGGAAAGATTCACATAACATGAATGCTATAAGGTGAACATGTGTTGTTCTTCTGTTGTTCATACACATGTACAAAGAATCTATACTCCTGTCTTTAACACAGATGATTTGAATTGTGAGAGCTTAAGGAACAACAACACCCCATGACCAAATACATGCAATCAAGCCAGACGTGTATGTGTAAATGCAGATCTACCCCAATGAATAATAATAATAAAAAAACTAGCTATGTGATCCATCGAAATAAACAAAGTTCCAAGTTGGGTAATACCTTTATGGGATCACTAAAGTTATGACCAATGTGAGCTTTCGAATTTTCCATAACTTTTCATCAGGCAAAAATGGTATAAAATCTGGAGTGAAGACAAACAGTATCAAAACTGGGCCAGATGTAATTCCCATCGCTCTTTTTACCAGACTGCCAAGCAAGGTAGGATGGAGTTGCCAAAAATATCAACTGACAGCTCTCCTCTCTCTCCAGACAAAAGCCTGGCTTAGACCAGGTGAGCAACATAGTCCTCTCTGTAGACTTAGAGCAGAGAAATGTGGAACAAGAGAGCTCTCTCTATGCCAGCAGAACAGGAGACTAAATTTAGGTTAAAAAAAAAACCAACAACTTATAATTGATAGACATACCTAGTGGATGGAAGAGATGGAATCCTCACAAATGTGCAAATACACAGAAAAATAAGATAGAATCAGATTTAAAAAGCAAAAATAGCATGCCATACCTTTTACATGTCTATTGTTAACCTTCCTTCAGCCCCCTTCCCAAAGCATTTTCCCCACAGCTTGACTTGTGCAATCAAACCTAAGGACTGGCTTAGGAAAAAGTGATATGAGGGCCAGAATGAAAGAAAGGGAGATGCTAAGAAATGATTGAACAGTCATCAACAGCTAACATCTTTCACTCTTAAAATAAGTCTTCCCCCTGCCCCCCATATATGATAGGGCAGCTGTTGCTATCATGTGTACCTTGGTTTCTACTCCCATGTGAGCAAAAGGATTTATAAATTCTCTGAAGGGCAGTTTGGTTCATGTGACCTGAATGTTATCCTTATCTAGTCTAAATTACAGATTATGCAGATTTGAAACATTATCTTCAATACAGAACACATAGCTCTGTGTTGAAAAGTAAGCGCAGGGGACCTAATCAGGTTTGGAAGCCTAGTATGGTGGAAGAGCTAGGGGACTTTAACCTTTTGACTGTGCTGTGCTCCCAATCTGGATCCACTCTCCACCCAACACACCTACAATTTGCACAAAGAGCTCCCACTGAAATTAATGGAAGCTTCTTGCTATGCAACTTGCAGGCATCAAGGACCAGAACTACCCTCTATATACCTCATGTTGTGAGTCTGTCTAAGCTGTATGTCTCCACACTTAGGAATTAGGAGAAAGAACAATGCTGCTATATATTAAACAAGTAGGCTAGCTGTGAAACGAAGGAAGCGACAGAATACAAGAACAATATCAAATTATTACTTAACCATATGTGCATCTATTAATGGACAGTTATGATGTGCAATTGGGATTGATAATGCTAGCATGCACAACTCCCGAATACAGCATTTTGGGTTTTTGGAGAGCAGCAAGAAAAAGAGGAAAAGCCTATCTAATTAATAATGATTTTGTTTTCTTATCAGTACTGACTCAAATGGCCAAGCAGAGGGAGCACTTCACCCTAAATTTAGTGGGGAAGGCATCCATTCTGCTCACTGAATAAGCCACTCAGGCTCCTTACACTGTACCTCTCTGTCCTCATTCCAGTGTGTTTCTCAAAACCACCATGTGACACAGTGTTTTATTCTGTTCTTTCAAAATAGCTATCCAATGTAATTTCCACTTGCTGTTTTCATTTATGAATAGACTGCATTTTTTTCCTTTGGAGGGAAAGGCATCTCTACTTTATATATACCTCAGAGTCACTCCGTCAAAAAGTGAGCCAAGCTGATGAGTACCAACTGAGGTATGGGGGAGAGGGCACAGAGAACCAAAAGGGAAATATCAGAATAACTGAGGAGACCCTAAGCCCACCGATCTTTAAAAAAAATACTCAAGGAGATTTCCAAAATAAGGCCAATGAGAGCAGAACATATGTTGAGTACCAACTGGCCAAGTAAAATGAAAATCTGGAGAGGAAAGGAGATGAAACTTTCTCCTTTAATTTCTTACACTTACAGTGTTCAAGAAGAAGATGGTTATATTACCCTCACAAATAGGATGAGGCTGATAGGCAAATATGAAGTCCTGTAGTGATCACATGACACTTCCCACTTTGTTTTGTAACAGAACATCCTGCTACACTCACAGGAAATACGTGCTTTAACTGAGAATAGAGGATCATATGTTCCTTGGATTGCTATAACAAGGCCCAGAAGCTGGGAGTTCAGCATGCAACAGGTGTCTGGGAGGTGGGGGATAATCAGGCTTTAGGTCCTTTAGTTTCCTTACCCCACTCAAAATGTTAAAAACAAGAACATCAACAACAGAAAATGGCAGTAGTGGGGTGCTATGCTGCAAGATCTATTCCCTTCTCCTACTCTAAAATGAGAGAATAATTAATGGAGCGACCTATTACAAAATAGGACACAGAAAAAATATATAGATAATTTAAAGATAGCTGATTGATGGATTGGGTCCAGAATATTATAAAAGCTTAAAAAAAAATTAGTACTAAAACTTAAAATGTTATTTAATATAGTAATGGAAAGAGAAGAAATTCCATCTTCCTGGAAGTATTTGACTGGTATTTCAATATTAAAACCTAATAAAGACCCTATGGATATGGAAGCTTATTGACCTATTCCATTAATAAAACAAGATGCAATTTTTTTACAGCATTATTGACGAAAAGAATGAATAGTTTTATTGCTAAATATATAAAGACTGATCAAAATGGATTTATAAAAAGAAAACAACTGGCAAATGTAACAATAAGAGTACTGAATACAATTCATTTGATACCTAAAACTAAAAAGAAAGCAGGGATAATGGCACTGGATATTTTTAAAGTATTTGATCCAGTGGAATGGCCAACACTAAAAAAGTTAGTAGAAAAGCTTGTTCAGTATATGATTTAGAGCAGTGGTTCTCAAACTGGGGTCCACACATGTTCTTGGACTTCAATTCCCAGAAACCTTCACCACTTGCTGTGCTGGCCAGGATTTCTGGGAGTTGCAGTCCAAGAACATCTGGGGATTCCAGTTTGAGAACCACTGATTTAGAGGTATTCTGAAAATTTTGCCACAGTATTAGTGAATGATGTAGTAACTGAGCAAATTTCCCTAAGCCAGGGTTAGCAGCAAGAATACCCTTTCCCCAATCCTATTTGATTTGTAGCAAGGAGGAGAAAGCATTGGTTTAAAAAAAAAACATTGGATATTAAGATTATTAAAAGTATTAAATACTTAGGGGTATATCTTACAAACAATTTACAGGTTTTAAAAAAGAAATAAAATTCAGAAATTGATATTAGAAGTAAAAAATAAATTAGAGGCATATAGGAAGATCAGACTATCCTGGTTTGGTTGAATTAGGTTGTGTAAAATGAACATTCTACTGAAGTTATTATTTTTTTATTTTGGATGTTACCAGTTTTGATAAGGGAGGCAGAAATAAAAAATTGACAAAATATGATTAATAAATTTTGTAATGGTGATAGAAGCGCTATGATAAATTAAAAAATTATGGTTTCAACCTTAAAAAGAGGCTGGATCTTCTTAATATAAAATCTAATGAATTAAGATTTATTCTTGATGTTATATCTTCAGCAGATACTTTGATCTGGTTTAATTTGGAGAAGTAAGAATTAAATGGTAATGCAAAGAAACTGTTTTTAAGAGAAATATTAAGATCAGCATAAAGAATTGGAAAGTCCCCTTTTGAAAAATATACTGCAAAGTTGGTCTAAACATGGGCAAATAATCTTCCTGTTAATTTCTCCTGTAACACCTGTAGCAGAATGTACAATTTTTTAAAAAGCCAGCCACAAAGATTCTTGCAGTTATAAGCTGGGACACAGTAGGAGCAGAGGCTCCCTATCATGCATCTCACTACAAGAAATACATAACTCTTTAAACCAAAGAGAGAAATATATGCATACACACAGAGAGCAAAAACTAATGCAACTCAAGCAAAAACAAATTGAAACAGATGTGTATCCAGAGCTGCATAGGTACAGCACAATTGTCATGCTTCCCAGCAAATTATTAGGATACATTTTTTTTTATCAGAAAGCGTGAAACTGAAATGAAACTAAAAGTACTAGCTGTGACAATGGCATACAAAATGTATGTGCCTCAAACTATAACATCAGAACTAGGCAACTCAATTTAAATTATCTCTAACTGATGGGGGATTATTAATTGTACTAGACACTATAACAGTGAAAGATGTAGTTCTGGACAATCAGAAAGTGAAAAGAGAACTTTTATAGCTGCCATCAAGAATTGATATTGTCAGTTACCTCATTACACAGGCATCATTGCGCATCTTCATATATCAGATCATCAATTACATTTTTTTAAAATCCCCATGGCTATACTATCCTTCTGATGTTCATAAAGATTCCTTCTTTTTTCCCAATTACCCAGACAGGTTTCTTCTTGGCTTACAGTGTGACGGTCTAGAATGAGTCTTTATAGCATAGGTATTTAAGGTATCAAGACATTCTACTTCTGTGTCGTGACAACCCAAGAACTACAAGTTAATCATCCTTCTGTTACACCATACAGCAAAGCTAGGCACATACAGCCACTCTATTTTTATTGACCAAAAAAAATAAAATATTTTTTTAATTAAAAAAAAGAAAAAGAAAAAAGGAAAACTGCCACTCCTAGAAGATTTCAAGGCCATAGATTATCTTTTAAAACAATAGGCAGCCCCTTTACCTTGCTTTGTCCAGGGAGTTCTGGGGGCGCAGATTGCAGTAAGTGTTGACGCGAAAACTTTCTTGCCCCCGCCTACCAAGCAAACTAATGAAAAAGCCAGGAGCAGACTACTGTATATGATCTCATAACTAGAAAATCTCTAGGATGCAAGTGGTAGATAGCAAAAATAACACATCAAATACAGAATCACCCACACAGGCTGTAGGGAAGCAAACAGCTGACAATGGTGCACTCCTGTACAAGTGGAGGACTTTAGTTTGCCTTCCAATTCAGTCAACTAGGGACCGTGCCAGACTATAACAAAGGACAAGCTTCAGAAGTGGCTACTGCAGCTCAGGACCCATGAGGATAGCCATTTCAGCACAGTACTGAAGTTAACCAGAGGAAAAATAAGGGCAACACTTCCAGTGATTACAACTGGTCAATCTAAACCAAAGGCTTCCCATTGCTCACAAATTGTAGAAGACCAGAGCTGCTTGTCCTTGTTCTCTTCTGTGTCTAAGAAGGACACAGAGACTTGAGCAAACGTGGCCACAATGATTGCTAGGCCTAGCCATAATCTATGAGGTTCCTCATTTAGGACTAGTGATTTATACAGTTAGTATGTATATGGTACACATATTAGAGATATGCACTTGCTTTGGGATGGAGGTCAGTTTATCAGTCTAATGTCCTACCTCAGTGGTCCCCAACCTTTTCCGAACCTTGGACCAGGTGGGGGGTTGGGGTCCATGCGTGGGAGGGTGTGGCATTCCCCTGTGCTCACGGGTGGGCGGGGTGAGCTCGCAGGTGGGCGGGGCATGCTCACGTGCATGCGTGGATGGGCGGGGTGTGTTCACGGATGGGCGGCAGGCGCTTGCGGGTGGGCGGGGCGTGCTCGTGTACACGTGGCCGGGGCACCCGTGAGTGCAGGTGGGCAGGCCGTGCATGCGGGTGGGCATGCATCGGCAGACTGCGTGTGGGGGAGGGGTGAGAGATTTGTCTCCACGGACCGGTCCTGCCAAGGCCACGGACTGGCACCGGGCCACAGACCGGGGGTTGGGGACCCCTGTCCTACCTGACTGTTTGCCTGTGTACAGCAGAACACTGCTCTGGTTCACACAAAAGGGCCCTTTCAAAATCTGCTTGAGCTTCCTTTAAAGACTCTCTTTTTTTTACTTCTCTGATAAGAAATAAAACAGCTTCTGGACAAATTATTTTAAGCTATCAAGTAAGCCATTTCCTTAATTAATAAACTTGCAAAGCTGGTAGGAATGTACTGAATACAGTTTTGAAGTCTGTATCTTTCACAGTGTGATTCCTGGGAAGCATTCAGCTGTGTATAAATGCTCTCTAAGCACAGTAAGGCTGAGGCAGGTTTCAACAGACTTCTGTCATGTCACTTTCTCCCCTTTCACCTGTTATCTCTACAATTTCCTGGAGGAGCATGCTTTCAAATGCAAACAGTAATATGTCACACATGGATTTGGGTGTCAACTATTTCCCTGCAGGACATATCCACTCTTATGCTAACCATCAGCTAATCAATTTTTAAAAGGCTTTCAAGGCTGCCAGGAGACCCATCACATTGTAAAACAAACATTTATGACCTCTTACTTTTGTATTAGAGGTAATTAGGTTTTTACAAACACAAAGAAGCAATTTCCAAATACATTTCATATGGAGTTGAGGTAACAAACGTTAAATATATACAGGAAAGAATGAATTCAGTGTAAGTGAAAGAAACAAACATCTCAAAATTTAAGAAAAATAATGCTAGATTAGTAAGTGCACTGAGTGTTATGAAATTAAGCCATTGTTTAATTTCATAACTATTGTCAGGATACTGTTCAGATCAAACTGCCCATGCAACAACCATGGCACAAGTGCTCTTGCTTTTACAGAGCTTGTACAAGAAGGAATCTAGCATCTTTTTGCAGAAGTGCTAACTCAGCCATTTGTAACAGCCCTCTTTATTTGCACAAGGGCTATGTTTGTCCAAACAGGAGATAGCACATTACTGCGCAAGCACAGATTTACATTTCATAGGCATTCAACAGGATTTCCGCTAATACCACCCTATTTAGTGTATGAAAACACCATCCAAAGACAAGCTAAACAAAATTTATATATATCATCAGAAAAGAATTGGACCATTACAACACTGTAGAGCCTTATGAAAAATCCCAGAGTAGTATTTTAATTTTCCTACGCTATTCATAAATATAATAATAAAAGGCACGGTATAAAAGAGTAAAAAGTTTTCTCTTACACAGCCAACAGCATCCGATCCAGAATTTCCAAACATTCCGGATAAAAAGCACCACCACTCTTTTAACAAGAAGTCCAGTGAGCTTTATAATTGTGTGGGGGTTATCACCAACTAATGAAGCAATACAAATTCAGGAAAAGGTGATACTTTATTGGACCACTAAAGAAATATAACAAAAAACAAACTGAGCTTTCAATCATAATTAATCTTCCTCAGGCTGTGCACCAAGTTCTTGTGGGTAGCTCCAAAATTATATGTTTTATTAAAGTTCCAAAGGCCTTTTCCTGATTTTTAACGAAGCAATGTGAGGGCTGTTTTCACAGATAGTTCCCATCTAGCAATTTCTCAGCTAAGCAGGCAACAATGAGGTAAGAAAAATCTATCTGACTGCCCCTCCTCGTATATCTCCTTCTTTCAGATATACCTTGAAGAGGGGAAGCAGCTCTCACATTCTTGTGGGCATTTAGACTTGTTCTACACTGTGCCTCCTTGATAGAGACTGGACTTGATGATCCAAAGAGTCCCTTCCAGCTCTGCAGTTCCTAGATGATGATTAAAACCATCACCATAGCCTGCTCCTGTTCCAGCTGAACATTTAGTCTCCTGCTGCTGCTTTCATGTTTAGAAAAATTACATTGTTCTTCACACAAGGTCACTTTTTAAAAGCCAAGATCTTTTTTTAAAATTCTACTTTTTTACCAACTCTTCCCACTTTACCTATACCCTTTTCCACTCCTAGGTCCATCTATGTAGTCTATTTTTTGCCCTTGAAGGGACAGTCATGCACACAGACACACTTTCTTTCTTTGTATCTGCTTCTCTAAGTCCTCTCTGCTTTCTATTTACTCTCTCTCATTCTCATTCTCTTTCCTTTACACATATACATCCACGATTTCGAAAATTCAAGCAGTTGTTTTTTTCTGCTGCATCTGAAAGCCAAATGATAGGAATTTGTTTCAAGGAAGTATGCAGTGTATTACATAGCTGAGTAACCATGACAATGAGACATAAAGAACAAGAAATGTTTGCTCAAAAGAGCATCCAGTCAAATAACTCCCCTGATTAAACAACATATGAGAAAGTTAAAAAGGTCCTTTACACTGGTAGAACAAAATGCCACACATTTTGAGAGTAGTTATTGCACAGAGGATAGCTGAAATGTCTAAACAAGTATAGGTTTTAAGCAAAGATGCAAATGTTTTATAAACAATAAATAAATATCACATGACCATTTATCTCTGCAAAATCCATCTATGTAATGAAGGACTCAAAACTCTTTGGAAACATTGAGATACACAATTCAAGTGTCTTTATTTGCCAAGGAGGTATCTTTAGGAGTCAGGGACAGAATTCCAGGCATGGCAATTCAAATTATATGTTTGGTATTGAGGAGCGTGGAGGTGAATCCATTTCATCCATAGCAGGAAAAAAAATCATTTTCAGAACGTAACTGTGGAGCACTCTCAATATTTATGAATGAACAGTACCAAGTTAATCTCAGTCATTTCAGCAATACCACGATTTTATAAGTTTAAATTTAGAACAATTAAGGATTAACAATACCAACTTAATCTTCTTCCTTTGCCTCATTTTATGCGTATGAAAAGCTAGCTTTGATTCTCCTGTGGTAAAACAGAAACTACTACTGCTGGTGTGGCTAGAGCTCTAATCTCAAACTGTTCAGAGATCCCTATGATTTTCCACTCTTAAATCAGCTTATATCAAATAAATCTCCTGCTCTGTCAGCTATACATGTTGTGTCCAATGTGATTAAATGCTAAACTGATTAGACGCTTTATATATTTTAGTCAAGTCAGATTAAGAATAGATTCATCAACATCCAGCAAGGAATTTGCACAGAAGCCAAGAATTTGTGGATAAATGCAAGTGTCAAAAGAGGGAGGAGGAGCACTGGGGCGACAAGGAACTAGGTTGATTGCATTTAATTGATGGGATTTCTTTCCTGCCAATCTCCATTTTCATGAATTTGAAACCAATATATTTGTGATGCAAGACAGTGTAGTGTTTCATGGCAGCATCAACACAAAATAATGTCAGTTCTTAAAGACAGAAAAGAGCAGCAGATACCACATGTGCCAGGAAAGAGCTTTTATGTAAAGACCATAGCTCTCGAACAGCAGATTTCAAGATGTCCCGCCATCATGGAATCTCTTGCACTCTTGACTGGGAACCCCTGCGCCATCATATAGGACTGTCTGAGCGAAGATAATCTTTCTGTCTCGTAATGTTAGAAGATGGAGTTCTCCACCAAAGTTGAATGGTATGTACTTTTTCACATACCCCATAATTAAACTGCAGAACCTATTACCACAAGACACAGTAATGGCCACAAATTAAGGCAGTTTTGGAAGGTGACTGGACAGATTCATGGAGTGTTGGCCTACCATGGATGTACCAGCGGATATCAAACAATCTTTGTGTCCACTAATAAACCATTTGTACTTTGGAGGAAAAAACACAAGTGCAACAACTTTTTGATATACCCTTGTATATCCTCTGAAGTACCAGAGACATGAGTGAGAAGTTCCTGTTTCTCTCATGTCCTGCTAGTGGGCTTCCCACAGACATTTGGTAGGCCAGTCTGTGAACAGAATGCTGGACTAGATAGGCCTTTGATTTCATCCAATATGGTTCTTCTTAAATTCTTACTTTTGGTATTTCCTCCCCATTCCCACACCCACAACTCCTACAGAGAGCAACAAAAGTTGCTTGCAAGAAATATGAAATATACATGTTAATACCACCAAGCAGCATGTTAAATGTATTAAGGAACCCCCGTGTGATAGCTGCATGTGAATATCTCAGGCATAGCAGGATACTAGCAGAGGGAGGTCAGAGAGATGTTCTCACAGTTGGAAAGATTTCTAATTACATCATGGCATTTGAGAAGTGAAAGACAGGTCTTATAATCATTTTCTGTATCACCTTGTAATGGTATGGTATTAGAAAGGACAACCTTGTGTTTGAAATATATTTAGGACAATGTTACAATTGTGTGTTATGTGCTGCCAAACCTGCTTTAAAGACCTCTCCTAAAGTTTCGTAGGTCAGCCCTATGGTCCTGCTGGGCCAACAGTTTGCTAGCATCCTGTGCTTTCTGAATTAAAGATGTTTAGAGAAAAGCAATGTATTAACACTTTCAGAAACACCTCCAAGATCCATGGTACAAATAACAACACTCCCCAATTATAGCATGATAAGTAATGCACTTAGATCAGCTGTACATGAAAGAAGGAAACCCACATACCTGACAGAGGAATGTTCCACAATAATCTGCTGCCTATATTAAGCACAAGTCAGGAACCCCTGAAGATGGGGATTTGAATCTCCTAATCATGACCATAATTCTGTACACAACCACTTTTTGACAGGAACGTATAAGGAAGGAATGGTGGATATTCCTAACACATAACCCAGGCAGTGTCATCACTCAGTTGTCTTGATAAAACAAAGGTTCATATCCTGGTGGTTTACAGCTTCACCACTTCACCCAGAGGGAGATTTTTTGCAATAGAGATTACAGAGAGGAACTTAGGTTAAGGAAGACTTTACACCACAGCTGTATGCTCACAGAAAATGAGGAAATTTTGATTCTTCCCTTGAGGAAACACAAAATCAAGGTACAAATAATCTGTTGGATGCTGGGTCAGAACAATCCTGCCAGCAACAAAACTAGGAAATAGGCAGAACCTAAACTCATACCCTATATTCTACAGAGCAGCTGTCTTTCCACAGACTACTGGAGCTGACCACCCCCTGCAGGGCAGACAATGGAATTAGTAATACACACCAGGACTGAAGGTGGTGTAAATAAATCCACAGCACTCTGAAACGGCGCATGAGGTTTCACACTTGAATCCATCAATTCCCATACAATGGGTTGGCAGGAAGCATCTACCCTGGCATACTGAAGATGTCACAGTAGCTTGTCCAATCACAAGGGTTACAGCGTGGATCATATGCACCATTCCGCTCTTTGTCTGGATGCCACATAATTTGCCTGACCACTTTCATAAACTATTTCTCCTCTCTGTGTATTCATTTGCTTCACTGCCTTCTATGATCTATGATTATTGTTTTATTTTTAAGGTTTAATGTTTTCAGTGATATTTACAAGCCACCTTAAATGCTATTCCTTAGTAGAAAGGTGCAATAAAATGTAATATGACAATGATGGTAGCAATAATAATAATAATAGATGACTAGAAGACTTTGTTATGCATCTTTCATCTCCTGATCCCCCCCGTCTGTGCTGATTAGGTGTGGGTTCTCCATACCAGCAATAAACATGGTGACTGTGAGGTAAGATCCAGAACACATCCTATACAATTGCCTGGGAAATGCTTGGCAGTGAATAAACACACTCACAGGCCCCAGCACATGAGATCAGAGGGGAGTTACAGCATCGTGAAAGAAGTTCTCCGTACTCCTGGAGGATACTTCACTGGACTTTCAGAATTGAGGGTCAACTGGATTTATCCCCTTACTTTGGGTTCTCCCCATAATTGCACCAGCAGCTCAAGAACACAGACCAGCAACAAGAGGAAGTTTATAGAATACAAGTTAATGCACATCCAGCAGCATGAGGTGTCTCAATTCAGAGCCCTGCTCAGAAGAAAGAATCCGTACCATAAGCATAATCAGAATGAAAATCTTATTAGTACAAGAGAAACTGGCTAAAAACCTTTTACCAAGTGACTTTAAACTGCTGATGCAACAACTACATGTACCAAATCCTAGCTCTGGCAACCTCTTGGACAGCACCCCTGAGGTTCAGCTTTGGATCTTTGACATGGTGGACAGCTCCCTTGTAGACAGTTCTCAAGCTGTCCAGCTCAGTTACTCACAAGACCGTGCCATGACTGCTTCACTTGTAGGCTGAGAGAGTGGGGAACATCCTTGCCTATAAACCTATTGAAGAACTTCCTGGAAGGAATTAAGAGAGACAAGCAGAAAGTAATCAGTAATGGCCAGCATCTGAAATAGATAGCTTGAATGTAGATGCTCAGTAAGTAACTGTGAGTACTACCCCCTATGTGATTTTCCAGTTCTTATGCATCATCCAACCTTCCCCTTGGTGATGTCCACATTTTAAGATTCATTTGGTGGGCAATATAATTGGAACAATACTCACTGCTTCCCTTTAGGAAGTTGCAATGAAAACCTCTCTGCAGTTTCTTTGAGATATTCCAAATGGCTAGGGTCTGATCCTGCAAGGCAAAAGGGACCATGACTATTTGGCCACTAGCAGCAGAATGCCTGCTACTTCTCAAGAAACATCACTGGACTCCCACTTGCTTTCACCAGTACACAGAGAAAGCTCATGATGTTCATATGGTGTTGTTTGGCTAGCCACCCTGGACTCTTCTGACTTTCTACACAATACCTACCTATGCTGTGTCCCCATGCGAGAGACACAACTGCTAGATAGAAATGTATGTGGAAGTCTGAAATGTACGTTAAAGCATATAACTAAACTGTATGTGGATAGGAAACATTTACAGCTGTCAAATTCTGCTTTGTTTACCTTTCTGGGACACAGTGTCCTTGCATCCCAAGTTGGAAGAATGAAGTAAAAGTTGCTCCTGGGAGTTCTGTGTCTGAAGTCCTGAGTGAAGCACCTGTAATGGTTCTGAAAAGACATGTGTTAATAATATGCTTTCCCAGTGTTTATTAGACCATGTCCTCCATTGTTTATGCAAAATCTCCTCCTTCTGTGCCAAGATCTCTTTCAATGGAGTCCCTACCACAGATGCCCCATGTGCATGTTCTACGTTCTCTGAACTTCAAGACAGAAAGAGGACTGAAGCTCAAGGCGGTCTAAGTTATGCCTTTCCTGACCGTAGCTAGTATCTCTCCATTAAAAATACAAAGCAACTAACTACTCCATGCTGAAAAATAACATCCTAGAAAGAAGTTTCATTTAACCTTCTCCTTGAAAACAGTTTTCTGTGCAGAGAGATTTTGTTGCTGTTTCAGGTTAAGAGCATTCAATTATAGGAACCCAGTGCCCAATATATGTGATGCAATACATCCTAGATACAGGTTTATCACCTTAATAAGAAACAAGCATGGAAGCTCATTGAAATCCCCCATACATACAAGCCTCAAGAATTGCTGCACCTGCAAACAACTGCTTGAGATACATAACATTACCCCTCTACGGAATACCATGGCAGGGTCATTTCAACACCAGTGCAAAGATGCTATTTGGCTTACTAAACATTTTGAGCATCAAACCTGTGCAGTGAATGATGCATAAGCAATTGCAAGTAATACAAAAAGAAGAGGTGAACTTGTGTACTCAGGGCCAATACAGTATGTGGCCATCAACCTGATATCCTGTGGACTTTAGCCCAATTTCTACAGCCATCGGCAAGTGTTTGCTCAGGTCCCGGCTTGCTATGGGTGAAAAAAGTTTGTTTGTAATAGAGAGATATAAAGAAGGCAGATGATTACTTTGGGTTCTAGCCCCATCTACAACCAGACCATCCACCATCAGCATCAATCCCCAACAGAAAAAAAAGTTGCCTGTGTCTAAATTAGGAAAATACAAGCTCTTAAACTCTACCTAATTGGGTTTCACATATTGATATCATTACAAATGAAGCTAAAGCATTTCATCATTAGTGCATTTAGACCATGGACTGCCTCCAGAAGATAAAGAATGTTACTTCAGAATGTAAGAGAGTTCCGAAATAAATAACTCATCCTTTTTCTTCCTCCTTCCTTGTTACCTGATGGATAACAGCAATCTGTATGTCAAGTGTGTCTCACCCTACCTTACCACCTCTACAGATCATCATAGGCAGTGTAATCTCATCTGACACATACTTGCTCTATGTGTTCCACAGCTCACAGTGACACAAACTTGACACAAACACTGATAGGATTCCAGACATTGTCAGAGCTTGGAAAGTTACTTTCTTGGACTACAACTCCCAATCAAGAAAGGAACCAGTGTGGTAGCAGAAAGCAGAGGCTAGAAAAATTACTTATGAGGACTACAATTCTGAGAATCACCCAGTCAGTATGGTCAGGGCCTTTTGCAAGTTGTAGTCCAATATTTGTTCTAGGCTACCTAGACAGCAGTAATCTTCTTCCTGATTAACACGTACAGTATATAATCCGTGGACAGACCAGCTCTGAATATGGAACCCTTATGAAACTTTTGTGGAAAGATGAACTTGAGAAGCTTTAGTCTTCCGGTTCTTTAGTAGGGTAAGGGAAAGGTTAGGTGCGTCCACTTAAAGAGGCAGTCATGAACCCAAGATCCCGTTTCTCGTTCAATCATCATCAGTCTAGATCCCATGTGCGCATATCAGGCTAGCTGTTTTTGTCCCCGTGTACACTACAGACTTACTTGATTTACAATTACTGAAGTTACTCTTTCAGATTAATTCCTCATATCACTCAGATAATTGCAACATTGGCCAATGACTTGCACTATCCACAATCCATCAAATTAAAAAAATCAGCAATAGAATTTTTAGTTCTCCCAATATCACTCAAACAAAATTATTTCCAATATGGCCAGTTCATGCATTCAAGTGTGATAAATCTACTGATAAGTCACAGAGAAATTAGACATATACATACATACATACATACATACATACATACATACATACATACATACATACATACATACATACATACATACATGTCTTTTGTCTCAGTAAATAACCCAAGATCCCATTTCTTGTTCAATCATCATCAGTCTACTGTTAATATAAACAGTAAATCAGCTGTTTATTTATTGGTCTATTTTCTCTGCATATTAATAATAATTCTGCCTTCAATGGATCACCACAAGATAAGTTTTGATTCTGGAAAGATGTTTTGTAAATCATTATGAGAATGAGTTTTTATCCATATAACCACATGTTTCAGATTTATGCTTTAATGGTTAATCAGCTTTCTTACTCTCATTTAACTCCACCTGGAATCAGCAAAGATTAAATGTAATAGTTATTGTTTTTATTACCAAGACATTTTTTTTAATCTTGTGTATATCAGCACTGTAGTCTAATAAGCTTCAAAAAGCCTATCATTAAGGTACTATTTTCTGTTAATGAAGGACCGTATCAAGTCCCTAAGCTATGTCACTCACAAGGTAGCCCATAGCTGGAATATTTGATATTCCACTCTGTCTATGAGTCCTTCTTTTAAAAATGCATCAATTAGTCAATAAATTTCTCAGCATAAAAACAAGTTGATTATATAAATGAAGGCTAAGCTACATAGAAAAACCACACAGAGGACACATGTTTTGAATAAAAGATTGTAGGAATGTGTCAAAACCAAAGGATGTTATAGTACCTGCTGAAATATACATAAAGTTCCAAGTCTGAGAAACCAGTTAAAACTTCAATCATGTATAATGTACATGGGAGCGCGCCTAGTTGAACATAAATATGTTGTATTCCTTGGATCCTAAGAGCATCTAATTTTCAGAGATTCCACCTATAGTTACAGGTCCCTATATCACATGCCTTTGTATTGCTTAGAGTTTTCCAACCTTCAAAGGTAGGTTTTTGGGGGTTGCAGAGGTAAGGGAGATCCAGGAAGACCCAACTCTGCAATGGGTACTCTGTTCCATTAACAGATTCACAGCTACATACAGTCCAGTAAAGATGCAAAACACTGCATTACACAAGCTAAAGGATATTCTGTCCCAAATAACATATAAAAGCCACAAAAACAGTGAAGCGCAGGAGTCAGCCAATACGCCTGCAGATCAATCAATGTATCATCATACAGCTTGTTCATCAATTCTTTGCTACATAACATATTGTGAGGTTGGTAAATCCCATGTTAAATATGTGATCTCCTGAATATAAGTCTTCAGGCTAGACTATATGCAATCTTTCAAGACATCTACATTTCACCTATGAGCTTCAGTATTATTACCATTTGCCATTTTACAAGATTTAAAGGGGCGAGTGCATTCTCTGCATGCAGAATGCCCCAGGTTCAATACTTGCCATCTGTTTCTGCCTGACTCAGTTCTCCTTGGAAGAATCTATTGAGTGGGTTTGGACAAGATCTCTAGCTACTACATTGTGGAGGCACACAGTTGGAGTAATCGATACACATTTTTTGGAGTATTTGTTTATCTCCTTGCCAGCTACCTACACAGAGATAACTTTGCTAATTTTCACTTTCTGGGTTTTTTTACTTCTAAAATATTTTATATGCCTAGTGAGAACACAAAACCAGTCCCTCCACATAACGGGCCTAACCTTTAGTTTGTTAACCATTATGTAAATATTAAGTTGTATAAATCTATCAGAACGTGCAAATCTAGTATTCCATAATATAGAAATAACTATTTTTAAAAGGGTGAGGGAATGGATTTGGACTTAAGTCATACTAAGAGTCAGGCTTCAGTTGGTCATGATTCACTTAAGCTTCATAGATTTCAATAGGATTACTCTCAGCATGCACTAAGCAGCTATACTTAGCTGCTCGAATATGTTAAGCCTAGATTTAACCCATGGCCCCAATTACGAACAATCTAGAAGAAAATCAGGGACACTGTAAAAACTGAAAGAAAAATAACAAAGGGTTGCAGTGACAACTGTAGAGCCAAGACTAGATTTTCAAGTTATTATTCCACTGCATAACCCTTCCTGAGTTGCCAAATGCCTTAAGTTCTACATATCGATTAATTTTTTTCACATTTAACCTCTGTTACTGAAACTGCTAAAGGGAAATGATACAGAAGCTGACCTTTGCATGTTTTCCCATCAGGCTGTAAGGTAAATCCAACAGGGCAACTGCAGCGTACTCCCGTTGCTGTATCCTTGCAAGTACGGTCACAGCCTCCGTTATTGACAGCACATGTTTCTAAGAAATGAAAGAGAGAGAGAGAGAGAGAGAGAGAGAGAGAGGAGAAGTAGAGTAACACAACACATTGTAGTCCTCTGAGTGTTCTTCATAGTATGTAAGCAACCTATTCTTAAGCATGCATATATGGGTTTAAGACTTCCTTAACTTCAATCCCAAAGCATATACATTCAAATCCTACGTGTACTGATTTGAAAATAATCCTTATGAAATCCAATGGGTCTTACTCCCAAATAAGAACTGTAGTCTTCCTAGAAGATCCCATTGCAATTGTATTACAAAGTACATGTTTAGGATTAGAGTGCAGCAATTTAAGAGAGTATTCATTCTTCTAATCAGTAATTTCTCACTTCACCTCCTAGACAGACTGCATGTCACCTGCAGTTTTTGAAATAATATTTTTCAATATAGCAACAAATTATCTTCTAAAGCAGAATCAAGCAATTACACTGCTATACAAACATGAAACATGGTGATAAGCACCTGTGATTTCAATAAAGCTTACAATAAAGTAACATGTTTGAATGCCTTAAAAGCAATGGCTTTTTAATGCATGTTTAAAGGGGGGGGGGGCATTTCTTTTGATAGACAGTTGCATTTGGAAAAAAAATCTGCAGAAGAGCAAAACACAATACTGGACTTCAAACTGAGAATTTCAAATCCTTTCTTTCACAGAAAGAGTTAATAGAAAATGAACTACATACATCACTTTGACAGGAATCTACATGCCCAATCTGTTCTTACTGAACTACAAGAAAAAGGCATCTGGGTTTTGTCCACTTAAAGCTTTTTGCAAATTGAAAGGAGTTTGGAGTGGGTGGGGAGGGCATAATTGAGGTCACTGAACCCATTCCAAGCTGTGTCATTGAAATTTTCCAGTGCTTGTAGGATGTCAAACGGTGGTTGGGCAAACAGAGGAAAAAGAAAGCTGCAACACTTTTTGTAACTTTTACAATAGTGGGAAATGGTTATGAGGTACCACTTAACGAAAAGAAGAATGCTACTTTGTTACAAAAGAGACACCACAATACATGCATTGTTTGTGATATAAATGATAAACAAAAGTCAACATGGACTATCTTTCTTATAACGAGTATCACTAGCATGAGAAGAGGTAACTGCTGATTTTACTCATGGAGCTATGTTTCATCCACTAGGAGCTTCTTGCTTTGATACTAGACTTCATAGTCCCATACCTTCTCTTCTCTGTCAGTAATGACAAATACTTCTCTGTATTCTCTAGTATCAATAAATACCATACAATAGAGGTGGACAACTTTTCCCCCCTGCTAAGGTCCACATATCTCCTCAGTGGTAACCTGTTTGAGAATGCATGCCAGCAGTGGATGGGGCCAACCAAGGCCAAAGCTGAGTGAGCCTGACCTTTGTTGCCTTTCTTCTTCTTCCTCTCCACCTGGTGGGGTGCTGGGAAAGCAATACATTGCTATTAGAGAGGCCTGAACTAAGATTCTGCAAAGGACTTCTGAAATTAGGTGCAAGGCCGCATGAGATCAGACTGAGGGCTGTATGTGGCCCTGGACCAGAAATTGCCCAACTCTGCTGTAAAACATGTCACATGCTGTCATTCCGCTTCACTTTCCCTGTTCCCACAAGCAGTTGCTAATAGAGGGGGGGGGGGACAATGATGCCCCTTCACACATTCTGTATTTCTGAATACTACAGTAATAAAAAGAGTAAAAGGCAAGATATATATTCTCTATAATTCTGCTTCCAAAATGGTGGGGGAAAGGGATAAATTCCCCCTGAGAGGTGAGCAAAAAAATTCCACAGGGTGCAACAAGATGACAATTTAATAAGGAACTGTTCTTACTGCCTTAAACAAATTTCTGCAATATATACTATTTATGATTTCTGAAGAAAATGTTCACAATTAATTTTAAATGATTTCATCACATATTTCTATTTATTTTAAATTTTTAATTGTAAATTGACTTTTTTTTTTGTTAGAAGGGAGTTGAATGATGGTAAAGGAGAGGTGAGAGGTGTGAAGGCATTTCATAAATTGAAAGTGTGGAGTGATGCCGATGTTTAGTTCTGACCTAAAAGTAGTCGGTGTTCACAGACTGTCAGCCATTCCGGTAGACGATGTTTCAAAGTTTTTTCACTTGTGCTACTAAGGACATTTTAGTCTGTAAGATGAGTCATTGTAGTCCTTCAAGGTTTTCTACAAAACTATATTATTCACTCACACCTACAGAATCCATTTGAAGGCTTATACTACCTGTTTTGAAGGACACTTGTATTAGTACAACAGATTACATGCAAAACTCAAAGTTGTGCTAAGTGAAGAAATATCAGAAGAGCCTATTTGGAGTAGAAAAGAAGAGGTGAGGGGAAGGGTTGATCTATACTTTTTTCCTACTCGCTACTCGCTATGTTTCCCCCACAACTCCACCCACAGTGCAATATGTTGCAACACCATAGGTAACCAAAATGGTGATGATAACACATTAGTGTGGCTGGCATGCACTTTATATTTTAGATACCTGTTTGACAGGCAGTAAAAATGCACATAGCTGGCTGCATGGATGAAGCAGTATTGGGAGACTGGTTCCCCTGGCCAGTGAGCCCCCAAGCAAAGCACTATTGAAATTAAATAGAGGTTGAACAACAGTTTGAGATATAGCATAGCTTCCTGCTCTTTAGAAAGAGAGGAAAAACATCCCTAAAATTCCACAGGAAAAAAGGTTTTCATGCACAGGAGCAATTCTGTTCTGGCTGTGTGCTATATTATAATATGGAGAGGCATCGTATACTGTATGACTCCCCCTATCAATCACACATAGGCTGAGAAGGATAGAAAGTCTCTTGTAACATATAAAATTAAAAATCCTTTTCCAAGTATACTGGTCATGAAGTCTTTGACTCAGGGATATTTTACTGATATGAATGTAAATCCCAAGTAAATTCTCCTGAAGTGGTTGCTGTGCGAGCACTGCCTGTCAAAAATTACAGAAAGGTGAGAAATGGATCTACCAAATCTGGAAGGATGACTTGGTATTTGCACCATTTTTACACAGAACTACGCCCCCTCAAAAAAACTAGGATCAAATTAAAGCTGGCACTGGTATACATCACAGAATGGACTTGTGACCGCAGATGTGATCTGTAATGGGTTGGTGATGAGGAGGGAACTGCCCATTATGAGGACCTATAAAGATTCACACTTCAGGGCTTTGTTTTTGTCTTGTGGCTGTTCTGACAACTACTGGAGCTGTAGTTTTGACCGTGCAGTCAGATCATGGAGGGGGTGGTGGTGGAGGGGTATGTAAAACTCACACACAAGTTCAAACCATAAATTTTAATATTATCAGTTCTCGTTTAATAATTTCAACACACATACAAAAGCTGTGTGGATGGATGGGTGGCATTCTGTTTCTCTCTCCTGCCCCTCTCTGTATCAACTCTTTTTTGTCCACATGTTTATTATGTATGTTCACATACAAGCTAATTTCAAAACCCTTGTACCTCATTTAATAGTTCAGTAAATGACAAATTTTCAGCAGAGGTGAATTGTCATGCAAGCTACACCTACTAAAATTTTCAAAGGTGCAGGAAAACTGTCTCTTTTGCACCTGGCTAGTCACCCTAATAAATAATATTATACTTCTTTCCATCACACATCCTTCTGGGTTGCTCAGCTACCTCCTGCCATCCACTTTATTCTTTGTACTTCTGATCACTGTCACCTCTCCCACCTGATTGCTCCAAATCCCTACCTCCTCTTGGCCTTACCCTACAGTTGCCAGATCTTAAGAAGATGAATAATTCTCTGAGATTTAAAGCCAGTGCACTGAGTTCTCCAGGCAAGATAAAAATTTTTTTAGGGCCAATGGTGCTAAAAAAAAGAAGAAAATTTAATCTCCTTGTATGTAGTGGCTTTAATACCTGGATGCACATCTTCTTTCCACTCCCTACTGATGCCAAGATTCACTGGCTCAGTATATGTACTTTGCTTACAGAATGTGTCTGGAGAAGGATGATCAGGATGATAAAAGGTCTGGAAACTAAACCCTATGAGGAACAGCTGAGGGAACTGAGTATGTCTAGCCTGAAAAAAAAGAAGATTGAAAGGTGATATGATAGCCATCTTCAAATATCAAAAAAGTAGTCACATGGATGATAGAACAGGTTTGTCTTCTCTAGCTCCAGAGGGTAGGACCCAAAGTAACAGTTTCAAATTATAAGAAAGGAAATTACACATACACATTAGAAAGAATTTCCTGATAGGAAGAATTGTTCCATGGTGAACAGCTTTGGAGGGTGGTGGACTCTTTATTGTAGTTTTAAAAACAAAGATTAGATGGTCACTGTGATGATCGCCCCTGTCACTCACATCCAGGATCTCATTTGCATGAGCCTATGAGAGGAGTGGAGGGGCGGAGTCAGGGGATATAAGAAGGTGTGGCAGGGTGAGATAGGGAGTTCAGTCACAGAAAGAGTTCAGTCAGAGGAGAGAAGAGAGAGAGAGAAGCAGAGAGATAGAGACACAGTCAGAGAGATAGTGACAAGAAATAATAATAGAGATAAGCTGGTCCAGATAAATAGATAGAGCAGGTGGTGAAGGTGGCAAGATATATGATATTTAAATGATTTGATTGTATGAACTGAATAAAGAACATCTGTGATTCCGATTTAATTTAATACACTTCAATAAATAAGTTCTGTTGGCAGTAAGTGTCTGACTAAAGTCTATTACATTGTGGATAAAGGAGATGCACTGGTGGCAGTGTGAAAAAGAGGAAACGTCACAATTGATATCTGCTGGTGGGATGACATAGCGTGAGCGCCTTGTTTGGTGAAACAAGCAGGGGCCACGTGGTAAATGTCACAAGTGGTGGCAGCGGTGGGTTTCGAAAAGATTCCAGTAAAGCCAAAGTTTAAAGCGAATTTTTCTGAGTCAAGAAAACCTATAAGTCAGAGGTCTGTGGTGAAGAAGTGGGTGACCTGCTAGAGCTTTTGTGGAAAAGCTTAGTGGCGGAGCTTCTGAACGCAGATCTTGGGGGGACTAAAGATAGGGAAAGACTCTGAGAGAAAAATTCTGTTTGAGGTTACCTCAGGATTTGAATAGACCCAGTGAGCTAGCTTAGAATCCAAGGCTCCAAAAGTTAAGCGAGCGCTTGTGGAGAAAAAGTGGAAGCCGGGGTCAAAACAGGTCTGAGGTGATAGGAACAAGCAGAGGCTTGAAAAAAATTCAGAATCTGTTTTGTGTCTGGAGGCAAGAAGATTGCCTCAGACCAAGAAACAGAGTGGCTGGCGCGGTGCCAGAAGAAAAAGTGTAGCCATCCTTAGCTGCCGAGGGAGAGCTACATGGTAACTCAGAAAGAAAAAGTATTTTAAAAAGAGGCCTGACTATCTCTGCAAAATAAACCAGCTCTTATCCAAAGAAGTACACATATATATGCCACCTAAAAGAAGTAAAAAGCTAGTTATGGAGGTAAATGATCCTCAAGAGGCACAAGGTTTACCTCAGGAAGTGGAGGGAAATGGAGTTCCTATATCGGTGGAGCAGGAAGAGACGCCTGAGGGTGCCTCAAGGAGAGAAAGTGATTTAAGCTCCCAAGAGTCTGAAAAATGGAGGTTACAACAAGAATTTAAATTAAAAGAATTAGAAATTAGAGAAAAAGCTAGGGCTGAGGAAAAAGCTAAGGAGCTAGAGCTCAAGGAATTACAGCTCAAAGCTGAGGCTGAGGCCAGACAAATGGAATTAAGACAGAGAGAAATGGAGTTTCAATTACAAATGAAACAATTGGAATTGGCATCTCTAAATAACAATAATAACAACAGCACTAATGAGGGAAATCTCTCAAAAATAGATCTAAAGAAATTTCCCCAATATAGAAAAGGTGACTGCCCAGAATCTTTCCTCATTTCCTTCGAACACGCGTGCTGGGACTTTAATGTGAAAGAGGAAGAACAGATGATAGTGCTGAGATCCCAAATAAGTGGAGATTTAGCAGAGCTGTATTCACAATTGCCCCTAGAGCAGGCCAGGGACTTTGAGGCTTATAGAAAAATGGTTTATTCGAGATATGGCATTAATGCAGAACACCTGAGATGAAAATTTCGTTCCCTGATCAAAAAGCCTGAGGAGTCTTATTCTCAGCTAGGAGCTAAGCTTAGTCTGTGTCTGGAAAAGTGGATGGAGCATGAGAATGTCACCTCTTTGGAACAAATTAAAAATGTGATTGGGTTGGAGCAATTCTATTCTGTTTTACCTGGAGATTTGCGTTATTTAGTAAAAGACAAAAATCCTAAAAAATGTACTGGAAGCAAGTGAAAAAGCGGATTCCATTAGTGAGATAAGAAACACCAGGTTTTCTGAGGTAAAAATTGGCGGGAAAGTGTGGGACGACAGGAGGAGAGTGACCCCACCCAGTAGAGATTACCTCAGAAGTACCCAAGCTACTGGAAGCCATTTTAAAGGCAAGCCCTCATCCCCAGAGCTGAGCCACCTGAAATAGAATAGCTCTGAGGGAAAGGTTGGCAAGGCCCCGTATTTCGAACCCAGAGCCAGTAAACAATGTTATTCGTGCGGGGAGAAAGGACACTTTTGGGCGCAGTGTCAGACCCAAAAGCTTAGGGATGTTAACCAGCAAAAAGGGGGAAATTCCAGTCAGCCAAAGAAAGTATTTTGTGTACAGCATAATGGAGCTACTAGAGAAGCAGTTGAAGCTGTTACCATAGCAACCCAAGTAACAGAGAGACCAGAGAACCAAGAGCCTCCTGTGGCTAGGGTCGTCCAATGCTTTTTGATAAAATGTAACCTGGATCTTCTACGCAGCTCAGGAGATGGTATTTATGTTGATAATAATAAGTATCTTGCACTAAAAGATTCTTGCTCTCAAGTTACAGTGTGTCACCCAGATATAGTCCCTAAGGAATATATGTTAGAACATGAAACTATTTCTATTAAAGGGATTGGGTCTGAAATAGTGGTGTTGCCCATGGCAAAAATTCCCATAAGATATAAGGGATGGTCAGGAGTTTGGAAAGTGGCCATATCTGATCAAATTCCTGCCCCATGTTTAATAGGCCTGGATTTATCTGAGCATGTGCAGAGTGTTTTAGTGACAACTCGCTCTCAGGGATGGCAAATTGAAGCCACTGAGGAAAACAATGAAATTCTTCCAGAAATAAGAGAAGGGAATGAAACAGCTGATCTAGTTACCATGAGGAATCCTAATAATCCATCTTTTAGACAAGAACAAAAGGAAGACCCTACCTTAAGTGAATGCTTTAGACAAGCTAAGGAAGAGCCCCTGACCCCTGAAAACCCTGAAAGATACTGTGTAAAGGAAGACCTATTATATAGAGAGGTTTTAGTGAACCCTATGAGGGGAGGGGAAAGCATTCTCAGACAGCTGGTAGTACCTTTCAAATATAGAGAGAGAATTGTAGAAAAGGCGCATAAAGATATATTTTCAGCCCATTTAGGGATCTCTCGTACTAAGCAAAGGATTGCTCAAAACTTCTATTGGCCTGGGATTGGGAAGCAGGTCAAGCTATATTGTCAGAGCTGTGACACCTGCCAAAGATAGGGTACTGGGAATGACAAGACCAAGGCTAAGCTGTGCCCATTGCCAGTCATCTCGACCCCTTTTCAAAGAATAGGCCTAGACATAGTGGGACCCCTACCTAAAGTTACCAAGCGTGGGATTAGATTTATATTATCAATAATTGATTATGCCACAAGGTATCCGGAAGCTGTACCCTTGTGGAATATTGAAACAGAGACAGTGGCAGATGCACTAATAAATTATATGTGTCGCATGGGCTTTGCTTCCGAGATAATTACTGATTTGGGGACCTCATTTACTTCCAAACTAATGAAAAGACTGTGGCAGGTCTGTGGCATTACTCACATCACGTCATCCCCTTATCATCCCCAAACCAATGGTTTGGTCGAGAAATTTAATGGAACCCTAATGAGAATGATTCAAGCATATACAGCTGAGAATCCAAATGACTGGGACCATAAATTGCAACCATTACTATACGCCTATAGATCTGTACCCCAGGAAAGTACAGGATTTAGCCCTTTTGAATTATTGTTTGGATGAAAAGCTAGAGGACCCCTAGATCTACTCCGTCAAAACTGGAAGAAATATAGAGAGGGTGATCCTGAGTCAGTTGTCCAATACATTGATGAACTGATGAACTCCTTGCAACAGTCTCTGGAAATAGCAGCAGCTAACTTAAAGAGCGAGCAGGGAAAGCAAAAACACTGGTACGACAGGAGGGCCAGGGAAAGAGTATTTAATCCTGGAGACAAAGTGTTAATGCTGAGACCCATTAAAGGAAACAAACTTCAATTAGCTTGGTCAGGTCCATTTAGAGTGATCTCTAAAATGAGTGACGTGAATTATGTACTTCAGGAGGAGGGAGAAGAAGGCAGAAGGGTTGTGCACGTAAATATGATTAAGCCATATTATAGGAAGGAAAATCTTGTTTTGTACGCCATTAGGGAAAAGCCCAATGAAAAACCTAAATTACGGTATTGGGAAGGAAGGGGTGTACCCCAGTATAACCCTGAGGAAGCCGTAATTAGCCAGACCTGGGAAGAGCACAAAATCCACCTTGAGACAGTATTACAGAGACTATATGAGGCCGGTTTAACAGTTAAAGCCAGTAAATGCCAACTGGGGAGTCCAGAATTAAAATATTTAGGCCATGTAGTAGGTGGAGGCATAATCAAACCCCTTGAATCAAAAATAGAGGCTATTAACAATTGGCCCAAGCCAACATCCAAGAAAAAAATAAGAGCATTTCTAGGGTTAGCCGGCTACTATCGTCGCTTTGTGCCTAACTTCAGCGAGATAGCTGCCCCTCTGTCTAATCTAACCCACAAAAGACAAGCGGAGAAAATCCACTGGACGGCCGACTATGAGGAGGCCTTTAACAGATTAAAGACAGCGTTGACCACCGGTCCAGTCCTGAGAGTTCCAGACTTCCAGCGCAAGTTTATAGTCTTCACGGATGCGTCCAACGTCGGGCTGGGAGCCGTGCTGAGCCAAGCTGACGACAATGGAAACCATCATCCGGTGACCTACCTCAGCAAGAAACTGCAGGCGGGCGAGAGGCATTTATCTACGATTGAGCGGGAGTGCCTGGCCATAGTCTGGGCATTGCAGAAACTGAGACCATATATCTGGGGAAGACATTTTGTACTATGCACTGACCATTCCCCACTTTTGTGGCTAAGGACTATTTGGTTCAATAACAATAAACTGATGAGGTGGGCCCTATTCTTGCAGGACTTCGATTTTGAAATTCGCAACGTGAAGGGAACCCAGAACGTGGTGGCTGACGCGTTGTCTCGAAGACCAGAGGGACTAACAGATGGATGGAAAAAAAGTGTAATGTTGTAAGAAATGTACTGTTAGGGCCTTAGTTTTGAAATGTAATTAAACTGTTATGTCTTGTTGAACTAATGGTAAGTAGTAGTATAAATGTAAAAGTAATGTAAGTTGTATTAATGTAATTAATGCAAATGGTTATAATTGCACTGATTGTTTTAAATGTTTAAAGTAATAAGTTTGATCTGTTAAACATAGTGAGAGAAAATCTAATATAAGAGATGTATAAGTACTGTATAAGGTAAATATATTGTGTTGAAGGATAACATATGGTACATGATTTAATAGTTAACATATTATTGTAATGATGTTTTGGATGAATTGTTCCCTGCATATTTCGTTGTTCATAAGGGTAAACAATAAGGTTTCCCCCATGAAACAAACTTTTCTTGGGGGGAGGTATGTGACGATCGCCCCACGTCACCCCTGTCACTCACATCCAGGATCTCATTTGCATGAGCCTATGAGAGGAGTGGAGGGGCGGAGTCAGGGGATATAAGAAGGTGTGGCAGGGTGAGATAGGGAGTTCAGTCACAGAAAGAGTTCAGTCAGAGGAGAGAAAAGAGAGAGAGAAGCAGAGAGATAGAGAGATAGTCAGAGAGATAGTGAGAAGAAATAATAATAGAGATAAGCTGGTCCAGATAAATAGATAGAGCAGGTGGTGAAGGTGGCAAGATATATGATATTTAAATGATTTGATTGTATGAACTGAATAAAGAACATCTGTGATTCCAATTTAATTTAATACACTTCAATAAATAAGTTCTGTTGGCAGTAAGTGTCTGACTAAAGTCTATTACATTGTGGATAAAGGAGATGCACTGGTGGCAGTGTGAAAAAGAGGAAACGTCACAATTGATATCTGCTGGTGGGATGACATAGCGTGAGTGCCTTGTTTGGTGAAACAAGCAGGGGCCACGTGGTAAACGTCACAGTCACATGTCAAGGTTGCCTTAGCTCTGGATTTCCTGCTTTGGCAGGAGGTTGGACATGATGTCCCCTGAAGTTCCTTCCAGATCTATAGTTCTATGATTCTATAACACTTGTTAAGAGATAGTACAGGAAGTCCACATTGTCTGCCTCACTCTCTCACGCATACACATGCACACACAAACAATTTTGCCATTACTGCACAAGACTCTGTCTCTTGTACATAAAAAAATGCCTGCTTCTTGATCTTACGTTTTGGCCTGGAAATTTCAGAGAACAAGAAGCTGCTGACATGGCTACCCTACCTCATGCCGCTACCTAGGGGAGTGGAGATGTTTCTATATGAGAGCCACTTGGTCTTATAGGACAGCAGCCATTTTAGGATCCCAGAATTCACTGTCTGCTGCTGTACCATCCAGATGGGTTGACAGAGGCAGCAAGAGATACTCAATTTATATTATCTAAATAAGATTGCACTGGTTCATCTACTGTGAGAAACAAGTTCCAAGGCTTAAAAGGTTACTTTTCAAAGGAACATATTTTTGTAACTCATTACTGTTATTCAATTTTTCCCTATTCTATTCATCATTACCCTCGTGCTGCAGTGGTTAAATTGCTGTATTGTAGCCAAAACTGTGCTCACAACCTAGGGTTCAATCCCAGGTAGCCGGCTCAAGGTTGACTCAGCCTTTCATCCTTCCGAGGTCGGTAAAATGAGTACTTAGCTCGTGATGGAGGGGGGCAATGTGTAGCTTGCATATTTAACTTGTAAACTGCCCAGAGAGTGTTGTAAGCACTGTGGGGCGGTATATAAGCAGCACACTTTGCTTTATCCTCTTGTTGCTTTCTGCCTTTAAAATGATTAAACATTGGGGGAAGGGATCAAAATGCCCTCCTCTCTTGCCCTCTCCTAAAGTAATGAGAAAAAGTAACAAGTAAATACTACTCATTATACAGAGGAAAATAATGTTTTACCAGCTATTGTATTAGCATTGTAAAATGTATCATGTTACGCCATTACACCAAGTGATAGTGAATTTCATGTGACATCATTATTTGTAACATGTTATTGCCAAGTGCTGAATAAACTGCAGAACCAATCTAGTCAAAGTTTTAAAAAAAATGTTTTTAAGTCCTAATAATTCCACTGGGAGGGAAATAATCATAATTCACCAATGGCCCTCTCTAGAAGTGTGTATGTGATTTGTTCAATTGGTTTCTATTATCCCTAACTCACTTCCCACAAACATCCCCTTTGAAGGCTCATTCTTCTGCCAAATCCTATTCGTGTAAATAGGCAATAAAATCTGATGGGAATTCCTGCATGGGGAGGTAGTGCACTGAAAAATGAGGTATTTGAAGACTAGACTGCAAACATTATCCTGAATGAGGTCTAACAAAAGAACGATGTTAAAATTGGATAATTAAAAACATCTTTTTTGTTTAAAACAACTTATAAGGAGAACCATGAATTTAAAATAGAGTGAACAGTAATGGCAAATAGTTATATTTGAAAAGCATGAACAAGCACTGAAAACATGAGTTTGGCATCCCACTGAAGCTAGCTGTGAGTAACACATTAATTCTGGCTTATGAAAAGTCCTTTACGACAGTTCATTTGCATCAGATGAAAAAAAACATGATATTACATCTTGCTGGGTGACATCCAGTAAAGTGGAATAGACACAACAAATACCCTCCTAGTTGAATATATGGCTGGATCTGTAAGGTAAGAGTTAGTCAATGAATGGACAACGCCTTGAAACCAAAGGAAATTAAAAGAAGTTATCTAATTTCACAAAATGTCCCTCTACTCCTGTCAACACAGAGAAATTTGAGCCTTTAATAAAGGTCAGGAAAATGGGAAGATACTGTTCTTTAAAAATTCAAAGGTAGCCAAGGGCAGGAAGTCAAACTGAAGAAGCCAAAGCAGCCTACGAATCATGATCCACTAGGTGCTTGATGGTCCTTTAGTTTTGTTATCTCTGCATGAGTCTACCAAACAGAGACTGTCAATCCCACTGAAAATCACAATTCACAGCTGTTAGGATACATTCTCATTTCAGGATCACAGACAAACAGAACTGCTTTAAACCATTCCAAATGCAAGGGCTTCCATAATTTTAGGAATATTTGATTGGGAATGTAGATGCACGGTCAAGTCTAACTGAGAATTTAGATTGAAATGTTTCATTTGGGAATTTATACAAAATGAGAAACAATAAATCATTTAGCTTTATATTAGAGTTTTTAATGTACATTTTAAAATAAAATATATTAGAAGGCATTGAAATTATTTATAATGAGGATGACCAAGCAAAGGTCTAGAGTTGAGATCCAGCCTGCAAAATAATTTATGCTGATTCTTAGTAATCTCACCTCATGTTAATCAAGATGTGATTTTTTAAAAAACGCTTACTACTTCACTTGTAAGTAGATATGGGCATGAACCAGCACAATGGCAGTTCATGATGGTTTGTGGTTCATCAGTGTCCATGAACCATGATGCAATTTAAAAGAACAAAAACAAACCAGTTCATGGGCAGCAAAACCACACCTCCCACAATACCATAAGCCTTTCAGGAAGCACTAGGGCAGGAAGGAGGCCCCAGACAGGCTACTGCCCTACTCAGCTGGACAGTGGAGTGGAGGAGGTGGAGGCTCAGACCGAGTAAGGTAAGTGCTGGGGTCCATTAACGGGGGGGGGGTTGCTTTCTGGAAGGGGGGAATGAAGCGAAATGAAATGCCAACAATGAAAAAGTTCAGTGTTTCACTTCACTTCGTGAAAGTACAGTTACCCTGAACTGCCCATAAAATGAACCACAAACCAGCCCAGTTCGTGGGTTTGTTTTTTGCTTCGTGGTTCATTTACTGCCCATATTTTCTTGGAAGGAAAAGAAAAATTAAGAGTTATTTCAGAGATTGATGATCCATTATATATATTGTTTGCAACCCATTAGTTTCTATTCTATATTAAAATACTGAAATTAATACTGAATCTAACTATTATCTTTAAAATAAAGAGTCCTGTTTACACTGATATTAAAGCATTCTGTTTAGCATTTAATAACTAATACTACAGTTTTGTTAAACTTATTATAACTAAGTTAAAAGACTCTGCTTATGGTCATCTTTAAGTCCTAGTGGATTCTGGCAGCCGGCTCAACATTCACTCAGACTTCCATCTTTCCAAGGTCAGTAAAATGAGTACCAAACTCACTGGGGGGAGGGGCAATGTGTAGCCTGTATAATTAAATTGTAAATCACACAGAGTGCTTCAAGCACTATGGGGCAGTATATAAGCAGCACGCTTTGTTTCTGTTTTTTTTTTTTTCCTTTTTTTTTTTCCTATGCTTTTGTTGACTTCAGCTCACTTCACTGAGCCACAAAAGCTTATTCTAAATAAAACTGTTAAAAATTAAGGTGCCAAAAGACTCTTTGTGGAGTTTGCCATAATAGATTAGCATGACCGGGCCACACTAATTATTTGTAAAGGAAATGCAGAGACAACAATTAACCTCACAATGGAATTCTACAGATCCTTACAGAAAGAGAACAGGAGCACCTCGATATGACATTTCAGTTTTCATCTATCAGCTATGAAACTTAAGAGAATTGGTGAAAATGTTGGAGTATGGAAGACTGTCACTCCCCGTCACTGTATTTCCTTTTACTTTTTGTGTTTTATATTGTATATCTGCATGTAGACACTGCCTGAAATCCTACTGTATGTACTTGGCCTAGCAAAAAGGTACACCTGCAGAAGCACACTGGGAGTGACTCCCAAACAGTCTGTATTAGGTGTCTGATTGTACAATTCGTTGTGCAAATGTGCCTTGTCCACTGTCTTGTTTTCAGTCTGTAATACATTGTGTAGTAAATGTTACAAATAAAATAAATATAAAAAAAACACAAAGAAGTCAAGAATGCTGTGGCACCTTAAAGACTAACTGGTATATTTTAATGTGAGATTTTGTGGACAAGTCCCACTTCCTCAGTTCATTTTCTGTTGTCTGAGGAAGTCAATTTGTCCATGAAAGCTAACATTAAAATATAGTAGTTAGTCTTTACAGTGCCACAACATTTCTTTCTTTCTTTCTTTCTTTCTTTCTTTCTTTCTTTCTTTCTTTCTTTCTTTCTTTCTTTCTTTCTTTCTTTCTTTCTTTCTTTCTTTCTGTTTTAGGCCTGGCAATGCTATCACAGATTAATACAGCTACCTCTTCTTAAACTAGTAAATGTTGGGTACATTTAAAATGATAAATGACCATTATGTGGGATTTGGGGTTTTTAAAATTTTAAGCTGTAAACTGCCCAGAGTAGTGCTACACTAATGGGTAGTATATAAATTTAATCAATCAATAATGCAACAAGTGATCTTAGTTTCTTGACAGCTATTGCTTATGTTGACAAGAAAGCACTACTCACATACAAAAGCATGTGGAATTCCATTATATGTCCAACCCTGCCCCCTCAAAACAAAAACAAAATACTAAGGAGGTAATAAGAACAACAGCTGAAGCCACAAAGCAGCCCAATGCTTAGTAGATATGGAATGATGACTGCTGTGGAAACAAACAAACAAAAAGTAAAAGTAAATGGATCTGAAATCCTGAATAGGAGCACTTCACACTCCATCTTTCCATTGCAACTCACACTTGTAATTAATTTATTATTACTATTATTTTTACTTATCATTATTAATCTTGTAATCCATCAAAAGTCAAATAAAATTTAGATATGAAATTGCAGAACAACCTTATTGCTGTTAGACCTGTTTAATGTTGCTAGATCTCATCAAACCAGCTCTGTTCCTTTGTGAACCATTTTCTTGCTCCTCAAGATTGCACCAGAAGAAGCCTCAGTGACCGGGGGGGGGGGGGGGGGGGACGGGGACGGGACAGTCAGCCACTTAAAAAGTACTTTGCATTTTCCTAGGCTTATTTTAGGCTCCAAGGTGACCTTTTAAAAAGAAAAAAATATGACTTTTAAAAGGCTGTATGTGTGTGTGTGTGTGACAGAAATACGTTTAAATGGTCAATGGAAGATTCTAGGTGCACAACTGGCTGCTCTCACTTTGACATGTTTTTCATCACAGGGTATGGGGAGGGAATGGAGGGAAAGGGGCCATGTGGAGTTGCGGGGGGGGGGGGAGTTTGTCACATTTAGCCTCCATTTAGCCTAGTCTGATTTATACAAAGGCATGCTTTTCAGCCAGACTTCTCAAACATAGGTACTGTACTACAGTATCCATCACGAGCAAGGTCAAGATTTCTATAAACCCTAAGTGACTTCTGTGATTTAAAAAAAGGTACCCTATGAGGCAAGGAATAATTGGGCCCGTACCTCCTAGAAGGCATGAAAAGCCTTTATGAGTACCAAAAAAAAAAAAAAAAAAAAGGTGCAGGGGCCACACATGGACCCTTGGAGACCACTTTGCCCATCTCAGCAAAGGGATGGAAAAACAGTATGTAGACTTCATTTGGTCTAGCAATTATCAGAATCTGGCCTGCTGGAGGCTGGCCATCAATCCCTCCTCACTTTGAAGCCTCACCCTCTTGCAGGATGAGAGGATTCTATATTATGTCAGAGAGACTCCTTTTTGTCAATGTCAAACAGAGTTTGCAGGAGATGTCTGAATCAAAGTCTGGAAATCAACCACCTTCTAGAACTACTGGCTGATAGAGGATAGTCCTTCTCCATATGGGGAAAGAAACAAGGGAGAAATCATTCCATCTCTCAATCAGCTGTGTGGATCACCTCACTCTTCTCTTTTCCCACATGGTGAAACAGAAAGAAATTTGGAAATGAATTTATAATCCAGTTTTGGCACTATCAGATTTTCTGGCATATAGCACCAAAAATAAAAAACAAAAACAATTTGATTGTTGAAGATTGGTTTCAAAAAAACCATAGCCTTTACATCAGGTGCAGTTAAGATTCACTGAGCCCTTTCCATGGTTAACGACATTAATTGTATTTAAAATGTAGTATGAAGAATGTCTTGTGTCTTTTATTTTCAGTACTGCTGCCTTCTTTATAACTATGTTACAGAGAGAAAATATTTAAGAAAAGGCAAGGCTGATTTTTAAAAAGAAAATACTTTATTTCCCAGAAAATCTTAGAGCTATAAGACAGACAACCTACAATCTGATCTACATTTTGTAGAACACTGAAAAATATTCCAAATTTGCATGGTCTAAAAATGCTGAACATTCACTTATCTGTATCCATCCTCTGTGGTTTTAATCCCACAATCATGAGAATCTGAGCTGATTTAATGCTTTTGATTAGAAACTCGTTAAAAACATATCCTGAGTGCTTGTTTTGGCAGTTTAGACTTGTATATGAACCAATAATGGAACAAAACCACTAACCCTAAAAAAAAAACTGGGGAAAAGGTTCATACAGCAATAATGCTGCCAAGGTTTCTTTTTCTATGATTCTTGAAGTCTGGCACCCTCAATATTGGTGGGCAAATTACATGTTACGCTCAAGCAACACATTTTGACTTTAACAGGGGCTCTATTTAATTTGGAAGAAAGTCTACATATATCATAGAATGCTGTAATTTTATAATGATTAAGGTATGAGCATACGCTTCAAGACACTCAAGTTTCCCCCAATCATTACATTCAAAAGGCAAATAGGAAAACAGAGTGTTGAGACAGAAGGAGGGGAGGGAAAGAGAGAGGCCTCTTTTGCCTAGAACACTCCCAGAAATTCTGTGGGCTGCTGCCTCTCCAGCTTCCTTTAAATCCATCGTAAAAACAACAAATTGTTGTGAGCCCTTCATTCTTGCCTAAGCAAAATTAAATCCAAGTATTAATTGTATTCCTTTTCAGAACTGTCACATATTTGAATTAGCTCTCAGCATTCTTGTAACAGCATTTCTGCGCATTCTTCTGTTGTTCCCATTGCTCCTCCTTGGGAACATAGGATATGGCATTATATTGGGTGAGACCCATCAGGTCATCTAGCCCAGTATTATTAACTCTGAAGGACAGCACTTTCTAGGATTTGATGCAGGCTTTTGTCTTAGACCTGCTGGAGATCCTCAATAGCTCTTTGAGGTCTCCCATCCAAATTTTAACCACATCTCACTCAGTTTAACTTCCATAATTAGAAAAGTCTGGGGGAACTGGTTGTGATACTAAGGCTCCCTGCTGAGACTTCACCTTTGCTAATGAGATTTGCTTATGCTATCAAGACCCCAACCACATTTTCCACTTTTTGTCCTGTTTTTTCTTCTTCTGCTTGCTACTTATCCTGAGGGAACTGTCAAATTCTGTGCATTTCAATGTCCCTTCTGAAGAATCTTGCACAGAATTCTGCAGAAAAAATGTTATTGTACACAAATTCTGTGCTGCTCAATGAACTTTCTGGAGAAAGCTGCAGCAGAAAATATGGTCCAATGCACAGAAAAGAAAGGTTACTTACCTGTAACCATAGTTCTTCGAGTGGTCCTCTGTGAATTCACACATATGGGTATTGTCCGCGCTTGCGCTGACGATCTCGGAAGATTCTAGAGCTAAAAGTAACAATTTTATGGGGTGATCTCCCATGAGGCAATGCTCCTCCCACTCACCCTTCCCCTCAGTTCCTAAAATATGTCCGCCGGGCAAAAGTTATATAAATAATAAGGTACCGTGACGGACAGAGGGGAGGATGGGCGGGTAGTGTGAATTCACAGAGGACCACTCGAAGAACTATGGTTACAGGTAAGTAACCTTTCTTTCTTCATCGTGGCCTCTGTGAATGCACACATATGGGTGACTCGCAAGCTTCACTTACCGGCAGGTGGGACGTCACGGTAGGAATGAAGCTAAGACAGCTCTGCCAAAACCAGCATCAGTGCGTGCTCTGACATCTAGCCGGTAGTGCTTGACAAAGGTCGACGGAGTGGACCAAGTTGCAGCACGGCAGATATCTGGGATGTCTGTGCCACGTTGGTAGGCTAGTGACATGGAGAGTGCTCTGGTGGAATGTCCCTTTAGCTGATCAGGCAGTGACTTCCCTGAAAGTTGGTAAGCAAGGGATATAGCTTGCACAATCCATCTGGAAATAGATTGGGAAGATGCTGGGCTTCCCTTATTGTGCCCATAGAAACAGACAAATAACCGGTTAGTGGTCCTGAAGCTCTTAGTTCTGTCCAGATAGAACGCCAAAGAGCGCCGAACGTCCACTGTGTGGAGCATGTGTTCCAAAGGAGATGATGGTGACTTGAAAAAGGAAGGCAGAATGATAGGCTGATTCCTATGGAACTCTGTGACCACCTTCGGAAGGAAGGACACATCAAAATAAAGAGTCACCTTGCCAGGATGGAACTGAATGAACGGAGGATCGGACCGGAGAGCAGCGAGCTCACTGGCTCTCTTGGCCGAAGTGATAGCAACCAGGAAGGCTGTTTTCAAGGTAAGTAACTTGAGGTCGGATGTGGACATAGGTTCAAAGGGAGGACGCATGAGAGCATTCAGAACGATTTGTAATGACCATTGAGGGGTAATACGTTGGGGTGGGGGGCGGGTGTTATTGAGCCCCTTGAGAAACTTCTTTACTGCAGGATGAGAAAAGAGCCTTGCAGAAGAAGAGTCATCAGGTTGGTGTGCAACAATCGCTGCAATATAAACTTTGAGAGTGGAGATCGATAATCCAAAATTGAAAAGATGGAGCAGGTAAGTAAGAAGAGTTTTGACTGAAACAGGTACGGCAGGTAAGTTATTGTCCTTCGTGTATTTAAGGAAAGATCTCCATTTATTTTCATAGAGGAGTCTAGTAGAGGGTTTTCGAGCCTTATCTATAATCTCTTGAAGGTCGGGGTTATCCTCCAGGCCGTCAAGTGAAGGGACGAGAGGTCTGGGTGGTAGACCATCCCGTCGTTCAAAGTGAGAAGGTCCGGAATCAGCGGTAGCCGGAACGTGTCTGTCGAGATCGATCGGAGGTAAGGGAACCACGGCTGTCTCGGCCACCAGGGGGCTATCAATATAGCGTCCGCATGGAACTGGTGGATCCTGATTACGGTTCGTTGTATGAGTGGAATCGGGGGAAAGAGGTAAAGTAGTGTGTTCGACCAGTTGACCATGAAAGCATCCCCGATGGAATTGGCATCGGCCCCAGCCCGAGCGCAATAAGTTGCACATTTTGCGTTCGATTTCGAAGCAAAGACATCTAGGTCCGGTGTTCCCCATCTGTGGCAGAGGAGATGGAAGACAGAGATTTGAAGGGACCACTCGTGTGATCTCGATGTGAGGCGACTCAGATGGTCGGCTAGGTAGTTTTCCTCCGTGGAAATATGCACTGCTATCGGAAAGACATGGTGCTCGTAGCACCATTCCCAGAGGTTGAGTGAAAGGCAGAGGAGGGAGGGGGAGTGGGTGCCCCCTTGCTTGTTGACATAGAATAGGGCAGTGGTGTTGTCTGTTGCCAGTTGGACTACACGGTCTCGAATAATTGGAAGGAAGGCGTGGAAGGCTTTTATGATCGCCATGAGTTCTAAGTGATTTATGTGCAGTGTCGATTCCGATCTCGTCCAGAGTCCGTGAATTTTGTATTGCAGGCAATGAGCACCCCATCCCCACGGGCTGGCGTCTGTTGTGATCTGCACCGTGGGTTGAAGAGGCCGGAATGGACGACCGACAAGAAGATTGCTTGGTGAGAGCCACCAGGTGAGTTGATGAGAGAGTTCTGGTGTTACTCTCAATCGTTTTGACTGGCTGTCTGTTTGATGATCGAATTGTGCCAGAAACCACGCTTGAAGGGGTCTGAGTTTGAGTCTTGCATGTTGGATGACTGAGGTCGTCGAAGCCATGAGTCCCAGGAGATGCTGGGCGTGCCGAGCCGTGATCGAGGCTTGAGGTCGAAACGAACGTATGGCATTTTTTAGTTTCGTGATTCTTTCCTGCGGGATGAATGCCCTGGCGTGTCTGGAATCGAGTAGGGCTCCGATGAAGGTAGCAGTTTGGGACGGTTCCAGATGTGATTTGGAATGGTTGACTTGGAGACCGAGGTTTTGGAGAGTATGCAGAGTGGTGTGGGCGGCTTTTATGGCGTCGACGCGGGAGTGTGCTACGATGAGCCAGTCGTCCATGTAAGGGTAAATATGAATACCTTGAAGACGAAGGAAAGCCGCAACTGGAGCCATGCACTTTGTAAATGTCCTTGGGGCTGTAGATAGCCCAAACGGGAGGGAGCAGAATTGGTAAACCGAACCGTTGAAGTGAAAGCGGAGGTACTTGTGGTGAGACGGGTGGATGGATATATGAAGTATGCGTCCTTGAGGTCGATGAGGACGAACCAGTCTCCCTGTGAAAGAAGGGGAATAACGGTGTCAAGAGTGATCATTCGAAATTTTCGAGGTCGAATATAGGTATTGAGGTCTCTGAGATCGAGAATGGGACGGAGACCGCCGTCCTTTTTCGGCACCGTGAAGTATTTGGAATAGAATCCATAAGGGGAATCACCAATTGGAACCGATGTAATTGCTCTCTTGTTTAACAGAGAGTAAATTTCTTCCTGAAGGGTGTCTGAATAAGGAGTAAATTTGAGATTGCCCAAGTGAGGGAGAGATTGAAACTCGATACGGTAACCTGAAGAAACAATATTAAGGACCCACTTGTCACTTGTAATATGCTCCCAGAATGGGAGAAATGGTCGCAATCGCGGGAAATTAAAGGTATCCGCGGTCCTTGGGAAATGGATAGGGGCATCAATATCGTCGGTAGCCCTTACCCTTCCCTTGTGGCTTTGTCTGAGGTTGACGTTGCTGCTGCTGGTTGTGACCACGGGGGTTCGGGGTCGACGGTCCCGGTGTCGAGAATGGTCTGTCAGATTGTTGTTGACCAAAGGGCCTGTAGGACTGGTACTTCCGAAATGGTTGGAAGGTTTGTGGATAATATGAGGAGGATCTGTAATTTGGTTTGTAGGGACGAAAGGAGGATTGGTTCATGTAAGTTTTGGCAGTCTTGCGCATCTTGTGGAGACTTTCCATGGTATCATCCGTCTTTTGATGAAAAAGTCCAATGCCATCAAAAGGGAGTTCTTCTATCCGATGTTTGGCATCGTCGTTAAGGGATGTAGACCTAAGCCAAGCGTGTCTACGGATGGCTATAGACGATGCCAGGGATTTAGAAGCAGCCTCGGCAGCATGTCGAGCCACTGTTTTTTGTTGTTTCGCTAGAGATGTAGCTTCGGTATAGGCATGCATGAGGCTCGTTTTGATAGATTCGGGCGCAGATTCCAGAGTGGGTAGGATCTTCGCCCACAGGTGCCGCTGGTAGGCACCCATCACTGCCTGATAGTTAGCCGTTCTAAGGAGGAAGGACTGCAAGGAGTAGATTCTCCTGGCTATGACATCAAGTTTCCTTCCCTCCTTATTAGTTGGAGAAGTCGAAGGTTTACCCTTGGATTTATGTAAGTTGGACTCGACGATTATGGAGTTAGGAATTGGATGTTTCATCAGGAACTCCATGTCCGGGTCATGGGTCCTGTACATGTTGTCAGTGCGTCTGGACATTTTCAGATTAGTGGGAGGTGTGTCCCAGGCGTCTTTGATGATTTGTTTGAGGGCAGAGATGTATGCTAGGCTAAGGGGTTGCGACTTCTCTGTATGGATGTCATCAAATATGGTATCTGGTTCAGGGGAAGGAGGTTCCTCTACCTTTAGCTTGAGTGCAGAGGCCATACGAGAAATTAAATTGGAGTATGAAGTGAAGTCTTTTGACGGAGAGGATGGTCGCATATCAGTAGGCTCGGAATCGGGAGTAGGGATATTCGCTGGCGATTCCGGAGATGATTCCGCATCAGTGTCGTGATCTGAGGTTGGCGAATCAGATGACGATTCCTCATCTGAAGGGACAGCAACCTGGGAAGGTCTGGGTAGCGCAGGTCTCGATGTCGAAGCCGTTGTGACATGGTGAGCCTTAGAGGAATGTTTAGATTGCTTCGATGGAGGTGAAGTCGAAGACTGGGAGTGTTGTTTCCTCGACGTCGAGATGGATGTCGATGTCGAGAGTGGTTCCGTAGGTTGAGACATCATTGTCAACGGGATCTGAGGACAATGCTGTGGGGATTTGCCGCGAGATCTTTTCGCCGGATTCGGTTGCGGGAATCCCTGATAGGCTTCCATTTGGAATTGATTAGTAAAGGGAAAAAGGTTCTCCATGCCAAGTTGTTGAAAGGCAAGTTGTTGGTAGGCTGGGAAGAACGGGAATTGATAATAGGGAGCAAACTGAGGCAGTGGGGCTGCCGGTTCAACATGTTTCCTTTTCCCAGTACGTTTCTTTGGAGATGGAGGAGGAGTTTCAGGTTCCGACAGCTCGGTGTCATAGGCCCGCCCTGAAGTCGGGCTGGAGTGGGCAGTGGCCGGACTGGATGGTGGCTCAGTCCCAACATGGCCAGTGGAGGGAGAAAAGCTACCAGGCAAAGCTGGAGCTTGTGCTGAGGGAATAAGCACCTCATCCCTTTCCACCACAGACACAGGCGCTTCCATGGAAGATTCTTCAAATATAGGAGAGGGTGGGCGCTCTCCGGGTGTCTCCAAGCGAACAGATTTGGTTTTCTTAGGCTTGGTAACAGGTTTCTCCTTTTTCTTTTTAGGCTGTTCCTTGGGGGCTTTAGATTTAGAAGCCCGGGAGGTGTCGGAGCCCGCTTTGGAGCGGGGTGAAGGAGTAGAGTGCCCCGTCGTCGCAGAAGATCTAGGCGGGACTGAGTCTACTCTTGGAGCTTCACTAGGAGCCACGGTAGCAGGGTTCATGGCTGCCTCCCAAAGGTGAGATCTTAATCGTTGGAGTCTGTGTTTTAGCGCAGGCTTAGTAAAGTTTCTACAGGCCGCGCAAGATTGGGTTTGGTGTTTTTCGCCCAAACAAAATAAGCACTTGTCGTGACCGTCGGAGGATGGAATTTTACTATTACAGCCGACACAGCGCTTAAAAAGGGCCGAAGAGGCCATAAAGGGCGGGAAAAAATTGAAAAGATCCAGGGGTAGGGAAAAACAACCGACAAGAGAAGAAAAACTCACGGGAGATCAAACGAAAGGTTGTAGATTGCTAAGCGAAGTAATAATAGGATTTAGCAGTCGTATTTAACAGCACAAAAGGCCAGATAATTGCTCTCTTTCTTCCGTAGAACTGAACCGCACGGCGGAAAAAAGGAACTGAGGGGAAGGGTGAGTGGGAGGAGCATTGCCTCATGGGAGATCATCCCATAAAATTGTTACTTTTAGCTCTAGAATCTTCCGAGATCGTCAGCGCAAGCGCGGACAATACCCATATGTGTGCATTCACAGAGGCCACGATGAAGAAGTGGCAAATTCTGTGCAGTTCAGGTTCCTTTCTGGGTACGTATGCAGAAATCTCCACATTAAATATGGTATTTTGCACAGAAATTGCCACATTCTGCACCACACAGTGCCTTTTCTGGGAAAATCTGGAGAAATCTGTGTAGGATCTTGCACCTTAAGATTTAACGACATGGTAATAGATGGTAGCTGTGAAGAAACTGATATATTGGGGAACATGGAACATAGAAACCATCTAGTAGAAGATTCAAGGCTTTTTTGTGAATGCCTGGGAAGCAGGTTGAAAAGGCAGAGGTCAGTATTGGCTGTGAACAAAAAAACAATTAACACTTTCAATTGACCTCCTGTTAATGATCAATTCAAAGAAGGGCTGGGAGGGAACTGACATACCGTTTTTCCCCGTGTATAAGATGACCCACCGTATAAGACGACCCCCACTTTTCCAACCCCAAATAAGAAAAATTGATCGCTGCTTTCCCCCTCCACTTCCTAAGCCCTGCGAAAGCAGGATCAAAGGGCTGCGGAAGTGGAGGGGTAAGCCCCGTGGGGCTTAGGAAGTGGAGGGGTAAAGCAGCCATGAAAGGGCTGGAGGATCAAAGGGCTGCGATCCTGCAGCACTTTGATCCCTTTCCCCCTTACTTCCGTGTATAAGACGACCCTCAATTTTTAGTCCAAAGATTTTAGATAAAAGTATAGTCTTATACATGGAAAAATACAGTACGTATGTCTTATGAGTGAGCACACTGAAGCAGCACCAAAAGGGTTCTAACACGTTCCACTTTAACTCTTGATTTGAAAAGCCAGCCTGCTTCCTTCCTCAGAGTCATGCAAATTAAAGCCATGGGAAAGGAAGAAGATGAAGTTGCTTTTGTTTGGAGTAAACATGAAAGGGTATTAAGATGTTGGTTTTGGCAGGTTTGGAATACCTCATTCAATATATAAAAGGGATTAGGAAAACTGGCTAGAAAGTATTAGGTAGTCTAGCTTAGTTTTTGTTATTTTATGGTGTGTATATCATGATTTTATTCCAGTATTTTGGGAAGTGTTGTTGCTGCTGCTGCTACTGTTGTTATGTGCCATCAAGTTGCCTCTAACGTATGGCGACCCTATGAATAAGTAATCTCCAGAATGTCCTGTCCTCAACTGCCCTGCTTAGCTCTTGTAAACTCAAGCCAGCGATTCCTTTAGGGAGTCAATCCATCTCGTATTTGGTCTTCCTATTTTCCTGCTGCCTTTGACCTCTCCCAGTATTATAGTCTATTCCAGAGAATCCTGTCTTCTCATTATGTGCCCAAAGTAGGACACACACATCCCCGGGCACCCAGGCAGGAATGCCACCACACACAATAACATGAAACTTCTTCCTACTCTAACTCTATCCCTCCTAGAATTGTTTTCCTGCCTGGAGTTCCACTGAAGCACAACAATGCCCTGAGATTTCAGTTCATGCCCCAAGACCTGAGAAATCTAGTACCCTCTTTAACTTGGTGTGGTATGACTATGTACAGTACATCTTGGACTAAGGTTTAAGGATATGTAAACAAACCGACAGACAGACAGATAGATAGAGCAATTAAAGGAGTCCAAAGCAGGGAAGTCGCTTGGACCTCTACTTCTCTTAGGTCATCTGGACAGCTGAGACATGCATATTCTGAAACACTCTGAAGTCAGCTTATATTATATTTTACTGTCATAGTTAACACTATGACTGCTTCTCACACAACTCAGGTAATATATATAATGAATCATATTGTAAGTTTTACAGTATGAATATGATTTACGTTGGTGGCTTCTCAGACAGTGCTTTTGTGTGTCCTGTACGTAGTAGTCCTGTGGACAACAGCTTTGTCATCCTGGTGAACTACCTTAATAGTGTTTAAGAAACAATGTCTATTTCAAACTGTGTAAGTAGCATTCTTATAAAAACTAACTACAGCCAGATCAACTTTTTAAAAAGACATTTATGATTTTTTTCTGTGAAAGATTTCACTGAATATGCTTTTAATCAAAAACTCCTAGATTAAAAGACAGGATGATTATATATTTAACCTAATCCTATGAAGTTTCAATTCTACATTATCAGGGGAAATGGGGCAATATGTTTCTGGATATTATTTCAGGCACCCTGAAAGAATCCCAGTGTATAGTATCTCATTTATTTAAGGACACCAAGTCCAATATGCCTTCTTGAAAGCTTTGAAAAAATTTGGCTGGAAACCACACATTCTTGTTACTCTGAAATTTTTAAATTATAGTTTAAATTTATTTCGTAAATTGAAAACAGTTACGAAAACTTTTAAAACATTAACTTGCACTTATCTGAAAAGTTCAGCAAAGAAGTCCAGTATGTAATTGCAAATATGGACAAACTTTTTAATAATCCCTGCAGTTGCCTCTCTGTAATCCTTCAGCACTGAATTTCAATTCTTGCTTAAAGCACTTAAGTATTAAACATTTAAAGTAAATAATGTGCTGTATTCTCTAGGTTCTGAAGATGATGCATTTTACACATTCCTACCATTCAAAATTATTGCCAGCTTCTTAACTTCCATTTGGACTTTAAAAACGTGCACAGACACAGTTTTTTAAATCTTCATGACTTATTTGCAATTCCTCAACTTTACTGAAATGTCTATGTATAAATAATCCATGGATTCTACCGTGGTATATCAGTTTTTCCTTATTCATGAGGAAATGATTCTGCTAATTAAATGCAGGTAGAAGCCAAGATAAAACTCCTACTATAACAAATATTTGATGTATCTAACAGCAGCCTGCCTTTTAGGCAGATGATATGGTTATACCTGAAGTCAGATATGGTTTTATCACTGCTGCCATGGTTTAAGAAACATACATGTTATGCCGAGTGAGGTGGCTTTATTTTGAACTATATTCCTTCAGATTGTATGAACTCTCTCATGTATCAATCAACACAAAACCAAAGAGCATGAAGTTAAACAATCTTTGATGTGCTTGCTTACTACACACATGCCATTTTCCATATGAGAGAGCATGAAACAAATTATTGTTGACCAGCAGTGTGGAAACGTATAGGTCAAACTTATACCATGTCAGTTTGTGTAATATGTATATGTAGGCTACAACCTATGTATGGGGACAGCTGAGAAAGTATTTTGCAACTAAAACACAAATCCAAGATTACAACTTGGATGAAATAGTGGGGAGGGAAACACTAAGATTACTTAGGCCTATTGAATTCAGACACCAGAAATCTAATGGGAAGTACTTAGTTCTGTGATTCTATGGCTGAATTCCTATTCATCTTCGTATAACATAAAGTTACACCTTCATGAGCTTGCCAAGCATAACACCCAGCCAGTCTAGATTTTGCAATTCGATAGCACAATCATGTGAGTTAATTTAGCCTGTTATGTGGCATGCATGACAAAGTGAATAGCACTTTCACCCTGCCACTATTTTCAGGACCACTGCTTCGTTTTGTCCTTCCAGAGTTGTGAAATAGGATTTTGGCCAAAGAGTAAAATAATGAAAAATGTTGCTCCTTTTAAAAAAATTATTCCCCAAGTTAGCATATGATATTTATATTAATAAAATATGTGTAAAATGTATTCATTCAAGCCCTTCCCAACTGTATAGCATTCAACAGTCCGTTTAGCTTGAAACACATTATTTGATAGCAGGAAGAACATGACAAACATTATGCTTAATCCTAAAAAAGAAGGCTTTTGTTGGAAAACACAATCTAGATAGAAACAATGTGCATTCACTTATAAGAAAAGAAGCAAAAAAGGGCACTCTTTTCTTTGTATTAATAGTAAGAGGAACAATGGTTATTTAAGCTGAATTATTAACCAGTCATCTCATTAAATAGCAACACAGTACATTTATAACTTAAATTAATGTTTTATCTTCAAGGTATGTGTTTTTAGGCAAAGACATTCCAGACCAGCAATACATTCCTCACACCCTAGATCACTGTTTCCAACCAAATATGTTTGGTGCTGAGAGATCTAAGTAAATTTGAGATCAAGCTCTACCTAGAAGTGCCCAAATCTGGAGTGTAGCATATTACTACTGCCTCTTCTTCTCCTATCAGTTTCAAATGACCAAAATAATAAATAAAAATAAGTACTGTACCTATCCTTCTTATTTGTTTAACTTTTTTATTATTTTATTTTGAAAGACAGATATAAAAGAATTCAGTAATAATGGGAGTGGCTAGGAATTATTCCCCTAATTTCAAAACACTGAGAAAATATTATTCAGAGTATAAACATTTCAACCAAAGGAACAATAAAAACATATCTACTGAACATACACAAAAAGGACACCAGTCATTTCATAGTATCTACATCCAACCAGAAACTCAAAGACCATGTTAACATAGGAAGTTACATGAGCTATATGAGAGAATTACACAAATCACATGTGAAAAGCAGGCTTGCAACAGGTAAGTAAGGTTAGTGGCAAAGATTTTCTTCTCTGCCCCAAAGGCTTGCTCAACATTAAAGCTACTGTATTAGAGGGACGTGGTAGGGAGAGAAGACATTTAAAACTGGAAATGAACATTTTGATGGAAGATCAGGATTCTAAACAAATTGTGACCTCAGCACACAGACGAATAAATTAAGAACCAAAATAATTGAGAAACAACCCACCCCCATACACACAGAGACAAAAGTTGAGAGCACATCAAAGGAAGTGGAAGAAAAGTGTTACCCATAAGTAGCCGCCGTTTCACCCGCTTGTCCACATCAGCTACTGACGTGGCATTGAACTCAGAACTCTCAATTGCAGCCTCATCCTCCTCTAAAACACAAGTAAGGGACAAACATGGAGCAGTTGGTTAATGAAAAGCCCAATTTTCCACTGCTGAAGACAGTTTCTTGGCCTGGTGCAACCGAAGCCAAGAAGCATGAAAGCACTAAAACCCCATTTAGAGAGTTAATTCCATTTGAAATCCCAGAAAATCAATCAAAGTGTGCAGGAGGGAGGGAAGGAATGGAGGAAGTGGGCAGAAGAAAATGACAAGGAAACAAAGTAATTAGCCAGCCAACACATGTTAAGCTGGTCGTCTCACGCTAGGAATAACACAAACACAAAAGAGAAGGTGCCCCAGATTGGTGTTAATTAAGAAATTAAATTTATAAAGTTTCAAGTTCAACACATGGTTAAAAAAAGGTCAGTCTAAGTGTCAGAGGCTAATAGATGCCAGCTTTTAAACACAGCTGGCAACAAAAGCACTGAACACAGAAGAAAGCTGGAAGAATCCGGTGATGGATGAGCATGGGTATGTGATTGCTTTGTGCACGATGACACAGTATATATAATAATAATAAAGCATGCAAATTTCTAAAAAAATTAAAATATCAAACAAAACAAACACAAATTTAAAAACAAAACAATTAAGTTGGGCAGTGCTGGTTGCCTGCTTGTCTATGGAACATGACTAACTAAACATTCAATGCTAGAAAAAGGATGTTGCAGGAATATGCTAGTAATTTTAAGAAGCATGCAATAAAGGGGGGAAGCATTAGTGCAGGACATCTTACAGGTAGTATCTGATGCCCAATAAATGAAAAGCTCCTTTCCAGCATTACAAGATGTTAAATTATGTAATATTTTAGAAATATACTAAAAACAATCCATTTGCAAGGATGGTAGAGATGATGGGGTAAGTAAAAGTTCTCATACAAGGGGAAAAGCAATATGGGAAGCAGTGCCTGAGTGATTAAAAAGAAAATATAAACCCGAGTGGGGACTTTTCACATGCAGCAGACATAAAATAAGAGGATAAGTCAAGAAAACGAAGACAAAATGGATTAGAAAAAAGGTACTAATGTGCCATTGCAGACATTTGCATCCTTGCAGTGATGTCCAAATTACTGACACCACTGAAGATAACAAATGAAAGGTAGATAGAAAGAAAAAATAGGAGGAAGATCAGAAGAAGTGGAAGCAGCTGCAGGTTTTATCTGTGGTAACACTAAATGGTTGAGCTGTAACAAGACATTGTTCTAAGAGAAAACCAAGTTCTAGATGGGATCAGGCTGCAATAGAGGCTTTGGTTTGAGGGTTTTCATTTTTCTTTTTAATGTTTTTTTTCCAGAAATTAATGGACATCAGGTATCAGACAAGACAGGCAATCAGGAACCATCACCAGAAAGCAAGAATAAAAATGAAAACAAAACAAAACTTTAAAAAAAATATCTAAGAGAAAAAGCTATTCAGAAGGAGGAAAAGGAGGAGGGGGTAAAAACACAAGCAGCAATATGTGTCTTACGTCACACAAACAGAAAATGCAACATAAATTTATACTATATAGCATCATTGCAAAAATGGAGGGGAGAAAGAGCATTTTTCAACTGTTAACAGTTACTAAATGCCAAATAAGGATAATATTGAAGTCAGAGGACAGGAAAATGTAAGCATGATGATGTACTTGTTTTTCAGCTCTCAGAAAAAAAAATTGTATCCAGTTCCCCTGTCCTGGAACAACTCTACATAGCCTTTGTGGTTAGACTGGTATCTTATGTAGACAGGTTTGTTTCTTATGTGCATAGATCTGTGGGAATCCATAAGACTCAGCTATTATGAAGTAAAAATAAAACTAACCCAAGAAAAAGTCAAACATCATTATAGCATGTATATTATAATCAATATCGGATTTGTTTTTAATAAGACTAAAGGTTCATCCTTAAATCCAAGTCTGTTCATTTCATCCATGAAGCACCACCTGGTCACACTGAATGTACCCTTCACAATGGGACTAACTGAACAGTTTCCATTCCAGGATCAAACCCTCTATGCACATTTAATCAAAGCTTGCTGAAAGGACACTTAATAGCTTTAGTTCAATAGAATTCAGGGCATATGCAGGCTCAGAGATCAGAAAAGTTACTTTTTAAATTACAACATCTCAAAGTCAGGAACAGCTTATAAACCAAGTTGGGTTGGTCTTTATCACCTAAATGTTCAGGTAGGGATTTTCATCCATGTGCTGGACACAAGCTGCCTTCACACAGAATATCCCTGCTAGCACAAGCAATGGCTAGGGGTGTGCCACTCATCTTTCTTTTTCTTTCTTTCTTTCTTTCTTTCTTTCTTTCTTTCTTTCTTTCTTTCTTTCTTTCTCCAAATTCCAAATTTCTTCAAGAATTCGTCAGGCAGAATTCTGGGAGTTCCAGTACACAGACAGATGCCTATATTTCACTCACCTGGAACAGGACCCTACCTCAGACGTTTCTGAGGCCTGTGTTTCCTGTTGTTAATGTACACAAAAGAAAACCACCCCAGAGTTTCCTGGGGGTGTGTGTTTCTAGATTTTCATGTTGCTATTTGTGAGTTATCCTCTACAGTAGTACCTCGGTTTACAAAATTAATCCGTCATCCGGGACGTTATGTAATGCAGAAATTACGTAAACCGGAACGCGGATTGCCATAGCAACAGGGGCGGCGCTAGAAACCTCCAGGCACAATGCGTCCTTTTCGTACAGTGAAAAAAACTCTGTAAAAAATGTAAACCGAGGCATTATTTCTTACGGATTTCTGTTCGTAAACCGAAAATTACGTAAACTGAGGTATGCCTGTATAGAGCATAATAGGCAACAAGATAATGCATTCTATGAAAACCTAGGCCTCACAGGAAGCACTGGACCAGTTTTGGTTTTCTGTATATTAACAAGAAACACAGGCCTCAGAAGTCTCAGAGGGAGGCCCTATTTCAAGTAGTTAAATGTAGGTGTTTGCAGGTGTCTGTCTATGGGCTGGAAGTCCCAAAATTATAACACACAAATGGTACACTCCTACCAGCTGTACAGGTTGGGGTATTCTGGGGGTTGTAGTCCAAAAGTGTAAGTTTTTCTCATCCCTGCGTAAGTTTGATGGAATTAGACATTTATCCCTAGATGTTAATGTACCTTAGTTTCAACACAGATATGCATATAATTTTAATATTAAAGAGGGAAAATGAATGCTGTTTAAACTATATATTAACTCTCACTGTATCAAATCTGTTGGAATTATTCAACCAAATTTCTTTGTTTTGTACAATTAAATGTGAAGTTGGCTTCTAGGAATCACTATAAAATCTTCTATTATTTACTTCCATAAAATCATATACTGAAAAATTCATAAACATGCTTTCAATATTATATATCAGAATTCTCTAAATTTCAAGTAAAATTTTCACTAATTCTAAACTAATTCTAAACTATGAGAAAAATGCAGCTAGTAAAACAGTTTTAAGTTTAATTAATGTTCATGGGAAAAGATAAATATGTGACTAACTCATCCAACAAGGAAACTTGGCTTAACTTGGCTAGATGAATGCTTGTGTTTTTGCACTATTAGGAATGCAAAGATAATGACATGCAAACAGACACCAAGCAAATATAAACACAATCCAAACAAAATTAGATTTAACTTTTAATATTTGAAATCATACTTCATTCTTCCACTGAAATAAACACATAAAAGTGCTTATTTTTTGTAGGATCATGTCCTTTAAGTATATTTCACATTGTTTTATTTCTCTGCCTTTAAACTGATCAAAACATCAATTGCTATGGAGCATGATTCATCAAAAGTGTGCATTTTAAGTCCACTGACTTTAAGTGCAAAATTAAGCTGGTGAACTCAATAGGCTTCAATGTGACTAATTGTGGCTAGGTTTTTAAAATGTTTTCATATTTTGGTGTAAAATCTGGAGTGAATTTAATGTATCTCTTTAAACTGAACCAACTCCAAACTTAAAAGAGAGGACAGTGCTATTTATTCTATGCTTGCAACAACAATAAAGTCTAGACAAGAGGCCACATTTAGAGAAAATATTCTGCTCTTTAGAATTCTTAAAATTATGGTTAAAATTGTTCAAATGACTATTCCATGTCAGAAACATTCCTTCTATAAAATTATACCTCTTCCTGGACGTCATTCACAACAGCTGTATGCTTTGGTGCCTGCCTATCAAGTGATTTCTTTCCAAAATTTGAATGTCATGTCTCACACTGCCCAGAAATCTAGGCATCAAGTTCTCATGATGGAGTTTAAAACAATTAGCATTTACTATATTCATTTTGCTATGAATATATCATAAACTAGCTTAAACAACTGCTTTGTTGGCATACACAACACATTTTTTCTTTTTTTAAAATGAACTTTTTAAAGATTTTTGATTAAAACAAGCAGATACACTTCACAGGATAACCAAAGTGTTCTTCTGGTACATGTTGCAGTGTGCCTAATCATGAAATGAGATAGATTACCACTGTGCGTAGTAAACTGTTGTGCATGCCTCACATTTTGAGTGAACGTAATCAAACCAAAGAGTTCATGGCTGGGCCTGGGGGTGGAAGTGGGCCCTCCAAAATGCTGAAGTGAGGCACCCCCTCATCTTAATCTATGGGCGGCCCATAAATCAAAACCTAATTTGAGTAAAACCCCAACCAAACTGTGAATATAGCACTGTCACAAATGGGCTAAGATGTTCAATTCTGACCGCATGGTTGTGATAAAGGGTACCCCTATAAATTAAAATGTATTTAAACATAGCAGAAATTATTCTTGTTAGCACTTTCCCTGAGCGAATCAATTTCTGAAACTTCCTATCACAATAAGAATCATTTAATTCCAAAATAATTCTTTAAAAAGATAAAGCATAACAGAATGGGTAACAGAATATTCATATACTGTTGGTTAGTTTTACTTGTACATGAATACCCTGTATTCTTACTCTTGTATTTAATAAACAGGCATAGAAACAGAGGTCTAATATATTTTCCAGTGTACACTACTATATTGGTAACAATGTAGAACACTATACACAAAAACACAAATAAGAAGTCATAAAACAGTAACAACCTTTAAACAAATGTGTTAAAAGTTTTAAGTACTGCTTCCCTGATATTAAAACACACCATCTTCTCAAATAATTTATCACATAATCTTTCAGACAATATTTCAGTTTCACACGCACACACATGCATGAATGCACGCACACACTGTTTAGAATGGTACTTACCAATACATGTTCGACCATCTGAGTGCAGGGCGTACTTCTGATGACAACCGCATACAGGACCAGTATCTGTGTCATCACAGGTGTGTTGGCAGCCTCCATTTCCATAGTTACAGGTTACTAGTTATTCCCCAAAAAATATGTGTATATACATATGTATGAATAAAACAACAATGAAACTAATTAGTTTCAGGATGGGTGAGTTCTAGGCGCATATAAGAAATGGAAATTTTTAAAAGGCAGTGTGTATGGCAAGATAACTATATTAATATCAACATCATTGTTTTTAAAATGTCTTATCTTGTTGGACAGTAATATTTTAAGGAGACAATTGTCCTGTGAAGATGGTCATAGTTTGCCCCCATATAAATAGTGGTGCGAGGACTGGAATTGTGGCCATTACCCTGCTCCTTCTCATTCTGGATTGCCACATGTTCAAGATTCAGGTTACACAGCTTCCTATATATATCAGCAGCTAATATTGATTCCAGATAAATCATCCACCCTCTTCAAGCTAAATCTAATGTCAGCCTACAAAAGAAAATTTGTGTTCGTTTAGTTTTGCTTGTTCCTCTATTATGTAAGCAGGAAGGCACGCATCACTGCAAACATGCAATCTACGTTGCAAAACCACAAACCACAAGCTGCACCAGACACCAGCCTTGCTAAAACCTGGTGAATGAATGTCTGTGAGTACAGTGGACATCCCACTGATGCAATGGCAGCACTGCATACAAGTCTATGGCTGGAATACTCTTGTTGTTCCTATAAAGTTTGTGTAACTTGTCACGGCTAATTGTATTTATCTGTCTTAAGTACCAAAGCATATCTTGGTCATATGCCCAATTGCATAAACAAGAGATGCACCAGCACTTAATTAATTAGCTGCAATTAGCCACAACAAAATCTGCAAATTTAAGACATTTATATTCCTCCCTGTGTCCTAGGATCAAATCTTATGCAAACAGGATTATAGACTACATTCCTAGATATCTTAGTTATGGACTATTTGGCTTATACACAGATAGATTCCTTGTAAAAAAAGAAAAGCCTTGAATGCATTATAGATGTGCATTGTGTCAGAGTAAGGTCAGTAGACTCCTACCACAACATACACAACTACATATTTTGCTCTGTGCTATTATATCACCTATACTCTAATTATAGAATGTAGGATTGTTTTTCTTCTACTTATTTACATGATTAACATCCATTATTAATAAGAAATATGTTTTCCTGTCCTGGGTAGGGTGTTGTTCTTTCCAGCTATGCTGGAAATTCACAATTTCAGAAATGAGTGTTCCAGATCAAAAAATATATATATTTAAAAAGCCAAATTTTGAACCTGTTTTTTATCATTAGATTTTCAGAATAGTAAAACATTTAAAAAGAAAGAATGACATCTGAGCTTAACATCTTCCATGTAGCCCTTCTTTTAAACATTTTATGGTTTCAAACTATGGCTATTTAGCAACTCCCTACTTTAAGTGAACAGGAACTACTAGGTAGCTCAGTGGCTTAGGTCACTGACTGCGGGGCCAGATGGTGGGAGTTCAATTCCCCACTGTGCCTCCTTGACAGAGGCTGGACCCAATGATCCATAGGGTCCCTTCCAGCTCTGCAGTTCTAAAGTTGTTGTTGTTGCTGTTCTTCAGATTGTATATCTACAGATTTTTTCCTACTCATCTAAGCTGGACAACCTCAAGAGAAGGGTCCTTGTGATAGCTCCAAATGCAAATATCATGACAAGAGCCATAATAATAATAATAATAATAATAATAATAATATAATAATAATAATAATGTCTTAATATACCTGTCATCAGCTGATTCAAGCTTCACCTCACCACAAACTTCACTAGGAGTGTTTAGACTAAGCTGCATCCCCATATCCACAATAAGAGAAAAGTCAAACTACTTTAAGGGAGTTGAGTTTTATTCAGTTAAAGTGAATATGGCAAAGTGAACACTTGGGAGAAGTACTATACAGTATATGATAAATACTTACGACATCTAAAATAGCTTTGAAAAATCAGAGCTAGTTTCATATGACAGCCCTATTCATGATAATGAATTGCTCTCAGTATTCCACAATTAAACATATGTGTTTTAAAAACCTTACTATTAAATTGACAAAAAAGGATTGTTTAGAAAAGATTTATCTGTTTTACACTGAGTGTCCAAAATCCTTCCCCTCTTGCAGTTTTCTCCCATTTTTCTCTTCCAACTGACACTCAACATTCCAAAGCCACTGACCCTGCTCAGTCCTTACAGAGCTGTTTTCACATTCTTTTTAAACCTCTTAAAACTAAAGCAAAGCTTACATTGTTGATAGTGTCTATTTTAAAATTGTTGCATTTCAGCAAAATTCAAGGTTCCCTCAAGCATCCCAACACTCCCCTTATTTCTCATTTTTGGCAATGTCTTGGTTCTAACCCTTACTACCCAAATTTGCTATTACACACTGATGTCAGTGTCAGTGAATGCTGGCCATCTTGGATGAATGAATGCATGTTTCGTCTTTTTTGGATCCAAACCATTTAATGTATTGAGATGACTCATCTCTGTATTGAGATGACTTGTCCATATTCATTGATGCATTTCTGGATGCAAAGTGTCACAACCATAATACTGAACATTGCTGCACCATCATGTAAATATTCCTTTACTAAATGTTGGGCATATTGCAATATATGCATTAAAAACCCACATAGATATGCACTGTGCCAAAAAGCAAAATGAGATTATCACAAAAGCATAACTTCAAGCACTCAGAAGCCAAGAAATACCAGGATGATACAGGCTCACTCCTATTCTGTACTTTTAAAAAATGAAATGTAGCCACTTAAATGTCTTTTTCTCAAAGTTACTCAGAGAGTAAACCCTTCACAAGGAAGTGCCAATGGAATTATACCAGGGATGGGCCAAATCCTCCAGATCTCATAATAATCTGGAATTTAATATCCTGGATAATTAATGTAGAAGATTGGGTCAGGCTCTTGGGAACTGTTGCACAAGAGGGATATAAACATTGTGCAAGAAGTCTTAGATTTCTTAGTCCTCAGTATCATAGTTCAATTGCACTTTTCAACTGTGCCCTTCTCATTTCTTATAGGATGCATGGGGATGGTATAATTCCTAGCAGTTAGGAACTAAAACCATGGATGCTGCCATGCATGTATGGCATATCCAGGGATGCAGGGAAGCTGTTGTCAACACTACTTGCAAGGATTTAGAGGCCCCCAAGAGCACAGTTCAGGCCATCAATTTCTGGGGACTAGATGGTGTAAAATAATCTGAAATAGAAAGGTAAGTAAATGATTCTTCTAATCTGCATTCAAAATACAGCTTTCACAAAGTTTGCTATCACCTCTATTATACCATGTTATAGTTACAAAAACTCTGTGGATAAGGCTGAGACTTATCCAAGTGACTTATTCAAGGGATGCCATTTGGTCACGAATCAGCACTCTACACACTCTACCATCCTACCTCTCTCACCCATATTAGTTTCAGAGGAGGAGGAATCAAGCAATAACATCTTAAAATGTGCCGTTATTTTTCCTGTCTTGGGAGGCTAGCCATTATCTTTGTTTCTGGCCACACGATGAAATCTAGAGATACAATTGTTCAACTTTGCACAATTCTCCAATGGCTGCAGAAGAGTGCTAATATTGGGACAGTGTGTATAATCTACTTCTGGATCCTGTTGCAGGAAACTGAGATTCAAATCACTGCCCAGTTAACTGTTTTGAGACAGTCTCCTTTTCTCATCTGACAAGCCACACAAATTAGAATGTATTATCCAGTATTGTATCTGCCATATCTATTAGCGTCAGTTTCTTGAGTACAATAGTGCAGAATTACTGGATTCCACTTTTTACAGTGTTTTGTAGCATTGTTTCTCCCATCATTATAGTGGAAGAACCTCATCTGTGAAACATCTTCCTCACTCAAAAATCTTGCTATTTTAAAAATGAGAGGCTTGTCAGGGATAAGATCTGTAAATCTTAACATAGTCAATTAATAGAATAATTCTCTATCTTCCTTGTAATTGTTTATCAAATTTTCTCAGATGAAACTGATGGGTGGAACCCTTCTTCATTGCAAATATTATCCAGTGGATTTTTAAAATAATTTCTGTCACCATACAAAGCATTTCCAGACAGTTGCTTCAATTATAATTTATGAAGGCCAGATTATAAAGACTGTAGCTGAATGTGCACACACCAGGGAGGTAGAGTCAAGGTTACAACAACAGTTTTAGTAAAGGCATTTCCTTATTTCATAATTTGGGCCCAACTGTACTTATAACTTTCTTGCACTGAAATAGTCTTGCATATTTTAGACATGTAGCTATTGTTAAAACCAGACTAATTTCAAGTTCTTGTCAAGATTCCTGAATTAATTTCGACAGTGGTCTTAAAAAGTACATCTTTCTAAACCTGAAATAAGATTAACATTTTAAAATATGTATATGCATTCAAGAAGTCAGGTTTAAGAATTAAGTCGTCCTTGGCACATTTTGAAATTTCCATGACATTATTTAGTTTATTAGACATATATTTTGACTATTTATATTCCTGCAGGGCTATTGAAAACGTGGTAGCAAATGTTCTCCAATATATAGCCAATTTTTAAAAGCAAGATGAACAAATTTTTTTTGAAAAATATTAGTTTCTAAATATGGTGCAATGCATGTTTTCATATGGATTTTTCTTTCATTTTGTGATATAACTTGCTAAAGTGCTTGAAGCACTATGGGGCAGTATATAAGCAGCACACTTTGCTTTGCTTTGCTTTTAAAGTAAGGTAAAGGTAAAGGTTCCCCTTGACATTTAGTCCAGTCGTGTCTGACTCTAGGGGGCGGTGCTCATCCCTGTTTCCAAGTCATAGAGCCAGCGTTTGTCTGTAGACAGTTTCCGTGGTCATGTGGCCAGCGCGACTAGACATGGAACACCGTTATCTTCCCACTGTGGTGATACCTATTTATCTACTCGCACTTTTACATGCTTTCGAACTGCTAGGTTGGCAGGAGCTGGGACAAGTGGCGGGATTCGATCGGGATTCGATCTTACAACTGCTGGTCCTCCTTCCGACCTTGCAGCACAGAGGCTTCTGCGGTTTAACCCGCAGCGCCACCACATCCCCTGCTTTTAAAGTGGGGGGGGCTTAATGCTTTGAAATCTGCAGGGCAACTTCAAATCCCAAAGCTGGCAAAGTTTAAATATTGACTTTATAGGACTTTATATGTATTATAACATTCAGATTTTCATGTGTAGTGTACATTCTACCCTATAATTTCAGTATTAGGTAATCTTTAACAGACTCACTAATCAACATGTGTGAGAAATATCAGGCAAAGTCCAAACAAATAAAAGCAAAACAAAACAAGACAAAAACATATGGCATCTTAAAGACGAACTATTATATTTTAATGTGAGGTTTCATGGACAACTCCACTTTTTTAGACATATGGGGGGGAATGAAATACTGTATGAAATATCAATTTCACAAGTAAAACATACTAAATATTCATTGGCTCTAAGAGTTGAGTGTGTGAGAGAAATTATTCAATCTTATTAAGTAATGATATGCCCAGGGATGGACATTTAATTACTGCAGCTAAAACCATTTGAAAAATTAGGATAGATTTTTGAGATTGTTCTCTAGAACCACAAAGACTTTCCTTCCTTTTTCACACCCTTCTGGGGATACTGCAGATCTCATTGAGAAGACAAGGGGGGTAGCCACTCAATGTTTGGTCTCCAGTAGTGCTCAGTTTGTCTCCCTCTCTATGTGTAAAGATGTTTCCTTCATGCAGTCTCGATTTCTCTTCTTCCCCAGCACAATCCTCTTCCCATCAGTTAGCAGCATTAGCTGCCACAGAATCACTGATGCCAGACTTATGACCCTCAACTGATGAGAATATCTTCTTTCCTAATACCTGCCAGTCCACAAAGTTCCCATGCAGGAAAAATAAATAATTTAAGGACAAGGAGAGTTTGTTTCATAACCGGCTGGCTGAATGGCAGAGGATCTGCTGAAGGGAAGGAAGGAAACTCTGGAGAGGTTTTCTTTGGGAGCGAGGAAAATATTTATTTTATTTTAAAATAAAATATCAGATTTTAACTCTGGCTTTAAAAACAGAAACTTGCTAGGCTAATCAAGGGAAAGAGAACTCAAGAGTTATGGAAAACGATGCTATCCTCACCATTATTCCATCTCTTTGATTCTGTGGGAGGAGCAGAGCAGGCTAACACTTGCTGTGCACATGGTGAGGCAACAGACGGCCAATAGAAGTAATTTTTGTCTACTGAGCCTGGGTATTATCTGTGATCCCCAACAATGTATGTATGTATGTCTGAACTAGTTTAAGTAATTTCCTATTCCTCAGTAACAGGAATTAATTAACCTCTAGCTTTGAGGGTATTGTCTAGTGCAGAAGTCCCCAACCCCCGGTCTGCGGCCCGGTGCTGGTCTGTGGCCTGAGCCGGACCGGGCTGTGGAGAGAGACCTCCCCCCACCCACCCCCACACGCACTCCCCCCCCCGCACAGCCCATTTGCGCCTGCGCGCAATTAAGCGTGCACCCGCACAAGCGCTGTGCCGCCCTTTTAATATGCGCACGAGAGAGAGAGCACTCCTTCGTGCACGCGCACGAGCGCAGGGGGGTGCCCCGCCTTCCACAGCCAGTCCACGGGGCTAAAACGGTTGGGGACTGCTGGTCTAGTGCACTCTCTATGACCAGGTTCACCTAGAATGACTCTAATGATAGCTTGGAGATTTCTTTTCAACTTCTGGCAGTATCTGACACAAATTTAAAGTGAAAACTCACAACCTCTGCATTCCCACAATGTGAAGGCTTAAGGCAGGGAGTCCTTGTCATATTACTAGTCTAGTAGCCACTTCAGGATACTGTTGCCATGTTCTGTTTTCAGGTCTGCCAGGTCAGGTCTGTCAAGGAACTATGGATGTTGCAGCTTTTTGAGGAGTTAGAGGAGTCTTTAGCAAATAACCCAGCATTCTTACAAAACTGCAATACACATTTTTATCAATGTCACTCAAAACTGAGATATATTTGGTACATTCACGATTCAATGAAAGCAATGGCTAGTATATTAGATCAAAAGAGACTGTAGCATTTTTTCAGATCCCAAAACAGTCCAGAGAGTATTTCCGCAGTCCTTGAGATGCCAAAGCTAGAAAAATACATGTTTTTGTTTTACAATCATTTTACTTAGGTTTGTTTTTATTTCTTTCATTCCTCTAAAACCTCTAAGATAAAATTTGGCAGTTTGCTGACAGTTGAATCCTCCCCCTGGCTGGATTAAACTATTGTGACATCATGGCATGTTCACAAACACCCAATTGACTCCTTGTTCTAAAATTCTTTTAACCAACCACTCCAATTTAAAGGGTATTTAAAACATATAAAAGTCAGCAACATAGACAGTCATTTGAATCATAACATACAGATATGTTCACCATCTCAAAGTCTTGTAGGTCTTCACACAGCCCTTTAGATAACTATAGTGGTGCCAACCATAAAGTCTGCACCTGCATGAAAGAGAGTAGATGCCTCGCTGACTTAAAGACATGCTGAAGGCAACTACTCTGGTGAAGGCCCAATCCATATGAATTCCATGCTGGGCATCTGAACTATACTTCACATTAAGTTGTCCAATGCTGAACACAATGTGTATATTTGAGAGATTTAATTTGAACCTTTGAAAAGGCTGCAATAACAGCAAAAGTGATTGTAAAAGTAGCAGATAAATAGGACCAGGATCAGGGATGGACTGTTTTAAATGAAATCTGTTGCAGCATCTATATAAATCTTGTGGCAAAATTCAGGGTGGGATGTTTTGCATCTACATGATACATTACCTTTCATTACTGGAGTTCATTCAATTCTATGTATTAAAAACAATTCCTAAGCTTCTTCTATTTCTATGGGTTCAGTTGAACATCAAAGTTAAGGCTGGCTAACAATTTTAAGAGATGGCTCCAAAGTTTTCTAACTATCTGTTCAGAAATGTACAGCTTCTCATTTTATATCATGCCCTGTTTGTAACATATAACCTATCGTTTAGCTCTTACTTCTCTGTTTTCAAGGGGAAAAAATACTTATCCAACGACATCAGGTCAATAAAATCAAAATGATTTCTTGATTTATTTATTTATTTTACAAAAAGCAATATGGACAACAACATGCTGGGTATTTGAGATTTGTCTGCATCTACCTACATTTGCAGTCCTTCTGGTTTTTGGCAAGTTCAAAGCCAGGCCTACATTCACAGGCAACCCCACCTTTGGGTGTCTCCCGGCAGATATGTGCGCACCCATGATCTTTGTTCATACAGTTCATACCCTCTGGAGAAAGAGAAAGAGAGAAAAAAAGGCACAAATTCTGAAAACAATCCAAATTGCAATCAACTCAAAGCAATCACGAAGGTTCATTATCACATTTCTCATTACAAACTACCCCCCCAGTTTTGGTAATTGAGCTGTTTCATTCCTACAAATCTTTTTCTTGAGTGAGAACTCCTAGAGATAACTGCTATCAAATTCATTTCTGTGTGAGGAGACAGTGTTTGGAAGGCTCATGGCAGCTTTGCAATATCACATATTAAATATCTTGAATGGAAAATTAACCATGTCTTTAGAGAGAATGCTAGTCTGGAAAAATAATAATTTCTCCCTCTCAAAAGAAGGGGGGAGGGGAAGAAAGCAAATGGCATCCATGTGGAGATTATCATTTTGCAGCATTTTCACCAAGCAAGCTTGTGGGCTTCTGTCTCTCATTGACAGTCATACTACAATTTGCAAAAGCTACTTTTTGCTCACCACTTTAAAAACAAACTATTCTTCATTTGTTAATAATTTTTCCATACCCTTCCATCTCCAAATGTGACTTATTATTAAAAAAAAAGAACACACACACTACAAAACTGTTAACGCCTAAAAATAATTTCAATAACACCATTAAAAACATTTCAAATCCATCAAAACCTAAATGCCCAGCAAGGGAAAAGTATCAAAAGCAGAGTTTAAGATATTCAAAATCCACTGACATTTTAGTGTTGACGGAAGAAACATCCCTAGCTAGCTTTAGAAACATGCTGACTGGCTGTCATTGACAAGTTGCAAGTAATTGATTTCATCAAAATATAGTCACCTTTTCATACATCATTGTAACATTCCCATTATTATACCACCTTCCTTGTTATTTGAATTTGCCTACAAGGACTGTGTTGTACATTATGAACTGGATTAACAGAATTATTCTTGCTCTGTCTGTGGTCCATCTATTATTGTCTCTTGTATCTTCTTCACCTGTTGGCCAACTCTATTCTGCTTTCTCCTTTTATAGCTTTACCATATTAGGATATCACCTCATTGGATGCATGAGTTCTAGACTTTGAAAATGTATGATATAACAAATACAGATTTTTTGCTGCAGTCTCTAAGATGCAATGGGAGTCTGTTGTTTTTTAAGAAAAAGTATTTACTCACAATATATTCACACAACTGTTTATAAGGAATAATGCAAGTAATGTCCCTTAATGCTCCCATGATACTAACCATAATAGTAACTCTGCAAACATAAAGAGTGAAAAAAAGCCTGGCAATTGCTAACAGTTTATACTTGCAACGGTATCCCTTAATCTCATTTGATGAACTTGGTGGTGAAACAAAACTTACTACACCAAGTGAACAGTACATTGTGTGCTAGACAGATAACAAAACAGTAATTAAAGTACAGGGCACTGCTCTTTCTGTTTACTTTTTAAATAACACACATGGTTAAGTCTACAAAAAATAAAATTAGTGAGCACATATCTTTTTAAAAAACTTATCTGGGAACAGAACTTGAGGAGCACTTTCAGTGGCAAAGATGTGAAGAAATAAATTTCCATAACAATCATACCAGAATAAATAGGCATTAATTGCAGGCATATAAGCTGCACTCATAGCAGTTTTTCCATAAACCTGTGGAAATGCAAGTGTAGGTGTTCAGCCTCATTCACTCTTTAACTTGCAAACAGTCCCTATCAATGTTTTCTTCTTAGTTTTGGGAAGCAACTGGCCTGATGTGAATCACAAATGCTAATAGCTGCTTATGGAACTGGTGCAGCAATCTAAGCCTGAAGGTTACATTTAACAGACAGGAAGGAAATCAGAAAAAAAAAAAACAGTAAAGAAACAAATATTCTACTCTACAGACCTTAGACATTCAAGTGAAAATTAATGGCTCTCAGATAGTAAGACGTTTGGTTGTTGTAGGTTTTTCGGGCTGTCTGACTGTGTTCTTGAGGTTTTTCTTTCTAATGTTTCGCCAGTCTCTGTGGCCAGCATCTTCAGAGGACAGCAGTCAGAACTCTGTACTCTGGTGCAGTTTGTGGGATAGTTGAGTATTTATAGCTGTGGGATCAGCTTTTTGTCCTTTTCAGGAGATAGGGTGATTATGGTGATCAGAGTGTTTTTTGTTGTGGGTGTATTGTTGTGAGAAGGGGGAGAGATGATCTGTCACTGTGATTGATGGGTGTCGTTAGCTGGTCTTTTGTGTGCAGTGATCACTGGTCCTTGTGGCTGGGTAGAGTTTGTTGACCTTTTGCAGGCTGTGTTTTTCAGTGCTGGGAGCCAGGCTTTGTTGAGTTTTAGACTTTCTTCTTTTTTGTTGAAGCTCTGCTGGTGTTTGTGGATTTCAATGGCTTCCCTGTGCAGTCTAACATTATGATTGCTGGTGTTGTCCAGTACTTCAGTATTTTGAAGTAGAATTTCATGTCCAGCTTGTTTCAGGGCATGTTCAGCTACTGCCAATTTTTCCGGTTGTTTAAGTCTGCAGTGTCTCTCATGTTCTTTGATAACCATCGGATCCTGGCTGTGAAAGCCTTTGAGAATACAGTGAGATGTTTCTTAATTTTGTTGAAAAATATATGAGCTAGGGCTACAGCTGCCAGCACACACTGGCAGTTTTGGTAATGCAGAAATTCCATATAATCACCTTTTCATCACTCTTGTTTAATTTAACTGTTTATCTTCACACAGCCTCTTCCTCCCATTTCCATGCATCACATGTGCAATTCCCACTTTACCAGGGATCACTCAGGGAGATAATAATGCAATGCAACATGTTTTGTTCTGTGCTATCAAGCTGACTTACGGGATTCCTAATAGGATTTTAGAGATATGGAAGATGTTCAGAAATTGGTTCTCTGTTCCTATCCATCAGTGGGTTTCTGTGTCTGGGTAGAACTCAGGTGTCCTGAGTCCTAATCTGACACTATCCACCACACCACACCAGCTATTGCAACATAGCAGGGTGGATATAAAACAATCATTTTTTCAAAATCAAATTTATTTAAATCAAATCCACCCTTCAACATAACCAGCAGCAATATGTGGCTACTAGTTGAGAACGACTGAGGGAAATGTCAGTAGATGAGTATACATTTTTGCACAGCGTTCTGAAGAATCTCTGGAAAGGAAATTTTGCTTTTTGATTCTGGTATATTAAAAGATTTGTGAGTAATTTATGTTCAGCTCTATGCACACCTGGTTAGACAATTTGTCCATATAATCTAACCTATTACTATCTAATCTGACAGGCAGTGGCTCTCCAGTCTCAGAGTCTCTCCTATCATCTGTTCAGTTCTTCTAATAGGAAGTACAATGGACTGAACCTGAAACATTCTGTATGCAAAGCATGTGTTGAACAACATTTACAGAAATCCATGTATTAGAAAAATAAGAGGGACCCCTCTTTGGCAACCAAATTCATATTGATAGAAACCTATGCTAGTCTCAGGATAATGTGTGAAATTTGGGGTTTTTTTCCCCACTATCCTCACCATATTCCGTTTTTTGGGTCATTATACATGATCTTTCCTCTTATGCCCTTATTGGCTTGCTTCTGCAGAACTCTTGTTTTGATCTCACAGAATTGGTTTTAGCACCTCTGTTCTTGTTGATTTTTACAGGGATGTGTGTGTGCTAGCTTCCAGAACGGATGAGATCATAGGTCAGGTGAAAGATCGCAAGTTCCTACGAGAATTGAAAGGCTGAACAAATTTGAAAAGGAATCCACTGAATGTTGAAAATGTTTCTGACTACACTGCTCCAATACTAAAATGTACAATAACAGATTTTTTTTTTGCAAGGATCTTTTTTTGTGAAACAATAAGTACAGCTTTAAATGTGTTTTACTACATACAGACGCATAGGACAGTTGCCTGCTGTCTGTACTTACTGGGCCCAATCTAGCAAGACACTTTTTTACATATTTGTCATGCATTTCAATAGGACTTGCACAGAAGACTTTAACCTGATTATGCCAATTTTATCCATGTAAGGCACTGATATGCAGTATAAGGGTAGGAAACCCACTGCATCTGAACTTTTCCCCATGAATATGAAAAGTTAAAAGATCATCTAAGCAAACGTAAGAAACAGTGATGATGCATGCCTATCAAGTATCTATATTTTGCCAGATTGGTCCAAAATAAAATTTCTCTCATCCATGATTTAATTGGGATTAGGAAGACAGAACATGATGAGTATTGATGAGATCTGAAAGGGAACCATCACTGCTCACACTGTCCTAGCTGGCTGCAAGCATGGTATGTATATTAGGCTGTAGGATATATAGAAATTCCATCCACCTTTCAGGCATTCCTGTCTATCCAAATGTCAACCATTATTGTTTGTATATTGTGTTAGATTCCTAGAACACACCTGTGCTTCTGCTGGTGTGTTGCCTTCTCTGTTACCCTTCAGTCTTGCTACATGAGTTGACAGATATGGTCACAGATTTGGGGTTGTGTTCTGTTCTGGATCCTGTCATCGCCAGTTCTAGGGCTACTCAGGAGTCTATGAAAATCATGGGCCTGTTACACAGACCACATTTAGATATCTATGTAACTAAGCAGGAGGATGGTGATCCCAAAGTAGAGAATTCAACACCTGTACACACATCCGGAGCTACCAGTGTGGTGTAATGGATACAATGATGGGCTCAAATCTCCACTCAGCCATGGAAACTCTTTGGAGGGTGGCATTAGTAGCACCATGTAAATAAATTACATGCCTTGAAAACCCTATTGGGGGTCCCTGTAAGTTGGACGTAACTTGATGGCACAAAAGAAACATTTATCTTGGTCAGATCATTTCCTATTGAGGTATAGGAAAATGCTATTTTCAGTAGCCTTTTACCTGTGCAAGTATGGGAAATCTATTTAAAAAATTCAATCCAGAGACAAAAGCATTCTGCGGGTCATGGGAAAGTCTCCTGTCATCATAGGCAGTGTTCCTCTTGAAGCTATAGTTGTTCTGGAGGATCTAGAAACAACTTGAATGGTTGATAGCACTATGCCTATGTGCCACCTCTCTCTAAGTAGAACTTATACAGCTCCTTTGTACGTGTCTCAGCTACAGGCAAATAAACAACTTAGGAGATGGTTTATGTGAAGGTAGCAGGAGACTCACACAGAGTCCAATCAAACATAGAGTAGAGCTCACTATCAAGCTGTGTAACATTAATAGTAGTGAGCAGACAACTTTTCCACACAATGCAGTGTCATTCAGTGTAGCTTTTCCAGGTGGTTAAGGACTGGCTATATTCTGAGCAAGCTGAGATATTGTGGACCCTCAATAACTCATTGTGACAAGTCATCAAGATATGTGGAAAGTAGAATCATCTTGATTGTCATAACTTAAACACCAAAAGCAATTCCATCTGTGGAGGTGCCCAGAACATTATCACAATCCATTTTTATTACGTGAGTTTCAGGCTGCTGAGGTCTGAGGATGTGAACAAGGTGTGACTGGCTGTGTTATGCTTGATTGCTGCCTGCCTTTAGTTCATATAATGTAATTAAATTCTTCAGAAAACCTCGTTTATGAATGCGGGATTCTGTGCTTCTGTAGCCACGATTCGCTTCGGGCAGGCTTTCCCTGAGTGACTGGCTGCCTGAGAGGGATTTTTAAATGGACTGCTGTGCCTTGATGCTTTTAAATGTGGTTTTAGTACTGGTTTTATTTACTGTTTTTAATATAATATTTGTTTAAGTCTTTTTAAATATTTGTATACTTACTGTTGTTAGTTTTTAAATATTGTCTTTTAATGATGTAAGCTGCCTAGGATCCTTTTTAAAGAGCAAGGTGGGATAAAATATTTTAAATAAATAAAATAAATAAAATCTCTGTTTCTCCAACTGCACAGCTACCATTTTCCAACAGCACAATTTCTCCCCCCCCCCCCAAATGGATATTTTGTGTCCAAATGCATGTTAACAAACAAAAAAACCCAGCTCAGAAAGACTGGGTCTCCTATCTACTGTGTCTCATGACTGATAATTCAGTGGTGCAGTCACCAGTTTTCATTTTTCCCCCCCCAGGTTTCTTTGCTGCCCTTTTAAAAAAAGGAAATGTTTATGTTTTTCAGTCATATTGTGTCCCTTCAAATTGCTGGCTGCCACTACCACCTCCAGAGATTTTCCACTTTATATCACAATGTGGTGTACACAGAAGGTAAAAGATTTTAGAATCCTTTCTGCTCTAAACCAGTCAGTAGATCTTCAGAAAAGCAAAGTTCATGAGTGCATTTTGAAGGGGCACAATCTGTTTGTGCTTAAAAGAAAGCTGCTCTCCTGCCCCCCCCCCCCCCATTTGTGTGTCTGGAATAACAATGCCAGAATGTTTATTCTAAAGGACTGTTGTCATGGCAATACCATCAATAACATCATTTTCTGCATCCTCCTTTGAAGCACATGAACATAACAGCATCAGAGTACTCAAGATAGGACAATTACCTTTTATCACTCTGCAAGAGAGGTTTTTTTTTTTAAAGAAAGCCTCATCAGTAGAAAATTATGTAGAAAGGAATCATAAAAGACCATTTCAAGAAGCACCCAGAAGCCTATTAGTGACAAAGACTCCTTCCCCTCCCTTTCTATGAATAATTACAGCTCTTCAAGAAGAAATCAGCCTAGGCTAAGGGCCCTTTGCAAGCTTTAGACAGTAAAACAAACATTTGACTATACAAGGATTTCCCTTTCATGTACCTGCTCAGGAGGCAGAAAGAAAAGAAGAAGAAGAGAGAGGAAAACCTAAGAGTGACAGAAAGAAAAAGAAAACCCAGAGAAACATCTGCTGCAATTACATTTTTAAAAATCCAGCACACTTTAAAATGAAATGCTCATATCAAAGCCAGAGCACTAGTGGTAGGATCAATCATAATAAAAAAAAATTGAGGAAATGGCTATGCTTCTGGTGGGAAGCTTCTAATCTTGAAATATGATATTGTTACTTTACAGCATGATGCAACACAAATAAATGACAAAAGGCACACTATTTAAAATGACAAGATGAATTCTCTTTTTGAAATGTTAATTAAAATGGCATTCTTTAATTTAAAAGAAATATTTCAATATATTTCAAATATATAAATTCAGCTGGTACAGCATAGTGCCTCGGAAATAGAGTGAAGAATCAGTAAATCTCCAGCCTTATGTTTGTTTGTTATAAATTCACTATTAGGCTTCAAGAAGGAAAAGAGAACAAAAAGGGGAAAAAGGCTGTGTGGTCCTCATACAGCATCTGAAGGAGAGTGTGGATGAGATCTTTATTGACCACTAAAAAAAATCACAGTTAGAAACTAGCTTTCAACCCTGCATAGGACTTCATCAGGCTGTGAGTGGTGCAGAAAAATTAAAAGGTTCCAAAAGTCAGATCTTTGTTCCAGGTTCCTTTGTTACAAGTAGGTTTCAAAATGACTTGAGCTGAGCCTGCGTCTCCCATCTTAAAATTATAGGTGAAAACAAAAGTATAAGTAAAAAAACAAAACAAATACAAAACAAAGACAAAAGACAAAAACGTGGTGGCACCTTAAAAACTATTTTTTTATATTTTTTTAATCTGAGCTTGCATGGACAGGTCCATCTCTTCCCCATCTTAAAATTTACCCATCCACAGTCCTGTGGATACAGCCTGATAAAAGACTTCTACTGGACTGAAAGCTAGTTTGTAATTTTTGGCTGATATAGTAAAAATGTCATTCACTCTTGCCTTCGTATTTGATCTTAACCAGCTCCATTTGCAATATGGTAATAATACTGATATGTCATATAAATAATCAACTATAACGCAATATTAATGCTGCTTGACATCTCAAACAAACAAACAAGAACACAATTTAGAGAAAAATGCCCAGAGCTTGGAAATGGATCTCTTCAAAGTAATTCATTATGTAACTTATTACAAAGTCCTCAAAAGTAATTTGTTCTTATTAGTGATATATATTTTTAAAGTTTTAGTTCCTTACTACATGGGTCATTACTTTTATCATGCTTTAAAAAACAACAACATAGGATTGATAAAAGAACTGCATAAAACCTGAAAAATTTCACTCCAAATGCCTCTAAAAATATTTTTAAACATAAAAGTATACAAGATAAACATCATTCCTAAGCTTCATGGACTTTTAACATGTAAGCCCCATTTTTTAAGGTAATTCCAATAACTACATTACTTGTAACTCATTGCTCTCAAATTCTGAAAGTCACACAGTGAAAGACGAGGTGGAGGCTCGATTTTTCAGACTATATTACTGTAGCTCTTGGACTCTGTGAACAGAAGAGGGGTTAAATCAGGCACAAGATAGATACCTTACCACTTCTCAGATTCCAACTACATACTTGGATAAATCTTGTGTAAAAATTATGTGGCACAAATGGAATGATGTCATAATCTGGTCCAGTAACAATTTAAATTAATTCAAAGCTTCCAATCTCCCCCATTTCAGGTTCCAAAGAAACCTAGGGCTCCCTTTTAACCAGGAGAAGCCTTGGGGAGCTTTTCATAGTCAAAAATCACCAATAGTTAACCCTTCAAAGGATCAGAACTCTAGGCCATGATCTAGCAGCAATTTTTGGCTACTAAAGGTTCCCTCCTGTTCCAAGGCTCCCCAAGTCTTGCCAGGGCAAAAGGGAGCCTCAAGGAGCTTGGAACCTGAAGCAGGGGAGGATACGGAGATTTTAATTATTTTAAAATAAACGTTTTTGGTACCAAATGATGACATCATCCAGTTTGCACTGTAACTTTATGTGAACAGAATTTTGGCCATTAAAAATGTTCCTTGTTTGAACAACCAGTCAGTGGTTTGCTTATGCAGTCAGGCTAGCCCGACTCAGACTATAATTGTTAAGGGTATATTTGCTAACAATATATAGTGGCCAAAATTCACTTGGCAGAAAACGGCACACATAAGCCAACTGTGCACTGTTTCTCTAATGGCCCCACTCTAATGCGATTAATTTACTACACTAAGCAACAGGATTTTGGCCTTTATGTCCTTCGGCAGCTGACTATTTGGCCTCATTCAGGCAAAACAGGTATTTCTTCCAGAAATGGGGATATGGGTTTGCCTGGGAATAACTCTCATTAACCTTGTGCTGAATCACAATTCTCAATACACTGGGATTCTTATTGCCATCAGAAAACATTTTACAATTTATTCCGTTCGATTTGCTTCCTCTGGCCTTACATCTTTCTTATCTACGTATTTCTACTGGGAGCAGGCAATTCTTTTGCATATCTATATATGGTGTGATTACATCATTGAGTCATTCCTTTGGGAAAACAAGTATATCATATCTCACAGAGATCTGGGTTTCCTTTCTTGCAGAACTGTAGCTCATTAAGACATATGGTGTGTACCTATAAACAGATATATATTTGAGAGATGAAACTGCATTCAATATAAAGATTGGGTTGAATTATTCAAGCAAAAATTGACTGAAAAGAAAGCAGGACAAAATTAAACCCATCCAGGTTTAAAAACTTTTATAGCCTTCAATGCTGCTGGTTAACTTAGAACTTCTTTCTTAACTTTAATGTACTAAAAGAGTCAGATGGTGCATTGACGGTGACATGTCTTGTCCAGTGTCTTTTGGTATTATCTCATATTATGTGATTTTATCTAAACAATGTATTTTTATCTTTCTGGTCATTGACCGTAATAAATATTATTATTATTATTATTTTTAAAAAGCTATCCAGCAATGCAGTATGCAACATCTCTCTGTCATTTTTGGGATCCACAAGATACAAACATAAATCTTAGTTCTTAGAAATAACCTCTTTAAGACAATACCATTACTCATAGCACATTTCCCCCCTTAAGGAAGGGAGAATGACTTGTAGTTCAGTGGGTTCAACTACAAGAGCATGATTGCCCGCCTCCCAGAAGAAAAGCCAATCTGTAAAGCTTTGGGAAGCTGCACTGTCCCTGAGCACCAACAGAAGGAGGAACCAATAAAAGACTTCTAAGTATTTTACTGGAAAAAAATGAGAAGGGTTGCTGGAAGTTAACGGCACATAGTTATTATTAATACTCATGCCACCTAACATTATTTCTCAAATGTTAGCAGCATAGCATAATGAGACCATTTACTTCTTATTCTAAACCATTAATTTTGGTGGAAATTATTGGCTATTATGTCCCTTTCTGTCTCTAAAAAAGGAAAAAGTGTGAAAGTCCCCACAATTCTACCATCTACAATGCCAATTTTTTTATTGCTAAAGCTCACACACAGCCTCTTTATGTTTCTTGAAAAAAAAATCTGTTCTTAAATTGTACAAGAAGCTTAATTTAGCACTTCAAGAGGTCTCCTCCAAGCATCAACAGAAATGTAAATAAGGCTACCATGTGCCTTGTAAATGTTCCCACCTTGTTTACATTTGTGTTAGCACTCCAATTCCAGGAGTCTCCTGGAGCACTAAGGCAAGCTGTCAATTTATTAATTAGTTAGGTAATTTGCAGGATTGGATGAATCCCAAACCGGAATTAAGATTGTCGGAAGAAATATCAACAACCTCAGATATGCAGATGATACCACTCTGGTGGCAGAAAGTGAGGAGGAATTAAGGAACCACTTAATGAGGGTGAAAGAGGAGAGCACCAAAAATGGTCTGAAACTCAACATCAAAAAGACTAAGATCATGGCCACTGGTCCCATCACCTCCTGGCAAATAGAAGGGGAAGATATGGAGGCAGTGACAGAGTTTACTCTCTTGGGCTCCATGATCACTGCAGATGGTGACAGCAGCCACGAAATTAAAAGACGCCTGCTTCTTGGGAGGAAAGCCATGACAAACCTAGACAGCATCTTAAAAGCAGAGACATCACCTTGCCGACAAAGGTCCACATAGTCAAAGCTATGGTTTTTCCAGTAGTGATGTATGGAAGTGAGAGCTGGACCATAAAGAAGGCTGACCGCCGAAGAATTGATGCTTTTGAATTGTGGTGCTGGGGGAGACTCTTGAGAGTCCCCTTGACTGCAAGGAGATCAAACCTATCCATTCTGAAGGAAATCAACCCTGAGTGCTCACTGGAAGGATAGATCCTGAAGCTGAGGCTCCAATACTTTGGCCATCTCATAAGAAGAGAAGACTCCCTGGAAAAGACCCTGATGTTGGGAAAGTGTGAGGGCAAGAGGAGAAGGGGACGACAGAGAATGAGATGGTTGGACAGTGTCATCGAAGCTGCCAACATGAATTTGACCCAACTCCGGGAGGCAGTGGAAGACAGGAGGGCCTGGCGTGCTCTGGTCCATGGGGTCACGAAGAGTCAGACACGACTTAATGACTAAACAACAACAAATTTGCCGCCTTTCACCTGATAAAGGGACCCAAGGCAGCTTACAAATTATTAAAAAACAAGCCAATGAAGAACAGAGTAAGCTATTAATTTTTTAAAAGAATAATTAAACATAATAATATTAAAACACTTAGTTTAAAACCGTTAAAAACAGCTTTAAACATCTTAAGGCACATGTAACAATGTGCAGCATCCCAAAAATAAAAATCTCCGTTGCCCAATTCAGTTGTTAAAAACCTGTCTAAAAAGGAAGGTCTTCACTTGTCTTCTGAAGGACAGCAGGGAGGGGACTAACCCATCCTCCTGAGAGAGGGCATTCCACAATCTGGGAGCAAACACTGTGAAAGCCCTCTCTTGTTGCTCATCAGATGTGCCTGTGAGGGTGGCAGAGCCAAAAGAAGGGTCTCCCTGAAGATCCACTCTCAAAGGAGATGGTCAAGCATGTTGTACAGTTGAAGAAAGGAACAAAGTGTGCTGCTTATATAATAGCTGTTTATATAACACCCCATAGTGCCTAAAGCACTCACAGGGCAGTTTACAACTTTTTAATTATGCAGGCTACTCATTGCACCCCCCATGAGCTGGGTACTCAATGTAATGACCTTGGAAGGATGAAAGGCTGAGTCAACCTTGAGCTGGCTACCTGAGCCTGTCGGGATCAAACTTAGTTTGTGAGCAGAGTCTTGATTGCAGTACTGCAGTTTAGCTACTGTGCCACAAGGAAACAAAAAGGTTTCAGGAAAGAAAGCCAGTTTTAAAGACTGGGGGAAAGGATGGTGGCAGAGGTGGATTTGGCTACAAGAGTGAAGGGAATTTTCAGCAACACACAATTTGCTCCTAACAAGCCATGAAACATGAATGATCCCAAATTTTCTGCAAAATAAAAGACACAGTAAAACTCACTCAAAACAGCTTGTTAGTAATTTGTTTGTGGGGGGGGGGCGCGTCACAATTAACGAGCAACTTCAAGTAAAAAAAAAAGCCGCATATTTAGGAATTGATCTTAATATTACCAGTTTGCATTAACTGTTTAACATGTGAGTGCACTTCAATAGCGAAAAATCTAGGGAAAATTCTATAGAGTCATGTGAAAAAGAAAGTACACCCTCTTTGAATTCAATGGTTTTACATATCAAGACATAATAAAAACCATCTGGTTCATAGCAGGTCTGAAAATTAGGTAAATACAACCTCAGATGAACAACACATGACATATTACACCATGTCATGATTTATGTAACAAAAATAAAGCCAAAATGGAGAAGCCATGTGTGAAAAACTAAGTACACCCTTACTGTTTCCATTGGAATTAAGAGATTAAGTAGCAGCCAGGTGCTGCTAACTAAATGCCCTTGAGTAATTGATCATCAGCAAGTGTGACCACCTCTGTACAAGCCAAAGGTTTAGCAGTTTGCTGGTCTGGAACATTCAGGTGTGTGTTAACACGATGCCAAGGAGGAAACACATCAGCAATTATTGTAGAGAAGCGATTGTTGCTGCCCATCCATCCGGGAAGGGTCAAGTTGGAACTGACTTATAGTGATCCTAAAAAGGCTTTCAAGGTAAGTAAGACTTTTAAGGAGTGGTTTTACCAGTTCCACACCCCGAGAGAGACTCCATGGCCAAGTGGGGATTCAAATCTTGTTCTCCAAATTCCTAGCCCATCACTCTATCCACTGCACCACACTGAGAATTCCTCCTACCTACAGGAATTCAAATAGCACATTTCTGGAACTGTGATTTAACTTTTATAAAGTTCCATAACACAGAATGTAAGAGTGGGTGATATCTTTTATTGGACCACAAAAAACAACAAACAAACAAACAAACAAACAAAAACAAATTGCAAGCTTTTGTGGGGAGGATTCCATTTCATCAGGCTAAGCCTCATCACTTAATAAGTGCAGAAAAAATGTACGTAAGAGACTTACCACACATTCTAGAACTGACACCAAAGAAAGATGTTCTTGTCATTATAGGGGAGTGGAATGCTAAAATGAACTAAAATGGACGGGAATGGGCGAATTCAATTCAGACGATTATCGTATCTACTATTGTGGGCAAGAATCCCGTAGAAGAAATGGAGTAGCCCTCATAGTCAACAAAAGAGTGGGAAAAGCTGTACAGTGATATAATCTCAAAAATGATAGAATGATTTCAATACGAATCCAAGGCAGACCTTTCAACATCACAGTAATCCAAGTTTATGCACCAACCACCAATGCTGAAGAGGCTGAAATTGACCAATTCTATGAAGACTTACAACACTTTCTAGAACTGATACCAAAGAAAGATGTTCTTGTCATTATAGGGGACTGGAATGCTAAAGTAGGGAGTCAAGAGATAAAAGGAACAACAGGTAAGTTTGGCCTTGGAGTTCAAAACGAAGCAGGGCAAAGGCTAATAGAGTTTTGTCAAGAGAACAAGCTGGTCATCACAAACACTTTTTTCCAACAACACAAGAGACGACTCTATACATGGACATCACCAAATGGGCAATACCGAAATCAGATTGATTATGTTCTCTGCAGCTAAAGATGGACCCCATGGACCAGAGCACGCCAGGCCCTCCTGTCTTCCACTGCCTCCCGGAGTTGGGTCAAATTCATCTTGGTAGCTTCAATGACACTGTCCAACCATCTCGTCCTCTGTTGTCCCCTTCTCCTCTTGCCCTCACACTTTCCCAACATCAGGGTCTTTTCCAGGGAGTCTTCTCTTCTCATGAGATGGCCAAAGTATTGAAGCTTCAGCTTCAGGATCTGTCCTTCCAGTGAGCACTCAGGGTTGATTTCCTTCAGAATGGATAGGTTTGATCTCCTTGCAGTCCAGGGGACTCTCAAGAGTCTCCTCCAGCACCACAATTCAAAAGCATCAATTCTTCGGCGGTCAGCCTTCTTTATGGTCCAGCTCTCACTTCCATACATCACTACTGGAAAAACCATAGCTTTGACTATGTGGACGTTTGTCGGCAAGGTGATGTCTCTGCTTTTAAGATGCTGTCTAGGTTTGTCATGGCTTTCCTCCCAAGAAGCAGGCGTCTTTTAATTTCGTGGCTGCTGTCACCATCTGCAGTGATCATGGAGCCCAAGAGAGTAAACTCTGTCACTGCCTCCATATCTTCCCCTTCTATTTGCCAGGAGGTGATGGGACCAGTGGCCATGATCTTAGTCTTTTTGATGTTGACTTCAGACCATTTTTGGCGCTCTCCTCTTTCACCCTCATTAAGAGGTTCTTTAATTCCTCCTCACTTTCTGCCATCAGAGTGCTATCATCTATATATCTGAGGTTGTTGATGTGTCTTCCGGCAATCTTAATTCCGGTCTGAGATTCATCCAGTCCAGCCTTTCGCATGATGTATTCTGCATATAAAATAAATAAGCAGGGAGACAATATACAGCCTTGTCATACTCCTTTCCCAATTTTGAACCAATCAGTTGTTCTATATCCAGTTCTAACTGTTGCTTCCTGTTCCACATATAGATTTCTCAGGAGATAGATAAGGTGGTCAGGCACTCCCATTTCTTTAAGAACTTGCCATAGTTTGCTGTGGTCCACACAGTCAAAGGCTTTTGCGTAGTCAATGAAGCAGAAGTAGATGTTTTTCTGGAACTCTCTGGCTTTCTCCATAATCCAGCGCATGTTAGCAATTTGGTCTCTAGTTCCTCTGCCCCTTCGAAATCCAGCTTGTACTCCTGGGAGTTCTCGGTCCACATACTGCTGAAGCCTGCCTTGGAGGATTTTGAGCATAACCTTGCTAGCGTGTGAAATGAGTGCAATTGTACGGTAGCTGGAGCATTCTTTAGCACTGCCCTTCTTTGGGATTGGGATGTAGACTGATCTTTTCCAATCCTCTGGCCACTGCTGAGTTTTCCAAACTTCCTGGCATATTGAGTGTAGCACCTTAACAGCGTCATCTTTTAAGATTTTAAATAGTTCAACTGGAATGCCATCGCCTCCACTGGCCTTGTTGTTAGCCATGCTTTCTAAGGCCCACTTGACTTCGCTCTCCAGGATGTCTGGCTCAAGGTCACCAACCACACTATCTGGGTTGTCCGGGACATCCAGATCTTTCTGGTATAATTCCTCTGTGTATTCTTGCCACCTCTTCTTGATGTCTTCTGCTTCTGTGAGGTCCCTCCCATTTTTGTCCTTTATCATGTCCATCTTTGCACAAAATGTTCCTTTAATATCTCCAATATTCTTGAACAGATCTCTGGTTTTTCCCTTTCTATTATTTCCCTCTATATCTTTGCACTGTTCATTTAAGAAGGCCCTCTTGTCTCTCCTTGCTATTCTTTGGAAGTCAGCATTCAATTTTCTGTAATTTTCCCTATCTCCCTTGCATTTTGTTTCCCTTCTCTTCTCTGCTATTTGTAAGGCCTCCTTGGACAGCCACTTTGCTTTCTTGCATTTCCTTTTCTTTGGGATGGTTTTTATTGCTGCCTCCTGTACAATGTTACAAGCCTCCATCCATAGTTTTTCAGGCACTCTGTCCACCAAATCGAGTTCCTTAAATCTGTTCTTCACTTCCACTGTGTATTCATGAGGGATTTGGTTTAGATTATACCTGACTAGCCCAGTGGTTTTTCCTACTTTCTTCAGTTTAAGCTTGAATTTTGCTATAAGAAGCTGATGATCAGAGTCACAATCAGCTCCAGGTCTTGTTTTTTGCTGACTGTATAGAGCTTCTCCATCTTTGGCTGCAGAGAACATAATCAATCTGATTTTGGTATTGCCCATTTTCAAGTGGTAGCCTGGCCCAATTATCCTTTTCATCCTCTATCATCAAAGGAAGTGAACAGAATAACTGCTCAAGTGCAGGTTTTAGCCTTATTATCCGAAAGCTCAGTTGTCTTAATTTCTTTATACTTCCTGTATTTTTTATTTTAAACCATTTTGGAGATCACTTGTTTGAAAGATGGACATAAAGTATATCACAGAAGTGAGTACACCCCCTCACATTTCAGAAATATTTTAGTATATCCTCATGTGACAACACTGAAGAAATGACACTTGGCTACAATGTAAAGCAGTGAGTATGCAGCTTGTATAACAGTGTAAATGTGCTGTCCCCTCAAAATAACGCAACACACAGCCATTAATGTCTAAACCGCTGGCAACAAAAGTGAGTACATCCCTAAGTGACAATCTCCAAATTGGGCCCAAGTAGCCATTTTCCCTCCCTGGTGTCATGAGACCCGTTAGTGTCACAAGTCTCAGGTGTGAATGGGGAGCAGGTATTATCGCTCTCACTCTCTCTGACTGGTCACTGGAAGTTCCACATGGCACCTCATGGTAATGAACTATCTGAGGATCTGAAAAAATGAATTGTTGCTCTACATCAAGATGGCCTAGGCCAGGCTTGTCCAACCCGCGGCCCACGGGCCGCATGCGGCCCAGGTCGGCTCGTAATGCGGCCCAGTGCAATTTTTTATTTTTTAAGAAATTCCAAAGTTCGAATTTCCTGCCCTTTCCCCCTGTCTTTTTGCCTTCGGAGGTCTCAAAGGGCTTCCTCCGATGTCGGAAAAAGCAGAACCTTACCTCCACTGCCGCGCCTTCGGCGGCGCTTACTCGCGAGTAGACCCGTGCGTTCCGTGGCGCTTACTCGTGAGTAGACCCGCCGCCGCGATCGGACCCCCAGGAGGTCTCCAAGGGCTTTCCCCCGACATCGGAGGGAGCCCTTGCAGACCTCCGAAGGCAAAAAGGCAGGGGGAAATGGCGGGAAATTCGAATTGGGGGAAAGCCCAAACACTGCAAGTCCCACGCTGGGACTGCAAAAAACCAAAACCAAAAACAAACCAATCCAAAAATAAACATTGGAGCAAGTCCCATGCTGGGACTGCAAAAAAAAAAAATCACCAAAAAACAAAACAACACAGAAACATAACCCCCCCAGCCCAAACCTACCCTCCAAAACCCACCCAGATCAACTTTTTTAAAAGGAAAAAGCAGAACCTTACCTCCACTGCCGCGCCTTCGGCGGTGCTTACTCACGAGTAGACCCGCGCTTTCCGCGGCGCTTACTCACGGGTAAACCTGCGCCAGGGATGGGAAGGGAGTGCACCGGCTTCCTCCTCCTGCTCGGCAGAAGTAAAAAAGTTCCCTGACCCCCTGCTCTAACCTTGAGCACTCACTGAGAATTGCAACAAGTTCCATCAAAGCAAATATGGATGCATTGGTGGCTGAGAAACAATGTCAAACATCTCACTAACTTCATTTCCAAGTAAGTTTAATATGTTAACTATGTTTTCTATGGTTTTTTTGGATGATCAGGTATCGTTACTGTTATTTTATTTTATGTGCGGCCCAAACCAAATTTTCATCTTCTAATGTGGCCCAGGGAAGGTGAAAGGTTGGACACCCCTGGCCTAGGCTATAAGAAGACTGCCAAAACCCTGAAACTGAGCTGCAGCACGGTGGCCAAGACCATACAGCAGTTTAACAGGACAGGTTCCACTCAGAACAGTATACTCACTTCTTTACATTGTAGCCAAGTGTCATTTCTTCAGTGTTGTCACATGAAAAGATATATTTAACTAAAATATTTATGAAATGTGAGGGGGTGTACGCACTTGTTATATACTGTAGATCTGTAGCATACAATGAAATCAACTAGGTGGTATGGAAAACATGGTGCTGCTGCCTAAAACAGCTGATTTTTCACAACACAGAGGAAAACATATGGCCTAATGTCTTTATAATAACAATAATTTTGCAGTGTCAAATTGATTCCAACTTTAGCAGCTCTTTCCAGTGTTTTCTAGGAATACAGTACTCACAACTCATTTCCCTTTCCCTTCTTCTTTGGGTGCTCTGGGACTGTGTAGCTTTGTGGCTCTTCTTCTGGGAGGCACAGTATGGATGCAAACTCCTGACCCCCTGCAGCCAGTTCCCAGTTCATTGAACTATCCAGCCAGCTATAATAATTATTAACCATATCTTTATATCAAGTGTTCTTTGGTCTCCCCACACCACATCAAAGGATGCAGGTGGAGAATGTCAGCTTGGTGGCAGAGAATGGGACAAAATCTCAGGGGCCCATGAACAATCTTATTTTCATCTGTCGTTTAACTACTCCCAGGAAGTTTTATGCTTTTGCCATGTTTCCCATCAAATGGACATGATTAAGGCATATGAGTTTGAGCAGCCATTGATATACAAGACAGCACTGCAGCAACTTAACCAACATAATGGATCAATTACCAAGTCATAACTAGAGGAACAGGGGACAGCTGTTTATGGTGAGGCTTGGCTTAGATTTCATCCACAGTATCATGTGCTTTAGTCACTTGGCTTCATCATCAGCCAAGGCATAGGGCAATACTGCAAATGTCATCCTGACAAAACAAAACAAATCCAGGCAATTGTATCTTCAAATTGTATTTTTTCCCTAAACAAACAGTAAATTGTTTGTATCAGTTTTTTAATGCAACTGACATTCAGTGATGAACAACTCATAAAAAGCTTACGCAAACAAGAATGAATGTCAGATAAATAAATGGTATGGTAACATTTCCTGAGCAGATTTGAAAACAGGCAGTTAACTTCCCAGTTGATAATTAGTTTTATCACTGGACAGCTTTGAATGGCTGAATAGCAGTCCAAATGTTCCCTCCATAAAAAAGAGGATTCGCTAGAAATCCTGATACAGTCTCCCTTCTTCAAACTCTGTACAAAAATGGCATGAGGCAGGAAGGGATGGTTTGGGAAAGGAGGAAAGGAAAGACAAAGCCGCCTTGGTGTTGTGTTTTGTTTTGTGCAAACCATTCTGCTGCCATTTTATTTTATACATTACAACTGTATTCCTTGCTTTCCAAGCAGTGTAAGGAGTCTTGCTTATTTCATTTTCTCCTTGCAACAACCCTGCAAGACAGACTAGTTTGAGGAAGAGAGAACGTGGTTTGCCCACAGTCACCTAGGTAACTTCATAGCTAAATGGAGATTTGAACTTGAGTCCTTCTCCAGTATTTTAACCACTGCACCACTCTTTCAAGTCATTTGCAAACAGGGAAGAGTAGAGACAGAAAATACTAGCATCCTTGTGGTTTCTATGCATTTTTAGTACATCCCGCCTTTCTCCCAGCAGAGGGACCCAAGAATTTTAAAACACAAGTATGAAAACAACTAGAAACAAAATAAATTATAAAATAAAAAAAAACTATCGATGATTAAAAATTCCTAGATAAAAGACCTTTAAATGTATTACAAAATACATTTAAAAGACTTTTTAAAAGACTACTCTCCATTAAAACTCATTCCTCAGCAGCAGTTTAATTGTTTAAAGCCTACCTAAAAAGAAAGTTCTTTGCCTGCCAACAGAAGAACAGCAGGGAGGAGGCCAGCCTGGTCTCCTGTGGATAGATAGTCTGTCTCTCTCTCTCTCTCCAGCTCAATGGTTTTCTAGCTCAACAGCAACAGGGACAGAGCATGTTTCAAGTGGTTTCAAGTGGGCATGGATGAACAGAGGAAAAGAGACTGTCAACCTCTTCTTGGACATGCATCCCTTTCCAGCGTCACCCTGAAAATCTGGGATGGGCAACCTGCATCTCTTGGCCTAATCTCAAAAAAAAAAAAACCCTTTACAAGCCATCCGTTCAGACCTCTGATATTGATGACTTGTCTCTACCCCAAGCACAGGGAGGAAGAGAGGGTGAGAGGGGAAGGGTGGTAGAAAGAGAGAGAAAACAGAGATGTCTGTTTTTGTCTGTGGTCTCAGCCACCACTGGTTTTGGATGCTTCTCTGCCAGCATGTGGCCTCTGGCGCACTACTTCTGTGGTAATACAGCCCTTCAGAAAATATAGGTTCCCCATTCCATGCTATAGATCCACATAGCAGTGTGGGGAAAAAGCAAAAAGGCTGAGCTTGTTTTCCTTGCTGATGCCCTGAAAATGTAGACATTACCTGCTTGGATCTTGGAAATGCGTTACCAGAGGTGGATAGTGTATGTTAGGTTCGTGGGGGTCTGTCATACATACCTCTCCTTGGGTATCTTATTAATTTATTGGATGCTTTTACTCTTTGTGTTCTGAACTGTACTATGTACGTCAATTTGTTTTAAACAGATTGTACTATAAACTGCTTTGGGGTTGCTGTAGCTGGAAGAGAAGACAGGTAGACACCTGCAAGATAAATAAATAAACAGACTGGGGACTGAAAAATCAGCATACAGAGATGCTGCCTAAAAAGGTGGGTACAGATAAAAAGTGCACCCTTGGCTGAAGAAAAAAGCATCTGAGAGACAAAATGTGGGGAAGGAAGGTAAGCTGCAGGAGTGATACTCTTTTTAACATTATGAAGAGATCATTATCTTTCTGTATGATTGGTGCAAATCTCTGCTTCAACCCATGGCTCTCTTGCTGTCATTCTGTTTGCCCTTTTGTTGATCTCCAAAAGACTGAGTAAACAGCTTCTCCAAAGGATTTCATTTTTTTAATGAGCCATTAAACTCTCTCACACTTCCAGCACAGTCTCACTGGGAGGAAATTGATGTGCCATTTCAATTTTGCTGATTTCTGGCATCCAACACCCTGGCCTTTAATCCTCGTTCTCTTGGCAGAACAAATTAACACACAAAATAAGGATAGTTCTTCTAAATCGGTAAACATAGACAGCTTAAAATAAGCACCATGATTCCTTCTTTGGCCAGACTAATACTGTAATTATGGAGTACAATTCCTGGTACACTACTATATAAATATTTATCGATGGGGATTACCAGCAAATTGGATTTAAAAGTTAATGCATGATCAGCCCCTCTTTATTGGCCGTGTGGAAACTGATAGCCAAAAGCTTTTAATCCAGTCTTTTTCATGATGAGTAATTTTACACATTTCACTATACGAAACTTTGTTTCACAACTAAGCATACTTAAAGACATATCTAACTCAAGTTTACTCATAAGTATGCTGGTATCAAACGTGTGTCTATCAGGACATTTCTATTTGTCGAACATTTGTCAGGATAACGACTAACATTTTCAAAGATACGCTTAAAGATTTTAGTACAGCTAAAAACAGTAATATGTGAAAAGAAGCTTTTAATTAGGACTTTTGGGGTCCATTTAGCATACTATATATTGTACTGCCTCCTTCACGGATTGCTGCCTTGTCGTGGCGAAGGGGCTTGAGTAATTCAGAGAAGCTACGGGCTATGCCGTGCAGGGACACCCAACACGGACAGGTCATAGTGGAGAGTTCTGACTAAACGCGATCCACCTGGAGCAGGAACTGGCAAGCCACTCCAGGATCTTTGCCAAGAAAACCCCATGAACAGAAACAAAAGGCTAAAAGATATGATGCTGGAAGATGGGCCCCTCAGGTCAGAAGGCGTCCAACATGCTACTGAGGAACAGCGGAGGACAAGTACAAGTAGCTCCAGAGCTAATGAAGTGGTTGGGCCAAAGCCGAAAGGACGCTCAGCTGTGGACGCGCCTGGAAGTGAAAGGAAAGTCCGATGCTGCAAAGAAGAATAATGCATAGGAACCTGGAATGTAAGATCTATGAACCTTGGTAAGTTGGATGTGGTCAAACAGGAGATGGCAAGAATAAACATTGACATCCTGGGTGTCAGTGAACTAAAATGGACGGGAATGGGCGAATTCAATTCAGACGATTATCATATCTACTATTGTGGGCAAGAATCCCGTAGAAGAAATGGAGTAGCCCTCATAGTCAACAAAAGAGTGGGGAAAGCTGTACTGGGATACAATCTCAAAAATGATAGAATGATTTCAATACGAATCCAAGGCAGACCTTTCAACATCACAGTAATCCAAGTTTATGCACCAACCACCGATGCTGAAGAGGCTGAAATTGACCAATTCTATGAAGACCTACAACACCTTCTAGAACTGACACCAAAGAACGATGTTCTTTTCATTATAGGGGACTGGAATGCTAAAGTAGGGAGTCAAGAGATAAAAGGAACAACAGGTAAGTTTGGCCTTGGAGTTCAGAACGAAGCAGGGCAAAGGCTAATAGAGTTTTGTCAAGAGAACAAGCTGGTCATCACAAACACTCTTTTCCAACAACACAAGAGGCGACTATACACATGGACATCACCAAATGGGCAATACGGAAATCAGATTGATTATATTCTCTGCAGCCAAAGATGGAGAAGCTCTATACAGTCAGCAAAAACAAGACCTGGAGCTGATTGTGACTCTGATCATCAGATTCTTATAGCAAAATTCAAGCTTAAACTGAAGAAAGTAGGAAAAACCACTGGGCTAGCCAGGAATAATCTAAACCAAATCCCTTATGAGTACACAGTGGAAGTGAAGAACAGATTTAAGGAACTAGATTTGGTGGACAGAGTGCCTGAAGAACTATGGATGGAGGCTCGTAACATTGTACAGGAGGCAGCAACAAAAACTATCCCAAAGAAAAGGAAATGCAAGAAAGCAAAGTGGCTGTCCAAGGAGGCCTTACAAATAGCAGAGAAGAGAAGGGAAACAAAATGCAAGGGAGATAGGGAAAATTACAGAAAATTGAATGCGGACTTCCAAAGAATAGCAAGGAGAGACAAGAGGGCCTTCTTAAATGAACAATGCAAAGATATAGAGGAAAACAATAGAAAGGGAAAAACCAGAGATCTGTTCAAGAAAATTGGAGATATGAAAGGAACATTTTGTGCAAAGATGGACATGATAAAGGACAAAAATGGTAGGGACTTAACAGAAGCAGAAGACATCAAGAAGAGGTGGCAAGAATACACAGAGGAATTATACCAGAAAGATCTGGATGTCCCGGACAACCCAGATAGTGTGGTTGGTGACCTTGAGCCAGACATCCTGGAGAGTGAAGTCAAGTGGGCCTTAGAAAGCATGGCTAACAACAAGGCCAGTGGAGGTGATGGCATTCCAGTGGAACTATTTAAAATCTTAAAAGATGACGCTGTTAAGGTGCTACACTCAATATGCCAGCAAGTTTGGAAAACTCAGCAGTGGCCAGAGGATTGGAAAAGATCAGTCTACATCCCAATCCCAAAGAAGGGCAGTGCCAAAGAATGCTCCAACTACCATACAATTGCACTCATTTCACACGCTAGCAAGGTTATGCTCAAAATCCTCCAAGGCAGGCTTCAGCAGTATGTGGACTGAGAACTCCCAGAAGTACAAGCTGGATTTCGAAGGGGCAGAGGAACTAGAGACCAAATTGCTAACATGCGCTGGATTATGGAGAAAGCCAGAGAGTTCCAGAAAAACATCTACTTCTGCTTCATTGACTACGCAAAAGCCTTTGACTGTGTGGACCACAGCAAACTATGGCAAGTTCTTAAAGAAATGGGAGTGCCTGACCACCTTATCCATCTCCTGAGAAATCTATATGTGGGACACGAAGCAACAGTTAGAACTGGATATGGAACAACTGATTGGTTCAAAATTGGGAAAGGAGTACGACAAGGCTGTATATTGTCCCCCTGCTTATTTAACTTATATGCAGAATACATCATGCGAAAGGCTGGACTGGATGAATCCCAAGCCGGAATTAAGATTGCCGGAAGAAATATCAACAACCTCAGATATGCAGATGATACCACTCTGATGGCAGAAAGTGAGGAGGAATTACAGAACCTCTTAATGAGAGTGAAAGAGGAGAGCGCAAAAAATGGTCTGAAGCTCAATATCAAAAAAACTAAGATCATGGCCACTGGTCCCATCACCTCCTGGCAAATAGAAGGGGAAGATATGGAGGCAGTGACAGATTTTACCTTCTTGGGCTCCATGATCACTGCAGATGGTGACAGCAGCCACGAAATTAAAAGACGCCTGCTTCTTGGGAGGAAAGCGATGACAAACCGAGACAGCATCTTAAAAAGCAGAGACATCAACTTGCCGACAAAGGTCCGCATAGTCAAAGCTATGGTTTTTCCAGTAGTGATGTATGGAAGTGAGAGCTGGACCATAAAGAAGGCTGACCGCCGAAGAATTGATGCTTTTGAATTGTGGTGCTGGAGGAGACTCTTGAGAGTCCCCTGGACTGCAAGGAGAACAAACCTATCCATTCTGAAGGAAATCAACCCTGAGTGTTCACTGGAAGGACAGATCCTGAAGCTGAGGCTCCAATACTTTGGCCATCTCATGAGAAGAGAAGACTCCCTGGAAAAGACCCTGATGTTGGGAAAGTGTGAGGGCAAGAGGAGAAGGGGACGACAGAGGACGAGATGGTTGGACAGTGTCATCGAAGCTACCAACATGGGTTTGACCCAGCTTCGGGGAGCAGTGGAGGACAGGAGGGCCTGGCGTGCTCTGGTCCATGGGGTCACGAAGAGTCGGACACGACTGAACGACTAAACAACAACAATATTGTACTGCTTATCAAAAGCCAGTCTGATCCAATACGTAGAGTCTCGGACTCAAGGGACGTGGGTTCAATTCCCTGTTCGGCAGTGGTAAACCACTCATTAAACATTCCCCATACTTTGAAAACCCTATCAGGGCACTGTAGGTTGGAAACAACTTCACAGAAGATAACATATATAGCATATAGCATCTATTGTATCACAAACAGAATTTATTTCATGGCTCTCATCTTTGCAGGCTTAATCTCTCCTCCTTAAGGACAGTATACACCAACAAAATGGGTTGATAAAGCACGTCCTGCAGATCCTCCTGGCGCTTCCCATGTTGGGTGGGTGGGGAGGCAGCCTAAATATTGCCAGTCCACTCCCAGAAGGCTTAGTGTAGAATGAGTATACATTCTTTTGGTTATGGGCCTCTTTTAAGCCCAAAGCAGCCTTTTAAAGAAAGGTCTTTCTGGTCACTTCTATTTTCTGAAAAATGAGTAAATGCAATTCAAGAAGACAAAGGATGGCAAATTTGGCCCTTGGCAGCTGCCCAGTCCTGTATCAGGGGATAGAGTAAGCCTATTTTCTTTTCCTCTTGTTCTGCATTAGTACTGCACTCACTCCAGAGCTGATTATTTCATGTCCCAGTTCCTTTCAACCACAGACTAAAACCATTTGTAGATAGTCTGTCAAACCTTTGGTTCCCTTCTGCCCTATGGTACACTTAGAAAATAATGTGGGGCTTTAATGTCGCCATCACTGGCCAGAAGGAATTTTCTCTTAGCTATCTCATCAACAGTGTGAATGATGAGATAAGTATCCTTTTCCATGCAGGAGAAGCTAATTGATAGCTCAGTGGTTTAGCATCTGTCTGCAGAGCCAGAAATTGTGAGCTCGATTCCACACTGTGCCTCCTTGACAAGGGCTAGACTGGATGATCCATAGGGTCCTTTCTAGGTCTTCTGTTCTAAGAAACTGAGTTTCTCTAGTGTTTTCTTTATCTTTTCTGACAACATTCTGGAAGTCCCCCTGTTTAATTTAGTTCTACACATAATTATACATACTGAATACATAGAAAACAGACCCTTATTTTTGTGTGATCACTTTTGTTTCCAGGTGAATAGGTACTTAGCTATCTGAGTTTGCTTATAGCATACAGTTTATGAAATAAGCTTGAATCAATAGTTTCACACTTGGAAATTGCTCAGGGCATAAGAGTAAGCATGCTGTATCGGACCAAAGCTGTGCCCAATATAGGTTAACATAATGGCCAGTCACATGCTAAAGGAACCCCACAAACAAGACATCAACATGATAGCACCCTCTTGCTCTTGTACCCCAACATAAGCATGCTACATTGGTACTCAGAAGGATAATGTTTCTGATACTAGAATTAGTACAGAGCCATCATGACTAGACAATCATATCTTCTATACTTTACTATAAAAGAGCAAAACCATTAATGAATGTGGCCTAATTTTATTAATGTATTTGTTTTATTTATTTTATGAGTTTGTATCCTGACTTGTTTCCCCAAAAGAAATTCAAGGCAGGTAACAAATTGAAAAATAATAATACAGTACTCCAAAAATATGTATCACATCAACATTTGTAACAACTACTGCTACCTACTAATATAAGAAGCCAACAACAAAAACAACTTCTGGAAACCACAAAGAAAACATGGACAATCTCAACCCTTTACCATCTTGCCTGATGAACAGTTCTGAAGAACTCAAAAGCTTGCACTCCCATTGTAACAATCAGTTGGTCGATTAAAATATATTAATCACAAAGTCTTACACAGGAACAAGAATCTTAGAAAAAAACATGACTGTAAATAGTGAGGTGAGACACAGTACAAGCAGTTAGGAGCTATAATGTAGTATGATTGAATAATATCAATCAGACTTCACGGAAAGCCTAATAACATAAGTATCACCCAGCCTAGGTAATTAGAGCCGAATTTGGAATGGCATTTGTAACATGATGTATTCTGCATATAAGTTCAAACGAGTGATGTCAGGCTTCCCACGGTGTGTTTAAATGAACAGGTGATCAAAACATTAAAAAAAAAAAGCTTGGTTCTTGCATTTTTCAAAATTGCTTTAAAATCATGGTTTTAGTGTCGAGGCTATAAGTGTGTTTAACTAAAAATGAGAAATGTTTTTAAACAAAGAGTATTAGACATCAGAGCACAGTTGGATATAGCTGACCTGTCTTCTGTAAGATATATGAAATAGATAAAAAAGGACTAAAACCCAATTTCAGAAGGAGAAACGAAAAAAAGATTTATGTATGGTCTTTGAGCAAATGGATATGATGATGCGATAAGGACGATTTCAGGGCATCCTGGTACAAGATAGACTTTGTATATGTGGAACAGCTGAAGTAGAATACTTTGCCCATTATTTATTGTATTGCCAGCTATATGCCAGTATTAGAGAGCTTTATTTAACACAATTCCTTGACAGTATGAGAGAGTGGGAGGATGACAACAAGCTGAACTTCCTAGTGCAAGGGTCCAACCAATTTGTGACACGGAGGGTTGCTCTCACTATTAAAGCAGCCTCTCTCAGGAATAAAGAAGAAAAAATGTCTGTTTAGATCAATCATGTAATGTTTTTATCTCTAGTGAGGTTTTACTGGAATGATAGAACTTTATTTTATTATAGCACATTCTCTAACTAAACTGTATATATAATTATAGTATTTTATAATTTCAACCCTTTGCAAGCTGAATGTCTGCTGTTGTTTTTATTATTAGCTTGTGTTTATTTGAAATGATCTGAAGACTTCTTCAATAAAGTACCTACTACGTACTACCTATTACATAACTACCATTCAACTTTATGCTCTAACTATATATAGATGCTGAAGAAGCCATTTAAAGTATTTGTGCAAGTATTGAGGCAGAGATTGATAACATACTGTGGCGTTCAGCCTTGTTGCCCCTGTTTATTTGGCCCTCACCAAGGCTCACGCCCTTTTCTCTTCTAGCTGCCACCAGGTATTATCCTCCTAATACCGATTATGTGTGTTATACACGTGTGCTGCCAACTCTAAGGGTTATTGAACTTAGGAATCAGAGGTTTAATTAACAAATATTCTTTTATTGTCAAGTAAATCACAAAGGTAAATCACGTATGAACGGTATCAGGTATTAACAAGGATCTGATTATGTATTGGGCTACAAGTACTTTTGTTCCGAACTACTATATACTTTTAATCAATATCTATCTTATAGTACGTATAATTTCATTCCTGCTTGTTAAATCTATATTAACCTTCTCAATTCACTCTCCTAACTCCCTCAGTTCACTTCACTAACCCTCTTCTTCTCTCTCCTAAACCCTAACTGCCATTTCACATCTCCCACTGTCTCCTTGACTCCGCCCCTCCTGGCCTATCCTTGGCTCCTCCCTTTTGAGCTTCTGTGATGGACAGGCAGGAATGACGTCACCTGTTGGCGTTTTGCCACACATACCTACTTTTAAACACAAAATAAGGACATAATGCAGAACCGAACACAGAATTTGGCCAGGAGTCAGAAATGGATCATCCATATTGAGGTATACTTGAGCACAACAATGTTGGGAAAAGTTGAAGACAATATGAAAAGACAAAAACCTAACACAAGGTAGATTGACTCAGTAAAGGAACCGTGTCCTTTAGTCTGCAAGATCTGAGCAGGGCTGTTAATGATAGGACCTTTTTGAAGGACATTAATTCATAGGATTGCCATAACTCAGAAGCCGTTTGACAGCACATGACAGCAACAGTGATGGTTCAGGACAATATTGCATAGTTCAACTAATTATAAAACACACAACTGTAACTCTAAATATTTTTATAAATAACAATGAAAACAATTAGAGACAATCACTTTTGATTTTATTAGGTAATTACTGTCTAATATTTTCTACAGACTCTTTTTAATGTGCAGGCTTCAAAGCCTTTATCTGGCTTAGGATAAATACTCAGCCATGGGACTTCCAACATTCCCTGTAGGAGATTGGTACAATACTCATTGCTGGAAAATATTCCTTGTGATTTTTCAGTATAATTCATTAACTGCTCCCAGTTTTGTTCCATAACTTAAAAAAAAAACCCGAAAAACCCCACTCTCTCCCCCTGCTCCACACCAATAAAGCTGATAACTGTGTTAAAGGAGTTTATGCTACTGAGTCACAGACCTCAAACCAATATGAGACTTAACTGGAATATAACAATAGACATCTTTGAGCTGGTTCATATGTTCTTTTTCATCACTCGATCACTCTATGCTTGACGTCTGTGTGAACTACATTCAGTGAAACACACTGTGTCTGAGGTTGTATGAACATTTTTTTCTATAGTACTCATGGCACCCATGTAAATAGTCACTTCACATGGCAGCGACCAAGTGAGAAACTGTTATCAATGTGAATCAGCCCTTAGTCCATTCCAGTGGGCTGATTGTGAAAGAGTGACATATCCTTTAGCAGTGGTTCCCAGCCTTGGGTCCTCAGATGTTCTTGGACTACATCTCCCAGAAATCCTGACCAGTACAGCTAGTGGTGAAGGTTTCTGGGAGTTTTAGTCCAAGAACATCTGGGGAGCTAAGGTTGGGAACCACTGGCTTCGTGTAATAAATTGTATTACAATTTATTGTATTATTCAATATTGTTGAATCAAGAAAGATTTGGTAAGTCAACTTCTCCATAAGTTCTACTGATTCAAATGGGCCTAATCTAACTGCAACTTACTTTAACATAGTAAATCAAAGTTAGAGTAGGCCCATTTAAATCAATGGAAGTTACAGAGGAAATGACTTGCTAAATCCCCATTGATTCATTGGGCCTATTCTGGTGCAATTTACTATACTAAACGACAGGATTTTGGCCATTGTGTCCCAAGCACAGAGAAAGACAAAAGAAAAACATACCATGCTAAGATATTAGGAGAAGATATAATTCCTGATGGCTGAGGCCAAAAGGCCAGATCACGTACTAATTATAGGTCAGAAAAAGCAACCCAAATTGTTATTTTTTCTCCTAGCCTGCTTCAGACCACTCAACAATCTGATCTCAGGAAGGGGAGACATGGCATAAAAATATTGAAGAAATTCTTGCTTTTCCAGATGTCTTAATAAACAATGGACCAGAACGTGAAAATGGGGCGGTTTGTGCTATCTGGAAGGATTAAAAGGAGGTATCTTATTTTAGGATGCCCATGACCCTAACAAAATGATTGCTTATGTCACCATATGATGTGAATAGGTTTCACTGAAACAGAATACTTTAATTATGTAAAACTGGCCCTTAATCATAATGCTCAGTTTAACACTATAAGGCCCAAGGGGTTTCAACTGACTAGGAAAAAATATCTATAATGTTTTGAAATAATTTGGAGGAGAGGGAATAAGAATTTTATTGGGCTCTTCATGGTCTGTTCCCTGTACCAATGGATACTCTATTTAATCCTTCAAGCTGTTTTTTGTCACCCTTCCGGTCTAAGTGAGATAAAGGTGACTTCAAAAAACTTGCCAAATATCTTGAGCTGTGTGGTGCTTCCTATTTCAAGCAACATCTTTTATAAAACAGAAAGGTAAATGTACAGCTACTTTAAGATAACATGTTAGTTGATGGAAGGCACCATTAAGCTTACTAAGGAGACACTCTGCCAAGTAATAAGTGCCGGTGATTGGCCAGGAAATACCAAATTCTACTGGATTCCACCCCTTACCTCTCAAATTCTACTGGATTCCACTCATAACAAAGCAGGTACTCCCACCTTCCTCACTGCAAATGCTAGTCCGCCAAATCTCGCCCTGAGTCTCTCACCTAAATTTTGTGTTGGCTCCAGTATTTTTGAAATAAAAAGCTGGTGAAACTAAATGACATTCATAACAAACTGCACACACTTGAACATGGAAACCACATATCAAATTTGGAACACGCTAGTGGTATTTCTGAAGACGTAAGTCTGCTCTCCCTGTGCCAGAGCACACTAATGCAATGCAACAGAAATAATTAATTAGCTAATTAAAAACTCCTAGAAGTACCCAAAGTTTCCACACATGCAGGAGGATGCTCTCTGCATCTCTGCTCGATTCATTAGCTTTGTCTCTTCCTAATCAGTCTACATTGAGGGGCAATACATTCTGCCACATCTTTGCACTGGGTTCACCTGGCTCTAAGAAGGCTGTGGTAAAACCAGCCTTACAGATAGACATGCCCAGAGCTCATGGAGAAATACAAAAAGTAAGCTCAAAGTAAATGACATATCTTGAAAGCAAATTCTGGGAAATACAAGACTGAAATACCCTTCTAACCTTAGGGTGGGAGAGTCAAGTGCATTTCAGCTATCAAAAATACAGAAAACACCATAGTAAACCATGGCTGGTTTGATGTAGATTTCAGTACATTAAATTATGGCTAAGTATAAACATCCTTGCATTAAACCTCCAGAGACTTACCATACCTAAGCTTCTCCTTGGTCATAGCACATTCAAGTGTTGAGATCTGATTCTGTAATTTAACCTTTCTATGTAGATTAGTAGGTTGTCCATAGGTCTATATATAGCAATCTACCTACTCCAAGTGCTTCCTCTCTTTTGTCGTTAGGAGAAGAAATTAAGGGCAACCTGAGCTACATGGGACCCAGCTGATCAGCTGGGGTGACAGAGCACTGGGCTTTAAAAAACCTACAGCCACCCCACCCCACCCCGATATTTGATTTCAGTATAACAATGTAAATTCACTATTCTATGTAAGGCTCTATTTATAAAGTAAACATTCTCGACACTTCCAATTTATGCACAGGATTTGCATGTATATAAAAACTTCCTAACAGAGGAAGATTTTCCTTCGTGCAGCTTTTGGTTTTAATTAATTCACTTGCTAGAAGAAAGAACCACATTGTGTCCTCTGTCATGCAAGATGTTTTAACAGTGTATAAATGAAACTTTACTATTCATAGGATTAATGTGGCAGTACAGTATTGTGTAACTGCTGTTCAGGACTGCGGGTTTTAAGTCAAAGAAAACCATTCTGGTATAGCTCCTAACTTAACAGTGTGGTTTTTACATGACAGAACCTGACAACACAGATTAAATTATCATACTTACACAGAAGAGGTATGTTACTGTCCACTAGTATTAAGGGCATTTCTGTGCAATGAACTAAGGGCTTGTAAGCCTTCTCTTTTGGGTTGTAAGAAAACCTGTCTCTTGGCTACAGGAAATAAAGAGGGTTCATTCATCCAAATATTACCCTCTAGGATTCTTTTGAATGTACAAAGAACTGAGCAAGAGATTGCGATTTGGTTGCCACTTATATTGACGAGAAGGCTGTGGTAAGACTGAGTACAGCAGAAGTCAAACTTGATTAAATAAATGCTTTATATTTGTACAGCACTTGCATGCTCATCATATACAAAATCGGTTTACAAGCTAAACTTTAACAGAGGGCAGAGGAAGGAAGATGATGGAGGCAGGAAAGATGTCACTGCATTTGACTGGGTTTTGCCACTGGCGCTGATTTTGTCCAAAATATATTTTAACAATGTGAATATTAGTAGAGAGGTAAAGGTAAAGGTTCCCCTTGACATTTAGTCCAGTCGTGTCCAACTCTAGGGCGTGGTGCTCATCCCCGTCTCCAAGCCATAGAGCCAGCGTTTGTCCATAGACAGTTTCCGTGGTCACATGGCCAGCGCGACTAGACACGGAACACCGTTACCTTCCCACCGAGGTGGTACCTATTTATCTACTCGCATTTACATGCTTTTGAACTGCTAGGTTGGCAGGAGCTGGGACAAGCGACGGGAGCTCACTCCGTCACGTGGATTCGATCTTACGACTGCTGGTCTTCTGACCTTGCAGCACAGAGGCTTCTGCGGTTTAACCCGCAGCGCCACCACGTCCCACATTAGTAGAGAAGCCTTAACTAATTAACTATTAGTAACTTTGGGATACTGTCCTATAGCAAATCTGCCTGAACCTATGACTGCTTCTCTTTTGCAGGGTGGACTGTCTCACCTGTTTCAACATGCATTTGATTCAAGGTCATCTCTTTTCACACATTTTAGTCTGCCAAAATATATTTGTACATGTGATATGTCTGCATTTATGTTTACTTTTAAAATCCTTCATGAGTTAGGACCAGGGTTCCTGATTCACTGTCAATCTTCATACTTGTGCTTTGAGGTTTTCTTCAGAAAGATTTGTCTCTGATGACTAGTTTTCCTGCTGCTCTGTTTTCTTTCTTTTTAGATGCTATTTCTGTTGATGTTTTAATATAATACACTTTATCATATTTTTTTTACTTTATCTGAAGTTCTAGTTTTATTTTGAAGCCAGAGTAGGAAGTTGCTTTGAGAGCTGGATATAAATAGTTAAAACCAAGAAATGAATTTAATAGGTCTGTTGACTCTACAGGGATACATTTTTTAAATGCAAAGTAAAATCTATTGAAATAAAGGAAAATTCAAAGTCCTTCCCTAGATTGAAGAATTTCAAGGGATTCCAAACACATTTTGAAAATAGTAGTGAAACTCTTTGTGAGATGTTTTGCACATGGCTAACTAGGTAGACAGACAGAAGACAGGAAGAGTGGTATATAAAATGATGCGTATTGTTTTGCTTGTATGGCAGGATAATTCTACACACACAAAACATTTCACTAACTCCACACTGATTCATTGAGTTTGTGGCAGAGAGATCAGAATTGCCTTGGTGGGAGACATTTTCTTTATGACTACATAAATCTTTTCCATTAAAAATTAGAGTTATTTATGCTTAGGACTACCTGTGCTTGCACTAGACCTGGTGGGCCAGGGGAAAGCTTTGCCAAGACCACAAACTAACTCGGACCTCCACGGGCTTCCAGTCAGCCATAAGGAGTGGTTTAAGAATGCATGTTTTTGAAGTTGGGTTATGAGTCCCAAGAGGCTTCACAGCTTATTTTAAAGCAGGGAGAGAGTGAGAGAGAAGGAAAAATCCTTGCTACTTTTCACCATATACTGACACCAGTGTAGAAGGAGGAAAATTTAAAAATAATAATATAAACCTTTTATCTTTTGAAGGCTACATTCTGAAGCATTTGCTTGCCCACCTTCTAAACTCTGCTGTGTGTTTATAAAATGCAGAATCTCAGTCTGAACACGAAGAGCATATTGTGCTCACAATATAAAACAACAGAAGACATTGAAAAAGTTACATTTATAAAATTCTAAGCAAATATTTGTGCTAATGAAGGTTAAGGAGCTGGCAGTCCTGGAAACTGTACTTCTCTGTTTACTCAGTCTAATTTCAATGCAGGCAGCTGGAGTGGAAGTGTCCCTCCATTGGCCTGGCATCTCTTTCAACCTCGACCTAAACAGACCCTCTATAGGAGCAAGAAATAATTTCTTCTTTATGCTAACTGGTCCTCTATCAAGCCCTGGCAGTGAATTCCACAAAATTCACACATAGTGGTTTTATAAGATGGCCCCTGGTCAACTAGTATCTCATCTGAGACCACCTATTTCATTCCCTTAAGACAGCACACTGTATTTGAATTTGACAGAGAAGGCCAGGGTCATTACTTGTTTTGGTATAGTGATCTGTTTTCCAAAATGAAAAGGTAATAATGTTAACAAAAGTGAGCTGTGCATATCAGACACATCCAGCTACACACTGGCAATGCTGCATCCACCAAAAAGCTCAGGAAGACTGGAACAGTACTCAAATATCTCAAACATAGATCAGCATCTATACAGAGAGAGGAAGTAACTTGTGAACCCCCCCCCCCCACTCTGTTTTTAAAGTCTACCCTGCTATTTCACATAAATCTTTCTCTGCTTTTTGTCCTGCTCTTTAATGAAGTATCTTCAGTGATCATAACAATGGACCTCTGTAGCGGGGTAGGGAAGTATGAAGGATACAAGAAAGCAAAGGCTCCTGAATGTACTAGGACAGTGGTCCCCAACCTTTTCTGACCCACGGACTGGTTGGGGGTGTGGGGTCCGTGCATGGGGGGCGGGGCATCCCCTGCGCTCGCGGTGGCGGTGGGGCGCTCGCATGCATGCGCAGATGGCGTGGGGGCGGGGCACCTGTGCGTGCGGGTGGGCGGGCCATGCGTGCGTGGGTGTGTGCGGGGTGGGTGGGAGATCTGTCTCCATGGCCCTGTCCTGCCAAGGCCACAGACCAGCACCGGGCCACGGACCAGGGGTTGGGGACCCCTGTACTAGGACATCATTCTTTCTAATATGTGCCTGTGCAGAGTGGGAGCACCACAGTGTTTAAGGGAGATGAGTTTTCTTCCTCTCCCTCATAGCTATGTGGGGCTCAAATGGCCATTCCTCAGATGATTTCCAGTCCAAAGCTTGAGTGCACATCTAGAGGAAAGAAGGAAATTAGGATGCCATTAAGCATTTCCATCCTTTGTCTAGGATGGGGGAAAATATTGTTCACACTGTTATAAAAAAGTGTTCTTGTGAATGGCTAACACAGTTGACCAAACAATCCATAACTTGGTGATCAGTAACTGTTCTGGTAACTAATTTAATTTAGCTGTAATTTAACAGCTAATACAACTGTGCCTGCCTTTGAAGAAAAGAAACAATGCACTCAGTAAGTTATATATAAACTAAAATTGCTTCAGGGACCATCTTTGATGCATAGACCACGAGTTGATCCATCCATTATACAGTATAAAGAAACAATCCTCCGTTTCTTCATTAATGTAGTAGAAGCAACAATACAATACAAATGCAGAACAATGACCGAATATGGGAATGATTACTGAACACCAAACATAGGTCATAAATTACTGCACATGAGATACAACCACACCCCTAAGTCTCTTAAAACCAATGAATGTTTTGAATGTTTATTTGTGAATTCTGTATTTTATTCTGCATTTCATTTTATTCTATATGTCTGAAGAAGTGGACTTGATCCACGAAAACTCAGATTAAAATAAAATTGTTAATCTTTAAGGTGCCACTTTCTTGCTCTTTTTTTCCCTTTGGATTTTGCCTAATGGACAAAGTTATACTAAATGACTATTTGCAGTCAACAGTTATCATGTGGGGAATGCTACACAACTTCGCTTCCATACTGGAAAGATTGAGAAAAAGGAAATGAAAGACGAAAATACTGGAAGAAAGAACAGCAAGCCTTATGCTAACAAGGCAGAAACAAGAGCTACATCTTTAAAAGGCAAAGAGAGAAATGTAGACCTTCCTGTCCAGCTGAAACTTATTTGCTGTAGATGTTTTCTGAACCTATTTACCAAAAAGAAGCTGGGCTTTATAAAATATTAACTAGTGCATTTGAAGGACATATGTTTTATTGCACATTTCTAGTTCTGTTCAGTGTTGACGTGGAGATTTATGTGATGTTGTTGTCTGTCACTCAATCATGTTTCTTTCCCCACCATTTAATGACAAAAAAGAAATCAGGATGGAGGGAAGCTGAGGGGGGAGGAGGCAAGCCTACTGTTGGCATGTGGTAATATTTTTCTGAGTGAGTGTTCATTTGCTCTTACCAAAACAAAAATGTCCAGCAAGCTGTGTTTGAGTTGTTTATGGAAGAAAATAGTTTCATTCTTCTAACAATGAGAAGAAAAGTAGACAAAACTATAACATTTCCAGTCTTTATAAATGCCAAGCCCTATAATTCCATCACACTTTAATGTGACCAAGACATGCAAAGCATGATGTGGCTGCGGAAAGAGCAGGAGGTTTGATTTTCAGTGGTTCCGATTAAGTTTTATAATACAGTCTGGGATACAGGCAAGAAAAGAAAGAACATATCCCACGTGCTGAACACTGGTATTGCCTAGGGCAAAACAGGTTAGCTCCTGCTAGGTGGGGTGGGTAGGGGGGGAGAGGGCTCACACGTACACCCTTGTATTTTCTAATGTTTAAGAGAATGGCTGTCATTCAGTTCCACCCTGAAAAAAGTAAAGCACTGCAGATGAAGACAACACTCCCTTCCCCTCTCCTCCCTTCACACCCAGTCCCACTGACTAAGGAGCAATGAGTCTCTGTGTAGAATATGCACAGAGGTTCATTGTGCACTCTAGGGGGGCATAGAGTATAAACTCCCTCTCTTGGCACAAAAACACAAACACAAACACTCTCTGTCTTAATGATAGGCATTTAGCTAGTGAGACTCGGGGGAGAGGGGAGGCTCCTCTCTATTCCTTCTGCAATAGCCAAGCACATTGGTAATACCCAACCTAAAAGATGCAGAAATGTCACCTACATTTTTGACATAATTAGGAATCTCTCTGTATTGACAGCATGCTGTTTTAATCAGCTTTTGGTAAGTGACATGGATGACATGGTTCAGCAATAGTGGCTTTTGGTGAGAGTACCATATAGGACCATTGAATAGACTCAGGAGGGCTTCAAGCTCTGCTTGATTTTTGTAGAGTAGGTTACACGAATCAAAAGTACCCTGACGTGGAAGAGATAGATAGCAAAAGAATTCAGGTTAGTTTCCGAAGAAAGTGATACTGACTTTTCTCTGTTTCTCTCATTGGTTCAAATTTGGACACGGGATATGCTGAAATGATCCAGGACTTGCTTAAGTCTTTCACTTGCTGCATCCTCTGTAAGATGTAATGCCTGGAATCCTAGAAAGCTGGATCAATCAAGTCCAGGATGATTTCAGGAACAACACAAATCCCGAATTAGAGACAATCTGGAATGCCCCTTAATGATTTTTATCTGGGCATCTGCAGTAGTATATCAGCAGTCAGATGTTAATATGCATGAACATGAACAAAGACTTTCTTCCAATAAGGAAAAAAAAAGCAATTGACTGGTTGCAGGCATGATACACAGATGCCCCTTATATGCCTTATTCACAGTGCATTGTAAGTCAACAAAAATATTTTCTTGTCATTGGATTGCAGTACTATCACAACTGATGTAGCCCACTAGGAATGTGCTACTGGTTGAACTGACTCACTAACTCCTTGCTGATAAAACATGCATGTTCTTTCTCATTATTTTTTTCAGCAAAAAGCACACTTCTTTCAAGGGAGGTAGCACAATGGTTGGATCCAGGTGGAGTGACATTGACAGCATTCAGACATCATTTCTTTATTCCTAATGCAAGTGGAGGCAATCAGGTAGTGTGTACCAGCACTTTGCTTGCTAGTGTTCCCATGTTTCTAAACTTGTCATGATGTCCAAAGATGGTCAAGGACTTCACTTTGTAATTGGAAACACCTTGGGAAAACTACTGACCACTTTCCCTGATTGCCCTGTACTGATGTTTTGATCACTGATTCTTAGTGATGTGAACCAGTTCTGACTCTAAAGGATTCTGTGCCATTACTTTGAGATAAAGTGTCAGGTCTTCCCTTTACAGGAGCTAAACTGAAAATTAATAACAGCAAGCAAATTTAAACCTCCCAGCAAGATCAACCTTATGCTCATCTTTCCCATGAAAAATGAATAGTAGATTAAACTGTTTTTGGAAACTGGCCCTATGAAAAATTATGATGGATATCATTATTGATAATCTAGAATCTGAATTCATTCCCATCTTCCATTTAAGCAGTGTTATGTACTTTGCACCTGAAGCTACTTGCCACAGACAGGTTTTGGACTTCTGCAACATGTAACCTGCAACATGTAAATTGCTAACATGTGCTGGATTATGGAGAAAGCCAGAGAGTTCCAGAAAAACATCTACTTCTGCTTCATTGACTACGCAAAAGCCTTTGACTGTGTGGACCACAGCAAACTATGGCAAGTTCTTAAAGAAATGGGAGTGCCTGACCACCTTATCTAATACCTCCTGAGAAATCTATACGTGGGACAGGAAGCAACAGTTAGAACTGGATATGGAACAACTGATTGGTTCAAAATTGGGAAAGGAGTACGACAAGGCTGTATATTGTTCCCCCTGCTTATTTAACTTATATGCAGAATATATTATGCGAAAGGCAGGACTGGATGAATCCCAAGCCAGAATTAAGATTGCCAGAAGAAATATCAACAACCTCAGATATGCAGATGATACCACTCTGATGGCAGAAAGTGAGGAGGAATTAAAGAACCTCTTAATGAGGGTGAAAGAGGAGAGCGCCAAAAATGGTCTGAAGCTCAACATCAAAAAAACTAAGACCATGGCCACTGGTCCCATCACCTCCTGGCAAATAGAAGGGGAAGATATGGAGGCAGTGACAGATTTTACTTTCTTGGGCTCCATGATCACTACAGATGGTGACAGCAGCCACGAAATTAAAAGACTCCTGCTTCTTGGGAGGAAAGCGATGACAAACCTAGACAGCATCTTAAAAAGCAGAGACATCACCTTGCCGACAAAGGCCCGCATAGTCAAAGCTATGGTTTTTCCAGTAGCGATGTACGGAAGTGAGAGCTGGACCATAAAGAAGGCTGACCGCCGAAGAATTGATGCTTTTGAATTGTGGTGCTGGAAGAGACTCTTGAGAGTCCCCTGGACTGCAAGGAGAACAAACCTATCCATTTTGAAGAAAATCAACCCTGAGTGCTCACTGGAAGGACAGATCCTGAAGCTGAGGCTCCAATACTTTGGCCATCTCATGAGAAGAGAAGACTCCCTGGAAAAGACCCTGATGTTGGGAAAGTGTGAAGGCAAGAGGAGAAGGGGACGACAGAGGACGAGATGGTTGGACAGCGTCATCGAAGCTACCAAGATGAATTTGACCAAACTCCGGGAGGCAGTGGAAGACAGGAGGGTCTGGCGTGCTCTGGTCCATGGGGTCACAAAGAGTTGGACACGACTTAAGGACTAAACAACAACAAATAGGTATTGTCTACTCCAGTATTTATATTAGGCCCAGTCACACAGTTGATTGCCCTGGAAACGATGTCTTCTTCTACCATCACAGAGAAGTTTTAGTCTCAGTCCCCAGTCACAGGAAAGCAATGTTTTTAGGATGTTTTAGCAGCATAAAAAGAAAATAGCATCAGCATGCTCAGAGCCAGCTCCTGTGGTAAAATATTCATCACCTAAGTGACAGTTATATGTCTTTCCAAAGTGTAAAGTAAATAGGCTTTTCTAAATCAGGATTCCCCGTGTTCTATGTTTAAACCACTTACTGAAGGAAAACATTTATTCACCCCCTCTGTTCACAGCATATCCTTTTTTCTATAATTTCATTCTCATGTTTTACAAAATGCTAAATAATTGGCATCAGAACCATATTGAAAATTTTAAAAAAGAAGAGAGAGAGAGAAAGGAAAGGTACATTAATCAAACTTAAAACTCAGTAAAAACACTGAAAATAGAAAATAACACGTATTTATGTCAGACAGCTAAAGATACTGTCCCAACCAGAATTTGATACAATAAATATAAGTAAATGTATAGACATTTCAGATTTAAAACATACTCCCTGAAAGGAGTTCTGAAGACTATGAGATACATAAGCTAAGCAGACACTGCTTTGTAATCTGCCTGGGAACCACACAGGAGTCTTTCTCACAAAAAAGAGGTAGTAAAAGTGTAACAAATCAAGCAGAATACATTTCCATTATAAATATTGGTTGTGTGAATAGTTTCATTTCTTCAGCTCAAAAATAAGAACCTTTCCCCACTTTGAATGTAGGCACTAATGTGACATTAATTACTCCTGTGATAAAAATATTATTTTAACACTGAGCTGAGTTTCATTTTGTGGAAAATAGTTGTTATAGGGAGATGTATATTGAAACTCCACATTTAATCTCTTTTCAATTGATCAGCATAGTCTTCATTTACAGACTACTCAGACTCAGCAATATTTAACCAAGGAGTCTTCAGATTTATATATTATATAGTCACAGTTAATGATAGATTTCCATGTTACCACTGCCCCAAGAAGGACAGATGCTGTGCTTTTTTCTATTTGTCAACCATTTTATTATTCACTGATGTTACAAATTCTGCCACCTTCTGAACGTTTGAAGTCTCGAAAAGTGACTTTTGTCTAAACAGATAACATAGAGTAGGGAGTTTTACAGAATGAAAATTGACTTTCTTTCACCTCCAAGTCGGTATGACTACTTCTGGGGAAAATATTTCTGATCTTGGAGTATGTTTCTGGGGGGATCTACCCTGTTTCCCCGAAAATAAGACCTAACCTGAAAATAAGCCCTAGTATGATTTTTCAGGATGCTCGTAATATAAGCCCTACCCCAAAAATAAGCCCTAGTTAAGTGAAACCCTGCCCTCCACCATTGTGCAGCAACCAGAAGATGACATGACTGTAAAATAAAACATCCCCTGAAAATAAGCCCTAATGCGTTTTTTGGAGCAAAAATTAATATAAGACCCTGTCTTATTTTCGGGGAAACACGGTAGTAGCAACTTAGTAACCGTTTTAAATGCTAAAGAACCAATGATGACACTGGAAAATACAATACACCGGAGTAACACTAGAGAAGTAGACACCCCTGGGCCTGACTGGCCAGAGCCCCCTGAACCTGAGGACTTTGTCTCTAAGACCCAGAAGCCGAAGTCAGCACCGACAGATTCTGACTCTAGTCCTGGCACCACAACAACACACCTCCTTACAGAGTTCTACAAGCCCTGGAGCTGGCACACTAACATCAGTAGTGTACCCAGCATGAACGCCTGAAGAGGAGAAGGTATGCTAAACTTCATAGCCCTTTGTTGGAAGGAGTGGTATCTCGGAGGAGCTCTAGACGTCACTGGATGTCACCACCGTAAGGTAAGGTAAAGGTTTAAAAGGTAAAGGTAAAGGTTCCCCTTGACATTTAGTCCAGTCATGTCCGACTCTAGGGCGCGGTGCTCATCCCCGTTTCCAAGCCATAGAGCCAGCATTTGTCCATAGACAGTTTCCGTGGTCACGTGGCCAGTGCGACTAGACATGGAACGCCGTTACCTTCCCACCAAGGTGGTACCTATTTATCTACTCACATTTTTACATGCTTTCGAACTGCTAGGTTGGCAGGAGCTGGGACAAGCGACTGGAGATCACTCCGTCACGTGGATTCGATCTTACGACTGCTGGTCTTCCTTCCGACCTTGCAGCACAGAGGCTTCTGCGGTTTAACCCGCAGCTTTACCTAAATAACTCCCCCATTAAAAAGTGTTTTCTTTTTGGTCATTCACTCATTCATATGCTGGAATGATTGCTGAATAGATTGACACACAGTCCCTCACAGACAAATCTACTAAAGGCAGCATGCAAGGATGAAACCCCCCCCCCCACACTTTGCTGCCATGCTGCTTTCCCACTTCTTTTCTTATCACCAACTACCCCCCAAAGGAGGGGACTTAGCTCCACTCTGCAGGGAGGGACTTAAGTTTAATTGTTTCACCTCTACATAATGTTTACAAGTGAAATATTATATATCTAGCTAACCTGAAACAAAGTCCATCAAAGACCATAAGAACTTCCTTTTCCTCATATAGATTAATCAGGCTGGATTAGTACAGATACAGAGGACTAATATTTCATTTCAGCTCATCCATGCTGCTACTAATGTATCATTTGAGGGGTAGTTGATAGCAAGTTTATACTATAGTTTACTTGGGATAGGAGTTAAGGTAGAAGAAACATCCATCAATATGCCTATGTTATAAGTCAACAGAAGGGTGTTGCTCTGTGGGCCCAAATCTCCTTGCTTGGAAGACACAGTTCAAACCATAGCTTTTTGATTTAAGCCAAAGTTTTTTTTAGTATTATAATATTGCATTATTGTATTTCTGTATCTACCTGTTTACTTCTACCCTGAATGGGACTGATCTAAGAACCAGTTAGCAACAATACTAAAAAAAAAAAAAAAAAAAAAGGAGGAAAGGAGAACACACTAGGTGAACAACTGGCTATGAATGTGGTACTGACGTGAAGGATTTAGATTTTGGGACCATGGCTAGGCTTTTTGGAAGATGGGCTGCTGGCCAATCATGGGGTTGCACCCCACAAGGTCTGCGAGGAACATGTTTGGCCACAGCATGAAGAAAATTCACCAGCAGGGCTTTAAACTGAATTGGAAGGGGAAGAGAAATACAAACTCGGAGAGTGTAGCTACATGTATATGATGTATCTTAGGAAAGTCTATTTCAGTAAACTCAGAACAGCTATAAGTAAGGTCGTGTGGCAGGATATCTTAACAATAAAATAAATACAAGAAAGGTGGGAGTTTCTTAAAGGATATTCTAAAAGCACAACTACAAACAATTCCAAAAAGAAAACAATGTGAAAGACAGCAAAAAAGACCAATGTGACTTTACAAAAAGCTCATAGAAGACCTGAAACCAAATAAGGACATATATAGGAAGTGGAATGAAGGCCAGACCACAAAGGAGAAGATGGTAGCAAAGAATTGCAGGGATGGCATTAGGAAGACAAAAGCTGAAAATGACTTGAGGTTCGCAAGATATGCTAAAAGCAACAAAAAAGAACTCTCGGAACCACTGTTTATTATTTTCTTGAAATTGTGGAAGATGGGTGACTGGAAAAGGGGTAATGTTATCTTCAAAAAGGGCAAAAAGGAAGAACCTGGGAATTACAGACCAGTCAGTCCGACATCGAACCCAGATAAAATTCTGGAGCATATTATAAAGTGGTCAGTCTGTAAGCACCTTGAAAACAATGCAGTGGCAACTAGAAGCCAATATGGATTTGTCAAGAACAAATCCTGCCAGACTAATCATCTCATTTTTTTGATGGCCAACTAACCCTTTCTTCAAATACTTGAAATGCTGTCATCCAGAGGAACAGCAGATTTCAGTCGAATATCAGGAAAAAACGTCCTAACATTTACAGCAGTACAACAACGGAACCAATTACTTTGGGACGCGGCGAGCGCTCCAACACTGGAAGCATTCAAGACAAAGTTAGACAGCCATCTGTCAGATTTCCTTTGACTTGGATTCCTGCATTGAGCAGGGGTTTGGACTTGATGCCCTTATACACTCCCTCCAACTCCATTATTCCATAATTCTATGAATAGCAATTTCTGGTGACACAAGGAAATAGATGGCTAATTTGGGATTCCTTATTCCCCCTGTTCACTTCATTTGAAAAATATGATCTGTTCGCAACTGCCTTCTATTAAAAATAATAGTCATACACAGATTCTTTTATTGTAACACTATGTGTTGGAGTGAGCAAAGTTAGAGTGAGACGGGGGAAAAAGGGTGGAAGACAAGCCTTGTTTATGTCTGCATTTCAGGCAGAACAAAACATTATGCCCATTTATCTTCCAAAACCAGGGATTCACTAGACAAAACTCTGATGCTGTATCAAAAAGTTTACTCTTAAGAAGAACAGTCTGCCTGTTTGTTCTAACACAAGCTTGCCGCAATCCACATTTGGCAAATTGGTTTGCCTTGGTTTTGTCAGCTGGAAGACAGCAGTTCTTTTTAAAAATTATAATCGGCAGACATACAATATCTTTATTAGGATCACTAAATATGCTAAAAACATCTGAGCTAATTAAGGCTACTTGTTTTCTGAGAATAATATTTTTTAAAAAATACTCATTTAGGAACACAGATATTTCTAATGTAATTTCGATTTCTCTCTGAGATACATTTTCTCCTTAACAAGAAGAATTAATAACCAACCCATTAAACTATGTCCTTCTGGAAAACCCAAACCTCCAGAAAATAGTTTCAAAACTTGCTGTCACATAGAATTTAGCACAGCAAGGCCTCCATTCATACAGGAATATGGCTATTGGGATATATAAGACACAAAAGAGTTCACTGAACTAGAAAATACCTGCCCAAGTGATCTTCATGTTGTTTATTGTTGCTGTTGCTAGAATCTGTTTACATGATGGTACTTTTAAGTCTGTACAAATGTACTGAAGTCTTCAAAATATTAAAGTAAGACATCTACTGAACCAGTTGTATGAAATCCACAGGATTGAGATTTCAGATTTAAATCCAAGATTTAAGATACTGTAAGTGGTTAAGATATTCCACCCCAAAAGAATAGATTTTTGACAGAAATCTACTGTCCTATTCATATTTTGAGCAGCTTCACTTGCCTTTCAATTCCTTTAATAATTTTAAAAATTGTTTCCTTTAATAGTTGAGTCCAACTGTTTTCATGTAAGCATTTTTGTTCATGCATGCCATGCACATGTTGTCTTAAATATCCATGCAAACTTCACAATTCCACCATCTGTGCATGTCACTATTCATAGCCATTTGTGGAAAAATTTATTTAGTTATGGTAAAAAAAAGAGACTACTACAAATAGTAGGAATACATTGGGCAAACTGCCATGGAAGGGTCCCTGAAATGCAGATAATTTGCTGAAAATCTAGTTTAAATATAATCAGTTTGGATAATATGGAATTCCACAATAAATGTATGTGACTCAGGAATGCATCATGTTTGTTGACATGAGTACAGCCATCATGAAGTCTTTTCTATCCCATCAAAGCATGCACTGTACTCAAGAAAAACATGGCATGGCTTTCACAACTGATAGAATCACAGTATGCTTTCTATTTCATTATTCTAGCTAACAATTCAATGAAATCACATAGTACAACACGTACTTGCAAAATTTCTCATTCTCTGTGATTTTCAGAGATTTTTCACCCGGGGGGTGGGTGGGTGGGGGACTCTACACTGTGACTTCCACCTACATCAGCAAGATGTCTTGGTTTCCTGTGAAAATGAGGCCCATCTCCCCCCCCCCCTCTTTTTGACCTGTTGTTCTTCACAGTAACCTTCCAAATTCTATGTAGCTTTAATGCACTTACCAATAGATGTGCCTTAGCACCAAAATTTAGATTTGGAATTTGGATTCGGAATTCAGAATTATCGCCCTTCAGATATGAAATTTTAAAAATTCAGAATGTTCAGATATTTTGAAGTCTGTTACAGTGAATATATAAACTATAAAGTCATTATTTCCTCCTTTTAAAAACACAAACAGGCAAATCATTTTAAAGGGATTTCCCGATGTCCACTGAAACCTTTCCAGGGACTGTGCCAAACAAAAAGAGTGCATACCAACAGCCAACAGTGCCTAGGTATTAGGAAATGACTGTAATAGGACTATTGACTGAAATCTGAACAGTGGGAATGCCAGCAGGAAATGCCGACAGCACTGAGGAAGCACCAGACACGTCACCCCAGGCAGTGGGCAGATACTCCAGGCAGTGGGCAGCACTGGCAAGCAGATTAGAGCAGCAGATAGCCTGGGGTGGGCAAGAACTGTGTCTACATTATGAGGCACAGCACAATTGAGTGATTGAGCACAATCTTGGAGCACCAGTTGAAAGAATGAAAGTGAAAGAAGAAGGTGGCAGCAGAAAGAAGGAGGGCCAAGCATGAGGCACTTATTACTATGACCAGTGTGTGCTATTCTCTTACTTAAAGGGGAATTCAGGGAAGCCCAGCAAGGGTACGTTGATCTTAAGGAAAATAGGTTTTTCTACAGATCCATGTTCCAGTGTAGATTGACAGTGTTCCCTGACTCAGAGAACACTCTCTCAATAGGCACACTAGTTGGTGGGCAAGGTAGCAGTCCCACTACCACCTTGGCCAGACCTCCCAATCAGACTCCTTCTCAGCCCAGTAAGACAAGAGATCAATCTCTTTTGACTTGCAGGGCTCCTGTATGTATGCCTCTGCCATGTCCTTCTTCTGGGCTGTTGTCTATGGAAGACAGACCCCTGCCATGATTGTCAAGACAGTATCACAGAAAGCTTGCCCAGTTGTTGCAGGCGTAAAGGACTTGGATTCTAGAATACAACTACTTGTACTGTTATTTGGACTGCTATGAACATTGCTAGTTTCTTTCAGTGCTAACTGGGCCCTCTTCACTAGCTGCTGCTGCTGCATATGATGGAAAGTTGGCTGGCATTGCCTCCCATCTTGTTGCTGATTAATATCCATTGCCTACTGTTTAATTTGGGAGTCCAAAAGAGTTTCTAGAACATACTCCTCCACAAGGAGACAAACCTGTAGAAGGGCAGGTTCTTTAGACTGTTGGCCAGGGCCACCACTTTTGATGAGAAAAAAATGCTGTTCCCTCTATGGAATCCTGCCCCCTATCCACCTAAACCAGGGGTCTCCAAACTGTTGACCGTGGCCACAACAGATATTTTCAACATTTTTGAGGGCTGAAGGAACAGGAACATGCTTCTGAAATAGGGCCCACCTACGTATACCTTCTGTCTCCTCCTCCCCTATGTTAGATGAGTATGTACTTGAAGGGGAATTCCCAACAACCACCATGCTGCTTTTCACAGGAGAGATTTGCTGGGAATGGGAGCTGAGGAAAATCTTTCCTTGAATATGGTGGAGCTGCATGACATGGAGGAAAGCAATATGCTCTTCATAAATCTCTTTCTCAACCACAACTGAGTGTCAGTCTGAGTGCTCATGCCGTCCTTGTCCATCTTTGGCACATTGGCTCTTTGGGAGAAAAGCACCTTCTTCATCATCTTTTTCAGCCCCTTATCCTGTCTGGATTGTACAAAGACATCACTGGAGGTCCACTCATATCTGTCCCACCTTGAATGAGAAGCTTCTCTACCACCTCCTTGGCAGAGACATACACAGCCTGTACTGTTGCCTGCTGCTCTTTCATAGTGTCAGTGCTGAACAAGGAGATGAGTGACATCTTTTGTCAGGGAGACTCATAATAACAGTTGCAGGCTGTCTTTTTCCTCTCCCTCTCCCATTCTGTAGAAGCTGCTGCAGTGGGTGCAGGCAGCATTCCTGGAACCTTCCCCAAGTGCCTACTTCTTCCACCACACCCATGTTCCATACTGCTTGCACACTCTACCCAAAGAAGAACAGGTTCTGATTCTGCTGCAGCAGAATATAAACCTTTCCTATGAAAACCACACATGCAACACACAGGCACAAAATCTATTAACTTAATATATCTGGCTATATACAACTAAACCTTATTCCCCTGTCTGATTTACCCCAAAGGGGTCTAAAAATAATATAATAGTTCCCTGTTGTTTTATAATGTATTAACCTATTAATCTTCTGATCCTAAATCTTATTTCTAAGCATACTGAATAAACTATATACAGTGAGATGTAGAGAATGTAAATATAAATTGAGGGTTCAGAAAAGGACACAAAGAAAACTGCTGCAGTGCAGGCTTGCACTACAGTCTATCAGTAAGCAGCTATGCCCATCTTTCAGTTGGGAAGAACTATGTGAAAAAATACTTTCTGGTGTCTGTCCCTGCTTCTAGATTTTATCAGTACAGACAGACATCATTGACAGGTTTTGTTCTCATGCCAGCCCCGCTACCTTGGGAAACCCATGGCAACCCCAATCAGGAGACACTGAGTTCTCTGCCCCCAATACCCTTGATGTCAGACTGTCTTTAAGTTTTGAATAACAAGAAATCATGCCAGGATGCCTGAGAAATAGGTTTCACATTCACTTCTTCCTCTAGCAAGTGGAAATCTAGCCTTTGGATTTCCTATGTATAAGAATAAATGGGACTCTGAATATTAAGAATTATTATTACAGATATTCAGAACTATCAAATTCAGATACATTTGGAACTATCCAAATATGGCATTATTCGGTGAATTCCAGATATTTCTGAATCTGAATGCACATTCCTTCTTACCAGTAAATCCCATGGAGGAAATATGACAGTTTCTGCACAGAAACTGAAACACTCCTTTGCAGCTTTGTGTTTCTTTTGCCCTTTCCAGATGAATCCTGTGCAGGAAAGGTGCTAACTCATATATGTAGCAGTAGGGACTATGGAATTCCTGAAATTAAATCTGCGCATCTTCTTTCTCAAACTTAATTTCAGAGGCCAACTAAGCCCTTACTGTTGAGTAATTTACTTTAGTTTTACCTGCCTTTTCCATCTGCTACTGGCCAGGAGGTGGCAGGCTTTTCTTTCAGAACCTTCAACTGTCACTCATGATTTATTTGCTTAGAACTGTAGGTTGATGTGGTGTATTTATACAAAAGGAACTTTCATAAATAAGCCAACACTTCTGGTATCACAAAATAGTATTTATTTTCAATAAAAGAGTGTAGTGTCTATCAGCTTTTAAGGAATTGCCCCCACTCCTTTTTTAAAATGTGGCTTGCATGAACACAGCCAAGGTACTTCTGAGTCAGCCTTGCATCTGCCTGTCTGGTAGAGAGAGTATATAAACTGTTCACCTCTGTACACAAACTATGAACACAAAATGCATGAAAACATTGGTTAGGATCTAAACTTAATTTTAATCTAGATTTACTTTTAACTCAGTATTGCATATATCCATCTCACATGACCCACACATAACCAATAGGGAATCCCTGGGTGCCAAAACTGTTCATCGTGGCTCTACTGCAATTAGATATACAACTAGTAGAAGTAGTATATAAACAATAACCACTCTCACTGGTATATATAAAATAGTTTTAAAACAGCTTGAGCATAAAATATACAACGAGAATATAAAACGTATCATGGCAAATGTTAAACAATAAGACTAAAACACAGGTGAGGCTTGAAACTTTTAAATGCCAGAACCTGAAAAGCCATCAGAAAAGCTCTAAGAGAGTCCCTAAAAGTCTTAGGAAGATAAAAGCTTTCAACCTGTAATTCCACTATGGCTGTTGGTGTGTTGGTGGTTTATCACCCTGTCAAAATGGAATACGTATGCATTATTTTAATGTACACAGGTAGACATCCCAATTTGAAGAGACACTTGTTCAGCAGGCCGAGGCAAAGAGGCAGTCCCGAAACCAGCAAAATCAGGGAGCTGGACAGGGGACAGATTGTATTTGTCTTCAGTGTGGAAGGGATTGTCACTCTCGAATTGGCCTTCTCAGCCACACTAGACGCTGTTCCAAGACCTCTATTCAGAGCACGTTACCATAGTCTCTTGAGACTGAAGGATGCCTACAGGTAGACACATTGTGTTGTAGTAGTTCATACTACATATCTAAATTATGATAACATGACAGTATGCCGCTTTTCTTCCTGTCCAGCAAAATTCCTGCAAATACTCTCCCATGCCAAAAGGAGGGTGTTATTATAGACAGGGTCCTCTTATACCACTCACTAGAACTTTACTGGGATGGCAGCATTGTGTTGTAGTGGTTCAACACAATGAACCACTATAATCACTATATCCTCTTATACCACTCACTAGAACTTTACTGTAGATGGCAGCATTCAAAGAAGCACTTCTGAGGCAAAGGCCTAGGCAGGGATACTGTATATGCCAGGAGATAGTCCTTCTGGCAGTTGGGCCTCAGGCAGTTAAAAAAGGATTTTGAATTGGATCCAGAAATGGAACGAAAGCTAGCATTTGTTACGCTGAATCCAGCCTATGCTAAATAAACCAGGATTCACTACTTCCGCAATGGAGCCACAATCCTAATCTGAATTATTGAACTGATAATTGACAAACTAAAAGTGCTTTGGTCATAGGATGGGTCTCTTGTGTGCATGTATATGTGTTTTACTTTTTGAATAACTGGATTAATTTATATATGAGTAGTATACAATCAGAGTTACAGCACATGAAGGAACTTGGATGATGGGCAAAGAGTGTTATATAAACAATGATGTTCAAACAGATTTTTCAGCTGTGCTGTATTTAAATGTTCTGTAGTGGGAAGCACTCAGATTGGTTTTCATTGACATCCAGATGTCTATAAAAAAAGTTCCCCAGCATCACCTTCCTGGCTCAGCTGCTTTTGTGATTTGAGATTGAGAGGATGAACGAAGAACAAAAGCAGCAGGTGAAACTTAATGGGAAAAGAACTGCATTGGTTGCATAAGAGGTTAATACTTTTGTCTTCTTTTTCTGAAGGGCAATTTGTAATTACCCTGAGCTGAATTAGAATAGGTCTTTTAGTCCTGTTCATGGACTGGACACATTGCATGTAACTAGTAGTCTTTCCAAAACTCCCAAGAGTTTTGTAATTATTTTATCATATTCTCAATCAGAGTAACTAGAACGTAGCAAAGATGTGGTTTTTTGTTCTCTTTGAAGATTTGTGGAACCTGGGGGCAGGAGTCATTTTGTAATAAGTTAAGGAACTATAAAGAGATATTGTGCATTACCTTGTACTCCAGAAGTGGAAGTGAAGACACACATAACTTTTTAACTGTGGAAAAAGCAATTTGAAGACACAGTTGTAGTGCTTAGAACAGATGCTTCAAGTGTGTGTTCAAACTCCTCCTGTCATACTTTAGAACACAGTTTAACAACCTGAGGATCATGACCCCCAAGGGGGTTGGCAAAGTGTTTTCTGAAGAATTGTGGGTCACCTTATACGTACATGTTGTAGCCCTTGCTAAATAATTTCTTCCTTGACCTTTCATAGCCAGAAATTAAAGTTAATGTGTATGTATGATAAACAGGCCCTTTAGAGGAAGAAAGAGGCCTCTACTTTTCGCAAAGGGATGACTTTAGCCCATTAAAAATGCCTTTTTATGCAAATATGGGGAGTCACAGGTTACTTGGCTTTATAAAAGGTGGCTGTGACTTGAAAAAGGTTGGCAAATGCTGCTTTAGAATGACTATTTTCACCCTAACAATATTGTTGTATATGTTCCCTTAACACAGAGAGCATTTGTTCAGCTTTCCTAGCACCAGTTATACCAGTACTGTATGCCAGTGTCCACACAACACAGGACTGAAACTAGCATTAACAGAATCAATTGTGTGCCCTCAAGTTGATTCTGACATATGGAGGCCCCTGTCCCAGTTTCCTAGATATAAAATACTCAGAAATGGTTCACCATTCCCTTCTTCTGGGGGCACCTTGAAGACTGTGCAGCTTGCCCATGGCTTACAGAAGCTGGCTCTTCCTCCAGGAGGCACCATGGGGAGCTGAACTCTCAATCTCAGAGTCAAAGCAAGACAAAAACACCACTGTTTGTTCTGCTTAGTTTCAATTTGCTCCAGTGCAGGATCTGTTTCTCTGGACCCTTGTATTGTGTTGTTTCACACTGAACAGTGCACTTGTGGATATGTGCTATTTGATGACACTTCCTTATTAGCTTTTTTCCGCCGGTCAGTCTTCACACCCTGTGGACAAGGAGCGAAGGGACCAGAGTGTGAAGTGGGTAGGGAGAGGTTGAAGAAGATAAGCAAAAGAGGAGGACAATCTGTGTTGAGAGAGAGACACATCAGGGAGCAATTTCAGATCTGTGCATCCCAGTACACCCAAAACCAAATTCCTTCCCTGTGTGTGGATGCAAATACTCGGAAGATCTATTCAAATTTGAAAGAACTGTGCAGTCAAGCCCTTGACATGCAAAAGGAAGAAATTTCTGGCATGTTGTGGATGGTGGGACAGACATTAGAGAGACTGAATCTTAATTGTGGCACAGAGAATGGGGGGTAACGCCTCTTGCATGATTTATTCCAGCTAAAATCTCCTTGGCCCTTGCTGTTTAACTCACAGGACAAAATATGGCTGGTATGCAGGTGAGAATGGAAATAAACAAATTAACACATTGCTGGATTGAGGGATTGGCTGCAACTTGATGGTTACACATCAAGTACCTTGGTGTGACATGGGATATGATCCAGGCACCAGAGAATCAGCCTGCCAACTAGTGGACCACCTGCCTCTTTCCTGTAAACAAAAACAACACAGGAAAGCAGAACAGAGGTGTCAGTCTTCCATCATTAGAGAGTGAAGGGGGACCAACTGCCACTGAACTGGATATGGTCCTGAAGATCTTCAGTCTCAAGCACCATTAAGGGGATCCCCAAATGCTGGGGGGGGGGGGAAAGTGGGCACCTAAACCTCATTCTCCCCTTTTCTTCTTTATTCATATCAGAACACTGTGCAATTTAAAATAATGGATGTATATGAAATACAGGTCAAATTAAAAACAAATTAAAATGTTAAGATGATTTTTTTGACTAGAAGTGGACTACTTCAATAGCTTTATCTTAGCTATTTGCTGGATCTCCTTTTCTGCATGTGGTGGGGAATAAATGGCATACATAAAAGTGCTGCATTGATTGAATTTCTCTACAGTCACAAAACATTTGTCCTGTATCCAAGTAGCTCCATTTAACTTGATTACTCTTTGACTCTTTGATTACTCCTACTTTGCTTCAAAATCTATTAAGTGACTTCCAGATGGCAAGTTGTGTCGTTTTTGTTCTCCATAGGCTTAGCCTCACCTCTTCTGGTTTAATATTTAGAGCTTAAGATTTGTGCAGAAAACTTTTCCTTGATGTTAGCTGTCGTCTAGGGCAGAGGTCCCCAACCCCCGGTCCGCGGCCCTGTGCCAGTCCGTGGCCTGAGCCGGACCAGGCCGCGGAGACAGACCTCCCCCCCCACCCCCGCACGCACTCCCCACCGCACAGCCTGTTTGCACCTGTGCGCACCTGCACCCATGTGAGCGCTCCCCCACCCCTTTGCGCATGCGCACGAGTGCCCCCTGAGCGCCGTGCCGCCCTTTGTGCATGCGCACGAGCACGCCCGCGCCCGCACAAGCACCCCCACTCCTTTGCACATGAGTGCAGGGGGTGCCCCGCCTTCCCCAGCCGGTCCGCGGGGCTAAAAAGGTTGGGGATCGCTGGTCTAGGGGTTTGGTGTCCATGAAGTCGGCAGGTTTGGTGCTGAATTGCCTTACTTCGTTCATCATTTGCTAGCACCTCTTGACCTATTTCTAGAGGGGCATTCCATCCAAATAATACACTTTTTCATTCTCCCCTCAAAGAGGATAGAGCCCAACGTCCTAACATCTCTACAAAGGTTTGGACAGGATCGTTACCACAGGAAAGAATCTCATGTGAACCAAAGAGGGAAGGCCAGTCAGGAAGATCCAGCAATGACTAAAGCAGTGTGGAGGTCAGGACAGTTGCTGCCCTGATGCTGCCCTGGCAGACCATAGAAACGATGTCCACTCTCAAGGCTACATTGAGGAGTCACTGAGTTGACTGTCTCAGCCAGTAGGGGGAGGAGAGAAGGAGTTTCCACTAGTAAGTGTGAGTCACATGCACACACTTACTAGTAGGTTTCTGGGGAAATTACATGGCTGCCAGAAGCAGAACTTTTCCTTCCTTGGCTTTTCACTGAGTCAGTTCCAAATGGCTACCTCAAGGAATCCATACCTACCATATGTTTTCTACTATAGGGCGAACTCACATGATACATGCATGTTCCCCCATGGGGCATATGCAAACCTTGGGGCCACAACTTCCATGCTGGCTAGGGAATTCTGGCAATTGGAACTGTAACCCAAACAGGAATTTCCGAAACCAGGGAATTTCCATTTTGGAAATGGAAAGGGATGAAGGATAAATGGTTTGGAGTGGAAGGGTTAGACTTCCATTCTTTGGTGTATCTGTTTCAGTATTCACCATCACCATCATGGCTGCTATTAACCATTTAAACATCACAGAAAATCATAACCATGATCGTCTGACAGAAATTTCACTTTATAATAGTATTCTCAATCAGCGCCACAGACCTGCTTGCCAGCTTCTTCTGCTATTACAAACCAATGTCTGCAGTGAGTATGCATGCAAACCACTTTGCACCTATATCCATTACCCTGGCTGACTGAATTTTGCCAATATTTATCTGTTTGGAGGTCATGATATTTTGTCTCATACGTGGGTTCTGCTTTAATGATGGAACAAGTTCTGTATGGATGATTCATACCAAGCTGCCTAGGTGTTTCAAAGCAGGCTTTTTATGCACTTGTTTATCAAATATTGTCCTGCATCATTTAGAATTGGTGTCACTGTGAAGAGTTCTGGGACCCTTCAAGATGAAAGCTATTCAAACAAATATAAGCTCATTATCTGAAGCACCATAGTGAGCAGACAAGGCATAGCAATAATGTCTACCAGCCAGCAAAAGAATTCTTAGCTAATGCATCCAAGTGTAAGTGACAGCCTTAAGATGCATGATGAGCATGGAGATTTGCCAGCCCAATGAACTATCTCAAACAATGTATGAAGAATTCATCAGCACCAATACACTTGTCAAAGACAGGAATCCACAGAGTAACATATTTGGCTAAAGAAGGTCTGAGGCTTGCTTTATGCCTGATGAAACCACTCATTGCGGTTGAATTAGAAACATCACATACCTAACCAACAAGTGTAATTTTCCCCAAAAAAGCTTTCAAACCATTCATCTAAAAGGCTCCACAGATTTGTGCCAACCTTGTGTCATTGCTGTTTATCAAAATATCGGCCAAAGCCATGGCATACAGGCTGTATACTTGAGCTCCTCATGCCACTGTGTACCTCTAATTAGAAACCTGAATGTAAACCAGAACCTTTGGGATAAGGACTTGTCAACCTTCCTCCTCACCAGAGTGGTTGGCTGTGTGGCAGGGGCGGGGAAGTGCCGGCCAGGCTGCTTCCTGGATTGGCGCAATGAGAACAACACCGGCTGTGTCCATTGCGTGGTGAGCAGTAAGTGGACCTACTGGTTCTGGGGGAGGGTCCAGTTTTCCCAGGCAACTGTGGTGCCAATATTTGTATTTGTATCCCCAGGAATACAAATACGAATATCCCATGCCTAATCTAGACCAGTCGTTCCCAACTTTGGGTTCCCAGAAGTTTTTAGACTAAAACTCCCACCACTAGCTGTTCTGGCCAGGATTTCTGGGAGTTATAGTCGGAGAACATCTGGGGACCCAAGATTGGGAATCACTGATCTAGGTGGACTAGAAGCCTGGCACCTTTGTTTTTTTCGAACACAGCAAATAAACACTGTTGACAGGGCATTAAATGTTGTGTAACTCAAGACATTTTTACAGATTGTTGAAATCATGCACTCAACAAATGACTAAAACAGCTAACAGAGTATGCTGAAAACAGTGCTTGTTACTCATGCCCAAGCTGGTGGTACTTTTAGTTTTAAAACAGTGCTAGGATGAATGCTATCCTGGAACAAAGCCTTAACCTAACCTAACCTGCCTCACAGGGCTATTCTGAAGAAAAAAGGGGAGATCTGCCAAAGTTGCTCTGAGCTCCTTGGAGAAAGGGTGGAGAAAACTAAGCCTGACTGCTTGGAATAAATTACCTTTTGGGGGAATAAAAGTCTTATTTTTTAAAAGAATCTTTCTGGGTATTGGGAGGAGTTGGCTAAACAGAAGAGTGGCCCATGCAGAGAATGTTAAGCATTTCTTTTCTTGCTTCTTCACTCTAAAATGCCTTCTCTCAAAGCTGTTTCCATACCAGAAATATAAACCTTCCACCCACCCCACACTTCACTTGGAAATGAACAGCAAATAGGATGGGAAGAAGAAAAAGCCAATGATTTTAACATGATATGCATGAAATGTAAAATAAATACTACCCCCTTTCTTATCTCACATACTAGAAGACATAGGTCAACTAAGCATCTTACATCTGAGGAAGTGGACTTGTCCACGACAGCTCACATTAAAATAGAGCAGTTAGTCTTTAAGGTGCCACAACATTTTTGTCTTCTTTATCTTTTTTTTATTCTTCTTTTCTTTTTGCCTGATAATCATCAACATTTCACTTACGCTATGTCTAATCAACAGGTATCCTTTCTATCTATTTATTGAACCTGAAAAAGGACCCAAGGTGGTTTACATCATTAAAAGACAATATTTAAAAGCTAAAAATAGTATTTTTTAAAATATTCTATTTATAACAGTACTCTGAAAAGATTTTACCTAGCAACTCAACCTATCTGTGAACTGGATTCAACATACATCTGCTTTTTGCTGGAGCTAGACTGCCTGAGGCAGTGATTAAGTACTGAACTAGCACACCTTTAGTATTCTATACAGTGGAGCTCTAGCTAGCAACTCTGGCACGCAGGGGTTCACTGTCCTAATGGTTAGTATGGGTCATGTGAGACTGGCACACATGGGGAGAGGACAGAGAAATGGGGAAGAATGTTTGGGTCTGAATACCTGACAGCCAACTTGGTTCCACAAGGAGACCACCTGGTTTTTTGCTTTGTGTCCTTATGGAAACAGGGAGGAGTGGCTGGCAGTGGCATTTGTGCCTGAAATGGGTGTGTCTTCATCTTTCCAGAAGTAAATTGTAATGACCTCTAAATTTTGCCACCATGGGCCAAGGACCTTATTGTCTTGCTTGGCTCTGCTTTACCCTCCCCCCCCCCCCAACACCATTTCAGCTAGGGTTGTACTCCTTGGATCCCCAACACAAGGCATTTAAGTTTAAAACACACACACACACACACACACCAGGAACAGAACATCCATAATGAAATGTGAGTAGCAATTCCCTTGTTTTGAGAGTTGCCCAATTTTTAAGCATTAGGAAAGGAAATGACAGGTTTTTTTGTCCAGACACTCTATAAGCTTTGGGAGCTGCAAAAGGTTGGCAGACCATGCAATTATGTTGAAATTCATAGATTGCTTGAATGACAGCCTGGAAAGAGCTGTCATTATTGATTCAAGAATTATTATTTGTCTTTTCTTACTGTCAGCACCTACTAACATGCATCAGACCTCAAGAGTGAGCATAAAACATTCTTGCATTCATGTCAGCAAAACCATCTCCTTTCCTCTCTTCTTTACTCAACTCCTGGTATTTAGCTTGTAAGCTCCTTAAAGGCAGGAACCTGTTTCTCCCCCTTATGAAATTCTACACTGATGATACTATGTGCAGACTATACCACCATATTAAAATCACCGTACTATGCTCAACATGCCCAGTTACACGTGATTTCAGAAGCTAAGCAGGGCTGTACTTGTCAGTACTTACATGGGACAGTACTTGGTCATACCAGGAATTCTCCAGTGAGGGACGGGGAAAAAAGTCTGCCTGAAATCCCAGACTTAACGTAAGAGGGCTGCCATTTATTATGAGTGGCAAAGGAGAGATGACTCCTGAGGTCCACTTGCATATAGCAGGATGAGCCCTTCCAGGTGGGGCATTTGTACCATCCTCCACTGTCCCCACTTTTTCTCATTTGGTTTTGAGAAAGCAAGAGATTTACCAGGACTTACCGAGAGTTGTATCAAAACTGGGTTTGTACAAAAGTAAGGAGCAGGAAACTGAATAGCTCCCAAAGCACTTTACAGTCAGTCCCTTCTTTCTGTCCCTTCTTATTAGATCAATAGGCAACTGTCTGGATGACAAGTGCTTTGCTGTACAGACTCAGTGTACTGATTGGGAGGGGGAATTGTGGATCCCCCACAATGTCTCCTGGCAGCCGGAGCCACATGCTGTGAGCTTTATACCATCTCTGGCTTCCATGCATTGATACAGATGTGCCACCTCATCCACTGTCACTCTACACCTTCTGGCATCTTCACTTCCTCCTATCTATACCTTCCTTCTTGACAGTTATTGTAGACTGGCAAAGTGCCATAGCACTAAGCCACTACTACTAACTCTGCTTTTGGAGACAAGGTCTTGGACTGCTTTTAGAAAGAAACAGGAAAATAAAAAGGCTGGGAGGCAATGCACCTTAAGCAGTACAAAATAAGCAGAGGGGTTAAAGAGGAACAAAACAGTGCTGTAACTCATGAAGAAAACTTGTTCTTACCTCTATGGGATGCAAATACTATAAATGATAAGAGAAACATTGTCTGGTTGTCTAGAGGGCACCCATTAAGATCAGGGTTTAACAGGGGGCTTGAAAGGATAAAATGCTTTATACACAAGAGTCCTACGTTTGAGCTTTAACAAAAACAGTTTAATACAGCATACAATGGTGTTTAGAAACTATTTATATAACTGGGCTTTAATAAACACGATGTTGTAGTAATAGGAGACTTCAGTTGTCCTGATATCTGTTGGCAGACAAATTCTGCCAAATATGGACCTTCCAAGAAATTCTTGGCTTGTATGGCTGATAATTTTCTCCTACAAAAAGTGGAGAAAGAAACCAAAGGAGTAGCTATCCTGGACTTGATCCTAACCAATAGGGATGACTTGGTGGAAGGAGTGACAGCAAGAGAAAGTCTGAGGGAAAGTGACCATGTTCTACTTGAGTTCTTGATTTCAGAAGAAACAAAAGCACAGTGTAGCCGCTCATATACACTGGATTTTAGGAAACCCAGTTTTCATATACTCAGAACAACGATAGGTAAGGTCCCATGGCAGGAGATCCTAACAGGAAAAGGAGTCCAAGATGGGTGGGAGTTTCTAAAAAAGGAAATTCTAAAGGCATAACTACAAACAATTCCAGCAAGAAAAAAAGATGGAAGACAGCAAAAAAGATCAACGTGGCTTCACAAAAAGCCCAGAGAGGACCTGAAAAAAAAAAAAAAAAGGGCACTTATAGGAAGTGGAAGGAAGGCCAGGCTATAAAAGGAGAGTACATAAGAACATAAGAGCCTTGCTGGATCAGGCCAACGTCCCATTTAGTCCAGCTTCCTGTAACTCACAGTGGCCCCACCAGATGCCTCTGGAAGCACATGAGAGAACTAGATACCTGTCTCCTGATACCCCTCCCCTGCATCTGGCATTTTGAGTACAGACAAAGAATTCCGGGGATGGCGTTAGGAAGACAAAAGTTGAGAATGAGCTGAGGTTAGCAGGGGATGCTAAACGCAACAAAAAAGCATTCTTCAGGTACGTGCATAACAAAAGACAGAGAAAAGAAACAGTGATTCAGCTACTCAATGTGGATGAGAAAATGATAACAGATGCCAAGGAAAAGGCAAAAGTGCTCAATTCCTACTTCTGCTTGGTCTTTTCCCAAAATACAGTCTATGCTCCTCCAGGCCAATGTGAAGTACAAAGAGAAAGAATAGGATTGCAGCTTAAGATTGATAAACAAATAGTCAAGGAGTACCTTACTACTTTAAATGAGTTCAAATTCTCAGGACTGGATGAACTGCATCCAAGGATATTGAAGGAACTGGCTGAAGAGATCACAGAATCACTGTTTATTATTTTCTTAAAATCATGGAGGATGGGTGAAGTGCCAGATGATTGGAGGAAGGCTAACATTGTCCCTATCTTCAAAAAGGGCAAAAAGGAGGAACCAAAAAAATAAAGATTGGTCAGCCTGACATCAATCCCAGGGAAAATTCTGAAGCAGATTATAAAGCAGTCACTCAGCAAGCACTTTCCAAAAAATGCAGTAATAACTAGAAGCCAATACAGATTTGTCAAGAACAAATCTTGCCAGATTAATCTTATCTCATGTTTTTATCAGGTAACCTATCTGGTAGATGGTGGGAGTGTAGTAGACGTAATATATATTGACTTCAACAAAGCCTTTGACAAAGTGCCCCATTATATTCTGATTAGCAAGCTAACTAGGTGTGGGCTGGATAGAACATGTTTCAGGTGGATACACAGCTGAATTGTACTCAGAAAGTGCTTACCAATGGCTCCTTCTCAAATTGGGAAGAGGTAACAAGTGGGTAACCATTAAGGTTCAGTCCTAGGCCGGATGTTCTTCAACATTTTTATTAATGACTTGGATGAGGGAGTGCAGGGAATACTTATCAGATTTGCAAAAGACACAAATTTGGATGGAATAGCTAAAACCTTGGGAGAGAGGAACAAAATTCAAAAAGATTTTGAGCACTGGGTTTAAAATAACAGAATTAAATTTAATAGGGATAAATGCAAAGTTCTACACCTAGGAAAAAAGAACCAAATGCACACTTACAAGATGGGGGATACTTGGCTCAGTATGGCTATGAGTGAGAAGGATCTTGGAGTTGTTGTAGATCAAAAGTTGAATATGAGCCAACAGTGCACTGTGGCTGCAAAAAAGGCAAATGTGATTGTAGGATGCATTAACAGTAGTCTCCAAATCCTGTGAGGTCCTAGTCCCCCTCTATTCAGCACTGGTTAGGTGTCATCTCAAGTACTGCACTTTAAGAAGGATGCTGACAAACTGCAACAGGTTCAGAGGAGGGCAACAAGGATGATGAGGGGACTACAAATCAAGCCCTATGAGGAAAAACTGAAAAAACTGGGCATGTTTAGCCTTGAGAAAAGAAAACCAACGGGAGATAATGACAGCACTTTTCAAATACCTGAAAGGTAGTCATACAGAGCAGAGGCAGGATCTGTTCTTGATCATCCCAGAGTGCAGGACACGCAACAATGGGCTCAAGTTACAGGAAGCCAAATTTAGGCTGAATATCATGTATATGAATGTCTTAACTGTTAGAGCAGTATGACAATGAAACCAATGACCTTGGGATATGGTGAGCACTCCAACGCTGGAGGCATTCAAGATAAAATTGAATAACCATCTGTTAGATCTGCTTTTGATTTTGATTCCTGCGTTGAGCAGGGGGTCGGACTCAATGGCTTTATAGGCCCCTTCCAACTCAATTATTCTATGATTGTATTATGGATTTCATCTCCAATTATAAATACTTGTATTAGAAGTAATACATTTTAAACTGTTGTGCAATTAATAAGGAATATCCTTCAATTCTATTTCAGCTGCAGTTTACGGATACTTAATTATAAGTAAATCCCACTAAATTACTTGGGCTTACTTTTAAGGGCTTCCAGATGAGGCATTTGTTCTACCCCTATTCCTGTCGCTTGGTGCAAAAAAAAAAGCATAGAGTTTACTACAATTTGTGTCCAGACATCTTTTTAAAACTCTACTTCCTTTCCTTTAAATAAATATTTAAGAAATCTTTTCAAAATCAATGTCTTTGTTCTGCAGTTTCTGCTTGACCTTTTTTCTTTCTTTTAATGCTCATTTTCATTAACTGAACATTTCTGACCATGAAAATCAACTGCAAATTGGAAGTACTGAACTTCAGGTGAAATGCAGTACTAAAAATAAGCTATGATTTCAGCTGCAAGAAAAGGAAGCAGAAAGTCTCAAGAAAAGCACTGTGCAAAGCAAGACAAGAACGATATATGGATGGCAAGAAAAATACTGATACAGTGGTGCCTCGACTTACAAACTTAATTGGTTCAGGAAGATGGGCGTAAGTCGAAATGGTCGTAAGTCGAAGCACCATTTCCCATTGGAATGCATTGAAATGCAATTAATCCGTTCCGGCCGAAGAAAAAAATCACCAAAAAATAATAATAACTGCAAGACCGGCCGGAAACGCGATTAATCCCTTCCAGCCAAAGGGGGAAAAAAGAAAAGAAAACCAATCAACCGTGCAAGACCCATTGCAAATGCAAACAAGAGAAAGCAAAAAGCAATCAAGCGTGGAAGACCTAATGCAAAGAAAACAAACCAAAAACCAATCAACCGTGCAAGACCCATTGCAAATGCAAACAAGAGAAAGCAAAAAGCATTCAAGCGTGGAAGACCTAATGCAAAGAAAACAAACCAAAAACCAATCAACCATGCAAGACCCATTGTAAATGCAAACAAGAGAAAGCAAAAAGCAATCAAGCAGATCGTGCAAGATTGGAAATGGGGGGGGGAAGTAAAAAGCAAACAAACCCCCCAAGACCCATCGGAAATGGGGGGGGGGAAATCCAAAAAGCAAGGAAACCCCCCAAGACCCATCAGAAATGGGGGGAAAAATCCAAAAAGCAACCAAACCCCCCAAGACCCATCGGAAATGGGGGGAAAAACCCAAAAAAACAAACAAACCCCCCAAGACCCATCACAGCACAGAAACATAACCCCCCCAGCTCAAAACCACGCTGCAAAAACACCCAGAACAGTTTTTTAAAAGCAGAAAACAGCACCTTACCTTACAAGGCAGCCCGAAGCCTCCCTGCAAACACACACACATGCTCTCAGAAGCAGAAGGAGGCTGTCCCAAGCCTCCTCCGACGCACACTCTCTAACTGCTGGGGCGAAGGAGCTACAAAGAAGCAGCCTCGTCGCCACCTACAGTTAGAAATTTGAATTTCCCGCCTTTTTCTGTTCGTAAGTGGAAGCTCCGGTCGCAAGTAGAAGCAAAATTTTGCGGCCAGAGCTGGTCGTAACTTGAAATGGTCGTAAGTAGGGGCGTTCGTAAGTTGAGGCACCACTGTAATATAAATGCAAACCCTGGTACTTTAGGAACAACAAATGCCCACATTTGGATGAGCCTTAAAATGAAATTAGCTGACTAAACTGTTAATTTTTGTAACTGATTAACCTACCTGAGGAATGAATTACGTATAATGCTCTATTAGCTAGACTGTTGTCCTAAGTTTTAGTTCCTTTTTATTATACTTCGTTTTAATTAAACAAAGTGTTGATATGAAATGATTTAAGCTGAACAGGGCAAACTACCCACTCTGAGTCCTGTTGTAAGTGTTTCACCATGGCTTGTTCCAGCAATGGTGCAGTGCTATTCAGAAGCTCAAAGCATGTGATTTTCAGAAGGAGGTCAGTGCCACCCTATAATGAAATAGTTGGGAAGAACAGTTACCATATGATGGGAAGGACACATGTGTATGGCTCACCCATTATGTACTGGCATAATAAATGTGACGTTCAACTAATAAAACCTATCTTTTCAATACCCTGAGTCTTTCTTTCTGACTGGGTTTTAACAAATGTTTCCAGGTTCTTTTTGGCTCTGGGCTAATGAAAGGCCTTCAACTACAAGGTCAAACTGTTACTGACAGTGAACTAACTTGTAAATATGCTACTTCTATTTCATTAAATGATTAAATATGTAGTTTGTTACAACTTTGTTGTTAAAGCTGCCTCAAAATGCGAGGAAGGAGACACAAGATACAAACATTATAAATAAATATTTATTTATTGCATTTATACCCCGCCCATCTAGTCGAATGACCACTCTAGACACAAGTGTTATTATGTAAAGTGTCACAATTGATTTTTTACATAGTTCGAACTTATTAACACATTGCATGTGCAAACAATTATTAACGAACTATTGATCCATAGAAAACAATAACGCTAGGAAAAAATGAAGGCAACAGAGAAAGAGGAAGACCGAATATGAGATATGTTGACTCAATAAAGAAAACCACAGCCTTGAGTCTGCAAAAGCGGAGCAGGGCTGTTAATGACAGGACCTTCTGGAGGTCACAAATTCATAGGACTGAGATCAGTCAGAAGTAGTACATAACAGCAGTTACTGGCATGTGGTTGCTGACATACATCAACTACATAAAGGAGTATTCACTACCCCTTTGCAGAAATGTAAGACCTATTATTTCCAGTGCAAGCTGGGCATCTTTTGAGCCACGATGCAGCGCTCTGTCTGCATAGCCATTAGGCTTCATCATTATGTACAGGGGTCTCACCACCATTAGTTAATATGATTAATTATTAACACTTTGCCAGGTTTTATTGGGGAGACAGAGGGGGTAAGATCACCAGTATATTGTTTTTATTTTTATCTTTTTCATTCAACACAGTCGTTAACCGGTTTGTATAATCTGCTTTCCAAATGTTATGTCCCTTTATGCAGAATATTTCTAAGCAAGCACTATGGTAAGAAATATCTGTGCACTTCCACAATTGAGTGATCTGTAAAGCCTCCTTCCCTTCCCCCAGCACTTTACATATTTCCCCTTGTTCAAAAATACTGCTTTCCAGTGTATTTTCCCATCCGTGCATATAGTTTTCTATTCTCGTCAGTGCTGCCAGTCAGTCTGGAGTTGGCCTGTAGACTACTTAACTATTTTTATTTTCACACAGGTGTGGAGAGATTTTGCTGATCTGACTCTCTCTCTCCCCCCTGCCTGTCATGTTGCCTGTCTTGGTTTTGAACAACGTCGCATTTCATAAGAGACTGCTTAATATCTTTTGCAGCATGAATTCTGACACATTTTCCTTTCAGTTACTGCACAGAACGTACTTTGCACAGAAATCTTGCAAAAGAATATTGCTCATTTAGCTGCCTCCAGTTTTATCTTACAGAGCAAGAACTGCAACTTGAATACTAGGTCAGTGTTTTGTTTTTGTTTTTCACTTCTGTCTTCCAAGAATGATTTCCAATGACATTTATCTACCACAGAACTCTTATGGAGAAACAGTACAGACTGAAGAAAATTCTAGGTTGATTTTAGGACACAGGATTCTAAGGCACACTCTCAATTCTCACACCCTCAGTGTTGCTTTGAATGTTCACAAGACCAAAAAGAAGAGACTAATTAAATTCTCTCCCAGTGACAGTGTAAACACTGCACAGACACATGGACATTAGTCCACCAATAAAGCAAAAGAAGCAATTAAAAACAAACAACTAATCTCTATCAAGAAAATTCCACTCAAGACAGAAAAGCCTAAATCCTAATGCTAAGTAGATAAACATGTGCCCTGGTGGACACACAGGGGAGGTGCAATAGCATGTCGGCTCCTACCATGTTTCCCCGAAAATAAGACAGGGTCTTATATTAATTTTTGCTCCAAAAACCGCATTAGGGCTTATTTTCAGGGTATGGTTTTTTTTCAATGTACCACAATCTACATTTATTCAAATACAGTCATGTCATCTTCTGGTTGCTGCACAATGGTGGACGGCGGGGTTTCACTTCACTGGGGCTTATTTTGGGGGTAGGGCTTATATTATGAGCATCCTGAAAAATCATACTAGGGCTTATTTTCAGTTTTGGTCTTATTTTCAGGGAAACAGGGTAAGAGAAAGAAGAGAAGAGAAATGAGACTGATAGGCAGACCCAAAGGATATGAGTCTACCAAGAGATGGAGGAGGCAAGAGGAGACAGAGAGTCAAAAGGACAGACAAGCATCTGGCTTCCCTACTCCCCAAATTCTGCCTTACGGTTGTTTGAGCTGGATGAGTGCTAAGAGGTGATGCTTGGTGGATGGCAGGCAAAAATGAGTAGCCCTAGCAACTGAAGGCTCAACTACGCAGGGAGGTTTATCCCACATTTATTTGGGTTGATACAAAGTTTTCTCTATCATATCCCTGGCAGTTTCTACTGCTGAAATTTGCTGCTGTTTCAAGAACAAAATGCCATTATCCCATTGCAAGAGTCCACACCACGACTTCCAATTGCTAAAATTTTCACTTTGGCCATAGCCTCCCACCTTCTTAACACTGCCCTCTTTCCCAATCATTCCCATCGTTCCTCCTCTTCATCCTTCCTCCATCTCAACTTCTTCCCTCTCTTAAATGTTTATGACAAGGGATATAGTGCTTGACTTGATTTGACAACTTGTCAGCCTAGCGCCGAGCATAACTAAATGAAGCTCTAGTTTGCCTGACTGGAATAGGATGGCTTATAATGGGGATGGTGCTGCTTCCTAGAAATATTACATAAATAAGGATCAGGATGAGCTTGGAAGCGCCACGTGTGTGTTTGTACACATGCACGCGCAGATGTATGCACACACATAATTGCTCTTCTTTCTTTAAACAGAGATTTGGAATTATGGGGAGGGGGCAACTCTTCCAGGGATGCTTTTGTTTTTGACATAGTTGCCACTGCCCCCTTTGGAATAATATAGGCAATCAACATGGTAGAAACAAAAGAAAAAAAGAAAAGTATGCTACTTATATACCGCCCCATAGTGCTTAAAGCACTCTCTGGACAGTTTACAATTTAATTATACAGGCTACACATTGCCTCCCCTGCCACACACACAGTGAGCTGGATACTGTACTCAGTTTACCAACCTCAAACTGGCTACCTGAGCCTCTCGGGACAAAACTCTGATCATGAGCAGATTCCTGACTGAAGTACTGCAGTTTAACCACTTTGCTAAAACAAGACAATGCACACGGGATGCCACAAAAAAGTAATACCTACTACTGGCCAAACAAAGAGTAACAGATAGTAGAAAAGGACAGAAATACTCACTGTAAGTTTTATGTCATGTAGTCACAGAAAGCAACTAGAAATTGACTGTGGCAACTGCAGCTGTATAGCAGGATGCAGTCGAACCCTGAGTGTGTGGTTACGTAATCAGTGTGTGACTTATTGGAACCCTTGCATTGTTTTGTCCCAGGCTTGAATCTATGTAGTGGAAAAGAACCCAAATAATTAGGATGCAAAACAAGTTTCATGGTGGCTGCAGAACTGGAATAAAGGATATTGCAGGCAAGGAGAAATGAGCCTTCCTTTAAGTATAGTTACTAGATGACGATGACGACAATAATAATACTCTTAGAGCTGCAGAGCTGGAAGGGAGCCTATGGATCATTGAATTCAGGTCCCATTCAATACTTACTGCAGTCTCACCAGTTTACAGGGAACACCTCCTCAATAAGCTTGCTGAAGTATACACCACCACACACCTTCTACAACTATGGAACAGCAGTGGAAACACCACACAGACTTTAGAAAACAATTTACTATCAAATAATATTTGTGATTTTAGAGCCCATGTGAAGTTTTTAAAGCTTGATACGATACTTTTGTGTGAATAAAACTTTTAAAACTTGGCTAATGCACCTTTCAAGCTGGATGCTTGGTTTTAAATATCCAATATAATTTTTGTCAGGCTTTTTGACATATGCTGAAACTCAAATTCTTCTGCATCATTTAAGCGTGATATGCCTTAAGGACTCTGGCCCATGGTGCAAAAGATAAAGTTTTAAACCAAATTAAACCCAAGGATTGATGTATGTTGACTGTATGTTTCCCCTATAGGCACAGACACATCAAATCATTTAACCAAATTAAATTATTTTGACAGGCTGACAGCAGAACCCACAAAAGTCAAATGATTTTAATGGCATTTGATTCAAAGCTAATTTCAAAATAAGTTATGTGAAGACTGAGATATCTGAGTAACATTTAATATGCTAAAAACATAAAATTGTCAAAACCTGGGCTGACCTATATAGCATTAGGCATGGAGACTAACTACCTCTACTGTTCTTCAAGCAAATCATGCACAGGCTTAAGAACTTACTATTTCATTGCTGCCTCTTTGTAGCTATGCCATCATTCTAGATATTAGTCTAAATCTGATACTTATGGGTTTATTTCTCTCCCAACTCCTTGCAACCCTCCATCATACCAAAACCCTGTTCTAAAAGTTCCTTACAGATATTTTTTTAAATTTTTTTTAAATGTTGCACAAGAAACTTTGAGGGCCTGGTCACACAGCCAAAAAACCTGGGATTTGACCTTTGTTAAAAACCATGCTGAGTTTCACGTTCACACAATGAATTCCAAAAGGTGTATTTATTTTCCTCTGACAAGTATTATTTTCTTAGAAAGTAAGTTTTTTAAAAAACGGTCCTCTGGTGGGACACGGTTTTCTTAATTGACTTAAGCCCCATTGGGGACCTTACAGATGTTTTTAAAAGGGGGCATTTCAATTACTCAGTAGGAACGCAGGAAATGACTCAAAAACCATGTGACTTGAGTCGGCTAAAATTAAAACGCTACATATTGTGAGTTTTTTGAGAAATGTAGACAGGCTCTAAGAGAGACCAGTTCAGCTTGTGGTAGCAACTTGTGGTCATGGAAATACAGCATGAGAGCCCCCATTGTTTCATTAAAGCAAAAAATAAAAATAAAAATCTGATCTTGTAACCAATAATTGAGAATGCGTTTCTTCCTATGTTCTTCTCCATGTTTACAGTTCTATTTGTTTCCTTTCTGCACTGACAATATTTACTTTATTAGGACACCAAAGGCACACATACCACACAACCAGATTTTAACAATGGACCTACTAAGTGTAGGTCTATAGCCTTACATTCTCAGGTGACTCGGGAACTCCAGAGGGAAAATAAGCAGCCCTTCTTAGGAAACAACAACAGCCACCATCCTCCTTTAGAAACAAAAGATGCTGTTAATGACTGTATGATCTGTATTTAATTGTCAACAATAATACATAGAAACTTAGCTGTCATAGCACAGGAAAAGCCCTTGCTTTTGCATGGGATTTTCATCAGGTTTTGTCATGACTCAGTGGAATAAGATGCTGATAAGCATTTTCAGAATCCACAGGGTACTGGCTATCAGTCTGTGAGGACCCACAAGGGAGGTGACAGTCTTTTCTTCCTAGCAGAGGGACAGTTATCCATTTTTGGTTGTTGTAGGTTTTTCGGGCTGTTTGGCCGTGTTCTGGAGGTTTTTCTTCCTAACGTTTCACCAGTCTCTGTGGCCAGTATCTTCAGACAACAGGAGTTAAAACTCTGTCTGTGTTCTTGTGTAGTGTGTGGGATAGTTCACTAGTGAAATGTTAGGAAGAAAAACCTCCAGAACACGGCCAAACAGCCGGAAAAACCTACAACAGCCATCGGATCCCGGCCGTGAACGCCTTCAAGAACGCATTATCCATTTTTCATTTCCTCCTCCCTTTCCACTCAGGAAGGGAACATTTAACATCGCCATTCTCATCCCTTATTTTATTACTAATGTCTCACTTCCATAACTGTATTTATTTATTTATTTTAAAAAAATCACAAATTAATAGTCCTAATTTTAAAAAAAGGCACACATATACACACACCCAACACACAACTGGAAAAAAAAAGGGGGGGGAAGCCATCGTGGCTAGCTATATCTTTAAAATGTTTGGCTTAGGATGTACTCCAAAACTGTCAAGATGCAAAATCTCCTGTTAAATGCAAAGAGAGAGGCCCATTGCAGGCGGACATAAAGACTGCTTCAAAGTCTAGGAGAAAAGGACAGAATAAAGCTTTAAAAGTCTACAAGACAACTTACACCAGCTGATTAGACACTTAAGACTTGGCGGGTCCAGCCTGGGTGAGCAGTTTCAAAAGGCTGCCAGGAGTACTACTGGCTCCCCCCATCATGGATGATGTACAATGGCAGACCTTCAGACACCTGCCATGATGTGGACCAAAAAGGCTAAGGCTCACGTTTTGTTGCACTCATAAACTGCTGTGTTGATGAAGGGGGGAAGGTGTACACATGCTGCTGCCAGATCACAGTGCGGAAGCAAATCATTAATTTTAATTCATTACATTTTATTTGTTTTTGATTTAATTTAATGCTTCTATTTAAAACCAGTGCTTCTATTTTAACATTAATTAGGGTTTTTCTTGCTGAATATTACTGGACCTTTAGTTTTAAGAGGTCATATTTGGGCAGTTTCCCCTTTACTGTTAACAACTGTTTGATATGACAGTTCTCTTTTCTTCCTGGGTTGGGTGGAGATAGACTCGTTCCACGAGGCCTGGAAACAGTCCATAAATGGTCAGCCTTGAAAAGATAGTTGGGTGGATAAAAGTCCACCTGCTTACTATATAATAAACCACTGCCACCTGATTAATTATTTTATGTACAGCACCTGCTGCTTATATAGTGGCATCATATGTTTTTGGAGGAAAAGAATATAGCTGATGCCTCCATCCCTTCCTATCTTTTCATTTCAAAAAATGCCTCTGTGAAAGTGAAGTACAGTAATATACACATCTACTCAGAACAACATTTCACCGGAGTTTATCTCATTTGAGGTAACTGCATAGCAACTGCAGCCTTCAAGTAAGTTCATTGTTCAAGATGATCCAGCTGACAAATATCTATGTCTCTAAGCTATCCTTTGAGCACTCAATAAACTCAGTTTTTAGTACTGGTGAAATGCACAGAGCTGGGGGGGGGGGGAATCAAAGTGTGCCTCAATGTATATGCAGATTGAAGCTTTATTTTGGAATGTGAATATTAATTTTGCCTTTAAGTGGTTTCTTTAGTGCAAACAACAATACAAATCTTTCTTCATTTCTTAAGATTTCTTGAGGCAATTTGCCTCCAAAACTTACACCTTTTGCATAGCAGCATGCCAGGATTTCCCCCTGTAACTCTGAGTCATAAGAAGTATGTATTATGTATATGCCCAGTACAAAAGGATTTTAAAAATACAGTGCTCCTTTTATATTAGAATTCGTTCCCTAATAATAGCTCTATTTAATCATTTCAGTAAATACCCTCCAAAGTCCATTGTGCTTAGCTTTGTTTAATTACCTTCTTGTGTTTATGAACTACCAGCAAATATATAATCTCATTTTCTAGGACAAACGGTGGCATCTCAAAATAGACGAAGAACAGAATTAAAAGCATAAATTATTAAGCATCCACATGGAATTAGGAGCTATCAGTAACATCTTGTGACTTCTGAATTTTAAGAAGAAATTGTCGGAAGCCCCAAGTTAGGAGGCTGCAAACACATGTCTGCTGGCATAATTAAAGGGCTGGGGGTGGGGAATGCAAAAGGCAAAAACCAAAACAAACAAATAAACAAACTCCTGACAACATCTTTTGGCACCTTAAAGACTGAGAAGAGTATGAAGTTTTTTCAGTGTGAAGTTGAATGGGTCAAAACCTATCTCCTCAGACACATCCTTATATTCTGGCTATGTATTAATATTCCCAACCTTATAATGCTGTATTGTATTCCATTTCATCACGCTTATCTGAACACCTTCCCCTCCCTGTATCATCATTATTAAGATTCAGTTTGGAACCTAATATGGAGATTTGGACCTCATTCCTGAATCCAAAATGAAATATAGCTCCCATTAACTTGCACTGGAAAATTAACATGTCTGTATCTTTACCTTCATAGATATCTATGAAATTTGGAGACAGGTAGCCCTTTCAAGGGGTGACCACATTAGCAAAAAATGTGGGAAATACTGCTGGTTTGAGGCAGGCTGATTTGCATTTTTTTTTCTGTTGAGGACATGATGCAATGGGAAATATGAATCAGCCAGGAGTCCCCTTCCCCCATATTGGACCAATTTGGATCAGAACTCGCAATTCTGCCAAATCACTTGCACGGCCCTAATTATTTGCTCTGTTCAATTTTTTAAAAAGTGCTAAATGCCTGTGTGCATAGATGTTAACAGGATTCACCATAAAAAAAAATTTTTTTTTTAAAGTAGAATGACTAAAATTGCAAAAATACATGTAAAACACCCAAAGTGATAGGGGCAAAGCTGATATCCTGGAACAAGGTACAGCAGTTAGTTATGTGCCATCAAGTTGGAACCAACTTATATAAGCTGTAATAGAGCTTTCAAGGCAAGAAAGATATTTAAGGAATGGTTTTACCAGTTCCACTTCCACAGTGAGTTTCCATGGCCAAATGGAGTTTTGAACCCAGGACTCCAGAGTCATAATCCACTACACCAGTGGTTCTTAACCTTTGTTACTCAGGTGTTTTTGGACTGCAACTCCCAGAAGCCTTCACCACCAGCTGTGCTGGCTGGGGTTTCTGGGAGTTGCAGTTCAAAAACACCTGAGTAACAAAGGTTAAGAACCACTGCACTACACCACACTAGGCACCAAAGTACTATAAAAACAAAACCACGACAGAAAACCATTGTCACTGCAGCTCCTAGCTGAGACCACTGAGACATATCATCAACAAGCTACAGCCCATTCTGGATGACAATATTGTTCTCTCACAGCCTTTCGGTAGCAAGCCTGTATTAATTTACAAATAATCCTTCAACTTTAAACAGCTACTGACACATAACAGGTCATAGAACATGGATGCAGAAGCATGAACAAGATCCTCTTACAAACCTAGATGCAAGCTGTGTCCCCAGATATCTAATGTGATGTAGTGGATAGTGTGATGGAATAAGACTCAGGAGGCCTGGGTTCAAATCCCTACTCAGTCATGGAACCTCACTGGGGATATGGAACTGGTGAAGCCACTCAAATCTCACTTACCTCGAAAGCTCGATTAGAGTTACTACAGGTTGGTTTCAAATTGATAGCACATAAGAACAGGTGTGTCTCCACATCTAGCCAGGTCCCAGCAGTGCTGTTAGGGATTCTTTTACTCATTTGTCATCTGATATTATATATATCATCCTCTGGCAGCAATGCCTCTATGCATTCTACATACAGTAAATAAGACAATCAGTATGCAAAAAGATGAACAAACACAAACCTGGCATCAGAAATGGCAGCACAAACAAACTACTGTCAAAACATTTCAAACTTCAAGGACACTCTGCCAGTGATCTCAGATTGGCTGTTGTAGGAAAAATGAATTACAAAGGGAGATTTGAGACAGCTGAAGTAGCATATGCCTATAAATGCCACTGTGGTTCTTAACAGCGGGTGGGGGTTTGAGTCCCTGTAGAATCTGTTGAAAGCTATTGAACCCTATCTAGAAAAATAGTATTTTATACTAAAACAGTTCACAGACTCCCTCACTCAGGATCAATGGACCACAGGATAAGAACTCCTGAAGCAGAGGCTTAAACATAGACTGGAGATTCTCAGAATACTTCAAGTAATAATACACATATACACATATAAACTGATCTTCGCTACTGTTTTGTACAAGACAAAAAGTTTGAGAGATTTTGTTTCCCATAAAACTCTGACATCAGCACAACCAATCCTTTCCTGAGAGCAGAACTCATTGCTTCAACACTAGACAGATGGAAGTCTAGCCACTGTGTATTAGCCTAGAGATGTTCTACTCTACCAATTCCACAATGTTAATCTCACTTTAAAAGGACTCGTGGTAATAATGCAATAGTCATCTTCTGGATCACATTCCTCATAAACATGTTCACTGTGGCCAGAATCCTATTGTTGATTTACATTTGCATAAGGAAAATCACATATGTCTTGGAAGTAAATTGTCCTCATAAACAAGGTGCTGATTGTGTTCCTGGGTAGACGTCCAATCCAGATGCACACCCAGAGATGCAACCAGCACCTCATTAATGAATGGTGATTTGCCACCAAGACAGTCTCCCTTATGCAAACGTAATTTGGCAATGGGATTCTGGCCTGTGAAAATGAACCTGTGGCCTAAGTATTAAAGTCTATGGTCAAAATCCTGTTCAAGATTTATGCGCACATAACAGAACTATACAGTCTTTTCTCTCCGTTGTGTGCTCCTTTCCCTGCAGTTTGCTGTGTAAATAGTCACACACCTGATTTCATCCTCAGTACCTGCCCAGTTGCATGAAAGAGAAGATCTCGAAGGAGGAGAAATATGTATGCAATTGTCCTTACATCATCATGTCAACAAAGCTATTAGCCTTAAAAGTGCCATAAGACTTTGCTGCTCCCCCCCCCCCCATTTTGGTTATAGATGTTGGAATAGGCTAACATGGTTGCCTTTTTAAACAGCTTGATAACCCATCAAAAGGTAAGCTACCTTGCCTACATAACCCCAACAGGCACACAAATAGTACAGAATTTTTTTAAATATCAAACAATGCTAGCATTCTAGTTTTGACTGAATCATACAGCCCTCTGCAATTGTCTACATATACAGTACTTCTTAGAAGTTAAAATAATCAGGCTGTATTATTTTAATCAAGGAGTCAATTTGCTCCATACACATATGGTACTCTTTATATAAAATAAGCTCACACACATAATTATCACCCCAGACATCTTCATTACTTGTTCTACAACAGTGAACCTTTAAATCATGTCTAGCACAAATTTCTCTGTAAACAAAAAGGTCTAACACAGTAAAAACACAGAATTCCCCTCAATATATTGTATGCATATACGTTTTTTAAAAAAATTCTCAGAAGTTCCACTTTTCATTTATTTCATTAACTTCCATCTTGACTTGCCAAGTTCCCTCTCATTACCGCTTCAGCTTTTATAATGTGAAATAACTTTTATATCAGGGCGTTTGACAAGTGGTTTTCATTATGTGTTGAAGCCATTATACCTTGCTCTGTTGGTGCAACTGATAAAATTTTGAACAAGTAATTTCACATCTTGTAGAAAAAAATAGGCACCATCTTCCACATTCTAGACTGGTAGTGTATCAATCATCACAAGGTCTTTAGTTTAGGTTTATGGAAGTAGTGTCAGAGATGGCACTACTAGCACTGAAACCCATCTTTTTGAAGGACGTCAATATTCATACTGAGCCCTCTGATCTGGTGGCTGCTCAGGATTTCTTGACTGTCATAAAACAAGGTGACTATACCTTCAAGTTATGTGCCCAACTTACGCCAATTTACTCTGTCATGAAGATGAAAGATGAAACATTATGGCTTTATCTTTCCAGGGACACACTGATATCTGGCAAAGGCCCAACTGCAGGGACAGGATGTAATTTATTATAGTCATCTGGAATGATAATAGCTCAACCTGGGTATAGAAAACTCTTGGGGATGTACTGAATAATTCCTTTGCTCATGGCCTGGCTGGCCACTGGACTATATTGCTGACACAAGGCATCTTTATAGACACCTCATCAGCACTTCAGTCCCCGAGAAGACAGGGGTGTTATATTGACAGGTAGCAAAGATGAAGTAATTGAAGTACCTGAGAGTCCATTTCAATTGATAATACCACCCAAATGTTTTTTTTTTCCATTTTGGTCACTATTTCATTTCTAGACAATGTTCTTATTGTTTTAGCATATTGTTAATTAATGGAATCCCTCAGTCTGATGAATTAGAAATCTAATGCACAGACTTCAACTATTCTTTATGCTTAAAAAACTCAGATTTTTAACCATGTAAAAGCCTGAAATGTCAAATATACAAGTAAGAGTTGCTCTTTATCACAAACACCTTTTTTTTTTTAGTGAATATGAGGAAAGGCAACGACAGTAAAGTGTTAACTCAAACAGAATGATTTAATGTTATATTTTTAATTACAATTTTACTATATGAAAATCAGATGGAAATTTACAGGGTGGTCATAGTGTTTATCATCAACTTCCGATTTTATCACAATCATGCATCAATTTAAATGGTTGTTATATTCACTATATACAGCCTGAATGTAAGCTATAGTCAGTTTTACCAGCCCTTATTATTTCATTGCCATAATTTTGCTATTTGTTAATAGGTACCTTTCAAAGGCTTGGAGGCAAAAAGGAACCTTAGTTATCTGGACCCCCCATGTTCAAATGTCTCTATTTTCTTAGTATTCATCAGTCCACCCACTCCAGTTTTCTTATAGAATATATAAGCTAACTCTTAGGAACTAATTTCATGATGTCTGCATTATCACAGTATAATTCTGAATAAGCCACAGACTTCACTTGGCATTCATGTTAGCAGATAGTGATAGCATAAAGGGGAGAACAATATATTCCTTAAAATTTGGGAATATGAACTTGACAGATTCCCTGTTCCCTGCTACAGGATCACTGTGTGACTTTGGAGACTCCTCTCACATTTGACCTTCACCGTTGCAATATTTACTATCAAGAACCACAAGACATGCAATCTGCTGCCTTCACAATGAGATAGAAACCTCTTCAAAGTAAGCTGCTATTAAATCAAGATTTGCCTGCATTCCTGGAGCTGCAACTCAATTGGGGTTGATTGATCCTAGCTTCTGATTTTTCTTTTCAGTTTACTGGGTAAAGAATCTTATCCACTTGACTCTATATTATGGAGTGAAGGAGAGTCTGACACATATTTCAAAAAAAAAATAGCTTGTATAGGTTCTGTGGTATAAAACGCAATCACTTTTTATACATAGTATGTTCCTCATGATTAGAATTCACTTTAACACATTTAGCATACACTAAAATTATGCCAGAGCAAAATTGTTAACAGTATACATGACATAGAATTGATTGCTCCATTTGTGCACCGAAGTGAAATGGTACACACACTAGAACTGTGTAATAAATTATAAGCATTGGCCAGAATCATCTAGGCATTTGTGTAAGGTTTCTGTAACTTGCCATTGCTAACTTGCCATTGCAGCTAAATGACAAGGTGTTGCAGCAGATGATACATGTTTTGACCAACAAGATTTGCTTCAGTGCTCCTCATAATCTCATATCTAACCCCTCCTTTGCTCTGTATAGGACAGAGAAACACAGCTACTGATTTGCATATCAGGGCTCTGATTCATATGCAGGGTGTTCTTTATTCACTTCAGGTCTGGGAAGTCTACAGTTTGCCATGCATTGCCCACTACTGACATTGTTAAAAGATTGCTCTATCTGTGAGGAAAATGCCCATGCTATATATTCCTAAAGTTCATTTTCAAGACTCCATTTCCTGACATGCTTAACAAAACAGCTACTGAACAAAATGCAGTGATTAAGAAACAAAAAGAAGGGTGTTAAATTTTCTGGATATAAGCACTGGCATTCTGATAAACATACTAGAAGAAACAGTGTAACATTTATTTCTCTTTCATGGACAGACTGGCAAAGTTCTTAAGTTAGAAGATACTTGTACATGTTAAGGAGATATTTCAGATGAAGTTTCCGAGATCATCTGAAGACAACACTCCGCTTGATACAATCTACTTCAAACATGAGATCTGAATCTCATAATCTAGAACTTTAGCTAAGGATTTTGAGATAATGTAGTAGGCAAAATTCCTGCCAGACATCTCAGAAAAAACTATGCTCAACCATTATACATCCCTGGGTGTTCTACTTTTACTAGTTCATGAGTCAGGCCCTGCGAAAAAATGCTCGTCATCTGTGAAGTCATCCAGTTAGCACACAGCAGATAGGTTTCTAAGAAATCAGGCTCACAATTCAAATGTAATATCAATCCCTCAATTTAGCTGGATATGAGGCATGTTAGATATGAAATTAGACTGTCTGAGGGAGTAAGTAGCCTTCATCTTTCCTATTGTGAGGATTAGGGCTGCTAGGATCCTTGAGACGTCAGGCATATTTCAAGATACTGATAAATTTTATCTGTGTCATTTATATCAAAAGGACATAATTAAACCTTTTCACTGGGCCGGGAGAAGGAAAAAAATAAAAAGAAAAAAATCAACCATATCACCTTAGATTTTTCTAATCTCCCCCAGTTTCTCTGCAGTATAGTCATTTAATTTCCCATTGTCTCACAAAACAGAGGGAAAGCAACATCAAGATATGAGCAGTAATCAATGGACACAGAGCTATGATACATCAAGAGTAAGCAACCAATAGCATGGAGGCAACCTGGCCTCAAAATATGCATTGTGGCCTTCACATCCTACTATCCACTGCAAAGCCACTTACTGTCATTACAATGCAACATAATAATTATATAAAGTGTCTGGTAGTTTCTGGTGTGCCCTCTTGTGACTAAAATTCCCACCTACTCCTTTGCATTCAACTTTGGTAGGAAGGAGGTAAGCTCTGCAAAAAGAAATAACTGCCTAAAAGCTCTGAAGAATGTTAAGAAAGAAAGAAAAAAGAAAAGAAAAGAAAAGCTGTTACTCTTAGAATGCTGATGACAATCATGATAACAAAAGCAATAAAAACAATAATGATGATCTTGTCTTGTGCCCTTCACAGGGTTTTCTAGGTATAAAGTGCTCAGATGTGGTTTACCAGTCCCCTTTTTGGATAGTGCTCTGGGACCTTGCAGCCTACCCATGAGGCAAGGCAAATAACATCGGCGGCCACACATAACCCAACAAAATTATTTCAGCATGAAGAACAACTCTGTCTGAATTTTAGCTGGCAGACTCACTGTATGTATCACTGACTAGAAACTTACCATTGGAGCGGTGGATACATGTGTGTTGATTATCACTCAGGAAAAAGCCTTCTTTGCACTGGCATTCATAGCTTCCCATTGTATTGACACAAATCTGCTGGCAGCCACCATTGTTATCCAGACATTCATCAACATCTAGAGATACAAATGTTTATAAAGGCTGTTAATACATATTGAGGAAATAAAATTTCTAAATAATTCATCAAGTCAACATTCTGAATGAGAACATCAACCTTGTGATGGGGGGGGGGGGCTAATTCTCTACAAGTGAGTCTGAAGAGGAGGACTGATTGTATACTGATGAGGCTACAGATTTAACAAAGCCTGCATTAGATTCACAATAGAATAAAACACATGTAATTACTTAAGGTTCTTTTAATAAGGGGTACAAAGCACAATGTTTGATGAAAGGAGTGACATGATTGTAACCGGGGCTGACAAAGGTACTTCAGTAGTGAAGGATAATAAAAATGACTAAATTACACAACAAAATATTGATCACTACCATGGTTGATAAGGCACTGAATGTAAGGGCTGGTATCAAGGAGTATACAATAAAAACTACCATAGCTGCAAAAGGAAGGACATGCAATATATACATTGACTAAATAGCAGCAGACACAGAAATCTGAACGAATACAATCAGTGGAGGAGAATGCTTGATCATCATAATGCTTGATGGTGGCGATGGACCAAAAAAATGTAGTGTGATAATAAAGAGAGTACTAGCAAACTGTGGACTAGTGGAAGTTAAGCAAGTGTCTCTATGAGGCCAAATAAGTGACCATGACGCAGATACTGTTGTGGAGGACAGAGGTGCTCTTATCATATTGAGATGGACAGTGAGACCAGGATCGATATTCACAGCATTGAGAGTTCTCATAGTAACCTTTGCTCTGAAGCATGGTAGAATGATATCGTACACTCACTGTAGTAAGCACAGTAGTCAGCATGCCCAGTGTGGGCATCATTGGAATGGACTGAACTCACTCATGCCCAGCTTGCTTGATCATTTCAGCTGTGATGGATTCCTCATGTATCCTTGCCTGCCCCAGGCTCCAATACAGAAGCAGGCATTTATCATTTAGGTATAGGTATAACTGTGTAGCTAGCATAAGAAGGGAAAATTCCATTTGTGGGATGTTGGAAGGTATTGTCAAGCATCCATTCTGTCTCCACAGAGTTGACAGCGAACAGTCTTTTTTCTTGTTCTCCTTTCAAAAATCTGAAAATTCTTATCTTTCCCCAAGCCTAGTGATACTGACGAAGGCAGTACTGACAATGATGGAGAAGTTGATATTGGAGATTTACCAATTGAGAACATTTTGGCGGAGTGTTATCAGGGGAAATGGCCTTATCTAAGGGAAAAGATTTTAGGTGGGCACTGATTACAACAAACCTGACTGGAAAAAGACTGACAGATTGTGCTTGTTGAGTTGTTGTGCGCCTCACTTAGGCAAAGGAGGTACTTATGCTAATCTCCAAAAGTAAGGCATACCTTTCAGGTAGAACTGTATTTTAAAAGAAGCCCTGGGGCTATAAGAGAAAGTCCTGAGAGAAAATAAAAGATTCTAAGAAAAATAAAAAGAAGAAAGGTAGGGTATGGATAGAACAAACTCTCTTCTCTCTCTCTCTCTCTCTCCCTCTCCCTCTCTCTCTCTCTCTCTCACACACACACACACACATACATACAGAAAAGAGGGGGATAAATAATGTTTAAAAGGAATAATATTAATAAGAAAAATACGACAAAAGAACAGTTTAAGTCTACCTCTCTCTCAAGGATTCTACTAAGTGTGGCTGCAGTGGCAAAGAAAGCAGAACTGAGGAACAGCCTGCCAATGCATGCTGTGGACATGTGGAGAGCAGCTGCTACCAAAACTCTCTGTATTTAGAAGGTTCTAAACCACGGCTCTATAAAGATGCACACCATAGACTACAATGAAGGACTGATATATTACCATGAACATAGGACTCCCTCTGACATTCAGTACTCATGGAAAACTGACAAGAGAATGCAGTGACCACTAATTCGGATGTCTTTAAAGTGGTTTAGATGACTTTACAAAGAGGTGTCTACCAACAGTTATTTACCATTATAATAATATGGGAATATGGTCACTTTCACAGTGTTTCTGAGTACCAGATAATAGGGACAACAAACAAAAAACAAAGAAAGGTCACTGTCTCTATGTCCAGCTTATGACCAACAAGAATTTACATTGCTGGAAAATAACTATGGATTCAAATGGATGTTGATTTAACAGAGGGAGGTAAATTAAGATAGGTTCCACCTACAACTCTCATTTATTGGTAGAACTTACTTGCCTAGTGTAGAGAATCTGAGTCCATGTTTATCCATATAAGGGCATTATGTTGTCGTCTCAGTCATATCATCTCTTTCATGAAAAATATTTTAATTGCCTCTGTGTTTAGTGCAGCGGTGGCATGGCAGGATGGAAAGAATGTCCTGAAAACCTATTCCTCATTGGTGCCATGTTTGTTGAAGAAGACAAGGTTTATACTACAAATGCCCAGATCTGCAACAAGGAGCCTTAACTCAGTGGTAGAACAGCACACGCTTCACATACTGAAGCTTCCAGATTCAGTCTGGGATCCTCAAGTACAGATGAGAAAGAATCTTGCCTGAAAACAAGGGAAGCCACTGCATTTCACATTTGACAACAATGGGCTAAGGAGACACATGTCCTGATTCAGTAGAAAACAGCTTCTTGTGTGTCTATCAACACGATCAGTTCCAACAGGGAATGATGAAATGTCAAAGGGATGCTTTCATTACTTTTAAGCGAGCATATTTTTTTAACATTAAATATAGAAATAGAAAGAAATTAAGTCAAAATACCCTTTATATTTAAGAGTTCATTAAGTGACAACTTCATCTCAAGCAATACTTAAACTTGGCCTGTGTTTGATAATGTGTGAACTACAGTTCTATGGGGTGCATTTCACTCAGACACCCTGGAACATCTTCCAAAAGCAAAGCTCCATGGTCTCTCCTCTCAAACGTAGCAGTGAATTGCTTATCAAATGTCAAGTGCACTGAATTTACTGGCCTGCAATTATCTGTCATCACTGCCATAATGTAATTGGGTACCCATCTCCTTCTGCAGTGCTAGCTCCAAGCATTTCAAGTTTAGGCAATTTAAGTTCACTTAATGGGGCTATTTGTGGAAGTAAATTGTTTTTGGTACCATTCAAACACTGGAATAGGCAAGGCTGTAGCACTTTAAAAATCAATACTTAAATGGAAGCATATTTTTAAAGGTATTGATATAGCCCTAACAATAAAACTCTTGTTCCTGACATTTTGCAGAATACAAGGGCAGTTCAGCCAACTGTTTTTCCCCTGTATTCCCCCCAAGCCTCTTATAACAATATTTGCCATTTTCCATATTAAAAACACAAAACATAAATTATACAGTAAATATTAGCTATAATGGAATTAGACAATGCAGAACAATGGCACTTCCGTACCCATGTACACATACATGTATGTGTGTTTCTTATTCTACTCCTGATAATATCTATACCACAAGGTGTGCCATGACACCATCAAAGTGTGCATCTCTTTGTCCCTTCAGTCGATACTAAATAATATGAAACCGGGAAAGGCAGGAAAAGTAAACACGTAGCATAATGACATCACAGTAGGCTTTACCAGAAAGAGGCAAGAAAGAGATAGAAAACTGCCTATTGTATCATGTAATGCCTATTCTCAACCTTTTTCTATACTCAAATCTATTGCACAAGGTACTATTTTCCAGACAGTATCATTTCAGAACGTCTATGTGAGAGCACCAATTTACAATGTTCTTCTATGTTAAAACAAAAGGAGGAACAAAACAGACCTTTTCTACATTGTTTTTTAAAAACAGCAAACCTCACCTTGTGACAATTTCAACTGGTAATAATGTAATTTTCTGAAGTTGGCAAGTTAAAACTCAGGACTTTACTACTTCACATCTACTTCATGAAGTACAAGCACAGACCAGACCTTACTTCTCCCACAATACATGTAGACTCTGATCTAAAAGGTGCATGTGTGGAGCAAAGCAAATGAAATTTAAAAAGTCTTAACTCAGCAACCACAACAATTGGGCTCAAGAAGGAAAATGGAAAGTGGAACTGAATGCTTCCCCTGACAGTGTATACACATGCATTGAAAGAGGGTTCCATGTATGCGCCAACAGGGGCTGGATCAGAGGAAAGAATCACAGAAACATGCAATTAAGCTGCAGTCTCAAAGACCAGTTGCTCTCATTCTGTTTCTCCGATGAAAGGGTGAGGCTTTGGTGTTGGGGGCTCACCATCAGGCCCTGCAGTCTCAATGTGTTCTGGCCTGCAGGGCACAATTGGACCCTGGTCAAGAGTTTCCCTACTTCTACATGAGCTCTTAAAGCTGAAAGTCTGTGTAATACTTAATGTTGATATGGTATGACCAGCGTGTTTGATATCACGACATGCAGGTAATGGACTTGATTTTCCTTTGAAAGCTTGTATTGCTTGGAAGACACAAAATAGTAAATTAAGGAAGTCTGAGCTGTAGAGAGCTAAGATTTCAGATCTAAAAGTATAGACAGTGGTCCAAATCCTGTTGCTTAGTATAGTAAATAACAGTAGAGCAGGTCCATTGAATCAGTGAGGGTTTGGTGAATCAGCTCCTGCATATGTTCCATTGATTCAAATGGCCCTATTCTTACTGTGACTTACTATGTTGAAGTAAGTTGCAGTTAAAGTAAGCCCATTTGAATCAATGGAACTTATGGGATATTTGATTCACTGAACCCCAATGACTCAGTGGGCCTACTCTAGTGCAATTTACTACACTAAGGAACAGGATTTAGACCACTTATATGTAAGAGTGGACAAGGCTCCATGAATATTCTTCTCAAGAATTTGCTACCTCTAGGACCACATCTTTGTTAGCCAGTTCAAAATTGCCAAAACAAACCCTGTCCAAGCACCCAAGGGCAGAACCAGCAGAACCAGAAGCCCTATCTCACATTAACTAACTCACCTGTAGATTATCTAATGATGCCACAACTATTATGCTCACAAAAGAGCAACTTTTTTATCAGAATGAACTGAGTTGCCCATTATTGTTACCCAAAACAGGTGATTCTTCAATCATTTTGTTCCAATCCTTATTAGAACCCTTTCATCCTATACATCTACTTTCCTGTCGGTATCAGAAGAAAAGTTGGTTCCTGATATAAGACAAAATAATCAGTAGGTAAAATCACAAGAAACAAGGGAAGAACTTAGCAGTTCTGTCCATAGACTAATGGATGAATTGCTAAACAAACATGGACTCAACCAACCTTAGGTGACTCATTATCTGAAAGAAAAGCTGCAACAACCAAGACAGTTCTGAAACATGTTGTCAGATTAAATTATGGTGGGGCTGACATTTCACTCAATACTCCTGTGCCAGCAGCACATAATAGCTTATTGGCTTTCATAATCAGACTGAAGGAATATATGAGTCAAGAAACACCAGACCTCTAGAGTCTGAGTAACGTTGTTTTGTAAAGCTGCATTTAATATGTAAACAAATATGGATATGTTCTCTGTTTATGTATATATAATTATTATTTATTAGTCAAAGGTGCCGCACTACCATCTAACTGGCAGTGACTAAGGCCTACAGTTCTTCAGTTTAATCGCACACCCAGGGAGCTGTTCAGAAATGATTACATACTTCTGGATAATATAACTGTTGGACTCTGTCCATACATCCCATTTTCTTGTGTTTTTGATTGTTTCCTTTGCTTCCTCCTCACTTCCTCTCCAACCTAAACAAATCCTAGCTTTTTGTCTTTTAGAAGACCCCAAGAAGCTTCTCATTGTTCTTCAACCACTTCCTTTCAGGGAAGAAGGGGCTGGCTGGACTGGAGACACAGCACTCTACTTGGGAGTCAGTATTTTCCCCTTTATTGACACAAATACCATATTTCAAGGTTCTTACTGGCTCTCTAGACCAGCCATTTTCAATGGGATCCATATGGCACCCTGGGGGCCCCTGGCACATTTGAAGAAAGTCACAGACTGGAAACAATTCTTCACGCAATACCTTATAAGGTTTGTTATGTGACTTATACAATCCTGATTTGGCCTGTATTTCATATTGTGTTTATGGCCATGGCCAAAAAAAGGTTGAGAATGGCTGATCTAGACTATAGAAAAGAAAGAGGTTTTCCATTTACAACAACCAGTTATTAATCCCTGTAACATTATAGCACTACAAATTATATAACTCAACAGAACATTAAGCAAGCAATCCTAAACCCAGGTACTGTAAGTATGGAGGTGTTTGGTAAACACCCCTAGGCAGAGTTCTATGGGTGGGCTGGGCTGTAAAGAATATTTGCTGAGTTTGTTATCCTAGTCAATGTGGGCCAGGGTGGGCTACAAGAACCTAAATGGAAGCACCTCTGTTTCCATTTTTCTTTTTGGCCACGAGAGGGCAGAAGGGAGCTTTAACAGTTAAAAACCCCAGTTTCTATAAGCAAAATATTGGGAGGTGGGCAGCACAGGACGAGGTGGAGTCTGCCAAGCTCCAAGGATGGGCAATGCGGCTCTCTGGGGGTTGCCCACCCTGATGCAGATTATTTCCACATGCCAAGAAAACAATAACAAAGAATTTGAAAGTCATGTGAAATTGGTCACCTCCAAACAAACATGAAGTGAGGAGCTTCCCGCTTCAGGATAAGGCCGCCATAATTTACGCAGAATATATCTGTACAAAATAAGCATCCTTTCCCCTTTGGAAGTAAAGCATGCATACAGAGAGAGAGAGAGAGAACACAGAAGGAATGTCTGATTCTTATGAAAGATATAAACAACCCATACAATGATTCAAATTATTAAGCGTCCCTGAAATAAAACTGCAGTCATCCTACTTTTATACAAACTCCAGAATTTACTCAAACTATGCAATTTGGGACCACACATCATTCTCACTGCTGCAAGAACAGTATGGAGAATGCCTGCAAATTCCTCATATCTCCACTGGTGAGGGGAAGTATGCAGCAATTTCTTCTCCTCATTTGCAGGGCAAGGTCAAGCTACTGTCTCTAGTGTTAAGCCCCAAATACGGGTGATCTAGAGGCAGGAATAAAAGGATGCCAAACCCTAGGATTGGACCCTCTGCTTTCCATCAGTTCAGAGGTAGCTTAGCTAACTCTTCCTCCTGGAACAGCTGTGAGAAAGGGATAAAAATTAGGACAGAATTGGGAAATAAACTCTTGCACATACAATCTCACTTCCCACTCCCAACTCCAATTCAAGCCGGCAGATGCCTGCATTTTACACTCTGCTGAACTCCATTTAGAACTGCATGGTAAGGACTTAATTTCTGTTTAACCTACGGAGATTGTGATGTTTTGGAGAAGGTTGCTCCCTTTGCTTTTGTGATAGCAAACATGTGGCAAAACTATGCACTGGTGTATTATTGTTGATTTTACCAATATGTACACTTTTATGTATTTTTATAGGTATATATACATATATTCTTTAAAAACACAACTTTTGTTACAACCCATGATCTGCACAAACAAACTTCAGCTTCCTCAGAAATATCATATATTAACACAGGAAAATAAAAGCCATTTAGTTTGTGTATTATTTTCATGTAGCTACTGTAGTGTGGCTTGTTGGAAAAGAATGTTTACTCTTCATACTATAAATATTTGCCAGATACAGGAAATGCACCAACATGCAAAACTGGTAGTAGCTGCTGAATGTATTCCACAACCAGGGGTGAACTGTGGGGGATAGTGTGGTCATAGTGGATCCTTCTTTACACTGAAAGCAGTCAGAATGGTACAATCTGGGCAAGTGCAGAAGCATCTAATGTTGATTGGCCAACACCAATCAACTAAAGCAGCGGTCCACAACCTTTTTGGGACGGCGGACCGGCTGAGCCTCTAAGGAAGGCAGCCCCCCCGCAGGTGTGTGCGGGTGCGCACGTGCTCTCGGGTGCATGCGCGAAGCGGTGGGGGAGTGCCCGCCTGCCAGCGCGAGCGCTCCCCCACCCCTTTGCGCATGCGCTGGGGCGCCTGCATGCCCGCCAGCGCGCCTGCGCACCCCTTTGCGCTGGCGCACGGGCACTCAGGCGCATGCGCGAAGCGGTGGGGGAGTGCCTGCCCGCCAGCGCCTGCGTGAGCGCTCCCGCACCCCTTCGCGCATGCACAGGGGTGCCTGCACACACGCCCCCGCGCCCGCCCACTCCTTCGCGCGGGTGCTCGGGCACATGCATGAAGGGGTGGGGGAGCGCGCAGGTGGGCATGCAGGTGCCCCTGCGCTTGCGTGAAGGGGTGGGAAGTGCTCACGCCGGCGCTGGCACACGCGCACATGCGCAAAGCAGCTGTGGGGAGGGGAGTGTGTGCGGGGGGGCAGGAGGTCTGTCTTCGCGGCCTGGTCCGGCTCAGGCCACGGACCGGCACCGGGCCGCGGACCGGGGGTTGACGACCTCTGAACTAAAGGATTCTGTCAGGCTTTGACAAGTAGACCACAGATTATGTCTTCTCTACTTTTATATGTCTGTTGAAGATGGTAGGATAAAGGAATTAAAGGACCCAATTTGGGCAATGAAGACTTCAGTCACACTACTAGGCAGGGGGAATTGAAAATCATAAACACAGGAACACCTTCAGTATCTGTACAAACATCAGGATCCATGGCACAGATTAATCCCTCTGCTCTGTGCTACTCCCACCTTCATCAAGACATCTTCTGTTAGAAGAAAAACTGGGGGGCGGGGGGACACAAATAAACCCCTGCCAAAGTCGTATCCAACATGAGAGCCTTCCCACACTAGTACGTGCCAATGGTGCCATTAATCTGTTTAATCATGTAAAAGCTTCTGATTTCTTCTGCACAGCCTGATAAACCATCCTCTCTTATCCTTTTCTGGATAAGAAACTGCAGATTTCAGGCATGCTTGGTATTCTTACACTTAGAAACTAAACCCTGTGCTACATAATTAATTATGTGATGACTTTCAGAATGCACTCACTCACACATCAGTTGCAATCTGCAGCAGAAGTGGTGATGACTAAGTGACTTCAGACTTGAGCAGTCGAAGTGCATTTTATCCACCCTACATTATATTTTCAGAAATCAGATAATGAATGGGAGAGCCTATCTCCAAAAGCAGCTTCACATTTTTCATGGGAGTCAGATTTGCTATAGCAAGCTGATGACGTGTCAATGAGACATAGACATCTTCAGACAATTATGAACACGACTCTGGGAATTTCAGACTAAATTCAGCTTCTTAGGAATGCATACACCATGTTTATTAGATATGTATTTCTTTTCTGATCAGAACTTAAGGTTTTAGGGGGCATCCAACTTCTAAAAGGCATATTTTAACCTTTGCTTTGGGCGACACCAATATACTGGAAGCTGCTACAACTGCTGCATAAAGTATGGACTTGTTCATGCTTAGTTTAGTCCTCTTCATGCATTATAGCCTCTAGCTCTGTGTAAACACATAGAAGGGGCTGCCCAACTCTACTCCCTCCACATCATCACTTTCCTCAAGAGAGCTGCAACTGATCTGAAGAGAAGAGTCCTGCTCACATAAAGGTTCTGCACTTGAGCAAAACCCCAGATTTCCAAGGGGTTTGCTCATCTGTAGACCCTACATGCAAGCAGCACCCATGTCCTCAGATTCAGCATTGTCCACAACCACAGAATTGGGCAGAGCTAGGTATCCCCTCAAAACACAGACACCAACCCAAATGTTGTTCAATAGCCCTGAAGAGGGCTATTGAAACATGCAACACACACCAATCAGGAACAAAGTATTGCACAGAAGGCAACTAAGCCAAGGGCCAATTCTTTCGTTTCCTTTTACAAATATTTTTTGTTTATATAACACAGAAAGCTTTCCAACAATTGCTTAGTTCCAGTTAACAAAGTTCAGTGTTTTAACACAAGGGGGAAAAGCTAGCTGAGCTGTTGGATGCTATAAAGACAAACAAACATCAGCAACAGAAACCCACACGTTGCACACAGCTGTCTAAAGAGAGAAGAAAACATTAAAAAGACAAGAAAGCATTGCTTCCTTTAATCACAGCAGTGATTATGCAATTTTAAAATCAATTAATGCTACGACTTGTTGACATTTCACATCTGGAAGTTTATGAAATGATTTCCTACACAACGATAAATCTTCTTTCAACTGATGTTTAGAGAATGATTTTAATACTCCTCTTTGCAGAAGAAAGAAGGCAGGTAGGGCATGTGTTTTTACTCATTCTGAAGAAACAAATAACCTTTTAATATACTGATGCTGGATATATACCATATTAGTGATATACTCGTGTTGTCCTAAATGGTTCTCCATATTCTTGGTGCTTAACCAGCAGAGCACAGCTAGGTATTCCCTTGAATTCTTAGGATGCTGTTCTTGTAACATTTATTCCAAGAGGTTACTGAAGATTCTGGGAATATTCTAGGGCACACAGTGAATTTATGGAAAGTACAGACCCAGGTCTGTTGAACCTCACTTTCATCTTAAAACACATGCAGTACTTCCCTGAGGCTGGACTCCTCTGCACTACAGGGGAAGATTGACACTGGTGGGTAATCTGGATTTCAGCTATGCCTTCCCCACCATTACTGGAATACTCCTTGACAGAGCCTTTTGTTCATGCATTTTATTCATGTCTTGCCTTTCTCTCAACAGAGGGCCCAAGGTTATCTTAATGAATTTCCAAAGGAGAATCAGCATTCCTAGATCACAGTATGGAAGCCACTGCTCTGTGGAAACAGATGTAGGGCTTTCAAATGTTTGAGAGCCTGGCAAACCGCAGAGAATTACCACTTGATCAACGTTGCCCCGGAACTACTTAATTAATTATGTGCTGTCAAATTGATGTTGGCTTATAGCAACCCTTTTGAGGGTTTCCTAGATATGAACTACTCAAAAGTGGTTTAACCACAGCCTCCTTCTGGTAGCCCTCTGGGATCCCGCAGCTTGCCAAAGGTCACGTGGGCTCTTCTTCCACAGGGCACAGTGGGACATGGAGCTTGCTATCACTGGATCCACAGCCAGGTGCTCCAACCCACTGACCTCTCCAGCCAGCACCGCCCCAGAAGGTAAGGCTAAACCTAGTGAGCGTATATTAATAGCTTTGAAATTACAAATTGTGACACTTATCTGTATGTTAATTAGGGAGAATAATGAGGACATAATAATGGTTCTTTTCCAAAACAGGGTAATAAAAATCAACAACAAAGTTACTGAAAGATATGCATAATAAGTAATATGCTACTTTGAGAAAGTAACAACCAACACTTTCACAAAATCCTATTAGTTACATTCACAAGTATAATGCAAATAGCACAACATTTGGAGGCAAAACATTATGTTTAAATTAACTCCTTAACATGAGGCAATTTGTTTCCAAATGTTATGCTATTTCCATTATACTGCCAAAAAAATCATCATAAGATTCTGGCGATCACTTTTTAAGAATAACATACCAGGATCTAAATTATATGGGGGTAGATTTAGCTCAAATCTTAAGAGTACTCTCTTTATTTCAAGAGCGGTTTAACAATGGAACAAAACACGTTCAGCCTCGTGGGCTCTTAGAGGAGATTGACTTACAGTACTGGTACTGTCTGGAAGGGTCACAGAACATCTGGGAAAGCAAGATTGCTTCCAGTGAGGTAAGGTCACATCCAACAAGAGAAAGTCAGGGTTGGCAATTTCAGTTTTCAGCTCAGGGAGGCAAGGTCTGTCAGGACCCTGGACAGATCATTATGGCAGGAGCAGGCTGGAACTCACCCAAAAGGAGAGCAGTTGTCTCTCAAAGCAGAGGTCTCATGAGGACTGGCTCATCTGCATCTGTTGTTAAGTCCACACTACTTGGGGGGGGGGAACTAAGTTTCTTAAACAGATGTTGACCAATTCTGTAGCCAATTGTCCCTGTGGTTTGGGGAGAGTACAGATGGCATCAGACAGATGCCCTCTGAGTTCAAGAAAGCTGCTGAAGTCATATTCTTCAATCTTGAAAGGCTCCAGAATAGTGGTTAAGGAAGATTGAGTTGAATGCATAATCTATAATAGCCATGTGAGTGAAAAATATTGTTGTAGCTCATTTATATATAATGTGTTAAGCACATTAAAATGAAAACAGGTCTAGTGCATTGGTGTCAGAAACTGCTAGATTTATATGCAGTTCTCCTCTGGGCTGAAACATTGAATTGCATATGACACCTTCTTCATGGAACAACCTTCCAGATTGACTGCCTCTACCCAGGATGACAACTGGATCCTTCTGGGATGGAAGCAGTATGCTCCCTCTGAACTTTGCTTGTGCTTCAAGGTCTTGCTGAGTTTCTGTCAGTTCAGTTTATTGTTACAGTTATTAGACCAATCATACAGCAAAAACCTTTACAAATTTCCAAAATTCCAAATATTTCATTAAAACATTTAGCATTAAAAGACAATTTAAAATCTAATATCGAGTTAATGTAGAATTTCCATGAGTTTCTGTCATTTTCCTACGCCTCTGATTATCCTTTCACCCCAATTTCTGTCTTATGCTTTCACCCTTACTTTTGGTTTGTACTCTTGTTCTTTGGTCTTGGCTTCTGGCTAGTCCTGACTTGGTCTTTGGTCTCACATTTTTATTGGTCCTGTGATTCTTGGCTTACCCCAGTATGTCAAACTCTGTACCCATTATGAAGTCCTTAGATCACATGTGGCTTCAAATCAGTTCCTGGGAGCATGGATAGGATCATTAACTTGTCTGAGGCAAACCAATATTCTCTAAGCTTCACCACTGTGTCATCTCTCCCATGATTTGCAATATGAGGTAGGAATAGCCTACTATATGAGGCTGCAGTGCCAGTTCTAGTATTCGCTAAACTGAGATAGCTGCCTCCACCAGCAGAATGGTCAGGGTGGTGAAACTACTGCAAAACAGCATCTATGGCTCCTCCATGCACCATCAAAAGATGCCTTAGCCTTGGTGCCTTATTCTATGTCACTCCATTTGATTCCAATGATGCTGGTCAGCTTCTTCAGTAGGACTTTACTGCGAAGGGACATAAAGGTGACTTGTGAGGGGGGACCTCTCCTCTGTGCCTTGTCCATGAGGAATCTGTTCTGTGCATGATGGAGGACAGCACAGTACAGCAGTGATCCCAGCCTCCCCGCCCCATGGAGGGGGCTAATTCATTTCCTAGCTCAGGTAATGGAAAAACTTGTGCAGCACTTGCAAGGTTGAGATACTGTGCAGCAAGTTATATCATACTCACATTAAAAATATCAACACATTAATGGTACTTTGAGTAATAAAGGCCAGAATCCTGTTGGCATTTGAGTAAGACTTGTGTAACTTGCTGCAGCTAATTGGAATTAACTCATAAGATAGGCAAGCCTTCTGTGAATGCCAATGGGATATTGGCCAATAGTATACAAAACAATACAGTTGCATTCCCCCAGTGGTGCTTTTTTAGGATGGGTTGGATCCAAGGTTCCCGCTAAGCTGGGTACTTGCGCGCATGGCTCCGCTTCCCTCTGCGCAGCTGTCTTTGTCCCCCCACCGCGCAGCAATCGTATTAGGTTCCGGTTGCGACGGAATCCAGTGTGCAGGGGCAGAGTTGTGCACGCATGCAGGGGTGAAAATTAGAGAGTATGTTGGTTGGATCCACCCTAAAACCCTAAGTTCTGATCAGAAAAGAAATGCATTCCAGATCTGGAATAAATATCCTGATCTTATGCACATTTACATAGACATAATATTCAAAGCTGTTCTCTTTCAAGCAAATATGCTCAGCTTTGTGTCTGTGCAGTTCAATCCTATCCCTGTTCCAGCGGGTGTTGGAAAAAAGACTCCCTGACATCAAATTTGCTTGCAGGTAAGCAGGCACAGAGATGCAGCCTTAGGATAATCTGAATAGTTAGTACTAAAGAGGTAATTTTCCCTGTTCCTACAAAACTTGCATATTTAAGAAAAGCATCATCAGTATTTCCATTTACAAGTAAAATAGGATAGCCTAAAATATTTTGCATTGATGTTCACATTCTCAGACAATATTTGACCTCACCAGAAGAAAAGAATGATGGGGAATGACACTAAATATATCCCAAAGCGTAATAGAAGGGACGGGAATCAATTAATCAATAAGTCAATGTGAAAGAAAATCAAACAGAAGAGAACATCTGGACAAATATGCTACTTGCTTGTAAGAAAACAAAGTATTTCCCTCATGCCGAGGAACAGAAAGTTTATTTCATCACCAGTTTCAAATTAAGGCTTAAAGAAACCTTCATTTCATGAGGTTAAATATTAATCTTGTGTCCACTGAACTTAACTTAAAATAATAATCCTCACAAAGAACTACTGCAATTTCAAGTAATTACAATGCTAAATGCAATTATATTTAACCAGATGAGGATCTCACCATAGTTTAAATTCCCTATAGTGTCATTTCATGTTATATTTGAACAATTCCTCAATAAAAATGTCAAATACAGAATGAGTTGAGTTCCTCCAAGGACAGACTTGGAACATTTCCAATATAAATGTGTAGCCAAGGAATCTCAACCAACGGGGGAGGGGAGAATAAAGCTCATGCGGCTAAAGGAAAAAGAAAATATTTAACAAGAAAGACGGGGAGTACAGTACATAACCTATCAACTCTATGATTTCTAATCAAAAAGGGAAAAAAATATTTCAGGTGTTTGTTTATGAGATTTTTTTAGTCCACAACGGCAACATTAGTGGAAAACAGGTCCTGAGAGAAGGTAGCAATGGGTGAGATGGAGGGACCTGGGCAACATAGCCTCTAATTTTCAGTCCCACTGGGCAGGGCTCTGCCTCCCTCTCACGCGAATTCACCCCTGTGTGTGCGCATGACCGGAACCAAAGGGGTTGAACGTGATTGCTGTGAGGAGGAGGAAGAGCGCTGCGCGGAGGGAGATGGAGTTGCGTGCCCGCCCGGCTTAGAGGGCACCTTGGTCCTGGGTGAACTAGTTCTTTTGTCGTCCTTTTCCCCAACATGAAAGTACTGCACTACCACCGTATCAATCCTCAAAAGGCAAACATGTTTGCCAAGTACTGCTTCATTTATTTCTGGCAAGCCCTTAACAAAATGACTTACGATTAAAACATTATTTAACATTTAAACCACTGATGAATCGTCTTCCACAACATAAGTTATATTGGATGGAAATGCTTGTAAGGAAGATGTAAGATGCTGCATACCTGCAGAACAATACAATCTTTGTAGGAAGCTCAAGATGGTGGTTTATGGCAGCCAGGGTGGGTAAAAATTCATGATTTTTTAAAAAATCAATTTAATTTAAATCATGATTTAAATTTTTTAAAAATCATATTTTTTAATCTAATCAAAAAAATCCAATTTTTAAAATTTAAATCTGCCCTGATTGTAGCATCCTTAGATTGAGCTACAGCTTGTTAGAAAAGGCTAACAAAAGTGTATTCAGTACTGACATAGGACTAAACATTTCTCTCTATGTCATCTAAAAGCAACTCAGCAACAAAGCTTAAGGAGTAACTTTCAGTGGCTGAAATCCTGTTGCTTAGTGTAGAGAGTCACACTAGAGTAGGCCCATTGAATCAGTGGGGATTTGGTGCATCAACTCTATCATAAGTTCCATTGTTTCAAATGGAGTTACTTAAGTTGTGACGTACACAGCAACTTACTATGCTAAGCAATAGGATTTCAGCCATTATTTGTTTGCTATAATTCTGTACTACATGGGAGGCCAGGAATATGTGAGGAAGTCCTATGACTGCATCCTAAGCTATGCTCTTAAGGTTTCTTTACATATAATGTTTTGCTCAAGTTTATCTAATGAACAAAGGACAAATGAGACAATGAAACCTCAATAACATATCTTTCAAAAGCAAATGATACAGTTTTGATGCAGAAGGGAACCTAAATCATCCTGTCTAAAATCAGGCCAGTGCTGGAGGCTTTGGCATCCCAAGATCTGAGAAAGGGTTCATCTCACCTTAAAGGTTTGGAACCCACTGCCACCCATGTTTGTATCATGAGTTGCCTCTGGCTGAAAGATCACATGAAAGCAACAGGGATAAGTGAAATGCATACTGTACTGAAATAAAAATGAGGAGAATGCAAAGAGACAGCACACATACATGCTCATTTATCAGTTCACAACTCCCATTCCTGCTTATTATCAAGCTAAATGTCAGTGGTGGCGCTGCGGGTTAAACCGCTGAAGCCTCTGTGCTGCAAGGTCAGAAGACCTGCAGTCGTAAGATCGAATCCACGCGACGGAGTGAGCCCCCCTCGCTTGTCCCAGCTCCCGCCAACCTAGCGGTTCGAAAGCAAGCAAAATGCGAAAATGCGAGTAGATAAATAGGTACCACCTTGGTGGGAAGGTAAACGGCATTCCGTGTCTAGTCACGCTGGCCACGTGACCACGGAGGATTGTCTGCGGACAAACGCTAGCTCTATGGGTTCGAAACGGAGATGAGCACCGCCGCCTAGAGTCGGACACAACTGGACAAATTGTCAAGGGGAACCTTTACCTTTACCTAAATGTCAGTTGCATCCACAAAGAAGATCAGAAGTGGAATTGCCACTGAAATTCAGAGCAAACTGTGATTTCCGTCTCTTACCAAACCTCTGAAGTATTTTGAGGGAGTTTCAATAAAACCAGCATAAAGTGGTGTGCTTGTCCATGTGAGAGGAAAAGCTGTGGGAACATCTCTAGTCACTCACTGAATTTTTCCCACTCATATTTCACTGATAATATGGATGTTCCTCTTGAGGAAACCCAAAAGATTCTCAACATGACCAGGTGGGTTTTGCCACCCACATGGCAAAATATAAATATATCTGAGTGAACCCTATGTTGTTGTTTTTAAATTGCATTCACTGGGTTGAATTTCCCACCCTTGTTCCCTCATCCTTCCAGACCTCAATATCAGACAGTGGTCCAAGAGGGGCTGCTATGGTGTAGAGAACAGGGGGATTGCCAGAGTCTCATCCCACAGTAGCATATATGAAGGATATGGAGGACCTGCTGTTGGCAGCAGGGTTAGGGAAGCCTGCTTCTGCTTGCTTACTTGGACATGCCTATATTTGGACCTAACCCGTTAATCTTAAGCATGCTTTTAGACCATGTTCAAAAGCATTTCAATATACACAGTTTTAAAATATATTAATTCCAGCTAGCAGTTGATATATCCATTTACTCACTATGAGATAGGTTTTAGTAATTATAATCATGTGCTACAAGTCAATTCTGACTTATGGCAACCCTTTTCAGGGTTTTCCAGGCAGAAGATACTCAGAAGTGGTTTACTATACCCTTCTCCTGGGGGTATCCTGGGACTGTGCAGCTTGCCCAAGGCCACACAGGCTGGGTCTACTCGCAGGAGGCACAATGGGGAACTGAACTCCCAATCACTGGCTCAGCAGCCAGATACCTAAACCACTGAGCTATCTGGCCAGCTTAAGTTTTAATGGAGATACTAAATCTATTCATCTACTATCAGCACTGAAGTGTAGGCGAATTGTAAGGGCTGAGCTTCAAAATCAGGAAATTTTAAAACCTCTTGAAACTGAGAAGTTAACACTTGATATTGCTGAAGGTTGCTGAATGATCAATCTTATGTCTCCTAATTCTAATTTTGCTTGTTTCAGAAAAAAATAATGTCACACAGGATATTTAAAAGAACAATGTCAGTTTTTCTACTTGTTTCTATGAGAAACCAAGTTTAAAATCTCACATCAAAACCAGCAAATGGATGGTTTCTACTCTACATCTAAACAATTATTCTGCAATGAGCATCAGTGCAACGGACAATGCAAAGCTGAAAGAAATTCTTTCTTAATCTCCAGTCACACTGAGTGCAGACTGACATCAGTGGGAAATTTCTATGGGGTGGATTCAGACACCCCACTGCTTTAAAAAAGAATATTTTAAAGCAGAATGGTGAAAAATCAGTGAGACGGGCCTTCCCTGCCGCCATGGGAGGCCTCTTGGAGGTCCCCCGCCCCCGCAGGCTTTCCCAGGGTGGACCGGGCCTACCAGGGGAGGGCTTCCCCTGGTAGGCCCGGTCTACTCCCCGGGAAAGCCTGGGGAGTAGACCGGGCCTACTGGGGGAAGCCCTCCCCTGGTAGGCCCAGTCCACCCTGGGAAAGTCTGCGTCGGCGGGGGCGGGGGACCTCCGAGAAGCCTCCGGCAGCGGCGGAGAAGCCCTTGGAGGCCTCGGGCAGCGGCAATGGCGGCGGCGGGGGGACCCCTGGAAGGCTTCAGAAAGGTAAGGTCGATTTATTTTCTTTTTGGGGGGGGGGTTCCTGGGCCGGTTACGGATTAAATGGTTTTCAATGCATTCCTATGGGAAATGCATATTCGACCTACAGACTTTTCGACCTCCGGCCACCGTGCCAATACGGATTAATTCCGTAGGTCGAGGGTCCACTGTATTGTACTAGGATTCAATACCTTCGCTCAGGACCTAGCAGTGCACTCTGGTATTCAAGGCCTTTCTTCCTGCCCCTTGTTGTAGCCTAAATGCTTTTCAAAAATTGATGTGGAAGGTTTCCTAACCCTCCTTGGCTGGTTTTTAGGATATATAAGGGGCTACAGCAAAGAGCACAGGTCGTCAAAATTGATGGAAATGGGGAGGGGTATCCAGTGGAAGTATGCCATTGGACTGGTTCATTATGTCACAAATGCACACCCAAATCAGAGCCTGCTAAATCAGTCCCTGCTACAATCAGGAAGGAACTAGTGATAAGCAACGTATTTACTCTGCTTCAATATTGTTAGGATAATTGTGTTTGACTTATTCAGAGAGAAAAGAACTGGCCCCGTAAAAGCGGGCCCAACCCCTCCCTTTCTTTTTGCTTTTCTTCTTGACTCAAGGACTAATGTTTCTTGAAAGACAAAGGATCCGTTTACTGAGAAACAACGCTGGTAGTAGATAGAAACAACATGCTTGTATCAGAGATAAGAATGGAATGCAGGGGCCCAGGGAGAGAAGAAGATCCGTTTACCTGTTCTGCGCATGTTTAAAAGGTGTTTTTACTAATCCAATGAATTTTCGCCAGCTAACTTTCTGACCTTTTTAGGAGATTGTGCGCCCACCCCAAATCGCCCGGAAGGGACAGGCTATAAGAGATTACCATTCCCTTTGTTCTTTGGAGAAAAAGCCTTTGCCCCGCGTGGTGAATTGTTTTTCTCCCCGCTTTCTGCAGCAGGCGTTTTCCTTTGCAATAAAATAACCTCACAAGGAGCCTTCGTGCCTCAGTCTCTCATTTTGGGAGCTTCCTACCTGGGGAAACCGGATAACAGTTTTGGGGGCTCGTCCGGGATTTCCTAACAGCCCCGGTTGGGGCCGGGCAGCAGCCCAGTTGAGGTCAGGCAGAACGAGGGCGGCGGTGAAGTGAACCGGAGGGTACCCCTGTCTCCTTTTGGCAGCCGCTTCCTTCCCGACGCTTCGGCTGCTCGGCATCAAGAACTCGGAAAGAGGCACGAATGCAAGAGGTCCTCCAAGCCGGCCGGCCAACGGACATTGGTAAGTTAAGGTGGGGAAACTCCGAATGGGTTGGTTGTTGTTGGATGAGTGAAGGATCGAGTGGGCCTGCAGTTCCCTACGGTAGCCGTTGTGTGATCCGGTACCCTGGGTCAGGTCGAGAGAGTGGTTGTTGCAATCCTATTGTGTCTGCGTTCAAGAGACCCCTTACTCTTGTCGCAAAACCCCTTTTCCTTTTGTATTTGTCTCCCACGGGATGGGAAACCAGGTGTCTAGGAAGGAAAAGAGGTCCAGCGGGGACCACAAGACAAGGAGGAATTTCGAGGGGGACGCCCCGGCACCAACTCCGAGAGGCGGAGAGGAGCTAGGAATTCCTAGCAACAGCCCATTGGGGAAGCTGTTGCTACATTGGGAATCGGTGAAAGTACAGGAGTTTCAGTCAGAGCAGGAAATGGTCCGTATGTGCACAGAGGTCTGGACCAATCTAGAAATCAGTCCAAGATGGCCAAAACTCGGATCCAATAATTTCGATGATATTAAAAGGGTGGACAACTTCTATGTTGCTCATCCGCCCCGTACTGCCTATGTCGACTCCTGGATGTGGTACATTATAATATTTGGACCAGGAGTTAAATTGGCAGTAAGCAGAACCCTATTAGATACCAAGCTGAAGGGTGAGGAAATGTCTAAATTTGACCCCTTAGAGTTTGTTAACTATCAGCAGCCCATAGCACCGCCCACAGCACCACCAGAGGCTGCTGAGCAGTTAGCAGCGCCTCCCTCTTACGAAGAGGCAGGGCGGGAGGGTAGGAATTTAGGCCCAGCCCAGGCCAGTCCCTTAAGCGCTGCCTCCACCATAGAGTATTCCCCCCCTTTAGATCCACTTAGAGAACAAATTAATAAACTACAGAAGACCATAGAACAGATGGGGCAGACCCCATCTCGACCAAACACCAGGTCTAGGACACGGGCAAAGGAGGCAGCTGAAATAACTGATGAATGCCCCGGTGCATCAGCTCAGTACCCATTAAGGGAAGTCCCAATGGGAACTAGGGTTGGATATGTAGAGGTCCCTTTAACTAACTCTGATATTCGGGTAATAAAACAACAACTGCCTAATCTTCCAGAAGACCCCATTGGGTTCGTGACAGGACTCAGGGACGCTCTAGGGACTATGGTTTATAAGCCCACTGAATTGTTACATATTTGCAAACAATTAGCAGGAGTAACATATACCAACCAAGCGTTGGGTCATGCTAGAAGGCTTTGGCAGGCGCAGGATGGCGCCCGAACAGAACAGATGGCTAGGGAGAGATTCCCTGAGATAACCCCGGGGAACTGGGACTTTCAGGCTGATAATATTAGGGAGCAGTGTGGGGAAATGAAAGATTTCTTATTAAAGGGACTAGAAGCAACAGTCCCTAAAACCGTTAGCATGAAATTAGCCTTTGGACAGCCCCAAGGAAAAGATGAGAGTCCAGTCGAGTATTTAGAAAGGCTAAAACGAAATATGCGACGGTATACCGGACTAGACCCAGAGGATCAAGCAAATGTAAACATTCTGAGGTTGGAGTTTGTGTCGGGGTGTTACCCAGACATAAAGTTCAAACTACAGAAGATTGATGACTTGACAACTAAACCTATAGGAGATTTGTTGACGGAAGCCCAGAAGGTAGTGGCAAGGAGGGAAGAGGAAAAGGAGAGGAGACAGTTGAAACTGATGGCACAGATGGTGGAAAAAGTTGTAGAGAAGAAGATCCCCGGAAGAAACCCTCCATGGGTCGGGACTCGTGGACGGGGCCGAGGGAGAGGAGTGTACAGCAACCAGGCAGGTAGAGGAAAGTTTGTGGAAGGTAGAAAGGATGAAGGGGGACAAGGGCAGGTGAAGGAGGCACGACGGCCCCCGTTGCCCCGTGACGTGTGCGCGAAATGTGGCGAAACTGGGCATTGGAAAAAAGAATGTTATTTAAACAGAACAGAGGCAGAGGAGTTGACAAGGCTGGCAGCCTGTTATGAGGACTGCGAATAGGGGTGTCAGGGCTGCCTGGTAAAAAGTCCCGCCTGCGCAGAGCCCTTGTTAACTTTGCAGGTGGGCAAAGAGGGAACAGAAATCGAATTTTTGGTAGACTCAGGAGCCACAAGATCTAGCCTGAGCCAACCTACCTGGGAAGGACGACTTCCTCTTTCTGGGGGACATTGTAACATAGTAGGTATAGAAAACCTAACGCAACGGGTTCCTGTTCTAAAACCCCTAGAGGTGCTAAAACCTGGGTCACATGAAAAGCTGTGGCATGATTTCGTGTGGACCCCAAATTCAGGAGTGAACCTACTAGGTCGAGATTTAATGGCCAAATTAGGAATACAGATATTGCTTAAAAACCAGGTGTGTGAGGTCAGGATGGCCGCCCTCAGGACTGAGGATGAAGCCGAAATTGACCCAATAGTATGGGCGAAGCCAGGAAACCCCGGCCTTATGAAAGTTACTCCAGTGAAAATGCATTTAAAAACAGAGGTACCAGTGTATAGACCCCAATATCCCATTAGACCAGAAGCTGAAGAGGGCCTTAAGCCCGTAGTAAAGGAATTGCTGGATGATGGCCTTATTGAACCCAGCGATTCGCCTTACTGTACTCCTATACTACCTGTAAAGAAATCTAATGGGACATGGCGAATGGTTCAAGATTTGAGAGAAGTAAACAAGGTAGTGATCCCTAGGGCGCCCATAGTACCAGATCCCCATACGATCATGCGAAAGATCCCTGACACTCACGTTTGGTACACAGTTATAGATTTAAAGTCAGCTTTCTTCTGTGTGCCCGTGGACTCAGTGTCGCGCCCAATATTTGCCTTTCAGTGGCCTCACCCAGAAACAGGTAAACTAACCAGATGGCAGTGGCGCGTATTGGCTCAAGGCTACACAGAAAGTCCCACTATTTTTGGGGAAATTCTGGAAGAATTGCTTCAAAAATGGACCCCTCCTCCGGGAGTACTTTTAACGCAATATGTGGATGATTTGCTTTTGAGTGGGGCAGAAGGGAAAACGGTTAGAAAGGCCAGTATTAGCCTTCTTAACTTCTTAGGCGAACAGGGACTCAGAGTATCCCAAGAGAAATTGCAGTTTTGTGAGCCAGAAGTAAAATACCTGGGATTAATACTAAAGCAAGGAACTAAGTGCATCAACCCCGAGAGGTTGAAGGGAATCCGTAGTTTGGAAATGCCAAAGACTAAGCGACAGCTCAGGAGCTTTATCGGAACAATTAATTTTTGTAGACAGTGGATTGAAGGGTTTTCAGAAATAGTCCAACCCTTTTTGAAGAAATTATTAAAGGATGAGCCCGAAGTATTGGTGCTAGAAAGGTCAGACTATAAGCTGTTTGAAAGAATCAAAGAGATTTTGTCATCGGCCCCCGCTTTGGGGCTGGCAGACCCAAAGAAACCTAGCCACTTATTTGTAACCGTGGGTAATGGAGTTGCCAAGGGAGTGCTAGCTCAGAAGAAGGCAGGACGATACCAACCGATTGGATATCTATCTAAACATTTGGACGTTGTAGTCCTAGGGTGGCCTACTTGTCTACAGGCCTGCGCGGCAGCGGCAGAATTGGTTAAATTAACTCGAAAACTATATCCTTTCGAGGCAATTGTCCTGCATTCTTCCCACCAACTTAGAACTATCCTCACCCATACGGCTAGGCGATGGATGACGGATAGTAGGTTGTTACAAATTGAGGCTATTCTCCTTGAAAAACCCGATCTGGTGCTAACCACCACTGAGCACTGTGGTCCAGCTGAAGGGTTATCAGAGACTGTCAGGAAAGAAATATGTAATGAGCATGATTGCATTGCCCTAACTGATCTGCAGACCAAATTTAGAGAAGACCTTCAGGAAGAAGCGATAAAGGAGGCATGGAACTTATACACGGACGGGTCTTCCAGAGTAGTGAACGGGAAAAGAATGACAGGATATTCAGTGGTAGAGGACGGAGGACTCGAGGTTGAATCTGGACCCCTTCCCCCATCCATGTCTGCTCAGACTGCAGAGTTGTACGCCCTCAAGAGAGCTTTAGAAATTGGGAAAGGAAAATCCGTAAATATCTGGACGGACTCTAAATATGCTTGTGGAGTAGTGCATGTTTTCGGAAAAATTTGGAGTGAAAGGGGGCTACTAACATCCCAGGGAAAGAATCTAGCCCATCATCAGTTAGTACTAGAAACTTTGGAGGCGTTGAGCCTCCCATCCAAGGTGGCTATCATTCACATACCAGGCCACCAAAAAGGAAACGCCCCAGAAATAGTTGGAAATCGATTGGCTGATGAGTTGGCAAGAAAAGCAGCAGAAAAAGAGTTAAACCCTGCTCTCTTGGCAGCTCTCCTACCTACCAGTAAAGAAATATCCACCCCTTTGGTATATTCACAAAGAGAGTTGGAGTTGGCGGAAGCGCAAGGAGCTACAATGGTAAATGGCATACTGGAATTAAAAGATGGAAGACAATGGCTACCAGAGGGGGTGATCAGAGAAGTCCTCAAGGCACTGCATGAGGGAGGACATTGGGGAGTTAAGGCTTTGATCTCAGCCTTTCTGCAACGATATGTGGGGAAGAAAGTGTGGTCACACACCAACACCATTTTGGCTCACTGCATTCCTTGCCAAAGAGTAAATAAGAACAACCCGAGAAAGGCAGAAATGGGAGGAAGACCTTTGGCCGTCCACCCTTTCGAACATTTACAGTGTGATTTCATTGATATGCCCAAGTCTGGAGCGTGGAATCATTGTCTGGTAGTAACTGATCAACTTACTGGCTGGGTGGAGGCTTATCCTACGACCAGGGCAACGGCAGGGACTGTTTGCAAAATCTTATTAGAACAAATTATTTGTAGATATGGATTGATCCAATCAATAGATAGCGATCGCGGGACACACTTCACTCAGAGGGTGCTACAGCGAGTAGCTGAAACTTTGGGTATAACTTGGAAACTACATGCCCCGTGGCACCCTCAGAGTTCAGGAAAAACTGAGAGGATGAATCAGACCTTAAAGAGACAAATCATCAAATTGATGCAACAGGCGCAATTGCCCTGGCCAAAGGTTTTGCCCCTAGCCTTATATGCTATAAGGACCAAGCCGCATAGCACTACAGGACTCTCGCCCTTTGAGAGTCTGTATGGAATGGGAATTTGGGATGTTAGCACACAGAGAATTAGCCCCAACCTAGAACTTTTCAAAGATGCCTTTATAAGAAAATACCTGCTGGCTCTGTTCTCTATTCTCTCCGATAATAGGGAACGAGGCATCGCGGTGCAGCGAACGCCATTGGAAGTAGCAGTGCATTCCTTCCACCCCGGGGATTGGGCTTACATCAAGGCATGGAAGAGTGAACCGCTCGCCCCAAGGTGGCTTGGCCCGTTCCAGATCTTGTTGACAACAGAAACTGCCGTCAGGACCAAAGAACTAGGCTGGACTCACCACACTCGCGCCAAACACTCAACTAATCCTGAAGGACGGTGGGAAGCTGTGCATGTGTCTGAGGACGGACTAAAGACTATTTTTAGGCGACAAAAGTAATGTCCAGCAGGCAATTGGCGCATAAGTATTGCCCCTTCTTTAGTGTGTTCCTGGAAGCAAGGAAGGTCAATAATCTGGTTCAAACTTGGAAGGTATCCTTAAAAATTAGCAGGAGTCGGTGGGGGTTCTATTTCTTTAAAGGGTACTCAATTGGAGATCAAGTAGTATTGGAAGACGCGGAGACAATCAATAGGGAGGAGGAAAGAAAAATTTTTAACGGGGTTTCTACAGAATTGTGGGATTCTCAGTGGTGGCACAATCAGTACTGTAAGGTCTGCCCTATTACGAAGAATCAAGAACTGTGCGAAATTACCGATACTGAGAGTAGTTCTGAAGAAGAATCAGAGGAGGAGTGTGTGATTTCATTATCTGATGACGAGGAGTTAGATGAGGATTGTCGGATTACATTGTTTGGACGAATATTGTAGAGTAATGTCCATAGTTCCCTATATAACAGGTAGTGTTTGCCCCTGGTTTTCCTGTTCAATCAGTCGAACACCAAAGGGAGAGGTAGAGGCGTGGATAGTGCGAATACAAACTACCTCCTATTGGGACACTGAATACGGGGGGTTGGCCTGGGGCAACCAGTTGATGGTATACAAAAGAGTTAAAGGCAAGGGCCGTGGGACCTTGTATACTAGTACTAAGCTGGCCTCAAGCTTAGAGTTTTGGCATAATCGAGACTGTAAGAGGTGCCCCCTTATCAAAATCAGGGATAGCAACATCGACTCTGGATCAGAGTCAGACTCCGATTAGGTCGTTCCCCGAAGGGAGTGACCTTTCCGCTCTCACACTTTCACCTCCCGGCAGTTTGTTCGGAACTCCAGGCGATATCCGGAACTTTAAAGATCCCTTGCTAGGGATAGATCCCTTTGAGCCCTATTGTCTACTATATTGCCACTTTTGCCCTCACCATTGGTGTGCCAGAATAACCAAATTTGACGAAAGCCCGACATTGAGGTGGTATGTGCTGAAGGTGGGATATCCTGAGAGGTTGTGGGCCGAAAGTCTGTGGGCTGTGGAAACACCAGTCGCAAGCTATCAGTGGAGGGTTCGACCCGATAGCTCGACGCAGGCAAAAGCCATTCCTAAGGGATGGCTCCGCTACGCATCTTCGGTACACCACGAGACGTGTTGGAAGTGCAGGAGCGAAAGCCCTTGGTCCGTGCCCAGCCCAGACTCAGAGGACGAGGAATGGAACTCCCGCTGCCAGTGGCGGTAAAGCCTACCCCTCTGATGTCTTGGAAAAACATCAGGCAGATGCTTATTGGTAGACCAAGGGTAGACGGCAAAGTGATTACAGTATTAGGGATCTTTCTGAGCCTTATTCTGCAAGCGACAGGGTCTACTTGTCCTTGTGTGATAACTACCAGGAAAGGGAATCAGGAACATCAAACATTGCTCTACAAGTCCGTCTATAAATGCATGGGCAATACCTCTGTATGTCGATTCAATAATGTAGAATATACTGTCTGCAGTAAAAGGAGTCAGGAGCCAGTTTGTTTTGATCCTAAGGAAGATCCTGAAAGGATCTGGGTGGAGGTCTACGCCCTGGCAACCCTTCAACGAACGTTGGTAGCTAGAGCTGAACGAAGAGAGAACCACCCTATATCTCTCATCTTTGATGTATGTGTCGCAATTAGTCATGGAGCCTTTCAGTTCACTAAGTGTGGGGGAATGGGATGGGTAAAATACTATAAGGCACAGCACAAATATATGGGATCCACTAGAAAATGCGGCCCCATGGGGGACCATGGATTCGGATTCTACACCAGTCCGACTTGTACAGAATGGGCTACCTGGTCCACTGCAGATAAAACTGCAACTTTGGAATCAATACCTGCAAAACCCGGCTGCACTTGGGGTACCTGTAACTTTGTTAACTTTACCATATTACAACCAAAGATGTGGGATGAGAAGAACAAATGGGGAACTTCCATGTGGGATCAGACGTTCAGTATACTCATAGAGGGAAAAGGAAGCAAACCTAAAGCGTTCCTTAAAATTGTCCAGACTAAGGAATATAAAATAGGGGAAGATTTGAGGAGATACCAGACCTTCTGGAGAGAGATGGAAACGGATCCTTGGGAACAATCTTTGACTCCCAGGACAACTAATCTGTTTGTTGAACTGGCACAAACAATAGCTACCACTATGAATGTTTCAAATTGCTACATTTGTGGCGGTACTCTTAAGGGAGATCAGTGGCCTTGGGAGGTACTTGAGTGGAGTCATACTGTACCATACAATCTCTCAGGGATACCCGAACACACTATCAAAACCAGGTGGGAGTTGTCTAATAATCTTTTAGGAATGTTTTGTATCCAGCGTACTCCCGACATAATAAAGCGCCCTGTTAAGTTGGGAGATTCCAATTGTCGAAACATTCGCATCATCAATGGTACACAACTACTTACTTGGGGAAACGTATCTATTAACCCTTGGATCAATTTAACAAATGAGGCTGCAACCCTCTGGCATAATGGTAGCTTAATGGGAGATGGGCACGCCCCTGCGGGGTTGTATTGGATATGCGGGAAGATAGCATATTCTCATTTAGTGCCTAATTGGATCGGGACATGTTTCTTAGGACACTTAAAACCATATTTCTTCATGATTCCACTGGAAAGGGGAGTAGACTTGGGACACGTTGAGCAGCCCCTGGCTAGAGAGAAACGGGAGCTAAGGATAGGACAGTGGAAAGATGACGAATGGCCCCCTGAACGAATAATTGCTTACTACGATCCTGCAAGTTGGGCCCAAGATGGTTTATATGGATACAGGACCCCAATCTATATGCTCAATAGAATTATAAGACTCCAAGCTGTAGTAGAGTTGCTCACTAGGGAAAATGAACAAGCTTTATTATTGCTAGCTAAACAGAACACGCAAATTAGGAATGCTATATATCAGAATAGATTAGCTCTAGATTACTTATTAGCTTCGGAAGGAGGTGTGTGTGGAAAGTTTAATTTGACAAATTGTTGCCTTGAAATTGGAGATACACAGGACGCAATTGCAGAAATTACCGGTCAAATGCGGAAATTGGCTCATGTCCCTATTCAAAAATGGGCTGGAATTATGGATGACACTGGGTGGTTAGGAGGGGTTTTCAACAACTGGAAACAAGCATTATTCTTCCTAGGTATGATCATGTTTGGACTAATGCTGTTACCCTGTATCATACCTCTTCTTAGAAGCATGATTAATTCAGCAGTTCAGGCGGCAATGCCAAAAACGCAGATGACTGTAAGAGAAACTGAAATAAGCTACAAAATCATCCCAGCCCAGGACGAAATTTATGATTGTGAATAAGTCAAAATGTGTAGAAAAAAAGAAAAGGAGGGATTTGTTAGGATAATTGTGTTTGACTTATTCAGAGAGAAAAGAACTGGCCCCGTAAAAGCGGGCCCAACCCCTCCCTTTCTTTTTGCTTTTCTTCTTGACTCAAGGACTAATGTTTCTTGAAAGACAAAGGATCCGTTTACTGAGAAACAACGCTGGTAGTAGATAGAAACAACATGCTTGTATCAGAGATAAGAATGGAATGCAGGGGCCCAGGGAGAGAAGAAGATCCGTTTACCTGTTCTGCGCATGTTTAAAAGGTGTTTTTACTAATCCAATGAATTTTCGCCAGCTAACTTTCTGACCTTTTTAGGAGATTGTGCGCCCACCCCAAATCGCCCGGAAGGGACAGGCTATAAGAGATTACCATTCCCTTTGTTCTTTGGAGAAAAAGCCTTTGCCCCGCGTGGTGAATTGTTTTTCTCCCCGCTTTCTGCAGCAGGCGTTTTCCTTTGCAATAAAATAACCTCACAAGAAGCCTTCGTGCCTCAGTCTCTCATTTTGGGAGCTTCCTACCTGGGGAAACCGGATAACAATATGGATTTTGGAAGTGGGGTTTTCTTCTTGTTTTGCCTAACAAGACCAAAATGCTGGGGAAGACTGAAAAATATCAGTTTAGTCATATTACCTTGATTTTCTTATAGGTTTTGTTTGCTAATGAGCACTACCCAGCAAACAGGCTATAGCATAAAATCAGATCAGATCAAGTTTAATACGGTCATAGACCAATATCCAAACGTACAAGTAAATGTACAAAAAACAGTAAAACTCATATATAAAAATATATACAAAGTTAAAAACATCCTAACAGAGTAATACATTATACTTCCTTAGTCTCCCTTTCAGGTTCCCACTAATAACTAAAATCAATTAATTTTTAAAACCTTCCTTTCACAGATTTTAACAGCAGCTGCAAGAAATTTCGCCACATTGTACCAGATATCTATATTGCGTCCAGACAGCAATAAAATCATGTAAAAAGCCTCAGAGTGCCCAGGGAGTAATTTTAGATGAGGTTCAATAAAATTCCTCCAAATATCAACATAATAAGGACAGGACAGGAGAACATGCGTAACTGTTTCTATTGCACCCAAATTACAAGAACATCTACGTTGAGAGTATGGAATTTTCTTATACTTTCCTTCTAGTACTGCCGATGGTAATGCATTTAGTCGGGCAAGGGTAAAGGCTCTACGATATTTGGGTATTAACAGTGAGGAGACTCTTGAGAGTCCCCTGGACTGCAAGGAGATCAAACCTATCCATTCTGAAGGAAATCAACCCTGAGTGCTCACTGGAAGGACAGATCCTGAAGCTGAGGCTCCAGTACTTTGGCCATCTCATGAGAAGAGAAGACTCCCTGGAAAAGACCCTGATGTTGGGAAAGTGTGAAGGCAAGAAGAGAAGGGGACGACAGAGGACGAGATGGTTGGACAGTGTCGTCGAAGCTACCAACATGAATTTGACCCAACTCTGGGAGGCAGTGGAAGACAGGAGGGCCTGGCGTGCTCTGGTCCATGGGGTCACGAAGAGTTGGACACGACTTAACGACTAAGCAACAAAAAGGTAGCTAGCTTGTTTAAAAGGCTGTAGTGCTTTATCCAAAGAAATACTATTTGATATTGCTCCCAAATCATGTTGCCTCTCCACCTCCATGATGCGTTGTTTAAGAGCTTTGTTTGCAGCATCATATTCCAAATATATTATATTGCCCTCCGAAAATCCATAAGATCTAAGCTTGGCTAGTAGAACTTCCTTCCAATCAAGAAGTTTTCTCCCTCATAATAACTCACCAAGGCAGTTGTGTCCATCATGAGCCAACATGAATCCGTCATAGCATGTACACCTGTAATTGCCTGGAATATTGATGCATTCATGTACGCAGCCTCCATTGTAGAAGTCATTTTCACACTCATCAATATCTAAGAAAAAGAAAGAAAGAAAAAAAATCCTCTAATATTATTTTTACTAGCAAAAACCAATGCCAGCCAAGAACATCGTATACATTGCACACTATTCTACATGGAATATTTTGCTGTTTGGGGTAACATTTCAATTTTTCAAGAGTGCATCAAATTCACTGTCATAATGCAAATCAAACCAGAAATCATATCTACATTTGGCTACATGAGAAACAGATATCAATACAAAGTGTATTCCTGAAGTGGCCTGGCGTTCATGGCACCAGACCAATTCTTAGATAACTTTCAGATCTGACAAATCGCAGCAATAGTAGCAGGATTCCTGTCAAATCTACTCAGAGTGGACTTGTAAAGGTGCAAAACCTGTAAGTGCGAGTCATAAATACCACTAAAAAGAACCAGAGAACGATGGTTTGAGTGCTTCTCACTGATAGTAACTAAGGATCCATTCAGCAGTAGACAAATCCTTTCCATAAGACTGCTTCCATCATTAGATAATTTGCCAGACCACTTTGAATAAAATGCCTTAGGTTTTAAATGGTAAGCTCCTTAGGATAGGGACACATGTGTTATATATTGTGAACAGAATCTACCTTTATGCCTATATCTTTTTCATCTATTGTGATCTAAACAGTAATTTTACTTAGCTGTGTTTATCTAGAAACCCCCCTTCACGGATTGCTGCCTTGTCGTGGCGAAGGGGCTTGAGTAATTCAGAGAAGCTATGGGCTATGCCGTGCAGGGACACCCAAGACGGACAGGTCATAGTGGAGAGTTCTGACTAAATGCGATCCACCTGGAGCAGGAACTGGCAAGCCACTCCAGTATCTTTGCCAAGAAAACTCCATGGACAGAAACAAAAGGCTAAAAGATATGATGCTGGAAGATGAGCCCCTCAGGTCGGAAAGTGTCCAACATGCTACTGAGGAAGAGCGGAGGACAAGTACGAGTAGCTCCAAAGCTAATGAAGTGGTTGGGCCAAAGCCGAAAGGATGCTCAGCTGCGGACGCGCCTGAAAGTGAAAGGAAAGTCCGATGCTGCAAATAAAAATACTGCATGGGAACCTGGAATGTAAGATCTATGAACCTTGGTAAGCTGGATGTGGTCAAATAGGAGATGGCAAGAATCAACATTGACATCCTGGGTGTCAGTGAACTAAAATGGACGGGAATGGGCGAATTCAATTCAGACGATTATCATATCTACTATTGTGGGCAAGAATTCCATAGAAGAAATGGAGTAGCCCTCATAGTCAACAAAAGAGTGGGAAAAGCTGTACTGGGATACAATCTCAAAAATGATAGAATGATTTCAATACGAATCCAAGGCAGACCTTTCAACATCACAGTCATCCAAGTTTATGCACCAACCAGCAATGCTGAAGAGGCTGAAACTGACCAATTCTATGAAGACTTACAACACCTTCTAGAACTGACACCAAAGAAAGATGTTCTTCTCATTATAGGGGACTGGAATGCTAAAGTAGGAAGTCAAGAGATAAAAGGAGCAACAGGTAAGTTTGGCCTTGGAGTTCAAAATGAAGCAGGGCAAAGGCTAATAGAGTTTTGTCAAGAGAACAAGCTGGTCATCACAAACACTCTTTTCCAACAACACAAGAGGCGACTCTACACATGGACATCACCAGATGGGCAATACCGAAATCAGATTGATTATGTTCTCTGCAGCCAAAGATGGAGAAGCTCTATACAGTCAGCAAAAACAAGACCTGGAGCTGATTGTGGCTCTGATCATCAGCTTCTTATAGCAAAACTCAAGCTTAAACTGAAGAAAGTAGGAAAAACCACTGGGCTAGTCAGGTATAATCTAAACCAAATCCCTTATGAATACACAGTGGAAGTGAAGAACAGATTTAAGGAACTAGATTTGGTGGACAGAGTGCCCGAAGAACTATGGATGGAGGCTCATAACATTGTACAGGAGGCAGCAACAAAAACCATCCTAAAGAAAAGGAAATGCAAGAAAGCAAAGTGGCTGTCCAACAAGGCCTTACAAACAGAAGAGAAGAGAAGGGAAACAAAATGCAAGGGAGATAGGGAAAGTTACAGAAAATTGAATGCAGACTTCCAAAGAATAGCAAGGAGAGACAAGAGGGCCTTCTTAAATGAACAATGCAAAGATATAGAGGAAAAGAATAGAAAGGGAAAAACCAGAGATCTGTTCAAGAACATTGGAGATATTAAAGGAACATTTTGTGCAAAGATGGACATGATAAAGGACAAAAATGGTAGGGACCTCACAGAAGCAGAAGACATCAAGAAGAGGTGGCAAGAATATACAGAGGAATTATACCAGAAAGATCTGCATGTCCCGGACAACCCAGATAGTGTGGTTGCTGACCTTGAGCCAGACATCCTGGAGAGTGAAGTCAAGTGGGCCTTAGAAAGCATGGCTAACAACAAGGCCAGTGGAGGTGATGGCATTCCAGTTGAACTATTTAAAATCTTAAAAGGTGACGCTGTTAAGGTGCTACACTCAATATGCCAGCAAGTTTGGAAAACTCAGCAGTGGCCAGAGGATTGGAAAAGATCAGTCTACATCCCACTCCCAAAGAAGGGCAGTGCCAAAGAATGCTCCAACTACCATACAATTGCACTCATTTCACACGCTAGCAAGGTTATGCTTAAAATCCTACAAGGCAGGCTTCAGCAGTATGTGGACCAAGAACTCCCAGAAGTATAAGCTGATTTCGAAGGGGCAGAGGAACTAGAGACCAAATTGCTAAAATGCGCTGGATTATGGAGAAAGCCAGAGAGTTCCAGAAAAACATCTACTTCTGCTTCATTGACTAGGCAAAAGCCTTTGACTGTGTGGACCACAGCAAACTATGGCAAGTTCTTAAAGAAGTGGGAGTGCCTGACCACCTTATCTATCTCCTGAGAAATCTATATGTGGGACAGGAAGCAACAGTTAGAACTGGATATGGAACAACTGATTGGTTCAAAATTGGGAAAGGAGTACCACAAGGCTGTATATTGTCTCCCTGCTTATTTAACTTATATGCAGAATACCTCATGCGAAAGGCTGGACTGGAGAAATCCCAAGACGGAATTAAGATTGCCGGAAGAAATATCAATAACCTCAGATATGCAGACGATACCACTCTGATGGCAGAAATTGAGGAGGAATTAAAGAACCTCGTAATGAGGGTTAAAGAGGAGAGCACAAAAAAGGGTCTGAAGCTCAACATCAAAAAAACTAAGATCATGGCCACTGGTCCCATCACCTCCTGGCAAATAGAAGGGGAAGATATGGAGGCAGTGACAGATTTTACTTTCCTGGGCTCCATGATCACTGCAGATGGTGACAGCAGCCACGAAATTAAAAGACTCCTGCTTCTTGGGAGGAAAGCGATGACAAACCTAGACAGCATCTTAAAAAGCAGAGACATCACCTTGCTGACAAAGCTCCACATAGTCAAAGCTATGGTTTTTCCAGTAGCGATGTATGGAAGTGAGAGCTGGACCATAAAGAAGGCTGACCACCGAAGAATTGATGCTTTTGAATTGTGGTGCTGGAGGAGGCTCTTGAGAGTCCCCTGGACTGCAAGGAGAACAAACCTATCTGTTCTGAAGAAAATCAACCCTGAATGCTCACTGGAAGGACAGATCCTGAAGCTGAGGCTCCAATACTTTGGCCATCTCATGAGAAGAGAAGACTCCCTGGAAAAGACCTTGAGGACGTTAGAGGACGAGATGGTTGGACAGTGTCATTGAAGCTACCAACATGAATTTGTGCAAACTCCGGGAGGCAGTGGAAGACAGGAGGGCCTGGCGTGCTCTGGTCCATGGGGTCACGAAGAGTCGGACATGACTTAACGACTAAAGAACAACAAAATCTAGAAACCAGCCCTAAATCGCCATGTATGTACCTTCCTTCCTTTCAGCAAAGACCAAATATCTGTGTCGAATGAGCAATTATTGTTCTGTTATTATTCTTACACATTTTTCTTCTTCTCAAGAAAAACCTCTGGGTGTCATTCAACCCTTTGAGCAAAAGACTTTAACCTTTTCTATCAGGATGTTACTGCTAAGAGGATGCTACTTTCCTCAGGTCCATACTTCTTATGTGAATGTAAGGAATATCAAAGTATATATGCAAATATATATGTACGCATAAACGTTAATGTGTAGTAAATAAGCAGTAAATGTGACTGATAGAAACTGAAGGATAATTTATTACAATGCATATTTAAGATATTAATGAACCCTCCAGTACACATATATTTAGTTCTTTCATGTAAAAGGAAAACAGTACACTTCTCCCTTGAGTTGAATAGGTCCCAGAAGCACAGTTTTGGTTATACATGTATTTTTTTTCAATAAATAAATATCTATCTCAATAAATATCCCAGTAAATAAATATTAAGTGAATACTGGGCTGCTATTTATCTCCAGGAAGTGGCCTGAGAAAGGTGTGTCTAAGGCTTACCAAAGGACCTGCTGTTGTGGGTGCAGGTGGCCCCTTCTGGCATGGCAGCTCCATGTGGTGATGGGGAGGTAGGTGCTGGGCCATGCTGTACAGTGAATTCAGTAAACTCATCAGTTCTATATGTGTGTGTGTTTGTGCGTGCATGTTAATCACTTTGTTATTCATCATACATTCACCCACCATACGTAACTGAGAAACCAAAGTAATTTTTTAACAAACATACCACCAAAACATGGCTTGCAATTCTCATTTAAATATTTCAAATACAAAATACCCATCTGTTTGAACTTAACAGACAATGAGCTAAGTTCAAACAGAGTGTTTTTTGTTGCTCTGTGGTTTCCCTGCTGGTGGTTAGAATCCTATAGCTAGTCCCAGTAAAGAGCAGATCCACTGAATCAACTGCCACTGATTAAAGGCAATTTCAGGGTTCATGCAACTAGTACACAAAGCGACAAAGTCCCATGCAGACAAAAATCCTCTAAGGAAGCCACTACCCAGCACTGATTTGCTGCTGATGCTGACATCATCACCACTGCACACATGGAGCTGGGTAACAGGATTTCAGTCAGTGCATTATTGCCATCTGAACTAAGCACTGAGGGATTGTGCTTACATGGTAGAGATAAATTTTCAGTAACAATAAAAAAAGAAGGCCCAAATCCAATAGTGTACTTCTGCTTGATCTCCCTATTCCTCAACTCTCATCCCACCCAACCACTATAAAGTCCTTCTTTGGAGGACTGGGAAACCCTTTGAACCAGGATTTTTGGAGCCATGGAGGACCGCAGCAGGAGGAAGAGGGAAAGGAAATATCCACTGGTAATGGTTACCAAAGTGTACACTGGCATCACAACGACACCACATAGATATTTTGGTAAGGGTTTCAAGCAGATGTAGCAGCAAAGAAGAATTTCCACAGTCCAGACTGCATTAGTGAAAGAGAAAATCTGTATTCAGCATGTAAAGTAACAACTTTGTAAAAATTACTATTTGCACAATTTCAGATATCATTTCAGCCACAGAAATGGAGATGCATGAAGAAAATTGTTCACTTATTTATTACATGTCTATCCCACCAGTACTCCTATGAGCAACAAGACTCTCCTCCCCATTTCATCTCCACAACTCTGTCATGCAGGTCAGATTGAGAATGTGGAACTGGTTGAAGGTGACACTATCAGCTGCACAGACGAGAAGAATTTGGACACTAGTCCAATACTCTATCCACTATATAGTATTACCCAAGACAGGATGTGTGGAGTAAAAGACACCCAAATGCATCTGTTATAACATGTCACCATTTTGCTTAATCAACATGTTGTGCAAAGACACAGCCTGAGAAAGTTTACAATCATTTGATTTTGTTTGTTGGTTTTAATTTTTACCTGTAAAGGAAACTCTAAGGGCAAGTCAGAGCAACCCACAAGAATAACAACAAGCAATAATGTTAAACTACAGTCTAGACTCCTCTACCCAAAGCATTGTCTCTGAGCTTGCCTGACGACAGACCTTCAAGCCTGAGCCTTATTTGGCCAGAATGTATGTTTTTCTTTCATTCTATGCCCTTTTACAATTAGATCTGGAACTAATTTAGGAAGCATAAATTGCAATTGACTTTCAATAATTTATGTTCTTGAACCTCTGTAGAAATGCAGCCATCAAGAAGCTGTCTGCCTGCATAAATCTTAAACATCTTTTCATCTAAATCAGCTATCCAATTGCAAAACATAGCACTTGGGGAAATAATATACTGCAGAGTCTAGGTACTAAAATGGCTTGAAATGTAATGTTTTCATTGCTGATATGTCAGTAGTTGGCTACATGGAAGTATTTATTCAGACATCTGAAGGGAATAGATACGCCCCTACAATGTTGAAAGAACAGAACTTGAAATATACGATGTGTCAGTAAAGAAGTACTGGAGAGGAAATAAAACCAGCTTTGCTTGAAGACATGGAAATGTAATGAACAAGCTATATTAATGCATATATAACAATCCATAACCTACATTTCTAATACTCATCTCAGAACACATCTGGATGGCTTTTCTGTGTAAGAGTTAATTAGGATTGTCATTCTATTCAAGTAGTTGCAATCAATTAATTCTACCCATTTTGACTGGTTAATTGATTCAGTATTACATATAAATACAAATATTCACTCAAAGGAAAAAAGAACTCTTGCTTCATCTTAAAGGTGATGCATCCATGAGTCAGAGTAACTACAGTTTTAAAGCAGACATTTTGTTCTGTGCAATACAGAAAGGGGAATGCCTCCTATAAGATCATGTCTCTATATTTTTGGAAATACCTGAATTAGAAATAATCAAAACTGTGGGTCAGTCAGCTAGGCCCTATTTATCGTATTAACATATTTTTAACCAACTAATCAGGTAAATATTGCTGATTCTAGAACATACCTAACAAGTTATTTGCCTATACCGGAATAAGCATGCTAATCATTTGTGTAACACATTTCAAGTGTCCAAAGTTTACTTATTTTAGCTTGGAGGCTATGCAAAGCTAAACATATCTACTCAGATGGAAGTTCAACAGGAATAAATCAAGGTAAATGTGTACAAGATTGCAGCTAGATCTTATAACAACTCTGTAAAATAAGTTAGTAGTATTATCTCCAGAATGCAGACATGGAGGTTAGAGGTATGAGATCAGTGGCTTTACTAAGGCCTTTCAATGATCTCCTGGCTGGAACAAGTTCTCAACACAGGACGTCTTCACATGTAAATAACATTTAGGCATCATAATCATATGTTCTTAAAACCAAATAATGCTCAATGTTCAAAGTACATTTAAACTAAGCTAGAGAAAGATGTCTTAAACTGTTACTGAGATATGAACCTACGGCTCTTCATAAGTATGTGGTTGGGTTTGCTAGAAGTCTTGTTTGAAAATGGGAGGTTCTGGTGTATGTTAAACAATGCAGGGAAACCACAAAGTCTGTTTCAAAAGTGGTTCACAACTCCTGGAGGCTTTCGGGCATGACAGTATTTTATTTTGTTTTGGCTTTGGCAGGGAAGTTTGGGAGTCCAGGGACTTTGCTTGTTCATCTCAGTCAATTGTAGTCCAAAACATTTAGAGACCAGGGAACCTGTATAGGCTTCCCTATACATGGGTACAATTTCTTTTACAACACTGCAGTGGAGTTTGTGTTCTTCCCAATGCTCAATTCATGTACATTCGAGGAATTAGACCATCTTTATGCAAACATTTTCCCAAAAATTGATATATTTACTACAAAGAGATCAACCAAATAAAGTTTGAAGTTGGTCAAATACTTAAACCAATTAAAGGATTATTTTATTAAAATTAAATTGCACTGTATGTGATGGCATCATCTGTGTTGATGCTTTTGTAAAGTACTGTAAGAAATACGTACATTATGAGTTAGAAGTTAGAAGAAGAAGAAATAAACCTCTCACTTAATGTAATTTAAATTGATCTATTAGATGTATTTCTCTGGAAAGGTTTATTTCAGCTCATTGTATATCTTGTGTTAGATGTGTCTGTCTTCAGAGTTATGCACCAATTTCTGATATTTAATAACAGAGCAGTGAAAGAAATCCTAATTTACAGAAAAGCATAATGTTGTAACTTGATTTCCTGCATCTCATTTAATTTTTTTAAAAATCACCATCCATCTTGCATAGTCTTTGATGGAATTTATCCAAGGTCTAAAAATATGTTGAAAGGAGAATATTTACTTAGAGGACTGGCTGCTTACATAACCGGTTGTTTTCTGTGATTTTTCTCAGTTCAGACAATGAACAATCATTTATCTTAGCTAACATTACATACCTTGATCCTACATACAAGATCCCAGTATTACCTGATGTAGAGATCTAAACCAATAAAACTTTACCACCTTATTCATCTCATCAATACCTCAGGGGATATACTCCTGGTAAAGCCACATAGCAGAGGACTTCTCTCTGTTTGCTAACATTTAGCAGTTTTGCAGATCGAAATTAATATGACACCAAACTATGTCTGCTCTGAAGTAAGAGAAATGTTTCGGTTGTTTATGCTACTTGTTTGAGACACTTCTATCTTAACATGTGAACAGTCTTGGAAAGGGACCTGCACAACTTCTGGCCTTCTCCAAACATCTGGGAAGACAGAGACCAACCTTGCCCACTGCTTATCTGAGCTACAGGACATGGGGGAGGGGTAAGTTGAGACTGTACATAGTTGTGGCTGCTGAATTCTCCAGAAACTGATCGATCTAAGTTTTAATGCGGTGAGAGTAGGTCGGGAGACACAACCATTCCAGATTTTCCTAGTCTTCCTAGTTCCAACCTCAGGATCATTTAGAGTTATTTTAAGCAGTACGAATATGAACCATTCAGCCGCAGAAAGTCTTGATTCTCCTTATATCTCCTGAACACATTTGACGGACAATGTATCTGGGTAGTACTGAGTCTTCACCTTGAATTGCAATCCGAACTTGAGGAAAGGTTATTACATTTTTTATTTATTCATGCATTAGATTTGAGACTCCATCTCTGACACAAACAATCTATCTGCTTGATAGCAAGGTCTATCTGATTTCTCATGAAACAAAGAAGGCCACTCATGAACCCATTAGTTTCCCTTCTTCCCTGTGCTGAAAATAGAGGTCCATATATAAAACACTGCTTTTGTTAAGATGAAAATGCGTTTTGCCTCTGAACGTTACAGCCTTGCAACTGACATGATTTCGGAAAAAAAAATCAATTAAAGACACTCCATATGCCTCTTTGTTTTTATTGCTTTCCAGTTGTCATGATGTTTTCAAGATGCTAGTGCCTGAGGAAACTGTAAAAATGTTTAAAAGGCCTGAGGATTGTTTCTGGAGACAAGGTCAAGGGTGAACAATGGGAACAGAAGAGCCCAAGAAGAAAAGCCTGACGTTCATTAGAGCAAGAGTAAAGGTACAAGTGCAACGTTTTCTGGGAGTGTGTGTTGGACTGCTTAGATGAAAGCCTGATTAAAAAAGGAAAAAGAGGCAGGAGGCCTTGTTAATTATTGTTAATACTGTTAATAGCAAGACTTGGATAATTGTTTTATCAGAAATTACAGCCGTTACAAGTGGTTACGTTGCTTTTTTGCCCCTCTAAGTATGGATGGGTGGGCACACACACAAACATAAACACACAAAACAGAGTTGAGGTGATGCAGGAAACAATGTCTACTGTAGTCCATGAAAGGGTATGTTATAATATATTTGTTAGGCTTTATAAAATAACACCGGACTCTGGGGTTTGGTATTTCTCTCTAAATAGACATACTTTTCTATGTGTATGGTGATCAGAAGTCACTTCCAATCCCAACTCAGCAATATTTCAAAACTAACAAAATACCTATTTTTGATAATGAGTAAGTATTGTGTGTGGAGAGATCTAGTCATATTGAATCAGGAGCCATGGAAGATTTTTTTTTACTCTCATTGTAATAGTGCCATTAAGAGCAAAACTTAAATTTCCCGGCTGATGGTAATAACAACCACTCATACAAACAAGGATACTATTGGTTTGGGGGCTCTTTTAGCTGGCCTTATGATTGCAGCCATTGAGCAAGCCCCTAATTGCTAAAGCCCTCAAGCCAGCCAGCAACAAAGCAACATGAAACGACAGCAATAATTTAGAAGAGGCACACTGTGTTGATTTTTTTAAGAGCCAACATAATTAGAATCAAAATAAGGAAAAACAAAGAGAAAACAAATGCATGGTGAAAATTGAAATGGGTTGGTCTAGGGCTTATTGAGAAAGAAGCGACGAAAGAAGCGACGTGCCAGAGTAAGGAAGGATCTCATTCCTCTTAGGAGGGCTACTAACTATAGGAATCCAAGAAAGAATTGGGCTTTTAACCCCTTCTGTCCCTGCTATAGTTCTGAGGAAAATTTTCAGATTCCAAATCGGATGAGCTAACCAGAGCAGAGTGGTTCTAAAAGTCTTCATACTTAGTTATGTATGTATCAGAGGAAATATTGTCTAAAACAGTGATTTCCAACCTTGGGTCCCCAGATGTTCTTGGACTACAACTCCCAGAAATCCTGGCCAGCATAGCTAATGGTGAAGGCTTCTGTGACTTTTAGTTCAAGAACTTTTGTGGAAACCACCGGTCTAAACCAATGACAGCAAAAGGTTTCAGGAGAAACCCCCTTGTGAAGAAGCAGCATGGGGATATATAGTATTTTTGGAATATCTCCTTGTGTTTTTTCCAAATATAAACACTGAACAAACATTGGAGGTACACTGTCACAGAACCCCAATCCTAGAGATTTCTAAGATATAGCATATCTATTCAGTTAGGTTTGAGCTGCATCATGCTATCCAGTTTCAAACCTTATTTTTTCTAGACAGATATTTGCCCCACAACTACTTCACCAGTGCCATACAGTATTCCAAGATTCAGGATATCATCCTCTACTCTTGCATAAGTATGTAACAAATACTCCAGATTAGAGCTCAGCTACGATATATTATATATTGTCTTTGTATTAAACAGAAGATTAAGCAAACTACTGCATTAAACTACTTTCAAAGTTTTATTCCTGAAATATTAGCTACATCTATTTTAATGTCCAGGAGGCAGTGGAAGACAGGAGGGCCTGGCGTGCTCTGGTCCATGGGGTCACGAAGAGTCGGACACGACTTAACGACTAAACAACAACAATTTTAATGTTAACATGTTACATCTAATATGTTACTTTCAAGCTCTCTCTTCCAGGTTTTGATAAGCTCAACTGAGCATCAGCTGCTGTAACATGACTTTTCAAAAGGCTATATGATAGCTTTATTCTATTTCTTTCCTTTCTGTACTGATTGGCAAATCCCCCTATATCACTCAACCATGCAGATGTACACACTTTTTAAAAATTATGCTTTCATACAGAATTTCACACTTCAGTGTTTCTGATTATGACTGTAGCGTTCTCCTTTAAATGTGGTCATGGCTCAGGTTTAGTTAGAGTGAGTCATGCATATTTATGTTGCTGAGAGGCGGAGCCAAGAGGCAGAGTATAAGAGGCAGAGCCTGAGGGGGAGAAGGGAGATGAGAGTTTTGGAAGGAGTTTGATTAGCTGAGTTCAGAGATTTATGTGATTGTAATTAGACTGATGAAAATATAGTAGGAGATCTGAGAAGTGATTGACCAGTGATTGGAAGGGAGAAGGAATAGAACTGAATATTAAAATACTGAAACCAATAAGCAAATAAACTAAAGATCTTTCTATTTCATTAGAGTGGACCTGATTCTTTCTAAAGGAGTTATGGGGATCTAGGGATCTCCTGGTGGCAGCAGTGGAAAGAAAGGAAAGAGTTTAGTTTTGCCCTGGTGTGCTCTGAGGTCTGAGTCTAGGTGGACAGACCAAGGCACGAGTGGGTCCAACGCCACATAGGTTCCAGAGGTGTGGGATCCAAAAAGGGTCAAATCGCGACAATGACCTCTCCTTCAATTTTCATAATCATTTACAAACACTCTGCAACTTTTGAAAACCAAACATGAAGCAATTGCTCACTTGGGACCCTCCTACCACTTCAAGTTGTCCCCAGTGTTAGGAAGTCACCTGGCAGCGACATCAGCTAGGCATGCATGAAAAAAACAGGAACTCAAGAACTGATGTTGATGAGAGATGTTATGGCCAATTTGACGAGAAGAGTTCTAAATATCATACACATAATAGGGAAGCAAATAAAAATAGGAGGACACTGAGTCCCTGTAGAATATTCAGTTATTTTTGCATAAGAAGTACCGTGTTTCCCCGAAAATAAGACAGGGTCTTATATCAATTTTTGCTCCAAAAAACGTAGTAGGGCTTATTTTCAGGGGATGTTTTATTTTTTTTTCATGTACAACAATCTACATTTATTCAAATACAGTCATGTCATCTTCTTCTGGTTGCTGCACAATGAGTCCCTGGTGGAGGGTGGGGTTTCACTTAACTGGGGCTTATTTTTGGGGTAGGGCTTATATTACGAACATCCTGAAAAATCACACTAGGGTTTATTTTCAGGTTAGGTCTTATTTTCGGGGAAACAGGGTAGTCAACATACTAAAGCAGAATCAGTTGTTGTACTATGTTTCCAAGAAACTTGGGGTTTCTCCTAGGTCTATTGGTAGTGTCTCAGACATTCAACATTTTACTGATGAAAACAGAGACACTCCTGCAGACTAGTAATTAATATTCTCACACTGAAGACCACCACTGTACTTTTCAATTGCCTTAAAAAAAAAAGCTGTAAGACCAATAATCGTCAGCTGGCTTCTGATTTAGCTGAATGGGAACATTGCCAGCTCATTGTTAAATGTTATGAAGGCGATTATTTTTCCCATTATTTTTGAATTGACTTTTGTTACAACATGTTTATGTTTTTATCCCTTTTGTAAGCAACTTTTGAGATCTGGAAAAGTAGCCTAACATGTTCCATCTAACTCTTTTTTTTAAGATCAAGGAAACAAACAAACAAACAAAACAAATCTTGCAGGAACTTCCATCCTAACACTAATGCACATTGCAAAAAGCTTTTTCTAATGTACATCAATCTTTATTTTTTTGCTTGGAAAGGATGCACTGGTTTCCTTAAAACATATACGGATGCACAGACATTAAAAAAAATTACTAAAACGTTTAACCTTACAAGAAATGTCTCTGTTCCTTAGGAAATAGATGCAACTCAAACACATTCAGGATCATTTCCCATCTGGATACAGAAAAGTGTGGAAAGGAAGCCAAAAACTAGCATTTTGTGTTTCTGTCCAAGGATATCTTAGAATCTTAGAATTGCAGAGCTGGAAAGGACTCTCTGGATCATCAAGTCCAGTCCCCGATATGAGTCAGCCCCTAATGGGTCAAATGTGGTTGTGGGCAAAATGAGGCTTGAAGGAATATGGCCATGCAAGCCTGTTTCTGAAGCCCCAGCTCCATGCTTGCTCCTCTCATTCTCCAGATATGGCCAGGTAAAGGTAAATTGTTGCTCTGGGACATCTCCCAGAACAGTGATTATTCAACTTTTAAAGTGGCCACAGAGCCCCTTGCAACATTTAACACACTGGGGGGGCGGGGACGCGCTATCTCAAATTTGCTAGTTGTGCTTCCAAGGGGCAAAATCAAAGTGGGTAACTTGCATAGTATTAAAATTAATGCAGTGGTTATGTAGGGGTTGGTACAACAGGTTTGTGTTAACTGAGAAATGGTTTTAAAAGAAAGGTTGTTTCAAAAATGAAAAAATTCCCTTCCATACACTAGAGGCTAAAGAAAGGGTTTTTTAAAAAATTGGGGGCAGGGTTATCATGGCAACCCTTTCCTCAATTCTGAGCAATAAAATGCTTTTTTGAAGTCTTTTTTATTTAAAAAAATTAAAGTGAGTGAAGAGGAGACTGGGCAGGGCCAAGGGGTTTGGAGCTGAAAAAATGCCCTGGCAAATATATGCATGTCTATGGGCCACATGTTATTTACAGCTGACTAAACATAAAATAACTTTTCAAAATCACTTCTAACCATCCCTGGGTTTTGTTGTTGTTGTTGTTGTTGTTTTTCTGGGTGGGGGGGGCAGATGTTTCTATTTTACATTTTTGGTGGTCTGTGTGTTTCCCAGAGAATCATGGGAGCCGAACATTGGCCATGGACCCGCTAAAGCTGCTCACCCTTGATGTGCGTACGTATACATCAGAATACACAAACACATACTTTACTGTCTAGAGATGATAGAAAGTGGGTTTATGACAACAGCTCCCAAATAAGGACTGTCCACAGATGGACTCAGTAATATGCAATAACTGCAGAGAGGTTTCCAAGAAAAACACTTTGTCTATTGCCACCAAGCTTCCCTTATGACACACAGATGAAGAACAGTATTCAAGGCCAGCTAGCAATCTTCTTCATGAAGCAATAATGGCAGGAGAGAGGGAATGAACAAAGACATAATGCGATGTGTTCAAGCAGAGCAACTCCCACTTTACGGAGGGCAATCAGGAAGCCTGGCATGCAATAATATGGTGCTCTCTGCCTAGAACATACTCCAGAAACTTTTTTTACCATGCATGCATGGTATCCTGAAACGGACCCCAAAGTGTGCCTCAACAGGCAAGAGATTCTTTGAAAGTATGCAATTTGAAGATTACTGTCCTAGAGACAGAGCTCAAAAGAGATTCTTTTTGTACAAGGTTAATCAGACTACCTTAGTCAGCATATAGTCATTACTGTCCAAAGATGTAACTTTCCCAAGTTCCGCCTGAAGGAAGCAGCAGTTTGTTTGTTTGCTTGCTTGCTTGTTTGTATACCACTCATTAGCGCAATGCATTATTCTGGGCGGTTTATGACAGTCATAAATGAAAACAAATACTGTTAAACTACAAATACCCAAATACACAACTAGAAAGTTAAAAACAGCAGATAAAACACGTGGTGCCAAGTGGTAGGTTCACAATAAAAACAGATGCTGGTGTAATAAAATCAGAAATTTCTCAGAGTATTCACCGTTATTTAACTGGTGTTCAAATTTTTAAAAACAAAAGCAATCCATGACAAACATCTGTTGACCTCACCCTTGCATTATACCATGTGATGTTATGCCCCAAAGAACAGAATATAAATTGTTTTTTCCCTCTTCCAAGAATGAACTTCTGGTAAAAAAAAACACTTACCAAGCATGGTTCCAGGGCAAGCCCTAAATTATGCATGAAGAAAGCATGTGCAGAAGCAAAGCCTGACTAGATTGCACACTGAAACTAGCATAACTGACAAGTGCCTAAAGACAATTCTGATATTAAACTACCACTAACTATATAATTAGAATTATTAAAACTATACTATGCCATTTATTTTTATATCTTCAAAGACCACTGAGGATTATTTAAAATGCATGAAATAGAGATTTGAAATATTATAATCCAGGTTTCTTCCAGCTGGCAGTGCAGACACAATTTAAATCTTTGTACATCTCTTCAGAAGTCCCACTGAGTTCAGTGGGGCTTAACACCTGGAAAATGTGAACACAATTGCAGCCTAAGTTAATAATAACTTCTTAGCCACTGCATTACATTAGCTCCCAGTAGTTTAAGAGCCTGTCCTATGAAACAGGATGTTCTTGGCATCTGTCATGAGTACACTAGAACAGAGGTTCTCAAACTTGGGTCCACAGATATTCTTGGACTGCAACTCCCAGAAATCCTGGCCAGCACAGCAAGTGGTGAAGGCTTCTGGGAATTGCAGTCCACGAACATCTGGGGACCCCAATTTGAGAGCCACTGCAGTAGAAGATCTTAGATAGTCCCTTTTTATTTCCCAGCTTCAGTTACCCTCCCTCCTCACATACATGAATGTTTTTGCTATGGCAGTATGGACTCTAGTGCTGTTGAAAGGACTATAACATATAGGAAGTATTCTGATAACTGGAACACTCTAGGTATATTATGAGCCTTACCATAATTTTTAACTAGGGGGTGAAATATAATAAATACCTGAAAAGCAAACCCCTGAGGCAAAATTTTCACTTCCTAATTTCCTCACTACAGCACCATAGATCTTCCAAAAAGCTTCACTTTAAGGTCTGACAAAGCATGGTAGCCTGTGTTGTAACAGAGTGCAATAAGAAGTTGGACTCGTCAAAAGTGGAACCTTGTATAAGGGGTACAAGAATCCTCCACTCAGATGTAGAGAACTACCTCTCCTCTACAGTCCAGTAATACAAATTCCACAATATCTGATGGACACTCCTGACTTTCTAACAATATATTTTGTGTAGCTGTAGGAATGCAACATTGGGTTTCATTGTTAGTGCTGGTGCTGATTTATCTCTGAACCGCAGTTAAGATGAGAGTGGAGAAAAGGGAAGGGGCTACAAGGAAAGAATAAGGGCATGAAGGGGCTACAGGGAGGTACTGTGTGATCCTAATGTCCCACTCTACTTTACTGACTACAGTTGAAATATCAGATCTCTTAGCCTAAGTTTTGAGGTTTTCAAAATGAATTATAATTTTAAACTTTCAATACAAATTACATAAATTATATGCATGCACATACATATATTGAAATCAAATATTACATCTGTAACTACATCTATATTTATATCTATACAAACTAATCTATGGTTGCCTCTTCAATCACAATACAAAGATTGATATGAAATTCAAGGTAATCCAAAGGTTTGTCAACTCCTTTTCATTTTTCCTAAAATTTGGATGTGTGGGTTGGAAGCCTATTTAAGGATCTCTGTGGGAATTTCATGAATTCACCTGAAGACACTTTCTCCCCCACTTACATTAAAGTTGATAAAATAGTTCTGGAGTATTTTTAAAAAATATTAAAATCTATCATATGTGCATTTCACACATTGATTTAGGAATCTAACTATTCAACACTGTAAGAAAACAAACTACAATCTCTTGTCAAAATCTGTTGCTCATAGACTCTCTAAACAAGCAATTCCATAACCAGAAAGTAGGACAAAACCACATGGAGAAGGCTTTTTAAATTTTTAATTAACTGCAGTCCATCCACAGTAATGACTAGCTGTACGGAGACTAAATTATTATCTAAAGGTATTCAAGCTTTCAAACAAGTCATTTAAAAAAGGCTTACTGGGTGTGTGTTTTTAAAAATGCAGGCTGTTTCCTATTATAAAGGAAAGCTTTTAATTAAGATTAGAACAGTCTAATTCAAGCAATAATTTGGTTCTTTTAGTTAGTAAGCCTCTATTAAAAACAAAGCTATTAAGGTTAAATGGTTGAGGCACTTAAAGTTCTCTCCCACCTCAAATAATATAATAGTAGGGAAGGATATGTCAAGGACTAATTCAGACCAGAAGACACATGTTTCAAACAAGTTTGTGTTTCCCTGTTAATAACAGGGTTGCATTTAATGTTTCACCAAAGACTAGCATATTTGTAAACGAGATGTTCAGCACAACATCAATTTGGAGAAAGATGTAATCATACAAAGGAGAGCTACTACTCACTCCCTTCCATGTGTTTGTATCTTCTCCCTGAAACTCATACCTGCAGTTTTATAACCTAGTGTAAATGGTTAGTTTAAGAGCAAAACAAAATTCTATTACCTTTACAAAGTCATTAAGCCATTCAGCATTAGATAGCCTTTCCTGCAGTGGTTCTTAAAACCCTGCACTTACAGGTGGCCCCTAAAATCATAATTAAAAAAAGAGGGAAATACTGAAGAACCAGTATGTTCTTTGAAGTTTGTAGTATATGCTGAAGAGCTGACTGTTTTTTTCCACGTCCGTTTTAGAACTTAATTTGAAACCCAGCTCACCTCTTCAGCTAGGCAGATGGACTCAGTGGAAACTTCAAACAATGGAAGATGATAGCAGAACCATATGGAGGCAGAAGCAGGTAGACAATAAAACTTTCAGGGGTTCTGCCACATAATATTTGTGACATCTATAAAGACGGTAGTCCATAAAGAAAAGAAAAGAAAAGCAATGAAGTTAAAGTTGAAATTAAAGAACGACAGGTTACCCACTTGTAATTGTAGTTCTTCGAGTGGACCTCTGTGATTCACACCCTGGGTGATTCGCACCTGCGCGGAGCCTCATCGGAAGATTCTAGAGCTTCTGCAGTAGCAATGAACACATTAGAATATGCCTCTCCCTACCCGTATAAGTACCTTGGCGCCAAGCATCCCCTTTCAGTTGTGTCAACCGCCGCTTAATAGTAAGCAAACAATGGCATGACAGAGGGGAGGACAGGCGGGATGTGTGAATCACAGAGGACCACTCGAAGAACTACAATTACAGGTGGGTAACCTGTCGTTCTTCTTCGTGGCCTTTGTGAATCACACCCTGGGTGACTAATAAGCTGTCTTACCCGGAGGCAAGGTGTCACGCCAAGGTAGAGGCTAGAACAGCACGTCCAAATGCCGCATCAGACTTCTGCCGGAGGTCAAGTCTATAATGACGGATAAATGTGGACGGCTGTGCCCAAGTGGCAGAGGCGCAGACGTCCGGAAGAGGTACGCCGCGGAGAAAGGCTGTAGAGGCTGCCACTGCCCTGGTGGAGTGAGGGCGAACCACTCTAGGGGCTGGTTGTCGAGCAAGTTGATAAGTCAAATGAATGGTAGAGGCGACCCATCTGGAGATAGATTGGGAACTCACCTGATGGCCTTTTGTAGGTAGCTGATGGCTTATGAAGAGATGAGATGACTGTCTAAAAAGCTGGGCACGTTGGAGATAAAAAGCAAGAGCTCTTCTGACATCCAACATATGGAGTATTTTTTCTTGGTTTGAAGAAGGTGATGGAAAAAATGAAGGATCGGCTAGGAAAGATGAAATTGAGAGACAATTTTGGGGAGGAAAGAAATGTCCATGAATAACTTCACCTTATCAGGAAAAAATTGTAGATAAGGGTAGTCATAGCGTAAAGCTGCCAATTCACTAGCTCATCGAGCTGAGGTGATGGCTACGAGAAAAGCTGTTTTAAAGGTGAGGAGTCTTAAGTCAGTTGTAGCTAATGGCTCAAAAGGAGCTTTGGTAAGCTGTTTCAAAACAAGAGTTAGCGACCATTGTGGAGAGGGAGGTCGAGTATCAGGGTAGATATGAGAGAGACCTTTCAGAAAACGTTTCGTTGTTGGATGTTTGAAGAAGTTTGCTGCTGGAGAATTTGGAGGTTGGTATGATATTATTGCCGAACGGTAGACTCTCAAGAATGAGATGGAGAGGCCCTTGGATTTGAGATGTAGGAGGAAGCGGAGAACAGTGGAAAGTGATGGATCGATGGAGGATGATAAGGAAGATTTGGTAAAGGATTGAAATTTCTTCCATTTGTACAGGTAGGCTTTCCTTGTGGATGGTTTTTTGGCATGATGAAGAACGTTCATTAACGAGGGAGAATCCTCCACGCTGCCAGGTGCAGAACAGGTAAGTCCGGGTGTAGGACTTGGGAGTTGTTCTGTGTGAGAAGGTGTGGCAGGCGGGGGAGATGGTGGATGTCTGATGAGAGACTGAGGAGAACTGGGAACCAAGTCTGTCTCAGCCACCAAGGGGCTATAACGATGGCATTGGTTTTGTCTTGTGTAGACGGACGACAACTTTGTGGAAGAGAGGGAACGGCGGAAAAAGGTAGGTAAGAGTCTTGGGCCAACGGCCAACAAACGCATCTCCCTGGGAATGTTTTCCTATTCCTGCTTGGGAGCAATACAGATGGCATTTCCGATTCGCTTGGGAGGCAAAGAGATTGAGAGTCGGTGTGCCCCATTTCCGGCATAGTTGGCGGAATACTGATTGATCTAGTTCCCACTCGTGAGCTTGGGCATCTGTACGGCTGAGCGAGTCTGCTAGGTCGTTGTCTTGACCAGTGATGTGTAAGGCTGTGAGACAGATGTGATGTTGCAGACACCACTCCCAGAGGTCGACCGCTAGGTAGAGGAGGAAGACCTGGGGAGTGGGTGCTGCCTTGTTTTAGGATGTAGTACATCGCCGTGGTGTTGTTGGTGGCAATCTGTACCATTTTTCCTACAAGAAGGTTTCTGAAAGCCTTGGAGGCCTTTATGATGGCTAGTAGCTCCAACTCGTTTATGTGGAGTAGTTTTTCTCTGTGAGACCATTTGGCGTGGACTGTGAGGGATTTGCAATGAGCCCCCCAGCCGGTGCGACTGGCGTCGGTAGTGACTTGTATTCGTGGGCGAGGTTGTTGGAACGGTTGCCCGATAGAAAGGTTGGTATGGGAATGCCACCATTGAAGTTGAGAGGCCAATTCTGGAGTGACTCTTAGGAGAATGTGGGGAGAGTCTGTTAGTGGATCGAATAGGGCCAGAAACCAGGATTGGAGAGATCTCATTTTGAGATGCACATGTTGTACAACTGACATCATAGAGGCCATGGTGCCTAGAACTTGTTGCACCATTAAGGCAGGTATCAAGGCATGCGGAGTCAAACCGTGAAGTAAGGTGAAGAGATTTTGTTTCTTTTCTGCAGGGAGGAACGCGCGAGCTCGTGTGGAGTCTATGAGCGCACCTATGTAATGTATAGTCCTTGTACGTTTTAATGTTGATTTTTGTTCGTTGATAGTTAGACCGAGATCGCGAAGAAGGGCGAGGGTGAAACGGGTGTCCCGTTGAGCTTTGCGATTGGCGTGTGCTACAAGGAGCCAGTCGTCGATATATGGAAAGACGAGAATGTTTTGAAGTCTGAGGTAGGCGGCTACCAGCACCATGCACTTGGTGAAGACTCTCGGAGCTGTTGCAAGGCCGAATGGGAGTCTTTTGAATTGGTATGCTTGTGATCCAAGTTGGAAACGAAGGAATTTTGTGTGCGGGATGTATTGCAATATGAAAGTAAGCATCTCTTAGGTCTATGACGGTGAACCAGTCGTTTTTTTGAAGTAAGGGAAGAACTGATTCTAGAGTAACCATGCGGAATTTTGTGGTGATGATGTAGTTGTTTAATAATCTTAAATCTAGAATAGGACGAAGGCCCCCGTCTTTCTTGGGGACGGTGAAATAGCGAGAGAAAAACCTGGTGTTGTTTCGATAGACGGGTTGTATGGCATCTTTGAGAAGTAAATTCGTTATTTCTGCTTGCAGGGGTTGTGACAGAGGAGTAAAGACGTGTGTTGCCGGAGGAAGTTCAAAGAAGTGGATGCGGTAGCCGTTTTTGATGATGGAGAGTACCCAGGAATCTGTGGTGATGGATTCCCATGCAGGTAAGTGTTTCCAGAGGGCAGGGTTGGTGGGGTGGGTGGTGATCTCGGTCACAGGAACGTCAAAGATGGTGTTTGGGTTTCTGGTCATTCCGCCTAGTGGCAGGCTGTTCCTGGGTTTTGGCTCTTTGGTTTTTGAAGTATGGATTGTAAGAGGTTTCTCGTGGAGGGTCTCGTTGGAACCTCTGGTACGAGTTATAGGGTCATTTCCATTGATTTTGCTGAGGACGTTGCTGGTAGGAAGGGTAAACTCCCCAACGTCTGGCTGCTGAACGTTTCTTTTGTACGTTCTCTAGTATATCCTCAGTTTCAGCATGAAAAAGACCTGCTCCATCGAAGGGGAGGTCTTCGATACGTGCCCAAGCATCTTCAGCTAAGCCAGCCATTCTGAGCCAGTAAAAACGGCATAGGACTACTGAAGTGGCCATGGACTTGGCTGTAGCGTCTACAGTGTGGTGGGCGGAAAGCATCTGTCATTTAGCAACAGAGAGACCTTCTTGTTCGAAGGTTTGAGCTAGTATCTTTTTATCCTCTGGCAGGGATTCAATAAAGGTGGACATGTTGTCCCAGAGGAAGCGTTGGTAAGCTCCCATGGCTCCTTGATAATTAGCGACTCGCATGGTGAAGGCTGCGGAAGAGTAAAGCCATCTATGCATGGAGTCTATTCGTCGGCTGTCTTTATTTGGTGGTATGAGAGATTGTCGGTGTCGAGATCTCGATTGAGAGGCTTTGACAAATATAGAATTTGGAGCTAGTTGTTTTTGTAGAAAATGGCTCCTGGGTCATGGATTTTATAGAGGTTATCAATCCGTTTAGACATGGTATGGGAGGAAGCTGGTTTTGTCCAGGATCTCTGCGCAGTACTAAGGAGAGATGGTAACATCGATATGTGCACCGGAGTGGTTGTATTTTTAGAGATCGGATCATATAGATGATCGGCTGGTTCTGTCGATGGTCGGTGGACTTGCAGATCAAGGAATTTAGCCATGCGAATCGTAAGTTGGGCATAGATCTGGAAATCCTCTGCCAATGACGGTGGGTCGGTATCGACAATGTCCGACTCTGGAGAGGTAAGTAACACCGATGGAGTCTGGGGCCGAGATCCATGGTCAGAGCCATCAAGGTTGTGTCTGGAGTCGACGGACTGTCGATCGACTTCGGTGTCGAGAGGCTGAGTTTCGTAGTATTGCCGGTTATGAGTCGGAAAAGATGGAGGCGGCATGTCCATGGAAAGATGGTGGTTGAGCGTCGACGGACCTCAATTGGTAGGGATGGACCTCGGTGTCGAGCTCGGTGTCATAACGGCGCCGGGGTCAATGACTTGGATTTACCGGAGGATGTAATGGAATGGAGTGAGTGTCCACGGACCAGAATGAGTATCGAGGATCATCGATATCAGAGCCTATGTCTCTGTGATGTCGAAACGGAGGTTGCTGATGTGATGGCATAGCAGTAGAATAAATGGACGCTGGTGACGCCGAGCATGAAGAGTGATTTCCGTCATCTATTGTAGTAGGAAAGTATCGGGAGGTTGGGGCTGCAAAAGCCTCACGTGTGGCTGAAATCTGCTCAACCGTCCGAGGTTTTTTCGATACCAAGTGGGGAGCAGGTTGAGGTATAGTCACCTCTCGGTGATGTGGCCGCTTCGACACCGATGGTTGTCGAGAGGCAGGCCGACTATTAGATTGTATTATCAAACCAGGTAAAACACCTGGTCGACTAGTTGGTGCAGTTTGTCGAGCAGAGCACTGGTCGGGGCAAATGGCAACCCGATGCACGTGCTGAGCGTGGGTTTGAACCATACGCGATGAAGCGAGCTGTCGAGATTGTTGATGTCGACGGTCCTGGTTAGGGATCGGTGGTCGATCCGAGGGCATTGAATATGGAACGGTGTCAAGCCGTTCGGGATGGGAATCCTCGGGCGATGGAATAACCGAAGGATTGCTGGAAGGAATGGAAGGTTGTGGACTGGGAGGAGAGGACGTTAGTTGGTCGACTCTATCATCCCATTCTGGAGACTGAGAACAGGGTTGATGAGACGGAAGTCTGTCATCATCTGAGGGAGATCTGACTGAAATTGATTCAGAGAGTTGTGGTTGTGGTGGGATGTCTGTAGGCTTAGACTGTTTAGCTCGTTTAGGAGGAACAGGCTCCGGAGCTGGAGCAGCTTCAGTAGGTCTCTGACATTTAGAAGTTGTTTTCGAAGTCGATGACTTCGGTATGGAGGGTTTCGATTTGTGTGTCTTCGAGGTCTTAGACGATGCAGATGGAGAATCGGAATGAGCTGGTGTAGCCGATGGACGTTGTTTCGATGATTCAGTAATGGCTTTTTCCATTGCTTTGGTTTGGGAAGTGGCCCTGCAGGGAGGTTGAGCCATTTGAACTGGTTGTAAGGATTGTTCCCAAAGTCGGAGTTTTAGCCTCGAGAGGCGAGATCAAAGAACTCCACGCTTAAAATTTTTTGCAATGGGTACAGGAGGAAGTTAGATGTTGTTCTCCCAAACAGAAAAGGCACTTAGCGTGTCCGTCGGAAAGTGGGATCTTATTATCACAGACAACGCAGTGCTTAAAGGGGCCACGAATAGGAGAAAATAATTGAGGAGAAAAACCGATGATTGGAGGGGGGGGGGGGGCTGCGGCCAGAGGCCGAGCGAGGGGAAAGGAAAAATCTCTGATGATAGAGTTTGATCTAATAGTTTTAAAGAAAAAGATTGATAACAGGAAGGAATCAAGAACAAGCTCTCTTTCTCTTTACTCACAGAAGCAGAAATATGAGGCTCTCAACGCGGCGGTTGAAAGAAACTGAAAGGGGACGCTTGGCGCCAAGGTACTTATACGGGTGGGGAGGGGCATATTCTAATGTGTTCATTGCTACCGCAGAAGCTCTAGAATCTTCTGATGAGGCTCCACGCAGGCGCGAATCACCCAGGGTGTGATTCACAGAGGCCACGAAGAAGAACTAGTAGTTCATTCTATACTGCATAGAAAAACAACACAGTTTTATATCTGGTCTCTCTTTTCATTTTGCAAATCTTTTAAATGAAATTGAGGGTCCTCTTCCACTGCAACAAATTATTTTCTCCACTATAAAGAGCAGACAAGTTGTTCCATGATGGGACCTTCAGGAAGATGTAAGCACTCATTTGCCTGGAACAGATTGTTCAGCTGGGATACTTTGAGGAGTAGGTAAAATACTGAGGCCAGAAACAGACACTAGAGATAGTTCACAGCTAGAGCTGAAAGTATGTCAGTGTTGCAGAGAGGTGACTGGGCAGTCCTTCCAAGTCTGTGAAATCAGATGTCAAAGAATCCCAAACGCCAAACAAAACAAGCTAATTTGCATTATCCCAGAAGCCAGAGAAGGTGGCATTCACTCTTCACATTAATTTTTAAAATTCCCTCTTCCAATCATAGGCTATCTCTAACATCTGTACTGGACCTGGATTACACACAAATACAGGAACACCTATGATTCTAATTAAAAAATGTATACCAAAGACATGTGTAATACACATTCAATCTAGGATTCTGAGATTATTTATAGTATCAAGCCCTCAGAAACTGTTGAGAATTCTTTGTTTAAAGGTTAATATTCCCAGTAAGCAATGCTTTTGTTTCCAATTGGTCTAATGAGAACAGAGCTATTGCTGTGATCAGTAGGCAAAGAAAGAAGCAAATGTCCATTACATCTTGTCCACCCCCAATGTAGAGTAGTGAGCAAGACTTCTGTTTCCCTCTTGCGTGGCCATTACACCAGAGACGTATTTTGCTCTCACAGGCCTAGACCCCTGCAAACGTCTAGTAGCAAGTAAGTTTATGCATAGTAGAAAAACAGGAGAATGCACTGATAAGTGAGAAACAAAACAGGGCTGTTTCTGTAAAACAAAAATTAATTATTTTAATCATGAATTATTATTGATTAATTGATAAAGGGCCAATTTTTAGTCAAGAAGAACATTAGTGAGGTCAAGGAGGAAAGGCACAAAATGGAAAAGAATACATTATAGATGATTTCTCGAGATAATGAATCGTAGCTTTCATACCCTTTTGTTTCTCAAGACACTTCATATTAAACTATATGTAACTATATTTTCTTTAAATCAAAATTTAAATTTACTCTAAATGGATTTAAATTCAATCAAACTTTTAAAGGCAAATCTCTTTTAACATCAATGGATGGAAATATCTGGAACCCATGTAATAGAAAACTGATTGCTATTGCATAATTTCAGTTTACTCACATTCTGTGCATTTACAGGAGTACAGTTGTGCCTTTTCATTTCCACCTTTTCTCAATCACTTAGTAAATCTTCCCTAATTAACTGAACCCCTTCACGGATTGCTGCCTTGTCCTGGCGAAGGGGCTTGAGTAATTCAGAGAAGCTATGGGCTATGCCATGCAGGGACACCCAAGACGGACAGGTCATAGTGGAGAGTTCTGACTAAACGCGATCCACCTGGAGCAGGAACTGGCAAGCCACTCCAGGATCTTTGCCAAGAAAACTCCATGGACAGAAACAAAAGGCTAAAACATATGACGCTGGAAGATGAGCCCCTCAGGTCGGAAGGCGTCCAACATGCTACTGAGGAAGAGCGGAGGACAAGTACGAGTAGCTCCAGAGCTAATGAAGTGGTTGGGCCAAAGCCGAAAGGATGCTCAGCTGCAGATGCGCCTGGAAGTGAAAGGAAAGTTCGATGCTGCAAAGAAAAATACTACATAGGAACCTGGAATGTAAGATCTATGAACCTTGGTAAGCTGGATGTGGTCAAACAGGAGATGGCAAGAATCAACATTGACATCCTGGGCGTCAGTGAACTAAAATGGACGGGAATGGGCGAATTCAATTCAGACGATTATCATATCTATTATTGTGGGCAAGAATCCCGTAGAAGAAATGGAGTAGCCCTCATAGTCAACAAAAGAGTGAGAAAAGCTGTACTGGGATACAATCTCAAAAATGATAGAATGATTTCAATACGAATCCAAGGCAGACCTTTCAACATCACAGTCATCCACGTTTATGCACCAACCACCCATGCTGAAGAGGCTGAAACTGACCAATTCTATGAAGACTTACAACACCTTCTAGAACTGACACCAAAGAAAGATGTTCTTCTCATTATAGGGGACTGGAATGCTAAAGTAGGGAGTCAAGAGATAAAAGGAACAACAGGTAAGTTTGGCCTTGGAGTTCAAAATGAAGCAGGGCAAAGGCTCATAGAGTTTTGTCAAGAGAACAAGCTGGTCATCACAAACACTCTTTTCCAACAACACAAGAGACGACTCTACACATGGACATCACCAGATGGGCAATACCGAAATCAGATTGATTCTATTCTCTGCAGCCAAAGATGGAGAAGCTCTATACAGTCAGCCAAAACAAGACCTGGAGCTGATTGTGGCTCTGATCATCAGCTTCTTATAGCAAAACTCAAGCTTAAACTGAAGAAAGTAGGAAAAACCACTGGGCTAGTCAGGTATAATCTAAACCAAATCCCTTATGAATACACAGTGGAAGTGAAGAACAGATTTAAGAAACTAGATTTGGTGGACAGAGTGCCTGAAGAACTATGGATGGAGGCTCATAACATTGTACAGGAGGCAGCAACAAGAACCATCCCAAAGAAAAGGAAATGCAAGAAAACAAAGTGGCTGTCCAACGAGGCCTTACAAATAGCAGAGAAGAGAAGGAAAACAAAATGCAAGGGAGATAGGGAAAGTTACAGAAAATTGAATGCAGACTTCCAAAGAATAGCAAGGAGAGACAAGAGGGCCTTCTCAAATGAACAGTGCAAAGAAATAGAGGAAAATAATAGAAAGGGAAAAACCAGAGATCTGTTCAAGAAAATTGGACATGTTAAAGGATGATTTCGTGCAAAGATGGACATGATAAAGGACAAAAATGGTAGGGACCTAACAGAACAGAAGCAGAAGCAGAAGACATCAAGAAGAGGTGGCAAGAATACACAGAAGAATTATACCAGAAAGATCTGGATGTCCCAGACAACCCAGATAGTGTGGTTGCTGACCTTGAGCCAGACATCCTGGAGAGTGAAGTCAAGTGGGCCTTAGAAAGCAAGGCTAACAACAAGGCCAGTGGAGGTGATGGCATTCCAGTTAAACTATTTAAAATCTTAAAAGATGATGCTGTTAAGGTGCTACACTCAATATGCCAGCAAGTTTGGAAAACTCAACAGTGGCCAGAGGATTGGAAAAGATCTGTCTACATCCCAATCCCAAAGAAGGGCAATGCCAAAGAATGTTCCAACTACCGTACAATTGCACTCATTTCACACGCTAGCAAGGTTATGCTCAAAATCCTCCAAGGCAGGCTTCAGCAGTATATGGACCGAGAAATCTCAGAAGTACAAGCTGGACTTCGAAGGGGCAGAGGAACTAGAGACCAAATTGCTAACATGCACTGGATTATGGAGAAAGCCAGAGAGTTCCAGAAAAACATCTGCTTCTCCTTCATTAACAAGGAAAAAGCCTTTGACTGTGTCAACCACAGCAAACTATGGCAAGTTCTTAAAGAAATGGGAGTGCCTGACCACCTTATCTATCTCCCACAAATCTGTATGTGGGACAGGAAGCAACAGTTAGAACTGGATGTGGAACAACTGATTGGTTCAAAATTGGGAAATGATTACGACAAGGCTGTATATTGTCTCCCTGCTTATTTAACTTATATGCAGAATACATCATGCGAAAGGCAGGACTGGATGAATCCCAAGCCAGAATTAAGATTGCCGGAAGAAATATCAACAACCTCAGATATGCAGATGATACCACTCTGATGGCAGAAAGTGAGGAGGAATTAAAGAACCTCTTAATGAGGGTGAAAGAGAAGAGCGCAAAAAAGGGTCTGAAGCTCAACATCAAAAAAACGAAGATCATGGCCACTGGTCCCATCACCTCCTGGCAAATAGAAGGGGAAGATATGGAGGCAGTGACAGATTTTACTTTCTTGGGCTCCATGATCACTGCAGATGGTGACAGCAGCCATGAAATTAAAAGACTCCTGCTTCTTGGGAGGAAAGCGATGACAAACCTAGACAGCATCTTAAAAAGCAGAGACATCACCTTGCCGACAAAGGTCCGCGTAGTCAAAGCTATGGTTTTTCCAGTAGTGATGTATGGAAGTGAGAGCTGGACCATAAAGAAGGCTGACCGCCGAAGAATTGATGCTTTTGAATTGTGGTGCTGGAGGAGACTCTTGAGAGTCCCCTGGACTGCAAAGAGAACAAACCTATCCATTTTGAAGGAAATCAACCCTGAGTGCTCACTGGAAGGACAGATCCTGAAGCTGAGGCTCCAAGACTTTGGCCATCTCATGAGAAGAGAAGACTCCCTGGAAAAGACCCTGATGTTGGGAAAGTGTGAAGGCAAGAGGAGAAGGGGACGACAGAGGACGAGATGGTTGGACAGTGTCACTGAAGCTACCAACATGAATTTGACCAAACCCCGGGAGGCAGTGGAAGACAGGAGGGCCTGGCGTGCTCTGGTCCATGGGGTCACGAAGAGTCAGACACGACTTAACGACTAAACAACAACAACAAATTAACTGAATAACTATGCCTCTAGAGACTGAAACACATATTGAAAATATACTGACAGGAACACCTATGTGCAGATACTTCTGTTCATGAGAATGTGGATCTTGACCAACCTGGATCCTCATCCGCATAGAGCATGTGTTCCCTACCTGTGGGCTGTGACCTCTGAAGGAGTCCCAAAGTGTTTTTTGGGGGAGGGATCGCCAGGCTTAAATAAACCAGGGGCTTCTATCTGTATGTCTGTGATGAAGCTAACAGGCTACTAGTTGCTTCACTTTCTCAGCAAAGGTTAAAGGCACTGAGTTGGGTTCCTAGAGAGGAAAGGAGCCAGGGGGCAGATAGGGTGTGCAATTTGCTCTTCCAGAGAAAAGTGGAGTTTCTCCTCCCTCAAGGGCTGCCTCTCCATTCCAGGATCTGGAGGTTTCCTCTCTAGTTGTGACTAGGGGTGATGTTGATGAGCTGAGCTGGAGGAGAGGCTAGAAAAAGGTTGGAGTCAGAGTGGGAGCTTGCAGAAGCCAAATTGCAAGCCTCGCCAAGTGGAGTGGAGAGGAACCACTCAAGTAGTGGTTATGTGGTTGGTAGCGGTGTTATGTGCTGTCAAATTGATGGGGGGAGGGCTATGAATTAATGCTCTCCCACCTCTAAAATATCTTACTCCTATACTGAAAAGCCCTGCTGAAGTCTTGTAAAATAAAGGCTGTACTGTAGTTTCTCTACTGAGTCAATCCTTCTCATACTCTGTCTTCCTTTTCCTTGCATTATTGCCTTTTCCATGGATGTTTGTCTTCTCACAATGGTTTACCCTATTGAAAATGAAATTTTATGCAAATACAGCAGGGGGTCACAGGTTATTATTATAAAAGGGGGGTCACAACTTGAAAAAGGTTGGGAAAAATTGTCACAGATGGAGCTATATACACATGAAGCCTTCTTCAGACAGATAATTACTGAAGTATCCATGGAGCACTCATGTTCTTGGAAGCATGTTCACATACTGAAATACAGTAGGAACCCCCCCCCCCCATTTCCATGGATCCAGTATCCACAGTTTTACTTATCTATGGTCTGAAAATATTAAAAATATTAAAAGAAAAAAATCCAGAAAAAAAACTATTTTCACATGTATTACCAGAACCAGCCACTGGAGGGAGCCAGAGACCATGCTATGAACACTTGTTAGTGAAGAATACACAGCATGGTCTCTGTCGCCCTGTAGCAGCCACTTCTGGTAATGCATGTGAAAATACAGTGTTCGCTATTATCTGTGGTTTTCAGTATCCGCAGTGGAGCTTGGAACCAATCCCCTGTGGATATGAGAGTCTTACTATACTGTACAAAAGAAAAAAGTGCATAACTGGTACTGCACAGGTGTTCTTGGAGCACATGGATGAGGAAAATGGATACTCTTGCTTTAGAGAACATGGGATCAACAAGTAATTAAGGACAGTAAATTGATGGGGATTTTTCTTTTCAGAGAAATATAAATACTACAGTGGTGCCTCGACTTACGACCATAATCCATTCCAGAAGATGGACGTAACTCGAAATGGTCGTAAGTCGAAGCACCATTTCCCATAGGAATGCATTGAAATGCAATTAATCCGTTCCGGCCGAAGAAAAAAATTACCAAAAAAAAAAAAAAAAAAAAAATCACTGCAGGACCCATTGGAAACGCGATGAGTCCCTTCCGGCCGAAGGGGGGGGGGGGGGAAAGAAAAGCAATCAAGCGTGCAAGACCCATTGGAAATGCACAGAAAACAAACGGAGCAGATCGGAAATGCACAGAGAACAAAGAGGGCAGGTCGGAAATGCAAAGAAAACAAAGGAAAAAGCAAGGGAAGCATGCAGGACCCATCGGAAATGGGGAACCCCCCCAAAAAAGCAACCAAACCCCCCAAGACCCATCAGAAATGGGGGGGAAGCCAAAAAACAAACCCCCCAAGACCCATCGGAAATGGGAAGAAAACCCCAAAAAGCAACCAAACCCCCCAAGACCCATCGGAAATGGGGAAACCCCCCCAAAAAAGCAACCAAACCCCCCAAGACCCATCGGAAATGGGGGGGAAAACCAAAAAAACCACAAACAAACCCTCCAAGACCCATCAGAAATGGGAAAAAACACTCCAAAAAGCAACAAAAAAAACCCAAGACCCATCGGAAATGGGGAAAAAAAACCCCAAGACCCATCACAGCACAGAAACATAACCCCCCCAGCTCAAAACCACGCTGCAAAAACACCCAGAACAGTTTTTAAAAAGCAGAAAACAGCACCTTACCTTACCAGGCAGCCCGAAGCCTCCCTGCAAACACACGCACATGCTCACTCAGAAGCAGAAGCGAGACAGTCCCAAGCCTACGACGACGACGCACACTCTCTAACTGCTGGGGCGAAAGAGCTACAAAGAAGCAGCCTCGTCGCCACCTACAGTTAGAAATTTGAATTTCCCGCCTTTTTTCTCTGCCTTTTTCTGTTCGTAAGTGGAAGCTCCGGTCGCAAATAGAAGCAAAATTTTGCGGCCGGAGCTGGTCGTAACTCGAAATGGTCGTAAGTAGGGACGTTCGTAAGTCGAGGCACCACTGTACAGTGTTTTCCCGTGTAATCATTTTTCAGTAACAGGATGGATACAATTTCAATTAGCTCTGCTAATCTTGACCACGTTTCTTGTTCTCTGCATGGATCCGCCTTCAAAGGGAATGCTGACTGTGTGCTAATGTGGCATTTAAATGGTACAGCTGGCTGACATGTTCTCAGGAGCCCCTTCATAATTTCAGTATTAAATGTCAGAACAACTCTATTCTCTCTTCATTGTAATCTCTTCTCAAATTACTTTAACTTGATCATTTTGTTCTGACAGAAACTAAGGCTAAGCACCTATATCAGCATATTTATCTTCCTGTTATCCTTGTCTCTGGTTGGCTGGACAGTAAGCTGGAGCGCCTGGTTGCAAGTTTACTTCCCTACTTTGGGGGAACCATATAGCTTGCCTTGGACAAGCTACATGGTCCCAGAGCACCCTAGAAGAAATGAACAGTACACCACTTCTGAGTACTCTTTATGTTTTTGTTTTAAACCTGAAAAGGGTCACCATTATTTGGAGTCACCTTGACAGTACATAATTAATTAATTAATTAATCCTTGTCTCAGTTTTGTCTTTCCTTCCCTTCCATGCAGTAGTATTCTTGTTGGGAAAATGGACCTGCATAGGAGCAATATATGTATTACAAATAAGAATGAGGCAAGTTAATATTATACTTTACACTATAACGCTTTCAAAGTGTTCAGAATGCTCAGTGTAAATTATCCAGTAAATCATTACAAAATAGCTGTAAGGAAGGTAAGGATTTTAATTTTCATTACCTCCTCAGGTTGAAAGGTGAGTGACAGCAGCTGCCTGAAGGAATGACTTCGCTAGGTGACATGATTGTCAGGTCTCAGGGTTCCAGCTGAAGTCTCAAGAGATTATTATATTTCTCCTTGTATCCAGGTAGGCAGACAAACCTCAGGACAAGCAGTGTCAGAGGATGAAACATCTCCCCACTTATCCTCTCTAGTCTCAGCAGAAGGTTAAGAGTATCAACTATGCCCAGAGATACAGGGGACCCCACTGCTGATCTCAATACATTAATTTGTTTTCAGATGAGCTATCCTTAAACTACAGAAACATTCTCTGAAGACATACACACGGGAAAGTTGAGACTGGGCTGAAAAATTCACCTGCAGGATCCCAGGAAATTTGTCTGGAGGAAACACATTTCCAGGACTCCAAAGTTACCACCATCAGTCAGGCACGACAACAGCAGGCCAAACAGACTCACAGCTGTCAATTTGTTCACTCCTGAACAAGTAACACAATGGCTTCTAACCCATATTCGCCCGTGTAGGAAATAGTTAAATATTCAAAGGCCCAAAGCTATATCACTATACCAAATTCAGCACAATTCTTATAAAATAAGCATTCCTGCCCCATTTTTCCCCACTGGAAACATTTTCCAAATCATTTACTTGAATGAATTATTACTAAAATGAATCAAAAGTTTCATCAAAGACCACAACCACTCCCTCTTAGCCAACGTACCCTTGTGGCATTAAAGGAAAAATGTCAAGATGGAAGGAGGGAGCCAACTGACACAAACACAGAGTTCAGTGAGGAAATGGTATCTTCACAGCAAGAAAAGACTTATGTGGTTCTCTCTCTCTCTCTCTCTCTTACACACACACACACTCACGCACAATAAAATACCAAGAGACTGGTCCCACACAGTTTTGAAAGGTAGACCTAATTAGAGACGTTGGTCTATATTGATTTTAGTCTTATTCAAGATCACTCTGTACAACCTGAGTTCTAAATTATAGCACCAGCCAATGCCAGTCTTCCTCAATCTGGTGCTATTCAGGTGGCTGTAAGGTTATGGAAGCTGTAGTCCAACACAGCTTGAAGAGCATCAGGTTAGCCAACTCCACATCAAGTGACCCCTCCACTCATAGAGAAAAGTTCAGGGATTGAAAACATGGTGGGCAGGGCTAGCAAAGGCCTTGATAGCAGGTAATCCTAATCCAGATTTTTTTTCCTGTTTATTTTTTATTGTGCAAAGAAATCATGTCAGAAGAAACAAAATTTTAAAAAAGACTTAACTCAAAAAGATAAAAAGACAAATAATATGTTGAAAACATAACAATGAGAAGCTGTCTGTACATAACCTAAAAACTGAGAGAGACAGAAAGAGAGAGACAACCAGAATCCTATTAGTTACTTTTGTCAACATAACTTTATACTATTGCAATTAATGCTCGTTTGAATAGCCAGTAGGATCATTGCCAGTGATTAAACATCCAAATACATGTCCACATGAGGTCTATATTTCACACATTCAACAGCCGAAAAGGTTACAAGGTCCTCGGTTCACTGAGCAAAGGAGAGTGAAAATTTTGTCCCACAATGCCGGAATCCCATAAGGACTCAGCAATGGAATTCTGGGAATTTTAGTCCACAAAAGTAACTCTCCCATCTCCATCTTAATGACATAGAAAGAATAATGCCTGGAACTGGTTTCTGTCACTACACAATTATTTCCTTTACCACCATGAATGCCTGGGGGGAAAAATCCATAACAGTTACAAAATTTGTCCATGCATTATGAAAATAAACACTTGTAATTTGCTCAATGTATTACGAGAGTTGGAATGACAATGATACTGTATTTAGTGGTTGCCAGAACTGAAATCAAATCAATTGTGGAATTATTCTCAGAATTATTATTGGTAAAAGACTAGAGTTAGGAATTATCAATCATCTCCATCTCCAAATCTATGAAAAGTTCTGAAATAGTATATATCCTGTTTCTAATCCAAAATGTGGAAAAATGCAATTGTTCATGCATTTACCTCTGCCCTACAGTGTATAAGAACAGTATGTATTTAAAATAAAGCTTTATTACTTTATTTCTAACACCTTTATTAATATTGGCTTTCCTTGTAAAGGTCTGTAATCCACAGAGAAGCCTTCCACAACCAGGAGCTATCACCTGCTTCACACCAAGGGACAAGAACGATGAGGTCTGTAGCCCAAATCATTCCAGAGGGTTTGTTAACAATTGGCAATTAGAGAGTCTGAGAGAGTGAATTTATGACCCATCTTTCATTCTGAAAGCACAATTATTGCATTTGTTGCTGGTACTAGAGACATCTCTCCACTACAAGCCAGGTGTGAGGGGGACATGGAATTACCACTAGGCATGTGCCATTTGGAAATTTGTTGACTCCATCTTTCCACCAGCTTACATTGGGGCAACTTTCTTTTTTAACAGGAAGCTAAACTGGAACCAGGCCACAAAATCTTCAAGGTAGGCCTTTCTCCATGTGAGTGAAATGTAGGCGTGGGTCTGTCAGGTAGAACCAGGAATGGAGAATTCTGGGAGTCGGAGCCCAGAAAATCCTAACAGCACACCCTTAATTACCACAGTCAAACACTCTGTCTGATAGTATATGCCACTAGGTTGGCTCTGCTATGGCATTCTGGTCTCCATTAACAAGCTAAAATTTAAACTCTAGGTTCTGACTTATGAATGAAGAGCTTGTCTTTTACTACTTTTTACAGTCACTGAATTTAGCAATTGTCATGATGATGGGATATGTAGTCAGAGAAATGTAAGATGGAGTCAGACAGGTTCTGTGTGAAGATGATTTGAGAGACATTGGAATGTGTTTTTCTAAGTGCTATGAGAGTGTTTTTCTGAAGATCGGTACAGCATAGTTCGAGATAAAATTGAAGGTCGAATCGAGAGGCCCGTGGAAGACTCAACATTCCGAGCTAATTGGAGAAGAGATAAAACACCTGGACTTTCATGGGAATCAAGGGAGGAGGAAGGTGTTACAGTCCCTTGAGGCTAATTGGTTAACAGCCAGAATTGTCAAGAAGAAGGGAGGAGTTAGAGAATGTAGAAAATGGACAATGGGTTATGTGAGAAGGAGAGGAGAGATTCAGTTCTGTTCTGGAATTTGATTCCATGATGATGGTTTGAGTATGTGACTTGAAGGCGAGAGGATATAAGTAAAAAGAAAGAAGGAGGTGGGGCTAGCCCACTGTAGCCCACCTCAGCCCAGCTTAGTAGTGTTTTTTATTTTAATGGGAATTAGTTATTTTATTTAACTGTAATAATCTTTGAATATGTTCTTTATGCTAAAGCTTGTGCAATATAAACTGATTCTATGAAACTTTATTTTTCTAATAAAAATTAATTATAAAAATTCTTACAAAAGGACTGGTCTCTTAAACAGCAGGGTCTGGCTAAATCCAGGAAGTGGAGAGGGCCACAAACTAGCTATCTTTAAGAGTCCTACCTAACTGAGCTATTGGAGGTCTAAGGAATCACAAAGCCCATGTGTCTGTACTTGCAAAGTACTGGGTAAAAGTAAAGTGTTCTTTTAAGGTCAGACTTGTTCAAAGGGCTTACACTATGCACTGCTGAGGTCTTGGGACTTGCCCCAGCGTAAAGGTGGTAGGTAAGTGGCCTGTCGAACTCTCTGATTGAGTGCTAGGCGCTCCTTAGGGAGGCTAGTGCACCACAGCAATTGCCTAATTTCAGAAAATACCTTAACCATCTGAGTTCACTATTCTGAAGAACAAGAGTATAAATGTCTCATTTCAAATGTTCTAGTAATCCAGCTCTTAATCCCAGCCACAGCAGAACCATTAAATCAGTGGGAAATTGGGTCAGTCAGCACTTATGTTCAGTTCCACTGATTCAATGGGTCTACTCTAGTTTGTATTAACAATTGGATTTAGGCCAGTATCTTGGATTACAGCCTAGGTATATCAAAGCCCAGAACTCTTGCTACTGAGAAGTACCGTTATACTTTTGATACCACTGTGAATCAGTCATACAATAAAGCCTGAGTTTTTATATTTGTGTTTCTGAAATGTAAATACCTGTATGTGTGATGTGTAAACACACAAACACAAGAGTAGAGTTAAACTCACACCTCAATACAGCAAAAAGTCATGTACACACGCTTGTCCCTTACACTGATAGCTTACGTTGCTTGGCCATAAAACAAATGAGTGTAAAGAGACACCTACTGCAACACACATTTGGACACGGGGGGGGGGGGGGGAGGGGGAGGCTGAACTATGAAATTTATTCCAGAATTAAATTTGATAGGGAAAAGTGCAAACTTCTGCACTTGGGTGGAAAAACAAATGCACAGTTACAAGGTGGGGATACTTGGCTCTGTAATACTACAAGTTAGAAGGATCTTGGAATAGTTGTAGGTCTGAATGTGAACCAACAACATGATGTGGCTGCATTAAAAGATATATAGTCTCCAAATCCCGTGATGTACTAATTCCCCTCTATTCAGCACTGGTTAGGTCTCATCTTGTGTTCTGAACACTGCACTTTAAGAAGGATGCCGACAAACTGCAACAAGTTCAGAGGAAAGCAACAAGGATGATGAGGGAACTAGAAATCAAGCCCTATGAGGAAAGACTGAAAAAATTGGGCATGTTTAGCCTTGAGAAAAGAAAACCGAGGAGAGATATGATAGTACTTTTCAAATACTTGAAAGATAGTCATACAGAGGAGATGCAGGATCTGTTCTTGATCATCCCAAAGTGCAGGACATGTAATAATGGGCTCAAGTTACAGGAAGCCAGAATTTGGTTGAACACCAGGAAAAAATTCTTAACTGTTAGAGCAGTATGACAAGAGAACCAATTACACCAGGAGATAGTGAATGAGAAGGGAGTTGGACTCAATTACCTCACAGTCCCCTTTCAACTCCATTATTCTATGATTCTATTATCTTGGTCTAGTTGGCTATAGAAACAGGAACTAGGCACTCCAGATGGCCTTTGCACCCAAGTACATGCAACCACTTGTTCTCTTGTTTCTGCCTTTTTTGGGGGTGTATGGTGTTGGAGAACGAATGCTGTAGGAATTCAGCAAACACAGAAACATCTTAAGACTGAAGCTATAAACAGCTAGGAATGGATGAAGGTGACTGCCTAGGCTTTAAAAGCACCCCCTTGCCAGTTTTTCCTCCTCCAGTGTCACCCTAATGTTTCTGCTTGGAGACACAGGAAGGTATAGCTGTTATTGGAGACTTCGGTCAGCATCCTGAGACCTAGCACTCTTATATCTGATGCTTTAAACAGACAGTTCCACATAGAGCACTTTGCTGGAGTGTAAATATGATTGCCTGTTTGCTTGCTTGTTGAAATAGTTATCAGCTGTTTCACAATCTTAAAAATACCCCTGGAACAGTTCTCCTAAAATTGGAGAGGAAAAATGCAACAAAACCCAGTTAAAGTACAGTAAGATGTGAGTAGCATACATCGGACAGTGGTCAGATATTCTTTCTCCCAGAACAGGTGTAACTGCCATACCAAATGAAGCAGATCAAAAGCATTCCTGAATATTCAAGAGCAAAGTTGGATATAGGAGTCCTCCCTCACCCAAAATATGAACACAATTTTTTCCAGAGAAGTGGGATCTCATCTAAAATGAATCCGATTAGGATGGAACCAGATTCCAACGGCGCCTGGGTGCAACACTGACTTGATCAGAGCTGGGATACATATCCCAGGGATCAAAGGCCCCCTTCTTAGGATTTTGCATAATCACTAATATTCAGAATTAACGCATAGATGAAGTCATTATGATTTTCAAATGACATGATGTACAAGATAGTACAACTTGCTATGCAATACAAATATATTGCAAACAGTCCAGAGAGTGCTTTAAGTGCTGTAGGGTGGTATATAAGCAACATGGTTTATACAGCATTTTTGAGCTGTCACAGGAATTTTGTAGCAATTTGCATGAAACCAGCCTTTCAATGGTAGTACAAACATCTACACCAGGAGGGTGTGTATTACCCCTACTCCAGTAAATCAAGATGGATTATCTGGCCTCAAAACAAAAAACAAACAAACAAAAAAACAAACAAAAAGGACACATACAGAGGCATTAATGCAGGCACATATCCATCTCTCATCTTACCACCACCACCCCTGCTCAAATAAACAGGGAATATACTTCAAGATTTGGAGATGGGGAAACAGCATGTGTTTCTAATGTCATGGACACTAGATGCCCATCACTGCTGTAGTACAGCATCAAAGAAGGGATTGTCTTTTCTAGAAGATAAGAAACCTGAAGCACTAGTTGTGCTCACCCTATGAGCAATAGCAGTGTGTGCATATTTTCAAAGCAGTTACAATCAGTCTTCACTTTAAATAATTAAGGCAAACCCCTGATCTCTTTTTGTGGTGGGAAGGTGAATTATGAGCTTTGACTCATCTATGATTAGTCTTATGAGGCTCAGTCATATCCACACACACACTTGGGAGAAAGATAGTTATTTGAAAAATCCAACATCAATTTTGGCAAGCATAGGAATGTTCTCAGTGCAGCCTGTGTGAAAAGGTGTCATAAGTCCATCACCAGTCTACAGCTAGAAATTGCTGACCTTGTACAGGAAGAGGTAACTCAACCCAGTTATGTAAGAACATCCAAAGGGAGTCTGGGAATTTTCTATAGAAACAAAACTGCAGTGACTGAGCAAACCTGATCAATATACAAAATTTGTTTAAACTAATGTTGAAATATTAAGAGGCTCTATCCAAAAAAGAATCCTATTCACACCCACGCAGTTAACTGGATCAGGATGCAAAATATACATCCTCATCCATTTTTGCAGCTCAGTGATCCCATCTCTGAATTTGTCATGGTGGCAAAAAATGAAATCATTTCCTTCTAAAATCACAGTTGCCAACAAGCACCTCATGTCTTAGTAAAAATAGGAGGGGATGCCACTGCAGTGAATCTGGAAGTGGTAGTAATTGGGTGTGGCCCTACAGGTTCAAGGGGGAAGATTTGGCCCCTGGACCCAAGGAGATAACTCATCCCTGCACAAGATCAAGTATGCAAGGTGAAATCATAAAAGAAGAGTTGCTATCACTGAAAGTACTTCCCTTAGGATAACAACCACAACACAATAGTGAAACTAAGATGTATGATTGCAGGATTGTTCCAAAAATTGCAGAACCAGCAGCCACTGCTGTAGACACAGATAACTTATATTTAGCACCTTCTAAAGCCCATGCAGATGTGATGGAAGGAAATCCCACAACTGTGAGGAGATCAGAAACAGGATAAGTCTACTCCTCTCCTACCAGTTCACTCCTGCCCAGAACAAAACTTCTCCTGCCTTAATTGTTTAAGCATGAGCAATTGTTAACATTGAGGTTAGTTTTTAGTCAGGTAGAGAGGCAGTGTGGTGTAGTGGACAAAGTCTCAGAGTAGGACTCAGGAGACTGTGGGTTCAAGTTTGTGTTTGGCCATGGAAACCATTCCTTGAGCATCCTACATGTCTCAAAAAAAAAACACCAAAAAATGATTAGGGTTGCTGTATGTTGGAAGTGAGTTGACAGCACTTAACATGAAGAAGCAAGAGGAAGATTGGTTAGCATTAACTGTGTCACCAATGGTAGATGGGAGTCACGGAGGATCCTATTCATACACTGCTCCTATTTATGGTCAGAGTAACTGAGCCAGTGGCAACAAGAAACTCTGATGATTAGAGCAGCTAAGTGAACAACAGACACAGGTAAGAAGTTGTAAAAATCCCTGCTACAGGTTTCATCAATACTGGTTTAACACCACTACCATAAAGAACATCCCACAGTTAATAACAGAAGTTTCATGGAAGTTTTCTTTTTTCATTGTCATCATTTGGATTTCTTCTCTTGCACTATTTCATTACACATGTGACATGGCACCCTGGAAACAACAAAGAGACAATAGCCCAAGTAACATTTATTTGTTTGGTGCTGTTAATAGATACAGAGGAGCATATTCAATACAAATAGTCACTTCTGACTAATTCACTTCTGATCAGAGTTCATCAAAATGGGGAAAAAATCCTGTCTGCAAATTACGTCTGTGTAAAGGTGATGATGTCACCAACAGGGAGAATGCCAGTAATCAAACCCTGCTTCAATCCCAGGCCTAACTCCGTGTAGTCAGTCCCACGGAGTGTGAGTTGGGTGAGTCTCAGATGAAAGCAGGAATTAATTGATTACTGGCTGTCTTCTCCTGCCTGTGACATAATCACCCTTATGCAAGCGTAGTGTAGGGAACAAGATTTTGGCCAATATATATTAACTTGCAATCAGAAATGAAGGGAGGGGGATTCTACCATATACTTCTTCAAGGTTTGTTTTATTTTGTGGAGAGAAATGTCTCACCACAAGAAAAGTTATATGGCTATATAGACTCTTTAAACATTACACAGGATTCAAAGTAGACCTCACTAGGCAACTGTTAATGGCCCTTTGGTCAGTTATACCATATTGTATTTGCTTAGGTTGGATGCTAAATGGGCAACAAATTTTAAAAAAAAGTTTGGAAGAAATCTGTTTATACTGGGCCGTCAACTGGAGAGTCATTTACAGAAACTCTGGTTTACCGGCATTTAGATACCTACTTGGCACAGCTTTCCAAATGAATTCCTTTTTTGCTTTCAGAAGCATAGCCACAACTTACAAAATAATTCTTAAGAGTCTGTGTCTTGAAGTATGCTATTAAGTGGAAATCAATACTACCATGCTATTTGTGTCTGTGGTTTTGTAAATTCAACCTCCTGGCCACAAGATTAGTCTTCTCTTGTTGAGCAGAGGAGGCATTTGCTGGCTGCCAGATTGCCTTATGACCTTGTCTCCTTGCTTCTCAACATGTATTCAATAAAAAGAGTGCAATAAGAAGCAGCCACTCCTAAGAGAATCTGTGAATACAACTAAAAAATAATTTGAGAGAATTGAATTTAAGATATGTTTTCAATTTGAGGCTGAATTCCACATAGATCCCACTAAACTCTTGGAGAACTACTTACTTCCAAGTAAAGAAGCATAGGCTTCAGCTGCACATGAATTAATATAATCTGTTATTCTCTGAGAACTGTGTGTGTGTGAAAGGAAGGCTCAACACAAATGGAAAAATGTCTGATACCTTCTTATCATCATAATTATGATACTGGCCTCAAATGTCACACAACTATCTATGTTAAATTTACATTGGCCCTATTAATTAAGCCAGGCTTATTGTTCTGATATCAATTCAAGTGAGCTGATGTCATGTTTCTGAAGTCACACAGTAGAATCAATATTGGAACGACTGCTATTCAATTTATTCGGAAATGCTCTGGAGAGTAAAACGAAACAAACAAACAACAAAACAGAAGTGTTTACATGATATCTAATTATTTTCAGGATGGAAAATGAACTGTTAAATGATACTAGTGAATACATTAAATTAACCTCACATATAAAATGATTGTGCCATAATTGGTGGTAAATTACTACAAAGGGAACTTTGAGATTTTGGTAGAATAACACAAGAATAAACAACTTGGTGAATAGCAGCCAAGAAAAATGAAAATTCTGTCCTAAAGATTATTAGGAAAGGAGTATCTGTCCCCAATGTCATTTGCCTGACCCACCAGATCTTCTCAGGCTGGGCTCCTCCATGTAGCCACCCCGAGGGAGGCCCGAAAGTCATCTGCTAGAAATAGGGCATTCTCAGCAGCGGCACCGACATTATGGAATTAACTCTGAGAGGAGCAACACCTCATTTAGGTGTTGCTCCTCTCAGATGTACTCATTTAGGAGACAGTTAAAAACACTACTTTACAGGGAGGCCTTTCAAATCGATCCCGATTTAATACCTTGCCTCCAGTCTTGCTACATTCCGAAGATTGGTTTGCACCACTGATTGTTTAGTTTTAGATTATGTTTTTGCTATTTATGTTCTATTTACTGTTTATTGTAACATTTGTTTTAATTCCTTGTAAACCGCCCAGAATAGTGTGTCGGTACTAATGGGACAGTATATAAACAAACAAACAAACAAACCAAAACAAGAACTGCAGTGTCCTTTTTGTAAATCTACAGTATAGCTACATTTGAAATAATAGCAGAAATTCTGTTGCTTAGCATAATGTGCCTCAATTAGAAAAGGCCCACTGGATCAGCGGGAATTTGGTGAGTCAACTTCTCCATAAATTCCATTAATTCAATGAGGCTACTCTAATTGCAACTTACTAAACTAAGCAACAGATTTCAGCCAATGTGTGCATTCTTATACCATCTCAAAAAGGACATGTCACAACAGAAAAAGATGCAGAAAATGACCTACAATTCTCATGTAGGAAAGGGACCTTGGTTTGGTAACAAGACTAACGAAGTGTGTTAGACACATTTCTCCTTCAAATGTTTCAGTGCTTGCTACAAAAATCATGGTAGACACACTCTAAAACTTCTTTTGTACTAGAGTTATAGCATTTCATCTGTCGTGGTTCCATTCTACAGTATCCTGGATTTCTATTTGGTGAAGTACTTTGACTTCTCGGCTAGAGAGCATTAGTATACTTCCTGATTCAGTACCAGAGAATTCTAACTCATATAAAGCATGTTCTGAATAAGGAACACAGGTTGTTTAATCCATGATTCTACATGATTTCTTCTGTTGCAGGTAAGCTGAATTTACTATGCAAGAAATGTGAGAACTGATGGGAAATGAACAGTAGGAGGGAACAGCAGCAAGAATCAGTTTCAGCTGTCTAGTGAAAGACTCTAAGTTATGTACTTTAGGGGCCAAAATGGCTGAGAGATTTCAAGAGTTTGAGGAAGGCAGGAATCTACTGAACCCCTAGGTCACCTGAACATGGTCTGATAACTGTCAGACCTCCATCTTTATGATAGTGCATGGAATTTAAAGGGCCAACATGCTATCGTGACCTGTGTCTTATTGGTGCTGTTAAATCAGCTCCAACTGTGTTCCTTGTCTTCTCCAATAAGGACATCTAAGAGAGGAAAGATCAGCTCTGGCTGGCAAATAGGCTGATTAAAATTGCATTTCTCAACAGAAAAGTCCGAACTGCAAGTTCCAGATTCACAGTCTAAGTACCTCCTCCCCCTGCCCCTCCCTAACATTATTCCTATCCCCTATACCCAAGGTAGATCAACAGGTAATTGTGCTCAGACTGTATCTCTGAAAGATCTAAAGTCAGTGTTCGCATATTGTAAGGGCAGGGGACTTATTCCTTGGGTATTTAAAAGTTAAACATTAAGTGATGTAACTAGGAAGACTGTTCCCTCCCTGCCCCCCTCCAAAAAAAAAAATCAGCTTTGAATCCAAGAATGAAGCACAGAAATTTACAAAGAATCAATCATCTGTCAAACATAAATACAGCCTCACTTTCCTCTTCACTGAAATCTGAAATGTTCATTGTTCAGGAGGTATGAAGCTCTTGGGCCCACAATCGTGATAACTCAAGGTTATCATCAACAGAGAGGGCAGACACTAGGTCACGAAAACACAGGACTGCCTGGAACTGTCCCTGATACACTTCTTTCATAACTGCTACTACTGAAAGGCAAGTAACCTTGTTTCTTGAAAATTACACACAATACCGCTGATAAGATGGTTTTCCACTTATAATTAATATAAAACATAGACATACATCATACACTTCACAATCCTTAGTAGCTTTGAAAATTTACAAAGCAACCAGGTCTGTGCTACTTCTCTCACCTATTCACAGTCAGATGCTAAATACCATCCTATGTCAAAGTTTAAAATTAGTCATGCAAATTCCATTCCATACATGAATTTGTGGAGGGTGATCTCTTATTTTACTTCCTCACAGAGCCCTCTTATTTTGAGTGAGCCAAGGTATGTTGGGACAGAAAGCAAGTTATGCATTAAATAAGCATGGATTGCAGCCAGGTCTACCATTAAACAGAAATCAGCATCTAAAATATGGGTAGTTTTAAGGCACAGGGAAACTTTTGATGTGGCAGGCTGGCCCAGCTACAAGGCTCAACACTGAGGGCACTGCCTCGTGTAGCTACAGCCTTAAATAGGTTTTCCCAGAGTGTAGAATTTACTCCTGGAAGAGGGGGAAGGGAGAGGCAAGCAAAGACTGTGTTAATATTCTCTCTTTGTCTCTCTGTTTGCAAGAGGGGAAAGCCGGCTTCCAAGGCACAGAAATCCAAAGACGCAAGAACACTGGGAAGAGTGCTTTGAAAAATTTATCTCTATCAAATCTGGACCGGAGACAAAAATAATCTGTGTTGACCACAAAAATGCTTTGTGAGGCCAAACATTTTGACCAAACATTTTCAGTGCCCTTGGAGTATACGAAATTCCTTCCCCCCATCACTCTAAAAAAAAATTGGATGCTAGGAAAGCAATCTTCAGATCTTTAATCTTTTTTTAAAGGATTGAGATTATGCTGTGTTAAACATTTCAAATGTGCTTCAGCCTGTGACTGGTGAAACCTTTACGAAAATGCTAATTGCATTTAAAAGCGGAACAAAGCCACGTGTCTCTTTTATAATGCTTTGTGGTGGCTTTGGTAGTAACGATTTGAAAATGCAAAGATATTAGTGTTAAAATATATATGTACATTGGGATCACATACATATGATCTGAAATATTAATTAATGTGGGGCCAATCAATGCTTTATCTGGACCAAATCTTCGATTTCTAATTTAGCTTCTGTTTTAGTTTATCTTTATGTTTACCAAATGCAAATACTGTACACAGAGATGTAACATTTTGGCTAAAATCCTGCTACACTACATTACAACTGATTATGTTATCAGCCACAGCAGTTTTTTCGAGATGAAAAATTCCAATCCCTCTCCAAAGGTTCAAAGGTTCTCAAGGAATCCCTTTCATTGTGGGAAATGGTGGGGGAAGTTGTCACGAGACATGGGGAAGACTTTAATTTCCGATAATTGCCACAGTGGCAATTTTCAGAAATTAAAGATTCCCACTCATCCTGCAGCCCACAAAACCTTCCCCACAAGAAAAGCGATCCCCTGGAACCTCAGGGCCTTTGGTGGGAGAATCAGAATGTTTTCATTTCTGAAAAATCACCGGAGAATTTCAGCCTTTGAGTCAAGCAAAGAGTGTAAATCCATTGTCCCATTATACACAAACCCATTTTGCCTCTGTGCCCACGTCTGTGACACATTTCTACAGTGATGTGCCAAAGGCAGCAATATTTCACTTACAGTCTAGTGATTCTGACAGGCCATTTAAAGATTGGTTGGAAAAGGAATAATTAAGCGTTCAGGAAGTAAAGAAATAGGTAGAGACGATACTGGATAAATGGGCCTCGCTGGCTCTTCATCAGCAGCTGAAATGTCAAGAACACCTGTTCCTTCCCCTGCAAAGGGATCTTCCCACAGCCTCCTCCTCAGTGAGGATTAGAAGATATACTGGTGCAAATAATAACTGCAGTTAAGAATTTCTATGTAGACAAAACCAGAAATCAACGTTCAATTGTGGCTTCCACTTCAACAGGAATGCTCTGAAGGTGTGAAGTTCTAACGAGCAACCTACAGAGCTGTTCCCTGTTCAGATTGGCAACTACATGTAAATTTCTATCTCTTGTACAATTTGAGCTCTCCAACAACCAGACAGATCTCTCCACGGGCATTTAAACACATGCGTCATTCTACCCTTACGTTTTGGCTGAGACAGGCAGAGAGCATTCATTCTGGAGATGGAAGGTAACTTATGATGCCTTTGCATTCTGTGCCCATTTCTTGAGAATCCTGATTTGGCCTTGGTGACACATGCCCTAGTTGAATCACAGTTGGATTACTGTGACACTTTGTAAAGTGTTTGGAAACTCCAGAGGGTCCAAAATCCCACAGGCAAATTGCTAACTGGGGCTGGTTACAGGAAACATATAACTCCCTTGTAACAGCAGCTCTACTGGCTGCCGATCCATTTCAGGGTAGAATTCAAAGTGCTGGTTTTAACTATAAAGTCCTAAACAGCTTGGATCAAAGCTACCTAAAAGACTGCATTTCCCTCTTTGAGCCTGCCCAGGTTTTAAGATAATCAGGAATGGTCCACCACCCTCACAGGCGTGCTTGGTGGGGACAAGGGAGAGGGCCTTCTCTATCGCTGCTCCCAGACTCTGGAACGCCCTCCCACGGGAACCTAGGCTGGCCCCGTCTTTGTTGTGCTTCCACAAGCAGGCAAAGACCTTTCTCCTCAAGCAGGCTTTTCCTTAATGACTGGGTGTCTGAGAAGGTTTTTTTAAATGCTCTGTTGTTGTGCTCTGGGGTTTTTTAAAAATGTATTTTAGTATTGACTTTACTTACCGTTTTTAACATAATACTTGTTTAATTTTTTCTTAAACTTTTAAATATTTGTATACTTTGTTTTAGCTTTTAAATATTGTTGTTTTAATGATGTAAGCCGCCTTGGGTCCTTTTAAGGAGAAAGATGGAGTATAAATAAATAATTAAATTAAACAAACAAACAAACAAACAAACAAACAAATAAAGATCCTGTGGTTGATTTCCAAACACTTTGCTGCCATTATGATCACCCATCACACTGATAATGACATTTATATTGTTAGTGTTTTATGCTTTCAGGAAAACCTTTCAGAAATATTTTAGAAGTACAGTAAAGGGTATTCACTGGGTGAACTGGGACAGTCAGAGCCTCTCAGTCTGACTGCAAACAATAAAAAAATACAAAACATAACAGCAATGAAACAAAAAAATGTAAGTTAAATAAAATATATGTTTTAAAGAAGCAAGTGAGAACATCTGGACTAAAGCTTCACACCCAACAGTTGACAGGACCGGCTATAGGACAAGAATTCTTCACTGTACCTGAGGTCAGCAGTATAATTTAGTGGCATGTAGACTGCAGCCCCAAACCATACACATCCCTTTGCCTGCCAGCATTTCATCACTGCTGTCTCACCAGGCCTGATCATTGAAATGTGTGTAGCTATGCAGCAGGAGCAGAAGCAGCAGTGTACATTGTATAAGCAAACCAACACATGTACAAATGTAAGGCCTACTGTACAATGTGGCCTGGGATGGTTCCCTTGCTCTGGCTGCTTGCTTAGTGGAGATATGGTTTACTCTGATGTGCTTAACTAAGGTAATTTAGGAGGGACAGACAGCCCAGGCCAGCAATAAGCATGGTTCAGGGGTATGGGAATGCCTGGAGGGCTCAGATGGAATAGTTGGAATGGCTGCCAGTGCTACCTCCCAACATCTGTTGACACCTCAAAAGGCCTCACGACTACATCTCCCTCCAGCGTTAAGAGTTCACCATTCTTAGGTCACCACTGCCCCTGGAGCCCTTTTGAAAGCACGTATTAGGTCATCACTACCACTGAGACGGCTGTCATCATAATCCATGTCAGATTACCTTTACAAGACACAGGCTTTTGGGTCAGGGGTAGAAATCACCTGCTGTATGCAACTGTACACGTGCAAATACAAATAGAATTTTAAACAATTTCCCCCACATGTCAGCTTCTACAGACAGTAGAGGCAACATTCCCTGGACTTTTGCAATTATTGGGCGAAGCCCACAGTACAGTGCCAAAAAACACTGAAATCCATGGAGTCTTGGGCAGCAGCATCAAGCCAAGTTTAAGCAAAGATACAAAAGTGAGTTGTATGAATTTATTTTTCTTTATAACATTTCATACAGTTCAACAGCAAAAAGATCCTTTGAACTCCTCCTTCTTTCTCCTGAGAATAACCATAATTTTGGAAGCAGATACTATGAAGGGTTTTGGAAAGAACATTCAGCCTCATTTTCAAGAATTAAATCGATCACCAGCCCTCAAGAATTAGGAGAAATGAGTTAGGGTTACAGAACGTCTTTCCTCCCAAAAACACAATCTGTTTGTGGAAGAAATGTGTGCTTCAACAGTGAACAACTGTTTGGAACAGAAGTTAATTCGCACATGGAAAATGTCACATATTTTGCACGAACAAAACCGAATTTGCATACAAATGAACTCTCAAATGGAACCCATAATCAATTTCAGCTCTCTGATCAAATCTGTTTGATAAATGGGCTTGCAAACACACTTAACACTTCTTTGCACTTTTAAAAAGTATTCCTAAAAAGAGTATTCTGAAGTGAATAAAATTCGCCATTATCAGAATGACCAGCTTTTACTGAGAGTGGAGTGAATTTCTCTGAAACCCACTGTTGCTAGAGCTGCATAATCTCTCTCTCTGGACTGAAAGACAGTGGGCTGATCTTAATTTTGGACCACCTTTGGATTTCACTAGGCATCTGAAGTACAGCTTTGGTTGTAAGCAGTTATAGAATTCTAAGAAGCATCGATTTCTTCACTTTTGCTTCTTAAGCAATAGTGTTCAAAAGAAAAATTAAGATAACTTTAAAGAATTTATCAACTAGATCCATGGAGAACCCTAAGAAGAACTTAGCTATTCAACAAGACTGCAAGGGGCTAGACACCAATCTATGAAAATCAGAATTCTAAAATAAACTGAAATCTGCAAGGTCTGCCTTAAAACATGAGAAACCTAATTCCCTGTATATGTTGTTTAGAAAACATATTAACATTCCTGACCCAAGTCAAGCGACCACCTCGGTGCTGAACTGTTGAAGTAAGGGAAGAGATAGATGATCTAGGTGTTTGAAAGAATTCAAGTGTGGTCATTTCACATTTCCAACAATTCCTTTTGCTTTTTTGACTGCCCATTTCTACCATAACTGGTTTGAAATTAACAGAAGGATTGTTCTAATAGCAAAATTAAGATAAATTTGCAATTGTTATCTTTTATATTGTAATTTTGCTATGAACAAATAAATGTACGGTTTACTATTGGCACAGAAGGAGAGATACTTCAAGGCTGACAGGATGAATATGTCACCACAGAACATAATGTACCTAGTTTATTCTCAGCAACATTTCTCTAAATGCACACAACTGGAAAAATGTTATTTTAAGAGCATCCATTTACATTATTCCTGATTGCTAAAAGATTGCAGGTACAGTGGTGCCTTGACTTACGAACGTCCCGACATACGACCATTTCGAGTTACGACCAGCTCCGGCCACAAAATTTTGCTTCGACTTGCAGCCAGAGCTTCCAGTTACGAACAGAAAAAGGCAGGAAAAAAAGGAGGGGAATTCAAATTCCTAACCGTTGGTAGGATAAGAGGCTGCTTCTTTGTAGCTCTTTCGCCCCAGCAGTTAGAGTGAGTGCGATCACAGGAGGCTTCGGACTGCCTGGTAAGGTAAGGTGCTACTTTCTGATTTTTAAAAACTGTTCTGGGTGGGTTTTGCAGCGTGGTTTTGGGCTGGGTGGTGGGATTATGCTTCTATGCTGTGATGGGTCTTGCAGGGTTTGTTTGTTTTTTTGGTGTGTTTTTTCCCCATTTCCGATGGGTCTTGCGGTGTTTGTTTGCTTTTTGGTCCCCCCCCCCCATTTCCAATGGGTCTTGAAGGGTTTGTTTGCTTTTTGGGTTCCCCCCCCCCCCCATTTCCGATGGGTCTTGCAGGGTTTGTTTGCTTTTTGGGTTTTTTCCCCCCATTTCTGATGGGTCTTGCGGGGTTTGTTTGCTTTCTGCTTTGCTTTTTTTGCATTTCCGAAGGGTCTTGCATGGTTTGTTTGCTTTCTGCTTTGCTTTTTTTGCCTTTCCGATGGGTCTTGCACGGTTTGTTTGCTTTCTGCTTTGCTTTTTTGCATTTCCGATGGGTCTTGCAGGGTTTGTTTGCTTTCTGCTTTGTTTTTGTTTTTTGCATTTCCGATGGGTCTTGCGGGGTTTGTTTGCTTTTTGCTTTGCTTTTTTTGCATTTCCGAAGAGTCTTGCATGGTTTGTTTGCTTTCTGCTTTGCTTTTTTTGTATTTCTGAAGGGTCTTGCACGGTTTGTTTGCTTTCTGCTTTGCTTTTTTTTGCCTTTCCAATGGGTCTTGCATGGTTTGTTTGCTTTCTGCTTTGCTTTTTTTGCATTTCTGAAGGGTCTTGCAGTGTCTGTTTGCTTTTTGCTTTGCTTTTTTTGCATTTCCGAAGGGTCTTGCAGTGTCTGCTTTTTGCTTTGCTTTTTTTGCATTTCCGAAGGGTCTTGCAGTGTCTGTTTGCTTTTTGCTTTGCTTTTTTTGCATTTCCGAAGGGTCTTGCACGGTTTGTGTGCTTTCTGCTTTGCTTTTCCCCCATTTCCGATGGGTCCTGCACGGTTTGTTTGCTTTTCTCTTTTTTTGGTGATTTTTTTCTTCGGCCGGAACAGATTGATTGCATTTCAATGCATTCCTATGGGAAATGGTGCTTCGACGTACGACCATTTCGAGTTACGACCGGAGTTCCGGAACCAATTAAGTTCGTAAGTCGAGGCACCACTGTAAACTGATTTCTTCATGAAATAAATTTTAGCAGAATAATCTTCTGACCCAAATCTCCATTTTAGCATAATGCATTTTAGGACAGGGACTCTGTCCTTATCAGAAGGATATAATTTGAGATATGTAATACCGATATCCTGTTGTGCAGTTAAAATGTACCATTTGGGGAAAAAAACTGCACTACATTAAGAAGTCTCCAGACACATTATCTTTTGCATATTGTCATGCAGCAGATAAGGTCTATAGAGCTATCTTAACATAAGGTAATTTCTTCCAAAAGTTATACCACTTGCACAAGTGTGCAACAGGATTTCAGCCACTGAGTGTTTTCATCTATACTGGCTGAACTTGTGCAGTCTGCTTTACCAAATTTATTTTTAAAGTTGTAACTTTGATTCTGTCATATTACATCAATAAAACAGTGAGTGGTGTGCATTTTAGAAAAAAAATCAAAGTTTTACACCAGGAAAAAGTTAAATCCTGTGATCATACACTTGATATTTTATTTTATTTTTATTTATTTCTAGTTCTTATATACTGTCCCATTATCGCACAGCACTATTCTGGGCAGTTTATATAAAACCAGCAAAATAAGTAAAATACCAAGCATAATATAAACAATAATGCCAGAAAACCGGCAGCAGCCCTGATGGTGCTTAAAATTAGAGCGGGTAGAGGTTATGCAAGTTTGAATTACTTAAACTGCTTTACAGTATTTACTCCAGTTGTGCTAGTCAAGGGAAGAAGCAAAGAGCAAAGGATAGCACTGAATGCATCAGTCTTCAGGAATGGGAATGCAAGACCCATCACAGCACAGAAACATAACCCCCCCAGCCCAAAACCACGCTGCAAAACCCACCCAGAACAATTGCAGAAGTAGCCCGGCCGGCGCTTCCCCACCTCCCTGCGGTGCTGACCACTCAGCAGCTGAGCTGGGAGACTTGTCATCCCACCTCCACACCAGAGTGATCAGCAGCATAGGGAGGTGGGGAAGTGCTACTTCCGTGATTGGCGCGATGTTACTGGCAATGGGTGTGTGCACCACACGAAGCCCGGTGAGTGGACTGGGCTAGTTCTGGGGGGAGGAAATGGACGTGTGGTGCCATGCTTCATATTCGTATCCCCAGGGATATGAATACAAAGCTCCCATGTCTACAGTTGGCACAGAAAGCATGAAAAATGTGATGATGAATGGGGTGGCTTTAGGATGCTCCCCCTAGCATGTTCACAGAACCAGGTTTAGTAGCATCTGAATAGGGCTATTGCTTGCCTCAATTCTAGAGTGCACAAGAGGCTTTCATGGAACCCCTGCTATCCAGCCAAATCCAAAGCATTCATTTATTTCACTGTACAGCCCACCCTGAGTATCTGGACCAATAATTAGCTCCAACAAACATAGAAACAACGTACACCACTACCTCCATGTAGACTGATAACTAGTCACTGTTTCTGAGCATCTCTCCCATGCAAGATAAACCAAGCATATGGTAAAGACATAGCCACAGAATAGAATACATACAGAATTCTCATGCTACCAAACAGTCACATAAGGTTTTAAAATTAAAGCCACTCTTGTTTCCAGAAGTAGTTCACAGAATGTAGTACACCCTGCTTAGACACAGAACAATTAACAGAAACAGCAGGAGCTTCTTTCCAATAAATACCAAGATTGGAGGATAAGCAGCTGTAAATCTGCATTAATTGTTTCAGGATTTCCATTATTTACAGAAGCGCTTGCAGAGTAAATAAAGAGGGGATGATTTGACAGAAATAAGAGAACAGCTAACCTTACCTTCACATTGTTTTCCTTCTCCTTTATAACCTGGCTTGCAAATGCATTTGTACGATTTAGGAGTGTTTTGACAAATTGCATCAATATGGCAGTCATCTGTCCCTTCTGTACATTCATCAGCATCTGTGCCATAGAGCATTAAAAAGGGGGAAAGTAACAAGAGACCACATGAAAACTTTTGCAAGTTTCTACCTAGAGAAGATGTTTAACTGAGTTTGTTGTAGGGATACTAAAGAAAAAACACACAACAATGTCACAGCACAAATGCTTTCAATGAGGAAGATCTGTTTGTAAGATCAGACCTCCATGCATGTAATAGCGATAAAAGAAAGGTAGTTTAGGCCTTCCCAAAGTAGGGTGGTATCTTCTGATGCCCATGGAAAACATACCTTCATTCAGCATCTTGAGCTCTGACATGCACCTAACTGCTACTTGACCTAGACCAAGGGTAAACTCCTGGTTAGGTTTATACCACAGAACAGCCTTTCTCATCAACTAGTGCCCTCCAGATGTTTTGAGCAGCAATTCCTATCAACCCCAAATAACATGTTCTATGGTGAGGAATCATACAAGCTATAGTTCAAAACATATGGAAGGCACAAAGCTGGGGACGTCCACCTTAGATGCATGCATTTCACCAAAGGAATATTGTCCATATTCATTAGACAAAACTGAACCTGTATGTTTCAATACCTTTGGCAAATCAGCTATACACAGCCAAGGTCGAACCACTTGCATGTCCCATCTGCATCTTTTCATTGTGGTGCCCCTTTGAAACAGATGTATGTGGCAATCTGAAAATGTCCCTATGAAAGCTTGGGTATATTGTAAAGGCGATAAAAGTGTTGGAAGCTACATGTTCATGCAGTCAAAAGGATCATGCATTTTCTTTTCTAGTACAAATACAAGAAGGCATGTGACACGTACTTTTAAAAGAGCATCCACTTTAGAGATAACTTTCCTTAGTTATAGGATCATCAGACTATGAAATGACACCAGAAGTAAATAATAACAGAGATGCTCTTTATCATGGAGGCATGTGAGTGAAGGTTGTTTTCTCTGTTGGATTTAGAATGCAGGCTTTTTTCCTAGTTTTACTACTGACAGTGCATGTTGACTTGCACTGATCAACATGGTGAGCATTCCAGTGGAAATCTGGTAGATGGGCAGATCAACACACTCAATCAGTATGCCAATTGCCTGCAATATACTCTGATCACCAAAGAACAAGATTATTTGAAAACACTCCAACATTAAATTAAAAAATAAATCCCTGCTTCCAGAGTTAAAGCAGAATCTGCCCACACAGTATCCCCAAGTTCGTAATAATCATGCTTGCAGAAATTTAATTTTTGTTTATTTTCCTCTGTATAGTGTTATGTTTATTGATATTGTTATATAAAGAGGCATTTTGCAGTAGACATACATCGTATAATAGATACATTTTCTCTGGAGGACTACTGTATTCTGTATTAAGCCTACCATACTTCAGCTGTAACCATATGAAAAGCTTCCATCCAAATTTACTTCATCTATGCTTAGTTTGTCCAGATTCTTAATGTTTTCAAAAGTGTAAAAATGGACAAAATGTTACAAAAGACCAACTTTCCCCATGGTAAAAGAGAGAAGGATCAAGTATATATTCAGTTAGCTACTTGCATAGTGACAGGTTATACAGGGATGCAGACAAAAATAAATCAGAAACTAGTCAGGTGGTCATGACGAATATCACATTTTTAGTGGTGGCTCCCTTCCTTAAGAATGCCCTCCCTGGTTCCTTCACTGATATTTCAGCACACATTACTATATACTGTTGATATAATTTTAATTTCCCCCCCTTTTTGATATTGGGATCTATCTTCTGGATCTGCTAGATTAAAAAGAGGGAATCAATTTTATTTAAAAAAATAGTTAAGAAGTAGTTGGTGAAACAGTTATATTCACAGTCATTTATGAGTTTGAAGCAGTACAGATCTTCTAGATTTATCAGTCTTATAAACATTGGTCGTGGTTGACTATGTGTAGCATAACAGGCAGTGTCTTGCATGTGGATTAGGAAAATTAGGGTTCAAATCCCCACATAGACCAGCCACATATTTCAGTCTAATCTACTTTATAGAGATGTTGTGAAGATAAAAAGGGATAAACACAGATATACCTCCAAAAAAGAAGAAGAGACAGGATGAAAATAAACAAATCTCAGTATAAAGTAACCATTGGCTTTCCTAACAGGTGAATACTGTGGACAAACAATTGCATACGTATTTGGAACCTAATCATGAACTGAAACATCTGAAAATGTAATCAAATTGAATTTCTTGGTAACTGTGAAGGTAAAAGAGATACAATGACTTTTCAGATGAAGGAGGAAAAAGGATAGGGAGTAAAGATTTAAAGTGACAGGTGCAAAAGGCATATTTTGATTAGCAAATTATTTCAAATGAGCATCCCTTCCAAAGGTTTTTACTGTTAAGTGCCTAAAGCAGACACATAGTGTCAAATAGTTAAGAAGGCAAGCACTCTTATACATATTTCATGGGGTGGGGAAGAAGGGAGGGGAAATCCCAAAGTGCTGTACCAATACTATTGGGAAAACTAATGAAGGAAATAGCTAAACACAACAAATAATGTAGAGGAGGACTAAGAGGAAATTCATCAGTTCTCCTTCCATATTGTTTCATAGCATTTATTTGAAGAGAAAGTGATTGTCAAGAAAAATAGGAGTCATTGCACTACAGGACTGGGAATCAGCTGACCCTAGGAAGAACATAGGACTGTGAGCACCAGGCCTCAGTGCACAAGGAAGAAAGTGTCCAAGGCTATTGATTATTGCCTAAATGTCAATCAGGCAAATTTACCTTGTAGCAAGAATAGGCTTTAAATGGATTTCTTCATAATTTAATGCCAGAGGTCCATCTGGGGCTCTTTAGCTTATTGGATGTGGATCTATCATCATGAATAATAATACAGCTAACAATTAACTCCTTAAAAGTAGGATCTAATAAAGACAAAGATTAAAATTTATAACACAGATGGATTGAGTGGGAAAGGAAAGATCGGAAAGAAGCGAAAGGCTCCCCTGCTGTCCATGTGCAGTTTGTTTCATGCCAATTAGATTAACAGATCTTAAGAAAAGGTGCACCAAAGTGAAAAACACTTTGATTGTTAGCCCGAAATTCTAACGCTAATTGTTTCAGAAATGCTCACTCAGCCATCTCCAGTGATAAAACAAGGATTCTTCAAAGTCACCAAGAAGGGGAGATGAGGCGGCTGCTAGGAGGAGGCAGGAATAATCAGATATTGTGGCCAAGCACACATCAGAGAACTTTGCAAAGGAACAGAATATAAAGGGGGGTGGGTGTTATTTTGGATGTGTTCCTCTAAGAATCTTAAAACTAAAGCTATTAATAAACACAAACAACCTTGAAGAAACTTTGCTTTTCAGAAATGAGAGCGGTAAAGAAGTTGCCTTCTTTTCCACCATTGAAAAAGGGATTGGGGAAGAAGAATGCCTTTAATTAGTTTCTTTCTTCTGATTTATTTTAGCTGCACAGCCAGTTCAGAATGAGCTGCAATTTAAAAATGGAGAAAAAAAAAGATGGCAAATTTGCTTAGGGGTTTTGAGAGTGCAGTTCAGATCACATACACATGCCACTATATATTCAATCAGGCAGGGGATAAAGTGGGAGGCAGTGCTTTTGTTTCAAATGCCTAAGTTCATACTTTTGACTCATTAAAAGGGGCAACCAGCTCTCCCATCAAGCTCAGCAGAAGTGACAGCTGGGCTCCTTTCTAATGCCGTCAAAAAACTCAAACTGCATTGAGCCCAAAGGGGACATTTCACAGCAACCCGAGGATGCCTGAGAGTCAGGCGTGTGAATGCCAATGAGTCAAATGGAAAGGGCAAATCCAATGGTGAAAACTTCCTCTATTGCAGGGCTCCTGCTAGGCTGCTTAGACATTATATTTTTAATCCCTGACCTCTTGCCATTTCTTGGAGCAGCATCTGCTTATAGGTAAAGAGAGAAGTATTACTAGATTTCTAGATCTGTGTTAGTTTTTCCCAGGCTTCTGATAGCTGTGGTTCTTTTTTCTTTTGCTTAAGCAAACTTGAACACATACTTTATTCTTGCACTCCCTCAAAAGGTTTACTTCTGCAGAGTGTGTAAGAGAAGAATTAGAGAGGAACTCAATCAATGACAAGTCTCTTTTCTGGATGTGCCACCTCTGCAAGTCAAGTAATTCTGCTGCATCTCTGGATCTACAGAAGTGCAAAGAAAGGACAGAATTACCTGCCCCTGCAAGGGCTGATTAAAAAGAGGCAACACCAAAGGAAAGGATCACACAGAGAAACACTGGGCAACCTCCATAGGGGTGGGGCACCTTTCAATTCTGTTATTTCTTGCAACATGCTAAATATGCATATAATTTCGGTTTGGAAATTACTATTCAAGCAGCATCAAATGGGATATTGATAGTAGGCCATATAGATAGGTCACTTTATACCCCAACACTGTCTAAATCTATATAAACAGCCTAGTCTGAAATAATATGGACAGAGCTAGCAAAATACCGTAACATTTGTATATGGTGACAGATACACTGTACAGCTTTACTTCTCACAGGACTAAGCAAATTTGTCATCTTTTTTTTTAACTTTACCCTCATGCACAAAACCTCAAACAGGTACTAGGCAACTTTAAACAGAGACTAACTTAAGCATATGAGATCACTCTGAGAATCTGGTTGGAACAGAAGGCTGGTTGGGAAAGAAGAGAGAAAACAAGTTAATAAGTCCTATAATTAACATTTTGTACAACTGCATGGTAACTGATATACTTTTTTGTCTAGACAGGTTGACCTGTACACCTCTAAATGGTCCCATTGCATCTTACTCCTTGAAAAGAAGTACTAACTAAAAATAACTTTAAAGACATTTTGCTTCGGAAGGCTGAGGGGCATTAGACAAAGTCATATGGTCCTAGACCAAAAATTTCAAATGCGACTTTTCAAGAGGCCTGACAAAAAAAAAAAAGAAAGAAAGAAGGAAAGAAAGAAAGAAAAAGAAAGAAAGAAAAGAAAGAGAAAAAGACACCCTCCTTCCCCTTTCCATGGTACCTTTCCGTAGGGAGAGAGTTTGTCCGGTCATCAGAGAATATGTCTTTTCACAATCTGGTTCCAAGAAGGATTAGTGTGCAGAAGGAGAGGAGAAGAAGTGGGGAAAGGAAAAAAGGAAGAAATCTCTGCCTTATCTTACCTGGGACCCCACTGCCTCCTGCAAATCTGCCAGGGCTGAAGAAAGCGAGAGCCAAACAGAAGTGCCATGCAAAACAAACAATCCCCATGATAAGGATTCAACGCAAGTTGGTGTGTTTCTTTGATAAGAAGACGCGCTTAGGGCTGGCAGAGGGCAGCCACAGAAACTGACGCGCTGACAGCATCCCGCTGATTCGCAGAGGGACCAGCAGGGTGGGCGGGACAGACGGGGAGGAATGCCAATCGCTCATCGGGCTGGGAAGAGGGAGAAAGAGCGAGCGAGCAAAGGGGGAGGGGCCGGCAGCTTAGTATATGGAATTCCTCGTTGCTGCTACTTCGAGGAAGGCGGCGGAGAGGTTCTTTGCACAAAGTGTGTAGAGCCATAGGCAAATCTACTTGTAACGTTTATCCTCTCCTCCTCACACAGAAGAGGGCAGGACGCCTACAGAGAAAGTATTTCAATATTAGTAATAAACATGTCTCCCTGTTTTTGTTTTTAAATTTTAAAGGGCAAGCAAGCCACTTACTGAAAAGAGGGATGTAGCAGCTAAAGTACGAACCATACTGGAGCAAGAAAGTCCTGCTTCGGTTTTACCTGAGTCACAGAAAACTCCCTAGTTGACTTTGGAACGAGCAAATACTCCTCTCAGTATTCTCTTGGACCTGCAATGTGAGGATCATTATGGCAGATTCCCCTACAGGGACGTTATGGAGAGTGTTGAGATAATGTACGTGCAATAATAGACTGCCCGCGGATCGCTGGGGTTTTTTTCACCCGTCTTGTTCCTATGCGTTTCATTGCAGTCTGCAAGCAGCAGGGGAAGCTTTCTTGGCGTGGAGATAACTTCACCTGCTACATTTCTTGAGTATCAGGCTGCTGCTAAAGTCACTGAAGGTGTGGGGGGGTTTTACGCCAGTATTCTTAGTTTAGATAACTGGAATGCATTCTGTAAAGGCACTGTGTTTTTATTGTGAGAATTTAGAGAATGACGTGGGCCTTTTTTCTGATTCAAGTTTTATTTCATTCATAATCTAGTGGAGAAGCAGCTGCTAGAGTGCTCTGGCTTCCTTGCAGCCCTGACCTTATTCTATTTAGAAGATCATTCAGAATTACTAAAACAAAACAAAAAGCCACTCTCTTTCATTTGTCTTGCCAGAGACCGATTGCCACCACTAGCAAACGGCTTGTCCACATTCGCAGCCACCTCCCGCCATTCCCTCCCACACCAAGTATAGCCGATCTCTTTCTACACATGTTTATTGCATTCATTGGGACTCACTTCCTAATCACTGTGTTCAGGCTTGCAGCCTTCAACATTTTCAAAACTCCTCAGCCTCTGTTCTCCCCCTCAAGGGTTTCAGTGACTGCCTGATTTGCAAAGAAATGGCTCCTCTCAAGCTCAAGGCAGGAGGCTTTGAAGCCCCACAGTCCAGCAAACCCAACAGCAGATCTCCTTGACAACCAGTAAGAGGGACCCCCCCCTCCTTCCAGGGTACAGACTAAAAGAAAACTTTTTTGTATGCGTCTTCCCCCCCTCTTCCCTTCAGGCTCATCTAACCCTTAGTGCTGCCTTTTCCACTTGCTTCAAGTCATTACCATTAATACCAGCCACTAGATTTCCATAACGTTTGAACAGAGCTTAAAGGACCACCCCCACCTCCAATATTGGGTACTTTAATTTCCTACAATGTCAAGTGACAATGTTCTTGTTGATTTTAACAAGGAAATATCAAATTGCCAAGATTCCTTTACTACTGATTAATAAAAAAATAGTTCTATTTCAAAAACAAGGAAATATTCAAATGAACACTTCTCTTCAAATGTAGGAATTAGTAATATTAAAGTATAAACGCTTGTAGATCATGCCTTCAGTTTTCTAGATCCAGTCTAATCTTTTCACAGTTTCTTACAAATAAAATAACAATCATGTTACTTCCAGAAAAAAACTTTCAGAAGTGAACTTTTGTGGATAAGTAGTCTTTCTCTGAGTAAAAAAAAAAGCATGTGATGTTAAACTTTCATTTACATAACCTTCAGTTTTAAAATATTACAACTGAACTAATGACTACAGAATATTTTTCAATCTTTTTATGTTGGTTCCTTTACTCAAAATACTTCATATTCTGATTCTAATTGATGGCTGTTTGAAACCTGAAACCATTAGAAGACACAGCATGCATGGATGCAATTCATTATCACACACACACATACATATATACTAACTGTAGATAATATAATTAAAGCTCACTCCAGCAAATGATGTGTAATGCATTAGCACAATGGTGAGGTGTATCAGAATAAAAATATTTTAGTATTTTTAAAGTTATCATTCAGTTTTAATTTGAGCAAAAATAATCAGAAATCCGTCCTCCAGCTAATTTGTGTTGGCTAATTTTAATTTTTTTTAATCAAGGAATTTTTATTTTCTATCTCTTGTGTTGATTTATGTTATACTTTGTTGACATATCTTACTATATATATATTTACTATTAACACTGAGACTCTTTTATCAAATACCTATACTTCTCCTTTAAATTTGGATTTGTATTATTTCTTTCAGGTTTCTTCTTTGCAAAAAAGAAAAATTGTGAGTTTATTACTGAGATCTCTCTTTGTAAATGACCGGCACAGCATCTGTGTATATCCCCAGGGACAGTTACCTGGTACCTTAGAGCTCCATCTAGTGACATTTAGTGCATGCTGAGCACAAATTTTATGCTTTAAAATAATATACACAGAAATTAGCTACAGCAGAGCACATGTTCCGGATAAGTTTCTCCTATTAACATCTATAGCCTTTTAGCATATTTGCTGCCAGACTTTTTTTTAATTACCAGCCATGTAAGAATTTCACAATTATTAACAAATCTTAGCACTATGGAAGTGATTTGTATCCATTATTTAACAACCCAGATACTCCATGTAACATAATTAAATGACATTAAAATTAAATTTAGACAATCAATTGTGTTAAAACAAAAACAATCAAAGGCAGTACATAAGTATCTAACTCACCACACCTCTAGTAGCAAGCATGTTTCAATACAAAGAGCAATGCCAAGGCTCTGCCCCTTCTGTTCTCTTAGTCCACACCTTGTAGTGGCACTGAGAGCAAGACCTCCAATACTGCTCTTACAGCCTGAATATAGGGGTGCCCACACAGAGTTTATTCTGGGCTGATGTGAATGTCTCTCCACTGCACCCATTTAAATTGTTCACGCAGAAATATTTAATGATCTTGGGAAGGTGCACTTCAAGTGTCTACACATCACATAACCCCACTTCTTCCTCATCTTTTTCTGCCATCCACCTCTTTTGCTGAAATGCAAATATCTTTTTTTTAGCACTCAGCAAGTAAAATAGTGGTGAACCAACAAGACATGGTAAGCATTTGAATGGGGGGGGGGAGAATCTTTAAAAATATAACATACACATTGCTTTGAGGTTGTAGTCCTTACAAGTGAGAGCAGAAGGCACGCAAAAGGTTCACTTGCACACCATGCCCCACTCTGTGCTTCATCAGAGATATCATTCTGGATGTGCCCAACAAAGGCCCTAGACTGGGCTGATATCTGTGGTCACACAAGCCAAAGGCAAAACAGCATTTTGCAAGTGGAAACAGTATTTTAGAACGCAAGCCCTGCTGGCCAAACAAAATATACCACATACTAAATGATCAGCTTCACCTGAATTAGTGCTAACATTGTGTACTCAACAAAAGAAACATCAAAAGTAACTGTGAGAGACATGGCACAAACAGGGGGACAAATACCCATCTAGTTGCTCCTCAGGTCTATATGATAGTAAGGCACTCTAAGGGAACCTCTCTTTACAAGTTAGAGCTGGCACTTTGAATTGAGCCCAGAAACAGTTAAGGACCTAAAAAGTGGACATAGGATTGGAGTTTCATGTTCAAAACCAAATCTGATCACTAAATTTTTGAAGTTTACAGACTGTTTGCCATGTAGGACAGCCTTCTGTATAAATGCCCCAAAACCATTTTGGGGAGTGGCAAGTTTGTTTTTAGGTGTGTGGAGTCTTTGAAATAGTAGTGATGGAGGAGTAGACAACATTCCCAGAGCAGAAATTATGACTTGAAATTAAGTCCTCTGAAGAGCATCCTTTCCCATGCGTTGTTGTACCCTGATGTCTTGTCTTACTTTATTTGGGGTTTGTTGTTTTAATTTTGTTCTGGTTCAGTCTGCCCTCTGCTGCTCCGAACACCTTGTCCTCTTCCACTCTTCCCCTTGTTTATTATAACATAGGCAGGAGACAGTCTTCTGTTTGAAGGCGTATCAAAGAGCTTGGAAGCATCTTCTTGAAGTGCTGGGCTAGTCTAAGTGCAACTTAGGCAATGTCTCCAACATGATCGAAGAAGTAGAGCTTTAGGTTAATAAGAGGATAACGCAGTAGCATCATCCAAAATATTGCGACATACATCTGTATCAGATCACCATCTGATATTCACCATATATGAGATATAATCATAAGATTAATCAAGATTGTAGAATTAGATATATGAAACTGACACATACAGAGGTAGACCATTGTTAGATCTAACCCTGTATTGACTGGCAGTGACTTTTCTGGTTTTCCATCACCAGTCTCAGTCTTATCACTTTATACCTAACTATTTACCTAGGGATGGCAGATTTGGAATTTGGGACCCTGTCCATGCAAAGTACATATTCTATCACTGAGCTACAGCCCAACTGTAAGAATAAGAAACAAATATGGCACTTTATGAGTTAAATTCACAATGAATGTCATATATCTGTTCTAAACAGTAACTGCCTGACATTCCAGCACATTATCGAGAACCAGGAACAGAATGCACCTATCCAAATTAAGAGGCAGGCTATACTAATGGGAACAGCTTTGACCCGCAGTGACTGAGGTCACTGGAAGTGGATTTAGCTCCCAGTTCAACAATGTTTCTGAATTATCACCATATAAGAGAGTGACATCCATTCTTGCAGGAAGTTTAACATTCTGTGCTCAACATTCTCACTAAGCTGCACAGGTGAGTGGCCACACAGCACTTTATTGGTGCTATGCACTGCACCCACAGTTAATGTTGCTGCTCATTTGGTTCTGGTCACAGCCGGAACTTTGCATGCATGGGGTGGAGTTTCCTCAGTGCTGGTGGGAAATTAGGGGGAACGTTGTCCATGCATGCTTTGAAAACACTGAGGCAACTCAGACAATGCTCTGTATCTTGTTGTAGTCTACTGAATGTCATGATAGGACATTTCCTTTTCAGCATGTTTAATAAGCTTAATCTTAATAATTTTAGAACTGCAGAGCTGTGAGGGACCTATGGATTATTGTATTTTCTCACAGTTTACTTCCAAACTGATTAGTAGTTCTTCCTTGTTTTCCTTTGAACTGCAAACAACAATGGAAATGCAAATGCAAACACTGATCATAATAGAATTAAGGGACTTGCAATTAATGGCCTGAATGGGTCACAAAACAAAACACATCCACAGCTATCCTGCAACTTTCTGAGATTGAGAGAGAGATGTTTCAAAAAGGCTGAGAAAGAATCCATCCTTTCTAACTAGAGGTTTTGCTGAGGTTTTTGCACCATGGAAAACTATGACATCCTCACGGAAATACACAGATTTTATATCAGGATAAGGTGTGCGTTGTTAAGATGATGAAACATATAGTAGCATGTCCAGTCTCTATATACTGTACAGGAATGTGATTATAATCCTGCTTGATTTCCCCTACAGTTACAGTTAAAGTAAAACCTTCCATCTGTTCTTGACACTCAGAGACCTAGCTCTCATGTAGATCCTACAAAATAAATCTTTATATTTTGGTTTTAGGACTGGACCAAAATTCTTGACTTAGCCTTTTTTGTTATAGAGAGACTGTTCCCCAAGAATAATCTTAGGATAATTTTCGGGTGTAGGAGAACTCTAAGCACTTTCCTGTAGAATTGCATATGGGTTGGCTGAAGGGATTATTTTTACAAAAAGAAAAGAAATGTGTGCCACTGATTGAAATGACAGCTTCCTTTGATAATTTGAAACAGAACATTCCAAGGGCACATTAAATTCTGATTTTCTTAGGAAAAATATGTCTTCACAGGTCTTCACCTAAAGAAGAGCGACTGCATCAACTCTGCAGACTCATAATAATTGTGATATACTTTGTATTCTAGATATGCATAGAGACAGTGACCAGCAATGCCTTAAAATATTTGGCTCTAGATTTGCGGCTGAGAAACCTCATAGACAGTATGCAAGTGCTATACTAGTCGAGCCTGACCGTCAAATATCATTTACTGTTGTCACAGAACAGGATGATATAGAAATAATAACAGTGAATCTAAGTAATTGCACAATATCCTACATTTATAAACCACCTAATGCAACTTTTACCTTTATAACCCCAGATAATGTTAATATTCAAACATTTTATAATCAGAAACTTCGGTTGCCACAGCAGTGTCTGGGGGCATGCATTTGCTGACTAAAATCCTGTTGCTTAGAATAGTAAGTTGGACTAGAGTAGACCCATTGAGTCAATGATGGGCCCACTCTAGTTGTGACTTACTTTGCCAAAGTAAGTAACAACTGATCTTAAATTTTAAAACTGCAGAGCTGGAATGGATCCTATGGATCATCGGGTCCATCCTCTGTCAAGGAGGCACAGTGGGGAATCAAACTCCCAACCTCTGGCTCTACAGTCAGATACCTAAACCACTGAGCTATCCATGCCATGTTTTAAATCAACAGAACTTATGGAGGAGGTGACTTACCAAATAGCCACTGATTCATTGGGACTATTCTAGTTGTGACTTCCTATACTAAGCAACAGGATTTCAGCCACTGATAACAACACTGTTGTTGTTGGTGGATATGAAACTGAATTATATCATCTTTTAATAGTGGAAGATGGTGATGTCACTGTAACTTGGACTTGATATTTACTAGTAAGCCTATAGCTCAACAGTCAGTTTGTACCCTAGTCCAAATATAATAGTTGTGGTAGTGATCTGACCATCAACAGTACCATTTCACAAGAGGAACAATTTTTAAAAAGCCAACTGGTGGAAATTCAGCATGACAATAGATGGGACCATATCAAAATTCGTCCAGTCTCAGTGACCAGTGACCAGTTTGTAAAGGCAGTGAAAAGATCATCCTGACTATCCATACCTTGAGGATGCAGAATCAACTACCTCCAAGGTTTAGCACTGGAAATAGACACCCAAATGAATAATTATTTTTAATTATTTGAACAAATTTGCTTGAGCAAAGAGGCCAATTAGACAGGGCAGCAATTAATTTCTTTGGTCTCAGAAACTGAAAGAGATAGTTTGATAAAAACTCATGGAAGAAATAAGCATGTCAGGAAACAATCAAAAGGCCTGGAGATTATTAAAGCAACTTAGCAACAACTTAACTAAAGGTGTTAGTCATACAAAAATTTCAGCAAATCAGATAGCCTATCAGCTCCTCATTAATGGTAGATCTGAACATCACCATAGGAAATTAGAATTTAGACTTGAAAGAAGCAAGCAACTGGAGACCAATTGCCTTTTAAGACAATTCAGCTTACATAAATTGAAAACTGCTATTTGTAGTTGCAAAAATGGCAAGGCAGCATGCCTGAATGCTATCTGCATAGAATGGACAAAACATTCTGTCAAAAAGTGGCTCCTTAATTTCTTTAATAATTGTCTTGACTGTCTCAGGATTCTAAAAATTCACAGAAAAACACAAGTGACTGCTATTTTGAAACATGGTTTGGGACGTGGTGGCGCTGCGGGTTAAACCGCAAAGCCTCTGGGCTGCAAGGTCGTAAGATCAGCAGTTCGAATCCACGCAACAGAGTGAGCTCCCGTTGCTTGTCCCAGCTCCTGCCAACCTAGCAGTTCGAAAGCATGTAAAAATGTGAGTAGATAAATAGGTACCACCATGGTGGGAAGGTAACGGCGTTCTGTGTCTAGTCGCGCTGGCCACGTGACCACGGAAACTGTCTATGGGCAAACGCTGGCTCTACGGCTTGGAAACAGGGATGAGAGTCGGACCTAGAGTCGGACATGACTGGACAATTTGTCAAGGGGAACCTTTACCTTTACCTAAAGAACACAAAGACAAAAAAAAACCTTTAGGCCTGTCTCATTACTTTGTTACCTTTATAAAATCCTGGAAAAAAATTATTCTTAACCATCTAATGGAAGTAGTGGGACCACTACTCATCAAGCAATAGGCTGGCTATTTACCAAGATAGAAGATAAATCCTCCTTGGATTGCCATCATATAATGCCTCCCTGCCCCCCTCCCCATTGAAGGCACATCACCGTTGCCATGCCCATAAGTTATCTTGCCTAATTCTAATGAAATCATCAGCTGTGGTGACATTTTGAAATAACAATTTTCTGGAGCCCCACCCCCCATTCAAAGTCCCAAGTTTCCCAGGAGAGGAGGAAAGTCTTAGTTTCTGAAAATTGCCACCAGCGGCAAAGTCATCTTGGTGGCAACAATCTTCAGAAATTAAAGACTCCATCTCAATCCTTTTCAAGCTGGTTTAATGAAAAATTAGACCTGCAGAACTGTGCAGGCTGTAATGCTCAGACAACCCACATGACATCAGAAAGAAAGAAAGAAAGTATTAAGCTGAGAACAGTTTAAATTTTTTTTAATTAATCAATAAATCTATGTGTAAATAATTGTCTTGTAGTCCTGTGTTAACGCTTCTTGTGACACAAACCAGGACATGAAGCACAAACCAGCAGGATGTTCTGCTGCATGAATGTGAGTGATTTTACACTCAAAGTATGGAGCAGACTTGTAACAGCAGGACACTGAGGGCTTTCCTACTTCCCCAGCACAGTCTGATTGTAGTATCCCATTTACCACATTAAAAAGCTCTGCTGGATGTTTACTTAAGGATGGAATGGCAGTGGCGAAGCAAGGTTAATACATCCTCACTTTCGTCCAGTCACAGTGGCCATGAGACTTGTACCGTCTGTGTTCCAGCCGTCATCCTGTCTGTTTTGTAGCCTGCAGCTCCTTGGAACCAGGAAGCTGGCTGAACTCTACAATGCAGGAGAGGGGGTTTGGGAAATGATCATGTCAATAGATCTCTCCGTCTCACTGTCCCATAGAAGGCTGAGCATCACAAGCCAAAAGCCCTTTAGCTTCAGGGTATGGTCCTTTTAGAGATTAAAACAAACAAACAAACAAACAAACAAACAGAGAAACACACTAACTGTACCATGGCGGATTATCAAGGAGTTTAATTTGCACTGGCAGGTACTTTTGAATAAACTTAGAAAGAGAATTCACACAAGATTCTGGATTGCATTTTTGAGTATTCAAAACACAGACTACAACACAAGACCTGGAATAAAACCTATATCTTTTTGATGGGTCAGCCAACTTACTCAATTCCCAGGCCGTTATCTGTCTGGCATTGTGAAAAATATATGCTTATTATCAAAGTACAGCATCTACTAATTCGGTCTATATTATATCGTTAACAAAGGATGGCCTTGAAATTTAAAATTGATGTTTCTTGCGCCTTTGTTCATTTATGTAGAGGCATTTACATACTTTTTTTTTTTCACAGAAACAAATTTGGCAGAATTTTAGGTGCTGTTTTTGGTGGCTTTTTCCCCCCAAAATAAATGGTATGCTCTGAAAATTTATTTAGCTGAAAATAACACAATTGCAGCTGTTTCCAAAAATATCAGTTATTTTCCAAAGGCTGACATCGCAGTCTGTTCAGTTTTTTTTACTGAAATCAAGCCAGATGACATCTTGTTGCCAACACTACAGTAATCAAGATGATAGTATTATTTCAGTTGCTAATGCCAAGATGCAATGTGCTACAAATTAAAAATAAGCACAAAATAAAAGAAAGACAAGTAATGTGAGAGGAGATGAAGGCTATTAAAACTGAAAGGTTTACATTTCTCCCCCATGGTTCCAAGATTCAAGCTCAAAGCCTGTTTCCCACAATCTGGGCTTGTCTTACATAAGAACTCGCTGTGTGAAACTATTGTTTAGAATGTATACTTTTTCCCCCAAACACTGATTAAGAATATTCTTTTTATATTGCATAGATGCTGGAGACTGAAGGGAAGAAAATGTACCTCATAAAAGGAAAGAAATTAAAATCTCTTTTTAAAATGGGGAGAGGAAGGAGAAGAAAAGTTGTGCTTGTTGAAGGAATGACAACTTTTGTACAAAAATTAATATGAATATATAATGATTTATTCCCACTTAGTTCAGGTAAGGTTTGGCAGGACACAAAACCTACTGACAGGACACAAAACCTACTGAGATTATTTTCTGTGAGATCTGAAGGAACAGATAGGAATAAATAGTTGTCCATTAACAGAGAGATCTATCCATGGGAAAGTGGGAGAGAGGGACCTTCAGGCAACCATGAATAATACGGTCACTTGTCAAATAAAGCAAGTATTTGCATGAAAGATCTTAAAGATGAAAGGTATTATGTAAAATGCAACATAACATTGTTAATATACCTTTTAAAAATCCTACCAGCCAATCAATGAATAAATAACATAGTAGCTGGGTTTGATCTTCAGTGCCATTGTTTTAGCAAGCTGATTCATAGCATACCTGGTTAGGAAGCAAAGTATTTTATAAAGCTGATCTTTATGAGACGCAAGTCATTTTAAGTTTGAGAAAGAACCAAAACTGACAATCTAAGCATTTTTTAAAACAAGCCATCTTTTAAAAAGTGCTGTTCTGTTTGACATCTGCTAAAATCCATTCATTTGCATCCAGTGATTTTGGGGTCTCTTGTCCACGTCATCTCCCTCCTTCCTTTTCCTTTACAGAAATATTGTTTTGAAGTCGGCCAACGAAACATGTTTTATTTAAGTACTATATTCCTGGAGCAATGGATTCTTTGGAGAGCTAAAGGCTGCAGAGCACTTCATTAGTTCCACATAATGAAAGAATGGCACAATTGAAGGAGGTCTCTAAGGGAGAATGGCGTGAAAATTAGAGATCCGTCTGCTCACTTGCAAAAAAAAAAAAAGTGGATTTGCTAAATAAAGCACACCGTCTCCATTCAAGTCCACTGAGAAAAGGGTTCTCCACTCAATCCTCTTACCGTTGACAATATAATAAAACCAGAGGGACTTTTTTGAAGTAGATCCGCACATTCCACATTTGGATTGAGGGGCAATGGACTGTTTAAATTGCTATTTACATTTCCAGCTGTTTTACCAGTGATTTGCCCATCTTAATAGCTCTTTAAGCTTTTAAACAAGAAAATAGCTATTCTCACGACTCAAAGAAGAAACCATGGTTATTTCAGACTGCCCCTATTGTGAAAGGCTTAGCTCCCTCTGTCTTTATATATGCCTTTCTCTTTATTCTATTTCCTTTTTTCCATCCCTTGCTAGTTTCTAGAGTTTATCCTTTTTTCTTTTTAATTTTTACATTATATTTTTTAGTAACATAATAAGTCTTTCCTGATACTCCTGATTCAAGGAGGGGAAAAAAAATTCCTGACAAGCAACCACTATGTTTCCCCAGAGAGGCCCAAGTCAGCCAGAAAATGAGAATTGAAACTATAATTTTCTCCTAGTTATTGCAGAATTAGGCTAGTGTTAAATGCTCTGCAATGGTTGAAAACTGTATATTTATTTACCCACTTTTCTCTGGTGGCGTATTAAATTTAGCAATGTGTTCAGGCAGAATTTAAACCTCTGTTTTAAAAAAAGAAGAAGTAGTAGTAGTTTTGAGGAGAAAGAACATCAAGCTGGCTGACAGATCAGATTCAAAATCCAGAGAGGGGGTACTTTTGGTTGCCTTCAACTAAGTACCTTTAAATTGTTATTCTTGTTTTGGGAAAGCCTTCCCCCACAGTCTGCCCTGATCAAAGCTTTAGCATTTGTCTTTGATTAACTAAATGTCTTCTGTGTTTAAGTAAAGAGTCTCCTATAGCCATGCAAACAATCAATTTTGAACCCTACAAAAAGTGTTTGCAAAGGCTGCTCTTACTAAAACTGCCAGACCTGATACTGTTCAGTAAATGCTCATCAGGTCCTTTGACTGGAAAACAGTCAGAACATTCACGGCAAAGAAAACTGACAAGCTCTTATGTTAACAACCGTAAAAATTACAAATAGTTGTGTTCCCTGGATTACTATATCATCAAAGCAGAAAAACAGCTACATATTGATTCCACACTCAATATTAGTCCCACAGTGGTGCCTGTCAGTCCCCTAGCCTTCCCTTCTTTTTTACTAATAGTAGCACAAAGTTCAGAGAGAAGGACTCATCTTTAGCATACCCAATCCCAATATTACTCTTTCACTAGTCAGCACAGATGACAAGAACAATGTTCAAGAATGTCCTGTTTGTTTTATAAATATATGTGTTTACTCAATAGTAAATCTCATTGCATACATTCCCCAGGTCTAGGAGAACTTTCTTAGTAGCAAAGTTCTCAAAGTAACAAGTGATATACAGTTTTTAAAAAATAATGCAAAACACTACAAAAAACAATGTATAACCCTAAAATGCAGCTGAGCTGATAGGAGCCATACTGATCGTTCAATGGATTGGAAATACTCCTGTACAGTATATAAAAATATCTTCAGTTTGTGGTAGAAGGTGAAGAAGTGCAAGTTCTAAACTATGGGAGCTAGGTACCACATGAAAATCCCTCAAGTGTGCACAGATGGTGGTGGTGACTTTTGTGGATTTTAAGTCCCCAAACACCTCATAGAATTTAACTTTTCTTTTGAAACTTTAGTCTAAAAGAGTAATTTTTCCTAGCTCAGAAACCCCTTTTTTCTCTCATCTGGGAAAAAGATGGGAAGAAATATAATGAAGTAAACTTTCCCCTAATATGCACTGGGTCTTTAGTGTGTATTTGTGTGTTTATTTGTTGTACAGATTTATATAAAGCTCATCAATGGAAACTTGTAGAGTGGTTTTCAGAAAGGGAAGTTTAGTCCTTTACAATGTAAAAATGCTGTACGTTTGCCCTGTGTTTCATTTACTGGGCCATCAGCTTCAGCAAAAAATCATAGATTTAATTGACATTTAGTCTGCTAATTCTTTTTTTCTCTTTCTCCTCCATACCTGTCAGACAGATGAATAGCTTGGCTGGCTAACAGCTTGGTTTGAGGGCCAAGTGATGAAGCCATTATGGTAGTCAATGGGCAGTGTTGCCAACCCCCGCCCAAATTCCACTAATGATATCCTAAATTGAAACTACTAAAAGGGAGAAGAGCAAGTACCTGCATAAGATAGCAGTGACCACTCACCGTAAATAAATTAGTATAGAAACTGAGATTATAATTAATACCTTGTGTATCGTTACTTAATATTGTGTGTATCATCAGTTTGATTTACTATTTTGCATGCAGATGGAAGAAACTTCACCTATATCTTAGCAATAAAAATAGGAAAAGTATCCTTTGTTGGGAGCAGTAAACTGCCCTTGCAAGAGACTCTTCCATATAATTTCACAACTGATTGTTTCTGATTGAATCATAAGTTATTACCCAGTTTTGCTCTATGTCTACAGTTATCTTATTCTGGATATGCACTATTTTCCTAGCTTCCAACCAAAATCAGAAATCTCACTGAACAGGGAACAAACTCATATTTCCCATGGATCACTGGCCAAGAATTTGTCCTATTTACACATTGAAAGATTATATTTTGTGGGAAAACTGCTGGGTTGGCAAAAATGATATTGACAGATAGTGCAAAGAATGGGAAGGGAGGTCAATTTAGCTCCCAGAACTCTCACAAACTATATGCTACAGATAAACTCTTACTAGAAGAGGAAATTCCTTAAGTATTGAGTGCATGTGATTCTCCTACCAGGAGTTTTTCTCTCTCCTCCTGTGATCTGCTTTGTTTTGTGATCATTCTGTAGAACGTAAGTGCCTTTTTCATTTCTAAATCAGATTTCTCACTCAGAAAGAGGGCCTCAATCACCATTCTTGAAAACAAATGTGATTTCCGTTCTAACTACAAATTATGTTATTTGTACCTTTAAAATGTGTGGGTGTGGGCTTCCTGTCCTGTTTTCAGTGCCAGGGACAGAGGTGTTAACACTATAATGACATTACAGTATGGGGGGTAGGAATGATGTTTTCAACGGCATTCACAATGTCCAGTTCTGTCTTAAGGAGCAAATACTTTTTTCTCAGGTAAAAAAAATATCTTCTTTAGAGCCAGTTTTGTGTTGGATGGAAGTACCAATATTCTATTAAAAGTGCAATTTGCTAATATAGTGATCTTCCCATAATCTAGTCAATTGATGAGGCTATCATTATCTTCTTATCCAGGGTTAGAATCAGTAAATCTATGGCTGAAATCCTGTTGCTTAGCATATTCAGTTGCAATTAGCATAGACCCAGTGAATCAATGAATATTTGGTAAGTCAACTCCTCTGTAAGTTCCATTGATTCAATCGGTCTACTCTAGTTGTGATTCAATAAGCCAGGGGTTCCCAAACTTGGGTCCCCGGATGTTCTTGGACTACAACTCCCAGAAATCCTGGCAAGCACAGCTAGTGGTGAAGGCTTTCGGAAGTTTTAGTTTAAGAACATCTGGGGACCCAAGATTGGGAACCACTGCTTTAACCTAAGCAACAGGATTTTGGCCATTTCTCCCCTCAATATATAGGACTCACCCTGCTTTTGCAGTTTCTCTTCCTTTTCCTTGACTTTCCAAGATCTGTAATCTAGACAAATACCTCTGTAGTATGTAGACAAATAGAACCGAATTGTGATAATTTTATTTTTAAAGACTCATACAAACAAAATAAGAACTCTAGATGGTAATAGAGTCCCAAACTACAATAAAACAAAACAGAACACAGCTATAAAACTATTTAAAAGACAGTAAAATAGAAAAAGACAAACGGTCCGTTCAAATACCTGGCCAAACAAAAATGTTTTAACTTGGTGCTGAAAAGACAGTAAAGTCAGCACCATAGTAGTGAGTGCTTCACTATAATTGCTGTTTTCAAGGTCAAATACTGTAAGTTATCGATTCCTAGATGAAGCAATCAGGTTTAAGGAAAAAACCTGAACTGATAACAAAAAAAATCGTCTGGACACCATGTCCTATAATTTTGATTATAGAAATAAAGTATATATTTTATTGGTGTTCTTGGCAGTGTGGTGAGGGACACAGAAGAATCTAAGGATGATGAGCACATTCCATCGTCCCTGTGGGATGATCCTTCCCCTTCAGAATCACCACTACATTGTTTCTGACACAAATGAAGAAATCACTCTCTTCCAGCTTTATGACCAGGCAGCACTGACTAGGCCTTAAGACTGCAATTCTAAAAATACTTGCTAAGGAGTAAAGACCTTCCCAGTTAAACTGAGTTTAAAAGGGTTTATTTTCAAGTTAACGTATGTATTGTCGACACATTTAACATGTCTCAAGTGTGCAAGTTCTGCAAAAGTTCCCAAGTTGCAAAATTTCTAAACTTATCTTTAAAACATTTCATGAAAATTTATAATCTGGGTTTACATTTTAAGCATGACATTTTACCTTCAGATTCAAAACGGGTCTCCTTTACGCTGTGATCCTATACTTGCTCACCTGGAAGTAAGTCCAACTGAATGCAACAAGACTTCCTGTTGAGTAGACGTACATAGGATTGCTGTTGTAGCCTACAATACAATCCCACCTAGGCGGCAATAAATCCTCTGGAGAGAGAAAAAAGTGAGCCTTACGTCCAGGTAAGCATTCATAAGGAGGTTGCATGAATTCTTGGCATTCTGTCTTGATTTGGAAGGCATTAAAAATAAAATCTCATAAATTGCCATTTGTCAGATAATAAAGCCTGAAACTGAAGGACTCTCAACTAGTAATATATAACTAGCAGCACTATAGATATTATATCAGCATATTGTGTAACGATGCTTCACCATCCAACAGACAAGCACTCAGTGTATTTTTCTCCCTCCTTCTTCCACAATTCTTTGACATTCTGATTGTAAGCCTGTCTTTTTATCTATATCCTAAGCAGCTGTGGGGGTCTTGCTTTGTTGAACAGATTGGTATAAATGCCAGAAATAAACAACTATCAATTATTATCAAATATAGGTTTTTGAAATCAAATCTCATAGAGTGTCAAAAAGGTCTCAAATACAGGGTACATAATCAGAAAATATTCAAGTATACAGCACAGCAGTATGTTAATCACAACAGAAGGGTAATAGGCACTTGCTTAGATGGCTTTCTGAAAGGTTTAGTCAATTCTGGGGATAAGGATCAGCTGAATTTATACATGATAGCTAATGGAACCTCCATATTCCGAAGCATCATATCTGAGAAGGATAGAGAACCATTCAGCAGACAAGGGCTGTTGCCTTCATGTTCGGCTCAGAGCTTGTGAACAGTGGGGTTTTTTGACTACTGTATCTTCTACCCTTGAGTTCTGAGAGCTGTAGTGTAAAGAAGGATTCTTTTCCAGGTCATGGTGCTGCTTATGAATGCCCGCGTCATTGGCCTACTAGCTACTGTTTGGAACAGAAAGCTGTGGGTGTTGGTCACAGCAAGCAAGGCTGCCTTCTGTTTTTACGCCATTTTTTCTGACTATGCCCAAGACTATGTCACTCCTCATTTTCAATTTTTAATCTCAGTGGGAGTGCTTCCTCCCCCCTGCCCCCCCATATTCTTGTCCTTTCATGTGCTTTTATAACACCGAAGAGGATGCTTACTCATTTTTTTCAAAGGAAAGAGTCTTGCTTTTAAGTTCTTTGAATATTCAAATGCCATTTAATTTGTTGTTTTAATTTGTTTTTGACCTTTGTGTGGGACAAGTTATTGTCTGCAAAGAGTTCCTCCCTATTCTGTCCTCAGAGCTTTCAAAATACCAAGCCAAACAATGCACTGTGTAGGCCATGGTGACATTTATGGTGGGAAACAAGCAATTCTGGGATGAAAATATGCCTGCTGCTTGGACTGTGAGCTGCCTCTGCTGCTTCCTGATATATAAGAGTCCATTAGGCATGAAACTTTTGTTTGGCAACAAATGAAACATGCAATAAAAGAAGCTTTTAAAAAAAAGCAACAAGAACAACAACTCAGTCTTTCATTGTGTTCTGATATTAAGTTCCTTTCAGACAAATACTTCATTTAAACTAAAGAAGAATGACCAAAATTTTCATCTCTCTTTCCCTTTCTCTTTTTCTTCACCCAGTGTTTCTCTGTTCTCTCCGTAGAGGTGCAACTCTCTATGGAGAGTGGGTTTCTCTTTCACACACACCTACATAGAAAATAAAAGCGAGCAACCCCCTTGTGAAGGGGTCAGGGAGGAGAGAGGGGACCGGGAGAGGTGAAGTGGGGTAGGCAACAGTAGTGGAAAGGTGAAAAAAGAGCGGGAGCTGAGGGAGTTCTATACTCTCTCCTTCCGGGGGGAGTTGGATATAGGGGGCTCCAGTTTGCACATGCCCACCCACCTATCTGCTACTGCATATGCTTTCCCACAAATACAAGAAACCAGAAACCCTTGTCTTGGGAGGGTTGGCAGCTGGACATGTTAGAGATTTTTGACAATGCTCTCCTAAAATTGAAAGGCTGAGAGGGAAGGATACTGTTTAGAAATCATCATCATCATCATCATGATGTTTAGATGAGCTGCATAGCAGTGCAATTTAATCACTTACTTCAAAATTCTACAACTGAAGATTGGGTGGCAACAGGCCACACATTTCTAATAATAAAAGATCATCAAAAGGATAATGAATCCAGTAATTATTGACTGATTACATGCCTTCCAATAATGTTCAAGCTCCTGTGAGACAGACGGCGAGAGGGATACCCCACTCGCTGGAGAGCCGTCCCTCCCCCACAACGAGGATAAGGAGGTGAGACCTCAGCCAGCACCAGAGCCTACGGCAGAAGCTCAGCAAGGGACAGAAATAGAGGAGCTGACAGAAGAGATGCAGAAAGTAACGATGGGGGAGGTTCTGGAGGAAAAGGCGGGAAAGGAGAGGAAAAAGAGGGTGGGGTTTGAGGCAAGAACAGGGAAGGTAAAAAGGAGAGAGAGTCAGTTGCCGCCTGATTGGGAATGGGTGTGGATGGAGGATCCCTGGACGGGATTATGGGAGAGACTGAGAGTGCCTAAGGAGGAGGCGGATTACAGAAGGAGAAGAGAGATCCCCCCTAGACCCACTTATTGGGGAGAAGCTGAGGCTAGAGAGTGGAGGAGGAGATTGAGAGAAGAGAAAGAGAGAGTGGAGAGAGAAAGGCTGGAATGGAGAATAAGAGAGATGAGGAAGAAGAGTTACAGGGAGGACCCTGGGAGGATCGAGACCCCGAGAGACGAGCCCTGTGGAATGACGATCGGGATGACGAGACCGTGCCCTTACTGGAAGGTTTGACGGGGCAGACCGTGAGAAACTGGGTCCCCACCAATTTACCAGGACCATAGGATAATAGCTATGGTAACCCGTTCCTGTTTGACGATTGGAAGCCCCTTCCGAACCCGTTGGCAGAAGGAGAAAAGATTCACAATCATGTTACAGACACTTGTTTATTGTTAAATGCACCAATAAATCTTTCACCTGTTTTGAAGCAACAAAAATCTACTGATTTCTTTGAACTGAATGTGGAGCTGAAAGTCGAACCCTCACAGCTCCTTACAGCAAATCAATATATAATTATATAAATGAAAACACCCTATACCCAACTGAACAGAAACGGAACTTTAAAAAGTCAAGAACATGAAAAATCAGCTGCTTTTTGATAAAATGATACTAAAGAATGCAAAAAAGATGAAAAATAAATCTTAACGTGGCCTGGATAGACTATAAAAAGGCATTTGACTCATTGCCATACAGCTGGATTAACACCTGCCGAAATTTTTTGGGATTAGTAAAAATATTCATAAATTCCTCAAGAAAAAAATGGAAAAATGGATAACAATCTTAATGACCTATGGTGAAGAAATTGGAGAAATTAGCATCAAAAGAGGAATATTTCAAGGTGATTCTTTGTCACCACTGCTTTTTAACATCTCAATAATCCCCATTTCAATGATTTTAAATAAAACTGGATTGGGCTATCATATTTCAGAAAAAGCAGGAAAAAAATCAATCATCTCTTATACATGGATGATGTAAAACTATATGCAAAAAGTTCCACAGAGATAGACTATTTAGTGAAGATATTCAAATGAAATTTGAAATTGAAATATTAAATCACTTTCAAGTGATGAAATTTATAAATACCTTGGAATACTAGAAGCAGATAACATCATACACACAAAAGTTAAAGAACTGACAGAAAGGAAATATATCAAAAGACTGCAGAAAATCTTAAAATCAAAATTAAATGGTGGAAATACAATCAAAGCCATAAGCACATGGGCAGTTTCAGTAATTAGATACCCAGCCGGAGTAATAGATTAGGCCCAAAACAAATTAGAAGATTTTGATCGAAAAACATGGAATCTAATTAACATGCGTCATGCTCAACATCCAAAAAGTGATGTGGACAGATTATATTTACCACGAAAAATTGGAGGCCATGGATTATTGCAAATACAGCAGGTAGTAGAGGAGGAAAAAAGAAGCCTAAATGGTAATATAAGTACAAGTAGAGAAAAATTACTTATGGCAGACTGTTTTGGAGACTATTTTGGAAACAACAGAAACAAAGGCTCAATATAAGAAACAACAATTTGAAAATAAATTAAACAGTTGGGAAAATAAACCAGTACATGGACAGCACTTGAGAAATATTGATGGAAAGCATAATAATAATTAATGATGGGCATGGATAAAACTGGGTACCATTAAGAAAGAAACCGAAGGCTTGATTTTTGCTGCACAAGAATAAGTACTCCAAACCAATGTGATGAAAGCTAAGATTCAAGGAATTAGTGCTAATAGCAAATGTTGACTCTGCCAAGGAAAAGATGAAACTGTATCACAACTCATCTGTCAATGTCCAAAGATTGCATGAACAGATTATAAAATTAGGCATGATGAGTGGCAAAATTAGTGCACGGGTCATTATGAAAACTATATAACTTGCCAGCCTCCAAAAACTCATGGGAACGTCAGGTAGAGAAGGTGTCAGAAAATGACGAAGTCAAGATCTTGTGGGGTTTCCGGATCCAAACTGATAGACACCCTGAACATAATACACCCAACATATTAGTAATAGAATTAATAAACGTCTGGGTCATTGACATTGCAATTCCAGAGGATGCCAGAGTTGAAAATAAAGAATTGGAAAAACTAACAAAATACAGAGACCAGGCAATCGAAACATCTCGCTTGTGGATGAAACACACCTCTGGTGACTAAACTCTAGAGACAAACAGGCGCCATTGGGAAATCAAAGAAAAACAGGCAAGCCCTGGCCCTTCTCATTGAAGACAAGAAGAGTGGAGAACCTCACGAACCCCTGTGTCTCAGGGTAAAATAGACTGAACAATACTGTTCTTTTTTTCCCCAATACATTTTATTAGTTTTTCACTCTATCTACATTCGGTTTGTGCTTGTCAAACATCGTGTTACATGATTTGCTTACAATTATTTGTTTTTTACATCTCAGTGTCTTCCCAGCTGTCCCCCCAAATTCCAGACATCTTTCTAACATTCATTCATGTACGTATTTTAGTATATAATATTGGCTACTATCATAATATTACTTTCATAGTGTACAATATTCTCAAGATCTTCTAATAACATACTTAATAAAAGTAATTCCAGATCCATGCCCCAACCTTATATCTAGTTTAATTTACCTAAAAAGAAAACCCACTATATTATGTCTTTACCCTGGTTAGTGCCCGAAGTTAGATATATACATGCTTTTCAACATTAAGGGCCCCCTTCCTATTTTTCCCTTTTTCATCTTTCTAAGTAATTCCCTCTCTTATTTCTCTTTTTTCACTTTTTGTTTCTGTCTCTCTAAGCATTCTGCCATCTTTCGTGCCCTCTGACACCATTTTCTGCATCTGATTTATCTCTACTAGATCTTTATGCACTTGGTCTATCTTCAATAGATCTTCCGGGCTTTTTTAAATTAATTCTGCTGATTTTCTCCCCTTGTCTTCCCTTAATACTCTCCTCGGATCCAAGATTAAAGTTGTTTCTCTTAGGTTTTCCCCATTAATTTCCTCCAGCTCCTCTTTTGATTGGCATACATCATCCGGCACACTCTCATTTCCTTTTTCGTTATTCCCTGTCTCTTGTTGACTATAATTCTTCTTCAGCTGTTCCTTGAATAATTTTGCCTCTTGGTAGTGGGATCTCACTATTTCTAGGATTGTTTGAAGGGTAGATTTTGTTTCATCCCAAAATTGTCCTTGTTGTGCCATTATGTTCCAGCTGCCCAAGAGCTTAAGCCAAGATTCGAAACCCCCAAGTATCACAGTCCAGTTCGATGATTGTATCCGTGGCCTGATTGATCCCTGGCAAATTGATGCCAGCCAAACAGATATTCCAAGTCCCCAGAGTCAGTTCAAAGAGTCTGCTTTGGCCAAATAGACCTGAACCAAAATTTAAACCCCCAAAGTACCAAGGTACAATTCAATGGTTGTATCCGTGGCCTGATGGCCTAATTCCCACAGGTTTACGCCAGCTAATCAAACACAAACACTTCCAGCTCCAGAGGCAGTTTCAGAGGATCTACTTTGGCCAAATAGGCCTGAACCGAGGTTCAAAACCCCCAAATTGCACAGTCCAATTCAGTGTTTGTATCTATGTCCTGGTAGCCTAGTTCCCGCAACTCTGCATCGGCCAAAACCGAAATTCCAAGTCCCTGGAAGTGGTTCCAAAAAGTTCACTTTGGCCCAATATACTGATTCCCAAAGTACAATTTTAAAAAAAATCCACTTTAGGGTTAATTTGTCTATGTTCCAGCCAGTCATGAAAAAATCAAAAGGAAATAGAAAACAGGTTTCCAAGCTTTAAACAGCAGTAGAGTGCTCAAGGTCACTGTTCTGGGCATTCTGCCAAAAGACTTCAGGTAGCCATAACATAAAGATAACTTCAGACTTGCTGCTTAACTGATAATAGCTTACGAGAAAAGTTTCTTAAGATTTATAACGCCAAATTAATACCCAGCTTCTTAAAATATATTTTAAATGTATTTAAATGAGTAGTTAATGTCCCATTAATCTTTAAATTATTTTCTTTGCATCAACTATCCCTCTCTCCAGATTTTCCGCTGCTCTATAAGTGATGAGATGATAGAAGATTCTTTTTTCTGTATATAGGAATTGTCTTCTCCAGGGATAATCTTAAGCAATTAGTTGTAAAAATATATCTCACCCGATAATAACACTGATGTTGAATAGCTGATTGTTGCTTCTCTTTTGCCGGCTGCCGACGACTTGCAAGCAAGCTTCCTAGCTGCTTGTTTCTGCCCGTTGGCTGATTGGGGAGTTTCCTGGATCAAACGGGGATGACCGCCGTCCCCCCCGTGATCAACAGGCTTCCCCCCCAGTTCACCACCTCTTCGGGGTGGTTTCGACACCCTGGGGTGTCCCAAACAGGTCAGAATTCAGCCCAGGGGACAGAGCTCCGTCCTCCTGCTGCTGTCTCGTCGCGGCGTCAAGCCGGTCTCCTGAACAATACTGTTCTGAGGAGGCTCTTCAGAGTGATGAAGATTTCTTAGAAACAGACATGTGGTGGGGAGGTCAAAGAAGTACCAGGCACCACTTAAATCAATGAACTCACAGCACAAGCTGCATCAACAGTGGCAGCAGTGGCATTTTGGTGGGTGGACATCCTGTTGCCAGCCAGAAGGCTTTGTCTCGCCTGTCATCAGCCCAGCCCTTTTCTCCTCCACCCTCTCTTGAAGGTGTATCAGTCATAGACAGCAGCTGTCACAGGTATAGGGTGTCTTTCAGGCTCAGTCCAGTAAGGCAGGGGTCCCCAACCCCCGGTCCGCGGCCTGGTGCCGGTCTGTGGCCTTGGCTGGACCAGGCCGCGGAGACAGATCTTCCACCCCCCCGCATGCCCACCTGCACAGCCCCTTCACGCATGCACGCGAGTACCTGCGTGAGCGAGCGCCACCCCTTCACACATGCGCGCAAGCGCGGGGGTGCCCCGCCCCCCACGCATGGACCCTGTTCCTCCCCAACCGGTCCGCGGTGTCAAAAAGGTTGGGGACCACTGCAGTAAGGGACCTAGATGTGCAGGCAGAGGAAACAATCACAGTAAAAGCTGACAAACTTGCAGATATTGTGGGTTTTGTCCAGGCAAAGAACTATAGCAATGATGGTTGCTTCTTGAGGCAGCCACTAGTAGTGCTAAGATGCATAAGGAGTCCAGCAAACAAATGGAGGAAACGAAACAAAAGGATCTGAAATAACGGCCCTTTCCATTTCAAACCAAAGGACTGAGGACTTGTCTACATGGGCTCAATTGGAGTGGGCTGGATCAGTCCAAATAGGGTGGCTAGAGGTCCTGGAGAGGTCTGGTATGACATTCGGTTTGATACTTGCATCCAAATGGCACCTCAAGTGACACTATTTAGTTCGGCTCCTCCCACTGTCAATTTGTGTTATATTTAAGACCCTTAAGAAAAGAGCCACTTCAGGATATTGGCAAATTAAACACTTCAGAGGCCCAGAGGAAGTTATTTTTAAAAGTCTGATGTGCTGCATCACTTATTAAAAAGAAAATACCGTATTTTTCTGTCTATAAGACACAACATTTTCCTAAAATCATTACCCTAAAAATTGAGAGGCATCTTTTACATGGAAGTAAGGTGAGATAGCTGAAGAGAGAACAAAACAGCACGTACCTTGCCTCTCTAAACAGTTTTGCTTCAGCCACGAGGCTTAGTTTCCTACAGTCAGGAGACTTAACTACCTCCAATCACGAGCCTTATGGAACTGATGTCAGCTGATCCTGAACAAACCAATTGGAATACACCTCCTTGGAGGTGGAGCCTGTAGGCTCAAGATTCAACACAGACAAAATGTCCAACGTTCTGAGCTCGGAGGCTGAATCCTCAAGCTAAGTTTTCTAAATTTTTGGGTTACAAAATTGGGGGGGGGGGAGTCTTATAAATGGGGGCATGTTATAAACAGAAAAATACGGTAATAAAGCTTCCTCTTGAAAGTGGGAGGAGACAGGAGGGGACATTACCCCCCCACACTTATCTTAAAGGTTCAGTCAAGGACCTGCCCACAGCTGAATCCACCACTGCACCAAGTTCGTGAACGGACCCTCAAGACAAGAAAAGATGGGGGGAACCCCTTGTTGCCCCCTCCTGTCTCCTCCTGCGGAAGTTTTCTATGTTTAAATATTTGTATAAGTGATGCAACATATCAGCAATGCCCTATTACAGTGTTAAAAAACCCGAAAATTTCTTCTGTTCCTCCATGGAGGTGAAGAGAAAGTATTTAATTTGCCAATGTGCTGAAGTGGGTCTCTTCTTAAGTAGGGTTGCCAGATACATGGGTACCAAAAGGAGGACATAGAAAGACAAAAAAGAGGACAGAGGAGGATGTATTGAATGTTTCATTTGAATCGTTCTGGATTAAACCTGCAATCAATACAATTTTATTACAATAGCTGCCAATAAATGTCTCTTAGTGAACCGACCAAGAAACAGTCATATTAAAAAATAAAAATAAATTCAATGGAGACTTTTTTTCAAAATACCCAAAAACATTATTTAAACAGCCAATTGTACAATTATTACCTTATAATAAGGGGCGGGTTCCGTGCACGGGGGTGGTGGTGGGTGTGTTGCACTCGCGGTGGGCACGTCGCGCTCGCGGTGGGCATGTCGCAACATCATTGTTGCTGTTTTTCTTAGAAAAATGGGACAAAAAATGCTGAAATGTGTTAAAGAGAGCAAAGTATTTTTCAAAAATACAACTCTTTAGCATTTTTTCATTCATTATTGTTTTTACATCTTTATTGTAAATTATGAGAAATCCTATGGAAGGAAGCCTTGACATTTGATTTAAAATGCTGCCTTTCTCTTTACCTTTCTTTAAAAAGTTCATTGACCTATTTCTATTGCCAAACTCTACCCCAATCGTCTACCTATAATCCAAGGCAAATTTTTCCTATTTTAAATTTTAATAATTGTGCCACTAACCCATTTTATCATCTTCTGGGAAAAATAAAACTGATTCTATATTTAAAAAATCAGAGGGTAGGAATTGCTGAGTGTTGGAATTCAAATTCCTGCTCAGTCACAAAACTTAACCACTTTCTTACTTTGAGCTACTTCACCAAGTTGTTGTGATCCTCCCCATTTTATTTTTACAATGTATCTGCGGCCCATGTTCTTTAAAGAAATTGGAAAAGGCGATTAAAATAAAATGTGTAAATAACTTCGAAAAATCTGAAGTGCTTAACTTAACTCTAAGGCTAGGGTAGGCAACTTTGCAAAGTCTGGTGCTCACGTTCAAGCTTCCCTGAACTTTTGATAAAAAGTCATTACAGCCTGAGTCATTATAAGGATTGATTAGAACCATTAATCAAGCACACTGGGAAAGGAATCCTCAGACAGTCACGGGGAAAGCAACAAAAACTTTTCGCGAAGTACCACCAATTGGTTTGAGGCAAGTAGCCCCTTCTCCCCCGCGGACGAACATTACCCTTCCTATTTCGACTTGACGTCATTTCCGTAGCTCCCCGGCCTCGCAGATTCCAACATGATGGAGGAAAAGACAACTGCGGCCCAGGAGGCGGATTTGCTGCAGCGGCTCCTGCGGCTGAGGAGACAGCTGGGTGTGCCTTACTCTGAGCTTCAGAGAGCGCAGCAGCAATCTCCGGTGATGGTTGGTATGTGCACTTGCCACAGGTTCTTGTCGCGGCACTGGGGAAGGCATCACATGGGGCTCACTTGTATGGGCGACACGCCCCCCGCGAGCGCGACATGCCCTGTGCGAGCGTGACACGCCCAAAAGCCGGACATTTTAAAGGTTTTTAGCTTTGCCTGCTGGATGAAGGACATTAGGCTAAAAAGGAGGACATGTCCTCCTTTTGCCGGACGTCTGGTAACCCTATTCTTAAGCCACTGTGCAATATGGCAAATTGACAGTGGCAGCAATTTGACAGCCACAAGATTCATATTTGATGGAAACAAACCAACATGGAGTGATCCTACCAGTTCCAAAGAAATAGAAGTCCTTGACAGGGGCCCAGAAAGGTGTGGGTAGGAACACTCTGGGGCAGTCTGGTTTATTCCAGTGATTATGTCATGTGATTGCCAGAAAAGGAGCAAACCAACCCGTGGACCAAACAGCAGGGCTAATTACCCATCTGATCACACCCTGAGTCACAAAACAAATGAGAACAATAGAAGCACCTATTTTTGCCATTGATATACCATTTTAGAATCCTTCTTCCAAAGATTTTTCATTCTTTACCCCTCACAACAGCCACAATAATCAGTGAAAAGGAAAAAAAGTTTATTGAAAAAGAACTGCTGGGCAAATGACTTGTACAAATCACGTGAAACTCATGCTTAGTGCATGGGTTCCATTAGTTGTTTCTAACAGTAATGTCTTGGTGATTAGAACCAGGGAATTATGCAGAAATAATGGTGTTCCTCGAGGGAAAAATATATTTGCGGTGAAGCTGAAAGGTTGCAATGATCTTCCGCTATCCTGAAATGGCACACCTGTTAAGAGCTTTTGGGACCGTGGAAAAGAATTCTTCAAGACCTGTTATTTACCCCTGTTCTTCAAACATTTGGAAACAAATACATAAAGTACTGGTTCATGAAACGCCTGTCTTTTAGAGGAGAGTCTTTCTCCTTAGAGTTCTCAAAGGATATATAGACAAGAAATGTGAGAAATGAGTTACTAGCTGTTCCACTTACTCACTTCACTAAACGTTTCCACAGCCCAAGTTCTCTTTGGAGATAAATATGGTGAGACTATCAAACAAACTTCAAGCAACTGCATTCTGAGTAAAATGTCAAAAAGCCGCTCCAAGATATAAAGACATATGACTGTGATTTAGAAACTGGGGTGGGGGTGGGGGGGTTCGCCAAACTTTCAAAGCCCTTGAATAAATTTGTCTTTGATGCTGCATTTAAGCCAATGAAGACTTCAGTTTTGGGAAGAGAGGGGAGAAAGAAAACAGATGACATAAGGTGATGGCATAAAATTGTACAGCTCTTTTACATTCTATGAAAGATCTGCCCACAACATTCTAATTTAGAATTTTGTTAACTAATGCCTATGCAATGAACTGCTAGTTTTGAGTAAATGTTGGCAGTGACCCAGATTTGTGGTTTGTTTTGCTCCACCTTTCTCAAGAATAGTATAAATTATCAGTGTTAAATAAATATATAAATAAAAAAGAAAGAACAGTGGGTTTCCAATCCAGCAGCATATACACCAGCACTACCTTTATATACAACATCGTTTATTTGGACATCATGTACAATCTAGAAGAACTGGGCACCAGCTATCATCATATGACCAGTTCCTTCCAAAAGTTAATCAACACGTCAGCTTAGGTCACATGAAGTTTTACTTTATAGACACATAATTAATTTCTGTGTTGATTCTTGTGTCTACATTTATGCAAGCAAAGGAATTTGATTGATTGGTTGGTTGGTTGGTTGGTTGGTTGATTGATTGATTGATTGATTGATTGATTGATTGATTGATTGATTGATTTCCTCTTCTATACCATCCCATTAATGTTATCACTCTCTGGATGGTTCAAAATATACAATAAAATCATAAAATTATCACGTAACAAATACTGTAGAGTTCTGAATTTTTAGTTAAATTCCTCTAGCTGTTCAGCAGAAGTGCACAGATTTATAGAGCAAAATAGCTTCATAATCCCCAGATTAGTCCACCCCTTTTCACATTAATTTGCACTTGCAGTCTCAGTCACTCACTCTGAGACATTAGTAGAAGAAAGAATAAAAGGTTTCACTACTTACAATCGAACAGATCAAACAGCAAACATGATGGCTTTCAACAACAGACTGCAATAGACTGTTTCCAGAGAAAGCAGACAATAGAGAGGGAAAGAGAGCAGCAGAGCACATAGGTGGGGCTCTCTTTAGAATTCAGAACAATTGGTTAATGGTAGATCAATTGACAGTCACTCCAGTCCAGAAAGGCCCCTCCCAGTCATATCTACTACCCTGTTTTCCCGAAAATGAGATAGGGTCTTATATTAATTTTTGCTCCAAGAAACGCATTAGGGCTTATTTTAAGGGGATGTTTTATTTTTTTCATGTACAACCATCTACGTTTATTCAAATACAGACATGTCATCTTCTTCTGGTTGCTGCACAATGGTGGAAGGTGGGGTTTCACTTTACTGGGGCTTATTTTTGGGGTAGGGCTTATATTACGAGCATCCTGAAAAATCATACTAGGGCTTATTTTCAGGTTAGGCCTTATTTTAGGGGAAACAGGGTAGGGGCAGCATGCGAGGTTGTAAAAAACTCCAACAATAAATACAATAAAAATACAATAAAATACAATAAATCCTATAGCTAGTTAAAACTACCTTTAAGTAGAAATACACAAATTCAAACTTATTTGAGCATCTCAGGACAGTATCACAGTAGTAGAAGGCGGCTTTATATAATTCTGCTTAATTAGCTTCCTTAAAAAAAGAAAGTGATGATGCCTGTTCAACCTCTGTAGGAAGCTTTTTCCAGAGGGAAGAGGCCATGACCGAGAAAGCTCAGATCAACCTGTTGGCTTTCTTTTTGCTTTCTTGAGTGTTATGATTCTTAACATCCAGGACTGTGAGGATTGTGTAGGATGGGTAGCTATTTTGTAGGAGAGACATTCTACCAAATATCGAAGTCCTAAACCATTAAAAGTTTTATTGGATTATGACCAGCACCTCAAAGTGAGCATGGAAACTAATAGGGAGCCAATGAAGGTGTGCCAAGACTGAGAATATGTGTTCATGTTGGCTGATACCTGTAATCAGTCTGTCCACCACATTTTGGATCTGCTGAATCCAAAATCCAGCTGTTAGGTGCTAACTTTAAGGGCAGTGCTACATAAAGAGTATTACAGTAGTCTATTTTAGAGATTGCCAACACATGAACCACTGTTGTTAGGCATTTCTTCTCCAGGGAGCAAATGGGCAATCAACCAAAGCTGATAAAAGGCCCTCTTGGCCATGACAGATATTTGCAGTTCCATAGAGAAAGCTAGGCCCCAGAGTGCCCCCAAGCTGTGAACTCAAACGAGCAAGTTGGTGGTCATACCTGGAACTAAATCAGATCTATAAATACAGTTCAGGGAAGTTACTTTTTGAGACTTTAGCTCCCCAAATCTTCCAGAATTCTTCCCAGAGGATTCTGAGAAATGAAGTTCAAAAAAGTAAACTTTTCCAGGTTCCACAAGGAATTATATGCTCTCAATTCACAGACTGACTGATCTTGCTATACCTCGGAATATAATCATTATTTTGTTACACTTTTCCCATCATACACGAATCTTCAACCTTCATAGTTAGGACAAGGATCATAATCCCTGACATAATGTGTGAATTGTCCCTTCCATGGTTTGCTGCGTTTGAACTGCATGGACTACTGGCACACCTAATTTTACTTTTCTTTACATGAACATGCAGGAGGCTGACCTTTAGTTTATCTACCTAAAAAAAATTCTATGCAGATTGTTTGCAGCTGCTCCAAGTTTCTGGTAGAAGTTCTTCTAAGCTATTTTACTTGGACCTTTTGAAGTACAGATGTGGTTTAAATCTAGAACTTGCCATGACAAAAGGCATGCTTTCCCCTTGAGGCCCAATATTGGTGCAAAACAACTACAAGGCTTGTGGCACCTTAAGGTCCTACAGGTGAAGAAGGGGGCTGCAGTCCATGGAAGCTTATGCTAAATAAATCTTGTTAGTCTTCATGGTGTTTTTGCTGATAATGGACTACAGGCCAGCATGCCTAACTCATTGGAACTTCAATGAAGTTCAAAACATCAAAAGGAAGAGCAAAAAGGCAAAACCTTAGGTACTCCCAGCCACATGGAAATGTGGCTGTTTTAGACTATGGCCATGCTGCTCGGAAAATCTGAAGCTGCCGTCTTCAAAAAAAGTAACTTTCCCAAGTTTTCCTCCGAGCATTTTCTTAAGAGAGCCACACCATGGCATAAGGTGGGCACAAAGAAACTGGCCTACAGGTCAGTTGCTGCTGGGGGGAGGGTTTTTGGTCTGGCTGGCCAGCAATCCCTGACCCCCTGCTCCATTTGCTCAGTATGGTGAATGCTGCCCCCCTGTGGTTTTGCCCACACTCATGGGCAACCATCACTTCTATTTTGCTGTGCCATGCTCCTCAGTTCTCATTCGCCTCTGTCCTTCAGCTAAGACAACACTGAAAGAAATCCTGCTCAAGTCAGGTCCAAACCTTGCAAAGGTTTCTTTTTGGTATTCTGACTCCCCAAGCCCCTAACCATCAGCCATGCTATAAGATGATGATGATGATACCTTTTCCAGGATCTGCACACAGCCAAGTGGCCTTTACAAACATAACAAAACTTAAAGGAAAAGCTGAGCTGAGGGAAGCTTGCCCTGCTGAGGGGAGGAGAAGGTTTGGATGCAAACAGCTTTTTTCCATTGTGGTTTTTACACTCCATTATGGGGGAGGGGGAAGGGTGCCGCTTGAGAAACTAATGAAAACTTCTTTTTTTCCATTGTGGTTTTTGGGTGGTGGTGATGGTTGCTTGGCTAGAGCGCTGTATTTGTACAAACAGGATGACTATGGTGTGCAGGGCAAGAAGAAGCAGGGAGTGGGGTGGGTGGGTAGAAGTGACAGCAGGGGGGGGGGAGGAACTCTGTTTATGACTGGAAGTGGGAGTTAAAACACAACCATTTGCCTTTCCCTAACTGCAGTGTGTTGTTGAAAAGTCATAATATCTGGTTGTGGGATGAAGAGATGCAAAAAGGGAATAGGGAGAGAAGACCTGAATGGAAGATATTTGCTGGGAGGGAAGGAGGAGCTCTTATTTTGCCTTGCCAGGACATGTTCCTGAAGTGTGGTAAAACCACTTGCCTACAAAAAAACAAAAAAACAGTCATTTGACTATTTGCATGTTTCTGTCTTGCAGTGGGAAAAAGTTAATCCGCAAAATGCCACAGCTCCTGTTTGGAGAGTTTATATTTGTTGCTCAGCCCACTCTCAGTTTCAGGGGTTTGGGGCTTGTCCATTGCCGGCATACGGAGTTTCCCCCAAAGCAACATGGTTGTCCTCCAGCAGGAAAAATCCCCCTAGCCCAGCATTAAAGCGATAGCTATCTTCCCTCCCTTGACACAATTTGTCCCATTTCGATCTGTCTGAGGACTATATGACTGTGAGCCTGGGCAACTGCCTTAGCCAGGTTTGTTCCATTAAAAATTACAGCATAAAGTTCAACAGATGTGCCAGTCAGTATGTGACAGACGTATTTGTGGATGTCAGTGAGAATAAAACAAAAATCACTGGATGATATTGGCACAGACTCACGAAGGAACATGGGAATAAATAAAGTGCTTTTTGCTTGAGGTGCTAGTACAAGTTTAGTAAACTAAGTTTAGATGGTTTTATAAGGGAAAGAACCAATCGGTGAATAAATAACAATCAAATGGATTAGGACACTTTTTAAAAAGTACACAAAGTGAACTTCATCATCACTATAGGGCTCCTGAGTCAAACACTGCAGAGCAGGAATTTTATAAGCCCTAGTAAATTTATATGGCAAACATATACTTTAGGCATACATTAACTAGTACTAAATGGACTCCTGGCTTTGTGGCACACTCCATTCTACTGGGGTATTCTTTTATGCAAGTCCCCACCTGAACACTCATTTTAATTGCTCCAAAATATTAGACTTAAGAAAAAGTAATAAAATGTTAATGGCCTTCTAAGCTAATTGACAAGGTTGCTGCTGCCTCCTTGTGGAACTACATGTATCTACACACTTCCAAATTAACAACCCCCTTTTAAAAAACCAACCAAAAATCTCTATATAAGCCACATCCTGTAGCACCTACAATTTCATTCTCCAACACATCTCTGCTGTCTGCCTCTCCTGTGTAGGGCAGATGCATTACTCTGCCTAATGATAGCGCCATCTTGAGTTAGCAGCTGCAGAATCGAGGAAGGAGAAGAAATATTGCTTTTCCAGGTTGTTGCATGGTTTTGATTTATTTTTAACCCACACAGAATTTTTATCCCTTTCATATACATACTTTAGTTATCTCTACAATATAAAAAAATAAATAAAGTGAGTAAAAATGGAAAGTATGAAGGTATATGTAATTCCACAAGGAGGCAGCAGCAACCTTGTTGATTAGCTTAGAAATATCAGCTGGGAATATCAGTACTTGTAGAAAAAACTCCCTGAGGGACAAGTTGTTCACATACTTTAATATTCATGCAATGTAGGCAGAACTACATTTACTCTTTTAGACTACAACTCAAAGAGAGTCCCATTATCACTGGCTATCTCCATTGGGGGATTTAGGGAACTGTAGTCAAAAAAAAAATAACTTTTAAGATCTCTAAACTGAGATGAATGATGAGTGAATGCTAAGGCCTACTCAGCATAGTGAGAAGAAAAGATGGCCATGCCCAACAGACGGGGCCATTGTGCCACACACACCAAACCATGTCTCAGATTTCTCTGTTAATATACAGAGGGCATGTGGTGTTCAGATGGAAACACAAAGTGGGAAGAGCTTCCTTGATGTGGAGTGGTTGAAGGGCTGGAAGTCTCATCTACAGTGAAATGAGCTCACATACTTAATGTAGCTCTACCAAAGGCACCGAACCTTTTGCTTCAAGCAAAGCTTTGCTATTAGAAAAAGGTTTCTTCCTAGACTAATGGCGTTATTAACAGATATCAGGAACAGATTCACAGCAAATTTTCATAAGATATGTAATGGGAACCACCTTGTTCATCCTCCCTGTGATTTTATATATAATAACAATGTCAGCCCTGAGTGATTGGCTCAGTCATGAATACTGTATTCTCTTTGTTTCATAGCAAACTTGCAGTTTCTGTATTTTGTCACCAGATGGCAAAAATCCCCCACAGCAATCAAAATCAGCTCTACAGAGTTAAAACATAGAGTCAGAGCAGATAGTTTCATCTGGAAATCATAGTCTTCAACTCACCTATATGTCCTTTTCCCCACTGGCTAGCTAAGTGAGATGAAGCATTCGGCTGGGATTGGCAGTTTGCCTTTAAGGAGAAGAGCCAGCCCACATAGTCCTGGGCAAGCTGCTCAATCCCAAGGTGCTCTCAGAAGAAGGGAGATGGCAAATCACTTCCAAATACTGTATACCTAAAACACACACACACACACACACACACACACACACACACACACCTGAAAAGAGTTCCCATAAATTGGAATTGACTTGTTGACATGTAATTATTAATTACCAGACCATTCTATTGAAAGTTCCATCATCATTGTATGTTTAAAAATACAAAAAAACGGACAATAGATTCTGAAGTAATAATAATAATCATGTGCTGCCAAGTCAATTCTGACTCATAGCAACCCTTTTTAGGGTTTTCCAGGTAGAGAATACTGAGAGATGGTTTACCATTCTCTTCTGAGGAGGGTGTCATGGGACTATGCAGCTTGCCCAAGGCCACACATGCTGGCTCTATTCACAGGAGGCATAGTGCAGAATCAAATTCCCAGATATTTGAACCACAGAACTATCCAGCCAGCCAGCTTCTGAGTAGGGTGTCCAATATTAAATCACAATTCCTTGAGAGTTCATTTAAGTATATTATCAAAATATCAAATTGTAATAAATGTTTGGTCATTTTACACTGTAATGTAAAAACTCAAGAGCACTTATAGGACTATTAGATTTATTATAAATTTCCTGTAAATTACCTAACTATAGCTCCAGTTTTCCTACTAGTACCATCATTTTTTGTATTAAAGTATGGCACTAACAGCATGATGAATCCATCATAGATAATAGTATGTTTTTAAAGTCTCTTTAGTCAACATCCCATAAATGATAATATAACATAGCCATTATAATTCAACCTGCCTTTTACTTTTTCACTCAAGTAAACACACAACCCAATGCCATATCTTCAGGAAAGAAAGAAAAAAAGAGAGCTAATTCTACCTTTAAAAGTTTCAGCTTATTTCATGTTGTCTGAAAAAGGTAAGGCCATTGCATAAACAATACTACTTGAGTTTTAAAAAAAAGTAATGTGATAAAATGTGATCCATACCAAAGCTCCATTTCAGTATGGTACATGATCTTTTTTAAAAAGGTCAGTTTTTAGACAAGAGAGTGTCTTATAAAATCAGAAGGAAAGCTTACCAAGAGATTGTGGGTATTCACATTAAAGGAGTGGGAATGAAACCCAGCCTAATGGCCAGACTGCTCCCTGGGATACCTTTTACACCTGTTTATCCTGAACAAAGCAGAAATGATTTCTGACATATTGAGTTATTTCTTGTTTCTGTTCTTTTTTATAGGGCAGTGTTTCCCAACCTGAGGGTTGTGACCTCCAAGGATGTCACAAAGTGTTTTCTGCGGGGTCATGGGTTGCCTTATATGTGTTGAAGCCTTGTAATTTCTTCCTTGACTTTTCAGAGGGGGGTATTTAGCATGTACAGTATATCACAGAAGTGAGTACACCCCCTCACATTTCATAAATATTTTAGTATATCTTTTCATGTGACAACACTGAAGAAATGACACTTGGCTACAATGTAAAGCAGTGAGTATACAGCTTGTATAAGAGTGTAAATGTGCTGTCCCCTCAAAATAACGCAACACACAGCCATTAATGTCTAATTAATGTCTGATCAGAAGACGAAATGCAAAGAAAACTTAGATGGCCCATGCTAGCTAGTCTTAATTCCAGTTTAAAGTATTATAATAATTGTGTGCCATCAAGCCAATTCTGACTTATGGTGACCCTTTTCAGAGTTTTCTAGGCAGAGAATACTCAGTATTTCTTCTGGGGGTATCCTGGGACTGTGCAGTTTGCCCAAGGCTTCACAGGCTGGGTCTTCTGGGATACCCAGTGGGGAATTGGACCAGAAACCTAACTCACTGAGCTGTCCAGTCAGCATTCCAACTTATGACTACATTTTCCAGGGTTTTCTAGGCAGAGAACACGCAGAAGTGGTTTACCATTTCCTTCTTCTGGGGGATGTCCTGGGACCAGTTTGCCCATGACTACACAAGTTGGTTCTTCTCTCTGGAAGCACAGTGGGGAATTGAACTCCCAACCTCTGGCTCCACAGCCAGATACCTAAACCACTGAGCGATCCACCCAGTAGTTTAGAAACTACACTGAATTTGAATGCATGCTATTGAATGCATGCAGCGGCCATGTCTTTGCTTGTAACACTGATGTTTACCAAAATTAAAAGAATGAGCTTTCTCAATCTACCAAAAGCAAGTAATAATTAGCTGGAGAGGTGGGGTGGAAAGGAAAGAGGCAACAGAAATAGAAATACATTAAGAACACCCCACCCAAAATAAAAAAAAAATCATTAAAAGCTGAATGTAATGAATGCTTTAAAAGAAATAAGACTAAACTTGTTACCACCCAGTTTTCTTTAGAAATATAAGGAACATAAACATTATATTAATCTCTCATATGGCACGGACACTGCCTATTTAAAATTATGTTCTTGCTGGCCGACGTTTTGAAGTAGTGTTTTAAGACTATAATGATGTGCTGACGCCATCCATGGCTGAGCAGTGGTAGGCTGATGCTCTGAGTCCCACAGCATCATTTTACTACTACTTAGTTATAGATGACTTCAACATGCCATTATAGTCATTTTTCCATACTATGAAGGAAAATTGTTCTTAAATGCATCCACACTCCTACAACAATATATGTATTGTGATGTGAAAAGGGATATAGCAAGCATCTTTCTGTTTCAACAGTTTTAAAGAAAATGAAGATGTAAGGGCCCTTACCTGTCTCCCTAGATTATGTCTTATTGAAGCCGTCCATCATAAGATTCAGCTTTCTTTCCTTCCAATTTTCTTTTAGAACATTTAATGAATCCCAGCTATGCTCCAAAGAATTCACATTGAGAAAAGCCTGCTGAAGATTTAAAAACCTCACCATACACAAACTTCAAATAGGTACGATAACCCATCCTGTTGTATATGCCCTGACACTGTGTGTGCTTTTAAGTATTGTCTTAAGAGTTTGATTTATTCTCTGCATTAAGACATCTGCTGAAGAAAATAAGCTGTTATAACCTTTTCTCCTAACAGACTGTGTAACTGAAGAGCCAGTGCAATGTTGTGGCTGGCTAGACTAGAAATGTTGGATACTCTGGAATTCAAAATCGTGCTCTGTCATAAAGCTCACTGGGTGACCTTGGACCAATTCTTATTTCTTTCTGTTTAACTCGCCTCACAGTGGGAGATGAAAAACAATGGATTGTGTGCATTGGTATGAACGCCTTAGAGTGGTGGTTCCCAACCTTGGGTCCCCAGATGTTCTTTGACTACAATTTTTAGAAATCCTGGCCAGCACAGCCAGTGGTGAAGGCTTCTGGAAGTTTTAGTTCAAGAACATCTGGGGGCCCAAGCTTGGGAACTGCTGCCTTGGAGGACAGAATAAAAACGGAACAAGTAATACTTGCAATAAAGCAAATTAATAAAAACCTCCTTCTCTTTTGAGATCCATCAGAGTTTGTCAATTCAACAGTGTTATTTACGGTTCAACTATGCAGCCAGAAGTAACTGGATACATAGATAATCAATCCATTATCAAACAAAAAGGCATTTGGTCATTGTACATAGTCCAAAAACTAAGATAAGTAATACTTTTATTGGAACACTAAAATATTAAATGTTTTGAGTCCAACCAGACTCTTCTTCAGGCTAGGTGGTGTTGAATGTTCGTAAGTTTCCTCTCAGTAGCAGAGTAAATGCTATGCACATTTACTCTGAGTAAATGCTAGTCCCACAGTAAAGCAAGAGAAGCAGTTAAAAACCAACTACCAACTCTTCTTAAGAAAGTTACATTTAAGAGGGAAAAGCCTAAACCATAATCTATTTATATGAACATTGGCCCTAGAGGGCATCCAAAGAGATGACCCTGAGAGGCATGTGAAGGAACAAAAAAATTTGTTTCAGTTTCAGAACCTTTATTGGCATACAGTACAAGAGAGTGAAATACAATAAAATGTTAGGGGAAAAAAACATATATGCCAGGGGATACCCAGATGACATCGTTAGGACTCAATGGTGTGTGACAGTGTGATGTGATGCCTCTGCATGATGGAATGGATATATCTGGCTGTTGTCTGGGTGAGTTCCTTATTATTGCCACTCAGCAAGTGCCAGATTTTATCCGGGTCGCCCCAGCCAGAGTGGGAAGAAAGGAAGGGGAACAAAAAAGAAGTGAGAAAGATCCTGAGAATATCCTGAGTCTAATAAGAGATACAGGAGGAAGTAGAGATCAGAAATTCAAAAGGACAGACAGAATCTTTCACTCATCTACTCCTGAATGTGCCTTGAGGTCATCTGGGGTGGATATGTATCCAGAGCTGATGCTTGTAGGAGACCAGGCCAACTAGTATTGCAGATCTTTGGAAGGAGGGAGTGCAGAGGGAAAAGATAAAACTTTTGACCAGATGTTAGAGTGTTAGGATTGGACAATGTAGGATGCGTTGTTCCAGTAGACAAAGATCTGTCAATCATCCTGTTCATTCTCCATTGTCTTATGTCAAAGCATACAGCTCCCGTTTTGTCCATTATCACGTAAGAAGCATCCCACTGGGATAGATAACATGTTTGCATTCAGCCAGATGCTTTTGGTAAGCAAGTCCTTCCTCATTTTGTGCCCTTAGTAAATAACTGTGAAGAATCTATTCAACTTTTCTTCTACAACCATACTATATCCATAGCAATTATTTCAACAAATGTATCTACCACAGGAAGAGAGATCAATAGATACATGCAATTCTGTTTTTGTGGGGTGGGGCACTAACAGATGTTCACAACAATAGCAGTACCAATTCACTACATTTTCATGAACATCAAGGTTACTCTTAACTTCAGCTTTTTTTAGCCATTATGCCTGCAGTTGCTCATATATCACCTTTCTTTTTATGTACCTTGCTCTGTTTTTTCCCAAAGAGATCACAAAGATACAAAAATATATTGGTCTCTTTCTACAATGAAATTTGCTTCTTGCCAAACTAAACTCAGCCAACAGCAAAAACTGTATGTCCGATTGTTTATTCTGTCTAGAAGCATGATTAAAGCCTTAGGAATTTTGATGGGGTTGGAAGTAAAGATGGGGAATATGTAAGGATATTATATGTTATGGAGGTTCAAATAAGATCCAGTGTCATTTTATTTGATTACTGTAGGATATTAGATTTAAAGAGTTGAAACTGAAATTTTGAGCATCAGCAAATTCATAATAACAAATCAGAAACTTAATGCTAGAGTTTATTGATTTCAGTTAGCTTCTGTGTCTGCCTGCCTTATGCTATGGTCAAATTGGGGTTTTAGCAGAAATAGAATGCAAAAGGTTTTGTTCACCAAAACCATGAGCAAGACAAAATAAGACTAAAGAAAGGAGGCCTGTTTACTTTATATCCTTGGAAAACATTACTGTTAACCATATACCATGCATTATACAAGCATTTTATTCACAGCTAATAAACCACATCATTTATTTCTTCCCAGCAAGCAACATGTGCCAGTCATGTTTCCAACACAATTATTTCTTCCAGTTGTGCCACAGGACAGCAGGAAAGAAGAAAGAGAAGAAATCTGTTACCAGATATGAGCCCGATTTGGTCATTACGTACCCAGTTGTTATAAACATAACAGAGGTGCCAAGGCTAGTTTATTTCTATTAGTCTTAGTTAATGGTGATGTCCAATGTCATTTTGAATTGTTTGTTTATCTGGAGATGGGACTGGCCGGTTCAGTGGTTTTTTTGATTGATTGATATTTTTTTTTGATGATATGTGTCTGTGTATTGTGCTGTCTTGTTTTCTCTTGTTTGCATGCTTAAATTGTGAACTGCCTAGAGTGTGCTTTGCACTATGAGGAGGTATATGAGTTTAAACAAACAAACAAACAAACAAACAAATAAGCAGGTGTTCCTCCTCTTTATTTTCCCAAAGAAGAAAGCAAAGAGAGAGAGAACAGAGGGGCTTGTCACTCTTCTTAAAGCATGTTGATAACAAAAAGGATGGTAACAGCTGAATAGGGCTATGGATTTGATCTAGATATCGTTTTGCCTCCTGTGCCTCAGTTGATTTTGCAGGCAAGCTGGTCCAATACTCTCCAAATACCTCAGGGAGGTATAGTGGTCACCAGCTGTGACATAATTCCAGAATAGACAGTCCTGAAACGGTGTGCCTCTGTTTTCACATGAAATTCTGTGAGACTATTGCCTACATTGCTAGTCCTTTATATCAAATGTTTACATGGTTGTTCTGTTTTATCATTTGTGTCTGGATGATTTGTGTATTTTCTGCATTTTACAACAAAACAAAAACAAATGTATTATATTTCTTGGATTTTACACTTATAGTTTATTATAAAGCAGCTTCAAATATTTTAAACTGATACATACATACATACATACATTGTTGTTGTTGTTGTTGTTGTTTAGTCGTTTAGTCGTGTCCGACTCTTCGTGACCCCATGAACCAGAGCACGCCAGGCCCTCCTGTCTTCCACTGCCTCCCGGAGTTGGGTCAAATTCATCTTGGTAGCTTCGATGACACTGTCCAACCATCTCGTCCTCTGTCGTCCCCTTCTCCTCTTGCCCTCACACTTTCCCAACATCAGGGTCTTTTCTAGGGAGTCTTCTCTTCTCATGAGATGGCCAAAGTATTGGAGCCTCAGCTTCAGGATCTGTCCTTCCAGTGAGCACTCAGGGTTGATTTCCTTCAAAATGGATAGGTTTGTTCTCTTTGCAGTCCAGGGGACTCTCAAGAGTCTCCTCCAGCACCACAATTCAAAAGCATCAATTCTTCGGCGGTCAGCCTTCGTTATGGTCCAGCTCTCAGTTCCATACATTGCTATTGGAAAAACCATAGCTTTGACTACGCGGACCTTTGTCGGCAAGGTGATGTCTCTGCTTTTTAAGATGCTGTCTAGGTTTGTCATCGCTTTCCTTCCAAGAAGCAGGCGTCTTTTCATTTCGTGGCTGCTGTCCCCATCTGCAGTGATCCTGGAGCCCAAGAAAGTAAAATCTGTCACTGCCTCCGTATCTTCCCCTTCTATTTGCCAGGAGGTGATGGGGCCAGTGGCCATGATCTTAGTTTTTTTGATGTTGAGCTTCAGACCATTTTTGGCACTCTCCTCTTTCACCCTCATTACGAGGTTCTTTAATTCCTCCTCACTTTCTGCCATCAGAGTGGTATCATCTGCATATCGGAGGTTGTTGATATTTCTTCTGGCAATCTTAATTCTGGCTTGGGATTCATCCAGTCCAGCCTTTCGCATGATGTATTCTGCATATAAGTTAAATAAGCAGGGAGACAATATACAGCCTTGTCGTACATCTGGAGCAGGAACTGGCAAGCCACTCCAGTATCTTTGCCAAGAAAACTCCATGGACAGAAACATACATACATACATGCATACATACATACATACAGGTGCTCGTATGTATGAACACTTGAATAGCAGTGCATGTAACAAGTTGTCTGAACTGGGAGGGAGCGAGGGAAGGAATCAACACTTAGATGGCCATGTGGATTTGGCCATCTAAGTGTTGATCCTGGAGATCAGAATTCTACATTTTAGAACATTTTTTTCCATTACTCGTTACTTCTTGGCAACCAGGTTCCCATTACTGCTGTTGTTGCTCTGGTTACATAAGTAATTAATTTTGTTGCACATTAATAACACATTATATTGTCATTTGGTAGTATAGTGTAGACTAGTAGACTAGGTAGGATAGACTAGTGTACTACTGGATTAGTACTCAGGAGACCTAGATTTGAATCTCTGCTCAGCCGTGGAAACTCACTAAGTTGTAGGAAAGTGGAACCACTCTTTAAACATGTGATTTATTTTGAAAAATCTAGTAGGGTAGGGGTCAGTGTAAGTTGGTTCTAACTTAATGACACATAACAAGAATTGTCTACCAATACACCAGGAAATACTCTCTGGTTGCCTTTAGTGGTTAATTCTGGTATTGGACCTTGGAAATTATAAAAATATGAAAGACAAAATCAAATAATATTTTGCTTTTAACTTAGAATTTATAACGCAGTGGAATAACATTTTAAAAAAATCTTGTTAGAAGGTCTCTAAAAATGTTTTAGATGCATAACAAGTAATTAGGTGTTACTGATTACAGTTTGGGTTTTACAAATCAGCTTTGTAAGTACTAGCTAAATGACGCATTACCCCAAAGTAACTAGTTTTGAGGAGACTCATGGTGCAGTGGTTAAACTGCTGCATTGCAGCCAGAACTATGCTCACAAAACTGTTCAAACCCAGGTAGCCAGCTCAAGGTTGACTCAGCCTTCTATCCTTCCAAGGTTGGTAAAATGAGTACCCAGTTTGTTGGGGGTGGACACTTGTAAACCACCCAGATAATGCTTTAAGTGCCATAGGGTGGTATATATGCAGCACACTTGCTTTTGCTTTTTTCTTTGTTTGTTTGTTTGTTTATTTATTTATATATATATAACAAGGTTACTTGTGCCTAGTTACTTCCAAGCTCTGTTCTTTCCACTTTTGTCTTTTTTATATAATCACGTGCTTTGTGTAGATTGCTACTCTTTGGATCACTTTCCCCCCATTTTTCTCCAAAGATCAATTGCTGCTTTCTTTGTCTGGTGCAAGCTAGGGGCACTGCTGCATGTACAGCTAACAGAAGAACCCTACTCCTGTCTAGATTGACTGGTAGTAGCTCTCCAAGGCTTCAGGAAGGATTCTTTCTTAGCCCTGCATGAAGATTCCAGGGAGTGGTTCTTGGACCTTCTGGATACAAAGCATGTGCCTTGTATCACTGAGAAGTTCTCTTTCTGGTGCACAGTTTGGGCATGACCATAACTTTAAAGGAGAGTCTAACAAATTTTAATACAATCTGAATAACAGGGAATGTCAATATGAGTATCAGCGGGAGCTGCTGGCAAGGCAAAATAGTGCAAACAGCCCAAGTTATAACCATAGACACATCTCTTGGCTGCCTAGCATTTTAATTAAGTACCAATATTTGTGCATAGGGGACTGTGTTATTAAACTCTAGTTTAGCAAGAGGTGTTATTTAATTTTGAGATATTCCTTCATAAGACTTGAACTGACAGAAAGAAATAGAATCAAAATAAGTGACATTGTCATGTAGAACAATTCACCTTACCTATTGTTATACATATAACATTTAAAACTAACTCTGTAAATAAACATAGCATAGAACTGGCTAGAGAGCCAATCCTTCAGGGAATCTCCCACTCTGAGTTTACATCATGTGTTCATAGTTAATATTAGATGCCTAAGAGCGAAGTAAAAAAGAGCCTCACGCATAAGGATATGTCACAGGAGACCAAAGCTATGACCATCCATACTATGCTATTCCCAGTTACTATGTATGGATGTGGAAGCTGGACAGTGAAGAAATCTGACAAGAAAAAAAAAAGGACTCATCTGAAAAGTGGTATTGGAGGAATGTTTTATGAATACCATGACTGTCAGAAAACAAATACTGTATATAGTCTAGTTCAAGTCAAGCTTGACCACTCACTAGAACGTAAAGTGTTTAGACTGAGGCTATCACACTTCATATATATCACAAAAAGCCAAATACTGGAAAAGACAATAATGCACGGGAAAATAGAAGGCAATAGGAAAAGCGGAAGACCAGCTACAAGATGGATTGACTCAATTAAGGAAGCTATGTCCTTCAGTTTATGAGACCAGAACAGAGCTGTTAATGACAGGACTTTTTCAAAGTCATTAATTTATTGGGTTCCCATAAGTCAAAAATGACTTGATGACTCATAACAACAAGCTTAGAGTATCCTTCCTCCTCCAGTTTCTTTCCTGTTGTGCTATGTGAATTTCTGGATGGGGAAGCCTCTGTTGATGTGATTGTATTGGTAAACTCTACAGTTTAAAACTCGTTGCATTTAAAAAACTAACATCTCCTCTATGATATAGTCATTTTTTATTGAGCCTAGTGGTTGAATTGGAGTATTGCAGCCAAGACTCTGCACACAGCCCAAATTCAATCCTGGGCTCAGATAGCTGGCTCAGAGTTAACTCAGCCTTCCATCTTCTTCTGAGGTTGGTACATTGAGTACCCAGCTCACTGGGGCAGGAGGGTAAGGTGTCGCTTGCATAATTAAATTGCAAACCGCCCAGAGAGTGCTTTAAGCATTATGAAGCGGTATATAAACAACACACTCTGCTTTAATGCAGAACATCTTTTCCAGCATCCCAGCTTCAAATAGTCCGTGGTATGTCCAGCAACAGCTGTACCAAGCATTGCCCCCCCCCCCCCCGTATCTCCACTCAGAGTTTATTCAGACAGTGAGAAAGGTGCACATCTGACTGTATCAAAAAGGAGTCATCTTGCCAGGAGTGATCTTCCCTAAAGTGACCCTTTTGTCTGTAGTGAATCACTCCAGCTCAGCCTCAAAAGAGTTACTGCTGAAACAGCTTAACCACAACTTGGGGTTGGGCTGAAGCGCTATTGCCTATACATTGAGTGATTGCCAAGAAATAGCTCACTCCAGACTTTGCCACAAGTAGTCCCAAGTGAGAGCTATATGCCCATGTGATGACACCCTCAGTGTCATTGCACATACTGAAGTGATGGCTATTCTAGGCTGGCACTCTACTCAGCTCCAGCCTTTTAAAGTGTTTTAATACATTTTGTTTTAAAATTACTGCTTTCTGACACCGATAGAGTTCCAGTTGAAGGTTTATTGTGAAATTATTCTGGATTGCTCACTCACATTTTACAGGTTGCACAAACAGTGGCTGATATCTTGTTTGAATTGGGAACCTGTGGTGGCCATGGGACTGGAGGGAGAAGTCTTCAATTATGAAAAATTGCCACCACTGGTGAAGTAATCTGGGGCAGTTTTTTGTAATTAAAAACTTCTGCTGCCGTCCCACAGTCCCTATGGGTTCCCAGTGATGAAGGGGATTATTCAGGACTGCCGGGGGGGGGGGGGGGAGTCTAGGGATGGAAGGAGGAAATGCTTAATTTCCCCCCACAAAATTGCCCTATCTGATGACATCATCAGTCTTATGCTGCAGAACTTACATGAATAGGATATGAGCCATTGTCATAGATGTTTTGTACACAGTCCAAAAATCACTTCCACCACTTTATATTTTCACAAAATGCCTCATCAAATAGCTGGCAGTGAGACATTGCTCTTCAATAGAATGGCAGTTGACACCCATGGGTTTAGCTCAGTTCCTTTACTCAGAATGCTATTAGAAATGTGAAGTTTTTCACAATTGATATCACCTTTGGTGCAAAATTCTGAACACTAGGCGGAATCACAAAGTTTAGTTTAAAGAACCAAAAGAATAAGACACATTAATCATCATCGTCATGATGTGCCATCAAGTCAATTCTGATTTATGGCAAGCCTTTTCAGACACATTACAAGTTGTTAAGTTTTTATCATACAGCCAAAATCTTTACTTCTTTCTTACTGCTTATGCAGAGTTATACACACAGACAGATAGGCAGACAGAGAGATAGATACTTGCTTTTACACAAGTTTCATGACAACAAATGATATTTCCCCAGCTTCTTCACAGAAACAGACTTTTCTTGGCATACCTTATAACTAGTTCCCTTGCAGCTCTCACTCTTAGATTCAGATATCACTCTAACCCTACACAAACTCTCTCTCACCAACAAAACTAATTCAGCTATTCACCTACTCTCCAGATGCAACAACATCTTTACAGTCAGGCAACGTTCCAGCCAATCAGAACATAGTCTTGTCCACATACATTTCATCTCCCTTCCCAAAGAGTTGTAAACAGACTCTCTTGGCACATGTCCAACTTATCACTGTCAGTCAAAATCCAGTCACTCACCCTGCATATCAATACATACCGACATACAAGATGTATGCAATGTAGAATCGCCACAAGCTCATTATTGGGTTATACATTATAAAATGATTCACAACTGAATTAATAGGCTACCTCCATCACAAAATGTTGTCTGGTTTATTTTATTTTATTCAAGACATTCTGTTCCTCCTTGTATAAACAAATGTCCAATGTGCTATGCAAAGTGAAGCCATGTATAAAGTGACAGTTATAGAGCAAGACAAAACTATGGAATAATTCCTAATTTCTAATAAGTATACTACCTAACCTTATGACAAGTGTATGGTGGCAGCATCAATGGTCTGGAAAAGCCTCTTGAAACAAGAATGTTTCCAGCAAGCAGTGAAATGGTAGTACCCAGGGCACACACTTTGTACCAGAGGAGAGGCTGTTCCAAAAAGTAGGTGGCACACTCTTGGTAAAGGCCCTCTTGTAGGTGGTTGCCAGAAGGTGGTGACCTTACAAAGTGGACGTCATCTACTGATCTCAGTGTGTGGGCAAGACAATATGGAAGAAGCTGATCTCAGGTTTTGTTTTGTTTTTTAAACAGTACTGAGAAGTAATGTGAATGTCATCTCTGGGATGGTTGATCTGTAATGGCTCATTCACACTTGTGGTCGGTTGCTTGATGCTTTGATGATGTGTGAACTCATCATAAGATCTTGAACCAGAAAGACTCTCTTCTGTTTCAACATCCACCCCATTAGCTTCTGCACACAAATATCCCACTGTATTAATTAGCCTTGCCCCGATATTTCATTTGCTTTGTGGCCCAAATATTGTCCAAATATTTCTGCCTCAGGGACTCACATGTTTGCTTACATTTCTTCTTATTTATATAATTGAACGAAAAGCCAAATACTGGTGCCAAACAGTGGACCCAAGAGAACTTTGACAGGGTATCCAAGTACTTTGATTTGGCATGCAAGTGAGCTTTTCATATTTGTGCATTTAGACTGTCTGTACATTAATTATTATTTGTCAAAGACTGACTGTGCTTGGCAGTGAATAAAGCATAGAGGCAGACATAAGCTCTGCCACACACAGCCCTCTTTTTTGTTAAATCTATACTGAGATAAATTAATGAATGTTATAATAAGGGAGAGGATTACCTAAGACATCCTGTTGTCACAGAGGACAAGACAGGAAGAAAAGTCTCTGGCCCCTTTTACATTCACAGCACAAGACCAAAGAATCTAGTAGGAAATGAAAGGGTGTACTCCAGCAGTTCCCAACCTTTTTTCACTTGCGTATCCCTTGGCAGCTAATTTCCATAAATTGTGCCCTTCATATTAGCAAAATGTTTGTAATTAATACGGTTGCTCTTATTTCAAATGTATATGTTGTAACTGTAAATAAATAGCCCAATAATGGGATTAAAAAGCAATGGAATAATAAGGCGAACAGTCAGTGCACATATATTTACTATGCTGGTTTTCAATCACTGATCCATATCTGACAATATACAAATCAAAAAATTAATTTAACATTTATAATGATGACAAAGAGGAGAGACATAGAGAAGATCTGGAAGAACTCATTCACTGAACACTGCTCGCAGGTCTTGACTGAGGTGCTCACTTATATATACAGCTGGTACCAGTGTGCCAGCACTCATATTTGTGAAGCAGAGGAGAGTGAAAGCTGATCCTGTGAGGGGAGCGCCGCTGAGCACGCATGGTAGGGGCATCACATGGTTTAGGGAGGGACTCCCAACCATCCACCTAAATAAAGTGAAGGAAAGGGGCTTTTCTTGAAGATAAATAATGAAGAAAACCCGCTCCACCACTCGTCATAATGTTCAATTAATTACACAGCTTTGATTTGTATCTTGTCTTACACTGTTGATCTATGTGCCTTTTCCCACCATTATTCCTGCCCCCCCTCCATGTACCCCTAAATGTTCTGGTTCATAATTCTGGGCATATATGTATCCCAGGTTGGGAATCACTGGTGTATTCATATGATAAGCTGATGAACAGAAGTCTAGTTGTGACCTTCAATTAAACACTAGGCACAAAATAAGGTTAAAAGAACATGTTTCAGAAAAGAAATTGAGTTTGATTTGATGATTTTGGAGTCTAAACAATTGTATACTGCAACATTAACTGCTATAGACAGTAGTATGGCACCACAAAATGAAAAAAGACATCACAAGACCTTGCTCGGGGGTGGACGGAGTCCTGCTGGTTACTGGATCATCTAGTCCTGCATTCTCTTTCCCATGTCAACCAACTGGATGCTATGGGGAAGCCCTCAAGCAAGGTATTAAGAAAATAGTACTAACTTGGTGCGGCTACCTAGAAGCTTATACTAGGTGGCATATTGCCTGTGAACCACATAGCCATTGGGGCTAGCAGCCATTGATAGATTTGTCCCTCTTACATTTGTGTAATGATGAATATTGGCAAAGTCTTTGGGGAAAGGGGATTACACTATCTCCTTGTGTCCATATGACTGAACATTGTTTCCAAATTATGGAATGTCAGCATTTAACACCATGGATATAAGAAAAAAAGGAGGGGGGGACCCTTCCTGATATCTTTGTTTACTAAGGGCCCTGGAATTATAATAAAAATGATATAAGCAGTTTGGGCCCTAATTATTAAGGTACCCCCTGTCTCATTATGAAATTGTCTAGATGCTTAAAGCCCCCTTGAGTGCCACATTGTAGTGGAATGTCAGAGGAGAAATGAAATGAATTAATAATTCAGTAAGAAAGGCTGTGGTCCTATACTTATTTTCCTGGGAAAAAGAGGCAGACTACTGAACTCAGTTGGACTCACTTCTGAGAAGACAGATATAGGACTATGGATTACATGTACATATGTGTGATATGCCAGATTCACAAGTTTTGAATCAGATCTTGTTAAAGTGTCAAATCACAGCAATGCACAATCTGATTGTTATTCTGGGATATTTGAGCAACTAGGTTGGAAACAAGTGTATAAAATATTAATGTATAATTATCTGAAATACGTATAATAACAGATTTTGATGGCAAGCACTGGAATTAAGCAGAAATATCTATAACAGCATGGGAAATAAAGTGTTGCTTCATGGTGAAATGTTTGAACTTCATATAGCTGGCAAACATAGTGGAAGGCAGGAAAATATACTGTAAGAAAATAAAATAGAGCCAGCAACTGCATTACACAATAGAGAATAGTTAAATGACCCACATAATTATGCAATACTTCATATTATAGAATTTGAATATGTATATTGGCATTGTGTACCATAGAATGACTTGCAGATTGTTCATTGTATATTATGGCTGTTTCTGTAGCTTTGACATTTGAATAGATTTCTAAATAAGTGTTCACAAGATGACACTTGTTTATTTTCCACTTATTTTCCCCAGTGAGGATTAATTTACTCTCAGACATTCCTATAGGGGGAAAAAGGCAAAAATAAAGGGTGTGAGCAGAACTGAATATATTACATTACTACCCGTCCTGACAAAAACAATCATCCACTTCCACCAAAAGTGGGATTTGTGTGTTCCTGTGGAATGGATCTTCTGGTGGTGCATAAACGGATGTATTGTTATCCCTTTGCCCCTCAAATGGCTCCTGCAATATCCAGGGCATCTATCTGTATGTACCCCTATCCATCATAATGCTTGGTATTTTTTTAACTACATGTCAATATTAACAATAATGTCATAAATTTTGTGCAGAGTGTTGTTTTTTAAATACAAACACACACACATAAATATTCTTTAATAGGAGCAAGCCTGACACTTTGCAACCATGCCTCAGGGCTAGCTAGAAAAAGGGCAAAAGCAAAAAGTAAAGATAGTGCCCACTTACTCTTGACTGGAACTCATTCTTTACAGATGAAGCTTAGGGAGAGGGAATAGATATTGATGCCAATAGATGGTAGTCTCTTCTTATTAGAACCTGACTATGCCCCAAAGCAGGCTGGTCCATAACAGTTGACAGTCACTTGCTTCCAAATTTCCTTCTCAGAATGGGTTAAGGTGGCTTGCTGTGCCTCATGTGCTTCTGTGCCTTAATTGCTCTCCTATTAGAATAAAATAAAGCAACACTGTAGGTTTTCTTCTGCAGTGTGAGTTTGCTTTAATTACATTTGGGAAAGGCAAAGAGGGGAGTGGGAATGAGCCAACATTCATGCTGTCTGTCATTCACGGCCCATTGATGACAAGGAGTTGAAAGCTTGGCAGCTACTCTTGTAAACAGCAACCTGGCCGATAAGGAATAGAAAAGATTATACAAAATATACTGAAGGGGGGTGTAGCAGAGAAAGAAATAATTCTTGAAGAGAAAACCAAACAAGAACAAAGGGCATGATGAAACCCCAAACAAAGGCCTTATCGAAATATGAAAGACAGTCAATAAACTGGTTGGCTTTTTTTTGGTAAATCCCCCCCCCCCCAAGAATAATAAATGTGCATAAAAAGCCTATATTCCTCAAATACTTTTGCGAGCAGATGACTCATTGTTATAAAGATCTGGAAAAAAAATCTAATACAAAAACCTTTAAAACCACACTGAATTTATCTGAAGTGCATTTTCCATCAATGGTACACTACCCAGAAGGGTAGCACAGGATTGCAAGACCTGGGCTTAAATCCCCGTTCAGACATGAGAGTCCCTAACTCTGGGTCTGTCACTGAAAGAGGAACCATATTTAGCACCCTTTACTGTATTTGTTGGAAGAAAGACTGGATTCAGTTAAACCTAGTGCTAATATAGATGCTTGCCCCTCTTATCTTGCAGGATTGTAGGGCTGTGTTTTGATTTTTTGCTAAACAACCATTATGCTTGTAATTCAAATCAGATCGTCCCCATTCTTATAGAAGCTGTGTTTGCTCTGTATGATTTTCTACAAAGAATTAATGTTGTTTTATATGGTTGCCTCTTTAAATACAAATCTGAAGAAAGGCATAGTACATTTATTATAGTGCATAACATACCTGAGTCATTGCATTTGAGCTTATGCTATTTTAATCGCAGGATAAGCTCACTAGTGGCTTTTATTAAAGGCAGAGTCAGCTCCTACTGCCCTTTCCCCTGCATTCCCAGGGGGTTGAGTTTCTGGCACTAAACCCCTGGACACAGTCAGTCTGGCAGGGACCCCAGTTGACTTCACTGGGATCCCCGAAAGTCCATGTCTGCAGAAGCAGGTGGGAAGTGTGAGTGTTGATACGCAGTGAAGTCCTTTCAGGAAGGGCTAGTAAAGGTGCGTGAAGGCGATCAGGCTCTATGGTACTCCTCCTCCTGGAGCTTCCTTTGCTGTGCCTGTTCTTGCTAGCATCTCCAGCACCAAAGCTGGGTTGTATAAGGCTCCATGGCTCTCATCAGGCAGCAAGGACATAAAGGCTGGGGTGGCACTGGATCAGCTGGGAGCTGTGCTGCCAGAGCCTCAGGTCCCCGATCCCTTCCACAGAAGAACAGGCTGGGTGGGAGGAGGTGGCTCCCATTATCCTCTTTCCCTGCTTACACCTCTGCTGAGGTACAGAAGATGGGGTCCCATGGCCTCCACCCATGTCTTCCCTTCTGCCACCTGCTGTGATGCATCCCTGCCAACCAGGGGCTCAGAAGATTCACTCTCTCCTGGGCATTCTTGGGCTTGTGTGGTGGAGCCAGATGACTTGCTGGGGGTGCTTGAGGCAACCCCTTCACATAAGGACTAACAGCTTCTGGCCATAAACTCATTCTGAGACCTGGGAGCGTTTATTTGCCCTGTGTCTCCCAGATATACAATAATTCAAAGATACTTTATGTATTTCAGGGCATTGCAATTTGGACAGGCAAGAAAGGGTGCTTAATAAATTCCTTACGGAACATTTCTCTACTCTCCATCTACTTCTCCCTTTCTAGGTTTCATTAAAAACTTTTTATGGGGATACATTGTACATGTTGATTGTAATACTGTACATTGTTTTACATCTGGGAAGTAGCACTAGGGTTCTAAGTTCAAATACTAATTTTTCACCAAAAATAACCACCAGATGCCATGTGGATGAGTGCTACAAATTATGTCAGTGTTGGCAACTCATTTCTCTGTTTCCACAGCATCTGCAAAGTGCATTCTGACTGTCTCATTCTGAGTGATGAATTGATCGGTGAGTCCAGACAGTTGCCATCTAAATGCTGAATCATCTTCAACCCATTCTGATGAATTGACTACATTCTCTGCCACTAAATCCCTTCGAACTCTCTTAGAAGACATTAGAAATAATGTGCTGTCAGATTTTGAAGAACACCAAAGGCTCCATGTCTTCTTTTTAATTTGGATTATGAATGTTTGAAATCCAGCATAGCCATTCCATTTTACTTCATTTTTCAATTGCTTTCCTAGCCGATCTCCTCCGCCTCAGCTTCCCAGTCCAAAGTCTAGCCCAGAATTTGTTCCAGTCACACTGGCAGCTATTCTGTCTCACAATACCCTCACTTTATTGCTTACCCCACTACAGTTGGTTGGTTGCAAGGTTCGCTCTAAGGTTTGTGGCTGCATGAGCATGCATGACTCCGCCTCCCTCTGCAAAGCTTTCCTCCTCCTCTGCACACCCACAGCAATTGTTTCAGAACCTTTGGTTGTGGTCATGACAGAACCCCATGCAGGGGGCGGAGTCGCATGCAAGAGGGGCAGAACCCCAGCCGGTGGGGCTAAAAATTCAAGAAAACCTTGGTTGGTTGCATTGTCATGAAGCTGTTGTAGCCACAGAAACCCTGTCAGAGAAAATGATATCACATTCGCTTTCTCTACAGTCAATAACAAATTAATAATGAATACAATTCTTGAACTAATCTCCAATCAATATATGGGAAACACCAAGGATTCATTAAAACAAGTGCAGTAAAGAAATGGGAAACACAAGATCAGCTCATTTAACTTCAAAACTAATGCAGAACTGTAATAAATAATACAAATGTTTTGGTGAGGAGAGGAGTGACAAAGACAATACAGGAAAAAAAAAGGTATTATTTGCTGCAATATTGAAAAATAATGCTGCCTGCTGTATAAGTGCCTAGTGAAACTCCAATTAATTCATGTATTTTCTATTATTGGAAAGTATATATGGATCTTGATAAACTTTGTGAAAATAGTGATGATGATGAATGGAGAGGGCTAATCACAAACAGGACAGCTTGCAGTGTTAGGGGTGAAATTATAGTGAAGTTTAGGGTTAGGGTGATGCAAGCAATTGACCTGTGTGATACCAGATCCCCAGAAGTCACAGATGACATGGCTCTGCTTGCAAATGGCAGAAATTGAAGAGCAGACAACAGAATAACATTTGGCCATCTGAAAAGCAGCTGTTAACCTATTCCAGAAGAGAGAGGAGATGAGGAGCCTTTTCTCAAGAGTAGGGGCTCAGAGTGAACAACAATTCAGGAGATGGACTAGGCTACCATATCTATAGGGCATGCAATTCCTCTAATAAAGGATGTGTGTTTCCACTCACTTTGAGAGAAATAAGCTGTTGATTCATTCCTTCACAGACAATGAAATCTTGGAGGTTTTGAGGAAGGACTTCTGAGGAACAAAGAGAAAGAAAGGGAATCTAGGTTCTTCAGTTCTTTCACTGTTGATTTGTTTGTTCTGCAAAAAGTGAACAATTATGTAGACTGGGTTGGTCCTTCATCACTGGTGTGTAAATCACTAAATTTACTAATGAAAATGTCTCTTGAGCACTTTACCTCAGGGAACAGTGTTACCTATTATGAAGCTTTGACTTTCCAGGACTTGGACTGGCCAATTCAAGCAGCTACTTTCCTGGTCTGCAAAAGAAGCTAGAAAAGAGTAGGGCACTGTCGGATACAGTGAGTTTTCATGCTTCTTGGCAGAATATATCCACTCTAAAAATTCAAAACTCTCCAGCAATCTATACAAAAGAGTGGTTGGAAATCTGGTATGTTCATGTATCAGGGAGGAATAATGAAATCACTTTTGCATTGCCTCCCAAAAGATGAAATGCATCATTAAAAGAGGACAACAGACTTGTATAAAATGTACATGTCTCAATTTATATATCCATCTATCACCATTTAGAAATAATGAAAGGCCCCTTTTCTTTATCTTTCAACTGAACTGTTGCCTAATCCCCCCCCCAAAAGGCAACAATATGGAGTAATGCTGGCAGAGTGGGGGAATGTGTTCTTTATGCTTTACCCAGTTCGAAACTCTTCCATCCATTCACAATAGCACTAAAGTCCTCCGGGCTGCTGTGAGACATAAAGAAATACACTCTTAATTTACACTCAAATACACTCAAACTTTTATTGCAGCACCACTTTGTAAATTATGCTAATACTCACTGCAACATGGGCCCATGTCACCGGGCCCAGATGGCATCCACCCAAGGGTTATTAAGGAACTGAGGAATGAAGTTGCTTATCTCTTAACTAAAATATGCAACTTGTCCCTTAAAACAGCCACAGTGCCAGCTGGAGGATAGCACATGCCACACCAATCTTTAAAAAGGGAAGGAGGGGGGACCTGGGAAACTACAGGCCGGTTAGCCTAACGTCTGTTCGAGGGAAGATGGTGGAAAGCCTTATCCAAGATAAAATCTTAAAACACATAGAAGAACAAGCCTTGCTGAGGGAAAATCAGCATGGCTTCTGTAAGGGTAAGTCTTGCCTCACAAACCTTTTAGAATTCTTTGAAAAAGTCAACAGGTATATGGATGTGGGAGAACCAGTGGATATTGTCTATCTGGATTTTCAGAAGTCGTTTGACATGGTCAAACGAAAGGCTGCTGAGAAAACTCCACAGTCAGGGGATAAGAGGGCAGGTCCTCTTATGGACTGAGAATTGTTTGAGAAGCAGGAAACAGAGAGTAGGTGTCAATGGGCAATTTTCACAATGGTGAGAGGTGAAAAGCAGTGTGTCCCAGGGATCTGTCCTGGGACCGGTGCTTTTCAATCTGTTCATAAATGATCTAGAGACAGGGAAAAGCAGTGAGGTGGCCAAGTTTGCAGATGACACTAAAGTTTTCTGGGTGGTGGAGACCAGAAGGGATTGTGAAGAGCTCCAGAAGGATCTCTTCAAACTGGGAGAATGGGCAGCAAAATGGCAAATGCATTTCAATATAAGAAAATGTAAAGTAATGCACATTGGGGCAAAAAATCAAAACTTTATTTATCAGCTGATGGGTTCTGAGTTGTCTGTGATGGATCAGGAAAGAGATCTTGGTGTGCTGGTAGACAACTCAATAAAAGTATCAACCCAGTGTGTGGCGGCAGTGAAGAAGGCCAATTCCATTCTAGGTATCATTAAAAAGGGGCTCTTTAGTCTAGAGCAGAGGTCTCCAAACTTTTCACCCTGAGGGCCACACTGGATACTTTCAAGATCTTAGAGGGCCGAAGAAACAGGAACATACGCATGTACGCCCGCACCCCCTGTGCCCGCACACATGCACACACACAGATGCATGCGTGCATGCATGCATGCCCGCACCCCCGCGCCCGCTCGCACACACACACGTGCGCACAGTCACATGCACGCCCCTGCATGCACTCAAACATGCCCACGCACGCATGCCCCTGAGTGCACACAGGGTTAAGGGAAACAGCAAGGCGGGCCAGATGTGGCCCGTGGGCCATAGTTTGGAGACCCCTGGTCTAGAGAAAAGGCGCCTGAGGGGGGACATGATTGAGAAATATAAAATTATGCAGAGGATGGATAAAATGGATAGAGGGAAGCTCTTTTCCCTCTCACACAATACCAGAAACAGGGGACATCCACTCAAATTGAGTGTTGGGAGAGTGAGAATAGACAAAAGAAAATATTTCTTTACCCAGCATGTTGTTAGTCTGTGGAACTCCTTGCCACAGGATGTGGTGATGGCATATGGCCTAGATGCCTTTAAAAGGGGATTGGACAGATTTTTGGAGGAAAAGTCCATCTCAGGTTACAAGCCATGATGGGGATGTACAATCTCCAGGCTTAGAAGGAAGATACCTCCAAATGCCAGATGCAGGGGAGGGGCATCAGGAGACAGGTATCTAGTTCTCTCGTTTGCTCCTAGAGGCATCTAGTTGGACTACTGTGACATACAGGAAGCTGGACTAGATGGGCCCTTGGCCTGATCCAGCAGGGTTCTTCTTATGTTCTTATATTCTTATGTATACACTGCAATTCTTAGCAGAATCCAATGATGAACTTCTGCTGGTGGAATTGCAGAATCCTACAGAAGGTGACATCCCTCACCCTTGCAGCTCCCCATCCATTCCAAACCAGCAAGTTTTCAGATGGCACAAAGGACTACAGGGGAGGGAAAGAAATGTCCTAATGTGGACTGTTAGATTTAGCCCATAAACACTTCTTCATTCCATGACTGATGGGATATTTACTGTAATTTGGGCAGTTGAACTGGGGTAAAATCCAGGCCAAAAGATATTGCAAATTATTTGCCTGAACAACTATTGCTAATGCAATGATACCTGGAATGGAGCACAAATCTGGGTAACCAAGTATTATGTGTGTACAAGTAGTTAGTTATATTTCCTAGAACAGATGTTGGTGAAGACATATCCTAATGAATTATTCTTTTGTGATTTATTTATTTGTTGGTTTCATGTACATAGAAATTAGTAGATGCAATACCATGAGTCTCTACTGTGTTCAAAAACTCAGTTTTCAGCACAAAGGAGTTCCTTCAACACATCAGTATCTGCATTAACATGCTTTCATCCTTGTTCTGTTTATTAAAGCCCAATATGTCTCCATTTGCTTTGAAGGATTTATCTCTTTAAGTAAATATCTGAGCATATGAACATTCTATGTGTGGGTGAATATTAGTTAGGCATATATGCAGAAAGAGGGGAGCATTACTGGCTATTTTTGTTATGTTGTTGGAAATATATACAACTAATTCTTCTGATATCTACATTTACTCATCAGATTTTAAAAAGCAGAAGACAATGTTATTTCAGAAAAGTCCCCACATATAGGCGGGTGAAGATGGGACACTCTTATAAGGCTGTGTTAAATGGAAGCCATTTTGCCATTTTCTTCCACGTTTTAGCAGGATTAATGTCAGCTAATGATACCAGCAGGTTTTTAAACTGCAAGAACACTTTCCTTTTTGTGTCATAGAGGGTGTGCATGTGCACATATGCATACATACACATACAAATAAACATTCACACTATGTTCTTTATACACACAGAAATAGACACACAGACTATCCCTATTCAGGCATTCAAAAACCTTGCACATAGAGGCCCTGCCTAATTTATAAGGATGTTTGGAAGAAATATCTGACTGCATGTCTGATTATGTATGACTAGACATGGTTATAACACTCTTTGCACAGGTACAGTCTCTCTTCAGATCTTCCCCGTGAACACATGGACTTTGGGGGTGGAGGGGCAAGGGTGAGAGACATCTCCCTGTTTCCACTGTATCTTTACAACTTATGAATGCCTGTACAAGGCTACACACCAATAGACATGTGTGTGTATATATAGATACACCAATAGACAACTGTGTGTATATATATATACACAAGTGTGTGTATATAGCAAGTGTCCAAAAGAACCCAAATGATATCCCATCATTTATTGGGTTCCAGGAACCCAAAGGAACACTTGCTTCTATATATATATATTCGCCCTGGTTTAATCCAGAGCTGCGATCAATAAAGCGAAATAGGAGAAGGCTAGAGCGCATATAGAGGCGGAACCCGACGGAAAATAATCACATAGCTGTCAGGATCGCGACTAACCTCTACCGATCTAAGGTGAAGGCTGCTAGTCGATCTTACTTCGCTGTCCGGATAAGCGAAGCCTCCAACCAGCAGGCGGAACTTTTCTGTATAGTTTGCGATCTATCCGGAGTTGGTCATAGTGATTGGCCTCCCATTAGCATCTCACCTGACCAATTTGCAGCCTTTTTAAAATCAAAAGTGGAGGCCATCCGCTGGGATCTTACCCCCTATTTGAAAACAGTGGATCGAGCTGAGATGTCCAGCGCTCCGTCTTGCCCTATGAGACTTAACTACTTTCAGCCTGTGATGTCAGACATGGTGGACAGAGCGCTTGACCGCTGTCGTGCCACCACCTCCTCCCTTGACCTTGCCCGGCCTGGCTAATCAAAGCAGCCAGGCCTATAACAACTGAAAGGGCTACGGCAATAATTAATGGGTCTATCAAGGAGACACTCATTAGGCCCATTAGGAAGAAACCAAGCTTGGCGGTGGACGATATTGGTAATTATAGGCCCATCGCCAATGTTTCTTTCCTCAGCAAGGTAGTTGAGAGGGTGGTGGCTGATCAGCTGCAGGCTCTTCTGGATGAAACCAATGCCCTGGATCAATTCCAGTCAGGCTTCAGGCCGCGCCATGGCACGGAAACAGCATTGGTCGCCCTGTTTGATGACCTGCTGAGGGAGGCCGACAGGGGCAAAATGTCTCTGCAGGTCCTTCTCGATATCTCAGCCGCCTTTGATACCGTCGACCACGGTATCCTCCTGGGGAGGCTCTCCGAGTTGGGAATCGGTGGCCTGGCTCTTGCCTGGCTCCATTCCTTCTTGGAGGACCGTCCCCAGAGAGTGCAGATTGGAGAGAGTTTCTTGGCCCCGTGGAGTCTCAATTGTGGGGTTCCGCAGGACGACTATCTCTCCAATGCTGTTTAACATCTATATGAGGCCGCTGGGAGGGGTCATCAGGGGATGTGGGGCTTCGTGTCATCAGTACGCTGATGATACTCAGCTCTACATCTCCTTTTTTCCAACAACAGTGGATGCTGTTTCGTCCCTTGAGCGCTGCCTGGGGGTTGTTCAGCAATGGATGCAGGTGAATGGACTGAGGCTGAATCCAGGCAAGACGGAGGTCCTTCGGGTGGGTGTCCCAGACATCAGTGGTCTGGGAAACTCCCTTTCCTTTGGGGGTGTGTGACTCTTACCACCAAGAGTGAGGTTCGCAGTTTGGGTGTACATCTGGACCCGCGCTCAACATGGAGACCCAGGTGTCGTCAGTGGTCCGTTCCACACATTTCCACCTTCGGCGGATTGCCCAGCTGCGTCCCCATCTTGATGTGGGGGCGCTCACCACTTTGGTCCATGCGCTCGTAGTCTCAAGATTAGACTACTGTAATGCGCTCTACGTGGGGCTGCCTTTGAGACTGACGCGGAAACTTCAGATGGTACAAAATGTGGCGGCCAGACTTCTTACAGGGGTGAATAGATACCAACATATTTTCCCCACGCTGGCCGCCTTGCATTGGTTGCCCATTCGTTTCCGCATTGATTTCAAAGTTCTTATGATGACATATAAAGCCCTAAACGGTTTAGGACATCGATATCTGGCAGAGTGCCTTCTCCCACCCAGTTCTGCCAGAGTCACTCGTTCCAGCCAGGCCGGGCAGCTGAGGGGCCTAACACCGAGGGAGGTCCAGAAGGAGAGAACGAGGAACAGGGCCTTCTCGGCAGTGGCCCCTCACCTTTGGAACAACTTGCCAGTGGAGATCCGCCTGGCTCCCTCTCTGGGTGTTTTCAGGAATAAACTTAAAACCTGGCTGTTTGGGCAGGCTTTCCCTCCTGCCATATCTTAATTTCTTATACTTCGCCATCTTGGACCTATATTTTTTTGGTTTTATTGTTTTTAAATTTGTTGGGTTCCTGGAATCTAAGAAACACACACACACACACACTTGTCTATTGGTGTGTAGCCTTGTACAGAAGGTAAAGGGGGATGTGGGGGGAAAAATAAGGGGGGGAGGAGAACACAAAATATATTGTCATCCAATCCTGTGTGTTCGCTTTGCAATATCAAGTCCACTTTTCGCCTTTCTACATTTGATTGCCCTTCCAGATTCCTACTTACAATTACATCTTAGTTTAATTCTACATTACTCAAGCTCTATCTACTGACTCATAAATCCCATCGTTCAGTTGCCTTTTGTATTGGACAGTCTTTCAACACTTCCGATAGTATATCCATTTCTGCCACTTCCCGTATCTTCTCGAGGAGCTCCTCTTGTTTCGGTATCTCTGATTTCTTCCAGTTCTTCGCATAAAGAATTCTAGCTGCAGTGACTATATATATGACTATATAATTCTTTGTCTTATCTATATTATCTGGTATAATGTTCAGTAAAAACAATTCTGGGGTTAGTGGGACATTGCAAAGCAATATTTTTTGTAACAAAGTATGTACTGCTATCCAGTACTGTTCTGCTTCTCTACAAGTCCACCACATATGATAAAAGATTTCCTCTTGTGCTTCACACTTCCAACACACATTTGACACCTCTGTATAAATCTTTGACAATTTTTTCGGAGACATATGCCACCTATAAAACATCTTATATATGTTTTATATATGTTCTCCTTAAAATTTATATATGTTCTCCTTAAAATTTACCAATTTTGTGAGCTTTATATTATTTTTCCATATTTGCAACCATTGATCAATATCAATATTATGTCCTATATTTTGTGCCCACCTAATCATACACTCTTTTACAATCTCATCTTGCATTTTAGTTTCGAGCAGAAAGTCATACATTTTCTTAATTGCTTTCTCATTTGAACCCAACAAATTTTATCAAATACTTTGTTCTATGTAAAAACCCTCTATTTTATCTTTTGTGTACCTAGATTCCATTTGTGCTCTAGACCACCAGTTTAGATATGTTTTGTGTTTCTAACTCTTCTTTGGACCTTAAATCACAATCCTTTTTAATAGCTCTTGATATCTTAAAAGTTTCGCTTCTGTCATTAGGTTAGGTTGTGTAAAGGCCTCTATAAGTGATACCCAGACTGGTGTTTTTTGGTAGATCTGTTGTATAATCTTTTGCCAAGTCCCTAGTAGGACACTTCTTATCATGTGTGAGTTGAAACTTTTCTGCTCTTTATCTTTTTTGTACCACAGAAAAGCATGCCAACCTAACTGTAGATCATGTCCTTCCAACTTGAGTAGTCTATAATTATCTAAAGTTATCCATTCCTTTATCCAGACTAATACACAGGCTCTATAATACAATGCCCAATCTGGGAGACCAAAACCTGCTCTTTGTTTGGCATCTTGCATTGCTTTGATTTTAATTCTTGGTTTTTTACCTTGCCAAACAAATCTCATGATTATCTTATTAAGTTCTTGGAAAAATGACTGTTTTAATATTATGGGAATTGTCTGAGTAAGAATGAATAGTAGTGGAGAGGGTGGGCACCCCTGTCTCATACCTTTCTGTATTTGTACTTCTTTTGTCAGCTCTCCATTGATTCAAATATTTGCCTTTTGCTGAGTATAGATTGCTTTGATTAATTTCAAAAATCTTTCTCCCACTTGTAGTACCTCCAATTGCTGTAGCATAAAATTCCAATTCAGATTATCGAAAGCTTTCTCTGCATCCAAAAATATCATAGCCATTTGCTTTTCCGGGTGAGCTTCATAATATTCCAAAGTATTTAAGATTATCCTTACGTTATTTTTCATTTGCCTTTTTGGGAGGAAGCCCGATTGGTCTTGGTGTATTGTCTGTGTTAAGATTCTTTTCAGTCTAGTTGCCAACATGGCTGCATATATTTTGTAATCTACGTTTAGTAATGAGATCGGTCTGTAATTTTTAATTTCTTTACCCTCCGTGTTTTCCTTATGTATGAGAGAGATTATCGCTTCGGACCACGTTGGTGGTAATTCTCCTTTTTCTTCAAGGCTACACACCAATAGACAAGTGTGTGTGTGTGTGTGTGTGTGTGTGTTTCTTAGGTTTCAGGAACCCAAAGGAACACTTGCTTCTATATTGACCAGCTCATATACTAAGCTCATCTTTAGTGACGCTGCCAAGTGAATTAAGATGGATGGTATTCACTGAGAGCCTTCTTAGTTCTGGTGCCCTGTTTGTGGAATTCCCTCCTTAAATAAGTTTGCCTGATGGCAAACTTAGTATATTAGTATATTTTGGACACCAGGCAAAACATTTCCCCCAGGCTTTTTACATATTGTTATTATTTCTACATATTGCAATGTGTTATGTTTCATTTTAATTTTGTAGTTTATCTTGTTTTGTTATTCATTTTGAAAGCACTGCTCACAGGAAGTATACAAATATTTCAAACAAGCACGTAGGTAACATGTAGAAAATTGTAGTTCTACATCTAACCATTGTATTAGTTCTGGCTGCTGAATGGGACTTTGAACATAGAATCATGTAATATAATTGTCATCTCCCATGAATTTGTACTCTACTGTAACTTCACTCAAACACTCTATAAAAGTTGTAATGACTAAGAATAGCAAAATAATTACTTAAAAGCAGGGCTAGTTTAATTTTTCTTTGTCCTTCCCTATGAATTGTTACACTTGTTTTCCTTAACAATACCATAACACACTACATTATCAGGAGTTTTTGTTTTCCACTTTAATTTCCAAAAAAATAACACATGGCTGTGCTGTGTATTAATTCTACTGAACAGAGCACAGCCTATGAATTCCTGAGTGTGATCACTAACATAACAACCCAGAAATCACATCTGACCAATAAACCAACACTGAAAAATTTCATAAATCCAAAGAGAAAAATTGCAATGAACAGTACACATGGGACTTTTGGAGTTTTTGGACTCCAAGTCCCTACATTTGCCAAGAATTCCCACAGGCAGAATTTTGGGAGATGCTGCCAATTCTTTTTTTAAAGCTGATAGACAAAATTTTCTTACCCTCATCTGTGGCTCTGTCACCATGATTCTCCATTCAAAATGAAGGAAACTGCCCTGGTGTTCCGTCAGAATAGTAAGGCTTAATGGGATTAGCAAGGAATGGGGGGAGTAGTTATTTTGGAGAGGGGTCTTCTATAGACCCTAAAGGACAGTGGCACTACCCTCCCATAAAACCTTGTGACTTACTCCAAGTACCAGGGCAGTTTTCTTTCTATTGAACAGAGGATTATAGCAACAGAGCTACCAATGTAGGTTAGAAAAGCTGTTTTGTGGACTTTTGTTCTTCGATTATAGAATTCTGCCTGGAGGAATTCTTTTCAAATTCTGGGAACTGGAGTCCCCAAAAATCCAAAAGTTCCACGCCTAGTAAGCAGAAGTATATTCCTCTTCAAGACATTTATCCAACTAAGGCAAGTGTACTAGAATTTTGGAAGACAGTTTTACAAGAGGTAGCCATGTTAATCTATGCTATCTTATTGGGCAAAAACAGAAGGGAAAAAAAAGACAAAAACACTGTGGCATCTTAACGACTAACTGCTAAATTTTAATGTGAGCTTTCGTGGACAAATCCACTTCCTTGGGTGCCACAACTTTTTTTGGTCTTTTTTTATTTTTATTTTTCCTGATTTGGGAGATAAGTGATTGCCCATGTTTCCTCTGTGAGGGAGCTAGCCATTCCTGAACAACATCCCAAAATGAAGCAGGATGGTGCTTTGAAGATCTGTGTCAATAATCAAGTGGAAATTTTTACATCTTAGAGACCTTTAAAGCCAGTTGTGCCGAGTTGTAGTTGACCAATACAAGGTACTTTCTCCTCAACATATTTTCTGACCAATATATTTTTGGATTGTACCAGGATCTTGACTGGAAAAAGAAAAGCCTAAAATGTGAATAAATCTTTCAAACTACAGTGATGATAGTAAATGTATCATAGTGTTTCTGAAAGGGAGAAACATTTTGGGATAAAGCACAGGCAGCCATAACGTAATTAACTCTTTCTCTCTCACACACACACATACTTTCTGGACCCCTCCCTATTGTATGTTCTTACTTACATAATCTTGATTTTAAAAATTGAAAGCTTATTTACAACTATTTTGATTTTTAATATATGCTGAACAATTGTGTGCTGTCAAGTAGATTCTAACTTATAGCAACCTTTTCCAGGGTTTCCTAGACAGAAAGTACACAGAAGTGGTTTACCATTGTCTTCCTCTGGGGTCTCCTGGGACTTTGCAGTTTGCCCAATGCCACACAAGCTGGCTCTTCTCCCTGAAGGCACAATGGAGAATTGAACTCCCAGCCTCTGTCTCCACAGCCAGATACCTAACTCACTGAGCTATCCAGCCAGCTTTTTGATATTCAGCAAATTGGGCAAATATTTAGTTGCAAATATTCAGTCTAAGAAAGCACTGGGGCTTGACAGGTATTCCTCAAAACCTTTCAAATTCTAAAAGATGAATTGTACTCTTTCCACTTAAGATGGAATGGGAAGTTAGGGAAGCTAACTAACACAATAACAGATTAAATGTAGCTGACCAATGGATTCTCTTGACTGAGCTTTCAGAAGTAGTATTATGAAAATAGTTTTATCCATCCCACTGAGCATCAACACAAACAGAAAGTAGCCTATTAGTCATGTCACAGGCTTGCAGCATGAATGTAAAGCAGTGGTTCACAACCTTGGGGAACCCAGGTGTTCTTGGGCTGTAATTCCCAGAAACCCCACCAGCACAGCTTGTGGTAAAGGCTTCTGGGAGTTGCGGTCCAAGAACACCTGGGTTCCCCATGGTTGTGAACCACTGATGTAAAGGGTTAATCTGATTAGGCATCCTTCAGTCTCGAGATTGCCTGTTGTGCACTTTTTTAATTGCATTTTGTGTGTTTTGACCATGTAGTGTGTTTTATGGATTGGCTATACACTTTTGAACTGCATTTTGTGTATTTTGGCCACATGGTATGTTTTGTGAATTGTTTGTATATTTTTGAACTGTATTTTGTATGTTTTAGCCATGGATATGTTTCGTGGGCTGGTCACCTGACCGTAATTAATAAATTCTATTCTTCAGTCTCGAGAGACTATGGTAACATGCTTTGGAAGTGACATACTATCGGATTCATATATAAGTGATTGGCAGCCTGTGATTTATCCTATGAATATATATTGATTATTAACTTCCTTGATCAAATAAAAGATTTAAGTTTTGTTAGCACACGTGTCTCCATAATCATTTGATATTAAAGCATTAATATCTGGTGGCAGCGAAGAAGGAAGAAGAGCGGGAACCTTTGAAGGCCAGGGGAATAAGGGCTTCAGAGGTGACCGCAACAAAGTGGTCACCTTTGGAACAGCGTCTAGTGTGGCTGAGGAGGCCAATTCGAGAGTGACAATCCCTTCCACACTGAAGACAAATACAATCAATCCCCTGTCCAGCTCCCTGATTTTGCTGGTTTCGGGACTGCCTCTTTGCCTCGGCCTGCTGGACAAGTGTCTCTTCAAAATGGGAAAGGCCATGATGCACCACTTGCCTCCAGGCTGAATGCTCAGATGTCAAGGTTTCCCATCTGTTGAGGTCCATTCCTAAGGCCTTCAGATCCCGCTTGCAGATATCCTTGTATCGCAGCTGTAGTCTCCCTCTGGGGCACTTTCCCTGCGCTAATTCTCCATACAGGAGATCTTTTGGAATCCGACCATCAGCCATTCTCACGACATGCCCGAGCCAATGTAGACGTCACTTTTAGGGTTAATATCAGGAGAAAATAATAAGTGATGTCAGTTTTGATGTTGCTGATGACTCAGAGGTATCAGCCAATCAGACTAATTCAGGGATTTTTAATCTACCAGCCAAAACATTCTTCCTCTTCTTTTTCCATGTGGCCATGATGCTGGAAAGACCTGAGACTGAGAGCTATTACAAAGGCCAGCAAGAACAGAGGAAAAGCATAGCACTTTCCATGAGTTTGTTTAATTAAGTTGTGTCCAGTGAAGAAACCTTGTGGTGATACTCCCTTTGCAGCTCATAAGGTCTTGTAATTTCTTTTGTTATCAGGGAATCCCAATGTTGTCATCAAAGAGGTAAATAAAAGAGGAATGTTGTTATCATGGACAAATTGAATTACACACAGGAATTACATACAGTTATTCAACTCCAAATTTGATAGGCCCATAACCACAGACTCAAGTGCCAAATACCACAAGGAATTATAAAACTTTGTGAAAGATTTCACCAGAGATTTACTTGATCAAATCCTTGCTGACGCACCACAAGAACCTCAACCAGCCATTTTCTACCTGCTACCAAAAATATACAAAATAGGCAACCCTTGTAAGCCGATTGTATCAAGCATCAATGTCATCACTGTTGGGATATCTGGATATTTAGACTCCATCCTCAAACCATATGCCACCAATGCACCTTACTATGTAAGAGATACCATAAACTTTCTAAAGAAACTTTACTACTCTTTACTACAGAAAATAAGCTCTGAAAACTTGAAATAGATATTGCAGCTGCGTGGGGGGAGGCAGAGTAAAAGCTATGGGAAGGTCCAGTGTAAAGTGGAAGTTTTGGGGGATATCTGTAGGCATGCCCAAAGTCTCCCTGCTCAAATAGGGTGCCAGCCAAAACCCAACAAACAGGGGACTGTCTTAAGCCAAGCCCAGACACCCTGCAACCTCTTTCTCAAATTCCCAAATAATTACCCTAACTCAGAATGTGGCAAGGTAAGTGGAAGATGTTTCAAGTGTGGGGAGCAAGTCATGTGAAAGACAATTACCCCAAACCTTCTGCATTCCACATAGGACAAACAAGACAATCTCTCTGCAAAATAATTAATGGACATACAGTAAATCTGACATCAAGGATGGCAACACACAAAAATCTGTTTCAGAACATTCAAGTTTACTTGGACTCTCTTTGAATGACCTGACAGTGACTGTTTGGGAGGAAAAACACTACAAAACAAGACTTGAAACAGCTGAGATAAGGTATATACGGATATTGGAGAACCACTTAAAAGGACTATCTATAAAGAGTTCTTATATCATTACCAAGTGGTAAATCCCACTTGCGTCAACTATGCTACTGTTACTTTGTAAACTGATGACTGACGCTATTCATAGTCTAACAGCATATTCTGTTACTAATGAACCATTGTCACTTTGTTCATTAACTGTCACCTCATCTGGTCATGGGGTCTATATAAACATGAGAATCATATAGTCTCACGTTTATGTCTGAGGAAGTGGATTTGATCCATGGAAGCTCATATTAAAATATAGCAGTTCATCTTTAAGGTACTGCAACGTTCTTGTCTCTCTCTCTGTCTCTCTCTCTTTCTTTTTTTGCTTGTTGTCTAATATGCTTGCACAGACTAATAGGGCGACTTCTTCAAAAATTTACTTTTTAAAGTTACCCTTAGCAACATTTCAGAGGGAGGCTGACAGAATTTTTTTTCAACTTTTATGCTATTCTCTTTAAAATCCCAAGTTTTTCTTTTAAGTAACAAAAAGTAGTGAGTAATGCAACAACCAATGTAACAAACATTTAAAATACATTCTGAGACATAATGGCAATAATGTCTCAAACACTGCCATGAGTACAGGAATTACATTTAACAAAATAGCTTTAAGTGCTGATTTTGAGACCACAGCCCTTGCAGCAATACAGTAGTAAACGTTTTACTAATTCAAAGACAATTTCATTCCAAGAACCTAAGACGCTAAATGTGCTATTGTAATGATTCTCTCACACTTTTGTCTAGTTATAATGCAGATGAGTTACACAGTGGTGTTGTGCATATCCCCCAAATAAAGAAATAACAGAATCCAGGAACACTTAGATTCTGTGGCTCTGATAGCAGATAGATTATAAATGGCTACTCTTTGAAAACTTAATTAGCATCTAGGCAACTAACTAAGACTGTGACTACATGGGTAAATAGTATGGGATTTGCTGTAAAACAGATGCATTCGATTTTTTAAAAATCACACGACATAAAGACAATGAGAATCAGCCTGGCCTGTTTTGCTTCTGAAGTGGAGTGAAGCCACTGGGGGCTTCTACTTTTTTCAAACCAGAGCAATTCTGGTGATGTACTAAGCTGAGTGTGATGTTTTGAACAGTGGAAACACTCACCCCACAATCTCCTCCCTAGTCCCCCCCGAAAGTATTTTTTTTAACTACTAAGTTTAGTGCTAGATCACCTTATCACTGCATTCATATTAGTTTAACACTAGATCATCTCTGCATGGACAAAAAAAAAGATAAAAATTGATATGAAATAGAAACAACTCTGATGAACTATAACAGACCTCTGCGTTTCTGTTTCTGTTGTATGTATGAATATGTTTGTATGTTTATGGGGCACTTTGGAAAACTGTCTCTTTTCCATAGCACTATGCAATAAACAACCCACAGGCTTTACAATGAACTGTAAAAGGCGAGACAGGGATTGGCAGAGGGCAGGACAAAAGTAAGAGGGGCTGTGGGTTGTGGCACAGATCAAACCATATCAAACTGAGGGGCCAGTCTAACACCAAAGCAATTTGTGGTCTCTGTGTGATCACCCAATCCAAATAGAAGTGTAAAATAGATGGTGGATCAAGCCGCAGCAAAGCCCAATTGCTCTAGTTCGGCTTGCCAGTGCAGTTGCAGCCGGAACATCCCTAGACAAGTCACTGCTGGGGAAAATATTAAATCACAGAAATCCTAAACACAGTATTAGTACCAATACACCTATTCATTTGGCATATAAATAGGGTTACTGAGAAATAAGGGGGGGTTTAGGTATGTAGGATAATTAAATGAGGAACACATATTTTAAACAGCCATGTGAGTTTCCATAATTACAAAACATAGGTGGCAACTGAGCTTAACGAGAGAGAGAAATAAGACTGTGTGCCCATGGCTGCTTGTGTATGTCTATAGCTAACTAGAGGAGCCTGTTATAAGCCTACACTTGAAAGAACAGTTGAGACATGGAATGCTAGGGTGTTAGCTGAAGAGAGAGAGAGAGAAAAGAGGGAAATGGGGGGAGGGAGGAAAGGAGACTGCCCTGCTCAATCCTTTGTCAGGTTACAAAAGATATCTTTGCTGGGGAATTATGATTCAGAGAATACTAACGACATGAAGTTTAAAAATTCCTCCATGAGACTCTTTCACTTTCCAAAACTGCAGCAGGCCCTCAGCCTCACTTATACAGCTGGTGAGGACATCTCTTATCCCTCTTCCACGAAGGGCACCCCCATGAAACCTGAATGCCATTGGAAAGTTCCTGTTGCAAGCTGTCAAGAGGCCGGAACTGGAGCATGTCTATTAAGAGACTCTTGCTATAAAGAGATGCAGTCATAAGATATAGATTAATTACCTTCAGCAGGTGACGTCATAAGCCCTACTCAGGTGTGGTTAAAGCATTGAATGAAAAGAACATGCCAGCCCATTTTCCTCCATTGTCATTTTAATAATGGAAACACAACAAACAGGGAGAGGCTACTCTATCCAGGTAGCTTCTCTAAATAAGGAAAAACCTTGTGTTTCTGTGATTAAAGCAACGATGGAGGGCACAGGACTTACATATTTTGCACGTTGCATCTGGGCTTATTACAGATGTTAAGCACACCTAAATAGGGCTTTAGGATGTGACTGCACTGGCCCTTTTGGAGGAGGTTGGTGCAATCCAAATAGGGTCGCTTGAGGTTGAGGAGAAGGACAATATGCCATTTGGTGTGATCCTCACATCCAAATGGCATAACAACCTCAAGTGACCTATTTAGTCCAGCTCCTTCCACTATAAATTTCCAATATTGTGGCTTAATAAATGAGCCTCTTCAAGATATTGGCAAATTTAACACTTCCCCTGCTCCTTTGTGGCGGGGTAGGGGAATTTAAATGATTATTATTTGCCTCTGCAAGATCATCACTGAGGCAGTGAATCATTTAATTTTAAAAAATTATTTGCTTTGTGTGTAGTGCAGATTGAGAAACTGCCTAGAGCTATGGTTTTGATTGGCACTTCACACAGAGGCAAAGAAAATAATTTGTATTTTAATCTAAGTGATTCAGCACATCAGTGATAGTCTAACAGAGGCAAAACAATTTTTGCTTCCACTGTCCCTCTGCAGAAGAGCAGGGAAGTGTTTGATTTGTCAATATCCTGAAGCTGCTTGCTTATTAAGCCACTTCATGATACTGGAAAATGAGAACAGCAGGAGCCTTGGCCACTTTGGCAGCTGCAAGGCTCGGTTCTGGTTCATTACCAGTTATGGCAAACACTGGAAATGGACCAACATGGAGTACACCTACCTACACCAAAAAAAGTAGAAGCCCCTTCAAAAAGGTTGCAGTAAGGGTGCTCTGAGGATGGATTGGTTTGCTCTAGTGATCAGATTGTCTGATCATTGGGGGGGGGGGGGGAGAGGAAACCAACCCACCTCTGCAGTACACCAAACAGTGGGACAAATGCTCATCTGATTGAACCCTGAGTTACCCCGTTAAAGGGCATATGATTATTCTTCCTGGTCCTGTCATCTGACATCAGTTGGTAAAGCCCTGTTTCATGATTAGTGTTTTGTTGTGGTTCAGCTGGTAAAGATGAAGAACAGTGTTTTCTCAATCATTGCACCTAGAATGCTATTTTGGGTAAATCTGTCTGGCATTTTTGGGTTTTGTAATCTAGAGAAATGCTGAAATTATTTCTGTTTGTGAAGCATTTCCTCTTGGATAATGTTTCTGGAGGTTGATACAGTTTAACTGTAACTGAATTTTTGCTGAATCTGCCATTTCATGGTTTATAATGCTAGGATTACGTTTCACATTTTGTATTTCAGTGTGATGCTGTTGCACATCACTTTCAATGTCTTGTAGCAGAAATATTGTGAACGTTTAAATAAACAATATCCATTTGCCCTGCTGTTTTCACAGACACAGTGGTTAATGAATGACAAACATGGATTTTAAAAATATTTTCAATACATTATTTTGGTTGATGTGGGTTACTAAGTCCCACACAAGTAATGCACAAATTATGTTTAAACTGGCTTTTGAACCTTCCAAATCTGTAATAGTACATTGGAGGTACTTAATTTTAAAATGGCACATTGCTGATTTAACATTAAGAACATTCACACATGTGGGTGGAAAACACAGTGTAATATAACTTTGAATGTACTTTTTGTCACATCTGAAAGTTAGCACACACAAACATAAGCCAGAATGGTGATTAGGATCAATTTTCCTGGTCTCTCTGTGGCACAGTAGTTATAATTTAGTTCCACTCCCAGATGGGCTGGTAGTACTTGTACAATACTGTGAGCGCTGACTCTTCACTACATTGTTCTTAATGTAACTTTTTCATCACTCAGAGCAGAATGCTGAAAGCCATGATAACCCTATGCAATATGTTAGGGACAGCAACTTGGCTGAGGTCCCTCAGTAAATTTCATAGCCTCAGTGGATATAAAAGGCAGCCATGTTGGTGCTTGAGAATGAAAAAATAAAAATAAAATCCACAGCTAGGGAGTGCCTTTACTTAGCTTAAAAAAACAACATTCAGGACTTGAAAGCCTGTGCATTTTTCTTAAATTTTTGTTGTTCCTAACACAGGTTTTGTCTCCCTCTGGATAGCATGAGCAGAGATTTTGGCTATACCTATAGAGTTTTCCACACAGGTTTCCTCTCTTTTCCCTTTTGTGTCCAACAGACTGTAAGCCATTATTAGCAGAGAACAAACACAAATGTTGCAGAGAAATAAACGCCACATAGTTGGTGCCTTTCATCCAACTTCCTCAGCATGTGGCATCAACAGCTGGAACGCAGCATGGTGCCGCAGATAACTATGCTGAAGAAACGGTGATGAGAACCACCCGGGAGTACACACAACCAGGACGGATCCAATTCGCATTAGTTATTCTGGCTTTTAGGGTGTGATCTGCTGAACTGGTGTCCCAATCCACCTCAAGCGCACAAAGGGAGACAGGCATGCAGGCACTGGTGGGGACTCTCTATTTCCCCCTTTGAGTCCCTCTTCGACCCCCCCCCCCTCCACAACTGACTGCGAAACAAGGAAGCATGCCGCGTTTCCTGCCTCCTTCCTTATCCATTTCCCTCTTTTCGTAGTAACGGTGGAACGAAACGCCTCAATGCCTGCATGGGGGGTGGGAGAAGGGGGTGGGTGGCGTTAGCTTCCTGGGCCCCCCAAAGGAGGTGGGGGCGAAGGCGGAGAAGGGGGAGGGAAGATACCGCGCTGGGTTGCCAGAGATGGTTGCCTGCTTTAAAAGAAGAAGGAGGAAAAAAAGAGATTTATCTATGTTATCCATGCGCGCTTTCCACAGCAAGCTCTGCGAAGAGAGTGAGTATTTGGGGGGGGGGGTTGGGCGGCGGCGGCGCCTGATTTAGAACCCGCTCTTTCCCTGAGAGGGGGGCCAAAAAAAAAACCCCCGAGGGATGGATGCCACCCGTTATTGGTGGTGGCGTCGCCTTTCCGTTCTGGAGGAAAACGATGGTCGGAGAGAACGACCCCGGTTGGCTTTTGTGGAAGGCGGGAAAAAAAAGTGGCCGAGAACCTGGGAAACCCCCCCCCCCCGCCGGCCCCTTAGCGCCTTACAAAGCAAGCTGCCCCTCGGGCTTGTTCCGCCGCCCCCCCCCCCGCTTTAAAAAAAAGGGAGGGAAGCCCCAAAGTGGGTGTGGGGGAAAAGGCGGCGGCAACCCGTAAAGCGAGAGGAAGGGCTGCTGTCTGACTGAGAATCTCGTCCCCCCACCCACCCCCAGCCGCCACAAGCTTTGCCCGCTGAAGAAGAAAAAGAGGATGCTTGCCTATTAGTTTTATTTTAAACCTGCTTCTTTGGTTTTTTTTCCCAAAAAAACCTCCCCCCGTATTTAAAAGCGCTGCTTAGTCCCACTTCCTGCCCTCAGGCTCGGTTTGGCGGGGATGTTTGGAAGGTAAGGGAGCCGGGCGGCTTGGTTGTCACACATTTCTCCCTTGCTCGCTTATTAGGGCTCTCTCTCTCTCTCTCTCTCTCTCTCTCTCTCTCTCTGCGGTCTTCTTTCTTTCTCTTTCTCGATTTTTCTTGTCGGCTAGTTTGAGGCTTGCAAAAAAATAAAGAGTGAGCCGCCGGGGAAAGAAGAAGAAAAGAAACCCCGCCAAACCCAAGGTATGCTTCTTGGCACCTGGTCTCCCTTCAAGTGTGCCCTGTCCTCAGGCGACCACCTTTGGAAGTTACTTTTGTTTGCAGAGTTCTTCCTAGTGGAGGCTCCTCAGGGCAAAAGAGGCATTACATGCCCAGTGGTCCGCTCTGTAGTTTCGCTCGGCTCCTTTTCAACTGAGCGAGGGCACCGTCGTCTGCCCTATCTTGGATGTGCGTTATGTGCAGGATATGCCTTTCTTACTTCGATTTGATGCCCCTCGTGGGTCACATTTTGGCCATTAGTTTGGTCAGCGGGGAGTATTAAAGATTTACTGACTGTACAAACAACCTTTAAAAGAAATTGATTCCCTACACCTCCCAGTCCTACACTTAAAAAATTCAAAATATGTCTCTTGTTTTTATAATTAAAGTAGAAATGTTTTAAAAAATTGATTGGTATCAACACCACTCTGAATTCGGTTGCAGTTCTTAGGGGTGCCCATGGAAATCGGGACTGGTGAGTTCATTGTCAGTAGTTTGTGCATTTATTGGGGTTTACAGCCCAACCCTGCTAACTCTCATTGAAGTCCTTATTGAATTCATAGGGGTGCAATGTATGCCACATGTATATCTTCAGCTAGGTTGGAGTCTGATAGGTTGGCATATTGTTCTTTGCTTGTGGCTTTATTAATTTTTTACTGTATAATTCCCCCCCCCCCCCTCATGTTACTTCATTCATATTAATGGTAGCAAAAGGCAAATTGAAGTAATTCCAAAGAATGGAAAAAGTCTCTAGACCAAGGACATTGTTTCTCTGTATGAAATCTGTGTGTGGATCAAGTGTCTTCATTCTGCCAGAGAAGAGTATACAAGGGTATTCTTTGTATTTTGTAAGAACATTTCAGTTTAGGTTTAGTATAACAAAATGCTGTAAATTATGGTGAAACAAACAATTGTTACTGCAGTTCTTGAATACTTTATCAAGTTAAGGACCAGTTATTACATTTGGAAAATGTTTTTTCCTTGGATATACTAAGAATTAAAAAGAAAAGAAAGAAATGCTACATTTGTGTAAGAGGCATGCCCAGGGCGTTCATAAATCTTCAGACAGAGCATGAAAAGGAAGTATAGTAGAGTTTGATAGTCTGCAGTAGAGTAGAAGGATGAAGTGGACCTAGAACAACACAGTAAGCGTGTTTAGATACATTATATATTTTGAGCACATAAAGAACATACTGTTTTCAAAGATGCTTTGGCCTTAATAAATGTGTGTTCTTGAAATCTTATTAGGTATGTTGCCATATGCTTTTAAGTGTGGTAAAATGTTGATATATACTAGGCTGTAATTTTATCATGGGGTTATAATGATCTGTTTAAGCTATCTTCTCCAGGTTTATTTCATTACTTGACAGGCAATTTTTAATAAAATGCAACCTTAACATTTCTACCTGCAGGGAATATATATTCTATGTATATGTGAGTAAATTTCTTCTTTTTAATATGAATACACAATCTCTCTCTTTTTCTAAAATGGGAAAAATTGACTGTGTTAAAATCCTTAACCGAAGTGTGAGCAAGGGATGTTTTTCAAGAGTCAATAATTCATAGCCTTACAAAGCTTTTATTAATTAGGAATTCAGCTTTCAGGTATTAAAGAAATCCAGTCCTTAAACACAGAGAAAAATACAGCTTGCTTAATTGTGGTGGTGTCAGTGTTTATTTATGTACTTTATATTTATATATTCAGTGGAGTTACTGGTTTCAAACAAGGTCAGTAGTTGTAGTCTCAGTCAGTAGTCTAATACGAAAATATTTCAAAGACGCTTAGGTTCTTTGTCACTCTTGAGAAGTAGCTCATCATGTATAAAATGGTTCTGTTGAACAATTTCTGTGTTACAGTTCACTTTGTATTCTCAAAAAGGTAGGCTACAATTATAATAAATAAGTAATTGTCAAATAAGTTATGGAGACTATTGTTTATTCAAGATATCATTCCATAAGTGCACAACTCTCATTTGCGTGGTTTAATGGTATTTTGGCTATAACATTTTAGACTGTCTCCAGCAGATGAAACAGCAGCAGATATTAGGGCAAGTTACTGTACACAAGGGAGAGTTTCTTTAAAACTGAATATCTGATTACCAATGTCAGTCTTGTTTAGATTACAACTGCCTGAGCCCTGAGCATTTTGATCTCACCTTAAACATTATACAAATAATATTTAAGCATTTAAGCCTTGTCTGATGACAATACAGTAGAATTAACTAGTGCCCACATGTGATTCTTGCCAAATCATGTTCTGACAGTCTTGAAATAGAAGGTCAAATGAAGTACAGACTTGGTATATAACATTGTTTTAATAAGATTACCGTTCCTTTAGGATTTTCATTACACCCTGTGCTAGCATATAAAGCATTTCCAAAGTGTTATAACTTGTAGCGTATATGTGGAAGGAGTTTACATTGTAACAAAAGCGGGTTCTTGTAAGACTGAGAAAGTGGTATGGTTTTTAAGTTAGACTGGTACATTACACTTGAACTAATGTAGGCCTATTTCCACATTATTGTTGTCACAAATAAACATATGGCAGTTTAGAAATTATCTAGTTCTAGTTATAAAGTCCTCCCCTAATTCTTTCTAATATCAGAAGAAAAGGAAAGAGAAGGAAGAGGTGACAGTATCCCTAGCAGCTTTAAATGGCTTTTCCCAGCCCCCTAACTGATGATAGATGAAAAGTTAAGGTAATAAAAAGTTGATTTTTGTTAAATGAAATGCAATAGATCATGGTTTTGGAAGTCTGTGTTTAATTGAGGAAGAGTGTAATGTTTCTGCGCAAGGGATGAAAGACACAGGTAGCTCATCATGACTGGAGGAGGGACATGCTCCATCCCAAAATTTCAGTGTGAGATTCCCCCTCTGCTTGGATCACAAGGCATCCTAGATTAAACAGACATTTATGACTTTCTATTCTTACTCATACAGTAAGGTAGTAAATTGTACAGACTGATAGGAAGGTTTGCAGAAAGAAGAGAATAAGGTTTACACAGGGTCATGGTCTGGATGATTTTGAAAAAAATTGGCATGGAAGTTCCTGACAACCAGTTGTTCAAAATATCAGGAGCAAGTTGACTCAAAAACCCCAAATTATGCTGTTGATACGAACAAAGCAGGAGTGGATTCGTGCATAGAACTGTGAGATCCTTACAGCACATGTATCCAAAACTAATTTCTGAGCTCAGATTCTTTAATTTTCTGTACTTTTGTATTTGTCTCGTTATTGGTTCTGGGTCTTAGTTTAAAGTAGAGTAGATTTTGTAAGCCTCAAATCTGCCCAGCTCAGCTTTAACGCCTATGGGATCTTGTTGTGGGGTGCAATGGTTGGATTGGAGGGCTGTGAAATTTATTAGATGATTACAGGGTTGGGACTAGAGTGATTGCATGAGAGTTTTGCAAATTGAGGTACAGAGATACAGTCTAAAAACAAGGACACATAATGTATTTTGAAATCACTAACTAGCTTTTCACATTTGTTTATTCCTTTTGACTGTAAGTTGAGTTTTTCCATCGTGTGTGCAAATGACTTTACTTTGAATGTAGTTAAAGATATATCTTTTTGCCTGGAGTTCTTTAAACATAACTATTGAAACCATTTACTCATTAAAATACTCATTAAAATTACTCAGTTTCATGTAACACTACAAAGCTAGACTGAAGATGCAGCTATTACATTTTAACAATACAGTGTGTGGAACCACTGGTTGTCCAAAACTCATAAATCATAAAAAAAATCATTTTAAGATAGTTTCAAAACAAATTTGGGGAGAATAATACATGGAAGCCATGATCCAGAGATTCTTAAGAGCATGTTAGACTTCATCTATGCTGCTGCTTAGTGATGGCCAGTGGCATCAGTTTTTACAGCACTAACTACCAACTAATGGGGGAGGAATGAAGGGTCAACAGATGTTATGTTAGAAGCAGCCCGTAGTAAAATCCTTAATTAATACAAACATCTGAATATCACAACAGGATTTTCTCTCACTTTCGGGAGTGTGGAAATTAGCTTGCTTTGTTGCATGATTCACTTTAAGGTCTTATACATGGAACTCCTTTGAGGTCTGATTCCAGAAACCTGAAAAGACTGCATTGCCACACCACATCACTACAACATTGTCATGCTTCCAGGTCTAATTACAGGATATCTCTAATGTCTGTGTCTGGATCTGGTGTTTGATAAGTTGAAAGGAGCCAGTCCAGAGCCCCACACTGCATTCTCACTATCCTTCTCATATACAGCATGCTGCTTTACTAAGGGAAATTTCCTGCATGGTCCCAATCAGCAGGCCTTACATGGTTAGAAGAGTTGCGAACAAGATGCCAACTTTGATAGCTGCTGGTTATCTGTTTATTCTGTATTATGTTCTTGCCTGAAATTTTTTGCGGGATTACATGTATCTCCAAGTGGTCCCCAATTAAAACGCTGATGAGATTGAAGTTATCAGTGCTACAGTATTTTGCAGTTCTGTGTGATTTTTGGGAGCTCAGACTAAGAAGCTGCAACTTATATTTGCTGTTTCAATGGAATATTGTAATTGTCTATTAAAGCATATAATGTCCAAAATCCCACTGCTTAGCATAATAAATCACACTAGAGTAAGCCCATTGAATACACTGATTGAGTGAATCAACTCCTCCACAAGTTCAATTGATTTAAATGGGCCTACTCTAACTGCAGCTTACTATGCTATACTAGTCTATAGGTCTACTCTATCCTAAGTAGAATAGGTCCATTTGAATCAATGGAATTTACAGAAGAGCTGACTCACCATAATTCAGTGGGCTTACTGTAGTTTTATTTACTATGCTAAACAACAGAATTTTGTCCTATATGATATTGCTTTAATGGAATCAGATGTTTTCTCTACTAGAAGAGAAAACATTCTTAGCAGCCATCAAATATCTTTGAAGGTTTTTACATACGTATGCACACAGACAGTGAGGAAGATATATTAGAGCTTTCTTGTCACATTTTTTTGTATAAAGAGGAATCCAGGGCAAATCAGGTATGATGTTATGTATTGGTCATTTTTGACAATATATTATGTACTGTTGAAAAGATTATGGCTTTTCAATAATTGCTTGCACCTGTCTTATTTATGTAAATGCTGCACTAACCTTGTATTTATGTATATTGGGTGAATATTGTGAAAAAACTGTGAAATGAAGTGTGTTTAAAATTAAATAAAGATATTGGTAGATTTTGTGTTAAGTGGAAACCAGGTAAATGAAAAAAGTTAAATCAAGGTAGAGTGAAGAAATGGTCATTATGACTCTTAATGCAGTCAAAGTAGTCTCAGTGTAGCAATGTAAGATACAGAAGTGAGGTTCTGTTGTATGTCCTGTTTTATTCAGTGGAGCTTAAGCCAGGGATATGTACATAGGACTGCAGACAATCCTGGACATGTCTGCTCAGGAGTGGCTCTGTAAATGTGCCAGGTAAGCATGTATAGGATTGCAACCTGATGGAACAACACTTTTGGTCATTGCTGTGCTAACTTTCTTAGGAAAGCATGACTGTTTTTATTATCTGTCAGTTGTCTGACTTTAAAGGAACAAAGAGGCCTGTAGCACTGAAAAGGTGTAACATTTTCATTGGAGTTTGAGCTTTTGTGAATGAGAGCTTTCCGGAACTGAGCTTGTTTGAGTTTTGTGCACCTACTTCGTTAAATGCCAGAGCACAGGATTTTTTGTTCCTTTTGTTGCAAAAATTGAATGCAACAGTCTCATGCAATCTATGAATAAAAACTATCAGTTCTTGTTTTACCACAATAGTCGAGGCAACAAAGCTAATTTGCTGTTTGAACTTCACTCCATAAATGATTCCGTGTGGGCTTAAAATAAAATAATTAATATAAGAATTATTTTTTGCATGAAATTGAAAGAAACTACTCAAGAAATATTAATTTTAGGCACAGTCTTAAGTTTAGCAGGTACAGTAGTTATAGGCTAGATCTTTAACAAAAACTAAGTTACTAGTTTGGTCAAAGGGGGAAGATTTTTTACTGTATCATAATTGTATAATTGTTCAGAATGACTCAGGAAAAACATTTAATGTTTGGATTGGGAGTCGTTAAATAAATGGATGGGCAAGCATCATGTTGATGGAGAACCTGACAAAGAGAATGAATCATTCCCTTGAAGCACTTTTTTTGGTAAATGAGCAGTTCTTTCTTCCTATTACTTTTTGTACAGAATGGGTCTCTGATTTATTATGACTTTTTGAGACAACATTATCCTTGTCTACAATGCTTTATGCATGGATTTAATTAGATTTGGAGCACCCCCGTATTTGGCAGATATAAAATTAAGATAGCTTTTCATCTTTAAGCTTAGAAGAGGCTGTTGGGTGTGAGTGGGTAACAAATTATGTACAGTCATAGGTGTTTTTATAGTGTAATCAGAATTGGGGGCTTTTACAAAGTTAAAGAGAGAAAGCCAAATGAGTGTGGGAAAAGGGAATCATTGATAAAGTAAACACAGGGAGAGAGATTTTGATGGCTTACCAATGGGATGCCAAAACATAGAAGGGCTACAGCTAATATTTGGGAAGTTACTTCTAGCAAAAATGGATAAGTAGTAACACTGGTTGAATGGTTATTGGGGAACTTGGACATTGGATGATAAGGGAATGGGCAGGAGAGAGCTGGAAAAGAGACAGAGTTTGATTGAGAAAGTTTAGGACTAAAGGAGATTCTAGCAGAAAACATTGTTTTGAGAAAAGACAGAGATCCAAAGAGAAATTGTGAAGGATATGATGACAGAAGAAAATGCAGAAAAATAACGCAAAAATAAAAGATGGGTTCAAAGCAGCAAGTGATTCACCTATGGTACTCTCTATCAAGAGGATCTGAATGGTGAAATTGTCACCAGAGTGTAAAATAGAACTATATCATATTCCAAATCAATTGTGTGGATTATTTTTTGTGTAGAAAACAGTGATCTTTATGAACAGTTGCAGATGTTTGGGTTCTCCAAGATTTTGGACATTACAGTGACTATAGATCATTTTATTTCCAAAGCAATAGGGAAGTAACAGTAAGTAGAAAGATACAAATTGCAGTTTGACTCTTGCAACCATGTGGAAGAGCCAGCAGATACAACCTGGTGTGTTATTACGTGTTTGAGGGCTACTCAAACTTGCAATTAGAAGGCATGTACAGATGTTTCATTTTCTTTTTCACTTTAACAGGTTTTCTGCAGTAAGGATAAAGCCAGAAGAAGTGGTGGAAAAGCACAGGAGGGTACAGGTGGAATATGAAGCCATGTGAAGCTCCTGCAAAATTCAGCAGGGTGATGGCATGCTAAAAGCCCCATCTGAATGGGTTGTGCTTTCTGGAAGGAACCAGGTACTACTTAAAACCAGTCTATTGCTTCTGACCTTAGATGGGGCAGCAGATTAATATGGCTCTAAAAATCTTTGATATAAATAAAGCTTAAAAGTTTGGAACACAGACTGTTTAGTTCCAGAAGATGCAATCCAATAGTCTTGAAATAAATGTTATGGTAACATATAGTAACTATGAAAATATAACTGATACCACAGATACAAAAAATGGCTTTTCCATCTCCTTGCAGATCAGCCCTTGCACATGTTGTGGCACCTGATTGTACATTACACAACATGGTAGGAGTCCATAATTATAATTCAGGTCCATGGCAGAGCAAGCAGACTCTTTCTATTCCTCTGACTGACAGTTCCATCCCTACAGACTAAATCGACCAGTAACCAGTCCATTGTGATTACACCAGCAAAAGGTAATGCTCTTGTGGCCATGCTCTTGGGTATTGAAATGCCTGGCCTAACCAGTTTGGATGTCCCATATGACCCACTGATCACAGGGAGTGGTATTGACATAATATATACTGCCCTCAACATACTGCCTGGATTTGGAAAACATAACAAACTAGGGATCTGCTGGAACATTGACTTGTGATGTATGAACAGCAGGCTGGTGCATGTTGCCCTGTTGCTCCTGATTGCACTGATAGCAGCTGAAGAAACCAAGGAACAGTGCTCCACTGTTCGTTTGGCATATTGTCCAAAGCTTTGGTTTGTTTCTCCTAAAAATCAGAAAAGGAATCCAGAGTTTGTTTTAAATTTCCCATTCTGATTTGTTGGGGAAGAAACAGAACAAGGAAGAATTGTGAGCTTATTCAGATGACCTGACAAACAACCACATACCGTGTTTCCCCGAAAATAAGATAGGGTCTTCTATTACTTTTTGCTCCAAAAAAACGCATTAGGGCTTATTTTCAGGGTATGTTTTATTTTACAGTCATGTCATCTTCTGGTTGCTGCACAATGCTGCACAATGGTGGAAGGTGGGGTTTCACTTAACTTGGGCTTATTTTGGGGGGTAGGGCTTATATTACAAGCATCCTGAAAAATCATACTAGGGCTTATTTTCAGGTTAGGTCTTATTTTCGGGGAAACGGGGTAGTAAAGCTTTGTAATTTTTCTAGCTGTTCCTGCTGCGGGCAGGAGATACTAGGCAGGGTGTACTAGCATCCTGTTCATAAATGATAAGCCAGATTTCCTGTGGACCCATGGTTTATCATGTCATCCAAATTTTATGAGATGCCAATGGAGTTTAGGCTTATGGCTTAAGCCTATTGCTAATAGCTGAACTGGTCACTGGTACAATATGATTTCAAGTCATACTGGCTGATTTCCTACCCAGGCAATAACAAGCTTTCTTATTTCTCTTTGTAAGCATGAACACAGGATATTTAGGAGACATAATACCTCTGTGTGCCTTCAGTAACATGTCTTTCAAACCAGGCAGTGCACTTAATTGTAATTTAACATTAATATCAATAAAGTGTTGAAATCCCTAAATGGTTTCATGCACATCCATTATTAGAAACATGACATTTGTAGCTTTTGAAAGCTAATTCATAATAGTCCTGTCTTTGAGGAACGAAAAGAGAAAGGGAGAAATCTTAAATGACTTTTTAAATTGCAGCTTAAAATGTCCCCAAGGACTGGGTTCTCCTTTCAGCATGCTTGTTTAACTTCCATTGTCAGTAAAGCAGATACAAGGCAGTTAAAATTCTAATTGGTTGTCTTATAAGTGCATATTTGAGTGCTACAGAGTTTCGACTTAAAATTATACTTTATAAAAAGGGTTGCTCATTTAAATGTTTGGCTCTGACTATGGCAGTTGTTTTAAGCCTTATCGTTCGTCTTGTATGTAGGCACACGTATTGATCTAAGACTTAATGTTCATTCATCATGCTAACATGGATTTCAGTTTCCTAAACTGGAAAAATGTTGTTGATTATGACATAGAAAAACTCAAGGCTTTAAAATCAAGGCTTGAGTTTTCTGTAACGAGCCTTGGTTTTCAAACCTTGTTCTCTCTCTCTCTCTCTGCTGTTGTAGTGATCCTAGATACAGAAATTATGGGAGGGACTGGCATCTGCTGCATGAGATGTAGTGGCAGGTACAGTTCTAACATTAGGTAGAGAAGGCTGCCTCAGGTATCTTTAATTGTTAAAGATCCACTCCAGAGATTGGTACATTTAGTAACTCCACATGAGAATCCCTGCATTTTATTTAGATGGGTTGTGGGCAGGTCTCAGAAGGTAGAAACCTGTCCATCTTATTCAGAAGATGGAATTGAGAAGATGTTGGTGCACCTCCATCTCTCTCCCACCTCAGGAGTGTATAGGGACTATAGCACAAGGGAAGAAATAAAAACTCCCCTTCACTTTTTTTCTAATAGAATTTTATTTCACTTGCTGTTTACTATTTTGCTGTAAATTTGTTATACGTGTGATGGGGTATTTCATCAGTAAAATAGAAATCTCTCTGTGTTATGGTACAGCTAAGACTGGGTCCCATTGAGTTGCTGTTTGAGTGAGGAGGGAAGCAGTTTGTTTCCTGTGGGGTGCAGTGATTGACAGTTGAAACCCCAATGAGTCTCAAGACCTCTCCTGGATGCTCCATCCACTGAATCTCTGGGGAGGATCTATTAATCAGGCCGTCAGACTATATTTGTCTGCTTCCTCCCTAGATAGCTGCAGGGCAGAGTGAGAGAGATGCATCACTGTTTAGATTAGTTTTTGCATTATGGAGTTTTTCTTTCTTTTTCTCTTTGCTCTCAGGCTAGCTTATTAAACTATACTCATTTGCACTATAAAGTTTGAGTTTGTGTAACTTTTCTTTCTTGTTTGGGCTTCAAGTCACGATTCAGTCACAACAGGTATGTTAGGGTTTTTCTTCTGACCCTCTTCTGTTTTTGTTTCTTTTTAAAATGTGTTTGTGCAGTGGTGCAAACAACAATGCCTACTGGTCTTTGCACCATAGGTACTTAACATGCCGGCCTTCCACTATCAGACTCCTTAATCTGCTTGCCCTTGTGCTACAGCCTGGGTGCCTTCCCTTTTCCACTGGGCACATCCTAAATCCTATTGTGTGTTTTCCACACTTTTGAAAGCCATCGTTTTCCATCCTATTTCCTTTACTGTATCCTAGATCCTAGATACTTCAGCTGCCTGCTGCTCTTTCTGACCTACGTGCATACAAGTGAAATCCCACTTCTTCTGGGATTTTACTACGGAAACCACACTTTCTTCTCTGCCATCCTCCTTGCTTTACTTTACCCATAGATTAGTACAAGCCTGTAGTCTCTAATAAACTGGCTATTACTCTTGGGAGACTAGAAGTTAAGAGGCCAGCACATCTCCTGCTTTACTAAGCAAGTCAGCTTCTTGCTCTTTATTACAACCCTTGCCTTAAGTACCTGTTGACTACTACACAGGCCAGTACCCTCTGAGTCAGTTGCCTGCTGCTCTTTTCCCTGACTTCACCAAGTAAACCACCCCTCTCCTATAAAGGAAGGAAGCCACAGAAAAAGAGTGTCAGGGGCATGCAGATTCCTCTTAATATATATCCCCACTCTGTCTGCCACTGCTAAGCCAAATGTTAATAGCCCTGTGAACAGTGTGTACTTGCCATAAAGCCTTGCCATGGCAACACATTGGCAGGACTGGTCATGTTGGATTTCAGGAAACAGTTGGGGTTTCACAGAGAGGCTGTCTAATTCTTCCACCATGGAATAAATAATAAGGTATGGGCAGGAAAGCTGTTCAGGACATGGACATGTTTCCATGAAGGAGGTCTTTATTTGACTCAATTGAGCAAGGAGAGAAGACAGAAGACAGAATTGGCCAGGAAGGGACCTCTTCTAGTAATGTGATGTGGAATTCCCTGTAATTGCAATATGAGCACATATGTGACTCCTGAAGGTTTCAAACAGGGATTTTCTCAGCTCTATTCAGAGACACCAGGGATTCATGCTTGCACCTTCTTGCATCCCAAGCATACATACACTTGGCCACTGAGTTATGGTCCATTCTTGTAGGCTATAATATCTGTACTGTTTATTTTATTAATTCCTCTTCTGGGCATTTGCCCTGATGCTGGTACTTATGAGCGAGGGGCACAAACTGAACCACAAAGCAGAAAAACCACAAACCATCATGAACTACCAGTTTTCTGGTTCATGCCCATCTCTAGTGCTTTGTGTGTGTGTGTGTGTGTGTGTGTGTGTGTGGTAATATGAAGACTGCAAACATTCTGGGTTCTTTTTATCACTTTTAAAGATAGCCTACTCCCTAGCATGAATTCAGTCTGTTTAGAATCTGTAGTGCTCATCTTATTGAAAGAAATAGTGTTCTTTACTGATTTTATTTATCAAATAGGTAGTCTTGATACCTTTTACTTTCAAAGCAGAATCACTGGTCAGTATTTTCTGTTGTTTATATTCTTTCATATGGGCATTTGTTTCTTGTGAATATTTATTTGTTAGCTAGTGTCAGATCTCTTAGACATAGGCTTTAAAATTACTTGGAATTTGACAAAGCCCTATTCTGATCCAAAGAATACGTTGATTTTGGGTTGTTTAAGATCAGATTATAGCAGTTTGTCTGAAACCTATCTCACATGTTTCCTTCGAGACATAATGTATGGAAATAAAGTTCTGGTAATAATTTATTTGGAACCATTATTTCAGATATTAAGATTAAAATAAAGGTCTTCCTTTCCCCCTCAAAAGGTGCCCAAAGTTCTAAAATATAAGTCAAATTACTTAAAAATTGCATATATAAAATACTTCTGTTAAAAAGATTAATTCATGGAATCTAAACTTTCATTTAATTTTTTTCAATACAGGCCTTCCATTTCCAAGTATAATCATTTACATTCAAAGTTCAGAAAATCCTGTTGCAAACATCTTTTGACAATTTGCTGTCTACTTTTTCCCTGGCTGTGTTTATTGTACCATTGCTTCACAGCACATATACAGCATCTGTGACTATTTGTTTAAGCACCATTTCTGTGAGCTAGCATATTCTTTATTACATTTTAAAAAGTTGCAATAGTGGATGAATACTCATTCATTTGATTTTTCAAGCTGCCTCCAACTTGGTGTGTACGTGAAAGTAAATGGTGGATGTCTGTCCTTTAGGCAATGGGTTCCCAACCTGCGGGTCATGACCCCCAAGGATGTTGTGAAGTGTTTTCTAGGGGGTCACTACAATTACTTTTAGTTGCAATTACTTTTATATTTGATATATTAAATATGGTGTACACAATGCTGTCATTTTAATCCTCCTGATCCACAGATAGATAAATTTAATATGAACCGGAATTGCAGGCAACTCAGAGTTCTTATTTATGTACCCCTCTGGGTGGATTTTCCTTTCATGCATGTGTATCACTCCTATACTCTCTGAAAGAGCCACTCTTGCTCATTTCTCTCTGCTCCTCCGCATCCACCTTTGAAGTACTGATGCCATCCCTTTGGACGCAACCATAAGCCTAGCTCAGAGAGGCCTGAATATGGCGAGCACTCAGTGCACGCCAGGAATGCTGATGCCCAAGATGGTGGCAAGATTGAAAAGTTGTTGTTGCCACCACAGAGGAACCTTTCACTCCACCTGAGTCTTCCAGGTGCAGCAATGGGGGTGCAGCAAAGGGAAGGAGATGCCTCTGGGCCCTGCCTGAGTCATGGAGGAGGAAGACAAGATGGGCAAAAGAGACGAGGAAGGAGAACCAGAGAGGCAGGCATGGGGGAGGTGTTTATTTGGGCTTGAGGGGGGAGGGGCTTTTCACTGATGGGGCTCTTTTGGGGAGAGGAGACTGGAAGAGAGGGTCATTTTCAAACCCAAAAATTTAAATTAAACTCAAAGTTTATTAACATTTTTCTTCTTCTCAAATTTTATCTGGTAGAGGCAGATTTACAGGCCCCCATGATTATATATTATTACATTAATATGATTTTATTAGGTTATAATTATATTATAAAAATCTGTTTTGAATGTGTTTATTCCATTAAAATGCCTTTTTATGCAAGTCTGCAGGGGTGTGTGTGTCACAAGTTACTTGGATATTATAAAAGGAGGTCGCAACTCAAAAAAGTTTGGGAATCGCTGCTGTAGGCATTCTGTAAGGTATCTACACAGAGATTGCCAGTACAGTATTGATGCTTTTTGTTGGTTGGAAATCATGATGGGAATCATTCCTGCCCATCAACGTTTCTAGCAATTGTGTCAGATGGTGTAACACGAGGCAGTATATCCTGTGTAAATGCAACATAAAAATATGTGCTCATACATCCATCCTTATCATATGCATAATTTGAACTATAGATTATATCTAATGTTATACCCAGTTTATATGACAAGTTTTTCTTCCCATCCTCACACCGTTGCTGCATGCCAACCATAAACCTGTGCTGGAGGGTTCCTCAATCCTCCACAGCAGGTTTTGAGAGAACTCGTGTGTGTGTGTGTGTGTGTGTGTGTGTGTGTTGTGTGTGTGCGCGGCGCGCGCATGCGCACGAGCACACAGCAGCAGAGATGGAAGCACTTGAGATGAATCGAATTCTATAGAACAACTCCACTGATTCTGTCCGATTTTTTTTTTTTAAATGTAGTGATGAAACATCTCATGATTATTGGATATTATAAAATGATACTGAAAGCCCTATTTAAAAAACTATCTGCGAACACTTATACTACTGAATATCCAAACAGATGCTGTAGAGCTTTCCAGCAGTGATGCCCTTTTGAAATGAGATATTAACCAGGTTCAACATAATTCTGGAAATTTTCTTCTGTTTGACTTATACAAGAAAAACATTTAATGTTTCAGCACTTGGAAAAAATTAATTGATGGAAGTCTTTTCAAACTGCACTTTTAAACATAATGCTGTATAGGATATAATATTGTGTTTATTTATTTTTATGTAAAATATATTTACCTCGCCTTTCTCCTTAAGAAGGACCCAAGTTGGCTTACATCATTAAAATACAATGTTGAAAGCTAAAAACTGTAAGTATACAAGTACGAGAAAGAATCTAACAGATATCACACTAAACAACAGTAAACAAAAGCAGCACTAAAAATACATTCAAAGCAGTAAGGCACAACCATCCATTTAAAAACTGCACTCAGGCATCCAGTCATTAAGGAAAAGCTTTCCTGAAGAGAAAGGTCTTTGCTTGCTCATAGAAAGACAGCGAAGACGGGGCCCATCCTGGCCTCCTGTGGGAGGGAGTTTCAAAGTCAGCAACAGAGAAGACCCTCTCCTGTGTTCCAACCAAACATACTTGTGAGGGTGATCTCTCCTGTTGATCTTAATAGCCAGGCAGGCTTATAAAGGGAGATCCAGTCCTTGAGATAGCTTGGACCCAAGCCATTTAGGGCTTTATATTACCCTGTTTCCCCGAAAATAAGACCTAACCTGAAAATAAGCCCTAGTAGGATTTTTCAGGATGCTCATAATATAAGCCGTACCCCAAAAATAAGCCCTAGTTAAGTGAAATCCCGCCCTCCACCATTGTGCAGCATTGTGCAGCAACCAGAAGATGACATGACTGTATTTGAATAAATGTAGATTGTTGTACATGAAAAAAATAAAACATCCCCTGAAAATGAGCCCTAATGCGTTTTTTGGAGCAAAAAGTAATATAAGACCCTGTCTTATTTTCGGGGAAACAGGGTATACTTTGGCAAATATGCCTTAAAATGTTTTACCTTCTCCATGACAAATAATAAGTAAATTGGCTCATTATTTTCAAAGGTAGCACAAAAATATACAGAGATGTAACATTGCAAGTGCCTTAAACTTAGTCACAGTATTGGTCAATCTAGCTTAGTATTCTCAATGTTGACAGGCAGTGTCTCTTACACAGGGTCCTTTTGTAGCCCTATCTATGGGCTGCTTCTTGTGTTGAGTGTGTTCCATCACTGAGCATGGCTCTTCATTACTCATAGTTTATTTTCCTTATGGCCTTTGTCATGAAGCTTGTATACACATGCAAATATCAGGGTTATTTAATTTAATTAAGCCAATTAAAAAGGCTTCTCTTCATAATATTTTCAATATGGTATATTTTTCCCTTTGTGGGGAGGCACCACACTGGACAAGCACTCATTCATTCACAAGGGGGGGGGTTCATAATTAGAGATAAGAATATGAATATTCCTGTCCCAGCCGGACCTAGTGAGAGTCTGGCCCCTGGGACTGGCCTATCCACTCATGTGTCCTGGCGCTGCAAAGGTCCTACTCTTCTCACCAATTGCACCAGAAGCTCCGCTCTCTTCCTGCTTGGCTGGCCACTCAGCAGCTGTGTGGGGAGACTTGTCTTCCTACCCCCTGCCTGGAGTGGCCAGCCAAGCAGGGAGACAGTGGAGTTCCTAGCGCTATTGGCGGGAAGAGCGGGACCTTTGCAGTGCCGTGACGCGTGAGTGGATGGGCTGGTCCCGGGGGCCGAACCCTCATTAGGTCCAGCTGGGATGAGGATATTTGTATTTGTTTACGAACATGAATATTCTTATCTCCAGTCATAATGGATTTATCCTGTCACAGCAGTGCCTGCAGAGAAGGGGAAAAGTGGCATGATATTGGACATTGTTGTTTATATACTTTTACAAAGAAAATGTTCAATTAAAAAACATGCTAAAAATCATTAGTTAGCTGTGTAGCTAATTTGTAAAGAATTGCTGTGAAGAAAATATGGAGGAGGGAAAATTATATTGCTGTGTTGGAAAAAGGCATGACAATAATGCTTCTTAGTACTTGTAATGTTAAACAAATATGAAGTACATCTTTCAAGTGTTCAGAGGATTTCATATGTATATGCACTTGTTATAGTCCTGCGGTAAGTCAGTATTGTTATTTCCTGTGGTGCAGATGGGACATACCAAAAGAAACAGAGTGATTTCACTGTATCTAAAGGAGGTCAAGCAGGTTTCATGACATATGGGTCTATCAATAGTTGCTGGCAACCCCTGATAAAGAACTGTAAAATCAGCAATTTGAATTGTTTTCAAAAGTACCTTGGAAGCCAGTATGCTTGAAAGAGTGGTAAATATATTTCGCATGTTCAGTCCCAATGTGAATGTTGTAGATCTTTTTCAGAGTTTATTCTTACATAAACATATGGTTTGTTCTGTTTCTGTGCTATAAGATACTTTCCTTGTAAAGATAATTAAATGTCCCTTATGCTGAACAACTATATTGCATAAACAGTGGCTGGAATCCAGTTCATCAAGGCATAATGTAAAATCTTGCCGTTGTAAATGTGCTTGGTGTTCCATCTTGGCACCAAAGGCTGCAGAAGGCAGTTGCGTAATCAGTCACATTGAACACTGAGGTTGGAGGCAGGGTTAGTTTCTATTAGAGCACAGGCAAAGATTCAGATGCTCAATTATTGGTTAATTTTTTGCCTGGTAGGTTTGGCACCATTGATATTATTAGACACTTTCTACTCGGAATGGAAGCGTTTCCTGAGTATGGAATTGACTCAGATAGGTTTTCCTCCCAGCGTTCTTGTAACAATGGGTTACGCAAATGCTAAAGCAGTCATAAAACAAAGGATCCATGATATAGAACTACAAGAACACTTAGGCTTGCCGGACAAACTCAGTGTAGTACAAAATGGAAACTTTAAACCTCCTGTCTATTTGTCCAATTCAACACTCCCTACGTTTAGAAGAGCCTTCACTCTAGCGAGATTCAGTCTCCTGCCCTCTAAACTTTTAGAAGGAAGATTTCAAGGTATCCCCTACACTGAACGTTTATGTTCCTGTAATGGGGAAGAGATTGAATCTGTGGGACATGTTTTGTTACACTGCTCATTTTATCAAGACCTGTGAAGGTCTTTTCTACTGTCCATTCTACAGAAATTTCCTGGGAGAAATACAAATTTCTATATAACTTTGCTGCTTTCAGACAAATCCCCAGACATTACTCTACAAGTGGCTAAATATTGTGCTGCTGTAATATCATACGGTAGCCTCCTATCCTTGTGAGGCTACTGGTTGCCCTGGCCTAATGTTATGACAATGAACCTTCAATGATGCAATAATAACTTGTGGCCTATGTTTTATCTGTGCTTTTTTACTACATTATTAGATGTCTTTAAGGAAGAAGTTAACATGGAAGTTAATGTTTTAAAATGGATCACCTGTTTTTAGAGGTTATGGAAATTATATTTTAATTGTAATATATTTTAATTGTAATATATTGCTGGCCTTTGACCGTAAATAAACAATTGATTGATTGAGTCACATGTTTGACTGATTGTGTAAGATGCTGGCAAAACTACATTTGAAAATAAGGTCCTTTATTTGCCTCAATGGGTGAAAGGTGTAGCCAGAGATAATCTGAGGCTATCCACAGGTACAATTAATTTGAAGATTTATTTGAATCACAGCAGATAAACGGGGAATAAATCCATGAAATGACATAATATAAAAGAAATCAAATGAAAATCAACATATTTCTAACACAGTATAATATACAGTGAAGAAATAACATATTCTTCTGTACAAGAGAATATATGGGGGAAAAATTAGGCAATATATAAACCATAAAAAAATTCTGTTTTATTTTGTTGAATAAGAACTTTGGTACCAATCATGTACACTTGACTCTGTTTATTAGGATGTAACTGATCAGTTCATCATATATGCAATATATATAGAGGATTCCAATGGATTTCCCTGTATGATTAAGTGTGTGATTAAATAAAAACGATGGAGGAATGTCATCTGTGGCGAAAAACAAAAAACAATTTGAGCTCAAAGTAAAACCTCTTTGTTTGGGGGAGGAAAAGCAGTGCTTTTTTTCCTGCAGGAAAAGAAGTGCAAAATAAAACCAATGTAAGGCCACTTACACACAATATTTACCAGACATTCAGTACAGACCACATAGTAAGACATATATGAAGCATAAAACATAGATAGCTGTTTTATCTTGTTGGTCATGACTTTCTTCTATGTTCCATTATCCTGCAAAATAAAAGGGAAAAAAGCCCACCTGTTTTGTGGTAGGGCTTAAGCATTAGCAAGATAAATACAATCCTATACAAAACAGCTAAAGAATAATGAAGTTCAGTATGTAGTTTCTCCTAGCAAGGGAAGAAGGAAAGTCAAAGCTGACTTTTATTGAATGAGCTTTCTTCAGAGAATAACTGTTGTCACCTTTGAAAATGAACAATAATATTACCTCCTCGTTTTTGAAGCTGAAAGCAACCACAGCTTTATTCAACCTTGCATTAAAACACTTAAAATATTATTCATCTCGTTCAAGTACATGGTTGCAGGTGTCTTGCCCAAAGATTTTCTTATTTCCTCATTGTTGCTCTTCATGTCTGTTACTTGAAAAGCAAAGGAGAAAGAACAAAACACAACAGAATACAAGCTGAGGGCCCCAGCTAGGAAAATGTGTACCAATATACCTTTGCCTTTGGAACAATTACTAGTATTGTCCTTGAACTTACCTACTTTCATTAGGAATTGTCCTGTCTATTTCAATCCCACTTTTTCTTCTGGTACCAGGTTCTTGAATACATCTCTTTTCATCTGTTTCAATTTCACTTGTTTTGCCTGAACTTCTTCCTTTCTGTTGTCCTCATTGTCTTCCATACTCTCCTAACACTTCTTTTTGCTGTAACTGCTGTTCTTTCTTCACCAGTTCTCTGGCAAAGACCTTTTTCTTTCCAGCCTTCAGCTTCTGTGAAACCTCTTCTGTCTGTGTTTTCTGCTTCCTCTACATCATCTTCCATATCCTCTCTCCATTCTCCTGCTTTTTCTGTACTATCTGGTTTCTTCTCTTCTTCTTCTTGAGATTGTGTGACCATTGTGATCCCATACTGGACAATATCTTCAGTTGTATTTTGCAAAGCAGCAGTAGTGTGTATCAGGACATCAGTTTCTAAAATTTTGTCTTGAACAATTTTCTCAGTTGTCTTGTCTGAAAAATCCCCAAGATACATCAAGGCATTCATTTCTGTTAGTCTTGTATCAGGTTCCTGGTACACATGGGCTATTGAGTTGTCTGTTTGAGCTCTATTTTCTACAAGTCCAATCAGTGGTGTGGAATCTGTTAATAACACGCCGCCTTGCTTCTTTGCCATCATTCACTTCTTCTTAGCTAAGACATATTCAATTTCTGAATCTAGGAATGTTGTGAGCAATTTGTTCCCTGACTTCCCCCGTTTTGCGTGAAAGCATTCTCGATCAGCATTGTTTGGCTGCACAGGAGCAACCAAAATGTAATTTTGACAACAGGGGTTGCTCTGATCTGAGCAACCCTAGTCTTCATTTTCTCTGTCTCCAGAATTCACTGTTAAGATGTTTGGTACCTCAAATGCCAGTTTAGCATTAGATTTAGATCTCTGTTCTTGAGTAGCTGCAACATGTCTAGAAATAGGTGATGTCTGCAATTCTTTCTCTTTTATCTGGATGTTTCAGTATGATTTGAAGTTATTTTCCTTGTCCTGTTCATCTTTTCTATTGTACATCAGACACCTGGTATCTTTGCCTGATGACCAGTTCTGTTCCCTTTGGCTTGAAAATCTCTGTAATCCTCCTAGTTGCAATAATTTGAATAGGTAACTGGTGTTTCCCCTTTGCCCTTCTTTTCTTCTATCCTGTAACTACCTTTTAGCACCAACCTTTCTGCTGCTTTAGCTTCATCCAATATTTCTGCAAAAATATATTTCTTTTTAATTGATCTCATCAAGCATTTGACACTATGCCTTAATCCCTCATACCATAAGGCACTGTCATTAGCATTCATATCTAGTTTATCTTGTTCATCCAGATCCATTTTATTTGCTATCAGACCACCACCTTGGAACCTGAGGGTGTAATCCCCTGCAGTTTAAGCATCAGGAGACATAAAATACACTCCCACTTCTTAAAGGATGTTGACTATGCGTTCCCTTCTTTTATCCTCCCGCTCTGATTTCTTAACTCCCAGCTCTTCTCTCAGGATTTTCCCAATTCCAGGTGCACACACAAGCACTACATCAATGACATCCTGTTCCTCAAGTTGTCTATGGGCCCACATGTCAGCAGCACAATTGAAAAAGTTATCTGAATCAAGTGGGTCCAAGAGTTTTGCTATGGACAGCTTTTCCATCTCATTAAGGCAACGAGATTTTGTCTCAGTAACTGAGTGTGTATTAGGAGTGGGAGTAAGCATTCACAATAATTTGAGGTGTAACAAATTCTTCTTCCCCAAACTCTTCCTCTGGGAGATCTCCGTCTTTCTGTGCAGATTTTATTTTCTTCTTTTATACATTATACATTTTTGCAGAAACTGTACTTACAGTAGCCTCAGGATGAGCTTTGCTGTCTTGAACCTCATAGGGTTTACCAGTGTAAGTAGTTATAGCTATTTGCTTATAGTTCTGAGATTCATGATCTCTATAAGAAGGTGGTGAAGCAGGAGGGGCAGATGGAATTACTCCCCAATCTCCCTTTTCCATAGCAGCTTCCCACTCTCTTCCACATGATTGTCATTTCCTCAGAGCAGGATTTAGAGCTGCAGGGTCCTTGGAAGAGAGCATATGATTTTTCTGGTATTCAAGGCTTCCTTCAAGCTTTGTATTAAAGCTTTGCAATTGGTGTGGCACAATGGACCCAAGTCTGGAATTTGTTGATCTCTAAACTGAATGAATGAATGAATGAATGAATGAATTTATTGAATGATCTCTAAACTGCATTGCTATGACTTTGACAGCCTCCTTCAAATATAAAGTTTCCTCTGCAGCCTTGTCAGTTTGGACTGAATTGCAGCCTCTCACAATCTTGTCTGTTTCAACTCCTGCTCTGTCTTTTCTTTTTCTGTCACCAAGCTCACATTCTTAAGTAGGACCTGCTGTAATTCCTGAGTAACTTTTCCATTCTCCTCCTATAACTGCTATATCACCCTCCTTCTCTTTCTCCTTCTGTAATTTGTAACACAATCTTTCTTTTTTCCTTCTGCAACTTTAAACCTTGTTGCTCCATTTCTTTGGTCAATCGATAACATATATCCTCTTTTTCTTTTGGCAAATCAAGGCATTTCTTCTGCATTTCTTCGATCAATCAGGAACATATATCTTTTTGCAAATCAAGAGATTTGTTCAGCAATTCTAAACATTCTGTTTTATTTTCCTCATACTACCTTTGGACATTCTTCAGTCCACTTGATCAAACCCAACCTCAGCAAGCCATCACACAAAAGTCCAGGCTGGAAGGAATTCTCAGCCCTTTTTGCCAAGAGGAAACAGTCAATGATGCTGTTTATGAAACAAAGCAAAGAGTTCCTCCATGCCATTCCATAGGCAAGCCATTCCACCAGTCAGTAATCCAGTCCATAGGCCATATATCTGTAGGCCAATTCAGTCCATATGTCCACAGGCCTTTTGCACAGTGTATCCTTATACCTAAAAGTTGGACCTCGTTAACACTTTGTGGCTAGCACTTCTGTCTTGGCATGATTGTAGCTATTGCAGGTGCAATATTGAATTATGCCTGCATAGCTGCACAACTTGATTTCAGCCAAAATATTATTTTGGAACAAGGGTAAACATGCATTTTACTTCTACACACATACACATTATGAGCAAACATGAATCTTAATTTAGGTTAACATACTTCATGAACAATGGCATGGCCTCTTGAGATATGCTAATATTTTCAATATTACTGACAAATTGTCTTTGCATTTCTCACGGTTTTCTTGCATCAAATTGAAGATGTTTTGAATTGAAGGTACTTTGGAGGTATCTAACCACTTTAGTGATTCCAATTTTATATTTGGTGTCTTTCAGAAGTTATAGCTTTGACAAAATGGAATATGAAATAATAATAAAAATGTGTTTTGAAAGATTCTGTTTTATTTTCCTCAAAATTTTAAGATTGCACTACTCATATTTTTATACAAAAACACAAGCAAAGCTGTATTCATATGCATTGGATCCAGACAAAGTCATGACCAATTTATGTTTCAGTGGTTTTCATTGGCTCCCCTTTACTTATGACTAAAGCTGGATCCAATCTGTTATTTTTAATTAAATGGCAATGCTGAAAATATTTTGAATATGTTAAAAAACTTGAAAGGCATTGGAAAGACTCTACTGTGAAGAAAAAGAGCATGTTAAGAATATGGCTAGATTCTAAAAGGGAATGAGCATGTTCCCAGCATTCATACCCAGAGGTTGGGATTAACTGTCTATAAGTAACTAACACCTGTTTCTTAGATGTAAGAAATTATGCCTAGTTACTTTTTAAAAAATTCATACGTACCAACATACAAAACAAAAAACTAAAACCTGACAATAATAACAACAAAACATCAAAACTAAACATCCATACTACACCTATAGATCAGAGATTTCACCATCGTCTGGTCATCTGAATATCATCAAAGGCTTCTAGTGAGCACTGATTCACCATAAACTATTTCTTCCCCTAAATTCCTGTCTTTTCCTGGGCCCACTTATATATCAGCTTCCAGATTTCCTTTACAAAGTGTCTCGGTTGATCCCGTAGTGCCTCTGAAAGCATATCTAGTTCTGCAATGTCCAATAGCTTCTTTAATAGCTCATCCATTGTTGGTGTTTCTCCATTCTTCCATTTTTGGGCCCAGAGTAACCTAGCTGCAGTAAATATATAGAGTAGACTATATTTTATTTTCTTATCAATAATTTCTGGCATTATATTCAATAATAACATTTCAGGTTTAAAACTTAATTTTTGCTGAACAATCTTGTGTGACATTTCCCAAACCTGTAACCAATTTTTTTTTTTGCTTTTTCGCATGACCACCATACATGATAATAAGTCCCTGGATTTTTTTTTACATTACCAACAAACATTACTGATCCCTTCTGACATTTTTGCCAATCTTACCAGAGTAAAATGCCATCTGTGAAACATTTTAAGGATGTTTTCTCTCAGATTAACTGGTTTAATCATTTTATAGTTATCTTTCCACATTTTTGTTCATTCATCAATATCAATATCATATCCAAAGTTTTGTGCCCATTTTACCATCACCTCCTTCACCCTCTCTCATCCTCTAGATCATACTCTAATAGATATGTATACACTTTTTTGATTATTTTCTCTTTAGTGTAAATCCATAGTTCATCCACCTGAACTTTCCCCTCAAAAAAGCCCATGTTTTTGTCCTTTTTATATCTTGATTCTAGTTTCAGCGTTGACCACCAATCTGTAGCTAGACCCAGTTTCTCTAGATCTTGTTTGTCTTTCATATTTTGATCTTTAGTTAACACATCCTTATACATGAGTAAAACTCCCTTCTGATTCAATACTTTCAATGTAAATGCCTCTATTGGTGCTACTCATATTGGAATTTTCTTGTGAGTTTGCACTTGAAATTTTTGCCATACTAGACACAACGCTTTCCTCACAATATGTTCTGAGAAATGTGTCTGTTCTTTGAATTTTCCATACCACACATATGCATCCCAACCCATTTTTAAATCATGGCCTTCCAGTTTCAACAGTCTTTGATTTTCTAATGTTATCCATTCTTTTATCCAGACCATAGCACATGCCTTGTAATATATTTATTTATTGTAATATATTTTATTTATTTAACTTATATGCCGCCCACACTACCCAAAGGTCTCTGGGTGGCTTACAACAATTTAAATACAGTAAAAAGATAAAACAATTAAAATACAATTAATATAATATAATAGCCAATTCGGCAGTCCTAAACCACCTTTCTCTTTTAAATCTTGCAATGTTCTAAGTTTTATTCTTGGTTTTTTGGTCTTCCATACAAATTTCGAGATCAGGCTGTCCAGGTCCTTAAAGTATTTATAGTTTAATAGAATTCGTAAGTTTCGGGGGGGGGGGGGAATAGCAATTTTGGTAAAATCATCATCTTTATTATCGAGATTCTTCCCATCATTGAGATTTGTAGCTTATTCCAATCCTCTAAGTCTCTCTGTATTTCCTTCTGAATTGTAAGATAATTTTCTTTCATCAAATTACTTGTAGCTTAAATTCTTCTCCCCTGATTCTGAGGCCTTTAATTCCAGTATTTCCTCTTATTTGTCTATTCAAAATCTCTAGTGTTAGAATAACTAGTAACAGAGAAAGGAGGAAACCCTGCCTTCTGCCCTGTTCAATTTGGATATCTTCAGTTGTTTGGCCATTGATTTTGATTTTGGCCTTCTGTTTAGTATATATTGCTTTAATTGTTTGTAGAAAAATTCCTTCTGCTCACATCTTCTTCAATTGCAGCAACATAAACTCCCAGTTGACATTATCAAAGGCCTTTTCTGCATCTAGGAAGATCAGCATCATTTGTTTTTCTGGATGTGTTCATAATATTCCAAAATGTCTATTATTGACCTTATATTTGACAATAGTTTCCTTTTAGGGATGAAGCCTGTCTGGTCTTTGTGTATTATTTCTGTAAGTACCTTCTTTAATTTAGTTGCCCAGATGGTCGTATATATCTTGTAATCAACATTCAAAAGAGAGATTGGTCTATAATTCTTAATTTGCTTTTTTTTCCCCGTCCCTATTTTATGTATTAGGGAAATATGCGCTTTTTTTCCAGAATCTGGAATTTTCCCTCTAGTTTCAATATAATCTACTAACTTTTTAAATTGTGGACTTAAAGTTTCTTCCAATGCTTTATGGTATGCCTACTTACTTTCAAAGGTAACTGATTAAGAGTATTTAAGATATTTGTAGAAATATTTTAACTAGGGTTTTTTTTTATTGTGCCATTTTATCAATCCCAAATGGAAAAGGGATTTCCCCCCTCTTTATAACTATTTGAAGAGGTAATAACAGAACTAATGACTAGAGGGATTCATAAAGTATTCCCCATATTTTTGGCTTAGTGGTAACCTATGAATTTGGCCTATTTGTAAAGCAGAATACAATGGATTACTTACAACAGAACAATATGAAGGCAACTAGGCTGCCAAGAAGTAATAAGTAAACACAACAAATCATTTTAAAATGTAGCATTTCAAGTTCCGTTCATATTTCTCTGACTTAGAGTATGGCCTCTGAAGCATCCTACTGGCTTTTAATATTCTGCCAAATTTAACTATTATTATTTATTTTGTATTTATTATTTAGTGAAAGGGAGACTTGAAGAAGAGAGAGAGAGAAAAAAAAACCCCAGCAATGTGACCAATCTATAGAAACAAATTCTGGCAATACTGTTATTGGATCACTGAAGATTTCAGGATAGAACAAGTGTGAAGAGCTCCTGTACTAAATCCAAAATTGATGCAGCTGTCCACATATCAGTTTCTCTGAAAGATTAAATCATGCCTGAAAGAATGTGTAGTGCTTCCCCAACATGTAATCTCTGTCTACATGATAAAATACTATATGATAAAATATGTACAAAGGGGATGATAAATTAAAAAGAACTGGGTGTAGGATTTGAAATTGGGTCTTGTCTTGATAATCTGGAGGAAAATTTAAAAAGGCAGTAAACTGATCTGTACAAGCCTGAGAGAAAGGCATTATCATGCTATATATTGATTATATTTTTAAAGACATCGTGTGGGTGTGCTGTGCAATTCCACAGTTCTGGGAAGATGTTTTTTCAAGTTGTTTGATGAATATGTAATAAGTGAATATGAACTTGGTAACAGGGTGGATTATTTGACTTATGCAGTATGCCTAAAGTAATATGATCCTCTTTGTTGAATCTTTTGATATCTGTCAAAAATTACTAGTGGAAAAAGTATGGGATGTTTCCTCATTATCACAAGTTTTGCGACTGGCAGAACAAACTATGAAAAACTAGAGAGGAGGAAGGGAATATGTATTTTAATGGTATGGAAGAAAAGATAAATTGAATATGAAACAGTTTTTGAATTCAGATCATTTGGTGGAGAAGTTCCATAAGTTATATGTAGAATATCTAGATTTGAGTAATGGATTAATTTAGTACAAAAAAATTATAGGAAAACCATGTGAGAAGGATTCACATTTATGATAACTGTTTTCTGGATTCAGTGACACATTTTTATCTAGGATAGTTGAAATATTTGTCTGGACAATTCATGGTTTTACGAATACCACTGAACCATAGGAGAAAGCAAACCTTATACTTATTCCTTTGGAGTGCACACTTGTTTGTAATCTCTCCATGCACAGTCTGTCAGTCAATGGGAACAACAAGATTAACATTCACAAATACATTGAGGGCTGGGGATGTAAAATAATGTATCTGCAAAACACTAAAATGTGACTTGCAGTTTCTGATCAGTAATGCATTGTTCACTAGGTTCGTGATTAAAAGCCCTAGCGGCTGGAGCGTGTTGTACCATGTGTTATTTGACAAGTTTGTTTTCTTCCTTGCTTACACACTAAAACATTTATATACATATTCATCAGATAGCTGACTTGGAAAGATTTATAATGAGATACTCGAGCTGCTAGCATTTATCTGCCTTTCCTAAATTTCAATCGGGCATTGAATAAAATGCATCTCAAGCTGATTGACTGTCAAATGCTTTATATCAACTATATTTTTTTTCCCAGTTGCTTTCAGGTATTTGGGAAGAGAGCTTGTGGATAGTGAGGCAAAGAGAGAACATGGAAGCTTTCTACCAGTATAGAAAGATAGTGGAGATGATTCCTTGAGAAAGCTGTATCAGCATCATACAGAGTAAGCATGGCTTTTGCCCAGTCACACATTATGACAGCTAGAAGGCATCAGCACAGTAGACTCATAATCGAAGTTGATGAGTACAGCTCAAACCCGACACAGGCATTCACGTTCTACAACATTAACCAGGGACGTTTCCAGCCTCCACATGTGCAAATGTAAGTATTATAGTTCTGTTATTGTTATAGCACAGACTTCTAAATGGTTATTGCTGTGTCAATGTGGTATTTGATAGGCCAGTCAAAAATAGGAATCTACAGAATCAAGCTTCACTAAAACAGGTATTTGTAGTTAAAAAATGCAGACAGTAACATGATATGGATGTGTCTCAGAATCTTATAAAATATCAACAGGCAGTTGCAGGAGTATTTAGTTACCCATTTTCTTATGCAAATCTTTATTCAGTATGAAACCCACATTAAAACAAAATGATACTCATTGCTTGGCTAGAGATTCAGAAGACCCACACAAACAAAAGAATGCAGCAACTAATGACTGGTAAAGCCACACTTTAAATATCTCGCTTACCTTGAACATACTATTAGGGTCACTATAAGTTGGTTCCAACTTGACAGCCCAGAACAGACACACACAATGACATAGTATGGACATCCATCTGACAGATCTTATTTTAATACTGAAAGTAAGGGAAAAGCATAGGGTACTTAAAGTGGAATTAAATTAATGTGTTTATTAATGTACCCTATACTCTTTTCTCCTTTTTTAAAAACCAGATTGGTTTTCTGAATCTGTATAGGTTTTGCTTTTCCCAAACATAAACATACCATGTGCACACATTTATTAAGTGTTTTGAGATTAGAAGTGAGGTTATAGGACTGTATGCACTTTAAATCTTTGATCCATGGTCTTCTCTCTTTCTGCCTTGGCCCAACAGAATAAAGGATTTGTTTCCTTCAGTTTTAATCAACTGCACCACAGATGCTCAAGGCCATTTCCAAACTCAGGGTGTGATCACACGGGGAAATAGATTGCAAATTAGATTGCTTGTGGAGTGGCCCGGTGCAGTCTGTTTCCCAGCGATTGCGCAACACATGGGGAAATGCCCTCTAGCCCAGTCCTGATTCATCTTCAAGCGGTACCTTTTTGATTCAGTTCTAGAGTTTGTACTTTTGGGGGCTGGGCTGGCATGATTCCCTGGTTGACAGAAGGGTCATTTAAGGGAGATCACTCCTGGTAAAATGATACTTTTTTTTTTTTTTTACATATTTATTTAAGGACAAGGCAGGGTGTACAGAATTTAAGGGGAGATAGGGAAAAGGGAAAAGAATTTGGGGGATAGGAAAACACCGAGTATACAGTCATCTTATCTATTCATATTACTATAACAAATCAATTTTCTGCTTTTTCACAATTTGATTACCCTCCTGCTTTCACCTTATAATTTCATTTTAGTTTAATTCTATGTTATTCCGACATTATCTGGTAACTGCAGCCATTTATACAATAAATCCCATTCAGTTTCCTTTGAATTGAACAGTCTTTCAGCCCATCTGACAGGATATTCTTTTTTATCACTTCCCATATTTTCACAATAAATTTCTCTTGTTTCAGTATCTCTGCTTTCTTAAAATTTTTAGCATAATGCTTTTTAGTTTTGGAAGCTGCGTAGGTCACTGGATGACTCTTTATCCCCTCTATGTTACCTGGTGTCATGCCCAATAAAGGCAGTTCTAGAGTTTGTACAACTTCATTTAACTGTTGTTTGGGATCTAAAGTCCCCTCTTTCATCTCTTTCATCAGATCTTCTATTTTACTAAGACCTTCATTCACTTGCTGAAACCCTGTCATTATTGTCTTTTGCATAGTACTCTGCCATTCTATTTCTTGTGAAACTATTCCAAAACTTTGAGATTGGACAAACCAATTCTCCAACATTTGATGTCTTAAATTCTTGGAGGTCATCTTAGATTTTCCAATGAGTGGGATTTGTATTTATGATACTATATCCTTAACCAAAATGCTCACCCCCTAAATGTCCTTCAGCAGATTCCACAATTTTATCAACAAACTAGGCCCATAATCATAAACCTCCCCTTAAAACTTCCTCAGATCTTTGTCCAAATATTATAGTGTAGAAGACAATTTTTAATCCAGCCAATTCAAATAGAACTGTGGCACAGTTATTTCTTCTTCTCCCGAGTCCAGCAAGTTACTATTATCCAAATCACGCGTTGTCCAACGGAGAGAAAAAAAAATCCAGACCAAACAACAGTCACAAGGTCTCAGACTCTCCAGCAGTTGTCCTTGTAATCTTATGTTCTTTCCATTAACCCGTGATCTTCCACAGTTCAGTCGACCACGTCAGCTCCTTCTTTCTTCTCCAAAAAACAAAAACAAAAACCAACCAGATTCTATTATCAGTAAGTTCACAGAGTCCAGAAAAGGGAAAAGAAAAATACATCCAAGCCAAACTGCATTCACAAAACTCAGTCTCTTAAATCCTGTCCAGTGGTATTACCGTCTGAGATTTTTTTCAGAAACACAAGATTTATTTTTCTCGTCTCACTCTCTCGGCTTTGAAACCAGTCTGCTGTATTAAGAGTTAGTTTCGCTTTTAAGCAGACTGGAATGAGAGGCTCGCCGCTGCTTTTCTTCTTTCAGCCAAATATTTTCACTCTTTTTTTCAGCTTAATGAGGCTATTTCATAGATCAAAGGCTTCAGCTTGCTTAGTTGTTGTTATATATTTTTGATGCTATATTGGTTGTCTTCCTCTCCCCCGGTAAAGGAGTTACTCACGGCTCAGTGCCAATATGGCTCCCGTCTCCAGTCTGTGCTCGGTGATTTCTTCAGAGGGAAGAAGTCCGGGTCTGCCTCCCTTTCTTCTCCTTCTGATGCTCACCATCTGCTTCGGAGAGAATTCTCCTATACTCTCCTTCGGTCCCCATTTCAAAAGGGGGACCCCAGACCGGACGGTTCCAGTTTTTTCAGAGAGCTCTTCTCTGGAGCTGCTGGCAGCACCACAACAAAACTCCGCCTCCCTGGTAAAATACTTTCTGGTGCAATCAGGTGCACATCTTTGCAGCTGTCTGATCCTTAGTCCAAGAGCCTTGGTAAAAATAGTGTTTTCCACTTGAGTTTAGGAACATACCTGGACTTCTTTTAATTCAGTTATATATAGCAGTATATCTGGGTGATGAAAAGAACTAATTGTGCATGTAGATTTTTTTGGGACACAAGAAGTATTTGAGTCAAAGGAGGCACACAATATTTTACTATCACTGTATGATGGCAGTACTCATCAGGGGTTTTCAGAAGAGGATTAAACATCATTTAAAATCAGCTGTTTTGTTCAATTTAGGTCAGAATTTGGTGAGGTGTGGAAAACTGGTACCAGCATAAAGGAAAATGTATAATAGGGGGGAAAGGGCAGGTTTCACCTGACGTAATAGCAGTAAAGAGTTGAAATAATACCAAGTAACAAGTAACAGCATCACTTCAGAATTATATGTGACAGTTGTGGGGAGTGATGGCCAGGCAGTAGATGGAGCATCAGTAATAATAGAGATAATCGAGGACAGTGTTTCCCTTACTGAAAAGGAGCTAAAAGATTGCTGCTTACTAGGAATGAGTAAACATGTCTCTGGCACTTTGCAGTACCTGTAGTGGTCTGTGCCACCATACGTGCAATAGCAAGCACCATGGATGGGGAGTAGTCTTTTTTTTATTATTGTGGCTTTCACCAATATATAATAATTTATCCTTTTTAAAGTACTGACTAATGAAGCAATTCCTTATTGGTATGTATTAGGAAACATGAAAGTATCTAGGAAATAATAGGATCCTTCTTTATTGCCGAAGCGGTTAGTTTAAAATGTTCAAATCTATGAAACTAGTATCATCCATCACTTGTTACATCTTATGTTTACTGCTACATTACTCATTTAGTTGTAGTGTGGAACTTCAGGGTTTAATATTTCATTAAAATGTAGTCAAATCCTAGAGGTTTTAGGGTAAAGCATTTATAATGTCTTGCATGGTGTGCTTATGCTGCACAACCTACAGCAGCTAGTGGAGCAGGGGGTAATATAAGGAAAAAGTGGAGACCACTGATTTCCCAGCAGCCATTGGGAGGAGGAAGTGGAGGACTCGGTCAGCAGTGCAACTGCAGGATATACCGGCAAATATCCAGCAGATGACTACTAGCATATACACACCCCAGCACAGATGCTGCTGGCTTCAGTGTAGACTGATTGTCCTTAGATTCTGCCTGCTTGGATAATCCTAAAAAAGCTTCTGTTGCCTTCAGTGCCACTTTCCCTGATTGCTAGTGATTCTGGCTAGTATGTTATTGACCATGCTAGGATGGCATTAGCACTGTGCACTCTCTACCTGTACTCTGTTGCTCAGGCAGTAATGCACGAGTTCACACCAATGGTGCTTTTGCTTGCACAAGCAGGTACTGGATGCCTCTTTTCACAAGATTTGTAAGTGTTGCTCCCCTTATGTAAGGGCCTATTGCAAAAGCAGAATACTCAAATATGATTTGTCCATGATTATACTGAAAAATTTCCATTAGTGAATTGCCTCATCAGACCTTGCTTAATGTAATCCTGTCATATTGTAACTTAAAACATCTCAACACGATTCCACACCTGTCTTGAAGCTATGATTTCTCTCCTTTAGATTTGTTTCCTTTGAAAATCTGAAGAGGCCTTAGGGAAATACAGTACAGTTAACGGAAACTGGAGAGTTAATTATTAAGAAATGTATAGGCAAGTTGGCAGTCAAGATCATATAAACTGTTGATTCTGCAGCTGGTCACGTGTCACATTGTTTGACTTGTTTGAACTTTTGAAAAATTGTGTGTGAGTGTGTGAGATAAAAGTTTCTCTCTGAAATATATTTTTCTTGTTGCACTTTGACAAGAATCAAATTTTCTTAGAAAGAAGAATGTATTTATTATAAAGTAAAATACTACCACACATTTTCTTATTATTTATTTATGTTCTATTTTTATACTTGTTACTTTCACAATTATTATTGGGAATTACTGAAAATAATTTTGAGTTGTGGGTTATGTTATTTGCCTGTTTGAGTGTTCTAACTTGTTATAGCATATACATGATAAAAACATACCATGCACTGTAATTCCAAAGTAGATGTGTGAATAATAAGGTGCATTCAATTATATTTTGTAACCATGCCCCAATGCTTTTCTCATAGGGTTGATCCTGTTCCACATGATGCTCCCAAGCCTCCAGGATACACACGTTTTGTATGTGTATCTGATACTCACTCCAGAACAGATCCAATCCAAATGCCATATGGAGATGTTTTAATACATGCTGGTGATTTCACTGAACTGGGACTTCCTAGTGAAGTTAAAAAATTCAATGAATGGTTAGGTGGGTATCATGTTTCATATAATTTTGAAAGTCAGTTTCATTTAATCAGTGTATAAAACCTCAGCTCTGCTTCTGAGTAAAAGATCAAGATGTTGAGAATTATGAGTCTTAATTTGAGGGCAATAGCAACCACTTGTGACTTCCAAATCTTATTAGTGCATGCTCATTGGCTGTACGAAGATGTAATATGAAGCCGTACATTTTTGCTTTTCAAATTATTTAAGTGGACATTCAGTAACTTTTAGTTGACAAGCAAGAGATGAGCCTATAATTGTTTGCATAAGAGTTCTTACACACATTGTTGGAGAGGGAAAAATGGTGTGGTTTACAGTATTTTTCTTAACCTGGAGGCTGGTGAACTTTTTGTTTGAGACTCAGCTGCACTGTAGGCCTGAAATCCAAACAAAGCAAAAAGTTTGTAAGTGTTTGCTACTTTGGATAGAGATGGAGATCCCTTCTGTAACAATTTATTGGCATTCATCACTGAAATTCTCTTCCATTGTACAAGTGAGCAGTGATTTTCATGCACTCTTGTTAATGTTCTGAATATGCTTCAATAGATATAAATCACCCACAGAATTTTGACCCATGTTTTTCAGTACTGACTTTCGACATCACTGTTGTAATGAATTAGAATATGCTTGGATTTCTATGTCAGACAGTTCTGGGGAGAAACCTAAGCAAATGAAAAATTAGAAAAATTGATCCAAGATTAAAATTTCATGCACAGTGGTCAAAATCTTCTTGTGTAGCTTGAGAATGGCAAAACCTTTGGAGGCAAACTTGCCCAAGTTAATAAATCACCATAGACAATATCAGTTGCTTGCTGAATCACACAGCTCAATATGCAACAGTTAATGTCTACAGTGATTTCTTAGCTTTGGGCAATTTGTCTCCAAATGTTACAGCATTTGTGTTAGCTAGGTAAGAAATTTTGAGACAGTATTTAATATATTATAAATAATATTATAATTGGGCAGTCATCAGATTGCAAAACTGATATATTATTTCTTAGTATGAATAAACACAATAGATGTTAATGTCATAAACTGACTGAAGCAATGTTGCAATGATTAAGACATGGTTTAACTAAAGTGAGAGTTTGATGAATGAAGTATGTTTTAGCCTTGTATACAGACCTGGCTGTTTTATACTTGTCTTCATAGGATTTGCATAAAGAACTTTCAGGTTCTTACTGAACATCAAAAATTGAACTTCTGACTTGGTTGCCTTTTTTTCTTTTCTTTTTTGTGAGAGACAATTATTTCTCAATTCTTTCCTGTGGGGAATTCTCACTTCTGCATAGGGATGAGAAAAGAAATATTATAAATGACTGCAAAATTTGGCAGTGTGAGTCAGGTAGTGTGTGATTAAGAGCATTTGAGACAGAGAATTGTAGAGTGTTAGTTGAAGAAAAAAAAGGGAAAATGGAAGGTTAGAGGAGATCAAAGAATGGCTTGCTCAGCAGTTTAGGATTGAAGTAGACATGATGTTAAACACACAGGGCAGTGCCCTGCTGAGCTTCTGAGGAGTAGAAAGTTCCACCAGCATAGTAATGCAGGACTGTGCTGCTTGTGAAAGCATTGCTGGTTGCAAGTGGTGAGCTCTGTGAAGAGAACACACCTTCTGTTTGTGTTGTGAGCAAGCAGTACTGTCCCATAATATTCTACTGGTAGGCTTTCTGCTCAATGGAGACTCACTAGGATACTGGTACAGACAGTGAAGTGAATGGCTGCTGTTTTTTAACTTGTAAGTTATGTTAGGTAGCACTCCAAATCAGTTCCACTCTACAAGTTTGCGGAAGTTTTTTCTCAACTTTGAACCATAGTTAATGGAGGGAAGGTGGAGTACCACAGGACATGAAGGATGCAAACATTGTCACATTGTACAAGAACAAAGGAGACAGGGGCGACTGCAATAACTACCGTGGCATCTCTCTTCTCAGCGTTGTAGGGAAGCTGCTTGCCCGTGTTGTGCTGAAGAGGCTCCAGGTGCTTGCAGACAGAGTCTATCCAGAATCACAGTGTGGATTTCGAGCTAATAGATCCACCACTGACATGGTATTTTCCCTCAGACAGTTGCAGGAGAAATGTAGGGAACAACAACAGCCATTCTTTGTGGCCTTCATAGATCTTACAAAGGCCTTTGATTTGGTTAGCAGGGATGGCCTTTTTAAAATACTTCCCAAGATTGGATGTCCGCCTCAGCTCCTTAACATCACCAGGTCCTTTCATGAGGAAATGAAGGGCACTGTAGTTTTTGATGGCTCAACATCAGATCCCCTTGACATCCAAAGCGGAGTGAAACAGGGCTGTGTCCTCACGCCAACTCTGTTTGGGATCTTTTTTGCTGTCATGCTAAAGCACGCTTTTGGAACTGCAACAGAAGGTGTCTATCTCCAGACTAGATCAGATGGAAAGCTCTTTAATCTCTCTAGATTGAGAGCGAAGACCAACGTCCAGCTGAAATGTATGTGGGACTTCCTCTTCGCCGACGATGCAGCTGTTGTTGCCCATTCTGCTGAAGAGCTCCCAACAACTTATGAATCATTTTAGCAAGGCCTGCCAAGACTTTGGACTAACAATCAGCCTGAAGAAAACACAAGTCATGGGCCAGGGCGTGGACTCACCTCCCTCTATTACCATCTCCACACAAGAATTGGAGGTCGTTCACAATTTCATGTATCTTGGCTCAACAATCTCTGACACCCTCTCTAGATGTCGAGCTGGATAAACACATTAGCAAAGCAGCTACCATGTTCTCTAGACTCACAAAGAGAGTATGGCTTAATAAGAAGCTGACGGCATATACCAAGATCCAGGTCTATAGAGCCTGTGTCCTGAGTACACTCCTGGTGAGTCCTGGACCATTTGTGCATGGCAGGAGAGGATGTTGAACACGTTCCATATGCGTTGTCTCCGATGCATTTTTGGTATCACCTGGCAGGACAAAGTTCCAAATAGAGTAGTCCTAGAACGAGCTGGAATTTTTCCCGTATATACATTACTGAAACAGCGATGTCTACGTTGGCTTGGGCATGTCGTGAGAATGGCTGACGGTCGGATTCCAAAAGATCTCCTGTATGGAGAATTAGTGCAGGGAAAGTGCCCCTGAGGGAGACCACAGCTGCGATACAAGGATATCTGCAAGTGGGATCTGAAGGCCTTAGGAATGGACCTCAACAGGTGGGAAAACTTGACATCTGAGCGTTCAGCCTGGAGGCAGGCGATGCAGCATGGCCTCTCCCAATTTGAAGAGGCACTTGTTCAGCAGACCAAGTCAAAGAAGCAGTCCCAAAACCAGAAAAATCAGGGAGCTGGACAGTGGACAGATTGTATTTGTCTTCAGTGTGGAAGGGATTGTCACTCTCAAATTGGCCTTCTCAGCCACACTAGACGCTGTTCCAATACCTCTATTCAGAGCACATTACCATAGTCTCTCGAGACTGAAGGATGCCTACACAATGTTTGAGCTTATGGGTGGGTTTGAACATGTTTATGAGTCATCTGGTGAGAAAGGCCAGATGACTCATAAACATGTTTGAACTTGCGTCTGAGTTCAAATGTAGGTTGCAGAGAAAATGAAATGTCATAGAAATCCTCCCCCTAAAAATAACATGATGAAAAAATCTATAATTCAAGTTGCAGAGCTTGGAAAGTTATTTAAAAAGTTCAACACAAAAAAAGTTACATACAACTTGGTGAATGTTATATTAGTAATGTGTTAGTAACCCTTAAAAAAAATTAAAAAAATTAAATGGACCAAAATGAGGGAAAGCTATTCCTCAATAGCCTTTTGGAGTAATGAGTAAATGTTACTTGTTACACAAAACTGATGAGTAAATAAATACTTACCAGTTGTGCTGTTTCAGAAAAGAAACAGTATAAGAGCCTTGTTATTTGAAAAAAGAGTGGATAATTACTTCCAAGTAAATTATTGTAACTAAGCAAAGAGTTACTTCCAGGTTACATATACTATTCTTGTTGGGCCATCAAGTCAGAATCAACTTGTAGCAATCCTAATAGAGCTTTCAAGGTAAGTAAGATAATTAAGGAGTGGTTTTACCAGTTCCACAGCCCCATTGAGCTTCCATGGCTGAGCAGGGATTCGAACCCAGGCCACCTGAGTCAACCACATCACACTGGGTATCAGCATATACTATAGTCACACATAATTCTAAGTATTGTGATTTTGTATGGAAATATATGCTAGATGGTGCATACTTTCTTGGAACACCATATTTGCATAAATCTATCTGTGTGTTCATTCTAAAGCAAAACTACTTGGGGAATTCTGCAGGGGAGGAAGGAAGGAAGGAAGGAAGGAAGGAAGGAAGGAAGGAAGGAAGGAAGGAAGGAAGGAAGGAAGGAAGCCAGATTGGCACACCACCTTCCTCCAGAAACACTGTTACCAGTACTTGCACATGTAGGCTTGTGTCATGCAGAGAAATAATATAAATGGCATCAAAAAGCAGCGTTACGAACCTACTCAGACTACAGCTTTAGTTTCTTTGCTTGGTTGCTTCCTGAACTGCCAGCCAGGAGGACTCTTTGGGATGCCATTACACGATTGATTGATGGAGTTGGTGGCAAGAACTTGTCTCATTTTTTGTTTCATACTGGCACTATCAATGTTAATTTTCCTGTCGTGCTTTTATTGCTTGATTGTGCTGGTAGTATTATATTTGGGCAGTGCATGCTGTTTTAATAAAATACAGTGCTAAACATCTGACAAGGAGTCTTTACTGTTTGAATTAGTATTATAATTGTTAAGTGAAAATAAATAGAAAGTTGCACAGATTCCTTGGAAGCATTCATTGTCTAGAAATAAGCCACCCTTATGCCACTTCTCTCCCTCCTTCTCCTGCTCTCTTTTTGTCTGTGATCTTGCTAATTTGTTGAAGGAATAATTGACACCATATGGCAGAAGCTTTCACCCTTTCCCACATTTTCTTGTTCTCTCCCAGATTGCATTCTATAACGCCCCTTATCCTGCTCCCAACATTTCTTTTCTGCTCTTGTAGCGTTATTCTTTCTCTTTTTCTACATATTTGTAGTTTTCAAATATATACTGTCCTTTTCTCTATTCTCAGAAATTTTTATCTCATATCTTCATGCCGATCGAATCATCTTGTACCCAATAGTTACATCCAGTTTTGTCATGCAATGTGTATGCAAATTACTTTCTCCCTGATGTTTCCCTTATGTATGTTAATTATATGTTCTTCTAGATAGTCTTCCAGGATCTATGTATTTCATCAGAACTTGGAAGTTTTGTATTAAAGTAGTAACACATTGGGCATTACTCATTATTTTCAATGTAAAACATGTTGTAGTTATTTGTTAGTTTATGAGTAACCCTTCTTCCTGCCTGTTTTCTTTTCTCTCTTTATATATTAAAATACACTTTAGAAATAGGAAAATGGCCTCAGATCAAGCAAACCTTGAATTTCCTTCAATTTAACATGAGAAATTATTTTCAGTCTTATTTCTCTTTACTTTACCAATGGTCTTCACAGCTTCTGCTATCTAATATCTGTTTATACCCGAGTTAAATTTCTGATACCACAGAGAAAATATAGAGAACAACTTTGTAGTCATACTTTTATTTGTTTTTGATGTAGGCATCTATAATTGAATAACAGTTGGTGTAAAAAAGAAATACCCCTCTATCATTTATCCTGTAGTGGGGAGAAATGGAATATGCATTCATGACTTGAAGTAATTTTTTTTTTTACTTTTGTAGATACTTTGCAAGGAGACTAGTCAGTTTTCCTAGCCAATAATTTGTCTAAGTACCTTAATTGTCATGTTAGAATTGGAAGACTTCTGTAGCAATCACACATACTTGAATGAAGTTCTACTGAAATCAGTGGGATCTTCTTTCAAGTAAATTAGTATAGGCTTCAGATGGAAGTACATTTTTTAGCAGAGAACATTTTTCTCCCTCTACCTTTCCTTTTTTCTGTTAATGTAGGCACTGAAGAAAATGATATTTAGTGTGTATTTTAATGTCTGATTTAATTGCTAGCTTTTATTTTTCCATGATGCTTAGCCTATAACAGTTTATAGATGACTTAAGAAGATGTATTCATTTCCAGTGTTAATGTAAATTTCTCAGACATCAGCCAGGAGTTTAAACACAGAACTGTCAACGGGATGCTTAAAATGCAATCTAAGACAGTTACACTATCTTTACTGTAGTCATTCACTGCAATATTCTAAAAGGCTGAAATGAGAAAGAGAAAGCGTTAAGTGGGCATTTGTATGATTGCCACTGCTCTTACAGAATATTAAATCTCTTCCATACCTAGAGAAAAAGTAAGACTCAGCTGCTGGTATGAGCTTACATATAGGTCTCACTGAAGTCTGTCTGTCTGTCTGTCTGTCTGTCTGTCTGTCTTTCTTTCTTTCTTTCTTTCTTTCTTTCTTTCTTTCTTTCTTTCTTCAGTATAATATGGAAAGATTAAAAAAAATCATAGGAAACCAACACATGGGGGGCAAGGTCCTGTGGAATCTATACTGAGCCCTTGTGTCTAAATCATTTAGCTGCAAGGAAGAAAAAAAAATTAAAATACAAAATCAGAAAAAAACAAAACCGACTTTACATTAGAGATGCCAGGCTTAGAGGAGAGTTTCAGAGGCCTCTAAAGTCCCAGACTAAGCCATAGGGAAAAAATATATCTGAAAACGTCATAGAAAAAGCTCCAGAGCAAGTCATAATAAATCCCTTTTTGGTTCATTCCAGTGCTTCTGCTGCTACAAAATCTTTGCTGCTGGCCCTTGCCTTCCCAGACACCATCTCCCCTTCCCTGCATTTTTCTGAAAGAATCATAGCACAGAAAAAGGAGAGGAGGTATATTGTGTTACTTCTCTCCAGATTCACCTTCACAATGCATTGAACAGCAACATGGTGGGAAACGAAGCCTGTCTCCTGTACTCTGCACTCAATGTGCCAAGGAAATGAAGATGAAAGGGAAGAAGTAACCAGATTTCTCTCCTCCTCTCATTTCCCTATGCAACCACTTATGCTGCTCCTATTAACACACTTGCCAAGGAGGTAAAGGAAGAGCATATTTTGAGAGTGCTCTTGGGATTCATGTTTCCAGGTCCTAGATTTTTTGGGAAAAATTATCAAAGTTCTTGCAGCTAGAATCTGGTTGCTCTACAACAATTCATTGCATAGGCAGACGTCTTTAAAAAAAACTTGTGGAAGGAACTATTGAGTACCTCCTTGTGCAAGTTGTTGTTTTGAATAGGGGGATCTTCCCGGTTGTGCAACAGAAAGCTGGAGATCATGGAACATCATAGGTAGTGTGTTATGTTCCAGACATGCTATATCAAGACTCTGTCCTCAGCAGTTTTATGTGAGTGGAAAAACCAACATGATTTCTACATTATTTGAGGAGAATTTGAACAAGGCTGTCCATCATTACTTCAGAAAATTTTGAGAGGGGCTGTCTATCAGAACTTAAGATCAAAAAGAGTAATCCCAACAGAGATAATTCTTGCAAGAATGTCCTCAACCTTTGTTAGAGCCTTCTGACAGTCATGTCCCCACGTTGTGCCACCTCAACTAGCACTGCTGATTCTGCCCCCACTCCCACCCCACAAGAAAGACTATGGAGCTGTCCTATCTCTTTGTTCTATCCAAACTTAGAAAAAGAGAACAGGCAGCAATGCAGAAGATTAGTAGTTCTTAACCAACTTGGAAATATCCTGTTACTGTTTGCTATATGGGACATTTGGAAGAATGTGAACAAACATAGTAATGTGGAGCAGGATCAAAGTGCCAAGAACTTTCCAGCAGAGAAATAGTGGAGCAATGGTGGGATCAAGTCTTGAGATGGATCAATGTTATGGATGTATTTTCAAATGCCTTGCAGTATTTTGCTTATTTTTTAACTATATGACTGGCAATTATGCAAATTATATGAATGAAAATTATGGCACTATATGGTAATATCCCACTTTTGTTGCTTTGGTAGATGAGGACCATAGTATTTCATCATGGCAAAGTCCTTTGTAAAATGTGCACTGTAATCTGAAAGCAGGAAAATTGTATGTGGTAATTAGCACATTAAAAACTACAAAAAAAGAAATTCCGTCTGACATTCTATAATTAGTAGATAAAATACCACAAAGTGAACAAACAACTCATTAGTAACTATTACTTATCAACAAACAGAGCCATTGAATCTTTAAGGCTGCCAAGTTCATGATGGAAATTTAGAAAATCAAAAGTGAACTCCTTCCCACACAGTTATTGAGGAGGACATTAGGGACACAAAGGACCCAGCTACACAAAACTGATACGAGAAGGCTAATGGCATTTTCCAAACTCTAATATGAGAATAAGCTGTGAACAGAAATAGGAGCCTACAGAGAAATATCTCTTATGAACAGTATTAAGAGATATTTAGGATAATGCAGTTGAACATAGTAGCAATTACATTTATGTGAGTAAACACATATAAGACCATATAGTTAACCTTTTGATACATCACCGTTCTGTGTGTGATTCCCAGCTGGCTAACAGTTGAAAGCAACAACAGATGAAGTAAAACATATGTGTGGAACATTGAAATATTATGGCAACAGCAATAAGAAAATCAATAAAATCTAACAGCTTTGAAGACTACGCTAATAGAAAAACATACTGGAATGCCTAGATCAATAAAGGAAGTTTGTGTCTAGTGATTTTGTTTGGAGAGGGGATTCCAAATGCATTGTGTGGCATCCAAAACCAGTCCTCTCTCTAGATAGTACCTGCCTCTCTTTTTTCTCCAGCAACTGGAGGTGGCGGGGACTGAACAAATAGGGAGATTGTGTGATTCCTACATCTGATATAGATATTTTGCAAAGGCAAAAAGATGGAATCCTGAAATTTCTGTAGCACAGATGATGAAGCCAAGATGTATTCTTCTGGCATAATCTTTTGAGTCAGCCATGGATGTGGAAGTGGAAGCACCAATTTACAGATGCTCCATTCAGGCCATCAGTAAGAGGATGAGTCTGGACCCATGAACAGAGGAAGCAAGCTTATTCTGCCCTTCTTTTTCCTAGCTCTCACATGTGGATTTTGATCGCTCTGTGCTTTGTGCATCTGCATGGGATCAGGGCTCCTGATCTTGTGGTTAATGTTCCTCTTAAGGAAGATCAAATACTGACAAACAGAGGCCAGAAACTTATTATTATACTGGCATAAGAGTAATTGTGGAAATTGTTGCGATGATTGCTGCTAATTAATCAATATCTGCCCACATTCCTAGTCACACGCCATGTTGCAAGACAAGGAATGCAAATTAATTGCTGTTTACATAGACACAGTTATGCCAATGTAAATCTCCAGGAGGATTCTGGCCGTAGGCTTCTGGGAGCTCTAAGATAGCAAGAAGTCCATTTTTGCATCGGAACCTGTAAGGATCTCTAGATCAGGACACATGAACAACACAAAAATAAATATTTGTCAGATTGTGAATAACTAATCTATTTGGGAGTAATAAAATATTTATCTGTGCTGGTGGATAGACTTAGTGAGTTGCTGCAAGTATGTAAAGATTAGGGAGGGGAAAGCTGGGCTGCAAGTTGAACAAAAACAAGAGTTGTTAATTGAAAAGTTGACAGACCCATAACCATGACAGTGCTTGCAGCCACCACTGTAATAAATGTGACTGTACACTGAGAGTAATTTACTAATACGCTGAAGTAATACCCCCAGACTGCACCATGTCATAAAGATATTAGCTGAAGCAACAACTATAACTGGCTCTCACCAGTTTTGTTTATCAGATGGATAATTTAGATGAGCTGTAAAATATTTAGAAAATGCAGTGGAAGTGAAATTGTTAACACAAGTTTATCGTATAATTATCTTCTAAATTTTTCAAGAAAAGGAGATCACCAGTTCTAAATCTGGGAATGGCTGGAAATTCTGTATCACTTGTGAGATAGTATCGACACATGTTTTTGCCTACATATACATAGGACTAAATTTTGCTATGTGTTCAGCAGTAAATGAAAATTTAATAATTTTCACACATGCTTGTAATTTTATCTTAAGTGTGATATGCAGAAAAGAATAAAAGCAAAAAGATTTTCATTATGGTGGTGCAGGATTTCTTGTCATTGCATTCATTAGTATCATATGCAGCATATTCAAAGACAAGTAGAATGTGATCATGGGAATCCATTGCAGTCTGCATAGAAAAATAGGTGCTAATGGAAAATAACAGTAAATCTTTATCAAATGCAAAAGCTATGCTAATAGATGTGGGTGGGAATTTGTTCTTATGTTTAAGTTAACAGTCAGTTTGAACAGGATAGTACACAATCTAAGTCAGAATCCTGTCTGCATTCTCAATTCCAGAAAGCCAATCATGCATATGATGTGAGCAATTACACCAGCTATCTGTTGTGTCTTTATGGTTGTACGATTGATATTATGACTGGAAAGAGAACTAGAAAACCAGTTACAGTGTGCATGTGTGTATAAACAACATATCAAAACAACATGTAAAACAAAATCAGACAAAATAAAAATACAAGACTAACAGGAAAGTAAATTATTTCCACTTCCTTGGGTAGAGCATTTACAGATTTAATCTGTTTTGCACTTCCAAGTGTAACTGTTGTTGAGTTTTCTTTTGAGATTTCCCTGTGGAATGTCCAGCTACATCTTCAACATAATTTCAATAATTTGTTTACAGTTCCATCAGAAGTGTAATGATACATTGGTAATTGTGCTTTCTCCCTCCCTTTAGGCAGCCTACCATATGAATACAAGATTGTGATAGCGGGTAATCATGAACTGACGTTTGACCAAGAGTTCATGGCAGACTTAATCAAGCAGGACTTTTACTATTTCCCCTCTGTATCCAAACTGAAGCCAGAGAGCTATGAAAATGTACAGTCCCTCTTAACAAACTGCATATATCTCCAAGATTCAGAAGTGACAGTAAGAGGCTTCAGGATATATGGCTCTCCTTGGTAAGCATTTGAAAACTTAACAGTATTGATTAATACAAAAGTTTTCTGCCTATTGTTCACATTTCAGTGGTTATGCAAGAAAAATGTAATATTAATTTCCACATATTGTGTTCATTGATTGATTAGCTTGATGAATTTTAAACTATTAGTCCACTAAAAAGTATACATCATTAATTAGGTATCTTGCATGTAAGGGCACACATATACCCGCACACTTATGAAAACTGCATAAGCACCATCTTCTGTCCATAGGAGGAATGCATCTTCTAACACAGTGCCTGCTATGACAGCTATGTTATTTAAAAACAAAGAAGGACTGCTTCCAAAATATTATCTAAGTGAAAGTTCAGACAATTAACCAGCTGAAATTCACAATTAAATAATCATTCAGCTGCTTAATGGGACAAAGTAGAATGGGGGGGGGGGGGAGTCTGTACCTTAATTGTACAGCACCATCTTTTTAAATGTTTACAGATTCAGACTGGGAAAGATGTATGTATGAAACCCTGGAGAACTGGTACCTTAGTGTCAACAGTATTGAGCTAGATGGATGGACAGCTTGATTCCATATAAGGCTCCTTTCTGTGTTCCAGTTTCTTTAACTACATTGCAGTCCTAGTTTGAAATTTAACCTGTTGCAATCAAAAAAAAAAAAAAAAAAAAAAAAAAAAAAGGCATGTCTGGAAGAGATTACTTTTCTGGCTCTTCTTTCTCTAAAGGAGGAGTTCATTAGTTTCTGTTCATCCTTAGCTCCCCTTTTCTCATGGAGAAGGGATTCATTCTTCTTATATGCTGATCAGAGGGGAAATTTGTGCAGAGCCCGATTTTCTACCTTCCATCTGAAAATAGTATTACAGGTTATTTGGTGAAGTAGATTTTACTCTGTGAAAGCTTATGCTGTAATAAACTTGTAAGATTTTAAAATTCTCATTAAAATTTCCTTTAAAATTTCACACAACAAATTAAAAATTATACTTTTGTAGCATAATGAGCTTTTATGCTGGCAATTAAGCATTCTGGATAAGATACAATAGCTGAATTCCACTGAAAAATTACACTGGCAGAAGTCCATGAGCATAAGTTTCATCAATGCATTGATACAAGTTGAAAGAAAAGTCAGCACCGGGTCACACAATTGGTATTTGACAGCAAACGCCTACTTAACCAGCAGAAATTTGCCACAGATATCTATACTGATGGACTTATGCTGGCAAGTGTAAACAATAGGAATCTGGGCAAGAATCACTGCCCAAGTATGGCATGACAACCTGTGTGGCACTGTTACCGTTAGAGATATGCATGGGAAAGTTTTGGGGGTTGATTTGTTTCAGTTTCTTTGAGATGTGTGTGCTTCCTTAATTTTTCAGGTCTTTTTGGTACTGATCCAGTTATTAAACACAAAAGGAATCACCTAATCAGAGTAGTGTTTTGCCGAGCCTGCAGTGCTGTCCAGCCTTGCTTACCCATTCGCATAAGGGGGGGGGGAGCCACAATCACAATTTGCTCCTGTGCATGAGGCAAGCCTCCCCACCTTCCCCTTACCTACAGGAGATATGGCCTTACTACTGCCTCACAATGCTGACAGTGCAGTAGTCTTAGCCTCCTCTGCCTGCTGCACTGTGGCATGGGTATGCCAGACCGTGCCAGAATTGGTGAGGTAGCCCTGATCCTTCCCTCTGTTCACTCGGGCTGTGCATGAGTAGCACATGGCAAACCAGCAGTCTGCCTCATCATACTGGAAATACTTCCAGATCCACAGATTTCTAGGCCCCATGAATGTCAGCAGGAGGAGGTGCCAGCAGACTCTCTCCCACTCCCACACAAGGTACTGCAGTCCCGGTTGCTGCTGATAAGACTGTGGGAGTCAACATGACCCATAGGTTGTGCCAGGAGACAAAGCAGGCTTCTCTCCAGCTACCAGTTCCTTCTCTCGTCCTCTTCTTCATCTTCCTTCTGCCTCTGAACCACAACCAATGCCAGCTCCCTAGAGCAAACAAAGAACCTGTCACAGATGGCTGGTCCAGCTGGAGACCAGTGACAAACTTGACCTCTTCTCCATCTTCCTTAGCCAATACTCTGACTCCTCCAAGATCTGTGCTCCCCAAGCCTGGGTGGGGCCAATGCTACCTTTTGTTTGTTCCCATCAAGAAGCAGAAGGTGGGGCCAGTGCAGAAGGTCTGTGAGCAGGATGAGTAAGAGGGCAGTAGGGCCTGGCTGTGCCATCCTGCTGCCAGTGGTAGAGGCTTGATCACTCCACATGGGTCCCTCACGCCCAGGTACAGCACCAAAATCTTACAAGATCTGTTCTTGGCAGGTACAGGTACCACCCACCCACAAAGAGTTATCTTCCTTGCATCATCAATCATTGTCACCACCATGATCCTTGGCCACTCATCATAGTTTGCCAAGTCTGACTAATACAGTGGTGCCTCGACTTACGAACTTAATTGGTTCCAGAACTCCGGTCGTAACTCGAAATGGCCGTACGTCGAAGCACCATTTCCCATAGGAATGCACTGAAATACAATTAATCCATTCTGGCCGAAGAAAAAAAAATCACCAAAAACAAAAACAAACAAAAAAACAAACAAAAAAACACTGCAAGACCCATCGGAAACGCTATTAATCCGTTCTGGCCAAAGGGGGGGGGGGGGAAGAAAAGCAAACAAACCGTGGAAGACCCATCGGAAATGCAAAAAAAGCAAAGTAGAAAGCAAACAAACAGTGCAAAATGGGGAAAAAGCAAAGCAGAAAGCAAACAAACCGCGCAAGACCCTTTGGAAATGCAAAAAAAGCAAAGCAGAAAGCAAACAAACCATGCAAGACCCTTCGGAAATGCAAAAAAAGGAAAGCAGAAAGCAAACAAACCGTGCAAGACCCATCGGAAATGGAAAAAAAGCAAAGCAGAAAGCAAACAAACTGTGCAAGACCCATCGGAAATGCAAAAAAAAAAAAAACACAAAGCAGAAAGCAAACAAACCGTGCAAGACCCATCGGAAATGCAAAAAAAGCAAAGCAGAAAGCAAACAAACCGTGCAAGACCCATCGGAAATGAAAAAAAAAGCAAAGCAGAAAGCGAACAAACCCCGCAAGACCCATCGGAAATGAAAAAAAAAAACACCCAAAAAGCAAACAAACCCCCCAAGACCCATCACAGCATAGAAACATAATCCCACCACCCAGCCCAAAACCACGCTGCAAAACCCACCCAGAACAGTTTTTAAAAAGTAGAAAGCAGCACCTTTCCTTACCAGGCAGTCCGAAGCCTCCTCCGAACGCACACTCTGTAACCGCTGGGGTGAAAGAGCTACAAAGAAGCAGCCTCTTTGCCACCAACAGTTAGCAATTTGAATTCCCCACCTTTTTCCCCTGCCTTTTTCTGGTTGTAACTCGAAGCTCCGGCCACAAGTCGAAGCAAAATTTTGCAGCCGGAGCTGGTCGTAACTCGAAATGGTCATATGTTGGGACGTTCATAAGTCAAGGCACCACTGTACAGTAAAAAAAAAGAGAGAGAGAGAGCACATGTTGCACCATGATATACACCACAGCCCTGGTGTAACTAATCTAGCCTACCTAGACAGCAGCAGCCACCCAGTTAGTCCAGCTGCATGGTACCTGCCTTAATCAGGCACCCACCCAGATTATCGGGGGGGGGGGGGAAGCAATTAAGAAGATTTTTAATCCCATTAAACATCTATGCAGGTAGGCCAAGTTTGGCTTAACCCCACCCATCGAGTCTTCTCTCTCTAGACTAAATCTCAGAGCAAGATCTGCTTCCAAATCTCCCCAACACAAAAGCAGAGGAAGCCTCTGCTCAGTGTGCAGATGCCACAAAAAGCCCTTCTTTCAGACAATGAGATAACCATCCCCACCACCAGCAGTGCCACGTCTACACTTTCCTACCAACCAACCAATTTAAAAAGCAGCAACCAGCTAAGCACCCAAAAAATTTTAAAAAGAGAAAAACAAACTTCAGTCTTACCCCCGAAGAACAGAGAGACTCTCTCTAGGCCTCAGCAGCACAATAGCAGAAAGTGAAAGAAGGCAACTATTAGTTCACCCTCTACAGGCCCACACACACACCCAGAAACAAACAGAAAAGTTACCAAAATAGTACTGTACACACACAGAGAAAAATAATCCAAACCAAATTTTATAAAGATCTGGCAAGAAGACTCCCCACCCCCAGGAGCAATTTAGCAGATAGTCACCCCATTCAGTTTTAAATGGAAAATAATAATATAATACAAAGCAAATTAAATAACAATATGTCCAGCAGGGAAAAACACATACACCCTGGGATGATTTTAGCAAATAGAGAGCACTACTGCCACTCAATATCAATTTTAAACAGAATAAACAAATAACATGAATGTGTGTTATGTGTTGTCCAATTGGAACTAACATACAGCTACCCTAATAGGGTTTTCAAGACAAGTGAGATATTTAAAGAGTGTTTACCAATTCCACCTCCCCATGATTTTCATTGGCTGAGTGGGGATTCAAACCCAGGCCTCCTGTGTCCTAGGCTGTCACCCTGCCCACTACATCACACTGGGTATCCACAAAATAATGTATTCACAAAAATAACCAGATAGAGTAGCTATGTTGAAAAAAAAGGCAGTGCACCCTGCCCCAACCTACACAGAGTAAATATTTTAAAATAAAAAAAATAAACATTCATAGCTCTTATGCTCCTAAAATCCAGAAAAAAAAGAAAAGTAAAATAAGGGCAGAAAGTATAATCATAGAATCATGAAGTTGGAAGGGGCCTATAAGGCCATCGAGTCCAACCTTCTGCTACGTCCAGGGATACACATCAAAGGATATCTGCCAGGTGGTTGTCCCAATTTCTCTTGAATGCCTTGAGTGTTGGAACACTCACCTCCTTTCAAGGTAACTGATTCCATTGCCATACTGCTCTAACAGTTACAGTAAGATATTTTTCCTGATCTTCAGCTGAAATCTGGTTTCCTGTAACTTGAGCCCATTGTTGTGTACTCAGAGATGATTGAGAACAGATCCTGCCACTCCTCTGTATGACAGCCTTTCAAGTATTGGAAAAGTGTTATCAAATCTCCCCTCCAACTTTTCTCAAGGCTAAACATGCCCACTTCTTTATGTGTATGTGTGTGTGTGCGCACACACATTAAATTTTTTGTACCAGTTTTAATTTACTGAGTGGGAAATGCTGGTGGTTACAGAATGCAGAAGTTTATGATGTGCCATAGGTGCATCAGAAGATGTTTTATTGTTTATAGCATAATAAACATCCACTTCAGTTTATGTAAGAGTATTTGTTGCAATAAAGAATAGGATACTAAAACTCAGATTTAACTTTTCAACAGATGGCCACTTCATGTAAGTACAAAAAAAGAGAACCGTCTTTGTGCAAAATCAAGTTTTTCTTAGAGGCAATCAACTTTCCTTGTAAAACAATAAAATATTCTGTGCTGTGTGGTAGCTGAAGTAAACATGGAAGCATCTGCAAAGTGGCTGACTTAATCACAAAAGCCAGAATTATTGTTAAACAAGATTTTTGGAGTATCTGTGAAAGTTACACAGATCATAGATTCCAGCTTTTTCCAGTGCTCACACATTTAGTGCAAAGTACATGTATTAGGTGTGAATAACCAAGGTGCATATTTATGTGTAAGAGAGAAGATTTAGTAAATTTATACTAACCTTGAAACAGTTTGACGTTTGTTGCTGTTTTTTAAAGCAATGTTTTTGTTTTTGACTAGATATGTCAGGCTGCGATGTAAGAAACAAGTTGTCAGACCTAATGCACATACCTCAGTGTGAATTCTCACAGTGTGAATAAACTGTGAAATGTATTGAAATTTTTAAAAAAGAAAATTGGCATTCACCAAGTTGATGCTTTTGCTGGGTGTTAATCCTCCCCACCTGCTGATTGTTGTGCATTTATCTAAATTTGAAACCACATTGCACTTGAAATACATCCATTTATCTCAGATATCCAAATTGCTTTGTATTTTCTGTATATCCACCTGCTGTGTTTCAGTTTGATGTTCCAAGTTAATTTTGTTTCTGTTATGTGCATGATCAATAAAAATTTAAGCTTGGTTTCCAAATTATAAAGAAAATGCATATCATTCCCATTAGTATTTTTCTCTCTCTACCACTTGTCTCCTATCACCAGTTTGTAAATCTAACATAAACATAGTAATTGTCCTGTAAGAATATTTCTGATCTCTTTCTTGGTATCTTCTCAGTTTATAAAAGCAGGCAAAGAGAAATGTAGATTCAGAACACGCCTGTGGTGTAGGTGAAAGTCTTGTCTGAAATAGTCCTGGGAAGGCAGCCTTAAATAATATATCATGCATTGCTAGAATAATAATAAAAAAATTGGTATTACACAACAGTAAACTCTTTAGTTAAAAAACACAGAGAGATACTGGCAGGTGCTAAAGAGAGCATTTTTAACTGCTGTCTATTTTGGCTGTTAGAAGTTTGTTTTAATTATTCTTTGGACAGTGGCTGAGCTGAGCAAGTGTAAATGGTGATGATATCATCAGCCTACAATGTTATTTTTTAATTTAATTCAGTTCCAGATTTCTCCCCCTACCCCCCACCCCAGGTTGTGAGATTCCTAAAGAGACCTGAAGAAGCATTTGGAACAAGAAGAGACTTTAATATTGGAAAATTGTTGCTGAATCACTAGCAGCAGTCCTGATCCTGGTGGCAGTGATCCAATGGTGATTTTTTTATATATATATATACTAAAACCTCCTCCAATCATCCCAAGGCTCCCAAAGGCTTCTCCATGTCAAAAGGGATCCCTCGGGAGCCTTGGGACCTGAGGCTGGGGATAGGAAACTTTCAGTTAAATTAAATTAAAGAGTAACCTCATGAGTTGATGGTATCATTGCCATTGATGCCCACATAGTTACTCAACAGGATATCAGCCAGTGTACTATGTAACAAAAAATGAGTTCTCATTGGGCTACTGTTTTATATTGTTCATATATATTTTGTTTGTTGTTTTCCCAAAGTCATTCTACATAGTACTCGTTCATATAAAACTTCAAAAGTTGGGAATGAAATAACAACAAACTATTACAAACAAATGCAGAGGGAGGAAAAAACCCAATTGATTACAAACAAAGGCGGGGGGTAAAACCCATACTCAAATTTAAGGAATTGTACTACAGTTTTGGGCAACTTCTAGAAGTTCAGGGGTTGTAAATGCCCATTCCTTGACCTTGCTGTGGTGTGCCCACTCTTACATCCCAGCCCCAATCTTTTCTTTTTTTTTCTTTCCTAAAAAAGCCTTTGATATTTGGCTAGGGACCAAAAATTATGTATTTTTTTTAATTTGTGATGTGGTGGAGCAGGGGTGCTGCTGACCTCAAAACAGAACAATATTTTCCCCACATGCCCTAAAGAGACTAAAGAGATGTACTGAACCATTTTTCCAAAAAGAATTAATTTGAAGTGTTTGGGAGATGCCTGAGGAGAAGGGTGCTCTGGGTCCACTCTGAATCCATTGGCCTCACTTTGCCCACCCCTGCTGAAGTAGAACAAATACAAGAGAGAGGAGCCCCTAGATTTGGTTTTTTGGGGTTTGTTTTGTTTCGTTTTGTTTTGCACAAAAAAGGAAAGAACACAACCTTCCTTCCTTCCTGAAGTTTTAGAATCGTAAATATATTCAGAAAACCATACAAAAGAGAGACCAGACCAGACATTATCAGTACATATAATGCACTGAATAAGTTAGAATCATGGCAGTCAATCACAGAAAAATAATTCTGTTCAATAAATTAACATCTGTGGCAAATCAGGTAAGAGGTTTGTCATGTTCCTGCCTGCCCCTTGGTTGTTTCACCAAGCAAGAGCACAGACTACGTGTCTTTTAGCTGCCACCAGTTGATTACATCAACGTTACTCACTATTAATAATATAAGTCCAGGCCATGTGTCATTTTAAATAGAACCAAATAGAAGTTGTTTATTATTACGGGTGATGAAGGTACAATCAATGTCTTTAACTCTTAACCAAACATCCCCCTTCATCCACCCTCAACCACCAACCCTCTCTCTATCCACTCCAAACTCTCCAGCTCCCAAACCCTAAAACTCCAATCTAAACTCCTCCTCCTCCTGCAGAGAATCTTATATCTCCTGACTCCGCCTCTCCAGCACTCTCATTGGTCCATGCAGATAGCACATCAGTATTCATGACCTGGGCGGATGCCACACTCCTCTCCCCTTAATAAGTTTGTGACAGGAGGAGAAACTTAACGGTTTGCCCTCATAAACAAATGAAAATGTATGGAAGAATGCAAATATTAACCTCTTACATTACTTACATTACTAAGGATACATTACTTACATTAATAAGGATTACATTACATTACTCTTACATTACTAAGGATACATTACTTACATTAATAAGGATTACATTACATTACTCTTACATTACTAAGGATACTTACTGTTATTTTTACCATCACTATACATACTTCTTAGTCTATTAATATCCAAGCAAACATTGCACTTTAAGCTTATCACATAACTATCACACAAACAGATCAGTTAATATTGAACTCAGATGAAAACAAAGAATTTTCTCTAGTCATTTGGCCTTCAAGACAAGGCGTCAGCAACCACACTTTGGGTCCCTTTTACGCTGTGGATTTCAAAGTCAAAGTCTTGTAGAATCAGCGCCCATCTCATCAATTTGCTGCTGTTGGCTCGAATAGTCCTTGGCTATAGAAGAGGAGAGTGGTCGGTGCATAGAACAAATTTTCTCCCCCAAATGTATGGCTTCAGCTTTTGCAGCGTCCATATGATAGCTAGGCACTCTTTTTCTATTGTGGACAAGTGTTTCTCACCCAACTGAAGTTTCTTGCTGATGTACATCACCGGGTGCAGATTTCCACTGTCGTCGGCTTGGCTCAACACGGCTCCCAGTCCCACGTTTGACACATCCGTGTAGATTTATTTATTTATTTATTAGATTTATATACCGCCCATCTAGAACGTGTCTATGAGATGAGGAACTCATGGTCGAAGTCTGGCACAACAAGGACAGGTTTCAAAGCCAGCGCTCTCCTCAGATGATCGAAGGCTACCTGGCACTCTGACAACCACTGGATGTTTTCAGCTTGCTTCTTTCGGTTTAAGTTTGTTTTCTTTTTGATTAGTGGCTTCATTTTCTCAACTGTGGGGAGGGTACGAAGTTTCTTCAACTCCTCCAGAACAGCTATGGCTGCGTTCTTCTTTGAAATCTTCTTGCCCTTGTCTTCACCCTCACCCATAAACTTGACCACAGGTACTTTTGTCACAAAGCTCTTCATATGAGAGGGACCACTTTCCCGGGTCACTTTAAAAATTCACAGGCAAGTTTCTTTTAAGTGCAATCTCAAACACTTGGCTTATTTCAGATTTATTGAGTTTTTCATCATCTGGTTCTCTCCCATTAATCTCTGGTTTCTCAGGTAGGGGCTCGTTTTGCAGGATTCTCAGTGCTTTTGCAGCTGCATGTGGAGCCTTCTTAATACTAGTCCCTTCAGCTTTCCAGTGCTGTCGTAACAAATCTACATGTCCTGACCGTGCTAACTGCAACTTATTCCCCTTTATGGGCCTCAGCATCAGTACCTCGTCCTCAGGACAGAATGTTCTTTCCCAGGCCTTTTTATTATACCAGCTTTTCTTCTTTTCTTGAGCACCCTTTAAGTTTTGCTCTGCTATTTCTAAGGACTTTTGCAGACCCATGCATTGGAAAGGGGTGGAGATCACTGGCAATGGGCATAGCTTAGCCCTCGTCTTGTCATTTCCAGTACCTCATTTTTGGCAAGTCTCACAGCTTTGACAATACTGTTTAACTTGCTTCCCCATCCCTGGCCAATAAAAGTTCTGTGCCACTCTTTGCTTAGTGCGAGAGATGCCCATGTGTGCTCCAAATACATCTTTGTGTGCCTTTTCCAAAATCTTTTCTCGGTATTTAACCGGTACAATTAACTGTTTGTGGGGTCCTCCCCCTCCCCTATGAGGAGTCATTAAAACCTCTCTGTACAATAAATCTTTTCCCACACAATCTCTCTCTGGATGTTCAGGGGTCAGTGGAATGGGATTCTCCTTCACTTTTATGAAGCAATCATTTAAAGTATTATCTTCTTTTTGTTCGTTAATGAAGGAGGAATTCTTAGGATTTCTCATTAGCACTAAATCAGCTGTCTCCCTCATTTCAGGATGTTCCCCTAAAATGGGTCTTTCATCGATAGCTTCAGTGCTTTCCTCAGTGGCTTCAATCTGCCTCCCCTGAGAGCGGGTTCCCATTAAAACACTTTGCACATGCTTGGCTAGATCTAAACCAATCAGACAAGGAACTGGGATTTGATCTGACACTGCTACTTTCCATATACCAGACCATCCATGGTAATTCACTGATATTTTGGCCATAGGTAATATTACTGAATCAGAACTTATTCCTTTAACGGAGACCTTCTCATGTTCTATCATGTCTTCCTCAGGGATTATATCTGGATGACAAATAATTATTCGTGAGCATGAATCTTTAAGGCTAAGATACTTCTTGTCATTTATAAAAATCAGTTCTCCCGAGCTGTCTAGTAAATTTTGATCGCACTTAATAAAAAAACACTGTATCACTTTAGCCTCAGGAAGTTCTGGGCTCTCTGCCAAGTCCGTTTCCCTAGCAACAGTACTGCTGCTGGTGGTAGCTTCAGCTGCCGAAGGCTGAAGGAGAAATACTTTTTTAGGCTGAATGTAATTTCCACCTTTAGGCTGACTAAAATCCCTATTCTTTTGAGTTTCACATTGAGCCCCAAAATGTCCCTCTTCCCCACAGGAAAAACATTTCTTATTTGTCTTATGGTCAGAATAAAGGGATTTATTAATTTTTCCCTCAGAACTATTCGGTTTCAGGAGACTTTGCTCTGGGAATGAATGTTTTGTTTTAAAATGGTTTTCATTAGCTTGGGTATTTCTGAAGTAATCTCTACTGGAAGGGGACACTCTCTTCCTGACGTCCCAACCTTTTCTATCAAGTTTAACCTCAGAAAATCGAGGATCTCTGATCCCACTAATAGAATCAGCATAGTCAGATGCTTGTAGCACATTTTTAGGATCCTTGTCCTTGACCAGATAATGTAATTCCCCTGGTAAAATTGAATAAAATTGTTCTAACCCAAACACATTTTTCATTTGGTCTAAGGAGGTGACATGTTCCTGTTCTAACCATTTATTAAGATACTGAGTCAACCTTGCCCCAAGTTGAGCAAAAGACTCCTCAAGTTTCTTTGAAATTGATTGAAATTTTCTCCTGAGATGCTCTGAATTAATCCCAAATCGGGAATACACCATCTTTCTATAAACCTCAAAATCTCTAGCTTGTTCAAGAGGCATCTGTGAATAGATCTCAGATAAAACTCCCCCTATCTGTGACCTTAAAATTATAATCCTCTCATCATCTTTAACCCTGAAGTCCCAACAAGCTCTCTCAAAAGAAATTAGGAAAGATTCAGGACAATCTCCATTTTTATATTGGGGAAATTTATTTAGGCCTATTTTTGAGGGGTTTACCACACTGGAATTATTATTATTATTCTTTTGAGCAGCTAATTCCAATTTCTTCATCTCTATTTGGAACTGCATTTCTTTCTCTTTGCCTGTTTTCTTGCTCAAATTCCCTTTGCCTGGTTTCTTGCTCAAATTCCCTTTTCCTGTCAAGTTCTCTGATCTCTTCTTTTTCCAATTCCAGCTCAAATTCCCTTTCCCTTTCTCTTTCTTTGACCTTTAATTTCTAGTTCTCTGAGTTTGTATTCTTGTTCCAACTTCCATTTTTCAAAATCTTGGGAGCTTTGAATATTTTCTCCTTCTGAGGCAATCAATACAGGTCCCTCAGTTTCTTCATCCCTTTGAATTTGAGGGTTCCCATTTCCCTCAGCACCCTGGGGGTCAACCTGTGCCTCCATAACCAACTTTTTACTTCATTTGGGCGGCATAAACAACACAATTCTTTTTAAACTAGACTGGTTCTTTTCCTTCACCACAGCCAAAAGGACCTTTCTTTCAGTGGCTTTCCTTATAACTAGGTTGTGCTTTTCCAAGCAGCTCGCCTCAGCTACTCCCAAGCTCACAACCCTTGCCACAATATTTCCCTGTCTGGACGATTCTTGTCTCCAGACACAAGAACAACTTTCTGCTTAGCTTTTCTTGCTTTTATTATTACCTCAGATCTATTCTGACTTAGGCTTCTACTCCATCCACTATTGCTCTTTCCCCTCAGAACTCCGGATTTTGAGCTAGTCTCTTGTTCTTGTAAATCCTGAGGTAAATGATTTCTCTTGAGAAGGTATTTTCCCTATCTTAGGATTTTCCAGATCTGGGTTCAGAAGCCCCGAAACTAAGTCTTCCACAAGACTCTAACGGGTAACCACTTCTTACCACAGATCCTAACCCCTCCTAGCTAGGAATACCTTCCAACTCAAGCCCATTCAAATTTTCTTTTACTGGATTGCTTCATATCCCAGTGCTGTGCCACCAATTTGTCACGTTCCCACCTGCCCCTTGGTTGTTTCACCAAGCAAGAGCACAGACTACGTGTCGTTTAGCTGCCACCAGTTGATTACATCAACGTTACTCACTATTAATAATATAAATCCAGGCCATGTGTCATTTTAAATAGAACCAAATATAAGTTATTATTACAGGTGATGAAGGTACAATCAATGTCTTTAACTCTTAACCAAACACCTCCCTTCATCCACCCTCAACTGCCAACCCTCTCTCTATCCACTCCAAACTCTCCAGCTCCCAAACCCTAAAACTCCAATCTAAACTCCTCCTCCTCCTGCAGAGAATCTTGTATCTCCTGACTCCGCCTCTCCAGCACTCTCATTGGTCCATGCAGATAGCACATCAATATTCATGACTTGGGGGGACGCCACAAGGTTGTTTAATGGAGGTTAGTTAAAGGATATTTTAGTTGTATATGTCATTCTATGTTGGAGCATGGGAGTGAGAAAGAAAACACAATGCTTTGTTATTATTGAAGTGATTAGTAAATGGATACCATGTGTTGAAATCATGCCTTGTGTCAGCATATTTCTTAAACTCTGGATTTGTTGGGTTAGTTTTTCCATGAATGCCAGATTCCAGAGTCTAGATATCCAGCATTTACCATTGTAATGCTGTCTCTGGGCATTGCCAATATTGGGCAACAAGAGACATGAAAATGATTAGGTCTTTATGTTTCAAATCTCAGTATCACAAGAGAATGGGAGGAGAACAAAGGAGAGATGCAGACTGTTTCTTTGATTATTTTCTTCATTTCTTTGAAGACTCCCCCCCCCCCCAATGGAGCTATTACTGGACAAGCCGCCACATATATTTGTGTATGAATACTTTCTCCAATATCTGGAATCAGGAGAAATCTGCCTAATGAAGATGATGGTAACCTGTGAATTCAATCCTGGTTTAAGGGATTCCTTAAACCAGGATTGAATTCCCTGATTATCTTTAAACCTGAGCAAGCTCATAAAATGGGATGTGGTCTTTGAGATAGCAATACCTGATTTCAGAGGGAAACCAGGCATCCACTTGGATGTTGTAGATAAACTGTCATTTGTCTTATCCAGTACATGTTATTGATAGAGTTTTGAGTTAGATATTCTCAAGTCACTTTATTTGTAGTGATTATAACAACTAAATATATGTGATTATAATAAGTCAATTTATTTATGAACTGGAAAGAGCAGGTTTTGTCATTTTGAGACATGAGGTCCCAGAATGGCAGCATGATTAGTGCAAAATAAATAAGAGAACTTGGGAAGAATGATGGTTGCAATTGAAAACATAATTTTGAATTATTATTTGAGATGCCCCCTCACTATTTAATGAGGGCCATTTAACAAGGATATCAATCAAACTGAGTAACAGCTCTGTTAATATGGTATATGTTTAATATTTTAAAAATCCCTTTGTTAAATTTGAAGCAATTGCCAGAATTTTAAGATAAGGAGAATTTATTTAAGGGAATGGGATGTTGTCAAAGCTAAACCAGCAGTGAAGTCATTCAGTAATTTTTTCTTATCATTATTCTATATGACTGTTAGATTAGGATCATCATGTATGGTATTTGCAAACAGATCCATAGCAGAGGTAAATAACAGATGGGGCAGAGGGCCATCCTGGTTTGTCCCAAAAGGCTAACAATTGGAGGGGGGTCAACACCAGATGTTTTAATAATTACCCGTTGTGTAAAATATGGTGTATGTAGAGCTGCCAAAAATACCTGTCCAATATCCATTGCCTCACATACCTTTAAAAGGTAAGGCCATTTGAGCTTGCCAAAAGTGTTGTAGGTATCAAAAGAGGGATGATGAGGCAATTTGGGTAAAGATTTGAAGCAAGCAAATATAATGCTAAAAAAATCTATTAATTGGATCAGAGATTTTTTTTCTATGCCTAATAAAGCTGATTTGACAATTTTTATGACACAAAATTGGGTGGAATAGCTAATACCCTGAAAGCCAGGAACAAAATTCAAAATGATCTTGTTCAGCTTGAGCACGACTGAAAACAACAGAATTAAATTTAACACGGATAAGTGCAAAGTTTTACACCTAGAGGGAAAAAAACCAAATGCACAGTTACAAGATGGGGGATACTTGGCTCAGTAATACTATGAGTAAGAAGGATCTTGGAATTGTTGTAGATCAAAAGCTGAATATGATGCAACAGTGTGATGTGGTTGAAAAAAAAAAAGACAAATGCTATTTTAGGATGCATTAACAGAAGTATAGTCTCCAAATCCTCTGAAGTATTAGTTCCCCTCTATTCTGCACTGGTTAGGTATCATCTAGAGTACTATGTACAGTTCTGGACACCACACTTTAAGAAGAATGCCAATAAACTGGAGCAAGTTTAGAGGAGAGCAGCAAGGATGATCAGGAGATTGGAAACCAAGTCCTATGACGAAAGACTGCAAGAACTGGCCATGTTTAGCCTTGAGAAAAGAAGACTGAGGGGAGATATGTCAGCACTTTTGAAATACTTGACATGTAGTCATATAGAGGAGTGGCAGGATCTGTTCTCGATCATCCCAAAGTGCAGGACATGCAAGAATGGGCTTAAGTTACAGGAAGCCAGATTTTGGTTGAATATCAGAAAAAAATCCTAACTGTTAAGAGCAGTACAACAATGGAGCCAATTACAGTATATCACAGAAGTGAGTACACCCCCTCACATTTCATAAATATTTTAGTATATCTTTTCATGTGACAACACTGAAGAAATGACACTTGGCTACAATTTAAAGCAGTGAGTATACAGCTTGTATAACAATTAAATGTGCGATCCCCTCAAAATAACGCAACACACAGCCATTAATGTCTAAACCACTGGCAACAAAAGTGAGTACACCCCTAAGTGACAATGCCCAAATTGGGCCCAAAGTGTCAATATTTTGTGTGGCCACCATTATTTTCCAGCAATGCCTTAACCCTCTTGGCCATAGAGTTCACCAGAGCTTCACAGGTTGCCACTGGAGTCCTCTTCCACTCCTCCATAACGACATCACAGAGCTGGTGGATGTTAGAGACCTTGCGCAGCTCCACCTTCTGTTTCAGGATGCCCCATAGATGCTCAATAGGGTTTAGGTCTGGAGACATGCTTGGCCAGGCCATCACCTTTACCCTCAGCTTCTTTAGCAAGGTAGTGGTCGTTTTGGAGGTGTGTTTGGGGTCATTATCATGTTGGAATACTGTCCTGCAGCCCATTCTCTGAAGGGAGGGGATCATGCTCTGCTTCAGTATGTCACAGTACATGTTGGCATTCATGGTTCCCTCAATGAACTGTAGCTCCCCAGTGCCGGCAGCACTCATGCAGCCCCAGACCATGGCACTCTCACCACCATGCTTGACTGTAGGCACGACTCACTTGTCTTTGTACTTCTCACCTGGTTGCCGCCACACCATCTGAATCAAATAATTTTACCTTGGTCTCATTGGACCACAGGACATGGTTCCAGAAATCCATGTCTTTAGTCTGCTTGTCTGCAGCAAACCATATCCGGGCTTTCTTGTGCATCATCTTTAGAAGAGGCTTCCTTCTGGGACGACAGCCCTGGAGACCATTTTATTGATGCAGTGTGCGACGTATGGTCTGAGCACTGACAGGCTCACCACCACCACCCCCTTCAACTTCTGCAGCAATGCTGGCAGCACTCATACGTCTATTTCCCAAAGCCAACCTCTGGATATGACGCTGAGCACGGGCACTCAACTTCTTTGGTCGACCATGGCGAGGCCTGTTCTGAGTGGAACCAGTCCTGTTAAACTGCTGTATGGTCTTGGCCACCGTGCTGCAGCTCAGTGTCAGGGTTTTGGCAATCTTCTTATAGCCTAGGCCATCTTTATGTAAAGCAACAATTTGTTTTTTCAGATCCTCAGATAGTTCATTACCATGAGGTGCCGTGTGGAACTTCCAGTGACCAATCGGAGAGAGTGAGAGCGATAACACCTGCTCCCCCTTCACACCTGAGACTTGTGACACTAATGGGTCTCATGACACCAGGGAGGGAAAACGGCTCCTTGGGCCCAATTTGGACATTGTCACTTAGGGGTGTACTCACTTTTGTTGCCAGCGGTTTAGACATTAATGGCTGTGTGTTGCGTTATTTTGAGGGGACAGCACATTTACACTGTTAGACAAGCTGTATACTCACTGCTTTACATTGTAGCTAAGTGTCATTTCTTCAGTGTTGTCACATGAAAAGATATACTAAAATATTTATGAAATGTGATGGGGTGTACTCACTTCTGTGATATACTGTACCTTAGGAGTTGGTGAGTGCTCCAACGCTGGAGGCATCCAAGAGAAAACTGGATAAACATCTGTTAGAACTGCTTTGACTTGGATTCCTGCATTGAGCAGGAGGTAGGGCTTGATGACCTTATAGGCCCCTGACAACTCAATTATTCTGTGATTCTGTTATTGCAGTGTGGGGCAATGTTATCCAGGGTGTGAGTAGACATCCAAATTGGAGTGGCTGGAGTGGGCTAAATAGGGTCACAAGGTCATATAGAAGAGCAGTATGCCCTTTGGTGCAATCCTTGTATGTGAATACAAGGTGGTTTCAGACCGGGAAACCACACCATACCTCAAGTGACCCTATTCGACCGTTCTCTTAAAGGGAAAGGGGGAGATTTAAAAAACAAAAAACAAATGAAAATACCCCTCCTTGTTCCCTCCTTCTCCTCCTTTAGCAAAAGCAGCAGGAATCTTTCAGTTTTTTTTAATTGTTCTAAGCAGCATGGTTCATCAATGCTGCCTCATAAGGACTTTTAAAAAATGCAACTTTGCTTCCTCTCTTTCCCACCATCCACAATGGAGTGGAAGGGAGACAGTGTTCAATTTCCTAAGACAGTGAAACAACTTAATCAGACAGCTTAAGTCATCCACTTTGGTTCAGTCCTACCAATCGCACATACTGGAACTGAACCAAAACAAGGTGATGCTACCCACAGCAAAAAATGAACGAACAAACAAAAAACATACAAAAATAGTAGGCCATGACAGGGACCCAAAGAGGTATGGGTAGGCATTGATCAGTGATCGACTGGTTAACAGTGACCCATACTTCATATGGCGCCTGAAATAGAAGTGAACCACTTATCCCCAAGCCAGACGAAACTGGGGGATAAATCCCTATCTAGTCACACCCTCAGTCTCTCAGGTAAAATGCTAGTGAAAAGTTTGATATCCTGATTTATGAAAGTTGTGGAATAAAATGAATCAACTTCATTAGGGCTTAGCAAGATGCCAGGATAGAGACCTGCCATTTCTGAACTGAGTAGGGAGAACAGGGTGGGGAAGTATTGCTCTTTAGGTTTTTAATGGAAACTAACTAACTAACTAATCCATCCATCCATCCTGCCTTTCTCCTTAAAAAGGACCCAAGGCTGCCATTGAGTTGACCTGCTCTGAGCCCTTTCTTGGGTTTTAGTCTTCTTACTGCTTTATTAAGTCCATCTGGGGATTTTGGGGTGTGTCTGTGTACATAGATCCCAGAGTATTTCCCCTGGATGTAAATAAAATAACCTCTCAGTCTTTAAGTGTATCTAAGTGTATAAGTGACAGGTGCTTGGAGATTGCAGTCAGGCAACACCTGGACTCAGAGAACCTAACATCATCATAACAGGTACAGTGGAACCTCTACTTACGAATTTAATCCGTATTGGAATGCTGTTCTTAAGTTGAAACGTTTGTAAGTAGAGGCAAAATTTCCCATAGGAATGCATTGAAAACCATTTAATCCGTTCCGGCTGTTTTTCGTTCTTATCTAGAGGCGCCGTTCTCAAGTAGAGGCATTAGTTCCCATAGGAACTAATGCAAAGCCGGTTAATCCGTACTCTACCACTAGGGGGAGAATTTATTTTTTTTAACCTAAGATGACCTAAGGTTAAAAAAAGGGCAGGAAAGTTTTTTTTTTTCGGTTCGTATCTTGGAGCTCCGTTCACAAGTAGAGGCAAAATTTTGCAAACGGAGCTGTTCGTAAATTGGATCGTTCGTAGCTAGGGACGTTCGTAAGTTGAGGTTCCACTGTACTTGGTTTGGTGGTGGCCAACACCTAGGGGGATTTTTCCTACAAAGCATGTTTTACATTAATATTATAGTTAAGTCTTCTTTGGTTGCCTTCATTTTGCTACTTTTCATGTGTTTGTCCATCCAGTGAACATTACATTAAGTTACCTTTAGGCTTAATATGAGTCTTTAATGTAAGATCCTGAGTCTAATTCAGTCGTTCAGAAAACATCTAGTTTATGAATCTGAGGTACATTGTTTCTGTGTCTACAATGCAAAATGCCAGAAAATAGTCTAACATTGCATTGCAATGTCATGCCCACATTATCAGCAGGAAAACAGATGTCTAGCTTTATACAGCAAAGACCAGCTGTCACCTCTTGTGCTCACTACCATTCACAAAGAGACACCAAGCAAACGAAAATCCCAGAACCTGACTCTTTTTTCCCCATCAGCCACTCTCATCAATACACAAGGCAATTGTTATCAGTAGGCTTTTGATAAATTCTCTGGGAAGGCTGAAGTCCAAATTTACCATCCTGGTCAGAAATAAGGCCAATTCACCTTAGCAAGACTCATTAGTTTCCTGAAGGACAGGCAAGAAGAATGGGCAATGGTTGCAGAAGACTTCAGTAAGAATGTGCAGGCAGACTTTATGAAAACCTTCTTGTGTAGAATAATAATTTTTAAGATCCTGTGTATTCTAAATGACAGAATAGATCAAGTTCAAATAAAGGAATAATTTCCTTGTGAAGAAGCAGTGCTTGTGTTGGGAAAAAAAATCACTACAAGCTGACAAAAAAGGCAGGAAAAACCATGAAGGAAGGGGTAGGAATGTTTTTGGTTTTTTTAAATTCCAAAATCAGATCTTTAAAAGTGCTTGTCCAACCTACTCTAAATTTGACACAGAACAAGCGCATACTGTCTATGGTCATTTTGTCAAATATGATCTTGATTCAAGAATCCATTCCAAAATTATAAAGTTTTGTTTGGAATGCCTCTTTTTGTCAAAAATGACTTATGGAATGTTTCTTTGACTGCTCATGCGATAATTAGAGGGGCGCTTCTGTGTGCCTGTAATAAAATGTTATTGCCAGTAGGTCTCAAACATGTAACATTTTAAAAAGTCAGCATTTGTAAACTTATGTCTTCCAATATATTCATCCATGACTGCTGAATGACAGTGATCCTGACCAAAGCCATGGAGGATGCAGTAACATAGTGGAGTTGAGCTAAAGGATTTGACATTTTCTTACATCAGTTCTGATTTTACCCACAACAGAAAGCCAGAAAACAGGTAGCTTCTTAAGTAGAATAAGCAAAGAGTAAGAACAGATGGAGAATTGAAAATCAAGTAAGCATCAGTTTTGTTAGCCAAGTGAAATTCACTCTCATTTGAAAGTAGATTTCTAAGTGTTAAAGGGGAGAAAAAGTTATGCTAAAGAAAGCATATATAAGTATATATAATAGCAGAAGGGTGTTTAGATCTGAGTCCCTTTTAGAGAGATTATGTGACCAAGTGGTCCGACTATTGTTGAATTTGCTCATTTTAATAGGGAGACAGTGACTGGAGATGATGCCTTCTGATGGAACAAGGACAATGGAGGCTTGGAAGAGATTGTATTTACTGTTTTGCAGCCCAAGTCAGTGGAGCTAATTAACTTTGTGAAATGGTCCCAGCAGCATTTAATGCCTTCCTTTCCTAATAGACTCGTGTATATAGCTGGGGTTTTTTTTCATGGCATGTTACACTTATCAGGCACAGGTATTGGAAAAGCTGAATGGTGATTTATTGAAAAGTGACATGACCATTCCTCCTGACAGCTGTCAAGATGTTGTCCTTTGTTTCTTCCTGCACAAAGTTGACATTAAAGTCTCAGAACTTGCCTTTGGTGAAAGCTCTTAGAAGGAGTAGATCTATATGTAGAAAGTATGTTGCCTTCTATCAGTTACATATCAGGCAAACAGATTTTTAACAACTCCACCAGAAACTTACTCTCTCCATTTCCTTTTGCTGACTTTTTAATCATCCTCAGTCTGATGTTCAACATTCTATTCTTATTTTCCAAATATTCCAATCTGAGTTGAAAGTCTAGATTGCATTGTGTTACAGTGGAGACTCATTGTTGCTGATGTATTCCCAGTTCTGTGTCTGCTCAGCTGTCTTCCTGATGCCATCTAATAGCCCATCTCTTTTATCTTTAAGGGAGTGAAGGAGGTAGATAGTTCCTTATTATTATCTTATTATTACCTCATTTTATTACTTAATTTAGTGGAGCAGTGCTACTGAGGAGTTTATTAGTAGCTTTCTTCCCATTGCTCTTGCATCCATGTCAATTTCAAGGCTGTGTTTCTGAGCTTGGTGCAGAGGGACAAGATAATGTTCTGACTGTCCATCTTTCCTGGCCGTGAGACTATAGCTTATTCCCACAATATATCATTTAATTGATTTTCACTTAAGATACTGTTCTAAGATTAATTATTCTATAATCCAGCTAAGGCTTATAGACATAAAAAGATTACTGCCATTTTGTGGGGTGATATCAACCTCCTCCAGTTCCCCACATTTGTTTCTTAAGGCATTCTGGAACTAAACTATGTAGTATTAGGGGCCACTTGTTGTGATTATCAATTTTATATTCTGCTGATGCAGCTTATCTATAACTCAAAAGGACAAATCCTAAAACAGCAGTGATGCAGACATGACTAATATCCTCTCCTGTTTTTTTTTTTTCCAGGAACTATAGATCTTGTCATGTATGTATCTAATGGCATAAACTACATTAGGGCTGCTATAACTAAGAAAGTAATTTAATGTGTATGACCTGTAATTGGGGGAGAGGGGGAGGGAGAGATAAGATGAAAACATGACCTCTGTATATTTCCAGTAGATTAAGTGCCCACATGGGTGATGTTCATGTGGACCTGTAACTCTGAATATAGAAGATTGAGACAAAGAAGAAAAATGTGCATCTGAATGAACCACCCAGTCTTTTATGTGATCTGTTCTCTTGTAGGAAATGTGAGATTTTCGTTCACAGTCTGGGTGGATCCTCAGACAAATACCAGTATTTATCTATGTTGCAAAGATTTTCTTACATAGTCAAAAGTTAAGCAGTGTATCAATCTATGTTGTCTAGTGAACTGATTATGCCTTTCTGCTGTTCAGGTGTAGATTGATCAAAGATGATAATATTTTCAAGATAACTCCTTTTCAAAGGGGAATCATGTAGTAATCAGTATTGAAATTCTTTTCATTATAAATATATTAAAGCCATAGGAGAGGTCCTTGGGGTAAATTCATTGTGTCTGCTAATATGGATGTGAACGATCAAACCTGTAGGTGATTTTTTTAATGCAATGCAATATTCAAAATATCTTTTTTACCAATATATCTGGAAAAATTATACTGTAATTATTGTACTTCATTTCAAATTGAAGAGTGGCATCATTTGAATAGACTCAAACAAAGAAGCAATTTAGACACTGCTGCTCACTCTGTTAGAAAGACATTGTCATATTCTAAAGCTACAGTCATGTGAAAAAGAAAGAACACCCTCTTTGAATTCTATGGCTTTACGTATCAGGACATAATAAAAATCATCTGGTCCTTAGCAGGTCTGAAAATTAGGTAGATACAACCTCAGATGAGCAACAACACATGACATATTACACTGTGTCATGATTTAATTAAGAAATATAAAGCCAAACAAAATATTGACATTATTCAGCAAAACAGAACAGCATTTTCACTTCAAAAAGAACATAGCTGATTAGATTTTATAGTGAAACTTCTTTGTTGTTATTTGCCATCAAGCTGCAATCTCCAAAATGTCCTCTCTTCAACAGCCCCATTCAGGCCCTGCAAACTCAAGCCTGTGGCTTCCTTTAGGGAGTCAATCCATCTTGTATTTGGCCGTCCTCTTTTCCTGCTACCTTCAACCTTTCCCAGCATTACTGTCTTTTCCAGAGACTTTTGCCTTCTCATGATGTGCCCAAAGTGAGACAGCCTCAGTTTCATCATTTTTGCCTCTAGAGATAGTTCAGGCTTGATTTGCTATATACTCATCTTTCTGGAAATCCAGAGTATCGACAAAATTCCTCCAGCATCACATCTTTACTGTCCAGCTTTCATGTCTGTTCATCGTGATTGGAAATATAAGAGTGTGGATGATCTTGATCTTCAATAACACATCCTTACACTTGATTATCTTCTCTAGTTCCTTCATTGCTGCCCTTCCAAGTCCCAGTCTTGTTCTGATTTCTTAGCTGCAGTCTCCATTTGGATTGTTTTGCTGAATGATATAACCAAAGTCTATCAAATCTTTAACAATTTCTATTTATTCATTGTCAATGCTAAAGTTGTATAGTTCTTCTGTAGTTGTGGTTTTTGTCTTTTTAACATTCAACTGCAGTCCTGCTCTGGCACTTTCTTCTTTCACTTTCACTATAAATCCCAGTGTGGTGTAGTGGATAGAGCGATGGACTAGCGCTCTGGTGAACAGGTTTTGAATCCCCACTTGACCATGGAAACTCACTGGGGGAGTGGAACTGGTAAAACTACTCTTTAAATATCTCACTTACTTTGAAAGCCCTGTTAGGGTCACTATAAGTTGTTTCTGACTTGATAGCACAGAACACACACAAAAGTTGTTTCAGGGTATTGCTGCTTTCTGCCAGTAAGATGGTGTCATCTGCATATATTAAATTACTGGTGTTTCTTCCACCAATTTTCACTCCTTCATCTGAATCTACTCTGGCTTTCCATATGTTCAATCAGTACACATTTTATCCCCTCATCTGTTCATTCTGCATACAGATTGAACAGATGAGGGGATAAAATGCACCCTTGTCTGACTCCTTTGTCTATAGGAAACCGTTGTCTCTCTCCATATTCTGTTCTAATGGTAGATTCTTGTCCACAATACAGGTTACACATCAGGACAATCACCCATTTCTTTCAGAACAACCTATAGTTTCTTATGATCCACACAGTCAAAGGCTTTGCTGTAGTCTATAAAGCACAGACCAGTCTTCTGAATTTTTTTGTGCACTCCAGTAGCCAGTGGATATTTACAATATGATCTCGAGTGCCTCTTCCTTTTCAGAATCCAGCTTGAACATCAGGCATTTCTCATTCCATATAAGATAAAAGCCTTTGTTGAAACAACTTAAGCATCACTTTGCTCACATGGGAAATTAAAGCAATGCTCTTATAGTTACTGCACTCCTTGGCATTGCCTTTCTTGGGGATTGGAATGTACATTGAACATTTGTAGTCTGTGGACCTTGTTTTGTTTTCCATATTTGTTGGAATATTCTTGTTAGGATTTTGACAGATTCAGTCTCTGTGGCTTAAAATAGTTAAATCAGTACTCCATCTACCCTTATAGATAGAATAATTTATTTCTTCTCAGTGCTTTCAGAGCAGCTTTCACTTCAGTTTCTAGAACTGCAGGTTTTTCATCATAGGATTCCTCTTCAAAGGATTCTGTCATACTATTGTCTCTTCAGTATAGATCTTCAGTGTATTGCTTCCACATTCTTTTTATTTTCTCCTAGTCAGATAGTGTACTTCCATGTTGGTCATTCAGTATTCTTAATCTAGGCTTAAATTTCCCTTTCATTTCTTGTATCTTCTGGAAAAAAATATCTTGTTCTTCCTCTTTTGTTTTTCTCCTCTTTTTCTCTGTAATGGTTGTAGTAGCAGTTCTCTTTGTGACAGCTGCTGAAAAACTGCACTCAGGCTTCTCATCCTACTTCTGTCACCTTTTACTTTTTCTGCTCACCTGTCCTTTACAATTTTAAGTGTTTCTTCCATCAGCCATGAAGGTTTTTCTTTTCCTTTTACTACAGGGATTGTATTTTTGCATTATTCCATAATAATATCTCTAGTTTCAATCCACAGTTCTTCTGGTTCATGGTCATTTGAGTTTAGTAACACAAATCTAGTCCTTATATGGACCTCAAATTCATTAGGAATCTTGTTTAAATAATATTTTGGCATTACGATTCTTTTTCAGCTTTACTCTTGTGCTGGATAGTAACAGTTCATTATCAGTAGTACATTCTGCTCTTGGTCTTGTTTTGACTGAGAGAATACACCTTCTCCATCTCCTGCTTCCAATTACATAGTCTATTTGATTTCTATATTGACTATCTTTGGGATGTTTTGAATTTAGATTCCTTGTACAGCAAATTACTTCAAACACTGAACTGATGTCCAGTAGATGTGCAGGAAGAGAGTCTTTTTTGTGTGCCAAAGATTTCTAGAGAACTTTCAATACAGATGGGTAAGCTCTCTCATCTATGGTAATCTGTTCATATTTCATGGGGTTGTATAATGCTGTACCTGTAATTAGCACATCAGGAAGTCAGTGGGGCAGATCGTGTGTGGAGGAATAAGTCTACCTTTTCCCCCTTTTCCTACATGCTGATATTGTTGTATCTATTGCCATTTGTCCAAGAAAAGAAGGGAAAGCTACAAGGAGATTTGGGTGTAGGCTGTTTAGGGTTTTGAAGATGTGCTGAGCTATTGAGGGAGGAAACTTAGGGAACAGTTTGGGGGCATTAAAAATGTGTGTGTTTGTTTAAGATACATGTTTATCAACTGTCGAAGTTTCTTTCTCAATCTGGATTGGGAGAACCATGCCATTGTTAACAGTTATGAAAATACAGTGAGGAACAGGTTGCTTAGTAGCCTTCCTGTGTTGTTCTGTGGAAACATACAAATACAAAGGTTAAAAAAATATTCAGAATCATGTTTATTCTCTTTTCTGCAGCTGTCAGAGAAGAGCAAGAATAATCACAATGCAATTACTTCTGGGAGATTGTTTTAAGAACAAAAGGAAGGAAGGAAGGAAGGAAAATATTTTAATTGAAAATGTACATAGTTGTTTTGCTTGATGTTCATAGTTTATACATCCTTAAGGAATTTTATTTATAAATTTCTCTTACAACATTTAAAATTTTTCAAAGTGAGATTTTTTTCCTAAAAGATTCGGTTCTTTTGTGGAAGGAAAGCTCTGATTTTAAACGGTCTTAACCATCCATTTGAGGTAAGAAGATGATAATGAATGTTTGAGGCTCGCATGATTTTTGATGAAATGGAAACCTTAAGTGTGAAAATTACACTCCACTTGTTACTGGAAATTGTAGCATATCATTCCCATTTGTGTTTGAAAGTGGGTGGTTGATATCTAAAGTTGAATGAAGCTGTAGCACTCTTTCGGGCTTAGGGAAGATATTTTATTTCAGGTGTTCAGTAAATGAAAGATAAATGTGACATACACTTCTGCATTGTTTTAAAAGAAAAATTGATTAGCCTGTCAAAAATACTAATTTCAGCATGAAACACAGATTTTATTTTTATATGAGCATTGGATTGATATTTTATGCCCAGTTCAGTATTCATCAGGGATGAATCTGCATTTTGGAACACACAATTTTTCTTCCAAAGACTCAAACCATAGTAGTATCATTTGTTTTGAAACATATAAAGTACACTCAGAATACTGCATTCTTCCTTGTCTATTATATCATTGGATGGTCTATTATATTCAGATATGCACACTTTTCTTATACTAAACAACAATTAAAGTGTTAAAAGCAGATTTTAAATTGTGTGTAGATAGACACTTTTAGCAGCAAAGCCAGATAAAGCACTACATGTTTTTGTCTAAAAGAGGAGGCTGAGTGGAGGTGGCTGACAGAGCTTTATTAGTGAAAAGTACTCTTGTACTCTAATCATAAATTCCTATGGCAATATTCTCCAGAAACACATACACATCTGTGATACTTTCATAAATAGATGTGTTATGTTACATTGGTATAGGACCTGTACACTGCTGGGGTAGCTGAATACTGGGTTGGGTTGACATATTCCTATTATAAAAATCTAAGCATCTTGAAGTGCATATCTTCACATCAAATAGTGATTAAGGGACAGATTAGAGAAGCTACCATGATAAATCACCTTCCCTACCTTGCTAAGTGAAACAAGGAAATAGTTTCTTGAACTATTCTGGAACAATTTGAAGATAAAATATAGCTGAACCCCCAAAGGCAAAATAAAAAAAATAAGAAATTATATTCCTTATCTCTGACTAGTACATTAATGCTCAAACTCACTTTTACGTGTTGCAAGTGTCCTTTGTAATCTGGTCTTCTTTTTCTTATACATGTGGTGTAGTGGATAGAGCGATGGGCTAGGACTCAGGAGGCCCGAGTTTGAATCCCTGCTCAGCGATGGAAGCTCACTGGGGATGTGAAACTGTTAAAACTACTCCTCAAATCTTACTTATCTTGAAAGCTCTATTAGGGTTTCTATAAGTTTGTTCTGATTTGACAACACATAACAACCACCAACAGCCCTGTTCCCTTCTCTTGGTGGAATCAGCAGGGTATGTTATCTTGTTCTTCATTTCCTTGAGCTATTCCTGGCTCATGCTAAGGATCACTTAGTGAACCATATCTCCTTCATGATTATATATCATCCACTGTCATTCCAGCAAAGCCTGACATGTGGATTCTGTGCCTTCACAGAGCCTTGTGTGGGAAATTTCTACAGCTAGGCTAAAATTCTATTATTTTATTGTGGATGCTGCTTCTATCATTCAATCACGTGCTTAAAGAGAGCCATAGGCTCAAAGGATCTGCCACTTTCTCATTCAGGTCAACATCTGAGTAAGAGCTTTGGAACCATTTTCTTTTAACTGATTTACATTGTTTTTGTTTTTGTTTTTTGTTAACATGGGCACAAATGCCATGATTTGATATTTTAACCTAATGTAACACATTCAATGTAACTTAGTTGAAGCCTTTTTTTATTGTTATTAAGCATCATTGTGCCCTCTACTTAAGAGATGACAAGATGGACAGTTGCCCCTTTATTGTTATCTCTTCTCATATCAAACTGAAAGGGTGCTGGGATGCAGGGTACAGGTCAACACATTCTGATCCAGGATTGAAAAAAAAAAGTTATATTCAGCAATCAAAACTGAAAAATCAGTGTGGTGAATTAAAGTCCATCTGTTCACTACAAAATAATGTGCTGGCCTTTAATTAATTATTTCATATACTTTATCCAATGCCAATAGAGTATACACATGTATTTCCTTTGGAGGAAAGGAACACTATACAATGCCATGCCCCTGTCGGTTTCATTTATTTTTCTAGGTATCCCCAATATGCAGCCTTATAGTTATAAGACATTAAGTGTAAGCCTTTTCTATAATAAAAACAATGCTTCTTACTTGTTTTTAAATACTCCCTCATTTTATTGAATGATCAGTTTCTTTTCTTAGATGATTGGAGAGAATATGCCTGGACATTTTGATTCATTGGGGACTGATTTTTTTCAGCAAACATGAGGAGAATATCTTAATGCCCTGAAACCTGGAAAACTGGGCCATGCCTAGTTCTGGTGTCAGCACATATCCACACTGTTAGGGTTTAAAAACTCAAACCAGTTTCGAAAGCACCACAATGCTGTTCTAATGACAAATGAAGAAAAGAATGAGCCACGAATGAGCCATGGAATTGCAGGTGGGCACAAAGCTGCATAGAGGTGTGTTACCCCAATTTGTGCCCATAGTACACAGTATGACTACACAGTGTGTCTGCCTGTGTATGTTAAAATAATAAATAAATTTATAATTCCAGAGAAGCAAGCACACTCCTTGTTGTGCCTTGCCCAACTGAATCATCATAAGAAGAGAAAGATGATTCAGCTCAGCCTAAGGAAACCAGGGCAGAATGGGGATTCAGTGGCCCAGGTAGCAGCAGTTCTCAGAGGTGCAGGAAAATAGTGCAGGGAACATTCAGAGGATGAAAGGAACATGGCAGATATGCTGGCTGTTTGCCCCAAGGAGTGACAATGGCTCTGGCTTTTGTAGCAGAAACACAAATGGCATTCCAATTCCAACAGGTACTACTTGGTAACAAATGGGAAAAAGCTGGACATCTGAGAAAGGCATACAAAAAGCTATAAATCCTGCTCTCAGAGTCCACTTTACTGCTGAAGATAGGTCTTAACTGACCTATGTCCTATGTTGTTTCTGCCTGCCTTGACTCATTGGAACTCTGTGCCACCATGACTGACTGATTACTGTGTTTCTGCCTGCTCCTCATTTGACGAGAGAAAGGTTTACTGGACTGATCCATGTCTAAGCCTTCGAATTCTGGATGATAACTCAACACTTAGACATAGGTTGGTCCTGGTGATGCAGCTCCCTGCACATGCTGCCTGACAGCTTTACATCTCTGTTGCCACAAATACCCACCAGTTCTCATACAGGGCACAAGCTGTTGTTGAGCTTCAACAACTCATAGCTGAGGGCAGATTGTTAATTTCCTCAAAGTCCCTCGGCATTCCAGATGCTATGGTTGGGTAATTTATGTGTTTAGATTGGATTAAAACAGCAGAATTGCCCCTTAGAGGACCCAAGGGGACTTTGGGAGGTACTTCCCTCAATTTTAAAAAATTCTTGGAAGTGGGGGTACTACGGGACCATACATGGTCCATAGTCTGCATGTTGCCTGTTACTTACGTATGCTCTGTGCTACCCTTACTCACAGTTCACTGGGACAACACTTAGACTTTGTACCCAGACTGTCCTGTTTTCCAGAGTTCAGTTAATGCATGTGAGCACGTCATGTGGTTATAGCACATCTCATGACTTCCACACAGATCTGTGAACTATGTCTATTGGAAGAATTGTCTGTAATCCTATTCATGTTTGCATAAGGTGCTATGACTAATTGTAGCTAATTGATGAGGTGTCAGTTTCATGTTCTGGCATGTGATGAGGTGTGCAACCAAGAGATGTTTAAGTATTTTCCGAACTAGCCATGTCAAGTTACACAAATCTTATGCAAATACCAATAGGATTCCTGCCATTATGTGAAGCAATACACCTTAGCTCATGTTGTTTAAAAGGTAAATCTGACAATCCCCTATCCCAAAACGTAGGTGTTTTTTTTTGGGGGGGGGGGTTGGCTAGTGATACCTGTTTATCACATGAATCGCCCCATACAAAACACAAGGAACATTTAGTTTTACAAAGAAAAACAACAGCACAGAAGTGGAATATAAATAGTGACAGATTGTAGGATATGGCATAATGTAAATTGGCAGCAGGCAGCATGAAAAACTACTGGTGCAGACCCAGCCTTAGTTCGATATCCAGTTTATTTAGATTTAAGATTGTTAATGGTGGCATTAGGTTTTTTATTTAAGCTGCAGAAAGAGTTTAAATTTTAATTTAATTTGAAAGGTATACTAATATCTTCTACTAATACAGACAAATATCTAAATTATTTTTGAGTGTGTTAATCATTACATACATATTTAATATAGTATGCTTCAGCTTTAAATTACTTAGGAAAAGATAATTCAGTTTTCAGAGTTAGTTAGAAGTTTACTCCATTCAGCTGTTTTTTAATTTAAGACCTACAGAATAAGAGACCTGTAATTTCACTTCAGGGAATTGCTTCATTTTCAAGCAGTTCATAAAGCACAAAAATGGAAAAGCAATCTCCTAAAGCATTTTTTCACTTTTATTTTTCCTCATTTTGTTAAAAGTTTAATTTTATGAGGGACATCTGTTTTTTTAACTTAAAGGTGTTATTTTGTGTTTATGCTGTAAAGAAAAAACTTCTGTTCCCAATTGTTCTCAGTTTAATAGAATCTCCATTCTTAGGGGGCAGTCCTGCTATTGTGTATGCATGGATGAATCCCGTTTACTTCAATGGGATTTATGCATAAGCGTAGCTTTAGAACACAGTCCAGCACATTGGTATGGACAATTCCAACCAAAAGGAGACTATACATGAATGGAAAACTTTGGAAAATTTCCCTTTTTTTACTACTGCTGTGAAACCCTTCAAACAGTTCCAGTGGCTTGATAGCATACTATAAAAGGAGAGCCAGGAATTGGCAGGAGGGCAATATCAAAGAAAGGGTGCTGTAGGTGTGGATCAAACTGGACACTGGCATTGAAACAACCTGGGGTCTTTTTGTGGTCACCTAAACCAAATGCAGTTGCAAAAGAGATCATGAATCAAACCGATTCAATGTAGTCACACCTTAAGGGAATAAAAGTATGACCATACCTCAGCAAAAACTTTCTTACAACTATTAATGTGTCATGATGAAACAGAATATAATTATGGAGTTAGAAGGGAGAAAATGTGATGTGTAACTGTGAGCGGCCCCCGCCGCTCCCTCCATGATGAGGCAGTAAGTTGTGGTAGAATTAGGACTTTATTGGGAACACAGAAAGGTAGAAAGATGATGCATAAACACAAGTCCTTGCAGGGTCGGCCCCTGCAGAGTGTGGGGGTGCTGGGGTTCCTTGCAGCACCAAGCCCTTCTGGGCAATAGCAGAATCTAGTCCAGGACCACCCTCTGGGGGGTTGCCTGCACCTCTAGTCCATATGCCCCTCTGACTTGCAGAGGGAAGAAACATAAATGAATGTCTCTGCAGGCTCAGGCCCCTTCAAACTGTCAGTTCCAATGTTGGCCATGCTCCTTCTTTGAGCCTCTGGCCTTAGTCCTGGCAACGAAGTAGTCCCCTAGCCGGCCAGTAGTTACTTCATTCCCTGTTCAGTTAAGCAGAAATGTCCACATAGAGGAAAGTGCTCAATTAGGGCAGGCAGGAGCCCCTCCTGGCTTCCCTCCAGTCCAGGGAGTCAGCTTGAGGAAGCAACTGGGGAAGGACGGGAGCTAAGGCCACGTTCTCGCCTTCCCAGCCCCTTTGCTTTCCCTCTCAGGGTCAGGATGCCACATTATCAGCCTTCCTGGGTTGGCAAAGACCTCCGGCTCCCTCCCAGCTCCTCTCCTGGTAACGAGGCTTCTTTCTCATCAATGAGGAGTTCCAGGGCATCCTGCCAAGTATCATCATGTTCTTCCTCCCCCGAGCTCTCATCTCCCCCTCCTATTTCTAGCCCGGCCAGAGCACCTTCCCCCTCTGAGGGGTGTGTCTGGCCCCTCCTCTTCTCCATGGCCCCAGGTGTTTGGAATGGGGAGACAATTTCTCCTGCCGTAGGAGGCTGACCACTCTGCCAGCCAGCTGCAGCTGGCTCACAGTAACGTATCTATTCCCAGAAGTACAAGTAAATATGGGCACACATTCGTTCGCTGGTTTGGTGCAGTTCAAGCCACAGGTGTTGCACGGGCAATCCAGACTCCATACCCCACCTCCTCCCATGGGAGCCCCATCAAAACCAGCACTACAGGCTTCCCTGCCCCACATCCTCCACTGAGGGGGGCGCTGTGGGATGAGGCAGTGTGTAGAATCCAGATTACTCGTGCAAAGCATGCGGGCCTGAACTGCGGTAAGTGCCCATCTCTAAGTACAAATTAGATTTTAAGAAGTAGTTGATTATCGGTTGAGGTGAAAAATACTGTCAGCATCAAATACTGCCACCTATCCATTTTTTTAGTACGGGCTACTATGTAGTTGAATGATCTTGGTAAAAACATATCTGAACAATTTTTTTGGTAGAGTGAATCCCTTAGGGGAGCATTACTGCAGTTTTTAACACTGGAGTGCAATGAGTAATAAAATCAGATCTGAACTGATGGCTCTCATCTGAAACTTCAAACCTGCTGTTTGTAAATGTTATTTTGACATTTTAGGGAATGCCTTTAGGTAGGTTTTTTATTTTTATCAACAAAGGGCATATTTTTTCTGTCTAAACAGTGTTTGGTCCAGCATTCTAGGATGCAGAAAATCAAGATTTCAAGGAGATAATGGCCATCCTTACAGTTTTTGTAACCATTCACTTTGTTTTGGTCTGGAAATATCAACAGCCACATCTAATGAATGACCATTTAAACCGTTATAGCAAAAAATGCAAAGAAGTCCTCTAAACCTTCAAGACTTACAGATTTATTGCTGCATGAGCTTCTGTGAATGATTTTTGTAACTTTTCATTTTCAGTGTGCTCTCCATTGCCTGTAAATGGTACAGCTATAGATATCCCAGAAAATGATGATAAATTTGCAAATGAGGATGGTTTGCAATTATAGAATCATAGAATAATTGAGTCGGAAATAGTGTTATAGCCATAAGGCCATTGGATCCAACCTCCTGCTCAATGCAGGAATCCAAATCAAAGCAGATCTGGCAAATGGTTGTCCAATTTTCTCTTGAATGCCTCCAGCGTTGGAGCGCTCACCACCTCCTGAGGTAATTGGTTCCATTGTGGTACTGCTCTAGCAGTTAAGAAGTTTTTTCCTGATATTCAGCCTAAATCCAGCTTCCTATAACTTGAGCCCATGATTACATGTCCTGCACTCTGGAATGATCAAGAACAGATTCTGCCCCTTCTCTGTATGACAGCCTTTCAAGTATTTGAAAAGTGCTATCATATCTCCCCTCAATCTTCTTTTCTCAAGCCTAAACATGGCCAGTCTTTCCTCATATAATTAAAAGGAGAAAAGGATATCAAGGGAAAGGGAACTTGTTAGCTCAGCCTAGTATCTTGATGCTGGTCTTTAAAGAAGGATGATGGTAAGTTATATAATTACAAGAAAAATAATATATTTTCTATTAATCTTCCTGGGAGCTTTTCTTTATGCTCATTCTTATTTATTTTTTTTTAGTCTTGATTCTATAACACTCACTTTACTTTTGCTGGATTGTGGAGAACACTGTGTACATTATTATTTTCTTAGTATTATTTCAATTATTTTCTTAATATTTTTTCACACTTTCTGCAACTCTCTATCTTATTTCTAATATTTTGACAGAAATGTAAGAATAGTTGCATTTTCTAAAATCTCAACACCTGAACTTTACATTTTACTAAAAGAACCCCTAATGAAAATGAAGCATTTGCAAATCATGTTTTCAAAAACCTGATTGTGCTAAGGACAAATTTAACAGCCTAACACTCTGCTATCTACTCCAAACTAAGTCCCACTGAGTTCAATATAGCCTAATCTCAAGCACATCTGTATGCCTCATTGAATTTATCTGTAACTCTGTGCACATTTACACCAGAATAAGCCTCACTGAATACACTGGGACCTATCAGTAAACACACAAAGGATCAGACTGCACATCTCTTCCAATCCATCAGTTTCAATACCCTGTTTTCCCAAAAATAAGACTTAACCTGAAAATAAGCCCTAGTATGATTTTTCAGGATGCTCGTAATATAAGCCCTACCCCCAAAATAAGCCACAGTTAAGTGAAACCCCGCCCTCCACCATTGTGCAGCAAACACAAGATGACATGACTGTATTTGAATAAATGTCGATTGTTGTACATGAAAAAATTGAAACATCCCTGAAAATAAGCCCTAATGTGTTTTTTGGAGCAAAAATTAATATAAGACCCTGTCTTATTTTCGGGGAAACACGGTATTCTGGTACTGCACCCTCAGAAAATTCTTTTCATTGTTGCAGTGATTCTAGGCAACATCAGCTTGTTTAATTCTACAAGCTTTATCTCTACATTGCTTCTATGTTCCATAAGTACAAAAATACTTCAGAGTTGTTAAAAAATATAGTACGATTGCTATATGCACGGGGAATCTGTTCCAAAGTCTCTCTCTCCCCCCCCTGCAGATGCCAGAAATAGTGGATGAATGAAGCACTTCCAGTTTCTTTGGTATCTGTGCATGGTTGCAAGAGGGAGTCCTGGCCCAATCTTGCCAAAGGACTGGTTTTCCTGCCCTCCTGTTTGCAAAGGAGTCTTTCCTGAAACCAGCAACTACTGCCTTCCCCCCTGCCTCCTGGCACAAATGCGGTTTCTCCATTTCACTAGAAGCTGCTTTGCTCAGAGAGGTCAGGCATTTTTATTAAACCGTCTGTCTATAGCAGTGGTGGCGAACCTTTTTGGACTCGCGTGTGGAACTGGAAGTGGTGGTGGAAGGGGGAATCCCGGGCACGGAGGTGCCTCGAGACCCCACTCCGGATCCACCGCCAGCACCAGCTGATCCAGATCCTGACCCGCCGCCTGTCCGGGCACCAGCGCCGTGGTTGCAGCCACCTGCTCAGGTTTGGCTGCGGGGGGGAGGGGGGAGTAGCGATCCGGCGACTTATGGCTCGCGTGCCGGCAGAAAGTGCCATAGGTTCGCCATCGCTGGTCCATAGCACAGTCTCTGGTTCCATCTAGTGGCCAGTCCTGGTATTACACATTGGGAACATTATTTATTTATTTATTTTTCAGGCAGTGGATAAGTGAAACCATGGCTACTGATCCCACAGATATGGCGGTCCCACTGTATCCAAAAGTCTTAAAGCCATGGAAAATTGTAAGACTAAATGCTTAAACATATATAAGAACTAAATTTAAATTGCAGGCAGATACTTATGTCAGAATTCAATACAAAATACAGGAGCATAAAAAGTACAATAAAATACCAAAAAGAGTTTTAGTTACATTTTAGTTCTAAAAACGCAGGAGCTTATAACCTTAAGCAGCACATCAAAAAAGCAGAAAGCACAACTCTAAAATACCAGTTTGTAAGAATAAAAGTATATGAAAGAAAATGACTTTCTTAGCTCCTAAGTATATTAACAGCACACACAAAATAATTTTAAGTGCTCACCCAGCCAACCCGCTTGAATCTATGGAGAAAAATCCATGTTGTCCTCGTCAGCTGCCGTTGTTTCTTCTACTGCTACTTGATTATTGTTGGTATCCAGTGTGTATGGTGTGGCATTGTTGCTTTGCCTTCTTGTGACAATGTGCTTGTCTCCTAACTCCTTATATTTATACTTCTTTGAGATGTTTACAGTTTATCTTCAAACTGTAAACATTCTCTTTTCCAGGACCTGCAAGTTATAGAGGTCTGATGCACCAAGAACATTTTTATAATAGGGATTTCTGTTGTTTTTGCACTTTCTGTAAACACAAGGGCTTTTACTTCAGACTCTGGCAGGCTGCCACTATGATGATAAACATTATGGTTGTTACTAAAATTTGTAAAACCTGGAGGAATAAAGATGTGTAAAACAAAGGATCTAGTATACCAAGATACCGTAAGAACAGATCACAGGATCTATAGAGTGTGTAATTTATAGGACTTGCAAACACCATCTCTGGTCACATAAGCCCATTGCAACATCAATGTGTTAAATGATCAGCCACCAAAAAACTATATTTTGCAAGGAGAGCTTATTGTACAATGACCTTGTGTCCCAGACTTGGCTGGAAAGCTGGCTGATTGTTTTGCAGCTACTCTTAATTAACTGCAGTTCAAACCTCATTTTTAAGGAACAATGTAAATTTTCAGGATTGTTTTTTCTACACCCGACTTAATTATTGTCAAAATCTATACGTACAAAATTTCACATCTTGGCACTGGCACCAGTGAAACTACAGATCTGTTCCTTTCAAGATACTGCAAATTCTTAGATGAAAAAGCTCCAAGAATATGTTTTCTTTTGTAAACAGTGGTGTAGTCATGGCACCCCGCAAGAGGACAAAGTGCTGGCTCTCCTCTTGAAACCAGTATCCTTTCAAGTCACTCCCTATTACCTGTGTCAGATTTCTCCCTCCATCCTCTCCCCTTAGCCAGCTGCCAGCTTATATGTCTTCAGACTGACCTCTCTTTCAAAACCATTCTCTTTTCATATCTCAGGGATATATTCCTCTCACTCCAGACCGCTTTCCTCTTTGGTTGGGGATAAATCTCATCCCACTTCTCACTCCGTCCAAGGCAGCAGGGGCTAGCTTGCTCTCTGACTTGCCTGGTTAAAATGGCTTGAGTGCTGCTTGGCTTTCTGTGCGCTCATCTTTGTCTGTGCATGCATGCAAAGTGTTAACTAAAATCCCGAAGAAGAGCCATTATGCAACTCACTCATGGAGCTGCTTGGAAAACGTTGCATCTCTTCTTCTCCCCCACCCAACTCCCTCTCTCTGTGTGTGTGTTTTCAGTGTCTTATTGCAGAGCCTTGGAGAAGGGGAAGGGGTAGAAGAGCAGGGGAGTTCACTGTTAGGACTGTGAAATTTGATGCGATCCCATCCAGCTGGTGCTTAAAAGGTCCTTATCTTCAGTGCAATGTATTTTAACTCATGTACCTGTCTCTGAAGGCAGAACAAAGAGCTATTTTGCATCTCAGTGAGTTGTCCCCAAAAGATTTGCATGCCCCAGCCTATGCCAGAAAGATACAGGCCAGCTCTTAAAGGGGAAGGATGGACTGTTTTAAGGAGAAGCACAAGTGAACAGGATATTGTTTCCATGCCAAACAGTGTTGTCAGGGAACCATATATCATAACTATATGCAAGTGTGGACAGGCTCTTAGTCTCTTGGAGGAACCCTGCACTTCTGAATTTGTAACCACTACTGCTCATAAAGGCAACTCCAAATATGTAATTCCAGTTGGAAGTGCTATTTACTGATGATTTGTTTGCATGCCATTAAAACCATCATACAAAAGTGTCCCAAACTATCAGAAAGATGGAGAGAGATGAAATTCTGGATGCTGCAAGTGGTAAGTTGGTTAAAGGTGTCTGACTACTGAACCTGCCCTTCAGAATATGAATTCTGAATGGTTTATTTATAAAAAATAATTGGCTAAGATAGTCTTTTGATAGTTAATGAGCAATCTAGTTTAAAATCAGAGCTGTCCCTTCTCCTTTTTTAAAGAAGAGTAGTTCTTGAGTCAAGTAGATTGTTTGGCTTGGAAAGACATTAGTAGCAGCAGGTGAAGATTTGACATGCATGTTTGAAGGGATTTGTCAACCTCTTCATCTCACAGCACTAATGATCTCGATCAAACCTATACAACTTGCATCCCATTAAAATGAAATCAGCGATGTATCCTAAGAATATAAAAGTCTCACTCATCTCATTCTTACAGAAGAGAATAAAAAACTGAATCATCATCTCACTGGCTAGGAATGCAAGGAATTTTCAGGTGTTCTCAATTAAGTTTCACATTTGTGAGAATACTGTAATATTTTGTGCAGAATACTATATTTGCACTATAGTAATTATGAGTGAATATAACATGCAGGGGAAATATTAATACAAACTATTTACAGTTAATATCAGGAAGAAACGGAAACATTAAACAAAAAGTGCTTTTTCCTCGTTTGGTTTACTGAAATAGTTTCAGGTAACACTAAATTACATATATATGTTTTATATCTATTTGTGCATGATTATAGATAGATATGAATGTTAGCCATTTCAGATGTTTTTTCCCCTGCTCATTTAACTCAAACCAGAATTAGAAGAAAGAAAAAAGTTGGCAGGCAGCTAGTCCATATGGCCTAATTACATTTGGTATTTTGGAAGGGAAAAAATGAAAGCCTTATGTGAGATATTAAATTGAAAAGTGGATCCTATTTTGTCTTTCCTTGTGAATTTTAAATATATCTATTACATACATATCCTAAATTCTTTAGTCTTGGTTCCTTCTGAAATTTAGCCTTTGCAACAGCAGGTTCATGGATATCTCTCAGATTCCTTGAACTATGCAATCACAAAAGTTATTCTCTAAGATTCCTGTTCATGTAGGAGAATTCTCACTGAGCAAACAGAGACAACGATGAATCTTACACATTGCCCATTCTTGGCTTTGTTTGGGCTCTGTTTCCTATACTTGGTAGCTAAAGGATACTTCCTCCCCCACCCCCACTTAACTTAGAGGCACATTGTATTATATATGATAGATTTACATTTTAAAGTGTAAACCAGAATGAACTCATCTCCCTTAGTGTTGCTGATCCTGCAGTGTATAGGTATGCCTCCTAATTTGAGTGGCAGTGACTCCTACAGAGATATGGCAAAACTTGCACTGATGAAAATTCATTCTGCTGTTTCTTTGCTCCACACATGAATGATCCAGTACAGTAGCATGGTAGACATAGTCATGGGAAAAACAGAGAAGTAGAAAGCAAGTGTGGAAGGAGATTCTCCTTCCCCAGCTTAATCTGAATGTGAAGGGGAAAGACACTGATTTATTGTGAGAAACAGAAAACTCTTTAAAAAAGAAGAAGAAAATGCTATTTCTATTTGCAAATTCTTTATTCTTGTTGTTTTGTTTTTGGAAAGTGCTTTCCCAGTCTTTAGAATCCCCAGCCATACCAACAAGCTATTCTGGGGAGTTAGGCAAAAGAAGAGACACAAGAAAGGTAGCCCTGGAATTACAGTACTGCTGTAGAATTTTCTTCAAGCAGAAGCCTCCTCATATATGCTTCCTGAATGCAGTGACCACAGTCTTTTATAACAGCATGTTTCATCTAGAATAAATAAAGTGCACCATACCTATATAGGAAGTAGAATAAAATATGGATACAGAATATTCCACCTAAGACTTGATGTGGAGACATCTAACAAATTCAGATGTTTGTTGCCCCCTTCCCTGCCAAATTTGACAATATTGTCATTATTGGCAGGATAGCTTGGTGGTTTGGGCATTTGGCTGTGAAGCCAGAGGTTGGGAGTTGGATTCTCCACTGTGCTTCCTTGACAGAGGCTGGACTTGATGATCCATAGGGCTATTATTTGGAATATTTTCTTTGTGCGTGTTTCTGGTAAGATTTGATTCATATGGAGACATCTCAGTATATCATGTCAAGCAGCCACCTTAGATTCTTTTAAAGGGATAGGCAGGGTAAAAATATTTTAAATTAAATAAAAATTGATACTGATAATATTTGTTTTCTCTGACCAGACACTGAGTTGAATCTAGACAATGACCAGTTCTAAACCTGGGAGAATCAATGGGATGGGTTAGAGTCCGCCATAAGAACAATAAGGAACACTTTGTGGGGGAGTGTCTTTTTAAAGAACCACTACCTTTCCCATATATCCCCATACGGATATAATTTATATCAGGGACATAGGTTACAACAGCTGTTTCTAATATGTCTTGGGATATATCTTACTACTTCTTTGTTTGACCCAGTGCAGGGAGCCAAGCAAATAGTTTGCAATGAGGAATGGCATTTCTGTTGGCATTGGTAAATGAGCTGGGTGGTTAAATTTCACCATGCATCATTTGAAGAGGGACACCTGTAATGGATTGTGATGTGGAACTGTATGAATACACTGTGCATATACAGTCATATGAAAAAGAAACTACGCCCTCTTTTAATTCTATGGTTTTATGTATCAGGACATAATAAAAATCATCTGGTCCTTAGCAGGTCTGAAAATTAGGTAGATACAACCTCAGATGAACAACAACATGTAACATGCTGCTAACCTAATGCCCTTGAGTAACTGATCATCAAAAAATGTCACCACCGCTATAAAAGCTGAAATTTTAGCAGTTTGCTGGCCTGGAGCATTCAGGTGTTTGTTAACACAATGCCAAGGAGGAAACACATCAGCAATGATTGTAGCGGATTAGCTGTTCCTCGGGGGCAGAAAGGGATTTTCCTTTTGGGCGGCTTGCTAAAGGGAATCCCACCCCCGAGGCTAGGGGATGGCTTGGTTCCCCTTTCCTCCTCTTCCTATGCCTGCGCAGCATAGGAGGAGGAGGGGGAAAAGGATCAAAGTGATCCCCCAGCCTGGCTGCCTTTGCAAAGGTATAGGAAGGCTGAGGGGGCCGTGGCTTTTTTTTTTTTTTTTTTTTTGATAGCCCCATGGGCTGTCTAAAAACAATATGACCCGACGAACTGACAAATTGATTCGTTGTTTGTTGAGTCACTGGAGGGCAATTCATAGTTCATGGGTCGTCAAGTTTGACGAGCCACGGCTTCGTCCCCATCTCTGTTCATGACAGTACAATTAGAAAATGATTGAACAAGTATGATTTGTTTGGAAGGGTTGGCAGGAGAAATCCTCATCTCTCTAAAAAGAACATGGTGGTACAGCCTAGGTTTGCAAAGTTGTATCTGGATGAACAACAAGCCTTCTGGAACAATGTCCTTTGGACTTTTGGAAAATGATTCATGAAATGATAGAGAAAATTTTAGGGGTTAAAATTGCTTTAACACCAGAAATTTTCTTATTGAATATATTACCAGCTACACTCAAAAAAAAAACAAGACTTACCTGGCTTTACACCTGATAACTGCAGCTAGAATTGTATATGCCAGTAAGTGGAAGACTACAAAGGTGCCGACAAAGAAGGAATTTATTGAGAAGATTTTGGAACTAGCAGAAATGGATATTTTGACAGATACACTAAATGATAGACTGGATAATAATAAATGGGAACCTCTTTATACCTGGATGAAATCTACACCAATTTAAGTAGAATAGATTAGATTAATATTATGTTAGAGGGTACAAGACAAAATGAAATGAATGGAATATATTGTAATAAATCACCCTGGTTGCAACAGATAGAAAAGTAGAAAAAAATACAATAAAAATATTTATAAAAAAATAGAAAATGATTGAATAAGTATGATTTGTTTGGAAGGGTTGGCAGGAGAAATCCTCATCTCTCTAAAAAGAACATGGTGGTACAGCCTAGGTTTGCAAAGTTGCATATGGATGAACAACAAGTCTTCTGGAACAATGTCCTTTGGACAGATGAGACCAAAGTGGAGATGTTTTGGCCATAATGCACAGCACCACGTTTGGCAAAAACCAGACACAGCATATCAGCACAAACACCTCATACCAGCTGTCAAGCACGGTGGTGGAGGGGTGATAATTTGGGCTTATTTGGCAGCCCCAGGACCTGGGCACCTTGCAATCATCGAGTCGACCATAAACTCCTCTGTATACCAAAGTATTCTAGAGTCAAATGTGAGGCCATCTGTCTGACAGCTAAAGCTTGGCCATAATTGGGTCATGCAACAGGACAATGATCCCAAGCGCAGCAGCAAATCTACAACAGAATGGCTGAAAAAGAAAAGAATCAAGGCGTTGCAATGGCCCAGTCAAAGTCCAGATCTCAACCCACTTGAAATGCTGTGGTGGGGCTTTAAGAGAGCAGCAAGACTGGATGGGAAGGAACTACAGAGAGACTATCAGGCAAAATCCAAAGAAACAAAACAAAACAAAAACACAAGAGGCTAATCAACTTCAGAAGTACTGTAGTAGAGGTGCATTTGACCAGTGGCAGAAGTTTGATAGTAAAGATCAGACCACATTAAAGGGTGTGTTCTCTTACCAAAGTTCTAGCTTGTGGTTCAGGAGCTTGATGTATGTTGCAGTTGAAGTAACAAGGTCAAAAAACCCGCTTTGGTATAAATACCAAACTTTGCAAACTTGGAAGCTCCACACTTCTAAGTTAAGGCTAACGTTGCACACTCATATTCTTACCTATACTTGAAGAAGGTCCTGAGGTTTGAGTAGACATGGTTCTAGCTAAATCAGTAGAATCCCAGGTGCAGGCTTGGCCTTGGATTCAAGCCATGGAGTTCTTGATAAATTTTTTGTTATTCCTCACTATTATATCTGTTTTACTTAAGAGTATAAATTTGTGGGTGAAGCAAAATGAAGGGCAACCAGCCTGAAACTAGGACCATAAGAACATAAGAAGAGCCCTGCTGGATCAGGCCAAGGGCTCTAATGGACCAGCTCTAATGATTTGCCTTGAACTTAGTGTAATCAGACCACAGAGCTGGAAGGGACCTTATGGATTACCAAGTCCAGTCCCTGTCAAGGAGGCACAGTGGGGAATCAAACTCGTGGCCTCTGGCTCCTCAGGCAGATGCCTAAAACACTGAGCAGATTTATCAGGGACTTAAGGGCTTGGATCCAAGTTAGAAGACAAAGGAGTTAATGGCTATATTGCAAATGCCTTAGATTTGGCTGAAGCTGGTTTGTCACAGGATTGTTTTGTTTTGTCTTCGCCGTGACTTTGTGGGCTTTTTATTTGGAGTTTGAATGCTTTCCTCCATATCAGCTGGAATCTTATCTTTTGACAGACTCGGAAAAATCCACCCTCATATATATTCAGAATTTCATTAATTTCACTACCTGTTATATTTTGCCTTTCCTAGGTACAGAGATAAATCCTACTCAGTTTTATTTTTCATTGTTTTATAACAAATTAATTTTTAGAAACAATCATTTCACATTAGTCACAGCTCACATCTTTCTTCTTCCCAATCAAAGACACCTGGATTCTCTTGTTAAATAAAAAGTGAATGATTCCATGTGTCATTTGAAAAACAATAGCTAATAGCAGCAGTACCTTTTTAAAAAATGTGTCTGACATTTTCCTTTTTAAAAAACTAAGTTAATTCAAGACAGAATCATTTGAAAATTTCTTATATGCCTTATAAAAATGAACATGCTAATAATTTTTTTTTTTAAAAAAATGAACATGCTACATGGAAGCAGTGTCATTAAAAGCTAGGAGCCCTGATCAAATGCAGAAAACTGGCAATCATGATCTTTGTGGGAAATTGACCAAATCGCATCATTTTCTCCAGCGATAATGTGACTGGTAACCATTCTGCCTTTTTCTACTAGGGCTTCCCTACAGTAAGGTTATGGCTACATTAGTGACAGGAAGCAATCTGGTCTAGGTTTACTTTGGAACACTTTGGATGGTGGGGCTTGCTTATTCTGTGTATGTGGAAATTGCTTCTGCAGCCCTAGCAGTTGTAATCTAGTCAACCACATGTTGGTGTTTGGTTGCTCCATTTTGGCCCATTTGGTCACAAGGTGCCCTTCCCCTTCTTGCTTCCCACTTACTGCCTTCTCTTTTGCAGGAGGTGTCAGCCGGTTGGGAAATAGCCTGCTTCTGTTTGCTCGCAGGTGGGCATTAATGTTAGGTTTTATGCACAAAAAGAGGGAGGGGTGGGGAGTGATATGTGTGTGAGGTCCACATTTCTCCTTTTTTAAAAAATAATTTTTGATAAGTGACATAATGCTTAAGTGATTCAGCGCAATAGTAGAAAAGTATTTTTAATTTTAAAAAATCACTTCAAAATAGGATGGAAGGTACCAATCACAGTCACAACCAGATCACACCCATCTTTACATGTCACCACTGACTGCACAGCATGAAAACCATGTTTATTTGGACAGATCCTAATTGTTCCAAATAAACAGTGGGCTCCAGCCCTAGACCAGTCTGGGACAGACTGGTGCCCATTAGGGATCGTTTGGAATGTTCTAACAAGAGTATTGTATAGTTGACTTTTTTTTTTTTTAGTGATCCCAACCATTCAAATGGGAGGCTACAGAATGGGATAAACTCCCATGTAGCCACCCTCTGAGTTCACAAAAGTGCCTGCCATTGGTGTTGTAGAAGAAATTGGTGGAGGTGGTGCAACAGACTTTTCAAACACTCTAGTGTTTTGTGAAAACTCAAACCAAGTATTCACAAAGACTTGACATATCTCCAGGTCAGCCATTGAGGTGCTCATGCATCCCTGACTGCTGTAGAAGAGAAAATCTTGGCTCTGCCTTCCTGTTCAATAGAAAGTTTGGCCTTTTGTGAAAGTTTGGTCAGTTTAAGTTTCTGATGCAGTTCCGCTGGCCTTGCACTGTGGAACTGATCCTTAAAGCAATTTTTGCATTGAAAATTTCATTGACTAGTTAATCAAATTTTTGTTTTTGTTAATTTCATACGTCAATTTTTCATTTTTGTTAATTTCATATGTCAGTAGGCTTGAGAAGGGGAGTTATAAGAGACTTTCAACTCTGTCAGTTTCAGTGAAGGTGACATAATATAATGATGTGTTTTCCTTTCAAATGCTTTGGTTTGGTGTTCAATAAATTTTCCAAAGGTGAATCTAGAAAATTGACTCAAATGGAGCTAAATGCCTTCTAAATACTGGTACAGTCCATATAATTTCTACATCTAGTCACGTAGGTGATCCTTTTAAACAGTCAGACTTCGAGCACAAATTGCTAGCTCGGAAATGGCACAGTTCAGTTGCACCTTATAATTTGAATTTACAGGACCAACCTATGGCCATTATGCTAAACCTCTTGCTATCCTTTATCAACAGTAGTTAATGTTTTGGTAATTGTGAGGCTGAATGGCAATGTAGGTATATTTTCCTTCATTGAAGCAACTGAGAAAATTTTAAAGTGTTGTGGAGTTCTTTTTCACCGCTGTACAGTAGTAATCAAAAAATAATACACTGTACTGTAGTTTGTTTCTGTGTGTGTGATCCATTGATGCTTCCATTTCACTGAAGCATCAATGGATCACACACATTTTGATTGGAAAGCAAATTCATTAATGTATCTTCATAATGTCAAAGAAGCAGGTATATATTAATATTATTTGTTCACAGGATTCCTGAGCAATTTTTGTTGTTGCATTGTAAAGGCTGGGTACATGAGATATTGCCTGTTATGTCTTTCAGCACAGGTTGTAGCATTCCATAATACTCTCTGCAATCAAATATTACTCCGTCAATCAATCAGGTTTAATAATCTGGGAAGTTATTCTGCATATGCCCATTAAATAAATGCTTGCTGCTCCAATATATGTATTTCAGCAGAGCTTGTGCAGGAGAACCTCCTGGAGGATCATAACAAATATATTTTGAACCTGGGTTAAGTGTGAACAACTTGACAGAGCACATAGGGTTGAAGCAACTGATTTCTTATCTGTGGTACAATAAGCACAACAATAAACACATTCAATTTTTTTCATTTAACATGGACATTGTTTAGTTGTAGGTAGAGATGGGCAAGGATCAGAAAAATGATAATTTTAGAGCCAGCAAAATCACACAGAGGTTTCTCCTGACTCTCCTCTACAATCCCTCCAAGTTTGGTAAAGATTGGATTTAGGGGATCCAAGTTATACACCCACAAAGTGGGTCCCCCAGGAAAGTGCCCTTTAGCAGCTGGCTTGGGGAAGCCCAATCTTCACCAAACTTAGAGTGATTGTAGCAGGGGAAGCTTCTCTGTGATTTTGGTGTCTCTGGGTACCTGGGGGAGCTTCTTTGTGGATATATACCTCAAACATCCAATGTTCCAATGTTCCCCAAACTTGGCGGGATTGTAGAGGAGAGTCATGGAAAGCTTCTCTGTCATTTTGATGTCTCTAGGTGCCTGGGAGGCCATTGTATAGCCCAATAAATAAAAAAAAATCACAAAAATTATCGATTTGTATTCCTCATGGAGTATCAATTCATATGAATATGAATCAATGGATTGGTGATTTTTTTTGATGAATTTTGCAATCCATTTTTAAATTTGTGCCCATCTTTAATTAGGCTATTTCAGTAACCTAAATTTTCATTAACTTAAATGCAATAAAATTCATTGGTGAATAACAGAAAGAAGATTCAGTGACTACTTCTATCTGTTGTTGATGCACTTTACAAGGTCATCATTTATACAATTTTTTCTCAGTCTTTGACCACTTACCGCAATATTTTCCTACCTTGTAGTTTAATGTGTTTGCTCATGGTACAAAATTTACATTTGAAATACTATACTCAGTGTAGGAATTAATCAAAAGCCATTTTATTTTATTATATAGTTGGACTTTTCCATACTAATTTATGTAAAGGTGCATTTACATGTCAATTTCAGTAGCTTATTTATCTTACAGAATTGACAAAGACTTGCATTTCATTTACTTTGATTAACATCTGGCAACAAAATAGTAAAATTTCTGATTGATGGTATCCTAAAAAGTGAGTATACAGACAGATTGCATAGTATAACTGCATTCAGCCCACATTTTCTGTATGCATGCCTTGGCCATTTCCGTGACTGCTAAACCATTTGAGGGCTTTACACCTTCAATTTTCATATTAATTGAAGATCAAATCTACAGGAAGAATAATGGCCTTGTCAAGTAAATTACTTGTACAAATGTGCTGTGCTCCATTTAAATAACCACATTTGAACTGCACTGTTCCTATTTAAAAAACAAAAGTTGAATAAAATCAGAAACCCTGATAAATAATTAAGTCAGAAATGCATTTGACCACTTTTTTTAAAAAGTATTTCTTCTTTCTGTTACTATGCTAGCAAAAATGAAAACTTTGGAGAAAACTAACGTGCTAATTATAGCTAAAAAGGTCATTTATAGGAGGTTAAATTGGTTTAATTAGAATTTATTTGAAGGTTACAGAGGAGTGTAAAGAGATATTAAGGGGTTAACCCATAAGAGATTACATTGTAGTCAGTGTTCTGTTAAAGTTTGAATTAATTTTTCCCATGGGTTTTTCACATTCTAATTTTCAACTAAATGAGACATCTGTTTCAGAAAAGGAAAATTTGCTGTGGTTGTCATAGCAACTATCATTCTGTAAGAAAATTATTCCAATGGTTACTATACAACAGAAAGGCAGAAATTCAGTGGAAAAAGCAGCATCCAAGAGCTACCAGAAAACCAGTCCTTTTTTATTTGACCTGTAAAAGTTGCTCATACATTTTAACATAAGGTTAATTATGCCATAAACAAATTCTCGTGCCATCCAATTTTCCCCTCTAGAGCGTTACACATAGTGATCTCTTTCCTGTTGGAGCATGAAAAGCACTCTACGGGTCATAGAGACATTTGTTGTGTTTTGGAAAGGAAATTAGTCAGAATCCATTGATTTGTCATGAAATTTTGTTGTTATTTTTGTTTTCAAGTGCAAGGTCAATTAGATATATTAAGTTCCTTTTCCCTGATAATTTTTTTTAACATTTATTGCAAACTTACTTCATTTTCTTAATGAAGTGTAAGTGATACTAGAAACTGCATGAGATTTTCAGAACCTTGGATTCTCTAAATACTAAACAGTGTTGTCTTCGAAAAGGTCAGAGAGTTGCCACAATGTTTGAAAAATAGTATTTCCCCCTCTGTGCTTTCAAATATTTCTAAAGAAGGAAGAATAGTTTTACTTTTATGTGCTCTGAGAAAAGAGAAGAATCTTTGAAAATGCAGGAAAGGAATACACTCATGCAGCAAATAGTTTCCAGGGCTTCATCTTTTCAGTCAGATTTCTGTCATATTTGAGACTATCATAAGAGAGAACATAATAGCAAATCGCACAAGTTTTAGCATTGCTTTTGCATAAAAGAACAGCTTTCAGCATGCATAACTTGACGGATCTTAACTCAGGAACATACCGTGGCTTACAAAGTAAGGCAGGGAAAGAAGGAGAATATCCCATCCCCTAATAAGCTGATCATTTCTATTCACACAGGATGTGGGTTATGAATGTGAGGACTAATGGAGGAAAGGAGAGCTATAGGATTTTGCATATGTTTCTTCAATTTTCCAGGAATGATTTCAACTACGTAGGTGACAAGAAGTTGCAAATTCCTGAATGATAGAGGTTATTTTTATTCCTTTATTATACCTTGAGATAACTATAAGTCTTTTGATGTTTTCTTAGTGGCAGATTTGGTACTATTCTATTTGTTTTTCTAGCAGCGCTGCTGCACTTTTTAAAAATGCATACAATAGTTGAGGATCAAAATTGCTGTTACATTTATAGTCATGGACTACAGCATTTTGGTGGACCGAGAAACAGATGTATGTTTCCATTTGCACACAAAAAATTATCCAGCCAGTTTATGAAGGCTTGTATGAGAACTGCATTGCTCATCCATATACATTCTCTTCAGATGGGGATGCTGACACGCATAGATTTTTCTGTTTGATCTGTTTCTTAAAAAGATTCAGATAGCCTTTCGCTTTTGTTGTTGTTGCCCTCTAGAAATAATAGGAAGACTTGTTTGTTCGGTGCAAAGTACAGATGTGAAGAACACATGATACATTCTTTTTATCCCTCACCAGGATGAGATGCTTGCACGAGGAATTGCCATTGCACAAAATTCCTCATCTCAAGAGTGAGAGTAAGACAAGGAGCTCTTTTCCCTCATCAGGATGTTTGTAATTTATGCAGAATCACAGAATTACAGAAGTGCAAAACTAGTATCTTTTGTGAAGCAACGTTCATGTATATGAATACATCCAAAGCAAGCATGGAAGAACTAGCTGATTGATTAAAAGGGCCCAAATAACCCATGTGAGGCTTCTGATTTTTAAAAGTCTATATAGCTATCATAATTTTATGCAATGTACACAATTTATAGAATTTGTGTATCTTACACACTGTGTCTGGTTTATGAAGTTTGTATAGAAGAATCTTTCAGTGCAAGAACTGTCAACAACAACACCAAGAGGGTATTCTCAGAGGATGAAGAGAAACATGTTGCAGTGTCTTGTTTTCATGCAGTGGTGCAAAACAAGTAAGGACATACACCCCTAGTGCAAAGGTAATCAGTAACATAAGTGCCATTATATAGTCCCCCTATGTAATGTAAGGGAATGCAGTAGAGCAGTAGGTTATTATTTTGCCCAAATCTCAACATGAACACATTTGAAGAAATTAGTTATTCAAGTGATGTTCTAGCTGGACAAGTCTTTTGGGAAAATGAATTTTAGGCCATTAGCTAAGAGCTCATAGCCAGTTCCTGTAACCCTTAGAAGCTGATCACTCCTCATGCGGGTATCATAATGTCAGCTCATGGGTCTCTCTACAATTATGCCTCTTCTTACATGAAAATTAGTCTGATTTTTATTTTCTATGGAAGAACCAAGATCATGATTCTTGACATTGCACTTCTCTTTTCAGTGGACCATCCATGTGAATAGCTTTTGTTGTACAAGAAAGTTGTTTTCAGAACTGATCATCAGTGTTAGAAATGTTTCTGCAAGAGTGAAAGAAAAGGAGCAAAAGCTAGGTAGTTTCATTTTTCATTTGCCAGCTACAGTGGTGCCTCGACTTATGACCATAATCCGTTCCAGAAGATGGACATAACTCGAAATGGTCGTAAGTTGAAGCACCATTTCCCATTGAAATGCATTGGAACACGATTAATCCGTTCCGGCAAAAAAAAAATTAATTAAAAAAATTAAGCACACAGCAAGCCCGGTCGGAAGGCGCTGGGGCTTTAAAAAAAGAAAGAAAAGAAAACCAAAAATAAACAGCAAAGCAAGCCCCGAAGGCGCTGGGACTGCAAAAAAAAAAACAAAAACAAAAACAAAACACACACACACACACAAAACAAACCAAAAATAAACAGCAAAGCAAGCTCCGGCGCTGGGGCTGCAAAAAAAATCACCAAAAAACAAAACAACACAGCACAGAAACATACCCCCCAGCCAAAAACCACACTGCAAAACCCACCCAGAACAGTTTTTAAAAAGCAGAAAACAGCACCTTACCTTACAAGGCAGCCCGAAGCCTCCCTGCAAACACACACACACGCTCTCAGAAGCAGAAGGAGGCAGTCCCAAGCCTCCGATGATGACACACACTCTCTAACTCAGTGTTTCCCAACCTTTTCCGGTCTGCGGACCGGCTGGAGAAGGCGGGGCACCCCCCCGCGCGCGCATGCGCGAACAAGCACCACCATTTTGCGCATGCGCACTGCGCTCGTGCGCATGCGCAAACGGCAGCGTGCGCTTGTGCGGGCCCACATGCACCTGCGCGCATGTGCAAATGGCGGCGCGGCGCTCATGCGGGCATTCTGGAGCGTGCGTGCAGGCGCAAACGGGCTGCGCGGGGGTGAGTGCGCGCGGGGAGGTCTCTCTCGCCGGCCCGGTCTGGCCCAGGCCAGGGACCGGCACCGGGCCGGGGACCGGGGGTTGGGGATCGCTGCTCTAACTGATGGGGTGAAAGAGCTGCAAAGAAGCAGCCTCGTTGCCACCTACAGTTAGAAATTTGAATTTCCCGCCTTTTCCCCCTGCCTTTTTCTGTTCGTAAGTGGAAGCTCCGGTCGCAAGTAGAAGCAAAATTTTGCGGCCAGAGCTGGTCATAACTCGAAATGGTCGTAAGTAGGGATGGTCGTAAGTGGAGGCACCACTGTATGTGTATTGCTGCTATCATAGAAAGACAATGTTAAGGGAAAAGGTGATAACTGAAAATCTGAAATAGAGAGGAGGACAAAATAGAAGCCACACAGTCTTCAGCCCCCAGGAAGTAAACTGAAACAATGGGAGTTTGCATCTTTTGATTTTCAAAAAAATTATTTATTCATTCATTGTTTACATTTAAATACAGGATTTAAGCTGCTAAACTATCATCATGTATCCAAACTGTCGCCAGGATGGTGTATCACCTAGACTAAATTTCATCGACAAGAATAGGATTAATTATATTTGCAACAGTCAGGGGTAGTGCCTCACATTAGATGGTGCTGCTATCATACATGCCAGTAACCTCCCAATGTTTATTCCAAGGCTCATTTCTGATCTTGATTTCTTGGTTATTTATGCTGGTTTGGTACAGATGAAATGCTGATGTTTATGTAAAATTGTAGTAACAATAAAAAAAATCTGTGCCCCTGCTACTGCATGTGCAATATGTTTTTTTTTGGGGGGGGGAGCAGAGAAGCGACATAGTCCAGTTGAAGGAACAAAACTGGTTCTTTCTGGCTGAAGGCCCAGAAGTAAGGGTGGAAATAAGCAGATGGTATATGACACAAATGTCAGAAGGGTTTTTGTAAAATAGCAAAGATGAGAAAAGGGGAAGTAATGTACTGCATATAGCATAAATTGGCTTCTGTCTTTCCCATATTAACTTTTAGTAATGGAACAGGAAGCTAACTTGTTCTAAGAATAAAAAGAATTGTACGGCAATATTGTTGCTCCAAGAATTGTATCTCCTCGTCCATTCTCCATTGGCAGGAAAAATGGAGATATGATGTCTGTGGACTAGAAGCCAGTGCGGGTTTGGTGGCTTGTACATTTTGACTCTTGTAAGGTCTCCCAAACTTAATAGTGAAAGAGTGAGGAATGTTAACGGCACAGACCTGACAGTGGGGTATAACACTACCAAGACATAGATGTGGGGTGGCAGAATGTTGATGTGATCATAGAAAGAAAGGCTTCAAAGAAGACTCAGGGTACACTCTGCCACCTCTCTTCTAGTATTCTTGAGTCAAATAAATGTATTCGTTCTCCAAGCTAGTTTGCATTCATAATAACTCATGGTATGCAGTATATTATAGAATCCATGTCTGTGTGTGTGTGTGTGTGTGTGTATCTTGATAGTGTTTCCAAAGAAACATCAGAAGGGCCACAGACAATGTGTTAATTTCTGAAAGCTCGGGTAATGTATCAGTTGTGGAGGCAGAAAAAATTGCAGCTTCAGGGGCATTTCCTTTTGTCTTTGGCATACAGTATACAAAGAATAGTTCAGAGGATTTCATGAAAGACTTCTCTCTGTTTTTTGTTGATGCAGCAAGGGAGTAGTGTAAAGCCTTCTCCAAAGTAACATCTGTAAAGGAAACATCATTGATGTGCATATATTTATAAGCCGTAACGCTGCAATTATCATAAAGTTTATGATATAGCAGCCTGTTTGTTTTTTCTTTAGGGGATAGAGCAAAAGCCCCTGTCAGCAGTCCGACAGATATCAAAATCCACAAACACATTCAAGAATATCACCCTCATACTCCATTACTTGTAGTATTGTCAGGAAGCAATTGTTTGCAACTGCAGCGATAGAATTTTAATGGTTGTAATTGCAGACCCATACTTCCCTTTTCTGATGAAATCTATTTGAAAATAGTAACTTCAGAGTAAAATATCTGACTATAAAATGTTGATATAGTAGTAATTAGTGTAGTAAATGCCAGAAGAAAATGTAATGTACTGGTAATTGATTCATTGGAATTAGTCCTAACTGGTTTGCTTCAACATGGATGCTCAGTACTATGGACATTGCTGTAAATTCTGGATTAGCAGTGCAGTTCTAAGTGGGGTTGCGAAAGAGTGAAGCAGACTAAAGCCCTGCTACTTACATGGGACAGAGCAGGACGTGTGTGCCGGTGTAGTTTTCATACTGTCATAACTGGTACAGCATGCTGTTTACAGGGGTAACCATTGTTAAACACCAGCCAATTTATCTACCGTATTTTTCCGTGTATAAAACGACACTTTTTCCTAAAATCATTAGAGAACAAATTGAGAGTCGTTTTATACATGGAAGGAGGCGAAGGAGCAGCCGCGCTCAGCTGCCTCTCATGGCTACCCATTGACTGCTGCCACTGCCGCCGGATCGCCTCCTCCAGAGCCACTCGCGGGCTCCCTTTGGGCAGGGGACAAGGCAGCGACGTGAGCTGGAGGTGAGTCCCAGCTGTGGCGCTGGAGGAGGCAATCTGGCGGTGGCAGCAGCAGTCAATGGGCAGCCGCGAGGGGCAGCTGAGCGTGGCTGCTCCTTCGCCTCTGCCTCCGCCTCTCGTGACTGCCCATTGACTGCTGCCGCTGCCAGCAGATCGCCTCCTCCAGTGCCACTCACGGGCTCCCTTCGGGCAGGGGACAAGGCGGTGACGTGAGCTGGAGGTGAGCCCCGACACTGGCGCTGGAGGAGGCGATTGGGCAGCGGCGGCAGCAGGAGGAGCTGCTGGAGGTGGAGGAGCAGCCACACTGCGCTGCCCATTGACTGCTGCTGCCGCCTCCGGCAAGGGTCAAAATTGGGGGGGGGGGGTCGTCTTATACATTGGGGGGTCATATACACAGAAAAATATGGTATTTTATAATTTACAAGGTTAAAGAGATGTGAACAATTAATGGTTTAGAAATGTTTAAAACATGGGCATAGTTCTGTATGATTTACCTCGTTCTGTTTACAATTTTTAATGTAGTGGGCAGTGGCTATATATTTTTTTCTGTATTCTTTTGGGTGTCTTGTTTCCATTTTGCTGCTAAATTTTTCACATAATAGTAGAAAACTGCATTTTCATTTAAAATAACCCTGATTTCTTCCTTGTGCAACTGGAGAGTATTTTATGTTGTCATGATCACAGTTGATGAATGAAGTAAATGAATTACACATACTGTAAACTACATGTTAATGCTCTTTCTCTTACATATTAATGGACTATGGCTGTGAAATTGTGTTCTTTTTCATGGTCTCTGTAACTTACATATATGGGATTTCCTGAAACTGGACATAATCCATTTGGAATTTTCTAGATCTTAAGGAAAATCTTTAATAAAATGCCCCCCAGCACCTAGAGACACGAAAATCACAGAGAGGCTTTCCCTGACTCTCCTCTATAAGCCCTGCACGTTTGGTGAAGATTGGGTTTCAGAGGTCCAGGTTATACACCCCCAAAGTGGGTTCCCCCAGGAAAGTGCCCTTTAGCAGCAGGCCGGGTAGGTGGGACTCGTCAGCCTTGGGAGGCAGCCCATCTAGGAGAAGGAAAACTCTGATTTCAAACCCCCACTGAGGCGCCGCCATCATCGTCCATGCCGTGGGGAAGCAGGCCGGGTAGGTGGGACTCGTCAGCCTTGGGAGGCAGCCCATCTAAGAGAAGGAAAACTCCGACTTCAAACCCCCACTGAGGCACCGCCATCGCCATCCATGCCGTGGGGAAGCAGGCCGGGTAGGTGGGACTCGTCAGCCTTGGGAGGCAGCCCATCTAGGAGAAGGAAAACTCCAATTTCAAACCCCCACTGAGGCGCCGCCATCGCCGTCCATGCCGTGGGGAAGCAGGCCGGGTAGGTTGGACTCGTCAGCCTTGGGAGGCAGCCCATCTAGAAGAAGGAAAATTCCGACTTCAAACCCCCACTGAGGCGCCGCCATCGTTGTCCATGCCGTGGGGGAGCAGGCCGGGTAGGTGGGACTCATCAGCCTTGGGAGGTAGCCCATCTAGGAGAAGGAAAACTCCGATTTCAAACCTCCACTGCCTTGTGGCTATATCCACTGATGGAAAAGGCTTCAGGAGTCAACCTCGAGGCAAAATCCAGAGCCGGAGTCCCGGAGGCAGTTCGTGTTGTTCTGTCAACTCCTGTGACGTCGCTGGAACCAGTTGTATTGGCTATTGCCTCTCCATTGGACTATTTCAGCGATGTGGAGAGGGGGGATTTGCTGCTTGGGTAACAGCCTATCCTCCATATTATTTTACCCAGGCTTCATGCCCTGGAGAGGACACTCCAGCTTCGCATACAGCGTCAAAACACTAGACGCTGTTCCAAGTCCTCCATACTGAGTACGTTACCATAGTCTCTCGAGACTGAAGGATGCCTTTGCCTTGAGGAAACCCAAACTTCACCAGTCTTGGAGGAATTGTAGAGGAGAGCAAGGGGAACCTTCTCTGTAATTGTGGTGTCTAGTTGCCTGGGGGAAGCCTTCCTGAGGGGGTCCTGTTTGTGAGTGTATAACTCGGACATCTAAAACCCAATCTTCATCAAACTTCGAGGGATAGTAGAGGAAAGTCAGATGAAGCTTTCCTGCAATTTTGGTGTCTCGAGGTGCCTGGGAGGGGGTGTTTTATAGCTCAGTGAATAAAAAATCACTAAAAATCCATTGATTCGTATTTGTCAGGGGCATTGATTTGTAAGAAAATCAATTGACAAATTACGATTTTTGAATGAATTTGATGATTTGTTTTTTTAATGTGCCCATCTCTACGTCTGCCTCTCTTGCTTCCTCTCTCTTTTTGTGGCTTTTCCATCTATCTGTGGGCTTTCTCTCCCACTCTCTCTGGTTTCTTTCCTCCTTTCTATGGCTCCTCTCTCCCTCCCCTGCTCCATGGCTCCTCTATATGTGTGTTTATTTGTTCAAAGACCCTTATTCCTGTAGTATAAGCTTACCATTTTGCACAGAAGTAAACTTTGTTCAGCTCAATAAAACATTAGTTTCCTAAAGTACAGACAAGAAGTTTGGCCAATAGCTACAGAATACTTCAATAAGCATGTGCAGACAGTGTTTCATGTGTAAAAAAGCATCTGTAAGGTCACACATCATCTAAACAACAGGACAGATCAACTTCAAATTAGAAAAAACACATAGCAGGAATTGTTTCCTTTTAAGGAAATAGTAATAACGATAGGGATTTGAAAAATAACTACTGGCTATGAGCTGTGAAAAAATAATTGCAGAACAAGAACATGGGGTGGTGGGAAGACTTTTTTTTTTAAAAAAAGAAGAAGTTACAACTTTAAAAGTACATGTCCAACTTTCTCAAATTTTGGCACAGAGCAAAACAATACAGTCTACAATAATAGTGCCAAATATATCCCTGATTCAAAAACCGCTTAAATTTTTTAACTATGTTTGGACTGCTCCTCTCATCAGTAATGGCTTATGGAATAGTGTTTTGACTGGTCATGCAATATAAGAGCTACGCTCCTTTGCACCTCTAATTTCTCTCATTTCCTTTTTGTCTGCTGCAGTAGCAGCTTTGTCTAGGATACTTCTTGTGAAAGAGTCAAAAGCTCACCAGAGCTTTGTCTTGTTCATGTTTATTCAGTCTTTCTGTACTCCTATGCAGGCTGAAATTATCAGTAGCAAAGATGGTACCAACAAAAGCAACCATTGGGTCTCCACTACTTTATACAAAGGAAGAAGAGAAAGGAGCACTGCCTTGCTCCCCTCCCTTCTCTCTAGAGACAAGCACAAAGAAAAGAGAAAAAGAAGCATGACAAAAGCTCTCTTTAACTGGCTATGGCAGAGATGTAAATGATGGAGATGACAGAGATCTTGAGCATGAGAGCACAGTCTGAGGTCATATTAATCCCAAACAAAATCTTACCTGTGCTAATGTAGGAGAAAATGTTTGATGACTTATTTATTTATTCGACTTGTATGCCGCCTGCACCCTGCAAGGGTCTCCGTGCTTGGATACCAAGCACCCGAATATAGCATACAGTAGGCTGAGATGGGTAAACTCTAGAGGTTTCTGGGCACCTCACAAGCCCATCCCTGGATCCTGGAGGGATACACTTTTTCCTAAAGCATCCATCTCTCAGGGTGAAATTTTGGAGAACTCCTCATAACCTATCTACCAGCACTTCCATGACAGAGAAGGCATTCCTTTAGAAAACTACTACACATTACCTTGACACCATGCATAATTTAGTTTTAGGTCAAGAAACTATCCTCCACATTCTTATTATTCTTTGCATTTGGTGATGTAAAAGTCAGCTTGGGATTACAGTCAACCCTCGATTTACGAACGGCCCTAGTTGCGAACTTTTCGACTTACGAACCGCTCTGATAGAAAAATATAGCCTCGACTTGCGAACTTTGCTTCGAGTTACGAACCAGAAAAAAAACCTAAGTCATCTTAGGTTAAAAGGAAAAAAAAATAAAAAAAATTCTGCCCCTAGTGGTAGGAACGGATTAACCGGCTTTGCATTAGTTCCTATGGGAACTAATGGTTCGACTTACAAACCGCCCCTCGACCTAAGAACCAAAAACAGCCGGAACGGATTAATTGGTTTTCAATGCATTCCTATGGGAAATGCTGATTCGACTTACGAACTTTTCGACTTAAGAACGTCCTTCCGGAACGGATTAAGTTCGTAAGTCGAGGGTTGACTGTAGCTTCAAAATCTTTATACCAGCACATAGCACATAGACTTTCATGTGCAGGCAGATTTCAGGCTCATTGCCGTTATGATCACCCATAGTATGATACTTGATCTTGGAAGGATGACAAAAATAGGCTTCATATTATGAAATTGTTCTCCAACACATTCTCCAAGATCTCATTAAAAATCTGCTTACTTCAATTGCTAAACTGGCAACTTTACCTACTTCAGATGACTTTTGAATTCTAAAACGTCCTCTTCCATCAGAACACCGCAGCCAGCCAACTTCATCTGCATTTTACAAAAGGGGACTGCAAAATCAAATGATTTGCACACTGAAGGATTATGTATCAGAATCTACTGCCATCACATTACAAAAGTCATCAGGATCATCTCCAGATATGCTTGTGTCTCCTCTTCCTAAGGGAATCAGTAAAGTATTTTGTGGATCAGTCAGTACAGGTGGCCACAGCCTTGGAAGGTTCTTAAGAAGGAGATTACAAATAACATTTTCAATCACAAATGGTGGTACCAGCGTCATTCCTGGTGTTGCCATCTATTTTGCATGTGGTGAGCTAATCTTGGAGGAAGACTTTTTCTACGCTGCTGACATTGAAGAAGCTTGACCACATGTACAGATTTTTTTAAAAAGGACAACACTTTTCTTTTTTTTTACATCCACAGCCCAATTCTGTAATTACTGTAGCTAACCAAGGAAATGCTATACAAAAGCTATCTTTGATTTTCCCTTATCTATAAGGAAGAACATTAGACTGGTTAGGCAGGAGCTGTTATTTCACCACACACTCATCTTTAAGAAGATCAGAGTATCAAATTGATAGGGGAATCTACCAACAGTTTTTCTGGGGTAATATGGCCTTATTATTTGATAGCTTACTGGAAGGGCAAAGACTATTGATTTCTTTGTTTTACCTGGAAGCATGGGGGGGGGGGGGGGAGCGTGTCAGCAGATAAAAAAAACTCAAAAGTAGTCAGTCAGGTGACCACCCCTGTGGATGCATTTAGTCTACAATATCACAAATATCTTCACTATGCTGTGTTACAAAGTGATACCAAGATTACTCAAAAGGACTTGCATTTTGATGGGTATGGCCTGTTCAGTGGGAAAATGATATAAAAAAGAGAGAGCATGACCAAAAAACTTAAAACAACTATTACAAAGTATGATGTTATTTCTTAGTTCCCATCCTAGAACCACACTAAGCCATACTGGAGTTAGAACTGGCAACTGAGATAATACTTCAGGTCCTTCTAGTACAAAATGACTAGGCTTACAAACATTGTCATGATTTGTCTGAACGTAAGAAATATCTTCCAATTTATAAAAAGAGACCATGATACTCCTACCGTTTCCCCCCGAAAATAAGACAGGGCCTTATATTAATTTTTGCTCCAAAAAACACATTAGGGCTTATTTTCAGAAGATGTTTTATTTTACAGTCATGTCATCTTCTTTTGGTTGCTGCACAGTGGTGGAGGGCGGGGTTTCACTTAACTGTGGCTTATTTTGGGGGTAGGGCTTATATTACGAGCATCCTGAAAAATCATACTAGGGCTTATTTTCAGGTTAGGTCTTAAATTTAAGATGCTAGTGGACAGCTTTGCCAGACACTTAACCTGACTAATCATTATCACATCCCAGTGTTTTCCCAATAACTTTAGTCTGTCTTTGTCAGCTTAATCCCCTATCTAGTCTGGGATGGCCTGTGATTTGATTTATAGCCTTGGGAGATTATCTGTACAAGGCAGAGCCTACTAAAGGTGTAGGAATTTGTTTTATTTCTGAGTTGTGAAAATCCTAAAGATTGTGTTAAATATCTCAGTTATGAAGGCTATATGAAGGTATGGTCCTTTTCAGTATTGAGGAGGGGCACAGCTAAAACTCCAAGGCTCCACATTCCCACCATTGGTCCCCCACATTGTGGCACATGATGTGAACACCACCAAACAAGTCTAGTATCAATGTCTGGGCTGAATTCCCAGTTCACATGTGCAGAGTATTATCTTGTTCTGTTAGGTTTGGAAAACTGTATGTAGTTTCTTTCTTTTTCTTCAGAAATGCAGAAGCAGTTGTAAAATATGGAATGGTGGTAGGGTGAGGAGAAGCAAAGTAGTAATAGTCCTTCACTGCTGATGTAATGTACATGGCAATCTAAAAGGGTGCCCTAAAATACTATTTCATCAAAGGTTTAAAATTAATTCACTGTGCCGCTGTACCGAAAAGAGTACATGTGTGTCATGGTATTATCTACTTGCATGGAAACAAGGGGTTGGTTTTAAAAGGACTAACCAAAGCCCTGAAGATATTATCCCCCTTTTTTTTTGCAGGCAACCTTGGTTTTATGGCTGGGGCTTTAATCTTCCACGAGGTCAAGCACTCTTAGAGAAATGGAACCTGATTCCAGATGGAATCGATATTCTTATAACACACGGACCACCTCTTGGTAAGAAAACACTGAAAAGTGCTTATCTGTCATTACAGTTTATCTGTGTTGTATCCTTAGGGACAGGTAATTGTTTCTAGTCTCTGCTGTCTGCATCTAGTTCTTGGGATGTAAAGTGATGTGATACTATGGTAGATTTCACTTACATAATATTCCACTTCTATTTATAGTCCTAATATCAATTAATTGAATAAACCCTATTGATCTAATGAGTGACATTAATTGCCAATAATGAAATAGCCCAATACAGTATTGTGTTCCCCACCTCCCTGTGAGAAATTTAAAGCAGCCTTACAAGGTTTCCTTTTCCCTCCAGATTTCTTTGTAGTACATGCTGTATTTGCAAATATACATGCAGAGCATTGGCAGCAGACAGGTTTTTCCACAGTAGGAAACATCTGCTAAATTCTGCATCAAAGTTCTGTAAGGTCCCTGCACCATGAGGTGCTTCACCTCTAGCCATCTTAGGTCCCTGTCTCCCATTAATCCTCAGTAAACCACATTAAACATTGCATTGCTTAAGATGGGGGAGGTAGCTGGCTTCATCCCACATCGTGTGCACATTCATGCTGAACTGAACACTGCGTGGTAGTTGTACACGAGTGCTAGCTTAGATGTAAAATAAATGCATGTAAATAAAAGGCATAGTTTCCAGTACATGCTTTATTATATTGTAAAGTTACATGTTTATAGTAATTTAACAAATTAACATGTTTTGAATGACTGTACAAGGCTTCTTTCTCTTTTTTTGAACTGATACTGCAAAACCTCCATTTTTCTTCCTCTTTGGCCTTCCTTCTACCTTTGAGGTCTGTATCCCAGGCTATCCAGGAGAAACAACTGCAGTGATTAAGGTTCATAAAGCTTCTTTTGCTCTAAGCTTCTGACCATTCATTCAAAGTCAATGTACTCCTCACATATATTTATTCATAATCTTTGTTGAAGCAAAAAAATCAGGATGATTTCCAGGAGTCGAAGGGGTTAACTAAATTGACAAATAATAAGGAAAATGCTCCAGAGTTGCATTATTTTATATTGACTACATGTGTAAAAGTCAATGCAGAGTTGGGAGCAACCCAGAGTTTTCCCTTCTAATCTGTTCTTTCCCCTTCTATAGCTGGAGATTCTACTTTTTCTTGAATTAAATGCATTCACATCCATTCAGATGATGTGGTCGCTTGAGCTGATGCAATTAGTTTCCCCAGCTTCCTCATTTAAGGTGGGGAGAGAGGAAGCAAAGGAGCACTTGTGGGGATGTCAGTTACCCTTGACTGAGCACCTCTTTGTCTCCAAAGCATTTGTATATGTTTTTGTATATATATTTCAAGGGCTTGGTGCCAGCACTGGTATGTTAGAGCAGCTAGGAGTCTCCCTCCAAAAAAGTAAGTGGGGAGGAAATCAGCAAAGAGGGGGAAATCAGCAGCCAGCCCTTGTTTGCAGCTGCTATGGTAGTGCTATGTTATGGTAGCACTACTGTTACCCTGTCTCCTGCAGATCTGGATAGCTGCAGTAGAACCACCTTAACAAGGTGAAAATAAGTGCAGACTGGAAATGTCTTTGATTCTCTCTGCTGATTCCAGTGCAATCTGCTAAAGTGATTTCACCCAGTGAAACCCTGCTTTGTAGGTGTGACTTCAAAGTGGATCACTTTACATTTTTCCTGTTGTGTAGTTGCACCACAGTGCATTGTAGCCATTGAGCCTTGTATGTAATAATATCACTGTGTATGGTGGCCAAGAGTCTGAGGGGTGAATTCAGCGTCCCTTCCTTAAAGCTAATTTCAGCCAAGAACTCAGTAATATATTATTTTGAATTAAATCTGAAGTACCCCTACTACTCAAATGAGGATTTAAGGTGATTTACATTAAAATCATATGTAGTTTTCAAATAAGTAACTGTGTTAATCTGTGCAAGCATATTCAGGCAAAAAAATACAAAACAAAAATATACCAAACCAAAACATTGTGGCACTTTAATTGATATATTTCAGTGTTAGCTTTCATGGATACATCCACTTCTTCAGATGTATTCAGCCATACTCTATATCAGCCTATTTCATTCTTGTGTGAAGGAGTGGATGTGTCCATGAAGCTCGCACTGAAATATATCAGTTAGCTTTTAAGGTGTGACAATGTTTTTGTTTTTATTCTAGTGTTTTGTTTTAATTTTTTGCCTGAATATAAAAACAATTGTTATTACAATGTGCCATCAGATAACTTATGACTTAAAGCAACCCTATGAATGAATGATCTCCAGAAGGTCCTATAGCTGTTTCTTTTTCAAAGGAAAATGTCATCCTTACATCTCTACTGTACTGTATAGTTCCTCAGTACATTGTTTTCATCTTCTCTTTTTTTATCATGTTTAGATAATGTATTCATCTGTTGATCTTTCAGCATCCCACATCTTAATTTAAATTTCTCTTTGATTTATTAGATATTGTGGAAAGGATAGATTTTTTTTTGTTTGTTGCTCTTTTTTATGTTTTTGCAACCGTTATTCTAATAATTCTCTTTGTGCCTGTATGAAAATTGCTTAAGAGTTGCACCAGAATTTGATTTCTTCATCTTTTAGTTTTGCTTCTCGTTTGTCATTAACAAGTTTAACAGTTTCATCAGCCACCTATCTAGGTTTTTCCTTTTCTTTTTACTATTAAAATAACCTTCTTACATTCTTCCAGTAAAATACGACAATGCCCGAAACATTGTTGGTGTTACCCAGTTCAGGTGCCAGAAATATTTAATTTAAACTAATTAAAAGCTTCCTATCCTTGTTTTTGGTTCCAAGATTCCCTAGGACCCCCTTTTGCCCCAGAGAAGCTTTTGGGAGCACAGGAGGAAGGGGAGCCTTTAATAGTAAACAACAACAACAACAACAACATCACTACTGGATCATCACTGGTGGGATCAGAGGGTGATATGTTACTATTAAAGATTCCCTGCCTCCATCCCAAGGCTCCCAAAGGCTTCCCCAGGGCAAAAGGGAGTGAGTCCTAAGGGGTCTTGGAACCTAAAAGGGGTGGGGGTGGGGTAGGAAGCCTGTATTTAGTATAAATTGAGTATTTGCAATGGCAGATCTGTGCAAAATAACGCTAACAAGATTTTGCCCAATGTGAAACAAAATTGCCTTCACCTTGATCTCGGCATGCAGAGTGATCTAGCACTGCATAATTGGCACGTAACATGATGTACTACTTTATAGATTCAGTTTTAGTAAGGGAAGCTTCTGTAATCGAAGAGAAATAGAACGAGAAAAGGCTTACGAGAACAGTATAGCCAACACTAGCCTCCCTGGGAAGGAATTTCCACAACTGTGGCAGTGCTACACAGAAAGGCCTCTCTTGTGTCCAATTGACCTCGCCTCGGCTTTACAGGGATTGGGGCATCCTGTAAAGCCTGGGATACTTACCAAAGTACTAGTTCCTGAGAAAGGTCATGTTTGAGGTGCTTCACAGGTAAGAGCCAGCACCTTGAATTGGATTCAGACACAAGGAGGCCAACTAAACAGTTCCAAGCAATGTGTTATCTGGCCAGTTGCCATTGTTGTTTGTGTCAGAAGCAATCCAATGGTGCTTCTGGAGTGGAAGGATCAGCTGGCAGGGAGCTGCTGTTGACCAGGGGATGCTCAACGTGTTCATAGTACTCACATTCTTTGAGGAGGCTCCTTCTGTGTAGCTACATTTCATATTAGTGCTGTTTCTGAACTATTTTTCAAGAACAGCTCCGTGAGGCCCCATTGATCCTAGGTGGCCTTAGGGTCATAGCATCATGTTAAATGTGTGAATGCACTTCATATGTATTTTCCCCTCCTGTAACAAGCACAGTTGAGGGAAGATGGTATGCAGGGTTGTGACTTGTTGTCAAATATCCATTCTTGAAGGTACTATTAACTTCATCCATCTTTGGTCCCAATAATACCTGGACTGTCTTGTTCATAGTTATTGGTGTTAAAAATAAAAATCAAGAGTCTCCTCCAGCACCACAATTCAAAAGCATCAATTCTTTGGCAGTCAGCCTTCTTTATGGTCCAGCTCTCACTTCCATACATCACTACTGGAAAAACCATAGCTTTAACTATGCGGACCTTTGTCGGCAAGATGATGTCTCTGCTTTTTAAGATGCTGTCTAGGTTTGTCATCGCTTTCCTCCCAAGAAGCAGGTGTCTTTTAATTTCGTGGCTGCTGTCACCATCTGCAGTGATCATGGAGCCCAAGAAAGTAAAATCTGTCACTGCCTCCATATCTTCCCCTTCTATTTGCCAGGAGGTGATGGGACCAGTGGCCATGATCTTAGTCTTTTTGATGTTGAGCTTCAGACCATTTTTTGCGCTCTCCTCTTTCACCCTCATTAAGAGGTTCTTTAATTCCTCCTCACTTTCTGCCATCAGAGTGGTATCATCTGCATATCTGAGGTTGTTGATATTTCTTCCAGCCTTGTCGTACTCCTTTCCCAATTTTGAACCAATCAGTTCTTCCATATCCAGTTCTAACTGTTGCTTCTTGTCCCACATATAGATTTCTCACGAGATAGATAAGGTGGTCAGGCACTCCCATTTCTTTAAGAACTTGCCATAGTTTGTTGTGGTCCACACAGTCAAAGGCTTTTGCGTAGTCAATGAAGCAGAAGTAGATGTTTTTCTGGAACTCTCTGGCTTTCTCCATAATCCAGCGCATGTTAGCAATTTGGTCTCTAGTTCCTCTGCCCCTTCGAAATCCAGCTTGTACTTCTGGGAGTTCTCGGTTCACATACTGCTGAATCCTGCCTTGGAGGATTTTGAGCATAACCTTGCTAGCGTGTGAAATGAGTGCAATTGTACGATAGTTGGAGCATTCTTTGGCACTGCCCTTCTTTGGAATTGGGATGTAGACTGATCTTTTCCAGTCCTCTGGCCACTGCTGACTTTTCCAAACTCGCTGGCATATTGAGTGTAGCACCTTAACAGCATCATCTTTTAAGATTTTAAATAGTTCCACTGGAATGCCATCACCTCCACTGGCCTTGTTGTTAGCCATGCTTTCTAAGGCCGACTTGACTTCACTCTCCAGGATGTCTGGCTCAAGGTCAGCAACCACACTATCTGGGTTGTCCGGGACATCCAGATCTTTCTGGTATAATTCCTCTGTGTATTCTTGCCACCTCTTCTTGATTTCTTCTGCTTCTGTGAGGTCCCTACCATTTTTGTCCTTTATCATGTCCATCTTTGCACAAAATGTTCCTTTAATATCTCCAATTTTCTTGAACAGATCTCTGGTTTTTCCCTTTCTATTGTTTTCCTCTATATCTTTGCACTGTTCATTTAAGAAGTTATTTGCAAATATGAAACAACCGAAAGATCCATTTTCTACAGAATATTTTTAGTCATATCTGCATAAACCATAGATATTTAATATTATACAAGCTGGAATGTTTACACCAGATTTTTTAAAAAGCACACAAGGTAATTTCGCTGTAAATAAAACATGCTACTTTTTGAATTTTATATGATTTCAAATTCCTTTTCTATATTTGTAGGTTGTGATACCGCCCCCGTAGTCATGCAGAAATAGTTGCACATGACAGCTCATGGGGCCCAAATAGGGAATGCATGTATTCCTCGAAACACTTATCCAGCCATCTCGTTGAGACTTGGATGCAGTTTGCAATGTGGGTCAAAATCTGCATCTGTATCACCTCCACACACAGATTTCTTTTGCAGGATCAGAGTGTTTGCTTAAGTGTTTCCATATGGAGCAGATATAGTGTATCTGGTGAAATACAGAATGCAAGCATGTTTTCATGACATACTTGTAGACTGATGCCTTTCTTTTTGTAGTGATCAGTATAGTAGCTGGCTTATCAGTACAAAATTACTTCCTTCCCATGTGCCTATTTACTTAGAGCTTATATGGACTATCTGGATAGGCTGGTGAATCTTAGGACCTGGTGTTAGCAGTTCAATTCCCTACAATGCCTTTTAGGAGAAGATTTGGCCTGTGTACAAGCTATATGACACCTGAATATCCCCAGAAGAAAGGAATGGTAATTTTCATCTGAGTACTGTATACCTGGGAAACTCTGGAAATGGTTGCCATAATCTGGAATCGATTTGATGGCAATTAATAAATTAGTTAATGTATAAAGTAGTGGCTCAATTTACTTGTAATAGCTTTTTGGTAAAAAGGCATGTTATATTATAATTTTGTTTGCTTGTTTAAATGATTTGAGTGAAGTCCCTGTTCAAAGACTGATCAGTGGAACGTATGGACTCACAAATCCCCACTGATTGAGTAGACCTTCTCCAGTGTGACCTGTTATGCCAAGCAACAGGATTTCAGTTGTTGTCTGTGAACAAGGTGGCATATAAATACAAGGGAAAAGTCCATTCAAGTTAAATACATTAGATCTTATTTATATCCATGGGAGAATTGTATGTGTTTTTATGTGCTTAATTCACCTCTTGAAAACAATGGCATTTTAAAGCACTTACTGTTTGCTGGCACTGCTTTGCTACTTTTATTGGTGGAAGAAACTGGTGTGACAACTTGATTATGCTCCACTACTGAAACGTTCTCAGTTCTTCAATATTTTCAAGTTGGTTTTATGTAGAGATGGGGGTATATAGGAATGCAAATATCCCCACGCAGCTGGAGTTAACGAGGGTCCAGCCCCTGGGGCCGGACCATCCACTCACACATCCGCTGGCAGCGGCAGCCCCCTCTTCCTTCCATTTGCTCCAGAGTGCCGCTTGGCTAGCCACTCAGCAGCCTTGCGGGGAGACTCGTCCTCCCTCTCTCTGCCAGGAGTGGCTAGATGACTGGGAAGAGAACGGCGCTTGGGAGCATTTGGAAGGATAAGCGGGGCCGCCAGTGGTGGTGGATGTGTGAGTGGATGGTCCAGCCCCAGGGGCTGGACCCTCGTTAACTCCAGCTGCGCGGGGATATTCGTATGTGAATACAAATACCCCCATCTCTAGTTTTATGTTACGATAATGCTAAATCTTAATTAAGACTGCAGTTGCTCCATTATAATTTACTGTCCTTGCTGGTGCCTTAGGTGAACCGATGGGCCTACATTAGAGTTTTTATGAACGTTTTGTGAGACTTGACAAGAAACCAAAAAAAGAGTACTGCAGTCTTTGAACTGTTAGATTTATTATAGACTCCAATAATAGGCAGTGGCTGTCTGTTACATAACACCAGGGACAGTTTACCTCGTCTCCATAGGGCCCAAGGGATGGTATTACAACAGGCTACCTGATTTGAATTTTGCTCTTCATATCAAATCACAGTCAGCTTGTGAGCTTAAACCACAGAGGTTAACTATTAAAAAATCATTAATAGCCAAACTTTCAAAAACTTTTCAAAAATAATAGACTGGAATCTGTGGAGGTAGCAGCTGAGTTGGCATTACAAAGCCCCAAAAATGAAAACTAAATTGCCCAACTGAAATCCTTCTCTTGCACTGCTCATTCACTCTGAGAGCTGAGGAACAGAAAAATAAGTGGAATGAGTGACACAACTATATTGACCTCAAGTGGCATAGAAGGCACCCAGGATTTGGGAAGCTAACAAGACGGGAGGTAAAATGAAGAAATGGGACAACATGGCCCATGGGATTGGCACAAATCATCTTTAAATGAAAACATCCCCTGAAAAGTTAATAGATTTCATCTCTCAAAATTAACCTAGTCTTTGGAGGGGCTAATTTTTGTCCCACCTATGCCAAAACTCCAATTGAAAAAATATCTGGATTAAATACATTGGTGAAACACCTGTTTCAGGCCTTATGTGGCAGTGGAATGAGTTGCAGGAGAAGTTCAGTGGTAGAGGATAGACCTCCATATAAAACTTCCAATCTTCAATCTCTCATCAAACAACAAAGCTGGAAAAGAAATCCTGTCCAAGTTTGCTGCTAGAATGGATAAGATGATAATAAGAGCAGTGTCAGCTTTATATACCCAAAAGTGATATCTTTACTCCTTTTTGTTACCTTTCAGTAATATCCAAGACAAGTTCACCACCTACAGTTCTCACATCTTCTCCAAGGAGATGTTATCCAGATGTGTACTAAGAGCATGCAAGACTTACTCTTCTATCTTCTTCTTAGCATTCATGACAGTGAAAAGCGATATTAACCAGAATATGTATTTCCCTATGGTTCACCTGTTCCCTTCCACATCAGGATTTCCTTAGAAATATATACCTCAACAGTCTGAACTGCAAATTAAACCCCTGTTATGATCAATCACAAATGAAAGCACACTAAATGCAAGGTACATAGTTGAGGAAAATCCCATGCTATGACAGATGCCTTTCACCACTTGGTGGATCACCTGTGCCAAAAAAACCCACCATATGCCTATGCTACTCCTATAATTTGACACGTAATGCCTGGATCTGCTGCTGTTATGTAATTTCTTTTCAGTCATTCAAAATTTCTAATTTCAAATATGTTCCAGAGGTTGCCAGATGGAGACAAGGGTATGGCCTAGACACATACCAGACATTTTCCTTCCCCTTCCCCATTTCTGGTTGCCTGTGTTATTTCAAGGAGTCTCTTTCCATATACTCCTTTATTATGTCAGTCTTAATCAACATGGGAGATACAGGTAGGTAGGTAGGTAGGTGGACAGGAAGACAGGCAGGCAGGTAGGTGTTGGCTATAAAATATGGGCTTTGCTCTTAAGACTCTAGAGGTGAATCCTGGAATTTGTGGTTTATGGGAGCCTCTGAGTGTGCTCCAACTTGAAATGCATGTTTGTTAGTGATAGAAGATGAGAGATGTGCAATTTCTTTTGGCTTCATGAGCTAATTAATTAGTTAATTAACTAACTGCAGTGAAAAAGATTCCACTTTGTGCTGATCCCCTCCACCCTACCTGGGATCCTCTGGGGCTTTTCTTGGTATAAAGTTCTCAGAAATGATTTACTAGTCCCTTCTTCTGATAACACCCTGCAACTGTGCAGCTTGCCCAAGCTCACACAGATGGCAAGACACTAATCCCACAAACACTCTGGGAGATCTTGGCTGACCCTTTTCCTGGGCAGACACAGTGGGGATTCAAACTCCTGAGCAGGTGCTCCAATCTACTGAGCTATACCAGTTCTCTTTGTGGCCTATAGAGATAGAATCCAAAATCTTTCCTTCTTGTAGAGGAAACTACTATTTCTGTTTTTGTTTCATTTTTATTTTTAAACAAGCTTTCTTTTCTTTTTAGAGTTTTCATTAGAACAGTCTGTTTGATTGTTCATGACAAAGATTTATATTTTCCTGCCAGTTGCAGATTCCTGTTTTGAAGTAACCAAACGTTAGGAAAAAAAAAATCTAAAGCAGTCTCTAATTGTTAGCTAGGTGTAATCAATTATTCTTAGTTTGTGTAGTCAGGTGTACATAATAAGCTGCAAACATATGGGAAAGCTTCAGAAGGCTGATATTGCATGCAAACAAAAACATGTTCAACATAAATAATGCTTAATTTAATGGAGAAGTTAATTTCATGGATTTTAGTTCGCAAAGTTTTTGAAGTGGAAATACTTTTCGCCTTTATGTAACAGCCTTATTTACAATTAACTATTTCCAGCCACTGGGAAAGCAACAGCTTGGATTTCAGTCTGTTTCAGAGTGTTCTGTGGTAAATACTTTCTGTTCCTCTTCCCTCCCCTTGTCATTTTCTCTTAGATTTTTCAAGGCAGCATTGAATATAAGTTGTGAAATAGTGGCTTGATGCTAGCTGTCTGGCAAGTTGTCTGACTCTCCATGTCTACCCCTGACATGGTGGAAGTTGTTTAAACAGCTTTTTTAAAAAGCCAGAAGAGTTGTGTAGAGGTCTGCACCACTGAGCTGCCCTCAAAACTGAGCCACAAAGCCACTGCTGCAGCAATGTTAGCTCCTGGTTCTGTGTATGTATACCACATGGGGTAGAAGTTGGGGTCAGGTTGCCACATTAATGAAAGAATATCTGTTGTGTTCTTTGACTTGCTATAGACTTCTCTTCAGTTCTGCCCTCTGGTCCACATCGTGGCTGAAATCCAGTAGTAAGTCACAACTTGAGTAGGCCCATTGAATCAGTGGGGGTATGGTGAGTCAACTGGTCTGTAAGTTCCATTGATTCAGGGTGGGTGAATGGCCAAAGATCCCTACTGGCACCTTGAAAAAGGCATGAGTTTGTAAGGTAGTTCTAATGGGTAGACTGGATTTCTTCCCAATTTTGATTTTCATTGTATATGTTTATCAGAAATCCATGCAGGCTGCTGCTGCTGCTGCTGCTGCTACTGCTGCTATTACTACTACTACTACTATTAAAAAATACAAGACACAGTCTTTGATTGATATTATATAACAGATACACATTTTAACCAAAAATCTAAGTATTAGTTAAATATTGGTGGAATATGTATGCTGTTTATAATACTGCCATTTTTGCAGCTCTGATGGTGTTAATTCAGTGATCTGCAGCTCATTATAATATTTTATAAAATTCTGCAGGATTATCCCCAATGCCCTGATGTCTGTGGGGACCACTGAAATGTGTTTCATCCACATAGTTTTTTCCTGTTGCCAGGTCTCTGTATTTTGTTAATTTTTCCAATTCTTTATTTTCAACACTGGCATCCCCTGGAATTGCAATGTCAATTATCCAGACATTTCTTCATTCTATTACTGTTATGTCTGGTGCATTATGCTCAAGGTGTCTGTCCATTTGACTCTGAAAGTCCCACAAGATTTTAACCTGGTCATTTTTGACACCTTCTCTTCCTGATGTTCCCATGATTTCCTGGATGCTGGTTATCAACATCATCATTACCGCCCCATTAATGTGAACACTCTCTGGGTGGTTCACAACATACAATAAATAACCACGATGTGCAATAAATACAATAAAAATACAATAAAAACCCTGTTGCTCAGTAAATCAATAACTCTGCACAACCCAAACTATTTCACCTAGCAGTCTAGTTTGTAATAAGATCTATAAAAGGGAAGAGAAGTGATTAATTGTTTTCTGACCCTTTTTTTAGCAACCTATGAACACATCATATCATGCCAAGCTGCTAGCTCTGAATCTATAAAAATCTGAATTAAATTAAATTAATAAATTAATCAATTTCCTCCTCAGGCATGGCACGTTGTTGTGTTGTTGATTTAAAGGTTTTATTCTGAAAATAAAATAGAGTAACTACCATGTTTTCTCTTCAGATAGATTTATTTTTCTCACCTGGTTTTAATTTTAGTACAAATGAAGCTGTGTTGCTCTCAGCACAAATATTATAAGTGATACTACATGCAGAGCAACAGATTCTACCTAATTTTCTTCTCACATGTGGCTGCACATTGGACCACTGTGGCTTGTGACATCCATCCTAAGCCTCCCTCAGTTGGGTTGTCACCTTAAGATACAACACAGGGATTCCTGTCCACAGATCTGCCTCTGCTACTACTGAAACAGACAGCCAGTGTGCTCCTTCACATGGTTGTCTAAACACTTGGGACTTTCTTCTTCATCCTCCACTTTTCCCAGTGGAAGAATTTTAATATAGCCTTAGGGCACTAACTAATGTTGTCACCCAAAACTTGAGTCTTCCAAAGATTATACTTTTTTCCTCCTCCCACATTATTGAACAATGCCTAAGAAGACAGAGTGGATGTCCATTATATGATAACTGCCAATAGGAAATAAAGAGATATTTGCTGTACAAAATCAAAGGTGTTCTTATTTTTGAAACAGATTAAATAATAAGAACTGGAATAACCATGGTAGAAACAGGTTATAGATAATTCATTCATCTTTTTTTTATCTAAGCTACATTTTTGTCTATCTAAGATGATCTTTTAATAAATTTATACAATTTATTTTCTTTACCTATCTCACTTTGTCATACTCTTTTTACCACAGTTCACACCTACTGTTGCTCATATTTTTTGTTATATGCCATCAATGTAGGTGAGATATGTAAAGAGTGGTTTTGCCATGTCTCTCTCACACAAACCATAAATTTCCATGGCTTTGCAGAGGTCTGAACTCAAGTCTCTTGAGTTCTGGTCTGTCACCTTATCCACTAGATCGATCATACAGATTATCTCACACAGCTCATGTTTATCTGTAATCCAAGTTCTATCCTAACAAACTTCAAAATCTTATCTCTATTTTAATTCATCTTTACCTGACATCCCAAACACTCAGGCACTCTTACATACTCTCTGCCCTCCCACTTGGACTGGAGAGAGAAGCCACTGTTTCTATGGAGGCATAGAAACACCTCCACCTGTCATAATGGTCTTGTTGTTATTGTGCCATCAAGTCGCAACCCACTTACAGCAACTGTAATAAGGCTTTTAAGGTAAGTGAGATAGTTAAGGGGTGGCTTTACCAGTTCCATATCCCCAGTAAGTTTCCATTGCCGAGAGCAGGGAATTTGAACCCAGGTCCATCACTCTATCCATTACACCACACTGGGTATCTCATAATGGTCTTAGCTGTCATTTTAAAAAATCATTCTCTCATGCATCCATATCTTACTCGTATATATAAATCCACAAACAAAATAAACAGAAGAAGCCTTAAATTGTCCTACTGCTGTCCTATTTATTTCATTTTGACTCAAAGGAACATAACAGAGGGGTTAGTTAAAGATTAGAGGTTTGTGTTGTAGGCTTATCAGTATAGATAAATGAGATTTTTCTCTAAATTAATTAAAATAGCTTAATTAGCTTTTATTTATAAGTGCCTCTAGCCAATACACAAACACAGAGACTGTTACCTTAAACAACTGTTAGTGCCAAGGTTAGTGTTCATCATTTTGAGGTACATATTCCTTCCATTACATGTGAATACTATTAATTTCTTCATATTGAGCAATGACTATATATGCTTTCAAAGATTATTCTCAAAATATTCTGTTAAATTTTAAAGGAGACATTCCACAATGTGGATTTTTAAATTAAAAGTATGTTTCTTAGATAATTTATCTTTGTTGTTTTTATGTATTTCTTCATTTTAAAGGTTTCTTAGATTGGGTTCCTAAGAAAATGCAAAGAGTAGGATGTGTTGAGCTGCTGAATACAGTCCAGAGACGAATACAGCCCCGACTTCATGTTTTTGGACATATCCATGAAGGTCAGAAAGTGTGTGTGTATGTGAGGGAGAGAGAGAATGAGAGAGTGTGTGAGAAAAGAGACAATTCCAGGTGGAACTTTTGGAGATGAGAGCCCTCTTCATCAGATGAAGGAATCCACCAGTTCACAAAATGAAGTGGTTCAAGTATTGTCATTCAGATGTGCTAATACAGGTTTCAAGTGAATGTTGACCATTTTAGCTACCTTGAATTTGAAAAAGAACAGCCATAATATCCTTAAGAGTAACTGTTTGCTAGCTTTATGTACACAAGAACCTAGTACATTAAATTATTTTGTTTTTCTGGTAGCAGTCAGTTCCTCTGTATTCTAGAATTAAGTAAGGTGTGCCTCCACTGGCAAGAGTCACTTTGGAAAGGGTCACTTTGCTGGGAACGATCTCCCTTAAAATGACCCTTCCATCCATACGGGAGTTGCTCCAGTGCATCCTCAAAAAGGAATAGCCCTGCCACGGGACCAAAAATCCAGCTTGGACATGGAGGAAGTCAGGCCGGTTAGCAATCTCCTATGCATCATATGATTGTTGGAAAATAGCTTGCACTGTATTGTGTTACAAGCGATCCAAAATGTGAGCTATTTCTCTGTCTGATCGCACCCTAACATCTCATAACCAGTTCTAGATGAGTATCACAAGAAAGTCACACAGGGTCACAAAATCCAGGAATTGCTGTTACCATCTATGTCTGTCTGTTCAAGAGTTAAGGCAAGCCATATTTGCCTATTTCTTGTGCCTGCCCCACTGATACATGAAGGGAGGAGTTTCATTATTCTAATAAAAGTTGCCAGTGATGAGGACAACTATCCATATGCCACAGACTAATGGATATATTTCATTGTATGCTTTCATGGATAAAAATCTACTTCTTCAGACACAGAGAATGCAAAGAGCTGTCCCCTATAGATAATATTAATGTCCAGATTAGGATACAGATAATAAAGTGGCAATGATTCATTAACACAAGAATAGGACTATGAAGCTGTTAATTAGAAGGTTTAGCTAGAGTGATAAGATACTTGTACTTAGATATCCCGGGAATCTTAAGAGTTGTTATGGAACAGAAGTCAGAGTCTGTCAAGGGAGACAACTACTTTATACCCATTACAGAAAGTTGGGATGTTAATATTTGAAGTGCCCTGAGAAACCTTGATCTCTGCTGAGGCCCGTAGAGATGCATTAGAACTTGTTTATGTTTTCTATCCTCAGCTTTTTACTTGAATAGTCCAGATATGTAAACAAGCAATATACTTGTACCCATCATATTTAGCCTGGCTTGAATTGTGAATTAGAATATACCCATAGTGAACTCAAAAACTAAGACTTTTTGGTCATTCTTGAAGAAGTAGATCTGTGAATTAAAAATAAATCATAGAAATTGATAAGAAAATGATAATTATTTCAACTATCACAGATGGCAAAGGTCACTTGCAACTGATTTTGGAAAAATTGTGCAGGAAGACTGGTTTGGTTGGACACCATCATAACAAACCTTTACTGGGACCTAGTGCCACAAATTCATCCTTCCTGGCTTATTTCACTTACTTTAAATATTTGGGACAAATGAGGTTTGCATGATCTAATTTGTTCTTTTCTGGACTTTGGACTTCAACACATTTCAGAGCCATTGGCTGAAATTCTGTTGTGCAGTTATGCAAATAGCATAACTTTTGGAGGCAAATTGTCATGAATTAAGAAATTTCCATAGACATTATCTGTCGCATACTGAGTCACATGGCTTAAACGTGCAACAGTTAATGCCTATGGATATTTTTTAGCTCATAGCAAATCAGATCTAAAAGATATGCCATTTATGCTACTGCACAGCAGGATTTATCTGTTGGAAAATGAAGTCTGCCAAATATGAACTTTCCAAGGAATTCCTGGCTTATGTGGCTGATAATTTTCTCCTACAAAAAGTGGAGGAAGAAACTAGAGGAATAGCTATCCTTGACTTGATTCTAACCAATAGAGATGACTTGGTAGAAGAAGTGGCAGCAAGAGGAACTTTGGGGGAAAGTGACTATGTTCTGCTTGAGTTCTTGGTTTCAAAGGAAACAAAAAAAGTATAGTGTATGCATACACTGAATTTTAGGAAAGTCAGTTTTAATAAACTCAGAACATTGATAGATAAGATCACATGACAGGAGATCCTAACAGAAAAAGAAATCCAAGATGGGTGGGTATTTCTAAAAAGGGAAATTCTAAAGGCACGATTACTAACAATTCCAATAACAACAAAATATGGAAGACCAATGTGCTCTTCACAAAAAGCTCACAGAGGACCTGAAAACAAAAAAGGACACATATAGAAAGTGGAAGCAAGGTCAGGCTTCAAAGGAAAAGTACAGACAAGCAGAAAATAATTCCAGGGATTGTGTTAGGAAGGCAAAAGCTGAGAATGAGCTGAGGTTAGCAAGAGATGCTAAAAGCAACAACAAAAAGCATTCTTCAGGTACATGCATAGCAAAAGACAGAGAAAAGAAACAGTGGCTCAGCTACCCAGTGGGCATGGGAAAATGATAACAGATGACAAAGAAAATGCAGAAGTGCTCAATTCCTACTTCAGCTTGGTCTTCTTCCAGAAGATAGTCTATGCTCCTCCAGGTAAATGTGAAGTACAAAGGGAGAGAGGGGATAAGATTGCAGCTTGAGATTGATAAATAAATAATCAAGGAGTACCTTACTACTTTAAATAAGCTCAAATTCCTGGAGCCAGGTGAATTGCATCCAAGGATATTGAAGGAACTGGTTGAAGAGATTGCAGAACCACTGTTTATTATTTTCTTGAAGTCACAGAGGATGGGTGAAGTGCCAGATGATTGGAGGAGAGCTAATGTTGTCCCTATCTTCAAAAAACAAAAACAAAAAACAAACAAACAAACAAAAACACAAAAGGGTGGGGGGCTGCAGGGAATACTTACCAAATTTATGGATGACACAAAATTGGGTGGAATAGCTAAAGCCTTGGAAGACAGGAACAAAATTCAAAAAGATCTTGATAGACTTGAGCATTGGGCTAAATACAACAGAATGAAATTTAAGAGGGATAAATGCATAGATCTACACCTAAGGGGAAAAACGCCAAACACACAGTTACAAGATGGGGAATACTTGGCTCAGTGTTACTAGGAGTGAGAAGGATCTTGGAATTGTAGATCACAAGCTGAATATGAGCCAACAGTATGATGTGGCTTCAAAAAAAGTAAATGCTATTTTACGCTGCATTATTTATTTATTTATTTATTTATTTATTTAACTTATATGCCGCCCACACTACCCAGAGGTCTCTGGGCAGCTTACAACATTTAAAATACAATAAAAAGACAAAACAGTTAAAATGCAATTAAAATATATACTCTAAAAAATTGCCATCGGACCCACAGCTGATATCATTTCAATTAAAAGCCTTCTGGAACAGGAAGGTTTTGACCTGGCGCCGAAATGTCATCAGCGTCGGCGCCAGACGAATCTCATTAACAGATGTATAGTCTCCAAATCCTGTAAAGTATTAGTCCCCCTCTATTCAGCACTTGCTAGCCCTCACCTTGAGTACTGTGTCCAGTTCTGGACACTGCACTTTAAAAAAGATGCCGACAAATTGGAAAAAGTTCAGAGGAGGGCAACAAGGATGATCCGGGGACTGGAAATCAAGCCCTATGAAGAAAGACAGAGGGAACTGGGCATATTTAGCCTTGAGAAAACTTCAGAAAACTTCTTAACTGTTACAGCAGTATGAAAATACAACCAATTACCTTTGGAGGTGATGAGCGCTCCAGTGCTGGATGCATTCAAGAGAAAATTGGACAGCCATCTGTCAGATCTGCTTTGATTTCATTTTCTGCATTGAACCCTTCAAACTCCATTATTCCATAATTCTATGAGTAACTATACAAAGAATCTGTACAGAGGAAGTTGTCTGTGGATAAATCATCCACCCTTGTCACTATGTACAAAATCTCCTAGAAAAGAAATGAATATCAAACAGGGGTCTTAAAAGCCATTACAAAGTGTAAAATGCCAGTCTCATTAATTTTGGCTATGTATAATTAACAATCATGCTATTTCTGCTGTTGTTATTCTATGTCAGGAGTTCCTACACCCTTAAAAGGAAACTTCAATCTGAGTATCAAACAGAAGTGACTGGTGTGAAAAACTACATTGACTCACACAATTTGCAAATTATATCTATTAACCAACCAATCAATTTTGGTGCCATGTTTAAATTTACAAAAATTTGTGACGTAATCTCAGTCTTATGTCTGAGGAAGTGGATTTGATCAGCGAAAGCTCACATTAAAATATAAATTGGTCTTCAATGTGCCAAAATGTTATCTTTTTCAAAAATTTTTGCCTGATATACAAAGAAACAATTTGTAAATCCCGCCAAATATGTGAATTATTGTATCCTGACGATTGTAAATTAACTCTATTAGAACACAACTGCTAGGATTTTCACAAGCACATGTCTGAGCAATGCCAGTTCAGCTTCACTTGCACTGAAGGAGTAACACAAATGCCATTCAGAACTAGACTGATGAGTAGGTTGTGTCTGTTTTGGCAACATACACATTAAAATTTGAGCAAGGTGTTATAACAGCACTGCTTACAGAGTAAGCAGAATGATAAAGGAGACAGAGTTCTTATTGCAAATGACAAGAATTTGAAGAAAACAAATAGGAAACTGCAAACTTTGAGATATTTGAGGTCCTTACAGCTGGATTTCCCAAGCAAGTCATCACAGCTAGGTTTAACACTACAGGCTGTTCTTCATAGGTTGATAGCGTGCAGCAAGCAGATGAACTATGCCTCACACTAAATAGCTACATCTGCAGTATTTTCTGCCTGTCTGAAAAGAATAAATAACTGACTGTTCTCTCCCCGCTAAAACTATTTTCCTTGCCAAAATTATCCCACCTGAACTCATATTCCATGTTGGTCCATTGCTAATGGTGACAAAATCACCATTATTCTAGGGCTGCTGTCAACTCCTTGTTCTTTAGTAAGAACTCACTTGCTCACTCCGTTTCAAATGCTTGAGAGGTGTTGAAATCCTCAACTGTTTTATCTCTCCTGCAGACACACACACTAACTCTCTGTGCCATTCACCAGCACACATATTAATGCTGGTTTGAATAACTGATTCTGTTAAAAATGAGATTCGGTTAGAGATTGTGATCTGTCTGTCTTTCACTGAACAAATTCCTGGCTGATTTTCTAAGAAACACTGTCTGATGAGATACATGACCAACAAGGATATTTGTGTAACATAGCTTATTTTGGCAGCAGTGGGGGAAAGGGGGGACAGTGTGACTCCCAAGAGATTTATTCCAAACTGAATCTGAGTAGAGACAATTGGCTCCAGAGAAGATGAGTTGGGTATAATCTCTAGTTTGTTCAGAGTAGAACCAAGAATAACTTCAGGATATCTCTACTAAACATGATCCTCCTGTGTGGAGACATTTTTTTTAAAATAATTGTTGAAATTGGTTGGAGAAGTTAAGAACAGAACCTGTGAAGCACCACATTCTCCGAAGTGACAGAAACCCCTTTTCGGCTGACATACACAGCCAAACTATTTGCACTATGCAGAATCTTAACACTTCTCTTGCCTGCCACTGATTTTGAAAGTTGACTTAAAGTAAAGCAAAAATATAACTACTCACTTTCTTTCTTTCTTTCTTTCTTTTTCTTTCTTTCTTTCTTTCTTTCTTTCTTTCTTTCTTTCTTTCTTTCTTTCTTTCTTTCTTTCTTTCTTTCAGGTTATGGAGTTATGGCTGATGGAACTACGACTTATGTGAATGCTTCTGTGTGTACAGTGAATTACCAGCCACTCAATCCACCTATAGTTATTGATTTGCCTACACCAAGGAACACTTGATCATTACAGGATGTAAATATGAAACTCTCAGCCTACACACAATATTAGCAGCTCTGTGTTGCTTGCTGAAAATGATAAGTGAACATACATTAAATTACAAATATATTTTTCTTCTTTCTTTATGGACAAATTGGAGAGTCAAAAATGGACAGAAAGCAAAGGCATTTGGTATTCACAGGCTTCTAGGAGTACCTTAATGAGGCTAGCAGTTCGTTGGTTTTTAAAAAGCAATCTATTACAAAAGGGGATGGCTTCTATACGGAGAGATGTTGATGCATTTTGTATATTCCATGTTATATTGAACATACTAAATGGAGAAGACTCTTCAGCAAAATGATTCATTCCTAATATCTGCGGTTCTACTTGTGTGCTGCTAAATATTAGCATTTGTTTATTTAAAACTGGCTTCACAAGATAATGATGTGGGCAAACAAAACTGTGCCATGTTTTTGGAACTGTTACAGCAGGTATAACACAGTATCCCTAGATATTTAAGAGGTTAAAGGAAGCACAATTCTTATTCTTCTCTTTTGAAATCAATACCCCTCTAAACCCAAATCCTGTTGAAGTTTTCCCAGCGTGTTTAAGGGCAGTTGCACAGTGTTTTCTTCTCTCACGCACACCCACAGCGCCCAAGTTGCGTGCCTGATTCTGCTTCCAGTGTGAGACTGAGTATGCAAGGGGAGTCTGACAAGGGTGAGAAACATCTATGTGATTGCCGTTACACATAAGTGAGTACGATTTTGGTCCTAGTCTTTTAAGTTCAGAGTATTCACAAATTATCTTTTTGAGTCTGCTATTAATAGAATGAAATGTGATACTGTGCTGATTATTAACATGACGTAAACAGTAGAACAATCCATAAGAGAGATAATTAGATATAAACTCAGGAACAAACCACTGCCCCAAGGATCTCAAGAATTTTGGTATTGTAAAATCACATTTGGTTTCTTTATGGGAATCCACTATTACAGGGCCTTGATGTTTGGGACTCAGTCACATATCATAATGGTAATTCCTGCATTTTGATTCTTCTCTGGCAATGACACTAGAATTGTATGGAATTTGCACCTATTTATAGCTAATTGAACATAATCAATGATATTGGCTCTGCTGTTACTTTATATTATCCTTTTATTAGATGGAGATGGGGATTGCCTTTTTATCACATCAAATACGGTCATTTGGTAAATAAAGCACTGAAATTCACCGTAACATGATAATGAAGAAAGAAAAATTCAAACTAGGTGTTATTTTTGTAGAGGATACTATACAAATGCTTTAGGTTACTTAAACAGTGAGCTCTCCAGATATGTGAAATCACCTTTACACAAGGAATACAGATCTCACAGGTCAAGTCCACCTTCATCAGAGCTGACAAATTATGTGCATGCACCAGTTATTCTTCAGAACTGAAGAGGAATCCATACAAGCAGTTCACAGCAAACATGTAAATGTGGATTTTATTGTTATTATTATTATTTTGGGTCAAAAGCACTTCAGGAACTTAGGGCTCAGGGTTAAATCTCAGTGCTGTACACAATAAGTAGATTTTCCATGTTATTTCATCCACTGGTAATTTCCAGAATAAAAATACTCATTCAATTATTTGTTGACATTCCTGAAGAAGAACTCAAAACAGACATTTTTACAATTGTATGATCATCCTTTATGTTCCAAAATTATCTGTTATTGTGGATTAATGATATTGTTTCCATGATCAAGTGTGCAGGTATATAATAGTGTGCAGAAGGACTAATGTAATCCAATCTATATGCGCAGGGAGATAGCAGGTATCTCTGGTCATTCCTGTAACATAAATTCATAAATTCTGTGATCATAGAAATAGCTTCCAACATGTACAACCTTGGTCATACTTTTTTGAGCACATGTTTACGTACTCACATGCATGATCATGTGGAAGAATGTTAGATTTTGAACCTGCCTTAATGTGGCTATTTTTAAAAAGATGATTTTGCCTAAGTCATAACCCCAGAAGAATGAAAAGAAATGAAACTTGGCTTTTTCAAACTGATAAAGGAGCTTGAAATGTTTACATTTTCTCATAGCACTTGAAAAACACGTTTAGAAAGAGCTGGAGTATATTACTTTAAAAGAGTCCTTGCCCCTGCCCTTTTTGTTTGCCTCAAGAACATTTCTATGTCAAATCGGGAATTATTCTCTGAAGAATATTTCTCCTGAGATACGTCCTTTAAAATATTGTGTATTTTTATGTGAGAATGATACAAAAACAACAGTTTTAAAAGGAAACGTTAGAAACTTTTCAGGTTATGGAAGTTTTAAAGTGTATTGAATCATTTTGGCATAACTGGATTGTTGTTGTATTTTTCAGTCAAGCATGTTAGATCAATAAACATCTTTCAAAGTTACCAGTTGTTTTTTCTGTACTGGGGGCAGGGAGGCAGTCTTTCAGATTCAAAACTGTAACCCCCCCCCCCTTTAAAACTAGTTTACCATTATGGGAGCAGGGGGGAAGGAAGTTTTTATTCCTGCCTTAAGCCAAATGGCAGGCCAGTTTCAAACAAAAGTGTAACTCCCAGGTGTCATCTATCTGTGGAAGAAGCAGTTTGTGCATGGAGAGCTGATGATGACAGTACTGATATAGATGCACACTGATCTCATAACATTCATCCAGACAATGCTAGAAAGACACGGGGAGCAAAAGCTGTCACATTTTAGAGCTGGAGAGATGGCAGATTTTATTTAATATCAGTTTGAGCTACCTTGAGTCCCATCTTTGTCAGGAAGGCAGGATATTATTCATGATTTGATTTATACATTACTAAGGTGATGTGGCTGGCACTAAAATGTGAGGTTGATTACTGAGTTGACTTTGGACCGCAGGGCTGAAGGAAAACTCATTCTAAGCTTTGCCATCAAGAGCCATTGGGGTATTTAATCTCCCCACTCCCACCCCAGTAATGGGGAAAGCATCCAAGGCTATAGTATATCAGCCAGAGGAAGAGTTTACTTTCACCCTTTGTACCAGAAAAACCACTCACCTTCAATGCTGTTCTAGTAATTTGGGAGTGCAGGTGCACACCATGATAATCCTTTTAGCTATCCCCTCTTGTAAAGAAAGTCCAAAAAGCCGGTGGATCAGGGCATGTTAACAATTCAGGAGCAGATCATTTGTGAAGTTAATTGCTTCAGATATTTAGCATTACAAGAGGGATAGTTTGCAACCATACTCTGTTCATAGGAATATCCATATCTATCCCCAGTTTCTGAGATGATTGCAGCTAAGCTCAAATGGAACAGGGAAAACTGATGAGTTGGATGACTGCATAGTTCCTGCTACTCAGAAAATGCAGGGACCTCAAATTTGTAAGCCCTGGATCAGCTACACCACTGCTCAACTGTAACTGGCTGTTGGTTGGGACTGCAGAGCTCCAACCATTAGCAAGAAGGCTGTGAACTTGTGCGAATTAAAAATAAAGGCAGGATATGTCTCTAAATAAAATATGCAATCCACCATCAGTTGCCCATATTGCATGGTCATTTCCCTATTACCACAGACATCCTATGTGATTTCAAATTGAATGGAGATTAATCAAGTAAACCTATCCATGACTCTGCCTCTGAGCAATGAGCAGAAATAACAACTTGGTTTTCATGCCAGGGTGCATGCACTTTTTTTAAAAAAAGTGTTAATTCTAAGTTCAGCTGGCTGGTTAGAGGAGAACCTGGGAGTCTGATTCCCTACTGTAGCTTCGGGGAGGAGAGCCCGTCTGTGCAACCTAGGGTTAGCTACACAATCCCAGAGCATCACCAGAAGAAGGGAATGGTAAACCACTTCACAGTACTTTAGCCTCAAAAATTTAGCCATAAATTGGATTCACCTTTATTGGCATTTTTAAATTCTTATTCTTATTAACATTAGATAAAAAATACATTCAGAGGGTGAGCTAACATGATGTATATTCCAAACTGTATTTTGAAGACTGCAGACTTGATGAGATGAGATTTTCATCACTTATGGATAGTACAAAATCAATGAATGGCAGGGAAGTTAGATCCAACCAGGTTCCAAGCTATCTCCAAACTTTCTCAGACCACATCTCACGTTTGTATGTATGATGCAATATCTAATACTTAAGATTCTAAATGGTGTGTAGCATCCTTTACACATGTGCCCAATGTCTGGTTTTGAGGGGTATGGATGCTGTTGGTTGCATTTTGTAATTCTCTGAATATATAAGTAGACATTCAGACGTTAGTTACAGTTACCATGTGTCTCAGTATGGGGGCAGTGCTAATTGACTGGAAGTCTTTGTTAACATTGAGAGGGACATCCTAATCCACATTCTCAGAGATGAAATCTGGCCTGTTGCCTCTGGAACTTGCTTTAAACAGAAGAACCTGGCACTAACTACATCTAGTCCTGATTTTTTGAACTTTTGTTTCTTCTGCGCCACCCCAGTTCTGTAATGCCCAGCCTGATGACTTCTACTGGAGTCAAAAGCAAGCTTCTTTTTGTGATATTTTAGTGGCCATCTTCCCTTGTTTTTAGATCTAGTCTAGTTTTTTGTCCGGCTCAGGTGCTTATCCTGGCACGTGAGCTTTGACAGTACAGCCAATAGAAATGGCTAGGAGGCATGAATGAATATTATTATAGTCTACCTCTGGTTCAAACAGTGTTATGGTCCAGAGCACAGTGGCCAGATTACTGAGTGGCATTAAGAAACATGTACACATGTCTCCCACCCTGGCTGCCCTGCACTGGCTACTCGTCCGTTTCCATGCCAGCTTCAAGGTGATGGTGTTAACTTATAAAGCCCTAAATGGTTTAGGATCTCGATACCTGATAGAATGCCTCCTCCCAACGAGATCTGCCCATCCCATATGATCTTTCCAGGCTGGGCAGTTGAGAATATTGACCCCGAAAGGGGCTTGGAAAAAGAGAACCAGAAACTGGGCCTTCCTGGCAGTTGCTCCTCAGCTTTGGAACAACCTCCCACCCAAAATCCGCCTGGCCCCTTCACTGGGAATTTTTAAGCGACTGTTAAAATATGGCTTTTCCGACAGGCCTTCCGGGCTTTACAACACCTTAATTACAACATCTAATTACAGTGAGTGGTCTCAACATTTATACTATCAGTCTTGCTGTCTGCTCTATATTATTTTATATTATTTTAACTATTATTATTTAAATTGTTGGTTGTTTTATCTTTATTTTGATTTTATATTATGATGTTATTGTTTGGAATTGTGTATGTTTTATTTGTTTTATATGTAAACAGCCCAGGGTGGCCTAGTAGCCAGATGGGAAATAAATAAATAAATAAATAATGCATCTGAATCCCATTAAACATCAAGAAAGTAGCTTTTGCCTTCATCAGTGTAACAGAATACTGAATTGGATCATTTGTTTGTACTTCCGGACATATGAATTGCAGCTGCATGTCTAATTTCCATTAAAGATAAATGACACATTTTCCCATTCTTGGGATACACAACAATGAGTACACAACTTTAATGCTCCATAATTGCTGTTTCTTTCCAGTGCACAACTGCACTGTGGCATCTTCGCAATTACGACTGTAACACCATTGTGATTTGAACATACATGTAATAAAAACATGAAAAGGTACAATGTTTATCTCTACCTGACTGCCAGTTAGCAGATTTTATTTGTAACTGAAGGTTTCATTTTTTGCAAATGTAGTCTCTCCCTTTTTCTTTCTCAAATATAGATTACCATTTTCTGAACTGGATGCCAATAAAACAAAGATAATAGCATAAACCTAGACTATATTATCACGTATTGTGCCAGCTTATTATGCTACAGAAACTGCACCACTGTACTTAATAATGAAAATCCTGGTCTAGGTCTAGCCCTGCACATGCAAAGAATAATATAAGTGTGGGAATGCACATTCAATGCACTGCCCATTTAATAGAAGGCAGTGCAGGTGGATCGTTTCCTCACTTGGTCTTCTATTCAACTCGCACATCAAAAAAACAATCTGATTTGTGGCCTCGTGTGATGGTAATGCAATGAGCAATATTCACACACATTCTCACAATCCTGGTGTTCCTTAGAATGTGGCAAATTCTTGCCATGTCTGGAAGTTGTTGCATTATTTCCAGAAATATTGAGCCATCAATCCTGCTCTGTATTTCTATTCTGTTTCAGGCTGCTTTTATCTCCTCACTATGCAGAGAAGCAATAGTTTAAGCACAAAACTGGACCTGCTGCTAAATGCTTTACTTCAAATGGCCTCAGATTTTTTTCCAGGACCACTACATATAGACAGTTTGCTCTTCAAAGTTGCAGTGAGTAGAAATACAGAAGTCTCCTTTAGTGTTGGCAGAAGCATTCCTCCTGCAACCAACAGCAATTATAAGGAGAACAGTTGTGGGAATTTTCCCTTTCTAATATATAATTAAATAATAATTATTTTTTAATTATTCATACTGGAGATTCCTAGGGTTGCCTTATGCCGGTTCTCCAAATCTGGTTACCCTAGTTTGCCTGTTAAGCACATAGATTGTTGCATTGTTTTCTTACCATATGTTTCACCTTTGGCATCATTTATACAGTTGCAACTGATCTGAGAAAGCCAGTAGAGTATCATGGTTTAACGGTACTGGATTCAGGACACCCAAGTTTCAAACCCCTGCTTAGTCACAAAGTTTACTTGGTGTCCCTTGGCTAATCGGGATCTCTTAACCAAATCTGTGTGACATGTTCCTCCACAAACAACAGACTGTTTCCTGATCTGCAGAGGGAAAATGCAGAGGAAAGAGAAGGCAGTCTGTAGAAAAAGGCAATATAGGACCAGGATAACATTGAGCATCTTGGCTGATGAGAATAACCATGCTCTCCATTTTGATGTCAGTCTGGAAGACCAAACAAAAGTGTGCGCGCATGGAGTGTATGCTTTAAGCAACGCCCATTCTTCAAAACTGGCCAACTTCATTAAGTTAACACAGAAGCCTCAATTTCCAACTTGGGTCTTTGTGGAGATGTATTTGTTACTTTTCTTTTAATATGTGTTTTGCATAGAAGTAAGAACCATTAACAAATGTGATAAATGAATCAACATTTTATAACAATATATTTAAGGGAAGAACATAGAGTGCGTTCATTAATCTTGCCTCCCAAAATATTTCCAGATAAACTTGCAAACTTCTTTTCATGATCCTTCCCATGCAAGCTTTAACATATGCAATCCTAATTCAAAGTTCTACCAGCTTTGGTGGATTTGCAATGGTTTGAAGGCTCGGCTCATGTGACTGACCTTAGGCTGGTACAATTCTTTTTTGCTGGCTGATCTCAGGATCAGACAGTTGTGCTGTTGTGGCTAAGATCAGCCAGCAAAAAAGCCAAAAGTTGTGGAGGCACGTCAGAAATGGGACATGGGAGTGGGTGGGAGGGAACTGAATTACACTGGATCAAGAGTCCAGACCTCTTCCAGCCTAAAGACACAGACAGAGCACAAAGTTAGGCTAAGGTGAAGATAGTTCTAAGTAATTTCCAACTTCGGTAGGCTGGGAGGGATTTGGATTCAGCACTGCTTCAGCTGACCTAGTATCAGCAAAGCTAGTAGTCAGTTCTCAAATGATTTATCTTTGTCTCATTTTTTTTTACATCACAGACACTTGACATTTTAACAGGGGTGTGTAAACTTTTTATATCCACTGTAGCTAGTTAGGATTGCATCTTTCGTTTCTTTATTTTATTCAACTGCAATACCTTTGTATATATTCATGACAAAGATTACCGCTGGGAGATCACTTTTGCCAATTGTGTCCTTTGCACCAGTGTAAGGTAAGGAGAGGAAGGGGGTGGGGGGTAGACTGTGGGGGTGGGTGGCTGGCAGAATGGAAAAGCCATAGGATGGCTTTTTTCTTCTTCATATGGGGGTGTTGGTGGGGGGTGGAGGGGGCAGCGGGGGGTGGCAACAGGGGGGTGGCAGAGGGGGCGGGGGTGTTTTTTTAAAGTAACCCCCCACGAATTGACGAATAAATTCATTATTCGTCGGTTCATGGGGGCAACTTCGTGCTTCATTAGTCGTCAACTTTTGATGACTCACGAAGCAGGACAACTCGCCAAAATGGTGAGTCGTCCCTATCTCTAATTGTAATTCAGCTTTGACAACTGGTCAAAGGAACAAAAGATGTCAGATACCTGTAAAAAGTGCAAAGAAAAAGAAGACTTCAGTACAGAAAAATAACATAATTTTTCTAATTTTCTGTTAGCTTTTGAATCATTTAGAAGTGAGGAAGAGAGTGAGCTGGGAATCCGAGTATTCTGTGTCTAAAACTACAGGCCCCGGTCTGATCATCCCTAATTTAAAACTATAAATTTTGTATTACAAATAGTAGGTTGAAATATATTTGGTAGATTCTTTTTCATGACACACCAAATGACAAACCAATAGGACCCATATCTTCTTGCATTCCCTAAGTTAAAAGCTTTTTGCTACTGTTTATGAATGGTGTTTTTCACCCAATATGTTTGCCTTTGAAAGCTATGTTTTACAATATGCCGAGACAGAACAGGAGTTGCTAACGGCTGTTCAAAAACACTTTGTTGTATAATTCACCATGCGCTGAGACACATAAACCATGATTAATAGATAAGCCCCCTTCCTAAACAGAAAGAGAATGTCGGTTGGAGCTAGCTGTTTATGTACACTGGCCCTGATCCAGTTTTAGAGACACACAACAAGTCAAGCATAAACAACTTGTGGCTGTAGTGGAGTGAGTATCCCAAACAGACACATTCTTGGGCAACATGAACCAGCTGAATGGTACAGTACTACCAAAAATATTGCAGTTAATTTCACTTTTGAAGGTGATGTACAAATGCATTTTTATATTAATTTATTAATAAATAAAAGAATATTACAATATGCTGATTCTGGTAGTTAACTCAGCTATATTACATGATCTAATAATAAATAATAATTGTGTGCTGTCAAGTCAATTCTGACTAATGGCAACTGTTTCCAGGGTTTTCTAGGTAGAAAGTACGCAGAAATAGTTTACCAGTCCCTACTTCTGGGGACGCCCTGGGACTGTGCAACTTGTCCAAGGCCACACAGCCTGGTTCTACTCATAGGAGGCACAGTGGGGAATCGGACTCCCAAGCTCTGGCTCTGCATCCAGATACCAAAGCCACTGAGCTATGCAGCCAGGTTTGATCTAAAGCCAATGCCTATTTGCCAAAACAGTTGAGACATAAATCAAGCTTCCTTAGACACATTACTGAACAAAGCATTGCTTTCAGCTCCTTAAGCATAAAAAAATGAGACTGCAATCTTTTCTGGCTATGTGATGGTGGTGTCTCTTCTAAAGGCAGTGAAATACACATCAAGTTTGCTACAAAGGCTATTCCATTACATGTTGATATTCACTGTCCACCCACCTCACTTGTTTGTTTGAAATTCACATGTGAAGGATAGATTCTGCTAGAACACTGTTGAAAAGTGAATATGTTCCGAGAAAACTGATGTGGCTGTTTTTTACAGTAATTTAAACAGCATGTTGTATGTGCTTATTTGAAGACAGTGATATTTTGTATTGTTACAGAGAAATCATGCCAAGCTTACTTTGGAGGGTTATATAGTGAAGACATCAAATTAGCATATTTTAAGTATTAATCTAATACAAAATTCTTTTTATGTCTTCTTGAGATAATAATATACCTTCCATAGGATGACAGCTTTTTGCGTAGAAAAATTCATGAATGATGAGAGCTGTACTTTAAATCTATATATAGTTATGTGAATAACATCATATTTAGCTTCCCCTTCACTTGTAATCATCTGGCCATCACTCAGGAGGGGGGGCAGGGAGTAGTAATTGGCTATCTTTGAACATTTCCTAAGCAAATTTCTGAAATGGATGTATTTCATGCAGGAGAGAGCCAGGGTGTAGGTAATGCTTATTGGGACCCCTGCTTTGGGATCCTCTGGGGCCAGTCACTATCCCTTGGCTTCCAAGTTTGGAGATGGTAACTGTGAGGTGGTAATCTGCTGGCCCTTGCAATGTTGACAGGTGCTCCATTCCTTGATCCATGGATGAAGAATCACACAGGTGATTTAACCAAAACTGGGTTTATTGTAACAGGGTTGGGGTTTACAACGACACAATCCTCCAGTCCTCCAGCTTTCCCAGGCTAGTTTCTTGCACTGTCCAGGAGCCTGTCCCCACGTCCAGTGAGTTTGAGTCCTCTATCTCTCCAGTTAATCTACTGGAGGAGGGCCTTTCAATTCAGTTCCTTTCAGTGAGGTCACCCATTTTGACCTGAAGTGTGATGCCCACAGCAGAGAGAGTTGATATACCCACACCAAGGGACCAAAGGCGACAATGCCAGTCTCTCTCCCATGAAATCTCAGAATGCTGGCTCTGGCATGCCTGCTGGCACTATCTCTGCCAGTGTCTCAGCTGGGTTGCAGTTGGATCCCCAGAATTAAGTTGACTAGCACAGCATAACTTCTCCTTCCTTTGCTGCTCTCCCCAGTAAGGAGAACAAGGAAGAGGTTGGGGTTTGAAATGCTTCTCTACCTACTCCTTGGGTACCCTGAATTGTACTAATGCCCCCAATTCAGGGGTCCTCCTGTATTCCTAGCCCTGACTGATACTGGTTTCTCTGGAATATTCTCTCCAAGAAGACTTGTGTAAGTCAAAGCATTTTGCTTGGAGGCGAGGGACAAATAAAGAAAATAAATGAAGCAAACTAGCCTCAGTGGCCTTCCACCTCCAGTCTGGGATCCCTCTCTGCATTCTAAGCCTTGTCTCCTGCTTATACTTTCCCCATCATTAATAACCTCTGCAGCTGAGGAAAAGCACTGCTTTCCACAGTTTGCTCTTTTCTTTCCAGTGGTTCCTACCACAACTTATTGCATGCCCCTTCCACACAAGTCCTGCTCTTTTCCCCCACTTCTTTAGTCACACAATTTGCTTTGGCTTGTTCCAGTGTCTGCCACTCCCAAGTGGTTGTCTTAAGGGACAGCAGGTGAGCGTAACCCTGTGCATGCTGCATGCCCTGTGACACATTCACTTCCTTTATCCCAATGCTGTCCAGGGAGGTGAGATTGATACTCATTATAATGCCAGGAATCCTGTCTAGCATGTCATCATAACATCACACAGTGTGTCAAATACATCAAAAATATTATGAGGCCAGAATCTGGCTTTGGGATCTTGAGCCATGTGTCCAAGGTCAGTTGTGATTTTCACATCATTTTACTGACATTTTGTAATGACCATGTATGCAGTCAATGTCAAGGAGAGAGAATAAGAACAGACCAGTACTGGAGATGTAGGAGGGTACTCAGATGAAGGAGGAAATAGGATTTAGCTGTGGTGCAATGGGCATTTGAACTATGCAATTCTATAAATAACTTCTGTATTGGTGCTGTTGCCAAGGGCTTGGGTGCACAAATTGTAGCATTTTATTGTTGTTATAATTGGTCATGTTGTCTGTTATATAGCTGTGGATAAGAAGAGCCTTATTTTGTGAAATTGTGTTTGCAAGGTTCATCAATAGATATCTAAGCATCATCAGTAGATATCTAAGTAAACAAATGGCCACATAGAACTTAAAAAATTTATGTCATCAGAATCCAAAATAGAACATACCAATTGAATGTACAGAAACAGAGTGCAATGGGAAAACAAACACCCCAAAACATATGAAAATAGTTTATCTGCTTCTTGTTGGCTAAAAATGTGAAGGTATGAAATAAATTACTGTTCACTGCAAGACACAAATGTACTTGTTTTCCACACACACCCCAGAATACTTTGCAAGGCTAACACATAATACTTCATCACTGCAACACACTTTCTCCTGTTCTCTTTAACTCACATTTATTATTTTTTTTAATTTTATTTCTACCCTGCCTTTCTGCCTATAGAAGGACTCAGGATGGCTGACAAAAGATATGAAATTACTTAGGAAAAGAAGAGAATTTGTATGTAGCTAGAGAGCTAGTGTAACCTTTTGCTTCAAATGTTTTCACCCCAACCTAGAAGAGCAGACTGAGTGTGGAGGACCAAAGAAAAAGTAAACTACAGAAAGCCTTTCCCACTTATAGAGAAGACAGCCTTAACATACAAATCCCTCACCTTTTTTTTTTTTGAAGTGCATGAGTAAATTTACAGGCACCTTGACTCTTCTCTTAAACCCAGATATGTTAAACTTAAATAATAATTACAAATCTCTAGACATCAAGGGCACTAAGTAAATACTCATCTTAGACAGTGATAATCTGTTCACCAGGCACAGCACAATTCTCAAGATATCATGATACCTCACAAGGTCAGTAATGCATTATGTCAATTTCCTTTTCAATTTCTCCTTATAGCTATCTATTTCTTTCCCTCACTAAGTGGCCTTGATCTCTTCCCATGCTTTTCTGTGGACTTCATAAAGGGATTCCAGCCTTCCATGGACAATAGTTAGTGAGCCATTTAAAAATAAGGGTTGTATGGCAGAGTTCTTAAAAGGTGTGAAAAAGTCCAGGTGAACCTGAGGGAGTAGTAATGGCCAGCACCCCTTTGTAGTTCGATTCTGAATTAAATGGCTTGTATGAGTCAAGATAAGGTACAGAGGAGGCATTATGGGAAAGCTGTACTGAAAGAATTGGCAAGTGTCATTGTCACTCAGGAAGGCCAAAGCAGAGTCTCGCATGTCAAACTGCATGTGATTTTATTTCAGGTGCACCTTAACTTGGATGGTTTTGAGATATAAAATCTAGCTATGACAAATTCAGCACTGGGTATATCCAAGAGCAGCCCTTTGAGGTGAATCTTTGCTGCAAACACATAGTATTACATGCTTAAAATTATGACTTTATTTGCTGTTAATGAAACCAAACAGCACAATGAAGTGTTTCTGTTTACGGTTAGACCCTGAGGAGAAAGACGTAGCTGCTATAAATGGCTCTCCTAATTGAATATATTGGTACTACAGTGACCAAAGCTATGGTTCAGAAACCACAAATTCCAATTAAGACCAATGAGACAACTCTGGAGACAGAGTTTTTTAGGACCAAAACATTGGTCCTGTAATACCACCAATCCTATGCTGTGCCTGATGGGCAGGTTACATTTAACTTACAAATGATCAGACTTTCTATTTGTGGACTGGTCATACACCTGATCGCTATGGCTTGTGAGGTCACTTGCGTGTCCTAATGGGGCACAAAGCTCTCCTGTTCATCCTAGACATAGGGAATTCCTTATTCTTATGTTCAGCTGTGATTCCTCAATCAAGAATGCAAGTCAGAAGAAGTGTTGAACATTGAGGAAGTAAACCTGGGTCCACATCCCTGTTCAGTCATACATTTTACCTACTCTCCACAAGGACAGGCTGTCTCTAAGCCTAACTAATCTCACAAGACTGTGTGAGGGAGAAAACAAAATTCATGTATGCCTCTAGGAAGAGGTTCCTTGAAATCGGGGGGGGGGGGGGGAGGAAATCACCCGTCAATCAATTTGGCCTCTGAAGCGATATTTTTAAAATCCAATTTAAATAAGTCTCTTAATAGATAAAATACAAATATCTATATTATTCATAACATTTGTTTCTCTATCCCTTCAGCCAAAGAGCTCATTACCATCTCCAGAAGATCGTTCCGTTTGAACAGCAGCCATAGAGATGGGCCCTCAGAGCTGTTGTATCAAATGAGGTAACAGAATTCTGGACTGTACCATTTCAGGTAGGGAGGCCATGAGTTATCTGCTCTGTAGCAAACTCACAGGAAGGAAAGGAATACTGCTCCCACATGGGTACCCATTTACTATGAGGGCTTTTCTTCTAAAAACAATAATGGGGGAGACTTTAAAAAAATGAGACACAAACTCTGCAGTTTGAAGTGGTACACACTGGAATTGTTTTTTCCACATTCTGTGGCACATTTAGAATAGCTTTGAAGCACTGGACTCATTAAACTTACCTATTCTTTTTTTCCCCTCTTCTGTCTTCAGACCTCACTCATTGACTACCATTTTCAGTTCCCTCAGATTTCTCTGAGTTGCCAGCTAGCCATTCTTCTCTCAAGCACCTGGTATTGAAGCCTGAACACATAACACAATTGATTTTTCCCAGACCTCACACACAGCATGCAGTCCAAGTTCACTGGGCTTGCCTGTCAGAACTACCAGCCTCTCTCTTGGGCTCATCCCTCACTTTCCACCCTCTCCCCACAATCGATCAGGTTCTGAGAGGGTTCTGCCTAACTGTATTTTGCCCCAATCCCATCCCAGATGAGTACAGGGAGTACTTCTTTTTAAAAAATAATACCCAGAGTAGGCAACCACATTAGATTGTCCAGGGGAACAGGTTAGCCACCCATACAAACATTGTCCCATAACTGACTTGAGAAAATTAAAGTAACGACTTGCAGGACATGTGGTCCCAATTTCGTATTCTCTAAATATTTGGCATTCTTTTGAAGAAGAATACCTCAGTTTTAAGTGTGTCCTGTGTTATATTGCTGAACTTACTCTTTCTCTCTCTTTCTCTGAAACACAAACAGAAGGAAAGCATTGTATTGGTAAGCCCTCTTACAAAGCACACTTCCTGTAGATTTATGAAGGTTATGCCTATAAACCATAGGTGTGTGGGGTTTGCTTTTTTTTTTTCATTATCTGGGATATTTCAAAATGCTGTCACTTGAAATTCAGTGAGCCACCCCATCCCTGAAGAGGGCTGGATAAAAACAGTTTGGCAATTGCCATCCGTGCCTTTAAACTTTTTACTTTTTTTTAAAAAGCTGCATGATTTGATTTGTCTTTACAGCAAAAAAAGATTGTTCGTTAATCCCTTTGGAGTTGTTGAGTCAAGTCCTCCTGCCAGTCGCACTAATGAAAAATACGCTGGCATGATGTGTCAAGAAATCCTGAGATACCCGCCTTTCTTCCCCTACAGCGTTGTTTCTTCTTACGACAGCCAATATCTGGAAGACAATTGGAAGAAAGCCACCAACACTGCTGTCCTGACAACTGTGTACGAATTACAGGAGCTGCAAGATATGGCATAATGCAGTGCAGAAATTAAGGGTGTCTGTATGGGGAGGTGTTCTTCACGTCTTCCATCTGATCTAATTATTCTTCTCAGTAGAGAAATCACTATGTTGCGCTTCTCTTTCTTAGTAATGTGAACGAAAAATCCCTTTAAATATGGATGAGCAGTAGTTAAAAATGGGTCTCCTCTTGATTATGAAGAATAATCAAGATTGGTATATTAATTATTTTATCATTGTTGTTTAATCCTAGAATACAGAAAAAGCCCACTGCACTTAAAGGGCAGCATTTCACTGAGACCAAAGAATATTAGAAATGCTATAAAAAGGAATAACTGGAGAGCTGTTTTCAAATGAGGATTAAACATAAAAGGTTACAAGGATTTTAAAAGCTTCTTATTAATGTTCAGAATTGTAATTACTCAGACAAAATTACGTACGCTGATTTATGGATGTCTGCATGCTTCTTTTCCACAGCTAAAGAGGATGAAGTATTTTTCCAAAGCACTACACTATGTGTGTTTCCAGATGAGGAGCCCTAATGCTTCGAAATCATTGCTTTTTCCTTGTTCGTTACAAGTAGAATAATAGTGGACTCTTCCCAGCATTAAAGAGGGTATTTTGTTAGTAATGGCACATCCCTCCTCCCCCAGACTTCACCGGACCCTTTGTAGCCTGATCTACCCCGCACCCAAAACACTGCCAAAAGTTGGACTTTCTGCATTCTAAGAAAAGGTGGTACAGCCATAAGAAACACATGTAGATGCCCTGCAAACAGTGAGTGAAGAAAATTTGATAACTGTGCACTGCACACTAAATGGTCACTATCAGACCTTGAATGCACTCCATCTCTTCTGATCTAGAAGCTAAACGTTTAGACTGGCTACTGTTTGGAAGGTATACCATCAAGGAATACCGGGAATCTCCAGGTAGGGTGTCATGGGAGTGGATTTAGCCAAGTCACTAAGCAGCAACATACTGTACATCAAGTGTCCTAATCTATATTTTATGGGTTTACAGCATGCATACCCAAAAGGTAGTTGTGATATCAGTGGTGATGCTACTGATAACTCGAAGGTATCAGCCAATCAGGCTGATAGAGAGGTTTTTAATTATCCAGTAAGAGCTTCCTTTGTGGTCTGGTCTCTCTTTGATGCTTACTCTCCTGCTTGCCATGAGGAAAAGCTGATCCCAGGACAATGGGAAATGAGACAAGATGCGTGGACTAAAGTACAGGGATTATGATTTTATTTGGCTGTGTTGGGTTTCCAGAAACGCCTGCATATATTTCTTGATTCTTTTTGTAATTTTTAAGTTGTGCCCAGAGACCTGTCTTTGTGATGTTTCTACCTTGCATTTGCTTGTTGAATGTGTAATACCCTTTTTTAAAAAAGAAGTAATAAAGTTTAGTTTCTTATTATAAATAATCCAGTCTGTAATGCCTTTTGTTTGGTTCACGTACCAGAGAATTCCCCAGTTAAGGGAAGGGGAAGCAAGCCTTAAGTTTGGGAGTATTTTTTGGCTTTTCCTGATTGTGTATCATACTACCCAGATCTGGGGGAAGGGGGCAGACCTCAGAATAGATTTCCTCCATCTGTTGATAAATTGGGGGTGCCATTTACTTTAGATGGGTGAAGGAGGAAAAGTAGTGGCAGCTACTGATTTTAAGTTTATATGAGAAGCTCTCCCTTTGGCATTTCATAGAAGCTATGTGGGGAAAGAAGCTATAAATACAGCTATAAAGTTATCCTGTTTGGAAGCTGAGGGACCTTTTGCTAGTCAAACCTGAAAATATTTGGGTAGACAGATAAATGGACCAACTCAGTATGTCACTTTTCTATGTGGAAGTGGTTCTGCACTTGTTATCTGTAGCAAAGTTTTAAATCCAGATAATTTGAACGTCCCAAATAAAAAAAAAGACCTCTCTAATTTTAAGAAAATCACAACGACATTTTGCACATGGTATTAACAAAATAACTAAGCTCTCTAAGGATCAAAATGAAAGAAAATTAAAAAGCAGAGGGAACTAATTGTCAAACAAGATGTCGCCCTGCAATAAACCTCTTTTACCTCTCACAACAGACTTTTTTGGACATACTGTAAACATCTCACTTGCAAATTAAATGCATGATTACATTCCAATGATCAATTACAAACAAAAAAATAATTAATGGGTGAGTCCAACTTTATTGCACCAACTGAATTATCCAGACCATCTTCAGATGTGGCCCCAACACACCATGCATTGCAGTGGTCCAAGTAGGGATGTTGCATGAATAAATACATATAGACACATTGCCATTGTCTAGGCAGAAGGATAGTTGTTGTATCAGCTGATTCTGATAAAAGGCACTGCAGCCATTGAGGATGGGTAGACCTCAAGTGAAAAAGTTGGATCCAAGAGCACCTTTAAACTATGAATGTGATCCTGCTAGGCTGAACGCCACTTAGCTGAACAGATGAATCACTTACTAACTGTGCCACCATCTTGCATGGATTGGGCTTCAGTTTATTGGCCCTCATGCAGCCCATTACTAAATCAAAGCATTTGTTCAGGATAATTATTGTCTCATTTGCCTTATCTGAGAAACACAGATAGTACTTTGTCATTGTATGCTAATGAACACTGCACTTCCTCTCTCTGGGCAACCTCTGCTGAGTTTCATGTACTGTAGGTATTAAAAAGCAAAGGGGACAGAATAAAGCCCCTGGGGACAGCATAATGCATTTCCAAGGAGCAGAACAACAGTTCTCCAATGCCACCTTCTTAAATGGGTTGTCTGAATAGGAGTTGAAGCACTGTAGAACAGTTGTCTTCAACTCCCAGTTTGGAAGTACACTATAATCAACGGTGCTGAAAGCTGCTGAGGTGTCCAGGAGAACCAGCAAAGATTCCTACAAGGTGACCAAGGCAGCTTCCACACCAAAACCAGGTTTAAAACCAACTGAAATCAGTATCATCCAGATGTACCTTGGTTAATCAACGCCACCCACTCAATGCACAGAATGGAGAGAGCTCTCAGCAAATGTTAAGTGAAAGTTATACTTTCTCGGATGCCAAGTTTCTCTTTGCCAAACAGCTTTGCATGAGCGGGTTGAGTAGGCTCTTTGTAGTGGGCAAGTGGCAAGCGTCACCTTTTAAAATGCCCAACATGTTTCCTTTGCATCTTCTCCTTCAGATGGGATTCTGCACATGCATTCTCTGTGCTGCAGGAAATAGCTATTGAGAGACAAGAATGAAGGATGCAGGATAGGACAAGGAAATTCTTCCTGTGTACACCTTATTTTACTGCAAAATCAGACATGACCAGTTCAAACTACTTGGAGGTTGTTCAGGTTTACAAGACCAGGATATTCAGGTTTTCAGGACCAGGAAACATCCAAAGGCTATTTTGAAAGCTGGAATTGCAATTTTACCAGTGCAATTCCAGCTTTCAAAATAGCCTTTGGATGTAGAAAATCAGAAGGCGACTTCTTAGTTATAGATATTCCAATGCTGTAAAGTTCTTCAAGGGCTTTACAAATCGGGGCCACCTCCCTGAATTGCTCCTAGAAGATTTCAAGGAGCTTAGGCAGCCCTCACTCTGCTCAATTGTAGCCATTAGGTTCTGAGGTATCCAGTTTCTGAATAATGAAGAAAAATGTATTAGACATTCATAATCCATTTGGAAAATTACAGCAAATAAAATTGAATAGAGCAGCTTTTAAAAACTAAATTAAAAATTCTGTTTCTAAATAATACTTTAATTGAAAAAATAAAGTTATTGCATTTTGAGATGCCAATTAAGAACCTTAGATCCACTGCTGTAACAACTTTAATTGTTTTCAGTTTTCCTTGCTAAATGGATTATGAGAAAATTAATAGCCCCAACTATTGAAGATTTACTTCACCAGACACCACCACAGTTTGCGTTCTGCTGCCATTATAAGACTGCTGATGAATTGTTAACCAAAAGGTGGAATTTATATAGTTTTATTAGTTTAAAATGAAGAAATATAATTCAGTAATCACATCTCCCTTGCCTAATGATTCTTCAAGATTGGAGGCAGTCTTCCCTTTTTCTTTTCTACTGAAGGAATGCTCTGAGGAATTCATTGTAGGAGATTTTGGAAGTTAATGTTTTGTCATAATACTCCAAGATGTGAAAGAACTCCTCTTCAGACAGATTTATGCCATACTTTCGGAGCACCTGCAGGATACACAGAAAACTGACACATTGCTTATCTTTAATTAGGAACCATCCAGGAAAGTTAGCAGTAGGCAACCAACATGGAATTGAACCAGGCACACAGATTATTTAAGCACAACTGCCTCATTCAGATTCTCAAAATTTCTGAATATATGAAGTAATTTCTCCCCCATGTTCCCATGGCAACATGATTCTAATATTGCTATTCCTGTATCCATTTGATCAAGGATATGGCCCAATATGTGAATTAACCTTAACTGGAGTGGGCTATAAGGAACATATTGTCCTGGCCCCTGAATGGTTGGTTCCCAGTTCACTTCTGAGCATCATTCAAAGTGCTAAGGTTTATTCATACAGCCCTGCATGGCTTGTGAAGTTGAAGTTCCAAAGAACATCTACCACTGTACCATGCTTCTACCATCATAGCAACATCTCCTCGAGGGTACTTCCCATCATCTGAACTGAGGAAGGGGACCTTGGAGGAGAGGACCTTCTCCATTATGGCACTTTGCCTGTGCCCACCTTAACATCTTATGGTCAGCAACAGGCAAAGCACTTTTTATTTTCTTAAACTTTTAAGAAACTGATAAGATTGATTTCTGCACTGCCACAAAATGCCCTCCAATCTGAGCTGAAGATATGCACGCACACCTATTGCTGTTATTGTCCTTCCACCACCACTGCCAGCCCACTATATCACTCCAAGGACCGCTTAGAGGGAGATACAGGGCACTGGAGATTCTCTGAAGAGCTGAGGAACCCAAATGACTTTCGCTGACAGGAAACCTCCAGAGAGAGAGAGAGAGACATTGTGGTAGAAGTATGTGTGGAGGATTCCTGTGCAGCCCCAACTAGAGAGCCCAGCCAGCTGTTGTTCTTCCTTGACATTTGCTAAAGCAGGACAGTAGGGTGCTTATTGTGGCCAAGGAGGTAGCAGGCAGTGGCAAGGACCTTCCTGAGCATGGGGGTGAGCACACCTGTGTGTAATTCCTTCCCAGTAAGGCAGAGGATGCATCCCACCTCAGGAGAGGGCAGACTCGGATCATTTTGTACTGTTCATTTATCTCCTTTTAATAACGTCTGTTATTTTCATGCATTTCTAAATCTATTATTGTTCTTTACTGCTAATTTTATTACATTTTGTGAACCACCCGGGAAATATTTATATTGAAGAGTCAAGTATGAATTTATAAAATAAATGAACAAATAAGGGGTAAATTGTAGCTCGCTGGTAGAGTATCTGCTTTACATACATAAGGTTGCAAGTTCAAGATATACCGTTTCTAGGCAGGGCTAGGAAAGCATCCTGTCTGAAACTCTGGAGAGAACCTGCTAGTCGGTGTTGACAGTGTTGCACTAGAGGGACCAATGATCTGTGCCAGTATAAGGCAGCTTCTTGTGTTTCTACATTTCCTTTAAATAATAATGCCAACTTTTAATGTTGTGGTTTTTTGCTCCCTGAGGTTCTAATTTGCAGTATGGGGTAGAAAATGCATTCAGAAATTAAGTAGAATGAACTGGATGATTCTCACCATGACCTGCCCTGGTTAACATGCAGATGTAAACTGGGCTTGGAGAAGCGAAGATGGTGTTCACCTCCTCTGAGAGGTTCACCACCACTATTAAAGACAGAACCCAAGAAATAGGATTTACATTTTTTAAGCAGTGGTTTTTTTCTTCTTTCAATTTTCCTGGAGGGATCTGTGTCGCACGTGTCTAAATGTCAAGCTAACAATCAGATATTAATCACCTCACTGAAGGTTTATGAAGTAAAAATATTTATGCGACTCCTAAAAAATATCAAAAAAGAAGCAACTCATTAGACGTCTCTTGAGGGGCTACCATTGAAAAGCTTCTGCTCTCTCTAAATAAGATACCATCTGATTAGCAGAGTTATGGGGAAGAGTTCATATGAGAGCAGGAGTTATTTGAATGAACCTGGCACTAAGTATTGCGAAAGCAATGAAAGTAGTTTAAAAGTCAGTTACCTGTCTGAAATCTTGAACACTTAGGAGTCCAGTCCCACTTTCATCATAAAACTTGAATGTCCGTCTCATTGGTCTCCAGCAGTGCAGGATCTGGGGCTGAATCCTCATCATTGCATTGAAAAAGGTTGGTGATTGTGGCCCAGGAGGGTTCTGACAAAGGTGGGGGAAATACATTGTTATTGATTAATACACAAGGGAGCCCTATTCAGTGCGTGGAGATGGTGACAGTGGAACCATGCTGCTAATCCCACCCCCACCCCGTGTCAGCTGTTCACTGTACTCACCCATAGAAATCTGCACTTTGGCACATATGTAGGTTTTCTCAGTACAGACATCTGTGCCAACTCATGGACATTCAAGGGTTTGGTCTAGAGAATGTATGATGTTAGCAGGGGTGCCCACTACTCCACGAACATAAGCTAGGAGTACTTGAGGGTCTTAGAGGTGACAACCTGTATGCATTCCTTTATGAAGCTATCAAGAAATTCAGATACCATCAAGATAAACAAAAAGAACAAGGATGTCTGTGAAATGTTTCTGTATACAATTAAGGCTGTCAATTTGACAATTTAAAAAAAGAGGGGAAAATACCATGTTTTTCTCATAGATAAATATGGTGGTCTTGAAACACACATGGTTGCCCACAGAAAAGATAAAACCATGAAAATATGAGATGTGCAAAAAATGAGAAAGTGCCTCTCACAATGCACTGAAGCACATGAATAGCCTCATGGTACACAGGATTGTTAAGAGGAAAAAGCTGCAGGGTTAATTCACTAGCAGGACTAGATCATAAAGATCCTTTTCACACATCCTTCTGCCTTGAAAAACATCTTCATATACTATCTCATGCTGTATCCAAGTTCTCTCCTTTCATACTGGTGATGTTTACCTGCACTCGTGGATTTTGAATTACAATCCTTTGCAGAGGAGACACTTCTTGTTGTTTAAACAGCAGCACACAGCTCTGAAGGAAGTTGCAGTATGCAAATTTGCCGACACTCTTAAAATCGTATTTTGTTATAAGTTGCTTCAACTCTTCATTGCTTAAATTCAAACGAAACTTCTCTATTATAGCTGAAAAATGAACATAGGTGTATCGAGTAGAACAGCGGTCCCCAACCTTTTTGGGGCCACGGACCAGATGGGGGGAGCGAGCTCCATGCGCGGGGGAGCACCCCCGTGCGAGTGTGACATGCCCCCCGTGAGTGTGCGTGGAGGTGGAGATCCGTATCCATAGCCAGTTCTGGCAAACCCACGGACCGGCACCGGGCCACGGACCGGGGGTTGACGACCCCTGGAGTAGAAGACATTACAAATGAGCACTCCTCGAATGCACACTAAGGTGGCAATATATTTTGAGCAAACTGACAGATCAGCACCTCTGCTGAATAGCCCAAGACTGACATTACTAGGGTTCATTAGTACAGCTCCATGAATATAACAGTATTAATCAACCACAACACTGTTTCACACATGAACATACTTTACCTGGTCACTCTCCACTGGGCTAGACAACTGGCAGACAGGTGTTTGAAGCAACTCCACTGACACATGTTTGAGGTGAGATGAGGAGACACAAGCATTTACCTGTGGTGTTTCATCTGCAGCTACTCATTCACACAGAGTGTCTACTTGATATTCCAATCATGTGAACTAATGTGTGAGCTCTGAGAAATTATTGTGTTATTTATCTGCTCGAAGCAGTCTCAAGAAGGGAACAACAGAGAAACAATATGTGGTAATGTACAGAATGACAGACTTAATCTTTGAGCCTTGTTCTGAAAATGTGGGTCTGGTTAATTGGGAAGGAAAATAACAGTAGATAACAATCCTGTTAATCTGTTAATCATTGTTGCTGTTTGCAGAACCAGGCTTCAGAAGAACTGAATACCAAACAGGGGTCTTAAATTATTATTAGGTGTGAAACACCACTGTTCTCTTATCTCAGGGACTTGCATGAATGATTTACCATGTAGTCTCTGTATTCTAACTCTTATATCTGATGAAGGAGACATGTTCCATGAAAACTTACATTATAATATAGCAGTTTGTCTTTAAGATGGCACAACATCTTTTTTCTTTTTCTTTTCTTTTGTTTGTTTCTTCTTGAAATGCTTGCACAGAATAACACAGCTACAACTTCGAAAACTATGATTAAAAAGCAGATTACCATGGCATGTGTATAACACAAACTAAAACCTGTTTCCAACTGGAGTGCCTCATATAACAACTAGTCTGGGAATGCTGGGTGAGGACTCTAGTCCTGTGAAGGGAGTGGGGTAGCATCTTCTTTACTATCTGCAACAAAGACTTAAGACAATAACCAACCTAAAAAGTCTTCCACGGGGATTTCTCCCAGGCGGTCAACATCTTTCTCTCTGCATTCCTTCAGTATTTCTCTCCAACAGTGTTGGACCACCTTTCGGATTTTGCTTTCAATGGGTTTACAGTTCAGAAGAGGTGGGTTTGGAACAGCTGCTGTATGCGGCCTGCTGCCTGCTGGGGTCTAAAAAAAGGGAGACCACTTTTAACCAAACTGGAGCAAATTCAGAGGAGGGCAACAAAGATGGTCAGGGGACTGGAAATCAAGCCCTCTCAGGAAAGACTGAAAGAACTGGGCATGTTTAGCCATGAGAAAAGAAGACTGAGGGGAGATATGATAGCAGTTTTCAAATACATGAAAGGTAGTTATACAAAGGAGAGACAGGATCTGTTCTCAATCAACCCAGAGTGCAGGACACATAATAACGGGCTCAAGCTATAGGAAGCCAGATTTAAGCTGAGTATCAGGAAAAGCTTAACTGTTAGAGCAGTATGACAATGGAACCAATTATATCAAGAGCTGGTGAGTGCTCCAATGCTAGAGACGTTCAAGAGGAAATTGGACAACTATCTGTCAAATCTGCTTTGATTTGTATTCCTGCATTGAGCAGGGGATTGGACCCGATGGTCCAACTCCCTTATTCTATGATTAACCCACTTGCACCTAAGGAGGGAGAAACATTTTAATATACAGTAGGACCCCCATGTCCACGTGATCACTATTTGTGGTTTCACTTATCTGCGGTCTCAAAATGTTAAAAGAAAAAATCCAGAATTTTTTTTTTACATATATTATCAGATTGGCTACTAGAGGGAGCCAGAGACCACACTATGAATTCTTGTTGTTGAAGAATAGATAGTACAGTACAATCACTGGCACCCTCTAGTGGCCAGTTCTGGTAGTGGGCAGAGGATTCTTATTTAAAGTTTCCCTTTGCTTTAGAATAAAAATAGTGAATTTTGTCAGGGAACAACATTTGGAAAGGTCCACACTGACAACTTTTCTGGAGAAAAGTCTGACTTCTCTTTTCTATGTCTCTTATCTTGCTGGTAGGCCTGTATACCAGCAGCAGCCTTTAACCAGCCACCTTTTCCCACAACTGTCTAAACTAACCAGGTGATTACCAAGAGACTTCAGGGATGGAATTCACCTTCCTGCAAGTAAATTATGCTACCAGACCAACCTGGAGTAGATTTTAGGACACATTCTGTTATCTAGTTCTGAATGGTGGCTACAATGGCTATCTCCTCCCCCCACCCCTTTTTCTAGGAATATTATAGATCTGAATGGAAGTCAGATAGGGTTGGCCACACTATTTACAGATCCTCTCTGGTACTGCTCAATTTACCTTCTACAGCTCTCCAGTCTCACTCAGAGGATACATTCCTTCAAAAACAATTCCTAGTTCACAAGATCCAGTGCCACTTCATTCCAATGTAGTTAAGACTTCTTAAGAATCACAATACAGTGGTGCCTCGACTTACGACCATAATCCGTTCCAGAAGATGGGCGTAACTCGAAATGGTCGTAAGTAGAAGCACCATTTCCCATAGGAATACATTGAAACCCCATTAATCCATTCCGGCCGAAAAAATAATCAAAACCAACAACAACAAACAAACAGAGCAAGCCCCATCGGAACGCGATGGGGCTGAAAAAAACCCACAAAAAACACCCACACCCACACAGCCAGCCCCATCGGAACGCGATGGGGCTGAAAAAAAATCACAAAAACGTACTCTCTCTAACCGTTGGGGCGAAAGAGCTACAAAGAAGCTCTTCGCCAACCAACGGTTAGTACCTACATTTGAATTCCCCGCCTTTTTTCCCTCCCTCTTTTCTGTTTGCAACTCGAAGCTCCGGCCGCAAGTAGAAGCAAAATTTTGCAGCCGGAGCTGGTCGCAACTCGAAAAGGTCGTATGTCGAGATGGTCGTAAGTCGAGGCACCACTGTAGTTTGCTTTCTACCTGATCAATGGCAGTTAAGCCAGAAATTGTGTTACAAATGTAAACATGGAAATTAAGATTGCTTTCTCTTTTTTACCATTACATAAACCCACAGGGTGCCAGGCTGTGTTGCGACTTGTGCAAATAGTTGGGGCAGGTTCAAACCTCCCCTATCCTCAAATTATTACAAAATTCTTCCTTTCTCATGGCTTTTAGTTGTTGTGTTTTTTAACAGCAAAAGAAAACTTCACTGACACCATCTTGGCAAGCCCCTCTTTTTATGAAATCCTAAACAGGCATAAATAAATAAATAAATAAATCAGGGCAGTTCATTAAGGGCCTGGTAGGCCAGTCATAGCTTGGTAAGTCATAAATTGTCAGTCTGGGTACTGTGTATTCGACCAGGAATGGGCAAATCAGTTCTGGATACTTAAAGGAAGAGTGAGAGACAAATAAATAATCAAAATGAAGGTCATGGGGTTACATTTCCCATTTCATGATATAGGAAAGGTGTTGGGCACAAAACACGTACTTTTTGGAGAGACGATGGAGAGGCTGTTTTGGGCCGTGAAGACAGCTTTGAAGCAGGCTCAGCTGGTGTTGTAGGTTTGCTGGGGCCATCTGGACAGTTTGCAGCAGGTAATTCTGGCATTTCTCGTCCTTCAGAGCTGAACATCTTCAAAAACCCAGGGTATTTCAATTTCCCATTAGCATCAAGTGGCACTGTGTTCCAGAGATTCTCAAACTACATAAGAAGAGGGCCATGTTTCAGCATATGTGAAATGAGGTAAAACATGTGACACACACATCAAGATTTCATTTCTTTAAGAAATGTGCTCAAGACAGGGCTCAATTTTATTTGGAAACATTTCTCTTTGATGGAGTGCTTCCTGAAATACCTGATGAGTTGGACTGTCATGACAACATGATGAAGGAAATGCACTCTGGATCTGTCTGGTCAGAGTCATCATCATATATTCTAAGCTTAAGCCCTGACACTGAAGCCTGTTATCACAGATGCTGAGAGTGGTAGGTATGAAAAGTCCAACAAACTACAAAACAAATTGCAGAGACTGCTAGAACCACCATGGGAGAAAGATACCTGTAGCTTACTTTCAAATGAGGTGAGGGTATCTGACCTACATAGCAAAAAATGAAGGTACACTTGAGCCTACATTTTTTTTGTTCTGTCACAATTCGGGTGAAGGTGATATGCTAGATATGAAGTTGTCATGGGCATCTCAGCAATCCAGGCAGAAATTTGAACCAGTAATTTGCTTCACACCAAGTAGATGCCTTGCTGAAAAAGTTGGCATGATTTTTCTCTCTCATTTTGCATAATTCATTTTATATTTTATCTATTCTGCATACTTTGCCCTGATCTGTCAAACCCATGGGGAAGATAATAGGGCTATGGAGCATCCTGAAGCATCATTGCCCTGACAAATGAAAACCATGGTCAATGATTGCTCTGGCTGCTTGCAGTTATGTTGGCTAGAAACTTTTTTTTAAATAAGAGAGGTAATATTTTAAGGAAATATTACATTGATAACTCCACTGTGCTAGACAACTGGCACAGTGAAAAATTAAATATTCTTAATATTCTCAGCACCACAGGCTATTCTTCCATAGACACACAGGTGAGAACAGTAGGGCCCCCTGTACCTGCAGGCTCAGTATTCATGGTTTCACTTATCCACAAGCTGAAAAACTCAGAAACACATATTTCCACAATATAATTACCAGAACTGGCCACTAGAGGGAACCAGAGACAATGCTATATATAGGGTTTGCTATCATCCATGATTTTTGTCATCCACGGAGGGTGTCACAGAACCAATCCCCTGCAGATACTGTGGTCCTACTGTATAGTAGTAGGTGCTGCTGTGGGACAAAATATATACCTTGGCAGGTCAGCAGATTCTGCCTTGTCATTATTTGGCATCATGAACTGCTAGTTACCTGCTCTTCAAATTACAAGTTGGTTCAGTATTAGGAAATGATGAAAATCAGGAATTGGCTAGGTAATGATCATGATGATTGTGATGACAATGATAACTCACAAGTATTAGCCAATTAGATTGGTTCAGCAATTTTTAAACTAGCAGCCTTGACAAAGCTTCCTTAACATTTGCTTTGGCTGTGGAGTGAGGAGATATGTGGACAATTAAATCCCCAATGGAAACATGGTGGCAGACCATAAGAAACCAGGAAATGCCTTATGGTCATGACCCATGAGCAATTTAGGAACCTGTCTAAGTTGTGTTAGGGAATTTCTTTCTTCATGTGTTGGATGCCCAGAAGATACTTGCACATCTTTTCTTGCTTAAGGCCATGCCCAAGGAAGGGGTTCTAATTGTCCACCTGCATTCCATTGTACCGTGGCTTTCAGATTATATACACATGTACTTCACTTCTTCTTTGATAAATCAAACCTGCTTCCAAGGCCTTTCCCTGCTCTGCCACAAACCAGAGTCCTCTAATTAGGAAGGGGAGAGAATGCTTTTAGCACTTGGGGTTTTGTTTCTTTAAACTCCTGGATCCATGGAAGAAAGCAGACACCTCACAGCATAAATCTTTCTATCTCTTGGGTGAAAAGGGATTCTTGGGAAGTGGTGGCAAGGTTGTTGGATGAATAAGTGAGACTCTCCATCTCCATGCAAAATGAGTACTGTCTTAATACCTATAACACCCTGAGATAAGAACACATATGTTGAGTTGAATGCCAGTGGTGCTCTTTGATTGGCTGAACACCCATTGTGCTGCTGGTGATGCTTTCAATAGAAAACTACCACTTTTCCAATTCTGGATACAGGATGGTGTGCAGGTAGAAGATCTCCCAGTGGTCCTAGGAATCCAGTAACTGGGCCATCTAAATCACCCTGCTGATCTTTCTATCTTTGTCTTATTTCCCCCCACCCCCCGAGATAATAGCTTTATACACTACAATATATCATATATGGGGTAAAAGAAAGCTGCAACTGAACCAACAAGGAACCAGGTTGTCCTTTTGTGCTGGCACCTGAACTTGCAGAGGTTATATCTATGCAGATGCTCCTAGGATGAGGCTGTTGGGTTAGGATTACAGGTATGGATGAATGAAAATTAAATGCTGCTATTAATGGATCTTATTTCTGAGATATAGATCTATACACACACATACAAAGGAATGGGATGTTTGCTCCAGATTTCAAAGAGACAAGGAGTAATCTTTCATATTTTCTTGAAAAAAACACACAACAGAACACTTCCTGACAAACCATACTATTAGACCTTGAAGAAAGCACATCACATCTAAGGCTTTGATTTGCATGTGGCAAGTTGCATTTAAACATCAAAGGCCAGAACTACATTTTGAATTTCCTTTCAACTTTCCCCCATTGGCCAAGCTGCTGCCATATTATAAATTATACAAAACAAAATACACTTTGCACCACATCAGAAGATCTCAAAATGTTTTACAAGCATCAATTAAATATCATAAGAGCATTGTGCACTGGGTTAGCTCAGATTATTTTTAATGAACAGTTGAAGCCTGTCACCTTGGGAGATGTGTATAACATCAACAGTTTAGCGTGGAAGGTGAGGCAGAAAATGTGATCCATGATTCAACAAAAGGTGGCTGCAAAAAAGCCCTCTTTGAAAGCACTGGAATTGAAGTCAATCACAATTAATGTAAGTTTTATTGATTCCCTGATTGGCATATAAGGGTTCCAGTTCCAGTTCTACTCTCTAAGAGGCTGTACTTCACGAGTGAATAAACAGAACAGCATATATAAGGACCAACTGTAATAGGGGAGATCTTTCCATGAGTTCAGTTTGAACTGGTGATGTAACAATTTCTAAACTCTGTACTGAGGTTATCTAGTGTGCCACAGATAACACTACTGTATACTGTTATGTTGTTATGTGTTAGGTGTGATTATATCATTTATTCATCCTTTCACTCAGATAAAAGAAAACTCAGCTAGCATAGCCAGTGGTATTCTGAAAATGGTAATCCGAAAAGGAATTGCTATAAGGTGATTCTGACTTAATAGCACATAATAACCTCTGAGGATACATTTTACTCACTTTAACACAAGCAAAAAGCAAATATCTCTTTGACATAAATGTGGAATGCATCTCCCATTTTAAGTATGAGGAAAAATGTGCCTTTACTATCAAACATTTGGGAAACAATTCTTGAATATGTAAGAATAAAAACACACACCCATGTGCATCCTGGAGAATATTATTGGCTATGTATCATTCCCAAGATCAGAAGCAGGAAGCCTCCCATCATCGGTTGCTGGAAAGTATGGACAGAAACATGTGGCTGCACTCGTGCTTTGCTTGTGGACTTCCCATAGGCATCTGGTTGCCTGTTGTGTGAACAAAGTGCTGACTGAGATGGACCTATAGTCTGGTTGCAGAAGTCTTCTGATGTCTTAACCCTGCCTTTCCTTTTGCTTACCCCCACCTCTACTTTTTGTGGGATTATATGTCCTATTTTCTACAGCAGATACAGGAAGGAGGTTGACTAAGGAAAGACCAGTGGATGTCACGGCAACTGAATGATCTCCTGCTGGATCACTTACCTTTAGTATTAGGTGTAACCAGGTAACTCAGCTGACAATCCTTCAGCCTGGTGAGGTTTATTCAACACTGCAATGATACAATCTCAGAAACAAGACACCTCATGTGCTTTTCTTACCTGCTCATCAGTCAGAAGAAAAAAACGTCGGTTGCAGATATCTCTAAAGACCTCTTTCGAGACCACTTTTTCTTTTGCCCAATCTGCCTTTTTAAATTCTTGTTCAATGGCTTGGAAGCGAGCCCCCACAACCTCCTGCACACGGGCAAAGACCTCTTGGATGGACAGCTCCCGGCAAGCAAATTTACTACGTTCTCTCTCACTCTAGAGGGAACATACAGGGGGAGTGGGGGAGGGGATCACAAAGAAATCACTGAAAATTGCATTACAGTTTGAAGACAAGGCCAGTGTCTCTATCTTCTGCTCCAGTAGAACAAATTTGAAGGAATACTAGAAAATGCCTCTGGAAATGACCAAAAAAAAAAAAGCATGTGGGGAAAAAAGCCCTCAAAATATAGAGGACATAATTTAAAGCAAACATATTGCTTCATGCAGAGCTTTAACAAAACATTTAATAAGTGAGCAAGATGAACTCTGGATTTGCAATTAATTATAGGTATCTTCCACATCGGGTAATAATTAGATAGGAAAGATACATGTCTGGCAGTTCTGGTAATTACAGATGTGCCGCAATGGCATGGGATTAAATCATGGGGAAGGAGACCCCCTTTCGCTCTAGGTGTATGTCAACAGTGCCCCAGACAACACACATAAAAGCATTCATTCCTACCCATAAGAGCTTACATTTGCTCAATTGAGACTAGGAGATTAGTGACAATAGAGGGAGGGGTGGGGAGACTCATAGGTTTGAAGGGCTAAAACTGAGCACATGTACATAAATGTACTAAGCTTTTTTAAAGTACTGGACAGAGACTACACAAGGATGGTAATAAAGTCCAACAAGGAATGAAACACTTGCTACACAATCCTTGCTGTGCCACGATCGAAGTAATCAATGGTGCTGGAACTAGCTCAAAGTCTTCGCAAAAGCAAAGGTAGCCAAAGGATAAAGAGGTTGCTCTTTTTCCTTTGGCTATCTTTGCTTTTGCGAAGACTTTGTCCATTTCAAAAGCAGCCGGAACAAAGAGCAGCCCAAGAATGAATCACCATAACTGCATATGAATTCCTATCTCTTACCCATGCATCTAATGGGAGTGTTTACTAGTAACCAGAAGTAAGGGCATTTCCATATTGAGGTTTTTTTTCTTGGAAACTGGGCATGCTGCATCTGCAAAGGTAACTAGCCACATCACATCTGTGCGGAAAAATCCTTATTTATTTAGTCTCATTTATAAGCCACTTTTTTCATCATTAAAGGACTATTCACGCACCATGTAATGGACTTGTTAAAAGCAACCATGATCCACAGCAGGACATAACTCTTTAGTTAATAATGGTGTTTTATTGACCCAAATATGCACTGAAGCTTCAAACTAAAACTAGGGGAAACTTCCTTATTGAATGTTTCCTGTTATTAGTGTAGTCTATAATAAACTCCCTTGAAAGTAGACTGTTCTCAAAAAGTTATTTTCACAAGCTCTCCAGCCCTCTTTTTCCTCAGGACACAATCAAAACCCAGTGCCACACTCAGCTAGCACAGCTGCTGCCATAGGTCAGGAAAGAGAGGGCGAGAAAGGGAGAGAGAGATCATCCTCACTCTGATTTGACATAGGATAGAGGTGGGAAACATGGGGGTCCTCCTTTGATTTCAACTCCTGGAATCCCTTATCACTTGGCCTCCCTAGATGGGGCTGATGGAGGTTGAAATCCAAGACATCTGGTAGGTCAAAGGCTCCCCACATCTGATGTAGGGCTTGATCATGTCAGAGGAGGCACAAACATGTTTGTCAGACGTCATGTCAGATGCATCCCAGGTCAATTTTTTTTATAGTGTAAAGGCCACTGGGGTGTTCTTTGAGCTCATGTGCTCTTCTATCCATCTGGCTAGTCCTGCAACCCCAAGTCAGAGGCAATGATGGGATTCTTTTAGGCAAATTTGCCCCAAAGCTTTTCCTTGAAAAGCTGGAGCTGGTCCTTTTGCTCGAATTAGGACTTACCTTCTCACTAGAGGGGCCTGACTTTTACTAACAATTGTCTGGTTCAACTGCCCTGGAACTTTGAAGAATCAGTATTCTGAAAGCTAGTTTTAAAGAGATAGAGGATTCAAAGCAATGTGGTTCTCTTATATTTCTGAGATGACCAGTATGGTAAATATGCAATAATATGTTAATGAACAACTGCATGATTCAGCTGAAGCTGGCAGAACAAAGAGCCCATACAGAAAACCAAACTACCCAATGGTAAAAGAGCCCAGGTCACTTAATCAACTATATATACAGTATGCTGGGAAGAATCTGTGTACCACTCATTAGCAGTTATACTGTGGAAACAGGTGATAGAATGTGCAATAAAACAGTCATTTGTATGGACTGGAAATAAGGACCAATCTTTGTCCAACTTTTCTCTGAATAGAAATCTGTCACACTAGTTGCACTTTTCTGTCACAGTAAAAACACACTGGAAGGATAATATAAAGGTTTCCTTCTTGCAATGCTATCACTTTTATCTGCACTTTATCAGCTATTCTGAAATAGATTTTTTTCAAGAAGTGAAATTATTAAAAACAAGTTTTTTATATAAGTGATTAAATAGCAAGGGCTGGAATAAAAACAATACATGGGTTATTGATAATCTGTGCAGCCTTTTTATTTTTCTAAACTAAATTCTATCTTTTCTCATATCCAGTCGTACTCTAAGACTTAGCCTAACAAACTTCAAAATCCTATTACTCTATCTAAATTCATAATCCCAATCCCTCTCTGTCATACACAATTATAGCTATCTGACACACACTGAACGCTTGGCCACTCTTTCATACTCTCTCCCCCTTCTCCCTTTGACTCTGGAAAGCAGCCAGTTGCAACAGAGTTCCTTGGAAGCATATTCTTAGCATACTCTTACCTCGCTCCCCCCATAACTGTCCTAATCTCTGACCCTGCACTCACCTGTCAATCCACCCAGTTTTCCTGTCATGCTGTCAGGCCGGGGAGTCTAATGCCTGAACAATTTTCTACAAATTCTATAGAACTTTATAGACCTCTAGGGAAAAAAAAAACAGAAGCCTATGTTCATCACAGATCGCGTTTATCTCATTTAGGGTTAATTCCAGAATGAAATCAGACAACCATTTCCAATCATATCAAAATTCATCAGGGTATCAAGGTATAAGTCTTTTCATTGTTACAATGATTCCAAGTAACATCAGCTTGTCTAATTCTACAAGCTTTATTTATCTGCAGTATTAACATTAGCAGCAATTAACAGTGAAAGAGACAAGCAACTGCTCGTGTATGAAAAGAGGACGTGAAGGTGAAATGTTGTCAAATCAGTTCTTGCCGTCTTTTGGGGACTGCATGGGAATCTGTCTAAAGAAAAGAGTGGATCTGAGCTGGTGGAGAAGCCAGAAGTAAGTATGTGTGAGAAATACAGAGAAGAAAAGAAGGCAAGATGGAGAACAAGATGGAAAAAGAATAGAAAGCAAGAGAAGGTGAAATAGAAGGAAAGGTGGTGATATCCATTAACACCTCCTTTGCCATTGTCTTGTGACCTAAACATTGTAATTCCCCAGCACTGAGATATTAAGAAAAAGCAAATATTCTTAATATTTCAGGGCTGGGGAATTGCAATGTTTAGGTCACAAGGTGCAAACCACTTCCTAAAGTATAGTTCCAATACAATTAATTACATTAAGGGTTAGCAGTCTCTCTGTAACTGTTCCTCCCTTCTTCCAGCCCATTTCTATTTTTTTTAAAAGGATCCATATGAAAACAAGCATTTCTTTGTATGTATAAAATCTGGCGGATTTCACGAAGCTACAGAAAAAGGTGGAATCCATGGAAAGTAAAGAACAAAAAAAAAAAGAAAAGAAAAGAAAAAGGAATGACTTAGAAACATAATTTCAACATGCTTCTCTACTTCATGAAACTTGTTTTGTCTTAAATGCACATCCAGTCCAAACACCATTAACTACTGAAGTTCAATTCTACATGTACAACATTTTTTAGTTTTTTAAACCAGAGTTGAGATGACTATTCTGAGATGTATTTTATAGGAATATGTTAACACCTGTTTAATTTATTCTTTTGTTATATTTATATCCCATCTTTCCTCCCACAAATTTGAGGCTGTGTACACAGCTCTGCTCTTCCCCATTTTATTCTCACAACAGCCCTATGAGGTAGGTCAGGCTCCCAGTAAGCTTCATGGCTAAGTGACATGGTTGGGACAACTGAAGAGAATTAGGCCCATGGCTGCTCAGGTGGGTAAGAATGGGCATTTCAAAAATCCATGCAGTTCTAAATCTCAAATCAGGGGCCTGATGATGAGGAAAAGAAATAGGTGGGATATTTCTCCTTCATTCTGGTAAGGTTTTTGGTGTAGTAATGTAAATGTAAATATGAATTAGAGATTAATGAAATATTTAAAACATCCCCTTTTCAATGGAAATGCAATTTGATTAGCATTTTAGCTAATTAATAATTAACTTAATCAGTCACCTTTTCTCCACTAACTTTCTCATCTTTGCCAGATTCCAGATACTGCCGGACACAGGAATTGCACTACCTTTTTTTCAGTAAAGGGGCACATGAGTGTAAGCATACAGGCTTTCCTTAACCATGAATAGGGGCAGTGGGAGGAAAGATTTCTGATGCTACTTTCTTCACCACTGCCACCACCCAACTCTTGCTCCTAAATCCAAACTAATAATTCAAGAGCCCTGGTTTGTCAATATAGAGACTTCATACCTCTTTGGTCCACCCCTAAATAAACATCACTCAAAATTTCTATTGGATAAATTACAGTTTATACTCTTTTTCACCTGAATATAATTTAAATTAGCAATAGAACACAGAAAAATTCTTGATTCTGTTGTTTATGAAATCTGTATGGGAATATTTCACTGAACAACCTGGGAAAATGACATAGGAATTTAAAAAGTTGGAGCACCATCCATTTCCTGAACAGAAGTCATACTTCAGAGAGATTAGTTAGTATCTAAACAAACAGATTTATTTTGGAGGCTCCAGGGAACTAACCAATACCTAAAGTATTGACTCACATGGGACAGGTGAGGCAAGTTTCCTGAGCCCTGGAGTATGAAAAGCCCAACAACTTTGTGTGTGTGTGTGTGGGAGGGGGGAGAGAACGGCTGAAATTCTGTTCATGTAAGTTCTGTAGCATAAGGCTGCATTTTTGGAAATTCAACATTTCCTCCTCCTGTTCCAAGGCTCCCATGAGTCAGGAATAATCCCCTTCATCATCAGAAATGTGAGAGAGCTATGGCATGGGAAGAGGGAATCTTTAATTATCAAAAATCTCTATTGCTAAGACTGACAGTTATACCACCACCACCCCAAGCTCAAAATCTGCCCCTGACACTCCAGACACTGAGATGCAAGGGAGGGTTCACTGTGTGGTATACAGTATTCATATTCCCTTGCAGTTGCTTGCGTCACTGTTTAAATAGCCTTGAATATTATTATTTTTCATTTTTCTCTCTCACACAGCTCAGTTTACTAAACTTCACTGAAATAATATTACAGTGGACCCTCGACTTACAGACGGCTCGACCTGCAGACTTTTCGAGTTACAGACTTCTCTGGCCGCAAAATTTAGGTTCGACTTGCGGCCGGAGAATCGACCTACAGACCAGAAAATCAAACAAAATGGACCAAAAACGGCCAGTTACGGATTAATCGGTTTTCGATGCATTGTAGGTCAATGGAGCCTCGACCTACAGACTTTTCGACCTGCAGCCACCGTTCCAATACGGATTAATTCCGTAAGTAGAGGGTCCACTGTACACTCTTAGTAGAACTGAGTGTGTATGTGAAAGCATGATTGATATGTGGGCTTTAAATGGACAAATCACACAATTATGGCACTGCATAGCCCCCGCCCCCACCCCATAGTCCATGGCTGCTTGCATTCCTGCCCCCTCATTCTGGAAATGTTTTTGTTGTTTAAACAGAAATCTGGAAATTCACAGATAATGTTATGAACCTGAGAATGGAGCGGATTAGAATGTTTTCTACAGCATACAGGGAGGGTCAGTCTGAAGCTGTATGCCCTTTATTCAGGTACAGAACAGATGTATATGTGTGGAAACAAGGCTTCTGCACAACCTTGTTTCCACACAGTTCCAATTTATAGCCTGTCCCATGCCGGAGGCTTTGCAGGCAGCCTAAGTAAACAGGAAAAAATATACTGATTTATTTTTCTTTCTCTTGCAAGCCTCCATGAACTAAACCTTTATTCAAAAAGAGAGCCAGATAAAAATAATTCTTCAAGATCCAAAAGATTTTTTTTTAAAAAATCCTACAGTATTATTATTAATAGTAAGGAAACCTTAGCATCCGATCTTTACACTTGCACAGTCATGCACATAGATAAACAGCAACAACAAAAAAAGTGACTGCTGACAGAGCTGACAATCTGCTCATCGCATTTAGATCAGAACGGCATAGAATTATTCAGAAAGTAAGCCTCATTTGCATATATCATCATCATCAAAAGACGCTGGCAATGAATAACGTATGGGGAGAGAGGAAAAACTTCCTCAAGTTTTCCCAGTTTCAGTCAATTCAACTATTTTGAGGCATAAAATGGATTTTAAACTTACATGGTTCTGGGGTATGCTAATTACTCACTTTTTGCAGTTGAGGACTGTATTTTTATTTATGAGGTGCCATTTATTACCTATCTCCTTACAGGCTCCAACTTTACTAGTTCAGTAAATTTTCCACACTTTAATGATCAGAGCTCCAGACTTTGCTACATATTTCCACATATAGGCTCTGCAACAAGGCTTTGTGTAATGTATGGTAATAAGCTTTTTGGAAAGTACTTGAACGAGCAGCATACTTCATTAATTTAACAATATATGTTAAAGCTAAAATAGTTGAATAGTTAGATAAAGTGAACAATTTGCGAATCAGCATTTTACCAGCTGCATTCCAAGGTCTGAGCCTGGAGGAAACTGAGAGGGACTGCAAGGCAATGTAAAAATACACAATTTTTTTCATGAGCCAAGTATGAAGCCACATTCACTGCAGTTAGGACACATGTATATTTTCAACACTATGCCACTCCTTTTATATACATTTAAAAGTCTAAGATGGAACACAAAAATAAAATATTTAACAGAACAGCTAAAAGAAAGTGTCAACCCAGTGTGCAGCGACAGTGAAGAAGGCCAATTCCATGCTAGGTATCATTAAAAAGGGGATTGAAAATAAAACAGCCAACATTATAATGCCATTGTACAAAACGCTGGTAAGGCTGCACCTGGAGTATTGCGTACAGTTCTGATCACCGCACCTCAAAAAAGACATTGTGGAACTGGAAAAGGTGCAGAAGAGAGCGACTAAAATGATGACTAGGCTGGGGCACCTCCCTTATGAGGAAAGGCTGCAGCGTTTGGGGCTCTTTAATCTAGAACAGGCATCTCCAAACTACAGCCCGCAGGCCACATCTGGCCTGCATTGCTGTTCTGTCCGGCCTGTTGTCTTCAGCCTGTGCGCGCGCACATGGGGCGGGGATGTGTGTGTGCGTGTGTGCATCTGGGCGTGCAAGGGGTGTGTGCATGTGTGCGGGCGAGCGTCTGTGTGTACGTGTGGGTGTGCATGCGGGGAGTGCATGCATGTGGGCATCTGTGCTTGCGGGTGGGGTGTGTGTGTGGGGTGCATGTGTGTGTGTTGGCAGGCGGGGATGTGTGTGTGTGTACGGGGGGCATGCAGGCAGGTGGGACAGGAGTCTGTGCATGCATGCGGCCACGTGTATGCATACGCACGCACACACATTCCTGTTCCTTTGGCCCTCAAAAACTTTGAAAATATCCGGTGTGGCCCTCACTGTAAAAAGTTTGGAGACCTCTGGTCTAGAGAAAAGGCGCCTGAGGGGGAACATGATAAGAGACGTATAAAATTATACAGGGGGTGGATAAAGTGGATAGAGGGAAGCTCTTTCCCCTCTCATGCAATACTAGAACCAGGGGACATCCACTCAAATTGAGTGTTGGGAGAGTGAGAACAGACAAAAGACTGTTTGAAGACTACTCAGTGTGTAGTGAATCAGGCTCGAGTGGCAGTAAAAGAAAATTAGTGTAAAGCTAATGTGCACAAACAGCACCACACAAGGCTGGGAGACCTGTTAGAATTGTGGTGTACCACTCAAAGTGCAGGTGGGTCAATTCTCTCTCATGTTACAAAAATAAACTACATTGACCTGTGATGTATAGGAAATCAACATATTGGGAGAAGTATTACCAGATCTTTGTGTAAAGTCACAACTGCGTTGATATATAATGCAAGAAATGCTATGTGATTGGGTTGATCTGCTTCACAGTTTGTCTGTAGACCACATAACATAAAAGCCAAGGTGAATTAGCCTGGACTCCCACAACCCAATCCGTAGTTTTTCTCTTTGCTGCTGGGGCTTACACACTTTTTGACAGTAGATCCATTCGCATTGGTTCAGGTGGTGATCAATTGAACTAACGCACAAAAGTGTGTGGAGGAGTGCTGGTAGTTGGCATGATGGCATGGTGGCAGGGGCGGGCAGTATTAAAACACCAGGAGACCTGTTGAATTTGCAAAAAAGCCAATTCTTTCTTTAAAAAAGGCTTAGTGCCCGTGCTGTCTGCTAGGCACTCAGACAGACACACACACACAGAGAGAGAACAGGATAATGAGAGGAGGAAATTTCCACTTGGCCCTTCTTTACAGCTTGTTAAGGTAGTTCACCTGTAGCTTTGCCTCCTGAAAATGAGGAGAGCTACTTAAACAAGATGCTAACATGGCTATTGGTGAATTTCCTCCTCTCTCCTTGTATGGCTAGTTAATGCAAATTTATCTGGGGAAACCTGACTTTCTAACTGCAACTTCACAGCGGGTCAATTTGCATTTTTCTCACTGTGTACTCACACCCTTAGATGTTTATTTTCTATATGCTGGGAGATTTATTTTCCTCAGAGAGTTGCATTCAAACATGTAACCCCCTGCAGTTTGGACTGATATAGATGAATAACAGGGCCTGCTGTGAATTTTAAATAAAATGTAGTGAAATGTATGCATTTTATCCCCACACAATCCAGTTTTATCGGGTTCTCAGAATGAGATGATTGCAAACTCCACAATAGGTGCTTCTAGATCTGTAGAAATTTAGGGTATCTCTACACCACAAAGACTCCATGTTCCGTATATACAGCAGTGACTCTCAGTTTAAAATTCCTAGACTTCTTTTGGGATAGTTAAAGAGGCATAAAACAAATTGTGGGAACAGCTCCAAGCCCTCTGCTGGCAAGAGTGGGCTCTCCACCTCCCTGAGAGTCAGGGCAAGATTCTCGACCCACAGTTCACCTGTGGACTGGGTATGGACAGAGCAGACATGGACAACGACTTGGAGGCTACACGTGTAGCCATGGCAGGCTGGGGATTTAAGGAGGAGAGCAAGGTAGAAGAAGACGACTTTGGGAGGATGTTGTTGATTGAGAGGCATTCAAGGCCCAGGAAGTGTTGGCGTTAGCAGAGTGCTCGACAGCTGGCCCGCAAACTATCCATCACCAGGATCGTGACATGGGGTGTTGGGAGGAATTCCTAGTGCTGCCTGAGGAAGTAGCCCTGGGTATGCCAAGATGTGAGGCGAGATGATGCGAGGCAAGGAGCTGGAGAGCCAGCAAAGGACGTGCCTCTGGCAGAGGAGGCAGCAAGCAGCCCTGCAGCAAGAACCTGTTGGTCAGGATACCTGGTGCCAATCAGCTGGCCCTCCTCTTCCTATCTCACCTCCCTCCACATTTCATTACTCTGGTGAGCCCAGCCATGTCTGGATAGACTTTGGCCATGCCTCCAATGAGGAGTACCCACGTATGGAGCAGCTGCCACTAGAGGTGACTAGAGAGAGGTAATGGGGAAGGTGCCCAGTCTATGTTGCTCCAGGGGCAGCTGTGTTGCCTGCACCCAACACCCTTGTTGCAGAACTCTGTGTTTGGCCCACCTGTGGGGAGTTCTGGAGCTGGTAGAGGAGGTAGGGCTCTGCTCCTCCCAGTGAAGGACTGCTGTGGACGTGTTCTGTTCATTTTGGACTGTTTGGAAGTGCATTTAACTCCCTAGAGCCCATAGAAGCTCTTGAGTTGATTGTCAAACCACACTGGCTCTTTAACAGTTTGTGGTGCTCTAATAAAAGAGCTTGTTCCTGAAAGTACACATTGTGTCATGAGGCAAGGGGTGTGTGGTGGGGGCGCTCACACAAATATACTTTGGCATTATAGACAACCTTTCTAGCAGACTTCTTCAGTCTTTATGTTTCCAGATGTGTTGGTCTTCAATTTCCACCAGCCTTAGGCAGCACTGACGATGTCAGATATGATGTAGTTGTAGGCCAAAACATCTGGAAGGGCCTGGATTGGGGAAGAGTAGCTGCAAAATTGGCTCTGCTCTGGCATATAAAAAGATACAACATAAAGATCTACTTGGTTATTTACAGAAATTACTTTTTCATATCCCCAAATTTCTGCAACTTTTGTTATACAGTATCTTGTTGTTGCCTTAGGTAGCTTATTCTGTAGATGAAACAACAGTTGATTTCTAAAAATATAATAAACAATAAAGGTTTTTATTACTTTTGCATTAACTGATACAAAACATGCTCTTGAGATTCCTGACCAAATTCTGTGGTATCCAAGATGAGAAAACTTAAAACTTCCCTTAGGTGTAGAATTCTGAAGGGATGTCTGAATTTAGCCTGCATATGGTTAATTTTTTATGCAACTGGAAATGAAACTGTGCTCAAACCTGCAATCAAAAAGCACTGTGTTAAGGGAGATGTTGCAAGCTGCCTGGTTTTTATATTTTGTACCTTGCCTGTTGTAGCACTTAAGCTTTATTAATTTAAAATACTATTTTTCCTATATACCTGGAGTGATAATAGGACAATTCACAGATGGACCTTGTCCACTACATAGATGTGACCACTCATTGAGTGATAAGTGATGTGAACAAGCATGTGTGAACCAGATGTGGACAACTTTCTCCAGTGGAAGTAATCTTCCACATGAAAACTGTGATGGGAGGAGAGAGCCGGACACTCAGTCCTCCTACACCGTCATTGGGTTTTGAACTTATACAGGTGTCAAATGCCTGAAGAGTTGCACAGAAGAATTTGTTGCATGTCAGGATTTCTGCATTGGGGACGGTGTAAATGATTTGTCTTCTACACCTGTCTATTTTAGGATGTAGCTGGTGTATAAACAATGTGCCTGTTGTAAAGAGTCTGTGCTGTGGAATTTACATTTTTCTACCACAATTGCATGTAAGATTATATTTTTTGGAGTCACAATATATTGGATGCCTGATGTTATGCAATGTTGTTAGTCACAAGTCTGGAAAATGTTGAATTCATACTGCAAATCCTAAAATTACCATTAAGTTATTAAAATCAAAACTAAAGAATGTTATTTTCATTTTTCTTTCTTCTCCTAGTTATTTTGAACACCTACTACATTTTCCAGATTATTTCTGTAACCTGAAATACCAGAAGAAAAAAATACAGCTAGAGCAGCTTTGTATTGAATAGCTTATTTGGTAGCCATGGTGACTAGAAATTTGATGCAAGCTAGTGCAGAGGATGGTGAAGGAGGGATGGATTATTCCAGTTGTTCTCTGCCAGCTTGCCTAGTTTCCACACTGTAGCTGCGGAGAAAACATAGATTACTCCACCTCGTTCTCTGTCAGTCTGCTTTGTAGAAAGCTTCTCACACTAGGATACAATTAATTCATGGAACTGGCTACCACAAGACCTTGGAAAAGTTACTTTTTGGACTACAGAAATGTTGGCAGGTGGGATTCTGGGATTTGTGGCCCAGAATGTTAACTTTTTCAAACTCTGAGATGGCTGTTAGCCCAAGGGCCACTATACTCTTGCTCCACATTTGCTGATAACATTTAATTACAGCCAGTATGAAGCACAATGGTCACTATAGTCATTATATCTCTGCCTCCAAGCAACAGTCAATGAAGCAGAATAAAAGCAGGAGATTCCTGATAGTGTGCCACGCATTCATTTTAACATAACATTATAAGGAGATGCAGGAAGAGATGTGGTGGCAATGCATTCAAGCTTTAACCAGGCTCAGTGTATGGACTAGTATGTGAAATCTTACTCAGTGTTCTTTTGGGGGGGGGGGGTTAGGAACACCCTCTGTCAAAAGTCACCTGCAACTTTAAGGAAGGATGAAATACACCATAGGCATAGAGCTGCTATTAACCATATGAACTCAGTAGGACTTCCTTGTACATCTCTGCGTACCAAACCATGATAAACAGAGAAGGGGAAATACTGTACAATATACAGGGTTGTGGGGTTAGGGATCAAGTGAAATGGGATACATAAAAAATGCACAGCCTGAGGAAGATGAATTATCATCAAAACCTAGCTGTCTGATGTTTTCTTGATATTTTTAGTGGCCTGATAAAGGTATCACCTGGTCCTGTATTTATATTGTTTTTTGAGACCCCTTTCCTAATATTTTCAGAAAAAAGTAATGGACTTTCAAAATGAAAAAGGCATAATTAACACAGAGTTTATTTAACACAGGGCTTTATTTGATAATTGAGGGTTAAACTGGGTAAGACAACAGAAATAATTGCCTCTAGGAAGAAGGCTAGGAAATTTCAGAGAAGTTTCTCCCTTTCTGTTTTTTTCTCTTCTAGGTCTAAATGAAGTATATATGGGGGAGAAAAAAATAATAGTTATAGGTTTATTTGTGAGCTTAATTAATTGTAATCTCAACCACTTCATCTTAGAATGCAAAAACAGCTTGGAAATAGGGTGCTAGTGATAACATAGGAGTATCACTTAAGGGAGGTACGGCCACATTGCACAGAGAGATGCTGTTTCCCATGAAAGAATACCCATGTTGGCTTGAAAAACATACCTTGCCTGTTTGGTTTTTTTCTCAGAATGCATTCTGATTTGCAAAAGATTAGGCCTTATACTAGAAAAAAGACTGGGGTCAAGCTGGAACAGGCAGTTGGTCCTGGAGAGGTTTAACATGGTCTCTGGAAGCATCTCCTATGGCCTCCACTTAACCCAGGCCCAAACCCTCCCTCGATCATGTGCCTTAGCTGTTTTGTCTTATGTAATTTGAGACATAAGCACAGGGCTGTGAAATCCCTCTGAACAGAGTGCATCTGATTAAGGGAATTGCAGAACACAAAAGTTTATCTGAAATAGAAAGCATTAATCTTTAAGGTGCCAAAAAATTCTTCCATTTTTCTCTTAAATATATGCTTCTTCTTGTGTATGTTAGCAGATCCCTCTCATTTGCCTGTCTTGAAGTGAACAAATGAGTTGTATTAGAAGGGATGGTCTATACCAGTGGTTCCCAACTCAGATGTTCCTGGACTTCAAACTCCCAGAAGCCCCAGCCACCACAGCTGGTGGTGAAGCTTTCTGGGAATTGCAGTCCAAGAATATCTGGGTTACCCAAGGCTGGGAACCACTGGTCCACACCAATACCTCTGCTGCTCTTCATAGTATGGAGGAGGAGCTAGTTAAAGAGTCATTTGCTTATGTTGAAAAGCAATTGTTGGTGAGGTGAACAGAATGTTTACTTTGGAGGAAATGTTTATGTGCAAAGCTGACCAGTTAACTGCAAGTCAATCACCATCTCTCAGCATAGTCTACAAAATGGAGACAAGTAATATATAATAAGCTAAGCAAATTCAAGGAAAGGCAACACAAAAATTAAAAAAACCTAATTTGCTAAGATCCTGGGTTATGTGGGTTTAAGATACTGGCTCTCCAGCTTTTTCTCAATTCAAAATTTGCTCCTCCTTCTCCCATAAAAACAAGATCAAAATACATTTCTGAGCAGAGGGATAGGGGATGGCCCTCATTCGCACACCACTAATTCATTCTCATGTGAGATAGTCCTCAAGCCACTCTTACCTCTGAAAGGAAGTTAAATTTTTGCAGGAAATATTTCCAGTCTATGGAGTGCTCACCACGAAGACGCTGAAGTTTGAGGAGGTGGTTGAATTGCTTTTCTGAGAGTGTAAAACAGAAGTGGTGAAGCACCTGCCGGAAATCCAGGGTTGAAATTGTTCCTGTATGCTCCTTGTCAAAAGCAGCAAATGCCTGCAAACAGCAGAAAAAGAGATGTCACTCTAAGAACTGGCATTTTGGAAAGTGATCTCTCTCCAGCAAGACAATTCCTGAACGACAGAGGTAAATGGAGATACACACCCCTTGCTGCCTCAAGTATTCTATATGTGATATGCTGCTGAGAATTTCCAAATGAATTCTTGTTCAAGCACTTTTTAAAGCTGAGCTTCTGTTCCAAGAGCTTCTTTTCTTCTAGCAGGATTCATTATCTAAAGTATCAGGTAGGAAGCTGGTGTTTACAATAGGCCTCCATAGCAACCAAAGGCAACTAGAGAAACCTGGGTGTTCAAAGATGGTCTGAGAGCCTAGCTAGGATGAAAAAAAAAAAAGATAGAAGGAGTTGCCTGCTGTATCTGACTTTACCAAATACTACAGAATGGCAAACCCATACTGACAGTGAAAGCAGCTGCAACACTCCAATTAATGTTTGCAGCCATGTGCCAGTCTCATTTATGCGTTACAGTTTTATATGGATGATTCTGAGGTAAATACTTTAAACAGGGTATCATACATTACCCACTTTATCGGTCTTCCATGTGCGTGTGCGCGCACACACATGAGTATTTTTTAAATATAAATATAACTGCCTTTTTTTTTTTTTACAATATCAAGCAGTAGAAAGAAGAAAGACATTGCAACAACAGTTTTAAAAACCCACCCACCCCACAAAAAAGGGGGGAATAAATTAGGACAATTGCAGGATTAAAACAATCTGGTCAGCAATTTAAAAATATTTAATATTAAAGTTATAGGAGTTGATACCTGCCAATTAAACCAGAAGAGACCAGGTTACATATGTACAGAACAAAAACAAAACACCTTGACAAACGGATGAATGTTGAAGAGTATCTCCCACTGGGACAAGATTCTAGCTGGACCATCAGGAAGTCACATAATAGACTTTGAAGTGAAGTGGAAAGATCAAAGTCTAATCAAGTACAATGGGGCCACTTGGATACTGGACAAATTTTCTGTGACTGTGGAGGAATTCAATCAATTCAGCACTTATGTGCATATGATTTATGCCCAACAAAAGAAGATTTAGCAAATGGCTGAGATAAAGCTATTGAAATAGCCTGTTTCTGGTCGAAAATAGTCCAATTATGTTAACCTTTTTTTTTTTTTAATTATACCTATATTTCATATATATCTAGAATTTTAAATTGTGCAATTCTCTGATATGAAGAAAGAAAGAAAGAAAGACCGGCCAAGTCTTCCTGGTCAAAGAGTTTAAGGCCCTTTCCCCAGCTGCTACCTTCTGGAAAGGAAGGGCACCTTCAAAGGTGACTACTGTGTAAAATTAGGCTTGTAGTGAAGGATGTGACCCTTCGGATGCTCAAGGTAGTGGAGGCTGGTCCATTCGGGCAGTCCTACAACCTTTTCATGTACATGTGAATGTACAATTTCCCACTTTTGCTTTTGGTTCTGCTGGTGCCTCAGCCCTTCTCAGCACTAGCTGATGTGCTTTTCACCAACAATATAATGGGAATCAGCCACCAGAGTTAAAAGATGAGTGTAGCGTTCACCCCTTGTTATGCAAAATAAGTCATGTATTATTCATGTACTAGGCAAATGTGGTGGAGAGGCGGAGCCGAGAGAGAGGTTAAAAGGCGGAGCCTGAGAGGAGGAGTCAGTTAGTCAAGAGTCAGTCAGGAGTGAGTCAGTGAGAGTGAGTTAGTCAGAGTCAGAGGCAGAAGAGATAGAGATTGAGTTAGAGACTGGTTAAGATAAATAGATAGAGAAGGTAATTAATTATATGGCAAGAAGAAAGTATGTATAGAGAGACCTGTGAATGATTTGCTTGTGTACAATGAACATCTGAAGAACATCTGTGATTATTAATAACTTTGCTACACTTCAATAAATAAGTTCTGTTTGCATTTACCAGACAAGTGTTTTGACAAACGTCTTTTATATTGTGGATAGAGGTAATCCACTGGTGGCAGTGAGGGAAACAAAGACTGGGACCTTTGTGAGGGCACAAAACGTAGGTGCCTCAAAGAGGTGATCGTCACAATGAGCATGAGGGGGATTGTTCCTGGAAAAAGATACAGTAATGTCATATTTTTCAAGATTTGTTTGGACTGGGAATTTCTTGCTGCTCCTACTGAAGGAATGGCAGCAGCTGGTGTTCTCCCTTCATGGAGAGTTTGGAGGAGAAGTCATCCTCAAAGACAATGTATATGCTACCAGCATGGGATCCTAAGGTATTTCTGAGTGTGGGCATCTTTTTTGCATGGCTCCTGCTTCTGCGCCTCCTAATCCTCTGCATCCACAAGGTCTGAGCCTCGGACCATAAAATTCTACTCCCTCTTCTCCAAAATGATGAACAAATGATGATGCCCAGATGGCACTCACCTTGTATAACAAATCAGATGACTCTGTAACTATCTGTTTAATCTTTCTCATGGCTTCATCTATGCTGAGTTGCACAAAGCTGATGGGTGGTATAGGTGGCACAGTATTCCTTCTCCGACGTTTGAATGCTGCACGATCATCAATGGCTCTTAGAAAATCAAAGTATGAGAGCTTGTTGTCCTGGATGCTAATCCCTAAGCTAAAGAAAAAGAAAGAGAGGACCAAGGATTCATTTTGTATTTCCAAAGTAGCACTGTAAAGCTGCTGCTATTAATCACTCCATCACAGGTTTTTATACAATTCCCGGATCTAGTTGTAAATTGGTGAGAGTATTCTTTTGCCAGCCAGCTGAGGATTGTTGTTTTATTCTTTATTTTTAAAAAGGAACTCAGCTACAAAGCTAGGCAATCAGCATCTTCTATTTGCATATATTTACACTGATTACTCAGTTATTTGGATTTCTATCTTGCATAGCCTGAATCTTTTTAACATCCAAGGAAGGAAGGAAGGAAGTTGCCTATTCCAGTTATTCCTTTTCTTGTGGCCTTCAATATCTTCTGCTTAACTTTTGTCCTTTAAAGTCAGACCAAAGAGGAAGATCTTTCAAGTCCAGGAAGATGCCTATGTCTTCTTGAGTTGCTAGGGGGAAGAAGTTTCTTTACATAGCCTAATCAAGTGAGGTGACATAAAATACCTTAAAATAATGATTAGTGTAAGGACCAGTGCTAAACTTGCTACAATTATTTCCTGTTTTTAAGAACTGGCAGAGTTAACACATCCACTTTCATTACGTATTTCATTATGACAACAGTGAGTGGAGACCTGCATGTGTGAAGAACCTTTATTTTTTCAAGCACCACAAGGAAACTTACATCACTTCAAGACACAGTACTTTTCAAGGAAGGCAGCTCATACATTCAGTGCCAACACATTAAATGCTGAACAACTGAGTAAAAGAAACTCTTCGTTGTGCTACACAGGCAGGTATGGACCAACCCTAACTCAAATAACTGCCTGGCACCAGCAAAATCACACGCTCCCCTCCTTCCTGATAGGTCACCCCTGCTGCTCGCCAGTACCTTACTTTCATCATTGCTTATTGGTTTTTCTATATACTAATTCAATGGAATATATGTGATGCTAATTTATTTTTTATGAGTTCATTTGATAAAGGAAATATAAAACAGAATGGAGACAAGTCTTTGCAAGGTTAGTCAGGAACATTTCCTATACTAACAAATTAGATAATACAAAGTCATTGTTTCTCCATACTTATGCATCTCTTTTCTACAAAACGTGGGGAGCGTGCTGGATTACAGCACTGCATTTGTCTTGAAGCTCTTTTTGACCTGCCTGTCAGATGTAGAAAGAATTTTCTGACAGCAGAAGAATGGAAATAAAGAGAGACAGTGAAGGCGATCTCAAGCAAAGGATGGTGGGTCAGGGATAGACCACATTTTACATCCATAAGGTCCCAGGTTCCATTTCTGGCCTTCTCCAAGTGTAACAATGTGCTGCCTCGAGAAGTACTTTCTTTTATTTGCCCTGAATTTCTGATCCTTCAACTTTGATAGGTGTGAGAGAAAAACATCTCCCAGTCAACTTTTCTGCATGCCATACATAATTCTGAGCACCTATACCATGTCTCCTTTTATTTGACCTTAGTCTATACTAAACAGTCTCAGATGTTGTGACCTTGCCTCACAGGACTGTGGTTCTGCCTATTTTAACATATGGATAGCCCTTTTACACATCTTTTCTGGCTTTGCAAAATTGTATTTTAGGTGTGGTCCCTAGAGAGGAAAGCCTCATCATTTTAAAAGAAAGAGGAAAGCAGCAACGGCTTCTGCTTTTTGATTGCAGTGTCAGGTCACCCATGAGCCCTAGGGAGATACTAGGCATCAGCAGTTACCTGAGAATGCCAACTTCTGCTAGATGAGGTCCCTTATCATACAGATCAAGAAAGTCTCTTTCTGTTTTTACCTTGGCCAAGGTATCTTTGTGCCTGAAGGGTGGGGGAAAGCCAAACAGTGCCTGCCACCCCTGCAGCAAAAATGTAAAAATAAAGCAAATAATTGGCAATTTGTTATCTCTTTGTTAGGGGGCCAAAATCAGCTACCTGAAAGCTATCCTTGTTCTGATTAATAGTAGACTTGCTTCTTCCTCTCTGCCTCACATAGTTCTCAAAAGATATAGCTGTGAATGTTGGAAACTTTTTAAGATCAGCCAAGGCCAGTAATGAAGATCTGAAGCAGAAGGTTCCATTTCTGGCATTAAATGTTTCCACCAAAGTACCTCTTATGGTCTGTTTTCACTGTAAATCAGACACTGATGATTCTTTCCAAAGTGACCAACTGCCAGGATATTCATTGGCAACAATAACTAATTAAAGGGGTGAAAAACAGTTTTAATGAGGAGGCTTGACACAAAAAATGGGGCTGGAGAAAAAATAATAATAATACATAGACCCACATATGTGCTGCTAACCACCCCTCCTCTCTCCACCCGGCAATAGCTTTTGCATCTTGCAGCTGCAGAGCACTCCAATCCACACATTAGCCAGTGTCAAGCTGGCTCAGATGTTAGAGACTCAGTGGAAAGGGAAATAATCAACGTACTTCAGCGGAGGAATAAATTGCCAAGTTGGTATTAAAATTTTAGTAATAAAACTGAATGCATATGCTAATCTACTCTATTATTTAAGGCAGGGTGGAGGGGGAGAAAAGACTCTTTTCGATCTAGAAAGGACTAGTTGGCAGAAAATTACAATGAATAGAAGTGTTTATCATCAAAAAGTCTTTGAGGAAAAGAATATGCAGCTAAAATTCTTATTAGAGGCTTAATTGAAGGGGGCTTCTTCAGTCAATTTATAGGTGGAGGGAATTTTTTTTGTTTTCCATGTCACTTCTCTTTCAGAAAAAAAAGGAGAGACTTCTTTGGATGGGTCTCATGTAATCTATGCAATTTTAAGGCTTCCTTTGCATAGGAAGGTAAATATACTTTACCTTTAAGAGGTCTGTTATATTCTCAGCTTTGGTCAGGTATTGCCTGTTCCTTGGGCTTACACAAAAAGTTTGATGTTCTTCTGCTATATGGAATTTATAAAGGTACACAGTAGCTATAGTGTATATTATTTCTGAGAGGTTCCACAAAAGGAGATTTTTTAAAAAATCATAATTTCTATTGATGCAACTACAGCAAAAGTTCTCTCTGAAACAGTTACAGAGTGGTTGTTGTGAGTTTTCTGGGCTGTTTGGCTGTGTTCCTAAGGTTTTTCTTCCTAATGTTTCGCCAGTCTCTGTGGCTGGCATCTTCAGAGGACAGGAGTTCTCACTCCTGTCCTCTGAAGATGCTGGCCACAGAGACTGGCGAAACATTAGGAAGAAAAACCTTAAGAACACGGCCAAACAGCCCGGAAAACCCACAACAACCATCGGATCCCGGCCGTGAAAGCCTTCGAGAATACACAGTTACAGAGTGATTATATTGTTGGCCTCCCTTCCTCTTCAGCTTTTGCTCTCTCTCTCTGTGTGTTCTAAAATAAAGCATAAATTAAATAGCTTACTAATTGCTTGGACTGTTTAATTTTTAGACATACCAACTGTATACCAGAAGTTAAAATTTGCCAAAGGTGCAATGTACTACCTCCATTGTGTAGAAGGTAATTGGGGATATTGAACCTCTAAAAACTACATAACTCTATCTTAAATTAAAATAAATTGATGGGACCTGCTAACCAGTAGCATTGTGCAAAGAAAAATTCAAAGCCCAGTCGTTCAAAATGAACAAAGCTGATAACACCATGAGAAGCAAACAAACAGACTGATATCCCAAATCTATATGTGAGGATCATTTGAACCTATTTTATTATCAGTACTTTTAGAATCAGAGGAATGTGTACTTAATGCATTAGGGTAGATCTATTAAAGTTGTGCCAATCATAACAACCTGTATAGAAGTTCACTATACTGTTCATAGCCAAGGCAGCACTGAAAATCTTCCAGCAGCTTACGTAGGCTGCCCAGTGATATACAGCCTTCCCTGTTTTTATCCTGTTGCAAGAAGGCCTTGTGGAGGTCCTGGGAACATGTGTGGTACTTCTCTCTAAAAGAAAACAAATGTTCAATTTAGTACTATTGTTAAAGAAAGAATCTAAATTATAAATATAATTTAAAGGCAAATGCATGAATTTCAGTAACAGCAGCCGTGGCAGCTGTGGCAGCTCTAGAACATGCAAATTAATGGGGCAGGGGAGGGAGGATGCATCTGAGAATTTCTAAAAGGTGTCTGAAGCCATGAGAATGAACCCAAAAACATGGGTTACCAGGTTGACAGCATTCTGTTCCTTGTCCAAAGCCTAACACCTATAAAAGGATGCTGAAACTGATCAGGGCCAAAGCCTGAGCCCAGGCAACCTTGTGGCACTGGTTTGGGCAGAAGGAATAGATATTTTGCCTCCATTCTGCTCAGTTTCTGATGATAAAGCATAAAACAGAGTGCAGTGAAACTGGTGAGCTGGTAAGGTGTCGGGTGACAGATAAGGCAGTTGCAGCTCTTCTTACCCACTGGTTCCTCGGTTCTTGTCTCCAATTTTTCTCCTTCTGTGAGATGCCATACAATAGGTGAGGGACGGATGTGGTGGGAGAATGGGGAGGAGTCCCCTTCCCTCCCTTCAAGGGGAGTTTTAAAACTCTGTGCCTGGCTGCAAGATGGCAGGGCAAAACTTAAAAGCCAGAGTTGTGAATTGTGGACTGGTGCACCTCAGTTACAAATTCACTAGGTCTCCTTAAATATTGCACTGTTCTCTCACCCTCATACACCCAAATTGCATCTGCATATGGGGACAATAATGCTGGCCTAGCTTACAGGGCAGTTTGTAAGGATTAGAGGCATACTGAGTAAGAAGCACTATAAATACTGGAGACGCTATACATATATAGATATATAATCATTATTAGTTGGATCTTGATCTGTGACAGCATCTTTTTATTTTTACTAACATATAAATCTGCAAGATAATGTCTGCAGAAACAACCTGGAATCTCTTTTTGGTGCATGCTACACAGTTTCATTTCTATGACAGCAATAGTGATGAAAAGCTATCTTCCATGTATACCTTCTCATTTTTTTTTAAAAACAGCAATCAAACCCTTTCTTTCTATTTTTATTTTTAGAAAAATTGAGACATTCAGCCATTTCTTGGACTGAGCATAAATGGTTGCCAAGCAGTAATTATTCCAATCATGGGGGAAAAAACCCACATAAAACAAAACTGAACACCAAGTATACATTTTAAATGACAGATCCAGATAGACTGCCAAAAGCATTTTTAAAACCCCAAAACCTCACTGCCACCCAATCTTCATTTGCAAATTGTTTTGTATTTCTCTTGAAGTGCCGGAGACTTGCTGCTAAAATGTTTCTAATTTGGGGTATTTCTGCTCTTCGGTTAAAACAAAAGGAAAAAATAATATACCCAAATTTCCCCCTCCTCCTTGAATATTAAATCTAAGACCCATTTCTCAGTGGAACTGTGTCTAAATTGTAAGCTACTGATTATGTTTTACCAAACATTTAGGATTATATTGAAAGAGCAGCACAGAAGAGCAGTTGGGCCCTGCACTATAAATATGTAGTGTTTTAGCTACAGTGAGATACTTAGCACTGTGTCACATGAGAATGAAAAAAAATATTGCTATTTAAAATGATATTGTAACCTTCACTTTGGTTACCATCTTCCCTCTTTAAATAGACGGATGCTGATGAAGAAGCCAATGATCATTCCCACCCCTCTTCACATATGCTCCAGGGATTTGTAGGAGAGGAAGATCCTAAAAATAGCAATAGAGTTCCCCATTTAGTAGCCATATTATGAAGCAAAATACACTGAGTGGTTCGGGGCCGTTATGCAGTGGAGTTCTCCACTAAGGTCACTATTTGTGTGAATCATTTTGTAGGAAAAATCACCACCAAAAATCAGATACTAAAGGGGAAAACTAAGATCTATATCAATTCCGGACACAGAGAATCTCACAGTTCATGAATTCTACAACTCTTTGCTTATTACTTGGAGACAGAACATTATAGCCATCTCTCTCTTTCCATTCGTCTTTGTTCCCTCTCATGAGAATGTTTGAAATATCGATTGTTACTGCCTTGGCATAGAGGGCATAGAGGAAGTCTCCCGAAAGTGTTGAAAAGCATGACAGGCCTCTACAGAGAAAAATAATACCCCCAAGTGTGTTGAAATTTAAAATACTTGTCCCCTGCCCACCATAAGGAGCAGCCACAGGTTCATTGATTCAGAATCATACCAGCCACTATTACCTTTGTAAGCACAGATCCTGTGATACAGCAATTTGTTTACCTGATCTTGATTATAATCTCATTGATGTCAATGTGTTTCTTCTCCTCCCTTTTGTAATGATCCAAAAAGCGTACATAATTTTCTGACATGAATTGCTTATTGATGCCAATGTCAGGAGATGTATTCTCCACATCCATTTTTTGAAGGAATTCTTTATGGGTAAGGTAGCCCTTGCCACTGACATCATACCTGTAAAAGACACAAGAAGACATGTTATCTATCATCAGGTATTATATTTTACAGACTTAATACAATAAGACTATGATCTTGCAGCATTCTGTTCTGATTCCTTCTTCGAGGAAGTGCATAAAACTCACATTAGGAAATAAGCATTTTACTTTACTCTGAATTTTGCAGGAAGATCTATCAACAGCATTGTCAAGTCAAGGTCTGACACTTTACCAGCACCAGTATGCAGCGTATTGACATGCAGACACCAAGGGATCAGAAGCAGCCTGTGGATTTGTCCCATGTTAGACATTTCTCTCTGTGTGGTTGAGTTTTTGTTGTTTGTGTAGAACTCAGATATTTCTTAGCATTTTAAAATGAAAATTCATCCGGACATTCTTGCATAAATTTTTCAGCCCTCTTCTGGGCAAATCTATGATATATCACTCTCTATGAACTAGCCACATTTTACCTTTTAATTCTATCACTTTTACTTGAAAGTTGAATCAGCCAAGCTGATACTATTTTACATACTTTTGTTTAATCTATATTTCGTATACAGTACAAGAAAGCTGTCACTACAAACATATGAAAACTTGCAATAATAAAAGTACAGTCAGAAGAGGATATTTTAGCTAAATGTTAAAATTCAAAGAATAAATAGACTTAAGCAATTATATAACATTGACACATGTCAAAAATTCTAAAAACAAGTTCTCTTACCCTCTAGTTAAACCATCCACCATATAATTCTTTAGTAATTGTCCATTTTGTTTTCTTTCTCTCACACACATATCCTTTAAGCATTTCTTTTTATATACAGTTTTGTAATCAGTACCATCAATACACTTAAATTCACTTCAGGCACTAACCTTCGTAATTTCTGCTTGCTTGGTCTGTGTTTATCTAATTCCTTTAACCAATAGCTGAGGTTTTATCCATAAAAAAACCCAAACATTCTATTGATTCCAATCATCTGTAGCCTATCACCAAGGTACTAAGTATCTAATTAAAACCTTTATTATCCAATTAGTTTTATTATAATCATTTACTTCTACTAAATCACCTTTATCAAAAGGTGGTTGCTGAGGTCATTTCCAAAAATACACAGTTATTATTATTATAAGCACTAGTTGGATAATGCTAAGAAATAATTTTATTTTATTTTCTTTTTTACTATTGCTAATAAGGAACTTTGTTTATTTTGTCTGCCAATTTGCTTTAAAAATATCAGAACTTTAGGTCAAAACATTCCCACAGCTGCAGCTGATATTTTTACTACTTCTGCTCAGAAGTCAAAAGTCAAAAACATTACATGATTCTGTTTACACACACACATCTCCCCCTTTCCCCTCAAGCTGGCTTACAATATTAAAACAATATTAAAAAGTATTTTAAAGAATTGAAAAAGAGAGCTGCCTTTTAGGCAGCCATTTATAGAGAAAAAGCCTGCTTGAAGAGAAAGGTCTTTGCTGGCCTGTGGAAGGACATCAAAGAAGGGACCAGCCTGGTCTCCCATGGGAAGGAGTTATGCGATAAATAACCTTTTCATACACCTTAATGGGTAATTGGAATGCATCTTTTTAAAAAAGTAATTTTCCAAAGCTGTGTTCCTAGAAATACTGGGGTTCCCTGGAAGCTTATCAGGGTTTATCTGTGAAATTGGTATTGGCAGACAAGGCTCTTGTGACGTTTGCCCCTCATTGCCCCTGTTTCTCTTCCAAACACAGAGCACATGAAGGCAAACCAAACACATTTTCACACGCTGCCACCAGTTGATCACTAAATCAACGTACTTTACTTAGGAAATATGAAGGTCCATTCAGTTTTCACTTTTTCTTAAAACAGGTTTATTAATTACAGATGTTTCTTTAATAATTCATAAGTATCTACTTCAGGTTCATCAAGCATCAATCTTCTATTTAAATCTCACCGGTTACTATTCACTCCTCAGACTATTCACACCTCAGATCTCCCAACTCCTCTCGCTCTCTCTCACTCTAACTCTGACTCAACTCCCCTCTCCTGACTGACTCTTGACTCTCAGGCTCCGCCTTTTAACCTCTCTCTCGGCTCCGCCTCTCAACAACATTAGCATACAACATGAATAATGCATGACTTATTTTGCATAACACAGCTCTCTGGAAAGAGTTTGGTCCACACTACTGGTTGGCCAGGCCAGAAGGGACTGTGGGGTTTATTAATACTATAAAGCCAACTTGATTATAAGCAGTATAGAATACAGGGTTAGAAATATTGTCATAAGTGAAAGCTGTAGACATGCCAGCTGCCCCTTATAAACTAGGAATCCCATAATCTATGGGATTATGTGGTTTAAATGTGGTTTAAAAGTGCCCTATGTTAGGAGTGCATGGATGTCTAACAGTTAGTTCCATTTCAATTTCTAAATATTTAAAATATAGGCTTGATATTGCTTCCATGCTTGGTCAAGATGATAGATAGACAGATAGATAGATAGACAGACAGACTGTTTTAGATAACAATTTTCTGTGGGCTACGTTCTAATTTTCAAAAATACTGATGACTATTGTTGTTTAGTATTCCATTATTCTATTCTTGATATTCTATAGTTTATGTTTTAATTTTCTATAGGTTAATTCCCACTATATTCCAGTTCTAAATTTTCCCATGTTGATTGCAATTACTTGATTTAATCACATGGGAAGCAGGATTTTGTTTTCAAGCTATCTAAAGTGGAGCATGTATAGCAGATGGCTTAATGCTAAAGACACACTGTCACACAACATCTTTAAGGAGTAAGAAAATAAACTGAAAAGCAATGATGTAGAAAATAATACAGTGATGAATCACTGCTAGGAAATAAACCATATTGTCAAGACACTTTAAATCCAAGAAACTATATACCTGTGTCTTAAACCACAGATATAATCTTGCCTTCTACACACACACACACACATGCATGAACACATGCATGGACGCACACACACATATATATGTAGAAGGCAAGATTACAGAGCATATAGAATACTAATACATTTAGCTTACACTATGTAAGTATATGCATACATCTATAGCTACTTCCAGAACTATCTCCATACCTATTCTATCATCAGCTTGTACAGATTTTAGTTACAAAGCTTGGAAAAAATGTTAACAGTAACATTAAATTTGTTACTTTTTTGGACTAGGAAAGGCCTTTTAAAATCTAATATTTAAAAAATAAGATTTTAAAAAGTAATGTTAGTGTTCAAAGGATTGGTTCTAAATGCCCTTCTGCCCCCCTCCCCAAACAGAAAAGGCTCTGTAACTTCCTTCAAAAACTAGATTCATACTAGGTAGCCCAGTCAGGGCCCTATAAATGCACTTGTACTGTAATACCAAGAAGTCCTAATTAGCACAGCCAAGAGTTCATGGCATTTCTCAAGGATTCTGCAAATTATAGTCCTAAAATGTGAGGAGCACCAAGGTTGAGAATGGCTACTCAGGAGCCAGCTGGCCACTCCCAATTAACTTCTTCAGGATCGAATGATAAGAAGGTTCACCTGAAAACACAGACCTAATTAGAAGCTGACTCAGAGAGCTGGCCTCTCTGATCTCAAGCAACTATTGTGATCATAGGCCCCCATTCCTACTGCACTCCAACCAGGTCAATACCACTGCTCCCAAAATTGGGGGGGGGGGGGGGGCTCGGAGAAACTAGCTTAAGTTTTCTGTGGTTAATATTTGAAAAATAATGTTTTTTGAAGCAAAACCAGAAGTCAGTAGCCTCCGATGCAAGATGAAGATGAGATGATTGCACTCTCCATCTCTTAAAGCTCTCTGTAGACTCAAGAAGGCCCAGTTTATTGCTGAACTATGCTGGCCTAGTTAAACTGGCCACTGATGAATAGCTGCAGATTTGCCGGTATCAATGAAACATGAAATGACATGATAAATGAACATGAAAAAAAGGAAAGCAAAACCTCTGCTGGGGGAAAGAGAGGATATTTCATTTGCAGTTGCCTGTGAGATGGTTAGAAAAAAATCTGAACTAAAACTATAGCAAATTGGGTGGCTTTTTTGCCATTGCAACATTACAGCTTCAGCAATAAGAAAAACAGTCTCTCTGCATACCAGGAGAGTTTTATTGTTTGCATATTGGTTAGTCATTTCATCTACTGTCACATTTAGACAGGCAAATTTGTAGCTATGTATGTGATGGTTAGATTAACTAGGCCTTCAATAGTAGGTTGGACCTCCATTTGCTCTGTACAGAGAACTTTAGTAGATGGAGTATGCAGATCATCATCTTAACTTCACCTTTCAAACAGATTAATAGATTCACGCTTAGTATGAACACCAGGCATGGGACTTTCTAAAGTTTTTGGACCACCGCCCCCAGAAGTCATCAGGAATGTTCCCAGCCAGAAAGTATTACTACAGAGAAAGTAGCTGAGAGAGGCTAAGCTCTGTGGGAGCTGCAATGAATTAGAGATCAGGTAGTCTCCCACCCTATTCTGCATACAGTCTCAGGAAACTACTAGAACCCCCAATGCCTTGTAGTTTCCATAGAGCTTAGCGTCATCTAGCCACTTCCTCCATCTTCATAAAAACTCTTCATGTCTGAGATGGGATCTTTATTTCTCAGCTGCAAGCAATTAACAATACGAGAGGGGACATCAATTTGTTGGCTAAAGGCCCCCAGAATTCTGGCTGGGGCGGGGGGGGGGGGGTTCCTGCACACTTCTGGGGACTGTTGCCAAAAATATACAAGTTTCCATGCTTGACAAATACAGGTTCTGAAGTGAGAGACAGGCCTTTTTTTATTTTCTTTGAGGAGGGGGAATGTTAGTCACATTCTGCTCTCTGCAAAGCATGTATAAAATTAATGTTTTAGTTCATGTAGTAAGCACTGGTAATTGAACAAGTTAGATGTTTTCAGTTTTAAACATTAATGGCAAATATTCCAATGGTAACCCCATCATTATGAGCTTCCTTGAACTAGAGTCTACTTTATCAGATGAGTGATGAAGATACAGGTTTTTTAGATGTTCACGCTGTAAACAGGTGTGACATCTCAGCTATGAACTCAATATTAAAAGCATTATTTTAACCTTAGTTATTTCATTTTTAAAAATTTTATTTTTAGAACCAAAATCAATAAAACAAAAATACAGAAATACAAAAGAAAATAACATTAATGGCTACAAAAATAACAATATCATAATTAGTACAAATTAGAGATGGGGATGAAGCACCAAACGTGACGACCCACGACCCATGAATTGCCCTCAGTGACCTGATGAACAACGAATCAATTCATCATTCATTGGGTAATTTTTTTTTTATTTTTTTTTTGCTTTCCCTCCTCTTGCTATGCCCTGCAGGCTGGGAGATCCCTTTGATCCCTTCCATCCTCTTCTTATGCCGCGCAGGCATAGGAAGAGGAGGAAAGGGGAACCAAGCCATCCTCCAGCCCCAGGGGTGGGATTCCCTTTGGACAGGCTTTAGTAAGCTGCCCGAAGGGAAAATCCGTCTCTGCTTATGCCCCTGAGGAACAGCTGACCCACAGAGGCATAAGCAGATAGGGAACGAAGGGACGAAAATAAAAGGGTTATATTCGTTGGGGTCTCTGGACCCCAAGGATACGAAGCAACGAATATCTGACAAATCAGAGATATTTAATGAATATCCTGATTTATTTTTATATTCGTCCCCATGTCTAGTACAAATAATACTTCTTATACACAATTTTTCTTGTTACTATCATTCACTGCTCTCCCCCTGGGTCCTTTTCAGAGATACCCATTTTATTTTTCATCCCAAGCTCCTTGTCCTTTCCAAAATTGCCAGGTTTCTTGTGCTGACTTTTTCCTTTCACAAAAACAAATTCTACAAAATCTCTTCATATATCATTAAATCTATTCATTTTTAACAAACCCTTTTTTATTTTGATCCCACATGTCAGCTTATCATTGACAGCTAAATTCCATACTTTTTCATACCATTCACTTATTTGCAAGTTATATTTAACCTTCCATTTTTTTTGCTATAATTAGTCTTGCTTCCACAACTAAGTTTGTAATTAGATTTTTTTGTCCATCCCCATTGATCATTCTCAAAGATAGACAAAAGTGTGATTGTTTGCCATGCTTCCAATTAATACCTAGTATTTCATTAATTTCCTTAAATATCATCTTCTAAAATTTTGAAATGAAATCACATTTCCACCACATATAAGGACTAATATCTTGGCCGCATCACCAACATCACATGGAATATTTGGAATCTATACAGTTTAATTTTACTGGCGTTAAATACCATCACTACATTCTTTTATAACTATTTTCCTTTATTCTCACAGACATACCCTTCAAAATTATTTCATTCCATATATTCTTGCACATCTCAGTACTTATTTTCTTACAAAAATCAACTTCCCATGTTTTCAAAGACTATATTGTTGGTCTTCCACCTCTATTAATATTTTATAAATTTTGCCTATCATCCCTGTCATTTTTTTTTAAAAAAAATCTTCTTCTTTCTTCCTCTGATCTATTATTTCTTCAAATTTTGTCATTTATATTTCTACATTTACTATTTCTTTTTTTCCAATCTTTTGTTCATTGCTCCAACTGAATCACATTAAACCATGCTATCCCTCTCACCTCCTAAAACCAACCTTATTTGTTCTCTATTAGACATCTTTTCTATCCAGTCTTTTAATCTAATAATATGTTTTTTCTTTAATGGTTTCACGAAACCATCTTTCAAATTTTATAGAAATTTCTCTAAATCCACTACAGATATTAAATGGAGAGATGATAGGGCTAAATATTTTCCTAAATTTATTCCAAATTTGTATCATATTTTTTAAAAAAGGATTCTCTGTCCTTTTCACCATGCTTTTATTATTATTATTATTATTTTAAGAAAACATTCTCCAAATAAACTTAAGCTTCCTATAATTCTAAACTACACTGTATTAATATAATATCTGGGATAAAACTCATTTGAGTCACTATGTAATACAATTTTATACAGGGAAGATCTAACCCTCCAATTTTTTTTGCGACTTACATCATCATTTTTTAATTTATCCTTGCTCTTTTATCAGTACTACAGAATTTATTCACTAAATTTTGCCACTATTTCATAAAGCTATCTTCATCTGATAGCTTTATTGGTATCATCCAGAATAGAAAACTAATATTAGGTATAATCTTATTTTACACAACATGATTCTACCAAACCAAGATAATCATAACCTTCTATAACTATTTAATTTATCTTTAATTTCTTGTTTCATTTTGTCAAAACTAACCTTGATCAACTCTTGTAAATTCTTAGTTATATTTATACTTAAATATTTGATAACCTTATTTTAAGATTTTTTTCTTAATCATCTCTTTTCCTTCTTTATCATTTCAGATTTATTCCAATATATATATGTACACCAGTTATTTCTCCAAATTCTCTTAAATGTGATTTAACTCTCTCCATAACCTTTTGTGGATCTTCTGTGGTTCATAGAGTGTTATCTGCAAATAAAATAATTTTGATTTTCTCTTCATATCCTATTCCTTTTATTAATTCATCTCCCCTAATTGCATTCACCAGCAACTACATAATCAAAGCAAACAAAATTGGGGACTAGACAATTGTCAAGTCCCACGGCTTAGGAAAATTTGATAATTACACCATCATTTACTAACACTGTTGCAAAGTTTTAATTGTTGGATAGTATTTGGATAGTGTTTCTAAATCTAATACCAATTCCTAACTTCTCCAGTAACATTTTTAATGTTGACCATTCCACACAGACACTTTGAAAATATCCAATACAACTATCCCTGATTTTAATTTATGCTTAGTTTTTATATGAATTATATTCAATACTCTTCTAGTTAGATCTGCCATGTGTCTTCCACCTATAAATCCACTTTGATCTTTTCCTATATAATTAGCAAACAACAACAACAACTCTATTCATTCTCTTTGCCAGTATTTCAGTAAAAATCCTAGCATCTTGGTTTAGTAATGAAATAAGTCTATATGCATCTAAATCTGAAGGATCTTTATTAGAGATGGGGATGAAGCGCCAAAATGGTGCTTCATCTTACTTCGTGGGTTGTCAAGTTTGGGTCTTCATGAACCATGAATTCCCCCCCCCCCCCAGTGACCTGAGGAACAACGAATCAATTCATCATTTGTCAGGTCTTTTTTTTCCTTTTTTCTTTTCTTTTCTTGCTTTCCCTCAAGAGGAGGGAAAACAGGGATCAAAGCGATCGTGGCTGCAGGATTGCTTTGATCCCTTTCTCCCTCCTCTTGGTAAGACCTTTTTCACGGCAATCCTGCAGCACTTTGATCCCTGCTTTCCCCCTCCACTTGCTAAGCCCTGTGGGGCTTAGCAAGAACGGGGAAAGCAGGGATCACAGCTATCGCGCAGCGGCTGGGGGATCCCTTTGATCCCTTCCTTCCTTTTTTATGCCGCACAGGCATAGGAAGAGGAGGAAAGGAGAACCAAGCCATCCCCCAGCCCTGGGGGTGAGATTCCTTTTGGGCAGGCTTTAGCAAGCCACCCGAAGGGAAAATCCCTCTCTGCTTATGCCCCTGAGGAACAGCTGATCCGCAGGGGCGTAAGCAGATAGGGAACGAAGGGACAAATATAAAAGGGTTATATTAGTTGCTTCGTATTCGTTGGGGGCTCTGGACCCCAAGAATACGAAGCAACGAATATCTGATGAATCAGGGATGTTTAACGAATATCCTGATTCATTTTTATATTCATCCCCATGTCTAATCTTTATTAGACTTTAGAATTAGTACAATCAAAGAATGCTTCCAGGATGGTGGAATTTCCATCTAATATTTTATAAAGCAGTATCTTAAGCTTTGGTATAAGTTCTTTTTAAATATTTTGTAATACACTACACCTAGATCATTCATCTCCAGAGTTTTCCCAATTTTTAAATTATTTATAATGTCCTCCATCTCTTCATAGAATCATAGAATAATTGAGTTGGAAGGGGCCTATAAGGCTATCAAGTCTAAACCCCTACTCAATGTAAGAATACAAATCAAAGCAGATCTGACAGATGGTTGTCCAATTTTCTCTTGAATGCTTCTAGTGCTGGAGTGCTCACTACCTTCCGAGGTAATTGGTTCCATTGTCATATTGCAGTAGCAGTTAAGACGTTTTTCCTGATATTCAGCCTAAATCTGGCTTCCTGTAGTTTGAGCCCATTATTGTGTATCCTGCACTGTGGGATGATCGAGAACAGATCCTGCTGCTCCTCTGTATGACTACCTTTCAAGTATTTTAAAAGTGCTATCACATCTCCCCTCAGTTTTCTTTTCTCAAGGCTAAACATGCCCAGTTTCCCCTCCCCCTTTCCTCATAGGGCTTGATTTCCAGTCCCATGATCATCCTTGTTGCTCTCCTCTGAACTTGCTACAGTTTGTTGGCATCCTTCTCAAAGTGTGGTGTCCAGAACTGGACACAGTATTCCAGATGAGGCCTAACCAGTGCTGAATAGAGGGGAACTAGTACGTTAGAGGATTTGGAGACTATATTTCTGTTAATGCATTCTTAAATAGCATTTGCCTTTTTTTTGGAGCTGCATTGCACTGTTGGCTCATATTCAACTTTTGATCTACAACAATTCCAATATCCTTCTTACTCATAGTATTACTGAGCCAAGTATCCCCCACCTTGTAAATGTGCATTTGGTTCCCCCCCCCCACTAGGTGTAGAATTTTGCACTTATCCCTATTAAATTTCATTCTGTTGTTTTCAGTCCTGTGCTCAAGCCTATTTAGATCTTTTTTAATTTTGTTCCTGTCTTCCAGGGTATTAGCTATTCCACGCAATTTTGTGTCATCTGCAAATTTGATCAGTATTCCCTGCACTTCCTTATCCAAGTCATTAATGAAAATGTTAAAGAACACCAGGCCCAGAACTGAGCCTTGTGATACCCCACTTGTAACCTTCTCCCAGTTTGAAAACGAGTCATTTATAAACACCCTTCTTCTTTAACATATTGTCCCATCAATTCTATATGATCCTCTTCAAGTTTTTCCCCTTACTTTATCTACAGAATTATAACTCCCTGTATATAGCTTAAATAATTTTTTAAAAATATTTCAATTTTCTCCTTCATTCAGGTCAGGCGGTTCAACCTCGCTTGGACTGCTGGGAGTTTAATGCCAAGGGGTTTTGTGGGCACAAGCCGTGCAGATTTCAGCACCAGTGCTCCATCTGCGGTGCCCGACACGGATCATTTACCTGCTTCAGGGGGCGACCAGGGGCAGGGGCAAATAGGGAGCAAGCGAATACAAAGAGGCAGCCTTCTGGGTCGGCTAACTCTGGAAAAGGGCCCCAGCCCAATTAAAGTTTCGGTATAGGAGGAATGGCTGGAGTTATATCCACACAAAGAAGTGGCCAGTTATTTGAGGGAAGGATTTAGGTACAGTTTTAGGATCCCATTTCAAGGTAAAAGGGTAGCCAATATGTCCAAAAATGTAAAGTCAGTTATAGGAATGGAATAGGTGGTAAGGAGAAAGATTTGCAAAGAGGTAGCAGAGGGGAGAGTGGTAGGCCCATTTAGGGCGCCACCGGTTCAAACGCTGAGGGTCTCCCCACTGGTACTGGTGCCTAAAAAGGCACCGGGTGAATACAGTCTTATTCACTATTTGTCATACCTGGCGGGGGACTCAGTTGATATGATCCCCCAGGAATTGTGTTCCATTAAGTACACCTTGTTTGATGCAGCGGTACACATGATTGGGGCATGTGGGCATGGCACAGAACGGTTTGCCCTCATAAACAAATGACTTTTCATGAAAGAATACAAATATCAACCTCTTACATTATTTACATCAATACAAATTACATTACCTTTACATTAATAACAATACTCACAATTATTTTTACCATCACTATACCCCTCTCAGTTCATCAACAGCCAAGCAAACTCTACACTTTAATCATATTCCATAACTATTATACAAACAGAACAGTTAATACAATATTACAAACTTTTTATCCACCCGTTAGTCATTTGGCCTTCGAGACAAGGCATCAGCACCCACATTCTGAGCTGCTTTTATGCTGCGGATCTCAAAGTCAAAGTCTTACAGTATCAGCGTCCATCTTGCAAGTTTGCTGTTATTGGAATTCATAGTTTGTAGCCACACCAAAGGGAAATGGTCGGTGCACAGGACAAATCTTCTCCCCCAAATGTATGGCTTCAGCAATTGCAGTGCCCATACAATAGCCAGACACTCTTTCTTGATGGTGGATAACTGTCTCTCACTAGGTTGGAGTTTCGTGCTGATGCAGGTCACTGGGTGCAGACTCCCGCTGTTGTCTGCTTGGCACAGCATGGCTCCCAGTCCCACCTTTGACGCATCTTTGCAGATGATGAACTCACGGTCGAAGTCCGGTGCAACCAGGACAAGTCCTGAAGTCCGTGTCCTCTTCAGACGATCGAAGGCTACCTGGCACTCTGATGTCCACTGGATGTCCTCGGCTCGCCTTTCAGGTGAAGCCTGTTTTCTTCTCGAGTAGTGGCTTCACTTTCTCAACTGGGGAAAGGGTAGGCAGTTTCTTCCATTCCTCCAGAACAGCTATGGCTGCATCCTTCTTTGAAATCTTACTGCTCTTGCCTTCACCCTCACCCATAAACTCGCCCACATCTACTTTTGTCACAAAGCTCTCCATATGTGGGGGACCAGTATCACGGCTCACCTCAAGATTCACAGGCAAGTTTCTTTTAAGTGCAATCTCAAACACTTTTAAGTGCAATCTCAAACACATTATACCAGAAAGATCTGGATGTCCCGGACAACCCAGATAGTGTGGTTGCTGACCTTAAGCCAGACATCCGGGAGAGTGAAGTCAAGTGGGCCTTAGAAAGCATGGCTAACAACAAGGCCAGTGGAGGTGATGGCATTCCAGTTGAACTATTTAAAATCTTAAAAGATGACGCTGTTAAGGTGCTACACTCAATATGCCAGCAAGTTTGGAAAACTCAGCAGTGGCCAGAGGATTGGAAAAGATCAGTCTACATCCCAATCCCAAAGAAGGGCAGTGCCAAAGAATGCTCCAACTACCGTACAATTGCATTCATTTCACACGCTAGCAAGGTTATGCTCAAAATCCTACAAGGTAGGCTTCAGCAGTATGTGAACCGAGAACTCCCAGAAGTACAAGCTGGATTTCGAAGGGGCAGAGGAACTAGAGACCAAATTGCTAACATGCGCTGGATTATGGAGAAAGTCAGAGAGTTCCAGAAAAATATCTACTTCTGCTTCATTGACTATGCAAAAGCCTTTGACTGTGTCGACCACAACAAACTATGGCAAGTTCTTAAAGAAATGGGAGTGCCTGACCACCTTATCTATCTCCTGAGAAATCTATATGTGTGACAGGAAGCAACAGTTAGAACTGGATATGGAACAACTGATTGGTTCAAAACTGGGAAAGGAGTACGACAAGGCTGTATATTGTTTCCCTGCTTATTTAACTTATATGCAGAATACATCATGCGAAAGGCAGGACTGGATGAATCCCAAGCCGGAGTTAAGATTGCCGGAAGAAATATCAACAACCTCAGATATGCAGATGATACCACTCTGATGGCAGAAAGTGAGGAGGAATTAAAGAACCTCTTAATGAGGGTGAAAGAGGAGAGCGCAAAAAATGGTCTGAAGCTCAACATCAAAAAAACTAAGATCATGGTCACTGGTCCCATCACCTCCTGGCAAATAGAAGGGGAAGATATGGAGGCAGTGACAGATTTTACTTTCTTGGGCTCCATGATCACTGCAGATGGGGACAGCAGCCATGAAATTAAAAGACACCTGCTTCTTGTGAGGAAAGCGATGAGAAACCTAGACAGCATCTTAAAAAGCAGAGACATCACCTTGCTGACAAAGGTCCGCATAGTCAAAGTTATGGTTTTTCCAGTAGCGATGTACGGAAGTGAGAGCTGGACCATAAAGAAGGCTGACCGCCAAAGAATTGATGCTTTTGAATTGTGGTGTTGGAGGAGACTCTTGAGAGTCCCCTGGACTGCAAAGAGAACAAACCTATCCATTTTGAAGGAAATCAACCCTGAGTGCTCACTGGAAGGACAGATCCTGAAGCTGAGGCTCCAATACTTTGGCCATCTCATGAGAAGAGAAGACTCCCTGGAAAAGACCCTGATGTTGGGAAAGTGTGAAGGCAAGAGGAGAAGGGGACGACAGAGGACGAGATAGTTGGACAGTGTCACCGAAGCTACCAACATGAATTTGACCCAACTCCGGGGGGCAGTGGAAGACAGGAGGGCCTGGCGTACTCTGGTCCATGGGGTCACGAAGAGTCGGACACGACTTAACAACTAAACAACAACAAACACTTGTCTTATTTCAGATGTATTGAGATTTTCATCATCTGGTTCTATCCCTTTAATCTCTGGTTTCTCAGGTAGGGGTTTGCCTTGCAGGATTTTAAGTGCTTTTTCAGCTCCATGTGGAGCCTTCCCAATGCTAGTCCCTTCAGCTTTCCAGTGTTGTCGTAATACATCTACAGGTCCTGACCATGCTAACTGCAATTCACTCCCCTCTATGGGTCTCAGCATCACCACTTCGTCCTCGGGAGAGAAAGCTCTTCCCTGGGCCTTTTCATCACACCAGCCTTTCTTCTTTTCTTGAGCACTCCCGAAGCTTTGCTCTGCTATTTCTAAGGACTTTTGCAGACCCACGCATTGGCAAGGGGTAGAGATCACTGGTAATGGGCATAGCTTAGCACTCATCTTGTCATTCCCAGTACCTCGTTTTTGGCAAATATTACAGCTTTGACAATATTGTTTAACTTGCTTCCCCATTCCAGGCCAATAAAAGTTCTGTGCCACTCTTTGCTTGTTGTGAGAGATGCCCATGTGTGCCCCAAATACATCTCTGTGTACCTTTTCTATAATCTTTTTCTCTGTATTTAACAGGGACAATTAGCTGTTTGTGGGGTCCCCCCCTTGAAGTTCCATTAAAACCTCTCTATATAATAAATCTTTTTCCACACAATACCTCTATGGGTGTTCAGGGGTCAGTGGAATGGGCTTCTCATTAACTTTTCCAAAGTAACCATTTAGGGTAATATCTTCCTTCTGCTCCTTAATAAAGGAGGAACTATTAGGATTTTTCATTAGCACTAAATCAGCTGTCTCCCTCATTTCAGTATGTTCATCTAAAGTGGGTATTTCCACAAGAGTTCCAGCGCTTTCCTCAGAGGCTTCAATCTGCCTCCCCTGAGAGCGGGTTACTATTAAAACACTTTGCACATATTTGGCTAGATCTAAACCAATCAGACAAGGAGCAGGGATTTGGTCTGACACTGCTACTTTCCATATACCAGACCACTCTTTATAGTTCACAGAGATTTTGGCTGTAGGTAGTACCACCAACTCAGAACTGATCCCTTTAACGGAGATCTTCTCATATTCTATCAAGTCTTCCTCAGGGATTATGTCAGGATGGCAAATAGTTATCTGAGAGCATGAATCTTTAAGGCTAAGATATTTTACGCCATTGATACAAATATTTTCTGCTGAGTTTTCTAGTAAAATAGGATCGCACTTGATTAGGAAACATTGTACCACTCTCGCTTCAGGAATGTCTGGGCTCTCTGCCAAGTCCGTTTCCTTAGCAACAGTGCTGTTTCAAGGTGAAGACTGAAGAAGAAATACCTTTTTGGCCTGACTGTAATTTTCATTTTTAAGTTGACTGAAATTCTTATTGCCATGAGTCTCACATTGGGCCCAAAAATGTCCCTTCTCACCACAATCATAACATTGTTTACTGGTCTTAGGTTCAGTATAAAGGGTTTTATTAACCTTTCCCTCAGAACTATTAGATTTCAGGGGACTATGCTCTGGGAATGAGGGTTTCGCCTTAAAATAGCTTCCCTTAGCTTGCGTCTGATTGAGGTAATTTTACTGGATTGGGATGCTCTCCTACTGTTGTCCCAACCTTTTCTGTCAATTTTCACCTCAGAGAATCGAGGATCTCTGATCTCACTAATAGAATCAGCATATTCAGACGCTTGTAGCACGTTTTTAGGATCCTTGTCCTTGACCAGATAACGCAATTCCCCTGGCAAAATTGAATACAATTGTTCTAATCCAATCACATTTTTCATTTGGTCTAAGGAGGTGACTTGTTCCTGTTCCAGCCATTTATTGAGATACTGTGTCAAACGTGCCCCAAGTTGGGTAAAAGACTCCTCAGGTTTCTTTGAAATTGATCTAAATTTCCTTCTGAGGTGCTCTGAATTAATCCCAGATCTGGAATACACCATCTTTCTATAAGCCTCAAAATCTCTAGCTTGCTCCAAAGGCATCTGTGAATAAAGCTCAGATAAAAATCCACTTATTTGTGATCTTAAAATTATCATCCTCTCCTCATCTTTAACCTTAAACTCCCAACTAGCTCTCTCAAATGAAATCAAGAAAGATTCAGGGCAATCCCCCTTCCGATACTGGGGAAATTTCTTTAGGTTGATTTCTGAGAGATTTCCCTCACTGGAATAATAATAATAATAATAATAAATTATTAATTATTAATTAATTAATACTTAATTATTAATAATTTATTATTATTATTATTATTATTATTATTATTATTATTATTATTATTATTATTATTATTATTATTTTGAGCAGCTAATTCCAATTTCTTCATCTCAATCTGGAACTGTATTTGTCTTTCTCTTTCTCTTTGCTCAAATTCCCTTCTGTTTTCTCTTTCCAATTCTAATTTTTCTTTTTCCAATTCTAGCTCAAATCCTCTTTCCTTTTCTCTTTCTTTAATTTCTAGTTCCCTTTCTCTTTCTCTTTCTTTAATTTCTAATTCCCCGAGTCTGCATTCTTGTTCTAGTTTCCATTTTTCAAAATCTTGGGAGCTTTGAATATTTTCTCCCTCTGGGGCAATCAATACAGGTCCCTCAGTTTCTTCTTCACTCTGAATTTGAGGGTTTCCATTTCCCTCAGCACTATGGAGCTCAGCCTGTGTCTCTATAACTGACTTTTTACTTCTTTTGTGAGGCATAAACAATACAATTTCTTATTAACCTGGACTGGTTCTTTTCCCTCACAAAAGTCAAAAGTACAAGCCTTTTTTCTTTCTTTCAGCGGCTTTCCTTGTAACTAGGTTGCGCTTTTCTAAGCAGCTGGCCTCAGCTACTCCCAAGCTCACAACCCTTGCCACAATAATTCTCTGTCTAGGCCAGTGATGGTGAACCTTTTTGAGTCCTAGTGCCCAAACTGCAACACAAAATCAACTTATTTATTTCAAAGTGCCAACACTGCAATTAAAACCCGAATACTGAAGTTTTAGTTCAGAAAAAAACAACTGCTCCTCCACTGCAAGGGTTAAATGCTTGTGTTTTCCCCCCCTATGGGCAGTATTAACAAAGAACTACTTACCAGTCCTCCAATCTCCCATTGGGCTAGACCAGTAATAGTCACCATTGCACCCCACCACTAGACCACTGCACCAGCAGAGGGGAGTGCCAAAATCCGGGATCGGAGGACGGGTAAGTATTTCTCTATGGCAACTTATGGCTTGCGTGCCCACAGAGAGGGCTCTGTGTGCCAGCTGTGGCATGTGTGCTATAGGTTTGCCATCGCTGGTCTAGGCGATTCTTGTCTCCAGACACAAGAACAACTTCTGCTTAGCTTTTATTATCCCCTCAGATATATTTTGACCTAGGCTTCCACTCTATTTGTCACTGCCCTTTGCCCTCAGAGCTCCGGATTTTGAGCTAGCCACTAGGTCTTGTAAATCCTGAGGTAAAATGGTTTCTCTTGAGTAGGTATTTTCCTTCTCTTAGGATTCCCCAGATCTGGGTCTAGAAGCCCCAAAACTAAGTCTTCACTTCACTAAGTCTAAGACTCTAACAGGTAACCACTTCTTACCACAGATCCTAACCCTCTCTAGCTAGGAATACCTTTAAACTCAAGCCCATTCAACTTTTCACTGGATTGTTTCATATCCCACTGCTGTGCCACCAATTGTCACGAATCCCATGTGGCCCCTGCTTGTTTCACCAAACAAAGAGCTCATGCTATGTGCCCCTCAGCTGCCACCAGTTGATTTCATCAACAATACCTATTATTAATAATCGAGGTCCAGGCCATATGTCATTTTAAAAGCACCAAACAGAAATTGTTTATTGATACAGGTGTTGACAGAACAAGCAATGTTATTAACTCTTAAACAAACATTCTCCTTTATCCCTCTCAACCACCATTCTCCTGCCCAAACTCCAAATCTTTCTATCTCAAAACCCTATCTATGTCTATCTAAACTCCTCCTCCTGCTGAGTTTCTTATACCTTGTGACTCCGCCCCTCCAGCACTCCCATTGGTCTGTGCAAATAGCATATGAATATTCATGACCTGGGTGAATGCCACAGTTTGCAAATACAGTTATGAGGTTGCCCTGTTTAGAGCGGCAACACTCCTTGCATTTTTGGGGGGCATTTAGGGTTAGTGAGTTGGTGAGGGCTTTTAAAATGGACCAGTCCTGTTCGGCCTTACAGACGGATGATGTGCTGGTCTTCGAAGACTGGATCATTGTCCATCTGAGAAGCTCTAAGACTGACCAAATGAGAGATGGAAAAATAATTTCTTTGGGCTGCTGTTCCATCTTAAAATTGTGCCCTGTTAGGGCTATGCAAGATTACAAGTTGATGAGGGGCGAAGCGGCTGGTGAGCTGCTTTGCCATAGCGATATGTCACCATTGACTAAGTACCAGTTTTGGACAGTTACATCAAGGGCTTTGAATAATGCAGGCATTGTAGGTTGGAAATTTGGGACCCACTCTTTCCGCATTGGTGCTGCATCTACGGCGGCTGCCCTGGGATATGGTGATGAGCAAATAAAGAAGGTGGGAAGGTGGTCATCCCATAGGTTTCAAGCTTATGTTCGTTCATTGCCACAGTAGGTTCTGGCACTGTTTCTTTTTATCTTGCAGGTTCTGAGTTGCCAAGGAGACATCTGCAAGTTATTGTTTGTGGCCACCATTTTATATTTTGGGCATCCAAGCATACTTCCTGGACCAGTTGGGGTTGTAATTTGGGTCTAGGAGCCTAGGCTACACTTGAGTGGAGGGGGCGAATGGGCATGATTTGGAATGGTTTCCTGAATTTGGCATCCCAGAGTAATGCAGAAGTGCCCCCTGACATATTATTGGTTCACTTGGGTGGCAACAACATGACTCAGCGGAAGGGCAAGTCGCTTATTCTACAAGTGATTGATGATTTCTGGGCTGGTAAGGCTAGGTTCCTGGGAGTAAGTATTATCTGGTCGCTCATAATACCAAGATTGGTATGGAGGGCTGAGTGTGACCCCAGAAGTATTAACCGCGCTAGGCATGGAGTCAACCGGGAGGTTGGAAAAGCCATGAAGGCTGGCCTGGGGTCAGTGGTGTTACACCTGGACATACTGGTGAGACGGCCTGAATTGTACAGAGATGATGGTGTGTATTTGTCTGATGCGGGCCTGGATATTTTCCTATGTGGTTTGCAAGGGGGTCTTTGGGCCGAAATTTTCGGCTTGGATGGCGGGCATGGGGTATATAAATAGCCCCTATGCCGTGGTGGGTAGTGCGAAAGTAAGGAGTGTGGGTGAGTTCCATCGGGACACCTGAGGAAGGTGACAATTAACCCATCTCCCTGATTGGTGGGAAAGGAGTTATATGAAAGGGGGATGGGTTAAGGGAATCTCCCGGGCAGCAGTGCACCTAAGGTCTCGAGGCTCGGTGACTGAAGCAGTGGGGGATTCCTGGTTTTTGGACGGCTGAAGATGCACTGGACAGAGGTCAGCGTGCTTCGACAATAGGAACTCACCTTTGGTGGCCTGATCCGGTTAAAGTGGTACACTGGAGTCAGATGAATTTGCACTACGGTAGGCCCCCTTGTGAAAGGGGAATTCAAAGTTTAAATAGTTTAATAAGGTTGTGGCCCTAGTTTTATCCAACTCCTGTGTCTCGACTCTATATTCTGGGCTGGGTGGGCAAATGACATTCACAACATAGTTTTATATTCGAGACATAATTTATGAGAGAATTTTTTCAAAAACCTGTGCCCATCTCCGACTTTCAAAAACAAGAACTGTTAAAGTCTGTCAGATTTTAGCTTGCAATATGCATGAAGTGAGGAACAGCCTTATAGTATCTTGTCATTTTTTATACTTATAATATAAATTGCTTCCATGTTTTTTAGTTGAATATCTTCTGAAATATTTCAGAGTTCATGTAAATAGCTATAGGAAGAGCATTCACAGGGCTGTCCTATAGCCGAGAAGAAATCAGTGGAATTATGTGTTTTTAAACCATCTTTGAGCTTTTTAAGAATGGTATTTTTACCAGAGATTTTATGTTTTATTTAGATTGTAAATGACATTCTAGGGCTTCTCTGGGGCTCAAAGAGAAATAAAGTTTCTTCCCAAAGTGCTCTGTATCTCATCCCTGACTTTTATGCTTTGAACCAGAGAAAGGTTTCCATTTTATTGGTTTATATTCATGAAGAATGTTATGTGTAGCTAGTTCTCTGAAAAGCAGGACCTTGAAGAAAGAAAGGGCCATAGGGATACTGAGTTAGAAAAGAAAGACTGATGCAAAACATATAGAAGATAGAGTGGCAAGAAGACCATGGAAGTTCTGATGGTTGGAAACCATTGGCCAAAGTGCCAAACCCCAGCAGGGAAGTTCTGTTTGTTGTGACTTCTACTCTAATTGCAATGGCCTTGTAGATTAGTTTACTGGGGTAATGCTCATCTATGCTAGCATGCTGTAGACATTACCACAGTCTAGAGCTTTGAAATGTTACTGTTCTACACTGCAGAAATCATGCCAGCTGGGTGCTCTGGGAATTGTAGTCTGAAAAAGTAACTTTTCTAAGCATTGGGTCAACTCTATGTTGCTTACACAGGGAGGAAGATATCCAACTATTACAAACTTCTCTGTCTTCTTCTCTGGAGTTAATTCCCAGTAACTAAAGATGACCAAGCAAATAGCTATTCATACATACAATAAATGTGTAAGTGTTAAATCTGTAAGTACATCATTGTGTAGACTTAGCACAGATGGTTTTTATTTATTTCTTTATGGAAATTGTATGTTCAAGACATAGTGAAAACAGCTTCTTACAAAAGAACAGTAGAATTTTTGGTAAGAAATCCAGGGTTTTTTAAACAAAATATTTTAGTCTGTCTTAAGAAACAGCTGAAAGTGCCTTACACACTAAGATTGAGGGGGAAAATTTTTTTTAGTCTTTTCTGTAAATACAAGCACTTGAAACATTGTTTTTTAAGAGAAGACAGAAACTGGGAATTAGAAGCAAGGAAAGATACTCTAACAGTGGTTGTTGTGGGTGCAGAGTTCCTACTCCTGTCCTCTGAAGATGCCGGCCACAGAGACTGGCGAAACGTCAGGAAGAACAACCTTCAGAACATGGCCAAAGAGCCTGAAAAACCCACAACAACCATCAGATCCCGGCCATGAAAGTCTTCGAGAATACATACTCTAACAGTGTTTACACATTTGTACTACGTTTCTTATGGCAATATGCTTACAGATACTTCAGGTACCACTCACCATAATTCAGTGGAACGTTAAGAAAACTGAAGCAGTACAGTGGTGCCTCGACTTACGACCATAATCCGTTCCAGAAGACGGACGTAACTCGAAATGGTTGTAAGTCGAAGCACCATTTCCCATAGGAATGCATTGGAATGGGATTAATCCGTTCCAGCAGAAATTTTTTTACAAAAAAACAAACAAACCCACAGCCAAAAACACCCCCCCCACACACACACAGCCAGCCCCATCGGAACACGAAGGGGCTGAAAAACAAAGCAAAACACACACACACACACACACACACACACACACACACACACACACACACACACTACAGTCAGCCCCATCGGAATGCGATGGGGCTGGAAAAAAACCACAAAAACACACACACACACCACAGTCAGCCCCATTGGAACGCGATGGGGCTGAAAAACAAAGCAAAACACACACACACACACACACACACACACACCACAGTCACAAAAAAAAACACCCCACACACACAGCACAGAAACATAACCCCCCCAAACCCAAACCCACGCTGCAAAACAAAGTAAATGTACTTACTCACGAGCAGAAAGCAGCACCAGGCAGTCCGAAGCCTCCTCCGACGCACACACTCTAACCGTTGGGGCGAAAGAGCTACAAAGAAACTCTTTGCCGACCAACGGTTAGCCCTCTAATTTGAATTCCCTGCCTTTTTTCCCTGCCTCTTTTGATCACAACTCGAAGCTCCGGCCGCAAGTCGAAGCAAAATTTTGCGGCCGGAGCTGGTCGCAACTCGAAATGGTTGTATGTCAGGACGGTCGTAAGTCGAGGCACCACTGTATAAAGGTTAAGAGAGCTGGACTAGGTACGGGATATGGGAGAGGCACAGAAGTGTAAAATGCAATGGATAACCTTGGGTCATGACCCACCATAGCCTGAACCATCTCTCAGTATTGTTGTAGGGATAATATGGGAAGGAAAACAACTATTTATGCTGCCCAGAGCTTTCTGGAAAAAAGGCAGGATAACAATGTAACAAAGAAAGAAAGTAGTCAGGAATGACACAACTCTCCTGTTACAGCAGCTCCACAGGCTGCTGATCCATTTCTGGGCATAATTCGTAGTGCTGGTTTTGATCTATAAATGGCTAAAACAGCTTGGGTCCAAGCTATCTTAAGGACTGTGTCTCCCTTTATGGGAGGTTCCCAGGTTTTAAGATCATCAGGAGTGGCCTTCCTCTTGGTCCCACCACCTTCACAGCTGCATTTGATGGGTACACAGAAGAGAGCTTTCTCTGTTGCTGCTCCCAGACTCCCTCCCACAAGAGGCCAGGCTGGCCCCATCTTTACAGTCCTTCCACAAGCAGGCAAAACTTTTCTCTTCAAGCAGGCTTTTTCTTAGTGACTGGCTGTCTAAGAGGGGTGGTGTTTTTTTTTGGGGGGGGGGGAAGGAACTGATGTGTTTTATCGTTGTTGTTAATGCATTTTTATTATTATTTTATCTATTACTATTTTAATATTATATTTATTTAATTCTTTTAACATATTATAATAATTAATTGTTTTAGCTTTTAATATTGTTTCTTTTGTAAGCCACCTTGGATCCTTTTTAAAATAAATAAATAAATAAATAAATAAATAAATAAATAAATAAATTGGGCCTTGCATTTCCAGCAGCCCATCAGACTGAATGCAGCCCAAAAGCCTGTGGGGCACCCTCAGGGCTTGATTAGCCTCCTATTTATTTTTGACTGCCTGAGATTCCAAAAACAGGAGATATGCCAAACTGTAGTACAGGGCTGCAGATGAAATGCATTTGGTTGGGTAGATCATGAGCTGTATAGAGGTTAAGAAGTGAATGTGATTGAAGGCATTCAGGTCTTACTGGGCTGTTGAGTTTTCATAGCTGATTGTTCTGTATATTCAACTATTTTTAACCGGTCTACAAAACAATACAGGAAACATTTGAGAAGAGGAAGGATTGAGACTGTAAACCTAGAATAAGAAAATAATTGTGGCCAGGACTGTGGGAGAAAAAGATTTCCACTCTTACTCTTGCGAAATGGGCTTGTTTATCTGAAATGAGCCATAAGAAATCATAATGATGGAATTCTCCTTTTAATATCAGACATTAAAATCCACAGTTAAAGCAAAGAAAAAACAGATACAGTTAGAACAACCTTACCGTGCCCAGAGCTTTTCAAATTCTTTGGGGTTCATGGGGATGCCGCATCTATATAGGACATCTTTCAGATCCTTCTTCAGAATTAGGCCATTTCCATCACTATCATATTCATGGAAATGCTAAAATATGAGATGTCTTTAATAGCAAGTGCTAGTATATTTGTTAACAAAAACCCAATACTTTATTATCTCAATGAACTACAGGAACTATAAATAAAAAGTGGCAACATGTCTGATGATGTGGAGACTGAGATTCTTATTTGTCTTCTCAGTAACTGAGGAGAACATTGAAGGATACATGCTTGCGGCAAACATCTGTGAAAGGAACAAGGAGGAGTGACTTGGCCTGCACATGCAGGTGTTGTAATATGGCTTGTAGGTGCTATTTCGCAAATTTGACATCACACGCTTCATGTGTTGTACAAGTTTGAAATATCAAAGGCACAACTTGAGCTTTGAAGCAACTACGTACTTTCAGATTGAATACTGAGATACAAGACTATGCCACTACATAATTCTTAAGAGTGCAATCCTAGATGGCCAAGGGCCAGCTGAGTCAGCACTAGACCAGCTGAAAATGTGCTGAACCCAACCCCTTCCAGACTACGGATGGTGGAAATTCATAAGGAGTACCCTCACCTTGGCCTAATGTTGTCCCTGCTCTGGGCTAGAAGAGTTTTGCATCTTGCCAAAATGAGCTCCTGCTCCACTCTGCCCTTCTTCTCCCTTTTCTGGTTCTTCTGTCAGCAGATCTTACCTGGCAGAAAGGTTCTATAGGGAGATTTTTGAGATAAGCCAGCAAGAGAGGGCTCTGCTGTTACAAGGGCATTTCTGCCACCATAAGGGGGTTTCTCCCAATATAAGAAATGTTTGCTTATCTCTAACTCCCTACAGCTGGTATATCTTTGAATTAGAAGCACACTAGTAGTTGGCATGATATATGAAATAATTATATACTTAAAATTACCCCCACCCCAAATCTAGTGGATTAACAAGTTCTATTTGGCATAAGCTTCTGTAAACTTTAGCTCACTTCATCAAATGTATCTCATGACAAATAAAACTTGTTAGACTTTTAGGCACCATTACATTTCTTGTTGATGTTATATGAAAAATATAAAACAAAAGTAAAAACAGAAGTAAACGCAAAAAAGCAAAGCGTGCTGCTTATATACCACCCCATAGCACTTAAAGCACTCTCTGGGCGGTTTACAAGTAAATTATGCAGGCCACATATTGCCTGCATAATGAGCTGGGTACTCATTTTACCGACCTCGGAAGGATGGAAGCCTGAGTCAACCCTGAGCCGGCTACCTGGGATTGAACCCCGGGTCATGAGCACAGTTTTGGCTGCAGTACAGCAGTTTAACCACTGCGCCACAAGGCTTTCCCTGGCTGTCCCTGGCTCCTCTTACTTGTGATGCCTTAAAGACTAACATTTACTTGAACATTAACAGATTTATTGATTGACAATGTTGCTTTTTCTGCAACAGAATACATGACTATTGTGCTGTTGTAGCTCATTAAAGGCACATGTGAACCCAAACTGTCCACCCCAATCAACCTAGCCACTCTGCTTCTCTTCCTTCTAAAAATCCCCTGCTGGGACCAAGTCATTCTGCCAAATCACTCCTTTAAGTACAATTATAGCACTCCATCCTTCCCAATGCAGAGGTGGAGTAGAATTACCCACTAGCATTTCAAAGTAGAGTGCCTGCAGTTTACATCATTACCACAGCCTATCAAGGCTGCAGCTGGCTACCATCTTAGTTTCCCTCACAATTGTTGGTGCTTCATGGCATAAACACACCTCTATCAAATTATTTAAAAAGAGATGTGGAAAGAAGATTGTCCACTAGTATGTACGTAAAAAGCTTTTTCCAAGGTTACTGAGGAGATGTGGTACAACCCTAAAAGGCACCCCAAGCCCTCCACAAATTTGGTGATAGTTCAGATGCCTGAAGTATCTTTATATTCTGGACATCTGAAGCTAGCACCAAATGAGTGCTGCTCTGGGTTTTCTTCCTTCCAATCAAGTGGCACAATCAGAACAGTCATCCTGGGGAGGGACAGAATTATGTGGGGCTCCGTGGGAGCAGGTTATTCTTATCCTTAAGTAATCCTTTCAGGGTACAAAAAGATGAAAAATACCATTTGCATTTATTCCAGCCATCAGAAGCTTTGAAATAGTGACAGCTCCAAGCAGATATTTATAGCCAGGGCTGGGGTATGCTACTATTTGGACTACAGTTCCCAGGATGACATTGGCCAGGCTGACTACAGTATTCTGAGAATGGCAGTTCAAAAATAACGTTCCCTGGCTCTGCCTATAGACTTGCTGCTACAAAAAAGCAACACCGAAAACACATGTACCTATATATCTGTAGGTGGTGGTGGGAGCTTTGCTATTGCATTTCAATGGTTAAAAGGCTCAGCAGCTTCAAATCAGACAGTGCAGTACTTTATTTAAGAACCTGTTACATGTTTTGATCATTAATGAGGTATTTATTTATTGTAGCTTAGTGCTTGGTTTGGAAAAAAAAAGGAATTATACCATCAAAGATAAACATTGTGTGAAGCTCTCAAATCTTTTCTAGACAAGCCTATTTGTTTAAAGACTGCATGACGCTTACCATGGCTAGGTCATTCCATCTGCTTTGTGCTTTGATACTAAGATAGTAATGAGCTTGTTCACAAGCGAGGTCCACATCCGCTGCTATCTGTTTGGGTCTCAGAAAAAAAGAATGATTATAATAACTAACTGTGGTCTTCTTTTAATGGGATCATTAATATCCCACAAGGTTTGTTTGTTTTCTTGCTTTTTATACTCTGTACTGATAGCTTTACAAACACATCCCAGGCATCTGCATACAAATGAAATATAAATAATGTCACCCTCCTCCAGCTGCAAGTTAGGAATGATATCTTTAAAATTTCTGTTAATCCCTGTTATCATTTACAGATGCAGACTGGTCAAATTGCATAATTACAGCTGAGGTTTGAGGGGGAAATGTTTATAAATCAAAGCAATAACATAAAAGACAAAATGCCTATGAGATCAGAGGCAGCTTGGGCAAATTATTACTAATTTTCATTGGAAAGTTACATCAGCGGTAACTGATTTCTTTAATGGGAAACACATAAGTGTTCCATTGTGAACACAAGTTAAAGGCATAAGTTGAAGCCCAATCCACCAAAAGTCAGAACTCTCTTCGGATAAGTGCATTTAAATGAAATACAAAACAATTTATACGGAATATAGCATTTTTCCCTTTTCAACATTGAAGTAATATTATCCATCTGAGTAAGAGGCTTAAACTATCCCTCCAAGCTGTTTCTTTAGGAAATTTGCAGACATACACATGAGGTCAAAAAAAGGGAGAAAATTTAGTTGCCAGCTTCTTTATCTCCTTCCTTTTTTTATCTATTTAAAAGGATAAATTGTGCCCCATTGTCTTCTAGAAGCTTAGAATATGCTACAGATCTATTGCTAGACACATATTTAATTCCTCAGCATCAATGAACTTTGGTGGGCTGTGTCTAGTGAAGCAATGCCATGCAACAATCAGAAATTCATTCATAATTATAGCAAAACCCACCACAAATAGGATGAAGACTTTAACTGTAAGAGTTTCCAGCCCTCCTCAAGAAACTCTGTCAGGTGCTAGAGACATAGATACTACTAGGCATGGGCAAAGCTGTCTGTTTCAGTTTCTACAGCTTTGGAATTTCTGAAACACACATTGGTTCTGTCTTTTTTCTCTATCAATTTACGATTTTTAAACACAATTTAAAAAAAAATAGTAAAAAGTTCACCTGGCTATTAACATGAACTTTTGTACACATTCTTCCCATCATATGCATTTTTGCATGCATTCCTCCCAGTGTATACATAAGTTGTACAATCTTATCTTCAAGCAGATAAACAATAAAGGAAATGTATACAGATAGCATTTAAAAGCCATACATAGAGAAATAGACTCAATGATCCCTAGGGTCCCTTCCAGCTCTGCAGTTCTAAGATGATGGTGATGATGATTAAATGAATACAAAGCTACAAAAAATGGGAGAAATGAGTGCACAAATGCACAAAATGGAAAATGCATGTGTATATATTAACCAGTATCCTGTTGACCTTCTGCTATGTGGAAAGTCTTGCCAGCATAGTAAAGTGGGACTAAACCACTTGCACAAAATTGCTGTTGTCAAACAGTGGGTGTTTTTTTTTTTCCCTCATGGAGGTTGCTACATGCAATGAAACTTGTACGAGCAGCGCAATTCTGTGTTACTGTGCTGGCAGTTCTCTCCACTGAGAAGATATTTTAAAATTCCCGTCCTGCTTTTCAGCCAGGAAAGGCCTCCAAAGCAGCCTGCAAAATAAAAAATGGAGCAAAGCAATGTCTATTAATAAAAACAGTAGTAATAAAACTAAAAGACAGTCAGAATCAGCCAGCCGGGAGGGGAACAGATCACTTAGTATTAAAGGCTTGCTGAAGCAAGGCCATTTGCTTTCTTAGAACCAAGCAAAGGGGCTAAACGGCTTGAGTGATAACACTAAAAAGGCCTCTCTTACATCCACCCACCAACCTGACCTCAGACAGCAGGGGACCCAGAGAAAAACAAAGCCTTGACAGGTATGCAGAATGATGATGTGAAAGCAACACGTTCATTGTATACCCTAGACCCAAATAGTGTAGGGTTTTAAAGATGATCACTAACAACTGGAATATATGTCCCTCCACAGTGATCCAGATTTAGACACATGGATTTGAAAAGAATATAGAAGAATTAAATCATATCTCATTATCTCTTTATCTCCCTAGCAATTGTTCTGTAGCATGTTGAGGAACTGGCAGAAAAAAATATAACTCCCATATAAGCTATGCTGCTGCCTCTCTATCAGACAGAGAGGGATATTCATCTATAGAAGGGTAAACTGGAGTTTGGGATATCAGAGTCAAAACAGGATTTCATAGTGCCTTTCACAATTATAGGAGTGAACAGTAGGGCAGATGACATTACTCCCACTGCTGATGCAATGCACCCCTCTTCTTATTGCCCTCATGTTTCCTCTTTGCTTGCTCATATAATGGCATAAAAATCAGTAATCAAGAATTGCTGCTACTCTGCTTTCATTAAGCTGAACTGGCATATTAAAAGCTGCATATTTCTTGCATCAGATACCACTCAGAACAAAGGCTGAAGGCTGAAATGATAGCAGGGCTGTTTCATGATATTTTGATACCCAAGGTATGACAGCAAAAGCTCCTCCCATTCCTCATAAGTCAGGTTCTACACTACACAGAAATGAATTTAATAGTTAAATATTTGCTGCCTTTTCATGATATCTGAAATCTGTTGCCTGAGGTAGCCACCTTAGTCTGCCCTTTGACAGGGCTTCCTTGCTGTTATTTGGTAGAGAGAAAAACAACCCAAAGTTCATGTTTTAACACACATGATGCTACACAGCAAAGAATGGCTATTTCTGTCTTCCTTCCTTCCTTTCGTTTAATCATTCTGGAGTTGAGTAGGCCTAGTTTACATCACTTACCACATCCCATGTTTCAAGGACATTACCTGTGAACTATTTCAGACATGACAAAAAGACGAGGAAGAGCAAGCAGAATTAACTTGCAGTTTTACTGATCTTCTTACACAAGAAAATTTATTTCAAAGGTTTATTGGTGTGAAACATGTATAATTTCACTGTGCAAACAAGGTAGGCATCATCCTGCTAGGGAAAATACACAAGCGCACAACAAGGGCTTGTGAATCATGCTTCCTATTCACTTTTGTACTGTCTTATCTGAAATGGCTTTCAGTCTCTGAGCTGTTCTGCTAAGGTAGCCTTTGGAGCCCTCTAGACATTCTGCACTGTAACTCCCAGGATTCGTGAATCTTCTCTGTGCTGCCTAGAGTCTCCAGAATTTGAAGTCCACAATATTTGCAGGACACTAGGATGGGAAATGCTGTGCTAAAGCATAATAGGTTTTAATTTTACAAAAGGACAGTTCATGAACTACAGGTATTGCTTAGTCCATTCTTTTTGTCTTCTTAGTAAATGTATCTGGAGTAAACTAATTTCCACAAATAATTTAATTTATTTAAGAGTAGCTTACATTCTACTCAGTATAGCTTATGTCCTATATTACCTTCCATCTGGTATAGAATTATAATATAGATTTAAGTAAATCTGTAAAATAGCTACACTTCTTACTTGTAAGACAGGGCAAGCCAAGGGCGCATCTCTTTAGTTGCATGCACTTGGAACAAATGAAGGAATTCTGGATAATTTAATGTAGAAGTCACATTCATCCCCAGGAGACCAAGCAGACGTCCATATTCCTCATCTGTCATGCTGATCATAAAGCTATCCAAGAGGCGTCGAAAATCAAGCATGGTGATTATACCATCGTTGTTCAGATCTATTTTACGGAAAGCAACGTATGGATCCTAACAGAGAATATTCAATGCAACATCAGGGTATGACTTTTCTTGTTTTCTTGCCAGAGAAATCACTATTCATACCACTATAGTAACTATCCAGCTAAAGGTATGTTTAAAATGAACATTTATTCCAAATTATTCACTTATAAGGTAAATTTCAAACTACTTATAACATATGTCACATAAGGTGCACAGCCATATATCAAGAATCCTTATGAAGCAGGTGTTCTATCCTAGGTTGTATTCAGTAGTTCAGGTGGTTCCTTGTAACTTTCTCAGTTACATCACAACATTAATTGCTTGTCAAATTACTTGAACTAAAGTGACTTTCAAGAAGAGCATTTCTGGAATCTCAGATTCCTTCAAAAAGTTCCCCAAGACACTGAACTGGTAGTTTCACAAGGTTATCACTGATCCGTTGCTCAGAGTCAGAGTCACCACCAGATTGTTAATAGATCAGCTATCTGTTATATTGCTTATGTGGGAAGTAGCTCAGCTTTGCTTATACAGGACACTGATGGCTCCCTCTCACAGACAGTCCTTATAGATGAGATGAGCAGGAGAAATTTAAAGTGCTGGCTTGTCCATCAATATTTACCACATAAGATTAAGTCATTATGTGGATCAATAATAGTAAAGAGTAGCATATAATTACCCCATATTCTTCCATAAGCTTGTCACTGTATTGGCTGAGACATTCTTCAGCAGACAAGAAACGGCACTTGTTGCCACTGACTCGGTGATTTGAAGTGCGCCCACTCAGTCTGGAATCTGAAATAGTTACAGTATATCAGGATAAGGCAACCAATGATCCACATCTTTTACCCAAAGTAGACTGAATAACTGACTTCAGAAGCAGAATGGTATAATGGTCAGAATGCTGGATCAGAACAAAGGCTCAAATTTCTGTTCAGCTATTAAATGTATAACCTTGGGCCAGCTATTCTCTTTCAACGTAACCTACCTTGTAGAGCTGTTCTGTGAATACAATTGGGAGACTGAGAAACATCTGCATTGCCACAAATCCCTTGGAGGAAGAATGGAATTGAAATGAAAAATATAAACAACAACAAAAAAGTCAGGCGATCCCTAGTTTGTTGATTTAAAAACAACACCTCCATAACCATTAGACTTTGGTTGTTGCACACTGCCTCTGAAGTGCAATCTTGAAATGTTTCAGAAGAAAAGACATATGGTTGTTGTTACTATATAGTTCCAACACAGGCAAAGAGGAGAAAAGAGGATTGCATGGACTGGCAAGATTACTTAAATTCCTTGCAGTTTAAACAGTTATTGGGCAACAAACAAATCAAAAAATCCCCTTGAGCAATCTTTGACATGATTGCCTGCTGGCCAAATAGCAGCGCAGAAACAGAGAGGAATTTGTAAAGAGACCTATGTGAATAATTGAAGGGATGTTGCATTAATCACCGTACACTCCCACTGATTTCTTACTCTTAGGATTTTATTCTCACTTTTGCCAATATAATTTTTAAAAAATAAGAATACAATTGCCTTCTTGCACACAGAAGAGGAGGTAGAGGAGAGGAAGAAAAGCAACTGCTACTGTACATGGTGTCCCCTTCATTCTGTCACGGTTGTATTTAAGTTGGGGTAGGGAATAGGTGAGGCTTGTTTCCGTAGGGAATACTGCTTTTCCTAGTGGAGAAGAGTGTTCTCTCCCAAAGTAAGCAAATTCAGATGTTCTTCTCAAAATTCAACCCTATCGCTGTCAACCAGTAGAACAACCTGTATGCAACAGCAACCATAGTCATTCCTCCTTTTTCCCTATCCTTTTGAGGGACAAGGCAGGTAAGCAAATTAGGAAGTCCAGGAGAACCTCTCTAGTTATTTTGGATCATGGTAGGGTATTACCTATCTACACAATTCCTGTTCTAGCAGGGGAAAACTCTAGTCCAGAGGGTGATTAGAGCTTTCACATTATATGGTTCCTGATTATAAGCTCATGTAGATGGAAATTTGCCAACCAAATGCAAAGGAAACCTGTTCTCACTGAATAGTGGGGCACACTGAACAAAAACCTGCTAAACGGTAAGTGCCATTTAACTATAGCCATATCAGGCCACAAAGCACAGGATTACCTCTGCCAGAATGTATATTCCTTTCTACATGGCCTGATTGTAAAGACAAGACACTGATCTTCTTAGCCGTGGACCCTTCCCCTAGACAAGCAGACCTTATACAGGTAAATCCCAGAGAAATCTCATGGAAGCTTTGCCCGATTGCAATCTCCATATACAATTTTGGTCTGGATTCAGTCTCTGCCCATGTCCCAGTCACCATGACCAGAACCAATTGTTCCAGCAGGGCTTGAAAAACCAGCTAATGTTTGTTTATCCTTTCCTATGTTCATTTGTCATCCTCTCTCCCTCCAGTGTTTGTCATCCTGAACCTTTGACAGGCTTTCATCTTTCTGTCCCAATGGAGTACTGGAACAGATTTCACTCTTGCCTTATACGGGGATGACTTGGAGACAATGCCTCATGTGCTTGCAAGTAGTCAGCTCACAGCAGTTGAATGAGGATGCATACACTTGATGTCTGCTTATCTCAGCATCAGATTCTCCCTTCTCTGTAGTCTTCAAATTAGTGTGCTTAGTTTTGTGACTTATCATTGGGACCTGATTGATCAAGTATGCAGCTCTGAAGAAATATTATTGCAGGAGGATAAATGTGTTATCAGCCTCTAAATGTGAGTGTCTCATCCTAAATTAAGATGCTCACCTTGCCTCATGAGAGGACTGGCCCTGGGAATGACAACTGCACCTTTCCATAATCTAATTGGCTGTAAGATAAAAGTATTGAGTTGTTCAGTCACTGCTATGGTATTTGATAAATGATGTTTTGTAAAATATGTTTGTAGCTGGTCTGATTTTTGTAGGATGATAATGAACGCCTGACTACTCAATCTAAAAAATACATACCAATGAAGCAAAACATTGGAGCTAATGAAAATGTTGTGGTTACAGTACCAATAAAATACAGCTACCTTCAAATATTGCCACAAAATCAAGATAACTCAGCCCTCCAACTGGAAATCCTATTTTCTCAATTAGCAGATTAAACTGGTCATCATCCATAGGCATTCCAATATCATCTAACAACTGTCAGAGAGAGAAAAGAAAAATAAGATTTGGGGCAGGCATTATTGAAACATGTTTACATAGCACTAAATTCAACAAGAAACAAACATTTAGCTTCCTCTCACTGAAATAAAAAAAGGACAAGTTGTGGATATTGGCTGCCCCATTTCTTTCTGTCTCAAGTTCAAAACCCTGACATTTGAGAATCTGCCCTCTAAGAAAAGGCTGCAACATTCAGTGAATTAATGAAATGCACCATCAATTAAACTATGTTTGGCTGAATTAAAAGGGATCCCTGATTAATTGGGCAGCATATGTTACAACTTCAGAACTGTTTTAATACAATATGAAATATAATGCCTTTTCTATGGCAAAGCTTGCTGTGACATGTGTACATCTTACAAAGGAAGTATTTTTAATCCAACCTCTTCTTTAAGTATCTGCAAAATTATGCAGATTTCAATCAACAACTTAACTGAATACAAATCATAGAATGATTGAGTTGGAAGGGGCCTATAAGGCCATAAATTCCAAACCTCTGCTCAATGCAGGAATCCAATTAATTAGCTAAGGCTCTAATCTGTTGCACACACTGAACTGTAAGCTCCATTGAAGTCAATAAGACTTACTTATGAATTAACCCGTAATGATTCCACCATAATGTTTCTTTAGTGCCCTTGTCTCACAAGTTTTCTTCCTCAGCTCCTGAGTTGAAACACTAGAGTCCATGACAACACTCTAGCTTTTGCCCGCACTTAGAACTAAGTGTATAAAAAGAAACCACTATAGAAGCAAGTTAAAGCTAATCATGCTTAGTGATACTCTGTCTAGTTCAAAAATAATTAATTATTCCTGTATTTCTAATTTAAGTATATTATTTTGTCCATGTACTGTACATTGTTGCCTTTTTGTAATCACTTCAATGCTTATTATTCTCGTTGTTCTATCCTATTCTGCTCTGGAATTTAAAAGAAAAAAGGATGTGTTGTATGGCTGACTGGCATAAAAATGTAAAAAAGTGAGAATGTACTAATTAGCAAATTATCACTCTTTTCAGTAGATTTTAAAAGCTTCTGAAAAGAGATTAGCAGCTTTGTGCTTTAGCTGAGGCTACTGCTATCAGATCGAATGCTTAATTCTACAGCTACAGGAGCAGAATATATGAAGAGAGCCACCATAAATACAACAAAGAATAGGTTTTTGCGCCAATAGTATTTGGAGTTCCATGTGCTGCACTGTGATAGAGTTTCCATAGAACTGAGCTCTCATAACAGCAGGGCTTCCACTAGAACCACATACATGAGGCTGTTCCTGTCACTGAAATCAGTGACTAAAGCTTGCATATGCAGTTGTTTCATGTGTATAAATATATCCTGAATCCGGTTACTGGTGTGCAGTAATAATCTGTTATTATTAAGGACGTGTCCTTCAGATCTAGAGCCAATAGTACTTAAGTGGGATTTCTATCAAGCCTACGCAAAGGCCCAGTTTCTACATCAAAACTGTGGTAGAGCTTCAGCTTCCAATTTGAAAGGCAAAGGCACAATTGCAATGGGATTTAAGTAGCCTAACAATGCACAGAAGTGCAGCCAGGATTCGGTTAGTCAGGTTTTGTCTCATCATGCAGAGAGGCTCCAAGATTGCGTGAGGGAAGACATTTTATTAGTCCACCTAGTCCCTGCAGTACTGAGAAAAGTACATAGCTACAAAATATTGGAAGCACAGGGATACAGAAAACTTAGCTGAGTGTTGCTGCTCTTTGAAATGAAACAAATCAAGATGTCAGTCAGACCTTGCTGAAGGAATCAAGTTACAGAACTCTACCCCATTCTCCAGCATTTCTTTGTTGAAAGAACTTTGAATTCAGGTTGCCATTGTCATCTGCCCCTACAAACAGCCCAGGACCCCAAAGCTATGCTATTGGTTACAGATGCCTAGCTGGTTTGGGGATTTTACCTCTCACAGAAAGCTGCTTTGGAAGATCTGGGACATTAAAAAAAAAGTCTTTTGATGCAGTGGCCTGATTTTTAGGGAAGAGGACAGTCTAATTAGACATGTCCTGGCCCTTGGGCATGTCTTGTGTGATTGTTCAGATCTTGGCTATGGTATTGTCTGCCCTAGAATAAGGTTGCTGCACTGTCTGTCATACACACATGGTGCCTCACCCACCAGTGTTGGATAAATGTCATGCTTTTTTGCTTTCTCCTTTTAAAATTTAACTGGGACTGCAACATTGGGGTGGTTGTCAAGACCTTGACACACTGCAACACAGGAATGGTGGATTGTGTTTGCTCTGGTGGGTCACATTTTGCGTAGGCTCGGGCTACAAGGTGAAGGAGATGGCTCTTTGGTAGGTACAGCAAAAATATAAGTGGTTCTTGCTAAATAATACGAGTAGCTGAATAGGGAGCACTAAAATATAATTATTTTTATTTCACTGTTTTTGCAAAGAGTTTCATTTGAGCTCCTGCCAGCTTGGGATGCATGTGGAACAATGCCAGTTCCGGCAGCACAGGCAAAGATCTACACTGAAATGGCACTGGAAATCTCAACACAGAGCAATTTATATCGGTTTACAAGATAACCTCCCCAACCCAGAAAATTAAATAGATTAACCTTTCGGAAATCAGGTTTACTCAGTTTCCCGCTGGCTTGTTTGTTGTGTGCAAGAAAGGCATCTCTAAGGCTTGTTTCCTGTTGTAGGATACCATCCCTCAACCTTTCAATTACTTCATCAACAGTTCTATTCTTGGTGCATTTGTAGGCATTGTCTTCAATCTGTTTCATTCTAAAATTGGAAGATGGGCAATGAAGAGAGACATCTTAAATATGGTACTATGAAATATTTGATTAAACATTAATGATCTGCACTGTTGCAATTATAGAGAGCACATGTACATTACAAGCTTTTGTTAAGCAACAGTTGCTTATGAAACTATAATTAACAACTCCTCAATTTTCAAGTGCTACATATTCAATCTGAAAAGAGGACTATTGTAGAGAGAACCATGATAAATCAGTACACTTTGGCATTTACTGTGTAAGTGTACACTTGGAGGTGCACACACATGTATCAGTTCCCACCATTCTATCATAATGTGATGTGAACAAGAAAAAGAACTCCAGATACAGGCAGACAGGGCAGGCTGAATTTTTAAATCACAGTTGGTCAACAGGGATTTTGAATGTGTTTTTTTCTTCCCTATGCTGATGTCCCAAGGTTCAGCTTTTTGATTTCTCCCTTATACACGAATCAATGTTATTGACTTCTGTGAAGAAGACTAAAACATGGGATTTAAAATCAGCCCCTTCCTTCTTAAAGCTGGTGCTCCTGTTCACACTGACAATGTAAAGTTCTGTTCCAAGGATTCTTGCAAATTCAACCCAACCCTTCAAGAGGCAGCCCCAACAGAACTAGGCGTCACTGAAAGAAACTGATTGTCAGTAGACTCAGGACAGAAAGAACACCATTAACGTGTAGAGTTAATTACCGCACAGTATGGTGATAACCTGTGGTTTGGATGGATCAAAAAAAGAGATGAGTAAAGGAATTCAGGAAAGCCAAGCCCATGAATGGCTACTTAGCTACAACAGTTAGATGTAATACTTGAATACCAGCTGCTGCTGATAAAAATAGAACAAGCCAATTGCCTCTGGAGAGGTAAGAAGTTCTGTGTAACCTAAAAATGTCACCAAGAGTGAATGTGGAAGTTCGTCTTGAGGCAAAACTCCATGGGAATGTCAAGGGAAGCCTAAATTTTGACAAGGACAAAAAATAAAAATAAAAAAAAATCACAGGAGGGTTTTGCTTATCCCTTAAATTTGTTTCTAAGTCTTTAGCAGGGAATGGTATACATAAGCAATAGCATGTATAATACCTCTCTGAAAGATCCACCTGTTTTTTTTCCTCTCTCTGTTGGCTTCCTTGGGAAGGAGGCATGCTAGCAATGGCAGTTAATTCTTTTGGCAAATCAGCAACTCCTAAACTGTGTAACAGCATCCTGTATAGGACTCCTTCTGTAGTATCATCTTGATATTTCTGATATAATCTGGATGAAACATAACATAATTATCATGACTTTCAGGATAAATAGAATATGTATCATAGAATCAACCTCCTTCCTCCAAATTTGGTGTGTCTGTCTGTCTGTGTATTCGACTACCTTGGGGTCATGCCCAAGGTATATTATGCAATGGCTAGATAAATGCTACCAATTATGACTATTATTGATTCAGAAAATCGAAGACCAAACATTGATTGATTGCTAGTGCTCAAACCAATGGCCACTTCTTTTATCTATTTTAAGCGGAAATACTCATGTTTGTGAAAAGTGCTTCTTACACTGTATGTTTTATATGAGAAGACTAGGAGGGGAAATAATTTTGCATTAGTGATCTCCACCTTTATGGTTGATGCAAAGATTATCACATTGAATAGAAAAAATAGATACAAAGAAAAATGTAATTTATAGAATTTCATCCAATAAAAACTTCTTAAAATTTGTAACTTGGTTCTTCAGTCTAAATGTCATCTGCCAGAGAGCCATCTGCAACAGACATGCCAATCACTCTACCTCCATGGAAGACAGCATTGTCGTGACTGCTGGAAGAGAAAGAGACACTGGAATCCAATTAAAACAGAAGCCTCACCCAAGCAAAGGGCCATTCTGAGTTGATAAGAATTTTATGCCAAGATACAGGAAACTCATAAAAGTGATTTGTTCTTTTTATCAGTGGTGAAAATGTCCTCTTAAAGGCAGTGTTTCTAAATGTGCGACTTAAATCTTCCTGTCTGGTCACAAAACTTCCTGCATGTATTTGACAGTATTGTATCCAATTTCAGTGTGTTTAAAGGCGTCATGTCAACTTGACATGTGAAAATACTGCAACTTGAATCTGGAATCCCTTGTCAGTTCAGCGTTTGTGAATGAACACTGCCATCCACTGTTCCTTGGAGTAATCTGATTAATCTTGACAAAGACAAACAAATTAAAGTGCAGATAGATAGATATAAGTAGACAGAAGGAAAAAACAGAATTGGAGGGGCTGTTGTTTGCACATAACAGGGAAGAATATGCATATAGTAAGCATATTGAAATCATAACTATCTCTGATGAGAAGTCCCTGAGAAGTCCCTTTATTTCCTCTGGAGTATGTCACACATCAGTGAGAGCTTCATCCTATGTATATTCTGGTTAGCAGAATGAATAAAGCTAAACCAATTTTCATAAAAGTCATGTACACCTTTTTGTTACTCAACTGTTTTTATTCAGTTTTTCTATGAAGGCTATACTATGTATCGTTCGTCTGTAGCTTTCCTGGACAATTCACAAATTAACTTCCTTTGAGGGGGGGGCAGGTAATTCCAAAGGATGCAGCTACACATAAAAAGCTTTTATCGGGCCTTTGGCTGTTGAATAAATTTGTATTGTACATAAAAAGCTTTACAAATCCACATGTGTCAAGTCGGCATCATTCTTCAAACAAAGGTAAAAAAAAAATCTGAAGTTTGAGTTTGGTCAATTAGTTGTTTTCTTATCTTCTCCCATTCTTAGAATAACTTTGTTGAGAAAGATTTCATGACTTCATAATCCCACCACATGTGGAAAAATGTGCCCTGTTGTTACAGCCCTGCCAACATAGTCAGTTAATTGAATGATACATATGGCTAAATAGCAGTGATGTTCAGTACCATCTGTGTATTAGCTCCATTTCATTTCAAAGTATTTTTGAAAATTTATTTAACTGAATTATTTGTTTGAATCATTTTCCAGTGTTTTAGTTCTACAGTAATGACCAGAAGATCTTGTTCCCATACTTGCTTTTAATTTTCTGCACTGAAATAGCAAGCTTTTTGAGTGGCATCCAGATATTTTACTTATTTGGTTATTAACTATAGGTTTCAATAAGAAATACATGTTTTTACAAATTTGGATCCTATTTATATTTGGTTTTTATAATTCCTCTTCTGTTTGAAGAATCAGAAATCCACCTTGAATCATGCAAGAGGGAAAGATGGGATATCAATTTTATATGTGTGTTAATCCATACTAGTATTTACCGTATTTTTCCGTGTATAAAATGACACTTTTCCCTAAAATAATTAGAAGAAAAATTGAGGGTTGTTTTATACACGGTAGTAAGGAGGGGGGGAGGGATCAGAGCGCTTTGATCCCTGCTTTCCCCCTCCACTTTTGCACCCCCTTCACTTTCTTTGCAAAAAGTGGAGGGGGAAAGCAGCTTTTTGCAAAGCAAGTGGAGGGGGAAAGCACTTTCCTCTCAAGAGGGTGGAGGGGGAATCGCTTTCCCCCTCCACTTTCTTGAGAGGAAAGTGCTTTCCCCCTCCACTTGCTTTGCAAAAAGCTGCTTTCCCCCTCGCAAAAAGTGGAGGGGGAATGCAGCTTTTTGCAAAGAAAGTGGACGGGGAAAGCACTTTCCTCGCAAGAGGGTGGAGGGTGAAAAAGATTCCTTCCCAGGAGGCCGGGGTTTGAATTGCCACTTAGTCATGGAAGCTCACTGGGGGAGTGGAACTGGTAAAAACCACTCCTTCAATATCTCAGTTACCGTTAAAGCCCTAATAGAATCGTTATAAGCTTGGTTACAAATTGACAGTATGTTGTTGTTGTTGTTTAGTCGTTATGTTGTGTCCAACTCTTCGTGACCCCATGGACCAGAGCACGCCAGGCCCTCCTGTCTTCCACTGCCTCCCGGAGTTGGGTCAAATTCATGTTGGTCGCTTCGATGACACTGTCCAACCATCTCGTCCTCTGTCGTCCCCTTCTCCTCTTGTCTTCACACTTTCCCAACATCAGGGTCTTTTCCAGGGAGTCTTCTCTTCTCATGAGATGGCCAAAGTATTGGAGCCTCAGCTTCAGAATCTGTCCTTCCAGTGAGCACTCAGGGTTGATTATCTTCAGAATGGATAGGTTTGTTCTCTTTGCAGTCCAGGGGACTCTCAAGAGTCTCCTCCAGCACCACAATTCAAAAGCATCAATTTTTCAGCGGTCAGCCTTCTTTATGGTCCAGCTCTCACTTCCATACATCGCTACTGGAAAAACCATAGCTTTGACTATGCGGACCTTTGTCGGCAAGGTGATGTCTCTGCTTTTTAAGATGTTGTCTAGGTTTGTCATCGCTTTCCTCCCAAGAACCAGGCGTCTTTTAATTTCGTGGCTGCTGTCACCATCTGCAGTGATCATGGAGCCCAAGAAAGTAAAATCTGTCACTACCTCCATATCTTCCCCTTCTATTTGCCAGGTGATGGGACCAGTGGCCATGATCTTAGTTTTTTTTGATGTTGAGCTTCAGACCATTTTTGGCGCTCTCCTCTTTCACCCTCATTAAGAGGTTCTTTAATTCCTCCTCACTTTCTGCCATCAGAGTGGTATCATCTGCATATCGGAGGTTGTTGATATTTCTTCCGGCAATCTTAATTCCGGCTTGGGATTCATCCAGTCCTGCCTTTCGCATAATGTATTCTGCATATAAGTTAAATAAGCAGGGGGACAATATACAGCCTTGTCATACTCCTTTCCCAATTTTGAACCAATCAGTTGTTCCATATCCAGTTCTAACTGTTGCTTCCTGTCCCACATAGAGATTTCTCAGGAGATAGATAAGGTGGTCAGGCACTCCCATTTCTTTAAGAATTCGCCATAGTTTGCTGTGGTCCACACAGTCAAAGGCTTTTGCGTAGTCAATGAAGCAGAAGTAGATGTTTTTCTGGAACTCTCTGGCTTTCTCCATAATCCAGCGCATGTTAGCAATTTGGTCTCTAATTCCTCTGCCCCTTCGAAATCCAGCTTGTACTTCTGGGAGTTCTCGGTCCACATACTGCTGAAGCCTACCTTGTAGGATTTTGAGCATAACCTTGCTAGCGTGTGAAATGAGTGCAATTGTACAGTAGTTGGAGCATTCTTTGGCACTGCCCTTTTTTGGGATTGGGATGTAGACTGATCTTTTCCAATCCTCTGGCCACTGCTGAGTTTTCCAAACTTGCTGGCATATTGAGTGTAGCACCTGAACAGCGTCATCTTTTAAGATTTTAAATAGTTCAACTGGAATGCCATCACCTCCACTGGCCTTGTTGTTAGCCATGCTTTCTAAGGCCCACTTGACTTCACTCTCCCGGATGTCTGGCTCAAGGTCAGCAACCACACTATCTGGGTTGTCTGGGACATCCAGATCTTTCTGGTATAATTCCTCTGTGTATTCTTGCCACCTTTTCTTGATGTATTCTGCTTCTGTTAGGTCCCTACCATTTTTGTCCTTTATCATGTCCATCTTTGCACAAAATGTTCCTTTAATATCTCCAATTTTCTTGAACAGATCTCTGGTTTTTCCCTTTCTATTATTTTCCTCTATTTCTTTGCACTGTTCATTTAAGAAGGCCCTCTTGTCTCTCCTTGCTCTTCTTTGGAATTCTGCATTCAATTTTCTGTAGCTTTCATTTTGTTTCCCTTCTCTTCTCTGCTATTTGTAAGGCCTCGTTGGACAGCCACTTTGCTTTCTTGCATTTCCTTTTCTTTGGGATGGTTTTTGATGCTGCCTCCTGTACAATGTTACGAGCCTCCATCCATAGTTCTTCAGGCACTCTGTCAACCAAATCTAGTTCCTTAAATGTGTTCTTCACTTCCACTGTGTATTCATAAGGGATTTGGTTTAGATTATACCTGACTAGCCCAGTGGTTTTTCCTACTTTCTTCAGTTTAAGCTTGAGTTTTGCTATAAGAAGCTGATGATCAGAGCCACAATCAGCTCCAGGTCTTGTTTTTGCTGACTGTATAGAGCTTCTCCATCTTTGGCTGCAGAGAACATAATCAATCTGATTTCGGTATTGCCCATCTGGTGATGTCCATGTGTAGAGTCGCCTCTTGTGTTGTTGGAAAAGAGTGTTTGTGATGACTAGCTTGTTCTCTTGGCAAAACTCTATTAGCCTTTGCCCTGCTTCGTTTTGAACTCCAAGGCCAAACTTACCTGTTGTTCCTTTTATCTCTTGACTCCCTACTTTAGCATTCCAGTCCCCTATAATGGCAAGAACATCTTTCTTTGGTGTCAGTTCTAGAAGGTGTTGTAAGTCTTCATAGAATTGGTCAATTACAGTATGTAACTAACTGTATAATGTACTTTTTAGAACCTCAGGGTTTTTACTCTTCATCTATGAAATAATGTCTTATTTTTGCCACTTTTTGATACATCCCTCTGAGAGAGTAACGGATAGTATGTGAAACAAGGAAAAACAATTTTGTAACACAGTCAACAGTAGGTACCATTCCTATCCATTATAGTTTTAGCTTAGCCCACATTTTCAAATTCAAGTTTATTTGGTTAGGGAGTTAAAATTTTGTTTCATCATTAGCTTCCAGTTTGTGGGAATTTGTATTCCTAAATATTTCAGTGACTGTGAGCAAATAGATATTTGTATGCTTTTGTTTTTACTGTTTATATGAAGTTTAATGTAACAAATCTACAATACGAAAATCAATCAATCCATCCATCCATCAATCCATCAACCAATCAATCAGAGTCCTGTTGTGTTTCCCTATCCAGTAACTAGTTGTAGGCCTCTCATTTATTTCTGTTTTTAGTTTTTTTAAGAAGTAAAGTCAAAGTGGCAGCAAATGAATGGATTACATTTTGTTTATTTTTTAAAGATACTTGTAATGTCTAGGTTTGGGGGGGTTCTTAACTCTGTCTTGTGAACTGTTCATGTTTGACAGTAAAAATTACATTCCTAACATTGGTCATTCCAAAAAGCTGAATCAGCATAATGGCTGCTTATCACACTATGCATGATAATTGACTTAATGATTACTGGGATGTTTTGTGAATGGCCAATGTTAATAACCTAATTGTCTTTGTCAGTACTTGCTTCATCTCATTTGTCTCTAACCTAGCTCTCCAAAATTATACTCTGATTCTGAGGCACACTTCATGTGTCCGATGAAGCGTAAGCGGCACTCCACAGTCTTCCACGTGCCACAGGACTCGAGTTTTCTAGGAAGTCTGGAACTGGTTCTGTAACATGGAAGGGAAAGCCATGACCAGCATATTTAAATTTTGTGTCTATGGCTAGACTCGACTAAATCAGATTGCAGGATGAGGAAGAAATCACATTTTTACACACAATCAACATGTTTTTCAAAGCAAAACCTGTGAGTACCAATCTAGCATATCTGTGAGAAGAAATGTCAGCCAGCTTTTATCTATGTACTAGTTTCCTTTATGAAGGTTTTGGATATATTGCAGCAGTTACACACACAATTCTTCCACCTGCAGCCTAAAATAGTACAATACTTTTAATAGATATAGCATATGAAACTTGTTGATAGTATGTTTTAGAATTTTCCTTCTTGAGAATTTTGGTCTTTATGTTTTTTAGAGCAAACTAAAATATATGATTAGGGAGAAACATTTTTAAACTGCTGTCAATATGTGTTGGTTTTATCATAGGGATGGGTCTTTTGTGTTAAAATGAAAGAAAAAACATGAAAGAGGCTCCTTTCACTTTTGTCTTGTTCTGCTGATTATTGAAAGAGAGAGTCTAAAACACAAATGATTTCTATTAATGAAAGAGGGGTAAGCAAATGTTTCATGGTTTTTTGTGTTACAGTATTCTCTTTCATTTAACTTTTCTTTCACATTTTGTTTATAAAATTTCCAAGGAAATTTGTCATCCTAGCTTTATGAGAGCTGCTTTCAGCAGCCAATCAGAATGTCTAGAAGTGGCGAAGCAGAAATCTATGAAAGGATTGGTTGGAACCTAATTGTTCCTTGTGGGTATGTGAGCTTCTGGTGCCCTCCATTGTGGATTGTGTTGCCTGGCTGCTTGTCCCTATACCTCTATTTTAAATCAAAACAATCCTTCACTTCTATAGGAGGACTACGATGAACAAAGTCCTTGTATTCTCTTTCTGAGACCTAGGAAGTCAGAACTGAGAAAATGAGTTTTCCTTACTTTGCCCATCCCAGAGCCAACACAGCAGGCATACTCCCATATTTTTCTCTTCTTTACATATGCATGCCTTATAAATATGTTTGAAATTTTGTTTACACTGAACAATCTCCATAATTGTTAGAGGTAGAAACACAAAATTTTCCACAAATGCTACCAATTTCTCAACTTAAGTAATTGGGTTACTCAAAATTAGTTTCCTCAGACCCCAGTTGAGCCCACTGGTAATTAGCTTTTAGTACTGTGTTATCACACACATTCTCTGGACTCTTCTGTAGAGCGTGTCATATTCACTGTAAGGAAATTTCCCTATTGCTACAAACAAAGTAGCCATCAATATTTTAGGAAGAATTTTTTCTTGTTCTGAATGATCTCCAAAACAGTAGCAGAAACATATAATTTTATAAACATGCATATATCTAAATTTGTTTTATCTTGAAATCAGTTTCCCTAAAGCTTCAGTTAGGCCCATTGATAATTAGCTCACAGACATCAGGTGGACTCTTCTATTAAGTATTTTCATGGGAACTTCAACTATGAGATACTTTCCCTCTGGCTATGAACTAAAGAGTTCTTTTACCGTCTGTCAGGTTTCTTTATTTTGCTTTATCATACAACAGCCAATAGTCTAATCAATATTTTAACTGATTGGCCTGGATAACGATACACTATGATAAAAAAAATATTGCAAACAATGCAATTATAATTATATGCCACTGAGTTGATTATTGTGACCCCCCTTCCAGGTTTTGTATATACAAAATACTAGAAATGATTGACCATTCCCTTCTTCTGGAGGCACATTTTGGGCTGTGCAGATTGCCCAAGTCTACAAAGGCTGACTCTTCTTCTAGAAGACACAGTACAGGGATGGAAACTCGAGTCGTGGAATTCGCTGTCAAGTCGGACTTACGTTGCACTGGTGACTCAACTTAGACTTGACTTGAGTTTTTTTTCCCAATGAATCAGACTCAACTTGCGACTCAGAACCCACCCACCCTACCTTTTTTTTTTTGGAGGGGGGGGCTTGTTTTTAATACAGACTCAGACTTGAGGCTTGAGACTCAGGCCTTAGTACCAAAGACTTGGACTTGGACTTTGAACTTAGACCCAAAGACTTGCCAACATCCCTGGCACAGTGGCCAATCACACTCCTGACCTCTGGCTCTGCAGGGTGAAAATAATATCATTTAAATTATATTAATTGGATTGTGAGATCCATTTCCATTTAAGTGGAGGTTAGGATTGAGTTGACTGAGTATTGGGGTGGAAAGAGAAAAAAGACCAGCATGGGGAAAAATGTCAAGTTGGGAGAAAAAGAGACAGAGCACTAGAGTGGGGTGGTACTAATGGGTTCCTGATTCAGGCACTATGAATGTCACATGGGTGTTTCATTCATAATCAGCTCATAATCACTACTTGTCGTGAATTCAGCCAGAGGGATGAACATACTTATACATCTGTGGCTACATAGGAGACCATTTTGTGATGACAGGACCACTGGCTAAAGCATGGCTGAGTGAGCAGCCAACTGAGGGCAATGCAGTGGTTTGGGGATTCCAGAAATTAAACAACAGACAGTAAGTAATGAGCCTGACATGGAGGATCAAAACTTTGCAGGACCTATGGAGGTTAAGGCATATGCTTTCATCAACATCAGTCTGCTATGATTTTCTTGGTCCTACCACCTTCACAGATATGTTTGATGGGGACCCGTTAGAGGGCCTTCTCTGTTGTTGCTCTCAGACTTTAGAACTCCCTCCCACAGGAGGCCAGACTGGCCCCATCTCTGCTGTCCTTCTGCAAGCAGTTGAAGACCTTTCTCTTCAGGCAAGTTTTCTGCAAGCAGTTGAAGACCTTTCTCTTCAGACAAGTTTTCTGCAAGCAGTTAAAGACCTTTCTCTTCAGGCAAGTTTTCCCTTAGTGACTCGCTGCCTGAGTGCAATTTTTAAATTGATAGTCGTACCTCAGTTTTGAGTGTGTTTTGGTGTTGCTTATGTTCTTTAGTATAGTATTTGTTTGATCCTCTTTAGTATTTGTATACTCACTGCTGTTAGCTTTAAATAAAGTATTTTAATCATGCAAGTTGCCTTGGGTCTTTTTAAAGGAGAAAGGCAGAATATTTTTTAAAATTGTAGCCATATATATAATTAAGTGTAAGCAACAACAAAGGGTTAAGGGTATGAACTAAAATGACATATACAGAAGACCAGACCTCCAAATTCTAATAGTGTGGCAGGTGCCATGCAGCAAAAAGGGGGATCGGGCAGACCATTGTGTCTGAAAAAGAAATCCAAATACCCAACAGGACACGTCTTCTAATCAAACACCAGGCCCATCACCTTAAATCTATAACTGTGTCTGAACATTTGAAACATCTCTAAGTGCAACATAAACTGAAAAAGTCACAAGAAAAGACTATGCCTATGATGCCATCTGATTGCAAATACAGTGCATAAGAGCAGATTATTTCAGAGTTCTACCATTCCTTCTCCTCCCCTTTGTGTCTGCATATAAATACTTCTGTGAGTGTTTATGCAAGTCTATGAAAGACACCAAAATTCCATGCAGCAATCTCTTCATACACATGGAAAGCCAGTGTTTTGTAGTGGATAAGACTCAGAGGTGTTGTTGGACAAGAACCTGGGAGACCTAATTTCACTTAGCCTTGAAGCTCACGGGCTGACTTTGAGCCAATCACACTGTCTCAACTAAATGTTACAAATAAATGAAAATATATAAACAGGATTTTCACGCTAGTCTAAGTGGGAGATATAAGGCAGGAGAAAGAAGGTTTTACTGTGTGCTGTGGAAATCCTCTGTAACCAGGTGCTTGGACTGGTTTATGCTCTGTATTTACCAGCATGCATATAACAGTAAGCAAGGGATGAAGCTACTTGTGATGAAGTTTCAGATAAAGCTGAGAATAAAATGAAGAAAGAAAAAAAGATGTGAAGCATCTGTTATGCTATATACTTACGCTATAAAATGGTCATCATTTAAGGAGGGACAATAGAGCTGAAGAACTTTTCGAAAATTATTCCTGCTAACGATACCATTGTTTCGGGGGTCACATGCCTGCAAAGCTTTGCTAAATTCAATCCAGTATCCTCTGATTTGCTCAGTTAGGACATCTTCTGCCTGATATGCAACAATTTTGACAGGGATATTGTCAAATATTTAGAAACAATTGTATTAACACATTCAAATAAATAAAAAAAATTGATTTATAAAGAATAGCTTTGTATTACTTACAATTTTCCAAGCTTCAAGAACAGAAGTTGGCTTTTTAGCTTTTTTTGAACCATTAATCCATTTTGAATCTGTCTAATTGAATAAAATATATTTGAATTAAATCTTTGTGGCATACAAGGTCAGTTTCAGTTTCTTACAGTCAAAGACCAGAAAATTAAACAGAGTATACAAAAATACAGTACACATTTTAAGAAGATACTCCAATAAATTGGAAACATTTACATTAAAACTGAATTAGTCCTTACTGTGTGACCGTTGATTGACTCGTAAACCTTAAAATCTCTTTTCAAAACTTAAAAGGGCTTTACGGGTTTTATAGGCTGCTGCCAGAAAACTAGCACACTGCTTCGTTATCTGTGGATTGGATCCTGTAAGCAGCAGCTTGGCCCTTTCTGCGTCCGTGAGGCCCGACATTTTCCCGGTTAGGGGTGAGATATATTTATCCCGTATGCCCTGGTCATATGAGCACTGGAACAGAAAGTTGATGGGTGGGCCGTACGTGCCGGTGGGCGTGCGGGGGGGAGTGCGTGGGGGGGGGCGGGAGATCTGTCTCTGTGGCCCGGTCCTGCCAAGGCCACGGACCGGCACCAGGCCACGGACCAGGGGTTGGGGACCCCTGCTTTAAATAAATAATAAATAAACAAGTGCAGGGCAAAGCACTGCAAACTTCAAAGTTAACTATTAACTTCAAAGGGCAGCTGGCACAGATACTTTAACAGAAATGCATAGGCTCTCAGATACTTTCACTTAAATGCATAGGCTCTCAGTTGTTCTTTGCATTCCAGCAGGGATACAATTGACCCCTTACTGTCACAAGAGTAAAAACTATTTTTCATTAAGTTAAAAGAGACACACATCCTCACCCCCATTATTGTTATGTGCTGTCATGTTGCTTTTGACTTACGGTGATCCTATAAATTGATGACATCCACAAGGTCTATCATTCATAGCCCTGCTTAGAACTTGTAAATTTGAGATTGTGGTTCCTTTATTGAATCAATCCATGCAGTAATAATCAATTTTTTGGCCGAAGGACTGTTTAGATCGACCATAGGTGTTAGCTCGCCCTAAAATCTTGTCATTCCATCTACTTCTCTTCTTTTTAAATCTTGGATTCAAGCCCCTATTTCTTATAATGACTGGTATTGGATAACCTACAGCCAAATCCAGATTCACACTGGATTGGTTGGTGGGTAAGGTACTCTTTGTCTGTAGCTGTAGCTGTTGTGAACCCCGGTTACAGGATTGAGCCCTCTGCTTGGAGGAGTGGATTAAATCCAAAGTTCTGGTGTCCTTAAGTTGGTCGGTGCCACTATCCATAAGAGGCCTCCTGGAATTAAGTTTCTCTCTCTGAGCGTCCTTTGGTTGTCTTTCAGCATGCTGGATATTAACGTTGGGATCCTTCCCTTTTGCAGTACACTCTGCCAATTCTATTAGTTTAAATAAGGGTTTAAAATTCATTCTTCTTTTTTTGGATGTATGTTTCCGAGCCTCCTTTGTCTTCAGAGGTTTGGGGTTGGCCTTCGCCATCTCATGTTCAGTCTTCCTTTTTTTCAAAACTGCCTTCTACTTTTCCTAGAATTATTGTCTCTTCCATTGAATGTTCTCTTATGATATCACAGAAGTAATACAGCTTCAGTTTAGTCATTTTAACTTCTAGAGAGCTCATCACTTATTTTTCTTTATGGTGGCCATGGTAGCTGAAATGTTCTCTGTCAACACCATATTTTGGATGAATAAGTTTTCCTTCCTTGTCTAACTTTCACAATTGTACATATTAACTGGAAATGCCATAGTATGGATGATCTTGACCTCGGGCTCCAGCAAAACATCATCAGTTGAAAAGATCTCTTCTGGTTCCTTCATAACCTCTCAGTGGCTCTCCCTCCCCGCAGGGAGCATGGACCTATTTTAATGGTCCGCCCTCGAAGGCTACTGGGTCCATTAAGATTCCAGGATACCATGAGAGGGATTCCAGCTGATCTGTCTGGCGCTCCTGTCGAGGCTCTGGTTGATGGCTGGCTTGCTGCCGCCACTAGGGCTGTAGACACGATCGCTCCTAAACGCCCTCTCCGGCGCAGAGCTCGGCCAGGGCCTTGGTTTAACCAGGAGCTGCGAGCTATGAAGCGAAATAGGAGACGGCTAGAGTGCAATTGGAGACAAAAACCGACGGATTATACTAAGAAAGCTGTCAGGATCGCGACTAACTGCTACCTTGCCAAGGTGCGGGCTGCTAGACAATCACACTTCGCTAACCGGATAAGCGAAGCTTCAAATCAGCAGGCGGAACTCTTCCGTATAGTTCGCGATCTATCCGGAATTGGTCTAGGTGATGGGCCTCCTACTAACATCTCACCTGACCAATTTGCAGCATTTTTAAAATCTAAAGTGGAGGCCATCCGCCGGGACCTTTCTCCTTTTTTAAATACAGTGGATCGAGCAGAGATGTCCAGCGCTCCGTTTTGCCCGGTGAGATTTGAATTCTTTCAGCCTGTGACGCCAGATACGGTGGACAAAGCGCTTGATCGCTGCCGGGCCACCACCTCCTCCCTTGACCCTTGCCCGGCCTGGCTAATCAAAGTAGCCAGGCCTATAACAACGGAATGGGCCACAGCGATAATTAATGGGTCTCTCCAGGAGGGCAAGGTTCCCCTTGCCCTCAAGGAGACACTCATAAGGCCCATTAGGAAGAAACCAAATTTGGCGGCGGACGATATTCGCAATTACAGGCCCGTCGCCAATGTTTCTTTCCTTAGCAAAGTGGTGGAGAGGGTGGTGGCTGATCAGCTTCAGACTCTCTTGGATGAAACCAATGCCCTGGATCCGTTCCAGTCGGGCTTCAGGCCGCGCCACGGCACAGAAACGGCACTGGTCACACTGTTGGATGACCTGTTGAGGGAGGCTGACGGGGGCAAAATGTCCTTGTTGGTCCTCCTCGACATCTCAGCCGCCTTCGATACCGTCGACCACGGTATCCTCCTGGGGAGGCTCTCCGAGTTGGGAATCGGTGGCCTGGCGCTTGCCTGGCTCCGATCCTAGTTGGAGGACCGTCCCCAGAGAGTTCAGCTTGGGGAGATTGTTTCGGCCCCGTGGAGTCTCAATTGTGGGGTTCCACAGGGGTCGATTATCTCCCCAATGCTGTTTAATATCTATATGAGGTCGCTGGGTGGGGTCATCAGGGGGTGTGGGGCTTCGTGCCATCAGTATGCTGATGACACCCAGCTCTACATCTCCTTTTCACCTACCTCAGTGGATGCCGTTCTGTCCCTTCAGCGCTGTCTGGAGGCTGTACTGCAATGGATGCAGCTGAATGGGTTGAGGTTGAACCCGGACAAGACGGAGGTCCTGAGGGTGGGTATATTACTAATATAGTAATATATTAGTATATATTACTAATATATAGTAATATATTACTATATTTTGTAATATAGTACGAATTTAGTGAAAACGAGTCTTACTTAGGGCAGAAGGTTGAAATAGCTTCAATGTCCAGCATGGGACACAGTTGAATCTTGTCTCAAGGCCCTGATAAAAGGCAACAATATCACCACCATTCACCAGGGCCCAAGGAAGTCAGACCCTGATGTGAGTACTAGGTCTCCTTTGCATTCATTACCACAGATGTAGGGAGAGACAGGAAGTACTGAAATACTGTTATGGGGGCCTCAACATTGCAGCCATAGTTTCAATGAAGGAAACAAATGGGGACATATCCATTGGATGAAGCTCTTTATGCAGCTGTGTATCTACATTTAAGGAGGTATATATATATCATCACATGTATGCATTATACCACAGCAAAAAGTGGTGGAATGACTGTCTTGTGGTGGAATGTGGTGGAAAATTGGTAGAATGACTTTTTTGTGAAGTGCTAAGCAGCTATCAGCAAACCTATGATTCAGTTCAACAACTGAGGTAAGATTTTAGGACAGTGGTTCCCAACCTTGGGTCCCCAGATGTTCTTGGGCTACAACTCCTAGAAATCCTGGCCAGCACAGCTAGTGGTGAAGGTTTCTGAGAGTTATAGTCCAAGAACATCAGCAGACCCAAGGTTGGGAACCACTGTTTTAGAATAAAACACCCCACCCCTTTAATATTCAATGTGGATTTTTCTATACTTGTTCCTTCAGCAGTGTTTCAGGAATCTTACATTTTGTGTACTAGATACTCCTTTTGTCATCAGTAAGCCCTCTTGATTTCCCCTTTAAAAATCTTGTTGGTTATATTTGCACACACTAAGGAGTAAATCAATGTTTGTTTGCCTGATGCACTGAGACATTAAAAATAATCTAATAAACATCAAATATCATGAGAAATTCTGATGAAACTATAAAATCTTTCATTGAGGGGCTGTTTATCTTACAATATCACTGCAGTAAAAATACAGGCAATATTGTATCACTCAAAAGAAGATAATACTCTAAATAAAAAGTTGTAGTCACAGGCTGTATCACAAGATCTTATGCGTAGCACATAATTGTTCAAGGCACCAGGAATGCATACATGTGTGTTTCAATAGATTTTGAGAATAAATCTTTGCCAATTTCAAAGGCATGTCCATGAAAAACATGTATTTTTGCAGTTAGATCCAGACTATGTTAGCTACACTAACATAGTGTAGCTATGAGAGGGAAACTCCCTCTCATTTGGGGGGGTGACTCTCACCGCGAAGAGTGAGGTTCGCAGCTTGGGGATACATCTGGACCCGGCGCTCACCATGGAAACACAGGTGGCGTCAGTGGTCCGTTCCGCCTATTTTCATCTTTGGCGGATTGCCCAGCTGCGTCCCTATCTTGATGTTGGGGCGCTTACCACTTTGGTACATACGCTTGTAATCTCGAGATTAGACCACTGTAATGCGCTCTACGTGGGGCTACCTTTGAGGTTGATGCGGAAGCTCCAAATGGTGCAGAATGCGGCGGCCAGACTTCTTAGTGGGGTGAGAAAATACCATCATATCTCTCCCACTCTGGCCGCTTTACATTGGCTGCCCGTTCGGTTCCGTGTTGACTTCAAAGTTTTAATGATTACGTATAAAGCCCTAAACGGTTTAGGGCCTCGATATGTGGCGGAACGCCTATTCCCACCGAAATCTACCCGTATCACTCGAGCGAGCCAGGAGGTGAGGTTGAGGAGCCTAACGCCGAGAGAGGCCCGGAAGGAAAAAACAAGAAACCGGGCCTTCTCGGCGGTGGCTCCTCGCCTCTGGAATAAGCTCCCTCCTGAGATTCGTATGGCCCCTTCGCTGGGCATTTTTAAGACCCAACTAAAAACTTGGATGTTTAAGCAGGCCTTCCCTCCAGTCACTATTTGATTTTTCTTTTTCTTTTTCTTTCCTTTTTTCCATCTTGAATAATTGATTTTGATGCTATATATTGATTTTATATTTAAATTGTTTTGTTTTTAAATGTTGTTAGCCGCCCAGAGTGGTCATCTGACCAATTGGGCGGGATATAAATACAATAAAAGTAAAGTAAAGTAAAGTACACCTAATTCCCACTGAAACCAGTGAGCCTTAAATCATCAGTAACTTACTCCACTGATTTCAATGTAATCCATGTTCACCTATGTCTGGATTCCAGTCTCTGGTTCTAAAAACCACATCAAAACCAACACAAAACAAGCCTTTTTACATTATATGTAAATGACAGCCCCATGAAAATTATAGATATCCTTAAGTGCCCATTGCCCTAACTCCAATTTGGAATGGATCTTATCAATATGAATAAAACTTGAAGATCATTAGTCAGCTATCCATAGTTTATTTGATCTTCAAACTGGACATATTCCGCATGATCCCACTATCATCAAGAGTGAAGGCATGTTCCCTTTACATTGTTGTTAGAACGTATGAAAGGCAAGACTATGGTTATTAAAATATACATTATTTGTTTTTATTTGCTAGTTGAAAGTTGCTGAGATCTACAGCAGTTTTCAAGTACTGGCTGTGACAAGGGATCTGAGAGCTACTGGTCTAAATCATTAGTGTGTTATAAGGTGGATCAGAAGTGAAGAATGAATTCATTACTTCCAATATATATATTTTAATTGCAGTGTAACTTTTAGGATATCCTAGCCAGAATGGCCACTATTTGGGAATTTGGGGACCTGTTGTTCAAACAAGCAATTTTCCCAAACTTTAAACAGATTACATCCTGAGTTAACAACACCAATACCATTTCTTCTGATTTTTTTGTTCCAATTTTTCAAGTGAGGAAGAAGTCAGTGAGAGAAGCAGAAAAAACGAAAGGTACAAGAAAGTAAGCAAGGAAAAAAAGTTATCTGTTTTAGTTTAAGGCTAAGGCCAGAAACATAGACCTTAATTAGCACTTAATGTTGCAGAGAGGTAATCATGGCTGATTGATTTTGGTTTGTGACACCAGACTTTGAAGGAATCTCCTGCTTAAATCCTGAAAACCAATCACCAAACAAAGCAAGCTAATCTGCACAATCGTGGAAGTGAAAGGAGTTTATGCTGTGACACATTGATGCTCACATTAGTTAAGAATTTCCCCTTCTAGTCAAGGGCTATTTCTAACATTTGTGTCAGGCCTCAGGATGGGTTCTACCTTGAATAGTTCTGAAAAAGCTGAACAGTATTATTTCTGAAGACTATCAAGTTCAGTGGAAATCCAAATGATCCACCCACTTCCTGAATGCTGGATGACCTCACTGGGCAGGACAGCAACCCCTGATGTTAGCAAGTCTCTGGAGGAAATACCAGCCAAGCTCTTTTAGATAACACTCCAGCCAGAAACCTGGCTTTGCCCTCCACTTGGTCTCACTTTGACTGGGAAGCTAATGCTCTTGGTTGGGGCAGATTCATAGGCCTAATAGCTTTCCCCACTAGTAAGGAAGGACACAGAGCAAGCAAAGCAGCCAGTGCAGGTCTAGGCTGAGAACCTCTGTGGACTGAAAGGGGAGGCTCTGCAGCCCGGATGTATTTAAGCTCAGCAGAAAACCTGTAACAGTAGAGTGATCTGCAGTCTGACTTTTGAAGATGTAAGCATCACTTGGAAGAAAAGTATTAATTAACATTGGCATTTACTGGAGGATATACCTCCTTGAAAGTAGAAACCATTAATTACTCACATACGTATTAAGAACTTTAATTGCTCTGTGGTTCATTGCAATAAGTATTTAAAACCACCAGAATTATAATTTCTGATAGGAAGATATCCCTTGTGGAAAAAGTGTACATTGCAAACACTTGGAGAAAAACCTTTTTGTTCTTTTTTTTTTCTTAACAATCCCACAGGCAACTAAAATATTTCTTCAGGTATTTCACAACACATAGCGGTGCTAATGTAATTTATGCCTCTGAATGCTCCTGTAAAATGTTATGTATAACACAAAGCCATATGGAATTTTATAAAATACTTTGGAGAACAAATGGAAGTGTAATCATCACCATAATGCAACTGGGAAATTGTTTGTTAAAAAGAAGAAGCAGTGAGATTTATTTGCCTTTTCCAAAAAAAAAGGAAAGGAAAGAAAAGATTACTGAGGTAAGGTGACAGAAAGAGCCTTAAACTGAGTATTTCTATTCCAGGGTGGGCGATCTCCAGAGGTCCTGAGGTTGCACATGTCCATCCCTAAACCTTAGAGACATTTGCATTCACAATCCTCACCCCAATTTTTTTTCTTACAAAAAAGAGGGTGGGGGAGGTACTGAAAAGACCGCTTTTCTCTAGTGGCAATTTTTTTTTGGTTAATGAGGTGGGGGTAGGGTTGGTGTGTGCCCCTCAAAACATGGCACAACTGCCACCCATGCCCCTGGAAAGAACAAGGAGACTTTTTGAGTCTCAATTTTATTTTATTTTATTTTTTTAAGAGGGTGTAGTGATGTGGGGGGCACAGGTATGCTGAGGGCTGCTTTCGGGCCCCATGTTACCCACCCTGCTATTCCAAGGGTTAAACAAGGCTGCCATGTTTTTCACTTTATTTTGAAAGAGCACCCCTGCCCACCAGTCCCTTTAAAATAATAATTTTAAAATAGGGATTTTGTATTTCAGAAACTATAGCTAACAGCAGGATATTGCTTGAGGTAAAAGAAGATATGATATAGAAGAGCCACAATGCAGCGACACAATCATACAGGACAGGGTGTTAATTGTTCTCCCAAATCCCGTACTATTTTCCTGACAGAAAGCACTCCCCTTGGCAAAGCATACATCTACCTGCATGGTACCTGTGTGTTTGCCTCTGTAGGGAAAACAGAAGTGTGAGCAGTAGAAGTGTAACATTGAGGCATAGAACATTTCTTAATGCCTTCCCAATTGCCTAATCGAAATCGGGCAGCTTTCAATTATTATTTTTTAAAGGGGAGGGCAAATACTCAATATCTGGGCAATGCATATTATGCCAATTGGACAGTCCAATTTGCATAATGTGCAACTTTGCATGGTATGCTAATTAATGTGATTTTTCAAGTTATGTGAGAAAAGCAAATTAATTCTTGCATTATTTCTCTATGGACATATTTTAGCCTCAGAATCACTTATACCATAAAACCACTGATCGGAGGGAGTCAATAGAATGCAGTGGTTAAGCATGTGGGCCTTTGAACAGGGAGATGCAAATTCAAATCTCTGCTCAGTCACAACTCTCATTTAGTATTCTTACACCACCCAATACTTGTCAGCCAAACATGCCTTACAGGGTAGTTTTCAAAATAAAATGGATAGAGAGGAACCTTGTAAGACAACCTTGTAAGACAACCATTGCTAATGCATGGAAATAAACAATGACATTCTGCCGTGTACATTGAGCTCCTGATAATATTCTTATGAGACGGCTATTATTATTTTTTTGCCATCAGTTTTTCCTGATGGCAAAAAAGCAAAGCAAAACAAAAACCCTACAGTTGCATGAGCGTATCACAAAATCCCCCATAAGTGACACACCGTCATCTGATTTGCAGGAAATAACGCACAGAGTGCAGAAGATATGCAGAGGGGAAGCCAGTTGTCATTTTCTTCAGAAACACAGATAGAATATTTTATAATAATTAGAAAATATCCTAACTTAACTCTCTTTGCCATGTTTGACCCAATATGCATTCTGCAGTGAAGTCTGTGGTTTTTTTCAGGGTCTGCTGCCCACATCCTTCACTTTGTACTAAAGTATGTCATGTTTCTGGGATCATAGCAGCTCACCCACAACCAGAAGGCAAAGCGGCTGTGAGAGCTCCTGGATAGCTGCAGGAGGATCACAGGCCACTTTCTGCTCAGTGTGAAGGCTGATTCCTGCTGCAGAAGAGCAAAGCAAAAAATCATGGCTGTCACGTTCCCGCCTGTCCCTGGGTTGTTTCACCAATCAAAGGGCAAAACCTACGTGTCGTGTCGCCGCCACCAGTTGATTACATCAACATTGTTTATTATTAATCACAGAGGTCCAGGCAATGTGTCATTTTAAAAAGAACCAAATAGAAGTTGTTTATTAGTACAGGTGATGAAGGTATAATCAATGTCTTTAACTCTTAACAAAACATCCTACTTCATCCACTCTCAACTGCCAACCCTCTCTCTCCACCCAAACTCCAAAACCACCAATCCTCCTGACTCTCTATCTAATCTCCAATCTGAATCTCTCCTCCCCCTGCAGAGACGCTTATATCTCGTGACTCCGCCTCTCCAGCACTCTCATCGGTCCATGCAGATAACACATTAATATTCATGACCTGGGCGGACGCCACAATGGTGCTCTTGCGTTTTGAGATCCTTTATGACAGCGGTCCCCAACCTTTTTAACCCCGCAGACCGGTTGGGGAAGGTGGGGCACCCCCGCGCTTGTGCGCATGTGTGAAGGAGCGGGTGCGCTCTTGTGCGGGCATGCGCACTTGTGCGCATGAGCGAAGGAGCAGGAGGGTGCTCGGGGGCACTCGTGCGCATGCACAAAGGGGTGGGGGAGTGCTCACATGGGCACAGGCGCGCGCACGCAGGCACAAAGAGGCTGTGGGGGGGGGAGTACGTGTGGGGGTGAGGGGGGAGGTCTGTCTCCATGGCCCGGTCCGGCTCAGGCTACGGACTGGCACAGGTCCGTGGACCGGGGGTTGGGGACCTCTGCTTTATGAGACTTAAGGCCCTGGCAAAAGTTTACTGTTCTCAAAATCCAGTGAAAGGAAAATATGTTGATTACTCTTCGGCCTACTCCCAAGGCACAAAATGAAAACCCATCATGTAATACTTATTATAAGTTTATAAATTCAGACTTAAAATAACAGAGTCTTACACACAGACAGACAGACAGACACACACACACACACACACACACACAGATCATGCTTTAAAAACATTAAGAATTTTGGGAATTACTTTCTTGAACACTTTTACTTTCTTACCTGTCTTTAAAACTATTTTTTCTTTTCCATTATTTATCTATATTCACAGCATAAGACTGTATTGCCTCCTACTTTCTTCTAGTGATTAGATAACTATGGAGGTACATGCTGGTGGACACTTACTATTGAATCCCTGTCTGCAAAGAGATTTAAAAATTTATTGTAGCTGAGATGCCCAGTGTGTTCTGGATCAATGATCTTGATTAATTCTTGAAAATCATCATCACTAATTCGGAACATGATGCAATCTAAAATGCGGCGGAGCTCATTTCTTGTAATCTTTCCATCTTGATTCTAGAAATGAAGCAGATATAAAAGAGCATTTAGCACAGTCTTACAATTACTTTCCATTGTGATGTTAATCTTCCAAAGCATATTTTATTTCAATATTTCTTATTATCTTCCACTGTGTTACACAATAGTTTTTTTGGGGGGAAGGGGAAGTTATGGAAGAAACGGTACTGTTAATTTTATTATTGTATGAACAGGATGGACATGTAAGTGGAAAGGGTGCATATTTTCTACCTACAGACTGGGATATATTTGTTTCCCACCCTTTGTGGCCTTTTTGTTGTGTGGTAGCTTAAATTTTCTCCAGCAATGGTCTGGGATGATGCTTTGCTGGGGAAAACAAAATGATGACCAAGCTGCTGACAGGATAACTGTTGATGTTGCACAAGAAAAAAGAAAAAAAGAAGAGAGAGAGAGAGAGAGAGAGAGAGAGAGAGAGAGAGAGAGAGAGAGAGAGAGAGAGAGAGGAAAATACCTGCCATTTAACCCCGAAAACTACGCTAGATCAGCAGTGATTCAGTGTTTCATGCAGTTCCCAACAATCTCACCTGCTCCCTGAAGCTCCCAAAACTGTAGATGGAAGTCCTCAGTAAGGATCTTCTGGATTAGTTATAAATAGTGAAGGAAATATTTTGTAGCTCCGAGTGGTGCAATTCGATAAGAATATGGCAGTTTCTGCATTGTAGAAATGTTGAAACTTAAGGGTCTGTTTTTTTTAAAGGGAATGAGCTGGCACTTTCACAATGACATACAGTAGAAAAGTTGAGGCAGTAGAAAATTGAAAGACAGCTTTTATGGTAGCACAGAGAATTTGAACAGCTGAATCAGTCATAGCAAAGATATGATTGGATTATAATTTTATGAAGTTATCACTTCATAAGTTTGAGACTTCAAGTTGCAGTAAGTGATGGCTGCCCGCCAAATCATCACTAGGTAAAAGCCATAGCGCCTGCAAGGCACAATGGGGCACTGAACTCCCGCCTCTGGATGCTTTGATTCACTGAGCGTTCTCTTACACCCTTTGTTTTGTTGTCCCTTTATTCCCCTAAACCCCTCCGTTTCCCTCTAGTTCCCCCTAAAGTCTCATATATCCAAGGATTTAATCACTGAGTGACTTTTGGCAAATACAGAAGAACCAACTAGTTCAAAGATAATTTACCATTTGTTTGGCTCTCAACAGCATACTAGGGATTTTTTTCTTTTGACAATAACAACTGAGTTTTGCTTGACAGGGCACATCAGACCATTACATTTCTCAAAACTCAAACCAACTTTATTTATTTGGATTTAAATCCAAAGTACTAACTAGTTGAAAAATGTAGCTTTACCAAAATCTAGGATGTGAGCCAGATACTAGGATCAGAACTTGGAAAATTTAGTTCTTTTACAAGTCCAAGAACCTCCAGCCAGCATAACCAGTGAGAAGTGCAGTCAAAAACAAACAAACAAACAAACACACACACACACCCCTTTTCCAAAGTCCAATAAGGATACTTTTCAGGAACTACTTAAGTTGATCTAAGTACAGCAAATCTGACCTTTCAAATAAATGACGTTACACCAGTGAACCCCCCCCCCCCCAAACTTCCTTGCTTACCTCCAAACAATTAATGTATTGACTGGATCACTTCCTGAGAAATACAGAATAATTTTGCAAACTCGCCTATTGATCTAAAACATAGGAACGGGGGTGTGGGTCACATTAGCCAGAAGCACATTCCTGTATTATTGCCCAGGGTGCATAAAGAATCACTGGGCTTACAGACAGAGAGCACTTGTTCCTGAAGGCACAATTTATGTCAGTTGACACATCCATACTGGGTCTGTCTATAGCCAGAAGTACTTGTTCTCACAATCAGGCCCCGTGCATAAATGCTGCTGAAATCTGGAAACAGCCCTAAAACCTCCAGAAACACTCACATGGGGGCCCTCAAGTGCCATGAACCAACTCTAGATCTCCCATAGCTAAAGCTTTCTTATCTCAAGTATTTCTTGTTCTTTATTAAAATCTTTAGCACTCTGCAATTTGAGTCAGATTTAATCTCTTATTTGAATGAGGGACGTAATCTACTGCTTGCTGCTGTTACACACAGTGGTATGAGAAACCGAGAGCTCTGTTTTGTAAATTGTTAGAAGAATTCTATCTTTTGTGAGGGATTTACTGCACATTTTATGCTGCCATAGCTGGTGAGAAAGAGACAGCAATTGTTATGTAAATATACATCAAGAATTGAAATCTAGCATTTATATAAAAGTCCTTAGTAAATGTACATGTAGGAATTCTAAAGATATGCCCATTGCTTATTAAATTGGTGCCATCCAGACTATGAAAGCATTAATCTCTCTCCCCCTCACCTCTTTACTATTTGCTCAGCTCAGCCAAATATGTAAGCCATACAATTTTAAAGAACTATTTGTAGCAAATTGAAATAGTAAGAAGTTATATCTGGCCACCATAGGGAGAGAAAATAGTACTGTCAAATTCACCGTTCACACATCACAGAGTTACATTCAGAATGATAAGTCCTCCCTCCTTCCTACATCACATACACACTGCTACAGAACTGGTAACCATTCAGGTAGCAGTTGTCTGGACATGGTATCCCTGCATGCATTTCTGTAGTCAAAAGACAATTGACAAACTTTGGATCTTGAACAACTAAAATGAGAAGACGGGTGACAAAGGATTATATCTAATCTCATTTCAAAAACTAAGTGACCCATAATATAAATTGCAGAGCTGAAGAGCTGGCTGCTTACCAATAACCCACTGGGATCCACTTTAGCATCCATGGAAAAAGAATCTGCTATTCCAACTGGCTAACAAACTTCTATTGGGTCAATGCATTTTTATTGCAGAAGACCTTTGTCTTGGCGAAAAGAATTAATGGTATTTATCCAAGGATTAATTATATGTATCCATCCATCTATGCTCAGGCTTCTGTCTAACACCTGGGCCTCTATTAGAGACGAGCTCTGCTCTTTTTTTGCCCATTTTCATTTTCTTCTGATGCCTCCGATGTCTGCATGGATAGAAGATTGCTTGGAAAAGTATGACTCAGGAAAGTGTTAAAATGTTATGGGCAAAAGTTTAAGATTAGCCACTTGGTGATAATAGTATTCCAGATGGATAACTTTTGAATATGTTTATGCTCACATCCTTGGGTTATTTTTTGGGGTGTTTTTTTTTTGTTTTTAATCTTTTCGGCAATTAGTAGCCGGTGAAATATAAACATAGGAAAAGTTGCCACCTGGGAGCTTCCTTTTGAAACAGAAAGGTAGGGCGGAGCTAGCCTTTCCAGCCAGGCGTTTTCTCCAGCTGAGCCCATTTAGGCGTCTGTAAGTGTGGATCTCTTGGGTGGAATTCCCAGAATGGAGAATTATGAAATTTGTGGTTGAAAGATTCCATATCTAGCAAATATAATTAATTGCTATGCTGTCTAAAGGGATATTAAGCCCAAATGCTTCTATTTAGGGACCTCAGAATAGGCCTCAATCTTGGGAAGGCACTACTTACTCACTGATCCCAGGAGCTGCCCACTCAACGCTCTCAAGGATCATCCAGAAAGTGGAAGGGGCGTACAGTCTATGTACTTTGCTGCTTTACTGTTCTTGTTTTCAGTTCTTCTGTCTCTTTAATACAGTTTTTACCATTCTCTCACAGACGTGTTCATTGTTTCCAAACAAAAAAGAATATCTCCTCAGTTACATTACAGTCATGTCATTGCATAATTTAAAATGAAGTAAGGACTTCTAATCTGTGGAGGGTATGCATCCCCTTTCTAAAGCTTGCCCCCCCCCTCCTAACTAATCCCTGCTGTCTCTGATCACTTTCCTGCTCCTATTCCCTGCCCCTTTCCTCTTCTCACTCTCAGTTGGTGCTTCCTATATGGGAAAGGGGGGGGGGGAGCGAAGTTGGCCATTCTTAGCCAACATCTAATGTAGCTACTTAAACATCCCCCCAAGAAAGGACATGTCTTAATAAAAGAAGGACAAAACAACACAGATTTGCATGAAATTGTATATGCTATTTATATGTATGGATGCAAATCAGAAGGAATTTTTTTCTATTTTAAGCAGGAGTACAATGCACCACACTCACATGGGGAACTGACAAAACTTACAGCATCAAATGCCATATTGTAGCCAACTTTAGCCATATGAACGATCCCAGCCAATCAGGGATCACATTGTGGATGTGAAGCTGTAACAATGCTATCAGACCTGGTTAAGCATAAACTTTTTTTATATAAACATTTTATTAGTGTTTCAATCTATCTACATTCAATTCGTGCTTGTTAAACATCGTGTTACATGGGTTGCTTATAATTATTTGTTTTTTGCGTCTTGGTGTCTTCTTAGTTGTCCCTTCAAAATCTATACATGTTTTAAACATTTAAACCATTCATGTGTATATTTTAGTATACAATATTGGCTACTATCATAATATTGCTCTCATAGTATACAATGTTCTCAAAGTCCTCTAATAACATACCTAATAAAAGTAATTCCGGTTCCAAATTTATTTAATTTTGAGGTGATTTAACTGACGAACTTTGTATTTTATATCAGTAATAACTGAGTAGGTTCCTAACACATAATATATGTTATCTAAAGCATTTTATACAGATTTTCTTTATATAATTGTTTAGCTATTTCTATCTCCACATTTTCTATCATGTCTATATCAATATCATATTTAATGTATGTTCATTAATTACTATTTGTTTTACCTCATTCTTATATCTAGCTTCAATTTACCTTAAGAACCACCGTGTTATACCTTTACCCTGATTAGTGATCCCTTATTTCAATTTCATTCCTTTTTCTAATATATAGGATATGCCCCATTACAAATCCAGAAGTTAGGTATATACATGCTTTCCACGTTGAAGGCCACCTTAATTTTTTTTCCTTTTTCATCTTTCTAAGTAACTCCTTCTCTTATTTGTCTTTTTCCAGTTCTTGTTTCTATCTCTCTAAAAATTCTGCCGTGCCTTGTGCCACCTGAGAACATTTTATACATTTGATCTATCTCCAATAGATCATCCAGGCTCTTTTTAATTAGATCTGCTAATTCTGTCCCCTTATCTTCCCTTAGCACACCTAAAATTCTCCTCGGCTCCAGGGTTAGAGTTAAATCTCCTAGGTTTTCTCCTATAATTTCCTCGAGCCCCTCTTTTGATTGGCATACATCATCCACCACCCTCTCATTTCCTTGTTCATTATTCCCTGTCTCCTGTTGAATATAGTTCTTCTTCAACTGCTCCTTTAATAATTTCGCCTCTTTATTATGGGATCTCACTATTTCTAAAATTGCTTGAAGAGTAGATTTTGTTTCATCCCAAAATTGTCCTTGTTCTGGCATTCTGTCCCAGATGTCAAATAATTGTATTCCAAGTGAAAGTTGTCCAGATGCTTAAAGTAATCAGTCTAGTTCCATCAATACTTGCTTCCATAGGTCCACTTTAATAGATTGATCATATTTAGGGTTAAACTTGAATCCAGTCTCAGACGTAGAGAGTGTTCCCCGCCTAAAGGCTCAAGGTCCCGTCAAGTTCAGAACCCAGGATACAGTTTAGAGGTTCCACTTTGGCTGGATTGGGCTTTCTAGGGTTAATTTATCTGTAGTTCAGTTCAGTCCTCAAAAAGAAAGGGAATTCCAAACATCCATAAAGTGTTCAAGGTCATTGATTCTAGGCTTTTTGCCAACACCTTAGATAGCTGTTACAAGTAGCATAAACAAATTTTAGTTCCCCAGAATTGTTGCCAAAGATGTTTTCAGGAGAAATATTCTTAAGTTTATAATGACAAAGTAATACCAGACTTCCTTCCTTAAAGTATAATTAAATGTCTAATTAATATCCAATTTATTTTCCTTGTGTCTCCCTGCGTCTCCTCCTCTCTCCAGATTCACTGCTGCTCAGTCAGTGTTGGGGAATAGAAGACGTTATTTCTGCCGTAGGAATTGCCTCATCTAGGGATAGTAAAGCAGTTTAAAAAATATTTCTCACCCAGTGGTAACATGACGTTAATTAGGCTGATTTATCACTTCTCCATTGCCGGCTGCCGACGACTTGCAAGCAAGCTAGTTCAGCTGCTTGTTTCCACCCGCTGGTTGATTGGGGAGTTTCCTGGATCAAACATAGGTAACCGCCATTCTCCCCGTGATCAACAGGCTTCTCCCCCATGTCACCACCTCTTCGGGGTGGTTTTAACCCCCTAGAGGGTCCCAAACAGGTTGGAATTCAGCCCAGGGGACAGAGCTCCATCCTCCTGCTGCTGTCTCATCTCAGCGTCAAGCCGGACGTTCCAAGCATAAACTTCTAAACTTTCAGTGGTACAATACATGCAGGGTTCAGTTCTATTTAATTAATAGTATTTAATGAAGGCAATTTAAGCAGAACAAGAACAACAACAATAATAATACAAGAACTCCAAATTAATGTCAAGAAAGCTAAAATTCAAGGAATTAGTATAAAAAGCAAATGTCAATTCTGCCAAGAAAAAAAATGAAACTGTGTCACACTTCATCTGCGAATGTTCAAAAATTGTGCAAACAGACTACAAAGCTAGACACGATAGAGTTGCAAAATTAATATAGTAAAAAAATATAATCTGCCAACATCTAAGAATCTGTGGGAACATCAGTTAGGGAAAGTGTCAGAAAATAACCAAGTTAAGATCTTGTGGAACTTTCAGATTCAAACAGACAAAGCATAATACACCAGACATAACAGTAATACAATAAATAAATATCTGGATAACTGATACTGCAATTCCAGGGGATGCCAAACTTGAAGATAAATAACTGGAAAAATGAACAAAATACAGAGATCTGGTAATAGAAATAACTTGCTTGAAGATGAAACTAGAGATGGGAATGAACTACTGAACCGGTGGTTTGTGCCCATTTGTCCTTCAGCTGAAGAGGTGTTTGATGGTTCCCAGCCCCACCTCCTCCAGGCACTGCCTCTGAGTGGGGGGAGTAGGCAGAGCTGGGAACCGCCAAACACCTCTTCGGCCGATTTGCAAGTTCATCCCATCTCTAGATGAAACTAAAGATGGGCGTGAACCACAGTTCAGTGGTTTGGCCCAGTTCAGCACCGCGCCTCCACAGATGTTATGCAGTTGCTGCACACTCCCCTCTTCCACCTCCTGTGTGCTCACCCATTTCCTGGGTGATGCATGTTCCCCGCCTCCCCCAGCATGACTGCCCACTCATGGATCACAGCATGTGCTTTTCTTCTCAGCCTCCTTTGGCAGCCACCCACTCAGATGAGGAGGCAGAGCAGGGAAACCTGCAGTGCTGCCTTTGAGTGGGTACCCACTGGAGAAGCTGGAACAGAGAAGTGCATGCTGTGATCTGTGAGTGGGCAGTCATGCTGGGGAGGTGGGGATGGAAATGCGCATTGCCTGGGGAATGGGCAAGCATACAGAGGAGGTGGAAGTGGGGAATGTGTGGTGCCTGTATAACACCTGGGCAGGCATGGTGCTGAACTGGGCCAAACTAAAGTTCATGCCCATCTCTGGATGAAACACATGTCAGTGATCCCCATAGTCATTTGGGCTTTGGGAACATTGGTGTGGAATTTTATAAAAAAATACCCAGCTACATATATCTGAAACAACAGCATCAGAGCTGCAAAAACAGGAAATATTAGGAACAGCATACATATTACACTGATATTTAACTAATAGGTTTTTTGGCTCTTCCTACAAAACAGTGGTTAATTAAACTCCTGACCCTTGACTCCACAGTCAGGTGCTCCAATGCAGTGAGCTATTTAGACAAAGTAAGCATATTACACCAGCAGTATTTTGGTTCTGTCATTTCCCTCTAATTTACAAGTATCCTTCTTAGGCTTCCCCATCATAATACTTCCAGCTACTGCTTTGTAAAGCAAACCTCATGTAGTTCAGATTTTGAGGAGAAAATTAAAGACATGTGGAAGGTCTTTAAGGTTCTGGAGAATAGAAACATTACAGGGATAGAGAAAAATAGATAATGGTTATAAATAATTGCTCTTACTCTGTCAAGCATGAGGAAGGCCTTTTTCAGCGAAGAATAAGCATCTTGGATATGCCCATGCAGCTTTAGCAGAATTCGGTCACTAGACACATCTTCATCTAGTTTTCTGCTTCTGTAAGGAAAAAATAGTGATTGAATAATAATCTATGGGTGTGCTTGTATACCTAACTTTTGAGGCATTAGAATGTCAACTCAACAGTAACTTAAGCAGTACAGGAGTTTCAGGTTAGTAGCAGACCATGTACTCTGCATGCAAAAGGTCCCTGGATTCAGGACTAGGGAGAGCTGGAAGGATCAATGATCTCCAACTCAATATAAAACAGCCTGCTATAATCCAGTATCTGTATCATACATTCACATTACCTACATCTGGCTCTCTTTGCTTTGTGTTCAAGCTACGAAAAATAGCAGTAATTTCCCATCCTTCCTCAAGTAAGGAAACCTGAGCATTTCAATATATATATATATCATGAAAATAAATTTTCTCTTAGGGAATGGAAACAGAATAGGAACAATGTTGCCAATAAAGATTTAGCTGAAAAACAGAACAATCATTTTCAGAAAAGAAAAGTCTGTACTTCTTTTATTACATGCCATCAAGTTGCTACTGACTTACAGGGATTCTGTGTATTAATAAACTCTAAAAAGATCCTTCCATTAACCGCCATGTTCAGGCCTTGCAAAACTAAAGCTTGTGGTTCAGTGACAGCTCATAATTAGACCAGGCGATTGCCCTCCTTGAAACATTGATGTAATACCCCTCACCCCAGTCCACAAGCCACCCACATTCTGGCATACTATACAAAGTCAATCCATCTCATATTTGGTTTTCCTTTTTTTTTTTGCTACTGCCTTTCACTTTTCCTAGCACTGTTATTGCTTCCAGTGAACTGGTCTTCTCATATGTCCAAAGTACATATCAGCAGAAGCCTGAGTTAAGCCATTTTAGCTGAGAGTTCAGGATTGAGTTGATCTAGAATCTGATTGTTATTTTCTGGAGTTCAACAGTTCTGTAAAACTCACCTCCAACACCACATTTCAAATGAGTCAGTTGTCTTAATTGTCCAGTTTTTATATCCATGCACATGTATATGGATACATAGTATGGAACAGAGTATCATAGTATGGACAGTTGTGATCTTGGCCTGCTGCAACAGACCTCTACAATTTTGGAATTTTTCTAGTTACTTTCCAAGGTTCAGTATTCTTTTGATTTCTTGGCTGTGGTCTCCATTTCCATTGATGATTGAACCAAGATATAGAAAAGGTTTGGCTATATTATGTCTTAATAGTCAGCAATAATTCCACTTTTGCATTTGCATTTTTCATCCTCCCCAGGTTATACTGCTATATTCTGCCAATTATATGGTGTCATTCACACATCTTAAACTACTGATGTTTCTTTCTCCACTTTTCCCTTCTCTATCTGAATCTAATACTGCTTTCTATATGATGCATTCTGTATACATATTGAATAGGTGGGTGTGGGGGTGCCATTCCCAAGGTTGCTAAGCTGTTGGCTTAATCTACAGTAGAGGGCAAACCCTCCTGAATGACGTCACAGCTGCTTCTGAGGGGCATGGCTGCCCACCATTCTTCTTCTTTCTCATAGGTGCTAGAGAGCTTGCATAGAGCCTTTCCTTAGGCCAATCATAATGACATGAGGTAACCATTGTCCTATCTGAACTCTATAACCTATCTGTATACTGTCCACTATCTGTGATCTTGTAAGGTTAATAAAAGCACAGTCCTCCTGGGGGCAGGGCAGAATTCATTGGGAACCCATTCAGTGTTATTCTGCCTCTTCTACTAGTCGCCCACCTGGAGCACTGCTGGCAGACATCCCTGTGTGTGTGGCTGACTTCTTTAACGTCTATCTCTAAGAGACTCTTTGCTATCCTAATTATCTGGTGATCACCACAAAGCCCATCAGCCTGCTAAGTTCGTGACTCCAACAAATTGGCGCCCCACGTTGGGTGCCAATTGAAGTGATTCACCAGACTAAAGAAAGGCTAATGGCTAGGTGATCACCGAATACAGAAAGTACTTTACTTTAGAGAGAAGTTAATGAAGAGTCGACACAGGAAGATGTCCGCCAGCGGAGTCTCTCGGTCACGCCCCGAGAGCTCCCTTTATTAACCTTACAGATTGTTGATAGTATTCAGATAGGATGCTGGTTACATAATGCCAATTTGTATTGGCTGACAGGAAGCTTTGAAGTTTATGCTCTATGTGGGAAAGAGGAAGAATGGGCAGCCGCTGCCCCCCCCCCGGGAGCAGCCACACCCTGCTAGGAGAGTTTGCCCTCACTAGAACCGAAATGCAGCTGGCAACCTTGGAGATAAGCACTCCCACAGGTGGGCAGATAAAATGCTTCTTTGACATCTTTGTCAACAGGAAACCATTCTGTTTCTCCATATTCTGTTCCCTAACAGTGTTATTTGGTCCAGAATATTACCTGTAAATCAGGTCAAATGTTGTAGCACACCCATTTCTTTTAGATACATTCATTGCTTCTCATGATACATACAGTAGCAGGCTTTACTATAAGCTCTAAAGCCCCAACTGATTTTGTTCTGAAATTCTTGAGTACACTCCACTAGCTAGTGTATATTTGCCACATGATCTATAGTGCCTCTTCCTTTTCTAAATTCAGCTTGAATATCTATCACTTTGTTGTAAAACCTTGAGTCTTACTTCGCTTGCATGAGAAATTAAAGAATGGACTTATAGCTACTTCATTCTTTTTTGTCTCCTTTCTTGGGGACTGAAACGTACATAATGTTGGAAAAGGTGAATGAATATTCACCTTTACAGTGATCTTCCTGTACAATGAACAGTTTCAGGATAATACATGATGCACTCTAGAGCACACACTCCATTCAAATAGTGAGAAAAACTCTATAGTTCTGATAGTACCCAGTGTGAACTGTGTGTTCATCCTAGAATATACTGTAGAATACACTGCAGAATTATTTGTAATATATAAGGATTATGGATCATCCAGGGATTTCTTGGCGGATCACTGAAGCAAAGAATTCCAGTGATCATTATGAAGGAACGATTTGGTCAATATTAGTACTGAATTTCAGGGAAACATAGAAAACTGCCTTATGCTAAGGTAGACTGCTGGTCCACCTAGCCCAGTACTATCAGCTTTCAATAGAAGTGGTGCTCCATGGTTTCAAGCAGAAGGTTTCTTTTGTAGCACCACTTGGGGACCTCTGATTCCTGCTGGACTTCTATCCATGTATTGAATGCAGTGAACCCTGCTTAGCTTCTGAAATCAGATGAGATTTGGTCTGTTCTAGGCGATATGCCTTCAGACATCATATTGTTAAAAGAACACCACTTATGTCGCGCACCTCCAGTGTCCCTAGTTTGTTTCCCTCAAACTCAGGTCCCACCTTTGGGCACGACATTCTTTATTCTCCTTACACCAACTGCCACCAGTGGATCTTTATCCACACTTTACCAATAATACTTCCTGGACACGTGTTGTCAAATATAACTGATTATTTATTGTTTAATTGTTGAATCACATAAGTATATTAATAGATGTTGTATGATGTTTCACTCATTGCTTGGATATTAAACACGTTTCTTTATTGGTATTACTTTTCATATAAATCACTGTGAATCACTGGAATACTATTAGATGACTGTCTATTTATTTTACTTCTATCTTTTATCTATTCTTTAAACCATAAACCAATTGTACCACAGGTCTGAAATACATACCAAAAATGCAAAATGTGAATACAAGAAATTTATGTTTCGAAAGTGTATTTATCAGCTAGGTACACTTACCATGGAAATGAGATTTGCTTTGCCTCCCTTTCAAGCATATATTTAGTGGCAAACCTGGAAATACTGGAATTCAAAGTTTGAAACAGCCCTACATGATGGCACGAACACTGACACAAGGGCCATCTAGTGGAACAAGAAATGGCCAAAAAATGGCCAAAAACATTGACCAACAAATATAACAGCTCTCTTACCTGTGTTGCTTCACTATGGGAGATGCCCGACTTATGTCAAATGTCCAGGGGTCTTGAAATTTATCTAAAAATCTTTCCCAGGCCATGTTTTTTGACATTTTTATTCCAAATCTGATCAAGGAAACAATAAATTTATGCTATAAAACAAACTGTTTGACTGATACACTTACATGCAAATTCTCAAAACTGGGTTTTAAACACAGACAGATTTACTTTTATGATAAATGGCAAGCTGTGTCTACACTGTGATGTCTAAAACAATGAAGTGGAAGAGTTCAGAGGATGTAAAAGAGATTCTGTAGATGGTACCAGTACAACATGTAGGAGGGAGACCACTAGCATTCTACAGAGAGTGATCCCCACTGAGAAGGCCACTTCCCTGGTTCCCACCGATCCAATTTTAGTTGATAAGAGCACTTGAAGGAGGGTCACTACTGAATTTCTTAACGTTTGGAAGCAGAATTATGTGGGAGGCTGGAAAGATAAAACCAGAAGCTAGAAATGAGTCTGGAAGCACAAAAGAAGTATTCACAGATATTTCAAAAGAGATATGATGTGACTGAAATGACAGGGTCCAATCTAAAGTCAGGGTCACTCTGAAACAAGTGCAGTACAGCTACAAACATAGCATAGCACAGCAGGGGCCAGTATCATACAGCCCACATGCCACCCACAAGCCAGTTTTTATCGGCCCTGAAACTATCCTGGGCTCTTTCTCCCCACTGCCAAAACAGTCGTCATAAGAAAACTACTGCTCCTGAAAGCCTCACATAGTGACAATTCTCCTTTAAAACATGTCACTGTGCCAGCTCATATCTGGGAACAAAACCGTTCATAGCAGATCCGAGATAGACTCCTGGGCCACCTCCAGTGTTTACTTTAAAAGGTGCAAATCTCAGCAAGTTCTGGTGGGATAGAATTGAGCTTTGGATCCCAGAGGTTATTCACCCCTACATTAGATTAATCTAACACTTTTTTTAAAAAAAGGAGGCATTCATACTTACCTTTTACAGAAAACACAACTAGAAGTCCTCTAGCACCTTTAAGACTAACTAAGTTTACTGGCATACATTTTCACTAACTGCAACACATTTCTTAAGATGCAGAAGATTCTTCTTGCAATTAAAGCGGTGTGCTGCACTGCACAAGAGCTTAAGCCAAATAAAACCTCTTAGTTTTAAAAGCTACTACGGGATTGTTTTTTGTTCTAATCGAAATGTTATTCAGGTAGTGATAGCTATTAATAGGTCTAGCTGTGTCCAAAAGACATCATAGCCTAAACTGACCAAAACTAGTTTGCACCATGGAAGTCATCTACGTACTTAAAGTAACAGCTGTCATTAATAGTATACCGGTATTTGAAAGTGCTCCATAAAGAAAGTGTAATCTGCTCTAGAAGCACCAATATGAGCAGCAAAACTTTAATTAACTGACAGTATGACTGGAGGAAGCTTCTACTTGTTAGTCTTGGCATAGGTTTAATACATTAACCACTAGTTGCATGTATATGCTGAAAGAGATAAAACCTTATAGAACCAAAATATAGTCCTCTAGCAGAACACTCTAGAACCTGTCTAGAAAGGACAGGATCACCATAAAATGGTGTCCACTATTCTTCATCACAGGCAGGCAATCCAGAGGGACATCACAAAACAAACAGAGTTGCTCTTTCCTTGCTTTGCGTTTTTCTCTGGTTGCAAGGTGATCAAAACAATTTCAATGACAAACTGGACAGGAGTGTGTCTGTACTAGGGGAGAGAACCTCTAACTCATGGGCACCAGAGGTTCCCCATCCAACTCATAGAGTGCTGCACATTGAAGGGAACCCCTACTCCCTTTAACTATAATCCCCTCCATGGCTTTGATTCTTCTCTCTTTTACTCATGTGTTACCTTCCTCTTCTCCCCCTCCCCACCTGTGGCGAAGGAGCAGACTGAATTCAGCTGGTCCTTGGCTGCACTGCTGAGTGGAGAAACTCCACCAAGTAGACACAATAGTGCTTCCAGCTCCCCCCCCCATCTCATTTGTACTCCTGTGTACCAATCATCCAATAGTGTTTGGATCTGTGCAGCTACCAGCTGCTCAAGCATCCTCCCTCCAAAGAGACATGTACTATTATAGTAATCAGATACAGACCATTTTTTTTCCAGACTAGAGGCATGACAACCTCCCTCAAAATGGGTGGAACCACTCTCCCCAATAGGAAGGACGAGGATTTTGTCCTTGCTACTAGGTCACGTCTGAGATTCTCCCTACCAACTCATATTAGGTGACTGGAGCAGCTGGGTGAACAATGCCCCAACAGAATTCATATGATTCTATCCTCCATACCTGCCATGAGATACGAAACACTCCCAATAGTGTTACTGAATGATGGCCAGTTTTGCTGTCCGTGCTCTGTGAAAGGAAAACTATTTTTTTCTTTGCCTCGGTCTCTACTTTTTTGTGGTGGTTTAGTTTTAGAAATTAGGTAAAGAATTTGCATTAGTGAAAATAAGGACACACAATGAGCAAGGGAGAACCTTACATGATAATCAATACCATTCTTCCTCCAGTGGTACATACACAGAATTGATCATATACCATGCAAGATTTTATACAATAAAAATGTCTAGAAAGAGACAGCAATAAAATGTTCATGGATAACTATAACATTCATAATAAATATTACACTACTATCTCATGTGAAATGGCAGCAATATTTAAAATCAGGGTTCCAATATGCTGAGCACCTTCAGAGCAGAGGGACCAAACTTGCTTTAAATCTTTTGAAAAGGATTAACTTTTAATCATAAGAAAGCCAGCTGCGTGTTTCATTGCTGCATCACATCACTAAGGATGGTCTTTGTACTGAATTCACAGTGCTGCAACTTTGGAATTATATTAGTCACACACCATCACCTGAATATATAGCAGCTGCAGTCTAAGACATCTCTGTTTATAGCATCATTAAAATGACACCATACTCTTCCATTCTTGGGAGAGAAAGTTCCCCCTGGAAAACCGTGGGCAGAGATTATCACAATTTTTTTCTTTGCACTTAAGAGGGGGGGGGGGGAAGCAAAAACACAGTAGCAGCAACATTTTCCACTAAGCAGTAATTGATCATCACTACAGCTGGTTGTAGCTGTAGCCAGGAGACAGAGTAGCATATGACTCCCAATCCTTATCTATCCATGCTAAGGAGTACAGTACCCGAGGTCAACAAAGTTATGTTGGCACATAATTTGCAATTGATTTGGTGAATCTTCAATGTAATAAAGGCCATGACAGATTCAGATTATTCATTGATGCACACCAGTATGAAATGTTTACTAGTACTTAAGCATTTAAACTCCAAAGTGGCACAGAATTAATTGTACGGTGGTTTTCACCAGTTATTCTTTTCTCTTATTACTAGACTCCCCTTGCACTAATTTATCTTTGTAATGGTGTTTATTTCCTTTAATGTTTGTACCCTTTCCTTCTTAAAGGAAGATAAAAGCAGCTAAAATTTTATGATTTTTTAAAAACTCTTATTATATTATTTATTCATTATTAACATCTTACAGTCACTGCAAAGTCCTCAATGTAGTTTAAAGGTAAAATACCATACAGGACTCAATCCTGTTCCACCAATCCCCTTTCTTCACTAGTGTCAAAAACGAATGACGTTAATAATTGAAAATATTTTCTTATGGCAGCCAGATTTGCTATAAATACATAAGCCGTTTTTCTCCTCAGATTCTCCTCTCTTCTCCAAGGGTAAATAATATTTGGGAAGGCTAAGAGAGGCAACACCCTCAGGCAACAGATTTGGTGCAGCAAGAGGAACGACAAATGTTAGTTACTGAAATAGTTACCACTGTATTTTTAATGGCAGGAAGGGAGCAGAAGTCTGTGAGGAAATAGGAGGAAACTGGGACTTGTAGTCATACAAAGATGGAGTCTGTTAGGTTCTGTGTAAAATGGGTTTCAAAGCACTGAAATGTTCTCATAAGATTGTTGTGCAGAGTTTGCTCTGCCTGGCAAGAAGATAAGAAAGCAAGGCCGAGGAGGTCCAGAGAAGCCGAAACAACACATACCGCTTAATTGCTACAAGATAAGCCACCTGGATCTTCTCATGTGAAATGAAGGAGTGGACTGTGTTACACCCACTTGATCTTAATTGGTTAGCAGCTTGGAAGTGTCATGAAGAAGGTGGTACAGAGACATGTAGAAAAATGGTTGTTGATGTATGTGTTGCGATGGCGATGGTGGATGTTGTGGAATGCGAGAGGTTTGTCTTTTGAAGGACAAGAGGGGGGAGAAATAGCCCAGCTTCTCTAGATGCTAACATGTAGAGAGCAAAGATGATTACTTAGCTTAGTTTTAGCTGTTATTATTTTACTTAGAAATAGTAAGCTTATTTGAATCATGGTAACTACTGGATCCCCTTCATGGATTGCTGCCTTGTCTTGGCAAAGATACTCCAGTATCTTTGCCAAGAAAACTCCATGGACAGAAACAAAAGCCTAAAAGATATGACGCTGGAAGATGAGCCCCTCAGGTCCAAAGGCGTCCAACATGCTACTGAGGAAGAGTGGAGGACAAGTACAAGTAGCTCCAGAGCTAATGAAGCGGTTGGGCCAAAGCCGAAAGGACGCTCAGCTGCGGACACGCCTGGAAGTGAAAGGAAAGTCTGATGCTGCAATGAAAAATACTGCATAGGAACCTGGAATGTAAGATCTATGAACCTTGGTAAGCTGGATGTGGTAAAACAGGAGATGGCAAGAATAAACATTGACATCCTGGGCGTCAGTAAACTAAAATAGACGGGAATGGGCAAATTCAATTCAGACGATTACCATATCTACTATTGTGGGCAAGAATCCCGTAGAAGAAATGGAGTAGCCCTCATAGTCAACAAAAGAGTGGGAAAAGCTGTACTGGGATACAATCTCAAAAATGATAGAATGATTTCAATATGAATCCAAGGCAGACCTTTCAACATCACAGTAATCCAAGTTTATGCACCAACCACCAATGCGGAAGAGGCTGAAATTGACCGATTCTATGAAGACTTACAACACATTCTAGAACTGACACCAAAGAAAGATGTTCTTCTCATTATAGGGGACTGGAATGCTAAAGTAGGGAGTCAAGAGATAAAAGGAACAACAGGTAAGTTTGGCCTTGGAGTTCAAAACGAAGCAGGGCAAAGGCTAATAGAGTTTTGTCAAGAGAACAAGCTGGTCATCACAAACACTCTTTTCCAACAACACAAGAGGCGACTCTACACATGGACATCACCAGATGGGCAATACCGAAATCAGATTGATTATGTTCTCTGCAGCCAAAGATGGAGAAGCTCTATACAGTCAGCAAAAACAAGACCTGGAGCTGATTGTGGCTCTGATTATCAGCTTCTTATAGCAAAATTCAAGCTTAAACTGAAGAAAGTAGGAAAAACCACTGGGCTAGATATAATCTAAACCAAATCCCTTATGAATACACAGTGGAAGTGAAGAACAGATTTAAGAAACTAGATTTGGTGGACAGAGTGCCTGAAGAACTATGGATGGAGGCTCGTAACATTGTACAGGAGCATTGTACAGCAACAAAAACCATCCCAAAGAAAAGGAAATGCAAGAAAGCAAAGTGGCTGTCCAACGAGGCCTTACAAATAACAGAGAAGAGAAGGGAAACAAAATGCAAGGGAGATAGGGAAAGTTACAGAAAATTGAATGCAGACTTCCAAAGAATAGCAAGGAGAGACAAGAGGGCCTTCTTAAATGAACAGTGCAAAGAAATAGAGGAAAATAATAGAAAGGGAAAAACCAGAGATCTGTTCAAGAAAATTGGAGATATTAAAGGAACCTTTTGTGCAAAGATGGACATGATAAAGGACAAGAATGGTAGGGACCTAACAGAAGCAGAAAACATCAAGAAGAGGTGGCAAGAATACACAGAGGAATTATACCAGAAAGATCTGGATGTCCCGGACAACCCAGAAAGTATGGTTGCTGACCTTGAGCCAGACATCCGGGAGAGTGAAGTCAAGTGGGCCTTAGAAAGCATGGCTAACAACAAGGCCAGTGGAGGTGATGGCATTCCAGTTGAACTATTTAAAATCATAAAAGATGATGCTGTTAAGGTGCTACACTCAGTATGCCAGCAAGTTTGGAAAACTCAGCAGTGGCCAGAGGATTGGAAAAGATCAGTCTACATCCCAATCCCAAAGAAGGGCAGTGCCAAAGAATGCTCCATCTACCGTACAATTGCACTCATTTCACACGCTAGCAAGGTTATGCTCAAAATCCTACAAGGTAGGCTTCAGCAGTATGTAGACTGAGAACTCCCAGAAGTACAAGCTGGATTTCGAAGGAGCAGAGGAACTAGAGACCAAATTGCTAACATGTGCTGGATTATGGAGAAAGCCAGAGAGTTCCAGAAAAACATCTACTTCTGCTTCATTGACTACACAAAAGCCTTTGACTGTGTGGACCACAGCAAACTATGGCAAGTTCTTAAAGAAATGGGAATGCCTGACCACCTTATCTACCTCCTGAGAAATCTATATGTGGGACAGGAAGCAACAGTTAGAACTGGATATAGAACAACTGATTGGTTCTAAATTGGGAAAGGAGTACAAAAAAGCTGTATATTGTCCCCCTGCTTATTTAACCTATATGCAGAATACATCATGCGAAAGGCTGGACTGGATGAATCCCAAGCCGGAATTAAGATTGCCGGAAGAAATATCAACAACCTCAGATATGCAGATGATACCACTCTCATGGCAGAAAGTGAGGAGGGATTAAAGAACCTCTTAATGAGGGTGAAAGAGGAGAGCGCCAAAAATGGTCTGAAGCTCAACATCAAAAAAACTAAGATCATGGCCACTGGACCCATCACCTCCTGGCAAATAGAAGGGGAAGATATGGAGGCAGTGACAGATTTTACCTTCTTGAGCTCCATGATCACTGCAGATGGTGACAGCAGCCATGAAATCAAAAGACACCTGCTTCTTGGGAGGAAAGCGATGAGAAACCTAGACAGCATCTTAAAAAGCAGAGACATCACCTTGCCGACAAAGGTCCATATAGTCAAAGCTATGGTTTTTCCAGTAGCGATATATGGAAGTGAGAGCTGGACCATAAAGAAGGCTGACCGCCAAAGAATTGATGCTTTTGAATTGTGGTGCTGGAGGAGACTCTTGAGAGTCCCCTGGACTGCAAAGAGAACAAACCTATCCATTTTGAAGGAAATCAACCCTGAGTGCTCACTGGAAGGACAGATCCTGAAGCTGAGGCTCCAATACTTTGGCCATCTCATGAGAAGAGAAGACTCCCTGGAAAAGACCCTGATGTTGGGAAAGTGTGAAGGCAAGAGGAGAAGGGGATGACAGAGGACGAGATGGATGGACAGTGTCATCGAAGCTACCAACATGAATTTGACCAAACTCCGGGAGGCAGTGGAAGACAGGAGGGCCTGGCATGCTCTGGTCCATGGGGTCACGAAGAGTCGGACTCGACTTAACGACTAAACAACAACAACAACTATTGGATATGCTTAATGCTTTATGCCTTTTAATGCTACAACTGTATTCTAATGAAACTACTTTATTTTCTTAATAAAACAATTATTCTTCAACAGAGGACTTGTCTCTTGAACAGCAGGACTTATACCTAAATCCAGTGAGGATTTGAGAAGGTCACTAGTTGCTACTGTAATATTGAGAGGTCCTACCTGGCCAGTCTGTTGTGCTTTCTAAGGAAGCACACAGTCAATGGTGTGTGCTTACTGCCTTGTAAGCAGGCAAGAGTTCTCTTTCAGGTCGGGCTTGTCCATGGGGCATGTACTACGCACTTCTGAGGCCTAAAGGACCTACCTCAGGTAATAAAAGTGGTAGTTTTGCATCCACAGTGACCCCCTGACCAAGATCATTATCTCTTTAGAGAGAGGGGATCGTGACAAAGTCCATGTGGGATTTCCTGCCTTATTGTGCTAACAAATCTTTTGCTGACCTTGGGTACTGTGCTCCTTTGCATGGGCGGATATGGGATGAGAGTCATCTGCTGCTCTGTCTAAGCATCTGAATGTATCAGATGAGCCCTGCATTATTTATGTATCCCTTCTAATCATGTGTATGTATATACAGTAGGACCCACATATTTGTGGGATCAGTATCCATGATGTCACTTATTTGCAGCTTGTCACAGCCCTATATACAACACATAAGGGCACCCGCTTGTGGCCTTTGTCCCACCTCCTTGTGGGACAAGGAGATGGGAAGTAAGCATGGTTGAATTCAGAGGGATATAATCCCAGCATAGAGGAGTTCAGATTCCTTTTCTCCTATGTGTAGTTTAATTGCCATTTCCCTGTAGACAGTTTCCAATTTTCCTCTATAATAAGAGCAACCTTTGTATCATATGGTAACTTAGCAGTAGTACACTGCTTCTGATATGGAAAGAGCTGCCTGATGAGGATTATTAACATTTGTTCTAAGGCAGCAGGGGAATCCAACCATGGCAGGGCAGCAACCGCAACATCAAAGGCCTATGAGACAGATGTAAGATTCTACACATCAGATGAATTACATCACTAAGTCAAGCATACCGTGTAACGAATACAAGCTCACAAAAAGTAATGAGGGTAATATGAGGTCAGATAAGTAGAATATGTCCAAAGGAAAATAGCATAGTACTTACCTATTCATTAGCTCTTGAAAGACATCACTTCTTATTGGAAATACAAAGGTGTTCAGGACAGATTTTAAATATTCCAAAGAAACAAATCCACTCCTCCCGACATCAAATGCTCTGAATGCTTTTACAATATCTTCATAGGCTGAACGCAGCTGCAAAGGATATATAATACAGTGTCTTCCTCCTATGATACTAAGCCTATAAAGCTTTATAAGATAAGGAATTATTCACAAGGCTTGCAAATTCCCTTCTGCAAGATATGTTCAGAAAGGTTGCCCTGGAGGCTCTGATCATCCAAAGTTTAACTCACAAACTAACTAGACTGCAGTCCTCCCCTGTATACAGGCTCAAGGTTCAGGAGGATAATTATGTCTTCTTACATACCATTCTGCCTTTATGTACAAAATAAACAAAGAAACTTCAGCTAACTTAAATCTTATTCTTTAATAGTTCCAGTCTATGTATGACTAATTTTGGAGTTCAGACAGAAATTTCAGTGTACTGCACTAGTAGTTTGATATATCTGTTATCATACTGTTCATATATATTTAAAATTTTACAAGTGTGTGAAATTTACAACTAGGGAACTAACTGGTCTTACCCACAGAAGGAAAATGCAATGGGCAGAATGGTCAGAATCCTACTGCTGTTCATGTCAGATTTGTGAACCTCACTGTAGTTAACTGCAGCTAATCGACAAAGTATCAGAGTGCATCTTAATTGTGTAGTCAGGCATGTCATCAGGCATGTGGCCAAGACATGCCTGGCACCTCATCAATTAACTGTGGCAAGTTAAACAAGCCTTACATGAATGCCAACACAATTTTGGCCAATATTTGAGACATAAAAGTTGAATCAGTGAAGCTCATTAACACAAACATCACTCAAAATACAGAGTGGGGAAGTGATCACACTGACTGAGCCTACAGTCACAAATTGCAGTTGCATATTATCTACAGTAAGTGGACAAAAGACTGAACTAAGAGGTGATGGCACACTCTCACCTGCAATGCCTCACAATCAGTCCTACTTTAAGGTATATGTACAAGTATTGTATAAGTATTATTCAGTATTTATTTTTTAAAGGTACAGTATATCACAGAAGTGAGTACACCCCCCTCACATTTCATAAATATTTTAGTATATCTTTTCATGTGACAACACTGAAGAAATGACACTTGGCTACAATGTAAAGCAGTGAGTATACAGCTTGTATAACAGTGTAAATGTGCTGTCCCCTCAAAATAATGCAACACACAGCCATTAATGTCTAAACTGCTGGCAACAAAAGTGAGTACACCCCTAAGTGACAATGTCCAAATTGGGCCCAAGTAGCCATTTTCCCTCTCTGGTGTCATGAGACCCGTTAGTGTCACAAGTCTCAGGTGTGAAGGGGGAATAGGTATTATCGCTCTCACTCTCTCCGACTGGTCACTGGAAGTTCCACATGGCACCTCATGGTAATGAACTATCTGAGGATCTGAAAAAACGAATTGTTGCTGTACATAAAGATGGCCTAGGCTATAAGAAGATTGCCAAAACCCTGAAACTGAGCTGCAACTGTATACTGCAGCACGGTGGTCAAGACCATACAGCAGTTTAACAGGACAGGTTCCACTCAGAACAGGCCTCGCCATGGTCGACCAAAGAAGTTGAGTGCCCGTGCTCAGCGTCATATCCAGAGGTTGGCTTTGGGAAATAGACGTATGAGTGCTGCCAGCATTGCTGCAGAGGTTGAAGGGGTGGGGGGTCAGCCTGTCAGTGCTCAGACCATACGCCGCACACTGCATCAAATTGGTCTCCAGTGGCAACCTGTGAAGCTCTGGTGAACTCTATGCCCAAGAGAGTTAAGACGGTGCTGGAAAATAATGGTGGCCACACAAAATATTGACACTTTGTGCCCAATTTGGACATTGTCACTTAGGGGTATACTCACTTTTGTTGCCAGCGGTTTAGACATTAATGGCTGTGTGTTGCGTTATTTTGAGGGGACAGCACATTTACACTGTTATACAAGCTGTATACTCACTGCTTTACATTGTAGCCAAGTATCATTTCTTCAGTGTTGTCACATGAAAAGATATACTAAAATGTTTATGAAATGTGAGGGGGTGTACTCACTTCTGTGATATACTGTATGTCCCACTTTAGAAAAAATAAACCAAATAACAAGCAATTAAAAATAAACAGGACAACAAACCAGTCCGATAACATAAAGGAACAATATAAAGACCATCAAAAACTGACAGAGTGCAAAAATGCGGAATGTTGTGGATACTAGATGGCGTAGCTTCACCAGAGGTTAAGGCAAGCCAAGAAGAATTTGAGCAGACAGACAGCTTTTGCAATATAAACTTCTATTCAATTAATATTGCAGTATATACATACAGCATAGTCCATTTGTTCAGTCCTTGGTCAAACACAGTTTAGCAATTAGTCAGTCCGTTTCATTAGTCAATAAATCAGAGTTCCGTGGTCAGTTCAATGCCATAAATCCATCCAGCAGCGTTCCTCCTTGTTTCTCCTTTCGACCCACAAGATTGAGTATGCTGGAACTGTCAGCTTTATCTCGCCATTCAGCCAATCAGTGATTAGCTTCCGCAGGTAGCTCCGTCTGCATTTTGTTTCCACAGCTGTTCTAATTCAGCCTACTAGCTGGTTCCTATCTCAGCTGTACATCTTAAATCATTAGTTCTACAGACTTTTCTCTACCGTTTTCATCCTTATAAATACTTACAATCATGTACAAACTGGATTAACAATTCTACAGGTCTTAACAAATACCTGACAAACTCCTCCAATTGTTCATTCAGTTTGATTGTTTACATCACTTTTAAATCTTTATACATATATATACTTTTATTCTTACTTTATCCCCAACATTTTACAGGATTGCTCATGCTTCGTTGGTCCAAGTATTTTTGTCATACAGTCTGCCACATTGTTTTCAGTTGCACAGTATTTCAGTAATATCAAGCCTTCTTCAACACTTTGTTTTACATTCTGGTATTTAATATCAACATGCTTTGATCTATTTTTAACTCCAGAAGAAGTGGCCATATAAATCACTGCTTGGTTGTCCTCCATCACTTCTATAGGATGATCAACCTTTATTCCTATATCTATTGCCAGTTGTTTATAGAATACCAATTCAGTACACATTTCTGACAGAGAGGCGTATTCAGATTCTGCTGTTGATAAAGAAATGAATTTCTGTCTTGATGTTTTCCAATTTATTAAGGAATTAGCTAAATGTATAGTCATTCCTGATGTTGATCTACGTGTGATAACATCATTTCCATAATTGGCATCTACATATGCTGTTATGATCAACTCTCCTTTAGGTTCTATATATAGACTTTTATCTATGGTTTCCTTTAAATATCTAATTACACGTTTGGCTGCTTGCCAGTGCCTTTCGCTAGGTTTGCTTACATTTCTAGATAACAGATTGGTTGCTGTTGAAATATCAGGTCTTGACCATCGACTAATATAGAGTAGACTCCCTATTAATGACCTGTATGTTTCAGAATCGCATTCTGGACCAGTAATTGTTTCTTTCTCAAATTCTATGTTCATTGGTGTGTTAGAACCTTTGCAATCTTCCATTTTATATTGTTTCAATAACTTTACTATCTTTTTCTTTTGTGATATCTTAAATCCTTTTGTGGTTTTTTCTATTTCAACACCTAGATAATTACTGATTTGTCCTAGATCTCTTAGATTGTAATTCTTTTTTAACATTTTAATGACTGATTCAGTAGATTTCTCATCTTTAGCAAATATGGCTAAATCATCTACAAATATGAGAATAATTATTTGCTCATTCTCTTTCATAAATAAGCACGGATCAGCCTTTCCTTGCTTAAATCCATTGTTTTTCAATGTTCTAGTGAGATGTAAGTTCCACTCAAATGCACTTTGTTTCAATCCATATAAACTTTTCTTAAGTAACCAACATTTGCCTTCCTTCTTTTCGATACTTGGAGGCATTTCCATATAAATCTTATGCTGAAGGTCAGCATATAAATATGCTGTTTCAATATCTATGTGCCTTGTCACTAAGTTATGCTTTGCTGCATATGTTAAAATGAATCTTAGTGTTTCAGGTCTTAGAGCAGGGGCAAATATCTGGTCATAATCATTTGTGTTTTGAGAATAACCTTTAGCCACCAATCTCGCTCTGTATCTTTCATTCCCATCTGCATCTGTTTTTCTCTTGAATATCCATCTGCACCCTATAGTTTTACTATTTGAGGGTTGTTCCACTTCTTCATATACATTCAGTTTTACAAGAGAATTTAATTCTTTTCTTATTGCCTCTTTCCACTTATCTTGTTCTATCTTGGGCATTTCACATATCTCTTCATATGATTGAGGTTCAGTGACTGATAAACAGTAATAAGCACCTGGTTTATACCTATCTGGGGGTTTACTTTCTCTAGTTGACCTTCTAGGAATTGTAATTTCCTCCTCATGAGTTTTACTTTCTTCTGATGTGCTAGGCATTTCTCTTTCTAAATTTTCAGTTTCACTTTCCTGTTTTATTTCCTGATCTCTCTGTGGTGTATTTCTCTTAATTTCCTTTTTATTATTCATATCTGGAACATAAATACTTGTTTCTGGTGGTAAACTTATTAAATTCCAGTATGCATGTTCATTGAATGAGGCATTGCTACTAATTACTACCTTATTGGAATTAGGTAGACCAAATCTGAATGCTCTCTTATTTTGCTGGTATCCAAGAAAATACATAAGTTTTGCCTTTTTTTCACCCTTTTTCCTTATGTTCCTAGGAATATGCACCCACGCTGGAGAACCAAATGTATGCAGAAATTTTAAATTTGGTTTTCTTCCAGACCATATAGAATAGGGAATATCATTAATGCCTGAATGCCATAGGATATTTAGATAAAAATTGGCACAGAGTATGGCCTCACCCCAAAATTTATCAGGTAGCTTACTACCTCTAATCATAGTTTCTGCCATGTTTTGCAGTGTCTGCCCTCGCCTTTCTATAAAAGCATTCTGTGTGGGAGTATATGGTGCAGCTTTTCTATGAACTATTCCATGTTTCTTTAGTATGGCTTGAAATTTATTATTTGTAAATTCTGTCCCATTATCTGTTTGTATTTGTTTTAATTTTCTTCCAGTTTTTCTTTCTACAAATTTCAACCATTTTTCAAATTCAGTATGTGTCTCACTTTTATCTTTCATTAGGTAGCAAAAACCAAATCTGGATTTCTGATCTTGAATGGATAATATATATTTTGCTCCTCCTATTGATGGTTGTTTGGGACCAATTAAATCCATTGACACTAAATCAAGAATATTTTCTACTTGCACATTACTATATTTCTTGATAGGGGCACATTTACTCTTAGCTATTTGGCATGCTTGACACTTTACATATTTGTCACATTTTCTTATATTTGCTCCAAATGAGTTTTCTATAGTCTTTTGTAATGTTTTATAATTGGGATGCCCAAGTCTCAAATGCCATAAGTGTATACAATCTCTGTGAGGACATTCGTTATTATAAACATTGTTCACATCTAAATCACTCAGTTTGTACAAGTTATTCTTCATTGAGCCAATTAATACAGAATTGTCTGCACCTCTTATTTCACACTTTTCTTTGTGAAATGTTGTTGTAAATCCCTCCATAGCTAATGATCCTACTGATAGTAAATTATGTTTCAATTTGGGAACATACAAAACATTAATAGCTTTAGTTAAGCATGGAAGTTTAACTTTACCTTTACCCAATATATTGGTACTTACCCCATCAGCCAAAAACACCTGCTGATTTCCCACAGTTTGGAAGTCATATATTAGCTTTCTATTTTTACACATGTTTGCTGTGGCACCTGAGTCTATAACCCATTCAGTCCCATTATCCCCTGAACTGCAAATGGTATCAGTTAAATGTGATTCATTACTATATTGTGGCTGCTTTCTTCCTTTTTTCTTTTTCTTGCAGCTTCGATATAAGTGTTTGTTTGAACCACATGCAAAACATCTCTTTTCAGTGTGAGTTATTGCAGCTGTGTCTCCCTCCTCCTCCTCAAGTTCTTTCGGTTGCTTCTTTTGAAGTTTCTGCTGATAAGAACTCATGGAGTCTCGGAGTTGTTTATTGTCTTGTCTCTTTTGTTCCTCCTCCAAAAGCCTGCTTGTGACATTCAAAACAGTTAGTTCTGCTTGAGGTAGAACTTCTAAATTGGAGACAAATTGATCATATGTATGATCTAATGAAGAAAGAATGATGAAAGCTTCTTGTAGCTCAGTGAATATGACTTGTTTTTCCCTTAAGTCCATGAGCATTACTTTAATACCTTCTAAATGATTCAGCATACTTTCACCAGTCAGTAATCTTGTTCTGAATAACTTCTTTGCTAGCTGTATCTGGCTCCCCACGCTTGTTCGTACAAAGAGTCTCTTTAAATTATCCCATGCTTGCTTTGCTGAAGTCAAGCCTCTGAGGTGGATTAAGAGACGGTCGTCTAGAGTCAGACCAATTATAGCCAAAGCTTTGTTATTCTTTTCTCTATCTTCTTCATCTAATACAGCTGGTGGGCTCTCTACAATATCCCATAAAGTTTCCTTTTGCAGGAGTAACTGGACCTTTTGCTGCCACGTAGAATAATTCTCACCATTTAACTTTGTTACAGGAAATCCCGACATCATTATTGCATTTGCCATTTTGGACTGTAAATAATATTGACTTACTGCTGATACTCTCGTCTCTCTGGACTTCTTCCTTTGGTTGTCTACCTTCTGGCACTGCGTCCACCTGTTCTAGCGTCCACCTGGGCCCATGACCTTTGACAGAGTGCAAAAATGCGGAATGTTGTGGATACTAAATGGCGTAGCTTCACCAGAGGTTAAGGCAAGCCAAGAAGAATTTGAGCAGACAGACAGCTTTTGCAATATAAACTTCTATTCAATTAATATTGCAGTATATACATACAGCATAGTCCATTTGTTCAGTCCTTGGTCAAACACAGTTTAGCAATTAGTCAGTCCGTTTCATTAGTCAATAAATCAGAGTTCCGTGGTCAGTTCAATGCCATAAATCCATCCAGCAGCATTCCTCCTTGTTTCTCCTTTCGACCCACAAGATTGAGTATGCTGGAACTGTCAGCTTTATCTCGCCATTCAGCCAATCAGTGATTAGCTTCCGCAGGTAGCTCCGTCTGCATTTTGTTTCCACAGCTGTTCTAATTCAGCCTACTAGCTGGTTCCTATCTCAGCTGTACATCTTAAATCATTAGTTCTACAGACTTTTCTCTACCGTTTTCATCCTTATAAATACTTACAATCATGTACAAACTGGATTAACAATTCTACAGGTCTTAACAAATACCTGACAAAAACAGGGCTTACACCATAACAAATCAACAGGAGAAAGATAACCACCCACACAACTGCTGGAAAGCCTTCTAAGAACCTGTATCTTAACTTAAAGATGTGAACTCAGTTGAGAGGAAATTTCACAGCACTGATACCATGTCTGAGAAAGCCCTCCTGTTTGTTGTTAGGTACACCCCAGCTGGCAGGGGGAAATCTTATGCAACCAGGGATGTAGATCAAAGTGAAAGGGAACTTACAGGAGAAAACAAATCTTACGTTACTGATACCCTTGCACATTTTGTACAAAATATTTTAGTAAATATTAGATAGATCACAACTAGAAAGTATATCTCACTACTAACAGCCAGATAAAACTGGAATATCAGAAGTGGAAATTCAGGAAAGCTGGCACTGACTGCAGTGTAATAGTCTGACTATAGCCTTGCTTATCAAACTGTTTGACAATATGATATCACAAAATATGTGTGGGGCTTATTTCAAGTATGACTATCACCTAAGACCCTGACTGGGAGAATCTGCCCCCATCCCACATTGGTATTCTTGATAGCTACTTTTTTTAAAAAAAATCTTTTTCTCATCAGCAGACAACCTCTGCTAACTTCTAGTCAAACTGAACCAAGGCTTTAAGTATAAGAAGGGGAAAAGATAATGCATTTTGAGGAAACAGAATCCCTACAAACTTTTAATTGCCCAGCTGCTGAATGTCCTGGGTTGCATCTAAATAAACCTGCACAGGACAATAAAATAAAAATGACTGCACTGGGTTGGAAAAAAGGACATAAATAGTATATATATTGGACATATCAACGGTACAATCTTGGATCTGTTTGGTTACCAAGGCTTGCCATGTAGAATCCTGGGAACAATAATTTGTGGGATTATTGAGAAGCCTCTGGAAGGGACTCCTAAGCTCCATTGCAGACCTATAACTTCCAGGAATCTTTGGTAACATGGAATAACTATTACATCATTTCAAGTTCATGATATAGATATGCCCAAAGACAGAAAAAGTGTAAGGATGACAGATTCTTTCAAAGAAGAATCTGTTGATCAAGAACCTGCAATTTTAGAAAACAAAGTAAAGTTTGCTCTTAGAGCAACTGGAAGAAATAAATCGCCAGGGATAGATGGGTTAACAATAGAACTATTTCAAGCTACAGAAACTGAACCTATCACAATTCTAAAAGAATACTCCATTAAACTGGCTGCTGTTTAATGGTTGCTGCTTAATGGTATCCCTAATGGAAAACAAAGTTTTAAGGCAGCTAGAAAAGAGGAAGAACAAATAGGTGGATTGACTCCATAAAGAAAGCAACAGGCTTGAGTTTGGAAGAACTGAGCAGGGCTGTTAATGATAGGAACTTTGGGAGATTGTTAACAATACATAGAATGGCTATATGTTGCAAAGTGACTTGATGGCAGATAACAACAAAATACATGTTGATTTGCATCTGTTACTGCATTGGGGGTTTTTAGACCCTAGCTAAGAAGTCATGAATCAACTGCCATGTTCATTATGTGACATATAACAGAGTGGGATGCCTGACAGACATACGGCTACCTCATCAAGAAGCTTTTAGTAAGACTTATAGATCAGGGTACTTTGGTCTCAGGGAGAGAAAATCAAAATATATTCACCACGACGCTGAAAGTATCATAATAAAACCATAGAACTGAGAACTCATTGCTGTTTAATTGTATCCCTAAATTTACTATCCTAGCTAATGGCACAGCTAGCAGTAGATCCTATGAATGGTACTACTGACTGGTATTAAGCAATGCAAGTTTGCATTAGGCCAGTATTCCTATTGACCCCCCCCCCCACACACACACACATTCTTCTCTTCTTTTGCCTCCTTTCTCTCTAGTACTAGTTGTCTTCTCCCCGGTCTTTTTGTCCCCATGAATTAGGATGGCATTTCAGGAGAGGTGGCCTACATGTTGATGTGAATGTGCCTGTTACAAACAAAAGCCACACACCAATAAGTGAAATAAACATTAAATTAAATTGACAATACAATTTCCCACCAGTCCAACATGGTAGTCATTTACCTTCTTCTCTCTTTGTGCATTTAAAAAAATTGGGATGCTTACATATGTAAAGCTTCCTCAAAGAGCTCACCTTTTCTCTAAAACTCCTTGCAGTAGCATCCAGGTGGATTTTTGTCAAATTATATCCAGGTGTCATGGGTGCAAGTACCTTTGATTCATTTTTCTTTTTTTCTGGTGGCTCATTTTGTTTCAGCACTGTTAAGAAAAGCTATAGATTAGCAAAATGGCTATTAGTTTTCTTTTAACAATAGTAAGAAAACCACCACTAAGTCATTATATACTGCTTTTGCACATTAAATGCACTCACCTTATTATGAGTTAGGTAACCTGTACAACTACCCTGCAAGTCAGTATACCTATCCCCACATTTGTTCACAGTTTATGCAACAAATATGTTTGCCATGCCTGCGCTGGTATCAATATCAAAATTACTAGCCACAAACACATTATTGTAAGAAAGGCTGATGCGAACAAATGTTGACATCTAGTGCAAACATCAGGGGTCCAACCGCTTCCCTTTTCCTGAATTTTACAGAACTGGGGAGTGATTTGGAAGGCAGGGAGAGTAATTTTCCAAAATACCCCATTCTGACAGGAACTGGGGTCCTGGAGGGCAGTTATCAGTGGGGTTGCCATTTTTTGTGATGGTGACCTTCTTCCCCAAATGCCCCTGAAATTAAGACATTCTGGAAAAGCTAAAACGTTGACTGACACTCTGACAAACCTTTGAAAAAGTCTGTCAAGTTCTTCCATTTCCCCCAAAATTGTCTCATCCCTGAATAACCACTAAAATGCACACCCTATTTTGCAAAACCTAAAAATGTATGTGGCAGGCGTGGAAGTTGCCCTGCATTGTAACTGTGTCTGTATACCAACATTAACAGAGACCAACAGTTTTCCTTTGTATATACACTAATGTTTGTGGTATTTTGTTTATGTTCTTACTGTGCAAAACAGCATGGAAAGTGTGGCAGACCTGACTGAACATTTAGACAAGTTGGAGAAATACTATCTTATGTAAAACCAATAAAGGATGTTTTTAAAATGTGGATAACATTTTACCAGATGTTCCTGCCTCACATTATGAACTGTTTTACCCTCTGCAAAGCATCAGCTAAAGACGACCATCCAATGGCCAACAAAATCTCCCATCTCATCACCCACACTGGCTAACAAAACAAAAAACAGTTTAGTCCATGGGCCAATACAGCATAACAGGACAAAAATTTGTTCTACAGATCCCCTGCACCCAAACGGCTCATACAAGTGATGATCACTGATTCCAAATTTAATTAAGCACGAGCTTGCTTAAAACAAATTTGATGGATCCTGGCTAGGCTAGAATTAGATTGATTCTGACTACACCCAAATCAGCTAACCATAAATGGGATCCAATCTAAACTCCAGTTCTTCCTGTGTTGCCAGTGTCACCTTCAGGAAAACAAGCAAGACCTGAAGGCCTATTTCTTCACCTACTTCCTTTCCAACGCCAGTAAGACCATAAAGCCTGTTTTCTGTGAATGCCAGCTGCCTCATAAGGTAGAGGAGAATTTCCACTTCAGGCAGTGGAGAACATGGGGAAATCATGCACCTGTCTTACCACCAGGATGGTCCTTGAAACTACTCTGGAGAGCCTTGCTCATGTTTAACCAGCCTGGCTCTTTAGAGCAGGGTACTGGTGGCACCTACAGAGCTGTGCCAGCCACTTCCCTGTTCTGGCAATACTGCAAGAGAGACGGGATTAGTGCACACTCTCCAAAACCAGCTAAGTCTCCAATGTCTTTTCTTGAGATCTCCTCAGAGCAAGGCATTATGGGCAATGTGTCCTGGACAAGTGTCTGTACCACAGTGACACAGGCACTGGTAGATATAATGCCCCCCTCTAAAGACTCCTTGTAGCCAGGCATTTGGGATACACCACTTTCTTCAGAATTCATTTGCTCTCTGTCTCACTTGGACTGCCTTGGACAAGCAGTGTAAAGCAGAAGAGGAAAGTCTTTTTTGGCACGGATTCTGAATTCCAATTGAGAAAGTTTTAAAGGGGACACATTCCAGCACCACCAACGCAAAACAGTTGCAGTATATACCAATTTGGACATTTCCCTATCAAGCATACAAAGCTGACCTAAAAATCTCTGTGCATGCTCCTCAGGAGACTCTTAAGTCATCCAAGGTGAGCTGTGCAGTTCAGGCAGGTTGTGTAATATACAAACTGCTCGATTTCAATATGTTTGCTGTACCACTGCCTAGGAACTAAGTATTTGATAGTCTTTTGTGTTACAAAAAATGGAAGATAACACATAGCTGAGGATTTCTCTGTTTTTGTATCCCATCTATACTATTTTTTCCTGATCAAAATGATTATTTACAGAGCTCTTAGAATTCTTATGTATCTGGCTGCAGAGCCAGAGATTGGGAGTCCCCACTGTGCATCCCAGAAGAGCCAGCCTGTGTGGCCTTGGGCAAGCTGCACAATCCCAGGGTGACCCCGGAAGAAAGGAATGGCAAACCTTTTTTGAGTACTCCCTGCCTAAAAAACCCTGAAAAGGGTCATCATCAGTCAGAATTGATTTAATGCCACACAATTATTTTTACTACATTTCTCTGAGGCAGCTCAAGGAAGCTCTTTGATTTAACTGACCTAAAGGGTTAGACAGCGCCTGTACATATTCCATCTGCCTAGCCCAAATGACTGATCATATCCTCTCTCAGCCCCTGCATACCTACCTAGCCTCACCCTCACTATAGATACATGACAGGGAGGATATTTATAACTTTCAGACTAGTTCAGAACCTGTATAGTTCCCTGGAGTGTTACCAGTCAGTCTTCAGTGGCTTTTGCATAGGCCCATTTAAGCGATAATTAGGACCACGACTAAAATACTTTCTCTTCTTCATGCAGTTTACTTTTCAAGAAACCTTTCTCCCTTGTTAAATATGTAGATTGTGTTATGAAAAATCAAACTCACATTCAGCTTAGCTGTAGGGATTTTAAAATTTTAAAGCTTTTCTTCATATATTTCTATGAAATGTCAATGTTAATGTCCCCATGGAGAGAACTGCAGCAGCTCCCCAGTTTTCCATATTTATGAAAAATAGTTTTATTGAAACTTTCTACCAAACCTAGGCTGCAAATAAAGATAGCAGTACTAATTTAGTTGCCCCTTCCCTCAAAAAAGGTTTAATGAGTTAATTTCCTGTTTAATGGCACTCAAGACTACCGAAATAATAAAAAAAGTGTAGGAGGCATGTAAATTAGAAATGCCAAAGGCCTGTTTCTGATTTCTCCCCCTGGACAATTCCAGCATACAAATTATGTTTTTAAATCCATTTCACCAGAGTCTTAAGTAAGTACTCTTAGCATTCAAGTATTTTTATGTCTACATTGGTTTGAATCAGTCCAGCTGAAGGTTTCATTCTACAACCTTGTCTCAAACTGGGAGGAGGAAACAAGTGGGATATCACAGGGCTCAGTCCCCACATGCTTCAACATTTTTATTTATGACTTGGATGAGAGGGTTGCAGGGAATGCTTATCAAATTTGAGGATGACACAAAATTGAGTGGAATAGGTAATACCCTGGAACACAGGAGCACAATTCAAAAAGATCTTGATAAGTTTGAGCACTGGGCTGAAAACAACATAATGAAATTTAACAAGAATAAGTGCAAAGTGCCTAGACCCAGGGGAAAAAAAACAAATTCAGTTACAATATGGGGGATACCTGGCTCTGTAATACTACAAGTGAGAAGCATCTTGTATATCACAAGCTGATTATGAACTTACAGTGCAATCCAGCAACAACAACAAAAGCAAATGCTATTTTACGCTGCATTAACAGAAGCATGGTCTCCTGATCCCGTGAAAGACTAGTTCCCCTGTATTTCGAACTGGTTGCGCCTCATTTTGAGTACTGTGTCCAGTTCTGGAAACCACACCTTACCAGAACATGTTCAGAGGAGGGCAACAAAGATTATCAAGGGACTAGAAACTAAGCCCTATGAGGAAAGTCTGAAAGACATTGGCATGTTTAGCCTTGAGAAAAGAAGAGTAAAGGGAGAGATGATAGCACTTTTCAAATACTTGAAAAAATGTCATACAGAGGGAAGCAGGATCTGTTATTTATCTTCCCAGAGTGCAGGACATGTAATAATCGGCTCAAGTTACATGAAGCCAGATTTTGGTTGAATATCAGGAAAACCTCCTAACTATTAGAGCAGTGTAACATAGGAACCAATTACCTTGGGAGATAGTAAATGCTCCAATGCTGGAGGCATTCTAGAAAAAAAAAAAATAGAGAACCATCTGTCAGATATACTTTAGTCTGGATTCCTGCATTGAGCAGGGGGATAGACTCAATGATGTTATAGGGCTTTTCCAACTCTATTATTATATGATTCTATGGTGTGCCCCTTCCCAAAATAAAAATCAGCAATGTAGCTCTCTCACTAATACCAGTGTATTATTCATGAACCCACAAGAGATAAGTTACTGCCATTATAATTCAAAACTTCATTGAGGATAATGAAATATGTAACATTCATCTGAAAGTCCACAATCAAGCAATCCCATTGTTTGTGATCTCAATATTTTAAAACTGAAAGGTTTGTCTTCTGTAATGAATTACACAAACATTTCACATAAGTGTTTCCTGAATATTTTCAAAAACAAAGTAAAATGAGAACAATCCTTCCTTCTACATTACCTTTTCTTTTTAAGTCATGCTTTTGTATTAATTTTAGGATTGGCAAGATGGGTGTATGGCACTGGATGCAAGAGTCTCTAGAGAATCTTTCACAAAGTATTTTCCATGCTCAACTACTTCAATGACAGTTAAATGAAAGCATTCATTTCCTTGTGGATCTGGCCCATTTCTGCAAGCTATCTTAAAATTTCAGTCATATTCAGCTCAGCCCCCGCTATTTCTTTCCCACTTGGTTTCCTCTGCAGATGCTTCCCTTATTTCTCACCTAGTGGATTCTGTTCTGTAACAATAATCTTACAGTAGTGATCCACACAGTCCCAGGATGCCTCCGGAAGAAGAAAATGGCAAACCACTTCTGAGTATTCTCTACCTGGAGGTTGCCATATGTCAGACTTGACTCGATGGCACATGATTATTTATTGATTAATACTGAAAACTCAGGCTGTACAGTGCTTAGGTTCTTAGAAAAAGAAATGCTGGAACCCAAACTTCCCCTGGGAGTTAGATGTAGGAAAAAAGAAAAAGGATAAAGTATGCAACATTTAGCAGCTACGTGTGTGACCAGGTTCAAATACATCCTCAGAAAATACTGAGAAAAAGAAACCACAAAAATGCACAGGAGTTAGTTGTTTTGTGTCAAGAGATCATTTCTTAGGGCAACTCAACCAAGTTTCTTCAGAAAAACTTTTAAAACAGCTTCACACATTATGTTGACAAAATACTGTGGCCTCTCTGCCTCAGTCACTCCACAGATTGGAAATCTTAGTGTTAGTGCTAATGTGATAACAGTACATTATTAAAGCAATTTAATTTATTAATGTTCAAATGTTAAGAGAAGTGCATAAAATTAATTCATCAATTAAAGCTTTCAATTAAAGGAGCAAATTAAAATTATCATTTAATAAAATTGACCAATAAAAGATTGAAATAATGAGAACTGGTGATCACATACTCCACGTGCACGCGCACGCACACATACAACACACACACATACACAGCACATAGAAAAGTAGGTATCAAGGAAAAGGTTTGAAATACAGCATTCTCCCTGATGTACTAATTTTATTCATGCTACCTACTTCTCTAATCAGAAAATACTGAAACAGTTGAGTCTACTGTATTCTCGAACGCTTTCACAGCTGGGATCCGATGGTTGTTGTAGGTTTTTCGGGCTGTTTGGCCCGAAACTCCTGTCCTCTGAAGATGCCGGCCACAGAGACTGACAAAACGTTAGGAAGAAAAACCTCCAGAACACGGCCAAACAGCCTGAAAAACCTACAACAACCAGTTGAGTCTACTGGTTGCAATCAGAAGATGTACAGTCCAAATGCTAAAGTTTGCTACTTCAGTAAGAATATTACTTTGTGAACAGCAACTGTTAAACCTTGCAGACTTGGGCCTATCACTGTCAATAACCAAAAATTGAATCTCAGAAGGCTCCCCGAAGAATTCCTACATGTTGAAAAGTATTAAGATTCCTAGATACACAATCAGATGTAAAACAAAAAGCCTCCTTGTAGATAAAAAGCTTGAACTTAAATTGGCTTAAGAACTTTTCAGAATTTCTGAATAGAGCATGTTGGATAACCATTCTTCTAAATGCTTCAGGCATCTTAAATTTTAAAAAAATTAATCTGAGAAATAAAATTTTATTTGCTCTTAGTGAAGATCAAATAAGTCACATTTTAATGCTCTGCCACCCAATGTCTACTGAAATGCCTACCTGAATCTTGATTCTCCGTACTTCTTTTCTTTTTCTTGTCCAAATTTATGCCAAGATACTGCAAAAACTCTTTATAATTCAAAGTGTTTGTTCGGCACACACAATATCGATTCCACAGCCTAGAAAACAACAAAAATAATAAAATTTTAATTTTAATAAAACTAATCTATCTAAGGTGAGATCCCAGACAATAAACATATGAAATAGTTTAATAAACAGAATTAAATAAGTGAGTGAGTAACATTTTCTCTTTAACTGGGGTATTTCCCCACTCTAAGATAATTTCTTAAATTGGTAAAGGTCTTCCACTAAACTAGTCACTCAGCAACATACCAGCATCTCCCCTACCTGACCATTTTGTAGTAGCAGTTGCATCACAATACAATAGATTATATTACTTCTTTAAAAAAACCACTTGATTTCCATATTCCTACTTCAACAACTTTAGGGTTGTATCCTGTGGCAATCGTTTAATCTTCCACAGCAACCTCAAAGATATATGAGGCTGAGTGATATTAACTGGCCCAATTCTTGTACTTAATTTCTTCTGAGCCATAACTCCCCAAAAACATGGGGAAACTCGTACTCATAATAACTGGTCCTGTTCTCGTGAACCTCTCACTACAAAATACAGACAAGACATAGAAATATGAATGGGTAGCAATCGTATGAACAGAAGAGCTCTGCTAGATGAGATTGAGGGACTGTCCGGTCCACCGTTTGATTTCAAGAGACCAGCCAGATGCCTTGGGAAAGATCACAGGTAGGACATGAAGCCAAAATCCTCTCTTTTGGGAGCTGAGCTACACATTACATGGGAGAAACATTTGATAGTTTCCTGACTTCTTTCTAGGAGGCTGCCACCTTGAGAGAAGGAGTAGGAGGGCTGCTTAAGCCTTTCCTCTCTGGTTAATTCTGTTCTCCCAGCTGCTTTTCCACCTAAATGCTGTGTGCAGCCATGTCACCCCTCCTAGAAATGGAATGGCACCAGAGGAGTGGGGGAGGGAAGGGGAACAATGTTGAGCTGAAAAACTGCTGGTGAAAATAAGGTTTAAAAGCCCCCTTTTTTACCCCTCCAAAATTTGTTCACTCAAACGTGTACCCTCTATGGCTGCTTTTCATTGGAAAAAAGAAAATCAAAGTCTGTTGCATGTGACCTCCATGTAAAATTTCATTTGGTCCCAATACACAGAGGTATGCTGCCTCTCTCAATATGAAGCAGTCAGTGAGCTATTCAAAATAATAAACGGAACCTGCAATAAAACGTTGTAGCATATAATCGATCCATAAGAGGAACACTCCTGTTAAGGGCAGCCTGGAACAGGAGTCTTGTACTATTGTTCATGTTTCCTAGGAGGGGTGGTAGGGAATAGAGGACTTCCCTCCCCCACCTGGAAAAGCTACCATTTTTGGAACAAAAATACCGTAATTCCCTAGCCACCAAGGCCAGTAGCCATATAGGCTGAGAATTTCTAGCTGGACAATATATTCTTGCAACTTCTGCCCTCCGCCCCCATTGGTAGCCCTGTTACTAATACTGGAGAGATGCCAGTGCCAAAGCTGAGCATTTTATAGCTGTATCAACCCATTCCCTTTGAAGGTACACTACATATTATAGATAACTAGTTCTTTCAACAGGGAATTTGTTAACCACCCAAAATGTCTAATTCTCACAGGAGGGGATCGTCACAATTCTGAGTCTCCAAAACAACTTCTGTTTTATAACTGATCCCTGTGAGTTAAGCCCAGGATTTGTTTGCAAATATGATTGCTCAATTACTGAATCCCCTCTCTGGAACACTAACAGGTTTTACTTTCTAAAGATGGTCTATCTGTAATGTACAGTTTCACTCTCATTCCCATGTCAAGTACCTGTAAGTTCAAAGGTCTGTGGAGGTTCCTCATCACCACAACACATATACTTTAAATAAATTGTTTTATTTTATTTTTGCAAGCCTATAAAATTCTGCGTGCCACCTTGGTACAGCAATGTACAGAAGGACCTCGTATCCACAGGGAATTGGTTCCAAGCCCCCCCCCCCTCCCACTCCTCAGATACTGAAAAGCACAGAACACTATTTTAATAGTGGACACTATATATTGCATTGTCTCTGGCTCCATCTAATGGCCAGTTCTGGTAATGACATTGTGGAAATCTACTTCTCCAGCAAATGCTCTACATAGCATGGTCTCTGTCTCCCTCTAGTGGCCAGTTCTGGTAACTTCATTGTTAAAAATTATATATAATGGGATTCTTCTTTTAATAATATTAATATTTTCATACCATGGATAAGAGAATCAGTGGATATCCCATGGATAAGGGGATTCTACTGTACCAAGGGCAGCAATGAAGAAATTATGAAAGATAATCAAGTGCAAGGATGTGTCACTGGAGATGAAGACCACCCAAACTATTCTATTCCTTATCACTGTGTAAGGATGTGAAAGCTGGACAGTAAAGAAAACTGACATGAAAAAAAATAGATATGTTTGAAATGCGGTATGGTAAGAGAGCTTTGCAAATACCATGGATTGCCAGAAAGATGAACAAGACAAATCAAGCCTGAACTAACTCTGGAGGCAAAAATGTTGAAACCGAGGCTGTCCTACCTTGCGCAGATCCTGAGAAGGGAAAATTCTCTGTAAAATACAATAATGCTGGGAAAGGTTGAAGGCAGCAGGAAAAAGGGAAGATCAAATACAAAATGGATTGACTCCCTAAAAAAAGCCACAGGCTTGAGGAGATGAGCAGGGCTGTTGAGGAAAAGATCTTTTGAAGATCTCTCATTCATAGATTTGTCATATGTCAGAGGCAACTTGCCAGCACATACCAACAGCAACAAACCAAGGTGGTACAATTATATGAAAACATCACTTTATTTTTCGGTAGCTCCATTTCACTTTCAAACTGCAGGCATGAAAGTGGCCCAGTTTATTATTACAGGGAATGATAATTTCATTGCCATGTGCCATAATGTCACATCCAATTTATAGTAAACCTTAACAGCGGTTTCATGGTATGTCAGATAGATGTTCAGGGAGTGATTTACCATTGCTAGCCCCCTAATTTCTATGCCCTGAGGTCTAGTCCAGCATGCTACCCATCACATCACATTGGTTCTCACATGATAATCCTACACCTACAAAATATTTTCTATACATCCTTTACTTACTAATGTCCTCTGAGTCGGGCCTTCAATAAAAGCCTTGATACAAACATAATAAGTGAACAAGGGTTTGTCCTGGGCTCCTCAAATCAAACCAATGGCATAAAGAGGGATGAAGTGGGCCTACTGAAAAAACTGAATGCATCCTCCCCATCTTCCTTGTCCTCTTGCATGTCTCACAAGAGCAGTTTTAGGTAAACTATTCCACCAAAGATGAATCCAGTTTGCTTTTCATGCATAAATTTTGCAAATCTCTCAAGAATAAATTTCATCATTTTTACTCAGTCTTAAATGCTCCCAAATAAAAATTTGTGGTCTTCTTTACGATGACACTCACTTCTAGTGATGTAGTAGCATTCATACAGATTTATCACATTCCAGTCTTCAATGCCAAGAATTAGATTTATTGTCAAATAAAGCCACATTTTGCAGTTTTTTCATTGCCCTGCTTTAGAAAAGCATTACTTCTCTTCTGTAATTGCATGTACCAAATTATGTAAAGGGAGTTTTTCTGCAGTTGTCATCTAATATTGGAGAAAATCCCAAGCACACACGAATAGGAAGAAACACCAACCAGTAAACTCAGCTAATAACGATGGGCCAAAATTGTTTTTGAGGTTGCTGGTAATGAGATATAAAATATTTAGAGCAAAGCAAAACAAATAAATTGCCCATCCTAATTTCTTTCATTTCTCCTGTAGGCTTCTGTCCAACACAATGTTTTCTGCAACTGTAGCTTATTAAAGCTCCATGGGCCTCCCAAATGAAAGTCATTTCAAACTCCAGGAGAATACATGCTCCTCTGAACTGCTTACTGGAAGCACAACTAGCATATAAATCCAAACTTTCATTCTACAGAGACATGTTCTGGCTCATATTGAGAAATCCACCTTTCCCCCATCCAAGCCTGAGGCTGGTTCTGCCTCTAGAGTAGAAATGAGCAGTGTGAATGAGGTGACCAAATTGACAGAGTCACTTCAGATTATAGGCATACCAATGTTGAAACTCTTCCACACATATATAAGCAAGACTGATTTGCAAACAAAAACCTAGCATATCTGAGGAAAATTAATATCCAATTATTGGCCTGCTGTTTTCCATGTACAAGGTTTTCTTTTAATTTTCATGTAGGATTTCTTTCTTATTCCATCTACTTTCAGCATTCTGAAATGGAGCACCCCGAGCTATCACTTCCAGACTCTATCCCTTCATTTGGCTTGCTAAGTAGCCTGCTCAGCATTTTTCCTCCACACCCATGGAAGGAACAAAGTTCATCAGCAGCATGAAAGCATCTTTCAGCTTTTGAACTAGAATGCCTATCTAATACGTAGTCCTCAAACCTGCTCCTGACTCATTGTAAGCCTCCCTTCCCAACATCCCTCCTCCACAAGCTCCGATAAAACCCTTCTTTGAGGATGCTGTTCTTCCTTCTTTTGAGAGAAAGGTAGAGTATAAATCCTGCAAACTAGCAAATAAACTTGCCTTCTTGGCCATTGGCAGTAGTCAGAGGACTTCAAATACATGTGACCAATTCAACACATAAAGCAATCTAAAGTAACCATCTCTTCCCAAACCCCAATATATGATACTGGAAGCACAACACAACTTTCTAAAAAAATAACCTTGGCCTTCACTAAAAAAAAAAAGAGTAACTGGACAGACTTCATGGCTCTGAAGATAGTCATGAAACAGTGTGGACGACACTTAGTGAAATTGCAGAAACCAGGGGACTGGCCAAGTAAGATTTTGAGTGGTTGGGACTTCAATACTATCTACAAATCTTTTCTCCTTCTAATTACCAGCAAAGCAAGGGTATGGGTATTAAAACTGATAACAGAAGCAAAATTAATAAAACAAAACAAAAAGCAGAATTCCCTTCTCTCTTTAAGTTTCTGAAAACAGCAGCCTCTTCTCCCTCTAGAAAATGTCATGCAACGAACACAGCAGCCAGATTGCTGCTGACTGGGGATGGTTATAGGGACCACATAACCCCCCCCCCCTACAGTGGCTCCACTGGTTGCCAATCCGTTTCTGTGCACAATTCAAAGTGTTGATTCTAACCTATAAAGCCTTAAATGGCTTGGGCCCAAGCTATCCCAAGGACTGCATCTCCTTTTATGAGCCTGCTCAAGTGTTATGATCATCAGGAGCGGCCATTCTCTCCATCCCTCCACTTCCACAAGTACATTTGCTGGGGACACAAGAGAGGGCCTTCTGTGTTGCTGCTCCCAAACTCTGGAACTCTCTCACACAGGACACTAGGGTAGCCCCATCTTTGCTGTCTTTCGGCAAGCAGGCAAAGACGTTTCTCTTCAGGCAAGCTTTCCCTTAGTGACTGGCTGCCTGAGTGGGATTTTTCAATGGATTGTTGTACCTTAATGCTTTAAAATGTACTTTTGTTGTTGCTTTTGTTTACCATTTTTTAGTGTGGTATTTGTTTGATCCTTTTTAGTATTTGTATACTTACTGTTGTTAGCTTTAATATTGTCTTTTAATGATATTTTGGGCCATTCCCCCAAATTCTCGGTTGCTGCTACAAAGCTGAGAAAGCACATGGTGCTAAAACATCTGCATTTAAGCATGCCACACTACAACTAATTGAATGGGAAAGGAGAACGGAAAGCGACAGAATTTCCAGCAGGCAGCTCAAAACATCTACTCCCTAAAAGTGTCTGATGCTGTCAAATTTTAGAATGGCTCACCTAAATTTATTTTCTTTTGGCATGGAGCATGGGACAAACCTACTAAGATAAACAGTAGTGAGCAATGTAGTATTAATAGGAATGCAAGCTAATTTCCTGCATGTTGACTTTACAAGCACCCCTCCTCTTGTTTTTACTTACTTCTCATACTCGCAATCTGTCATCCTGAAGCAGTTGACCTCAAGAATCCTTCTCAGTTCATGCCGCTGTATCTGTCCATTTTGATTGTAATCAAAAAGTCTACAGGTCTTAATAAAATGCTTCAGCTTTTTGGAAATCTGTTCAGTGTTTTGAAAAGATTCATATTAAAATATTGTAAGTAAATGGGTAGCAATATAATTTTATGTCTGATAATGACAGAATTCTTTTGGTATCTTTCACAATAGGCAAACCTAGGCACAGAGCTACTCTTTCTCTCTTCTCTCAGGTTCAAGTATAAGAAAAGAACACTGCATTTAGCAAGAATGCAAGTAATTTTCTTCCTAAATGATATTTAGGAATGTCAGGATTTTCATGCATGAAGGAAAAATTAGTTACGAATACTATTCATTTCTTCTGATCAAATGAGCAGTTCAGAAATGATATCTTTGTTCAGCTACTGAAACCTAGAGATTTAGTGGAAATGAATATTGTTAAGACTGGGTTTGGGAGGCAGGGTAACCTTATTTTGAAGGAATGTTTAGGTGTACTAAATATTTGGTTTAGGCATTCTAAATTATTAGCATTTGAAAATCTTTTCTTTGAAACAAGGTAAGGGGGTGGGTGGAGGTTTTGAAAGAATGTACTAAGAATGAAATCTGCAACATTTGCATTCCTGACTTCTTTCTCTACCTGTACAAACCATATAGCAATACAGTGGAAACTGTCTCTCCAAAGGATAAGTATGTGGCTTTCAGTCTCACTCCATCTACAAAGTAAAATCCAGGGTTAACCACAGCTCATCACCCAGTATTTCAGAGAATATGTTCATAGGCTGGTTCTCTGAAAGACAAGGATCTGTACTCTGAAGTCACATCCATGACTCCAAGATGTGGAAGAATAAAAATGTCAGAAGGGTGATGTGCATTTGTTACTTACAAAGATTTTTTTAAAAGAAAAGTTCCTAAAAGCAAAGCTAATCCCCTTATTTTAGAGACGTACCCATTAGGGAAAGAAGTCACATGTGCACACCCACACACTATTTATGCTGTGGCTCTCCAACTCTCTTTTGAACTCACGAATGTTCATTGCATAACAAGAGCATTCCCTCAAATGGTGGAGAATGGAGCATCTCTTCCTTAGGCTAGGTTGGCCACCCGCACTATTAGCTTTTTGAAGATTGATAAGAAAATACTTTGTTCTGCAGAGCTTTTGGTAATTAATGGTTCCATGTTTGAGTATAATAGGTGCACTAAAAATGCTCTTAGTCCAATATAAAGGATACCCAGTGCAGTAACTCATTGCATTAAGGCAGCATTGTCCAAAGCAACAGAGATAAGTGCTCTAGGTCATACACAGAGCCTTTCCACAGCCTAGGGCATGTTCTTTCCCATGAGACTAAAATGACTCTGGCCAAAATCCTGTTGCTTCATGCAATAAATTGCACTAGTGTAGGCCCACTGAATCAATGGGAATTTAGTGAGTCAATTCCTCCATAAGTTCCAAATGGACTTACTTTAATTGCAATTTATTTTAGCATACTAAGTTGCAGTTTAGAGTAGGTCCATTTGAATCAATGGAATTTATGAAGGAGTTGCGTCAATCCCCATTGATTCAGTGGGCCTGCTCTATAGGTTTACTACAGGATGTTGGCCACTGTGATTTCTCACTATGCAACTAGGACCATGGACACAACAAAGAATAGGGAAGCCATGCTTTATGAATGGATTATGGCAAGCACACTTGAGCCTACCTATCTTCAAATCAATACAAAGTGGTTTGAGGCTTTCTTTTTAACTAACTAAATGAAAAAGAGAACTGATGTCTTAAGTAATAAATACAGCTATGCCTAATGATACCACCCTGTATTCTATATCAGGCCTACTTTGTACAAATTCTTTCATTTATATATTTTTAATTGTCCACCATTACGGCTAAAAGAAAGATTTTTCTTTTTAAACACACAAACACACACTCACATAAACTACGGAAGGGCACAGCTGTGCATATATGAAGTGCTATTCAGCACCAAATGAATTGGAACAAAATAAGTACAGAGACTGTTATGCTCCTGGTTTTGGCTCCATATTCTCAGTAGCACAGTCTAACTTGTCACTTTATATTGATTCCATCTGTTTACACTCTGCAGAGGATTGGCTTCCTACGGCGAATGTTTCCTATTTACCAGCTGGTAAAGATGGGCCAAACCAGATAGGAAAGAATTAGATTATTTTCAGATCCTCGTAAACATAAAATTGGAGGGGGGGGCACTTAAGGGGGGAAGCTGGATATAGGGGACAAAGCCAGAGAAAAACAAAGTGATGAATATGTGACAGACAAGTGAGCACTGTATTTTTTTTTACCTTGTTCTTTTCCTCTTCTTCTCTCCCCCCCCCCCCCCCCAGTCCCATTTCCTTTAAGTCTGCTTTATATTGGTTTGGCAATTTTAAAAGGCCTTATGTTGTTGGTTGAAAGATATTTACTCCCTAACATTGTGTTTACTGCATATGTGAGGGCCCTGATGGCATAATGCTAATTAGATCCCTGATGCTGATCTTTTTTAAAGACTAAAGAAGATGCTAGATTTCAAGCCCGGCATGCATAATGTGTAACCCAGCTACTCAAATGTAACTCATTGACTACATATGGTAGTCCTCCAAGACCATTCACACAATTTAATGCTTTCCCCTGAACCCAGAAAAATTAGTAGGCATGGAAAAATCCTCAGCTACACCCCTTCTCTTCAAGCATCTTGTTTTCTAGGAAGAGAACACAAAGGAGAAGCAGAAGGGGTGTGAGCTACGCTGCCATCTGCAATGTGAAGCTATACAACCCAGACTTCTGCAGGCTGACCATCTCCCTGAGAACCAAAACAGAAGTATACTTCCAGTCAACAAGCACTAGGGTCAGATGTGGAGGCACTGATAACTTTTGCTGTGTGCTTGCAAGCTTCCTATAAAATCTGTTTGTTGAATGTGAGCACGGGATGCTAGACTAGCCAGATTTTTCCTGGGATGGAAGGGGCTTCTCATGTTCCTAAGGCCAGAGATATTCCACTCTGCCTCCACACAATCAGGAGTTAAAAGGAAGGCCAGAAGACTTTCAATAAGTCTAGGAGAACCTCACAAAAACATTTCACACAATTCTCAATTATTCTTATCAATATAATTATCATCACCATTATTAAATGTGTAAGTTCTAGTATGCCATCATAGCACATAGTGATGAACAAAGTAATATACATTAAAGCAGCAGGCCTCCTCCCCAAAGGGCTTGTAAACAAACCCCTGATTAGACAGATAATTATTATTGTCCTGTATATAAGAAATTGAAAGCGGTTTATTTGCTCCCATACATTCAGACCCCAAATGAAGCCAGTAATTCCTGGGGTGGGGTGGGGTGGGGTGAGGAAATTAAGCAGAGAACTCTAGCACCACTAACCCCAACTCTTCACTGCCCAACTTCGCTCTCATTCTTAGCAGCTAACATAAATGTGTACCCCTCAGATGGCTAATCGACATCTGCACCCTGAAAATACATTGCAAACATACCTACGCCAATATAACATTAGAATAATTTTAATTGTTTCATTTTTAACATGACATTTTACTTTGTTTTTAATTTTGACCAATATCAGCAAAATGCCCCATGATGTTCTGATTGGCAAGCTAATTAGGTGTGGGCTGGATAGAAGAGTTATCAGGTGGATACAGAGTTGGTTGCAGAATCGTACTCAGGGAGTGCTTATCAATGGCTCCTTCTCAAACCGGAAGGAGTTAAATGGGGTACCACAAGGCTCAGTCCTGGGCCAAGTGCTCTTCAACATTTTTTTCTTAATAACTTGGATGAGGGGGTCCAGGGAATGCTTATCAAATTTTAGGATGACACAAAAGTGGGCAGAATAGCTAAAACTCAGGAAGACAAACAAAATTCAAAAACATCTTGATAGGCTTGAGCACTGGGCTGAAAACAACAGAATGAAATTTAACAGGGATGTACACATTTCTACACCTAGGGGAAAAAACCCAAATGCACAGTTACAAGATGGGGGATACTTGGCTCAGTAATATTATGAACAAGAAAAATCTTGGAATTATCGTAGATCACAAGCTGAATATGAGCCAACAGTGTAATGTGGCTGCAAAAAAAGTAAATGCTATTTTAGGCTGCATTAACAGAAGAACAGTCTCCAAATCCTATGAAGTACTAACTAGTTTCCCTCTATTTGGCACTGGTTAGGCCTCATCTTGAGCACTGTGTCCAGTTCTGGACACTGCACTTTAAGAAATTTTTGAACAAACTGGAACATGTTCAGAGGAGAGCAACGAAGATGATCAAGAGACTGTAAACCAAGCCAAATGAGGAAAGTCTGAAAGAAATGGGCAAGTTTAGCCTTGAGAAAAGAAGGCTGAGGGGAGATAGGATAGCACATTTCAAAACTGAAAGATTGTCATATAGAGGAAGGGCAGGTTCTGTTCCTGATCATCCCAGAGAGCAGGGCATATAAAAATGGACTCAAGCTACAGAAAGCCAGATTTTGGTTGACTATCAGAAAAAACTTCCTTTAGAGCAATGGAACCAATTACCTTGATAGGTGGTGAGTGCTCCAATGCTGGAGGCATTCAAGAGAAAATGAGACAACCATCTGTCAGATATACTTTGACTTGGATTCCTGCATTTAGCAGTGAGTTGGACTCAATGGTGTTATAAATCCCTTCCAACTACATTATTCTGTGATGCTATGTTGTTCTAACTGATCGTGAACCACCTTGAATCCCCTTTGGGGAGAATGCCAGCATATTAAAAAACAAGTATCTGATGCAACATTGTGCAAATGAATGAGTTACAGGATCCCCCAAACCTTACATCTACCTTCCCTCTTTATTTCTTTCATTTAATATTTTTATAAGAATTAGACTGCTAAAAATATAAGGTCCAAGATGAAACCAAAAGTGAGCTTCCTCCCAGTTTGCCCTTAATCAAATAAATAAATAAACACAGGCCCTTATAAATTAGATTTTCTGGAAGCCTAATTGGGACCATGGGGGATATTTTCAATTCATAAATGTTGCAACAGAAATATAGCTGGGATGTTTCATTTATGGTGGGAAAATAGAAATGTAATTCTCGTGTTAACTCTGCGTATATAGCCAAGTTGAAAAGCAACCGCAACAGTAAGAACTATCCTTGAGTGATGACTGAGAGGCTTTACAGCAGTGCGGAAAAACTGTCTTGGAAACAATCTGTCCTGACAGCTCTGTGATTTGTGAATGTCTCACACAGTCTAGTATGATGGACGCAGACACCCTTCAAAAGGGAAGGAGTCTGGCACCTGGATCCAATATAGCTACATGTGGGTGTGATGGCACACACAGCACTTGTGCCAGAGTAGCTGAAACTTGGCAACCAAGACTGCTCCTATTTGCTACATTGCAGCTGTACATGCAAATCCTCTACAAAAGCTTCCTAATGAATATCAGGCCCAGAGGGCTCTTCGTACAAGGTTTGTTTTGTGAGTAAACTGCATGTAAGGCATTGCATAGGTGAAAACTGCCCAGTGTCAGGGATCCATAAATGTGGTTTTCCAGTAGCAGCTATAAATCTTTTCCTGGAGACTGCCAGCCTATGGATGTCTGCACAGTCTAAACAGGTTTCGTCTATCAGTTCCTAAAGTCAGAGCACACAATCAAAGAAATGTGTCTTTACTCCTCTCACATTATTTTCTACCCAATAATGTGATCTCCCTTTTTATGCATAGGCTCTAGCATTAGACATGCAGAAAGATAAACCCCACTCTGTTATTTACATTCCACGGACGATCCCCAATGACATACACATCTTCGTTTAATGCATTTTCACAGTTACACCTATTTTGCCACCTAAGGAAGCACTTCCAGATATGGATCTTTTGCCTCATCTAGTGAGACCTTCAGTGCATTGCAGGTACGCAGAAGAGGAAGAGATGTTTTCCTCAGGAAAAAGGGCAATACCTGTATTGTCGTTGTTCTATCCTGTCAAGTCAGAACGGACTTATAGTGACCCTAACAGGGCTTTAAAGGTACAGTAAGTGAGATATTTAAGGAGTGGTTTTACCAGTTCCACTCCCTCAGTGAGTTTCCATGGCTGGGCAAGGATTTGAACCCTGTTCTTCAGAGTACTAGTCTGAGACTCTATCCACTATACCACACTGGGGGTACTAATACCTGTGTTAGACCAGTAAAAATCACAAACAAACACTAGCTTTCAGCTCGTACAGGCCTTCATCAGTCCAGGCACATGGGGCTGAAAGCTAGTGTTTATTTGTGATTTTCAGTGGTCTACTAGAAAGAGGTACCATCTACCCTTGCTTTTGGATTAACCCTTTGGACCCCACAGCCTTTCCCCCCTTTTTTTTTGTTTCCTCAAGAGTACCTCCCTTCATGCTTTGGCTGCAGGAAGGGGAAAGAAGAAAACAGAGACAAATAACTGCTTGCTGTCTGGCATTTACTGGCATTTAACAATACTTGGAATCAACAAGATGGAGAATAGATCCTTCATTTTACAATGGGCAAAAGTCAAAAGCAGATTTTTGCTGTTTCCAAATCTTGGCCCGGAAACTGACCTCTCCTTTTGCTTAAGATGAGAGAACCTGGGAGACTTTAATAATGGTCAGACATAGTGGTTGGCTACCAAAGCCAAAACCAAACAGACAAACAAAAAACAAAAAGCTGAAGACCCCATTCTACAGTACCTTCTCCCTTAAAAGGCATTCCAGTTGACTTAATGTTCTTGAGCGACTGTCTCCAGCATTACTCCACCTAAAAAATAATAATAAGGAAAATTACCACAAATAATGTTGCAGACCAAAAAAGCAGGGGATGGAGGGAAGCCCACTGCTGTCAAAATGAGTATGACAATTCAGCATTTTAGGCTGGAGGTAAGGAGATGTGCCAGCACTAGTAAGTGATGGAAGGCAGAACTGGAAGAGGAGAAAAAACAAGTGAGTTTTTGCCAGCATTTGATTTACTGTTGCATCCAAGGATCAAACCAGAACACATATCAGGATATTTGCACGTTCTGTCTAGTGTATTTCATTTTAGCTTACATAATCATGAACATACTTTCTTTGTCCAAGTGAAAAAAATAAGCAAGGGGATGCTGGACATCAAGGAATACTGAAGATTTCCAGATACAACTAAAAAGGAATCCTATCTGAAACCTTGAACAGCCGCTGCTGTTAAGAGTTGATGATGCTGGGCTAAATGGACCAATATCTGACCCTGTACAAGTCAGTCTTCTCTCTCTCTCTCTCTCTCTCTCTCTCTCTCTCTCTCTCTCTCTCTCTCTCTCTCATTTTATTGTTTTAATTATTCTTGCTATACTATACTATATCAGTATCCATATGAATTAAGGTTGGTATAGAAATGTTATAATAAAATAAATAAACCAATATATAATGGGCAGAATCGTATTGCTTAACATAGTAAATTATGCTAGAGTAGGCCCATTAAATCAATGGGATTTGCTGAGTCAATTCCTCTGCAAGTTCCATTGATTCAAATGGGCCTACTCTAACTGCCACTTACTTTAGCATAGTACATACATACTTTATTGTTACAGCATCAAGCCATACATAAAACAAAATTGAAAGCAGAGCTTCAGGTACTGACATATACTGCAAAAACCAAATCAAATAAACAAAAAGCAACAAAACTACAAATATAACAATATAAGACCAATGTCTAAGGGTTTGGCTATCTATTCTGGCTTCTATGGCATGCCGCCCAAAATTTCGCTACCAGTTCTGTAGTAATCCGATTTTGATCATTTAGCAATTGGTTACAGTAGTCCGAGTCTGATTGGCTTGTTATGTCTTTTAAGAGAGGTGTAATATATTTTCCTCGAATCTTGTTATGCCTGTTACATCTGAGCATCGTATGCTCAATAGATTCTATCTCACCAGATCCACAAGGGCAGAGTCTCTGTTCCCTCGGGATCTTCTTAAATCTGCCTTCCAACACCGCTGAGGGAAAGGCCTCACATCTAGCCAGAGTAAAGGCTTTCCTAAACTTATATGTCTCAAGCTGTGATAAATAGGCCATAGGGAGCAAGCGATATTTTTGCGTGTCTATCACTCTAAAGTTGGGGCATCTACTAAGGTCTACCTGTCTTTCCATGTCCATTATTCTCTGTTTAAGGGCTGATTTCGCTTCATCCCATTGCATACTCAATATTGCTTGTGGAGAGAAGCCCATAACTTGCAATTTGTTTAGGACCGCTTTCAACCACTTTGATTGAAAATTGTCCTCTAGAAGTAGATGGGTTAATCCCTGTAATTGAAAATTTATTTTAAGCCAGTACTGAAGGGAGGCTAGTGTAATTTTGGCTGCCATTGTTAGTGAGCCTGTCTCTAAACGAATTTGTGCATTTGTTACGCATCTTGGAACTTCAAGAATTGCTCTAAGGAATTTAGTCTGAACCTGCTCTATCGAATCAAAGCAGCTAGATGACGGCCCTATAAAGGTGCCGTAGAGCATCTGGCTGACCACCTTTGCCTGAAAGAGTTTTTGGGCTGCTGGAATATATCGACCCCCTTTGGAATGGTAGTACCTTAAGATGGCATTTGCTGTTTTTTCCCCTTGGGTAGCTGCATATTGTATATGAGCATTTCTGTCCCCAGTGGATTGAAGGGCCATACCTAGATATTTAAAACAGGAGACCTGTTCAAGAGATTGCCCATTTATAGTCCAAGACCTTTTCTTTTGTCTTCTACCAAAGGCCATAATTTTTGTCTTTTGATAATTTATTTCTAATTCCTTCATTTTGCAGAAGTCTGCAAATTTTTTAAGGGCTCTCTTTAGGCCGATTGGAGTTCTCGCTAAAAGCACGGCATCATCCGCATAAAGAAGGATAGAAATATGTCTTTGATGTAATTTTGGAGGGTGGAGACTAGGAGAGTTCAGGTATTCTACTATGTCATTTATGTATAAATTAAACAGTGAGGGGGCCAGTAAGCAGCCCTGTCTTACTCCTCTATAGGTGTTAATCGGTTCTGTTAAATTTCCTTTCCTATTGAGCCTAACCTGGAGGTTGGTATTGTCATGTAGCACACGCAACAATAGAAGTAATCGTTTATCTATTGAGGTGGCTTCTAAATTGGCCCATAGTTGCTGTCTCGAGATCGAATCGAAGGCCGCTTTCAGATCAACAAATGCGGCATATAATGAGGTTTGACCCTTTGACGCATATTTCTCTATAAGGTGTTGGATAATGAGACAATGGTCCATAGTGGATCTACACTCTCTAAAACCAGCTTGCTCTACAGCTATCCTATTTTCTTCAACCAACCAGGTCTCAAGTTTATCCTGAAGATGCCTAGCATATAGTTTACCGCATATGCTTAGGAGACTAATGGGGCGATAATTCGCCGGCTCATCCCTTAGTCCTTTTTTGAATAGGGGTACTATTATTGCAGTATTCCATTCTGCAGGAAAGAGGCCCGTAGAGTCGATATATGTAAATAATGCTGCAAGGAAAGGAGCCCACCAGTCAATATTCTCTTTGAAGAGTTCCGGAGGCAAACCGTCCGACCCTGGTGCTTTACCTATTTTCAGTCTGGCAATATGGGATATAATTTCCTCTTTGGAAACTGGAGGCCAAACCGGTAGAACTTCAAATTCACCAGCTGAGACTGATATTGGAGGAAAGTCTTTATAAAGCTGATTATAAAAGGCAACCCATTTACACTGGGAGATTGGAGGATCAATTTGGCAAGGGAGGTTTTGCTTCTTGACAGTAACCAATCGCCAAAACTTAGAAGAATTTTTCTGTTTTGCAGCTAGAATTACTTCCGCCCATAGCGAATGAGTATAGTCTTTTTTCTTTTGATAGATTAGATGTTTATATGCTGCTTTTTGAACCCCAAGCTTCTGTTGAATTTCCTGTCTTTGTTTGTTGTTTGATTTTTTAAATTGATAATAGACAGCTGTAAGGGCTTTTCTTGCTCTTTGGCAATCTTTATCAAACCAGGGTTTGGATTTCCTATAAGTTGTTAATGGTTGGTCTTTAGATTCAGTTAAATTTGTTTTTAGTTCCTGTACTAGACTGTTGTAAATCTTAATGGGATCATTCTGTATATTGTAGTCCAGGTCTTCAAATTTAGGAATACAGTGATCTTTTGACCTCTATTACTTCTCTGAACCTGGATTGCATTTGTGCAGACCATCTCACCCTACGAGTTAGTACTTGCGAGCCTTCATGTGAAGGCGGATCAATCATAGTTTGAGTTGTAAATAAAGGTTTAACCTGAAGCAGTAGGGGGAAATGGTCACTCTCTAGATAGGGTAACACTTGAAAGCTGGTTATCAGTGGAATTAGAGAGGCACAAACTAGCATATAGTCAATAGTACTGGATCCTTGGCCTGACATGTAGGTGAACTCCGCCGGATGATCCTCCGGAAAAGTGCCATTCAGAAGGTACAAACTCAGCTTGGAGGCTATCTTGGCCAAATACAGCCCTGCGAGGTTTGAATATGAATCTTTGAAAAGCCTAGGGAGGGGGAGAAATTTATGAAAATCATCCGGATCACTAAAAAATTCCTTGTACTTAGATTCAAGATTAGTGTCATCAGGGCCGAGGCGTGCATTAAAATCTCCTAGGAGTAGCACCTTTGCCTTAGGGTGATCTACTAATAGGTTTGCTATATATGTCTCTAAAGAGCTCCAGGCTTCAGTTATTTGTAGTTTTAAAGTGAGTGGGGGGATATATACATTTATTAAAATTAGGCTATCAGGATATTTGCACGTTCTGTCTAGTGTATTTCATTTTAGCTTACATAATCATGAACATACTTTCTTTGTCCAAGTGAAAAAAATAAGCAAGGAGATGCTGGACATCAAGGAATACTGAAGATTTCCGGATACAACTAAAAAGGAATCCTATCTGAAACCTTGAACAGCCGCTGCTGTTAAGAGTTGATGATGCTGGGCTAAATGGACCAATATCTGACCCTGTACAAGTCAGTCTTCTCTCTCTCTCTCTCTCTCTCTCTCTCTCTCTCTCATTTTATTGTTTTAATTATTCTTGCTATACTATACTATATCAGTATCCATATGAATTAAGGTTGGTATAGAAATGTTATAATAAAATAAATAAACCAATATATAATGGGCAGAATCGTATTGCTTAACATAGTAAATTATGCTAGAGTAGGCCCATTAAATCAATGGGATTTGCTGAGTCAATTCCTCTGCAAGTTCCATTGATTCAAATGGGCCTACTCTAACTGCCACTTACTTTAGCATAGTAAATCACAACTAAAGTTAGACCCATTCGAATCTTCTTATGGAAGAGGTGACTCACCAAATTCCCATTGATGCACCAATGGACTTACTCTAATGTGATTTACTATGATAGGCAACAGGATTTTAGCTAATATTTCAAATTGTAAGTTTTGACTTGTGAAATGAATGTTGAAAGAGAGTGTTACCTGGCCAACTCTGTCCTAGTAGTGAAAAGGGTTAGGGTTGTTTAGCCTTCCTGCCGTTCCCTCCTTCCCACTGAATGGAGTTGCAGGGTACTAGCAGGTCTCCCTTATGTTGCTAGTTTATGGCCCACTGTGAGTTCAGGCCTTATGCATGTACATACATGGATAACCACTGTTTAATTTCCAGAGCTCTTTATACAACATATCTTAGGAACATAGGGGAATATGACTGAGTTATACTGAGTCAGATCATTAATCCATCTAGTTCAGTCTTGTTTCTGCACTGACTGACAGTAAATCTCTGGAGTTTCTCTGATATAAGCCTTTCCCAACCTTATCTGAAGATACCAGAGGCTGAGCCATAGGCATGTTGCATGCAAGCATTTACTCTAGCACTAAGCCAACTCAATCCCTTAGGCACAGGCAAGAGTAAAACATGGCCAAATCTGGCCACTCAAAGGATTTAAACAGAGACATCAGAAACTGCTGGATAGTTTACCAATCTAGCTCAGTATTTACTTACAAGACAACAGTTCTCAATTGCTTCTGCCAGAGATTTATACCATCATCTGACAGCTCCTTTAAGTGGCGATGACAACCTGGAAATGCCTGCATGTGAGCCTTGTGCTCCATGCCTGAGCTCTTTATCTGGCTCTTCTTCATAAACCAGAAAGTGAAGCTGTTTTAAGGTCTAACTCAGAGGTAGGCAACATGTGGCTCCTTACTGTAAGCACAGTACTGTAAGCACAATTGGTTCTTGCTTTGATGCTCCTGGTTCCTCTAAATCCAGGGGAATGCTGATCATGATACCAAGTGTCATTCACTTTCTTGGACACAAACAAAGCCCAGACAGGTTGCTTTATTTTTGTTCAAAGCTACATATATTTGCATACAGCAACTTCAGGTTCTATATGTAGTCGCAATTCTAATCAAGATCAGTTCATTTGATCTACTCTTCAACATTTGGAACCAATTGAAGAAGGATCTGTCCTCTCTAGCTGTGATCTGAATGTGGCAGCCAAAACCTCAGATAGAAGTGAATATGCCTAAACCTACCTGCAATTGACGCTCATGAAATTTGAACTGCTTGATTCTAGGCGGGAGTTTCACCCCAGAGACCAGAACTATATTTCCATTCCCATGGACATAACTAATACTCCAGCCTTGACTGAGCTCTGATTTCAAATATCTCAAACTCTATCAAATATCAGTTACTGGATTTGGTTGCTAAAACAAACATGGATACTAATCATGCACTCACTTCAACCAAACTACATGAGAGTGCACAACTCTCTTAAACTATTCTCTTCTCTCCCCCCCCCCCCCCGATTTGCAGACAAGATCCGAAGCCTAATTTCAACAATTCTGTCTAAAAATAATACTCCAAATATTGACATACATACTTTGGGGAACATGCTTAAAGTCATATTTTGGGGAGAATGTATTAGAGACAGTAGTTATACTAAGAAAAGTACACATTTTATTAGAAACTGATGAACATCAGAATTTAAAGAAAACTGGTATTAAGATTTCAGTGGACTGAACTTGGGGAGAAAAAGAACACAATGATCCCTTCTATTAAGAATTCAAAAGGAAGGAAAAACCAGCTTCAATAAAATAGTACGTTTGGCTATGTTTAAAAAATCCAAACTCTTCTGAGAAGTCTAACAAACTCTTTTTTAGACTAAGCTGATTTATCAAGATTCTCTCCCAAACACAAAACTTGTCCCCTATATTTCCCCCCCCGACAAACTTAAAATAGCCTTTCCAAAATTAAAATCCAGTAAGCTCCCTGACACGGATGGCTTCAATGGTTACTTCTACAAAACATATAATGATGAACTGTCCCATATTTTACTCTCCCTCTTTAACTCAGTAATGGATGGCCACCTACTCCCTCGTTCACGGCAAGTCACCAAAATAGTTCTGATCCTGAAGTCTGACAAGGATCCCAATGAAGTAGATTCTTACTGCCCCATCGTCATTATAAATCAAGGCACCAACATTTTAAGTAGCATTCCAGCTGAAAGCTGAAGATTTGAACAGACGACTGCCAAGGTGCATGCCAGATTGCACCAGAAAGGGGTGTTTTAATGGGAGCAAAATCTCCCTTAAAGCAATCCTTTCTTCTACCAAGCAATTGCTCCAGCCCATCCATAAAAAATAGACGCCCTTCAGCTGGATCAAAAAGGTCCAGTTTGGGCACAAATCAGGGTTGGGCTGGAATGCATTTCTCTGTATGTTGTATGATCACCAGGAAATAGATTGCACCGGACTGCTTCACAAGTGGCCCAAATTGCAATTTATTTCCCTGCATGATCACACCCTGAGCTAATTAGCTCCATGTTATATAAGAAGTTATCACTTTGGCTTTATCAAATGTCAAGAAATTGCTGTCCCTATTTGTAGAGGGTTGAACATCATGTTTTCTTGTTCTAAATCTTCTCCTTTTCCCAGTGTTATTGCCTCCTTTGATACCTCCAAAGCCTTTGACAAATTTGAGTTCCCATACCTTTTGAAAGTTTGTGAAGAGACGGGTATGGGGCAAGCTTTCCTTACAGTTCTCTGTGTTTTATACTCTATTTTATACTCAACAAAGAAAAAAACAATGAACCTCTTTCTCAATGCAACTATCTCCCATTCCACTAAAGAAACTTCCCCTATTCTTAAATTTTTAACCAATTTTGTTACGTCCTCAGGACTGGAGATGAATCAGAGGAAGCCAAAATCCTACCAATTAATATGGGTCATAGTAGGGTTGCACAACAGGATATGTGGTGGTCCTGTCTCATAATTTCCTTATTCTAGATGAACATTTTTTACAAAATGGAGGAAATAACTGAGCAGGCTATATATTTCTCTCCTACCCTGGGGCTTTAGTCACTTTTTAAAGATAGCAATCAAACCTTGCATCATAAAGAATTAATTATTTTCATGTATCTGGCAGCTAAATTAGAAAGAGCACTTAATTGGAAAAGTGGTGAAAACACCTCTCTTGAGAATTATAAGTGCAGAATTTGGATTCTGGCCTTTATGGAGAAACTAACACAAAGAGTTCAGAAAGTAAGAAATCAAAAGATACAGGTCACATTCTTTAGTGAATGGCATAATTTATCAAATCATATTAATTGTATCAAAGTTTTTTATTCACCAATCTCATGCCACATTACAGAATGATGTTTATGACCAAGCCTCCTACAACTTCCATTTACACTTCTGTCTTTCCTTAAGCAATTCAGCATAGCAAATGCATTCTTATCTATTCATATTGCTTGCTTGCATCCTTACTCATTTATGAATTACTTTTATTCTTGTCATTTGTTCTTGTTATCCCTGGTGTGGAATAAACATTTGGATTTTAAAAAGAATATTACTACTAAATCATAAGCTGCTTTGCCATCACCTGTCCTCAATTCCACCTCTCCTTTTAATTCTACAACCAATCCACAGAGAACATGTGGCATTAGGAAAACAGAATGAACAACTTCCATCCATACCCTGCCCTCCATAGCCTGTTACCACACATTTTTATTAGGGCTAATACACTAAGTAGTCAAAGAAGTTTTGGAGCAAATAATTAAAAGCTTGAGGCAGGAGCAATACAGAGCAAACACAACAGAAAATAAGAAAGCTAGTTAAACCTAACTGTAGCATAGCTTCAGATCATACACGCAGGATAACGAATGAGCATATAGTCTTTCCTGGGAGATAACTAAGCCACCCAAAGTAACTTCTGACCTATTTTTATATCTAAAGTGTCTACTTCTGGGCTCTTTCAGAGGATCATCCGATGAGGCATCAAATTCCCTCTGCCCCTCCTCCATATCACCTGAACACCATCCTCCCAAGCACCACATGGATGTAATACCTGTTCACACCCTTGATGGCCATGATGGCAAAGACAATATTTTGTTGCCCATCAATTTTGGGATTGAGAACACACAGGATGTGCTGGAACTTCTCTGGCATCACAAGAGACATGGTGGCCACACCACCAGTACCTCCTTGCTCCTTCACCAAATAATGAGCCAGTCTGTCCTTGAAAGCCGTTCTCACACCAATAAGATGCAGATGTTACTCCCTTCCAGTTACTGGTGCATGTTACCTTCCCCCCCCCCCCCCCCAATCTCTTAGCCAGCCTGTTTCAGGCACTGATGTCAATGCCTGTATTTCCAAAAGAAGAAAAGCACCAGAGTCTCCTTCCACTTCAATGTATCCAGTTCTCTTTATCATATTAATGTCATCACAATATGCATGTCCATCCCTGTGGTCTGCATACCTGGCTGCCATTGATGGAAAAATGAAAACATAGTGATGTGATCATTGTTCAGGGAGAGGACAGGTAGAAGACACATTGGGAGAGGAATGAAATCAATAGTGGCTTGCTATTTTCAGTAGCACATGTATCTGTATTCTTGGTGAGTTTTGTTTTTACCCCATATTCGCTATTACAATGTGCCTCATAATTTTTTAGTACAATAGTATCTATATCATATCAAAGTTCTTACTTCATGCAGACAGGGTCAACTGGCTTTGCAAATTTCGACAGGAACTCCAGATAGGGAACAGAAACACTGCTACTCCCTGGAATCTATTTCAACACAAACAAAGTTGATGTGAATTGTATTTTGAGACATGCCCATCATAATGCGTTATCATGTTATCTCCCCCCCCCCTTCCATTGAAGCAATATTGGATTAAATACCTAACTTTGCACATTCATATTTCTTTGCATTATTTCCTAACAAATACATTATAAGGTTATGAGCTCTACTCTGCATTTCCAGTTGGCCAATATAGGTAAATACAAGAGGTAAGCTTCACCCTTTGATTCTTTAACTTGAAGGGGGAATTCTATTTACCTTAGTTTAGGACTTGGCCTATTAACACAGTAAGACTTCCTTCCCTACAAATATGGATGACTTTGATAGCAGTGGTAAAAATTGCACCACTGGATAGGGCTGCACTGCAAACCTGTTGCTTCCAGATGTTGGCTGTCACTGGCAAGAATCCTATTGGATATTTAAGTTTATACAAGATGACTCATGCAAATTTCTGTGATTTATTGACAATGTGCGAGTCACATGCTTGGTCATGCATTTAATTGCACACTAGCACATGTCAGGCACACACCCAGAACCTTTTCAATTGGTTCCAGTTAACCAAAGCAACTTCCATAATTGCCCATGTACATGGATATATATCCAACAGGCCACTGTCAAAGTCTGTGTTTCATTAGTCCTGTATAGGGAGTGCAGTGGCAAGTGGATCATCCTGTAATGTTTACTTGGGGTGGAAGTTAAAGAAACAAGTGGAACCATGTTTTGCACATTCCTTCTTTGGGAATACCCAAATGTGAGAATTTGCAGACTACTACAGAAAAGTAGTTTTTAAATATTAGAAGGAGGGCTCCAGTTCATACTTCATTTCAGTAGCTTCAGATTCCAGAAGTCATTTCATCAGGCAAGCAGAATTGAAACAAAAAGAAAAATTATTTTGATGTGTTCTCGAAGGCTTTCACAGCCAGGATTCAATGGTTGTTGTGGATTTTTCAAGCTGTTTGGCCATGTTCTGGAGGGTTTTTTTCCTAACGTTTCACCAGTCTCTGTGGTCAGCATCTTCAGAGGACAGGAGCTAGAATTCTGTCATCACAATATGCATGTCCTTCCCTGTGGTCCGCATATCTGGCTGCCATTGATGGAAAAATGAAAAATGAAAACAGAACACAGACAGAATTCTAGCTCCTGTCCTCTGAAGATGCCGGCCACAGAGACTGGCAAAACATTAGGGGGGGGAAACCTCCAGAACACAGCCAAACAGCCTGAAAAACCCACAAAAAAAAAATTATTTTGTTTCCTCCAATATCTACTAAAGGGTTTTGATTGGGCTTAAAAGATGTAGTTGATATATTGATTAGATCAATCATTTTGATTGCAACCAAAATCATTTAACATTGTTATTGCTACAGGTGCCCCTCATTAATCAAGAAGACAAATAAGATCAACAAGAATTACTTGCAATAATGACCATTAATAAGTACCACTGAAAATGTGTTTATTTTTCACTTTTGAATAGAGAATGCCTTTTCCAAAATGCTGTCACTTATAATTTGTACATGTCTCATCTAAATATTTTAAGTGTTTTTTTTCTTTACAGGAACTGCTCCATTCATATGCAGTGGTAAGTAATTTTATCCACCAACAAATCCAATAATATTCATCTGCTACCTAAGATTTAATTGTGTGCCAGCCCTAATTTTGACTGATTTCAACAACAGAAAAAGCTTGTGCAAACACATCAAAGTACACACCTTTGCCAGTAAAGAATGAAACTGTTCTTGCGTCAGGGGTAAAATGAATGTTTCAATCACTCTTTTAAATTCACCCTTAGTGACTTTCAGGGTCTGGTCAATGTCAAGTGTTTGAAATGCTTTCTTAAGTTCATCTTCTTTTGCAGTTGTCCTCTGGAGCAAAATCTGCTCGATGTCCACTGAAGATAGTGTGGGATGAGGGACAGAGCTCACAGCTAAAAAATATATTATAGAGTCATAACGCTTTCCTAGGCCAGGAACAAATACAGATTATATACAGAAGCAAGCACAAACATTGTTAGCTTCTATAAGATCTCCCTACGACTTTAGTATTTGTGCAGTAAGAAACCTTTACAATCCCGAGGAGAGATGGGGAGATGCTGTAGAATTCTGATTTCAACAATGTCTCCCAAATATCTGATCTTTCCCTTCCCTGATGAGAATAGGTGGAGCTTGGAAAAGCTGCTTTTTTACTAGAATTCCCAAAACTCCCAACTAGCATGGCCACCAACTACAATGGCTGGGGATTCTGGGAGTTGCAGTCCAAAGAAATAACTTTTCCAAACGCTGACAGAACCCAATTTCCCTCTACTAAAAATCTCCACTATGAACTATAGGACAGAGTTTGCTTATTCAGTTATATTGTACTGTATCTCTTACCCTGCCAAATCTCAATCTGCGATCAGGGCTTCTGCTTCTGCTCCTCTTCATGTTTCTTCTTTGAGATAATGGTGTCTCAAATATGCTTTTGGATGTGGCTGCTCAGTGGTGTTGACCTGTGGCCCAAGGAAGAAGGGGTGCTTCAACCCAGAGTGGCAGGGCAACCCCTTTATTCTGACCATGGGCCACCTATGATTTTCAGAAACATCTTCTCCTCACCCTGAATTGCGGTGCCCACTGGCCTCCCCCAGACCACACCCAAAAGTTTAATTTTGTACCAAGAACATATAAAGGAAACAATATTTTAAATATGATATAATCCCTAGTACATGTGGCAGTATGGGACAGGAAGTACCACTAGAGGTGTGCAAATTTCTGGTTTTGGACTACAGTGCCCAGAATTCCCCACCTCTAGCCACAGTCTTGTGCTTTCTGTTCCTGGCAGTCCTCCTTCTTGCCCAAGAGTCATCTGCTGCATCCTTCCCAATGTAATTTTTAAAAAATCTTTCCTTGCATGTCTCCCTCCCAGAGGAAGATGCACAACATTATTTTTAATGAACTGGAAATATGTAAGAGACGGGATGTAGTGGTGCAGCCAGGTAATTTTAGACCATGAACTCAAGGCCCATACAGATTCATTCAGTTGTGAAGCACCCAATTCACACTTGTTTCCTCCTACCCCCATGCACTGCAAGTACTGATACACTCCCAGTCTACTAAGAGCTGAACAAACAGTTTGCCAACCCAGATAGAGAAACAAAATATTCTGTGCGTGCACTTTGATTTTATGCTGAGTTAAATCATACCACCTTCATGACTATAAGAAAACAGCGCTTGCTTCTGCTGCCCTGAGGCTAAATATGTTTACTTGGAAATAACCACCATTTCTTCATTTTGATTTTTAAAAAAGAATAATCTATTCTTGAAGTAAGAAGAATTAAATTAGCATCTGGAAGGATGTACAGCTGGCCACTCTGACTATCAAATGTTGTAAAACACAGAAAAAGCTGTTGTGGTAATCAGCATAAACTGCAGTGTTGAGGTCAGGGCATAGCTGTACCTTGAGCAGGAAGCTCTGACTCCACGGCTAGCTTTCACACATGCCTGCCTTAGAATATACTCTGTTCTCCTTCTTTTGAAGCCTGAAATAAGAATAAGAAAGCACTTGCTTACTTGAAATGGATCTTATGGAGCTTTGTCCACTGCCGCTACTGCTGCCACTGCTATGTGTTGATGATCGGCTTGATGGTGTGGACTGGAGTCTTGAATTAAACACAATTCCATGGGACTGCGGACATAAGCTACTGTAATCAGATGCACTAACCACTCTGGACATGATTCCTATGGGAAGTAAAAAGGAATAACACTTATCTATAAGATTGCAGAAACAAAGTGAAGCAAAGCTGATAATGCTGCATATGTACCTCAGGCAGTTTTTTCAAGGGTTACCCCCCTTCTTTTTAACAGGTGCTGACAAAGACAACAGATTCCCACAGTGCTTGAAGAACCTGCTGCAGTACAATTCTTCAAATTCACAGTTTCTATGACAGGAAAATGTCTCAGGCAATCCTGTTGAACAGGCTTATAGTACATGGCATGTGGAGCTTTGTCATTGTTCCTCCATTTTGTAAAAAAAATAAAAGTATTATTTCAGCGCAGCCTCTGGGCAAGAGAAAATGTTCAGGGAAAGGCTGCCCCTCCTACTGTCATTTGTCAAAACCACAACCCTCCAAACTACTTTTTCAGAGCAAAACTAGATGTTACACACAGACCATGATTAGAGCTGAAAGCACGTTAAGTGTTGGACAAATGTGATTTCAGGGCTGAACCAGATAATTCAGTTAACATATTAAGGGAGGTCCCATTAAGAAAAAATGCTGGCTGGATAGCTCAGTGGTTTAGGTATCTGGCTGTGGAGCCAAAGGTTGGGAGTTCAATTCCCCACTGTGTCTCTTGGGAGAAGACCCAGATTGTGTGGCCTTGGGCAAGCTGCACAGCCCCAGGGCGTATTCAGAAGAAGGGAATGGTAAACCACTTCTGAGCATCCTCTACCTGGAAAACCCTGAAAAGGATCGCCATAAGTCAAAATTGACTTGATGGCACATGATGATGATAAAACAGATCTCTTTTTTCTAATATGAGCTTGACTCAATCTACATTTTGTTTTCCAGCTGGTCACTGCAAGATAACTGCATTTGATCTTCATGTGTGATTTGTCAGGCACCTGGTCCTGAAAAGGACTGCCTACCCGAAGGACAAATTTGTAAAATACACATGTGATCTGTAATCTGGTATGCCCTCTTAATATGCAAGATGCTCACAAGCACAACTTTCTGTTTCAGAGCCTACCTCAAAGGAATCCTGTCCTTAAGTCCTGTGAGAAAAAAAAAACACTTGTGCTGCGAACTCAGATGAGTTTCACCAGTTAAGGAATTCCCTCTTCTAATGAAGATTGGAACTACAGATGCACTGTAACATTTGCCTGCACATGCAAAAGCAACTTTTGTAGGATGAGATTAACTTGAAAAATAAAACCAGCCTCTCCACACATTGCCTTCCTCCAATTTCTTCTGCAACCTACCAAGACTGTTGAAATTTTTAATAAGAAAAAAAATAGACAAATTGTATTGTATACTTTGAGCCTAAAATGGGAATGAAAAATATTCAGCTAATAATTAGGTCAATATCACAAACTCAGTGTTCCACTCTTTGGTTGGCAACAGTTGAAACATGAACTAGACAGAATGCACTTGGTCAGAGAATCACACTGACTCACTCTTTCCTTGGTTTCTTCCACCAGCAGATGAAGACTCTCATCTCTTTGTTTTTAAATGAACTTCATCTGAAGATGATCATGGGTAGGTTGTATACCTTGAATTTGTTGATATTTTTATCAAGTTGAATTAGCACAGAGAGGTGGAGAAATTTGGCCTACTTGCTTTTCGTTGTGGTTTCTCTACTTGAAATTTTTAGAAAACAGGTGACTGAGACATGATCTGACTAAATTTGGTGGGAAACAAGAGATGGAATTTGTGCATTTTACTGATACCATCTTTCACCTCAAAACTGGCCACAGATGACAGCTTTTTGCTGTGTATAACTTTTTCCAGGGATGAATCTTGTACGAATATTATGAATACTGTTAAAGACCCTCCTTCCCCCCCCTTTTTTTTTTCCTTTCCAGGGGAATCCCTACTGATATCTACCCTTCTTTTTTGTTCTTCTTGTACCAGAGGCCATATATTATAGCTGCATAAAAGTACTACTATATTATTGTGCAGCAGAGCACGGGGGGGGGGGGGAGTGCCACTGAGAGGCTGAATTTTATCAGATTGTGGTCTGACCATGGAAAAGGAAAAGACACAAGGTCAGTCACCCTTGGGCCCCAATCTCCCTACCCTGTTGCCATGCGGGTTAATCACCTCAAAATGTCCTGTCAGCTCTGTTCAGATCTTGCAAACCAACATCTCATGTTAGATTGTTCTCTCTTTCTACTGCTCCCCTCTTAACAATATTGTGTTTTCCAGTATGTTCTGCTCAAGTTTTGCAAAATAACAGCTCTTCCTTTACTGAGACAATCTGTCTCGTATCGGGTCTTCTTCTCTTCTTACTGCCCTCCCTTTTCACAGCATTATTGTCTTTCCTAATTAGTTCTGTATTTTCATTATATGTACATCATAGGATAGCCTCAGTTTACTAATTTTTGCTTTAGTGAAAGTACAGGCTTGGCTTGACTGAGCACCCACTTTACTGCTTTAAATGTGTTTTTATTATTGCTTTTGTTTACCATTTCTTAGAGTGGTATTTGATGCTATTTAGTATTTGTATACTTACTGTTTCTAGCTTTAAATCTTGTCTTTTAATTATGTCAGCCTCCTTGGGTCCTTTTTAAGGAGAAATGTGGGGTAAAATATTTTTAACTAAATAAAAATAAATAAATATCACTTACGGTCAAGTTCTGTTCACCTGAAGCCGTTGGTTTTTGTGGATTGAGTTAATTAACCACTGCCTAATATTTGATGTGGTGGACATGTGCAGTGGCTCTGCCCACCTAAGTTGGTCCAGAAGCTAATCCCCTGTGTATAGGGGCAAGACCCATTAAGTCTAATATAGTGTAACACTGAAAGAGGTTGGCATAGAAGTAACTACAAGCTTTATTGCACATTACTTGGGAGTGCTGCTAAGCACAGTCTGTAAAATTAAATGCATGGAAAAAGCAAAACAGGCAAGGAATAAGGTGGGTGTATGTCGGAGGTGGGCAAGAATCCCGTAGAAGAAATGGAGTAGCCCTCATAGTCAACAAAAGAGTGGGAAAAGCTGTACTGGGATACAATCTCAAAAATGATAGAATGATTTCAATACGAATCCAAGGCAGACCTCTCAACATCACAGTAATCCAAGTTTATGCACCAACCACCGATGCTGAAGAGGCTGAAATTGACCAATTCTATGAAGACTTACAACACATTCTAGAACTGACACCAAAGAAAGATGTTCTTCTCATTATAGGGGACTGGAATGCTAAAGTAGGGAGTCAAGAGATAAAAGGAACAACAGGTAAGTTTGGCCTTGGAGTTCAAAATGAAGCAGGGAAAAGGCTAATAGAGTTTTGTCAAGAGAACAAGCTGGTCATCACAAACACTTTTCCAACAACACAAGAGCCGACTATACACATGGACATCACCAGATGGGCAATACCGAAATCAGATTGATTATATTCTCTGCAGCCAAAGATGGAGAAGCTCTATACAGTCAGCAAAAACAAGACCTGGAGCTGATTGTGGCTCTGATCATCAGCTTCTTATAGCAAAACTCAAGCTTAAACTGAAGAAAGTAGGAAAAACCACTGGGCTAGTCAGGTATAATCTAAACCAAATCCCTTATGAATACACAGTGGAAGTGAAGAACAGATTTAAGGAACTAGATTTGGTGGACAGAGTGCCTGAAGAACTTTGGATGGAGGCTCGTAACATTGTACAGGAAACAGCAACAAAAACCATCCCTTAAAGAAAAGGAAATGCAAGAAAGCAAAGTGGCTGTCCAACAAGGCCTTACAAATAGCAGAGAAGAGAAGGGAAACAAAATGCAAGGGAGATAGGGAAAGTTACAGAAAATTGAATGCAGATTCCAAAGAATAGCAAGGAGAGACAAGAGGGCCTTCTTAAACGAACAGTGCAAAGAAATAGAGGAAAATAATAGAAAGGGAAAAACAAGAGATCTGTTCAAGAAAATTGGAGATATTAAAGGAACCTTTTGTGCAAAGATGGACATGATAAAGGACAAAAATGGTAGGGACCTCATAGAAGCAGAAGACATCAAGAAGAGGTGGCAAGAATACACAGAGGAATTATCCAGAAAGATCTGGATGTCCCGGACAACCCAGATAGTGTGGTTGCTGACCTTGAGCCAGACATCCTGGAGAGTGAAGTCAAGTGGGCCTTAGAAAGCATGGCTAACAGCAAGGCCAGTGGAGGTGATGGCATTCCAGTGGAACTATTTAAAATCTTAAAAGATGATGCTGTTCGGGTGCTACACTCAATATGCCAGCAAGTTTGGAAAACTCAGCAGTGGCTAGAGGATTGGAAAAGATCAGTCTACATCCCAATCCCAAAAAAGGGCAGTGCCAAAGAATGCTCCAACTACCGTACAATTGCACTCATTTCACACACTAGCAAGGTTATGCTCAAAACCCTACAAGGTAGGCTTCAGCAGTATGTGGACCAAGAACTCCCAGAAGTACAAACTGGATTAAGAAGGGGCAGAGGAACTAGAGACCAAATTGCTAACATGCGCTGGATTATGGAGAAAGCCAGAGAGTTCCAGAAAAACATCTACTTCTGCTTCATTGACTACGCAAAAGCCTTTGACTGTGGACCACAGCAAACTATGGCAAGTTCTTAAAGAAATGGGAGTGCCTGACCACCTTATCTATCTCCTGAGAAATCTATATGTGGGACAGGAAGCAACAGTTAGAACTGGATATGGAACAACTGATTGGTTCAAAATTGGGAAAGGAGTACCACAAGGCTGTATATTGTCTCCCTGCTTATTTAACTTATATGCAGAATACATCATGCGAAAGGCAGGACTGGATGAATCCCAAGCCGGAATTAAGATTGCCGGAAGAAATATCAACAACCTCAGATATGCAGATGATACCACTCTCATGGCAGAAAGTGAGGAGGAATTAAAGAACCTCTTAATGAGGGTGAAAGAGGAGAGCGCAAAAAATGGTCTGAAGCTCAACATCAAAAAACCTAAGATCATGGCCACTGGTCCCATCACCTCCTGGCAAATAGAAGGGGAAGATATGGAGGCAGTGACAGATTTGACTTTCTTGGGCTCCGTGATCACTGCAGATGTTGACAGCAGCCAAGAAATTAAAAGACGCCTGCTTCTTGGGAGGAAAGCGATGACAAACCTAGACAGCATCTTAAAAAGCAGAGACATCACCTTGCCGACAAAGGTCTGCATAGTCAAAGCTATGGTTTTTCCAGTAGCAATGTATGGAAGTGAGAGCTGGACCATAAAGAAGGCTGACCGCCGAAAAATTGATGCTTTTGAATTGTGGTGCTGGAGGAGACTCTTGAGAGTCCCCTGGACTGCAAAGAGAACAAACCTATCCATTCTGAAGGAAATCAACCCTGAGTGCTCACTGGAAGGACAACTCCTGAAGCTGAGGCTCCAATACTTTGGCCATCTCATGAGAAGACAAGAGTCCCTGGAAAAGACCCTGATGTTGGGAAAATGTGAAGGTAAGAGGAGAAGGGGACGACAGAGGACGGGATGGTTGGACAGTGTCATCGAAGCTACCAACATGAATTTGACCCAACTCCGGGAGGCAGTGGAAGACAGGAGGGCCTGGCGTGCTCTGGTCCATGGGGTCACGAAGAGTCGGACACGACTTAACGACTAATCAACAACATGTCAGAGGTACACTACAGTTGTACTACTAGACCTAAACCACAAACAGAAATTGAGTGCCTAAAAAAAACTGATTTGAGTTACATAATGCAGCAATAAATATAAGCTTGTATATTTATATAGTTCTTTTTCTATCCTTCAGAAGTTTCATATTTTCTCAAACTTTTAAGTACATGCATTTGAGCACATCCGTAACAGTTTCAATAACTAATCATTTCCCATTGAGTATACAGCTGGAAATAATTATGGGACCAATATTATACTAGAGAATTGGAAGGAATTCCCCTTATGTGGCTCATCATGGTTCAAGCTCTTACACACTACATTACACCAGTTCATCTGTCTGTGTTCTCTTTTCAGAAAACAAGCACAACCACTTTTCTTCATATATAGGAAGAAACTCATCATAGTATATAGCCCTGTATTCTTTGTTTTGTTCTCACCTTCTATGTTAAGATTCTATTCATAAATTAATCTATTTCCCACTTCAATTTCCAAAGAGCTACTAACGACAGAAATTCTATCCACTTTTCCACAATTTAAATAATTACCTATGTCACTGGTTTAATTATAAAACTTGGAAATAAAAACATGCCACTATATTCATTCTTTCTGAGGTCTCTTGTGAAAGTCTGAATTTTAAAGATCCATTTTGCTTGCACACACACATCCAGTTCTCTGGCTTACTCTCTCTGTGATCATCTCAAAGATATAGCATTTGCTTTGTCAAATGCATATTCACTTAGTCACCTATTCCTACCTATTCTGCTTACGCTGCTGAGAGGCACAGTAACTATCCTCTGTGAACAGTGGGTTTCTTGAGCCCCTGGGATGGAATATGATGTAAACAAGACACACTGCTTTCACTAGGACTGTGGATTTGAAAGCATACTAGAAGTGGAGCTTAAATCTGTTACCATGCATATGCGGTCATTTTTATTTATTTCTTATTCTTGCGGTTTTATCTCATCTTTTTTTCAACAATCATAGGACAGTGTACCTGGCCCTCCTTTTATTTACACACCAACCCTGCAAAGCAGGTTCAGTTGAGACTAAGTGTCTGGTCCTAGGATAGAGCTATCAGGAGGTTTGAACAAGGAAACCCATATTCGATCCCCACTCAAACCATGAAGATTACATAGTGACCTTGACAGTAGTCTTAATCTGTCAGACAATCCTAAACCCTGTATAGTTGTGTGGGAAGACAAATCGGGAGCCTTCTCAGCCTGCAACCTTTCCTCCTGCCCCTTTCCGTTTGCACCAAGGAAGCCTCTCCCAGGACCATCATTACCTGGTTAAATTTGCGCAGCCTCGCCGTGGCCGGACTGGGCAGTGGAGAGTCCTCACACCCGCTTTACAAGCAGCGCGCACCGGCGAAAGGAAGCTGGGACCATCCGGTCCCCAACTCGCCTCTGGCAAGTTCCACAACCCGGGATTCCGCACGCGCTTCCTGAAAGGAGCGTTTCTAAGACGCTATCGCCATAGAAACGCATGGCAGCTTCCGATTGGCCGGGGCGGACTGGGGCTACCTGGCAACTTCAAGACCGACGACAATTGGATCTAGGTGTTGGAATTCCTTTGTACTGTAGTACGTACTTCAGTCCCAATCGACGGACGTTTATGAAGGAGGAAGCTCCAGTGAGCAAAACTGAATTTACTCCAAAGTATAAATCCAATAACCACCCTCTTTCTATAGGCTGCCCTGCCCTCTTAAGACTAGTTACCTGGAGGAAAGTCCCAATAAGCTGAAACCACCGGTCCTGCGCAAAAGAAAGCAGGAAAGAGCGGTGGAGTTTGCCTCCCCTCTAAGGAAATAGGAGAGGCTGTCAGATTTGAAGAATATGACCCTATACACCATTGCTAGAGAGTATGTCCCATTGCATTCACCTGAACTTCCTGGTAAATACCTAGGCAGCAAGGACTAGGCAAGTTGCATTTTTGTACAATAACCTCAAGCTTATCCCCAGCCAGGATGACACCTGTGGTATTCTGGGATTTGTGGTTCAAAAAGTAACTTTCACCAGTTTTGCATAGCCTGGGACTACAAAGTCAACACATGGTTTGTGAATTACTTCTAGTGTTAAATTCAGCAAGTACCTTTGGTTGTGGGGTGCCCACTTTTTCCTACTAGAGAGAGATTCATCAGAGTTAGCACATAGGAAACAAACAGGCGAAGCATTTCTCATTTTGTAGCTGCTTGATAGAATGCTTAACCTGTTGTATTTTTGTATGTCAACGTGCAACTGTAGAAGGCACAAGCACCAGAGATAGGTGTAGGGCAGTGATTCCCAACCTTGGATAACCCAAGTGTTCTTAAACTGAAACTCCCAGAAGCCTTCACCACCAACTGTGCTGGCCAGGGTTTCTGGAAGTTGCAGTCCAAGAACACTGGGGTTACCCAAGGTTGGAAAGTACTCCTGCAGGGGATAGCATTCTGTTTGCAAAGCATTGGGAAGGAGTGGACCTCCTGACATTGCTGAATTGTAACTCCCATCAGCTGTAGCCAACATGTGAAGAAGAAGGACAGTTGCAGGCTAACAGTATCAGGAGCTCACATGTTCCCCATCTGTGCCGTACAGCTGTAATGCACAGCCTTAACAGATGCATAAAGAAGCAACAACAACAGCACCAAAAGAATAATTATATAAGTGGAAAATCTGAGACTTGTTTTGCATGGCTTGGTTTGGTTACACAATGCAATAAATTTTCAATTTAAATCTCTCCTTAGTGTTCTGCAATGTGTTGAAAGCGGATGTGTAATACACAGTCGGGTCAGACTGTAGCCAAATATGCTTTTACAGCACAATCCTATTTTTCTCAGTTTCAACTCACAACTCAGTTGAACCCAATGGGGCTCACCTCTGAGTTAATGTGTAAAAGATTTCCACATGAATGTTCTGGAATAATTAACAATAATGGTACAATTAAGGTTGCAACCCTATATTCAGTTAACTGATACATTTAATAGTGCTCAAACAGGACTGCAAAATGGGGACAATTTATTCCTATAACCACTAAGTAATATATTTAATTTGCCTGCAATTGACTTACTTAGAGTGTGAATTTTATGCCAGCTTCTGTGATATGCGGTTTGCCACATTCCTGCCTATTTCTGTTCCCAGTCAGAAAAGAACCATGTATTTTGATACAGGGCCATGATGGTGAAGGAATGCTGAATGACTGGCAACCAGATTGGGAGAGACAAGCTAATCCACACCACCAGAGGTGAATTCTGAAAACCACACCACTGATCTGAGATTGCAGCCTCTTTGCATGTGCCTTAAGCAAAGAAGCCTGGCACCGTATGTGATCTGGCCATCATTTCTGGAACTTTGATGTTTCTTTTGCAAATACATGTTTCTTATATTTATTCCCACAGTGGTGAGAGGCACGTCCAAGAAAGAATACAGATATCAGTTCTGCCAATTAGCTGCTTGCTGGTCCTGCTCCTGAGTTAACAAAGCATTGTCACTTTGGCTATTATATCTATCCTCACCTGGGTATGCCTTTTACCACCATTGGAATAAATATGGAGGACATATATTTGCAGTCCCTGTGGCTGAAGAATGGGATTTGACCCATGAAAGATCACACTGAAATAAATCTGTTAGTCTTTCAAGTGCTACAATGTCTTGCCTTCCTTTTCCCCTTTTCCCTTTGTCTTTATCTATTACTTTCCATTTCCCCTTCCTCAGTTCCAATTGCTGACTATTGTTTAACCCCATGACCGCTGAATGGGATACAAAAGGCTCATTGTGATGTGGCTCTGTCTCGGAGGTGAAGAATAACTCCTTGTTCTGCTCTGTTGTTACTCTGGAACTGCACAAATAATTATGATTTGGTCCCTTTTTTTTCCACATTTGCCTAAGATGGTGCACATGTCTACAAAACAGTACAGTATCCCTTTGTACCAGAGAAGGAGACAGTGTGGATTTCCTGCACTGCCTCCTAAGCAAAATATGTGTGTAGCACACACACAAACACTTTTGCAGTGATCCAGGATGATCTGGTGCCAGCTGTGAATAAGTGAAGATGGCTCCTGGGGCTTTGAAGCCACTTCATGCATAAAACGTTCTCTTCCTCTAGCACTGCTCATCCTGAGATTTGTCTTCCTACTTGGAGACCCAGAAAAACCTAACAGTTCCCCGAGACTTCATCTGGGACCCTGAGACCTGGCATTCCTATTGCTTAAAGAGTGAGCAGCGTCCCTCCCCCAGCCTTTTTTTTTTTTTTAAGCTTCATGGACACAAGAGTGCCAGCTGAAGTCTCCAAGAATTGCTGTGCTTCTCAGGGTCTCCAGTCAGGGAGACAGATCTCAAGGTTTGAAACAGCGGAGAAGAAGACACTATATTTTTGTACATACAGTAGCATTCAATACTTTACAGCTCCCATGTCTAGCTAGCACCTGGATTCACTTGCTCAGCATAATGGGGGTGTGTGCATGCGTGCGTGCGTGCGTGTGTGTGGGGGGGGGTCAAAAGGTCATCATGCTCCCAAGTGCACATGCCCACTGGTTCTCCCCTCATGCCAGGCTTTTTGCTGCCCCAATGTTATGGAACGGCAACTCGCATAGAAAATACTGGCCTTTCAGCAAAGTGATGTTGAGCCCTTTGTGCTAGCTGGGCTAAGGCAGGAGGGCAGCACCACACGTCTTGTTGCTTAAGCCCCAGCAGCAGTAACACAAAGTCAGGAGAGGAGGACGGTCCTTCCCAAGTCTTTCTTGCCCTACCTCTGTGGCATCACTAGGGCACAAGTGGGTGTTCTACTCCAGAAAGGTAACATTGCCGAGCTCCATCTGGACATACCCTACATACATGACACATTTTTAAAAAAGAATTAGACCAATTAATGGAAGTTTGTCAATGGTCACTAGCCATGGTGATTTCTAAATGGAACCCCACATATAAAGGCAGTCTCTCTCTTTCTGGATATGAGACACTGGTGACAAAGAGGTGGGGACAGCCATTAGGTTCAAGTCCTGCTCATTAGTGTCTGGAGGTATATGGCCGCACACAGTGCAAGAACTCAAGCAGCTTCTTTGTTTAAAAAAGTAATCCTGGAATGCACATCCTTAGGTGAGTTTATAACACAAAACCACACCATGAAAGCCGATGTAGTTGGTTAAATTTCTTTAATTTAATTTGTTTACATTTTCCCCCTATCCCCTCACAAGTGCTCAGGGAGGATTACAGATTCTGATCTCATTAATCATGGGAATGTCTTATCCTCAATCATCCTCTTAGAAGTGTTCACTGCAAAGTTAACATTTATAAAACATCAATTAAACTTAAAAGTGGACTCGGGAATCCAAATTAAAAGTTTTGCTTTGAATGTTGATTTCCACCCTGGATTTATGTTCTTACATGCAGACGCCACACTCTCTTCCTGGAATTGTCTGGAACCAAATGCAAAGGGTGTGCTTTTTTTTTTTTAGTATTCAAGCAAAGAGAAGTCTTCATAATGAAGAAAGTATAAAGATTCAGTTGTTACCCTTCTGTTCAGAATGGGCAGAAGCTCAGCATCACATAACAGTGAGTGTGGGTTAAAGGCTAATTCATGACATTGGCAGGGTGAAGTGGAAAGCTTGTTTTGGGCTCTAATTGTTCCGTCTAGAGGTGTGGTAGCTGAGGTTTAATAGGACTGTTCACTCAGTTCACAGATGAAGCCTTTAATGCTGCAGTGTGGATGAAGAAGTTTACAAAACACATCTCCATCTGTGTATGGCAGGTGCTTCAAGTTGTTTCCAGTTACACAGACACCCTATGTGACTGCAGCAAAGAATCCTTCGTGATGTTCAGGAAATAAACTACAATTCATTAAACTACACATTTAAGCATTTTCTGTTAGGGTGGCTGCTTACACCCCATCAAAAAAGAAGAAGTCAAAAGAGGGTGTTAGGTTGGAATGGGGAAAAAAGCAAATACTGTACTAATCCATACGTACAGAAGCAAACATAGATGCTGTTGTCATCATTTAAACGTAACTACAGTACATATCACTCAAGTGGAGAAGATTGTGACCAAATGCCCAGTGTGTCTGTTGCTCCAGGTCCTGCCAACAGTGGAGAGGCAACTACATGTTCCCTGATCTCCCTCCTCACAGTTTTTTATCTTTAAATAAGATTTGGACTGGAGCACCCCTCAAAGGCAGGCCACTTCCAAAAGGAGAGTAGTCATCTGGTAAAAACTGGCCTTCCCTTATAGAGGTCATATCGCCAATCTACTTTCCATGTAGTTATATGGTCTTCAATTCCTCTTAAATTCCGACAGCCAGCTGCTAAAGCCAGGAACAGGTTTCCAAGAGTGCCATCTTCAGGCCAAGAAAAAGAATAGCTGCACCCAAGGAACAAAGCCTGGAAACATTAAGGGCAGCTCTCCAAATTCCCTTGCCAGCTATCCTGGCTGGGGGGATTCTGGGAGCTGTAGACTGAAAAGTAACATTTCCAAGCTCTGCCAAGGAGTAGGAAGATGTCTGTGAAATTTGCAGCAGAATACGTGCCTGCTTCGCCAACTAGTAGGATTTGGCAGGCAAATCCTCCTACCGAATCTTGCCTTAGGAGAATCAGGGATGATGTTGACTTATGGCCAGGGCAGGGGCTCCCCCTTGAAATTTTGGGATGACATGCCCCTCGCTTGAGCAGATGTATATATGTGCTGTGCTCATTTTAACATTATAAAATGAATCCTTATGAATCTTTATAAATCCTTATTATAATAACAACACTCCAATAAAATCTATTCCAGAATTCGGGCTGATGAAGAGATAGAGAGAATCCATATTAACTGCTGCTTCATGTTTCATCGTGCTGTATTCTGACCAGTGCTTCCACTTGGTGTTTTGATTGACATCACATTACTTATCCACACCAATTGCCTGCTTGCTTGCTTGTTTTTTCACCCACAGAACACTACTTATTGTAACACAACTGGAAATCCACACTGTTTCACATTTTTAAGTTAGCATCAGGAGGACCCTTCTGGCCATGTTCAAGAGAACTCCCTTTTGTGCCCCCTGTTCTCTTCTTGCATCTCCCATCTGCTTTCTCGTGCACAGCAGGATGCTGTTGCAATAGGGCCATGCCTTACTTCCTGGTGTAGTTGTTATTGTTCACTTCCTTTCTCAGCTGGAGTGGCACCGTCATCTTGACCACCAGTGCAGAAGAGAGAGAGAGAGAGAGAGAGACTCTCTTTGAGAGAGTCATGACAATTGAGTCAGTAAAGTTTGTATAGCTTACACAAGCTGCTAATGATCAAGGGAAGAATTAAAACACGCTCATCCCTGGCCTAGGAGCCTCAGCAAGGTACTGGAGATGAGGCACTGACACAGGCTGAAAGTTGGAATGAAAACATTCAGTTTGGAAGCAGAGGGAGAAGAAAATGAAACACTCGCCACTATGTCAGCAGTGGTGTTGGCTGTCACCAGCCCTAACCAAACTGCCCAAGCAAGAGTTGTGCTGAGAGGTTGGGCAGTGGGGGAGCTAAAAGTACAATATCACAGGAGTAGGGTTCACAACCCATTTTCTTGCCCCCAAATCCATTTTGAAAAATGACAACTGAATGACCGGTGATCACGATTCTCATGGGAGAGGGTGGTGTGCGTCGTATGGATTGTGAGCAAAACAGTGAGCTGACACAGAGCAGAGGGAAATGGCCTAAAATCTCTGTGTGTGGATGTCCCACAATCTCAGTTCAGATGGATTAAATGAAAACTCCCTCCATACCAAAAAGGAAGCAGTCAAAATGAGCTGCACTATAACTTTCCTATATAAAGCATTAGTATTTACTGCAGTTAAACCAGAAGTGGGAAACATTACTGTTTTAGTCTACCAAATCAGTATGCTAGCTGGCATGTTCTGGGAGCTGCATTCCATAAAGTGACTCTTCCCATCTCTGAGTTAAATTACTATTGAAGTAATGGTCATTAGTGGTTGCTCAAGCATACAGATCCACAATTCGTTCTTAAACTTTATGTCCCTTTTTCTGATTCCCCTGTAGAAATGCAGCAACCATTTCAGATCTGACAATGGAAGAACAACAAGTCTTTTGTTGCTTCTGTAGAACCTATATTGTTAGTTTATATGGTTACATATACTGTATATGCTAATAATGGTCTAGATTCGCTGAACTGCAAGTCTATCCTGAATACAGTACGATTAGATTGGGTTACAGTCCTAAATTTGTGAATCTCAAGCTGCTAACAAGATGCATGCAACACATATTTAAGTTGTGAAGTTCTCTAGCCCAAGATGGCACTTGCTCAGGAGCAGACGGGGGAGCAATTTCTAGAAAGATTTTAATAATAATACGTATCATTTCACTGTTCATAGCTACAGCTTTAGCTTTTACATAAATTTTTCCTCGTGCTATACCTCCCTCTGCTGGTGATTTCTTAACATTACCCCTGATCAGTATCAAGAAAGACTGCTATGATTAGCCCAGCTTTCACAGTTGGTAAAATAGATATTTATTCCTGTAGAGCGGTAACTGATTTTACTAAGGAGTCAAGTAGTGATAAAGTAGATCTGAATGGCTGATCTGTTGAGTGCAAAGTTTGGGTTCTTTTTTCTTTCTGGACAGGTACGCTGGGAAAAAGACTTAAGCCCTTTGAAGCAGAGTTGAGGAAGCTGCAGGAGTGCGAGAAGTGGCCGGTAATGGCAGCACAAACCAACATGTTACATACATGAGTATATTTAAAAGGAGTAGACTGCTTATACCTCCTGAATATGTGTGTGTGTGTGTGTACATGCCATGGGAGGGGATCTCTTTAGAACTGCTCAGTCATGGCTTCTATATTAATACTTAATCCATGAAGAGGAGGATGGAATAATGTCTGCTTACCTGACCTTATAACTTTTGCTTGTTAAACAAACTGGTAAAGGGACTTTATTTAACAGATGATATATACACACAAGCCTCCTTCAAATAATTGAGAACCCTGTGCCCAGTTACCTGGAAGTCCCCAGTCATCTGGAGGAACCTGTGTAAATATTCTGTACACACTTCAGAACCTCTTTTACATGTCAGGTGAACATATAGAGCAGTGACTCATAGTCAGTAGGATATGTCCATTCTCAACCTAAAATCCTGAGAAGGGAAGCACATGAAAATTGAAAAAAAAATGTATGATTTTTTTTTTAAAATAATGGATATTGGGGGGCGGGAGGAATTGTATATGTTGTTTTTTTTGTCATGTAGCTTATTCATTGTATTGTATTAATTTGACTAGTATTCTGCCTTTCTCCCAAAACTGGGACTCAGGAGGCTTGCAATACATTTTAAACAAACAAATGCAATTAGCAACACGCTGGCTGGAATCCTCTTCGTATACCTACACCACATAAGGCAGATGATGTCATCAGTCATGGTGATTTTCTGAAATAAAAAATCTCTCACCAGTCTCCAAAGATCCTGAGGTTCCCATGGAATCCCTGTCCTCCCTGGGAAACTCTTGCTGGGAGGACAGGAGTCTTTAATTTCTGAAAATCACTGCAGCTGGTAAAGTCATCCTGGCAGCAGTAATTTTTCTGTGATTAAAGACTCCTCCCCCATCCTGCCGCCCCCAACAGCTTCCCCTGCAATTCATGGGAGCCTCAGAACTTTCAGAGTAATTGAATATGTTTTATTTCTGAAAAATTGCTGTGGCTGATGACATCATCAGCCTTACACAGCCTAACTTACAGAACAGGATTTCAGGCAATGTGTTATAAATATCTAAACATAATTAAATCAGCTATGACATTAAGGCAAAATGAAGTTAAGGACCATTTGAAAATATTTAAATAAAAATTAATAACAATTGCAATAGAAAAGACTGTTCTTAGCAGTCAGTTGCTGAAAGCCCACGTTAACAGGAATGTATTTTTGTGCTGGTGGAAGGATAGTGGGGAGGGGTCCAAGCTAGCCTCCCTTGAAAAGGAGTTCTATAGTTTTGGAGCAGACCCCCAAAACGAGCCCTCTCTTGTCCTAATCACACATACCACTAAGGGTGGTAGGACTTACAAAATGGTCTGTCCTGAAAATGTCAAAATGCAAACAAGCTTATTTGCATCATCGTATGATTACAGGATACACTATTATCTTTAACTTTGACTTGTGCTCTAATCAATGTCAAGCTATCACTCTGTTATCAATGGGGGGGGGGAACGAAGGGAGAAATAAATCTCCAACCTCATTTATGAAAAAAAAAATTAAGGTGTTTCACATTATTTCATGTGAGAAGTGGATGTGATTTTCCAATAAGCTGAGAATCTAAGTTGGGAACTAAGATAGGGGCCATGAATGATTTCCCCACCTCATGTGTTTGTTCATTATATGAATGGGAGGATAGTGCCTCTCTCAGCTTGACTCATCAATGACCATCATTGGTCATACTCTAAAATGTGTTTATCAATGGAATAAATTGAATTGTTCTGCAGCATCTTGGATCTATCTACTTGTGTAGTTCCCAATCTTTTTTCACTTGTGAGCCTCTTGGCAACCTATTTCCATAAATCAATCAATCAATCAATCAATTAATTAATTCCTTCCAAATATTTTTACCCCACCATTGTCCTTAAAAAGACCCAAGGTGGCTTACATCACTAAAAATGGCTTACATCATTAAGCAAAATATTAATTGTCATTAATATGGTTGCTGCTATTTCAAGTTTATATGTTGTAATTGTAATTAAACAGCCCAATAATGGGATTAAAAAGCAATGGAATAATAAGACGAACAGACACTGCATGTATATTTATATTCAAAACTCAAACATACAATGAATTCCAGTAAATACATCACAGAAGACCTGGAAGAACTCATTTATTAAACACTGCTCACAGAACTGACTAAGGTGCTCACTAATATATGCACCAGTACTGGCATGAAAGCACTTGAATGTTCACAAAGCAGAGGAGAGTGAAAGCTGAGTCTGTGTGGGGCATGCCACCGAGCATGTACGCTGTAATGGTGTGTTTGCAACACATTGTTTAGGGAGGGACTTGCCACCATTTGTCAAAATAACAAAGTGAGATAACTGAGTTTTTCTCAAGGTTAAATAACAAAAAAAACCCTGCTCCGCCATATATCATAACTTCAATTAATTTCACAATGTTTGACTTATATCTTGTCTTACCTGGGGGTAAATGTACCCCAGGTTGGGAATCATTGACCTACTTCATTCCTGACACCAAGGGCAATGTTGCTAGGACCTGGACTCTGTTTGTCTGTTTGTTTGAAATGCTTCTCATCCTTGATTTCTATAATACTAAGTAATACATGGTTGTCGTAGGTTTTGCAGGCTGTTTGGCCGTGTTCTGGAAGTTTTTCTTCTTAACGTTTTCTTCCACACTAGTCTTTTGTGTGCAGTGATCACCGGTCCTTGTGGCTGGGTAGAGTTCATTGATCTTTTCGCAGGCTGTATTTTTCAGTGCTGGGAGCCAGGCTTTGTTGAGTTTTAGACTTTCTTCTTTTTTGTTGAAGCTCTGCAAAAGACTAGCTAACAACACCCATCAATCACAGTGACAGATCATCTCCCCCCCCTTATCACAACAATACACCCATAACAAAAAACACCCTGATCACCATAATCACCCAATCTCCTGAAAAGGACAAAAAGCTGATCCCACAGCTACAAATACTCAACTGTCCCACACACTACACCAGAACACAGACAGAGTTCTAACTCCTGTCCTCTGAAGAGGCCAGCCACAGAGACTGGCGAAACGTTAGGAAGAAAAACCTCCAGAACATGGCCAAACAGCCCGCAAAACCTACAACAACCATCGGATCCCGGCTGTGAAAGCCTTTGAGAATACACTATGTAATATAATTGAAATCTATAGAAAGTTTAATAAATGAAGCTTACAGGCCAGAATACTACTGCATGCAGGTTGAGCATAATCTTTGACCTGTATTCTTCCATACAACCTCCAGCTTGCCATCGAACAAGCCTGAGACAACACCATTTGAATGAACAGTGCTTGCGCTTGTGGAAAGAGGCATTAGAAACCTCTTTGGGCAAACCTGAAAAAAAATTGTGCAAAGTGCTTTGGGACCATGTAACTTGCCCAAGGCCACAGTGGGGAACCAAACATCCAACGTTTAACTCACTGAGCTATCAAGCCAGCAGGTTTATAAGGGAAAGGTATTCTACAGTTGAAGTGCCACAGCAGAGAAGGCTTTGTGTGTTGTGGTGGCCACCTTACATCAAAAGATAAGAGTACAGTTCCCAAGCACGGCTCCCAAGTAGCTGGGAAAGTATTTGTGTGAAGGGGTGGCCTTTCCGACACCCAGGGGACAAACTGTGGGGATACCAGGCTGTTAAAGATTCTGTAGGTCAAACTGAGCACCTTCAATTGAATCTGGAAACAAACTAGGAAGCAGTTAATTGATCTGAGCACTGGTAAGATGTATCCCCTCTTACCAAGACCAGTCAGCAATCTGGCTTCTTTGAACTGAACCATGTTCACAGTGCAGTTGCCGCTTTTGCACATTCTAAAAAAGGATGACAAATGATGAGGCTGATTTGCATGGCATTTAAAAACAGAAATTGTTCTTATTAAATCATTATTCTTTAAACTTAAACAGAATTATAATACATCTCACCTGAGTGGGAAAAGCTATCACAAGGCAATCTGTGGTCTTGCTATCTAGGCACTCCCTGGAAACATGCAACTTTAAGATTCTTGCTCATCTTCCTTATGGTCTCTTACCTTGAGGCCCTCCACGTGTCGATTGGGGCCAGGGATGGTATTGGGATTTTGCTGGGTTACCGCGCTCCCCGCGACCCAGCCACTTCCCTTCCAGAGCTGGCGGACTTTATCTCCGCGGCGGTGTTGGGGTCCCCGAGGCTTTTGGTTTTGGGTGACTTCAACATACGCGCGGAGGCAGAGGTCTCAGGGCCAGCTCTTGAGTTCTTGGAAACCATGGCTTCCTTGAACATGTCCCAACATGTCAACGGCCCCACCCACGTGGGTGGTCACATGCTGGACCTGGTCTTTTCCACCAATTGGAGTGAGTGTGGTCTGATGGTGACTGACCTTGAGTCGGTCCCTTTGTCATGGTCAGATCACCACCTAATAAAATGTAACCTCTCAGTGGCACTCCCCCCTTGCAGGGAGCAGGGACCTATTTTTATGGTCCGCCCTCAAAGGCTACTGGATCCTATTGGATTCCAGGATGCCATGAGAGGTGTTACGGCTGACCTGGCTGGTGCTCCTGTCGAGGTTCTGGTTGACAGCTGGTTTACCGCTGCCGCTAGGGCTATAGACACGATCGTGCCTAAACGCCCTCTCCAACGCAGAGCTCGGCTTGTGCCTTGGTTTAACCAGGACCTCCGAGCGATGAAATGGATTAGGAGAAGGCTAGAGCGTAGGTGGAGGAAGAACCCAATGGAACATAATTGGATAGCTGTCAGGGTCGCAACTAACCTCTACCTGTCTAAGGTAAAGGCTGCTTGTCGTACATACTTCGCTAACCGGATAAGCGAAGCTTCAAACCAGCAGGCGGAGTTATTCCGTATAGTGCGCGACCTTTCTGGAGTTGGTCTGAGTGATGGGCCTCCCCCTAGTTTTTCACCGGACCAATTTGCAGTATTTTTTAAATCTAAAGTGGAGGCCATTCGCCGGGAGCTCTCTCCTTGTTTGAATACAGTGAGTCGAGCTGAGATGTCCAGCGCTCCGTCTTGCCCGGTGATTCTTGATCTCTTTCAGCCTGTGACGCCAGATACTGTGGACAAAGTGCTTGATCGCTGTCGGGCCACCATTTCCTCCCTTGACCCTTGCCCGGCCTGGCTAATCAAAGCAGCCAGGCCGATCACAACTGAATGGGCCACTGCAATAATAAATGGGTCTTTCCTTGAGGGCAGGTTCTCACCTGCCCTCAAGGAGACACTCATTAGGCCCATAAGAAAGAAACCTAATATGGCGGCGGACGAAATTGGCAATTATAGGCCCGTCGCCAATGTTTCTTTCATTAGCAAAGTGGTCGAGAGGGTGGTGGCTGACCAGCTTCAGGCTCTTTTGGATGAAACAGATGCCCTGGATCCATTTCAGTCGGGCTTCAGGCAGCGCCACAGTACAGAGACGGCATTGGTCGCCCTGTATGATGACCTGTTGAGGGAGGCTGACAGGGGTAAAACATCTCTGTTGGTCCTCCTTGACATCTCGGCGGCCTTTGATACCGTCAACCACGGTATCCTCCTGGGGAGGCTCTCTGAGTTGGGAATTGGTGGCTTGGCGTTTGCCTGGCTCCGTTCCTTCTTGGAGAACCGTCCCCAGAGAGTACAGCTTGGGGAGAGTGTCTCGGCACCGTGGAGTCTCAATTGTGGGGTTCCACAGGGGTCGATTATCTCCCCAATGCTGTTTAATATCTATATGAGGCCGCTGGGTCGGGTCATCAGGGGGTGTGGAGCATCGTGTCATCAATATGCTGATGACACCCAGCTCTACATCTCCTTTTTACCAACTGCAGGTGATGCCGTCCTGTCCCTTCAGCGCTGCCTGGGGACTGTATTGCAATGGATGCAGGAAAATGGGCTGAGGCTGAACCCGGACAAGACGGAGGTTCTGAGGGTGGGTGCCCCTGTGGTTGGCGGCTTGGATGACTCTCTCTTGTTTGGGGGGGTGGCCTTGGCCGCTAAGAGTGGGGTTCGCAGCTTGGGGATCCATCTGGACCCGTCGCTCACCATGGAAACGCAGGTGGCGTCGGTAGTCCGCTCCGCCTTTTTCCATCTTTGGCGGATTGCCCGGCTGCGGCCCTACCTTGATATGGGGGCGCTCACTACCTTGGTGCATGCACTCGTAATCTCAAGATTAGACCACTGTAACGCGCTCTACGTGGGGCTGCCTTTGAGGTTGATGCGGAAACTTCAGGTGGTACAGAATGCGGCGGCCAGACTCCTTAGTGGAGTGAGAAAATACCAGCATATCTCTCCTATTCTGGCCGCATTGCATTGGCTGCCCATTCGGTTCCGCATTGACTTCAAAGTTTTAATGCTTACTTATAAGGCCCTAAACGGTTTAGGACCTCGATATTTGGCGGAACGCCTACTCCCACCAAGGTCTACCCGGATCACCCGTGCGAGTCAGGAGGTGAGGCTGAGGAGCTTGACGCTGAGGGAGGCCCGTAGGGAAAGAACAAGAAATCGGGCCTTCTCGGCGGTGGCTCCTCGCCTCTGGAATAATCTTCCTCCGGAGATTCGTGCCGCCCCTACGCTGGGTATCTTTAAAAATCAATTAAAAACATGGATGTTTATACAGGTCTTCCCTCCAGTCAATACCTGATCTTTTAATCTTTTCTATTTATCTTTATTTTTTGTTTTATAATTGTTATGGAAATTGTTTTTGTAATAATTTTGTGATTTTATCTGTTGTTTTATGTTGTTTGGAAGCCGCCTAGAGTGGTCGCAAGACCAGATAGGCGGGGTATAAATGAAATAAATAATAATAATAATAATACCTTTAAACTGCAATTTAAGATTGAAACAAAAGGCACCTTCAAAGGACAAACTGCCCTCTGACAGCCCTTTAAATGAAAAAGAGGAAATGTGCCCAACCTCTTTTACAATTAGCACCAGGTAAAGTGCATTGCAGCAATCCAATATGGGATCTTAGGGAAGAATGACTACAGGTGGCATACAACACTCAAGCTGATAAAAGCTACTGGGAACTGCAGAGGATAATAGCTGGACATCAGCTTCAAAGACTAGATCTAAGAACATTCCAGAGTTATTCACCTGTTGTTGTTTTTAGAGGGAGTGGGACACTGTCCAGACCCGGCCAAAACCCAGGTTGATCAACCACCAACGCAACACCACTTTAGTGTTACCTGGATTGAGTTTATTGGCCATCCTTCAGTCTAGTACTGGTTGCCACAATCTGTTCAGAACATTCATCTGGACAAGCTATAGAGAAAGCATGCAATGTTGTTTCACTCTAAATTTGTGGAAAGCCAAGGTAAAAATAATAAAATCATAGATCAAATGGTGGAGAGAAGCAGATGTTATTTTCCTCCATTCAGAATACCAGCAATAAGCTGAAAACAGAGACTCCAGCTATTTTGCCATTGCAGTAATGTTTCAGTTAAGAACTGCAATGTTAAGTGTCCCTTCCTCACTTCATGTGGCATCATAATTGAAGTGGCAAATAGTAGAGGTCTTTTGGAAATGTATGAGCTGGGCTTTGACTTCCTGCATGTTCTCACTGATCAATGAGAATCCTCATAAGAGGCAGGCATCTAACGTATTTTTCCGTGTATAAGATGCTACTTTTTCCTAAAATCATTACACTAAAAATTGAGGGGCGTCTTTTACACAGAAGTAAGCTGAGGAGAGAACAAAACGGCACATACCTTGCCTCTGTAAACAGGCTTCCTTCAGTCACGAGACTTAGCTTCCTCCAATCATGAGCCTTATGGAACTGACGTCAGCTGATGCTGAACAAACCAATTGGAACACACCTCGTTGGAGGTGGAGCCTGTAGGCTCAGATTCAACAGGGACTCCTAATGTCCGACGTTCTGAGCCCAGAGGCTGAATACTCAAAGCTAAGTTTTCTTAATTTTGGGGGTAGAAAAGTGGGGGCGGGGGGGCATCTTATAAACTGAAAAATACAGTATATTTCCTCCCATCTGTTTCATCCATCTTCAAGCTTCTTTTAATCTTCCTTGGGGTGACCATGAAATAAAAAAGCAACCACCATTCGTAGAACATGTCTTTATTAAATAAGCAAGCAAGCACAGAAGTTTAATGTGTAGTGCTTAGATATTCTTAACGGTACTAAAAATATAAAAATAAAGTTTACTGAAAGCAGTTTCACTCACAAATATACAAGAACTGCTGCCGGACCACACAATTCAACACCATCTGCTAACAGCTGCACTGACAGACAACTGCCTTGCTCTACCCAATAGAAATGCTACCTGTTGCACATTCTTGCTTAGATATATTTCTTTGAGCCATATTAAAGTAGGGCACGTCACCCAGAGATCCATTTCCTCTTTTTAGCAATCCCAAAACAATAAAAGGGGATACAAATGGCTGGCTGTATCCTGCTGCTTCTTCGGCTCCACCACTACTAGAATCTGCGGCAGCCTGAAGGCTCCTGCTGCATATTTTCATTTCCAGTGGAGTACCTATGAATTGCTTGTTGTAGCAAGAACAGATCTTTGTGCATCTTGAAGATTCACACGTTTGTTGGAACATAAACTTTCATCTGGCTGTACCGGGGAAAGTTTCTCAATGAGAAACAAGCAGCAGGGGTGACCATGTTTTGGTTACAAGGAAGAAGAAAAAAAATCCACATCATAACTATCACAAAATGGATTGGGAATTTTCCTTAATAAGGTTAATCTGTTTATACCTTGTGTCTTACTATATTGTTACCCTGTTTCCCCGAAAATAAGACCTAACCTGAAAATAAGCCCTAGTATGATTTTTCAGGATGCTCGTAATATAAGCCCTACCCCAAAAATAAGCCCTAGTTAAGTGAAACCCCGCCCTCCACCATTGTGCAGCATTGTGCAGCAACCAGAAGATGACATGACTATAAAATAAAACATCCCCTGAAAATAAGCCCTAATGCGTTTTTTGGAGCAAAAATTAATATAAGACCCTGTCTTATTTTCGGGGAAACACGGTATTATTGTTTCAGATGTGTCAGAACTTTTTGTACAGTTAAAGTAGCCGATGAAAGGAAGCCTACCTTTTGCCATAAACAGGAATAAAGGTTTATTGAAGATCACATGCAATAATTTTGAGTCAGTGTAAGTCATGTAGGCAGAGGGTGATTGTGCTGCAGGAGAATGATCAGGAAACAGACAGTGGGAGAGCTGATTTCACCACTACACCAAGAATCTGCAGGTTATAATTTGGCATACCTATTCCCACCCATGCCTGTTGGAGCAAGCAGGACCCACGCATTGCCCCAAAGCATCTGGCCAAAGAGGCTAGGCAATAAAAGCTGGAGGACAAATGTTTCAGGACTAAAATAGGGCTATAGTAACAATTTCTGCCTCTACTGAGTTGCTTGTGGCTTTCTAATGCTTTAATAAAGTGGAAAAAACAAAAATTGATTCTCCTATTAAAAGGCAAACTGCTCAAGGTTATATACAGATATATAATAAGCACATACCATGATTGTAATTCAGATGGTACCTTTTGAGTTGTGTTCTGTATGCTGTTGGTTTGTCTTGAATTTCTATCAGAGGGAATGCCAAGGCATATTTACTTGAAGATGCTACAGCATACATATATAATATACCAACCACACAGTTCTTACAGAAATGGTCTTCGGATATGCAGTTTGAATAGAAAGTAAAGAGCAACTCCATAGGGGTTAAGCCCTCCCTATACCAGAAATTTTACATGTAAAGAAGACAGAACCCTTCCAACTGGACCAGTCCCATTTCAACTGGGAAGTGTCTCTGAAATGCAGTGTGTCCTTGAAGGGGTGAGGCTAGGCCCACATGTGCCCATCCCTTCATTTTACTTGGTAATCACAGGAGCTGTATTATCATCATCATGGGTATTGCCAGCAGAAGGAAGGAGACTCCTCCTGGTTAGCTACAGCCTAGAAAAGTTGTGCTGTTTGGGTTTTATTAGTTTCAGACAATAAAGGTTTAGTAGCTTGCCAGCCCAATTGTGGAACTAAGTCAGTGTTGGTTCTCATAGGACAACCTACATATCATCATTATTTATTCCAGAGATGTGATGTCCACAAGACTTTTATAGTGCTTATAATAATTGGTTCACACCACAGTGCTAATTTACACACTGAAAAAGTGTGTGTTATGGGTTTAACGTGATACACCTTCAGCCTGGTTTGTACTGAAGAAACAAACTTAGATATGAGAATGAATGGATGTTCTACCTCCTAAGAAATCTTCAAACAGAAAAAAGTGATTATTTGGGGAAACAATTCTAGCCTAGCTCTGTCTTCTTGGCATGACAGTTTTTTCCCCCCCAACTGACAAGGTATTTTGCACATGCTTCTTAAATGTAAAGGTGCCTTCAGGCATACCCCAGGCCCCCAATTGTAGTCTGAGGTGGGGCAGCCCAGATTCATATTTTATTACCTTAGTGAAGTTGACATGTCACTCATAATTCAAATGTTTATTGACATTTGTTGTTGTTCAATTGACATTTATGTATGAAATCCTACAACTTAAAATAAGTGTTGGCTGCATTAAAGGGCTTTGATTGGGAAGTGGAACAAGAACATTTTTAATTTGTACTATTTAATTAGAGGACCTGGCACCATTAGTCTTTGAAACAGAATACGTTTGTTTTGCCCCTGGTTTCACAGCTCTGTGAGCAGCAAAAGCCAAGGCAAACCTAATGCATGAAAACATCACTCTCTCAAATGAGGAAGTGACCATTTCTGAACTGCTTTCATAGTTCCCACTTTAACAGGGCTTGATATGCAGCAATTAGCATGTAATGATGTTTAGCTTCATATCACCTGTTGGTTCCTGAATATCACACCTAAGTTAAAAGCACAGGCCCAGATAAAACTATTTTTTCTAGGGATAGCTGACAACCTTTGTCACAGCTGGAGGTTCTACAGGCGCCTTCTGGAATCATAGAATAGTGAAGTTGGAAGCAGCCTATGACGCCATCAAGTACAACCCCCTGCTTGATGCAGGAATACAAATCAAAAGATATCTGCCAGGTGGTTGTCTAAGTTTCTCTTGAATGCCTCCAGTGTTGGAGCACTCACCACCTCTTGAAGTAACTGGTTCCACTGGAAGGGTTCAGCAATATCAGACACATTTATATTTTTCACCGTTCTACAACAGTATCTGTCCCATATAAAAAATCTGTCCCTCCCTTTACTATTTTTTCTTTTCAAGAGATGTTCATATATGACTTTTTAAAATGCCATTAAGTGTATGCCCACCCATGTGTGCTAGACTTGTTGAGTTTTTTTTGCCTCCTTCTTGCTGTTTCGAGGTATTAAATCTCTAAAACTTCCATCTTATATGTACCTTCCTGTAAGTTATCCCACTGAACCAACATGTGATTATTTCCACATAAACGAGCACCCAATTGTATTGGGAATGGGACGCATGTGCATACACTGAGACCATTGTAAATGCACAATAATGCACATGACTATAATTATATATCTAGCATAGAGATGTTGCTGAATCAAGGGGCAAGCAAATTTTGCACAGTGAAGTTCAATTGATTGTGTATCTAGCCATTAAGTTGCTCAGTTTTCTTTTGTTCAAAGGAAGATAATCCATTCACTAACATGCCCTGCTTCAGAAGCCACTGCAGAAGAATGGCAGCATAAGTGACTGACTGCCATATACAATAGGCTGGAAGCAGCCTTCAGCAAAGTATGATGGATGTGAAAGGAGGAGTGTGTGTATTGTGCATCAGAGCAAGAGATATCCAGCTGATGCTCCCTAGGTTAATAATCTTGACTGCAACAAACCCATTTATGTGCCATTGGTTTTCATTCCCTCCAGAATAATGCCATTAATACATTTAAGGAAAATGACATTTCATCTTTTATATGTAAGAATTTGGGGATAAAGCAGTAAAAGCGATCACAACAGCTTAAACCCCAAGGCAATGTTTTCAGCCTGCAATCCATTGCCCCCCACATGAATGTGTGCCTAGTTCACTTAACTGTTCTTAGGTATCCATTGAAAACCTTCTGTAAACAATTTAAAATAAATCATCAGTGTTGGTCTGGAAAGGTAAACATCCCTAACTGCATATATAATACATACTTTACATGTCAAGAATGCATTCATAGCAGCCAAGTATTCAGCCAAGGAGAATTACATTATTTTTACAGTCTGCTTAGATTCTCTATGGGCACAATGCACTGGGAAATTGTCCTCTACAAGCCCTATGAACAAGAACTGTACAAATGTTGGAGCAACTGTTTGATATAGCTCTTCAACCACCATTGGCTAAAGCAGCTGGAAACTGCAGTCTAACAACATCTGAAGGACTATGGCTGCCCACCTCTGCTTCATATCCTGACTGCAATCTTTCCAGAAGCATCTCTTTAACCACACCTGCTAGAACAACGCTGAACCAGTCAGACCTCTGGCCAATCCGGCAGGACTCCTCTGAAGTTTACAATCCCAATGCATGGTGCCCTTTGGGTTCTTTTTTTCTTTTTAATATTGATACACGCAACAGGTACAGTGTTTTGTCCAACAAGTAATAAATGAATGCAGAAAGCACTTCTAGCTAAGATCTAGCTAGCATTTTTCCTTTCTTTTCTACAAACATGCATTTTTTGTTTTTGTTTTTTATAAATAAAAATCAAATGTGAGGTCACACTTTCCCATCTTCTGCTTGTAAACGAAATCAAATTTCTCATTCATGGAAACAGTGAAGATGTCTTTCCATAGCCCAACTCTTCCTGAAAAGAGAGAGAGAGAGAAAGAGAGAGGATACAAAAGTTAGGGTGATAATCATTATTCTGATATAGCACAATTGTGTTTTGCTACCGACAACGGTTAAGTCCCATCTTGCTAAGTATTGTAAAATCCCATGCAAATCTCTGGCCTATCTTTGAGCAGCTATAATTCTTCACAGTAGAAAAATGTCTAATGTTGTAAGAGCCAAAGGGTGTCTAGAGGAAGGCCTGTATTGCAGATATGTTAGGAGATGCAACACGTTTCTGGCTCCGTATGCAGAGACACACAGTAGCCCCTCCATGGGTTTCTTGTAAGAGGAAACTCAGCTACCTTAGTCGGTGGCTTGTTTCCCAGCTGCAGCACAAGTTCTGAGTGCAACACTTTCTCCAGTTGCAGTGCTTTATTACATGGTGCACTCAGGGCCATCAACAGAATGGGCAGGCCCAGTGTCTGGGAAGACGGGCACCAAATAGATCAATAACCTGTTCCTTTGAGCTCAAATGGAGCCAAAGAGATCTAGCTCAATCCCCATCAGTCTCTATATGCCCCCAACCCCCTTGCTTTGTGTAAACAAATATACAGAAAGAAATACATTTGGATTCTACTCCTCAATGAAAAGGCATGTGCTGGACAAACTGTTGCGAGAGACAAAACTCTGAACACCCCATCTGGCTGCCCTGAAGCCCGTGGAGATGCATAAAAGAGCTTTCTGATCTGTGGCCTTTGTCCGAAGGAATTGTATGATTAAGTCTACTATTTTCAGTTCTTCCTAATAATACTTTAGGGACATTCTATGAATTAACTGCACTTTCGCTGATGAGGAGTTGACATAGTGTTGTAAGTAAACATCTCTGGTTGAAATCTGAACAACCTTCAGCTCAGTGGCAAGCCACCATCACCTGAACTTCTTCTATCTACATGATGGAGATAATAATGTGGTGTGATATTACAGGGCTGTCATAATAATTAAGTATCACGATGTGACCTTTAGCCTCTTTCACAGGGTATCCCAGGGAGAGTCAGATCTTGGAAAGACTGGCCAGAATAAAAAGGGACAATGTATTTTTGATTGCCTAGAGAGATTTTCCCATTCATTCTGCCTCACCATGTCCATTGAGGTCCACACTTGCAGGAAAATCCATGAATCTGAAAATGGAAGCCCTGTTGAATGCATCTGGGTAAGAATAAAAGGAGAGAGAAACAAAATGATACTGTTTTGGGTATATACTACAAACTGCCCAGCCAACTGGCAGATAAGGATGAAACTTTCCTAAAACAGATTACAAAACTTTTGCAAAGGTGAGCCAAAGTAGCTAAAACTTGAGTCATTTCACAAACCATTGAACTACCCCTAATGTTGGCTGAAAGTCTGCTAAGAATGGAATGCTCAATACATTTTTATCTTCCTGACAATGTCACCTTGCAGACTGTGGAAATAGGGAAAAATGGGATTTGTTATCCTACATGCAGGAGCAGCTCATGGACCAAGTACCTAAAAAAACCCCTGAATTTTAAAAAATTGGAGTAAGATACTCACATATCCTCTTAGACCATGGGCTGGTTATGCCTGGATGTAATCCTGGCCAACAGAAGAGAACTGTTTTGTTGTGATGGGTACCTTGGGAGAAAGTCACCATGTCATCTAGGAGATCATGATTGCAAAAGATGTGAAAACCAACTTAGCCAATTGATGTACTCTAAAGATTGGGTAGCTTCCCATGCCAGAAATAACAACGGAGAAAATGGGTCAAGAAAGACAGGAGACTCTGAACATGAAATGCTGAAGGCACAGTCAAAAACTAATCCCCTGAGAAAGAAATGTAAGAGACATCTAAAGAAGCAGATGTGGCTGAACAAGGAGCTCTCTGCTGAGCAGAATCTTTCAAAAACGACATATAGGAGACAGAAGGAGGGGCAGATAACTAAGGATGCATTCAACAGAGTAGCCAGAACGTGTAAGGCAGTGATCAGGAAGGCGAAATCACAGAATGAGCTGAAGGCTCAGAAAAGATGATAAATAAAACAAAACAAGCTTCTTTAGCAATGCTCACAGTGCAGAAGAACAGCAAGAAAGATCTGCCGCTTTCTATAGAAGGCAAAATAGCAGGGTATACTATGAAAGATCAATGACTAGATAACAGCATGGGTTTAGCAAGTTATGCCAATGCAACCTTTTTTCTTCTTTTCACATAAGGTGGTATACGTAGGGTATGCTATAGACATAGTGTGTCTTGATTTTAGGAAAGCACTCACAAACCATCCCATGATGTACTTGGAAAAGCATATGTAAAAATAGTGGCTCAAAAATACTATTGGATCCATAGCTGGTTGAACAATTGTGCAAACAATTGCTCATGAATGGCTTGGTATCAACTCAGAGGATGATCCTGAGTGGAATGCAACAGCGGATTGTCCTTGGGACCATGCTGTTCAACATGTCTTTAAATAATTTGCATGAGACTATACAGGGGATACATATCAAATCCACAAATAACAAGAAACTAGAGGGTTTTTTAATATCTCAGAAATCAGAATCAAGACTCAAACAGCCTTCACATGGTGGAACACTAGGCAACAACTAATAAAACAAAATTGAGCAGAAATGAAATTAAAAGCCCACTCTTAAGGATCCAAGTGTCTTAGTGGATCACAAACTGAAAATCAGCAGTGCAATGTGGCTGCTAACAAAAGCTGATGCCATTACTAGGAAAATAGTGTTCAGGTCACAGGATGTTTTTTATCTGTTCTGTGTTAAGCAGGCTACAGAACAGCTGGATAGCTCAGTGGTTTAGGTCTCTGGCTGAGGAGCCAGAGGTTAGGAGTTTGATTCCCCTCTGTGACTCCTTGACAGGGGCTGGACTCAGTGATCCATAGGGTCCCTTCCAGCTCTGCAGTTCTAAGATTATTAGATTTGTGTATTGTGCAATTCTAGATGACACATTTTAAGAAAGAGACTGGCAAATTACAGTATAGCAGAGCCAGAGAATGATGAACAAAATGATGTTGAGTTGTGAAATCAAGTCCTATGAGAAGAATTTATGTGTTGGGTATGTCTAACATGGGGAGGAGCTGGCAAAGTAAACATGATAGTTATCTTCAAATGTCTGAAGGGCTACTATGCAGAAGATGGAAAAGACATAGGTACAATTTCCACTCATCATCCAAGCATTATCCCAAGCCCCCATCATACACTTCCTCTAACCTCTGAGATTCCTGATGTTCAGCCAAGTGCCAAACCTTCCAGCCACCACAGCTCCCAGTCTCCACCCACCACATCCCACGATTCAAGCCTCTGGCAATGAAGATAGCCAGGGAAAAGGCTAGAATTGCCAGCTATTGGAACATTTCAAGAGCATAAAACCACATGTACTAGACACACACAAAAGCTGGAGGCTTATAAGCTAGGTCAGGGCTAGCGATGGACCTGCACTGTTACCTGTCTTCCTGAAGCTTCGGTGATAACTGCTGTCCAGTTTGATAGGCTAAAAGCAATGCCACTCCAAGACACAGTGAGGTTCGTATGTCTCTCTAATATATATGCAGAGAGAGGCACTATATCTTCCTTTTGGATTGAGTTATGATATGCAAGCAAAAATAATAAAACCAAATATATTGGCTGCCTCCATACTACATAAATGTTAAGTATGAGTCTCTCTCTCACTGGCAACCAATTTTTACCTATGTTCATGGAGAGTCAGTCAAAGAGCTACCCACCTGGGTTCACGATTTGATTTGTGAAACTGTGACTTGTGATAGGACATAGAGCAAATATAAGGAACATTAGCTAACCAATGGCCTGATATTCACAGCAGCTTGAAGGTTATCTTCTGAGTAACGATCAATGAACTAAAAAGGGGGAAAAATTAAACAAAACCAACATAAAGCAAAATAATAAGGAAAATGTAACGGATGATAAATTAAACATAGCATAGGACTAATTTCAGGATATTGGATACAAAATTTTGAATCACAAAACTAAACTTTTAAAACACAAGGTACATTTTGGGCAGGAAAGAAAATTGCTATGAATGCCAGAAAGCAAAACAAAAGAATTAAAAAATATGTGGGTAAAAAGCAGACAATGAACAAGTCGAAGAAAGTCTACAACACTTGAGGTTAATGTTGGAAGAGGGCAGTTCAGGATGAATACTCAGCACCCAGCACAAAAGGGCAATTGATCTCAGCCAATTAAATGGAGCAAGGAGAACAAAGGGACCAGACAGGAGTACAGAGGCAGATCATTTTGCCCTTCAGATCCCTTTGCCTGGAGACAGTCAAAGGAGACAGAAGATGCTGTACCTACCCTGCACACACTCACCATACAGTAAGACCCCTGTATCCTTGGGGGATCAGTTCCAGGCCCCACCCCCACAGATGCTGATAAGTATGGATTATAGCAAATGCTATTTTACTAGAAAATGCTATACATGGCATGGTCTCTGGCTCCCTCTAATGGCCAGTTCTGAGGATAACATCATGGAAATATATTTCTCTAGCTAATATTATACACAGCATGATCTCTGACTCCCTCTAGTGGCCTCCCCTGGTAACTTCACCTTTAGAAATATATGTATTTCTAGGTTTTTTTCTTTTAATATTTTTAAAGTTTTTAGGCCATGAATAATTGAATCAGGAGATATTGGTCCTGCAGATAAGGGGGTCCTACTGTATTTTCATTTCAAACAAATATGTTTTTGCCAGTGATTTGTGGAACCAAGCAAATAAATACAAAATTTGTCGTGGCAATGTCACCTAGCAACACTGCCAGTACAATGTATTTGAACACAGAGCTGCCCCATAACAGAGAAAGCAGAGGATGGAGGGTCTAATTTTGAAGGCAAAAAGGGGTGTTTGAATGAGAGAATCTGGCCATTCACTCCCATCCATAGCCTACTTCCCTGCCGCCTCTTTCTATGCATTTTTCTCTCAGCTAGGGCTCAAGCATTGAAAATGTATTTGGTAGAGGGAAAGTGTGGGGAGAGAGGTATGTGGAGAGACAGGCAGAGGTTGAAATATTTTATTTTATTTTATTAACTATGATTTCCAGTGGCCATGTTGGATAGGGGATTCTAGGAGCTGTACTCCCAAAACTCTCTCTCTCTCCCCCCCCCCCCCCCAAGCATGGGAGATACGCCACTGTGAGCAGGAGGACTCAACTCCTCTCACTCGTATGCCATCCCTCTGCTCTTTCTATGTGACCGGGGCAGTTCACAGCTAGGTGGGTTTTCTGCATTCACCACTCTGAAAAAGCTCGTGGCTGTCTCCAGTACAAGAGGTTAGGTGGCAACATGCTTGTTTCCTCTGTCTGTGCTTTATAGCAAAGTTCAATCTCCAACTGCCCTGACAACCTTTTTATTTTAAGGTAACCGATACATTCAGAAGAAACATGGGGCATAGCTCTTCTGGTGACAGGGGCTGCATGGTTGAATGCCCTCAAGGTTAAAAAATAAAACAAAGCAAACACTAGTAAGTAAGTACTGAAAGAATCTAGAAACGAGAACTGTCAGGGAGCAATTCTGTTTTTGTTTTAATGCTGAGGAGCATTCAAACATGCACTTGCCTCCCCATCTGTGTTCTGATGTGTTCTGGTCCGGTTAAGATTACACCACATTCTTTTGAATCTACTGTATAAGTTAAGCATTCTTCGCAGAAACCAAGTGGGGCCAAAGATGGCTGTAGCACTTCCATCACAAACGCCACACATGGAAATGCCATGATTATGGATTGCCTCTAAGATTCATGACATTGACAGTCCCCCCCCCCCCCTTCTCCTTCCATCATGCTTTACAATATACCTCTCACAGGCATACCTCTGCCAATGGGAAGGGCCTCTGCATTGCAGCACTGGTCGATGAGCTGGTGACAATGTTCCACCATTGATTCCAACTGTGCTTTGTCATACGAGATGCCCAAGAACCTTGCCAATTTTTCAACCATAGTTGCCAGGTCCTGCCCAAAAAAAAAAAAAAAGGTTATATACACAGGCAGATAAAGAGATGGGGGAGGAGAGGGGAGAGAATGTTGGGAAGAATAAAGTACCACTTCAAATATCTACATTTTTTTTGCTGCACAACTAGAAGTAGCACAAACAACAGCCCAGACAAAGCTGAATCAGAGTCAAAAAGTCATTTGTGTGTGTGTGTGTGTTCTTCTGCAATCTCTCCTGCCTTACAGCCAGCAGTGTGTCTTACAGTGCAGCACTGTAAATTTGTATCATTTTATTTTAAGTATTTTTGACTGTTTGACCCAAAGCTAATGTGAGTTCATCAATACAATATTAAAAACAATGTAAATTATGAGGAAGCAAATGAAATAGGCACTATGAGCAGAAAATTACAATGGAAAAAAAAAAGAGAAACCTCCAACAAAAAACAATAACTTTATATAAGAAGAGTGGAACTGCAAAACCAGCTGTTAACAATTAGAAGCAGGGGAGAAACAAAGACATTTTAATGTGTTGTCTAAAAACTTAACAAAGAGATTTGGATGGCATATCTGTTTTGAGAGAGGGTTTCCCTCAATCACTTCTGTTTTTAAAATCATATTTATTACATTTAATTGATTTGAGATCTCCACCATTTAATATATTACCACACTGGAAAAAGTGTTACCACACAAAACATTGCCAGTCACAAACCTCTATTAAATGATGGGGCATAATTCACCTAAACAAGAAAGCTGCAAAAGGGTATTTCTTCTTCTGGACGTCTCTGTTTCCAAAGAAACTGGAAAATGTCCATAGAGCAGGGGTCCCCAACCCTCGGGCCGCGAACCAGTACCGGCCTGTGGCCTTGGAAGGACTGGGCCGGTGAGACAGATTTTCGAGGGCCGAAGGAACGCATGCACGCACGCACTCCCGCATGCACACACACACATACACACGGCTCCCACATGCATGCACACACCCCCCCACACATGCATGAACACATGCCTGCCACCATCACCCGGTCCTTGGTGTCAAAAAGGTTGGGACCCACTGACATAGAGAACCAATTAAAGGGATTGGAGGAGGGGACTTTACCTTGTGCATATCTTCATACTTGAGAAAGAGTACATTGGAGTCCATGTGATGTTGCCAAAATTCCTGCACATGTTCAAACCATGAACCATATCCTACTGCAAAAACAGGTTTAAAAACGTAAGTTAACACACTAGGAAAATTATCTCAGTGGTCCAGAATTTTAGTATGTTCTAGAAGATTAAAAACTGATCAGAAACAAGCAAATTGAATTTTGTTGCCTTGTTTTCTAGATGCCATTCATTTATTCCTAACGAAAACTGTAAAGAGAGGTGCATCTACAACCCTGAATATATAAGAGGTAAAAGAAAAAAAATCATTCTACCATAAACGCAGAGGAGTAAGTCTCTTTTGTGTTACCCTTCCTTTTATTTTTTTAAGAGAAAGAATCACACAGTTTAGATTCATGTGTGTATAGGCCTCCATATTTATTTGATACATTTTTATCCCCATCATTTTCCAATTATCTGAAAGGAGCATTTATGGCTCCTTTCCACCCACTTTATCCTCATAACAACCCTCTTAGGTAGGTCACAGTGAGAATGAGTGATTGATCCGAGCTCATCCAGTGACTTTCATGGACCACTGGGAAATACAGCTTGGATCTCTAAGGCCCAATCCATGACTCTAACCATTACACCACACTGTCTCTCATACAGACCATTCATCTCGGTACCCCGGATTTGTAGGGGAGGAATGGGAATCTGTCTTCTCTTCTAAGAGAAAACTAATACCAAAGGTTATGTGAATAAGGGTTTCAAAAACATGACTGGCACCACAGTGCTGTATTCTGTTGCTAATAAGTGATGCAAAACAAAATGTTAAAATATTAAAAGGTACTACTGTATAGACAAACTAAAAATTTCTTACACTTATCATTCATAAATCTCCGGCAGAACTCCTGAAATGTTCCCCTGTAGCTCATTGTTCGTAGGGAGCGGTGAAACTGATAATAAGACACTACCAGATCTTTGGGGTTCCGAGCCATGTATATTACCTAAGAACATGGAAACAATTCAAGTTGCAGAGCTGTTTGGTTCGGGGTGGGCGGGTTGGTCCTTCCCCATTTCACAAAACATGCAGGTGACATGTGAAATGAGGTTAGTTCAGCAAGTACCTTGGAATTGCCGCTGTGTAGATCTGAAGGCAAAAATCGATATGGCAGATGGCTTTTGATGAGGCGAGGCGATGTAAGCTCCTATAAAATGAACAAAGGAAAAAACATAAATAAATCTTTAGCAGTCCCTTTGCTTAACAATGTCCTTGGCCATTCTTGTGCTTCAGGTTACCTTCTATGCAGAGATGGCCCCACCCTATAGATTGGTAAGCTGCTGTTGGAAAGAACCACAGGATGAATCAAGATTTAGGTGATTATGACTAGGTTAGGAGAAGCTGGCATCTCCTCATCTCCATGGCAGCCCCCTTCTGTCCTGAACCATAGGTACTGTGGTTTTGAGGGAAAATGGAGGGACCCTCCCACCAGTTACTTTCTGTGAGTGGGAGGCTACAGTACTATACAGCAAAGAACACCCTGTGGTCAATCAGCAGCAGTAAGCCACGCCACCCTCAAATTCTGAACCATAAGCTGGGCCCCGCTGCACAGTATGGTGTGTACAACAAAGGTGGGAAACTTTCTGAGGACCAGGAACCACACATGCAAACACCCCTCTGAGGACCATATATTCTCCCCTCTGATTTTTTTTTTTTAAATTAGAAAGTACTTCTGCACCTTGTAGGAATTGTGTGGTGCAATTTCACTATTTTACAGTGCAAAAAATATCTTTATATAGTATCCAGAAAAGGATTGTGTCTTGTGTATAGATTTGTTACCGTTCCCCCCCCCCCTTGCTTCACAGTTTGTTACTCAGCTGTTACTCCACTAGAAGAATTCACATCCACCTTATCTGAGCAACAAACTGGTATTTGGGTCTTTTACCTTCTACTTACTGCTGTATCTAAAGTAAATATTGCTCTGTCTTCAATAACTAAAGATACTGAACCAGAAACAAATCAAATCAGATGGCTTTGCACAGCACTGGAAAGTACCAAAACAGAAGAAGTGAGTGAGTAGCAATTTCTCATGTGTTCCATACTGGCACAATGTGTAAAGGGGGAAATGCAGACATCTTCCTGAGGGGAAATGCATGAACTGTAATAAAAGAGTAAATGAACTCAACTGTCAATAACAACATTTCTATCTTTCTAGTCAATGAGCAAGAAATGACACTGAACAGCCTGCAGCACACAGAGAAAAAGAACAAGAAAAAACAGCACAAGAAATAACCAAAATAAGTGAGTTTTTAAAATACAAGTTGATGAAGAAATGGCCTGATAAATTTAAAAAACAATGAGGACACACACTTATTTGAGATATATATGAAACCCCCCCCCCCCTTTACATATCCTAATGGAAGCTGGAAAGGGAAAGAAGGAACATCTGTCATTGAATCATTCAGACTTCTTTTGGGGGCATCCAGATACTATGCAAAGCCCTTTCCAGTTCTTCATTTTATAGAATTTAAATTAGACCCTGATTCACAACCCCTTTACTGATGCATTTAGGTAAATACAGACTTGTCTGAATGCATAATGAACCTTGCAAAATATTGTTGCAGATTGCGCCAGCACAGTAATCAATTATGAATCATTTCAAATGTATTGAACTGGCCCATTCACAAAGGTGGGGAGAAAATGAAAGCTAAATAAACAGAGATTTAGGGGTAAAAAAATAAAAGGGTCATTGCACTTTCAGATTAGGTTTTACCTTGATGATGTCCAGACCAGGTTGAGGATATTCCAGCACAGGAAGTTGTTCATCTATATTCATTAATCCAATTTCATCAGGGTCAGCGCCTTGGCTCACCAAATATACTACTTCCTGCAATAAACTGGTGCCTGCAAATTAAATAAACATCAGATGAAAGACGACAATCTGGCCTCCAAAGGAGCAAAACAGAATTGTCCACTGCCACGAGGCTGGTACCACATGGCTCCATTTTTGTAATAAGTCATATTCTTGAAATGTGTATAGTAAATATCACCCACAGGTAGACAAATGAACATAAATTAGAAATAATCTGTATAGTTTGACCTCAAACAAGCTGCAAGAAAAACATATCATGCATCAAAATGTTCAAGACAATGTATTCTCTCTAATGTATCAAAAATCTCAACAACAACAAAAATCAGAGTTTTGAAAAGTAACTTCTCTGGTCTATAGAATCCCTCAGCCAGCACTGCTACTGGTCACCTGACTGGGAGACTGGAAACTGTCTTACAAAATTGTGACTTTCCCCCCTCATGCAGATCTTTGTATTTTCAGGAAGCCTTTTTACATATTTACACTGGCTCAGGTCCATTAGTGTAAATTTTAGTGGTAAACTGGCACAAAATTGAGAAGTCAGTGTAAGCATTTCTTGTTACATACTGAGTCAATGTAGCAGCAAATGCTTACATTGTCTCCTTCACTTGTGGTAATTTGCTGCAGAAAGTTATACTGACAGAGTTAGGCTGGCAGGCGTAACTAACAGGATCCTGGCCGTCTTGTTTTGGTTCTCACTTTGTTCAGTATGATACTTACACATGCTAAAGCCAATGGTGCAAATGTAACCAGAACATTGTAAATAAATCAATAGCATAAGTCCCACTGAGTTAAATGAGGCTTGCTCTCACCCAAGCTGGTATATGGTTGCAACTCAGACTGGCAACCCAGTGCAGGTCTGCTCAGAAGTAAGTCTTACTGCATTCATTTGGATTTAACCGAAGGTGAATCTCCAAAGCACTTCAGCCTCTTCGAGTTTGCTAAAGTATCACTTTACTTGTTCTAAAATATTTTACTACTGTTTATTATCCTATTCCTTATTTACATACTATTTTAATTCAATGCCACCTTTCTCCTAGGCTGGAACCTAAGACAGCTAACAAAACATTTGAAAGATGCAGATAAAGACAAGTAGAGATTAAAAAAATACTAAATATAATTTCTTGTGGAAATCTTCTCTCTGCACCCATTCTTACTAAAGGTTTACTATATGCCACCAAGTCATCTCCTTTATTTGCATCTGGCAAAATAAGCAAAGGGCTTAAGAGGCTGGATAATATCCATTGGTTTAACTGCCAACACAAACATCTCATTAGTGAGCTTTGTAGATTGGCTTTCTCAGCAATGTTTCTGCTTACTCAATCATTTCAAAGGCACAGTCACAAATATACAGTATATCAAGCAATTTGATGCTAATATTTCCCAGGATTTAAAAACAAATGCTCCCCCAGTCCTTCTGTATATCACCTCCCTTATCCTATATGTTCAGTTCTGCCTGAGGAATGTCTGAATGTGCATATTTGTATCTTGGTTGCAAATATACCAGCCTGCAGTGCTTTCAGAAAAAAATATCCTGAGATTTACTATTTCATTCTATTTTGGCAATACATGAAAGGATTCATCTGTAACAGATATATGTCTTTGAAAAACATATATACAGAAAAGGGTAAGCAGCCTGCAAAATGGTGGGGCATGGCTAAGTGTTGCATTGCACAGGATGCGACTTCCAATTCATCATTCCACTCGCTAGAATGCACATCTGTGGAGCAAAGGAGGTAACTCCCTTCAAACTGGGCTCTGACTGACTGACCTTTCAATTCTGCATCTATCTTAATGCTGACCTTCTACATCTACATTCTCAGAGCTTGGAAATAATTTGCTAATTTTAATTTGTTAATATTTGCTGAACACATACTGGCAGCAATTTAAAATTTTAAACTCATGTTATGCTGTGTTAGGGAGGTTTTCATGGTTAATTGTCATCAGTCATCAGTCATAATGTCCTCTGCCTAGGAAGTCAACAGCTGGACAAGTTGCCCTTCATTGGTTATTTTGACGTGCTAATTCTTCTGGTGCCTTTCTGAAAGAGTGCTGGGGTGGGGAGGGGGGATTGACTCATCCCAAATTAATACTGAAAAAAATGCAGTCAGGACTGAGAAGCTCAAATGAGAGAAAAAGGCCATCTGCTTACTACAGAATACAGTGGTGCTTCTTGATTAACTCTCTTGAATACAGTGCCCAGTCTCTGGATGTTGATGCATGCAATTTTCAGTCCCATCGTCCTCACAAGTACATTTGGTGGGGGCACCATAGAGGGTCTTCTCTGTTGCTGCTCCCAGACTTTGGAAGTCCCTCCCACAGGAGGCTAGAATGACCCCATCTTTGCTGTCCTTCCTTAATCAGGCAAAGACCTTTCTCTACAGGCAACCTCTCCCTCAGCGATCGGCTGCCTGAGTGGGATTTTTGAATGGATTATTGTACCTTACTGCTTTAAATGTACTTTTGGTGTTGCTTTTGTTTATAATTTCTCAGAGTGGTATTTGTTTGATCCTTTAAAATATTTGTGTATTTATTGTTTTTAGCCTTAAATATTGTCTTTTAATGATGTGAGCCACCTTTGGATATTTTATTTTTAGTTTTATTATTATTTATTTTATTATTATTTATTTAACTTATATGCCGCCCACACTACCCAAAGGTCTCTGGGCGGCTTACAACAGTTAAAATACAATAAAAAGACAAAACAATTAAAATGCAATTAAAATATATACTCTAAAAATTGCCATCAGGACCCACAGTTGATATTATTTCAATTAAAAGCCTTCTGGAACAGGAAGGTTTTGACCTGGCGCCGAAATGTCATCAGCGTCGGCGCCAGACAAATCTCAGTCGGGAGGGCATTCCATAGTCTGGGGGCAGCTGCCGAAAAGGCCCTTTGTCTACAAGCCATCCCTCTTACCTCCTTGAGGGATGGCTCTTTCAAAAGGGCCCCCTGGCTAGATCTTAACTGCCGGGTAGGTTCATATGGAAGGTTCATTTAAATACTGTCTTGTGATGATGCAAGCCATCTTGGGTCCTTTATAAGGAGAAAAGTAGGGTAATAATAATAATAATAATAATAATAATAATAATAATAATAATAATAATAATAATAATAATAATAATAATAATAATAATAATAATACATCCATATTGCACCGATATTTAACAGATACTTAGCTTTTTGGTTAAAACTTCTATCTGTTATATAATACCAGTCAATGTTTCTATAATTTTGATTGACTATGCCTGGTGTTTCTGAATAACAACAACAACAACACATTTGTTTGTTTGTTTGTTTGTTTAAAGTATTTCCCCTGCCTTTCTCCTAAAAAAGACCCAAGGCAGCTTACATAATTTAAAACACAATATTAAAATCTAAAAACAGTTATTCACATATTAAAGAAGAATTAATAGCATTATATTAAAAGTTTTAGGTAAAAGCATTACAAAAACAGATTTAGAAGCAACAAAATAGAAGCCATTCTATTTACTGTCACCTAGACAGTCAGTCACTAAGGTAAAAGACATGATAGAGACACTATCTCAGTGTATATGCAGAGTTCAGATCCATTTTAAAACACATATGGTTATTAATTTCATTATCAGGTGGTTTCTCCAATGCAAACAGCTATAAAAATATTTAATAATTTTAATTTGTGATTAGGTCATGTTAGTTCATGAGTTTAAAGTGGTATTACTAAGAGGGAAAAACACATTTATTGTGCTTCTTATTTGTTTCCTGAACAATCCCATGTATGACATTATATTTACAGGGTACTAAATTATTTCTTTTTCATCTGCTTTCTGATACACATTAAACTCATGTCCCTTATTATGAGAACATGAATGGGTTAAAATTATGAGAAAGAAAATATAAGATATAATTTTAGATTTTAAAGATTTAGAAAGTAATGGTAAGATAAGTGTGAAGTAAGCTTAGTAGGAAACATCGACAAATGTAATAATGATATATACTGTTCTCTATCACATTCTGTATTTTTTATTTACCCCAATACCCTGATCCAAATCCCCTTCCTTATAATCTTCCCTTACCTAATGGAAAATGAATTTTTTTAAAAATCATGTTGCCTTATTTATTTATTTTAAAATAAATTTTCCACTTCCAAATCAGGGGTAAGTGATCCATATATTGCAAATAGTGGTAAAAGAGTATAGGTACGTAGCTGATAGTGGTGGGTGAGGAAAGAAGAGAAACTATTGCGATGCAGATTAGTGACAAAACATAATTTGAACAACTTTCCAAGGGTTTGGAAAGACTTTTAAATGATTAAAACTCTTTTATTCCTATACAAATAGCTAAATTTTGTTTATATTGATTACATTTCATACTATGAAGATGGGTAAATTAGAAGGTTCAAATTCTAAATTAAATTTTAAACTTTGAATTTTGAATTCTCTGTAGATATTCCCTTATGTTACCAGGGTATAATCCTGTAACTGTGCTAGATGTATTCCTATGGTTTTATACCGCAATAAAGTTATTCATTCATAATTTGAACAACTTGTAAAATGGGATCCTATACTTTAAGTTAGATAGCCTTCCACAACCTGACAGTGTCCAGTCCTTTTGCATCCTGTTGTCCCCAGTCAATAACTGGGATCAGTATCCACTGATCCACGGTCAGAAAATATTAAAAATATTAAGAGAAAAAAATCCAGAAAAAAGTATTTTCACATGTATCACCAGAACCAGCCACTAGAGGTAGCCAGAGACCATGCTATGAATACTTGTTAGTGAAAAATACACAGCACGGTATCTAGTGGCCAGTTCTGGTAATGCATGTGAAACAAATTTTATTCTGTGTGTTTTTTCCTTTTACCATTATATATATAGTTTTTGCTATTATCCACGGTTTTCAGTTTCCATGGGGGCTTGGAACAAATCCCCAGCAGATATGGGGGTCCTACTGTACTATGGGATTTTAGTCTATGTGGGAGGGGGAAAGGGCCAGACTGGAGAGGGCAACTTTTATTTTAAAAAAGGCTGAGATCCTGTTGCTTAGTCTAGTAAATTGCAACTGGTTGTTTGTTTGTTTGTTTGTTTAAAATAGTTTTACCCCACTTTTCTGCTTAAGAAAGGTCCACGGAGGCTTACATCATTAAAAGACAATGTTTAAAGCTAAAAACAAGCAGACAAATATTAAAAGAATTTTTAAAAATACCACACTAAAAGACAGTAAACAAAATCAACACCAAAAACTCATTTGAAAGCAACAAGGCACAACAATCCATTAAAAAAAAAACCCCCACTCAGCAGCCATTCACTCAGGGAAAGCTTGCCTGAAGAGAAAGGTCTTTGCCTGCTTGCAGAAGGACAGCAAAGATGGGGCCAGTCTGGCCTTCTGTGGGAGGGAGTTCCAGAGCCTGGGAGCAGCCACAGAGAAGGCCCTCTCCCGTGTCCCCATCAGATGCACCTTTGAGAGTGGTGGGACCGAAAGAAAGGTCTCTCCTGATTACCTTAATACCCAGGCAGGCTCATAATAAGTTGCAACTAGAGTAGGCACATGAATCAATGGAATTTACAGAGGAACTGACTCAATAAATCCCCACTAATTCAATGGGCCTACTCTAATTGCAACATACTATGCTAAGCAACCGAATTTCAGCCAAACAATGCTTTGGAAATAACCAGCAAATGTGCTACTGTGGTCAAGGCAGAAAAAGAACATGACATTATCTATAAATCGCACTGTTTATTCTAAAATTAATGATTTAATTCATGAATTAACTCTAATTCATGTTAATTCATGAATTAATTAGAGTTAATTAATTAGAGTTAATTCATGAATTAATTAGAGTTAATTCATGAATTAACTCTAATTCAATGAATTAAGCAACTTTACTGCCCAACATTAACAACAACCAGTTCCTCCCATTTCTAACATTTAAAGCTAACAGATTAAATTTGAACCTGACATTCCAAGCTCTGTACATTCTGTGTGCAAAGAAAAATTGATTAATCAATAATAGAAAATGACCACCAGATCTCCTTTTCTAGTATCAGAGAACAATAAAAACCGATAACCACTTGCTGACACACTATTTTAAGTAGCGTCTACATAGACACCAAGCAAATTATGTCCATCAACTTATATAACAATTATATTGATCATGGGCCTGAATTATTCAAGCCTAGGAACAGTAAACATCTACTGTATCATGCTATTACTTCACTTGTTTGCTTTGAACCGCCAGTAACCCATTACCCTTTATATACAGTAGCTTGCTTTCAGAAAAATAGCAGGGGATGTCAGTTCTGGGTAGCCACCAGAAGAATTACATTGACAAAGGAATGCATGGTAACTGGAGATAAGGATCCATTTATACAGGCATCTTCCAGATGATCGTAGCTTCTTGTTCTAGGCTGAGGCCAGCATCATAAGGTTCATTTGATGGGAACAATTCTTAGTCAGTGTGGTGAAGGTAATGTAAGACTGTAATCAGGAAGACGTGAGTTCAAATCAAAGCTAAGCCATTATGCCCTGAGGTCAACTTTGAACCATTCACCCTCAAGTTCATTATGGCGTTAAAACAAGACAATTACATGTAGGCTGCCCAAGAGCCTTGGAGGAAAGGAAAGAGATTAAAACCTTTTCCTTTCCTCCAAGGCTCTTGGAGGAAGAGCCTTGGAGGAAATATATATATATAGGACCAGTGATTGAATGCCAAATCCTACTGCCAAAATTCTGCAACCTGACTTCTATCACAGCTCCGAATCCTAAAGATGCTCCATCTGCTATTTCTTTCTCCTGTTTTCTCCTGACAGCTGCTCACACCGTGTGAGCAATACCAGAGGCTAAGGCAGAATTCTTTTCCTTGTAAAGCACCAGCTAAAGCACCTAAAGGAAGGGCTCTCTGCTTCTGTTCACACTGACAGAGAAGGCACTGAGGAACCTTTGACACTAGAGATGGGAGTATTCGTATTCATATATGAATATCCCCCCACAGGTGCAGATAACGAGGGTCTGGCCCCCTGGGGCCAGACCGACCACTCACAATTCTGCCACTGCCGTGGACTCCGGACTCCCTTCCTATTGCTCTGGAGCTCGTGATGGATTAGGCACTCTTCGACCTGGCAGAGAGGCTTGTCATCCTGCCTTCTGCCAGGAGTGGCTAATCCATTGCGAGCTCCAGAGCGATAGGAAGGGAGCCCGGAGCCTGCGGCAGCGGAGGAATTGTGAGTGGTCGGTCTGGCCCCAGGGGGGCAGACCCTCGCTATCTGCACCTGTGGGGGGATATTCGTATTCGAATACGAATACCCCCATCTCTACTTAACACATATATCTCAGCTTACTACAGACCCATCAGCTCATTCTCAATTAACTGTATATGTAACCACTGGCCCCTTGTGGCAAATTTGTCATTGGCCTCTTCAATAATTTTTTAATATTTGTTTTTTAAAAGCAATTGCTCACCAAACCATTAGATTTACACAGACCATGGGAACATCACTGTCTTCAACTACAAGTCTCAGAATTCATCAGCCAATATGGTCAGTGTCCATGCTAGCGTTAGAATTCTGAGAGTTGTAGTCCCTCAAAAGTATTGTTTCCATGCTCTGGATTTATACCAGCTGGGGTAAAATCCAGAGTAGCAGGAGGTTGACTTCTCACTCCTTTAAATTTTGTATGTTTTTTTTTTCTATTGTAACTTATTCCCCACCCCAATTCTTCTTTTACCCTCACAGGCGAAGCGAAATTATCTTCATTAGACTTTCTGTTAGTCCTGATTAATAGTAATAATCATGTGTCATTAAGTCATTTTTTACTCATGGTGAGCCTTTTCAGAGTTTTCTAGGTACAGAATACTCACAAGCGGTTTACCATCCCCTTCTTCTGGAGCACCCTGGGACTATGCAGCTTGCTCAGGACACACAGGCTGGCTCTCCTCACAGGAGACACCATGGGGAATCGAACTCCCAACCTTTGGCTCTGCAGCCAGATACCTAAATCATTGAGCTATCCAAACAGTTATATTAGGGCAGTTGTCAAAGGTCACAGAAACAGATCTGAAAGACAGGTTTTGTTTAAAGAATTAAAAAAAAGACAGGCTTGGTTTAAAGTAATTTTGTAAGGCAAAATTAAAGTAATTTTGTATTCAAAGTATTTCAACATTACAAAAGCACAGAGTAGTTGTGTTTGTCTCAGCCAGGAGTGCTTTTAGTAAACATTTCTGAAACCATTCCTGACACAAGTTTTCAAAGAGGAAATCATCTCCAGATCTGGGGATATCTCAACTTTTGAATCTGTCAATCAGGACCCAATTGAATTTTTAACTCCTTTCTGGCCAAACAGGGATTTGTGCTTGCAAAAGGATTCTGTGTCTGGTTGTATAAAATTGTTTAAAAGTTACTTTAAAAAGAATACAGAACTAATTTTCAGAAGCTCACTCATTTAAGCTGTGAAATTACTGTTTTTTGCTTTGTGCCTGGGGCTGGCCTTACTCCGTATTAGCAGAGCTTTAGTGCCTATATCGTACCATGGTCTCAACCGTTCCACCCATCTTGTCACTAGACAATTGTCTGTTAATTAAGAAAAAAACTCCGAAAATGTTATGTGCAATTAAGTCACTTCTGATGTGTGGTGACAAGAGATGGGCACGAACTATGGTTCATAGTTTGTCACTATTCACAAACTATGAACCACATACTTCCATTAACTTTCTGATGAAATGAACCATTTGTGGTTCGTGTGATTTGGAATTTCCGGGAATTAGAGATGCCAGACTTGCAGCAAATCTTTAGCTAACTCTCTTTCCCACCCCCTCAAAATTTGGTAAAGATTGGATTTGGCAAATCCAAGTTATAGTGCCCTGCAAGCAAGTCTTCCCTAGGAAAGTGCTCTTTAGTGTGTGAATCGACAACACAAATAATAATTCAGTGTTTCATTTTATTCTGGGCAGGCATGTTTCCCTGAAATGCCCTGAAAAGAACCATGAAATGGCCCGATTCATTGGGGGGGGGGGGGGAGGAGTTGCTTCATGGTTCATTTTGTGTTCATCTCTAGTGGTGACTACATGAGTTAATGGCCTCCAAAATGTCATATCATTAAGAGCTCTGCTCAGATCTTGGAAACCAACATCATCTCATATTAGGTTGTACTCTCTCTTTTTACTGGCCCCCATTTCTAGCAAAATTGTCTTTTCCAGTAACGTCTGCTCAGATTTTGCAAAATAACAACTATGGCTTCCTTTGTTGAGACAATCTGTCACATGTTAGGTCTTCCTCTTTCCTAATGCCCCCTCCCACTTTTCCCAGCAATACTGTCATTTCAGGTGAGTTCTGTATTCTCATTATATGTGCATAATGGGATAGCCTCACTTCATTTTGTTTTGCTCTTGTGAGAGTTCAGGCTTGACTTGACTGAGCACCCACTTTTCCGCCTTTCTGGTTGTTTGTGGTACCTGTAAGGATCTCTCCCTCCAACATCACATTTCAAATTAGTTGATTCCTTCCCCCCACCCCCACCCCCAGTCTTTCTTCACTGTCTTTCTTTCACAAAGTATGGATAATTTTGGCCAGTATTTTCAGTGACAATCTTTGCTAACTCCAACCCTGTGCTTCTTTTTCTTTTTTTAATTTCAAACAACTGAGGGGAGTTTGTTGTAGAAAACATGCACACAAATGTTCACAGAGCTTTTGGTCCTGCTTAGCTTTTCTTCCTCAGGCTGCCTACCCAAGGAAAGGGTTTGGATCTTAGAAGATAGCTTTCTAGTCTGTATTATGCAGAACGGGCATGGCAACATTAATTTACCTGAGAGGTTAAAGGATATGTATGTTTTTCTGTTGTGTGTGTTGCACTTACTTCACCTTTGCCTCACCAGTTCATTAAGTCCAAGACAATACTTTAAAATATTTTGGCACAGAGGGACTTCAGCCACATCCCTGCTGTTCATGCTTTTGTCCTCCCCCACCAACCATAGTAAATATCATGTGCTCAACTTCTGCAATCTTCTAAGCACTGGGTAATTCTGCATGAGATAAATTGCTGTTGAAATTTGTGTATAATATATGTATACTTAAACTGTTTTTTTTAAAAAAAACACACCAGGAATTTCAATTCTTCAGAAAAGCCCTCCTTTTTCTGAATGTGGGATATTGTGCTTCTGTACCCATGATTTAAAAAGCCAGGAAACAGCTTGATATTGCTGTCAAGATGGTCTACAGACGGGGTCCCCAACCATCAGTCCGTGGCCTGGTACCGGGCTGTGGCCTTGGCAGGACTGGGCCACGGAGACAGATCTTTCCCCCCTGCATGTACGCCCCCCGCCTGCACGCACACACCACACACACATGCACAGGTGCCCCACCCACCCGTGCATGGGTGCCATGCCCACCCCTGCATGCACCCCGCCCACTTGCACGTGCACCCCGCCCACCCGCGCATGGACCCGGCCCCCACAACCAGTCCGTGGTTCAGAAAAGGTTGGAGACCCCTGGTCTACAGGATACCTTCTTCTGCTCACTACCATTCACAAAGAGACACCAAACAAGGGAAAATCCCAAAAACTCATTTTTTTAATCAGTTAACTACTTCTCCCTCAAACACAAAGCAATTGTCAGGGCTGCTTTTCAACAAGTGTGAATGACAGTGTGCACAAGAGGCTATCTTGTAGACCATCCTGATTGGCATCCTTTTCCTGCTGTCAATGTGACCACAATATTGTGCAGCAATATCAGGACATTTTTTGGCATTCTCAATTGTGGATACAGAAGCACAATATGCCACATTCATAAAATGGAGGTTTTCTTTAAAAACTGAATTCTATTCGTATGCATGTTCTCATATCTACTTTGCTGGATAATATGAATTACTAGTCTATTTTGGATGAGAACAGTTCCACTACAGCCTCAGACAACTGGCTTAGTGCTCACTGGGAGAAATGCAGCCTATAAATGAGACAAAATAAATAAATATATGCAAACTGTGGCAAGTCACCATTTTATGGTTGAAATCCTGTTGTGCAGTTATGAAACAGCATAACTTTTAGAAGCAAATCTGTTGCATGCCGAGTCATGCCACTCAGCATGCAACATATAATGCCTACAGAGATTTCTTAACTTGCAGTAATTCACTTCCAAAAGTTATGCCATTCGTAGTAACTGCACAACAGGATTCCAGAGAATATTTTATTGGATGAGTTTCAGTTGTTACAACCCGAGGATGTGGACAGGGTGCTTGGATTGGTTCATGCCACTACTACGCAACTCGACCCTTGCACATCATGGCTAATAAAGGAATCTGCCGGGGGGTTCGCACTTGGATCCTGGGGGTTATCAACTACTCGTTAAGAGAGGGAGTGGTCCCTGCCCCGTTAAAGGAGGCAGTGATTCGCCCACTCCTAAAAAAGCCTAATCTGGACCCAGGCCTAGTGAACAACTTCCGACCAGTGGCGAACCTCCCTTTTCTGGGCAAGGTATTGGAACGTGTGGTGGCTGAGCAGCTCCAGGCTCTCCTGGATGAAACGGATTATCTAGATCCATTTCAATTGGGTTTCAGGCCAGGTTATGGGACAGAGATTGCCTTGGTCGCCCTGTTTGACGACCTCTCCCGGGAGAAAGACAGGGGGAATGCATCCCTGTTGATTCTCCTGGACCTCTCAGCGGCTTTCAACACCATCGACCATGGTGTCCTTCTGGACAGATTGGCTGGGATGGGAATGGGAGGCACCGTTTTACGATGGTTCCGCTCCTACCTGGCTGATCGAGTCCAGAAGGTGGTGCTGGGGGACAGTAGCTCTGATCCATGGTGGTTGCATCATGGGGTTCCTCAGGGCTCTATACTGTCCCCCATGCTATTCAATATCTACATGAAATTGCTGGGGGAGGTCGTTAGGAGGTTTGGGCTGAGGAGTCAGCAATATGCTGACAACACCCAGCTCTACCTCTCATTCTCTACCAATCCAGGTGTAACAGCCGCCATTCTGAACTCGTGCCTGGACTCGATAATGGACTGGATGAGGGTCAATAAACTGAGGCTCAATCCAGACAAGTCGGAAGTGCTGCTGGTAGGTGATCCGCCAGATCGGTTAAAGGGCCATTTCCCTGCCTTAGACGGGGTTACACTCCCCCTAAAGGACAGGGTCCGCAGCTTGGGGGTGCTCCTTGACCCGGGTCTGACCTTGGAAGCCCAGGTGGACTCGGTGTCCAGGGGTGCCTTCTTACAGCTGCGGAGAATATATCAACTTTGCCCTTACCTGGATGAGCGGAGCCTGGCAACAGTCACACATGCACTGGTAACAACCAGACTGGACTACTGCAATGCACTATACGTGGGGCAGCCTTTGAAGACGGTCTGGCGACTGCAACTGGCACAGAACCAGGCTGCGCGGCTGGTAAGTGGTGCCGCCACACGGACTCATATCACACCGGTTCCGAAAAATTAACACTGGCTGCCGGTTGCTGCTTGGGCCCAATTCATAGTGCTTACTTTGACATATAAAGCCCTAAACGGCTTAGGACCTGGTTACCTAAAGGACCGCCTTCTTCCATACGAGCCTGCCCGTCCTCTAAGATCAGGCCAGGAGGCCCTTCTGAAGGTGCCATCCCTGAAAGAAGTGAGGGGGATGGCATGCCGAAATAGGGCCTTCTCGGCTGTTGCCCCCCAACTTTGGAACGCCCTCCCTATAGAGATACGCCTGGCTCCAACACTTTTGGCTTTTCGGCGCCAGGCAAAGACCTTTCTGTTTAGCCAGCATTTTAATTAAATAGCTGGCCATAAGAGCAGCAGGATTTATTAATATTAATGTTTTAATGACTGTTTTTAATATAGGGTATTATTATAATATTGCCTACTTTTAATGGTTTTAATGTTGTTGTACGCCGCTCAGAGACCACTGGTAATGGTGCGGCTAAAAAAAATCTTGTAAATAAATAAATAAATAAAATATATTGTTGTTTATATCCTTATACAACAGATATGACATCCCTAATGTTCTGGGACTAAAACTCACACAACAATTTATTATTGGCAGTGCTTGCTAGGGCTGATGACAGTTCAAATCCAATAACATTTGGAAGGTGACACGTTCCTATCCTCTGCCTTGCATAGCATTTTGAGGCATGATGCACTACAGCTGCCTCTTGTGAACCACAGACTCATTTTAAAAACACACACAAACACGTAGAGTGAGCTTTCTTCAACCTAAGCAATGAATTAATGTGTTCACTGTTGCAGGCTCGGTCTGAGATGCAGCTCAAGCACTCCATTTCATGGAGATAGCAGCCGAAGCTGAACACTTGAGAAAAGGAGAATAGACAAACAATACTTTGCATTAGCCATTCGGGCATTTACATGATGCTTATGGCTGCCTGATGCTGACATCTAGTCACCAAACTGTCTCTCGCACACAGAATGAGCAGCACAGCTAAGGCAGAGTGACAGTTTTCTTATTCCTTCTGCATGCCTCTATTGTGTACTGCAAGATGAAGGAGAATGTTAATTTACAGGTCATGATCCAGGAATCATGATGATGATGATCATAATCAACAGTCCATCCTTGGCAGATCCTGCAACAGCAACCATTAAAGCAACCCTATGATAGTTTATGGATTAAGCAGGGAGTCCTCCCTCCAAATTCACACACAAACCCTGCTCAGCCCACAAGGTGTTACAGAGTCCTATGTAGCTTCAGAAACAAACACACAGGACAAACCTGTGTTTCAGTGAGGGTTACTCCCTAGTAAGGGAAGGGTGAGGGAGGGAGAGAGACGCAAGCACAGAGTTAAGGATAGAGGAAGCCTTACACACAATAAGAGGAATAGAGCAAACTGATCAAAAGGGCAACAATAATAGCATTAACAATAATAATCACAATAATAAACATAACAATAATTATAATAATAATCATAATAATAATATTCATAAAAATGTACAAAGACAAACAGGCCACAAATCACACATCCTCCGGTGTCTGTATATGAATGCCAGGAGTATGGGAAACAAACAAGAAGAACTGGAAATTTTAATTCAGGAGGGTAAGTATGACTTGATAGGAATAACTGAAACTTGGTGGGATGACTCCCATGACTGGAATACAGCAATTGAGGGATATAAACTGATCAAAAAGAACAGAGAGAATAAAAATGGAGGTGGAGTTGCAGTATATGTCAAAAATACACATTCCTGCACAGAAATACAGGAGGAGGAGAATGGCTGTCCCATCGAGAGCATCTGGATCAATCTACTTGGGGCAAAAAACAAAAGGAACTTGGTAGTCGGAGTCTACTACTGACGGCCCAATTAAAGAGAGGAAGTGGATGAAACTTTTGAAAAACAAATTGCAGGGTTTTCAAAGAGACACGACATAGTAGTGATGGGGAGATTTCAATTATCCAGATATATGTTGGGAGGCTAATTCTGCCAAGTATGGCCCTTCCAAGAAATTCCTGGCTTGTGTGGCTGACAATTTGCTCCTACAAAAAGTGGAGAAAGAAACTAGAGGATTTGCTATCCTTGACTTATTTCTGACCAACAGAGATAACCTGGTGGGGGAAGTGGCAGTAAGGGGAACTATAGGTGAGAGTGACCATATCCTTCTAGAATTCTTGATTTCAAAGGAAACGAAAGCAGAGTGTAGCCACACACATCTGCTGGATTTCAAAAAAAGCCAATTTTAATAATCTCAGAACAAGGATAAGTAAGGTCCCATGGCAGGAGATCCTAACAAGAAAAGGAGTCCAAGAAGGGTGGGAGCTTCTAAAAAAAGAAATTCTAAAGGCACAGCTACAAACAATTCCAACAAGAAAAAAAAAAGGGGGGGTGGCACAAAAATGGCCAGTGTGGCTTCACAAAAAACTCAGGGAGACCCTAAAAATGAAAAAAGACATGTACAGGAAATGGAAAGAAGGCCAGGCCACCAAGGATGAGTACAGACAAGTAGCAAGGAAATGCAGGGATGGCATTAGGAGGGCAAAAGCTGAGAGTGAGCTGAGGTTAGCTAGAGACACTAAAAGCAATAAAAAAGCATTCTTCAGGTATGTGAGTAGCAAAAGACAAACAAAAGACATAGTGACACAGCTCCGCAATGGAGATGGAAAAATGATAACAGAGGACAAAGAAAAGGTGGAGGTGCTCAATTCCTATTTTAGTTCAGTCTTTTCCCATAAGACAGACTATGAACTTCCAAACAAATTGGAAGTGAAAGTGGGGGGGGGGGGGGACAGGATTGCAGCTGGAGATAGATAAACAAATAGTCAAGGCATACCTTACCACCATTGAGTCCTCCAAGGATTGGAGGAGGGACAATGTTGTCCCTATCTTCAAAAAGGGCAAAAAAGAGGAACCCGGGAACTACAGGCCAGTCAGCCTGACATCAATCCCAGGCCAAATTCTGGAACAGATCATAAAGTGGTCATTGTGCAAGCACCTAGAAAACAATGCAGTAATAACTAGAAGCCAACACGGATTTGTCAAGAACAAATCCTGCCAAACTAATTTGATCTCTTTTTTTATCAGGTCACCTCCCTGATAGACAGAAGGAATGCTGTAGGCATAGTATATCTTGACTTTGGCAAAGCTTTTGACAAAGTGCCCCATGATATCCTGATAAGCAAGCTAACTAGGTGTGGTCTGGATAGATCGAGTGTCAGGTGAATACACAATTGACTACAGAATCGTACTCAGAGGGTGATGATTAATGGGTCCTTCTCTAACTGGGAGGAGGTAACTAGTGGGGTATCCCAAGGCTCAGTCCTGGGCCCAGTGCTTTTCAATATTTTTATTAATGACTTGGATGAGGGAGTGCAGGGAATGCTTGTCAAATTTGCAGATGATACCAAATTGGGCAGATAGGATGGAGTACTGGGCCGAAAGCAACAGAATGAATTTCAACAGGGATAAGTGCAAAGTACTGCACCTCGGAAAAAGAAAACAATTGCACAGTTACAAGAGGGGGATACCTGGCTCAGCAAAACTACGAGTGAGAAGGATCTTGAAATTGTCGTAGACCACAAGCTAAATATGAGCCAACAGTGTGATGTGGCTACAAAAAAGGCTAATGCTATTTTAGGCTGCATTAATAGAAGTATAGTTTCCAAATTCTGCAAGGTGCTGGTCCCCCTCTAGTCAGCACTGGTTAGGCCTCACCTTGAGTATTGTGTCCAGTTCTGGACACCACACTTCAAGAAGAATGCTAACAAATTGGAACAAGTTCAGAGGAGGGCGACAAGGATGATCAGGGGGCTAGAAACCAAGCCTTATGAGGAAAGGCTGAAAGAATTGGACATGTTTAGCCTTGAGAAAAGAAGACTGAGGGGTGATATGGTAGCATTTTTCAAATATTTGAAAGGCTGTCATACAGAGGAGGGGCAAGATCTGTTCTCGATCTTCCCAGAGCGCAGGACACGCAACAATGGGCTCAAGTTAAAGGAAGCCAGATTTCAGTTGAATATCAGGAAAAACTTCCTAACTGTTAGAGCAGTACGACAGTAGAACCAGTTATCTCGGGAGTTGGCGAGTGCTCCAACACTGGAGGCATTCAAGAAAAACTTAGATAATCACCTGGCAGATCTGCTTTGATTGTATTCCTGCATTGAGCAGGGGGTTGGACTTGATGGCCTTGTAGGCCCCTTCCAACTTCACTTTTCTATGATTCTATGAAATTCCATTGTGTTCAGAGGGGGTTACTCTCTAGTAAGCATGTTCAGAATTGCAGCCTTAGTGGTCATACCTAGGCAATGGTATCTTTCATTTATGTCTCTGCAGTAAGCTGCAGCCAGCATCTGTTTTAACTGAGGTCAAAACAAAATGTTTAGTAGGAAATTCCCAACCCGATGATTGCCACCAATATGTGAAGAACAGACAAAGACATTTGTAAGGGGAAAGTGGTGGGTTGGCAACAATGGGACCTTTAATAATTTCCTCACCTCTACTCTTTCTCTCCATCCCATCTCTAGTTACTGTCTTCCATTTAAATGGCAATCCCACGGTTGGCACCAAAGTTCTGGTTCCAGTCTAGGTTGGTGATCTTTAAATAAGTTTTAGGATCTCCTTGCATTCCCACTAATGGGGCTGCAAAAAATAAGCAGCAGAGGTTCCTCCTCTGGAGTAAAACCTGAAAAGGGACTTTGGGGGAGAGATGTGCAGGTTTCGGATGTACGTAGAATGAACTGCTCACCATGCAAGTCTCTTTCCAAGTGAAGCATTCTCAGTGAGAAAGCAGGGAAGGCAGCCAACTTGCATGTGTTATTCCCTGCATATGGGTAAAATCTGAGGCAGCACAATATTCGAAAAAGTGCTGTTTATAATATGGGTCCATGGCAGACTAATTAGAAGACATTTTGCAAAAACTCTGAAATTATGCAAACAGACGTTCAAATCAAAATGTTTAGAACTTTTCTAATGGGTCATTAACAGGATGAAGTAGCAATGCTGTTTCATATCACATGCAGTCACTGCAGGGGAAAAGAAAATCCAGATACTGTACTTCATTTAAAAGCCTGGTACCCATGCAAACAAACTGCTCTTCTGTTTCTGTAGAGTCATAACATTGGAAATGTGGAAAGGGTCCATGGATCCCACTGTGGCCCCTTGCCAATTAAGGAAATCCTGCTTGTGGGCTCTCCAAAAGCATGTGATGGGTCACTGCAGAAAATATTATCTATATGAGTCCTAAATAAGCTACATTTGGGAGAATATTGGGAAGATCCAATCTAGATATGCAATAGAATCAAAAAAGTTCAAACTTTTTCTGGACTGCATCATTACCGCATGTGGCCAAGAGAATCCCATGTTTGAATGTTTTCCCGGTTCAAAACCAGCCTGCATGTAATGGTGGTGCTGTTAACATTTGCACTCTAACCTGTAAGTAGCCTTAACTAAATAACAACTAACCATGTCTATAGTAGAGTGTGTTGTTATGTGCCATCAAATCACTTCCAACTTACATCCGACCTATGAATTAATGGCCTCCAAAAGATCCAGTCATTAACGGACCAAGTGTATTGCTTATAAATTGAATTTTTTTCAAAAGACTTTTAGAAGAAAAAAAAATCAAACAGAGCTTTTAGTGCTTCCTGCATGTCATAAATATTTCAGATGTGCAGCTTAAGAAAGCAATAAAGATGTAGTCAAGCAGTTCTAATCTGGCATTCGCACGCTACCACTGCTTCTTTGAAGTCTACCATATTCAATTAAATATTTGCCCACGGCCCAGCACAATCCTTAACAGCAAAAATGATGGGCAGATACTGGAATAAGCAGACACAAATAAATATTTCATATATATGTGAAACCCTATGCCCTTTTCTCATTATCTTTTTCCACACAGCTTGTTTGTGTTTGTGTGACAAAGATGCCCAGAGCAGCAGATGCTCTCTCTCGCTCTCTCTACTTTCCTTCTATTTTTATTTTTATTATAAAAATAGAAACAAAGTTTTGAGTTAGTCAATACCTCTATTGGGTCACTTCTTTCTTTCTTTCTTTCTTTCTTTCTTTCTTTCTTTCTTTCTTTCTTTCTTTCTTTCTTTCACAATTCAAAATCATGGATGCACATGAAATACAGGCCAATTCAAAAGCCAATTAAAATGTCAGGACAATCTGACTATTTTGGACCAGAAGCAGTCAGAATTTAAGATGTGTACAGAAACTTTTTCTCAACCTCAGTCAATATCCAGGGGGTCGGCGTCCACAAAGTAGGTGGGTTTGGTGCTGTTCTAGAGCAACACTTCTGGAAGTGAAGGATTTGCTGGATGCACACCATTGCCCAAGGGATGACCGAGCATAATGCTTTTCCACTCTTCAGGGAGGCACCTTCTATGTCCCCAACTGGGTCATTGAAAAGCCATGAATAAGACAAGTTTTCAAGTTTTCCAGACCTTTCCATCAGGCAATTAGAATTGTGAAGCTCATAAAGTCAGACTGCCAGATAGGTAAAATGGAATTTTAGATTCTGTGTGAGACAAAGATAACTTTGTATGTAGGATTCCCACAAAGGCTGCAAAGGGCAGAAGTCAACAACCATTCAATGGTGCCAGCATCAGAGAGAAGCAAATTACAGATGTGCTCAAACATCAGTGGTGCACGAGTACTGTATACCAGAACTCAGCCATGATAGAATGTGGAGGAGAGGGCCAGCTGCCTGAACCATAATAGTGTTTTAGATCCTGCTCTCCTTGGGAGCATTTCCAGGTCCAGTCCCATGGGAAACTGATAAGCTCTCTACAAGCAGCTCTGGGTATTCAAAAAAACCAGCTCCCTGATACTTGTGACTGTATTCTACTGTTAAGTGCTCTGCTCATGTTTGCTTCCCCCCACAACATCTCCTTCTGGTCCCTGAGGATTGAGAGGGAGAAAGCATGGTTCCTAGTATTAGCTCCTTTGGCCTCCTTAAGTATCACAGTTTTTAACTTCAAGGACTGAGAGGAGTGGGTGGGATGGGTAGCTGTTTCAAGGTAAATATGATATTAAAGGAGTGGTTTTATGTAGGAAAACCTAAGTCTTCCAGGGCCTAGTCACTTGTCTATCCACTACATCACTGAACAGGAACATACTGTACCTCTTTTTCATTTGCCCATCCACAGAAAGTGAAAATAAGAAGAGCCCTTCTGGATCAGGCCAAAGTTTACCTAGCCCAGGATTCTCTTCCCAGAGGGGCCAACCAGATTAATTTATTCATCACACTTTACAAACTGCACAAAAGCCAGAGTTCCCTAGATCTCATACAACACATCAACATTTAAAATGTGATATCAGAATAAGAACTAGACACCAAACAGTAAGACTGAAATAAAACCGTCAGCAAGAGACAAGTGCAAAGATGAAAAGCACTAAAACAGTTCCCGCCCTTGTTAGAGATTTCTTGTTTAACTTTACCTTCTAGGAAAGCTGGGGTGGAGTACTGATGGTTATATGTGTCTCTTAATTTCATCTTATATTGTGTGACTGGTGTGATGTTTTATAAGTGTTGATATCTTTCAATGCCACTGGTTAACTTAGAACTTCTGTCTTAACTTCAGTATCTTAAAAGAGCCAGATGGCGCACCGACGGTGACATATCCTGTCCAGTGTCTTTCGGTATTATTTGATATTATGTGATTTTATTTAAATAATGTATTTTTATCTTCCTGATCACCAATCATAATAAATATTACTTACTAAAATAATTCTTCTAATGCAGTTCTTCAATGCAGCACCTACATGCATGCAATTTATGCCTCACCACATGTACAAAAAAACCCCTAACGAACGGCTGAAATAATGCTGTTGAAGTAGCCCACCTCTAGTCAAAAACAGTCTAATTATATTAGCATTTCAATTTGTTTTTAATTTTACTTATATCTCATCTACAGTGCAGCCATTATTTTACATTGTGCAATGCTCTGATACAAATAAAGAAATAATATATGGAAAAACCAAAAGGTCATTTACTTGGCCTCAAAAAGACCATAAATGTAGGCACCACCCAAATTGTTCCAGGGAGGGCATTCTGCAGGTTCAGTTCTGCCACTTTTAAAAAACCCACTCTCTACCAGATTTATCTCTAGCAGATGCCCCTAGGGTACCCTTCTGCAAAGCAGTTGTGTAGTGGTGCTCTCCTTCTGGGTTCCTCAGCAATTGGTATTTAGGGGCATGTTGCTTTTGGTTCTGAGGATAATGTCTTTCTTAATGTGTTTTTGTGCAATGCTTCGCAATTTCTCTAGTTCTAACAGTTAGATTTAGATATAGTGCATATACTCTGGGTGAGGAAACTCGCTGCTTTAATTGCTTTAAAAATGCTCAGATTCCGGCAAGATAATGATGCTACCATCCTTGCTGGAAGTGTTTAATATGTCTTTGCTTAGTCTAAGGTAGTGGTTCCCAACCTTGGGTTCCTAGATGTTCTTGGACTAAAACTCCCAGAAGCCTTCACCACTAGTTGTGTTGGTCAGAATTTCTGTGGACCCAAACTTTGTGAACCACCAGTCTAAGGAGTCATTGGAGGCAGAATGGGAAGTTGGCGGAGGACAGAGTGTTGAAGCTTTGCAACCACTGACAGAACAGACATGATGCTACGCAATAAAATCTATTATGGCCAAAGGGTTTCCTGTCAAACCAGCTTATCAGATTGTATTAAAAATGCATGTCTTCCTTGAATATTTGGGGGATGATCCAAACAAAACTAAGCATTCCAAGGGCATATTTATGTTTTTCCCATTAAGAATTCTCAATTAATCTAGTAAGGGTATATTTAAATACTTGTCACTGAAATAGGTTTAGGTTTCAGCCTCTTCAACATACAATTTAAATAGGATTGGTTTGAGCACACCCACACCATTCAACTTTAAACAGTACTGGTGGATGGAAAATGTACATAATGTTACCATGACTGTAATATATTTAATAGCAGTAAATAACTAGCTGAATCCACACATTAAAATGTTGCTACTTTTTTTTTTCTTAAGAAAGATAAAAGAGAAGGAAAAAAGCAATGAGGAGAGCTTGGAAAAGTTAGTTTTCTGGACTACAACTTCCAGACTCATCTAGTTGCCACAGGTAGTGGCTGGAAATTGTAATTTTAAAAAGTAACATTTCCAATTCCTGGCCCTATTCAGGTGTTTGTTCCTTTACACAATTAAGGAGCCAGGAACACCTGTCCCAGCACTGTTTCCTTCACTCATAATCTCCACACATTGCAACAAAAGGTCTAAAAAGGAGCTCTATTTGCATGTAGGTTCGTAGGAGGCACCTATCCCTCATATTATCCAATTAGGCTGTCATTTTTGGGGTCATGGCGGTGGTTGTGTCACCCTACAATATTTGGTAATGGGAATATACTCAGACTACAGAATGTGGACAGTCTATAGAAATGTATGTTAACATATAGTGGCTGAAATCCTGTTAAATAGCACAGTAAGCTGTATTAGACTAGGCCCACTGAATCAGTAGAGATTTGGTGAGTTGAGTTCTCCATAAGTTTCAGTGATTCAAATAGGCCTACTCTATTGATGACTTACTTTAGCGTAGGGAGTCACAACTAGAGTAGGCCCAGAACTTAGGGAGGAGTTCACTTACCAAACTACTATTGATTCAATGGACTTACTCTAGCACCACTTGTTATGCTATTAGGCAAATGGTTTTCAGTGGCAGCAAGTAGTCAAAATACTCCACCTACACACATTATGGCATGACTACAGCAGATTAATATGATAGTTTTGTAGAAACTTTACTTCATACCCATTTTGGAACTCTACACACATTTTGTTGTTTAGTCGTTAAGTCGTGTCCGACTCTTCATAACCCCATGGACCAGAGCACGCCAGGCCCTCCTGTCTTCCACTGCCTCCCGGAGTTGGGTCAAATTCATGTTGGTAGCTTCGATGACACTGTCCAACCATCTCGTCCTCTGTCGTCCCCTTCTCCTCTTGCCTTCACACTTTCCCAACATCAGGGTCTTTTCCAGGGAGTCTTCTCTTCTCATGAGATGGCCAAAGTATTCGAGCCTCAGCTTCAGAATCTGTCCTTCTAGTGAGCACTCAGGGTTGATTTCCTTCAAAATGGATAGGTTTGTTCTCCTTGCAGTCCAGGGGATTCTCAAGAGTCTCCTCCAGCACCACAATTCAAAAGCATCAATTCTTCGGCGGTCAGCCTTCTTTATGGTCCAGCTCTCACTTCCATACATCACTACTGGAAAAACCATAGCTTTGACTATGTGGACCTTTGTCGGCAAGGTGATGTCTCTGCTTTTTAAGATGCTGTCTAGTTTTGTCATCGCTTTCCTCCCAAGAAGCAGGCGTCTTTTGATTTCGTGGCTGCTGTCACCATCTGCAGTGATCATGGAGCCCAAGAAAGTCAAATCTGTCACTGCCTCCATATCTTCCCCTTCTATTTGCCAGGAGGTGATCGGACCAGTGGCCATGATCTTCGTTTTTTTGATGTTGAGCTTCAGACCATGTTTTGCGCTCTCCTCTTTCACCCTCATTATGAGGTTCTTTAATTCCTCCTCACTTTCTGCCATCAGAGTGATATCAACTGCATATCTGAGGTTGTTGATATTTCTACCGGCAATCTTAATTCCGGCTTGGGATTCCTCCAGTCCTGCCTTTCGCATGATGTATTCTGCATATAAGTTAAATAAGCAGGGGGACAATATACAGCCTTGTCATACTCCTTTCCCAATTTTGAACCAATCAGTTGTTCCATATCCAGTTCTAACTGTTGCTTCCTGTCCCACATAGAGATTTCTCAGGAGGCAGATAAGGTGATCAGGCACTCCCATTTCTTTAAGAACTTGCCATAGTTTGCTGCGGTCCACGCAGTCAAAGGCTTTTGCGTAGTCAACGAAGCAGAAGTAGATGTTTTTCTGGAACTCTCTGGCTTTCTCCATAATCCAGCGCATGTTAGCAATTTGGTCTCTAGTTCCTCTGCCCCTTCGAAATCCAGCTTGTACTTCTGGGAGTTCTCGGTCCACATACTGCTGAAGCCTACCTTGTAGGATTTTGAGCATAACCTTGCTAGCGTGTGAAATGAGTGCAACTGTACGGTAGTTGGAGCATTCTTTGGCACTGCCCTTCTTTGGGATTGGGATGAAGACTGATCTTTTCCAATCCTCTGGCCACTGCTGAGTTTTCCAAACTTGCTGGCATATTGAGTGTAGCACCTTAACAGCGTCATCTTTTAAGATGTTAAATAGTTCCACTGGAATGCCATCTCCTCCACTGGCCTTGTTGTTAGCCATGCTTTCTAAGGCCCACTTGACTTCGCTCTCCAGGATGTCTGGCTCAAGGTCAGCAACCACACTATCTGGGTTGTCCGGGACATCCAGATCTTTCTGGTATAATTCCTCTGTGTATTCTAGCCACCTCTTCTTGATGTCTTCTGCTTCTGTTAGGTCCCTACCATTTTTGTCCTTTATCATGTCCATCTTTGCACAAAATGTTCCTTTAATATCTCCAATTTTCTTGAACAGATCTCTGGTTTTTCCCTTTCTATTATTTTCCTCTATTTCTTTGCACTGTTCGTTTAAGAAGGCCCTCTTGTCTCTCCTTGCTCTTCTTTGGAAGTCTGCATTCAATTTTCTGTAACTTTCCCTATCTCCCTTGCATTTTGTTTCCCTTCTCTTCTCTGCTATTTGTAAGGCCTCGTTGGACAGCCACTTTGCTTTCTTGCATTTCCTTTTCTTTGGGATGGTTTTTGTTGCTGCCTCCTGTACAATGTTACGAGCCTCCATCCATAGTTCTTCAGGCACTCTGTCCACCAAATCTAGTTCCTTAAATCTGTTCTTCACTTCCACTGTGTATTCATAAGGGATTTGGTTTAGATTATACCTGACTAGCCCAGTGGTTTTCCTACTTTCTTCAGTTTAAGCTTGAGTTTTGCTATAAGAATCTGATGATCAGAGCCACAATCAGCTCCAGGTCTTGTTTTTGCTGACTGTATAGAGCTTCTCCATCTTTGGCTGCAGAGAATATAATCAATCTGATTTCGGTATTGCCCATCTGGTGATGTCCATGTGTAGAGTCGCCTCTTGTGTTGTTGGAAAAGAGTGTTTGTGATGACCAGCTTGTTCTCTTCACAAAACTCTATTAGCCTTTGCCCTGCTTTGTTTTGAACTCCAAGGCCAAACTTACCTGTTGTTCCTTTTATCTCTTGACTCCCTACTTTAGCATTCCAGTCCCCTATAATGAGAAGAACATCTTTCTTTGGTGTCAGTTCTAGAATGTGTTGTAAGTCTTCATAGAATTGGTCAATTTCAGCCTCTTCAGCATTGGTGGTTGGTGCATAAACTTGGATTACTGTGATGTTGAAAGGTCTGCCTTGGATTCGTATTGAAATCATTCTATCATTTTTGAGATTGTATCCTAGTACAGCTTTTCCCACTCTTTTGTTGACTATGAGGGCTACTCCATTTCTTCTATGGGATTCTTGCCCACAATAGTAGATATGATAATCGTCTGAATTGAATTTGCCCATACCTGTCCATTTTAGTTCACTGACGCCCAGGATGTCAATGTTTATTCTTGCCATCTCCTACACACATACAGGTTACAAAAATACAAATTCAAAACTTAACAATAAAAAACGAAGAAACAACACCCTGATTTAGTAAAAGAGACCTCCACACTCAATAGCAGCCCACATACACAACAGTCATGAGCGCAGATGTGCAAATGGATTGGGGGTTGGTAGTCCAAAAAGGTAACTTTATTGAGCTCTACTTTCGATATGCACCTAATTTGGAGACACCACTCATTATGCACGTTTACTGGCATGCAACTAGAGAAGGATCATAGCCTACAACTTCAAAGAGATGAAGTCATAAGACTACCTTAAATCACATTATTTTAAAAAATATGCCCATTTGTGCAAGTTCTTAAACACAATTTTGCCCATCAAGATCAGATTTCCTATATGTAAGAAAAACACTGGTCCACCAACCTTACATTACCAATAACAGCAGCTGGTATTAGCCAAAGATAAAGGAGATAACAGTCAATAGTGTCTCTTCCTCAGAATAATATAGACAAATTCACATTTATGAGGTCTGTCTATCTCCCATGCAAAGACAGTGAACATACAAACAGAACAATGCTAGATCTATTCAATCCGACCTTGTTTCAAAAAGCAGCTAAACTGATGCCTCCCGATGGTCAGAAACAGAAGATGGCCGATCATATTCTACCCACCTCCACCACCTTTTAATCCCCTTTCCACTTATGATATTCAGCAGTTCCATTTAGCTATCACACATAATTTTGTTTTCATGCCATCTCTCAACTGTGAAGGTCACCACTGCTGGTGGCTGTTGATTCTGAAAGCTAATTATGAATGGAGCCACTTATGTCCTAAGGGCATGCTCAATAAATAAAAGCAACAAACAGATCTTTGCAACCAGTCAATATATTTTGGGAGACTAGACATTCTCCCCACTGTCACCTCCATCAAACTGAGTAACACAGGCCTGAGAGCTTTTAGACTGGCAGAATAACCAATTGTCCTCAGACTTCTTTACAACTCTGGACATTTTTTAGTCTGAAAATGTGCAGTTAAGTCCAGCAGAGAAAGATCTGTGAGCAAGTTAGCAGTGCAGACGCTTCTAGACCTAGTGCCCTAAATATTGGTGATCTCTGTATACAGTACACACAAGCATTACTCTCTGGCATAGTGACCGGTCTTGGGCAGTAGATTTACACCGAATTGTTTAGGGCTCCCCAGAACACCATCTTCTTCCATCATGGATAGGTGCTACTGAGAGATTGTTTTCCTTCAGGCTACTTCTGCTCAAAGGTAAATCCCATGCCACTCTAGAGTATTAACATCTGAGTAAAAAAATAAAATAAAATAAATAAAAATTGAGGATCATGCTGCATAAAGAAAGCAGGCCAGGCATCCATTTCTGATTCTGGTTCAGCATAAAACACGGCGGTTGACTCCCTCAAAAGACAGCCAGCCCGGAACACTTTAGAGATGCCAAAATTCACAGCCGGCGGACAGCTATGCCTCACGACCGTTTTGCCGCATGCATGTGCAGGTCTGGAGAGACCGCTGCCTCTTTTGGGGATCAGAAGCCTAGAGAAAGGTATCAGAATCGCTATTTGCTTTCCACATTTCTGTGTCAGGCAAATGGCTCAGCTAGAAGCGCTACCTGGCAGAATCCATGCCATTCGGCAGCCCCAGTTGTCCAGCAGAATAAACCGGGGGGGGGGGGGCAAAGCCCAAATAGTAATTTACTGAACTTCTTTTTTAGATGGGGGAAGGGGGAATTAAACTGGGACGCAAAACAGCCCATTCCTTAAACAAGACGGGGAAATAGGCGAATCCCCTTCCTTTCTCGGCTCTTTGCCTTCAAAGCTCAGCGATGAATCTGGTACCTGATTTGGGGTAGGTAACAATCCAGACATCATTGTCCCTCACTGGGAAATTGGCGATCTCTTCCATCTTCCCCCTGCAGAAAGGGGGCAGGCGCACCCCATTGTACTCGAAGTATTTGCTCTCAAACTCCCCGGGAGTGCTGGGGGTCTCGCATTCGCTCTCCGCCATCCTCTTCCTCCCTTCCTGGCAGCCCAGCAGCCGGGGCCAAGGCGCATCAAGGAGCCCGAAGAGGCCGGAGGAAAGCAACCGGCCCCGGTGCCACCTCCTCCCCACCCCACCCCCGCGAATTCCCCTGGCCCTCCTCCTCCTCCTCCTCCTCCCGCCTGGCAAGGCACAAGCAGGCACGCCCGCAACGAGAGGCTCCTTGAGGACCCGGGTAGGTGCTGCTCCTCGGCTCGGCTCGGCTCGGCTCGGGGAGGAAGAGGCCGGCCTTCAGCGAATGGGCGCGGGAGCCGATGATGTAATGCGGAACCGCTCGATAGGCGGGCAAGGTTGCAAGCGGCGGCGAAAGAAGCCGGAGGGATCCGGCATTAACCCTCTGCAGGCTTTCCCGCGCCCCCGTCTCTCTAGGCCAGTGTTTGCTCTGACGGCCCAGCAGGTTGTAGTTATTGTCCCACGTTACTCTCTTCCATCGTTTTTGATGGTGTAACGCCCTGGGACAGCTGGTTTCGCACACGTGGAAACGAACCCATGTTGGCAGCCCAGTGAAGTCTCAGAGGGACTCACGGACAAGCCTGGCTGTCTCACAAACGTACCGGTAGAATTTTGTGTTTGCAGAGCTGTGCTTTATTTCTTTTACATATTACACCTCTTCTCCAGATGTCTCTGCACTCCGGCGATAGGGATTCTATTGTTGGAAATTTGTAGCACCAGGCAAGAGTTTGGAGGGGCACCCCATCTCAAGGTGGCATGGCTCCTGCCTTCCACAGCATTGCTCTTTCTACTCCCAAAGTGGAAGCATCTGGGGATCTTTACTACATGTATGGGCTGGAACTTCATTTAAAAAAAAATCTTTTTATTGAACATTTTTATTCATCTTTTGCATATATTTAATTTTAACTATTGAGAGAATAAATGTCAATGAAAATTGCACAGTGGCATTTGCTCATATTTATCCTGCTTCTTTCACCCAACTTTGATCATTGTTAGTGTTGTGTACCAGAAGTACAAGCTGGATTTCGAAGGGGCAGAGGAACTAGAGACCAAATTGCTAACATGCGCTGGATTATGGAGAAAGCCAGAGAGTTCCAGAAAAACATCTACTTCTGCTTCATTGACTACGCAAAAGCCTTTGACTGTGTGGACCACAGCAAACTATGGCAAGTTCTTAAAGCAGTGGGAGTGCCTGACCACCTTATCTATCTCCTGAGAAATGTCTATGTGGGACAGGAAGCAACAGTTAGAACTGGATATGGAAGAACTGATTGGTTCAAAATTGGGAAAGGAGTATGACAAGGCTGTATATTGTCTCCCTGCTTATTTAACATATATGCAGAATACATCATGCGAAAGGCTGGACTGGAGGAATCCCAAACCGGAATTAAGATTGCCGGAAGAAATATCAACAACCTCAGATATGCAGATGATACCACTCTGATGGCAGAAAGTGAGGAGGAATTACAGAACCTCTTAATGAGGGTGAAAGAGGAGAGCGCAAAACATGGTCTGAAGCTCAACATCAAAAAAACTAAGATCATGGCCACTGGTCCCATCACCTCCTGGCAGATAGAAGGGGAAGATATGGAGGCAGTGACAGATTTGACTTTCTTGGGCTCCAGGATCACTGCAGATGGTGACAGCAGCCACGAAATCAAAAGACGCCTGCTTCTTGGGAGGAAAGCGATGACAAACCTAGACAGCATCTTAAAAAGCAGAGACATCACCTTGCCGACAAAGGTCCACATAGTCAAAGCTATGGTTTTTCCAGTAGCGATGTATGGAAGTGAGAGCTGGACCATAAAGAAGGCTGACCGCCGAAGAATTGATGCTTTTGAATTGTGGAGCTGGAGGAGACTCTTGAGAGTCCCCTGGACTGCAAGGAGAACAAACCTATCCGTTCTGAAGGAAATCAACCCTGAGTGCTCACTAGAAGGACAGATCCTGAAGCTGAGGCTCCAATACTCTGGCCATCTCATGAGAAGAGAAGAGTCCCTGGAAAAGACCCTGATGTTGGGAAAGTGTGAAGGCAAGAGGAGAAGGGGACGACAGAGGACGAGATGGTTGGACAGTGTAATCAAAACTACCAACATGAATTTGACCCAACTCCAGGAGGCAGTGGAGGACAGGAGGGCCTGGCGTGCTCCGGTCCATGGGGTCACGAAGAGTTGGACACGACTTAACGACTAAACAACAAGTGTTGTGCATGTTTCTTGGAGCACAAACCTGGTGTCATCGGCATATCTTAAATCACTGATGTTTCTTCCACCAGTTTTCTCTCCTCTCTCATCTGAACCTACCCCAGCTTTCGATATGACATGTTCTGTGTACAGACTGAACAGATAAGGAGATAAAATGCATCCTTGTCTGACACCTTTGCCTATAGAAAACTCTTCTGTCTCTCCGTTAGCTGTTCTAACGGTAGCTTCTTTTCCACAATACAAGTTACACATCAGGACAATCAAGTGCTGAGGCACACCCATTTCTTTCAGAACAACCCATAGTTCCCCATGATCTACACAAAGGCTTTGCTGTTGTCTATAAAGCATAGGCTGATCTTCTGAAATTCTTTGGTGTGCTCCAGAAGCCAGTGACTGTTAGCAATCTGAAATGCTTCTTCCTTTTTGAAATCAATCTTGAGCATCAGGCATTTCTCACTCCATATGAGGTGAAAGCCATTGTTGCAACACCGTGAACATCACTTTGCTTGCATGAGAAATTAAAGGAATGCTCCTATATTTACTGCACTCCTTGGCACTTCCTTTCTTAGGGATTGGAATGTATATCAAACATTTCTAGTCTCTGGGCCATTGTTTTGTTTGAGGCATGAAACAGTTCTATAGATATCTATACCATCCACTGGTGACTTATTTCTTCCTAGTGCTTTCAGAGAAGTGTTCACTTTCCAGAACTGCAGATTCTTCATCATGGGCTTCCTCTTCAAAGGAATTTGTCACCGTTATGTCCCTTCTGTATAGGTATTTCGTATACTGTTTCCACCTTCTCTTTATTTTGTCCTGGTCAGATAGTGTGCATCCCTATTGGTCATTCAGCATTCCTAATCTAGGCATGAATTTCCCTTTGATTCCTTGGATTTTCTGGAAGAGATCTCTTGTTTTTCCCCTTTTTATTATGCTATCTATCTATTCTGTGTTTGAGAGAGAGAGACTTTCATTATTATCCACAGTTTTCAGTACCCTCAGGGGGGCTTGGAACCAATCCCCGGTGGATATGGGGGTCCTACTGTTCTTCTCTTTGTCTCACATGACAGTTGCTGAAAAACTACATTCAGGGCTGTGACCCTATTTCCATCACCTTTTACTTTTGCTTCTTGTCTGTCCTTTGCAGTTTAAAGTTAATTAAATGTTTCTTCCATCATCCATCTGGGTTTTTCTTTTCTTTTTACTACAGGAATTGTCTTTTTGCTTTTCTTCCCCGAGAGCAATAGATTATTTTATATGTCTAGATTCCTAGCACATTCACTTAAGACAGAACTGTATCTCCTTCTGGGACATTTACAGTGCATTCTTTCCTGGCACAGCTTCATGGGATGGCAAATGGAGAGCAGGTGAGCCAAAGTACTTTCTCCTCAGGAAGAGGGTAGGATCTCTCACCAGTTTTCCTAATCCTTTCTATACCTTAAATGAGCCATTCCAAATCTGACATAAACAATATCTTAATCTTTTTTCATGTTTCCCCAAAACAATAGCATATTCCTCTTTGTTTCTCACAGCCCCAAATTCTATGACTCTGGGGAAGGAAGCAGACGAGCTTTTAAAGTCACGAGTTAAAGTGGAAGTGCTATATCTCTTTTGGTGCTGCCTGGAGGTGCCCTTTGAAATCTTCTTAAACAGGAGGCCAATTGAAGGTGTGAATTCTCCTTTTGTTCATACTTGATACTGGCTTCTGCCTTCTCAACCACTTCCAAAGAAGCACCAAAGCTTCTAGTAAATTAATTCTATGTTTCAAGTTCCTGGTTCCACAGTTTCTTCACACCATGTGTATTATTAAGACTGAATCTATAAAATTTTTAACAAGAATATGCCAACAAATATGGAAAACAAAGCAATAGCCATGCAGACTGGAAAGGTTCAATACAGTAGGACCCCCGTATCTGCAGGGGATTGGTTCCAAGCCCCCCCCCCCCCCCATATGCTGAAAAATGCGGAACCCTATTTTAATAGTGAAGATTATACGTCTCTCACTCCATCTTTTGGCAGTTCTGATAATGACATTGTGGAAATCTATTTCTCTAGCAAACACTATACATAGCATGGGCTCTGACTCCCTTTAGTGGCCAGTTCTGATAACTTCATCGTTAAAATATATACATATTGGGATTTTTCTTTTAATATTTTTAATATTTTCAGACCATGGATAAGTGAATCAGCAGATAAAGGTCCTACTGTATATACATTCCAATCTTAAAGAAAGGAGACACCTGGGAGTGGAGTAACTGGGGTTTCATCAGTTAGCTACACTTGACTTGACTGAGCACTCACCTTTCTGCTTTTCTGGCTGCTATCTTTAGTACCTATACCAACACCATATTTCAAATGAGTTTTGTCCTTGTCAGTATCTTTCACATACTGTGGATGATTTTGAACTTGGTTACCAGTGACATTCTTTGCTAACTCCAACCTCTTCTATTTTATTTCAGAAAATAAAGGGACATCTGTTAGAAAGAATGTACGCAACATGTCGTTAGACCTTTTGTTCCAATATAGCTTTTCTTCCTCAGCTTGCCTAACTCAAAGAAAGGGATTAGAAACTGGAACATAGCTTTCCAGTCTGCATTTGGTGAGTGGGCATGGCAACATTAGTTTAACTGAGAGTTTAAAGGGTGTGTATGTTTCTCCATTGTATGTGTTGTACCTACTCACACCTTTGCTTCACGATTTCATTAAATCCAAAACAGCCCTTCAAAATATTTTGGCACAGAGGGACTAGAGACCCATCTAAGCTGTTCTCACTTCTGTCTTCTCCTAGTAACTATAGTACAGATTATATGCTTTTCTTTTAGAATCCTCTACAACTGGGTAGTTCTATATGAGGGAAATTTCTGATTGAATTTGTGTGTACCATATGTATACTTAAACTGCCATTTAAAAAGCCAGGAAATTCAGTCCTTCAAAATACTTCCAGTTTATGAATGTGGGATATTGTACTTCTGTACTCATGATTCAAAAAGCCAGGAAATGTCTCCATATTGCTGCACAATATCGGGCCCATGTTGCCAGCAGGAAAAAAGAATGCCAAGCTTTACATAGCAAGGGGCAGCCTGAATGTTGACAACACCAATGGCAGCAGTCAAGATGGTCTACAAGATACCCTCTTCTGCTCACTACCATTCACACTTGCTGAAAAACAGCCCTGAGAATTGCTTTGTGTTTGAGTGAGGAGGGGTTAACTGATGAAAAAAGGACTCAGCTTCTGGGATTTTCCTTTGCGTGGTATCACTTTGTGAATGGTAGTGGCACTGGGGGAATCCTGTTCAACACTTTGACCATTAGTCTATGGAGTGTCTCAGGGGTCCATGATTCCCCATACTATGTCACATATACATGAAAAACCTGAAAGAGGTTGTTCAGAATGTTGTGGTCTGGTACCACCAATGTGCTGATGATACCCAACATCATTTTCAAGATCTTCAAGGAGGCTTCTCTCAGACCCTAGTGTGTGGTCATCCAGCCTTCCACCACCCCCTGCTAATTTCACCCTTGAATCTACCTTACTCTCTTAGACAGTTGAAATTATTCCTGTAAAAAATTAACCTTACAGTCATTATGTGTTTTCTGTTTCATCAATTTAAATATTAAGTGTTAAAAACAACTGTATTCTTGAATGAACATCAAATCAAGGAGTTAAACTGTTGGCTTGGCCTTAAAAAAAGTGAGTTCTCAGTTCAGAAGACTGAATTATCACCACTCCTTTTGATGAGGTTAGTGCAGACGGTTGGAAAATGTTGTTTTTCTAACTACAGGGCAATGTTATCCACCTTCTAGGTATATCAGAAAGACTCCAGTGTTGTAAATATTAATGTACTCACAAGAATGCAAATGGTCACCTTTAAGGAATAGTACATGCCCATGTCGTGAGAATGGCTGATGGTCGGATTCCAAAAGATCTCCTGTATGGAGAATTAGCGCAGGGAAAGCGCCCCAGAGGGAGACCACAGCTGTGATACAAGGATATCTGCAAGCAGGATCTGAAGGCCTTAGGAATGGACCTCAACAGATGGGAAACCTTGACATCTGAGCGTTCAGCCTGGAGGCAGGCGGTGCATCATGGCCTCTTGCATTTTGAAGAGACAGTTGTCCAGCAGGCCGAGGCAAAGAGGCAGTCCCAAAACCAGCAAAATCAGGGAGCTGGACAGGGGACAGACTGTATTTGTCTTCAGTGTAGAAGGGACTGTCACTCTCGAATTGGCCTTCCCAGCCACACTAGACGCTGTTCCAAGTCCTCTATTCAGAGCATGTTACCATAGTCTCTCAAGACTGAAGGATGCCTAATCTAAAAACATGCTCATTCACAAAGTGACACCAAACAAAGGAAAATCCCAGAACCTGACAGGACATTTTGGAACTCAGTAACTCATATAGAGCAGGAAAGGTGGGTGGAAAGGGGGTCTCTACCTCCCTTCTGTCTCCCTAACCTTCACCCCAATGTTCTCATCTCACACTGCAGCTGTCATTGGCTCCTATTGTTGCTGTTTCCTTATGCATGAGTAAACCAGGTAAACGTACTCATGAGTAAACCAGGTTAAACTTGCTTTGAGATCATTCTCAGTCACAAAACAAAACAAAAAACAGTATTTTCACAGCTTAAATGAGTAAGCTTCTGAATATCATTCTATTTTTTAAGATTTCTTTTTAAATACTTGTGAGTAAATCAGATAAGCTTACTCCCAGGCAAACCAGGTAAACTTACCCATGAGTAAACCAGATAAATTTAGTCATGCGTAAACAAGATAAAACTTGTTTTGAGATCATTTGCCATCAACAAAGCAAAAAACAGTACCTATTTTTAATTAAAAAATTTTTTTCACAGGCTGGAGTTAAAAAGGTTTAGCCATAAAGAGGTTAAATGCTTTATTTCACATTAAATGCCATGACATGGTTAAAAGTGACAGACTTCTGGCATCTGCCATGTATAGCTGCCTTGATGACTCTAGACACATTCTGATTGGTCTGAATGCTATGCTGTGCAAAATAGTTGTCCTTTAGAATGTTCAAAATTATTTAAAAGCCAGTGATTTGTCAGCCAGAGCTTTTCAGGCTTCAAAAGCACTAATTAAAAAGTGTGATATAGAGCCCTGAATGGTTCAATTATTGTGAGCAAAAAAAGCAGCTAAAACGGATGGTTTTTTTAGGCATGCAAATTTTGTCTTATCAATATATTTCATCTGTTTTCAGTCAGCCTGAGATTTCTGGTTGCTTGTTTCTGCATGGGGTAAAAACAGTTACTTTTTAAAAAGCATAACTTGAAAATCTTTTACCCAAAATATCCCCAAATTTGGCGCCGAGCAAGAGCAGACTTTCTGCTGCATCCATGCCAAATTTGGTGCTGATCCAAAGTCTGGTTTCATAGTTATAATTTTTTTTTGTTTGGAGTATCCCTATTTATTGATTTGGCTTACAAAATGCTTTCTCCTCCTAAGAGCACAATATATGCCTGCATGCTTGTGGAGCCATAATTATATGCATCGACTACTAGAGCATATCAAAGAATTGCACAAGAAGGTCTTTATTATATTCTAAAGCCTTCGACTGTGCAGATTATGCAAAACTGTGGATCATTAAAAAAAATGGGTGCATCAATATTTAATTCTTCTGATGTATAATCTATATTCTGGATAAAAGGCTATTGTTAGGACAGGATATAGAGACACACAATAGCTATCAATTGATAAAGGTTGTATTTTATCTCCCTGTTGTTCAATCTATATGTAGAACACACAAAATGCTCGATTAAATTATGATGAAGCAGGAGTGAAACCTGGTGGAAGAAATATCAGTAATTTAAGAAATGCAATTAATACCACAGCAGTAGTACCATAGTAGTACAGCAGAATACAGCAATGATTTGGAACAACTACAGAGGTGCCTCGACTTACGAATGTCCCGACTTACAACCATTTCGAGTTACGACCAGCTCTGGCCGCAAAATTTTGCTTCTACTTGCGACCGGAGCTTCGAGTTATGATCGGGGGAAAAGGCGGGGAATTTAAGTTACTAACCGTTGGTCATTGAAGAGGCTGCTTTTTTGTAGCTCCTTCGCCCCAACGGTTAGAGTGTGTGTGTTTGTAGAGAGGCTTTGGACTGCCTGGTGCTGCTTTCTGCTCTGAGTGAGGGTGACATACAGGGTTTTGCAGGGTGGGTTTGGGCTGGGGGTTTTATGTTTTTGTGCTGGGTTTTTTTGTGTGTTTTGGTGTGTTTGTTTTTTCAGCCCCAGCGCCTTCCGATGGGGCTTACTGTGTTGTTGTTTTTTGATGATTTTTTTTTCAGCCCCAGCGCCTTCCGATGGGGCTTGCTGTGTTGTTGTTGTTTTGTGATATTTTTTTTGCCCCAGCGCGTTCCGATGGAGCTTGCTGTTTGTTTGGTTTTTTGTGATTTTTTTTTCAGCCCCAGCGCCTTCCGATGGGGCTTGCTGGTTTTTTTGTTTGTGATTTTTTTTCCTGGCCCCAGCGTGTTCCGATGGGGCTTGCTCTGTTTTTTTTTTCTTTGTGATTTTTTTTCCAGCCCCAGCGCCTTCCGATGGGGCTTGCTGCGTTGTGGTTTTTTTTGGTGTTTTTTTTTCCAGCCCCAGCGCCTTCCGATGGGGCTTGCTGTGTTGTTGTTTTTTTGTGATTTTTTTTTTTTTGGCCCCAGCGCGTTCCGATGGAGCTTGCTCTGTTTTTTTTTTCTTTGTGATTTTTTTTCCAGCCCCAGCGCCTTCCAATGGGGCTTGCTGTGTTGTTGTTTTTTGATGATTTTTTTTCCAGCCCCAGCGCCTTCCGATGGGGCTTGCTGCATTGTGGGTTTTTTTGGTGATTTTTTTTTTCAGCCCCAGCGCCTTCTGATGGGGCTTGCTGTGTTGTTGTTTGTTTGTGATTTTTTTTTCCCAGCCCCAGCGTGTTCCGATGGGGCTTGCTCTGTTTTTTTTTTTTCTTTGTGATTTTTTTTCCAGCCCCAGCGCCTTCCGATGGGGCTTGCTGTGTTGTTGTTTTTTGATGATTTTTTTTCAGCCCCAGCGCCTTCCGATGGGGGCTTGCTGTGTTGTTGTTTTTTTGTGATTTTTTTTTGCCCCAGCGCGTTTCGATGGAGCTTGCTGTTTGTTTGTTTTTTTGTGATTTTTTTTTCAGCCCCAGCGCCTTCCGATGGGGCTTGCTGGTTTTTTTGTTTGTTTGTGATTTCCCCCCCCCCCCCGGCCCCAGCGTGTTCCGATGGGGCTTGCTCTGTTTTTTTTTTCTTTGTGATTTTTTTTCCAGCCCCAGCGCCTTCCGATGGGGCTTGCTGCGTTGTGGGTTTTTTTGGTGATTTTTTTTCCAGCCCTGGCGTGTTCCGATGGGGCTTGCTCTGTTGTTTTTTGTGGGGTTTTTGGTGATTTTTTTTCCAGCCCCAGCGCCTTCCGATGGGGCTTGCTGCATTGTGGGTTTTTTTGGTGATTTTTTTTCCAGCCCCGGCGCGTTCTGATGGGGCTTGCATTGGTTTTTTTTTTGGGGGGGGGGGTTGGTGATTTTTTTTTTCCGGCCCCAACGCGTTCCGATAGGGCTTGCAGTGGTTTTTTTTGTGTGTGTGTGTTTGTGATTCCCCCCCCCCCCCGGCCGGAACGGATTAATGGGGTTTCAATGGATTCCTATGGGAAATGGTGCTTCGACTTACGACCATTTCGAGTTACAACCATCATTCCGGAACGGATTAAGTTCGTAAGTCGAGGCACCACTGTACTGGGGAAAGTGAAAGAAGAGAATGCAGGAGCATGATTACAGCGGAATATTGAGAAAACCAGAATAATGACTACAAAAGATTTATATAATTTTACAGAGAGGAAACTGTTAATGTCTGGTCTAAGTTCAGTCATTAGTCCAATTGAAGACTGTAGCCAAAAAATCTGGAAAATATAACCCACCTTGAGATTTGAGGCAGTTTTGAAGGAACTAGAAAAGATGTTTAAGTGTAAGGATGTCTCACTGGAAACCAAGGCCAAGATCATCCAGCAATAGTATTCCCATTTACTGTGTACAGATGTAAAAGCTAGGCAAGGAAGAAAGATGACTGGGAAAATGTTGATTCAATTAAAATGTAGTGTTGGAGGAGTCCTTTACAGATATCATAGACCACTGGAAAGACATATAAGTGAGTTCTAGATCAAATCAAGTTGAACTCTCTCTAGAAGCTAACTAAACTGAAGATATTATTCTTTGGACATGAAACACAAGATTTGCTGGGGAAAAACAATAAGTAGAGTGCAGTAAAAGAGAGAGAGAGAGAGCATAAACATTAGGTGGATTGACTTGATAAAGAAAACCAGGGCCTTGAGTTTGCAAGAGCTGAGCAAGGTTGTTAATCATATCAATTAATCACCTTTCGGAGGTGATTAATTGATATGGTGATTATAGGCTATTAATGATTTAAAGGCCCAACAACCTTCCTAATTATGTGTTTTTATACTTCATGTCTGATGGCCAAGCCCTAAGAAATAATAGGACACCATGTTCTGCCAGAAGCATTTCTCTTGTCTTTGAAAAGCTTTACAAGTCTTCAGTGTCTGCTTTAAGAGGACTGATGTAGCCAGAAATTTTAATATGTTTCTTAAATTGCTGATATTGGAGCATTATTCTAATTAGCTATGTTAGCGAATGATTATATGATAGCCAGTGACTAATAATCATGAATTAATTCAAGATATATCACTGTCAAATTACTGCAGCCTTTCTCCTCCTTTACAGAGCATCATGTTCTGTACTATCTGTGATCCATATTTTTGCAAATATCTTCATACTTCAGAGTGGATGTGATCTGCTATACATCCTCTTTAGCCTCTTAGAAATCATCTTAGGGGTCCTTTCTGTGTTTTATAAAGGGCTCCCTCCTTTCTAGCAATCCACAGGTTCCATTTAGTTCAAGGATGCTTTGTTGCCATGACAACTTTGACTATGACTGGTTAGGCTCATTCCACTCAGTATTTCTAGACTACATTCAGAGCACTTTTTATTTTATAGATTATCTCAGTACTTCTTGCATCAGGCATGCAAGGTAGGTTAATAGTATGCGGGTTTAGAGTAATAATGGCTTTGCCTAACACCATCTATTAAGTGTACAGAGTTTAAACTGTACACTTCCTGCCTCACATCTCACTGTCTTAAACATTTATTTCCTCTTTAAAAAAATAAGTAAAACGTGTAGCTAATATTAAAATATGTTGTTTCAATAACAAATCCTTTATTGTTTCTTAGCCAATCAGGTTGTACACATAAACACAATTTACACCACTCTTTAAAAAATAGCATTAGGCTTCTAATATATATATTAACAAATTTAGCAGTCTTATAGGGTATAGTAGTCTGTGTCGGCTAGCAGAAATAAAACTGTACATGAAGGGGAATTGTTCTTGATCCTAGTTGTTAAAGGTTTAAGATATTAATCCCTCAAATCTGTACTGGACCCAAGGAAGTGTGTATGAAGATTTCAGTAACAGTATGTAGCACAATCTAAGCAAAATGCATTAAAACCAGACACACATTACTCAGGTATAACTTGATGGTGAAAAAGGCCACACAGTTTTTGGTGGCCTATATATTTTAAAGTTACATGGAGGCTGCATTCTAAGGAAAAAAATATTTTTCAGCTACATATTTTAACTGATAGGTTATGTTTTATGGAAGTTAATGTTTTAAATAGTTACAGTATGTGTCTTCATGCTGGCTGAATATCATTTTAAGTGTTTTTTATTAAAAGGGTAACTCCTAAATTTTTAATATTAATTTCAGTGACACTAATGGGCACAGTATTTTAGTATTACTTTTCTTGATAGATGCTGAACCATTTTATTCTTTCTCAGTCCTTAACTCCTATTGTTTACTAACAGCATAATTCATCCACTGCAACACAGTGCATCAGCTTGTATCCATTAAAATAATAAATGCATTTAGGATTCACCCAATCCAGACACCCATTCCTATGTGCACTGCGGAGAATTGTAGAATATAATTGAGGGTACACTCTTAATTGGAGTAGAATGCTGGCTTTGACTTATTGATCTGCATGCTATTATGCATGACTCGAAAGTGGCCCTAGACGAAGCAGTACACATTAAAACTGAATTAGCCACAGACTAAGTATCACTCAGTTATTGGTTATATTTATAACTCACCTTTCCCCCAGTGAGCTCAGGGTAATGTCCATGGCTTTCCTCCTGCCCACTCTATCTTCTGCAAGGTAGGATCAGGAGTTTCACAGCTCAACTGGGATCAGAACCTGGATCTTGTAACAACATGGTAGACTGTTGGAGAAATCTCCAGCATCCGGTGCAGGGCTGAAGGAATTTTAATTTTTCACTGGGCTCCAAAATGGCTGGTCCTCCTGAGTAACCTGCCCATCCACTGTCATCCTTGTCTTTTGGGTCCTGGCTTGGGTGGTCTCCACAAGCGCCTATGCATTCTAACCCTGGAGCGATCACGAAGTTATTTTCCGGTCCATCATATTTCCTCACCTCAGTAACTAAGTAACTAGTTCCTGCTTGAGATACAGTATTTGTACTCTATATCTCTTCCTTTAAACTTTATAAATTGACTTAGACACATCCACTTATCTTTTCCCTTTAAACCTATACTGAAGCCATTTTACAGTATATCCGGCCATAGGGATCACATACCCACCCCCATTATAGTCTGCTGCCAATCTGTTTCTGGGTTGAATTCAAAGTGCTGGTTCTTACCTATAAAGCCCTAAATGGCTTGGGCCCAAACTATTTCAAGGACCACATTTCCCTTTGTGACCCTGCTCAAATGTTTAGATCAAAGGTCTTCAAACTTTTCAGAGTGAGGGCCACAACATATATGTTCCAGGTTTTCAAGGGCCAAACACACGTGTGTGTACGCACGCCCTCCCGCCCTCATGCATGCATGCATTCCTGCACACACACACTCCTGTTCGCTCTCCTGCCCGCCCGCCCGCCCACCGGGCCAGATATAAAGGCAAGGTGGGCTGGATATGGCCCACGGGCCATAGTTTGGAGACCCCTGGTTTAGATCATCAGGATATGCCTTTATCTCAGTCCCACCAGCTTTACATGTACTTTGGGTGAGGACACAGGAGAGGGCCTTCTCTGTTGCTGCTCCCTAACTCTGGAACTCCCTCCCACAGGAGGCCAGGCTGGCCTCAACTTTGCTGTCTTTCCGAAAGCAGACAAAGACCTTTCTCTGCCTGAGTGGGGTTTTAAAAGGACTGATGTACCATACTGCTTTGAATGTGTTTCGTGTTGCTAATGTTTTTTCATATGGTTTGATCCTTTTGTATTTCTATAGTCACCATTGTTACCATTAAATACTGTCTTTTAATAATGTAAGCCAGCTTGGGTCCTTTATAAGGAGAAAGGTGGGATAAAAATATCTTAAATACATAAAATAAATAAATAATGTCCGTGCGTTTAAGCACAGGTAATAATTGCAAATACAATTGTTTACTAAATAAATATTTTTGTCCTGAAAGTGTGTATTCATCTCTTAAAAGCATATCAGACTGATCTTATATTATTTACATTTAGGCAACCGTTTCTTTCCACATCTCCAAACATTCTTAATTATTTCCTTTAAAGTATTTTTTAGGGTAAGTATGTACAGTACATCAATTTAATCAATCTTCCTTTCTTCTTTTGGGACTACATTACCCAGAATCACTTGCTGAATAAGCCTTTTAGCCAAAGCGTGACACAGCTGAGTAAACAAATGCAAATATTTTACTAAGATTGCAATGCTACAGTGTGCAGTGCCGTGCAGCAAAGAAGACAATTAGGTTAAAAAGCAAAATAATTATGCAGGGACATTGGAAGATGACAAGTCATTACACCAGAACTGTAAGTTAATTACTTAGCTTTGTTTTGGAAGTACAGGTCACCCTTCTGCTTAAAATTCTGCAGTGCTTATGCAATAATTGCCTTTCCTCCAAATAAGATCATGTACTTTCCCTTGGGCTGTTTAAGCTGACTAGATTGCACGTATGTTTTGGGCCAATCACTATCATGGATCTCAAAGGGTTATTTTGAGGAAAAGTGGGAAGAGAAGAGCTATGTATACCTCAATCTTTTTATTATTTATTATAATAAATAATAATAAACATAGTCAAGATGAATTAGCAAAGAAGCAAAATATTTAGGTAACATTTCTGTCATTATTTTTTAATAGTAGTACTAATTATTGCATGCCATAAAGTCAGTTTCAACCCTTTACAGGATTTTCTAGGTAAAGAATAGACAAAAGTAGCTTAGCATTCCCTTCTTATACCACATAATTATTATAATGATATTAAGATCCATCTGTAGTATTTTTAAAAGAATTGAAATTAATTTCCTCTCAAAAATCCTTCTCAGAACTGCAACATTTTCTGGATTTTCCTCAAATGTTCCCTAGATGATGAAATGGTAACTCAATATTCAGAAAATATTTGCTATAGGCAATTGATACCCAGAAAGTCCCTTTAAGTGTTTCTGATTCAAGTTAAAAATAGGAGATTTGCTCCTCCTGGTGGCCTCCAGGAGTAAAGGGTCTTCTTTAATGCAAGGCGCACAGCCTTTAGTGAAACATGGAATTAAAAAAAAATTAAAAGTTTTTGAAAGGGGTGCAAAATTGGTATTTGGCCAAAGTGGCCTACTCCTGCTCTATTTGATTTATTCAGTGCCCCCTTGCAATTAAAAAAAATGCTCTTGCATATGCATAATACTTTGAAGATCTAATTTCACTGGCACAAGTAGGTCCTCCACCAAGGCAGATCATAACTATTCCTAGTATAGTTACTACCTAGTAGCCATTCTTCTGGTGACAAGCCTCTCTATACTGTGCCAGCCTGCTCCTCCGATGAGAAATACATATCTCTGGGGCTCTATCAAAGCCTTATCAGCCTGGTAGCATTTATCAGAGCTTGCACTTTACTGACATGGCATTAGAGGAACTTGAGTTATCTCTACCCACAGTGAAACCATGAGTGGGATTTCATGAAATATATACGTAACATTTTTTAAAAAATATAAAACATTGAGCAGTTGATTTAGGAATATTTCAAAATGACTGAACAGTCATTTTTGAAGTGGCTTATACATGAACCTCTTAATATGCTATGTGAGGCAGATACCAAGACAGGGAATCTCCCCAGACGTGAACTGCCGTCGTCCCTTATCAGTGAGGGACTGATGACCTGCAGCTCTCCCATAGACACAGGAATGACCAGAATGGATGTAGAACCCATCTTGAGTGCACACAGTCCAGAGGCAAAGAGAATAGTCAACCCAGGGTATGGGGAGATGGAGGGACCAATGACAGAGAAGTGGTGAATGCATCAATAGGAAGACAGGGGGAGGAAGACTGGGAAGGAAAAAAGACAGGAGAACAAGAAACAGTTGGGGGAGGAGAATATAAGGGGGAGGGGGAGAGACAGTGATTTTCAAAGACCCATGGAGAGGAGAGTGGGTAACATATTTGCTCCCCAAAGAAGAGGCAGAGAAGGTATGAAACCGAAAGCATATGATTAAACCCTCTTATTGGGGCGAGAAGGAAGAAAGAGCTTGGAAGAAACTAGAGGAAACCCGAGCGAGTAATATCAACCCCAGGAATTATCTGAAAGAAATGATAGAGGCAAATTCATGAGGACAACATCCATGTTATGGCAGGTCTGTATACCAACATCCACACTTGCACCCCTGGGGGGATATCTGAAGCCTTGGGCAGACTTATAAGTGATATCCGATCAAGGAAACAGACTGTGTCAGCTGTAAATAAATTTGAAATGTTACCCCAGTTTGAAGCCCCGCAGGAAATGGTGGTGGAGAAACCCGCTTCTGTGTTAAATAAAAAAGCTGTTTGCGAAAAGGAGAATATGTCTTTTGTGGATGTACAGAATGGAGGGGTCAGGAGAGTCAGCCTAGAACCCTGTCACGTGCTAATGGTAATGGTATTTTAGAGGTTAGTATTCCAAAATGGTAAAAATATGCTTGGGTGTCTATTTACTCCTGATTAAGTTGCATTGATTGTACTAGAAAGAAAGGAGGGCCAGAGAAATACAGTTTCCTTTAGGAACACTTGGAAATTGCATTTAAAAAGCTGTTAAGAATAATAGAATAAGTAGTGGCGTTGCCACATTGCAAATTTCCTCCAAAATACCAGAAATGGAGAATTTTCAGTCCTCTAGATTTAAATGAACCACTGCTTCCATAATGCCTCATCAGTAGTGTTGTGGAGCCAGAGCTCACAATGTTTCAAAGCACAGACTATGACATCATCATTTTCCCCACCCACCCAAGCTTTCCTGTTTTCCGCAAGCTTAGCAGCAATCTCACAATAGCAGGGTGAGAAAAAGATTTTCCCAGGGTCAATACATTGTTGCAAGCTATCTGTATCATAACACAAAGTATATGAGGGTGGGGGGTGGTCTTGAATATGCAACTAAGACTCATTAAAGACCTGCCCCTCATTTGTTGATCTGGACTGATCCAACTGCCTGCAGTTTTGGGCTCTTTATTGAGAGGGCTGGCTAGGGGGCTGCCATGATGAGCACACACACTTCCAAATTTACCACTGTGCTTCACCATTGGCCAGACTGGTTAGAGCTGATAGGATCCAGAGGTCAACACATCCAAATCACCATTTTGCTAGCCCTGCAATGATCCATGATTTCCAGAATCAGCCCAACAAGTGCATTTGCAAGAGCTGAGTAAGACTGGTATTCATAAGACCTTTTGGGGGTGTTTGCAAATGTATACATCTTCACCTTTCAGGGTGGATGTGGTCTGCTATACATCCCCTTTAGCCTCTTTAGAAATCACCTTAAGGGTCCCTTCTGTGTTTTATAAAGGGCTCCTTCCTCCTTTCTAACAATCCATGGGTTTCATTTAATTCAAGGATGCTTTGTTGCCATGACAATTTTAACTATGGCTGGTTAGGCTTATTCCACTCGCTATTTCTAGACCACACAATGAAAAATTCAAAGCACTTTTTTATTTTATAGATTATCTGAATTTAAGATGGCAAAGCTCTCTACTGCACCTAAAGTTAACAGGCTAGTTTAAGGGCCATGGGAAGGCTGTGTAGCACAGTTTACAGCATTTCAGTTTCTGATATTTCCAGGTTAAACCTGTGACCTGATGTCATGGGGCACTTCTTGTGATGTCACAGAAACAGGGCAAGCAAAGGTTAGGAGAGGCTTGTGAAAATTAGCAGAGGGAAAATTCACAATCTGTGTAAAATCCAGTTGACCAGTTAATCCAGAGCCCATTTTTGGCTGATGGCCTGGTTGCAAAATGCACTCAGTAGCTACAGTGCTTGCTGCCATTCCCTCTAAAGATTGTGTCTTACCTACAGCACACATGACATGTGTGGAGTTTTCCCAGGCCCCTTGTTGCTGCTTTGGCTTGTGGAAAGTTCACCACCAACCTTTGGGAAGCTCCCACACACACACACTGAGCTTGTGCCTTTGCTGGATAGGCATGTGCAAAAAGGAGGTTCATGAGTTGCAATGCTGGGCCTTCATTCTTTGCCATGCTCCAAATAACACAATGGGCCCAAGTTCATGTACTGAGGGTATTTCTGTCCAGTCCCTTCTCGTGGCTCCTGGCTTTTTGGAGCACCAACACTATATAAGCACAACACACCTAAACATATCTTTCCCAATGAACCCTGGCATGAGCTGGAGATGAGTGAAGAGAGTTTAATCCATTGTACACATGAAATCAAAATTTTTACAGCATGGCTCGCACTGAGATTTGTCTTCCAGCCTAGACACCCAGGGAAGCACAGCTGGCAAAGACCCTCACTTACTCATTGAGACCTAACAAACCTCTCCATAGTGGATAAGTAAAGATAGGTGAGGGCCCAATTTCTGGAGATATTGCAAGGGGAAGATATGACTTGTCTGTTGAGTGTTGACAGGCCTAGTAAAGAGGAAAGAAAATGATGTTTAGTTTAGCTGTGATTAGGCAGACTAGCAGTGGAGAGCACAGTGTTTTCCCTTTCACAGGAGAAGAGAAGAGGAGATAATTGCCTGAAATTCTATCTTTATAGGACCTGATATCCAATAAAACAGTGATTCTTTTTCAGTCAGGGACCCAGATGAGATCCTGGTGAAAGCTATGGAACTCATTCCCAGAAAAATGCACATAAAATATACACACAAATTCTAAGTTGAGTTCATGGTCTCCCTGAAGTCCACAATGGCCTATGGATGACAGATTAAGAACCCTTGCAATAAGATCTACACACACACACATTTGTTGTTGTTGTTGTTTAGTCATTAAGTCGTGTCCGACTCTTCGTGACCCCATGGACAAGAGCACGCCAGGCCCTCCTGTCTTCCACTGCCTCCCGGAGTTGGGTCAAATTCATCTTGGTAGCTTCGGTGACACTGTCCAACCATCTCGTCCTCTGTCGTCCCCTTCTCCTCTTGCCTTCACATTTTCCCAACATCAGGGTCTAGGCTGGAAGACACACACATAGATATAGTATAATTCTGCTGATGCTTACATGGTCCTCCTTCCTTCACCATTTTACCCTAATAAAGGCTCTGAGAAGAAGGCTTGGCTAAGAGTGTGACTGGTCCAAGGTTATTCAGGGAGCTTTATGGCTCAGTAGAGGCTTGAACTCAAGACTCCCTGGCTCAGTTGTGTGGATAGGTCACCATATTATTTAGCCACTAGGTGGTGCTGAAAATTCTTGGTTCAAGATTGCCTGTCAAGGCACATGTTCTTATCAGTCCATAAAGTAGGGATGAAGCACAGTGTGCCATGGCTGAGTGCATCAACTTGACCATCACTGAGCATGTATGAAATATATTGTTTGAGCATGTAATGTTGACAACAAAGAAATTGAAACAGTTAAAGATCTTGTATACCTTGGTTCAATCATCAGTCCAAACGGAGACTGCAGCCAAGAAGTCAGAAGAAGACTGAGACTTGGAAAGGCAGCAATGGAAAATATCATAGTGTGTAAGGAAGTGTCACTGGAGACCAAGACAATATTCTTGTATTTCCTATCACTATGTATGAGTGTGAAATCTGGACAGTAAAGAAATCTGACAAGAAATAAATTGATTTGTTTGAAATATGGTGCTAGAGGAGAGCTTTACGGATGCCACTGAAATGAGTGGTATCTGTGAGTCACCAGTACCATATGTACTATTGATCTGAGTCAGTTTATTCTAGTCAAAAGAGGTTCTTGTTTTGAACTGCATGAAGCTACGATAGCCTAGCAACCATTTTGCTTCATTCATAATGCCCTTTCCCTGACATCATTTTAGGGCACAGTCGCTGTGAAGAGGCAGACACCAAAGAAATTGTGCATAATTTCTTCAAGTAATTCTGCAAAGTGACCTTCTGTTTGTAGGGACAAGGAAGAAAAAAAACATCCTTAAAATGTTTCTCAGGGGGGGAAACGTCTTCTGAGAAATTTTTGCCCGGCATTACTTGTTATTCTTTAGAGTTTCAGCACTTTCGCTGGGCCTGCCAAGTATTACATTTTGGAAGGGTCACTGTAGGTACAGTTTATACAGTTTGCTTCTTGTAAACCATGTAGTCAGTTCAGAAAAAGGATGAAGCTAGTGCTACTGTGCCATAGTTTGTCCCCTCATTTCCCAAGCTTTATTTCTCCATTAAAGAAGTTTCAGTTTTTCTGCCTTGTTCTCAGAACCCTGTAAACATTATTTTGGAACTTTCAACCCTGGGCTTTAATTAAAGTGAGGGCTGGAGGGCTGCCCGCTGCCACAGACACAGTCCTACAATGTAAAGCATGCTCGCACAGCTACTAGCCATTACAAAAGTAGTTGTCGAAATCCAGAATTCCACCTATGAGAACATCTCCAAAATTTCTCCTCCTTTGAAATTATTTTTTAAATTTGTAAATATTATAATACTGTATTATATTATACTGTATAGAATAAAGACTGGCTAGATAGGGCATTAGTTTAAATATCTGGCTGTGGAGCCAGAGGTTGGGAGTTCAATTCCCCACTGTGCCTCCTGGGAGAAGAGCCAGCCTGTCTGGCCTTGGGAAAGCAGCACCATCCCAGGGTGAACCCAGAGGAAGGGAATGGAACAGCACTTCTGAGTATTCCCTACCTAAAAAACCCTGAAAAGGGTAATCATAAGTCAGAATTGACTTGATGGCACATGATTGTTATTATCTAGAATATAGGTACCTGGTGTAGTGCATAGAGTGAAGGACTAGGACTTAGGAGGCCTGGATTCAAATCCTTGCTCAGCCATGGAAACTCACTTGAGGGAGTGGAACTGATAAAACCACTTACCTTGAATGCCCTGTTATGGTGACTATAAGTCAGTTCCAACTTGGCAGCACATAACTGACTAGTATAGTATAGTATAGCATAGCACAGCACAGCACAGTATACGTACACACATTTTTTTCAGAGGGAATTTTGAGAATATTTCAAATTCTTGTGGGATAACTTTTCATCACAGCACTAAGTATTAATGTCACAGGTCAGGAGTACTCTTATCCTTTGCATCTGATTACCTCGGGCTGACAATTTAAAGTAATTATTTAATGGAAGGAGCATGTTTGGTGAGTCAGCTTGTTGCTGTATAAGGTGAGGCATGTCTGCCAAAATGTCTTTAGACAAACACGCCACATCTGGTCAGCCTCGCGTTATACTGCTCATGTCCTTTCATCATGATGCACATGACTCAAAATTCAAAACAGGCTGGGTGAAATAATGAAGAGGAAAGGGAACTGGGGGATGGAGGAGAGAATGGGCTTGAGAAATGCAATCTATCAACAATGTTGATTGGGCCTGAGGTTGCTAGCAAGCTGCTTTTCACAAGCATTATTTGTAAAAAAAAAAACCATGTACTACATGTTAGCCCATATGATGTAGTGGGCAGAGTGTTAGACTAACCTTGAGGTACATGGGAGTAGTAGGGTAGCATAGCACCTGTCAAGATGATTGATTATCCTTCCCCCACCCTCCCCTGCACCCCCATCCCAAACTTGTTCCCCACCCCCACCCCCTTGACCCCCACCCCAACTCCAGGTGGAAGGTCCACCTAAAGACCCATCCTCCAGGGGAGGGCGGGGGCCTGTAGCTCATAGGTGGTCTTTGGGGCTTGCCCAGGCAAGCCCCTGGGAGAGTGTGTGTGGCTGAAATGGTTTGTGAGACCAGAGGAAGAGGTGGGATGCTCTGCTCTGAAAGAAGCAGTCATTGGGGCTCGCTGGGGCAAGTCCTAGGGAGTGTGTGGGGCGGCTGGAAAGCTTTGGCAGGGCCGGACACACTATGACAGAAGATGGACGTTCCTTTCAGCCTGCAGAACAAGGGGAGCCTAACCTTACCCTGTCGGAGTCCGGCTCCAACACAAGCGGTGTGGGGAGAGATCTCTGAAATAAAACAGTCTGCAGACTTAATACGGAGTTCAAAAGCGTGTTCCAGCATAAAGCCCCCTAGCCATCCTGGACACCTCCTTTTATTAGCACAACAGGTTACATAACAGTTCACATTAACCAATAGGGCGTCGAGTACAAACTGCCCGGTAACAGCTAGCACAGAAGTGGCCTCGCCCTATCCCGTGCACATGTCGCAGCCATGCCGTATAATGGCAGATTCCTACATCTCCACTCTTTTTTATTTGTTTATGTTTTTGGTAAGGGCGACCCTTTGATATATATCACCAAGGTCGTCGTCCAGAGTGCGAGTAGGCAGAGCCTGATATTTGATCTTATACATCTGGCGGGACAATGGACCGGCCGGACGACGGCAGAGGCAGGCGTCAGTGCACATATGGAACAGAGAGGGCACACATTAAATACAACAACAAACACACACCAGCAGAACGATAATAAGAACAGTATACATAATCAAAGAACGCAGCCAACTTATATCCGGCAGCCAAGACCAAAGCCAACTCCAGCCACCGACAATGGCATCATCATTTTTTCGCAGGTCATTGATGGCGGCCTGAATCTTATCCATGGATTCCTCAATAATGCCTGATGTATTAATATAAAAGCAACAGGATGCAATAATATAAGGTGGCATGGAGTAACATTATGAAGGAGAAGGAGATGATCACGACGGTGCATCTCGCCAAGGACGAACGCATCGCGCCGGCACCCATACAGCACCCTTCTCTGAGGCGACAGCAGCGTAACCTCTGCCCCAGGTTATAAGAGGAACTGGACCCTTCCAGTTCGGGTCAGGCAGTTGACGGTAAGCCACCAATGGCCGTGGAAGCTGTTCTTCTGTACGAAAATGGAGTTCAACCGGTGTGAAAGACCTATTATGGGGAGCAAGCAGAAAGTTAAGCGTGAACAGAACCTTAGCAACCACAGCCGGAATGTTGGCAGTGGGAATCCCGTGTCCCCCTGTTTGTTTGTGAAGAAGGGATTTGAAGGTAAGATGGGCTCGTTCAACAATAGCCTGGCCAGTTGAATTGAAGGGAATGCCATGGGTCAATTTAATGTTCCAAAGAGTGCAGAAGTCTTTGAAAGCGGCGGAAGAATAGGCAGGCCCATTATCAGTCTTAATAGCAGAGGGACGACCCATGACTGCAAATGTCCGGATGCAATGCTGAATGACGTGGCGTGCCGTCTCTCCCCGCATAGGCGTTGCCCACATATAACCTGAAAAGGTATCAACTGTGAGATGTAACTTGGACATCAGCGCTAAAGCAAGTACTTGCGTGACATTCATTTGCCATAGTTGGTTCGCATCCGTACCGCGCGGATTAACAGCATCAAAAGGAAAGTTCAGAGGAGATTTCGCATAAGAAGGGCAACAGGATACAATATCTCGAGCCTGTGACATGGGGATAGAAAATTGTTTACTAAGAGCTTTAGCACACTGATGAAAAGCATCATGAGCCACAACCGGGTCATCAAATAAAGGAAAACATTGGTTCCTTAAGGCCTGATCAGCCACAGCATTCCCTACAATAAGAGATCCAGGAAGCCCAGAATGAGAGCGAAGATGAGCCACGAAACAAGGGCAACGACGGGCCTGGAGGACTGCTTGGAGCTGTTGAAAAAGAGTCAATAAGTCCTCATCCAGATTGGGTGCAAGGTAAGAGCATGGCAAATGTGTCAAAAGTTTATAAACATATTGAGTATCCACTATCAGGTTCATGGGATCAGATGCAAAAGTCTCAAAAGCTAAAATAACCGCTGCGAGTTCAGAACGCTGTGCTGAGCGTTGTTCGGCGGTGAAGAGTGACATCCATTCTCCTGTATCAATTTGCCAAACAACAACTCCACGCTGTGGAGACCCATCAGTAAACAACGTACGAGCCCCCTGTAACGGCTGAGGAGATAAACAAGTGGTTAACGAATAAGGAGTCATAGACAGGAAAGTCAGGCACCTGTCCTTCGGTGGATTAGGGAGGACGGTGCCAACGAAGTCAGCTAGGGTGACCTGAAAAGAAAGTGAGGTTTGGAGCAAGCGATCTACGTCCCCCTGAGGAAAAGGGAAATAAACAGAGTTAATATCGTGACCAGTCAATTGTTTGCATCTGATGCGAGCTTTAAAGAAGAGGTCCGCCACAGCAGTAGCAAGAGGGTAGACATTTCGCGGGGGTGAGTGTGGCAAGTGAAGCCATTCCGCAATGGCAATGTGATCCTTGGTGTCCGGTGTATATAGAAGTGCTGTGGGTAGAGATGTCGTGGGGAGGATCAAGCAGGAGAGCAGTTGAGAGGGCGTCGGTACACAATCCACAGAAATGAGCCGAAGACGAGTCGAGACAAGTTGAAGAGCAGCCCTCATAGGCGTAGTAACAGGGATTTCTTCAGCCGGCAAGGAGTGGCCAGTGAGAGCAGCATCAGTAAGTTGGACTTGTTGAGTGGCTGTTGCAAAGGCTCCTTCACCTAGTAGCATTGGGAGGGTTATGGGGACCACAGGGTTTGCGTTGGCGTTGGTTTGAGCCTGCTTAGTAGCTAGGTCCTTCCACTCTTGTTTGCATATAAGATACTCAGCTGGTGGCAGAAGACTCCGAATTAAAGTTTTCCAATCCGTAGGGATCAGTCGTTGTAAGGCTAGAGTCTCTAGAATGGCTTTGGTGTATGGAGCTTGCATCCCGTTTTCTTTAATACTGCGTTGCAGCTCTTTGATATACTGATATGGGAGTGGTTCGTATCTGTCAGGAACTGCGGGGTTATTTCCCTGAGCAGGTGTGCCTCGATGAACGGGATAAGCAGCAACCATACTGCCGGTATCAAGGGCGCCAGCTGCAAGAATTATTTCCATTGAGGGCCTAGTAGGAGGCAAGTTGGTAGAACTAGAGGGGACTTCAACACTTGGAGGAGGATAAGGGGATTCCAGATATGATGGTCTGGGTTCATCCGGAGGCTTGGGAGGAGTAGCATAATAAGATTGATAATCCGGTGGAACTGAGGAAGTTGGGGCCGGTGGCAAAAGCTGTGGTAACGGCGTTGGGGGGCCACTTTCTAATTGTTGATTAAAAAGAATATTATTGGGTGTCAAGCATTGAAGGCATGCACGCAGCTTACACCAAGTAAAGAGAACTTGGGCAGTAACCCGTGGGTGTCCTTGAAAGCAGCTGCCTATTTTACACCAGTCTTTCAAGTCCAATGTTCCCCTTTCTGGCACCCAGGGACAGACATCATCAATAGCATGAACTAAGTCTTCCACTTCTTTATGGGTGGTGATATGCCCATTTCGTGTTAAAAGAAAGTGGAGGTCTTTTACATATTGTTGCTGAAGGCTTGATAGGGAACTTCCCATGTTGTTAGGTGTCTAACTTGACAATCACACTCACCCGGGATCCGTAGATGTGTAGAGCGCCTGAAACCCTTGCCGGGCGTGGGTGAGCGTTGAACTGAAGAGTAGGCCTCACACTGAAGAAGTAGGCCTCACACTGAAGAGTAGGCCTCACACTCTGGCCTCACACTGAAGAGTAGGCCTCACACTCTGGCCTCACACTGAAGAGTAGGCCTCACACTGAAGAGTAGGCCTCACACTAAAGAGTAGGCCTCACACTCTGGCCTCACACTAAAGAGTAGGCCTCACACGGGGCACCACTTGTCGGAGTCCGGCTCCAACACAAGCGGTGTGGGGAGAGATCTCTGAAATAAAACAGTCTGCAGACTTAATACGGAGTTCAAAAGCGTGTTCCAGCATAAAGCCCCCTAGCCATCCTGGACACCTCCTTTTATTAGCACAACAGGTTACATAACAGTTCACATTAACCAATAGGGCGTCGAGTACAAACTGCCCGGTAACAGCTAGCACAGAAGTGGCCTCGCCCTATCCCGTGCACATGTCGCAGCCATGCCGTGTAATGGCAGATTCCTACATTACCCCCAAGCTCAAAGTGAAAAGGTGCTTGCAACCCTGAAGATGTGATGGACCTATAGGTTTTTCGAGCCCCCTTTGCCCATTAGACCCCCTATCAAGAATGGGGACACTGACTGACTCCCCCGACACTGTGAGAAGAAAGTCCCTGTCTGCAAACGACATATATGTGTTTACAGCAAAGCCAAATCCACACCCCAAAACCACAGCCAAGCCAGCCTGGTATGTTGATGAGGACACCCTGGGGTGATCTGATATCACGTATGATTGTGGATATGACATAAAACCACATTTTCAGAAGTCATTTGAAGGAACTCTGAAATCTATAGAGGATGTGGATGGCCCTGCCCTTGTGAAACCAGCCCGCAGTAGTCCTGAGAAAATGGAACAAGGAACCACAGACACCTCAATGTCTACGATCCCTGAGGATCTGACAGTGGAAGAGTCTTCAGATGACGGCTATGAGAGTAGTTCAGTGGATGAAAGCTGACTGGTAAGAGCATCTTCTAAAGCTATAGTTTAGGGGTATGTTTGGGGTAGCGCAGCCTAAAAAAAATCCTTACTAAAGTGTTGCTTAATTCTCACCCCACAGGAGAATGCTCAGGATGATGATGATGAGAAACCACCCTGCAGGAATATACAGACTGTAAAAGTTTCATGCAATTCATGTATTTTGGCCAATCCCGAGGATTAGGCTGATGTTTCCCTGTTCCTGACCCATTAATAAAGATGATTTATTGTGCCATGCTGTGTTCATATTTGTGTTAACTGCTAAGATGGCTACACGGGGAAATTCTGCATGATATATATTGTACACCAGGGGTTGCTGGTAGTTTTGGGGGCATGAGCCCTCTATTTAGGGAGGCCAAAAAGCAGATCAAATCACTGAAGACAGGGGATGTTTCTCAATGGCTTTCAGACCAGCGTGCTTATACATTGCATAGACCAGCCAGACTTTGATTTAAAAGAAACAAGACCATTGTATCTGCAGTGGATGCTGAATGGCAGGCAGATTTAGTCAATATGCAACAATATTCTCAGCACAACAAGAATTACAAGTACATCCTAACAATTATTGATATCCTCTCCAAATATGCTCGGGCAAGAGCTCTGAAAGACAAGACAGACAATGAGGTGTCCAAAGCTTTTCATTCTATTTTTAAACAAGATGGTAGAAAGCCTGACAAATTACAAACAGATAGAGGTGTTGAATTTCTAAACAAACCTGTAAGGAGCCTGATAAAGAAACATGAGATACACGACTTTGTCACCAATAATGAAGTCCAGGCGGGGGTTGTGGAATGGTTTAACAGAACTTTAAAAACAAAAATGTGGAGGTATTTCACAGCTATTAATACCTACAGGTACGTGGATGTTCTACCACATTTCCTTAAAAGTTATAATCACAGTATGCACAGAACTATCAAATCTAGACCTGTAAATGTGAATCATCACAATGCTCTGGCAGTCTGGAAAACAACCTGTGGGGACTATGCTAAAACAAAAGAAGAGATTCTGAGGCTCAGAAAAGGAGACCACGTGAGGGTTTCTAAAGCAAAGGGGTTCTTGATAAGGGATATGAACAGAATTTCACCACCAAGATATTTATGGTGGTTCCTGTGAGGGTACAGAAGGAGCTTGCACAAGAGACATTTTCTGGCATGAAAGTAGCTTTTTAGCCCTGTATACTAAGTTCATAGCTCTTTTTCTCCAGTACTGCCTCCCTGTGCTTCAGGACTCCATAAATGCCAGCCCTCACAATGCACCCTATGGCTTTGTGTTTTCTCAGAGGATTGTCTCTTACTTCTAGTTGAAGAGTATTGCTTAAAGCTCTATAGGGTGATTCCTGAAAAATCAAAATGGGTTTTAACAACAACAACAAAGACATACACACACAGTTATGAAATATAGCATGCCTCTGGCACCACCCTTCCACAAATAATTACATACCTATGTTTCAGAATTTCCTGCTGAGACCATCTTCCACAAAGTTGATTCCAGTGGCCCTCTGTCTTTTGGGACAGATGGATTTTCAGTATCTCTGCTACACATCTCTGTCTCCTGTAACAGTATAATATTCTATGTCATTTTGCAGTCTTTAAAATCATCCCACACACCCACACAAAACCAACAATATATGGGAAAAGAAAAATCAAAGGCTTTTCTTACCGGTGTTACAGGATTCTCTGTGTAAAAGGGCTGTCCTATATTATGCTGCCTTGCAGAACTTTCAGGCTCTTTCAGAAGTTGTAATGATATTGGGGGAATATTCTCAATGTCAGAATCTGTGCTCATATAATGCTTTCTGGACTTAGCCTTGGTTTGGGTAGTTACTTCTATGGGCCTCTGCAGGCTGAAAGGAATGTCCATTTTCTCCCGGGATTCAGTCAGCATCCCCATTCTTGGTGGGGGGGGGGTCTAGTGGGCAAAGGGGGCTGGAAAAACCCACAGGTCTGTCACATCTTTGGGTTTGCAAGCACCTTTTCTCTTTGAGCTGAGGCCTTTCTATCTCTGGGGGTAAGGTTAGGCTCCCCTTGTTCTGCAGTCTGGAAGGAATGTCCATCTTCTCCCCTCAGAGTGTGTCCGGCCCTGCTAAAGTTTTCCAGCCACCCCACACGCTCCCTAGGACTTGCCCAGAAAGCCCCAATGACAGAGCAGGGAGTCCCACCTCATCCTCTGGTCTCACAAACCATTTCAGCCACACACACACACTCCCAGGGGCTTGCCTGAGCAAGCCCCAATGACCACCTATGAGCCACAGGCCCCCTCCCTCCCCTGGAGGATAGGTCTTTAGGTGGACCTTCCTCCTGGGGTTGGGTGGGGGTCAGGGTTGGGCTGGGGTGGGCTAGGGATCAAGGTGGTGGGGTGGGGTGAAGTTCTGGGGGGGTCAAGTTGGGGGGGTTAAGTTCAAGGTGGGGTGAGGGGTAATAAACTATTTTGACAAGTGCTATGCTACCCTACTACTGTTGCCATACATGACCATTAGAGCAAATACTTGGACAGAAATTGTGCTGAGATTAGCAGGGCTGTTTCCTATAAACCTATAATTGGGCAATCATGTGTACATAGATAGCAATCAGATTTCACCTAAAGGGAACTTCAAGGCAAAGTGGGGAATTCTGCTATAGCAAAAACATAATTAGGAATTTTGGGGGAGGGGGTTAAAATCAATCTTTCCACCTCTCCCCCTCCCATCCAAAATTATAACATAAAACATACAAAAGCCGGACATTTTAAAGGTTTTTATCTTTGCCTGCCGGATGGAGGACATTAGGCTAAAAAGGAAGACATGTCTTCCTTTTGCCGGACGTGGCAACCCTAAGCCAGCATGGCCTCCATGCTGCCTGGGGTCTTTTGAGTACTGTAGTCCAAGACAGTAATGTTTCCAGGCTCTGGATAACACAGGACTAAAAGTCGATATTCTCTGAAGAACCATGTGTTCTCACTGTTTCAGTGAGAATCAAACTACAGATAGGCCACCAGGTCAGCAGAATCCCACTCCATGAGATTTCAGGACCAAAACCAGAGACCAGGAGGTGGGCTTTTTGGTATTCTGCTGCAGGGGTATGTTAAGAGTTGGGGCAGGCAAAAGTTGGGAGTGGTGCCGAGCTGCTGCTGATTGTGGCAACAGCACAGAGAGGTCTGGGTAAACAGCCTCAGAACCAGAGAGAGACCAAGTAATTAGGTGATATGGCAAACCACAGCCAGCAAGGAGAGGAATCAGCAGCTAAGCAAGTCACAATGTTTGCCAAACAGCTGTAGTGCTTGCAACCATTCCTACTAGAGTTGGCATTTCATACTGTCTAAAGGAAACATGACACAGGTAGATTTATTCGTACAAGTGTTGCTAGGACTTGAGGAAAGCTCCCCACCAGCCCATGGTGGTTTTTCTCCTCCAGGCCTTGTGCCACTTCTGCAAGAAGATTGTGCTAAGTTGTGAGGCTGACATTCCCCTCCTCTCCTTTCTGCAAATGTGACATTGCTTTTTCAGTGATACATAAGCAGCTACCCCAGCTTTCATAGATGACAAGCTTCTTTGTCAGCTGCAAGGAGCATAATCTTACTGGTTCAAGTATATATAGACACATTATAAATAGTCAGGGATGGGATCAGAGCAAAACTGGGTTCACCACATACTGGCAATAAGATGTATATAATTAACACTGCCTAGTAACACAACTACTGGTAATAAAACAAACATCCTGACAGTAGGTAAGGTATTCAACATGTGTCGTGTTATAAGCTTCTGTTATCAAATACAAACATCTGTTCCACAGTTTATTAATGTGGTTTATCTTTGACATTGTAATTAGTCTTGTTTACAAATGCCTGTCTGTGTTGTAGCATTGTGCCAAAACCAAAAAGTCCTATTGTCCCTTGAACACTTTAACATTGACCATACTTAAAACTACTAAGATAGTCAGGATTCTTTAAGACTCAATGGGTTTGGAAAAAAACCCCATGTACTCTAGAATCTATCTCAGACTTTTACTATTAAACAGAGGGTCTTGATCTGATTTTTATTTTTTTATTTTTTGTGAGGATGCCTAACAGCCACTGCATCATTCCCTCCGTTAAACAAGCCCTTTATCCACATGGCTCCCTCCTTCTAAATTTGATATGGAAAATACCATAATTAGTAGCCGGAGGATGAATTCGCCATCAGAAGATTTTCAACATCCAAGAGGGAATATACCACAACACTAGGTATCACTTACAATCTGGCTTCAGTTGCCTTTTAAAAATCTGTACTACTTAAATTTACTTTCTAGCTTCACTGGTATAGAGGCTGCTAGGTTTCTCTCTGCCTGTGCTCCAAGCCAAGTCTGGCATCGGTGAGTTTTGAATAAGGTAAAGAGAAATTGCTTGATTCTCAACTAGGGTGCGGTTACCTTAGCTGCAGGGAGTGAGCTAGTGTGGGCTGCTTTGGAATGGTTGGGCTTGATCAGAACAATGTAATCAGGCCTGACCATTCCAAAGCCAATATCATGAAGTGGCTTAATATGCAAGCCACTTCCGGATATTGGCAAATTAATCACTTCCCCTGGTTGGCAGAGGGCAGGAGAAGTGAAAAATGATTTCCCTCCCCCTGTTTCGGACTCTTGCTGATGACCTATGTTAGACATATTAAAAAATGTTTTCTTTGCCTCGGTGGGTTTCTTGACTGCTGAGGCAAAGAAAAGATTTCTTTTTAAAAATATTGTCATTAATTTGCCAACAACCAGATGTGTCTCGCTTATTACAGAAGACATAGAATGCTGAGGAACTTTGAAAGTTCACTTTTGTAACATTTTAATGATCCTAATTAAAGGCATTACCTAACCCTGTTTTTTGTACTTAGGGATGACATAGCTACTTTGCTTTCTATTTTCTGAGCTCCAGACACTCAGCTATGCTGCGGGAAGCTTTAAAAGCAAATACAGGCTACAAATTAGGAAACAGACAGACAAACAGCATGAAAGGTACTCAAAGGCTGCTGTAATACAGTGTGGGCCATGCAGGATGGTTGTGTTTCGGCATAAACCATATAGACAGCTAACCCTTTCAACAGCAGCAGAAGGAAACATAAGGAGTGGTCACTCAACCAGGAAACCTCTGTGATTAAACCAGTTGCAGGTTTTCATCACAGGACTATGAGAAAGGGGTATGAAAAGGACTGGTTATCTTGTGGAAACAAGTCAAGCATTCCACTCTCTCATGTTTTGTCAGGATTATGGTTTAAAATGCATTGGAACTCTGCAAGGCCACAGGGGTCAGGCTGATCTCTAATAGAATCCAGCAGATCAGAGGGAGAACCAAGGCAGGTACTGGAGTCTCCTGGCTTCTTAGCCTCTAAAAGTAGTTGCCTCACAAAATATAGTTTACTGTCAGAACCATTGATAAATGATGCCACTGTCATATAGATTATCATCTTAAACTGGCTATCTAGGATAAATGTCACACCTAGTTTCTTTTACAAGGTGAATTTCAAGAGGTAACATCTATAATCCTTCCCTTGCCCCACTTTTCTGTTGCATCCACATTCCCTCAGAGTTCTTCAAAATCTATGTTGTACAAATGCTATAGAATTAAGGAGAAAAGCACATGCACTCTTTTGCCTCACTTTTCCATGGCATCCATGTTCTTTCAAAACATTCTGAACATCTATTTATACCTAATTACAGGCTATCCCAGCCTGAGGGATAACCTGTTTGCACATAGTGAGGAAGAATGACGATAGAACCTGAAGGGGTAGTTTTAAAAGACTTAGACTAGAGGAAAGTGGGGACATCTGTTGACTCATAAAACGTTTGATCAACAGCTGTCACCCTTGGTGCTTGATAATTTATTTCCTGTCTCCTTCCTTCTGTTATCTATGTCACCTCAATGACACGTCTAAACATCTGTCTAAACATCTGTGTACTTCTGTTGCACAAACTCTTCAGCAGTCTTTCAACTTGTGTTTGAAACTTCGCCAAAAGGTACATAAAGAATTAAGCATGGGGCTTCGGTATCTGAGCCCAATGTAAATCTGCGATACCAAAACCCATGTTTCCCCATAACCCTGAGATACGTTACTGCCCGTAGGTCAAAACATTCTTAATTTTTCCCTGATCAGGTCAGATTTTTTTTTTTTGCAAGAAAACATTTTATATGAGATAGTTCAGCAGTTAAACTCATTGCAAAAAGTTTTATAGAATGGTGTTGTAAATCAGTTTAAGGAATATCAGTCAATTACCATAATTATCTACTCTGCAGTAAATCTGTATATTAAATCCTCCATAGAGGAACTTTGACAGCACTCGCTGTTAAAAGAAAAAGTTAGCCTTAATAGTGTAAGATTGATTAGACTGCAAAATGTACAGCCCCAATTAATATCCCAACCACTTACTACTAAGGAGGCTATAATATGAAGGGAGGTAGACTCACTGTGCATATCTATTTCCAATGTATTTATATAACTTTGTTTGTGAAATCAACAGTGAAATCCTGATTCAAATATATGCTGGCTATTAGAAGTCTGGGATAGGCAGAAGCCTCTTCTGCTGGCTTGCATCCCCTTCTGCCAGCAGAAATGACCTTGTGCTGGATACCAACCCTCCCTCCCCTTCTGTTGGTTGACACAGCAGATCTGCTGGCTAATATCTCCCGGTGCAAGAGCCAAAAAAGGAGCTGAGAGCTGGTGGAGCAAGAGATTAACAGTTTTACCAGATCCAGACCTCCTTCAGCCCATGGGTGCAGCCAGTACGCAGACCCAAAGTTAGGCAAAGGACAGCCTAACTTTAGTCCTAAGTAACTTCTAACATCACTACACAGGGAGGAGTTGGTGTCCAATACAGCTTCAGTGGCCCTAGCGTCAGCTCAGCTGGCCCTCAGTCATCTTGGCTATAAAAGGTTGTACTCTAAAATTTTAAAAAATAATAATAACCACCAACCAGGTAAGTTAGGACTTACCAACTCTGTGGGAATTCTTCTAATTTTTTTGCTTGGTTGTAAGCTCCATCAAACATTATGAAACTTTCCTGAAAATAAACATACATAGGATCATGTTCTAATTAACTGAGCCACCAATTAAACAACCAAAACATTCAGCACTGAAGTACTCATTTTACTGAAAGGCAATGTCATTCATTATGTTTTTAACAGCAGTCGATGAACCAGCACTGCCTGTGAATTGGTTGCATGGTGTGCTGTTGCTTTAAAAGATTTGTAGAAAGGGTATATTGGGCACTGTTGGTGCAAAGTTTTCTATCACGACCAGTTCTATTTAAATTTTTTCTGCAGAGTATCTGATATTCATCTGTGTAGGGGAAACACTGGCCAGCCCCTTTTACAAGTGGAGCCATGGGCTGGGACACATTTGAACTTTTGTTTCTGTACACACCTTGTGTGCCCTCAGAAATTTTAATCCTCTGTAGGTTTCCGGGTACACAGAAATGAACTGTGAATATTTGGCACTAACCCTAAAAATATAACCTCCCAATGCAACCCTTTTATTGTTTAGAACTCTCTTTTATAAAGTGTTCTTAATTACAATGGGAACTTTTGTTGATGCCGTATCACACAAGGAATTGCCTCAGCTCTTGACATTGCCAAGACTGACACTGTTCTACAAAGAGTCCTATTGACTTCACTGACTGAAAGGGTTTATTGACTACATCTGAAACTAAACTGGAGCAGATAAAAATGTGCAGAAGCTAGGTCTATGGAATATGTATGAAGTTGTTTTGTTTAGTTCCTCTCCTACCAGAGCTTGGATGTCATCATGGCTATTCTGACCCTGGATGCAGCATTTGTCAATGAAGATGTGTTGTACCCAAACGAGTCTCTTGTAGTTTTTCAGCCCATAAGTTCTTCTCCTTGTTGTGCTGCTTTTCTCATTTATCTTACTTTGAATGATCTGCTGTAACGTGTACTTTTGGTTTTTCATTGCATGAGAAAAGTATTCTAGTCTTCTGAACTTTGTGTGTTGCATGATGGGTGGGATCACCTGACTGTGGAGCCATGGACTAGGAGTTTTAATTCCCAATGTGCCTCCTGGGAGAGGGGCTAGCCTGGACCATGTGGGGCTTATGGGTTTACCTCTGCCACTTGGATGGCCTTGGGCAAACTGCACCACCCCAGAGTGCCACTAGAAGGAGGGACTGTAAATTACTTATGAGGACCTTACACTTAGAAAATCATGGGAGGCTTGTTGTACGTCAGAATCAACTTGACAATACATAATTATTATTTTCATTTATATGATTTCTTGGTCTTTAGTCATTCACCTTTGTACTTCTTTGTTGGCTCTCCTCTTGATTCAGGTAGATAATAAATTAGGAAGAAATGGGAGATGCATTGAATTAAACAGTTTGCCATTGATGAAAGGGCCAGTTACTGGAAGTAGAGGCAGTGCTGCAGGAAGGAGGGGGGAATGACTACAGAGATAACAGGGTTACCCATTTAAGCCTTCATTCTACAACAGAGGACAATGGGAAATTACAGTTCCTAGCAATGTGGCTTATTGTGAATATCAGGTACAGTTCAGGACAGAATGAAACAAGTGGCTTGTTAGTCAGTGGTTCACTCACTTTGCTTAACAACAAAGTCCCATTCTACCCCAGTTCCAGCCAGTGCTCAAGTGCCTTTTTCTAGCTGCTGCTGAGACTTGGGCAGAAGGCACCAATGAAGTCCTCATTAACCTTGTGGAAGAAAGGAACTTCCTGCCTGAAAGAGAAAATTAGCAAGGACAAATGAGTCTGAGGCAACAGGCAGGAGTGAAAAGTTTCTGATGTTGTCACAATAAAAATATTCTGAATGCACACCTCAAAACTGTTTCCCTATCATAGAAGCAGTTTAGGATTCAAGGAGAAACTATGCAGCAATATTGGGCCATTTCCTGTCTTTTACAGAAACACAATATCCTACATTCATAAAACAGTTTTTTTTAAAGAATTGAATCTATGTAAATAGAACTGAAGGGAACCAAAGTGACTCCATGATGGATTATGTATGTGCAAACAGGACTGGACGGGGGTGGTCGAGCAACTGCCAACTCATGATCAGGAGTTTGTAAGAATGTGTAAGAATGTGATAGAAGGGAGGGACCAGGAGAATGGGCGGTACAAGGGGGAATGGTATAACTCGGAGGTCCTCAACCTTTTTAGTGCCGCGGATTGGCTGAGCCTCTGAGGGAGGTGGGGCACCTCCTCCCGCTCGCACTCTCAGATGCATGCGCGAAGCGGGGGGAGCGCGCACGTTCCCCCACCGCTTCGCGCATGCGCAGGAGCGCCTGCCCACCCGCGAACCCACCCCACCCCTGCGCGCCGGCACATGCTTGAAGGGGTGAGGAAGTGCGTGCCAGCGGCGGCGGCGGCAACCTGGGAGTCTGAGCATGGCCGGGGTGCTCCCTCCGGCCGCTCGCCTCCTGACGGGCTGCAACGAGGCTGGGGGCGGCGCTCCTCGCCGCCCTCCGCGGCGGGAAATTCAAATGGTGGAGGGCGGCAAGGAGCGCCGAAGACCGATGCGGCCGCCCCGGTGAGCAGCCGCTGGTGCCGGTTCCGGAGCTGGAGGCACCAGCAGCGGCAGTGGCCTGCTGAGGGCGGCGAGGAGTACCAACCCCACCCATGTTGGAGCCCGCCGGGAGGCAAGCAGTTGGAGCACCCGGCCATGCTCAGCCTCCCGGCTCCGGGCCGCGAAGACAGACCTCCCGCCCCCCCCGCACGCACTCCCCTCCCCACAGCTGCTTTGCGTGCGCGGGCGCATGCGTGAAGGGGTGAAGGAGCGCTCACGCTGGTGCTGGCACGCGTGTGTGCGTGCAAAGCAGCTGTGGGGAGGGGAGTGTGTGCGGGGGGGGGAGGTCTGTCTTCGCGGCCCGGTCCAGCTCAGGCCAGGGACCGGCAGTGGGCCGCGGACCGGGGGTTGACGACCTCTGGTATAACTGTTTAAGGGTATAAAAAGGAGGATTACTTGTTTGTAAGCGCGGCAGTTTCGAAAGAGACTGTCCGCCCGTTACTTTGCTCAGCTGATTAAAGAAACGTTTTCCAGATCTCCCGACTCAATCTCTTATTGGTCCTTAGGGATTGGTTCGTTAAAGACAGGTCTGAGAAACAGGCCTCTACAGAACATTCCAGGCTCATGAGTTAAGAACCTTCATAGAGCCACAAAATATGTTTTCTAGTTTCCATGTTGGTCCATTGTTCCAGGTCCAAACAAGCTTGATAAACTCAATTATTTTCTGTCTCATTTTCCACACAGCTCATATTTCTTGCCCTCACTGAGAACCCGGCCTGTATATAAGCCACATTTTTGCCATATGTCAGTTGCACAGTTCCTTTTGTAAGCCCTTTGTTTTGAATACTTGAGTCCCTTCAAATAGGACCTGAGTAACATTGCTGAGGGTGCCAAGCTAAGAGGAGAACACCAAGCTGAGCTATGAGAAGTACCAAGCTGAACTGAAAGAAGGTGGCAAGCTGATATGAGAGGAGGTTCCAGGATTTGCTGAGGAGGGGTGCAAGGGTGAACTGAGAAGCTGTAGGATTTTTTTAAAAAAACTGTATTATCTGCAGTGGGTTACCAAAAGGTCTGAACTGCAGCAAAACCGGAACAATTGCTATTTCTATGTTGCATAGTACACTACCATTGCTCACAAAGTGGGATTTTTTGTTTGGCTTAGCTTGAGTTATTTAGTTCAGTGGCTGAAACATCATGGGTTTCATCAGTATCATTCTCAATGGATAATTGCCTGCATCACAAGACGGTGGCTTCACTGGATTCCTTGAAGTGGAGCAAGAACACAGTGTAAGCAGAGAAGCAAGTAAGAGCCCTTGTCACAGACATTGCTGTGGGGAAAGCCTGGGAGTAACAGAGCTTGTTACATTGCAATGTCTTGCAATCCTGCACTATTATTACTGTATTATGACCATAGGTCAGACATGTTGGATATACAAGACTGAAATGCAATAACAAAGCATAAAATATTTACAATCCAAACAGAGTAGACTGAAATTCAGATTACAATTAAGTGAGTTCCTAATCTAATTGCTCCAGCAATTTAGTCATCTGTTTTCTTATTATACAAGCCACTGCACAGAATTTTCCACCCTTGGCTGTTGTTTCACTTGAAGGATCAGAAAAGAGATGTAAAATATATTGGGTCTAACTGGATAATGTTTTAAAATTGGGGAAATAAGTAGATTGTGTGTATCCATATAAAATGTGCAATACAACAAGACGTGTTTCACAGTTTTCACCATATCAGATTGGCAGGGGCAAAAACATTGGTTGTAAGGGATACAAGAGTATCTCCCCTCTAAAATGGCAGAAGGCAAAACACTGAAACAGGCCACGATGAACGCTGTCTGATGTCTAGCAAGTTTTACATTTTAAAAATAATCTGCCGGGGTAAAGATCTTGCTGTGATTCCCAGCAACTGAGTAATATGGCACCCCTGCTCTGTCAAGTTGGAAGTCTATATACCTTGTAGTTTTTTTTTTGTTTTTTTTTAGATTTCATAAATCTCAAATAAAACAGGGCCAGAGGGGTAACCCATAGGACATCAATTTTCCCTTCAATGCTCTTGCCCAGTCTGAGGGATGACTATCTATTAAAATCAGAGATGCTAAACTGATAGGATTAAGTTTTAACTTCAGCCAAAGATTATTTGAAGCCAAGCACTTGCATCAAGCGGGACCATTCTAGCTTCTATTCTGAGTAGGGCATTAAGGGATACAGCATGGTACACCTAATACAGTTCTCAAGAATTTGGACTGCACAGTCTCAAGGGGGCAGAAGTCCTTATTTATACGTAGGCCTGAACCGTACAGAAGTTGGCTGAATACTTTGCCTTGCAAGACTTTTAGTACAAATGGTATGTAGGAGCCCCCTTTTGAGAAGAAGAATCTCATGATGGCAGTAATAGTTATTTGAGCATTCTCAGTGACAAAGGTGATACATATAGGCTCTCCACAGCCCAGTTATCTGAAAAACTACACCTAAATATTTATAGGTTTTGACCAGTTCTCAGCCAATTTAGACTAGTCCAGTTTTGCCCAGGTTGACAGAACTTTACTCTCTGACTGGCTCTACAGACAGGACTTCTAACAATAGCCCTTCAGATTTCAGGTTGAATTGAAATAAGAATGATTCCACTGAAGGCGTAGCTGAGTTGGGGGGTGATATTAGATTTAGAAGGGGAGCCAGTAGAGGTTGGTGTTTCTGACACTAGTGCTTTATTATGTATTGCAGAGTCAGGCACATCTGCAGTGGATTGAGTGAGATCACAGTGCTGAATTAATTCATCAGAGTCATTTGCTGCTGTAGGAGAATACAGACCATGAGGTTCACTGAGGCATTTTCCAAAGTATCAACAATTGTTGGATTATAAGTATTAGTCAAGGTGCACCTTTCAGAGTCCAAGATTGTAAAGGTAGCCAGAGAATGAGCAGGAACATTCATTAAAATGCAATTTTCAGTCAAGACTGGAGAGTTGTGTTGCTCTCCTGAGCTAATGTTGTAATTTGTCTTCATTGCAGTATGATGTGGAGGTAGTGTCTGCTCTTTAATCAGTGTTGATTTGGTTATGCTTTCCTTTGAAGGAAGGGGGTGAAGAGTCATAGCCACAGAGCATAGGTTTTCCATAGAGTCCTGGAGGTCTTCCAATGTAGAGCTCCAGACCCTCCTGGAGGAAACTGATGCCCTTGATCCGTTCCAGTCGGGCTTCAGGCCACGTCACGGTGCGGAAACAGCATTGGTCACCCTGCAGGATGACCTCTTGAGGGAGGCCGACAGGGGCAATATGTCTTTGTTGGTCCTCCTTGATATCTCAGTGGCCTTTGATACCATCAACCACAGTATCCTCCTGGAGTGGCTCTCTGAGTTGGGAATCGGTGGCCTCACTTTGGTGTGGCTCCGTTTCTTTTTGGAGGACCATCCCCAGAGAGTGCAGCTTGGCGAGATGACTTCTACCCCGTGGATCCTCAATTGTGGGGTTCCACAGGGGTCGATCATCTCGCCAATGCTATTTAATATCTATATGAGGCTGCTGGGTGAGGTCATCCAGAGTTGTGGGGTCTGGTGTCATCAGTACGCTGATGACACCCAGCTCTACCTCTCCTTTTTTCCAACTGCAGTGGATGTTGTTCCGACCCTTGAACGCTTGGGGACCGTTCTGGAGTGGATGAGGGCAAATGGACTGAAGTTGAATCCAGACAAGACAGAAATCTGCGCGTGGGCGGCCCTGGTGTCAGTGGGTTGGGAAACTCCTTCTCCTTTGGGGGAGTGACTCTTCCCACGAAGAGTGAGGTTTGCAGCTTGGACATCTGCCTGGACCCGGATCTCACCATGGAAATCCAGGTGGCATCTGTGGTCCGGGCAGCCCGTTTCCATCTTCGGAGGATTGCCCAGCTGCATCCCTATCTAGATGTGGGGGCACTCACGACGCTGATTCATGCACTTGTAATCTCAAGAATAGACTACTGCAATGCTCTCTATGTGGGGCTACCCTTGAGGTTGATGCGGAGACTTCAACTGGTCCAAAATTCGGCGGTCAGATTAATAACTGGGGTGAAGAAATTCCAGCACATCTCCCCCGCTCTGGCCACCCTTCATTGGCTACCGGTTCATTTCCGCATCGACTTCAAGGTTATGATGATAATATTCAAAGCCCTAAACGGTTTAGGGCCTCGGTACCTATCAGAACGCCTGCTCCCAGCCAGATCTGTCCGTAATACCCGTTCTTCACAGGCAGGGCGGTTGAGGACCTTGACCCCGAAGGAGGCCCGGAGGGAAAGAACAAGAAACCGGGCTTTCTCGGTGGTTGCCCCCCGCCTATGGAACAACCTGCCCATTGAGATCCGCCTGGCACCCTCGCTGGATGGGTTTAAACAAGCATTGAAGACTTGGCTCTTCCGTCAGGCTTTCCCAGAGCATTAAGATCTCGGCCTCCCTTTTACCATCCTTTTTGTCATCCTCTCCATCACCCTTTTTACCACCTTTATTGCCGTCTGTTTTAATTTACCCTATTTGGCTTGCATTAATTTATTTATTTTTATTGTGTTTTAATATTGTTGTTTATACTGTTGTTAGCTGCCCAGAGTGGCCTGGTTGCCAGATAGTGCGGGGTACAAATTCAATAAATAAATAAATAAATAAATAAATAGAAATGTGTGTTTTATCTCCTATGAGATTTTCTTCTAAGAGGTTAACAGAATGATTTGAGTCTGGTGCTGCTAGAACTTTGACTAAGGTAGGAGTTCAACTTGTTTGTCACACCATATGACAGGGTAGTTGTTTTGGAATTAGTAAGTGAAAGAAGCAGGAGGTTCAAGGGTATCATCAGAAAACATTCTAGTTGCTGATACTCCAAAGGAGAGGAGAAACTTCCTCATATTTGGTAACATCAGGGGAACGGTTAGGTGGCCAAAAGACAGAAGAATTCTCATTCTTGATTATGAATTAGTCAATTTCACAACATTATCAAGGCCAATGGTATTTATACTGAACCATAATAGCTGGCTTAATAAGTAGCTGGTGGTTTTCTTATTTATCCATCATCTAGAGTTGATTCAATTTTGAGCTATATGTAGCATGATTTGATTAGTTCTTAATTTGCCAGCTGATTACTCCAGGTTTCCCTTTCCCTTCCAGTTACTTCTTTCCCCCAGCTGAGAAGCATGTGGCATTGGAGCATTCTGATTTGAGGTTGCTACATTATTCTTAACATGGCCTTTTTGGTCAGACAGAAAAGACAAGAGAGCTTGAAACCTTCTTGTTAAAAGCATCAAATGCTTGTCTCAGTGCCTCTGTTTCAGTGGTGATGAGGTTAAGCTGTTGAAAGATATTCCTAACTAACTGTTTTTGCAGTAAGAAAAGAGTGGTTTCATGTGAGCTCCAAGAGAAGATCTTTATTGATGTTCAAATTACCCTCTGCATTCTGGAAGAGCTTCCCTGCAGAGTTTTGACGGACCAGGTTAGTGTTTGAAGGTTCCAGTTCCCGTGGGGCTTCATCAGGAGCAGAAAAGGAATGGTTTCTAGTTGCATGGATCTCTAGATCTAAATGGAGAGTCTTGTTTATATTTGAAGATATTAATTCAGAAGAGTCACGCACCGGATCTTTTGTAGACATCAGATCATTGATCCATAGCTGTTTTGCAGCTTTAGCTGGAGAAGGTGGACTTGAATGTTTTCTTCCTTTCTTCCCTGCCACTCCATGTCTACAGATTGGAGTTGGCTTCAGACTATAAACTACTTCCAGCTTCTACTCTTCATTGTTTATGTAAAAGCCAGGAGTATACCCAAACAGGCTGTGGCAGATCTCAAGTAAAAAGCAATGAATAGTTTGTTGCAAATATTTAGAGTAAAATATAGATAAATAAAATAAAATAGGAGTAGCTAGATTAAACTAAAGTAAACCTAGACAGCTCCAGCAGCAATTAGGATAAGAATAAAATAAATTTTAAAAAAGAATAAAAATAGAGACAGTAGAGTGTCTAAATGAGATTGATCCACCGCCGGCATCTTGCCAAGGTATCCCCACACTAGCCATAAAATTTGGTAACAGTGCAGAGCTGCAGGATGGTGGTGGACTGGGGCAATTGGTCCTTGGCTCTTGCCCTGACTCATTGCCCACTGGCTTTCTTGTTTTTTGTTTAAAGTTTTTGTAAAAAAGAGGAAATTGTATGTTAGTATCTAGAGATGATGAAAGTAGTTGGCTGGATAGCTTAGTGTTCAGTTCACTTCAGTTTATTGCATAGCACATAGGCTTCTACCGAATACACAATATAAAATCAACACAGTACAATACAGTATAAAAGAAATTAAATTAAACTTCTAGCTTAGTGAGTTAGGGGTATGGCTGTGGAGCTCGTGGCTGGGAGTTCGATTCCCCACTGTGCATCCCAGAAGAAACAGCCTGTGTGGCCTTGGGCAAGCTACACAGTCCCGGGACAGTCCCCATAAGAAGGGAATGGTAAATCACTACTGTAAATCTCTTTACCAAGAAAACCCTGAAAAGAGTCATTATAAGTCAGAATTGACTTGATTGCACACAATTATTATTAATGATGCTGAACTCTAAGAGATAATTTTGAAGTATCACAATGAAATACATATTTAGATACTAATTTGGGTCGCGATTGTTTAATCACTGGTGTGCATTCAGTCAATAACAGGTAATTTATTTATTTTTACAGTGTTCAAAGTTAAGCTGGCTGTAACTATCCTTGGGAAGGGATTGCTTATTAGCTAGGCCTGCAGTGCAAACTGTAAGGGAGCCTAAATCCATCACGGTGAGTAATAATCTTGATGTTTAGGCAGCAGTACTGATAAGATTGGTTGGACAAGCTTAGGATGGCCCAGGCTGAGTAGCCCTGGTTACAGAGTTTGGTATATAAACAAGGAAGGAATAGGAAAGCCTTTAGGGAGTGATTCTGTGAGAGAGCAGGTGGTTTGCTCTTGTCTCAAAAATAATTCAAGGCATACTGGGAAAGGGTTTAAAGTAGTGAGTGAGTGAACGCCACCTATTTTTTCCAGGCAAGGTAACACTGGACTGTAATCTTCTGTGGTGCTTACCACAGAGAAATTCATGGGGGCGGGGTGAAGCTAGTCTTTTGGATGCTTAGTAGAGGCCAGCAGCAGGCAACGATTAGAAGTCCTGTGAGACTGAACATCGGGAAGTAGAAAGAAGCTCTGTCAGAAGCAGTTTGGAATTTGTGGGTGCCACTAAGGACAAGCTCAACTTAATCCACATTACCCCATCTCCATTTTTTTAAAAGCACATCTATAATGGCAGGGCAAGGAGTCACAGGCAAGATTTCTCACATGCTGTCCTAAAATGACTAAACTGAACCTATAGTGTTTTGGACATGATGAGATGACAAGGTGCATAGGAAAAAATAATAATGCTAGGAGAATTGGAAGGCAATAGGAAAAGAGGAAGGCCTAATGTGAGAAGGACTGACTCAGTAATGGAACCATGTTGCCACAGGAGCAATTTTTATCTTTGTATCTGTGATGGCTTTAAAGCCATCTCCACCCACTCACTACTACTACCATAGCTCAGTGGTTCAGCAAGAACTCGTCTGCATATGTGTCATGCTTAATTCTCTTCTAATCCGTGCATGCTGTACTTGCAAGAAATTACAAGGGCTGCCTTCTGAAAGTAAGAGCTATGCTCCAGTTGCCATTTGCAAATATTCCCCTTTTGGGCAAAGTACTCAAGGAGCTGATGATAATTCAACTCCAAGTGATCTTGGAGGTTACCATCATAGCTCAACTGGACTAATTTTGCAGGTTAACATTAAGAGACATACCTTCAGGAGTTCTGGAAGGTATTATTGAAGGACCTGCTCGTGCCTATGGCATTTAAGCTGTGCTGTCCCAGAAGATTCAAGCTTAACTCCCACACTCCATATTGTGAAGCCAGTTGGGAAGGTAATCCAACAGTTTAAACTGTCATCAGTATGCTGATGCTACTCAGATCTCCCCCTCCACCTCAGGTGAGCCTACGAAATTGCTGAGTTATTACCTGGAGGTGGAAATGTTCTAGATAAGGACTGATGCACTTTAATGAAAGCCTGACAAGACAGGGGTGCTGTTAGTAAATTTTTTTCAGGACTGGGAAATCAGTGTTCAACCTTTGCTAACGGGGTTGCGCTCCCCGCAATGGACAGCTATGCAGTTTGGGCAGGTTTTACCTTAAGAGTAATTTAATGGCACAAGGCATAATTAAGCTCATGTTTCTGGAGATCCAGCTGAAGCGGTTATCTGTGTATCTATCTGAGTAGACAAAGAATACTGTTCACGTTATGATTGCCTTCACAATAGCGAGATAAACAATTGAGCACTCCTTCCATAAACTGGCACATGAGCTCACTGAAATCTGAGACAGAGATCTTAAGGCTTTTCCAGACAAGACATTTGTACCTCTGTTTTTCCACTTCCTTTTCTGTTGTTTGTTAATAGAAATTTATAGGATTTATTGTGAGTTGCATCCTGACAGTGGATGGTCCAACACTGAAAGGTTTCCATTTCAGTGCTTTACTTGTCCTGTGTTTGTGTAACACCCTCTGGTAGCTACATATATTTAATAAATATTGCAAACACAAACTTTACAAAAAACATTTTAATAACAAAATAACAATGATATAAACATAGCACAAAACTGGATTCTACAGTTTGTTTACTGCTGAGTTATTTTAACCAACCACAAGGTTGTTTTGGGGAAACAAGGAAAAATACAAATCTTTCTTTGAAGCCAAATAGGAACAAAGTCACAGATGTATTTATCAAGCAAGGTAGGAGATCCACAACATAAAGGAAACAGCTCCAAGTATTCAGTCTTTAAAGCTCTAAAATAGCATTTATTTATTTATTTATTTATTTATTTATTTATTTATTATACTTATATCCCGCCCATCTAGTCATTGACTACTCTGGGCGGCTTACAACAAGTGGGATAAAACAATTAAAATGTAACAACAGTTTACAACAATAAACAATCATTCAAGATGGGAGGAAAAGAGAAAAGATAGATCAAGTAGTGCCCGGAGGGAAGGCCTGCCTAAATAGCCAGGTTTTCAGTTGGCTTTTAAAGGTACCCAGCGAAGGGGCCATACGGATCTCCAAAGGGAGGTTATTCCAAAGACGAGCATGCAAATGCATAGGCAAATCCATAAGATCATTACATGGATTCACCCTTCCGGTGCCCCTCCCGTGCAAACATACTGAGATTTTACTACCTGAACCAAGGTGGGAAGGGCCTTCTCATCCTCCAGGGGAACTGCAGCTCCTGTCTCGTCAGCACTTTCTCAGCTGAAACCTTGAATCACACCCACTGGGCTGAACCAACTAATTCATAGGAGTTACATTCTCACCTACTAAAATGCTGTTGTCCCAACAGTTTCTCAGTAATATTTAGGATGGAATTCTATGTTTTGCATTTATATATGTAAATGCAATTAACATATTGCAGCATGCAACCTCTGGTTGAACATTTATAATAACAGGCCCTGCTGAAAAGATCAAAACATAGTTGTTACACTTTGCTGGCTTAGTTCTAACTCTTTGAGACCTAAACACCTCATTGCTTTTGAATTTCTTGCAGGAGTTACCATATTGAGAGGACCTACCACATCAGAACCCTGTGGTTCACACACCTCCCTCATCATGAGGACTTGAAGCTATGTCATCTTCCTCAGATGTAAGGAGGAACTCTCTTGCCAAACAGTTAAATTTGGATGAGAGCTCCAGTGATAATTCCAGTCATGGTTCCTCTCATCTTCTGTTTGTTACATCTGCACTTGCCACTGCCCAACAAATGTCAACTGTTATTTAGTAAAGCTCACCTGTGCTTCCTCATGCTGAAAAGCTGAAATTCTTGGGAAGTACCATGGCACTAAATGCTACCTTGGTACAAAGCAGCACAAAAAAATTAAGCCAACAGTTTTGAGAGAGGGAAAAAAGTCAAGGAACCCTGGGGAAAGGTGGATGCTATAAAATGAACAGGGGAAACATTTTGGACATCAAAAAGTGCCACTACAATTAATGTAGAACTCAGAAAATACAACGGTACAAATGTTCCCTCTGGAAAAGCCCTCAGTCAGGGCACAAATGCCTCTTTAAAGTGTGCCAACTGTTTTCTCTCTATGCATGTGTGTCTGTTCTATGCTGTCAAGTTGGAACTGACTGATAGAAACCCTAATAGGGCTTTCACGGTAAGTGAGATATTTAAGGAATGGCTTTACCAGTTCCACTCCCTCAGTCAGTTTCCATGGCCAAGTGGAGATTCAGACTCTGTTCTCCAGAGTCCTAGTCCTTTATGCTGTCCACTACACCACACTGGGAATCCTGTCTTTCATAGGCTATATAAACTCCTGTTTGTCATAGCTGGTGAAGGAGAGGAACAGACAACAATGCCAGAGAGGAACAGGTGGGAAGAGTAGCAGCTTTCTTGCACTTCATCTGTGGGAGGCTTAAATTGCACCTGTGGGCTTAAGTGACTTGCAACTAACAGCACATTAACCTAGAAATGTCAGCACACAAATTGTAGCTTTCATAATTAGACAAAAATGCCTCTGACACTATTGTCTGTATTAGTGTTGTGAGGTTAGCAGCTTCCCATTTCCTGACATGTGAAGGTCAAATCTAAAATCAGCAAGACAGGGCCTTATGACCTCACAGAATATGGCTCCTTGTGTAACAACAGCAACATTGTGTGTATGTATGTGAGCATGTTTTTGCTTAGGGAATAAGACAACTACTGTCGTGACAATGGAGTTCCATTCCTTGGGTTCCTCCAAATGGTGCAATGGGCCCACATGCATCCTCTCTCCGGCTCCTTTCCCAGTCCTCCTCCCTTGCTCCTGGCCTTTTGGTGCACCAATTATGTGCAAGTGTTGAACACACCATCAGCAACTCTGCACTGAGTAAGACAGGGCTGCAGCTGGGAATGAGTAGAGATGGGTGCCTAGAGTTTAACACTACGTCATACATACAAGTCAATCTATTTCCTCCTCCAGGGGTGTTTGTCCCAAAATTTGTCTCCCTGTTTGGAGACTTGAAGAAGCATAGCAGTTCCCTGAGGCTCCAGCTGGCATCCTGAGGCCTGGCATTCCTCATCTGTTTCCATTAAGAGAAAGAAGGCTTGATAGGAAATAATAATTTGTGGGAGATCTTTACCAGTAAGTGCTGCAAACAGCTGTGTACCTATCTCTAAGATAAACATTTTGAATCTGACATTTTGCTAGCTTAGCCACACAAATCTGTGCCATCAATATCTTTCTGCTTCTCAGTTGTGTTGCATAAGCTGATGATCAATGTTCAAAAGTGCCAATTATAATTATGGAACAGTTATTATTGCTAGCAAAGTGCCAGGCATTGCGTTGGAAGAAGAAGGGCTTATTATATATTGTAGATATCCTATGGAGTGTGGTTGCTAAATACCTAAAGCAGTCAGGGAAATACATAGTTCCTCATGTGTCACTGCAAGCCTAAATAAACATCCGTAGGGATATGGGCCACCTATAGATTTGTGTCATACAACAATACGTGCTTAATAGTTAATACTCAATACAGATGCAAGAAGCTAGTATTCTGATTTTTGGGAGATAAGGCAAATGGTTTATGCATGTAGCAAGCACAACCAGCTGAACAAACCACAAACTTTCTTGCCATATTTTCTGTGCCGTGACATCCAAACCTAAGACTAATCAGGGAGCATATGCTAGCATGTCTTGCCTTATCTCTGACAAGTTATAAATCTACAAGAATTTTGGCTTTTTGCTGTATGCAAATGCAGGCATTTTCTAACTGAAACAACAGAACACTCGTTTGCCAATGATAGAACAATGAAGTGGGTACAAATTATTTAAATTCATATGCAGTTTAGTCTTCCCTTTCTTTTAGAAAGAGTTGTACTGTTACCTAAAAATACATGAAATTTATGATACAAAGGCAACTGGCTGAATATAGACAACTAACCTCAAAAGCAGCAAGATCTTTTATCACAGATTTGCTCAGTCACTTGTATTAATCAAAGCACAGTGTGTTCTGTCCTGCCATGTACTGTAATAACCTGAGAGGCATATCTCATCACAAAACAACTTCTACTTTAATCATTGCGTTCATCCCTACTCCTGCTAAATCCAGCCTTTCTCCTATGAAACTGAAAGGGATGAAATACAGGCAAGCAAAAAGGATAAAAGATATGACGCTGGAAGATGAGCCCCTCAGGTCGGAAGGTGTCCAACATGCTACTGAGGAAGAGCGGAAGACAAGTACAAGTAGCTCCAGAGCTAATGAAGTGGTTGGACCAAAGCCAAAAGGATGCTCAGCTGCGGATGCGCCTGGAAGTGAAAGGAAAGTCTGATGCTGCAAAGAAAAATACTGCACAGGAACCTGAAATGTAAGATCTATTAACCTTGGTAAGCTGGATGTGGTCAAACAGGAGATGGCAAGAATAAACATTGACATCCTGGGCGTCAGTGAACTAAAATGGACGGGAATGGGTGAATTCAATTCAGACGATTATCATATCTACTATTGTGGGCAAGAATCCCGTAGAAGAACTGGAGTAGCCCTCATAGTCAACAAAAGAGTGGGAAAAGCTGTACTGGGATACCATCTCAAAAATGATAGAATGATTTCAATACAAATCCAAGGCAGACCTTTCAGCATCACAGTAATCCAAGTTTATGCAACAACCACCGATGCTGAAAAGGCTGAAATTGACCAATGGTGGCGCTGCGGGTTAAACCGCAGAAGCCTCTGTGCTGCAAGGTCGGAAGACCAGCAGTCGTAAGATCGAATCCATGCGACGGAGTAAGCTCCTGTCGCTTGTCCCAGCTCCTGCCAACCAAGCAGTTCGAAAGCATGCAAATGCGAGTAGATAAATAGGTACCACCACGGTGGGAAGGTAACGGCGTTCCGTGTCTAGTCGTGCTGGCCACATGACCACAGAAACTGTCTATGGACAAACGTTGGCTCTACGGTTTGGAAACGGGGATGAGAACCGCCCCCTCGAGTCGGACACGACTGGACTAAATGTCAAGGGGAACCTTTACCATTACATTTATGAAGACTTACAACACCTTCTAGAACTGACACCAAAGAAAGATGTTCTTCTCATCATAGGGGACTGGAATGCTAAAGTAGGGAGTCAAGAGATAAAAGGAACAACAGGTAAGTTTGGCCTTGGAGTTCAAAACGAAGCAGGGCAAAGGCTAGTAGAGTTTTGTCAAGAGAACAAGCTGGTCATCACAAACACTCTTTTCCAACAACACAAGAGGCGACTCTACACATGGACATCACCAGATGGGCAATACCGAAATCAGATTGATTATGTTCTCTGCAGCCAAAGATGGAGAAGCTCTATACAGTCAGCAAAAACAAGACCTGGAGCTGATTGTGGCTCTGATCATCAGCTTCTTATAGCAAAACTCAAGCTTAAACTGAAGAAAGTAGGAAAAACCACTGGGTTAGTCAGGTATAATCTAAACCAAATCCCTTATGTATACACAGTGGAAGTGAAGAACAGATTTAAGGAACTAGATTTGGTGGATAGAGTGCCTGAAGAACTATGGATGGAGGCTCGTAACATTGTACAGGAGGCAGCAACAAAAACCATCCCTTAAAGAAAAGGAAATGCAAGAAAGCAAAGTGGCTGTCCAACGAGGCCTTACAAATAGCAGAGAAGAGAAGGGAAACAAAATGCAAGGGAGATAGGGAAAGTTACAGAAAATTGAATGCGGACTTCCAAAGAATAGCAAGGAGAGACAAGAGGGACTTCTTAAATGAACAATGCAAAGATATAGAGGAAAACAATAGAAAGGGAAAAACCAGAGATCTGTTCAAGAAAATTGGAGCCATTAAAGGAACATTTTGTGCAAAGATGGACATGATAAAGGACAAAAATGGTAGGGACCTTACAGAAGCAGAAGACATCAAGAAGAGGTGGCAAGAATACACAGAGGAATTATACCAGAAAGATCTGGATGTCCCGGACAACCCAGATAGTGTGGTTGCTGACCTTGAGCCAGACATCCTGGAGAGCGAAGCCAAGTGGGCCTTAGAAAGCATGGCTAACAACAAGGCCAGTGGAGGTGATGGCATTCCAGTGGAACTATTTAACATCTTAAAAGATGACGCTGTTAAGGTGCTACACTCAATATGCCAGCAAGTTTGGAAAACTCAGCAGTGGCCAGAGGATTGGAAAAGATCAGTCTTCATCCCAATCCCAAAGAAGGGAAGTGCTAAAGAATGCTCCAACTACCGTACAATTGCACTCATTTCACACGCTAGCAAGGTTATGCTCAAAATCCTCCAAGGCAGGCTTCAGCAGTATGTGGACCGAGAACTCCCAGAAGTACAAGCTAGATTTCGAAGGGGCAGAGGAACTAGAGACCAAATTGCTAACATGCGCTGGATTATGGAGAAAGCCAGAGAGTTCCAGAAAAACATCTACTTCTGCTTCATTGACTATGCAAAAGCCTTTGACTGTGTGGACCACAGCAAACTATGGCAAGTTCTTAAAGAAATGGGAGTGCCTGACCACCTTATCCATCTCCTGAGAAATCTATATGTGGGACAGGAAGCAACAGTTAGAACTGGATATGGAACAACTGATTGGTTAAAAATTGGGAAAGGAGTACGACAAGGCTGTATATTGTCTCCCAGCTTATTTAACTTATATGCAGAATACATCATGCGGAAGGCTGGACTGGAGGAATCCCAAACCGGAATTAAGATTGCCGGAAGAAATATCAACAACCTCAGATATGCAGATGATACCACTCTGATGGCAGAAAGTGAGAAGGAATTAAAGAACCTCTTAATGAGAGTGAAAGAGGAGAGCGCAAAAAATGGTCTGAAGCTCAACATCAAAAAAACTAAGATCATGGCCACGGGCCCCATCACCTCCTGGCAAATAGAAGGGGAAGATATGGAGGCAGTGACAGAGTTTACCTTCCTGGGCTCCACGATCACTGCAGATGGTGACAGCAGCCACGAAATTAAAAGACGCCTGCTTCTTGGGAGGAAAGCGATGACAAACCTAGACAGCATCTTAAAAAGCAGAGACATCACCTTGCCGACAAAGGTCCGCATAGTCAAAGCGATGGTTTTTCCAGTAGCGATGTATGGAAGTGAGAGCTGGACCATAAAGAAGGCTGACCGCCGAAGAATTGATGCTTTTGAATTGTGGTGCTGGAGGAGACTCTTGAGAGTCCCCTGGACTGCAAGGAGAACAAACCTATCCATTTTGAAGGAAATCAACCCTGAGTTTTCACTGGAAGGACAGATCCTGAAGCTGAGGCTCCAATACTTTGGCCATCTCATGAGAAGAGAAGACTCCCTGGAAAAGACCCTGATGTTGGGAAAGAGTGAAGGCAAGAGGAGAAGGGGACGACAGAGGATGAGATGGTTGGACAGTGTCATCGAAGCTACCAACATGAATTTGACCCAACTTCGGGAGGCAGTGGAAGACAGGAGGGCCTGGCGTGCTCTGGTCCATGGGGTCACGAAGAGTCGGACACGACTAAACGACTAAACAACAACAAAACAACATGTTGCATAGTACACTACCATTGCTCACAAAGTGGGATTTTTTGTTTGGCTTAGCTTGAGTTATTTAGTTCAGTGGCTGAAACATCATGGGTTTCATCAGTATCATTCTCAATGGATAATTGCCTGCATCACAAGACGGTGGCTTCACTGGATTCCTTGAAGTGGAGCAAGAACACAGTGTAAGCAGAGAAGCAAGTAAGAGCCCTTGTCACAGACATTGCTGTGGGGAAAGCCTGGGAGTAACAGGGCTTGTTGCACTGCAATGTCTTGCAATCCTGCACTATTATTATTATGACCATAGGTCAGACATGTTGGATATACAAGACTGAAATGCAATAACAAAGCATAAAATATTTACAATCCAAACAGAGTAGACTGAAATTCAGATTACAATTAAGTGAGTTCCTAATCTAATTGCTCCAGCAATTTAGTCATCTGTTTTCTTATTATACAAGCCACTGCACAGAATTTTCCACCCTTGGCTGTTGTTTCACTTGAAGGATCAGAAAAGAGAAAAGAGATGTAAAATATATTGGGTCTAACTGGATAATGTTTTAAAATTGGGGAAATAAGTAGATTGTGTGTATCCATATAAAATGTGCAATACAACAAGACGTGTTTCACAGTTTTCACCATATCAGATTGGCAGGGGCAAAAACATTGGTTGTAAGGGATACAAGAGTATCTCCCCTCTAAAATGGCAGAAGGCAAAACACTGAAACAGGCCACGATGAAAGCTGTCTGATGTCTAGCAAGTTTTACATTTTAAAAATAATCTGCCAGGGTAAAGATCTTGCTGTGATTCCCAGCAACTGAGTAATATGGCACCCCTGCTCTGTCAAGTTGGAGGTCTATATACCTTGTGGTTTTTTTTGTTTTTTGTTTTAGATTTCATAAATCTCAAATAAAACAGGGCCAGAGGGGTAACCCATAGGACATCAATTTTCCCTTCAATGCTCTTGCCCAGTCTGAGGGATGACTATCTATTAAAATCAGAGATGCTAAACTGATAGGATTAAGTTTTAACTTCAGCCAAAGATTATTTGAAGCCAAGCACTTGCATCAAGCAGGACCATTCTAGCTTCTATTCTGAGTAGGGCATTAAGGGATACAGCATGGTACACCTAATACAGTTCTCAAGAATTTGGACTGCACAGTCTCAAGGGGGCAGAAGTCCTTATTTATACGTAGGCCTGAACCGTACAGAAGTTGGCTGAATACTTTGCCTTGCAAGTCTTTTAGTACAAATGGTATGTAGGAGCCCCCTTTTGAGAAGAAGAATCTCATGATGGCAGTAATAGTTATTTGGACAGTAATAGTTATTTGGATTAACCTCTTTATGCGGGTGAAAGAGGAGAGCGCAAAAAATGGCCTGAAGCTCAACATCAAAAAAACTAAGATCATGGCCACTGGCCCCATCACCTCCTGGCAAATAGAAGGGGAAGATATGGAGGCAGTGACAGATTTTACTTTCCTGGGCTCCATGATCACTGCAGATGGTGACAGCAGCCACGAAATTAAAAGACGCCTGCTTCTTGGGAGGAAAGCGATGACAAACCTAGACAACATCTTAAAAAGCAGAGACATCACCTTGCCGACAAAGGTCCGCATAGTCAAAGCGATGGTTTTTCCAGTAGCGATGTATGGAAATGAGAGCTGGACCATAAAGAAGGCTGACCGCCGAAGAATTGATGCTTTTGAATTGTGGTGCTGGAGGAGACTCTTGAGAGTCCCCTGGACTGCAAAGAGAACAAACCTATCCATTTTGAAGGAAATCAACCCTGAGTGCTCACTGGAAGGACAGATCCTGAAGCTGAGGCTCCAATACTTTGGCCATCTCATGAGAAGACTCCCTGGAAAAGACCCTGATGTTGGGAAAATATGAAGGCAAGAGAAGAAGGGGACGACAGAGGACGAGATGGTTGGACAGTGTCATCGAAGCTACCAACATGAATCTGACCCAACTCCGGGAGGCAGTGGAAGACAGGAGGGCCTGGCGTGCTCTGGTCCATGGGGTCACGAAGAGTCGAACACGACTAAACGACTAAACAACAACAATAAGCGTAAAAGGTTTTAAATCAACCGATGCTATAGACGGCTTGCAACAGGTGGTGGTCCGCTTTTTCAAAAACCCAAACCTAACATTAATAGGTAAAGAGACTCTATACTGGACACTACACAGAGGCTTCTCAGCTGAGCCAGGAAATGGAATGTTGACTCCCTTTAACGATCGCTGACATCCACGTGGGAATCAGTTATAATAGGGGAGGAAAGGAGATGAGATTATAAGGGAGGGGGAGGAGGAAAATCAAGGGAAACCACATATGCCTGCTTCCTCTGAAATCCTGATCCGTCCTCTCGGAGCCCCCCTCCCTCCTCTGGGGGAAAATAAGCACTCTCAGTCGGGGGGTGGGGGTGGCGAAATGGCTTCCACGCCCAGCAGCGGGGGAGGGGGGGGTCTGAAAGCGTTCCGTGACCCACATCTTTTAGAAAGGCCAAAACAGGACACGCAGCTCCTCCCTGCGTCAATTTCTTCTCCCCGCTTCCTATCCCGCGGCGATGCCCCCATCTGACCTCGCCTGGTTTTGCATATCTGCGCCCGATTGGCTGAACTACCTCGTGCCGCAACCTCGTGATGTGGGGAAAGGGGCGGAGCCGCGGTCAATCAGCTGTGTCGTCGGCTTGCGCTGCGGACCCGGCTTTTTTTATTATGAACCCAACCGCCACAAAGGGAAGTCACTCGCGTTAACGGAGTCTCCTCGCGAGACGTCTTGTCGGTGGTGCCTCGGCTCCCTCGCGCAGCCGGCCGCCTTCGTCGCCTCCTCCTTCTTTCTTGGCGACCGGGGAGGCGTAGAAGGAGCGGGATGGTGGGCGACGAAGGCGGCTGGAGCGTGTCGTTCGCCGGCTGCGGGTTCTTGGGGGTCTACCACATCGGCGCGGCCACTTGCCTCCAGGAGCGGGCGCCGCACCTCATCCGCAACGCCCGTCAGATTTACGGGGCTTCGGCGGGGGCTCTGACCGGCGCGGTCCTCGTCGGAGGCGGCTCTCTGGGTGCGTGCGGAGTCTCCTCGGGAAGGAGGAGGGAGGGCAGAGAAAGGTGATGCTGGCGCCGGTACGCGTGCGATTGTGCGGGCGAGGGCCGAAGGATGCCCCCGGCCTTCCTCCGGGGGGATTCCTGTTGGTCTGCGCCAAGTGATGCTTTCTGTAAGAAGGGTGCGGAGTTTGGTCGGTTAATTGGTCAGGTTTTTGTTGTTGTTTTTTGTGCTTAGACTCGTTTTGGTCAGATAAACCCCCTCCCCCATTCGTGCGGCAGAAAACTCTTCTTAATTGTTTTTTTTTTATCACTAAGTTTGCAGGTGAGAAATATTTTTTAAGAGCCATTCCTGATTTTTTTCACACACTGAAAAGAATGCCTGTTCTGAGGAGGTGACTTCTGTTAAATATTAAAAAGACAGGCCTTTCTTTTGTTCAGCAGTGTTCTTTTATTCATTTGCAAACTTAGGCAACTGTTCGTCCATTAAAGCACGTGTTCAATGTTTTCAAATTAAGTCTCTTATGCATGTGAGCAAGAGCCGCTGAACTCCTTGAAAGTTAAACAAGTCCGAGTTACTTAAATGAAAGCTCATTTTCCCCCCCTGTCCCTGAAGATTATGTTTTCTTTGTTTTGGGGGAAACCACCCTGTTTTGGTATACAGTTTGAGAATGTTCATTGTTTTGGCAGATTTCCTCTTAGGCTGGCTATGCAATATTCTATTTAAAATGTAGTATTTGTGAGAATGATATTGTGGCAGGTTTATCTAGCTAATATTTTTATATGCCCTGTTTAGCATGGGATGAAAGTCAGGAATCTTGGAGAGTTGCCTTCTGGCATTTTTTGATCATATTGTTAGTCAATAGCAATTGAATTATAAAATAGGTATGGGATCATCAGTGTGTTTGTCAATGTCACCTACTCATGTGTTTCTTTTGCATTTTCTAAAAAAATTGTCTCACAGTCAGGATTCAGTAGATGAATGTCCTTTCTTACTAGAATTCCCACCAGATAAAAGCTGGATCTGTTGAATTTCTGCCTGTTTTTGCAGCTGTTAAAAGAAATTGAAGCTATTGTGTGAGAAGGAAGCACATTTGTCATAAATGTTAGGCTATTCTGAGTGAATTGTTAATTAAAGTTAATTAAATATCTATGCTGTATTTAGGATAGTTATGCTTTTAATGCAGAACCACTCTAGCTTTTGCTGTCATGTAACAAACAGTACATGAGGCTTTTCCACCTGGGAACACAGTGAAGAGGAAATTCTGTCTTTTTTGCTTGGTATGTAGAAACTCAAAGGCACTGCTGGGGAACTGTCATTGGTTATTCTAATATGAAATGGTATGTTCAGTGATGTTAAAAGATAACAGGGCTGCATGGAATGTTGCTTGTCAAGGGGCTGGGCTCAGATCTCTGTTTTCAGTGCCAGGATTCAGCTGAGTAAAAATGAAGGAGAGAGTGGCTTTAACTACATGCCTGGTACATCTCTAAGAGCCCTTGGATTTCTGGGACTGATACAACTTCTAGATAGAGGTGGTGGTTTCCGTTTTGGTTTGAGTCCTGCCACCTCTCTCAATTTAGCACTTGTGGTGGGAAAAGTGTGCCATTCTGTGTTACATTAATGGAATTATTGCAGGGTAGGAGGTAGAACAAGGCAGTGGTGGTGGACTTCTGCAGTGGCAGATGTGCAGAACCCTTCTCCAAAAAAGAGAGCTTCAAAAAGACACATTCAGTAACCCAACAGGTTGACCCAGTAAGAGTGAACAACTGCGTTTATTTATCTCTTTTATTTTTATTGTGGTGTTGGAGGTTATATCACATACTAACAATTCACAGTGATCTTCACAAAAGCCTTGTGGTGGCATAATGTATGTGTAGTCACTAGCTTTAAAGCTTCATCGTTTAAACTCTGTGTTACTCTATCTCTAATACTGTTGCAGCTATTCGCTGACTGTAAAGCAATTATGTTGGAGAGTACAGTATTATGACTAAGTGTCCAGATACCATATATGGCAGCTCATCAGAAGGGAAAGCATAACTTGTAAACATAGGTTAGGAAATAGAGAGGAAGGAGTGGAGTGATAAAAATGTTGCAAGATGGAGATCAGGAAGTTTTAGGTCCATAAAGGTGAGGTGCCGCAGGGTAAGAATGATGGCTCTACAGAGTGAATGAGAGACTGAGAAGTGGTATATTGCTTAGGGTGATATTACAGGGCTCTTTTGTGCAGTTGATAGTATTGTAACAACCTCTCCATTTCCCAGGGAAGTCTAGTGGTAATGCTGCAAAATAAATTAGAGCCTGGATGAGCGAGTGCAGAGACACACTGTGTCTTTCTATAGTGTCTGCTCTCTCCCTCTTTCCAAATATGTAGTGGGAGATAGTGGAGGCAAATGCACTCCCACTAACGGATAGGACACCTGCGCATTTTGCATCAGGTTCCTAGGAAAGACTTATGCATCCAGAGTTTGGAAACAAGTAGTTATAACAACTAGTTAATTGTAATTAATTCCTTTTTTCCAATAACAGAGCTATAACTGACTACAACAGTAATTTGTGCTTTTAACAATAACAAATCAGTTGCACTTACAGCTGTGTGAGCGTGGCATCTCTAAATGGTGAAGAAGGAATATCACATTTTTCAAATGCGGGCTCATACTGCTGCCTTGTGCGCTCTGGTGTGTGTTGAGGAGATGATGTGAGTGTGTTTTACTTATAGGCTAGTAGTTTGTAGCACTGGGAGATTGTTGTAAAGATTGTTTACCATTCTAGTTATTTGGAGAAGCAGGCAACTATAGAATTCTAAAGATTTTCAGCAATGCTTTTGTTAGTCTCAAGCAGAGTAGACCCACTGAACTTGGTAAGGCAGCATTTATGTAAGTTTTATTAATTTATTGGCCATAATTAATACTTACATATGCTACTGCTAGTGTAATGGCATACATCACAGCAGTGGACTTAGTGCCACTAGTTAAGGAGTCATCACTTTTCATTATCACATGCCATGTCAGACAAATGGTGTATGACAAGGACAACAAGCAGCAGCTGTTTAACTAGAGGCAGTTTTCTGTGGTTTATGTTGTTGCACTTATGCTAGAATATATAAACAAGAGGATTCTGGCCAATAGGTCTGGTAATATTGGGACCAATAAGTGATTTCAAGCCTGTAATTAGAATTAAGAGCTAGGAACTACAATATTTTTTTTTTTGGTAATTGATGTTAAAAGCTCGGGTTGCATATGGCTTCAAAGGTGCAGTCCAGTCCAGCTAGTGCCAACAAACTTCCATCTTTCTTTAATCTACATTCACTGCCTTATTTTCTCTTGCATGGAGCCATTGTGTATGGCAGTCTCAGGGCTGAACTCTTTTTTCCTATCCAATGGGAGATATTGTCTTCAAGGTTCTGGGAAGCCCACACTCCAGCAGATACAGGAAACAAGAATTTTCTGATAAAAATGCCCCACCCCCTTTTCCTCCAAAATCCTTCAGTCACCATTTGTTCTGACTATAGTCCAAATGTACATACACAAAGCTATGATAGTTAATGGGATTTTTTAAAAAGGGTCCTTAAGTGTGTTAGGTACCTTTTTAATGTACACTGGTACGTACTGTTTTGAGACTCCTATTATATGTCTTGCAGTGATTCTTCGTGATATCCTTGGAAAAGCCATAACACCATTTTTAGGGAATTCGTACGTGAGATTGCACGTTGCACATTGAATAGTGTGTGAAAATCTTACTTAAGTACTTTAGAGGCTTAAACTCTTATCCATTGAAATGTTGCCTTCACTTTTTAATTAGTGTACAAATTAAATGAAAGAATATCTTTTCCCTATGACTGCTAAATACTGCATATTGCATTTTCCGGTAGTGCATATTGGAAAACACACCTGGATCTGATTTTCACACTTGTAGTGAAAATATTTAAATTTAGACATATACTTTCTAATAGATTTTTGATTCATTCTAATATTTTTATCTCAGTAAGAAAATGTACAACTTCAAACTTATCTTTCCTCCAGCTGTCAAGAAACTGTGTGTGTAAATGCCGTTGTACTATATTTTTATTTCCTTTTGCCAAATAATGATTTATTACATGCATCTCTCCCTTTTCCTTCAGCGAGCCCATGGTGGCATGCATGACACTCTTCCTCCCCACTTCATTCTCACAATTCTGCGAGGAAACTCAGGCTGAGACATTGTCACTAGCCCAAGGTCACCCAGTCCAATTCATTCTCCAATTGTGATTTGAACCCAGGTCCTAGTCTAACATCCTATCCACTGCACCAAGAATTGCAATGGACTCCCACATTAAGCCAGAGTTCTCATTACAAGTTAGGTAAAAACTGGGTAGCACAAAGAAGAAAGATTGGACAGTAGCACTCACTGTTGCTCATGATATATAGAAAATAATTTGGTGGTGCATTCTTACATCTTTCTAAAGAAAATTCCTTTTGTTGACAGCAAAAAGTTAAACAGTTAAAATAAAAGCTCGGTTATACACACCATGGATAGGTGAACAGTCTTTCAATATTAAAAACCCCACTGAAACTTTGGGAGGGGGGGTGTCAATTTGATTGAAACAGCAGTAGCTTTGTCTAATTTTTTGTCATGGGCTAATCTATTGATCAGTCTTGTTCCCCCCAAACTGCTTCTTCCCTGGTCCCATGAGAAAGCAGCAGGCTGGGATTACTTCAGTGCAAAACATGGCCCAGAGGGAAAGGATTAATCACTCTGCTGCCACTGTTCTGATGAAATATATAGCTTTTTGCTACTACATTTTGGTAATTAAAAAAATTAAAACATTATCAGTTACTGTGTAGTTTGTTTTTTAAATGGATTATTAAAATTTGCGTATGAAGAAATTCCTTTTCTCCAAAGTATTTATTTGGGTTGTTCTAATTGGGTGGCTGCCCAGGTGTTGCAGGACTACAACACTTGTCAGCCCTTTGCAGCAGAGGTACTGGAGATGATGGGATTTGCAGTTCAAAACAGGGCCACAGTTGTCATCCATTTCTAAACTACATGCTATATGTAAATTCTGTATAAATTCACATTATAATCCTTGGTCCAAGATAAGTAAATATTATGACTGTAACAAATCCTGGATATAACTATTAATGTATACAAAACACACATGTATACAGACCATAAAAAGATCATTTTGAAACATCAAAGAAGTCCAGAGTATACACTTAATACTGCCAGCTGCGCAGTTCCAGGATGCCCCAGAAGAAGGGGATGGTAAACCATTTTTGAGTATTCTTCACCTAGAAAACCTTGAAAGGGGTTGCCATAAGTCAGGATTGACTCCTTCTGGAATGTTGACTCTGACCTCCTGTAACAAAGGAGAAAAGTTGTGACAGGAATGAAAAGTAGTCCTAATAAACTAGTGGTGGTAGAAGCTGCTGTTCTGTGATTGGGTGAAGAAAATAAGCTGAGGTTCTGCTGACATGTAGTACGATTAGCTATCAATCCCCATGGAAAAGGTTACTACAGGGCATTAGCCTTTTCCATTTCCTGGGAAGCTCTTAGAGCAGGAGTGAGTGAACCTTCAATGTCAACAAAATGAAATTCTTGTCTATAAGACAGGGTTTAAGAAAATTGGTCAGAAATGCGCTATATCATACAATTCTGTGATAAGATATCAGAGTAACAATGTGTTGTGGCTGATTTGGAAATATTTTGGATTATCTATTCCAATAAAATATTGGCTGTGAAATATATTTTCAGTCCATCCTTGGCAAAAAAAATACATAAGGCTGTTAACACTGAGGGCTTTGTAACAAGTTGTTATATGGAATGGCTCCTATCTTTTCTTTACTTTGCACACTGATTTGTAGTTAGGCATTGTTAAATCTGGCATGCCAATAAATTGACTGGTAGAATATTTTCAACTGACCTATACATTGATTGTGGTCAAATTCTCGATGAAGTCATGATACTTTTGATTTTTGAAAAGCTGGCCTGCTCTGACCTTAGCATGATTACCAGTTAAAATATAAACCCAATGCTTTGCTTTATTTATTTTAATTTTATCTTTTGAAACTTGTGTAACAGTAGGTTTGACTATAGTTCTTCAGATTAAAAGTCAAAGAGAAGAACTATAAACTGCTCATGCCTATATAAGCATTCCCTAACACGAATAAATGTTACAGTAAATTGTTATAAACTTCTGGCTGTGGAAGGAACTGTGCTGTTTAAGGGGCTGTGCCAGGTCAGTGACAAGGCCATGTCCCTTCAGGAAAAGGTAGGAACATAGTGACCATCTATTTTCTGGTTAACTTCTAAAGTCAGCTATGTTTGGTGACCTTTGACATTAACAGACAACTAGTTTTGTGTCTGTAATGTGCAAATTATCATACCTGTTGATTATTTTGTTAACTTAAAAATATTTTATTAGATTTTGCTGGTCAACTGACCACATCTTTTTAAACAATCACACATCAATCTGTTTTTCTACTTTCTGATAATAATCCACTTTATTATTCTATTTTCTGCTCTTCCTTCAAAGGGCTTAGTGGGAACTTACATATACTTCCTAGATGGTCTTTCATCTAGGCAGCTTACAGGGTCAGCATTAAAACTTCATGTTATGTCAAGTGCCTTCAAATTATTTTCTGTTCTAGTTTAATACGTCAGTTTGATGAATAGGTTTGGCATGTTTTCCAATGATCACATGGTAAAGCTCATAATTTATTGCAGGTATACAAATCTACGCAAAATTAAGTTCACTGAATTAAATGGGACTTATTTCTAGGGAAATAAATTTAGTATTGCAACCTTAGTCAGGCTTATATGGGTACTAGTCGTTTAAAATACATGATGCCTGATAACATTCCCAAGGCTTCCTGAATAATTTTAATTATTCTATTTTTTCCAAAATATTGTATTTATCCTACTTTTCAGAAAAATACCACCCATAGCAAGTAATATATATATTTAAAAGGAGATATGTACTGACATCAATCTTTTCAGACAAAAAAGACAGGGAATTGAAGAGAAATGGTGGGAAATGGTGATGGAGAGAGAGCAGTTTCACATGCCGGAACAAAGTAGTGAATTGTTAATGGACATTTATATTTCATGTAAATATAAATGTCATGAAGCCAGACTGATCTTTTGTTGTTACTGATTTTGTCTGTGAAGGAGATACAACAGCTGAGCCAAAGGCAGCAGCTCTCATTCCTCTGACTGGAGACAAGAATCTAGAGTTACTAACCACTTAATGCATGTTTTTATAGCTTGCACATTTGTAATATACTTTCCTTGGTGAAATGTATGCTAGGAGAAAAAAGTAATTTGTGTTGTACAGTTCAGGGATATTAATGACATAATGTTTTGGAGGTCATTCATTCATCCACTCATTCATAGGGTTACCATAGGTTGGAGGCAACTTGATGACACATAATAACAACAGCAACAACATACAACTCAGTATTTGAACTGTCTCCTAGACAGATATGTCTTTCGCTGTGTTGTTACCCTGGGTTTTAGACGAGGTGGCAGTGTTTTTTGGTTAAATGATAAGTTGTTCAAGTGGTTTTTGATAGTGTTGAAAAAGAAGAGTAAGAGAAGTTCTTAAAAGCAAGAACAAACAAAATTATAAATAAAATCATAAATTGAATCACCCCCATTATCCTAGAACTGCAGAGCTGGAAGGGACCCTATGGATCACAGAGTCCAGCTCCTATCAAGGAGGCAGTCGGGATACAAACTCCCAACCTTTGCCTAAACCGCTGAGCTCTCCAGCAGTTCATGTTTCAAAAGTAGTTAAAAAATACATCTCATTTCATAAACATGAATGTATCTTTCAGCTGAAGCTTGTGCCGCTGTTCTGGATCTAGCCAAAGAGGCACGAAAGCGAAATCTTGGCCCTCTTCATCCTTCTTTCAATGTGATGAAAATAATGAGAGATGGACTCTGCAAAAATCTTCCAGAAAACACTCATCAGTTGATATCAGGGAAACTTCTCATTTCACTTACCAGAGTGTCTGATGGCAAAAATGTGTTGGTATCCAATTTTAAGTCAAAAGAAGAAGTTGTGCAGGTATGTTCCTGTTCCCAAAGTTTCTAAAAAAGCTAATTTTTTTACATGTAACGTGTAAAGTCAGTTACCCACTGAAAGTATATACTAAAGCCAGAGAGCAAATGCATCCCTTTCTTCCTCCTCACTTTATGCATTAAGAGCAAATGAGGAGTTCCTATTCCAGGTACTCATGTGGGAAGATTCTGAAAATTAGCCTGACTTTAGGAACCACTTTAGGAATCACTCTGTTTGTTGTCAACATCCCCCATTTCTTTGAGGCCTTAAGGAGAAGTGAGTATAGGATGCATTCTGTTTATAATGCAGTAACAGTGAGGCAAAACAGACTGACCGCTGTCCTGTACGAACAATCTGTGTACCCTTAAATACTCTAGTATCCTTGAAGGGCCCATTCACAAATCCATTACATCCACACATACTGAGATATCAGATAATGCTTCATTTTGAATGCTGAGAAATGGAAATTGCTTAACATGTAAACTAACTGAGCAGCCAATGAAGGAAGAAAGGTATTTCACCCTCTGTAAGCAACAAAAAATCTTCAGCTGTGCATTTCCCCCCCTGCTTTTTAACCATTTCCCACAGGGAAGGGTAGATGAGATCTTTTATCTTCCACAGTATCTTTTCTGCTGTTTAGCTTATTGTCATGAAATAGGATAGTGGGGAGAACTTGATTACAGAAGAGGTGTAGCTGAAGACAGTGCCAAGTCCTAGGAGGAGAGTTATGGCTCTACAGATGGAGAGGCCCCACAGGCTAGAGATTGCCTGTGTCTCTTTTAGAGCAACCTCTCACAAAGTAGTGTTCAACAAATATTGTTTTGTTTTGTTTTTTTAATCAGAAGAATTGACAAATAACATAGTAAAAACAGCATCAGGTAAAATATTGTACAAGGGTCAACAAAAAGTGAGAAGAAAAAGGAAATAGAAATAAAAACCTTTGTGGAATAACAGGTTTTTAGAGTCTGTTTAAAGATAGCAGGAAAGAAGAGCCTTAGCATTCTGAAGGGACATCATTGAATGTGGGGCCATCGCTGAAACCGGCCCTGTCCCAGTGGTGCCTGGCAACCTGGTTGATGTACTTCAACTGGGAAGTCAATACAGAAAAAGTCCCCCACCCCCAGAGTAGAACTTCTGAAAATTATTTTACTTGTTAGAATATTTTCCTCCTCTAGAAATCAGATGAAAAGCTAACATGTATTTTCGTTTATTCTAGGCTTTGCTTTGCAGTTCATTTGTGCCAATATATTGTGGTCTCATTCCACCTTCATTTAGAGGGGTGGTAAGTACTAGTTTGTTCTTTTATATATTCTTGAGGAAAATGTTTAATCAAGAATACAAAAAGCTATTGGAGAAAAGTTTACTACTACAGTTCCTCCAAACAGACTGAAGATAGGCAGACTGAGGAATGGGACATGTATGTGTATATTGTATATATTTAGGGGCCTGCTTTGCTTAATAATGGCTGAAATTTTATTTCCATATGTTATACCACATAAGGCTGTTGACTAGAGATGGGGGTATTCGTATTTGTATACGAATATCCCTGCGCAGCTGGAGTTAATGAGGGTCTGGCCCCTGGGGCCAGACTGTCCACTCACATGTCCAGTGGCCACTCTCTTCCTTCCAATCGCTCCGGAGCGCAGCTCGGCTAGCCACTCGGCAGCCTTGCAGGGAGACTCATCCTCCTCCTGCCAGGAGTAGCTAGCCGGCCAGGAAGAGAACGGCACTACAGGAGTGATTGGAGAGATGAGCGGGGCCACTGACGGCGGTGGATTTGTGAGTGGATGGTCCGGTCCCAGGGGCCAGACCCTCATTACTTCCAGCTTTGCGGGGATATTCGTATATGAATATGAATACCCCCATCTCTACTGTTGACATCATCAGCTTGGACGATTTTTAGGAAATTAAACATTTCCTACTGTGAGAAGGAGCAAGCCACAGCTCTCAAGAGGAGGGCGAGCCATCCCCTTAATCGTCCGCTACGGAGAGCTATGAGACTGTTTATACCCTGTTGCCAACAATGACTCATCTAGGATTACAAGAGCAAAAGAGCGGGAGAGAGAGAGAGAGATGAAAAGGGTGGGAAAACAATAGATGGGAAAATCTCCCAATAGCAGAGGGGTACTTGGTAACGGAGGTAGAGGAGGAAATAAAAAGAGAGGTGGATTGGGAAAAAGAGGTAGAACAGGAGGGAGGAGGGAAAGAAAGAGGGGGAGAGAGAAGAGGATATCCCGCTAGGAAGCGGATGGCTGGAGATGGAAGATCCATGTACAGTGGTGCCTCGACTTACGAACTTAATTGGTTCCGGAACTCCGGTCGTAACTCAAAATGGTTGTAAGTCGAAGCACCATTTCCCATAGGAATGCATTGAAATTCAATTAATCCGTTCCAGCCGAAGAAAAACATCACCAAAAAACAGAAAAAAACACAAAAAACACTGCAAGACCCATCGGAAACGCGATTAATCTATTCCGGCCGAAGGGGGGAGAAAAGAAAAGAAAAGCAAACAAACCGTGCAAGACCCTTCAGAAATGCAAAAAAAGCAAAGCAGAAAGCAAACAAACCGTGCAAGACCCATCGGAAATGCAAAAAAAGCAAAGCAGAAAGCAAACAAACCCCACAAGACCCATCGGAAATGGGGGGAAAAAACCCCAAAAAACAAACACACCCTGCAAGACCCATCACAGCATAGAAACATAATCCCACCACCCAGCCCAAAACCACGCTGTAAAACCCACCCAGAACAGTTTTTTAAAAGTAGAAAGCAGCACCTTACCCCTTACCAGGCAGTCTGAAGCCTCCTCCGATCGCACACTCTCTAACTGCTGGGGCGAAAGAGCTACAAAGAAGCAGCCTCTTCGCCACCAACGGTTAGCAATTTGAATTCCCCGCCTTTTTCCCCTGCCTTTTTCTGGTTGTAACTTGAAGCTCCGGCCGCAAGTCGAAGCAAAATTTTGCGGCCGGAGCTGGTCGTAACTCGAAATGGTCGTATGTCGGGACGTTCGTAAGTCGAGGCACCACTGTATTTAGGAGAAGGTTAAGGTGAAACTTCCCCTTGAGGAGATAGAGAGAAGACAGCAGCGCCATCTGGTGAACCAACTTGAGACTAAAAGGGAAAAGGTTAAAGTAGATTCCCTACAGAGAGAGAAGGGAGGCATCGCAGTACAATTGGAATGGGCTGAACCCATAGAATGGACAGTATACATGTATCCCCCAAAGGGAGATCTTTGGAAGAAGGAGGTCCAACCAACACCGACCAGCCGTCCTACAGCTCCCACCAAAGGAGAATGGGCAAGACACCCATGCTGCAGGACTATGTGTCCCAGGTTATGGAATCCTATGTGGAAACCAACAGACTGTGAGCGTTTTGGGGTAAACCCTCGTTGAATTCTTTTGCCACACCTGAATGGACAGACTGTTGGTCTCAGGGAGACCTGTTAGACGTTAGTTTATGCATACAAATGAATATTCACAATTTTTTGGAGTGGAAACCAAGGAACCACAGGAAATGAAACTACAACCCAATCACACTTACTTCTGTTCCGAAGCATTCTTGGCTCTTGTGTAATCCTTTTTATTCTTGGGAATCTGTTAGCGCTGCAGGATGTCTTACATTACTGAAAATTGCTGCTGCCAACAAAGTAATCCTGGTGGTGGTGATTTTTGGTAATTAAAGACTTTCTTCTCCCATGCAGTGGCCCTGATGGGTTCCAGACAATGAAAGGGATTACATGGGAGGCATGAGTGTCTCAGGACAGAAGTAGGAAATGTTTAATTTCCATAAAAGTGTCGCAACTTAAGTTGTCATCAGACTTTCATGAATAGGATTTCAGCCATTGTGTGTAAAGTGTGAGACATGCGGGTGTGCCTGTTGCCTGACTATTGCTTAACTATTGTTATATTGCAATTTCCTGAAACATCCCTGGAAGTGCACTGCATGCAAATTGGTCCATGGAAAAAATATTTGTGCATGTATATTCTGTGAATATACTGTAAATATGTTCCATTTCTGCATGGTTTGTGTAACATATACATGCATATAAGTTTTGCAGTGAAAGCATATTACAGTTTGCAGAAGTGGCTTTGGCTTCTATTTGTTTGTTGAGAACTGTCTTGCATAATACAAGAGGAAGCAGTCTTGAGGATGAAATGCTAATTGTTATCCTCTTAATTGTTTTAAGGCTCTTTCTTAGGCAGTGTATTTCAAGGCCATACTTAGAACCTGAAGAATCCTATTAAACTCTGCCTGCTGTATAGCAAATGTTGATGGTGATCTTTATCAGTACAATTTTTGCTTTTTTAGTTTTGCAAGCAAAAAAAGGCAAATTAATCTGTAACATGCATGCGCACATGTGAGGGGATAAAATTAATATTTTTTAAAAAATGGATGAAAGCTTTGTTTGCCTATTTTTTCCTTCAAAATCAAAGCCATAAAGAATAGCAGCCTGAGATCTGGTGATATCATTGTGTGAAAATGTGGAATCCGAACTTCTAAAACAGTCCTTTGTATATCCATCTCTTACTTTTAACAGCTGAAATCTCACATGTTGTGTAGAATAGCATATTGAATAAATTCAGTATTAATCTAGATTCAGGTTAATCTTGTTGGTTGGTCCTCAATTATATAATCTAAAATGATTTACTTGAGATAGCAAATAAAGGCATTTTTGTAGGTCTAGTTTATTTTCTGAAATGGCTTTTCACTTAGTGTCATAGAAACAGAATAAAAGACCAATGTGCATAGAAGGAAAATAGAATGTTGAAGAGCAAGCCACTTTGCCTAAACTGGGAAAGAAGGGCAAGAAAGGAAGGATGTGAGCTTTCTGAGACCAGAGAGAGATTTGCTTAAAATGTTTCCCCTCATTCTGGCCCAAAACGTTTCATTGTCTGGAAAGCATATTGTCTGAAATTGTATGCTTACCTTCCATATGAAATGTTGAGATCCTCTTTTATTGTTGCTTCAAGCAACTGAGTTTGGATTAGCCTTATCATGTGGAACTTTATTGCTGAGCAGTAGGCTATATGGATGTAGTAGAATGCTCCAGAGTCAAAAAACGTTAGATAACAAGAGGCAAACTTAAATTTTAGTGTTACAAAAGTGATATTGATCTGGATAAAGTACACACATGTTCTATGACAGGTGGACAGTATATTCTCATTCTAAAGAGAAAACCTACTTGTGGTCATATATCCATCCCAGTACCTGCAAGCTTCTTACCTAATTAGGTAACACTAGGCTACCATATTAGGTAAGAAACTTGCAGGTATTTCAGTGGTTATATGACCATAAATAGGTTTCTTTCTCCCTCAGTTTTCTTATCTCACCCATAAAATATACTGATTGTTGAAAGCTTTCCAGTTCGAATGGTTTTCCCATCATTGCCCAGAAATATGATTCTAGTACATAGCTGATGTGTTGATTCGTCCTGTAATTCATTTCTGAATATACTAGGTGACTTTTCTCTGATATACCAAAGCAATACTGATTTTGCTTAAGCAAGTAAGATGCTTTGTTTGTCTCCTTCTGATTCCCGCTCTTTACAGCGCTATGTGGATGGTGGAATAAGTGACAATTTACCTCAGTACGACTCAAAGAATACCATCACAATTTCACCTTTTTCTGGGGAGTGTGACATTTGTCCCAAGGGCAACTCTGCAAACTTCCATGAAATGAACGTAACCAACACCAGCATTCAGTTTAGCTTAGGGAATATGTACCGGTTAACTCAAGCACTTTTTCCTCCAGAACCCAAGGTAATGTGTCTGCATTTTTTTCCTTTTAGTGGAACTATCTCTCCATATTATCATTTATGTTTGAAAGTTGCTCTTGTGGAACGATAGACATTTCCCAAAGTGGTAACTAAATAAATTCGTACAAAACTCTCCCAGGAAGATGATGTAATAATCTAGAGCAGTGGTCCCCACCTTTTCTCATCCGCGGACTGGTTGAGGGCGTGTGTGGCACGCCTGCAGGGGGGTGGAGCTTGCTTGCGTGCATGCGCATGTCACACTCACAGGGGCATTCGCGTGCATGCACACAGTGCGCTTGTAGGGGGCGGAACGTGCTCGTGGGGGGGGGGTAGGAGATCTGTGTCCGTGGCCCGGTTCTGGATAGGCTGCGGACCGCTGCTGGGTCGCGGACCGGGGGGTTGGGGACCTCTGATCTAGAGTATCTCGAGTATCTAAATTAACTGGGAACAGTTCTTTTTAGGAGGGATCAATATTTTAGTATTGAGATCATTGTTACTTCAATGCTAAAAGATCTACACACGTTGCCAGTTATTTTTCTTGGCCTAATTTAAAGTGTTCATTTTAACTTATAAAGCCCAAAATGGTTTGGGACCTGGTTGTCTAAGGGAGCCCTTATCACATTCTGTTAGAGTCAGAATAAAAATATAAATAATATATGTCAATGATTATGTGAAGCAGCCTTTGTTGACTTTGATCCCCCCAGATGGTTCGCTCTGTAATTCACATCCATCCTGTTAGCATGGCCTGTAGTTAAAGATTATGAGAGTTATATGCAAAACAGTTTTTGGGAAGGCTCATGTAAAGAATGGTAATTGCTTGCACTTAAGAATGTGGATGATTAGAAGTTTTGATGCAGCAGATGTTCCAAGAAGTGGTATAATCAAATGTTCTCCAGTACTATTATTGCAGAATCACTTTGTTTCACCATTTGAGATTGTTTACAAAGACTTTTTATAATGTTTTATATTTCTTCCCTGTTGTTTCTGATTTTGCTACATTGCAGAAGCACTTGCTTATCAAATACAAAAATTGTTATGCAAACAATTTCATTGTTTGCTTAAGATTTTGGGGTATATATTATTGTGTAAAAGCACAAGATACATTATAACTTGTAATACATTATAACTCTCTTATGCCCAGATGTAGGCTGACATTATGCCAAAGCTGTATGCATCAATTAAATTATTTTTCTCTCTCTAAATAAGCAAGCAAAAATGGTCACATTTAAATTTATATACTAAAATTTAAAGATTATCCTGTCCCAAATGCTGAGAGCAGAAAAATATATTATAAAAACGTCAGCAACTATAGAATTGTTAATGTGCATATGCATATACATACACAAACACCCACACACAGATGATCTAACTGAAATTGTAATTTACCTCAAAAGCCATTTAAATAAGAGCCACTAAACACATTTTGATTTCCATGTGATTACTGGCCATGTCGGGCTTCCCACAGCAAATTATACCTATTCTAAGCAGGTTTATATAGCAAACTTCTGCACTTAATAACTTAATTTGTTCTTCACCGACAATTGTAAAGAGACATGTTCTGTTGAAACCTACTTTACCATTGATGTTAGGGGTTTGGTCTCTGGATAATTCTCAAGCCTCACTCCCATTCTCTTCCTGACCCTCTCGGCTATCCTCCCATCCATACCTCACCACTCTAGATAGGTCATAACAATCAGCTGAGCTCACCACAGCATTTTGATTTCCTCCAGAGGAGCACTATTTTGCTTGCTCTGTCTCCTGTGCTTTCTGAGAGAATTATACAACTGAGTTTTGGATACTAGTGGTGGACACTGAGCAACACTAGAGTGAAACTGGCACACAGTGAAAAATCTAGGGTGTTCTTGCTTGTACTGTACTTGGATTATGATCTATTTTCAATAGCATATACAAGCAGAATTGATAGAATTCAAGATGACTCAGCCGTATAGCATGGTGAAAATACTATGTACAGATTCTTATTCTGTTCTGTGATGGTTGGCTTTCCTCCACAGAAGCCAAGAATATCTCCTACAAGCTGTAGGAGTTTGCTACTTCCCTAGTGAGAAAAACGTTTAACTACATTTTTTTCCTATGTAATGTGTTCTTATGATATGTTGCTCACAGAGCTCTAAGAGTTTTTTACATGACAAAAACATCACATAAAAGTCACAGGAAGGTCTTGCAGACTTTGGATCACTAGTATAATATTTTTGGACTGGGGACAGTATTATCACTGCATGAGAGTGCAGTGATGTTTTCGTGCAGCAGAACAAATCAACATTCTATGAGGCAATTCTATTTATTTATTTATTTATTTAAATTTATTTATTTAAAATATTTTTGTCCTACCTTTCTCCTTAAAAAGTACCCAAGGCAGCTAAAATTTATGACACTGAAAATGGACTTTGGATCAGCACCAGATCTGGCACAGATGTGGCAGACAGTCTGCTTTTGCTCTGTGCCAAGGTTGGGGAAGTTCAGACAAAGGCTTTTTGAGTTATGATTTTTAAATATAAAACTGTTTTATACCCTCATGCAAAAACAAGTGATCCTGAACATCCCCAAATTTAAAACAGATCAAATAAATAGAAAATACAAAATTTGCTTATCTTAAAAGCAAATGATTGACCCACCCATTTTTTAAATTTGCAAAGAATCCAGGGTGAAGGGGCTGAAATATTGATCCTCAAAAAAGGGCCTTCAAAAGGCAAAAATGGTGACTTTGATACACAGGCTTACTAGCAAGAGTGTTCCAAGCAGATACATTGTTGCAGCGTTCTATGGGGATGGGGAAAGGCTGTAGGATAAAAGTGAAAAACAGGTTTTCTTAAAAATTTTTTAAAAAACAGGCTTGCTTTAAAGAAAGTAATGGAGTGACAGTCCTCCATAAATAGATTCCATGTATCTCCAAGGAATCAACATACAATTTTGTAAGGCATATTCAAAGTGTTTCTGCATTATAAAAGCATGGTTGTATTTGTCTGAGCCCTGAGCACATTCATTAAACATGTCTGAAACCAGGCTCCTAACAGAAGTCTTCAAAAAGGAAATCAGCTCCAAATCTGGGGTAATCTAAATTTTAACCTGTCAGTTATCTGACAGTTATCTAACCCAATTATCTGACTGTCAGGAGCAGAACTTTTAAACTCCTTCCTGGCCAGGTTAATCTTGTTGGTTGGTCCTCAATAGACAAATAGACATTACAAATTGATTCTGTGTCTGGTTGTTAAAATGTTTTAAAATATATTAAATAAGAATAGAGAACAAATATTCAGAAGCTTTCTTGTTTAAGCTATGAAATTACTGTTTTTCTACTTTATGGCTAGGATGGTCTAATTTGATGGTAGCAGAGCTTTGGTGCCTATATTTTCATTGTTTCAACCATTCCACCCATCTTATCACTATACAGTGGTGCCTCGCAAGACGAATGCCTCGCCCGATGAAAAACTCGCAAGACAAAAGCGTTTTGCGATTGTTGTGGTGACTCGCAAAACGACTTTTCCTATGGCCGTGCTTCGCCGAAAATAATTCGTTCGTCTTGCGAGGTTTCCCATAGGAATGCATTGCAATGCATTCCTATGGGAAACTGCGCTTTCGCAAGACGAAAATTTCGCAATACGGCGCTACTCGCGGAATGAATTACTTTCGTCTTGCGAGGCATCACTGTACAATTGTTTGGTAACTGAAAAAAAAATCACAAAGATGTTATGTGATATCAAGTCACTTCTGATATCTGGTGACTATATAATGACCTCCATAATGTCCTATCATTAACAGCTCTGTACAGATCTTGCAAACCAACAGCATCTCATATTAGGTCGTTCTCTCTTCTTACTGTCTCTTCCTCTTCCTGGCACAGAGGGAATGCAGCACATCCTAGCTATTCTTGTTTATGTTCTTTCCCAGCAAGCATAGTACAGATCATGTGCTCTTCTTCTGGGATCCTCTAGCACTGGGTCATTCTGCATGAGGGAAGTTGCTGTTCAGATTTGTGTGCAGTATATGTATACTTATATTTCTATTTAAAGAAGCCAGGAAATTCAATTCTAAAAAACCCTTTGTTTTATGAATGTGGGATATGTATTTTTGTATCCATGATTCAAAACACCAGAAAATGGCTCAATATTGCTGCACAATATTGTGCCTGTGTTGCCAACACACTTGTCAAAAAGACAGCCCTGACAATTGCTTTGTGTTTGAGTGAGAAGTGGTTAACTGATGAAAAAAAAAAGGAGTTAGTTTCTGGGATTTTCCCTTGTTTGGTGTCACTTTGTGAATGGTAGTGAGCAGAAGAAGGTATCCTGTAGACCATCTTGACTGCTGCCATTGGTGTTGCCAACATTCAGGTTGCCCTTTGCTATGTAAAGCTTAGCATCCTTTTTTCCTGTTGGCTGTGCAGGGATGATATTATGCAACAATATTGGGCCATTTTTCTGTGTGTTTTGAATTGTGAATACAGAAGCACAATATCCCACCGGAGTTTTGTTGAAGAACTGAATTTACTAGTTACTAGCATGACTACACCTATTATAATAGATTAATCTTGAAACATAATTCAGGTGAGTTAGGGTTGCTCTGCTTGATGCCAAATTGGTTGTGCTAAAAACAGTTGTATGTGAAAGAAAATTCTAATATACAGAACATTTTCTACATATTTTAAACGTTTCTCAGTTGTATTACAAATGTTCTATTTTCTTTCTTTTTGTTTTTGTAGGACTCTGAATCTGTGCAATAAGTGGCCTGGTGGTTCAGCTATTTCACTGGCTATCTTCTGAGAAACCATGTTTTGGACTAAAATGGGGAGGGGACCATCTCCTTGGGAGAATTGCATATTTGCATGTTTGATAAAATGGGCAAGTGGGGGAGGGTCAGCCATGCATGTGTTCTTGCTTTCCTCCTCCATATTGTTAATCTATACATTTTCACCTATTTAGGAATTTGAATTTCATGCTGGTGTGTATTTTTAAAACATAATTATAATTTAACAGTATCTTGATTTTTATGAACTATGGAAAATGTATGCATCTAATCTCATGAAGTATGTTCTTATTCATCCTTTCAAACCTCTGTCACTTATTATATCCCTTACACCAGACATTAACATTTTCTCATCAGCATCTAAAATGTTAATTTATATTTTCTTTTCCTGACATCTTATTTTCAGGTGCTAGGAGAGCTCTGTGAACAAGGGTATTCAGATGCTCTTAGGTACTTGAAAGAAAACGGTATGTAACTGTTTGTAATTTCAAGTTAGTAAGCCTCTGAATTAATGGAATACTAAGTAGCCTGGCGGTTCAGCTGTGTATGAGTGGTGAACATGCTATGAGTCATATTATTAAATGATATTATTATAGGAGTGGCCATAAAAGCAAATTAAAAAATCTGTTTATTTGTGTATACAAAGAGACACTGGCTTGTGTCATTTGTTGGCTGAAATCCTGTTTGTACCTGTATAAATTTGCTGGGCATTATGCTGAGGCAATGGAATCACAGAATCCGATTGTGTAATCAGTCATGCAGTTCTTATTGCAACTGTTGTGCAATGTGTTGACAGAACTGCTTTGTTGTAGCAGCTTTGCCTTTGCACTCTTCTGGCTACTGTGGACATAACTTTGATTTGTGCCTGCACAGCTATGGTATATGATTTCAGCCATTGTCTGGCAACAGTCAGATGAAATTAGTATAGCACACTTGGGAGAGGCCGCCTTTGACGAGTGGACAAAACCTGCAGGTGTTTCAAATTGCAGTTGTTTGTGTTTCATCGGATATATTGGCTGAAATCCTGTTGCAAGAGCTCCATATTCTTTCTTTCTTTCTTTCTTTCTTTCTTTCTTTCTTTCTTTCTTTCTTTCTTTCTTTCTTTCTTTCTTTCTTTCTTTCTTTCTTACTTACTTACTTACTTACTTACTTAATTAATATCCCGCCCATTTAGACCGAAGTCTACTCTGGGCGGCTAACAACAATATTAAAATAAAATTAAAAAAAACAACTCCGCATCTAATGACATCATCAGCTTACAGCTGATAATGTCATTAGATGTGGAGTTTTATCATTAATTAAAGGTTTCTGATCACATGCCATCATTCAAAGACTCCCTACTTCAAGACCGAGGAGGGAGAGTCTGTAATGTCTGAAAATGACAGCTGCCGATCCTGCAGCTGATAATGTCATCAGCCTCACATGTTGCACCAACAGGATTTCAGCCAATGTTTAGCATCATATTCATTGACTCCCTGTCTGTTTTTGAACCCAGTTCAAAATGCTGGTTTTGACTGGCAAAATCTGAGTTCTAGATATCTACAGGGCCATCTCCTTTCATCTTATTCCACCTATGCAATAAAGCAGTTTTGGACACCCTGTGGCCCTCTAGATGTTGTTGGACCCTAAACTTCATTGGCTTCCAACATGGTAGGGGTTGGAAAATAAGACGTGGCCTTAGGTTTATTTCTGAGATTCAACATTTTGTTCATACATACAGTAAAACGTAGGTATCTTGGCTGTTACCCCAAACACTCAGAAGGGAATGGCAAGCCACTTCTGTGTATTCTCTACCTAGAAAACCCTGGCAAGAGTCGCCATAAGTCAGAATTGCCTTGACCATATGCAATTATTATTTATTATTAATTTTGGAAATCTTTCTTTCCTATAGCTGCTGCATTATGCACTGTGGTATCTGCCATACTTTGGAATAAAAAACTCTTCTATCTTACATTTTGTCTCCTAGGCATAGTGCAGGATTCTGTCTCCATTGACTTGGCCTTAACAAGGGAAGGCCAGGAGGAACACACACAAACCCCAAAATGTATTGATAGAAAAGCTGTTGCAGCAAGTCAGTGCAAAAAGGGCATACAAAACAAAGAAATGCTTATTGACCAGCTGAAGTTAGCTGCTTGGCCATTGGATGGAACCATTTTTGAGAACCTACCTCCTAGACTTCGTAAAGGTAAAACATCAAACGCATTACCTCTTTTTATTATAAATTGTTTCAGTAATTAGTAATGGTAGGCACAGATAACAGTGGGTACAGTCCAGGCAGAGTTCAGTTTTTACATATTCCAGATGAATTCAGTGTAAGAGTTCCACGTATATTTAAATTTTGCAAACTGAAGTCAATGGGGTTTTAAAGTATTATTCTGGATAACAATACTGTTGTGTTGAAATCTTGTTGGTTCTTATGCAGTATAAAAAGATATAAGATAATTTGTTGCTTAATGTCTGTTAGCTAGTATTTTCATGTAATATACTGTAAAGGTTGAGAAGTGTGTTATGAATACTTACAGTATACAAACATTCAGTATATGGAGCATTTTTCATATCGTGCAAATTAATTTAGTAAAAGAGTTGTCTAAGGACTTGGATGTACTTGGATATACATCCTGGAGTAGTTTTCTATGGCTACCTTTGTGTAAAAGTTGTTAATGGCAGAAGAACATATATGATGCCTTAAGTAAATTAATTGCAGGATGGGATTGCTAATTAAAATCAATGCAGAGGTATACTCAGCAAGCAGGCCTCAGTAGCGAATCCCCTTCTTCCTTGTGTTTGTCATTTACTCCATACTCAACTTCCATTTACATGAGGCTGAGATTGGATCTTTACTAGTAGTTGTATTTTTGAAAATTGGGATACACTTAACTTTCAGCTCTCTAAAATTAAGTATGTCTCTCTGACTGCAGGTAATTCTTATTTTCACACTTCAAAGTTTGAAAATATGAATTACCTGCAGTCAGAGGAGACATCCCTAATTTTTCTTCCTTTGTTTGATGAGTCTGATTTGGTTGAAAGGAGGCAAGCCCAGGTCCTCATAGTAACTCAGATGACAAAGTGTGTCACTAATGAATAAAATTAGAATAGTAAAAGTCAGAAGTTGTAGCTGGCTTCTAACATGAAATGCATGTTATGGACTATTCAAACAAAGCTTAGTCATTTTTAGTGAACCTGGAAGCCATGGTTTTTTTTTTTTCACTTGAGGATTAATTACTGTGTAAATGATAGCATTGCAGGAGGCTTGTAAAGAGAAATGTGGATTCTACACTCAGCTTTCCAAATTTCTACCAATGCGACTGATGTCTTTTATGATGCTGCCGTATACTCTACCAGTTGAATCAGCCTATTTTGTGGCCTTAAGGTGAGTGTTACAACATTAGAAGGTTACCTCTAAGAAGCTGTTGTGTTGGGGATCTCTCCTGAGTTAACATATAGCTACGCTTTGCTTGCCTGAGTAGACTTGAAGTAGGCTTTGTGTGGCTTGAAGTGATTGCATTGGGAGCCTATTCCTGAGTAGGCATACATAGAAATGAGCTGGACAGAGCAGAGAACCCAGGGGAACTCACAGCATGGAGCAGCATACTCCACGAGTCCTTTATGTTAAATATGTTAACTTGTGAGGTTAAAAACATAAAAATAAAAAAGATATGGCATGACTAAAAGCCAGAAGAGGAAAACAGTAACATTTAAGAAGAATGTTGGGTGAGTGACTGACAGCTTCATCTCCCAGTGAAGCCCAAGACTTCTTCTGCAAACATCAATTGCTGAGACTGGGAGGGTCCTTGAGTGAGGCTACCAGGCTACAGTAGCTGCTTTCAGTTGTTTTGTTAAAGTGCGGTGTGAAGTAATTGATCTCCATTGGTATTTTATGTCTCTGAGCTTTCCACTTTTCCTTTTGTTTTAAACAATGGTTAGTTATACTGTTACATCTATTGTTAGTTACACTGTTACAATTGTGTGCACATAGATGCCTGCATTCTTCTTGGTAGGTTAGGTCATCACTCTAAAATGTTAGCACCTGTCTCCACCTCCACTTCGGTTTTCTTTTCTTCAGAAGTGCAGAGGTGTTACTACCAAACTTTGAAATAACTAACTTGTGCTTTTATTTTTCTTATGTTCTTTGGGCTGGTGGTTGTCAAATAGTTTTGCCAGAAACAATTCTGATGTTGTGGAGTAATTGCTGCAACTCAAGTCATAGCCATTTGTATTTCTGAAGAACTCTCAGAACCACTGCATTATTTTCTTGTAATCATGGAAAACGGGTGAGGTGCCAGATGATTGGAGGCAGGCTAATGTTGTCCCTATCTTCAAAAAGGGCAAAAAGAAGGAATCTGGGAACGACAGACCAGTCAGCGTGACATCAATCCCAGGAAAGAGTCTGAAACAGGTTATAAACCATAATAACTAGAAGCCAACACAGATTTGTCAAGAACAAATCCTGCCAGACCAATTGGATCTTATTATTTGATTGGGTAACCTCCCTGACAGACAGAGGCAATGCTGTAGACATAGTATATCTTGACTTCAGCAAAGCTTTTGACAAAGTGCCATATGATACTCTGATTAGCAAGCTAACTAGGTGTGGGTGGGATAGAACAACTGTCAGGTGGATACACAGTTGGCTATAGAATTGTACTCAGAGAGTGATGATTAACAGCTCCTTCACAAGCTGGGAGGAGGTAACAAGTGGTGTACCACAGGGCTTAGTCCTGGGCCCAATGCTCTTCAACATTTTTATTAATGACCTGAATCAGAGGATGCAGGGAATGGTAATCAATTTTGCAGATGACACAAAATTGGGTGGAATAGCAAAAACCCTGGAAGACAGAAACAAAATTCAAAATATCTAGATAGACTTTAGCACTGGGCTGAAAACAACAGAATGAAATTCAACAGGGATAAATATAAAGTACTGCACCTAGAAAAAAGAAACCAAACACACAGTTACAAGATGGGGGTACTTGGCTCAGCAATACTACGAGTGAGAAGGATCTTGGAATTATTGTAGATCACAAGCTGAATATGAGCCAACAGTGTGATGTGGCTACAAAAAAGGCAAATGCTATTTTAGGCTGCATTAACAAAATTATAGTCTCCAGATCCCGTGAGGTACTCGTTCCCCTCTATTTGGCACAGTTTAGGCCTCATCTTGAGTACTCTGAGGACACTGCACTTCAAGAAGGATGCTGACAAACTGGAACAAGTTCAGAGGAGGGCAACAAGGAGGATCAGGGGGCTGGAAACCAAGCCCTACGAGGAAAGACTGAAAGAACTGGGCATGTTTAGCTTTGAGAAAAGAAGACTGACAGGAGAGATGATAACACTTTTCAAATACTTGGAAGGCTATCATACAAAGGAGGGGCCAAATCTGTTCTTGATCACTCCACAGTGCAAGGCATGCAACAATGGGCTCAAGCAACAGGAAGCCAAATTTTGGGCGAATATCAGGATTAACTTCCTAACTGTTAGAGCAGTAAGACAGTGGAACCAATTACCTCGAGAGGGGCTGAGTGCTCCAACACTGGAGGCATTCAAGAGAAATTTAGACGACTATCTGGCGGATATCCTTTGATTCCTGCATTGAGTAGAGAGTTGGACTCGATAGCGTTATAGACCCCTTCCAACTTCACTATTCTATGATTCGGTGGTTCTCCATTCCTGGGAATGGAACACGTACACACACCACCAAAATCTGGAAATACACAAATATTGGCACAGCTTCAGCTAAGGATTGAATTGGAACCTCTTCAAAAGCACTGTTTCCTTATTCAGACACAGACTGAGTTAGGGGTGGGGAGCAGGGCACATCTTTGCTTGATGAGAAACATTCCAAATGGGTAAACATCTATCCTTGTCTAGTTTGCTCCTCTGTGCCCTTATCCTGCCCACATCAGAACACAGTCCTTGAGACACTTTCTGAATTGGAATTTGGCCATAAAATGTACAAATCATCATCCCAATACAGCACATTTCCCTAGTGCCTAAAGTTCCTCATAGACTTTTCAGTAATCCTAACAACACATGCCTCATCTGTAGACCATTTCTGCGTAATATTTTCAAATAAAAACAAAAACATCATCATCCTATGGTGCAAGTATTATCCCTGTTTTGCAGATAGGCCTGCACGTGTGTACTTGAAAGTAAGCCCCATTAGGTTCAGTTGGACTTAGGTCCAAGTAAATATGTTGAGGAATTCTGTGGTAAACATCTTGTTATGCACATTTCTTTTAAAACTATATTACATGTCACAGGGAAACAGCTATTTTATCTGCAAGTCCTTGAATTATTTGTGTTCATTTTCATAAACAGATGTGTGAAATCTGGATGTTAGAGCATCTTATACTTTAATATTAATATTAGTATATATCTCAAGTTTAATGGAGAAGAACTTTATATTGGCTACAAAAATAATTCTGGTTCTAGGAGTGGGTGTAATTATTTTGAATTGTTAAAATACTATGTAAGTAATAATAGGTTTTTCTGATCCCCCCCCCAGTACCATTAAAGAAAGAGAGATAAAAACATAGTCCAAATTAAAAACAGTACCTAACCATAAAAATGCTGAAAAGGATTGGTGGTAGTGGGCATATGCTTCTATCAATAAGTAGCTTTAGCAGAATAGTTTGCTTCTTTATTTAACTCCCTGTGGGATTTTCTCAAATCTGGGTTCTTTCTGAAACATTGATCTCTTTCATATTTGCAGATTAGTAGATTGGTTTCCTGATATTCCTGATGATGTGCGATGGATGCAGGAACAGTTTCGTCAAATTATGGGTGCAGTGTATTCCAAAGCAAGAAAAAGGTTACTGAGTATTTCCAGGTATGTTGTGAGTTATGGTGTATTGGCAATGTTTCTGTTTGATTTCTTGTTAAAAAATTGGAACTGTATTGCGAACCTTGTATCTCCCTTCCTCTTTCCTCTCATGTATGCCACTCTCCTCTAGTTGTTATAAGCTGTGCTGTAGTGTTTGTACCTACACTGCTATTCAGTATGGAGGCAAACTACGTGATACTAAGGCAGGAAACAGATGTTATAGATAGTTTGCAGTTAGAGCTGAAAGCACATCAGTGTTGCAGAGAGGCGATTGAGGCAGTCTTTGGGGGTTTGTGAAATCAGATTTCAATGGAATCCTGAAGACCAAACACCAAGTAGAGAAAGCTAATTTGCATAATCCCAAAGGTGGGGAAAACTCCTATTATGACACGGAGACACTTCCATTAGGTAGGATTTTCCCCTTCTAGGACTATCTGTTTTTAGCCTAATTCTGTGCAGACTCCAGATGTGGGAAGAGATCATGAATGTGGAGAGCAGTGCTCTCCCCCCTGCAGTCCTAAAGAGAATCACACACAACCACTATTTGCTCTAGGAAGGAAGCCGTAGTTGGTGCCTGCAGAAGCATCCCTCCTGGGATGAATATCAGCTTCATGTGGGGCTGTTTCTGTTAGGACCATGGAGTGGCAGGGTCCCCTACAGGTCATAGTCTTCATTCTGTTCCACATCTGTGACAGCTATTCAGTGGGTATATATATATATATATTTAATATGCATGCTAACTACTCATACACAATTGACACTAAGTGCAATTTGGGTCCATAGGGGTTCAAATTAGAATTTGAAATTAGCAGGTTAGGAAACCAGACAAGTTCTGTGTCCACAACCAATAATTCAAATACTAACTCCAAAAATAACTTCTGCAAGTGGGATTTGTTTTTGAGACTCTTCAAAATATCAGAAATGTTTTAGTTTTTTAAGTCTTCCTCCACTGCATACCCAGCTGTGTTGTTATTAAAGAGTAAATATCAGCCCAGAGGTGTGTGGTTTTCTCTGTGTATGGTTTTTATCTTTTTCTGGAAGATTTATATGAATTTTTATATTGTAGCATACAATGTAATTTGAGGCGCATACACTCACGTAAAGAGTTATGAAGAATGTAAATTAGATAGGATGTATGTAATATATTAATAACCTGTGCATGCATGTTTTCTGATAATATCCATATTCTTTTATGGCAAAGAGCACCCAGTACCCTTCTTTTTTCTCTCCATTATTTTTCTTAATTCTTCTTCCCTCTGAAACCCTCTTTTAATTATATATTTAATTATATATCCCTTTTATGTACTATCTCTTACATGCTCATCTTTTTATTTGGCTGCTGCCCACAACTGTGGCTTCATGTCTGTGCATTAGAGCTTGATCATCAGTGCCACGATGCATACCTCTTGTTCATTATTTGCACCTGAAGAAGTGGTGCAAGTACAAAAGGAAGGACACAGGACATAAATGTGAAACTCAAAGTGGAAAATAAACAAGTTGATATGTTGAAAAGGCTCTTACTTTAACCAGAGAATACAGTGATGATTTGTAAATTAAAAAATACTTATTCAGTCGGTTATAAGGCCAAATGGGGACCATGTCCCATCTTTATAAATGACTAAAAATCAAATGTTGCTGAATAATTTCAAAACTTTTTTCTCCCTTTTCAGTAAAGAAAGTGGTATCTTGCTCAGAAAATGCCACACAGCACCATTGGACACAAGTATTCACTCTTCCCGTTGCCCACCTAAAATGGCTCATTCTTCTACACGCCTTGAGGAATGGCTTTGGGATCTTCCATACTGTGAAGACTTAGTGGAGAAAGACATTAGTGAAGGCTTTGTGTCTGCTCCCTCCTTTTTCATGAATTCTGGACAATCTGGGGTGGAAGCAAATGTTGACTCCTCCTCTGAGAACAGCTTCCAAACTGCCTCTGAAGACTAACTTGAGAATCACAACATCATTCAAAGCAATCTCAGTCCTGAAGTCACGTGTTCATCTAGCATGTTGCCAAATAGTCTTCTGGAAGACTCTGTTTACAATAGATGACGAATTGCCTTGGGTGAATCCCTTGTGGAAAGATAAATATGCTATTCTGGTCTAGCTTCCTGATAACGGGTTAAGGGTTAAAAAGACCCTGGTGCAATAGAACACTGTTTATCCAAACAAGATGTTTCAGCAGGATCCCAATCCTCCTCTGTTTTATATTTGGACGAGCATTTATAGTGAAAATGTAGCTTTTTAAAGTATTTAACTTTTAAAACATTGTTTCTTTTTTGTTTATCTTTATAAATGGTGTTTAGCACTTGGGTAAAATCAAGCAAATTGTACTTAAAATAGATACAGCATATAGGACATTTTTGGAAGCCTCTAATATTTTTATTTGCCTTATGTTGAAATGTGTTATACTGGTAGGAAGTATAGCTATCTCGGTTACTGCTGTCTTCATTCTTTTTCAGGATAATCTAGGAATAGTGTTTGCATTGAACCAGCACTTATTTTTCCAGAATAATACTTTTTTTAACAGATGCAGTCCTGATGTCAGGGTGATACACATGTGCTGGTTTACACCAGTTCCTTAAGGGCTAAATTAAATTCCTAATAAACTATACTTTAAAATATTTTACTGAAGGAAGTTAGTTGCAAGCCTTCCCCCCCCCCCCCCCCTTAGTATATAGTATCATATTGGTCTAAGGAAGAACTTCTCTGGAGATGTTATTGAGGCGTAAGTAAAGTAAATAGACAAGAGTATGAGCTGAAATTTGTGGAACTCAGCAGGTTGGGTTTGATCTTAACTATTCCCAAATTAATATAGAAGAAATCAACAAGAGAAATCTGAAAAGTTAAATGTATGTGATAATCTCTGAAATAATCATAATAATTCTAGTCCATGTTTTGCTAAATTCAAATGCCCAGTCTTTACTGAATGAGAAACAAACAAACCAAATGAAAAGGTGCCTGTTTATTGTAAATGAGGGCCTTAGGTTGACTGCAATACTGGGAGCCTAGAGTAGTACGAAAAAACTGATAAAATAATTTTGGAAATAGTTTAATATTGAACAGCATGTGAGGAGGGCTGTGTGACAAATTGCCTCCCTGAAATAGTTATAGGTAATGCAAGGGTATTCTCCTTGCTTCAGTATTTTCATCTTTTAGAGTAGTAAGTTTATTTATGGCACCAGAAATCAAGGCAGACTTATAAGCAGTCAAACATTCTCTACCTTGCCAATACAATGGTTGGACTAGTCTGGTGTGATGTCCTATGTTTACTGGTATCGGACTAATATCTGACTTCAGAAGTCTGAGAACCAGTCAAATAGAACTTGCTTAGGGACAGTTTTGTTCTAAATAAGTTAGGAGTATAAGATGCTACTCCTCAAAGTATTTACAGAGTGGGAAGTCCTATTATAGTGGTTGGTGTATAACATCAAATTATTTTAATTGTTACCAGTGGGTAGGGCTCATGTTAAAAAAAATTAACCAAATGTTAAACAGTATTGTGATTTATAATGAAAACATGAAGAAGTGCTATGTTCTGGTATGGAGGGAAGAGATTACTTTAAATTGTTGGTAAAAATGTTGCCCAAAGTGTTAAATTTAAAATCCTGTTGCAACTGACTTCTTATAATCTTATAATTAATATAGTCTTTGGTGCTGTTTAATCCAAGCTACTGTTTTGATGCATTTTTGTGAAGTCTTGTATTCATTCTTTACATTTTAAATTGTATTTACAAAATGAACTGATAGCAATTATTACAAAAATCACAGATTTTTTAAAAGAAGCAAAATAAAAAAACCCATTATTTGGGTGTTCATTAATTTTTTTTAAAAAACCAACAATTTGAGAGTGCTTCACTGTCACTCTACATTGAGTTGTTTTTTCACTTTTTTTTGGTTGTGTGATTGACTGTCATATTGTGAGGGAGGGCATTCCCTATGCTGATATCTTGGTAATGTGTTTGAGGTGGTGCTGGATGCTATCCCATCAGGAAATCAACAGTTATGCCTGCTGTCCAAACTGTTTCTTTTAAAAAAATTTTTTTTAAAGAAACCATTTGTCTTTAGTGTTGCAACATTGATGCAGCACTATGCTGCATAGTGAATAAATTGATGAAGAAAAAAGAAAAGAAAAAAAATGACTCCAAACAAGATGGTTATGGACAAGGACAGAATGCATGCAGTCAGGGCAGACCCATATGTGGAGCAAAGTGCCAACCCTGGTTCTATTTAAGTCCATTTAAAGAGCAGTGTCGTCCCCAGCACCAAATCAACTCAGTTCAATTGATGCTGTCCCATCAGGATGAGGGTCAGTGACACAAAGCGCACATGTCATGAATCGATACAATAACACCTTGACACAACTTTCAAATTATTTGGGCAATGTCGTTGCTCCCTAAGTTGCAACTTGAGCAGGCCCATTTGAATCAATGGAACCTATGGAAGAATTGACTTAGCAAATCCCCACTGATTAGTGTGACACATTACTCCAAGCAACAGGATTTCAGCCACTGCATTCTTATTTGAGGCTTTTGCAATTTGGTGGCCCAATTCCTATTTCTTTATGTTTTCACATAGCTACTGAAAGTTCTTTGGAACCAAAGTAAATAGCTGTACAATCTGAGTCTAGCTTAATTTTCTTTTCCTCTTTTTTGCCCAGAGACTTAATTCATATATTAATGGAAAACCTAAAGCCATTATAGAGTGTGTATTCACTTTGGTTGCCCCTGTTCTATGCAACGGCAACATTGTTGTAAGAATTGTGTTAAACTCAATTTTGAGATACAATTTCACAGGATAAAATAGTATTTTACATGTAAAGTTATTTGCAATAGCCTACTTTGAACTGGTTGCTACTGCAGTCCATGCTGTTTGAAAAAAAATGTCTAACTAGGGTAACGTAACCAAGGTGGGAATGTTGGAAGGAGTGCAAAGTGTATGTGTATACACACAAAAAAGGATTATTGCTGTGTTGCAGCAGCTATCTCTAACAGAGCATTTGGGTCCAGAGTTCTTTTTTTGAGATTTTCAGAAGCTAAATATTTTTGTGACTACAATGAAATTTCAGAGAGGCTATTGAAAATAAGACTCTGCAGGCCTTTGCTTTTTCAGAATCTGACTTGTTTGATGTTAGTTCTTTCAGGCAAAGTTGTTTACTATGCAGTATTTGTTGGGTAAGTGTTCTGATATGAGCAGCTGCTCTCTGATTAGAAAAGTACTAATTAGTCAGACGTGATAGAAATGAACATGGAATACATGGAATAAGGAACCTTTCACCCTTTAGATATTCTTGCATCATAACTCTTATCTTTGACCACTGGATATACTCCTAAAGTTAATGGGAGTTTATACCAATGTCTGTTGGGCCATAGGTTCCCTACTTCTGAAATAAAGTATTCCATTGTTACACACAGTGGCTGTATTCTCAATTTCATCAGAAATTCTGAATAAATATTAACTTCTTGCAGACTTTTTACATTTTACAAAGATAGCCTTGGGATTGTAAAAAAAAAATTCAAAATTCACATGAGGACATTATCTTTAAGAGCAAGTGGATAGTGATACAATAGCTTGTCAGCACTGGATTTTTCTAGAACTTTTCATCAGGCAAGATGGTAAACAACACAGAAAAGGGAGCAGAAGTGCCTGATGTTGAAGCCATACAGTTTACATTAAATTACAGCCCTTAGATAGGATGAGAGAGGAGTCCACAGGCATTTAAATTAAGCTATAGGAGATGCTGGTATAAGTCAATAGGTTGGAACACATTTATTTATTTATTTATTATTGGATTTTTATCCCACCCTTCTAGACAGGAGTCTACTCAGGGCGGCTAACAATATATTATACACAAAACAGATTTAAAAACAACAATTAAAATCTACAATAATAATATAATCAAGATGGGAAGGATAAACAACAAAAAACCAAGAAAAGTTAAATGGTTTGTAAAAGTAAATGGCTGTGAATCTCCACTGTGCTTCCTGGGAAAACAGCCAGTTGAAATCACTCAAGTGTGCATGGCTAATCCTAGAGAACCACCAAAAGGAGGGACTGGAAAATTGCCTCTGAGTACTTTATACCTAGAAAACACTGAAGATCATTCTAAGTCAGAATCAGCTTGACTGTATATAATTTTTATTAGATGATGACTGAAATCCAGTTTGCACAATAAAGCCTGCAGAAGGCTGATAATGTCCATTCTGGGGCTCTCATGTAATTCCTTTCATCGTGTGGAAGTAGGAAATATTTGATTTCTGAATCTCCCTATGTTGATGATAATATCAACTTTCTGCAGATGTAGTTGCACCAGCAGGATTTCAGGTAAAAACATTTACTGTTTTCCTGTTTTATTTCTGACTATGGGAATTGTACAAGCCAGTTTCAATTTATTTAACACTTCAGGTGTAGGAAAGTGTGCTTTCTCTAATAATACATGTTTGAATATTTAAAGAAGGCCTATAGGATACATCACAATGAACAGGCTGAAATCTAGAAATGTACATTTATTCTGAATAAGCCTAATGACATCATCAGCTGTGGCCGTATATTGCTAAATAAAAGTTCCCTATTCTCCTACTCACCCTCTGGTTCCTAGGCTCCCTTGGGATCCCTTTCATCCTGGGGAAGACAGCAGAATGGGGCGAACAAGTCTTAAATGTCTGAAAGTGACATCTGCTGCTGGTCCTGCCTCACTGGGGTCAGCAATTTTCAGGCATATAAGACTCCCATCCCACCGTCCCCAAAGACTCCTCCAGGGTCTGAGGGAGTTGAGGATCTGGGAGAGGGGGATAGGAAACCTATTCACAAAATACTGCTGCTACTGTTGTCATCAAACTCATGCAGCATAACTTTACTGAATTTCAGCCACAGTTTCATAACTTCTAGAAATCAGAACATAAAAGAATTTACAGAGAGAACAAGTAGTTAGCAAGAATATGCTGGAAAATAATCACACATAACTTTCCTATTTGCAATGGAACATATGCATGTCTTGCCTTTCCAGCCATCAAACCTCATTGCTTTAAGAGACAAAAAAGCATCTGCCACCTGTGTCCTATCCTTTATTTTTACAACTGATGACCCATCATGTTGTGTGCCTCTTCTTCCATTGTCCTTCCTTTTACATGTTTGGTTTTACCTAGTAAACCTGTGGCACCCTTTTAATGAATTTGCAGACTATTTAGTATTAAAAACTTGAATACATATCTATTTTTGAAAAGCTGCTGTTTGGGCTTTAAATTAAGGGTTTGTTTTCTTATTGCCATGTGAAAGGCAACGTGCTACTTGCTCCTAAGGTCTCTTCCTCTTAAATAAGCCCTGCTAAGCTGGATATAGTTAATCCAACGAAATGTGATCAGTAGTCCATCACACTGGTGTTCTTTTAAAAACCAAAGTAGATTTGAAACGCCCACAGAGTCCTCCTCCTTTCCGTTTTAGGCTACACACTGCTTTTCATGGGTGAACAGGACCTGATAAGACCTACCACATGTTGTCATTATTGGCTGTCAAGTTGCCTTGACTTATGGTGACCCTATGAATGAGCAATCTCTAAAATGTCCTGTCCTCAACTGCCCTGCTCAGCTCTTGCAAACTCAAGCCTGTGGGTTCCTTTAGGGAGTCAGCCCATCTTGCATTTGGTTTTCCTTTTTTTCCTGCTGCCTTCCACCTTTCCCAGCATCCCCCTCCCCCCAAGAATGCTGCCTTCTCATGATGTACCCAAAGCAGGAAAGCCTGAGCTTCAACTTTTTTGGCCCCCAGATATTTCTGGCACTCTAGGGGTCCAGTATATCTTAATGTTTGAGCAAGGCTTGAAAATTTTCTCACTTGGGCTTGATCATTCAGCCCTAAGCATTGAATTGTATGTCTTACATTACCATACAGTAGTGTAGTCACAAATTCAGAAGTACAGGGTTCCTATGTGAGACACACAAACACATTCCATATGCATGTCCCTCTACTTCGCTTATCATGCACACACTCCAAATTATGACTTCGCTGCAAATACCTGAGGCTGGGGGAGGCAGGAATCCAGAGGGAAGGGAAAAGCTGCCATCCAGAGATCAGCCCCCTCATTTCCACATACACACACACAGCCATATTGAGTGTATAAGGAGAGCAGCATTTTCCAAGCAGTCTGACGGGTGGATTGCACGATGGCTCCTTTTCTAGGCTTTAGTTAAAACCTTTCATGCACCTGTGGACAATGACTGGGGTGCAGGAAGCCAAGCGAGGACCCAGGCCATCCTAAGCAGGCAAGTGAGAGGGCAAGTCAGCGCCCTCTGCCTTGAACACAGAGCGGGATGCACAAGATTCCCTTCCCTACCGAATCTTTCTCTCCCTGCGAGACTCGAAGCAGGGGCCAGTCCGAGAAGCCTGCGGGCGCCTCAAGGGAGGGGATGGAGGGAACGATCTGGCAGAGCCAGTGGGAAAGCACCCTGCAGGGCCTCAGCTGCGGGAGAAGTGCTGGTGCTTCGACCACTTCGCCCCCACTCCACCCCACCTCGACCAGTGGCAGCACTACACCCCTCGTGCTGCACAATAATGCTCCTCCAGCGGGGCTTAAAGAACATGCCAATGGAACCTGGGCATCTGCCGCTGGGATTTTAAGACAATCAGTCTCTGCTCAAAAGTTGCAAAGCGGAAGGCGCTCGGACTTAAGCCGGGCATCTAGGCACTTACTAGACCCACTTCTGGACGTTAATCGTGGGGATCCTAAGGACTGACTGGCCCTTCAAGGAGGGCTTCAGCTCCACCCCTTGCCTTCGCAGCTTCCGCGTGCCAAGGCCCCGCCCTCTTCGGCCGCTCTGCGCTCCAATCACAAGAGTCTTCCGCCGGTCCGCCTCACAGAGGTAGAAAAAGGATAGCATCACACCTCCTTCCGCTCACCTCGGAACTTCAGAGGACACTTGAACTAGTTTTCTCTGTGGAAAGTAATCAAGGACTTTTCCTTGCAAGACGCCAAGGGATAGAGCGATCCTAGTTTATAAGCAAACTAAAAGTGTAACATTGATACCAAGTTCTTTAACATACAGGGATAGAGCGTCCTGTGCCGTCACCTCTCCGGGTAGAAAAAAAAAAAAAGGGGGAAGCGTAGTTCAGCATTTTTAAAAGCAAGCTATCCAGGCGGAAATAAACGACAGCATCGAACAGCAGGGTTTTTTTTTTTCCTAATTTAAATCTTATTTCATTTACTGAGGGCGTGTGGAATTGCCAAGTTTTAAAACACTTAGGCTGCAGTCCTATACACCCTGATCTAGTGGTTAAGATCGGTTGAGATGAAGGGGACTTACTCCTGAGGAGATCTGCAGAAGTTTGATGCTACACACTCAGTATGTCTTCAAACAGCGCAAGAAGGTAATCTGAAGGAAGCGAGGAAGGGGAGGATATATAAAAGTTTTTTAAAATCTGGAAACCTTAACCCGTCTCCCACCTCTCATATCCTGTATTAACTATGACATATATTGCGAAAAAACAAAAACAAAGAGAGCCGTGTGGTCCTTACACAATTGCAGGAGCAGGTGACACCTTTATTAGATTACTAAAAACAAAACAAAAAAATCAATCAGCAAGCTTTCAGGGGCCAAGGCCACTTCTTTAGGCCTCGCACTGACGTCTTGTGGATAATGCAAAAAAATTATACATGGAAGTCCCAAAAATTCATGGCAGGTGGCTGTGCCAGGCTTGTTTCTTAGAGGTAAGGTAAAAACAACACAAGGTGTATTGGAGGTGTGGCTTTCAAACGACACCTCAGGTAACTGTCGCTTGGACATCACATCCCCACTCTTCAAACAAAGAATCACCAGGTACGTAATATGTATATGCCTCCACACATATAGCCTTCTTTTGAAACTGCGAGCTCTTATTTGGCTGGGGAAATTATATATAATTGTATATTTTATATATCTTGCGAAGTTACTGCAGCCCCGTCCAACAACTGGGATATCTTTAAAATTAAAGTTGTTTTTTTTTAAAAAATGAAATAAAAATTTACTACTAACTTGGGCAGAGACAAGAGTTTGTGGTACTGATTTCTAATCGGAGGAGCAGTTGTCACTTCCTCAGCAAGAAGGAAAGGGGAAAAAAATTACACAGCAACTTAAGCTACATACATTGCTTACCTCTATCACATGTATAAAGTTATGTCACGTGAACTCTTGACTTCCCGAGGCGGTCTTTGCTTACGCATAAGGCCATTGATGCCTTTCGAAAGTCCCGCCCTCTTCCGCCCTTTATCGACCAATCGGAGAGCCCTGGGCAGGAACGTTCGGGTTTTCGGCGGTCGCTCTTATGGCGGTCGCTTGACGTTTCTGTCTGCAGGGTTCTGCTGGGCGCGCGTGCTTGCTGCGACTCGAAGACTGCGGCTGCGCCTCTTCCCGCCCTTCTCCCGGCTGCTTGTCTTTTGGCACCACCGCGAGGCCATGGGGACGGTGCACGCGCGGGTAAGGAGGAGGTGCCCGCCCTTGAGGAGGGGGCGGCGGTGGCGGCGACCTTGAGGAGCACCGGGGGAAGGAGTCAGGAAGGCGGCTGCTCCTCCTCACTTTAGATGGCATCCGCCAGCAGTACTCCCCCCCCCCCACAAACACACACCGGGGCGGGGGAACCCCAAGAGTTTGCTTACACTCCTGCCTTTAAGGTTGCCAGTCAATAAATAGTACTGGCACCTCCTCTTGCGTTCGTCTAGGCATGTGCAGAATCCTTCCTGCCAAGAGAAGGAGGCATTTATAATTGTCGAAAAGTCATCGAGCATGTGCAGAGTGTCTTTTAGGAAGGGCAAGTTTGCCTCCCTACCTGGAGGCTGTTTCGGGTATTCTTTGTGGTCTCTGTTGCCTAAGGCTGCTCCTCCAGTTGGTCTGCCTAAGGTGGTAGTGGGAACTGCTGCCCCACCAATGGACAAAAACAAGAGGAGAGGCCATCATCACTCGACTGAGAAGGTCTGGCCTGGCCTGTTAGTTGGCGTAGTCTCCGCATGGTAGCTGGAGGACCAACACGCCTCTGATTCTGAACAAGTAATTCAGCAAATGTCATCGAAGCTGCCAACATGAATTTGACCAAACTCCGGGAGGCAGTGGAAGACAGGAGGGCCTGGCGTGCTCTGGTCCATGGGGTCACGAAGAGTCGGACACGACTAAACAACAACAAAATTCAGCAAAATGACACCAGTTCCCTTACTCTTTTGAGTAACACCCTATAACAGCACATTGTATGCATATCTGTTCAGTGTCATCATGGAACATGCGCCTATGTCACATTTTACATTTAGCGCTCCGTTTTCCACATTTGATAGAAGGGCAATATCTGGAATTTTTTTTGTAAGTGATCAATGTTACACAAGTACTGATTAGAAGGAATACTTTTATTTTCAGGCAGATGTCTGAAAATAATAGAACTAGTTGGAGTTCAACCAAGATATTCCAAGTAGAATGTTTCAAAAAGTGTGAATTCAAAAGCATATAGCCATGTATTGGTGAATGTCTCATTTCATTGGCCCAGGATTGAAATAAATATTATTTGAATGCTGAAGATTTATGGAAAGTCAGGGTTTTGTGAGCTGGTCAAGAAGGGGGGGGGGACAACAACCTTGAACCATGAGGTCTGTAGCAAGAACTGTTGATCTTCAATTCGTTCCTAACTAGATTGTTAGCATAATCTCATCAAGTACTAAAGATTGTCCTTTAAAATCTGTGTTTGTTTCAGAAGTAAATGATTTTCCTGCAATAAAGGATGCTGCAGTTATTCATAATCTAGTCATTCCCTAAATATTGTTTAGATTAAAAGAAAGACATACTAAAAGTGTAATATTGGTTAAACCATGACTGGGTAACGTGAGCTCGATATAATTGGATTCAAATTCTCATGAGCCATAGCCAACATAGCCAGTAATAAGGGTAATGTGAACTGCTGGATAGCTAAATGCTCTGGTTTAGGTTAATTCCATGTAATGTAGTCAGTTATGTAATAATAATAACAATAATTTTAGAATTGCAGAGCTGGAAGGGACGCCATGGATCATCAGGTCCAGCCCCTGTTAAGAAGGCATAGTGGGGAATCAAGCTCCCAGCCTCTGGCCCCACAGCCAGATGCCTAAACCACTGAGCTATACTGCTTTTAAATGTAGTGAAATTGGACAGGCAGCGTGCATAAATAGGATGGTGGATACATATGTATGGATGCTATATGTGAATGCATTCTTTCATGGTACAACAGTTGGAACAGTTGGAATTATAAGAATGAAAGTAAATATGTGAGGAGATTCAAAAATAATTAGGCATTTCTGATTTGAAATTCCATTAATTTATGCATTTGCATTTTATTCAGAGTTTGGAGCCTCTTCCAATGAGTGGACCCGATTTTGGTGCCCTGGGGGAAGAGGCAGAACTTGTTGAAGTAGAACCTGAAACTAAACAAGAAATTCTTGAAAACAAGGATGTGAGTATTTGTGTATCCTATCTTCTTTCAGTTTAAATACACTTTAAATATGAGTACTACTTCCAAAATGGTGTTTGAAGTGTAAAAATATGCATGGGTCCAACAAAGTTTGCTTGTCCTCTTATCTGAGAAATCATATGAAATCAATTGAGGCCAGAATCTTGTTCCATAGCTCCCCCGCGCAGCGAGAGTGTCATTACTGGCCATGGCAGATTGCCTCTAAATCGAAGAGTTCCTTTTTAGATTTTGGTGTATGTATGTCTTCTGTCATTGTGCATGAGTCGTGATCATCCAAAGACTGAAAAAGGAACTCTTTAACTAATACCATTGACAGTGATATATGTGACAGAGCACTGGCCATAATTTTTAAAAAATGTGTGCAGCAAGGTACATACTTTCTTTTGGAGAACATGTAGGTTAATCGATACATTGCAATTAGTTTAAATGGTAACAATTTGCATCTAAATTTAGCCATGTTTAAAAGTTGATCAATTGAAAGTAGTGAGGTTTAAGTTTGTTGTAACTAATGCATCCTATTGATCAGTAAAACTACTCAAAGTGTGACAAAATATGGATCAAACCCCAGATGTGTATCAAAAACATTAAAAACATTTTTAATGATATCGTTTATTTAAACCTTAAATTCGTTATTTAAAAGGATGGAATGGTTGGAGAAAATATATTTAATTTGGAATTATTGCATAGTAATGGAATAATTCATAAGTGACAACATCATTATATTTTCAGTGTAATTAAAACTTGTCATAAAAAATTTTCTGGAGATAGCATTATGATAAATTATCTCTATCTTTAGGTTTTGGTTCAGCATGTACACTTTGATGGACTTGGAAGGACTAAAGATGACATTATCATGTATGAAATTAGTGATGTTTTCAAGGCTAAAAATCTCATTGATGTAAGTATAGTATAATAAATTGGATATGCTTTCTGGTGCGTTCAGGAGCTTAAAAATGTAACTGTCCAAATTGTGTTTCATTTTCTTTTGATATAAACTGAGGACTAGTTCACTCAAATTATGTACCTAAAACAATATTGCAAAGCATTCATTTCCAGATACCCATCTGTATAAATTCAGGATTAAGGTGTTAGGCTGCTTTCCTGAACTTGGTGACTTGAACCCCATGTTGAGTATCTTGTTCAGTATATATGTGCATGGAGCTTCATATGTGAAAACTGTGCAGCTATCTGATGAGGTAGCTACAGTGTCCAGGTCTGCTGATATAAACGGGCTACATGATCAGACCATGCATGACCAGCAGTTTTCCAGACAGCCATGAGCCTGATGTATTTTTCCTCCAAAGCTGAAGCTCTGAACGTGTAGATATTGCATGTGGTACTGGCCCATGAATTTAGGTTGTTTGTTACACATAATTATACTTAGCATTGTGTTCTACTACATATATGAAAGAACAGAAGCCTTGCAGTATCTTGAAGATTAACAAACTGAACCACACAAGTATATGGCAAATAATATGAATTGATCTTTAATTTGCCATAAGCCATTGATTTTACTGCAATAGATTACCTGAAAAGAATGGGTAATCTAAAGGAATTAAGCTGTTCCTTTGTAGAATTTCAAGTGGTTCGGAAATTGCATTTTCTGTATGGAAATGTAGCACTTTAAAATATTAATGGTTATTGAGTTAAAATATATATGTTTAACAGATAACTGTTGATGAATGTTGTGCTACTTTTTTTGAGACATAAAGCTGAAACTTGACTTTTGAAGGTCATGAGGAAGTCACACGAAGCTCGTGAAAAGCTCCTCCGTCTAGGAATTTTTAGACAGGTGGATGTCCTAATTGATACATGTCAAGGTAATTATCAGTGAGCCTGATGTATTTTTCTTTGTATTGTGATATAGATGTAGATTTCTAGTTAATTGGCATGTCTTGTTTTTAAAAATTCTACATGATTGGCCAGGATGCTTTATTCTGTGTTTTTATAAAAAGACAGATAATATAGCTAAACAGAAAACATTGGGCATTGGTTTGATATAGGTGCCACACTTTGGATTTGGATGTATTCTAAATCAAGGACCAAATGGAGCATATTATATTTGTATTGGAACACTGCTGAAGATCCATTAGCAATTTGTGTTGATAGACACAGGCATTGTATCTTTAAAAGCTGTAGCATTTCTATCTGAGTTCTTGATAAGGTATATTATGAAGACGGGGAGTGCAGGAGGAGATATAATGTTGTGGTTGGTGGTCACTAAATTTTAAAGGAATTCTCCAATCCCACTGTATAACTTTCCATCTCTTCCTCTTTGATGAACAAACTACCACTGCCACAATTTTCAAATGTGATTTCAACCAGTAACTCAATGGAAGTTTCCTGTTCCTCTCCCAACTCTCGGACGTCTACTGTAAACACCTCAGATCTGATTTGGAGGGTCCAGCATAGATTGGGGGGCAGATGGAAGAATGTAGGAGGAGGGTAAATCTGCTCACAGTATCTATTCCACTCATAGAAGGATGCCACTGGTTATAACACATTTCTTGAACCAAACTGTTTATACTATAGAAAGTCACATTTGTGATGGATCAGTATTGAGTACATAGCTTCTGTGAAAGGCAACATTCCCTGTAATTTTTAGCCCCACCGTGTGGGAGCCTCTCCCTGTGCATGTATGGGAAGGCGGGGTTTCATCTGAAACTGGAACTAAACAGTTGTCAACACTGCGTGATGGTGTACAGCCCTGATGGAGTTCTGTTTGCGCACACACACAGCTTAGAGAGAACATTGGTGAAGGGATATTAATTTGTGAGCACATAATTCATATGTTTTAAAAATATTATAAAGAAGTTATTTATGAAATAATAGGAAATAATAACAATTATGTACTGTCAAGTCAGTTCTGACATATGACTACCCTTTTTAGGGTTTGAGTAAAGAGTACTCAGAAGTGGTTTACCTTCTTCTGGAGTGAATCCTGGGACTGTGCAGGCTGCCCAAGGCCATAAAGGCTGGCACTACTCACAGGAGACATGGTAACCTCTGACTCCACAGCCAGATACCTAAACCACTGAGTTATCCAGCCAGGAAATAGGAAAGTTTAAATTAAAAGCTTTGGCTGATGTTGGAATCATAGTTGCTCAAAAGGATTCTAGCCATTTTTTAAAAAAAACAATTACAGAGTTTTGACCCTACCTTTCTTTTAAAGATTTGTAAATTTGTTTTTTTATAGTAATGTGTGCATATATTGTTTAGGAGATGATGCCCTTCCAAATGGTTTAGATGTAACATTTGAAGTAACAGAACTGAGAAGATTAACTGGAAGTTATAACACTATGGTTGGCAATAACGAAGGAAGCATGGTATGGCCTGAGGAATCACTTATAATTTCAGCTGTGGTGCCATGGTATTTCCCCCTTTATCATAAATAATTGGAATTAATTTTACAAAAACAGACTTTACTCTCCTCTCTCAAATACATTTACTTGCAGTAAAACAGTAAAACTAGTAAAAATTACTGAGATGTTACTAATTTTATGTGTGCATTCAGTATTTTTGCTTAGTTCTTGTTGGCTGTTAGAATCTGATCTTTTGAATGGTTATATTGTGTATATGTGTGCTAAGATAATAATTGTGTAATGTTTTGAGATGAGCTTCAAATACCCTGTTTTACTTGACTACTGTTTTGTAATCTCATGTAATTATGACATCAGCAAGGAGAGATTTAAGGTGAAATCTGTAGCTTTTTCACATGAATATGTTTCTATAAACTGGAAATATAATTGTTGGGTTTCCATGAAACTTATTTGCTGAAAGTTTGGTAAAAATGAACAGGTAACAATTTTATTGATTGCAATTAAAAGTATACTTGTGCACAGTCAAGATAACTGTATAAAATGAATATGTATACTTATGAGTGCTTTTTCTGGCTTTTTATAGGTACTTGGGCTCAAACTCCCTAATATCTTTGGACGTGCTGAGAAAGTGACATTTCAGTTCTCCTATGGCACAAAGGAGACTTCATATGGGCTCTCTTTCTTCAAACCACAACCTGGTTACTTTGAAAGAAAGTAAGATATCTTTAGAAAATATTAATCCAAGAGAAAGCCTTGTGTATTTTCCTTAGAACAAGGCTCCAGTCCTATGTCTACATAACTGGATGTAAGTCCAGTTACGACAGCAGCATTTATTTTCAAGTCGACATGCATAAAATTATTCTGTAAGTCACAATGAATTCATTGGGACCTGCGTCTGAGTAAATATGCATAGGAAATATTTCAAAGAAGAGTTTTTAAAGCTTGGTTATTTAATGCAGATACGCTTCAACAATTTGTTTTCTTATAGCCTGACATAAAAGTTCAACTGATTACAGCTTTTGTTTGTATAATCCTTGACAAATCTTATAGGGCAAGTTGCAGCATCAGGATTTGCATTTATACACCAGTACCTTCTTTGTTTTCCCCGCATGCATTGTTCTGCTTTCATACTGTTTGCAGAAGATGTACTGACTACCATGTTGCACAAATGGAAGCCCTGTTGTGGTGAATGGAGTAATCTCTGGTTTATGCAACTGCAAACAGGAGGCTGAGTGAAGAGTGTAGGGCATGTACTTCAAAGAATAGTTACATTCCTTGTTTCACAACATGGTACTGCTGGTAGAGTGTTCACTCACTTAGTTTTAACAAAACGTCTTAGGATAACATCAAGCAACAATTAAATTTTATCATATAAACTTTTCTATTATATAGGACGACAATCCTCCTTGCCAGTTTGCAACCGTTGGGAAAGTAGCCCCTTGAGAGTATGATCTCGGATGTCTGTATGGGTTTAAAATGTTAGTTCCCAAACAGGGCACAGCTTTGGTAATTGTTCCCTTGAAGGCATAAATATTGAACTATTTCACAGAATGCATCAGCCATATAATAAACTTAAACACTGGTTTCATTAACTGAGGTTTTTTTTAAACATTTCACTTTAGTCTGACAGGACTTGTGTGTCAACTGCATGGGTGACCTTTTGTGTATGTTCTTCCCATGTCTGCATCCGTGGCAGTTACATATCATGCCATGCATGTGAAATGTTACATTGGAGCTTGTCATCTATCAGGTGGAGTATATTAAAAAACAAAACTGAGGCGAGTGAACTTTTCAGAAATTGAGCATTTAGTTTCTACGTCTTGTTATCAGTTAAGACAAATACAGTGTCATTCTGTTCTGGAATATTTTCGTATAAATTAAATGTGTAGTAGCAGATCCCTAAATATCCCCCATACAACATTTCCATAGGCATGTGACTGAAGATAATTAAAATCAACTTGGTTTTGTCCTATGTTTATAACCACTTTTTTGTCAGGGTCCTTTGAAACAGTATAATTCTAAGATGACAACTAAAATGCAAGTTCCATTTTCTCTTTGCCATCATATTCCCTTTTAAATGGCCTGAGGTGGCAGTTATTTCTGTTGAAAAGCTTAATTCATATAAACATTGGCTGCCAACACTTTTAAGAGATATTTGCTATTTATTTATTTGATTTATATTTCATCTTTCTTCCTAAATTAGGACTCCCATCAGCTCACAGTAGGTACTGTGAAAGCCTCTTTCACCTCTACTGGTCAAAATTAATTCTTTTGAACATTTTGAAAAATACTTTTGAGGGTATGAGATCCTCAGGGGTGCCTCAGAGCATGGCAAAGGTACCATCCATGTCCTCCAAATCAGGGGTCCCCCTCTCCCGGGCTGTGGACTGGTCCTGGTCCGTGGCCTTGGAAGGAACAGACCGCTGGGCAGATGAGCAGCAGGCAGGAGGTGAGTGGAGAGCAAAGCTCCGCCTCCTGTCAGCACGCTCCTATTAGGTTCTAATGCTACTGCTGATCTGAGAGGAGGCGGAGCTTTGCTCCCTGCTCCCCTCCTCCTGCTGCTAGATCAGTTGTGCCTGTGGCATTAGAATCTAATAGGAGCCTGCGGACGTGACAGGAGGAGGAGCTTCAAATGCAGCTCGCCTCCTTCTCGCCGCTCATCTGTCCCGGCACAGTACATGTAATGAACTCGATTCAAAGCTATTCTCCAACAACCTACTGCATAACAAGAACCCCCCCTCCTCAGTCCTTGGGAGAATGGTCTTCAACTAAACTGGTCCCTGGTGTCAAAAAGGTTGGGGACCACTGCTCCAAATGATATATGAGGAGTTTCTGAGAAAATATTTGGGGTTATAGAGGCACCAGGAATGTTTGAGCTCTACAGAAATGGCCCTGAGGATGCATTAGCCAACTCATGTCTTTTAAGATGTTGTATTGTAAATTATTAATGTTTCTAGCCTCTGTCTGCAGATCTAATGTCATTGTTCCAATACTTGTCTTGAGGGCACAGTGGGAGCTGGAGTCCTGTTCTGCCAGTAACAAAGTGACAGACAGATTTCATGAAAGTACAAACAGGATTTACCCCATTCAAGAACATGTTTTTGTGTAATGGGTTGGAGATTGTTTTGTAGCACAGTAGGTTTAGAGATCCAGGAACTAGAACTGTCAGTGTAAACCTGCATTTTGTCTTCCATTGTAACAACTTGATAATTACATTGACATTTTGTTGTTACAGCTAAAATTCCATAATTTGACCTTCAAAGCATGCATTTGTATTTCACATTCCTTGATTGTGGTTATAGTCTGAAATCTCAATTTTATTTTTTGTTTTTAGCTTTTCTCTCAATCTGTATAAAGTAACTGGACAATTCCCTTGGAGTTCTCTTCGTGAAACCGACAGAGGAATATCAACAGAGTTCAATGTAGGTAAAATAGCACCTCTTGTGTCCTGTTTGACTAGAGAGAGTGTCACACATCTGGTCATCACTGGAGACTACACCTTTCTGTCTGGCAACTGTCCCTTCCCCATGCAGAGTTTCTCCCTTCATTTTTTTCTGTGGGAGGCTAGTTGCAGAGAATTCTGTGGGGAGGAAGAGGTTGTGCATGTTATCGGACTGAACTAGCACTTGATTTCAGGGGAGGCAACTCAGGTGAAGTTTGGCAAGAGCCCTGGGAGGACTTGGTGCTGTGTAGGTTTCATTTTAACAACAAAAGATCTGCAGCAGATTTTGCAGTTTGAGCTGGCTCCACCAGGTGGCTGCTGCACCAGAAAACTCAGTTACTCAATCTCCCTCACCTTTTTTCTGTACATAGATAAATGGACAATGCTGAAAATATGTAATGTTTCTCTCTTTCTAAGTTTTAAAATGATTTCTTTTACAGTTTCCTATCTGGAAGACCAACCACACGCTAAAGTGGGAAGGTGTCTGGAGAGAGCTTGGCTGTCTAGCAAGAACTGCATCATTTTCTGTTCGAGAAGAAAGTGGCCACTCACTCAAGTCCTCTGTTTCTGTAAAATCTTTATGATTTTTGAAGTCATATAAATACTGCTGTTTGGTACCAAATTAATGATGCCAAATAATTCGTGCTGAACTGACATTTATTAGGATCTCCGCTAGCCATCCCCTTACTACAATCATGAAAAACTCCAGCCTTCTAGGTCCCACAAGGCTATGGGGAATTGTAACTTTCATTTTTGTAGAGTATTGTGTGTGAGCTCCTTCTTAGTCTTCCCTATGATAGCTTCTTATATGACTGCATATGTCACTCTTCTCTTGCTAAGACAGAGGCAATGGCATAGTAGTTGGCAGTATTGCCAGGATTTAACGAAGTAGAATACCTCCTACGCAGCTTGCCTGTGGAGGCCTAGTCCACCATCTCATCTCTACACACATTTAGGTAACTGAAAATCTTAAGAAGTAAAGTAGTCACTCTCATGGTAGATGCAGATCTTTAACTCACAGGTACTTGCCATACAGCATAACACTTGTGTGCTAGAATAGCCGGTGTTTGTACTTGCTCTCTGCAGGACATCCCAGTGAATTGCAGGATAGAAGGCTAACCAAGAATATTGAATGTGTTTGATTTTAATTTAGAATAGTTATATGACGAGTTTATCCTAATATATCAAAAAAAAAGTAACAAAGTATTTTCCTGAGCAAACAGTGATGAACAATATGGGAAGGGAAGTAAAGTTTTCTTACGAGAGATATGTGCCTAAGACTTGGGGGGACAAAAGGTCCCTGATTCTTCCTAACTATTTTTGTTTGTTTGATTTTTATAGCATGCCATGGTTGTTGATTCTCGAAACTCTTCAATCTTGCCCAAACGAGGTGCTTTACTGAAAATAAACCAGGTATTAATGCTTCATATTTAAAAAATTATGTGTATGTCCATGTGCTTTCTTTTTTTTAAATAAACCCAATATGTCAGTGCCATTGAAGCCCCAAACAATAGACTATGCTGTACTGTATAGCAATCTTTAGGATTGATTTTGGGTTTTCCTTATAGTAGTATCAAGATAGGAAAACAATAGGTGATTAGATTGTGTGGTGGGGGTTCAGTATTCTTTACTGAACCCTAATCTAATTCTTCACTTTAAAACTTAAAAAAAATATTTTGTCCTCTCTTTCTTGTAAGGAGCTGGCTGGTTATACAGGTGGAGATGTGAGGTTTCTGAAAGAAGACTTTGAAATTCAGTTGAATAAGCAGCTTTTGTGGGATTCTGTAAGTACTGGCCATGCTTTCAGCAGGTGCTACAAGAAAATGGGATGGGCCAGGATCTGGAAAACTATTTGTGTGAGCCCATGTCGATTGGGAAATGCTTTTCTTGAACGCCAGCAACTCATACTACATGGCAAGATGTTTTTAAAAAATGAAATGAGTGAATATCCCAGTAAGTGGAGCGTAGCTTTTTCTCCAAAGATGATTTTCAAATCTGTTCATACTTTACAGTGTTTAGAATGATCCCATTGATTTTTAAAAGAAAGTGACATGGAGGAATATCTAGCTTTCCTTCACACCTCTGTCTTTTTATAAAGGATTTAGGGTATGGAAGTGACTGAGGGACTGGAGCCTATAGAATGGATAGAAACCCCTGTTTTTTACCTACTCCTGTTCATTTCCCTTTGCTGTGAATATGCTGAAATGAATCTTTTTGCACTGGAAAATGTTGGAGAGAAAGAGGCACGAGTAGAAAAGAAAATGTACTTTTCTTTAAAAATTCTGATTCTGCTTCGCAGTGAAGGATGTATTTAAGCAGATATAGGGATCACAACCTGCAGTCCTTGAGCACTACCAGTGCAATCCCAGCCCTCCCTTTCTCCATAGGCAAAATGCTCAGTTGGGTAGCAGAGGGGAAGAAATCACTGTTTGAGCATTGCTGTTTGCACCTCCAGGACAATGACTGCAGTCAGGATCACTGAGGGAGATGAAAACCTGTTCCAACCCCAGCAATTCCATTTCTGAGATGCTGTTTTCCTACTGCTAATATTGATACAGAAACAGAAATTTCAGTAGGATTTGATGTGTATAGAGGTGAAAGCCGTTCTCACCCCCATTCCTATTGATGCAGCTTCTGTTATCATTGTTTTCTTATCACTAGTAGAGAGGGAGAAACAGTGGTGCTCGATGAACAGAATTTCACTTTCTGTACTACCCTAGTAGTTTGTAGATTTTAGTGGGTAGTGAGCTGAATCTTAAATCTCCGTATCCCTATATGTTTGGCGTCAGTGGATAGTATGCATGTGCTGAGGTTTGTGTATTTGTGGGTGATAGTAAGTCTGTATGCCTTTGCACACATGTAGTTGGTTTCCAGTCTCTTAACCAGTACCAGATGTGATCTCCTGCGCCAAGACAACTGTGCAGCTGTCATTAGATTCTGAATTGTAGTGGACATTTTTTAAAAAAAGTAAACATGTGTTTCTTCAAAGGTTTTGTCAGCCTCTCTCTGGGGAGGAATGTTGGTTCCTATTGGAGACAAACCATCCAGTATTGCTGATAGGCAAGTAATTCAATTTGTTTTGCTTTTGGTTTGCCTATTATTTTCCTTAACTTGGACAGCTTATTATGTGGATTTAGTAGACACAACTTTTGGAAGCATTGATATCAACAATACACATTTACATGGCTTACTGCTCCAGACAAAACCTTGTAGGAGTCTGCCGCCTTGGCAGCATTCCCTGAGTTTCAGAAGTGAATTTAGCATGGCCAAGCTTAGGAGTATTAAACAGATCTATATATTTAAATACCAGTCTGCCATAGTGATCTATAGTGGGATGGGCCATTTTTTAAACAGCAAAATGTGTAAGCAGATGGTAAGGAAGACAGTACCTTCTTTCCATCTGAAGGTTAACTCTCTCCAGTCTGTCTCCTGGCACTTTTCCCCTCAGTGGAGCTTCAGTGTTCTTGGCTCAGAGATAAATGCTTTTAGAGAGAAGCAAAAGGGAAGTAGGCTACCGGTGGCAGCCGGGTTCTCCATTCCCCACTCATGCACCCTTTTTGTTTTTGCTTTCCACCCATACCTGCTTTCTAAGTGTTTGTATTAATAATGATTTTAATCTTTACGTCATCTTAAGTTTATGGTTATTATGTTTATTTGGTTTTTAGTACAGTAGGAAAACCCCACCCCACCCCACCCCAATCTGCTGGATCAGTATTTGCTGATTCATTTATCTTCTGCCTGGAAATCCTAAATAAAAAACCTCAGAAATATATATTTATATATATTTCCAGGGTGTATTTACCAGAACTGGTCACTAGAGGGAGCCAGACACCACACCGTGTATAGGGTTCAATGCTTCCGGTTTTTTTTTAAGCATCTGCTGGGGAGAGGCTTGGAACTTGATCCCCCATGGATACCAACGATCCTACTATATTGTGTCTGTGATACTGAATTTTTTGTTTGCTTTATACACTGCCTTGAAATCCATGAAAAGATGAAGGATGGGCTTAAGACAGTTTTGAAATAAATTAGTGTTGAGCACAGTTTTGTTACCATAGCATCCAGATGCCATACTGTATGTGATGACACTCCTTATGGAACTGTCTGGCTCTGAGACTAAGCATTTGAAGGCTAAGTACCTTCGTGCTGCATCAGATAGATGGACAATGTGATAAGTGTTTTTTATTCTAGCACTGAAGCAACCATCAGATGTATCAGAGTGGAAGAATATTTAGTAATAAGGAGACTATGTAGTTTAAAGACAGCTTGTGATTGTATTCCCTGCCTATGTTGGCTGACAGACGAAACAAGCGACTGAATGTGTCTCAGGAAGACCAATTAGTCAAAGAAAACACTGAGACCTAATTATTGTATTGGCAAACATAGTAGAGAAATATATAACTGTTTTCTAAAAATTGAAATAATGTGTATCAAATGTTCCTTTGCATCTGGCATAATTTTGAAATTTATAATCTACAGTGGGAGCATGTGTCTGCTCTAGATAAATTTTCAGTAAATTATTGAGTGGAATTTTAATCCCTGTTTATGTGAAAAGATGTTCATTAGTGATGCACTATTGTAATTTTTATATTTTCTTCTTTCAAGCTTTCTGGTTTCCCAGTAGTAAAAGCTGCCAGTGGTTATTGTATAGACAGTCATTAAAATATCAAAATTCCTTATGGCCGTAGTAGTATCTTGAACTGATTAGTTACCTGGGAGTAAGCCTCTTTTAGGTCAATAAGACTTCCTTCTGAATAAACATATACAAGATTGCAGTATAATTTTACTAAAATTAACATTTGCTTGGTTGGCAGATTTTACATGAACATGCAGGTATGCTCATAGTTTCCCAGTCTTGAATTTCAACTGAGTAATTTGCCATATGCAATTATGGCTCTTCTTTTAGATTTTATCTTGGTGGACCAACTAGTGTGCGTGGATTCAGTATGTACAGCATTGGACCTCAAAGTGAAGGTTTGAGACTCTCTTCTTGTGCAGTAATGGAACGTTTGTATTGTTAATAGGCCTAAAGAAGAATGGTCTAATGACACATCATAGTATTAGAGGGTTAAAACTTAGCAGCTGTCTCCTTGATCAATGCCTGGATATGAGACTCTCTAGTTTACAGTTAATTAACAGTTAAGGAGCTGGGATGAAAAAATTACTGTAATGTCTTTGGATCAGGATATCTGATAGACTGCTTCCTCATGTATGAGCCTGCACATCCCTTTTCAGTTTCTGGCAGGGCCCCCAAACTGTTATCTTGTCTATGTCTTTTGTATTGTTTTTAGTCTGTTTTTAATATATGTATATTTTCCTCTTTTTGTACTGCAGTTTTAATATGCATAGATTTGTAGTCCTGGTGGCAGAAAAATGGTTTATAAATCCTTTCAATGAATTTAATACAAGAGACTGAGAAAGCCCTTTTTCTGAATTTGAGAATTTTACCTTTGATTTATAATGTGCTGAACATTTTACATTACGTTCTTTTTTTAGGTGATTACCTGGGAGGTGAAGCTTACTGGGCTGGAGGTCTGCATATGTATACACCTCTCCCTTTTCGGCCAGGTCGTGGAGGATTTGGAGATCTCTTTCGGACACATTTTTTTCTTAATGCTGGCAACCTCTGCAACCTTAACTATGGTAAAAATTCCCATCCCTATAAAAAGGTGTTTGAGTTGATCCTATATAATGCTGGGATTTACTAGAAGCTCTGTGCATTCTGTACCTAGTATGAATGAGTTATGTTTTTAATGTTTCAGTGTGTAGAAGAACAGTTAGGCCATTAACCATGAAAAATGTTTGCTTTCTCATTAGCTACTTTTTCTTTCATAGGCGAAGGCCCTAAGGCTCATCTTCGTAAACTAGCAGAATATATCCGATGGTCTTATGGTGCTGGAATAGTTCTTAGGCTTGGAAACATCGCTCGATTAGAACTCAACTACTGTATCCCTATGGGAGTACAAAGTGGGGACAGGTATGTTAGGCTTTGCTTAATTTTATATTTCTATATGACCTTTACGCCAAAAACATTTATTTAAATTTCTATTAACTAAGGCCTATGTCTAGTTACTAGTTCCAGTTCGAGCAGATTCATTGAATCAATGATATTTACAAAAGTGTTAACTTACCATTCAGCAATTTGATTCAGTGGATCTACTCTAGTTGGGACTAATAATTCAATTTAGGCCTAATACTGACCATACTTTATAAATATTTCAGTATAAGGAAAACAAATTAAAGGGTTATAAGAATCCAGTGATTTTCCCTGCCATCATTATCATGCTAATTCCTTGCCTCCAGATTTGTGGCTTTGTTGAAGAAAGTAAAATATGATAGTACACAGAAAACACTTTTCCTGATACATTCTGTAGAACTAAACCCAGAGGAAGAATTATCTACCAAGCTTAGAAAGCATATAGACTCATATGGGAGAAATATATATATTGTGGACTTTATAGTTATCCTAAATAGTGCTTAAAATCATGCTGAGAAGTGAATTAAGAGCTAGGCAAGTATTAACTCTGTGATCTGCTGTCTACATCCTGCTTCCCCTCAAAAGTGGGCAGTAGTATCCTGCACAAGCTGTAGCCTCCAGTCTTCAGGGGCTGTCTGACATGCAGGTTATTGCAGTATTTGGTTCTTGATAAAATTATACTGCAGATTGTTTAGGAACAAGATATGAGGTGCAACTGATCTAAATGATACATAACACTTTTGGTTATAACTACTTACTGAAAGTCCAGGAGTGTTTGTAGACAGGACACCTGACCTTTTCTGGAAGCATGTGATTGTATATAGTCCCATCTCCTATAGACTATCATCAACTCTGTTTTGTGTGGATGCAGTTAATTTTACATGCACCATGAAGACAGTTTCAGAAAAAAATTACTGATAAGAGCTGGGTGGAAATGAAAAATATAGCTGTGTTTTGTTAGCATATTTTAGAAGGTCGTTACCTAAGATTAACAGTGTAAACAAATTGCAGCACACATGCTGTTGCAAACCTGTGCATGTTTTTTCAGAGATAAATTAAATGGATTTAATGGGGTTTCCTCCTGCACAGAATTGGAGCCTGACCTTGTGGTCTCATAGGAGCTACACAAGACCAAGAAGTGAAAAACAGAATATTATGCTTAAAAGTGTTTCAGAGGTCAACAATATGTAAAGTCATTTGTCAAACTTCAAATGCATGGGAAAAAATAGTACATTGATTATCTCCTTTACTTTTTCAGAATATGTGATGGAGTTCAGTTTGGAGCTGGAATAAGATTCTTGTAACATCAGAATCTGTTCTGTAGTCTTGGTTCCAGAAGAGCCCTTCAGTATGACACAGAGGTCTGATGTCCAAGAGATGTTTACTGAAGGATAATTATGTGTGATGGACTAACTTCAATAAAGAAATAAAGAAAATTAAAAAAAAAAACCATAGTGCCTGCAGCCTTGATGTTTTTTTGGAATAACAGGATCTTTTCTGTTAGTTTTAAATTTAAATTCTGTTAGTTTTAAGTTGGACAAGCCACCATACCCCAAACTGAGATCCCAGTTTTGAGGACAGCACTAAAGGAATTTAAATTACGATTTACTCCTTTGAGAAGGAAAGGCAGTGGCATGCTGCTTGAATAGTTCTAATGGCATTATTCATTGTGATGATCATCATTGTACCATTTGAAGAACAGCAGGAGGCAAGGATTAAAAAAATAGCACCCTCTTTTCTAAAGTTCTCCTGGTAAATAGTTTTCAGCTGTATGCCCTGGAACAAATGCAGCAAACTTGCTTGGAAGGTAAGCAGTTCTGGATCTAGCTGGTAGCTGGATGGCAGGTCTGGGAAGCCACTGTATGCTGCCTGACTTTATGAAAGAAGAAATTGTTGTTTTAGATGCTGATGGGATGACCCTCTTAACATTTATACCTCAGGCTAGTTTCTTACTTCGGCTGTTGCATTCATAATAGTCAGATACTCACTGTTGATACCTCTTTTCTTGAATATAGTTGTATTCATTTCCATTCTGCATATGCTATAAAAGTCTCTAACTTAATACTCTGGCATAATCGTCATAATTAGGCCTTTGGTTAAGTTAATATTTTTGTGCATTGCAACAATCAGTGCTGCTGTGCTTTCAAAGTACAAATAACAAGGGCTAAAACTGAACATATATTTTGATGATTAGAATTATATGGATGGTCATCTAAGGCCCCTTGTGAGGTAAATTTGTTGATAACTTAAATTGGGAAAGTCCATTTGCTCATATCAGAACTTGGCAAAAATACTTCTGGACTATAACTCCCAGAATTCCCAAGCTGTAATGGTTACTAGTTATGTTGGCTGGGGGGAAAAAAGAACAAACATGATGGCTATTTATTCATAAAAGGACCCAAAACAGCTTTAATCTTTTTTTAAAAAAAAACACCCTAAAAGCAATACATTATTTATGCCTTGTTGACTTCCAGAGTGAACTACTGAAATATGTTCTGTGTGGGGCAATCCTTAGAAATTTGAAGCAAGACAAACTGCAACAGCTCAATGGATCAGCTAGATCAATTTCTCTTTCCCTGTTGCTTTCCATCTGGATTTCTGAGTGTGCTGTATCCAGGCTGGCCAGTGCTATGCCAGCAGGCCTCCCTCTTTCACAACACAGTCCCTCTGCACCAACAACTTTCTCAGCAGAACTAGGGCAAAGGGCGTTGCAGCTTTGTCCACCACTGAGAGCTCTCTCCCATATTCTGGCCTTGAGGGAAGTGAATGGATCAGAGGACGCTCCACCTGCGCTAGCAGAAGTATTTTTAGAAATGAGCATAGCAGTTGATTAGAGGTATCTTTCATGAATGCCCTTTAACAAAGCTTTGTCCTGATTATCTTGGGGAGCCAACCACTCAGGACACGACTGAGATTTCAGGTGAGCATTTGTGCAGTACCATCTGAGGTGTTCTTTTTTCTCTCTCTCCAGTGAGGATACCATGTATAGTATGCACAGGAGACAAGAGGATCATGAGCAAAGGGAGGAACAGGGAAAGCGGTACTGCAGTTGAGTGGCACAAATGGGGATTGGGAAGAGAATATGACGTCTCTGAAAGGCAGGAGGATACTACCCTAAAGCAAAACAGGAAAACTCAATAGGATTTCAATATCCTTACTGATGGTGTAAAAAATGTTGATGGGCTTAGAAAAATATGGCTTGTCTAATCTTTCTGTGTACAGTATTTCAGAGAAGGAGCTGGGCATCTTTTGTATGCGTGGAAAGAGTGGTAATGGTGTTACTATATGTTGATATTGTACTAGTACTGTATTTGGTTTTGCAACTGTGATCCTAAATATACTGGGGAAGACAGTTCTGTTGGAATTTAAGAGAGCTGGAGCTTATTCACACATGCATTTAACTTTAGGTGATGACACAGCTGAACATAAGGGGGATCACTTGAAAGGCACAGTGTTCAAGTAGTGTGGAAGGAGAGCTTATTTTGTTTGTTTTCCTTGCCTATTTGCCTACAAGATTACTGATTGCCTATTTGCTTATAGTGATCTTGGGAAGAACATTTATTTTAAGGAAAGGTGCCTTGGACTTTGGGTCACCCTCAGGCTCATTCTATAGAGGTTTCATTTTTTTTTAAAGGGTGTGTACTATTGAAACATTTCTGAAGGATAAGTGACTGTTTAGATGACTAAAAGAGCTTCCTGTTCTGCTATTTGAGATCCAGACCTCCTAACTCAACAGTCCATCTTTCACAAAAGAGGAACAGAGCACTTCCTGCTGAACTAGAGTTACTCATCTTTACCTTAAACAAGCCAGCACTTTCTAGGTGGTTTACTTAAAATTGAAAGCAAGAGCTGACCAAGTGGATGCTATCTAGTCTAGAATCTACTCTTACTGTTCCTTTCACACACAAAAGAGGTGCACAGCTCCTCCTGCACACGACTACAACAGAGTTGGCCATTAAATAATAATCTTAGAACTGCAGAGCTGGAAGGGACCCTATGAAGTGAGCCTAGGTCCTGTCAGGAGGCACAGTGGGGAATCAAACTCCCAAACTCTGGCTCCACAACCAGATTGCTGAAGCAGATTCAGACAGTGTAGCCCTCAGAAAATTTAGTCACTCTTCAGGGCATGGCAGTGTAAAGGGAGAGAATAAGTCACAGATCTAAAATTAATTTTTAACAGGAGATGCTTATGGAAACTGCATTTGACAAGTTTGAGAGATACCCCTGAAGAAATCACCTTATTTCCATTTTGGTAGTGTATGCCCCTAAATACTCAAAATAAAATCTAGAACCTCACTGACTGCGATGAAACTCAAATGCAGCTTCTCTAGACTCTGGATAATATTTCGTCCTCCACATGGTTTGGACTTTTAGCTTCCCAATTACTTACAATGCTGGTTGGGGCTTGCAGGAGCTGAAGCTCAAAACATCTGGAGGGCCAAAGGTTCCTCAGTCTTGGTCCATATGTGCCCATGACCCTTAATCTGCTACATTTCACACAAAACTCAGTCTCACAATGTCCTCTTTAAGGTAGAAAAAAACACATTACACCCAACTCCAGATGCACTCCTAAAATAGCATCCTCACAACAGAATGCTTGCTATTTACAAATAATAACTAAACGTGAATTTTAAAATTAAAGTGATGGTTTAAATAGCCCTAAAAACTAACCAGGTATTTTGAATTTTCCATTTACTTATCCACAACCAAGTGAGCCATGAAGAACAAAAGCCTGTGGATAAATACGCCACATCACTACATATTATAACTTGCAATATGTACAGCATGCATCTAGTCAAAGTCTACATTATATGATTTGTGTAGGGTTTTTTTTTAAAAAAAAGATTTATTATCTTGTTGTCACCATGAAGACCTTAGGGAAAGGTGTTAGGGTTCCCTTGTGGTGGCAGAAGAGTTTACCTATCCCTTTAGGAGCTGCAGACCTAATATCTGATATTCTTGCCCACATTCCCTAGCTGCAGCTCATCAGGGGAGAATGGGACTCTCTCTATGCGCAGAAGAATCATGGGAACACATTCAGGCTTAAAGGAAAAAGAAAAACCAGCAACTTGTCTAAGGCATACCACAAGCGGTCAGACCTTCGCCCCCCTTTGTTCCCTTATTTATTTTTAAAAACTATTGTTTCCCTTCAGAACAAAAGCGTCTCGCACTTGCTCAGGAACAGCAAGCCAGGGAGCGTGAGGAAACAAAGGCAGGCCCTTCTGCCGGGTCACACCGCGGGGATACCGCCTCGACCCGCAGCGGCGACCCACTTCCCGCCCCTCCCGCCAGGCGGGTCCCCTCGCCTTCTGCAACGACGAGGCCAGGCCGGCGAGCAGACCCGCCCCTCGGACTTCCACGCCATAGCAGGGCGCTGTGAGAGAGGTTGGGAAGCGTCTGCCTGAGCCGAGCCTCCCAACCCACCCCCTTCCCTGGGCGTGATGCGCCCTCCCACCCTTCCTCCGGTGACTTTGTGCCTCCCGACGCCCGCGGAAAAGTTGACGAGGAGCGGCGGCTGGAGAAGAGCAAGGCCGGTGCCTCGGCCGCCCGCGCCCAGCCCTCCGCTGCCGGCGCCTGCCACATGTAGCTGAGGGGCGAAGGCGCAGCCTCGGGCAGCTTCCCCAGTCCTCGCCGGGCGGCTGGCTTTCCTCCGGCACGGCCGCCCAGCTCCCCCGCCGGCGCGCCGATGTCCTCTACGCCCGTGCGGTCGCCCACCCTGCGGCCCCACAGAATGAAGAAGGACGAGTCTTTCCTGGGCAAGCTCGGAGGGACGCTGGCCAGGAAGAAGAAGGCGAAGGAGGGTGAGCCAGCGGCGCGGCTCCGGCGGCGGCGGCGGAGGGCGGCATGTGCCTGGGGCGGAGGGGAGGGGAGGAGGAGGAGGAGGAGGAGGAAGCCGCTGGGGGTTGGCAGGAGCTTTGGCAGCGCTTGGAGGGGGAAACCTCCCGTTTTTAAAGCACGTACACTGGGCATTGGAGGGAAACGAGGATGGAGACGGACGCACGTACCCGCGCTCCGAGCAGCAGGATCCAAGAACGTCTACTCAAAAGCGAGTCCCCTCGAGGAGGACGGGCATGACTCCCAGATGAGCGTGTCTCGGGTTTGCCAAAACTTTTACCTCCAAGAAATAACAGGCATGTGGCATCGTCAGGACTAAGGCGTTTCGTTTGGCAGAAGCTGTCCTGCAGTGCCGGCCACTTCGTCGCAGGCATGAACTGGGCTTATGAGACAGAGAAGTTGTTAGTGTTGAAGGTCTCGCCAGGCTTTTTCTTGGTTTTACGGCAGCAGAGTAACAAGGTGCAAAATTCTTCAACGTACACACGCGCGGAATTATTATTTCCAATTGTCTGGAAATTTTCATTACACAGCTTGCTTTCTAATATGAGTTAGAGCCAGGAGATCTGGTGTTGGCTGCTCTCTTGAATGACTTTCAGAAAGGACAACTTGGACTTTCCATCAAGTTTTGCTATTGAGAGTGCCCCCTGTTCCTTTTATTACCAGCCACTTATGTCCTGTTCCAGAAGGGTTCTTTCCATTCACCTGGTTTTCTATTCTACTCCAAAAATCAGCCATGATCACAGAGAATTTTCAGTCGTTTTGTTGCCCCCCTGCTTCTATTCCCATCTTCATTTAGAGGATAAAAATTAGATTTTGTTTAATATAAAATAAAATAAATAATTAAACGAGCTTTCCTTAAGACTGTTGATCCTTCCTTGTTGTGTTTCCAGGGTGCTAAATTTGTTGTTGTTATGTATCGTCAAGTGACTTGTGGTGACTCTATGAATGAGAGATCACCAAAATGACCTCAACAGCCTTTGTAAACTCAAGGCTGTGGTTTCCTTTAGGGAGTTAGTCCACCTTGTATTTAGTCTCCCTTTTTTTCCAACTGCCTTCAACTTTTTCTAACATTATTGTCTTTTCCAGAGAATCTTGCCTTCTTATGATGTACCCAAAGTAAAACAGCCTCAGTTTCAACATTTTTGCCCTCAGAAATAGTTCATACTTGATTTGCTCTAGGACCCATTTGTTCATCTTTCTGGTAGTCCAGGGTATCTACAAAGCTCTCCTCAAGTGGCATATTTCCAATGAATCAATTTTAACCCTTGTCATCTCTCTTTATTGTCCAGCTTTCACACCCGTACATACTGATTGGAATACCAGGATGTAGATGATCTTGGTCTTGATCTCCATTATGCATCCTTGCCCTTGATGATCTTTTCTAGCTCCTTCATTGCTGCCCTTCCCAATTTCAGTCTTGTTCTGATTTCTTGCCTGCAGTTTCACTCCTTTTGAATCTAATCCAGCTTTCTATGTGATATGTTCTGCATACTGATTGATCAGATAAGGGGATAAAATGCACCCTTGTCTGACACCTTTGCCTATACAAAACCATTCTGTTTCTCCATATTCTGTCCTAACAGAACTTTCTTGCCCACAGTACAGGTTGCATATTAGGACCATCAAGGACTTAAGCCCACCAGTTTTTTCCCCCAAAACAACCCATAGTTTCTCATGATGCATACAGTTAAAGGCTTTCTGTAAAAGCCTTTGTCACAACACATTGAGCTTCACTTTGCTTCTATGAGAAATTAAAGCAATGGTCCTATATTTACCATACTCTTTGGTATCTGCTTTTTTGGAGATTGGAATATATACTGAATGTTTCCAGTCTGTGTGCCATTGGTCCCCCCCCCCCCCCCCCATATTTTGGTTAGGATTTTGACAGATCCAGTCTCTGTGGCTTGAAATAGTTCTTTCGGTATCCCATCTACCCTGATGATTTATTTCTTCTTAATTATTTCCAAGCAGCTTTCACTTTACTTTCTAGAATTGCAGGTTCTTCATAATAGGATTTCTTTTGAAAGGAATCTATCATCATTTTATTTTTTCTGTATAAGTCTTCAGTATACTTTTCCCGCCTTCTCTGAGTATGCTTCCTTGTTGATTATTCAGTATTCCTAATCTAGGCTTAAATTTCTCTTTGATTTCTTTGAACTTCTAGAAGATATCTCTTGTTTTTCCTCTTTTGCTGTTCTTTTCTATTTCTTTGCACTGGCTATTGTAATAATTTTCTTTGTCTCTACATGACAGTTGCTGAAAAATTGCCTTCAGAATTCTGACCCCATTTCTGTTACATTTTACATTTGTTTCTCCCCTGTCCTTGAGTGTTTCTTCCATCATCCATCTAGTCTTTTCTTTTCTTTATAATACAGAAATTGTCTTTTTGCATTATTCAGTCCACAGTTCTTCTCGTTCATGGTCAGTTGAGTTTAGTAATGCAAATTTGTTCCTTATGTGGACTTTAATTTCACCAGGAATGTTGTTTAAATTATATTTTGGCTCTAGGATTCTTTTAGTGTTCTTTTTCAACTTTACTGTAATGTTAGATATTAATAGTTCCTCATGATCTGCGATCTGTTCTTGGTCTTGTTTTGGCAGATGGGATAGAACCCCACTTCCCTGTGTAGTCTATTTGATTTCTATATTGACCATCTGGTGATGTCTACATGTGCAGTTGTCTGTTCAGTTGTTTGCAGCATGTATTTTTCAATAAACAGCTTGTTGGCATTTCAGAACTCTGTGAGTCATTCTCCTGCTTTGTTTTTGTTCTCTAGATCAAATTTTCAAACATCATGTGGTCCTGCTTTGTTTCCTATTGTTGTGTTCCAGTTACCTATGATTATAAGCATGGCGTGTTTTGGAGTGTGATCAATTTCCTCTTGGATGCTTGCATAAAACCTTTCAATTTCATCTTCAGCATCTGTAGTTCAAACATAGATTTGAATGATGGTTATGTGGATAGGTTTTCCACAGGGTCTGATTGATATTATCTGGTCAGACCTTGCATTAAAGCCTCTAACTGCCTGTGCTCCATCTTGGCTCAATATTACAGCCACTCCATTTCTTCTGAGATTGTCATTTCCAGAGTAGAATACTTTGTAGTTGTCTGACTGAAAATATCCCATTCCAGTCCACTATTGGTTACTGCTACATTAAGATCCACAACTGTAGAATAAGTTTGCTACTAGTAAGGTAAAGGTTTCCCTTGTCATTTAGTCCAGTCATATCCGACTCTAGGGTGCAGTGCTCATCCCCGTTTCCAAGCCATAGAGCCAGCGTTTGTCCGAAGACAGTTTCCGTGGTCACGTGGCCAGCGCGACTAGACACGGAATGCCGTTACCTTCCCACTGAGGTGGTACCTATTTATCTACTCGCATTTTTACATGCTTTCGAACTGCTAGGTTGGCAGGAGCTGGGACAAGCGACGGGAGCTCACTCCGTTGCGTGGATTCGATCTTACGACTGCTGGTCTTCTGACCTTGCAGCACAGAGGCTTCTGCAGTTTAACCCGCAGCGCCACCACGTCCCTCTTGCTACTAGTACATAAGGTTAAACAAATGTACAGAGGATTGTTATTCCCTTTTGTTTTCTGCCTTTATATGACTGTTAAATACAGAAGCAACATACTTATGAATATGAATCTTCAAGGTTTCTAAAGGATTCTAGCTAACCACAGTTGGAAACAGAATGCTAGGTCTTGTTATGATCCAGTTAGGAGTACTGGACTATTTTAGGATTACAGGTTCTTACAATATTATTTTCTTATAAAATGTAAGAAACTAAGGGTTGAAATATCTAACTATTTTTAAGATGGATTCGACAGTGGACCAAGTTGCCGAGACAAGAGCAGGTACTGAATGTGTCTTGAAAGTATTTTTAATGGGATCTGCATCTATCTAAATACTTTGAGTACAGGATATCCTGGTTAGGAGAGGATATTGAAACATACAATGTATTGTGTATTTTTGGATGTCATGTTACACTATAGTTCAGCAGGATGAGAGTGAGCCACAAGTGAGACCTGGGCTTCTGCACTTTCCTCCTCTGGCACCATGGCACAGATAAGTTAAAAAAAACCTTTTATTTTCAGTGTAGATTAATTGGAGCATATTATGCTGAGCAAGTCTGACCAACCACAATCTTATCTATCCCTGCAGAACAGTAAAAACCTCAGTGCAGTTTGTCTAATACTGTACATTGCTGAACATATTCTGTGTTAATAAAATAGGACTGTCTTGGAGAAAAAATAGCTCATAAATGCCAAGTGCTTGCCAGTTCTAGTGGTTTTGTGCTCGTTGGTCAGAAGATGGGAGGGACAGGTTTAGTTAGTGTGATGTTTACCACGTGGCCCCTGCTTGTTTCACTAAACAAAGAGACCCCCATGTGTGCTCCAAACACATCTCTATGAGCTTTCTCCAAAATCTTATCTCTATACTTCACAGGGACAAGTAGCTGTTTATGGAGTCCTTCCCCTCTATGAGGTGCCTTTAAAACCTCTCTATATAATAAACCCTTTTCCACACAATACCTCTCTGGGTATTCAGGGGTCAGTGGAATGGGATTCTCATTACCTTTTCTAAAACAATCATTTAAAGTAATATCTTCATTCTGCTCCTTAATAAAGGAGGTATTATTAGGATTTTTTAATATGACCACTTCAGCCATTTCTGCTACCTCAGGGTTTTCCTCTAGGCTGGGACATCCCAGGTTTGATTCAGAGGTTAGGGCTCCCAATCTTTCCTCAGGGACTGTAATTTGCTTGCCCTGCGAACGGGTTACCACTAAAACACTCTGCACATGCTTGGAGAGATCTAAGCCAATCAAACAAGGAGCAGGGATTTGGTCTGACACTGCTACCTTCCATATACCAGACCACCCCTGGTATCTCACTGCTACTTTGGCCATTGGCAGCACCACCACATCTGAGCTAATGCCTTTGAGGGTGATGTTTTGTTCCAACATGTTCTCTTCAGGAATGATGTCTGAGTGACAAATAGTAACTTGGGAACATGTATATTTCAGACCCAGATACTTTACGTTGTCAATGAAAATAGGCTCTGCAGAGTTATTCAATAAATCCTGATTGCACTGGATTAGGAAACATTGTATCACTCTCGCTTCAGGAATGTCTGGGCATTCTGCCAAGTCCGTTTCCTTAGCAACTGTGCTGTGGCAGGAAGAGGCCTCAGCTTCAGCTGCCGATTGCTGTGCCTTATTATGCTTCACACAAAATACCTTCTTAGGCTGACTGGAATTTTCACCTTTATGCTGGTTAAAATCCCTGTTCTTTTGAGTTTCACACTGTGCCCAAAAATGACCTTTCTCACCACAAGCATAACACTGTTTACTGGTTTTAGGATCAGTATAAAGGGCCTTGTTAACCTTTCCCTCAGAACTATTAGGTTTCAGATGACTGTGCTCTGGAGATGAGGGTTTGTCTCTAAAATGTCTTCCATTAGCTTGGGTATTTCTGAGGTAATTCCTACTGGGTTTACTGTTGTCCCACACTTTCCTACCAAATTTTACCTCAGAAAATCGAGGATCTCTGATCTCACTAATGGAATCAGCATATTCAGACGCCTGTAATACATTTTTAGGATCTTTGTCCTTGACCAGATAACGCAATTCCCCTGGCAAAATGGAATAAAATTGTTCTAATCCAATCACATTTTTCATTTGTTCTAAGGTAGAGACATATTCCTGTTCTAATCATTGATTAAGAAGCTGTGTCAAACGTGCTCCAAGTTGGATAAAAGACTCCTCAGGTTCCTTTGAAATGGATCTAAATTTCTTTCTGAGGTGCTCTGAATTAATTCCAAATCTGGAATACACCATTTTTCTATAACCCTCAAAATCTCTAGCTTGCTCCAGAGGAATCTGAATAAAGCTCAGCTAACACCCCACTTATTTGTGATCTCAAAATTATCATCCTCTCATCATCTTTTACCTCAAAGTCCCAACAAGCTCTCTCAAATGAAATCAGAAAAGATTCAGAACAATCTCCATTCCTATATTGGGGAAATTTCTTCAGGTCTATTTTTGACAGATTTCCCACAGAAGAATTGTTGTTGTTATTATTATTATTTTGAGCAGCTAATTCCAATTTCTTCATCTCTATTTGAAATTGCATTTCTCTTTGCCTGTTTTCTAGCTCAAATTCCCTTTCCCTTTCTTTTAATTCCATTTGTCTGGCCTCAGCTCTCTCTCTCTCCTTAATCTCCAATTCTTTGAGCTCTAGTTCCTTAGCTTTCTCTTCATCCCTGGCTTTAATTTCTAGTTCCTTAGGTTTCTCTTCAGCCCTGGCTTTAATTTCTAGTTCCTTGAGTTTGTATTCTTGTTCCAACTTCCATTTTTCAAAATCTTGGGAACTTTGACTATTTTCTCCCTCTGAGGCAATCACTCCAGGTCCCTCAGTTTCTTCTTCACTTTGAAATAAAGGATTTCCATTCCCCTCAACCTCTTGAGGTTCAACTCCCTCCATGGCTGATTTCTTTGTTCTTTTGGGTGGCATGTTAGAGTTAAAGTGTACTTTATTATACTATTTTTTAAAAAGGACCTCTCTTCCAGCTGTTTTTTCCAGTAAATATATTGTACTATACCCAGCAGCTCTCTCCAGCTGCACTCCAGCTCACAACCTTTGTCACTCAGTTTCTGTGTCTGAGCAATTTCTGCCTCAAAACACCAGAATAATTTTCTTTTTAGCTTTTTATTTTCCTATCACCTCAGATCTGTTCTGACTCTGGCTTCCACTCTTATCCACCACTGCTCCCTTTCTCTCAGAGCCTTGGATTTTGAGCTAGCCCACTGGGTCTGTCAAATCCTGAGGTAAAAAGGTTTTCTTTAGAGTCAGTTCCCTATCTTAAGTTCCCCAGACCTGGGTTCAGAAGCCCCGCCACTAAGCTTTTCCACAAAAGCTCTAGCAGGTCACCCACTTCTTCACTACAGACCTAACTAAAAAGGTAACCACGACTCCAGAAAATTCACTTTTAAACTTTGGCTTCACTGGATTATTTCGTATCCCGCTGCTGGACACCAATTGTGACGTTTACCACATGCCCCCTGCTTGTTTCACCAAACAAAGAGCTCATGCTATGTCTCCCACCAGCTGACACCAATTGTGACGCGCCCCTCACGTGTCCCCAGGTTGTTTCACTAGCCTGAGGCCCATGACACATTCTCTCCTTTCTGCTGCCACCACTTGACCTCTGTCAGCACTCTTTAATTAGAAAGATTGAGGTCCAAGTAGAGTATAAAGTTGAACAACACAGGTTTATTGATTACAGTTCGCTTACACAGGTTCTTCACAGACTTTAACGTATTCATTAGATTAGTAATAACTTGTTTCACTCTTAACTCTTTTAGCTCTCTATAAATTCCACACTCTTAACTCCTAACTCTGCTACCCTCTCTAACTCCCACAGACAAACTCTTACTTCAGACTCTCCTCTCTGACTCTCACTGACTGAATTCCTTAGACTGACTCACCCCACCCTTCTAGTTTCTCTGGCTCCGCCTCTCAACAGCTCCCATTGGTACATGCAAATAATCTCCTACATGAGCCAGAGCAGGGTGATCGCCACAGTTAGGAATTCAGGGAAGCTGCCTTATACTGAGCCCACCTGATCCAGAACGTTCAACTCTGACTGTTAGAGGCTCTCCAGGTTTTGGGCTGGATTCTTGCCTAGCCGTGCATGGAAGTGCTGGAGTTTGAACCGTCTATGTATAAATTATATGCTATACCACTGAGTATGTGTCCTTCCCCCTTTGGTACTTCTTTCTGAGTAATGACTGCAAGTTTTGCCATATAACTGTGTAATCAGAATTGGTAAAGACTACCTTGGTTTTAATTAAATGAAAACTGGAAGTCTGAGAAAGTGACTGAGACTGTCTCTAGAGGGGCAAGGTTGCTTCATACTCCCAAGTTCATGCACTTGATGATCCTGATTGGGCCCATATAATGCATTAGTTTTGCTGACAATTGATTGGACTTCTAAAGTAATTTTCAAAAATAGTCTTAATTAATCCCAGGAGGAATTATTTCTAGGAGCACAAAGATGGCACTGTTCTACACAAATGGCTCCTCCAGCAGGAAATCCAGCTGTCACTCCCATCTGTACTGATGTCTAAGTGGATTAGAGATGTTTTGAGCTGGTGGCTTTAATGGTAGGTATAACAGACTTGGGGAAAGTCAGTAGCTTCTTGTGAATGACCATCAAAGTGACTCTAATGTCAATTAATGAATGGAATATTTAGAACCAATTTCAACTTAATGCTGAATGCATAAGAAAAATGTTCCAAGGTGTTACTGAGGCCTAGATAACATGGTTCCTTACTTCTGGATGCTGCTGCTAGCCAGCCAGGGATTGTGGCCCAGGTGGACTCAGTTCTGCCACATTACCAATGCACTCAGAATGCTGGAGCAAACATTGTGGTGTGGTGCAAGTGTTGCTCAGTGTCCAAGTTTTAAATCAGTCTTTATCGCATGGCCTTAAACGTATCTGGAAATTCTGCCAAGTACTTCGGGAGCGTTTTAGGATTACAAGTGAGGTCTGATCCTATGTTTACTTAGAAGAGAAGTTAAGTCCCACCGAGTTTGGCAGGATGTACACAATGATAATGTCCTTTGGATTGCAGCTTCCATTCCCCTGAACACGATTGCTATTAATTTTAAAAAGATAACTATAAACGTTTGGCATCCAAATGTGGATCAAAGGAAGTTGCTCCTCCACACCCCCAGCTTTCCTGGCTTCCTCATTTGCCACATTTCCTTTCATTATTCACATTTTAAAATACAAAGGTTTACAGATGTTACTTCAGTTCTTTTCTAGAGAAAAACTGTGTACTGGGCTGGGGCTTAACTGGAGCAAGCACTTACCCAGAGTAATGAGAAGAGGCACCTTGATCTAATTTGTAACAAATCTTCAAAATCTTCATGTGTGTATGGTTAGTGCTCTGTTCTCCCTTCCTTCCCAATTAGTTTTGAGTAGACATGGTCTACCGTATTTGGTGGCATCAATGGGTGCGCAAAGAGGTTATAAAAAGTTTTTCTTACATTTCTGGTAGCAGAGGCATCTGGTAGGAGCATATGTTGCTATTGCACTATCAAAGGCCGTATTAAGGTAACAAGTGACCTCCTCTCTGTCATGTGTTTCTTCATATGTCAATTACCCTGACTGGAAGGAGGGAGATTCAGAGCAGTGATTGTTGCAGAGATGCAAAAGATCATTTCATGTGAAGGTGGGGCCTTCTGCTGCCTCTCTGCTGAGTGAGTGGTACAGGAGTGATCAGACTGTGCCTATGACAATGATGGAAAAGAATTCCAGGTCCCCACAAAAATCTGATGGGAGAGTGGATGGCCAGTGTAGAGAGAGTCATGAGTAGAGATGGGGGTATTTGTATTGAAGAAGCTACTTGGAGGAGTAGCGAAACGTTTCAACCTAATAAGAAAGAAGTCCGGTTTCCATGTCTCAGCTTCCAGATAACCTCACCTGGATGACTGAGAATCTTCACAGATATGTTAACATAAAATGTGTTTCAGGACCAGCAGAGATATCTTGTTTGTGAACTGAAAGGTTTGTGCATGATACTCCTAACTTGAATTTTGTGAATATGTTCCCCTGACTGACCTGGAGAATCAGTTAATGTTTCATTGTTTCTCTTTAAGGGAAACAATTTGCCAAAATATCAATTAGCTAAGCACACACAGTCAGCAATGTTGGATCCCACTTTCCGGGTGGATACTGCCTCACACAGTGACTGCCAAGTGTATATTCTGCTGAGTCTGAGTGTTATTTTGCCAGCTTTTATTGTGACTAAGGCTTTTCGGCCACAGAAGTCTTCTCATGTGGACTGCTGTGTCTTTTCTTCTTTGATTAACCGTGAACAAAGTGGATTGCATTAATAAGTGTTCTGCTTTTCTGTTTCCATCCTAGAGGAATAGGTTTACCACCAGAGCTGAATTGGGGTCTGGGCTCAGTGTTGGAGGGGGGGCAGAAGGGGTAGCCAATGGCGAGAAAGTGGAATGGGGTAGCAAGGGCTGACTGTGAACAAATCATGTGTAATCAGAAGGAATTACAGTAGGGAATAAGAACTAAGGGGTAAAGAAAAATATTTCACAGAAAAGGTGGGTTTTGAGGAGGAACTTGGAGGAAGAGAGAGCAATAGGTAATGTTAAATACAAAATCCTTCAGAATGTGTAGTGTGTGCCTGCCCCACCCCCTCCATACTGTGCAGCTACATCGGAAAACTTGGTAAATTGCTGGCAAGGCCACATTTTGCATCCAGAAGGTCACAGTTCATTTCACAATATCTTTAACTGGAGATACTATGAACTGAACTGTGACCTTCTGCATGCAAAATGTAGCCTTACCAGAAATATATCAAGTTTACCATTTTGGACAAACTACACATTATACTGCAGGTATTTTTACTATTCATCTATTAGCTTATTTGGATTTAAAGCTTATGTTTTATGCCAAAACTGGAACACAAGGCGGTCGGAAGCCTCAGTGACCTCCGCCCAGAAAGGAAGTGCAAAATGATTTGTCATTTTCCCCTTAAAACAGGGGTGGAAAATATATGCCTTGGGGAACTCCCCAAAATATTTGTATCCCAAATAAAGTTTTTATTTTTAATTCAAAATATTTTGGCTCACAAACTCCCCTTGTGGCTTCTGCTGGTCAAATATTCTGTTTTCTGAGGGCCTCCCATTTCCCCAAAAAAATGTTTTGTTTTTTTTAAATTGAAAGGAAACCTTTTGGTCACTTTAGAATGAAAGGGGGATGTTTCAGTTAAAATGGTCCATTTTTCTAAGAAGGAAATTTGGGAAGTGGGAGTTGCGAGAGGAGATGCAGATCCTTAACCTCTGGAGACGGCCCCTCCCACTTTAAAACCTTTCCCCCTTTGCTGCCTTTGGCCTGTAGGTTCCAAATCCTTGTTTACTTCTCAAGAGCAGGGCTCCCAAGCACCCCTGCTGGAGACCCTTGAGTGCCATTGCCAGTTAGTACTGGATACAATGGACCCATTGTTTGCCTTTCAAAGGAGTTTGGGAGGACTTGACCCAAAGGGGAAGAATACAGAGGAGTACAGTACAATACGACAGGAAAGGGTCTGCTTTGTTATAAGGCAGTTTCATGGTGCTTCTGGTGGAGGCCATGACTCCTGGGTAGCATTGAGGTTTTTTCTCTCCGTATCTTCAGCACTATTTGTGTAATTTCATTCTATATGGCAGGGATGAGGAACCACTGGCTGTCCAGATAATTTTGGACTACAATTCCCAGAATCCATTACCACTGACCATTCTGCCTCTAGGTGTCAGATTTGTGTTAACCTATTTAATTCATTAACTAATAGACATGAATGGATGAACCAATCAGAACGTATAAGCATCACACTGTTGTTTTGGCAGATGTAGCTGCCATGACCAATTGCTTAGATTTAGTTATGATATTTCTGCTCTTCGCTGTAGTCTGTTGGAGTGAGCAGAGACAAGCAAAATGCCACTGGTAAGCTGTTCAAACAGAGGTGTTCTGTATGTGTGTAACGTATTACTCATCGATACGAGTTTTTAAAAGTGGTGTGTGTGTCACAAGTGGAGTTCCAGAAGATACTGTATACTGTCTATGTAAACTGCAGGCAAAATCAAAATATAACCTGGATCTGAAAGACTGTGTTTTCCCATACAAATCTGCCTGGGCTTTGAGATCTTCAGAGTGGGGGTGGGGGCTCTTCTGAATTATGTCTAGTGCAGATGCAATTAGAAAATTTGGTGTGGCTTCTCCCAGACAGAGAAACTCTGTATGGATGGAGACTAGGCTGCCTCCTTCTCTGTTGTCTTTCTGGGTGTCTGGGTATGTTTTTGGCAACTGATTTGACTTGCTGCAGAACACTTTTTTTCTTTTTCTTCTTCTTTTTTTAATTTTTTTTACAAAAACACACCTTCAACTGGATGGGTGGCTTGTTCTTCTTTTTAAAAACTGTGCTTAGGATTTCTAATACTTTTATTCTTTCTATATATTTGCGGTATTTAATCATAGACCAGACTGAATCCTCCTATCCATATGAGAAAAGAAGGCCATAAAACAAACAAATAAATAATAAATTATAATCAACACAAGAATTAGTGGCTTCTCTCCAAGTCAAAAATCTCTCAGACAATACCTGCTCTGTGCTATCCATTTACTGCTGTTATCAGACAAGATATTTGTAGGTTGCCTGGTGCCTGCATTTTAGTATTGTAATGATGAGGAACTGGCTCATGATAGTATTTTCTATCACTGACCACTAGAGGGCACAACCCAAAGGTCTGGTTGCATTTGTTTTTCCTATTCAAATTACTATTTCATTTTGTTAATTTTACTTGAAGAAAGTTACTGATTGGTACATGATGAGTGCTTTCAGTGCATTATTTCTCATCAGTTCTTTGTTTTTAACCCTTCACTGCTTGGTTTCCATTGTGTAATCAACTGTTCTTTTATGTCAGAATTGCAATGTACAGAAGGATTGTATTAATATTAACTTATAAGGCATTTAAAAATGATTAAAACATTAAGCAAGGATACATATAAAGTGCAGCAATATATGATTGATTATATATTAAAAGAAATAAATTAGATCATTTTGGACCAAAATTGTGCTACATCATTTGTATTATCTCCACCCCACCCCCAATCTTCTCTGTGCCCATTGCAGGACATAATGAATATTGATATTAATTGTTTGGTTTTCTTCATAGTCACATGTTGTTACTCTAGCAAATGAATATTCCCAGTTTCTCTAAATTCTCCTTAGGTGATCTAATAGCATCTTGTAATCTATTCAGAAATTTCTACACATCTTATCCAGCAGTATGCCCTGGCACTAGCTGCTCAGCTGATTCCATCCATTCTGCTAGATGGGTAGTTCTAACTCTACTTAGACCTAGTCTGACGTCCTCTGGTTGAACTGTCAGTGCTTTAGAAGGGCTAGCTCTTTCTAGACTTCAATCTTCTTGGAGGATGGTGCTCATATAAAGGATGAGCTGCCTTTTGTGCTACCTTTTTCTTTCATTATTTGCTATCACTCCCCATCATACTTCGTAACCACTTGTAGAAATGTTTATCTGCAGAGGTACAGGGATAGTTTTGACCTTTTTTCTCTATGGGGATTCCCAGCAAGCTTCATCTCCCTGACCCAGGCTGTACAAGTAAAGTGCCTGTGGGATGCTGCTGCTTTTGTGGTTATTTCCCTTTCAGTTGGAAACTCCATGAGTAAATGTACATTACAGAAGTTGGAGGTGATAGTGGTGGAAAAAGCAATTTTTTTTGCTTTTGTTTCACTAAGCTTCCCTTGATGTGTTGGCAAATCTTACGGTGCTGGAATTTCCAGAAGGCAGTAAAAAATATTCTTACTTCTGATGTCTAGGGTGAACAATTCAAACAAATCCAGTGGAATAGTTGCTCAGAAACTAGGTTGTCAAATCAGATTATAACTGCAGTACCAACGAAAGCCATAGTTTTTTGCAATGCAATTTGTAAAATGAGAATCATTGAGAAAAAGGCCCTGTTGCATCTTCTGCTATCTGATCATTTAACTCTTGCTTAGTTGTGGTTAGTTTACGATGTGGTTTGCATATAAACACCAAGCCATACTTACTGTTAAAGAACAAAGACTTGAGCTCTTCTATACTTCCTCTTCTCCTCGCACTTTACTTCATTAGTTGTTTCATCCTTGGCAGCAAAAGCAGCAGCATCCCACAGGCATTTCCTATTGAATCCAAATTGGCCAAGTATGACATATGCTTGCCCATAAAATTAGCATTTCAGACTAAGATTGAGTGCAAATCATAATTTGGAGGTTCACTTGTAATAGCAAACTATGATTTGGTACAAATCAGGATTGGAAATTATTCTACCCTCAGATACAAAGGAAGGGTAGGCGTGAGTCCATAAGCCTAATGACATCTTGCTGCTAGTCCACATCCCTCAGCATCTGCCTTGTGGTGGAGCCAGCCCTGCTCACAGTTTGCTGTGGGCATCTGAAGATACATACTATATACACCTTTCCCCCTGTTTTCCTGTTAAGGTACATCTTTACCCTCCTGCTGAGTTCTCAACCTGCATATATTGTCTTACCAAGAAGGAGTCAAAATTCAGCAGAAGGACAGATGCTGTAATGCCCTGCCAGATGTGGGGAAGGCTGTTCCACCAGGATAATGCAGTTGGAAATATTCCTGCCAAGAAAAGAGGCTCAGCACAGGCTAGAAAAAAGGTCCACCAGAATCGTAAAAGAAAGTTGTACACTTCTTCATTTGTCCCACTGGGATCTATTTGCTACATAACACTCATTAAATTAAGGGCTCTTGAGATACAAGAGTGCTGAAACAAAATAATACAGGTTGCAGACCATTTCATATTTTACTGGGATTGTCAATAAAACCATGTTTTGTCAGATAGCCGGTTTCTGAAAGATAGGATTCTTCCTGGATCCTGGTGATGAAAAGGTCTGTCTCATGATGAATCTGATTGTTAAGATCTTGATGGGAGACCCTCTTGACAGTGTCATCCTCTGCAGAGGCCTGTTTGAAAGCCTTCTAGAAAAGGTCCCAGATTATGGAATCCTCTCCCCTCATACTTGCGATCACTTCCCCACTGTCACTGCTTTTAGGAGGGATTCAAGAGTGGGAACGATACGTTTTCAAACTGACCTTTTAAATTGTTCTAATTTTTAAAATTATTGTTGTGATGATCATAATTATTTGTTTTAATTTGTTAGCCATATTGAACACTATACATATGTAATTTTAGTAGGAAGGTGGGATAGAAATGAATAGAGCTTTTGGTCCAATATAACCTTCCTTCTGTGGAATACTTATCACATGGTTTCATTGCATCTTTGCAAAACCCATCTTCGCCTATGTGTTTGATCTGCAGGACTACATCTTCAAATGAAAGCATGAGCCAAGCAAACTAAAAAAACAACAACATTTGGATACCTTGCATCCAGGGAAGAAAGATAAATCCTTGGATTTCTTCAAAAACCTTCAAGAGAATTTTGGGAGAAGGCCAACGCTGACACAAATTCTTACTCAAATGTCACAGAAATTAGACAAGGATCATGTTGCATCATACAAGATTAGTAAACTGATCCCTAAAACTGGAAATGCTCACGACATTGGTGAGTCACTTATCCTGCCTTCAGTGTCCATACTAATATCTGATGTCATGAATTTGAGTGCCAAAGAAACAATTCAGGCAATTCTTTTGGGCAACTCCACTGTTGCCAGAAGAATCGATGAGATCGCCCATGACATTGTAGAGGGATTGGTCAGTTCAGTCCAATCCAAGAAATTTTCTTTACAATTAGATAAATCTACTTTATAAGTTAATGACACTCTTCTCATGACTTATGTGAGATTCTGGAATTGTAATGAACTGATGGAAGAGATGTTGTTTGAAGACTTCCAGATGCTGGTGCTGCACATCGAGGTTAGGTGGCTTTCCGATAAAAATTGCCTTCTTTTGTTATACTCAGGGACACCATATTCATGTCTGATAAAGAGCATGGAGAAAAACTTGTTGATGCCAAGGTAGACATATTTTATGTTGCAGATAATTTTCAGTAACTTAATTTGTTAAACAAGACCTTATAGAGCAAAAATAGTAACCTTGTAGATAGTAAGAAAGCCATTGTTTCTTTCCTTACGAAACTCCAAGTCTATTGGCACAATATAGGGTGTTGGAATTTTTTAGTTTCCAAACCTGAAGACAGTTGCAGAGGCACTGAAGGACAATGACCTTACCGTTTATATGAAGCATCTGAGGCAGATACACAAGGATATGAAAGAAATATTTAATGACCTGTTAAATCCAAGTATCCCAAATTGGAGTTTGAATCCATTTGAAGTACAACCCACCCAAGCGAAGGCAGAAATTCAAGAGAGTTTGATTGTTCTTCAGAGTGATTTAACTGCACATTGTCAGTTCAGTCAGTTTCAAAAAGATTTTTGGATCAAGAGTGATCTGCTGAATAAATTTTCAACACTGCGCAAGAAAGCCCCTGTAACGTTTACCCCGTGGCCCCTGCTTGTTTCACTAGCCTGAGCCCCACGACATGTTCTCTTCTTTCTGCTGCCACCAGTTGACCTCTGTCAACACCCTTTAATTAGAAAGACTGAGGTCCAAGCTGTGTATAAAGTTGAATAACACAGGTTAATTGATTACAGTTTGCTTAAACAGGTTCTTCACAGACTTTAATGTATTCATTAGATTATTAATAACTTGTTTCACTCTTAACTCTTTTAGCTCTCTATAAGTTCCACACTCTTAACTCCTAACTCTGCTATCCTCTCTAACTACCACAGACTAACTTCTAATTCAGACTCTCATCTCTGACTCTGATTGAACTCACTAATTCTTCATCTCAAAACCCTATCTATGTCTATCTAAACTCCTCCTCCTCCTGCTGAGTCTTTTATACCTCGTGACTCCGCCCCTCCAGCACTCCCATTGGTCTATGCAAATAGCATCTGAATATTCATGATCTGGGCGAACGCCACAGACCCCCCCTTTTTAAATTGCCTTTCCCTCAACATATTTTATTGAGTGTGGATTCAGCAAAGTAGTTTCCTCAACAAAATCCAGGAACAGAACTGAAATTGTGACAAGAGGTGACCTTTGACTGTCATTGTCCAATTTGGAGCCTGATATCATGAAACTTGCAGAAAAGCACCAAGCTCAAGGATCACATTAGCCTAGCAGATGTTTAGTTTCCTACAGTCTTCTAAAAAATTTTGTCAAGTGTGTAGGAATGTTCATGTTTTCTTGATGTTCAATAATAAACGATTTTATGTTTATCTGTTCATGTTGTATCCTTGTTTGACAGGGGGGCCCTGGAACTTGAGAAGAGCTTCTAGGGGGGTCGTAGCCAAAAAAAGGATTGAGAATGGTTGGTCTACAGGATACCCTCTTGTGCTCACTACCATTCACATTTGTTGAAAAGCAGCCCTGACAATTGCTTTGTGTTTGGGTAAGAAGTGGTTAACTGATAAAAAAAGGAGTCACCTTCAGGGATTTTCAATTGTTTTGTGTTGCATTGTGAACAGTAGTGAGCAAAAGAGGCTATCTTATAGACCATCTTGACTGTCACCATTGGTGTTGTCAACATTCAGGCTGCTCTTTGCTATGTAAAGTTGGCATTCTTTTCCTGCTGGCTATATGGGCGCAATATTGTACAGCAACATCGAGTCATTTCTGGGCATTTTGAATTGCAAATACAGAGCCCACATTCATAAACTGGAGATGTTTTGAAGAACTTAATTCTATACTCGGAAGATTTTTCATACACGAGAAAAAAATAAATTGACTTCTCTGATATTAACGAAATACAGTGGTGCCTCGACTTACGAACTTAATCCGTTCCAGAATGGTGTTCGTAAGTCGAAATGTTCATAAGTTGAAGCACCATTTCCCATTGAAATGCATGGGAATGGAATTAATCCGTTCCAGCATTTCAAAAAAATACAAAAAACAAAAATACAAAAAAATAAACAGAGCAAGTCCCACGCTGGGACTGCAAAAAAACAAACAAAAAACAACAACACAGAACACAAATCCAAAAAAAAACAACACAGCACAGAAACATAACCCCCCCCAGTCCAAACCCACCCTCCAAAACCCACACAGAACAGTTTTTTAAAAAGGAAAAAGCACCACCTTACCAGTCCGAAGCCTCCCGGGCTTCCAGCGCCACTGCAACTGCCACGGCCGGGAGGCCTCCGGGAGGCCTCCTGGACTTCCACTGCCGCTGCCAGGAGGCCTCCCGCGCTTCCACCGCCACTGCCAGGATGGCAGGAAATTCAAGTGGCCTCCCGGCTGGGCTCTACCTCCCGGCGCTGGGTCTGTCCCTGCTGCTCGCTTCCCGGCCGGGCTCCGGGAGGTAGAGCCCAGCCGGGAGGCGAGGACCCATCCCGGTTTGAATTTCCTGCCCTTTCCCCCTGCCTTTTTTTTGTTCGTACGTTGAAGCTCCGCTCGCAAGTTGATGCAAAATTTTGCGAGTGGAGCTGTTTGTACGTCGAAATGTTCGTAGGTAGGGGCGTTCGTAAGTCGAGGCACCACTGTAGTGTAAGATGATATGAGAAAAGGTCAGATGTTTAAAAGGGTTAAATATTTCTGCAAGTATCTGCTGCCTATTAACAGTAACTCAGTATAGCTGGGAAATTGTAGGCTCCATAGTGGGGTCTTCCTTTAGAGCTCAGCTTGGGAGTTCAAGAAGCACATAAACTGGCTGTCTAATTGACATTAGCCTACTGTATCTAATTAATTTTACATTGTGTTGGACAGTTTGCTCAGGAAAACAAACAGATACTGCACATAAAGAGAAGTCTAGAGAACTTGTATGTGTGGTTTTTCAATGTTTTATCATCTTCTGTCTAGGCTTCCTGCAGAGTCACTTGTGTTGCTTAAAGTGTTTATGTTCTGAGAATTCTTAAGAATTGCTTGATGCAAGATCTACAAGGAATACATTTCTGTTTGACTTGCGCAAACCTACTCAGTGGCGGAAACATTTGATCTATTTTCAGTGTGGCCATCATTTTAGCAGTAAGTTCTTTGGGCTTGTTCTCTAGCAGTTTATTTCTGCTCTCTGTCTTTTGCTTTTGCAAACATTTAAAATAATTTGTGCTTTTCTCATTTCCTGTCATGTGTAGGTAAAAACCTTTGGTTGGGAATACTGGGATTATTTAAGTTGAATGGTGACTCTTTGGTTCACTTCCTGGTTGATTGTGGCTTGTCTGAGGTTATAAGACTTGGTTGGAGCAGCTTGTTTGTTGCACTTAGTAATTACAGGTCCTGTCCTTTGGAGAAGCTGAAAACAAGCTTGTTCTGTCTTCCACTGTGACAGCCCTTTAGATATTTAAAGATGACTATCATATCACTTCTCTGTCTCTTCTTCCCCAGGTTAAACATACCCAGCATCCTCAGCTCTCATAGGGTTTATTTTCCAGACTGTCTGTTTGCTGTTCTCTAAAATTGTTCACGTTTCTAGATAACCTTCATAAACAGTGGTGCCCAGAACTGGGCACAATGTTCCAGATGAGGTTTGACCCAAGGAGGATAGAGTGGCACTATTTATTAACTTGATCTGGACACCGTACTTTTGTTGATGCAGCGTAAAAATTGCACTAGCTTTATTTTGCTGCCACATCACACACTCAAGCCACGCTTGGCTTCTGATCTACTAAGATTCCTAGGTCCTTTTCAAACATGTTGCTGTCAGCTGAGCAGCAATGAGAATTTAATAACATTTACTAAGAACATTTATGTGACTGTTGATTCAGTGACTCTACATGGAGATGGCAATTTGTAGAATTTTGGTCTTTTGTGGCTCATTCATAGATGGACGTCTGTACTTGATCTTGCAGTCATGAACTTGTGCACATATCTGAACTATAGTGATGATGAATTATGATTACTTCTATTGCATCGTTAGCATACATGATATTTCACAGAGGGATGTACCAGAATGACTGCCTTGAGCAATTTATAATCTAAACTTTGGAGAAGATACTAAAGGAGGGAAGGGAAGGGAGGAAACAAATAGCATAGATCAAAAGGGGCTGAATATATAAGCAAGAACACTTCTATAGATATAAGTTTTATTGCGTTTGGGGATAAGGTTCAATAGGTTAATGCTTAAGGCTTCACGGAAAAAGTGGTGTTTGAGGAGGTATCTAAGGGAAAGGAGGTACCTAGTAGTCACTCTTGGAGGTAATATTCATTCAGTTTGCTTGAGGAATACAAGGATCACAAGAACAGTGGCCAGTCATCAGCAATGCAAAGACAGCCAGAATGGTACAATAGCGTAACAGTCTCATTGTGGATGATACCCATTTACATGAATGCCCATTTCAGTTTCTCTTCAGTGTGGGTGGTGGTGGTGGTGTTTCCCATTCTGTAGCTGGAGAAAACTGAGACAAAGGTTTGCAAAAACCCAGTTGTCTCATGGGTGTCCACAGGGAGAGCAAGAATGCTTCCCATCATCCATAACTTTATGTATTTATTTTTATGCAGATAGATGTATATCAAGCTAGACCTCTTCCCTCAGACTACCAAGGATTTTCATAGAGGAAATGCACTGTTCTGGAAGAACGTACAGCTCAAAATTCATGCAAAAATTATTTCATCTTAGCTGCTGTACAAAAGGGACAGAAAACAGTGTTGAAAGTAAGAGGAATGACTCCTGTAGAACTCTCATCCCTGATAAAGAGTAGCTATTTCTCCCTTTCCCCAACCTGTCAAGGATATTCCATGAGAACCCAGCTGCTACCCACTTTTATAGCATGTTTTCCAGGGTTTCTAAGATGAAGGAAGTCATTCTAGCACAATGGGGCCCCTTTTCCTGACAAGTCTCAGGAAGTTGTCAGTATTGTGATAAGGATGATGATGCAAAAAACAAACAAACAAAACAAAAAGCCCAGTACATTCTTAAACATTATGTTTGTTCATCTTTTATTTATTCTTTGGGTTTTGCTCTCTTTTTAAATGTCTCTCCCTCCCCCCCCCCCCCCGCCTCATTCAACCTACACCTTTCTTTGGTTTTGGAGCTGATATAGACCAAAGAAAGGTGCAGATAGTATAAAGAAGCTCGCTCCTGAAGAAGGCTTCGCCGAAACGCGTTGAGCCAAAGCTTTTTAACGACTCATTTAAAGAAATACAGAATAAAGAGCTTGTTTCTATTTTCTACATCCTGAGACTTCGTCTCTCGTTTATAATCTAGGATGCTTTTGTAAACTGGAAGAGAGCTGTGCCTTACTTTCTTTTCTGTTCCTAATATGACAGAAATGACTACTATGTATACAGCAGCCAGTCTAAAAGAAACAGTGGCGGCGGGCTAGTTATTTTTGTGGGCTAAATTGTGAAACTGTTTTACTGTGTTGCCCTTGACAATGCTAGGGAGCTGATTCTTCAAGACTGTTCTTGCATCTCTCTTTTATACCCTTTTAAAAATATGGTACTTCACACATAACTGTTTGGAAAACAAACCTCTTTGCTCAATAAGCCAGTATTCCACTGTGGCTTGCACAGGGCAGAAGATGCGGTCCCTGGTGTCCCATAATTAGCCATTCTGTTCATCAGCAGTGCTGCAACAGCTGCTGTTTTCCAGTACTGTGGGATTCAGACCTTGGATCAGAAATAACTGTAGCTAAAATTAAATAGCAGTTATCATCCAGCTTCTCTCTAAGTACCCAGAGTACTGATTGCCATCAAGGAGAAGGCCATTTATTAGGAAGATCTGAAAAACAGCTGCTCTGGGCATTAAACTTAAGGAGTTAAAGTCTGATGTCAAGTGTGTTTTCCTGTGATCATCTTGTATCCTGTGATTATTGTCTTTTTGTATTATGGGTTAAAGTGGAATGATTTGCTCTTACGTCAATATTTTACCTGGTACCTGAGGGTGAGTTCCCTTGCAACTTTTCCTGTGGATTCTTATCATGCCGTCCTACTAATAACAGAGATAAAGAAACCACATAATTTCCCCCTTGACTATTGATCCTTCATTGTTATATTACTGGGACATGGAGAACTGCTGCTGCTGAATACTTTAAAACCTTTCAAATGAATATATAAAATTATTCTATGGATTTTACATTATGCCCTTCAATGTAAATATTTCCAGAGCTGCTTATGATGGTAAAATCTGTGAAACTTAGCCTCAAGAGACTATTCACATGATTAGTGGATGTGGGTGCTGGGGTACGGCTGCCTCTATCACTAAGATCAAGATAGTGTCTGACACACAGTCAGAATGTAAACTCCACATGGAAATTCCATGTCAACCCTCCACCTCTGGGATGGGAACTAATACAGGCAGGCAGGACTGCCGTGTACTGATGAGCTGTTGCATATTAATTCCAGGAAGCTGTGTTTGTACAGTGTGTAAAGCCAGCACAATGTTTTTGTCAAAGTGGACCTTATGGCTGCCAGCTGCCATGCAGTCAGTATGCTGCAAATCTCCTGACTGTCATGAGACAGAGTGTCAATGAGCAAAGCTTCATTTTGCAAGGGCTGTAGCAACATTCTCTAAGACAGAGGAAGTATTCTTTATTCTGGACTGAGAAAGGGTAATACCTGCCTCTTACATCTGGGAAGGGCAGAGAGCAAGTTGGTGACCTTTCATGTGCACATTTCTTTTAGTGCAGGATCTGACCCTTTCACACAATATACTTTTAAGGATTTTGCTCTTTTAATGATTGTCTGTAAGTGGCAATGTGGTGTAGTGGAATAGAGTGACGGACTAGTATTCAGTAGACCTGGGTTCAAATCCTTGCTAAGCCATGTAAACTCACTGGGTGGTTGTAATGATAAAATCACTCCTTAAATATATCAGATACTTTGAAAGCCCTGTGAGGATCACCATAGGTCAGATGTGACTTGATAGCACACAACAACATTAACCATTGTCTGTAAGGTCTGTTTCTGCCTTGAGAGAAAAAGAGGGTGCTTGTAATGGTTGGTGAAATCTGCCCTCCATTTTTAATGCTAGATAGCTTTCACACACTGAAATCCCAGAGGGAGGAGCAGTGTGTTCCTAAGTGGGCTTGCAGGCATGCATTTGCGTCCCCAGGAAAGTCTGCATCCTGCAAGTTCCCCCATTGTAATAATGGGCATTTTACTAGCACCCTGCATAAGCATGCCATCTGGACATTTTACAAGTTGGCAGAAGAGTGGCACTTACTTGGCTTCCATGTGAGAAATCTCATTCTTCTTGAGTTTCACTGAGCCATGCCATGTGCTTCTATTCCACCCTCCTCTCTCCACCCCTCGTAACTGTTGCTGTCCTACCATCTCCTTCCATATCACTGTGGGACTGAATTAGCCCAAGCTCACAGGTCAATTCCTGTCCATCTGTCTCCCTTCAATTTTTTAATATTTGGGACTACCAACGCTGGTCCTCCACGCGATACCCAACAGCCTGCTTTACATTCCAGGGAGCTGGGATGACAAGCCTGCTGTGCAAAAAACGCAAGAAAGGAGGAGGTAGGAGAGAAGGAATTTTTCTATCTGAAAAACTGTTTTTGTCTTTTCATTTTGAGCTACCTGCAGTGGGGGTGGGGGTTAATTGCTGTGAGCAGAACAAGTGACAAGCTTTTGGGGGACATTACTCAGTCAACTTGCCAATTCAGTGCTTAATTCAGAAACAGAACTCAGCTCTACAATTGTGGCAAATAACTTTTTCTTTTTCTAAAGATCAGACTTATTCTTGTGTTCCCCATCCCAGACGCTTTGCTGGATGGCAGCATGCAGAGTGTGGTTATGCATAGTTTATTTTTAGTTCCACGTAAGGGCTGGTCCTTAGTCAGCTTCTGAGCACATAGTGTCACGTTCAGGAAATCCAGGATATTATCTGTTTTAGATACTGCAAATGTTGAGTGATTTGGAGGAAAGAGAAGTGAGGATGGGCCATTTTAACAATTTTTAAATGAACTTTTTGATTGAAATGTATGAGGATTTGCTTAGTGCAAGACAATTTAGGAAGCCATAGTTTTGAGCTAGTACCAAGTCTGGCAGCAGATCAGGGACAGAAAAATAGTCTGGAAGTGCCCAAAGCATGGAAGGTTCTGGTAAGGACTAGAGCAGCAAATTCCAGTACCCTGGAACCAGATATAAGAAAATGTTGCATTAGGGTGACATCTAATAAGGTGGCGGAGGGGACGAGGAATCCAAAAGAAAACATTTGTTTTGTTGGTCTGTCTCCTTTTAAAGGATTTCTTAAGTTGGAAACAAAGAAATAATGATATGACAAATCTGTTACTGTTACTTTAACAGAAGGATGCTGTGTAGACAAAGACCTCCTTTGAAACTCCAGTTTCCTATTATGTCATCTGGCAAGCTGCTTGGAGGCTCAGTGGGTTACAAGGCCCTTACAAACTGCAGGATTGGCGATGCGGTCTATGTCTCATTCTTAAGAAATTCAGATATGCTTCATATCCTGTTGTAATTTGGAGCTAGCTCACATTTAAGTACAGTCATGTGGAAACCTGCTGTTAAAGCATTGTAAATGTATCCTCTGGGGTCTTTGTTTTGGCATCCAGCATACATGGTATATATCTATCTTAAGAATTAAAATTCTTGACAAATAAATGAGGAGGATGCCTTGGAATTGTTATTTACACCCATTTGTCCAAGTACGTAGCATGAGCAAAGGTGGTGTTTTTGCTTGCTCCCCTCTCTTCCTTCCAGTGGAATAAAGAAAAGTTCATATAGCGGAGTGGGTATTTAGGTTGTACATATCTAGTGCTATACTTCATGTGCGCTAATTGAAAGAAAACTATTTGCCTTAACTTTTTTTATTCAAAGGCTTTTGTGCAAGTTCAAGTAGTAAATAATGTCCTTGATGTGAAATATGTTGTTGTGGAGTATATATATCCACCGTCTGCATGTGTTTTGTTTTTGTTTTTTAAGATTGTGTTTGTATGAGGGGAAGGTGATGAATAAACGGAAAGGGGAAATAGGAATCAGGTTATTTATTTATACAATCAAAAACTGTCTTTCAGTGAAACATTAATTGAGGATATTCATGACAATTTTTTTTGTTTTATTTTGTTTTGGTTCTACTGGTGTGTGCCCCATCCATCCGTCCATCCATCCATCCATCCATCCATCCATCCATCCATCCATCCATCCATCCATCCATCCATCCATCCATCCATCCATCCATCCATCCATCCATCCATCGATCGATCGATCGATCGATCGATCGATCTATCTATCTATCTATCTATCTATCTATCTATCTATCTATCTATCTATCTATCTATCTATCTATCCATCCATCCATCCATCCATCCATCCATCCATCCATCCATCCATCCATCCATCCATCCATCCATCCATCCATCCATCTATCCATCTATCTATCTATCTATCTATCTATCTATCTATCTATCTATCTATCCATCCATCCATCCATCCATCCATCCATCCATCCATCCATCCATCCATCCATCCATCCATCCATCCATCCATCCATGTCCTTTTGTTTAACATGAAAAGGCAAGCGTCTTTTGGATCATTTCCCTTTCCCCCCCTTCCTGTTCTGGCACTAGTCCAAAAGAGCTCTAAATGACTTATAATAGATACTCCCAAAAAGCAGAGGCAAGGCAACAGATAACCAATCTGATCCAAAAGCAGGCAGTGGCACAACCAACTACCACTATGAGCAAACAAAACAGCCCCTCCAAACACCACCAAAATATTCACCTTTAATAGAATAAATATACAGTAAATTAGCCAAATGTTTTTTAAAGAAAATCAATCAAATAGAGAAAGAGAAAATATAGCAAAATAAAAAGTACATGTGTGTGCACACACCACACCCACCCACATGCTCCTTTCCTGGAAACCAAGAAAAGCAAGCAAGCTAAGAAAGGGAAACATATATAGGCACACACACATCTGAAAGAAAAATAATTACAGTAAGAGGAAATTCCTTCCCTCCACTGTTCAGTGTCTTCTCTTCTTTCAGTCTAGTGCAGCAGCAGTCAGATAGGAAAAAAAATCCAAAAGAGGGAAAGAATAGCTAAAACAACCCAAAGAAATTGGGATGGGTTAGTGCAAAATACCATCAGTCATATTAATGTCAGTCAGTGAATTCCAGGGGGGCATGTTGGCAGAGGCAGGCTGCCTGGCAGCAGCAGCAAAAATAATCCAAAAAAATGGGGAAGTCATTCCCAAATCCCCACCAAATCAAGAAAAATATAAAGAAGCTAACAGTTACAGCTATGCAGCACAAGGTGAGGAGTACCAGGAGCCCACACACTGACAAGGAATGAGTGAAACAAAGATGCCAACCAATTCAGTCTGATTTCAAATTTCTTGCTTTCCGTCCTCATGGTTGTTCAGACTGGATGCTTACAGAAGCCCTGGTGATACTGTTGAATAAAAAACCTTCTGAGTGATTTTGCAGACACAAGATGAAAGGAAGGTTAAACAAAAGAGGAAAATATGGAATAAAACACAAAACTTTTGTCTCTTTCTCTTTCATTAACACAAAATATTAATATTTAAGAGACTCTCTTTTGGGAATCAATGGCTGAAATCCTGTTGCTAAGTATGGTAAGTCACACTAGAAGTGGTCCATTGAATTAATGGGGATTTGATGAGTCAACTCCTGTGTAAGTTTAATAGGTTCAGATGGGCCTATTATGGTTGTGACTTACTATGCTAAAGACCAAAAGAAATTATAAGATGGAAGACGCTAAATTGCCAATGTTCTCTTTGCATTTTGTGTTTGATGCCCAGTCACATACTGAGGAACTTTCTTGAAGATTTTCAGGCTAAAACAGTCCACAGAGCATTAAACATCTTTTTGAACCGAAAGTGGGGTTTCCAGTTTCATTCTTGCTCTACATTTGTGTCTCTTGCTACATATTTCCTAGTAACATGTTCTTCTAATATTCAGCTGAATGTCTGGCGCAGTCTGCCACTGTATTGTTTCATAATATACATGAGGGAATTCCCTGCCTGACAGTGCTCCTGTGCCAAAAATCAGTGTTTGTGGAAAACATACCTGCCAGGAAAAAGGAAGTCTTTTCTCTGGGGTGTCAACTTCCCATATAAACAGTGATTTTTGATGTTGGGCATTTTAAAAGCTTCATGTGCCTTGAAATAGTTTTAGGAAGAGTTGTAATAGATAGTTTTTTGTATGTTTTGTTTGGCCTACCACAGAAGTAGGTGATAACAAAAGCACAGTTGTCATCAAAAATTGCAGCCTAATGTCAGACTGCCTCCCACACAACATGTAGTTATGGATTGTGTGAGGTTTTGTCATCCAATCCTGTGTTTCCCTACTTTATTTCCAGTCTTAGACTTTGGGTTTCACAAAAAACCCCACACCCTATTAAATAATATATTCGTGCTTATTAAAATGTCAGTTTGCCTCAAATAGCACTGCCAGGTTCTTCCACTTCTCTCCCATTAAATTACCCAAAATAGAGTTAACAGAAAAGAAGGAGAGGGTCTGCTACACAAAAAACTTTGTCCGAATCATAAAAGGACACCCTCTTTTTGGTAAAATTTCAGGCATCATTATAAAAGAGCTCCAAGAGTTCATTTTTAAAAAAGATCCTTGATTGGTTAGGAAGTCTTTTGGCCTCAGTCAGCTGGATTTCCCCTCACTGATCTTAATTTATTGTTAAGAAAGCTGATAGGAAAAAAAAGTGATTCATCTGAAATGTGATGCTTCAAATCATTCTGGCACAATGTAATACATAGTTAGTTAGTGCACCAAGAGACAGTTCCTTTCATAAAGAAGCTTTACTATTATTCTCATTATTTACTGGAGATAATGAGAATTTAGTAGATAAAGAGGCGGTGATGATTCTTGTAGGGGCTGCAAGAATTGATATTGCCCAAACATGGAAAAACACTCAAGGACTTTCCTCTCAAAGATATCTGGATAGAATACGGGCAATAGCACTGGTGGAAAAAATCACTACTCATCTTAGAGTGCTTAGAGGAGAAATAAAAGAAGTTCATAATAATCGTCTTAGAACTGCAGAGCTGAAAGGGACCCTATGGATGTCATTAAAATTTAGCACCCTTTGTTAGTTTTTGGTTTGGAATTAAATAGAGAGGATGATATTTTGAGAAGTCAGATGGATTATTGGTGTGTTATCTTTTAAGATTAATAAAATGAATGTATGTATTAAGAATCTATAGGAATGGATTGTATTATTTGTATCGATAAACATATTGCTGAGAATGTAATGATATTGATAACTGGGTTATAAAATGCCATAAGTTGAGGGTGACTTGATGGCACATAAGAGCAACAAGTATTAGTAAATAGCAAAATCTCAGAGGATGGGACATAGTTTCTCTGGTAGGTCATCCCTGTTCGGTGAGAATTGGAGAAGGGGGGATATTTTTAAAGGAACAGCTGGGGTAATAGTGGCTGTAAACGGTAGCTAAATCTGATAGGCTAGATAAGATTGTGGCATCATATTGCTAGTTTGTCATTCCTAGTTGGCTGAGATCCTTTGAGGCTGAGTAAAAGAGAGAGGAAGAATAATGTTTGTTAGCCATCTTGAGTACAATTTTTAGTGGAAAGACAGGACAGAAATATAATATAATTACATGAACAAAACAGTCTTGAAAGATCAGCTGGAAGTAGGGATTGAATGTGAACTGCAGTGAACAGCTATAAAATAAAATAAAATTGGGGGAGATGAGTGATTTGATTCTACAGAAATGATAATATTCATGGTAAAAGCCAGCCCTGTTTTAGTTAAAAATGAAGCAAATACACAACTATGAATATACCAATGACTCTTTTGGGTGTGTGTGTGTCTCTTTGTTTCAGTGACTGACTTACAGGAGGAGGGTAAAAATGCTATCAATGCACCAATGTCGCCTGCCACAACTGATCTTCATCCAGAAGATACTTTACTAGGTACAGTATGGATGCTATTTGTGAACACTTGTGAACAAATGAAAGTGATTCTCTATTATGTGGGGATAACGTAGAGAAAAGACTTGATATACTTGTCTGAAGCAGTGCCATTGAAAGCAAGAGAGTTTTTCTATGCCACTGGGTGGCTGTGGTCAGTTCTCAACTACAGTGGGTATAACCATCAGCTGTCCTGTTGTACCCATATTGAATGTAAATAGGAAGCTATAGTTATCAGAAATTGTTTCCATAATGCCCTCCCCCTGCTTGCAAATTCACTCCTGTGGTGCTGAGAATATGTGCATTCAGTGCAAGATCAAAGAAACCAGGGCTCACCAAATTAAACTGTTGCCCAAATTTTTGATGGACAGATTCTAATACTACAACTCTTTTGGGGTCTTGTGTGCACACACTCTTTAGATGTACAGCTCTTACCTGTAGACTCTACTCACTGTATTTCACAGAATTGGGGCCAACAAATTGAAGACCAAGGGCCAAATCTGCCCAGAATCCCAACACATGTTTCTTCTCCATTCTATTATAATTGTGGAGGCAAAAGAGGGATAGATATTGTAGTTGCCAGTATGGCCTTTGAATATTCAGGCAGGCAATTCACGGAGTGGGGATTAAGACACTGGCTTGCTATTCCTGGCTCTTTCTTCAAAGTGGCCCTTTTGGAAAACATTTTGGCAAGAAAACATAGTTCTGTAGAGTCTAGTTGTCTGCAAAAGTACTGTGTTCCATGATATAACAAAATCTCCAGTTCATGTTGAGTAGAGTAGTTTCTCAGGTATGGAGAGGTTGACCATTCTTGATACAAAATATTCTGACATCTGATGAAGCTCTGGATTTATATTAGCCAATGGAAAGCTGTGATTGTGCTAAACAGTTCAATAGGGTGGTTTTACACAACTTTCATCAGCCATGAATATGAAATAATGAGGAAGTATAAATGTGTAAAAATAAAAAGAGGATATGGTTGCTTCAGGTTAAATGAATTTGCAGAATTAAAAGGGAATTGGGAGTGTTGTACGAGGACCAAAGTACCTATTGTTCAACTGAGGGTATGAATTAACTTGGGTGGAGGCATAAAATGGAATCTTTATAGCTGCCAAGTATGTAAAGTCAGCAGTTCTTATCCTCATTCGATTTCAAAATAATTTCGGGCAGTTAGTCTTGCACAGCCTTCTTAACCTGCCTATAGATCTAGAGCAAGGATAGGACAATTTATTGCGCTCTAGCTGCTGTTGGCACTGTGACTCCAATCAGTCCAATCAGTAAGTCATGACAAAGGATGAAGTATTGACAAGCTTCCTCTTTTCCTGCTGCCCTAGAGAGGAGGCGGCAAATGTAAGGAGCCTTACATTTAAAAATGGGACTTCTCTTTCAGTCTCAAGATGTCCTGCAGTCTAGTCAAAACATCCAGTTTTAATATTAATAAAAATGAAAGAGTTAAAACTTGTTTCACATTCTCCCAGAATGCTCCAGTAACCATGTCCTGGAGTCCATTTTTTTTTTTAAAAAAGCCCTGATCTTCTGATTCATAGCAGGTATGATACCACTGGTAATGGCACAATGCCAGTAATTAAAGAGTTCGGGGGTATTTTGGCATGTGTGCAACTTGTAGCAATGAGACAGAGTCATGCATAGCCTGAAATAGAAAAAGGAACTCTTTAATTAGCAGCAGTCTGTTGTTGCCAGGGATGTTATTTCTGCTATGCAGGCAGAGTTATACAAGAGGATACTAGCCAATTCCTCCATGCTTGGGCTTCACTAAGCAAAGCTCAAAGGAGAGCTATAAATTAACTGCATTTGTGGGTTTTTTAAAAAAATAAGATTTGTATGTCTTTTGTGTAAACTCACATTGCATGCATCCATAAGCTTTCCCTCTGTTTCCCTGTGATAACCTGACACTGTTTCTTTGCCCACTGACTGGGTTTTCCCATTTATGAATCAGACAGCTGATCTACAAGAGACAGTGTGTTTGTATGGGTACGTTTGTCATGATGGCTCTAACTAAGGGTTTTTCTTCAAAACTGGCAGAAGAGAATGAAGAACGAACTATGATAGATCCCCATTCAAAGGAGGATGCCAAATTTAAAGAACTCATCAAGGTGAGGACTTTATTAATACATTGTTCTGGCTTCCTTTGATGCATTAATATATGTCTCTTACTAAATCATGTCTTATGCCTGGATCTGCACATTAATTAGAATAAGATAATAGAGTCCAGCAGTAGTATTATAACATCAAAGACTAAGGATCTAGCCTGGCTTTCACTTTGATGGACCTATTTTTCTGCTTACAATATTTTTTCTAAATGTAGTTCAGACTAAAGAGTGAGTGGAGTACCTATTTAGCATCCCTCTATGTTAAAAAAAAAGTTATAGGTAGACAGACAGTGCATTCAGGAGAAGACCATGCTTAGTACCTTAATCCTGGCTATATTAAAGGGTTTGCTTTTAACTTGCATGAGGTGGTTTATGAGGGAAAGCATTTAAAGACCACTTGCCATTTCAGAACTTTACCATCCCATTCTTTGTGTGTTGTTCTGGCATTATCTGAGAAGATAGTTGTAGATGAAGAAAAGGAACCTTGCTCTATAAAAGTGTTGGAAGTGTCACAGCTTTTGGAAGAACCCCTCCAAAGAAGTGCTTCTCAAATCCTAGTGGTTTTCTGGGTCAGATCCTTAGTCCATCTAGCCCAGTATTATCACCTTTGACTGACAGTGGCTTTTCAGGGTTTCAGACTGTGTTCCTTCCTAGTCCTACCTGGAAATCCTGCTCTTCTCTGGTATTGTCCCACTAGGGAATCCTAACCAGGCCAGCCTTGCTTGGCTTCCAAAATCAATTGAGATCAGTGTGTTTGGGATGTTGTGGCGATAATAAAAACAGTTGTTATTATTGTTAAGTGGTATAAACATTTCATAGCTGCATAGTGACTAGTGGCTGCGAGGATGGGTGGGGAACATTATGGAGAGAAGAAAATGGGGAGAGGTCTGAAGAGAGAATTTAGAAATGCTCCACTGAACTTGTGTAGGTTCCTTCATCCCTTTTAGATTTTTTGCCTGTCATGTGAAGTTCTGGAGAGGGAGGGGGAGAAAAAGGTGTCTTTAGGACAAGGCCACTATGTATAGTTGTGACCCATTCTTCCCATATGCCTGACTAGTGGCTTTTTCATTTTTGTGGCAGTGGTGGTTTTTTGTTTTTGGCCTAAGGATTCCATCGCTTTAGGGGTAATCTATTGGGGCCCACATGGTGGAAGTGGTCAGAGCCAAAGGCAGTAGCAGGTGGGGGCAGCTCTTATCTGTGTTCAGGGAAAGAATGTTGCAAGCAAAGACTACTTGTGGCATAGCACATGATTATTAGTGATCACGGGGCATGTTTGGTCAGGCATCAACCTTTGTTTCCATTTTTGGGGGCTTTATGGAACATGTTGTTTACTTAGATGAAGTCCAGATGTTAGAAGTTACTCTTCCTCAGTGACTGATTTTCATATTGTTCGAAATGTTTGCGTGAGAAAAACACTGGAATTGGTTTGAGTTGAGTTTTGTTTTTATTCTTTCTTCTCTCTCCCTAGAAAATATTCAAGCTGGTTTACAAACAGGAATAAATTGTCTATAAAATAATGGCTGAAATTCTGTTGTTCAATTAATGTGGAAGGCAAGCAGTGTAGTATTCTGTCACTTCTAGCTGGCAAGGCCCTGCTGGGATTCTCCAGCCTATGCCACACCAGTGGGCACAGAAACCTCTGAAAATCCCAGCAGGGACTTGCTAACTAAAAGAGACTGGATGGTACACTGTTTGCCTTCTGCGTGTATAATTAAGCAACGGCATTTCAGCCAATAATTAACAAGCCCAAGAGTGAGTTTGTAAAAAAGTTAAAGAGCAGCAAAAGTGCAATAATTATTCAAAGCAGTTTTTGGAGATACAGCTTTCTTAGTCTTTTGTTGCAAAAAGAATCCTTTATCGCCTTGAAGACTAAAACGATTTACTGTGACATAATCTTCCATAGACTAGAATCAATTTTAGCAAGTGCCAAAAGACACTTTGATGTATTTGCCCACAAAACACAGTTTTAAAAAATGTTTTTCTTTTAACCAGATATATTTCAATAGCAGCAGTAACTATAACTGTATAATTTTTTTTAAAAATCTCTTTTATGCAGGTTTTGATTGACTGGATTAATGATGTGCTGGTTGAAGAAAGAATCATAGTCAAGCAGCTTGAAGAGGATGTCTATGATGGGCAGGTGCTACAGAAGCTATTGGGTGTGTTGCTGCCATAGGTTGCAGGTGTATCTATACTGCACAGTTCTTGGCATTTGCTTAGTTTCCAGTATCCACATCCAGGTTTTCCATTTCCTATGGCAACATGACTGCTGTCTTGGATTTATGAAGGGGAACTAATTTTAAATCGAGAGCCTACTGCAAAGTTTAGTATTACTTTAACTGTCATGGCTTGATAGTATGGAAACCTAGGATTTGTAGTTTGGTTGGATTCTCTGCTAGGGAGCTCCAGCCCAGGAGTGTTACAGATAGAGAGCTGCAGGACAGAATTCTAAATACCTTACCAAAGTACATATCCCAGGTTCCTGTGGGATGGAGCCATGTACATTATCAAATGTTATGCTTGTGTAGCATAGATACAGTCTACATATGGGGGATAAAGCATTGAAGCTGGACTGAAGAGTGCCTGTAAATTCCTAGTCAGTCGTGTTGTTCACTGAGTGGCCTTTGGTGAGGTAGGATTGTGCAACCAAAACTACCACACAAGAATGTTGTCAGGATCAAATGAGATGGTCCCCTGCTTGAAGGTCCGTGGAGGAGGGGCAGAATACAGATTCAGTAAACAAAAAGAGTAACCATTTGGGTCATTCAGTTGAATGAGGCTGCATCAGTAATTGTTCATAACTAACAAAGAGAAGGCTTTGGCACCAACCCCTTTTCTGCTTCCAATCTCCTTTGCCACGTCTGACAAATCTTGCTTCTGCCTTTCTATTTTTCCAACCTAGAGAAGCTAGCTGGTCGCAAACTGAATGTGGCTGAAGTGACTCAGTCTGAAATTGGCCAGAAACAAAAGCTGCAGACAGTTCTGGAAGCTGTCCATGATCTACTGCGACCCCACGGCTGGACTATCAAGTGGAACGTTGACTGTAAGAAGTTTTTCTGGAACATGTTTGCTGTTGTGGAGATGGGGCTACAGCTCAGTGGCACAGCACCTGCTTTCCATGCATGAGGTTGTAGGTTCAATCCCTGCCCCCGCCACTTAAAAGGATCACAAGTAGCAAGATAGGGGTGACATTTTGGGGAGCTACCTCCAAATTAGATAGGAGCGGGCTGACAGGATGAATCTTCTGAACATATATGGTAGCTTTATGTGTTTCGCCTCCCACGTTGTGCTTTTTGTTTCATTCAGTGTTATAAGGGTGAAAATAGTATTCTGCAACTAGAATGAATTGTGCAAATCTGTCTTACTTGCATATTTTAGTTCAAGAGTGCAGCTGTTTATAGCTTTTAAATGTAGTTGGACACACCCATTTTCCCTCAGAGGCAGAACATAGTTGTTCTCTGGCTTCCAAAAATCGCTGTTTACCTGCTGCTAAGAGTGGAAGTTGTGAGCGTCTGAGAATAAACTGAGACACACTGTATGTGTTTGTGTGCTTATGTAAAGTTGTCAAGGGTAAGATTGTATGCTTCCTGAAATGTGTGGCAATTGAGATGTATGGGAGATAGTGTTCTAAGTTTGTATTTGGGCATGCATGGACTTCAAAATGTTACTTTGGGCAGTCGTTTGGGGAAAATGTTAGCTATTTTTTCTATTTAGATAATGTTTTTTAAATTATTTATTTATTTAAAATATTTTTACCCTGCCTTTCACCTTGAAAAGACCCAAGGCAGCTCACATCATTAAAAGACAATATACAAATGTTAAAACAGTAAGTGTACAAATATTTAAAAAGAATTTAAAAAGTATCATATTAAAAATGGTAAATAAAATCAATACAAAAAACACTTAAAAGCACCAGAGCACAACCTTCTCAGACTGCCAGTCACTGAGGAAAAGCCTGTCTGAATAGAAAGGTCTTTGTCCACTTGCAGAAGGACAGCAAAGATGGAGCTAGCCTCCCTCGTGGGAGAGGGTTCCAGAGTCTGGGAGCAGCAACATAGAAGGCCCTTACCCATGTCCCCACCAAACACACCTGTGAGGGTGGTGGGACCAAGAGAAAGGCCTCTCCTGATGATCTTACAGCCCAGGCAGGCTCATAGAGGGAGATGCAGTCTTTTAGATAGCTTGGCCCCAAGTTGTTTAGGGCTTTATAGGATAAAAACAGCACTTTGAATTGTGTCCAGAAACAGATTGGCAGCCAGTGGAACTGTTGTAACAGGTGTTACATGTTCCCGGAACCAGCCCCAGTTAACTACCTGGTGGAGGCATTTTGGACTCTTTGAAGTTTCCGAACACTTTCCAGAGGTAGCCCTACATAGAGTGTGTTACAGTAATCCAAACAAAAGATGCAACTAGGGCATGTGTCACCATGGCTAAATTGGAGCTCTCAAGAAATGAGCACAGCTGGCACACCAGTTTTAACTGTGCAAAGGCACTCCTGGCCACTGCCGAAACCTGGGCATCCAAGTTTAGAGATGAATCCAGGAGCACCCTCAAGCTGCACACCTGTGTTTTCAGAGGGAGTGCAACTCCATCCAGCACAGGCTGAACCTTTATTTCCTTGATCTGACTTTCAGTTGACCAGGAGCACTTCTGTCTTGTCTGAATTAAGTTTCAGTTTATTTGCCCTCATCCAATCCATTACTGACACCAGGCACCGATCTACAGCCGGAGTAGCTTCCTCAGATTTAGATGGAAAAGTGAGATAGAGTTGGGTGTCATCCACATATTGGTGACATATTTTTAAATTTTAAAGATTACTTTAAAAGCATGTATGAATGCATAGTACTACAAGTGACGTTTGTGTAGTGAGGAACAACCAGCAAACATCCTTTTCAAAAACTAACGTGAACGTGTTAGTTTTTTCAGAAATGTTTCCAAGCTCTGGTTGTTCCCCACATTGGCTTGTGAAATCTCTGTCTCCAAGGGAGTCTGCTTCAGAATAAAACATGTTAAAGCAAAACAGTGGGCATGGGAAAGGCAGGTGCTGAACAGTCTTGCTTGCAAGTACAGTGGTGCCTCGACTTATGACCGTCCCGACATACGACCATTTCGAGTTGTGACCAGCTCCGGCCGCAAAATTTTGCTTCTACTTGCGACGGGAGCTTCGAGTTACAACCAGAAAAAGGCAGGGAAAAAAGGTGGGGAATTCAAATGTAGGTACTAACCGTTGGTCGGCGAAGAGCTTCTTTGTAGCTCTTTCGCCCCAACGGTTAGAGAGTGTGTGTCGGAGGAGGCTTCGGACTGCCTGGTGCTGCTTTCTGCTCCTGAGTAAGTATGTTTACTTTGTTTTGCAGGGTGGGTTTGGGTTTGGGGGGGGGGGGTTATGTTTCTGTGCTGTGATTTTTTTGGTGTTTTTTTTTTTCAGCCCCATCGCGTTCCGATGGGGCGTGGTGTGTGTGTGGGGTGTTTTTTGTGATTTTTTTTCAGCCCCATCATGTTCCGATGGGGCTGGCTGTGTGTGTGTGTTTTTGTTTTTTTTTTTTGAATATTTTGCTTGCTCTGTTTTTTTTTTATTTATTTATTATTATTATTATTATTATTTTCAGCCGGAACGGATTAATGGGGTTTCAATGTATTCCTATGGCAAATGGTGCTTCGACTTACGACCATTTCGAGTTACGCCCATCTTCTGGAACGGATTATGGTTGTAAGTCGAGGCACCACTGTATCTCATTGACTCCTGGAAAGTTATTACTGGAAAGGAGATGTTGAACTCATTTGTCCATGCGGTTCTTATAAAGAACTTAAACATACAAATCAAATGCAGCTCACTGATGGGAACGTGGGAAGTTGCCTGTAGGAAGAAGCTTTCTCCTACTGAATCATACTCTTCATCCAACTAGCTCAATGGCATCAGCTCTCACTGGCAGCATCTTTCTAGGGTTTAGGCAAGATGAAACCCTAAAGTCCTCCATGGAGTTCCCTGGTATTCCCTGGTGGTCTTCTGCCCACATACTAATCAGGTCTGATACTGCTCAGCTTCTAAAATCAGACAAGATCAAATTTGTACAAAATGTTGCTTATGGGAAGTGTTTGTCTCCCCTTTCGCCCTCCAGCCTCGTTTGGTGGTATTGAGCAGCTAACAAAATTGGAGGGCTTATCAGGCTGTTATCTGGTTGCCCTATGGAGCTGGTGGGCAGGGATTGACCTAGTATGTGCTTCATCTCATGAGTTATATAGATCTAACATGCACATTTACTTGGAAGAAAATCCCATTGATTTTTGTGGTGCTTCAAGATAAAGTGCTCAGGGTTGTTTATTTTTTATGCACTACTTTTTAATCTTGTACAGTGGTGCCTCGACTTACGACCATAATCCGTTCCAGAAGATGGTCGTAAGTTGAAATGGTTGTAAGTCGAAGCAGCATTTCCCATTGAAATGCATTGAAACCCGATTAATCTGTTCCGGATGTTTTTTGGTTGTATCTAGAGGCACCGGTTGCAAGTCGAAGCATTCGTTCCCATAGGAACTAATGCAAAAGCGGTTAATCCGTCCTCTACCACTAGGGGGAGAATTTTTCTTCTTTTAACCTAAGATGACTTAGGTTAAAAAAAGGGCAGAAAAGGAGGGAGGGAGGGAAGGAACAATGGGGAAAACAGGAAAGAAAGAAGGTCATCACTGGGGCACACAGACCCCTCAGACAAAGGTTTGTGCTGTTAAGCACAAAGAGAGAGAAGATAGAGAGAGAGAAGGCAATGGGGGGGGGGGAGAGTTTGGAGTCTAAAACACCTTTTAAACAAAACACCTTTTAAACCAAACACTTTTTAAACCAAACACTGCACATTTTAAACCAAACACCTTTTAAACCAAACCAAGCACATTTTAAACCAAACACCTTTTAAACCAAACCAAGCACCTTTTAAACAAAACACATTTTAAAACCAAACACTTTTTAAAACCAAACACATTTTAAACCCACCCACCAACACCTTTTAAAACAAAAGAGAGGTCACTTAGCTTTCAGTGTCTTCTGGAGGACATCACGGTGACTTCTGGCTGGAGGACAGGCAGGTGGGTGGTGAGATGGTCATCATTGCGAGGTAGAGGTCCCCTCCTTTGGGTCATCTTCTCCAGGGGTTCCCTGTCGCTTTCTCTTGGCTGCAGGCTCCATCCTGGTGAAAATTTTGTCCAATTTCACCTGCTTCGTCCTGCGCTGCAGAACCTTTCTGAAATGGCTGACCACGTTGTCGTTCATCATGTCCCAAACTCTTCCTGTCACAGTCCTGTTTGGGTGATGCCTCTCAAAGAAGTCCTGGCACTCGTTCAATTTCTTGCAGATGGATCTTATCTCCTCGCTGCTAACCTGCGCTGCCTCTTCCTCTTCCTCAGTGGAAAGCTCCTCCACAAGAGCCTTCTGCTGCTCGGTTTGCAGTTCTGCAAGTTCTTCTGTGGTCAACTCCTCTTTGTGGTCTTCAACCAGCTCCTCTACATCCTCCTCGTTGACATCCAGACCCATGTCTTCACCCAATGGAGATGATGTCCCTCACCACCTGTGAATCAGTCACCTCAGTGCCATTGTCTGTGGCACATTCTGGCCACAGTTTCCTCCAGGCTGAGTTCAAGGTCCGAGTTGTGACATCTTGCCAGGCCTTGTCAATGAGTCTGACGCAGTGGAGGACATTGAAATGTGTCTTCCAGAACTCTTTCAGGGTCAAGGACATCTCCTTGGTGATATTGAAGCACCTGGTGAAGAGTGCCTTTGTGTACAGCTTCTTGAAGTTGCTGATCACTTGCTGGTCCATGGGCTGCAGAAGAGGTGTTGTGTTGGGGGGGAGGAACTTGACCCTGATGAAATCATACTCCTCGTCGAGATCATCCACCAAGGATGGGTGTGTGTGTGTGCCGGGGCGTTGTCCATCAGCAGGAGGCACCTTTCAGGAAGCTGGTTGTCGGAAAGATATTTCTTGACAGTGGATGCAAACACTTCATAGAGCCATTCCAGAAACAGCTGTCTTGTCATCCAAGCTCTTGCGTTGGCCCTCCACATAACAGGCAGTGTGGCTTTGTTAACTTTCTCTCGGTGGAATGGGCGAGGAGTCTGGGAGTGGTACACCAGCAGAGGCTTGATCTTCAGATCACCGGTGGCGTTGGCACACAGCAAAAGGGTCAGTCTGTCCTTCATGGGTTTGTGGCCCGGCATTTTCTGTTCCTCCTGAGTGATGAAGGTTCTCCTGGGCATCATCTTCCAGAACAGCCCTGTCTCATCACAGTTGAAGACTTGCTGGGGGAGGTAGTCTTCTTCCTTGATGAATTTGGCAAAGTCCAACTTGAAGGCTTCTGCAGCAGCATGATCAGAACTTGCAGCCTCCCCATGTCTTATCATGCTGTGGATGCCACTTCTCTTTTGGAACTTTTGAAACTACCCCCTGCTGGCTTTGAATTCTTCTTGCGCTGCACTTCCGGAGGGGTTTCTTTCTATTAAATCACTGTGCAGCTTCTTAGCTTTTTCACAAATCATGACTTCACTGATGCTTTCCCCTTTCAGCTGTTTCTCATTCATCCACACCAGTAAAAGTTTTTCCACCTCTTCAATCAGGGGTGACCTGTGCTTTGTTAGGATTGTGACTCCTTTTGCCACATCAATGTCTTTCAAGACATCTTTCTTCTTTAATATGGTGGAGATGGTTGACTTTGGCATCTTGTATTCAGCGGCCAGGTCAGTCACACGCATGCCATGTTTATGCTTTTTGATAATGTCCTTTTTCACTTCAGTGGAGATGATATTCTTCTTCCCTTTGCTCTGCTCTTTCTTTGGAGCCATGAGTACTGTTCAGAACACCACAGTACACAAACCCTAGGAGCCACAGAATCCAGCAACCATTATTCCAGCAAACAGACCCCCCTCAGCACAAAAAGAGCATAGAGAGAGAGAGAGAGAAGACAATGGGAGGGGGGGAGACTTGAGTCCAGAAACATAACCCCCCACCTAGCCCAAACCCACGCTGCAAAAACCCTGTACAGTAAATACAGTACTCACCCAGAACAGGCAGTCTCTCTGTTTAAAAAAAGAAAGTCAAAAATCCAAAAAGCAAAATTTTTTTAAAAAGCCAAAAAAAATACAGTACAGTACAGTACCAGGCAGTACAGTACCAAGCAGTACCAGGCAGTCCGAAGTCTCTCTCCGTATCCACACTCTCTAACCGCTGGGGCGAACGAGGTACAGAGAAGCAGCCTCTTCGCTGACCAACGGTTAACTGAAAGCAGTTCAAATTTCCCGCTTTCCCCGCGTTTTTTCCCCTGGTCGTAAGTCGAAGCTCCGGTCGCAAGTCGAAGCAAAATTTTGCGACCAGAGCTGTTCGTAAGTCCAAATGGTCGTAAGTAGGGACGTTCATAAGTCGAGGCACCACTGTAGTCACGTAAACATCATGTAGAGATGCACCATCCTTTACCCTGGCTTCTCTGTTAGGTAGGGCCCTTGACACAGCCACAGTTGGCAGCAGATGGGAGTGGAAGGTGGCTGGTGGGTGTTTGTCTGAGAGGCAGCAGGCCAGAGGAGGAAAAGGGAGGAGAACTGCAGAAGCAGAGCTGACCAAGGTTTTCCCTGCAATGGTAATCTTTCCCTGTTCTTCGTATTCTACAAGCTAAGGTGGTTATCTAGGGAAGGCTTGGTGCTGATGCATCCATATTGCCCTCCCCTCTGCCAAGGCAGAGAGCCAAACCCAGATGACTGATCTAAAACTTCCTATAAAGCATTCGTTCCTGATTACCTTTAAAAGTATATGCCTTTTTTTTCCTTTTAAGCAATCCATGGCAAGAACCTGGTGTCCATCCTCCACCTGCTCGTAGCATTGGCCATGCATTTCCGGGCTCCCATCAGACTTCCTGAACATGTTTCTGTGCAAGTAGTGGTTGTAAGGGTAAGAAGTTCTTGATTGTTTGTCTCTTTGAAATACTATCCTATCATATTCTGCAGGGCGAAGGTGGTTAGACAATAAAGCTAGTGCCACACACGAACAACAAACATCTGAAACCCAAACCTGAAAAGGATTCACTTTAAAAATCCAAGGGGTTGCAGACTGTAAAACTGAATCTAGCTGTTTGCTACAGTGGTCCGTCCTGGTCCTGTGTCTGTGGAGATGTGCAGATACATCCCCAGGGATGTGGAAAGGTGGGGTCTAAGTCAGAGCTTGGACTATAATGCTAGAATCATTAGCCTGTGCTGGGAAATATCATCCAAAACAGTAACGGCTCCAAGTTCTCGATGCTGCTGTACGGCCCACTGGGTTGTTCTGGAGGTTGTTGCAGTCCAGCCGCCTTTGCTGATGTAATAGTAGTAGTAATTATTTTAGATGTTATTATCCAGATGTTTTTCATTACATCGTCACATGAAACAATCATCCACAGATTCAGCTGTTCACACAGCTCACAGCTAAACTGTGAAAGTGCTGCAACAAGAACTAACTTAGATGGCTCCTAAAGAAGGATTAGATGAAACAATATTGTGGAGGAATGTTTGATGATGGTGGGGAGTACAGTCTGCAGTGAGTCTGAGCGAGGAGAAAATGGGCCTTGGGCCTCCCAAAGTTGCCCATCCTTGAGATACAGGGAGGAAGCAGAGGCAGGTTACATTGTCCTTGTGCCCTGTGTATAAGTATCTCAGAGGTACTCCTGCTAGCTGGTGCTGGACTTGGATAGGTCTTTGGTTCCGTTCAGCCCAGTTCAGTTTTTATCATCTTAGTTTCCACTGGTGTAAGTCAAAGTAATTGTTTCTAAGTACTATTATAAAATCTCTTTTTATTTGATTTCTGTTTTCCTTGTCCCTGGCTGTTGAAACCTGTATACATCTCATGACTGATGAAGCTCTGTGCAGTTTATGGGTTTGAAAAACAAAACAAAAACATTTTGCTATACTGGTCACAGTGGTGGCTGCCATGTCCTACGTGAGCCTTTTGTTGATGTTGGTTGTTTTCTGTGCTTGATGATACTTCTCAGGGGGAGGAAAACAAGACCATTACAGGAACAGCACTGCTGAATAGATTGATGGCATAAACTTGCAAAGCCCCCTAAAGGTTCAGTACAATTTCTAGCCTACACAGAATGTGAAAGATTAATGCCTCCCTTTGGAGGTTTGTTTTTCATTTAAAGCGGTGGTCACTTAGTGCTGGAATTGCTTTGCTGCAGGCAGAGGAGTGCATCTGGATGTTGTGCACAGCCCTGTGCCTTCAGAGGAGTGTCTCCTTCCTTTATTATCTTCATCTGTTGGAGGAGAAAATGAATCCTAGCAGAAAATACAATTAACATAACGACAACATGCACGACAGTGCATTTGTCAGTCTCTTTGGCACTTTCAAAAAATATTTCATAAAAGTACCACTAGGTGGTGCAGAGTTCACTTTGAAGCGAAGGATTTTTCCACTTCATAGCCTGCATTCATTGTTTGCACATTCCAGTGGGAAAAAAGCCAGTCAAGGACTGGTTTAGGTTGGAGCGTGGGTTGTTTGCACTCTCTCTCTCAATCTCTCTCTGTTCTGAGATAGTCAACTAATAATTAGGGTTGTCATTTAGTTAAGGAACACATTGTTGATTTTAATCACACTCATTGAATGAATTCGTTCTTATGTTCAAATACAGATTGAACAAATTACTCTGAAGAAAAAAGTGTGGTTTCTTTGTTTTTAAGCAATGTGTATGTCTACTGTACTAGATGCCATCTTAGAAGACGTGTTCAATTCTTCAAAAAACCTCCAGTTTATGAATGTGGGATACTGTGCTTCTGTACCCACAATCCAAAAAGCCAGGAAATGGCCCAATATTGCTACACAATTTCGAGCCCACATTGCCAGCTGGAAAAAGGATGCCATACATAGCAAAGGGCAGCCTGAATGTTGACACCAATGGCAGCAGTCAAGATGTCTACAGGATACCCTCTTCTGCTCACTAGCATTCACAAAGTGACACCATGCAGGAGAAAATCCCAGAAGCTGACTCCTTTTTTTCGATCAGTTAACCAGTTAGCCACTTCTCAGCCAAACACAAAGCAATTGTCAGGACTGTTTTTCTCCTGTTTGTGAGAAATGAGGGATTCTTCTAAGAAAATGGTGGTGTCGTTTTCAGTAGCTTTTAATCAGTTGATCATCAACATTGTTTCAGCCTGTCATGTGGTTTTAAGCCAAAAAGTAGCCAGCTAAACCCTTCAGTCCTATTACTGCTCACAATCTGTTCTGTGCTGTTCAAGTGATGTTGACATATATTGCCTCAGAGCAAACTCACAGGACTAGTCTCTTCATGGTTGGTGGGATTCCGCTTCCTTCTGTTCTTATATTTTCTGATATTTACCAGAGGGATGATTTGGAGGTTTTGTCTGGCTAGCAAAAACAAGAAACAGTAAAGAAATATATGAGCCCCTAAAAGGTGATTGATATCTAAGCTGGGCCAGGTGGGGGCAGCAAAATGGGTAGGCCAGCATTCTATAATTTAATCAGCAGAAATCTAGCCCTTTGAAACAATGCTATGTATTTCTCTTTTGAAATCCCTGTAACCTTGTTTTCCATTCTCCTTCCTTCCTTCCAGAAACGGGAAGGACTACTTCATACAGCCCATGTTACAGAGGAGCTCACCACCACCACAGAGTAAGCACAGCTCTCCTTATCCTTCTGCCACTGTTTGTGCAAAGTTAGATGCTCAGCATTATTCACTTCTGTATACTGTATATCTTGTTCTTATGTGGAATCTCTTTGGATAGCCCCGTTGGGTTTTATCTCCTAAAGAGAATCTTTTTAGTTAATACTTTTGTGTGCCTGCCAAGAAAATTCCTTACACAGCACATGATTGTGGGGTACAGTCTAGAGTTTAAGCTTGGTTAGGTGTGTCATGAGCCAAGCTGCTGCAGCCTCACTTTTGCTCTGTATGGCCTGGAAATCAAAGTAGGATGCAACCACTGCTTCCCTGTGATTGTGCATTTCACAGTGGTGATGAGCAAGGGGGTTCTGAGGGAAAATATGTATCCAAGCATAATTGAATTGCCCCTTGAAGAACTCCATTACGCTGCTGCTACCTTGTAGCAGAATGGAGTAAGTGGCTCCAGCAGTCAGAATTTATTTATTTATTTATTTATTTATTTCATTTATACCCCGCCTATCTGGTCAATTATGACCACTCTAGGTGGCTTACAACACACACAATTTAGGGAGACAGATGAAAGTAGGAGCTGATCCCGAAATGGCACAAAGGAATGTTTAAAAGTGTGAGTCCTAGTCTGAGAGGAATTCCATTTCGTAGTCTGATCTAGGCCCAATTTCTTTGGCCAGCACTGACCCCAAAGGTGCCAGAATATGGGTTAAGAATTACTTATAAGCACACAAAAGCCTGTCTTTCTGGCCCTGAACAAAATTGTGTATAAGCAGCATGACCAAAAGGATCGGAGCTTTGAAATGTTTGTTATCGTTAACAAGCTTTGAGCATACTTGTCTTGAATATTAGCCCAATCTTTACGCTTCCCCAACATGGCATGCTGCTTTTGAAAGTGATGAGATTTTTAGAGTAGTTTTTGACAGGGATTGGGGAAACAACTGTTTGAAGAAACAGCCCCTTTGATTTCAGGATTTTATGTAATGGTATGCAATAAAAGAGAGAAAATAGCCTTTTAGAATTTGAAAGCAGTTCTCTCTTTCTTGAAAGATTTTGTTGCAATATTGACTTCAGATGGGGGGGGGGATGAACTCCTACATTTGAAATATCCTTATTCATATGTGGGCTGTTCCAAAATCATTAATGATCTAAGCATTTTCTACAAACTCTGATTTGCAGGATGATGATGGGGAGATTTGGTAAGTTAAATATTTTAATTTGGGGAATAAATCCATGATTATGTTCTGAGGCCGAAACAATATTAATTTGAATAAAGTAGTTGAAATTAATAATGCTAAAGTATTTTTTGTGTGTGACATTTCATTAATGCTTCCCTCATTCACACTGATGCATTTTTGGTCAGATGGGTTATTGCTGTCTCATTCCTGCTTTATACCTAAGCTTGGGACCACTGTATAACTGTTGCAGGTGCTTCTGGTTCCTTCTTTTCTGTTGCATCAGGTTTCTTCCTGTCTTTGGTTCAAATTCAAACTTAGTTTGACTAGCACTTCCTGTTTCCTGTTGAATGTTGTCATTGGTCTGGTGAACAGTTGCTGTTTCTGAGTAGCAAAGGCATGTGATGGAATGTAACATTCCCTCTGTTTCCCCTCCAGTCCTCGTCATTGCATGAGATGAGCACCTACTTATCACATGGATTCCATAAGAATAATGTATGTGCATAAATTGCTTCCATGAACTGTTTTCCTTTTATTCTGAAAAAATAAAATATTTTCCTTCTTAAACTTAGAACGGGATGCTTTTGATACACTTTTTGATCATGCTCCAGATAAACTAAGTGTAGTGAAAAAGGTAAGATTTTATTTTTTATTTCATGGGATGGTGGGAGATATTTTTCATTCTCTTCAGACAGCAAGAGTTTTGCATTCACCAGAGTTTGTCCCCCAATTGAAAATTTGGGTCTGTTTGAAGCTTCCCATTGTTTTCATCAAAATGGGTTTTCTGAGGTAGTTATGGAGAAGAAGAAGGAGATGCTGAAGAGAGAGGTGTTGTTTTTGAACTTATTAACAATGTGCTTCAAAATGTATACCCCACAAAACCCTATTGTCTGAAACACGTTTGAAGAAATGGGAGATGTTCAGCATACAGTCATGGCCAAAAATATTGGCACCCTTGCAATTCTGTCAGAAAATGCAACCCTTATCTCACAAAATTGTTGCAGTTGCAAATGTTTTGGTACTCACATGCTCATTTCTTTGGTTTGCGTTGGAACAACACAAAAACAGAGAAGAAAAGTCAAATCTGATACAATCCCACACAGAAACCCAAAAATGCACTGGCCAAAATTATTGGCACCTTGTCTATATTGTAAGAAATAATTGCTTGTCAAGTATGTGATGCTCCTTTAATTTGTATTTAGACACACCTGTCACAAGTAAGAGGTGTGGGCAATATAGTAATCACACTTGCAACCAGTTTAGATGGAGAAAAGTTGACTCAACCTTTGTGTTGTGTGTGACACTGAGCATGGAGAAAAGAATGAAGTGTAAAGAGTTGTCTGTGGATTTGAGAAAAAAAATTGTGGGAAAACAACGACAATCTCAAGGCTACAAGTCCATCTCCAGAGATCTTAATGTTCCTGTGTCCACTGTGCGCAATATCATCAAGAGGTTTACAGCCCATGGCACTGTAGCTAACCTCCCTGGACGTGGACAGAAGAGCAAAATTACTGAAAAATTACAACGAAGGGTTGTTTGAATGGTGGATACAGAACCCAGATTAACTTCCCAACAAATTCAAGCTGATCTGCAGACACAGGGTACAACAGTGTCAGCTTGCACTATCTGTCGCCATCTGAATGAAAAGGGACGCTATGGTAGGAGACCCAGGAGGACACCACTGCTGACACAAAGGCATAAAAAAGCAAGACTGGAGTATGCCAAAACTTATGTGACAAAACCACAATCCTTCTGGGAGAACGTACTGTGGACAGATGTGACAAAAGTAGAGCTTTTTGGTCAAGGACATCATGGCACTGTTTACAGAAAAAGAAATGAGGCATTCAAAGAAAAGAACACAGTCCCTCCACATGGTGGAGGTTCAAAGATGTTTTGGGGTTGCTTTGCTGCTTCTGGCACTGGATGCCTTGACTGTGTGAACGGTATCATGAAATCTGATGATTACCAAAGAATTTTGGGGTGCAACGTAGTGGCCGGTGTCAGAAAGCTGCGTCTCCACCAGAGGTCATGGGCCTTCCAGCAGGACAATGACCCGAAACACACTTCAAAAAGCACTCAGAAATGGTTACAAACAAAGCGCTGGAGAGTTCTGAAATGGCCAGCAATGAGTCCAGATCTGAATCCCATAGAACACCTGTGGAGAGATCTCAAAACAGCAGTTGGGAGAAGGCATCCTTCAAATCTGAAGGCCCTGGAGCAGTTTGCAAAAGAGGAGTGGTCCAAAATTCCAGTAGAGAGGTGTAAGAAACTCATTCATGGTTACAGGAAGTGATTGATTCCAGTTATTTTTTCTAAAGGGGGTGCTACCAAATACTAAGTTAAGGCTGCCAATAATTTTGGCCAGTGCATTTTTGGGTTTCTGTGTGGGATTGTATCAGATTTGACATTTCTTCTCTGTTTTTTTGTGTTGTTCCAACGCAAACCAAAGAAATGAACATGTGAGTACCAAAACATTTGCAACTGCAACAATTTTCTGAGAGAAGGGTTGCATTTTCTGATAGAACTTCAAGGGTGCCAATATTTTTGGCCATGACTGTATATAATGAAAACACATAGACACAAAGGAAATCTTTTGGGATTTGTACGTCTAGCAGGTTTATTTTTTTAAATTTATTCTGAGATGAGTTGTTGTGGACTACAATCTACTGCAGGCATGCTGAATTTCTCCTGTGATTGCTTTTAATTAACATTGTCATTTCCCTCCCCCACCCTTATTTTATGTCCACTTTTAGCAAATGTAGGTGGATTATTATCTCAAACATTGGCTCAACAGTGATAAAAAATATTTACAATCTGTGTATTAGTCTAAAAATATTTTAAAACCCCCGTTCCTGCCAACACCAAGACAGATTGAGGGATGAAATGTGTGTGTGTGTGTGTTTTAATTGAGTTCCGGGACTCCACTCATTTGATGACTGAGACTGAAGGCTCTGTGGTTATTCAGTGGCCGTTATATATAGCTTTCTGCTCTGTGTGTGACATAGAGGAAAATGACTAGTTTAATAGATTAAAGGCTACATCCAGTGTTAAACCCGAAAACCTATCTCCCATTCCTTTCATTGGGTCTACTTTAGCTGGAGCTGAAACCGGATTTAGCCTCAAGAGTGTAAAGGCCCATCTAACCCCAAACTTCCTACTCCAGTTGGTAGCATTTTTCAGGTAGAGGCCTTTCCCAGTCATGCTGCTTGATTTCCATTTTTAACTGGAGATGCTAGGGATGTTGTGGTAAAAAGGTCTTACACAATTTGTGTAAAAATTGTTGTTGTTGTTTAGTCGTTAAGTCGTGTCCGACTCTTCGTGACCCCAAAGTATTTTGTGTAAAAATACTTTGTCCTTTCATAGTACAGTATGTTTTGCTGATTTCTGAAGTACCATAAATTTGGAAAGAAGGTTGAATGAATATGTGTAACACATGTGTTGAGGCGGGTCCTTGACTCACTGTGGAAGCAGATCTTTGCATGCATAAAGTTGTAGGTTCAGTCCCTGGAAACTCTACCTAGAAGTTCTTTGCCTGAGTCTTTGTAGAACCATTGTTAGTGTAGAGTGTCCTTGGTTAGATGGGCTAATAGTCCTACAGCATAACATAGTGCATTTGTTGGAATCAGAACTTGGAAAAGATACTTTTTTGGACTACCCTGGCCATACTGATTTGGAGAATTCTGGGAGCTGTAGTCAAAAGGAGTAACATTTTTCAAGCTCTGATCAGGACAGAAACAGGTGCCGCTTTCTCACCATTTTACCATCAAGTTTTCTCTTGGAGTTTGCATGATTCTTATCTCACTTCCTTTCCCCCAACTGTTACTTGCTGACAAGTCTATAACCTGACCAGCTTTCCTTATTTTCTTTTTTAAATGAAAGCAAACCTCTTGAAAGGTCCTGGTAGATTTAAATTCAGATATTTTCAGAAACCTCCAAAGCATTACATTTGCAATGTGTGTGCAGAGTTCTTAGAGTATTTCCATGGCCAAGACCCATGGTGTATAAAATAGATCCCAGATCACTGAGTTCCAAATGTAATAAAGTGATGAAATATCATCTTGAATCAGTGTAAGGTTAGAATACTCTTGGTTTTATATTGTGGATGTTTTGTGTTCATTCTTAGAATTTTTTAGAAAATCTAAGTATTGGTTATTTATTTACTCTTTTGATGTAGTAATTTTTTTCCTTTCCAGTCCCTGATCACTTTTGTAAACAAACATCTCAATAAACTTAACTTGGAAGTGACAGAATTAGAAACTCAGGTAAGAGGTGTTTATTACTAGTGACAAAGACGAAACCGTGTGTTCAGGCATTCATAACAACTTTCCATTTTTAAATATTTAAAGTTGCTGCAGAAGAATGAAAATTTGACTAAAGTAATGTAGCTACGGACAAAGAAGCTTAACTATTTACTCACCAGCTTACCAAAATTTCAGTTGAAAATCAGCTTTGGTGTGCTTTCCCATGAAAATTATCTGAAGCTAAGAAGAGGGCTCATTGTCAAGGGAAGATGCTATCAGACTACAGCACCCCTCATCCTTAGTTATCATAGTTAAGGATGAAGGCTAAAGGGATTTTCGCCCCACTGTACAATATCTGGAGGGCTACATATTCCCCATCTGTTCCCTAGGTGAGAAGTGTATCCCCAAACCCTTTTCTCTTCCCTCAATAGTTTATCCTGGTTCTGTTTCCATGTTTCAGAGGCTAAATGGGGCAAAAGGAAAATGATGAGGGGGAATTCATCCCAATCGTAAGTCCACTGGACTACAGAATAAGAGGGGAATTAAGGGTTTTCTGCTTCTTTCATGGTTCCATAGAAATGAATGGAAATCTTAGTCCATTTAGTTGTAGCAAAGGGCTGTAACTGGACAAAGGGGAGGCATGTCACAAAAATATCTCTAGGTCTTGTTTTATGGGGAATTCCCTCTTGGATACTCCTTTTTCTCTATGTTTTCTATTCCACAGAGTGGCCTTAAGTTTATCTGAATTAAAACAATTTACACTAACCAGGGAGATACTCACTGTGATGTAGTGGATAGAGTGAAAAACTAGGACTCAGGAGGCCTGGGTTCAAATTCCCGCTCAGTCATGGAACCTCACTGGGAGTGTGGAACTGGTAAAACCACTCCTTAAATATCTCATCTATCTTGAAAGCCCTATTAGGCTCATTATAGGTCAGTTCCAACTTGACGGCACACAACAACAGCAACACTAACCAGTACAAACCTCTTCTTAACAGCATTCTATACCTCTTGCTATAATATAAGAAATTAAATGTAGTTATCTTGGAATGGACTACAAGTGAAGAAGAAACAAACATTTAGCTAACTGGTCCCTTGGCACCCATAGCAGTAATTCATTCCTGTTTCATTAGGATTCATTCTCTGTTTTCCTTTGTGTTCGCCCTGAATGGGATAATATTAAATAATTAAGTTCCTGCAAACATCTAATGACTGTGACCAGAGGTAAGATGTCCTGTAGGCTATTTGTTCTTTGCCAGCAAGTCATTTATAAATACCACATGCGTCTTTTTGTAGTCTCCCTGGGAGAGTCACTGGAATTTCTCTTCAGTTTGCAGATGGTGTGTACTTAGTCTTACTGATGGGCCTCCTCGAAGACTATTTTGTTCCTCTCCACAATTTCTATTTGACGCCTGAGAGTTTTGATCAGAAGGTGGGTAGAAACTCCAGCCAGGCCACTTCTCTCTCTTACATTGTATGAACTGCTCTTTTCATTCTTTTTCTATTTTATCTTTGCTGCTGAAGCTAGAATGAAGCCAACAAGCTCTCTTTAACAATTGCCAGTTAGCCACACTGTTAACATTTTATAGTCATGTGAAAATGTACAGCGACACTTAGCCATTAATCTTAATGGTAAAATTAATTTGTCCAGCAGCTATTAAATTCCAACTGTTCATGCTTTACTATAATATTGGCTATAGAGTGTGTGTAGGGAGGAAAGGTGGAGAATAATATGTCCTGCACATGTGAAATAAAGAAAAACTGCAGCTCATGGTCCCCACACACTCTGATCCAACTGAACCCATGTGAAAAAGCTGGATTTACTTGCAGAATAGAGGCATTTTTAAAAGCCAAGATCTGTGCTGGTCTATTCAGAAAGGAAATGGGAAGATTTGTAAAGGTTGGATCCAGCTGTCTTGCAGTGTCTCACAAATGGCATCAGCTGGATTTAGCTCTTTTGAAAAGGCTACATATGATCACTGTCAGCGTGTGCAGCATTGTTTTCTTTATCTGGCTAGGAATATTCTGTATCAGAAACTGCTTCCGTAATGTTCTAGCCCCAACTGAAAGAGGGCAAGGTCTGTGGGTTGCTCTCCCTTTTACACATGCTGTCACGTTAATTCTGACTTCTGATGACCCCTTCCCTATTTTTTCCAGATGAAGAGTACTTTTTCCAGATGGAGAGTACTTCCTTCCTTCTGGGTGGTTTACTATTCCTTTCTTTCAACTGTATAGCTGTCCCAAGGCTACATTGGCCAGCTGTTCTCCTAGAAGGCACAGTGGGGAATCGAACCCCTTACCTTTGGCTCGGGAAACAGATTCCCAACTCACTGAGCAGAGCCCTAAGATAAAGAAAAATAGTTTCATTGTTGTGGAGGTGGATTCATATGGAGAGAGAGAGAGAGAGAGAGTAAAGGAAGTATGCACAGCCTCACCCAATGCAGAATAGGATAGTTAAATTCATCACAGTATTTCATGTTTGAGGTAGTTCTTGAAAAGAGAAAAAGTACAACTGTAAAATTTCTAACACTCAAAATTCTTTATAGGGCTTTGCTTTTGACTAGAATGATGAGGGTTAAGCAAGAACTAAAAGGGGCAATAAACATTTTTTGAACAATTAACTCCAAGGGAGGGGAAGATTTTGCCTGTTTTGCTGCTCAGCTCACTGAGCTGTGAGAAGTTTTAATTAAATTCTGTCCTCCTGTGCCACTGTAGTATCGCAAGAATGGGACATATGAAGTCAAGGGGAATACAAAACAGTTTTAATCAAACTGGGGGAAAAGATTCCTTCCCCTTTATGAATGTTGTTAGTGAGTGTGAACATTTGATTATGTTTTCTACAATACAGTTCTTAACAAGTGTGATTATGGTCTATATTCTGCTCATTGTACTCTCCTTGAAGTATCATGAATAGGTCCTGCACTTTTGCTGCTGTTTTGTTTACTGACAAATACAGATTGGTTTGTATGCAGATCACTAGTAGATTGGGAGTATCAGCTGCTGCAGCTTTTGAAGCCTCTGAAGTGAACTGGATGTCTGGATATATTGTGTTCCTTTTCCTGAATTGTACCACTTCAGTTGTAGCAGGAAGGGATGTTGTGTGTTTAATTGTCCTGTCCTACACTGGGTGAGGCAAGTGAAATGGCTGGCTAAAAAAAGTCCTAGACCAAAGAAAGACTGAAGCAGGAGAAGCAGGATCTGTAAAGCCAACTATAATAGGCACCCAGGCAAGGCAATCCAAAGTTGTAGTCCAAGAACCAGTCCAAATGGTCAAACACGGTCCATCCAGAGCAAAGAATTCAGGCACATAGGAATGAGGTAGAGGCTGTGAGATGAGTAGCTTCCAGCAGCTTGCAGAACCCACTGAAAGCTGGTTTCTAGCCATGATGCTGCCCACCCACCCCCCACAGCTGAGGTCATGAAATTAATGCTCCCACCCACATATAAAATACCTCCTCTCATTAGAAAACTAGTATGAAGCTAGAAGACAGGTTCTGGCCTAGCCACCTCAGTGACGCTCTATTTTTCTTTTTATTTTTTTATTTTATTTTAAACAAACAAACATACAAAACAAACACAAACATATATACGGGGAGATAATTTCATGTATCCATCTAGCATATAAATCTGACTACATAAACCATCTTGCCCTACCAAACATATTTAGGCCATATCCATCTAATATATAATTCTGACTACATAAACCATATTACCCTACTAAGCATATTTAAGCCATTATTAAGCTCATAGAGTAACTTCCTAGCTTTATAATAATTAACATACGTATGTTGTCTAATGTACAAACTTAAATCTATATTGATCTTATATTCAAGCCACTCTTAATTGCGTATTCCAAACTATAATTCATATATTACTTAGTGTCTTCATGTTTCTGACTTATCATCAATACCTTCTAAACAATTATACTCAGAATATATAATCTAATTTAAGCATTATCTATACTTATCAACCATTTAAAACATTCAGCAAGTAACTTTCCAATTTTTGTTGTATTTCTTAGCTCCATGTATAGACCAGGGATTTCTGATTACTTATAGCCTTGTGAATCTAGGAATTCATTTCCTACATTCTTTTTACTAGCTTTTAAGATGCCATCTATAAGGTCTCTATAGGATCTTTCACCTGCATACCCCTCTATCCAATACTCATCATAAGCAATTCTAATTTCATCATTAAGGTAACTTATCCACACACACACACACACACACACACACAAAAGCTCTAGGCCAGGTCAATACATTTCTCAAAAATCCCCACTTTTGCAGGTAAAAAGACAATATATACCTAATCTTGTCTATATAATCAATATAGTAATTCACTCATATTTAATCTCTATATATGTACCATAGAAACAAAAGCTTCTAATACTATTATTCTTCATTAACCTTTCTAAAATTCATAATTACATATGCTTATCTACCATTTAGATTCTCACCTAGCCAAAATTGTTCATAGTGTAATTATTCATATTGCTTTATGTGTAACTATACATCTCTCAAAACCAAGAAATTTTAAGCATTTAATCCGCAGGTTACTTTTCCCCTTTTCATTTTTGCTTCTCAGCTCCAGTATCATACTTCCAGGCTTGCTCCCCTTTTGCCAGTTTTAAAATGCCATCTATGAAATCTCTTTAAGGCATTTTCTATTCGATTTACTAATTTCCTCCCAATATAATCAATATCTTGATTTTGGAGCAACACAGAGCTATCCGATCTCTGATCACAAATTTCTGCCTTTAAATTCACCCATGCTTTCCCTTTTACATTATTTTCCATCAAGGTAATCTCAATATGCTTCCCCACCTTGTCCCCACCCCTCCTTTCCTCATTTTTAAATATTTCATTCTGCTTTTTTTAAAAAAAAGTTTTTCTCTCCCTCTCCGGAGGTAAACATTTGATGAATTCAAAGCAGTCAGTCGTTTTGTCTCCGGTCTCCTTCTGCTCAGGAACAGTAGATTCTTCCTCTCTCTCCGACGATGGTAGTTGTTCAGAAAATTCAGTAAATGCAGTCTGTTTGTATCCTGTCTCTATCTTAGTGTCCAAGCCAAGAAGTATTGTTTTGATATCTGTCTCCAGTTCTGAAACTTGAGCCTTGATATGATTTATAAGATTGAATTGAAATTCCTGAAGACAGCATACAAGAAAAGTCTCCATTTTAAAGTCCCAATAATGAGTCTCACCCTCAATTTCCCCTCCCTGCTCCTTGGCCAGAACAAATTCCGAATCTTGCGGAGAGCACTCTGGTCATAAAAGTGACTATTTGATTTATAATCCCCCTTAATGGCTCAAAGTAAAGTTCCATAGATTAAGTTGTTCATAGTCATTCAGAATTCTCAGGCTTCTAATTTATAAAAAGCCAAATCTTAGGAAGGGAGGGTTAAGGTGGAAAAGACAATTAGTTTCGCTTTCTCAGTTCTATCAGTTATGGCGCAGTAAAAAAAAAACCTCCAACACTGCCAAAGATTCTCTGCCGCTTAAAGAGATCTATCTCCACATTCAGCTTCCAGGAAAAACCCAAAACATCTGGTCTGTTACTTGCCGTAAAAATAGCCGTTCAGCTTCTGTTCATGCAGTCAGATCATAAATCTTCATTTCTCCCCCTCTCTGGGCAGCTACACACCAATTTATCATGGCGACTTGACGAGTCAGTTGCAATTAAGGAAAGAAAACTCCCGAAAAAAGCAGATTGCAAGTCTGAATTCTCCGGCGTCTCCAGCTTCCCTGCTGCAAGCCCACTTCTCCTGTGGAAAACTTGCCCTCCCTTTCTCGGGGGGTCCGCTGACTCGGAATAAAACCCAGGGGTTCTCAGAGCCCTGAGAATTCCCCTGTTCTCGCTGCCCGTTGCTCCGCCCTCTGTCCTCAGTGACGCTCTATTTTTCTGTGTGCAGTGTTTTTTAAGGTTTGTGTTTTCTTTATATGTTGCTGCCACCTCCACCTATAGGAGTGCAATTCAACAGAGATTGCTACCACCAGAAATATCTGAACATGTAGTACAGCTCAGAGACTGACAATTTCTTTATAAGTCTCCAGGTTTCTGTGGCTTCCATTAGGCACACTACATCAACCATGCAAACTGAAATTTCTCATATGTAATAATAGAGGCCAGTGGTGACAAGTGAACACTTCCAAAGGCTTTAAGCTATGTTCTTGAAACCTTAGAACATAGACTGGCTAAGGACTACTGTGGAAAATACATCCAGTTAAATGTAAGCTATAGGGTGGGGGAATGACTGCATGAATCTATTTAATTATGTTACAGAAATTGGTTTTGAAACGTTTTTTCATGTCTGTCTGTGATGCAGGTTCACAATGTTTCCTTTGCTTTTGAACTGATGCAGGATGGAGGGCTGAAGAAACCAAAGGCTCGACCAGAAGGTAGTATAAACAAGGATAACTTGAGATGAAACAAAGACATGTTCTGCCATGGAGGTGGCAGGGAGCATTATACAGTCATAGCCAAAAATAATGGCACCCTTGCAATTCTGTCAGAAAATGTAGCCCTTCTCTCAGAAAATTGTTGCAGTTGCAAATGTTTTGGTACTCACATGCTCATTTCTTTGGTTTGCGTTGGAACAACACACAAAAAAACAGAGATGAAAAGTCAAATCTGATACAATCCCACACAGAAACCCAAAAATGTACTGGCCAAAATTATTGGCACCTTGTCTATATTGTAAGAAATAATTGCTTGTAAAGCATGTGATGCTCCTTTAATTTGTATTTAGACACACCTGTTGCAAGTAAGAGGTGTAGGCAATATAGTAATCATACTTGCAACCAGTTAAGATGGAGAAAAGTTGACTCAACCTTTGTGTTGTGTGTGACACTGAGCATGGAGAAAAGAATGAAGTGTAAAGAGTTGTCTGTGGGTTGCATTTTCTGACAGAACTGCAAGGGTGCCAATATATTTGGCAATGACTGTAAGTAGATTGCAGTCCATGAAAGCTCATGTGGGAATGAGTCTGTTGAGTCTAAAAGGGGTTATAGTCTTTCGATTTTTCTTTTCTTTTCATTATACAGCTTTAACTATGGTTGAGGTTTCTCTGAATAATTACATCAAGGAAAATATGCCACCTTTTTCTTTACATTTAAAAAACATACAGTTAGAAGCTGTTAAAAAAATAAATGCTCACAGTTTCATCATTTGCTCTGATCCATTGAGAAGAGCACTAAAAAAAAAGGTTAACTAGCCTTTTAGCCCAATTTTAACTGTTTTCTTGTACTTCAAGACTAACACATTGAAGGGCAATACTGTACTATAGTTGAATTGTGGTAGCAACAATCAAATATATGCTAAGGCTGGATTTCCTGACTACATTTTTAATATAATTCCTCTTGATGACCCAAGGTCCAGTCATCATCATGTGGCTTTGTGTTTCCTGATGCCTACAATTACCTGAACATACCAAAGAGTTTTCCTTGCCTCCTATATCTTATTAGAGGCCATTGAACAATTTAATTATAGCTCTTAGACTCGCATTCACTGAAACCAGCCTCCTATAAACTCATTTTAAGGCATGCTGACGTTCCCCTTGAATCACTTTGAAGATTTTTGGAGATGCTGGATTTTTTTTTATTTTTTATTTTTTGAGCATCTAACTTCAGACAGTTCCTTTTAGAAGTTCCTTTTCAGACAGCTTCTCTATCTTGCTGCCTCATTAATTTTTATAAAAAAGAAACTCTGATATACAAAATATACAAAAAAAGAGTGAGAAATGAAAATATGTTGGGGGAAAGAAAAGAAAAAGAGGAAATACAGAGAATAAATTCATGGGCTAAGCATATACATTAATAGAAGCTGACCTGTCCCAAAAGCATGGGCTAGAAATTGTGAAATACACCATTTGTGAAATACACCTTCACACATACATAAAGCAGTAAGTTCTTTGAACAGTAGATTGTATTTATCTTTCTTATCTTGAAGTGCCAAAAATATTGAAACAAATGTTTAAATCCTAAAACCTCCTTTATCCTTTAGATCTTCCTATACCAAATAGAGTGTCATGATCTTTACCACTGTGCCTGTGGTACTAAAGGCACATGTCAAGCTGTTCACCTTTGCAGGCAGGTGGTGTCCCCTTCGCTCTAGTTTGGTTCTGTAAATGTGTTTACCATAGCATGGAAGTGATGTACATCCCTGAGAGACAGATAGTGGAGATAACAAGAGATAGTGATGTGCCATGAAGTTTCATCTCTAAACTCGGAACATTTTCTGATTATTTTTGAGCATCTTAATCTGTCGCATTTTGCTTTTTGTGCAATATATATAAATTGTTCTGTACAAGACTGCTGTTTTAAAACAAAAGCACTAATTTGCCAATTCTGTATTGCCATAGGACAACTGTCACCCTTATGCCAGAAACCTGTGGATAATGCTTCTTTATGGGGTGACAGCCTTTAGCAGGAACTATTGTTCCTCTTCTAGCACATAAACTCTTGAATAGGAGAGGGAAGAAACTTCCGGAATGTAGTCTGTGTGCTCATGATATAGTTCTTCATATGGTAAATGTAGGTTTACCCATGACCAAAAAATACTTAGTTTGGTGGGTTAATTAAAACAAAGCAAGTTATGTGAAAATATATTCTGAAACTATTTTCTCAAAGGCTTAAGTATTTGAATCTCATAACAGGTCTTCAGAAAGGACAGTTTATTATTCTGATAATTGTTTATTCAGTTTAGAGATAGATCAGTATTCCTTTGCCATTCCTAAGCGAGTTTTTTGAGGAGAGATTTGTAGTTGAAGTTTCTCTGAGTGATTTATCAAGGGAATTGGGCTAGGTTTCTGTTCAGCTCTTTAAAAGCTTGTGCATCAGAAGATTGTTTTTCATATTCTGAAAGAAGACCTGTTAAAACAACCTAAACATGTCTGTCTTTTTTTATTATTATTATCCCACAGATGTTGTCAACTTGGATCTGAAATCTACCCTAAGGGTTTTATACAACCTGTTCACAAAATACAAGAATGTTGAGTGATCTGGAGATCTCTTGAGATGCTATGGATCTTCACATCTTCCTTATTTTAGGGAAGAGAGGAGGAAATCATCATTTTGTCTTCTTCTTTTGCCATTCTTTCTTTTGCCTCATGCATGATGGTATCCCTTCATTCATTAGCATTTTCACCATGTAACTTTTGTATGCTTTTTATGCTCAGTGTTTTTCTTTGAAAATGTAGTTTCATGTTTTGAAATACCCAGGTTATTCTCATCTGATCCACAGGACAATGGTTTCCAGTATTCTATATTCAACAAAAATGCCTTGTTCTGTTTGTGGATAATATAATTTCAATTCATTACAGTGGTGAGAGGAATCTGATGAAGAAATATTTGTGGTTCGTTTTATTCAAATAATTTGCTTATTGCTGAGTTCTCCATATTTGATATGTGCCACAAATTCACTGGGTGACTTCAAGCATGCCTCAGCTCCGCATCTACAACATGTGTTTAATAACAATACCGACCTACCATACATGGGCATTGTGAGGATTACTAAGAAAAATGTACATGAAATGCTTTGATCCCTGTAAAATGCTGTATGCTAAGTTTTCTAGACTTCTAAGTTTGCTAGGCTTCTAGGTATAATGTAGACCTATTAACAACTAGGAATGGGCAAAGGCTGGATTGACTGTGGAAGGTGTGTTACTATGAGGTGGGACGTATCCATGATCCATCTGAAGCATTTCCCCTCCATCATATTTCATAGTGTACTTCACACTTTCCTCTGTCTCATACACTGAAATCCTGTTGCACAGCTCTGCATGCACTACAGGAATGATGTCAGCATCAGCAGCAAGAGCAGCAAATTGCCATTGAGTAAAGGCTCCCTTTTGGCAATTTTGGGGGGCATGCAACTCGTACACAGTGCAGAGCTACACAGCAGGTTTGCAGCCATCATGATATACCTCTGATTTAGACATATGTAGGTTATCTGTGTTCATTAATCTATTTCACACCTTCCTTTATATATACATATTTGATTTGTTGCATTTGTTTGTTTTTTGAGATTTTGTTCTCAAATTCTTGTATATATCTTTGGAAGGTATTGCCTTCTTTTATGCATTGCCCTTTTACCATTCAGTATTACTTCCACTGAATACACTGTGAATGTTAGATGAAATGGCTGCTTAATTTGATTAAAGTAGGTTTTCTTTTATGGTCTCTCTCTTTTTTTCTCAAGGGAGATTGGGATGGTTGGTAGTGTCGCTGTCCCTTGTTTCTGAATGGTGAGATGCTGGTCACAGTGATACAGTGAGTGAAACAATCCCCTCAATAATCCAAACAATCCACTAAAACACTGGCTTTTACACTGAATTTTAGAAGCTTATCAGAAATGAAAAAATACTGTCATTAGTGGTGGACAAACAATAATTGGAAGATGGGCTATTTATCGCTTAATTGTCTTGCTCAGAAATGTGGAGTCACATGAAAGAATTGGTTATTTTCAAAGCTGTACTGTTGATATGCTCACAGGCTTGGCTTTTTGTGTGTGTGAATTGTGGACAACTAAAATACTGTATGTCCCTCTAGGATTTAAGATTTCTTGATGCTTGGGATGTCAAGGTCAAACAGAGTGGTATTCCACTCTCATTAGCTCCTTGTTGTCTCAATTCTCTATCTCCTTTTCAAAACTCATTCACCAGAAACCTGCCTAAGTTTCTTTCTTGGCTTTTAGCTTGCATTATATGTAAAATGTTCAGTTATTTTCAAGCTATGTGGCAAAAATAGGGGGAATGTCTTTCTGTCTCCACCCCCGGACATGAAAATTGTGGATAGAAGTTAAAATACATTCACACTTCCTTATCAAACCTACATGCATTATGCTACTATAACAATATAAAATACATCATTGATACCGTAATTAAGCATATAAAATTATAACCGTTTACATTGTTAATGTAAGAGCAAGTGTATTTAAATATTTTTAGGCCATCTAACACAAAGTAATAAAGGGCTACTTTGTTTATGTTGCTGTCAGGCAAGTGAACATCTGAAAAGTATAAATACCTTTGTTTTGTATAGGAAAAACTGTCAGTGGAGTGCTGCAAACTGTAGCATCTTATGTTATCTAAATATCTGTACCTTGTTTTTTACCTGAAAGAGACAGAAAGGGTAAAATGTTGGAAACAGAAACCACAAATGTTATAGTAAATGAAGGAAAGTGCTTTTTTTAGACACAATATTAAGGACTGCAAGACTATTGCTATATGTATAACAGCACTGAAAACTTTAGAACTCTACAATATGCAGAGGAGTTATTCCCCAGGGTGTTGGTTGCCTTACATATGAAGCGTTGCACGACACATTTTGAATGAGCAAAACTTTATTTTGAAAGGCATTTTATGCATTGCAAAAGAGAAAATATTTCAGAGACTTTCCCCCCCCAATGTCCCACAAAATTCCTTGGAGGAAGGAACAATGGGGGAAAATGTTTCCCCAAATATATCTTCCCCCCTTTGCCTCCAAATATCTATTCTACACTCTTTCTATTGCTCCTTTCCTTTGTTCCCCTGCTTTCCTGGGGCCACTACTATTCTTTGTACCATCCACGTGTGAGAGTTTAATTCCAGCCAAAGTATTACTTTCGCTTTCCTCAACTGAAGCTGAACTACAAACAGCTTTGAGCAGCTGAACATTTCATGGCTGTCAGAATAGCTTAGCCATTCAGTATCAGAGATGTCTTCACTGCAAGTGTAATACAATTGGATGGCATATTGCCACTTCCAAACAACATTCAAGCTCCTTGGAACCAAACTTCTCTACATACTCCTCGGGTGAGGCAGGTGTGGGACTCTTATAACTGGCCAAGAAGCCACATGCCAGCTGACTTATTTCTGTTCTCTGAGAAAGCAAAGGGAAAATCTAAATTGTTACAGCCTGATCCCTTTTGCCCTAGTCATCTTTCGTGGTGTATAACTATGCGCTCCCTGGCCTGTCTCTGGAATGCTGAACACTAGGACAAGTCTGATGAAATTTGTAGTGCCAGAATGCAGCAGAGCCATCAGTGTTAAAATAGTAATGCAATTTTCTTTACTTGGTACTTCAAGACTGAGCTTTAAAAGAAATCCTGTGCTTTTGTCATACCATTCTGTGAGGCATTAAAGAAACGTCTGAACAGTCTTTACTGTTTAAAAACTCTGTTTTAATTGATGTTTAAGTAACGTCTGTTGAGGAAAGACATAATTGTTCTTGTTTTGAGGAAAGATTGGTTTATAGTAGAGGTTTATGTGAACCTAGTTCGAAGTTAATGGAAAAAATGATGAGTATATTCATTTGTTTATTTTTGCTGTACAAAAGTAACACATGCATTCTACCATAATACAATCTTACTGTTGTAGTTTATCTGGAAATTGGCCAAGAAGCCCTTGAAGTCATGTTTATATCTTGTGGAAGTGCAAGTATCAAGTTCATAGACAGATGTTCAGCCATCTATCTGTCTGTCTGTCTGTCTATGACCTCCATTCATTCCATACATAATGTTCTGCTTATATATTACTGCAACACAATGAGAAGAGAGGGACTAACAGTGACCCATTGCTTTTTCCATGTGAGCAGTGGTGAGTCTGAAGAGGAAAGGTTCCTGCTCATGGTGGACTCTACTTGAGCAAAAACCCTAGGAAATCTGGGTTCTTGATTGTCTATATAGCCTACATGTGAGCAGGAATCTCTTCTTTGCAGACTCACTGCTGCTCGTGTGGGGAAAGAAGCAGTAGAGAGGTGGGGTGTTCCCCTCTAATCATGTTGGTGATGCTCGGTACAATAAGTTCTGAACAGGATTGATGTCTCTCCACTCTTGAAGCTCTAAGCAACATTGTTGGCTAAATTCCTGAACTTTACATTGAACTCCCCTGTGTGATTTGTGTGAGAGAGAGCCAATCATTATTTAACTACAGTCCCTTTTGTTTCACATATTAATCATTAATATGTTCTTTAAAGTCTCCCACATCCCAACTCCCATGGTCTTGGAATCATCGTCTTATGCTGCATACATTCAGGATGGAAGCAGGGCTCAGATTTTTTTTCCATGTCTCTCTCCCACAGGCATCTTCAGCCGTTTGCAGAGCCTCCAGCTTGATGTAAGGAGGTGTCTTGCCCTTTATGTCACTTCCTGATTGAGGTGTTTCACTGTTACGGGATCATAGGCTAGGATAGAAAGCACTGAGTATCAGGTCTCTTCTGTTTCCTGAGTTTTCAGCATCCTTTTTTAGTTTCAGATCCTTGTAGAAGAAGCTCTTCACATTATGCCTCAGCAGCATATAGATTTACCTAAGGAATTACAGTTTACAGGGATGGCCAAGTTTCTGTGTAGAACCAGGGCTGAAAAAGTTCCTTTTTTGGACTGTAGCTCCCAGAATCCATGCTATCTGGAAGATTCTGGGAGTTGTACTCCAAAATGTAACTTTCAAGATCTGGTTAGAGCACAAGTTAAAAAATCTGCAATGGCATACCATTTTGTTGGCAAGCCTATTTTATTTTAATACAGTAAGTGCATATTTTGCCTTTCTAAAGCTTCTGTTAAGAAGGAAACCTGCAAGAAGAATATTCAGAACAGACCAAGGAGTATGGGATAAAGAACCTAGTTTTTAATTCTCTTTAAGATGTCAGTGTCTTCCTGTTTGGTAAAGACTCTATCACAATGCAGGAGAACATGTTTCCATACAAAAGTCCTGGGTTCAATCCTTGGCATCTCCTGGAAGGATTGGGAAGATCCCTTTCCTGCAACCTTGAAGAACTCCTGGCAATATAAACAGTACTGAGCTAGACAGGCCAATGTTCTGACTCACTATCGGGCTGCTGCCAGTGCCTAATATTGTTCCATGTTGTTGTGTTATATCAAGTCACAGATGACTTATGGCTATCCTGATAGAGTTTTGAAGGTACATGAGATATTTGACAACAATGCCCTGGATCCGTTCCAGTCGGGCTTCAGGCTGCGCCATGGCACAGAAACGGCACTGGTCGCACTGTTGGATGACCTGCTGAGGGAGGCGGACCGGGGCAAAATGTCCTTGTTGGTCCTCCTCGATATCTCAGTCGCTTTTGATACAGTCGACCACGGTATCCTCCTGGGGAGGCTCTCCGAGTTGGGAATTGGTGGGCTGGCACTAGCCTGGCTCCAATCCTTCTTGGAGGACCGCCCTCACAGATTACAGCTTGGGGAGAGTGTTTCGGCCCCGTGGAGTCTCAACTGTGGGGTTCTGCAGGGCTCGATTATCTCCCCAATGCTGTTTAATATCTACATGAGGCCACTGGGTGGGGTCATCAGGGGGTGTGGGGCGTCGTGCCATCAGTATGCTGATGACACTCAGCTCTACATCTCCTTTTCACCTACCTCAGTGGATGCCGTTCTGTCCCTTCAGCGCTGTCTGGAGGCTGTACTGCAATGGATGCAGGAGAATGGGCTGAGGCTGAACCCGGACAAGACGGAGGTCCTGAGGGTGGGCGGTCCCTCCATCGGTGGTTTGGGAAACTCCCTCTCTTTTGGGGGGGGTGACTCTCGCTGCGAAGAGTGAGGTTCGCAGCTTGGGGGTTCATCTGGATCCGGCGCTCACCATGGAAACCCAGGTGGCGTCAGTGGTCCGTTCCACCTATTTCCATCTGTGGCGGATTGCCCAGCTGCGTCCCTATCTTGATGGCGGGACCCTGACTACTCTTGTCCATGCGCTTGTAATCTCGAGATTAGACCACTGTAATGCGCTCTACGTGGGGCTACCTTTGAGATTGATGCGGAAGCTTCAGATGGTGCAGAATGCGGCGGCCAGACTTCTTAGTGGGATGAGAAGACATCAGCATATTTCTTCCACTCTGGCTGCCTTGCATTGGCTGCCCATTCGTTTCCGCATTGATTTCAAAGTGTTAATGTTGACATATAAAGCCCTAAACGGTTTAGGACCTCGATACCTAGCGGAACGCCTTCTCCCACCTAGATCTACTCGAATCACTCGATACAGCCAGGAAAGGCGGCTGAGGGGCCTAACGCCGAGGGAGGCCCGGAAAGAAAGAACAAGAAACTGGGCCTTCTCGGCAGTGGCCCCTCGACTTTGGAATAAACTTCCGTCGGAAATTCGCCTGGCACCCTTGCTGGGTGTTTTTAAGAGCCAACTTAAGACCTGGCTCTTTAGGCAGGCCTTCTCTCCGGTCACTACTTGATTTTCTTTTTATCTTAACTTCCATTTTGCTTTTCCATCTTGAATGTCACTAATATTATTGATTTGAATTGTCATTTTAATTGTTTATATGTTGTTTTCCATGTTTTTACTGTAAGCCGCCCAGAGTAGACGTAGTCTAGATGGGCGGGATACAAATCTAATAAATAAATAAAAATAAATAAATAAACTGGATTTACTATCCTCACCACTGCTGTGAGTTTCCATGGCCAAGTGGGGATATGAAACCACTTCTGAGTCCTAGTCTCTCTACCAGCTACACTATACTGGCTCTCATCTGGTTGTTAATAAATTATTCTCTATTTAGCCACCAGGTGGTGATAAACATGAACATTACTCAAAACATCAAAAGTGCAAAATTCCAACATGTAAAGAAAACTGAAATCTTCTCTGGTGTGGATGAATGACACCATCATCATGTATTTGCCTCACTAGTTACAGTCAGAAGTCTAAATGACCATATTGCATTTTTATTAGACCAGAGTATTAAAGTTGTGCCATCTTTTGGAGAAAGGAAGCAAAGTCAGGCAGGCTAAAGTATTATGTTGTTGTTGCTGTTGCTGCAGTTTTAAACAAACTACACATTTTGGCAGGTATCTGGAAGATCAGACTCTGAGGCTCTGCGGTCAGATTCTTCAGTTTGGTGATAGTGCCTGCTGGATTTAGAGATAAAATGTGGAAGCCGTTGGAGATTAAAAACCAAACCTAACCATTCAAACTTCTCCCACTTTATCTGAAGTGGAGAATGTGCCACATCTTCCAAATTCTAGCCCCCAGTACATTAATTATCGATGGTACCAGATTAGGTTTTTAGAGTACAACTACCATGCCTCATTCAAGGAATTTGAGTGGGGGCCTGGATGTTGCAGTCTTACTGTTGTAACCCTCCTGTGTTTCCCTAAAGCGTCTTCCTCTTTTTCCTTTTGCAGTCATACACATACAATACAGTGATACAGAGCATGGTGACTTCAAGTGGGGAAGTGTTTGGCCAGCTGAAATGAATCCTGGTGGATTTTAGGCACAACCTTTGCAGAATCTGGTAGAGGACTAGTGGTGGCTGCCAGATAATGATCAGTCTGGTCCTTTTCATATCTCTGTTCAGATTCTCTGCTAAAACGTGATTTTACTAACTGGGATAGTAATAATGCACAGCCAGTTGTGAAATACCTGTCCCATTTCTCAATGCTGACATTGTGCTCAGAGATAGGGCTAATATTATTGGCTCCAGCACCCTCCTTCCACCACCAAATCCACCACTTTGATGTCTTTTTTGACAAACAGAGGCTGATTGCTCTGGAAGCCTTTTTGGTCACAGTGTTGGTTTAGTTCAGAAATGCAGCCCCTGGACATGACCTCATCACATGGCAAAGTACATTTCTCTTGATCATTTCATATAATAACACAGATGAGCAAGTTATTCTGGGGCAAAACTGCTACCCTAGAAGTAGCCACAACATCCCTATGGTTTCATTATCTATCTGCCTATGCTTATTCTTCTATTTGCTCCAGTTTGGGTACAGCACACTTCATATAATCCTTTCCCACACCCCTTCCCCATTATAAAGTGTGGCCGGATTAGGGTGGAACAACAGAGCAGAGCCACTGCGGTGAGCTGCATTCTAGCCAGGGTGAGAGTCTGTTCTCTTAACTTGTGTGAAAAGATGTTTAGAAGAGTTTCTAAGCAACTTTTAAGGTAACCTCCTCTGAAATTCTGCTCCAGTAGCCTCACAGCTGGTGACAGTATGTGGTGAAATCAAATGTTGGCAATTGTTGAAGGCTTATTCCTATTTCTTATCTGTTACATAAATTTACTCAGTTACAACTCACGTAAAGAAATCATAGGGGAATCTGGTCAGTCAGGACCCTAGACAAAAACTGTATCCTCTCTTTTTGACAACAACTGAACAGACAGAGGAAATTTGTAACTAAAGGAGTACCATCAAATGATTTGATCATATTTTGATACAATTCAAATAACTTGATCTAGAAGCAGACCATGCATCTGATCATAGTGTTTTTCTTTTTAAAAGACATTGCAGTGTTTAATTTCACAACGGATGCATTTCTACTCATTACAGAGTAGCTGCAATTGAAACACATCCAGCAACTTTATTAGTTATGGAAGAGGGGGGCAATGAAAAGAAAATAATTAAATGGCATTCTGCTTCTCTACACACATGGCTGCTTTGAATGCACATATGATAACTTCCTCAGGTATTTGAAGAGAGAGAGCAAATCTTAAAGGACTCGAGCAAATGTGCATCCAAATTAACAGTTTGTGCCCCCCCCCCCCCGTGTTTGTTTTTAAAGTAACCTCAAAATTCCTCCATGAGGAAAAAAAATACAGGGGCAATGAAATTTTGGGGGCAGTTGTCATTAAAAAAGGTACTGTGCCACAGAAAGACACATTCGTATTCAACAGGGACAGATGAGTTACACTAATATGTTAAGCACAATAGTTTCATTTTTGAAATATCACCTCTAGGAAGGACATGTATTAACTTCCGTTCTCTCTTCTCCAAATGTGAAGACAACATTTTGAAGGCAAAACTGCTCTGAGGGAACAGAACATATTGTCTGCTGCAGTTCAACTCTAAAGATTTTGCTTTGAAAGGAATCTAGGTAGGTGCTTATAAAAGGATTTATTGAGTGTCCTTCTGGGTTTTCACAGGGGTATGCTGATACGTAGCTGCTTATGGACAAAAACAGCAGCCGTACTGCCATTCAGCTCGCCTTTTCATGTTGCTGTGTGTTTGTGTGTTTAAGCTCGAAAGCTTAGAACAAAACCAGGAAGTTGTTTTCACACTGACTTCTGGCTTGCTGCTTTTTTAAGCATCCTGTTTGAACAGTTGATACGATTAAGTATGCTGGGATATTTTACTTTTTTACTATTTTTTTTTTTAACCACCAGGCATTTTGTTCCTTGGCATGATTTTTGAGGTTTCTGTCTCTTTTGCCAGTAGGAAACAAAACAATCCAGATTTCTTGGGGACATCTGCAAAGTAAGTGACTTTCATTTTTCTGGGGTTTGCAACCCCTTTGCCCTGAACATCTTACATCTACACAATGACACTCGGAAACATTAATCCTATGAACAATTTGATAAGAGCTATGCCTTCAAAGATGACTTATCCTCTGATTCAGCAATAAAACTGCAGTTCCGCATGCTGTTGTGCATATTGTGACCCAAAATGAACTTATTCATTAGTTCCTACATAGAAACAGAAACAATTAATGTTATGTACTGTGCATACTATAGATGTTTGTTCATTTGTTTGCCAAGAAAGGAAGCGGACTTCTATTTCCAGGTTCTGGCATGGAATGTTAGTTAATGAGAAACAATAAGTGGTTCTTTATTCTGTTTTGCAATATGTATACCAACTTTCCTTCCAAAAGTTCTGATGGGCTTTCATGGTTGGTGTGCTGGTTTGTTTCATTTTGTTTCTCCTCACAAATAGATTTGAATGAATTTGTCAATTTCTCTTTATCCCACCATCAATTTTTCCCCCAACTCAATTGTTTTCTGAATATGAAGAAATCTGCGCACTTGAAAGGCTCTGATCATAATCAATCTGAAATGAAACTCTCATGTATCAGTACTGGTCAAATTCAAAAGGAAGAGCTATTCCAGCATGGAGAGGATCATGTATTACGTGGCTGCCAAGCAGCTGCTGAAGATGAACAGTTTTCCGGGGTGGGGGGAGGTGATCCTAAATCAGCATTACTCTGAAAGAATACACAGGAAATAAAACCCAAATTTTTAAGAGCTACGCACTCAAAGTCCTAGGCCTGTAGGACTTACCCAGTTTTGGTGTCTCCAATATTACATTTTATTTCTCTTTCTGTCTCCATACTTTCTGTCTCCATTATGGGAAAGTGTTAATTTTGATAAATCATTTTAAAAAAATGAATCTGAACAAAATTCTTACACATCCCTATTTACAACTTGTTGTGAAGGATGAACTAAGAGCTCAGGACTGGACTGAGGTCATCCTATTAGTTTCAGTACTAAGTGAGCTTGTCCAGACAAAGCTGCACTTTACGGCCTCTCTTGTTCATTTCTTTTTCATTTTATTCATTTATATTCCACTGTTTGCCCCAACAAAATGATGGGACCTTTGAGGACCCATCAAGTCAGTCTTTTTGTAAAATCAACTTGAAACCATACCTTTGCAGTATGGATGAGAATAATGGCTTGATCATTTACAGAATGCGGACAGGCAAGTTTAAGAAAAGACCGAAGAAAACTGCTGAATGGGTTTCTTGCAGACAGAAGCAACCTTTTAGGTCAATGACTGTTGGTCAGGTATCAGCCCTGTTCTGACATTGTAACCTGTTTAGAAAGCTCATGTGAAGAGGCTATCACTATAACATACCTCCCCCCCCCACTGTCCCCAAAGCCAGTACCATTTGTGAGGGTTCACCATGTGAATCAGAACTCTTCCCAACCCCCCACAGCTTCTACTCATATGAAAAATCTCTACAGACAGCAGTCTGTCTTCAAACCCATCACCCTGTAGTATGTATGAGGACAATGGATGTGACAACAGGTATGGGGCTATAGAGCTCTTTTCTTTGTGTGAGGGGGTCTTCTTTGTGTAGGGGGTCATATAGCCTAAATAAGTTTGCTGTTTCAGGGCTGAGCACAACACGTATCTATGCTTCCTTCCCATCTGCTCAATCTATGCATTTTTAGAGCTCATTACTAAGGGCACCATATATCATTGGTATTGTTTGATCTAGAAACAAATTAACCTTGTGAAGATGCTGCCTTGTCACTTCCCACCAAGAAAGGAAGTGGTGAGTGTGAAACAGCACATCAGATCACACATCTTAGCATTCTGTGGGGGTGGGTGAGGAGAAGTCTGTTATGCACTTGGTGGAGTTTTAATAAATGGTTAAACATTTGTTGCATTCCAAGCTCTGCCTTACGAATGTCAGGACAGTAGAGGACAGAAAATTGTTAATATCTTGCTTGTTCTCTCTCTCTCACACCCCCCCCCCCCCATAGAGATAAGGAAGACCAGGGTGGGTTAGGGACCAGGGAAGCCCTATGTGACAGCTCTTGTTTTTTTTTTTTTTTGGGGGGGGGGAACCTTATCTCCCACTATTTTTTGAAGGAAGCTGTTGTAAAGCAATAACAGAAAAAGGATGTGATCACAGAACTCTCACAAAGTAAATGGGAAAAAAAACAGGAGCAAGTAATTAGGGTTTTAATGTTTCCATTCCAGGATAAGCTCATACAGTGAAGGATGAGATGCTTTTTTCCAAGGCATCTAATTTGGCTCTACTGGTTACCGTCACACCAGAAAATAAGGTTTATAAACCAAGGACTCAGGTGGGAAGACCCATGCAGGCCCGGAAATGTTGCTTTTTGGGACTACAATCCCCAGAATCCATCGGCCACCATGGTCAGTGGCTGGGGAGTTCTGGGAACTGTAGCCTTAAAAAGTAGCTTTTCAAGCCTCTGAGTGTAAGTGCCCTTTCTGCATCCCCATGGTAGCTTGCTCGTGGAAGAAGCTTCAAGACAGATTTCTGGTGCACTGCAGGCTGTCAAAGGGTGACAGTTCTGCTGTGACCAATTGAAAAGGTGACACATAAGGCCTGTGAGGCTATATGCAGCAGTTCTATGAAGCTTTTGATTCTACCTTGATTTCTGGGCTGACCAGCTACCTGCCTGCCTTCAGAGCATCAGTAGAAGGCACAAATGTGGAAACAATCAGCAGGATTTTGAGTTGAGGGAAGGCAGCATATCGACAAACTGACCATGAGAAAAGCCTGAGACAGCCATTCTCTCACTTGTTTGGTGCTTTGTGCTACCCAAATCTAACACGAGATTCTTGAGGCAGTAATAGTAACACAAGTTCCTATTGTTCTACTGTAATCCTTTTAATCAGCAATCGTGCACATTCCATGTGACTGCAACCATGATCAAGCTAGATGCTACACTTAGCATATTTCTTGAAGAGGAACCTCCTCAAGTGGTGAAAGAAATCTGCTTTTCAAAGCAAAATAATTCTTTCCTCATCTCTCTATTTGGTGTTTAATGTGCCTTCTTTTGTACTTGGTCACTGGAAGGAAACAATAGGCTTACCTAGCAAACCTGATTGCTGAGGAACATATCTCTGAGGAAATCCCATTGTGGAAGTGAAACGGAGCTTGCAAAGGCCGTGGAACTGAGAAAAGGGCTTCCCCAGAAGATCTTAAAAGCTGAGAAGGCTCATATGGGATGATACAATCTTTCAAACAGCATGGACCCAAACCGTACAGGGCTGTATAGGTAATAACCAGCACTTTGCACTGGGTCTGGAAACAGATTGGCAGCCAGTGAAGCTGTTGTAATATGGGAGTTATATGCTCCCTGTAATCAGTGCCAGTCAGCAGCCTGGCTGCAGCATTCTGAACCAGCTGAAGTTTCCAAACACTCCTAAAAGGCAGCCCCATGTAGAGCAGATTGCAGTAATCTAAATGGGATATAACTAAGGCCTGTATCACCATGGCCAGATTAGACATCTCAAGGAATGGGCATAATTGGTGCCCCAGCTTTAACTGTGCAAATGCACTCCTGGCCACCACTGAAGCCCATGCATCCAAGCTCAGGGTTAAGTTTAGGAGCACACCCAAGCTGTAGACCTGACTTTTCAGGGTGACTGTAACCCCATCCAGTACAGTCCAAATCGCTATCCACTGAATCGCCTTGTAAGTGACCAGAAGCACCTCTGTCTTATTTGGATTAAGTTTCAGGTTGTTAGCCCTCATCCAGTCCATCACTGACAACAGACAGTGGTCTAAGCACAGAACAGCTTCCTTGGAATCAGATGGGAAGAAGAGATAGAATTGGGTGTCATCACCATACTGATAGCACTGAACCCCAAAACTCCAGGCAACCTCTCTCAGCAATTTCATGTAGATGTTGAATAACATGGGGGATACAACTGAACGACACTACAGACCAATGGCCAGGATGTTGAACAGGCTTCCCCCCCCTGCCCCCACATCTTCTGAGGTTGTCCATTCAGGAAAAATCAGAACTACTCAGTAATTCACAGTACTTCCAAGATCCATCCACCAAAGGTGCTCCAGAAGGATACCATGGTTGATGGTATTGAAAGCCATTGAGAGATCCAGCAGAACCAACAGGGACACAACTCCCCCTGTCCAGTTCCTGGTGTAGGTCATCCACCAAGGCTGTCTCTGTTCCGTAACCAGGCCTGAAGCCAGACTGAAATGGATCTAGATAATCCACTAGATAATTTTTATATGATTTCATTTTCCTGAGGATTTAGTCATTGGGCCTATTTTTATCCACACTCTTGCACTGGGATGAAATAAAATTGAGGGTTATAAAAGCAACTGGCTCTTGGTATTAAAATGAAAAGGTTACAGTTAAGAACAGGTTGATATTTGGATTAACGAAAACATATGCATATTATAATTAAAGTAGATCTAATGTTTCCCCTCCCTCTGCCATATTTATTCTACTTTCTCCTCAGACATTGCAATCATTAATTTAATCCAGATGGCTAATTACCTCATTCCTCTCAACCCTTTTCTTACTGTCAACCCCATTTTTATGTGCGTGTTCTTGTTCGGGTTTATGACTATCATGATGAAATATATTCCCCTCAGGGTTCTGTTAAGAATTTGTGCCTGTTTCAGTTTGCAAGCCTGGTGTGAAAATCTTTCATCATTCATACAGCATTGTTTCCCGCCTTGAGTTCCGTTTGGATCCCTGAACAATCAAGGACTATTTGCACTAGGCTGCCTCTTGACTGAGGGCAAATATTTAAAGTGTGTCTCATGGAGTCCAGAATCTTATCAAAGCAGGATCACAGCTGATAGGGTTATCTTCAGTTTATGGATGCTAGAAGAATTTTGCACCAACATTTGGCACAAAGATCAAGAAGACCTATGAGAACAGCTGGGGTGAAGCCAGATGGTTCCTCTTCTGCTCCATGAGTCTCCTCTGCCGCTTTTCAGTCCTGCCTGATCCCTCTGTGATGCACGCCCATGAGGTTAGCAATGCCTTTGCTCCCATCCCTCCTCTAGGACTCTTCCTCTTGAGCATGTAGCAATGTCGCATCCTAAGTAACTATCCTGCTCTGACATGAACTAACTATAGTAAAGCTTATTTCCTTTGTTTCTCCTAATGTGGTCTGCTTACCAGGAGTAACCTGCACACTTTTTACTTCGCAGTCACACTTCTGCACAATCTTGCAATCACTTCTTTAAGGTTGCAGCCACCTCAGTGTGGTTGCACTTATACAAAGCTACTGCCTACATTTTCAGTCTATATGGAACTCATAGGTAAAGGTAAAGGTTCCCCTTGACATTTAGTCCAGTCGTGTCCGACTCTAGGGCGCGGTGCTCATCCCCGTCTCCAAGCCGTAGAGCCAGCGTTTGTCCGTAGACAGTTTCCGTGGTCATGTGGCCAGCGCGACTAGACACGGAACGCCGTTACCTTCCCACCGTGGTGGTACCTATTTATCTACTCACATTTTCACATGCTTTCGAACTGCTAGGTTGGCAGGAGCTGGGACAAGCGACGGGAGCTCACTCCATCACGTGGATTCGATCTTACGACTGCTGGTCTTTGACCTTGCAGCACAGAGGCTTCTGCAGTTTAACCCGCAGCGCCACCATGTCCCACTCATACACATGACCAAGGGGGCGTTCTCACATTCAGGAAGAGCGTCATTGTCTGTATTGTCCTCCTAAGTGCACCATGAGAACTAAACCCAAGGCTTTCTGTTTTCTAAGGAGCAATGGAGCCAAGTTTCCTCAAAGTTTTCCCAGGGTCTGTTGCGGTTCATCAGTCACAACAAGAGGAGGACATTGCTCCAGGTATGTGGTTAGAACTCAGCACTGGAAATGCATGAGGGGTGTGTGTGCGTGAAAATACATTATTTTGCTAATTATTATTTATAGATTTAATCAAGCCCCTCAGGAGAAGTTTGGTGCTCCATTTTCAATTGGCACCTAACAAGCAACAATACTAATGTCATGTGATCCTTTAAATGAGATTAACACATCACCTGCTTCAAAATAATAATAGTAACAATCCATTGTATATATTACTATATTTTTTTCCTATTTTTGTTATAAAATACTTCTAGGAAATATATCCTTCCACACCCTCATTTTTTAAAAATGGTATTTTGCATTCTCTTGAAAGGTATTTCCAGAATTGCAGACTTAAAGATCTGCCTTATGCTGTGCATCCTCCAGGGGAATCTGAAAGTCCTAACAATTAGAATGCATGCATGAACTACCAGTATGTTGAACAAATGGTAGTTCGTATCGGGGCCTGAATTAGTTGTGCTGGATAATTATGACTGGTGTTTGTTTGCTTCTGTTTTAGGAGAAAAGAGGAAATACATAAGCCCAAGTTGCCGGAATGACCCTAAACTAGAAGCTCTGCAAACAGTAATACACTTTTACTGATTTCTGGTTAGCTTACAGTTCTTTTGCAACAGCCATGAGCTCAACGAATAAGTTCCAAGTACTTCAATTGCAAAAAGGTTTAACTAGAGAACATCATTATGAGTCAAATTAATGTTTCTTTTCAAATCAGACTTATTCAGGAAGTAGCACTTATTAAGCCAACAGCATTATACCAGGCACCACATCTCATCCAGCAGATGTCCCTTTCCATTAGATGTGGCAAGTTCTTATCTCTTTTCTAAACTGTTTGTTAAGTTTTATATCCCACCCGTTTCCCAGTGCGGTCAAGGCAGTGCACATGACCCTCTTCTGCTCCGTTTTATCTCTCAAACACCTTGGAAAATAGATCAGACTGAAAGAGAAAGTGTTATTAGTATAAGGTGAGATCCTGTGGGTTTTATGGCTGAGTGGGGACTTGAACAGATCCTTGAAAAGTCTCTAAAAACATGCAAGGAGACCACTTTGCTCATGATGTCACTTTAAAAGTGAATGAAAAAAAGCATAATTGTTTCAAACAGAAAGTAGAATCCTGTTGGACCATTCTGTGTGTGCAACACTCTGATTGGCAAGTGGTTGGCTTTGTTTTTTCTTGGAATTTATACAACAGGATAACTAGTACCATCTTGCAGATGTCTAAGTTCTGCTGAAATTGACAGGGACAATCTCCAGCTGGTGCAAAGGAAAATTGGAGCTCACAGGACACCACAGATGGACCATGAGTGCTCTGCTCACTTTCAGCAGAATAGGGACTCATAATACGTTGTGGAATTGTCCTGTTGTTCACTATATAATGGATATCTGCATGGTATCCTAAGCATGGTACCCTGAGAAAAATATTACAGTATCTTCCTAATTTTCCCCCTTCAGCTCTTGGGGCCCCCTCCCTATGAATTAGATGAAAATCTAATTTCCCCACCACCATGCAGTGGAATAGCTGCATAGCCTCTCTGTAGATTGATGATTCATAATGCTGCTGTTCCATTGCTTGTCATCATGAGTCATCCAGTTAATAACTGTGCACTTTTTATGGCTTTGCTGTAGGATTTTTCCCAAGAGAAAGGGAAAGAAAGCAGGATGCAATGAAAGGGTCAGTGTTCCTTTCATTCACTTTCCTAGAATGTAGCTCAAATAAGGGATTCTGTAGTTTATTTTCCTCTTTCCATTTTTTATTGGACATTTATAGCAAGTCCATAGCACTTCTTACGGATCTCTGTGAAAACAGAGCATATCACATGCTCCTGAGACAGTAAGTCCTTTTATTGCTATCTGCCCAAACACCCTTTATGAAGGAGCCTGTGGTTGTGGCTCCTGATATTATACTAGATAAGGCATAGTCTGCTAAAACTGTATGAAAAGGTGACCGATGGTAAGCAGCCCTGTTTGACACACTTTCCCAAATAGTCACTGTTTAATGTTGAATTAAGAGCAAAGAAAAGATAAATGTTGCAACTGAGGGAATGCTTAGTCCCTAGGTAGATTGCAAAGAGCTGAAATCTGTTTGTAGAGCTGCCCCCAGACAGTGTGTACTGAGCAATGAAGCTATAGGAATAAATGGTGGCTGGAGGATTAGGGGACCTGCAATAAAAAAGAGAACTTTTCCAGTTATTGATATTATTGATATTATTACTTTGACATGGAATTGGACTTGATGACTCATGGAATCTTTCCACCTTTACAATTCTATGAGTCTATAGCAGTGGTTACCCAAGGTTGGGAATCACTGCTGTAGAAGATAAAATGGAACTTGATATTTTTAATTTAAATAAATTGATGGGTTATATCTTACATTTGACTGCCACAAAATCACTTTTGTTTATCATTTGCTTGGTTTGCTTTGAAAGATTCTGACACAGTAAGAGAAACACAAAATTTACTACTGATTGACTACGCATATACAGTGGTGCCTCGACTTATGAACGTCCCTACTTATGACCATTTCGAGTTACGACCAGCTCCGGCCGCAAGATTTTGCTTCTACTTGCGACCGGAGCTTCCACTTACGAACAGAAAAAGGCAGGGGGAAAAGGCGGGAAATTCAAATTGCTAACTGTAGGTGGCCACGAGGCTGCTTCTTTGTAGCTCTTTCGCCCCAGCAGTTAGAGCGTGTGCGTCGGAGGAGGCTTGGGACTGCCTCCTTCTGCTTCTGAGTGAGCATGTGCGTGTGTTTGCAGGGAGGCTTTGGGCTGCCTGGTAAGGTAAGGTGCTGTTTTCTGCTTTTTAAAAACTGTTCTGAGAGTTTATGTTTCTGTGCTGTGATGGGTCTTGGAGGGTTTGTTTGTTTTTTGGCTCCCCCCCCATTTCTGATGGGTCTTGGGGTTTTTTGTTGCTTTTTGGAGTGTTTTTTCCCATTTCCGATGGGTCTTGGGGGATTTGTTTGTTTTTTGGCTTTCCCCCCCATTTCCGATGGGTCTTGGGGGTTTTGGTTGCTTTTGGGTTTTTCCCCCCCATTTCCGATGGGTCCTGCATGCTTCCCTTGCTTTTTCCTTTGTTTTCTTTGCATTTCTGACCTGCCCCCTTTGTTCTCTGTGCATTTCCGATCTGCTCCGTTTGTTTTCTGTGCATTTCCAATGGGTCTTGCATGCTTGATTGCTTTTCTCCCCCCCCCCTTCGGCCGGAAGGGATTAATCGCGTTTCCAATGAGTCTTGCAATGATTTTTTTTTTGTGTGATTTTTTTCTTCGGCCGGAACAGATTAATTGCATTTCAGTGCATTCCTATGGGAAATGGTGTTTCGACTTACGACCATTTTGAGTTACGTCCATCTTCTGGAACGGATTATGGTCGTAAATTGAGGCACCACTGTACTACTGATTTAATAACTTAAAGAACAAGATTGGTAACATTTTGAAATTGGTTTGCCCACAGCCTTGTTTGTTTATTGTTGTAAAAGATCTCTGAAACATTTAGAGGAAGAAACACAAATGTTTAAACAGATGCTACAGATTTCATAACTTAAGTAACTGGATTGGTTAAATCTCAAAATTGATTCTTCTGACACTACAGTTGGGCCCAAGGATAGTTAGCTTTTGGTAGCATCCTATCATAGGCATTTGGTGGACTCTTTTGCTAGGCTGGCAGAAGCTGAATAGGTACCAGGGAGAGAGGGAGGGAGAAAAAGAGAGACCAGTGTGAAAGAAATAATTTGGGGGATGAGAGAGAAAATTGAGAGCTGGGTGGCGAATGAGACTCATGAGTTTTTAACCCAGGTGTAGCCAGGAAAGAAAGAAAAAGTGAGGGTAAAATTCAGTAAGAGAGAGGTCAACACTTATAGCAATGATACCAGAAAAAACAATTGTTTCTAATATTTGAATAAATATAATTTCAACAAAACAATAAAAGGTATAGAACAGTTACTTTTTCGTTAGGGCCCTCACCTCACCTCCTTGTCCAAAGGTGTCATTTTAGAAAAGCCAAGTCCCTAAATCACCCTCATGCCTTCAGTCACACTTGAGACAGACTTGTATCTTTGGATCTTCCAGGAACAGACACTAAATCTATCAATAGGAATAACTTTTTTCGAATATTTGGGTCTCTTGCTTTCACGTTGCTGTTGCCCCAGGCACCCATTCTTGACTTCCTTCAGCCTTTCCTTCTTAATATCACAAAAAATGTCTTTTATTTCTCTGTCTGCTATGTCCTTCTCATACCACCTGCACCACATAGCTACTGCCCAAGTTGCTCTCTTCCCCCACTGTTTCCTGCCTTTTAATTTCAAGTTCAGCTAATATATTTCCCCATCAAGTGCCCAGTGCCCAGTATTCCATCAGAACATATACCTTTGCAACATTTGAATGGAAAATAATTTTTTTAAAAAAAATATTGTCTCTAACATCACCCCAATTATGGGATTTAGGAACGTGAGGAATTAAATTTTTAAAGTAAATTAGTTTTCTGCAAACCATATAAATTTTGCAGAGAAAAAGAATGAGGCAAACAACCATAGACTTCTTTTCCTTTTCCTTTTGCTACTCCTAGGGAGCTTAACAATATAAACTCATAGGGAGCAGCAAAGAGCTAAGCCAGAGCACAGAAACCCCATATTTTGACAGCTGGCATTTGTGTGTGGCTCCTGTTCTAGTGTCTTAAGTGATGGTGGGGGGAGTAGATTTGTACAATTTCCAGGTATCAACTCCCCCGCTCCATTTTTTAAGACTGGCTTTTTTCCTGCAGAATTATTCAAAATAATAATGAAATTACTAAGGAAATAAGATGAAAGTGGTACAAAATTAAGAGAAAAAGTATTGTGAAAGCAACAGCTAAGTACAGTCATGTGAAAAAGAAAGTACACCCTCTTTGAATTCTATGGTTTTACATATCAGAACACAATAAAAACCATCTGATCTTTAGCAGGTTTGAAAATTAGGTAAATACAATCTCAGATGAACAACAACACATAACATATTACACCGTGTCATGATTTATTTAACAAAAATAAAGCCAAAATGGAGAAGCCATGTGTGAAAAACTAAGTATACTCTTACTGTCTCCATAGAAATTAAGAGGCTAAGTAGTAACCAGGTGCTGCTAACCAAATGCCTTTGAATAATTGATCATCAGCAAGTGTGACCACCTCTATAAAAGCTGAAGTTTTAGCTGTTTGTAGGTCTGGAGAATTCAGGTCTGTATTAACATGATGCCAAGGGGGAAACACATCAGCAATGATCGTAGAGAAGCAATTGTTGCTGCCCATCCATCTGGGAAAGGTTATAAGACCATTTCCAAACAATTTAAAGTCCATCATTCTACAGTCAGGAAGATTATTCACATGTGAAAAACATTCAAGACAATTGTCAATCTTCCCAGGAGTAGAGTCCAAGCAAATTCACCCCAAGGTCAGACTGTGCAATGCTCAGAGGAATTGAAAAAAAACCCTGAGAGTTGCATCTCAGACTCTACAGGCCTCAGTTAGCATGTGAAATGTTCAAGTTCATGACAGTACAATTAGAAAAAGACTGAACAAGAATGGTTTGTTTGGAAAGGTTGCTAGGGGAAAGCTTCTTCTCTCTAAAAAGAACATGACAGTATGGCTTAGGTTTGCAAAATTGCATCTGGACAAACCATAAGACTTCTGCAACAATGTCCTTTGGACAGATGAGACCAAAGTGAAGATGTTTGGCAAAAATGCACAGTGCCATGTTTAGCAAAAACCAAAACAGCATATCAGCTCAAACACCTCATACCAACTGTTAAGCATGGTGGTGGAGGAGTGATGATTTGGGCTTGCTTTGCAGCCACAGGACCTGGGCACCTTGCAGTCAACCATGAATTCCTCTATATACCAAAGTATTCTAGAGTCAAATATGAGGCCATCTGTCCAACAGTTACAGCTTGGCCAAAATTGGGTCATGCAACAGGCCAATGATCCCAAGCCCACCAGCAAATCTACAACAGAATGGCTGAAAAAGAAAAGGATCAAGATGCTGCAATGGCCCAATCAAAGTCCAGACCTCAACCTGACTGGAATGCTGTGGCAGAACCTTCAGAGAGCTTTGCATAAACAAATGCCCACAAACCTCAATAAAGTGAAGCAACGTTGTAAAGACAAGTGGGCCAAAATTATTCCACAACGATGTGAGAGACTGATAAAGTCATACAGAAAATGATTACTTCAAGTTATTTCTGCTAAGAGTGGTTCTAAAAGCTATTGAATCATAAGATGTGCTTAGTTATTTAAACACATGGCTTTTCCACTTTGGCTTTTGTAAAATAAATAATGACATGGTGTAATATGTCATGTGTTGTTGTTTCTCTGAGGTTGTATTTATCTAATTTTCAGATCTGCTAAGGACCAGATGATTTTTTATTATATCTTGATACATAAAACCATAGAATTCAAAGAGGGTGTACTTTCTATTTCACATGACTATGTCACAGTGTCATTTCTCTCTCAAAACACAAACAAACGTTACGCACTTTATAGGACTATCTGGCTGAAAAGAGTGGCTCATCCCTAACCTTTGCAAACCTCTCAAAATAAATGTTTACCATACAATATGTAAGATGTCAATTCTTTCCTGCATAGATTTTGGTATAAATATTTAGCACAAGGTTAGGATGAATTCTTGTTATAGCTAACTGTTCTTTTTCCAGTTTTCCCTTTGCATCCAATAATGTTTTTTTTAAAAACCAACACAATATATAATATTGTGGTGAACACATTTATTTTCCTCACAGTTCTTAATAGACTGGATTAACGCAACTTTGAAACATGAACACATTGTTGTGAGAAGCCTAGAACAAGACCTATATGATGGATTAGTACTTCACCATCTCTTAGGTAAGCCATCTTGCTCCTACAGCTTGGAGCATTATTTTTTTTAAAAGGAATTTGTGGCATTATATTTGACTTCAGGGCAGCCAAGTTGCTGTCATGGTTATCACTGCTTTGAGTGCACAAGTAATTAGTTGTATTAGGTGTTCTTAAGGAGATGTATTGTTTTCACCAGGAGGCCAGACAAATACAAGGACACATCTTCTGGTTTCCCTCTACTGGCCAATTCTGATCTTGCATCTTCTGTATACAAAAGACAAAGGCTAGTATCCTATTGCTGAAACACAGAACAGACACGACCTGTGCTTTTTTGCTTCAAGAACTGGGGGTTACACTCAATCCACAGCTGAGGCAGCTGTGGATTGAGTGTAACCCCCAGTTCTTGAAGCAAAAAAGCACAGGTTGTGTCTGCTTCAGCTGTAACCATAAAACAACAACCATACTATTTCCTGACTTACATCTAAGAGGGATGTACCTGCTGAATTCCATCTTGCCAATAACTTTTGGTCTTTACATCTAAGAGTAACTTTCCTGGCAAAATCCACCTTGCCACAAGCCTTTACGTTCTTCACACTGGTACAAACCTGATGGAATTTTTTAAAAATCCACGACACTCTTGTATTATATGATGAATTTTTAGTGGTCTATAAAGGTGTTGCCTGTTTTTGCATTTGCATTTTATTTTGTATTGATCACATGGCTACCCATTATTTCAACAAAACAGAGGGGCAGTTGTGTAAGCCTCCCACACTTTTCTGGCACATGCCCAGCTGGGTGATTGATGTGTGTGTGTAGGGATGCTTACCCAATTGCCTTTTCACCTCATGTTTCTCCAATAGGATACTGACAAAAACTAAATAACAATTTCCTTCCTTGCCACTTTGAACTGCCAAGAATGGCATAAACCTGAAAAATTCTTGTCACAATGCCTCTGAAAGTATCATTTAAAATGATGCTTGAAAGTAACTAGAGAACATCCCTCACTGATTCCTAAAATAAGTTTGCAACTACCTGCTACACTGCTTTTACTGTAACTTTAAAACTACTCATTACAGTAATTATTACCCAGAAGACAACAAAGTCTGGAACCCCTCCTCCCCAGTTAATAAATGAAGCAGAGCAATTCCACAGTCAAAATCTTCTCTGAAAACACCCGTACATAAAGATTGTTCATTCCAATGCCCTCTTACATTTCAGCTGGTGAAAGTACATAACGGACCTACTTATTTTATTAAGTGGTTGTTGTATTTTCCTCCTACCTTTCAATCAAAATTTACCTCCTAAAATGGCTCATTGTAACAACAACAACAAAAGCATTATGCCAATAGAGAATAGGACAGGGAAAAAAATATTAACTGGATTTGATTGTTTTAAGAGAAGCAGTCCTTTTGTAGCTCCTGAGAGTTGGGGATTTGCTTATTTTGAGGCTTATAGAGCATTGTGGAGAAATAAAATGCACACATAACTGTGCACTTTATAAAATGTGTATAATTAACATACAATGGAAAAAGTGTGCATAAATACTCCTTGGTCAATGCTGAGACCTCGAGTGTTACTGCTGTTTACTACTTCAATGATCAAAAACCTAATGAAGCCACAGGTGCCTGAAGCAGACCCTCAGCAAATTCTAAGTCTCGTTGGTGAGGTTGCAAGGAGTTAAAAAAAAAACATGGAGTGGCCCCACAGACCCTACAACAGGCAGTTGTTCGGCATGTTTGGCTCTTTGTGGATTTTACATCCTAGAGAGGCAGAGTTTTCAGATAAAAAAATAGTCAATGGGGGAAAACTGTGCATTAGATAAAATGCATAAATTACACAAATTACAAAAAGAAAGGGCAGACTCTCACAGCCAGCAATGAAATAAGGATACAGGAAAAATGCAAGTGAGATTTGAAGAAACACAAAAGATGAAACAGAAAGATTTTAGTTGTAACTGCTACATGTAAATGAAAAGAAGACTACTTTCACTACAGCCCCATGGATGATTTAAAGCAACCTGCCAGAAATTATGGAGTTGGAATGATATACAGTATTTTTGTTGTGTCTCTTTTTAAATCTCAGAGAACCTTGGATCTGTCACTCTGGAAGTGGAGAAGATTGCATTGACAGAAAAGAAGCAATGGCTCAAACTTACAGTTATCCTGGAAACTGTGAGCCAGCTTTTGCATCTAGAAGAAAATGAATTGAAGTGGAGTGTGGATGGTATGTAGAGATCTAAAACAGAAGGCAGATACCCCATACTAAGATCCTTCCTCTTTCAGTTTGGAAAGCTGGTGATGTAAAGAAAATTGTCTAGACTAGAATGGGCATGAAAAAAGCAAAGTGTTAAAGTCTGACTTTTCAATAAATTAGTGGTTTGGCTTGGCATAACATTTGTAGAGAAACAAGCCAACATTATTTGTCCTAAAATACAGGAGAAGATAAAGATACTATAGTTCTGTGTACTTATATGTTCTTCTTAATGAGGCATTTTGAAGAACAGGGATTTATTACCTAACTAGATGTACAAAAAACTCAGGATATGATCTACACCAATGACGAAGAGTATTCTACATGCTTGCCTTTTATGTTTTAGCATTTCTTGGGTGAGTATCCTGTTGCAGTCGTTAAACAGGCTGAAGCCCCTTTGTAACAAACAAGGCTTATTGTTCACACAAGAAAGTACTGTGGACAAGCCCAGTAAAAGCCAACCATGAACAAAGCAGGCAGTTGCTATGCACAGAAGGTGAAGAGGACTCCACTCTTGGATTTTATTCATCCACCTTATACTGCTTCATTGGCCACTCTTGCAATTCAAGAAACACTTAACATCCATAAATCTGTATTTCACATGCTTGTATCTGGTGTTATGGTAGCCTGTACTAAGGTCCATGATTCCATGAGTGTAATAGAACAAAAAATAAATAAATACAGTAGAACAAACAAACCAAAGGAATTGGATATGTATAATTATATTTTTACACCAAAACCATTTAACACTTAAAATGTGCAGACTCCAGTCAGCTCCACTAGATGGCAAACGTCTCAGGCCCAATTTGTTATTTATGACCCAGGAATAATTTTTATTACCATCTTTTAGAAATCCCATTTTTCAGTCTTGCTTCTTACCCTCACCTTTTTGAACTTTAGAAACATTCCTTTCTTGTTTTTTGACATAACCGTGAGGTAACTAGCATCTTCTACTAAATTCCTTCTTTATTGAAGTCATTGTTATTTCTACTGAGTTCACACAGGCAAACTCTAATCTCAGGTGTTGCTGGCTTGCAAACACCAAACTGTGAGAGAATAACCAGCTAAAAAGGGCATGATGAGTGAGGCAGAGATGGGAGGGCATAAGATCAAATGGAGCTCGATGGGGAAAAAAGTCTGCTTAAATGAAACTGAATGTAACTTGTATTTTCTCTTAATAGCAATCTCAGAAGTACAAAATACTGAATTGCTATCATGGACAAAAGGCAGAAGGTCAACACTCCCATGCACTTCCTCTTTCTCTCTCTCACCCACAGACACACACATTCAACTTCTGGAGCAGAAAATGTATCAGAAGCATCTTTCTCTGTGGCTAAAATGAGATAAAGTTAAAGAAAGCATGGAATAACACAGAGCTTGGGACTGGAAAGTAAAGTAGTCTGCCTTGCGTGGTCCTGTCTACATGACAGGGTAGAGTGTTAATATATTACTGTAATAGAGAGGACAATGAGGCTGAATATTTGCTGTACCCCAAGTGCAAGAAAGGCCCTGCTTCCCCATGAGGACCATTATGTTCACTTTGTACTGAGGGCACATGGTAAGGACAGAGGTGGCACAAAGTGTTGTGTGATTTGTGTAGCTCATCTCTTTCAGTTTGAGAGGGCCAAGTGAGGATGCCTTGCCCAACCCCTTGCTCAAGTCCTGGAACCAAAGCACCCTGCAATTTTTTTATTTTAATTTTTTAAAAAACAGCCCCTCAAAGAGTATCAGTTGCACTGCCTGAATAATTCTTATGTTTGAAATATTAACCAACTTGTCCTGAGAGTTTCTTTTGTGCTTTGATTTTAGCCATCTTTAAGAAGGACTTACTGAGTACCTTGCATCTTCTGGTAGCCATCGCTGAGCACTTCCAGCCGGACCTTGCCATACCTCCAAACGTTAAAGTGGACATCATGAATGTAGAGGTAGTTTACAGCGTTTATTTTATTCATATCCTCTCCATAAAACTTCTTCAGATGCTAACTATCATTCCACTATACATGATTAGACATGAAAAACCATTGCATGCTGACTGTCAAATCCATGGATCTTCATTTACCTTTGGTTCTCCTGTTTGTCTCCCCAGGGAGGAAGCACTAAGACCTAGGGAGCCAGCAATGTTGAATGTTGGCTGGGTACTGGGCAGCAAAGCTCCCTAGGAGCTTCTGGCAGCTCTATGGAGAGGGGTTATTTTGCCTATGGTGGGTTAGAAGGAGGGGTCACAGCCAGCATGGAAGCCCTTCCTTTTTCTTCACATGGTCAACTTAGGTATTACCTATTCTTGTATGCTCACGTCCCATAGATGGGAATGCTCTAGTTTCACCCCCCTTTGTTTTCACCTCCTATACATGGAACGTGATGAGTCTGAAGAGGAGGAGGTCCACTCTCCCTAGGGGCTCTTAACGTGAATCCATATGAGTCAGGAGTCCAGGACCCATGAATGTATAATGCCTACATAGACCTTCAGTGATAGAGCTTCTTTCCTCCCAAACAGATTATTAGCTTGTGAGGCAGGAAACAAATAGAGTTGGAAATATGAAATACTATTGCATGCTGATGGACAAATACTCTGAGATGTTTACTGTCTAATATCTAAAGCACATATATCTGCATATCTCTTGTTTACACCCTTTTCCCAACCTGCCCTTTATTCCTTGCAAATGCTTCCCATCCTACTTTGGCAAGTTTGCAAAAAACAGAGAATATTGTATTAGATGTGAATCTGTATATCTGACTGAAGGATTGTGTGTAGTGTAGTATTTTGATATTCCACATTAGACATTGTTTCCTTGTACAATTCATGACTCCTGTAGATTGTATTCCTATCCATTTAATATCCCTTTCTGAGGTTTGGTTTTGTAGTTGGTAGTTAAGATCTTCTCACTGCTTCCTAGTTTTCCACAATTCATCTAAAGCTTGGTTTCTTTTTCATAGTATACTGCAAATGGATTAAAGACAGAAAATGCAGTAGAGTTCATAACCAAGAACAGGTAAAATACATAACTTGTTTTAAAGCCCGAATTTATGTAGCACAAAGATGGAAAATACATTTTTATTTCATTATGAAGAAGAGTGCCAATTTAACATAAAATGTAATGGCTGAAAGCCTGTTCATTTAGCTGTGCTATATAAGACCGATTACATCATTAGCCACAGTGGTGGGGTTTTTGTTGTTGTTGTTTGAAATAAAGCATTTCCAATCCCCCCACTTCCTGAGGGGCTCGAGGATCCAATGGAATCCATTTCAGCATGGGGAAGCTGTTGGGGGTTGCAGGATGAGAGAGGCAAGTCTTTAATTTCCAAAAATTGCTGCTGGTAGGATGACTTTACTAGAGGCAATGATTTTTGGAAATTAAAGCCCCACCACCACCACCATCCCACAGCTCCCAATGGCTTTCCCACAATGAAATGGATTCCACCGGAGCCTTGGGATCTTGTGGAAAGGGAACTGGATATGTTTTATTTCTGAAAATCACCGTGGCTTATGGGGTGTAGCTGCAGAAAAGGATTTCAGCCAATGTGTATTTTGCATTTATTTAGAAGAACAGAAAACACAGCCAGCCATTTTGAGTATGCAGATGGCAAAGTGACTGATTTGCATTAACGTTGCTGGCTAGTTTTCAGGTTTAGATTTTTTTCTTCTTATGTAGCTTGAACAGTTTGCTAAACAGTCTATTGTTAGGATTATGTGGCATGTGTGACTGTGAATGAATGCCTGTGTTCTCCCTGTATCAGCTTTGATTAGTTAAATCAGAACTAGTGCATCAGGGCCTGTCTTTCTTCCCCTACACCTTGCATTTCTTCCTCTCTGTGGTGGTGCAAATCTCAGGGCATGTTCACCTTTGTGCAATTGCCAGAAGGATGCCTGTAGGCAGAAGTAAAATATTTCTGCCAACCGTGTCCCTGAGACTGATGCCACTATGTGGTCCCCAACCCTCACTCATAAGTCATAGACCTTTGCTCTTTCTCTATTCTCACAAATAGGGATTTTCACGGAGATCTGGAGATGTAATAGCATTGTGAACTCAGACAGGAATTGGGTCACAGGGAAAATCCATATATATCTACACAAACCACACAGACTCAGCTGGTTGTGTGAAGGAGCATTTCTATTTCAGGACTCATGCAAGTGTTATCTTAATATGCTTGTAAAATTGTTTTTTGTCGGTACTGCTACAGACTCCTAAGTGGAGCATTGATTCTCCAATGGAAAATAACCCCTGATACAAAAGCAATTCCATGCATGCAGAAGTCAGGGAAAAGGGATGCTAGCAAAGTCATTGCAGAGGATTTTTTCTTTTCTTCGTGGGAAAATATTTATTCATGTGGTCTCCTACACAGTGTCTGAAGCGATACAATTACAGAATTTTACCCCCTTGGATTTTCTGGCCAGTATCCTGTTTATTATGGGCAGAGCCTGAAGGCGCTGTCTGCAGAGTTTCTGAGATCTCTGGCTTGCTGTTCTGAAAGGTAGAGATCGCTCCCATTGTTTGCAACAAGGCTAACAGATACCTCCTTGTGCAATCTCCTGAAAGGCCCAATGCACAAGGCACAGTAGACAGGATCTTGGCCAATGTATGGAAGTGGTGCTCCACATTGTGAACCAATTGTATGTAGCAGCACACCATGTGGATTGAGTGGTTTTCTCTTTCGGGAAGCAAATAGTCCCAGAAAGTGTAATATGGGAAAAGGAAACTGATGTGAGAGTTGAGCATCTCTTTTTGATTGGCTCATGATGTGATGACAGCAGTCATCTGGTTTACTTCAAAACTATTCCCTGTATAGTGACTTGCTTTGAAATTGCCCCCCTACAGTCATAATGGTGAGACATAGGTTTATTCAAGTTAATTCTGATACAAATTTCCCAACACTTTATGTGGACATAGTGAGATTTGAATTAAATTAATAAATGCTCCCATCTATTAAATCTTCTGATCCACTGGCATAATGAAGGTGTAGCTTTTGCTCTCTTAAATATAATTGTGAGACCTAGAAAGAATGGCAAACATAAGACACACTTCTTCTCCCTCCTTCCTCCTCTGTTGTGTACAAATTCCCCCTTTCTTCCCTTTTTGAAGCTAACCATTGTTTTGTGTCATGTCTGTACCAAGGTTAATGCTAGCCATGATTAGAAGTAAGAAAGTTTGCAGAGGCACTTCACATTCTGGATACAAGCTGTGATTTGTAGTTAATCCTTTCCAGAATCAATATCAGTGCGGATCTGAAGTGATATCACAGTTAGCTCTCTAAAGAACGGGGGGGGGGGGGGGGAGATTTTGAATCACAGGGTCAGACTATTCTGAGATGCCAGCTTTACAATTAGAAGTGGAGCTTCCTTAAGAAGTAAACTTGTTTGTTTATTCTAGGACAAGATTTCTGCAGCATCATATGCTGCAAATTAGCTTTTCTTTTAATGCCTAGTCAGAAGCAAATCATCTTGACAGTGGAGATATGGCAGCTCTGAAGAAATGCATCTCTGGAGGGATAATGTTTTACCACTTTCTAATGGTAAGACTAGAGCCCCCTATAGCTTGGCTCTAAGATGGAAGGAGTGGTGATTGCATGAACCTTACGTTCAGTCCCATTTAAGGAAACATTGTTGTTTATTAGTCTGCTTGTCTGTCAATGTTTTGGAAACTATAAATATTACTGCCATGTATCAAGTGTCTTATATAGACTAGCCATATAAACTTGCTTTTAGTGATATATTGCTGAAGCTAGGAATTTTCTGTGTAGCTTTAGTCTTGAAGGCAGGGTAAGAGCTTAGTTTTTATTATAAGTGGTGGCTAATTTAGAAGATCACAATTTAAAAGTTGCTCAAAACATCATTAATGTCTTTTGCCTTTAACCACTTTGACCTTAGCAATATACTTTACACACTGTTATGGTAGCCCATTAATTTCTAATATCACAAACTATGCTTCTAAAATGTTTATTTGCCTGTGAGTCAGAGGCTCAGGTCATAGCTACATTTCAGATTTTTCACCCTCTCACAAACACCAGAAGCATTGGTTAATCTGTTGCAGCAAAAATAACAAAGGGCACAATCCTGTGCACTTTACCTTGCAATAAGTGAGATGTGTACATCTTTTTTGCACTGGACCACCTGACTAAGTGTAGCACACTGGGAACAAAAGTATTTATTTATTTATTATTTATTTATTTACAAGATTTTTTAGCCGCCCCATTACCAGTGGTCTCTGAGCGGCGTACAACAATATTAAAACTTTAAAAACATTAAAACCATTAAAAGTAGGCAATATTATAATAATACCCTATATTAAAAACAGTCATTAAAACATTAATATTAATAAATCCTGCTGCTCATATGGCCAGCTAAAGAATACTATTTAATTAAAATGCTGGCTAAACAGAAAGGTCTTTGCCTGGTGCCGAAAAGCCAAAAGTGTTGGAGCCAGGCAGATTTCTATAGGGAGGGCGTTCCAAAGTTGGGGGGCAACAGCCAAGAAGGCCCTATTTCAGCATGCCATCCCCCTCACTTCTTTCAGGGATGGCACCTTCAGAAGGGCCTCCTGGCCTGATCTTAGAGGACGGGCAGGCTCGTATGGAAGAAGGCGGTCCTTTAGGTAACCAGGTCCTAAGCCGTTTAGGGCTTTATATGTCAAAATAAGCACTTTGAATTGGGCCCAAGCAGCAACCGGCAGCCAGTGTAAATTTTTCAGAACCGGTGAGATATGAGTCCGTGCGGCGGCACCACTTACCAGCCGCGCAGCCCGGTTCTGTGCCAGTTGCAGTCACCAGACCGTCTTCAAAGGCTGCCCCACGTATAGTGCATTGCAGTAGTCCAGTCTGGTTGTTACCAGTGCATGTGTGACTGTTGCCAGGCTCCGTTCATCCAGGTAAGGGCGAAGTTGATATATTCTCCGCAGCTGTAAGAAGGCACCCCTGGACACCGAGTCCACCTGGGCTTCCAAGGTCAGACCCGGGTCAAGGAGCATCCCCAAGCTGCGGACCCTGTCCTTTAGGGGGAGTGTAACCCCATCTAAGGTAGGGAAATGGCCCTTTAACCTATCTGGCGGAGCACCTACCAGCAGCACTTCCGACTTGTCTGGATTGAGCCTCAGTTTATTGACCCTCATCCAGTCCACTATCGAGTCCAGGCACGAGTTCAGAATGGTGACTGCCACACCTGGATTGGTAGAGAATGAGAGGTAGAGCTGGGTGTCGTCAGCATATTGTTGACTCCTCAGCCCAAACCTCCTAACGACCTCCCCCAGCAATTTCATGTAGATATTGAATAGCATGGGGGACAGTATAGAGCCCTGAGGAACCCCATGATGCAACCACCATGGATCAGAGCTACTGTCCCCCAGCACCACCTTCTGGACTCGATCAGCCAGGTAGGAGCGGAACCATCGTAAAACAGTGCCTCCCATTCCCATCCCAGCCAATCTGTCCAGAAGGACACCATGGTCGATGGTGTCGAAAGCCGCTGAGAGGTCCAGGAGAATCAACAGGGATGCATTCCCCCTGTCTTTCTCCTGGCAGAGGTCGTCAAACAGGGCGACCAAGGCAGTCTCTGTCCCATAACCCGGCCTGAAACCCGATTGAAATGGATCTAGATAATCCGTTTCATCCAGGAGAGTCTGGAGCTGCTCAGCCACCACACGTTCCAACACCTTGCCCAGAAAAGGGAGGTTCGCCACTGGTCGGAAGTTGATCACTAGGCCTGGGTCCAGATTAGGCTTTTTTAGGAGTGGGCGAATCACTGTCTCCTTTAATGGGGTGGGGGCCACTCCCTCTCTTAACGAGGAGTTGATGACCTCCAGGATCCAGGTGCGAACCCCCCTGGCAGATTCCTTTATTAGCCATGATGGGCAGGGGTCGAGTTGCATAGTGGTGGCATGAACTGATCCAAGCACCCTGTCCACATCCTCGGGTCGTAACTGAAACTCATCCAATAAATTATGACATACGTCCGGAGCACTGGACACAACCATAGGCTCTGCATCAACAGTGGAGTCCAACTCTTTGCGAACCTGAGCAATTTTCCCCTCAAAGTGTGTAACAAATTCGTTACAGCGAGCCACTGAGCAGTCCGGGACCTCCACCCAACCATTAGGCTGAAGAAGGTCCCGGACCACTCGAAATAGCTCTGCTGGACGACACACAGAGGAAGCAATGCGACTGGAGAAATGCTGGCATTTTGCCAGCCGTATCACCACAGAGTAGGCCCGATAATGGGCTCTAAGCTGTGTTTGGTCATAGTCGCAGCGATATTTCCTCCATCTGCGCTCAAGCTGTCTCCCCAACCGCTTCATAGCCAGAAGCTCCTCTGTGTACCATGGAGCCATATAGGCTCTGTGGGCAGGGAGAGGGTGCCTAGGTGCGATCATGTCAACCGCCCGGGCCATCTCCTCGTACCACAAAGCGACCTGGGCTTCGACAGGAGCGCTGACCATATCAGCTGGAAACTCCCCTAGAGCATTCAGGAATCCTTCAGGATCCATAAGTCTCCGGGAGTGGATTTATCATTTATATCATTAAAAGTGATTTCTAAAAATTTATTAGAGATTCTGGACATGCTTAAGTAACTTCTTCTTACTACCTTTCTCCTAATTCTTCATTTGTTTTCTTTCATGTTTAGGGAAACTGAAGAAAGTTCTTTCAGTAAGTTATGCCATTGTTTCAGTGTTTCTCCACTATGTCCTGCTTTTTGTAGCTCTGATTATAGACCTTCCTTGCACAAATAACTTGTATCTCTTCTGGAAAATAACATTTGCCTAATACCTGTAGATACAAAGAAGTACAGTTTTGGTTTTACTGAACTTCCAAACATATTAGTGGAGAGCTACCTGTTTGAGGGACGTGGTGGCGCTGTGGGTTAAACCGCAGAAGCCTCTGTGCTGCAGGGTCGGAAGACCAGCAGTCGTAAGATCGAATCCACGCAACGGAGTGAGCTCCCGTCGCTTGTCCCAGCTCCTGCCCACCTAGCAGTTCGAAAGCATGCAAATGCAAGTAGATAAATAGGTACCACCTCAGTGGGAAGGTAATGGCATTCCATGTCTAGTCGGGCTGGCCACGTGACCACGGAAACTGTCTTCGGACAAACGCTGGCTCTACGGCTTGGAAACGGTGATGAGCACCGCCCCCTAGAGTCGGACACGACTGGACTAAATGTCAAGGGGAACCTTTACCTTTACCTGTTTAAGACACTTGTCAAGTGTCAAGGTCACCTCTACCATTAGGCAGGGTACCAGGAACAGTGAACTGTACCCATCCACCCAGAGCCCATAACTGCTGCAACTCCTTTAATGGTGGCTTCATGCCTCACTTTGCCATCTCCTATCGACTCAGGGTGGCTGAGCAGTGACAAGGAGGAGGAGGAAGTGGCATGGATTGGAGGCAAAGTGGGGTGACACGTGCAGGGCAGGTGGTGGCAGCACTTATTTCACCTCAAGCAGTGGAAGAACCTGGATGAGTGCTATATAACATGTGACAGGAAGGTTACTTGGATCTGAAGCTGGGCCTGAATGCTAATAGCTTTCCTAAAGGTACAAGCCACCTATTGAGTTACCAAACTGGCTAGATTTTAGATACCTTCTACAGATAAACTGAAATCAGGTGTTAAAACTAGGATTAGAAGAACATTGCCCCTTTGGCATTTGTTAAGACTGCATTAATAAGAATCATCATTAATCGTTGATAGAAAGTATGTTGAACTGATTATTTTAATCAAGTAATCGTTGGGTAAATGTTGCAAGAACTGTTGTTGTTATATTGATATTTATTTATGTATACAGAAAAGTACCATCATTAGACCTCGACTAAGTAACCACAGAAGACAGTTCTTTGTCCTAAACTGCTTACACCCTAAATTTCTACTGAAAAGAATGCTTAAAGAAGGCTAGCTAGGTGAAGGTGGCCAACAACGAGGGGAGTGAAGGGATGCACAGAAGTCCCTTTAAAAAAACCTAGTTGTTATAGGGTTGCAGTCTGAGCCATTGTGACATGTGCTTCAACATCTTCTGCAAGAACACCCTCCATAAGCATTGATCATGTTTCAAGAGTATGAGATGTATTGGAAAATAATCCCAGCAAACATTTGCCACTTTTTTATAGACGCTGAAATCTTTGATGAATTATTGAAACGTGCTCCAGAGAAACTAGATGCTGTAAAAGAGGTAACTTTTTTTTTATTTAAAAAAGCATTATAATGGGGTCTGGACAAATAAGAAACACAATGGTTCTGTGCTTTTTTGTTTTCTCAGGTACTTTTGAAGTTCGTTAACAAGCATGTTGGAAAATTAGGACTAAGTGTGAACGATGTTGATTCTCAGGTAATAACCTATTATTGACAATTTCTATGCCGTGTTTAATTGTGTTTTATATTATTGATCTTAACAAAAAGTTCTTACAGGAAATATCACTGTTAGTTCCCTTTTTAGAGTTAGTTTGGGACAGTGACTTGAGTAATGCCATACAGGGAGTCTGGGTTAGTTTGAAACAGAATTACTTTGCAGTAAAGTCATCAGTGTAGTAAACATCACATTGCAGCATACAAGGCAGTTCTCTGCAGCTGTGCCCTAAATGATAATCCCCAAACACAGGCTGCTCTGTATCTGCTCTTTATATCTATACTACAAAGAGTGTGAGCTCAGTGGTACATTCTTATGTTACACTTGCTTTTAAAATGGCATGGGCAACCCTTTCAAGAATCACAGTCCTCACAGAAATAAAGCAGCAAATGCATTGGTTTTCTTATTTCCCAAATGGTTACATAACTGTTCTCAGAACAGAGCAGCAGAAACAGACAGATCTTGAAAAAACAGAATGGTTTTTTTTTTTTAAAGTTTCTACCAGGAGGATTCTGATGTTGCCTGGGCCTTGGGATCGTGGCCCGCAGAGGGCGCAGGGAAGTGAGACACGCCCCTGCCAGGGCACACAGCGGCGTTGTGTCCTCCTCCTCTGTCCTTAGAGGGTTGGTGGATCAGAGCCCTGGCGGCAATGAACATGAGGCACTCAGCGGCCAGGTAGTCCAGGCTGGACATGCCACTGGAGGGCGCGGGGGCAGCCGAGATCCACACCTCTCCACGTGGCTGTGCGCCCCCGAGGGCATGCCTGTCCTCGATGGGTGGATGGAGAGGCCACGGGGACGCACATGGATCTCCCGGCGGGGCTTGGGATCGGGTTTGCTCTGCCTCCTGACTCACCACCCTGCCCAGCTGGCCCTGGCGCATTGTGGAGGAGGGAGAGGAAGGCGAGGCAACATTGCCGTCATCGCCGGCCCCTGTCTCCGCCCAGCCCGGGTGCACCTCTTGCCCTCCCAGCTGGCCAGGCCCCACCTCTCCATGGCACGTTGGGAGGACAGGGAAAGGGAGGAGAGCCGGGAGTGCGCTGACAGGAGGCGGAGCTTTGCTCATGGCTCACCTCCTGCTCGCTGCTCATCTGTCCCGGTGGCCTGGTCCTTCCAAGGCCATGGACTGGGGTTGGGGACCCCTAGTATACTGCACAGTAGCAGGGGCCCCGGACCCTTCAACACTGTGAGGGCCACATGAAATAGCCCAGCAGGCTGGATTTGGCCCGTGGGCCTTGAGTTTTTGACACATGTGTTCTAGAAGTTGTAGTCCAAAAAGTAAATTTGACAAGCTCTGGGAGGTACACAGTATTCAAACTATAACCAAGACAGTGTATGTAAATACATGTTCATAATCTTTATTGTTTCTCCCAGTTTGCAGATGGAGTGATTTTACTCTTGCTAATTGGGCAGCTCCAGGGCTACTTCCTCAATTTGGGAGATTTCTTTCTGAACCCAAGTTCTGTTTCAGAAATGGTATGTTATTTTTGGGTCGTCATTTGATGCTTTAACACTTTGTGTTGGCTCATAACTAGCAATAAGGGATGTACAAAGAATTCTATACTACTTCCCAGGCTCTAATCTCTTTTGTTGCCCTACGCAAAATACAAGTACCAGAGGTAAGGTTATCTCAAGGTACCAGCTGAAACCACAAGAAACATCTATATTTTCTCAAGTCTCATGGCTTGAGAGACAAATCTCAGTGAGAAAAGGTCTGATGGAGAAGAAAGTCAAATTCTATTATGTATGGCAGCTTTAATATCTGAGCACCCATCTCTGCCCAGCTCCCAGCTGGCATCAGGGCTCAGCATGAAAGTGGTTATATGTAAATTGTTGCCATAATACTTGTTTGGGAGTTGGTGCAGAAAATAGACATTTTATGTCTCACATTTTCTTGCATATGCTCACACTCTCACATATTATTTGCAATTGTTAGACAAAGGCACAATTCCTGTGACACCACAAGGATCTGTACTCATGTCTTTGTTTTTGGTCCTGAAATTGCAGGGAATAGGAAACTGCTTGCATGACCACTTGGTGGGATCTGCAACTGGAAATGTCTGGAGGGTCATGGGTTCTGTATTCCAAACCAAACACAAAGGGGCTTATTCTCAAGCAAGTATTAATGGGGCTATTTTGTTACTTTTCTGCCCTGCTCATAATGACTGAATACTGAAGTGTAAAAGCTAAGGGAAAATGACACTGTTTTGACCTGGCTAGTACGGCTTCTCCTTCCTTCTCTGTTGTTTCCTTGGCTGTCCTCACTCAAGGCAACAAAATGCAACAAATGTTTTTCCAATAAGCCTCCTTCTGATTCTTTTCTGGTGGTCCAACCTACCTCCTGGCCTCGAAGTGAGCTTATGGGAAATGCCAGAAAATATTTTTTTTGTAAACTGGAATCTCAGGCTGGCAGAAAGATGAAAGAATTCAGTACAGTCTTTTGTTGTTACTGATGATCAGAGGCAGCTAGAGTAGAGTTGGCTGAGGCAATGTAAGACTGGAGTAGAGATGAAGGAGGCCTCCTTCTGATGAGGTCTCTCCAGCAAGGGTGGTGTGGCCACCCTCAATTTCCACCCAGAGGTTGTGCTGATACACATTTCTGTATTTGGCAAGAGATGCAGTGTTGGCTCATAACTAGCAAAAAGGGATGTACAAAGAATTCTATACTACTTCCCAGGCTCTAATCTCTTTTGCTGCCCTATGCAAAATTTATGCTTTTCCCCCTAGAGCAGTAATGTGCAGCGATACATTCCTCACCAATGTCCATTATTTGATTGATCCTTTATCTTTTTTATCAGCGAGCTTATATTTTTTCCATAACTTAGGATCACCTTTTATTTGGTTGATCACTCTTAGGTGCACAATGTTAACCTTGCAGTAGAGTTGCTGATGGATGAAGGCCTTCTAGATACTCCCATCAATCCTGAAGGTCAGTTATTGTAGGAAAATGGTAATTTTGCAGATTGTAACCAACATTTTGTTCATTGTGGGAGTGGGCTGTTGTAGGTCAATGCAAAACAGCAGAAAGTACCAAATGGTCATGGCAGAGATCTGCCGATAAAGAAACCTGATTTCCAAACAGGCAATATGTGTGTGTTTTGGGGGAAAGCGGTTTCATTTGGAGGCTAGCTCCTATCCTGGAGGCTGAGTGGAAAATTCCAAGCAAATGGCTCCAGGAGTGAGGCATATATAAACATACCCTCCCAAACTGATTGAAACCAGCTCTCAGCTCACCTAAGCAACATGCTTGGCAGATCTCTACCATGACCATTTGGGACTTTTGTTCATCATTTTTCTACTCTATGCCTGAGAAAGTGAATTTTATTCACAAAAGCTTGCATTGAATGTTTGATTTTTAGTGATCTAAATAATGGTATCACCACTTCTACATGTGGACTGTGTAACGGACCACATGGCTATCTCTGCTATTTATTTTTATTTGGCTCCAAATATCCTCATATATATATATAAGTATAGAGACCTTTATGTGTTGAGTTTGAAGGGTCTGAAGAAGACTCAGTTATATCCGGCAGAATGTGCTTACAGAACTCCCATAACTGGGAATACTGAGTAAGGTAGGATTTCCAATCATAGGATCTCCATAAGCACCTTCACTCAAATATGCTTATTTATAGGGTGATCAGCTGAAAAACAGGACAGGGATCCTGTATCTTTAAGAGTTGTGTGAAAGAGGAAATTTCAGGAGGTGAGATTTAAACTACAAGGTACAAATCTCCACTCTTCTTTTTCATCTGGTTACCCTGTGCTGACAGAGTCTTATCCCATCTTTCACACTAAATGTATTTTCAGGTGGTGTGGACATTTTGGGAGTTGGGGGCTATATATGCACCCCATTCACCATCATGAATTTAAACATGAGCATTTGAACATTTGCATAGGGCTTTATTTGACAAAACACCTCAGGATGCATTATAGGCATTACAGGAGTTATACTGGCTTTTTTAAAAAAAAAATTCATTTGCCAACCTGTGCATCAAATGACAGATTAATTCTCCAAAAAAACAATTGTCTCTCAAATTCAATCATTAGCACAATAGGGGAAACCAAAGCCTAACTGCCAAAATGCAAATCTAATTGCATTTTACTCAAATTGCTGTCAGCAGAATAACTCCTGTGTTGTATAAATCCATGTATGCATTCACCTGGTGATTTCTGGAAGCTCTTAATTCCATAGCACCTTGTTGACTGTTGCCTCTTATCCTGAGCATTAAGGTCTGAAATGGCTGGTTTGGCTCCCAATATCCACTCTGAGGAATGAAATTTAAATCTGCCATTTTTCTTCAGAGGTGTATAATTTATCTATTCTAATTTCAACTTCTTTGTGTCTTCACAGATGTGGTGAACCGAGATTTAAATGCCACATTGCTCATCTTATACTGCCTGTTCTCCAGGCACAAGACCAAAGGGACATGAAAAGCAAAATTAAAAAGTCCTATGTCAGACTTATTTTTGCTAGTTAATAGTCTGCTTTTCAGCATCAATTATGTTTGGAAAGTTTGCATCGGTAGGCACCAGATATAGGTACATGCATGTGTAAACCTGGATATGGATGTGGTTCAGCTTGTATGTTTCACTGGCTGAAAATCTGTCCTGCAGTTATGCAAACTGTGTAACCTTAGCGAATGAATTGCCATAAGTTAAGAAATCGTAGACATTATCTGTTGCATACTGGAGGGCACGACTTGGCATGCAACAGATCATGCCTATGGAGATTTCTTAACTTGTGCTCGCTTTGGCAGCACATATACTAAAACTGGAACGATACAGAGATTTCTTAACTTGTGGCAATTCATATCTAAAAATCATGCCATTGTGTAAACTGTGTAAGAGGATTAAGGCCGCTGTCAGAAATAGAAACTTGGTAAATGCTGACATCAATAAATAATTTCTATGCCTTTAAGAGAATTGTTGAAAATGTTTATTATATGTGATATTCTGGCATCTTATGTGGCCATATCCCCATAACTATACAAGTAATTAAAATTTACAGGTCAACATCCTGTTGCTTAGCATAGTAAATCACACTAGAGCAGGCCTATTGAATTAATGGGGTTTTGGTGAGTCAACTCCTCCATAAGTTCCATTGATTCAAATGGGCCTACTTTAACTGCAGCTTACTGTGTTAATGCAATTACTATGCGATTTACTATACTAAACAACAGGATTTTGGCCACAGTCATGCCATAAAAGGAATGAAGTTATCCCTTATAATGTTATAATTGTAAGGTAATATCTTATATATTTTCTTTATTGGAAAAAAGAATTAATTACAACTGCTTATTTTTAACTAGTTACCTCAGATCTGAGAAGGACTAACTTTTGCAGTAAATGCATTGCTATTAAAGAAAAAAAAATTCAACAAATATAGGACAAGAATATTGTGATAATATCCCTTTCTGAATATTTTGGATGGTCTACTAAAGTATTCTATGTCAGTGCCTTTATGTGATTTGAGAATATTTGTATGATGGACTAAGTTAGAAAAGTATTTTAAAAGGGGGGGAAAGGTTTTGTTTTAAAACTAGCCCGACTTCCTTTATTCTGTGCATTTGACCTTTAATCAGATTCACTGCCTGAGTATTAATGGAAAATCTAAGAATTCACAGGCTTTTTGATTGCTGACATTTAGAGCTGAGGATTTGTTATGGCTAGAGCTTGATCAGATCATTGAAAAGAGCTGCTTAAATGGCAGGATTGATTATGAAGCCTTTTAGTTCCGTCTTCCAAAAACTGTAACCATTTAAAAATGCAGTAAAATGTTCAACATAATACTGTTATTTAGCTTTATTACTGAACATCCTGACTTTTTGGGTTTGGAAATGAAAACAGCCTTTTCAGGGTAACAAATTCCAACCCACCTCTGAAAAAAAAAATACCTAGATTGCCTGAATATTCACTTTCAAAAAAATAGGTACCCCTGCTTTTGTCTGGTCTTTTCTTCTTCTTTTCCCTGGCCACAGAAAAGAGGCCTTCTTCAGTGTTGGTGTCCCCATTTATGAAACAATATCTCCTGAGAGGCTCAGTTGTCATACCTGCATTGTGGTTTTTTTCCAGTGGCAGATGAAGACTTGATAAATTGGTAAATCTCACATGTTGGTAATTTTGGTTAAGTTTTTATCACATTCAAAAATCCACCCGTAGCCTGATGTTAGTGCAGGGAAAGCATTATCATGTATTTATTTTGTATTGATTTTAAAAACCTATATCCTGCATATGGCCCTGAGTGGAGACTCAAACCAACAGTTGTTGGAAATATTGAAAACGCACTTAAGAACCAGAAGATCTGAAGTAGTGATCATCAGAACATTTTGGGAGAAACATAGAACAAGTTGATTTTGAAGGTCCCAAGCTGTTTAGAGCTTCAATTTTTAACATAATACCTTGAACTGAGCCAATGCTACTAATCTTAAAAAACACATACATGATCAAAATGCCCATACTTGACTGCCTTATTTTGTAGCTATTGTACTTTTCCAGTGTTTTTCAGCCCCCTGTATAGTTGATATAATAATATAATTAAGGCCGCAGTCACATGAGCCAAATGTTGCCTTCCTATCCCCCATTGAGTTTGTACCGTGAATTTGTAGTCACATGACATACGGCAATTAGTGAATCATCTGTCTGGTGAGCATGCTTACTGCAGATCATTTCTTGCTCAACCAGAGCCTTCTACTTTTTTTGTTGTGGAACTTTTCAAAAAAACTTGCATTGCTGTGTGTGTGAATTGTCTTATCGCAACTTTTTTGAACTACTGTCACCGTGCATGTCCTTTTAAACTGTTTTTAATTTTTACATTTTTTCCGTGGCATTTGTATCGATGTGTCAGTTAATTCCTGTCAAACTGTGTCAACAAGAAGGTCTATGAGTTGGTAATCCAAAAACACATTGGGATGCACATCCTGGAATAACTACCATGTGGTTGCAAAAGACAACAGGAACACAATTAAAATTCATGTAACCACTGGGGGACATTTCGCTGGTGTGACTGTGGCCTAAGAGATAACCAGGACATGAATGGCTTGGTCAGTATCCAACTTTGTCAGAAAGGTTGTGGTTATTGAGCCAAATGGAGCTGGATAAAGACATTTCTTGCCACTGACCCTACCGATACAGTTAGTAAGAGTGCCAGGTCAAAGTAAATTTCTAAATCATAGATCTAACTTTTCAGAGTGGGTGTAACGAAGACCCAAACAGTCTGTCTTGTGAGGATTATGTTTCAGCTTCTCTGGTTCCTCATGGATACCAATGATCCAATATTTCTGTCACTTCTCTGAAGAAGTGAATTTTGATCTGTGAAAGGTCACAAAGAAATACATCTGTTACTCTCCAAAGTGCTACAGCATTTGGCCTTTTTTACTTCTTTCTCCTCTTTCCCCCTTAATTTTACCAGCATCATTGATCTAAGATCACATGAAATGAGAAATGAGCTGGGTATCATATGCATATAGTGACTAAGCCAAATTAATGACCTCACCATGTAGTTTCGTGTAGATGTTGGACAGCATGGAGGACACGACAGAACCATGTAGAACCCCCATAGGCCACTGTCCAGCAGCAAGACAGGGGGCTCCTGGAATTGTATGGTGAACCCTATCAGTCAGGAATGAGTAGAAGCACTGTAAGCCAGTACTTTCAATCCCCAACCCCTCAAGAAGATGCAAAAACACACCAGTGAATGCCACTGAGAGGTCCAGGAGACTCAACAAGGTCATTCCAGCACAAGTCATCCACAGGACCAAGCAAGGCAGATTCTCAGATAGAAAACAGATTGGATAGGATCTAGATGATCAGCCTTACTCAGGAACCCCTGAAGCAGTGACACCACCACTCCGCAATGTACTTTTGTCCAAAAGTAGTGTATTTGAAACTAGCTGATAGTTATTCAGGTATAAAGAAATGTGATTCTACTGGTAGTGCCAGAGTTGTCAGAGCAGTTCATTGTATGTATTTATTATTTATTTATTAGTTTTATTTATATGCCTCCGTTCTCCCAACAAGGGACCCAAAGTGGCCCACAACATTAAAATTCACACAATTTTAAAACACAATAAGTTAAATATTAAAAGATAAATTAAACAATATATGATTTAAAATACAATTCAAAAATTAAAACATGAAAACATAAAAAAGATCAAAATTTCTGCTGAAATGGGGTTCAGGGATTCAGTTATAATTGTTAAAAGTCTGCCTGAAGAGATGGGTCTTTAGCTTCTTTCGGAAGGATAAAAGGGAAGGGGCCATCCTGATCTCCCCAGGGAGAGTGTTCCATAGCCTGGGAGCTGCCACAAAGAAGGCCCTCTCCAGTGTCCCCATCAGCTGTGCTTGTGCTGGCAATGGGACCGAGAGGAGGGTCTACTCTGCTGATCTTAATTGCCGAGAAGGCGCATATAGGGAGATACGGTCCTTCAGGTAGCCTGGACCCAAGCTGTATAGGGCTTTATAGGTAATGACCAGCACTTTGAATTGGGCTTGGAAACGGACTGGTAGCCAGTGCACTTCTTGTAACATGTGTGTTATGTGCTCCCTGTAGCTGGCCCCAGTCAGTAGTCTGGCTGCAGAGTTTTGCACCAGCTGAAGTTTCCGAACCGTCTTGAAAGGCAGCCCCACATAGAGCATGTTACAGTAATCCAAACGGGATGTAATTAAGGCATGTGCCACTGTAGCCAGATCCGACATCTCAAGACCTGCATTTTTCTGTGCTAATATATGAGAATTAAGGATTGTTCACTCTACTGCTAACTTGGGCACCAAGAAAACACTTCATGGCTGAAAAGGAACTACTGCCTGGCAAGTTGCAAGCAACAGTGTGAACTGAAGAATGTGATAGAAGGGAGGTTCCTTGTTGACCTCACATTTTTGTTTCATTTAGGGGTGGTTTGTTCTGCAAAAGGAGAACTCTGCTTGTGTGTCTCCTCCCCCACCCCCCAGCAAGATCATTTCTAACAGCCACAGTTCTTCTTTTCAGTTTGTCTCAAGTAGAAAGGGCTTAGCTATTGTTGCTAGACAGCAGGGTTGTGGAAAAAAGGGAGCAGGAAAAGGACAGAACTTTACACTTAAGTATGAAGACTGGTGGCTACATCTTGGGTCACTCCTACCTGAGCACAGAAGGGAGAGCTTACCGAGAGAGTTTGGTAGTTGTAGGACTCCTATGTTCTTTCCTGTGGTAAAATGTTGTCTTGTAGGCCTCCTGTGGCAGGGTCAAGGTAGACTCAGTGCAATTCTGACATAACTTTGTGGTACTGCAACCATATTTGCAAAAACGATCCATCTTTACATCAAAAAGACAATCGCACAATAAAGCACGCTAATTTTCAAACTACAGGAGGCACAAAAAACTCCTGCTGTCAGTACTTGAGGAATGCTTGCTTTATAAACAGAAACCATGGCAAAATTCCAGGACCACACATCCAAATGCATCAGTTTGCCTACTTTTGCCTCCATTACCGATCAATTATTCTGATGAGATTGCACGGTTTGTGTTTCATTTTGACAAATCAGTTGAACCCTACCTATGTCTCTTTTACTTCACCAAAAGTAAAATTAATAAATGACTAAACCAGAAGAACCACACACTAGGAGTTTAGACTGTCTCTAACTGGTATATTGCGTTTTCCAGAGAACAGATGGTACAACAGGTTTTACTTGACTGCAGCTGGGAAAAGAACAGATTTCCTTGGCAAGATTGCTTCCTAAATCTTGCACACATAAGAATTATTTTATATACTTCAGCAAAGGCAAAGTGTTTGAAAAATTAAAATAGAAAGCAGTGACTATACTGATAACTCTTAAAGCAAATGTCAGAAATTAAGTTGAACTATACAAGAGTTTCCTCTTTCAGAAGGAAATGTGAATAGGAAAGGGGCATTTTAATATGTTTAATTTCTTCCATTGTGCCTAACAAAAATATGGAATAGAAATGTTTTACCCTGAGGAAGTTTTACAGATGGTAAAATTTGCTTTGTTCCCAGACTTCATAAGAGGGACTTGGTATTTTTCAATATGCATTGAAAAAGAGGCCTTTCAGCCGCTATAAACATTCAACAATAGCACATTTGATATTCTTGTGATGAATCTACATGCCTAGGTGCAATTACATCTTTGCCAATATCAGTGCTTGCTCTTATTCAAGTACACTTATGAATAATGCTAAAGTTAAAACTGGATTTGCCTAGCTGATTTTTCAGGACCATAAGGACCCTCATTTTAAAATGCATGAGTTTGGAATTAAACTCCCCACACCATCTCAGCTTGAAGTTACTTGTAAGAAGCAGGAACCAATGATACCATGATAGCAGCTTGAGTAGGACCCTGCTGGCCAATCAGCAGTAAGTAAGGGTACTGTGACTGCTGTAAAATGGCAACAGCTGCTTACTATTACTCTGCTAACTCCCTCTTTGGCTGGCTTTGCTATTCTTTCTTTACTTTTAAGGGTCATTAATGTAGGACTGGGTGGGCAGCTTCCATGTATTCCAGGGGGCAATTTTACTCAGAACGTGCTGGGGCTGCTCCCAATTTGCCACCATGCTGTTTGGTTCACTAAACTTTGGCAGGAAACATGGCAGAGCCAGGAACACTCACCTCCCCACATTTCCCTTTAAAAACAAGGCGCATGGGAAGCATGCACCTTCTTTTCAACATAGAATCGCATTTCCTTCAGGCTTTTGGAAATGCAGTTGCACTATACAGAAAAATACAATATTGTTCCCTTTTATTAAAGGCCAAGGCATGTTTTTTTCTGTTGTAGCTGAAATTGCAGTAACAATGTGAGCAATGTGAAGCAAAATTTGGCACTGCGGGGCACCTGTGTCTAGCTGTCCTGGGGAAGCATGAGAGAAAATGGCAGCAGGCTTGACTGCACATGTTACCTCACCTAGGTGTATAGGAATTAGCCCATACAGATACTCAGTATGGTACATTCAAACCCAACTCATCTCAGTAACAACTGTTATGGCTTTAAGTGGTTAAGTATCTCTTTTTGTTCTTGAGAGCTGAGAATCCATAATCTAGTCGTTTCTCAGCACATTTGTCTATGGGGGACTTTGACCGAACCCTGTTGGGCCCACTTGGCTTTAAAACGTTACACCCACCCCACTACTTTGTGACACCTTCCTATGCTTGAAGACTATATTTAAAACTTTTTCTTGATCTGAGTTTTAAAAGTGATTCTAAAATTCTGTAATTGTAATTGTAGTTGTAATTAATATCCACTAAATTAATATCCACTATATTCTAATAAATTCTGGATATTCATACTAATACTGTATGACCCTCTATAGCTTTTGTAAGTATTTGAGAGTGGCATTTTAAAAATTTATTGACAAGGCTGTAACATGTCTAGGCTTTCACAATTGAAGGTCTTATTTCTATCCACTCAGGAACATTTCCTAGCCTGGGGCAAAACTCTAATTTAGCAGAGGACCTTAAGGATTGTATTCCAAGAGTGGGTGGGATTAAGGTTATAGGCCAGGACCAAAGCAAAATGTGAGGGATTAATTGTAAAAACTACCGATTTGCTCAAGGGCAACAGCTTTTAGGTCACAAAACCTTGCCAGTCTGCAAATAAGAGGCCCCGTGTAATGAAAAACCTCCTAAGGCTGCACAATAGAACTCATTTCACTGCAAAACCTGACTTAAAAAAAACTCCTTATCTACAATCTTTGACCATTTATGAGGGATAAGGATAGAAGACAGTCTATGGCACAGGGGAAAATTTCCCCAGGCAAATTAGGGCTACTGCAGGTTCCTCTCTGCTGATTTGTATTATCTCAGTAATCCTTACAAAAATCTCCCAATGTGCAGCAATTTTATCAACATATTTCTGGTAAGGGAGGGATTGAGGCTGAGGAAGTATAGTTTGCTGAAAGCTATCTAGTGAGTTCCTGACACATGTGAGATATAGATGAGATTTTTTTCTGGCTCACAACATCAACAGACTGGGGAGAAAACCACACACAACAGTAAATAAATAATACCTTTGGGACCTCCCACTGTTTTCGTTGTGAGAACAGCAAAGAGGGATGATTTAAAAAGTTTCCTAATGCCACAGTGTCTGTGCTTCTTGATTTTTTTGTTGGGTTTTTTGGCAGGGGAAAAAGAAGTAATTATAAATAGATAAATTATGTACCTAATTTAAAAATTATGTACGATATGTATCTATAACATGCCATTTTTATTAGCCATTACATCTCACTGAATTCAACAGGGCTTTCTTCTTACTGTACAAGCATAGGATTGCAACATGAACTACTGTGCCATGCCAGTCCTTAGTAAAAGGAGGCCTCAACCTGTTCCTTTATTTGAAAGAATGGAGAAGGAATGAGTGAAGGCAACAAGGATGGTCAAGGGGCTGGAAACCAAGTCCTGTGAGGAAAGACTGAAAGAATGGGCATGTTTAGCCTTGAGAAAAGAAGACTTGAGGGAAATATGATAGCACTTTTCTAATACTTGAAAGGTAGTCATACAAAGGAGGGGCAGGATCTGTTCTCAATCGTCCCGGAGTACAGAGCATGTAATAATGAGCTCAAGCTACAGGAAGCCAAATTTAGGCTGAATATCCAGAAAAACTTCTTAACTGTTAGAGCTGTACAACAATGGAACCAATTATCTCGGGAAGTGGTGAGTGCTCCAACACTGGAGGCATTCAAGAGAAAGTTGGACAAATATCTGTCAGATCTGCTTTGTTTTGGATTCGTGCGTTGAGGAGGGGGTTGGACTCAATGTCCTTATAGTTCCCTTACAACTCAATTATTCAATGACTCTTATGTTTCTCTGAACATAGTGATTTGGCCTCCAACTTGTGAAGCGAGTTGCAGCACATGTATAAATAACAGCCTGGTTTATAATATGCCATTTGGCAGCTTCTGTTCTTCATATTTGACTTTTGAAGTCTTCTGGGCTAATGAGTTTTCTCATCCTCAAATTTCTGTCAGATTTATTAAAGAGGGAAAAATATTGTGAAATATAAATCTTCTGATTCCTATAGTTAAATTTCTTCCTCCCCACTCAGCCCATACATATGACTCATTTCAATACATTAGCTATGTTGAGGTATATTTCTTTGGACTCTGAGTAAAGAAGAGTGTTGCTGCATGAGAGAGAAAATTCCAGGACTTTGTCTGAAGTGACCAGGTGCAGCAACTTAACAGAAGCTAAACAGGTCTGAGCTTAGATACTGTGAGGTATCTATATGGGAAACCATCTCTGAACTCCATGTATGCACCCTTTTTACAGAAGACATGTAGAAAGTAAATGTAATACATTATTTGAATATAAATTTAATAAATACCTAATCTTGCATTCAAAGTTGCCCATCTCTTAAATACACAGCAATGCTTTAGGGACTGGTTCAGGTCTGTAATATGACTGTAACCCTAAATGCTCTCTCTTAATTTCTTTCTGTCTCAGAAGTTGGAAGGTTACTTTTGAAAAGGTAATTTGTTGTGCTGCAAAGTGCCCCAGTTAATTAATTACAGTAGGTACAATTGTTTTTGGAAATGTGTTACACTACACATTGTTTTTCCATTACTTTGTTGCTTTGAAAAAATCTCTTTAGGATTAGTAAGAGAATAACATAAACCTTGAACAATTCTACTCATAATTCCTCCAAAATTCCTATTCAGAATTTATTTTTAAATTGCCATTTATTAAATTTGTATTCAACATTTGTTTCATCAAAAAGGGAATATTGTTCCAACTTGTTCTGTTGCATTAAAGACGTAACTCTCTGGTATTTGAGAATGGAATGAATTACAAATTACTTTATTGACCCTGGAGCTCTGATCTGTTTTGTCAATTTGAAAACATTTCATTGGGGGAAAGGTGTTGCAAATGTTTCCTAGATATGCATTTGATGAAATAGGCTCATGCCACAATAAATATTTTAGGCTTTACCACAGACTTTTATATATATAAAATGGGCCTCTGTCTTCTGCATGAATAATCGACGAGTCTCTGTTCTAATTCCTGCTTCTGGTATATCATTGCTCCTATTTTGCCTTTGGGAGTAGTGATTTTAAATATTTCTGTTAAACACGTGCACCAGCCTTTACTGCCCTCTGCAACTGCCTGTCCTGTTAGCACTGCTACAGTTTCAGCTATTCTACTGCTATTTCTATAATTTCAGCTATTTTATAAGTACAACCAGATCCAGTGTGTGATCTAGTATCCCTTTTTTTCACCCCCCCCCCTCTTTTAGGCAGTTTATTAACATGCTATACAGGCAATTGCAAAAAAAATTAAAGATAGCAGATGGCTGGTAGCCGTGTGTGATAAAGCAGTGATACTTGGAGAGATGGGAGTATTAAAAATACTCAACGATGTCTCTATTTTCCATAATGAAATGGGGGAGGGGGAGGTGAGGAGCAGACGTTAGAGCCTTGCTCCCACCCAACAGGGATAGAACTGACAATTCTCTAACCTACAGCAACATTTTTGCTTGCCCAGCACTCAACAAGCTATTGTGACAGAGTATGCCAAATTCCTTTCCCCATTGTGATGTTACCAAATCTGTCTTTGATTATATATTCATAGCAACACCGCATCTAAACACATGTAATAGATGGAATGAGAAGTGAGCAGAGATGTGGTGCACATGTAATGGTTGGCCCACACTTGGCTAAATTACCTCAAGAATACTGGCAAAGTTTAAGCTAAAATAATACAAGTTTTACAAGTTTAATTTTACGACAAATGTCTGCAGAAAGAATAGATTGATTAGTAATCCATATCATGGAAAATGTCTCTCCTGGAGTGAATACCATGTTTAGGAGTTAGGCGCATTTTTCATTTGGATTATTCTGGTGGGGAGAAAGGTCGCCTCTTTTTCTTACATGATTCTGATTTTGAAATATTAAATGTATGCCTACATGTATCCCATTACTTACTATGGCCCAGATAATCAACATATCTTTCTGAGATATGGCCTGGAAGCAGTTTTTGGCAGAGCTGTGTTGCTATGGTAACATCTGAGTTGATCTTAATGGGGAAGACTTATGGGTTAAGAAAATGTAACTTAACCCCAAGCACTGTTCAATTTAAAAATTAGAGTTAGGTTTATTTTTCACCACACAACATTTATGTCTCTCTCTTACGCTGCTCCACAACTGTTGGAATTAAATCCCTAGAAACTATCATTGCATTCCTTTCAAAATTTAAGCCATTTTGTGACCAGCTAGGCAAGAAGCAGTGTATAAATACTGTATATATCACTTTTCATCTAAAAAACTCAAAATGGTTTACCAATGAATATTTCTAAATAAACAAACACACTGTGGATAATTAGGAGTGCAGGCCCCTCTCATATTTATTTATTTGTTTATTTCCTATCTTTCTCCCAAAAGTGAAAATGCTGATGCAGTCCTAGCAGGCACAATGGCTCAGCTCACATGTAGTGTTAATCCACTGCTGAAGTCTACATGCACAAAGAGCCAAGTGAAGCCATGGGTCTGCATTCATGCTCCCCTCTTTTCCTGTCACACAGCTGGGAGAAGAACTGTACTAGAGTTTAAAGCAAACTCTGGTTAGTTTTAACTAGCCAGCTTCATAACTCATAATTTTAAGTTAGGTTGATTAGAAAGTAACCAGAGTTTGTATTAAAATATGTCTAATTTATATATAACAACAATCAGGGTTTTCTGAAATTTAAACCTCATGGTAGTAAAGGTTTTCTGAAATTAAAACTACATGGTAGTGAAATTTTTCTTGATGGCCTCCTTCCAACTCATCCAGAAAGTGTTATATCACAATTAGAGATGGGGGTATTAGTATTCGTATACGAATATCCCCGCGCAGCTGGAGTTAACGAGGGTCTGGCGCCTGGGTCCGGACCGTCCACTCATGCTTTCAACAGCAGCGGCAGCCTCGCTCGTCCTTCCAATTACTCCCGGAGTGCCATTAGCAATTTTGACCCTGGGGTCCTGATGCCATGACTATTCAAACTATTTAAATTTGGGGACAGTTTAAGGGCAACCAAAACCCTCCTGCCTTCTCTTCTTATATAGTACCAAAGCTGCTGTCCCCTACTGCATCTTCCCCTGCCCTATACAATTCTGATGGCCATTCCCATCCTTTCTGGGTGATAAAGTATCAATATTTGCTAGGTTGGGACTAGAGATGGGCACGAACCACAGTCAGCAGTTTGACCAAGTTCAGTGCTGCACCCACACAAGGCAATGTGTGCTTCCCTCCACACCTTCCCAGTGTGACTCCCCAACCCAAAGTTGAACTGTCCTAAGAGTGAGGACCGGTATGCCCACACTGAGGGATGGGACCCTCTCCCCAGGGATTCCTGGCTGACCCAGCTTCCTGGTCTCTTCTCCTTGTCCACTTCCTGACACTGACACTCACGCTGCCACTTCCTCCATCAGTGTCACCTCTGTGTTAGTGTAGGCTCCCCTGGCTTCACCTCTGACGTCCTTTTTCTCTTCCCCCAAGTATGATGGATGAGGCTTGAGATTTTCATACTCTCCCCCCTCTCCCTTGGGGACTCAAGCCCTGAACCAGAACCCCTTTCCAGGGATCCTCATGAATCTAGTCCCACTCCCTTCCTCTGGGGAGCCTTCTGCCCAGTAAGATCCAGCCCACTGTTCCTGGACCTTCCTGCAAGTGCCTTTGTCAGGGCCTTATTACCCGGGGTCCTCTGGTTCCCTGTCCCCAGGTTCTGCCACTGTACCATGGTCTGTTTCTCTAAGGTTCATGGTTCATGCTCTTAGGGCACCTCAGTTTGGCAACCAGCCTCAGTGCAAGTTGGCTTCTGTGGAGTCTCTCCCTCTACTGGCAGCAAGGTAGGTTTTATAGCTGCCATCTGCCATGGGATTTCCCTCTTCTCTCCTATGTATTGTCCCTCAGTCCTCAGGGTTGACAAAGCTATCACTGCCTCAGTGTGGATCACACTCTTGTGTAAGTGTCAGGTCTCCATGTCTCCTTCTTCCTGTCCTGACCATTGAGGTGTCTATCCCACACACAGAGAAAACAGAGAGAGTCCTGTCCTCTTTGCAGTCTGTCTCTGTTTATCTCTGTGTGGGGCAGACAAGCATAGAAAGGCTGTTCTTATGTTCTATTAGATTTTAGGAATTTATTCTTCTATGTCCATATTTAATCATTTCTGAATTTTATTATAAGCCATGCAAAGACTTTTTGTAAATAAATCTATAAATATTGTAAATGAAATATTGCCTGCTCCTCTGGATGATTTTGGTGGCTCAGAAAGTGTATGTAAGTGCCTTTAAATGGGCAAACATTTACAAAATGTTTACCCCTTTAAACAAAACCATTTGTATCACCTATTACATGTTAACTGTCTGATTATTTTTGAGATTTCTATCATTCCCAGTACCAGATTCACTCATCTACATCTTTTATTTATTGTGTTGCTTCTCTAAATTCTCCCATAACTTGATTTTTTTCAGTTTTCAACATCTGTTTGCTTCATCTTTATTCCATCTCTATTCACCGTGACTTTTTGTTCATATTCTTAGGAATAAGGTATCAGTTTGATGCCTTGAGACTCTCTTTATATTGATGGATAAATGCAACTCCTAAATTCCATTTTTTTTTTTTTTTGCACTGTCAAATGAGAAAATCAAGAATTAGCAGATAATTCAGGGATGCAGACATGAGGGGGCTTCTGAGAACAGAGTTTTCTTTCTGCTCTTCTTATTTATATGCATGCATAATTCTCATAGGTGCTCTTCAGAGTTGTAGAACTGCTTATGGATGGGAGAACAGATCGACAGGCTGATAGGTGAATAGAATTTGCACATACCATGTGAAATCTTCAGCAAGAGAGATATTAAAATTTCCCTCTAGACTTGCTCCTACCTGTCAAGCATCTGAGAGGTGCAGATGATGTATTAGATGTCAGAGGAATTCCAGTGCAGGTAAATCAGACATACGTACAAGAAAACCATCCCAAAGCATTGTTTATCAGTGGTGAGGGGACAATGCATCCCTTATTTAAGTTTTGTGGCTGAAGATTATAGGACAAGTTTTAATTTTAATTTATTTACCAACCTCCAATTCATGTGAATGTTAAAGGATGGTGAATCAGAGTGCTCCCAGGAGCACAACCTGGAATGTTGAGAAAGAAGTGCCTTAGGAGAGTTGTCCCATGCTCTTTCTGGAAACCAGCCCCAGAAAAGAATGGCTGAGGAACTTGTGTATGTTTAGCTTGGAGAGGAGAAAACAGAGAGGTGGCATGATATCCATCTCCAAGTACTGCAAAGGTTTCGCATGGAAGAGGGAGCCAAATTGTCTTCTACAGTTCAAGAGGGCTGGACGTGAACCTGAACCAATAGCATCAAAGTACAAGAAAGAGAACACTCTAGAAGCTGGGCTTAGGTAAAGGTAAGGGTTCCCCTTGACATTTAGTCCAGTCGTGTCCGACTCTAGGGCGCGGTGCTCATCCCCGTCTCCAAGCCGTAGAGCCAGTGTTTGTCCGTAGACAGTTTCCGTGCTCACGTGGCCAGCACGACTAGACACGGAACGCCGTTACCTTCCCACTGTGGTGGTACCTATTTATCTACTCACATTTACATGCTTTCGAACTGCTAGGTTGGCAGGAGCTGGGACAAGCGACGGGAGCTCACTCCGTTGCGTGGATTCGATCTTACAACTGCTGGTCTTCTGACCTTGCAGCACAGAGGCTTCTGCGGTTTAACCCACAGCGCCACCATGTCCCCATGTTAAATAGAGGTAAGTTTGCCATTCTCTTCACCAGAGGCCAGGCTAGTCCCCTTTGTCCTTCCAGAAGCAGATGAAGAACTTTTGGCTTCAGGCAGGCTTTCCCTTAGTGATTGGCTGTCTGAGAGGGAATTTAAAATGGAATATCATGGCTTGTTGCCTTGAATGTGGTTTTGGTATGGAGTTCGTTTACCATTTTCACTGTGGTATTTGTTTGATTCTTTTAAAATATTTGCATATGCACTGTTTTTAGCTTCTAAATATTTTTTTAAAAATAATAACATAAGCTACCTTGGGTCCTTTTTAAGGAGAAAGGTGGGTAAAAATATTTTAGATAAATAAATAAATAAAGCAGTTCTCTGAAGCTGAAGTCTTTAAAAAAAAATTAGTTTGACAAATGGATATATAAACATTCAAATGAATTAAACCATTGGCATAAAACAAATGTACATTATAAGGGAAATAGTATCATACATGCCATTCGTTGAAAATGAAAGACAAAATTTCCTGAAGAAATGGACGTGTCCATGAAAGCTCACATTAAAATATGGCAGTTAGTGTTTAAGATGCTACAACGTTTTTGTCTTATTTTTTATTTTTGTTTTGTTTTGCCTAAATTTCCTAAGTTTCCTCTGTTTCCTGATTCAGCCATTCCTTGTAGAGCTGAAAATTCTAAAATGAAAATGGTGATCCAGATAGTTCCATATTTACATCTGTGATCTGGTCAATTCTCAGAAGATACCTCTATTGTATGTAGAGTTCTTCTGACCACTGAGAAAAATATATATGCAATGTTGTGTAAGAGCTCACTGTGTAGAGTTGAGCCTGCAGGTGCTTTAGGCTGGACACAAATGAAGTCCACACAAAACTGGTACATTGAAAGGCTGGTTCAATATAAGCAATTGTCCATTAGAAGCCACTGTGTTAAAAGCAGTGGCTACTATCTATATCACAGAATCTTGCATGGAACAAGATTGGTAGATTCAAAAGTTCTGGTTCTTCCAAAAACAAAACAAAAACAACACAAAACAAGTGTGCAAGTGTTTCCCTGACTTGGGAAGGCTGAAGAGCCCTACTGCCAGCTGGCAGTGCAGGTAGGCTTACTTGCATTATTGCTTGCTTACACAGTGAGGGACTGATAGGATTTTGGTCATTATCTACAACACAGTCAGGGCTGTGATTCCAGTAATATTGCAGGATGTAATACTGAGGACAGGATTTGGCTTCTTGAAAGTTTCAGCTCACAAACAAACAAACAAACAAACAAACAAACAAACAAACAGCCATCTAGACCTTGTGGATACAAAATGCCAAATGTAGCTATTGAAACCTCATAAGCCAGAAGGCTGTGTGTATATATATGTGTGTATATATATGTGTGTATATATGTATATATGGTTCAGAGGTTGAGAGTTCAGTTCCCCACTGTGCCTCTCAGGAGTAAAATCAGTTGGCATAGTCATGGGCAAGATGCACAGTCCCAGGGCACCCCCAGAAAAATGGAATGGTAAGCTACTTCTGAGTACTCTCTACCTAGAAAACCCTGGAAAAGGGTCACCACAAGTCAGAATTGATGGCACACAATTATTAGTAGTATCTGCTATACGTACTGTAAAATGTCTCAAGGTGGTTAGTGATTATTGTTACGTACATCTGCTTTTGCCTGATAGGTGGGTAGCAATAAAATAAAATAAAGTCCCCCAAACATAAGTAGAAGAGCGTACATATAAAGATTTCTATACAATCCTTTCAAATGTCTCTCTGTTATACTTTTATGGAATTGCTAACAGGTTGTCATTTATTCAGTGTATAGTATAGGGAAATCATTCCAATATCAAAAGACAAGTTATAATGTGCCTTGAAGCATTTTAATACTTTAACCCTCTCAATAAATCATGTCTTTAAAAAAAAAAAAAAATCAACCTTGAAGCAATAGTTACAGCCTCAGATGGTGATTCTTTAAATCCTTATTTGTTTGTTTGGTTTGAACAACATGCTAAAAGCAACAAAAACAGCTAAAATAAAAACAAAAACACTTGTAGTCCCAGGGCTACAAACTTTTTAAATAGTTTTTTTTCCGAGGAGTCACTTTTGAAGCATGTACATGTTATGGTGCCTCTTAACCTGGTAGAAGTGATAATCAATTATTCTCTTGTGTGGCCCCATTTTAATTTTCTTTGAGTGCTCTGTGTGAAGGTAGAATGCTGATGCTGTTGTGCCACTGTACCCTTTTGCCAGTATAAGGAGGGAAAGTGATTAATCCTTGCTGCACACTGTCCTAGTCCCTGTACATTTTCTTCTTTCTCTGCCACTGATGGGTGGAGAAAGTTTAGATTACTTAAGGTATATTGGGCTAATAATAAGAGTTCTTCACAATGCAGTGGCATATGAACCACACATGGGGCTCTGAGTAATGCAACGTACTTTTTTCACTGCAGTGAAAGATAGACGTTCAATATCTCATTGTATCTTTAGTCTCTGTGATCATTCTTTCATTTGGCAATCCTGCTGTGCTCCGCAGCTTGTTATAATGAGATCAGACATTACTGGCTTTTCATTCCTGTCGAAAATATCAAAGAAGTTGGTTTTCTTATTGCCCCTGCTTGGAATCACTGCCACTATAAGCTCTTTGCTGCCTCTAATCTCACCAGAAAAAAAAACAGCTGATCTTTAAATTGGGCAATGGCTCTTTTCTCTTTTCTTCTATCCCAGGATTGTTTCCTGTGGCAGACCTTTCCATCTGTTTTGAAGGTTATATAAAGCTTTCGCCTTCCAGTAACATCAAACAGTAACATCACAGAAAAGCTTCCTGTGTTCTGATAAAATATCTTTGTTGTTGCCAAAGCCCTTCTTCTTATGCCATTAGGATTTCTGTTGTTGTTTTTTATATCCTTAAGACTGTTGCTCAATTCACAGGTCCACTTTTGATCATTTAAAAAAAATATTTACTTATTTATTTGATTTTTAGCCCACTTTTCTTCCTTAAGTAGGGATCCAAGGTGGCATACTGAAAATATTTTTTTAAAAAAACCCAACAATTAAAAAACAAATTTATTAAAGTTAAAAACTATAATATATACATATTTAAAACTTATGAATTTTAAAAGACTTCCCCATCTCACTTGCCTCATGGGTCCCCAAAAGCCTCTCTAAAGACATACATTTTTAGCTGCTGGCAGAAGGAAAGAAGGGAAAGGACCACCCAAACGTTCCATAAGCTTGAAGCAGCCACAGAAAAAGCCCTCTCTCAGATCCTCACCAGATATCCTTGTGAGAGTGGTAGGACTGAGGGAGGGCACTCACTCCCCTGAGCATCTTAATACACAGTGGGGCTCGTACCCTACTTAGTGACCCTATTTAGCCCAATCCAGCCTGATCCTGTTCAGGGAGGCTCCTTCTATATTCCCCCCTTTGTCAAGTAACTTCTAGCAATGTGATTGATGAGATGATGTACATGGAAGGTTTAGGATTCAGTCTTATACATTGTGTGCTTTGTATATTTATGGTTTTCCATTAGGCTTTTACATTCCAATTTAGTAGAATACACGCAGGTCAGGTTACAAAGCAAATTAAGACAGATATTTGTTAAATATGATGCTTAGGTCCTTAGTTTAGCAGACTTATAATCCTTTGTCTTTTTCTTGTGCAACGAAAGAATACGCTGAACTTCGTTCCATCTTTCTTCCAGGGATCTTGGCTCTCAGTCACACTAGGCAGCAATGTCATGAGTATGGATCCCTAACGCTTGTATAGCCCCATGAAACAAAATAAAACATGGGAAAGGATCATAAGGTTGTCACAGAAGGCAAATGGAAATCAGCATGGTATTTTTGTGGACTCTGATTCCTGAGGCCATTGGAATAATTCTAAACTAATGTTGCTTTCATGATTTCCTGAATGTGGAAATTTGTCAGCCTGGTTCCTGTAGGAGCATGTATTTGAAATGTATTTTTATACATAACATCTATTCCATCCTTTCTCCAATATGCTCTCATTACTGCTGTGCTAACTAGAGGAAACTGCTGTTCAAAATGTAGACATAATTTTTGCCCATCTTCATTGTACCAATGAACATCACATGTTCAGACAGATAAATAGATCTACAAACTTTATGTGTGTGTGATCTTATACAGGCCAAGTGTGTTATGTGCCCATTGTTCCAAGCTTAGAATGGGATATAATAATATTATTATATTAGTATACAATCGTTCTCCCATGTAGACTCCTAGATTCTAATAAATGCTATGCATAGATTGACATATTAGAGGCATTAGTTACTTTTAAGATGCACTCAGCTACTAGCACTAATGATCATGTAAGTGAAAATAAAGCTCAAGTATATCAGAGTATTGCTGTTGATAGAATGACAACCTATACTTAAAATGATGAGAGAATGTACTTAGCATAGAGCACTTCACTGGAGATTATAAACTCTTCTTAGGCCCTGGCAGTTCAGGAAGAGCAGTGCTTTCTCATACATGCCAAAGTCAGGGATAGTCACTATTTTTTGGTAAATCACTGTCCTAAATTCAATGGCTACTTCAAACTAGAGTAAACCTACTGAATCAATGAAGTTTACATATATGTAGAAACATTTGGTTACTAGTTCCATCAGTCAGCTCTAATTGAGACTATCAACTGGATTTAAGACATTGTTCTATTTTAAGAGTTTGGTGCTATCATACACTAATACATTTGCTAATAGGCTATTAAGTACCCAGTGCATAGATTGACATATAGTGTAGTGGATAGAGTAATGGACTAGGGCACAGAAAAAACTGGGTTTGATTTCCCTTCTCTGTCATGGAGCACAAAGAGGACTGGAAAAGCTACTCCTTAACTTGATGGCACATAACAACAATAGGATATTGGTCTAAATCATTAACTGCAAGCTTCTGGAATCCAGAAGAGACTTGCCTAAAGTGTTTAAAATTGCACACACACATCTTCAAACATCAGAAAACTTATTGATACTTAAAGTTGTAGTGAGCACTATGTTCACCTCTATTTCACTTGAGGTCTTAAAGCCAATAGTTTTTGTCCTCCCTCCAGTCTCTTAATCTACCCTTTACTACGTGTACTGAGGATATCCAACACCAATGTACAGCTCTTTTTCATTAAAATGGTAATTTTGTTGCATGAAACCAGTATGTTTTATTTTTCCTAACAAGGCAAATGTTCTATGTGCCTTTTCACTTGCTGCCTGAGTCTCATCACTTCTGAAGGCGGTTCTTTCTTTTCTGCACCCTCATTCCTCAGCTTGACAGCATCTGGAGTGCCTTCTCTTTCCCCCTCATTCTATATTTTGACCCTAGGTCCTGCAGTCCTGGCACCCAGGTGAACTCCTATTATCACATCCGGTTCATTGAGATGCCACATTCATAATTCATTTTCTGCCTCAGAGGGACTATGCCTTGAAGGTTTATTTTAAAAGCCAATCAGATTTGCTTGGCCAAAAAACAAAACTTCTTCCTCCCTTCCCATCCTTTAATATTGCACTGGACTGCTAGGTACCTGAAAAGTATCACTGGTGCACTCAGAAATAAAAATACCTCCAAATGGAATATATTTCATTCAGCCCATAGCAAACTTCTTCCTTAGCCCAGAGTGATGTCATGACAATAAACATAGAAACAATTTCCCCTCAAGTAAAAGAAAAACTAAAAGAAAAAAAAGTTTGACGTGTTTATCTTAACACCAGAAGTAGCTTCTGATATATTGTTCTGGTATTTATCTCCATTTTAATTGTAGAGCTCTAGCTTCTTGGTTGTGAACGTAAGTTTGACAGTAGAATTGGTTAAATTATATCGTGCAGATTGATTGGAATCAAATGGCAGATTTGTTTTGATTTATGCATCCTGAATTGATTGAGATTTGGACTCAACAGTTTTTATACAGAAGAAAAGCACACCTTATTGTTTTCCTACTTTCTTCCTTTGACTTCCAAAGTATATTCAGGGGGGTGGGTTTAAAGGAGAAAATTGTACAGTGGTATTTATAATTTGTATGCATAGTGAAATGGAAAAAAAGAGAAGAAACCCAAAGGTTAAAGGAACCTGAGGTTCATTTCTTTGGTGAAGGAATTGGAGGCACCAAAATGAACCCAGAGTGAATGAGGTAAGATACTATTCATTTACAGGTAAATAGGTACAACCAGTTACAAGAAAGTATACCTCATAAAACAGCCACAGAACCTTTTATAATCTCCCCTCAGGTGGAACCAGCACCTGACACTTGTCTATGTACATAGCTTTGCTGTCATGGACAAGAAACAGTTAACTCTGACAGTATTTGCTTATGGCTATTTAAAGATGACTAAACAGTTTCAGTGAAGGATGTCAACATAAATTAAGTTATAACAAAATAACAGAAAACAAAGTACCAATTTAAATTTCCCATAACAGTCCCCCCTTTCTGATTAACAAACAGATAGCAATTAATCAACTCTTTCTGACTTTCCCTCCAATTGACATGCATCCCTTTAAACATATATACGTTAGCATGTTTATTACCTGGTGATCTTACAAGAAGTTTTAATGAATTTCTACAAGATTGCAAACAAGAGGGAAAACAATACATACTGCAACAAAGCAAAACTGAAACTATAAGGACAATAATAATTCTTTCAAGTATATATTGTATCCTTTATTTAAACCAACTGGTTCCACGAAACCAACTCCACAGACCTCAGTTGCTAATGCCTTCATGTTTGACATTATTTAGATTTCCCACCAATTGATGAAGATTGTGTAGATGACCAGTTCTATTAATGGTTTGGTTGTGAGCACAACATTCAGTACCAACCAATGTACACACTCCAACCTGGCTTACTAAGAGAAAATCCAATGCCTTCTTTTGAAGCAAGAATTGTTGCATCTAGGAAAGTTCTGTTGCAATGGCATTAGGGATATTGGTAGTTTTATTAATAGGTTGTAACAAATAATCAGTTGGATGAATATCTTTGGCACCTTCTCCATAATTGGGAAATAAACCCTGTGCCACTGATTTGCCATTTACTGATATGTAACTTAAATCCTTTAGTACTGGTTTTTTATTTCTAACGTGTCCAGTAAGAAGAGTTGAAGTAACTCTAAATCCTGGTACCACTAAGCACAAACAACAGACACCCAGTGCTGATAATGGTATAGATCGAATGGCCTGATGTCAACAAATCCACAATATACCTGGAACAGTAGGCCCGCCTTGAAACAATAGGGTTAAATTATTGTTGGTATTGATAATTGGTATACTAGACATTAGGGAATTCAGAACTTGTTCCCAAAACTTTATGAAATAACAAGTTGCAATATTTTTCATTTGATTGTATAAATGCCAAACACTAAGACTAGAGTTACTAAGTGTATATGTGCAATAACTGTCACCTAGGTGAATAGGCTTTTGTGATTGTATCTTAACAAAATGGTGGTATAAATAGTGAATTGACTGTCCTGTAACATAAAGGAAACTATTATGGTGATATGCTCAGTAGAACCAGTAGCCAGAACATTAGGAACCAGCATGTCACCAAGGAAGGGAATACTGTCTCTTTGATGGATAGTGGTATGTATGTGTACGTACCTAACAACTGCCATTTGTTTCCTCAGCTAACTTTTCAAATAATTTCACATATAAGTTTGACTCCCAAGATTTAAAATTATTTTCATCCATATCAGGATAGATTGTATGGAGAGGAAAAGTTTGTAACGTGTTAGCTGTTAGAACTGAAGATATAGTTACCTGATTTCCAATTTTGTTTTGGGCTTTTTTTCCATTTGAGAACCTGAACTTTAAACTCCTAAGGGAGTATTTGAATCTATGTGCATTTCCTCATTTTAAGTTCCTATTGCTATGGCTTCATCTATTGGGCAATGAAGGTGGGCTGGCCTGAATCTATATGATTTTACTTGCCCTTTAAAGAACACATCTTTAAACTTTCAGGTGTTATTATACACAGTAGCTATAGCAACAGCCAACCCTATATTCACAGAACACTAATAACATTTATCTATTGCAGCAAACCAATCACCTAGTTTCAGCAAAGGCAATATTATCTGAAGTGTCACCATTTAAAATTTTTTTGGTCTTATAGATTTGTTCATTCCTCTGAGATCTAAAATCAGTCAAAGACCACCATCTTTTTTTGGTACTGTAAAGTAATGGGAGTAGTAGCTGTTGTGTATTAAAACTTCTGGTATCTTTACTGTTGCACCTTTTTCTAGTAAAGCAGCTACTTCCTCCATCAACACTGGATTTTGTGTGGTTTCTTGAACGTGACTGGTAGGAGGAGAACTGGTGAATTCTATGCATACCCATAGGATATGATCTTCAGTACCCATGAGTCAGTGGTAATGGTGCGCTAGGTGTTGAAATATAGTGATAATATTGTGTTTGAAGCTACGATGTTTGGAATGCTGTACATCAAACTGTTGTCTGTCTCAGCTTCCTGAAAGTCAAACATGTTGTTTGTTTTTCTTATACATTTTTGTTGTCATTGATTGCTTGTATTTATTTTATTTTGACCGATTGGTGTAATGTTGTGATGTGGATTGTTCTTAAATTTCATCCTATCAGTTGGTGACACACACATGCACATACACACACATGGGGCTGGGAAAGGAGAGGGAGGGAGGGAGCAGCCAGGGCTGGAAGGCACACTAGTGGGTTGCAAAGAGAAACTAACCAGAGAAATTGACAAGATTGGCCACTTTTAAGCTTGCAAAGGAGTTTCCCCCACCAAACCTTTGTCTCTCTGATCAGACTTCAAAGTTTCCCTGCAGCCCGAAACCTGTGATCCTGGCATCCATTACTTGACAAACCTCACAGACAGAATTTACACCAACAGAGGCATTCACATATGCCAAAACAAAGTAAATCAGTTTCACAAGTGATTTAAAATAAACAACCCTCTGGCAGCTGAGTAAAATACTGTACCTTGCTTTCCAATTAAAAAAGGAACCTAGAGCAGGGGTCAGGCCTCATCTGTTTTGGCTTGTGTCATTCACAGGTCATTTTCTTTGTAATGTGAAATGATGGCCTTTCCCAGGACTTTTGTTCCAATTTCTGTAAATAAGACTTAACACTCAATTTATTGCCAAATTATTCACACTCAGTAATACTTTTCTGAAAGAAGGAATTCCTCAGTGTTGATTCTGTGTGATTGTCACAGGAGCTTTTCTTGGTTCCCATAATTTGCATATTATCTTGCTTTGTTTGTAATGGGTCTTCAGATTATAAGTACATTATTCCTTTGTCAGTCTTCTCTCTCAGGCAAGCTCAAGTATCCTGGATACTGACATGATTTCAGCTCTAATGACAGTTATCTTCAGCGTATAACTTGGCCCTCAAACTTCAGTGACAGTAGTTTGAAAAGAACAGCATCAAGTACTTGGAGGCAAAGGGAGGAGACATGTCCAATTTCTACTCCTTGCTTAGCCAAAGTGATTCACTGCATATTAGAATGCAAGCCTTGCAGACAAGAGCAGAACAGCAATGCAAAGTGCCATTACCTCGGAAGAACTGCAGCTCCTGTTGATCATCCAGGAATTGAATAAAAGCCAGAGGGACCTTTCTCTTCTGCATATAAATTGTCGTGAGTAGTCAGGAAAAAAAAGTTCTACACCTTCTCTCAGAGTGAATTCTCATTCACAAAGGAAAAACAAAGGGTGTGAATTAGACATGGGAGTTTCGTATTCGTATCCCTGGGGATACGAATATGAAGTGCAGTACCACAGGTGTCACAGAGGTCTGTTCCCTCCCCCCAGAACCATCCTGGTCCACTCACTGGGCTTCACGTGGTGCGTAGGGCCGTTGTCAGTAACATCATGCCAATTGCAGAAGTGCCTGGCTGGCACTTCCCCACCTCCCTGCACTGCTGACCACTCCAGCGAGGCAGGATGATGAGTCTCCCTGCTCAGCTGCTAAGTGGTCAGTACCACAGGGAGGTGGGGAAGCACTGGCTTGGCTACTTCCATGATTGGCGCAATGTTACTGATGACAGCTATGTGTACCACATGAAGCCTAGTGAGTGGACTGGGATGGTTCTGGTGGGAGGGTCTAAAGGGCCCAACCACCTGTGATGGCAATATTTGTATTCATCTCCCCTGGGAGATGAATACAAATATCCCATCTCTAATGTGAATACAAATGAAGGAGACCTATCACATAATTTTCTATATGGTATTTGTTAACTTTATTTACTACATTTATGCCTCCTTTCTTCCAAGTAGTTCAGGGTAGAACAACAATCTTTTGAGATAGGCTAATATGAATTCCACAGAGTGAATTCCATGGCTGAGTAGCAATATAAATCAGGTCTCCCTGGTCCTAGTCTGCTGGTATAACCATTATACTGCACTGACTTTTCTCTGGCACCTTTAAACTATGCTTGAAATCTGTTCACTGTTCTGGCACTGTGACCTCCTGCCAGACTCGAGGTAGTCAACTCAGCCGGTCCTCCACTCTAAACCTGGTGTTGTTGAATGCCAGATCTGTATCAAATAAGTCCCAGATTATACAAGATCTGATTCTGGAGGAGGATGCAGATCTGGCATGCATAACCGAAACATGGATGGGCAAGGAAGGGGGCGTTCCCCTGACTCTTGCCTGCCCTCCCGGTTATGCAGTCCAACACCAGGGTAGACTGGAGGGGTGGGGCAGGGGAGTAGCCATTGTCTACAAAAACACCCTTGAGGTTATTAGGCGCTCTGCTCTGGTGACACCGGGTCTAGAGGTCCTCCACGTGTTGATTGGGGCCAGGGATGATATAGGGATCTTGCTGGGTTACCGCACTCCCCGCGACCCAGCCATTTCCTTACCAGAGCTGGTGGACTTTGTCTCCGAGGCACTGTAGGGGTCCCTGAGGCTTCTGGACTTGGGTGACTTCAACATACATGCAGAGGCAGAGGTTTCCGGTCCGGCTCTTGAGTTTTTGGAGACCATGGCCTCCTTGGACATGTCCCAACATGTCAACGGCCCCACCAACGTGGGTGGCCATACACTGGACCTGGTGTTCTCCACCGAGCAGAGTGAGTGTCCTCCAATGGTGACTGACCTAGTGTCGGTCCCCTTGTCACAGTCGGATCACTGCCTGATTAAATGCAACCTTACAGTGGCTCTGCCTCCCCACGGGGAGCAAGGACCTGTTTTAATGGTTTGCCCTCGAAGGTTATTGGATCCTATAGGATTCCAAGATACCATGAGAGGGATTCTAGCTGATTTGACTGGCGCTCCTGTCGAGACTCTGGTTGATAGCTGGCTTGCCGCCACCACCAGGGCTGTTGACACGATTGCACCTAAACGCCCTCTCTGGCGCGGAGATTGCCCTTCGCCCTGGTTTAACTTGGAGCTGCGATCAATGAAGCGAAATGGGAGAAGGCTAGAGCGCATATGGAGGCGGAACCCGGCGGAAAATAATCAAATAGCTGTCAGGATCACGACTAACCTTTACCAATCTAAGGTGAAGGCTGTTAGTTGATCTTACTTTGCTGTCCGGATAAGCGAAGCCTCCAACCAGCAGGCGGAACTTTTCTGTATAGTCTGCAATCTATCCAGAGTTGGTCATAGTGACTGGCCTCCCATTAGCATCTCACCTGACCAATTTGCAGCTTTTTAAAAATCAAAAGTGGAGGCCATCCGCCGGGATCTTACCCCCTATTTGAAAACAGTGGATGGAGCAGAGACGTCCAGCGCTCCGTCTTGCCCGATGAGACTTAACTACTTTCAGCCTGTGACATCAGATATGGTGGACAGAGTGCTTGACTGCTGTCGTGCCACCTCCTCCTCCCTTGACCCTTGCCCAGCCTGGCTAATCAAAGCAGCCAGGCCTATAACATCTGAATGGGCTACGGCAATAATTAATGGGTCTCTCCAGGAGGGCAAGGTTCCCCTTGTCCTTAAGGAGACACTCATTAGGCCCATTAGGAAGAAACTGAGCTTGGCGGCGGACGATATTGGTAATTATAGGCCCATCGCCAATGTTTCTTTCCTTAGCAAGGTTGTTGAGAGGGTGGTGGCTGATCTGTTGCAGGCTCTTCTGGATGAAACCAATGCCCTGGATCCATTCCAGTCAGGCTTCAGGCTGTGCCATGGCATGGAAACGGCATTGGTCGCCCTGTTTGATGACCTATTGAGGGAGGCCGACAGGGGCAAAATGTCTCTGCTGGTCCTCCTCGATATCTCAGCCGCCTTTGATACTGTTGACCACGGTATCCTCCTGGGGAGGCTCTCTGGGTTGGGAAATGGTGGCCTGGCTTTTGCCTGGCTCCATTCCTTCTTGGAGGACCATCCCCAGAGAGTGCAGATTGGAGAGAGTTTCTCGGCCCCATGGAGCCTCAATTGTAGGGTTCCGCAGGGCTCGATTATCTCTCCAATGCTATTTAACATCTATATGAGGCCGCTGGAAGGGGTCATCAGGGGATGTGGAGCTTCATGTCATCAGTACACTGATGATACTCAGCTCTACATCTCCTTTTTTCCAACAACAGTGGATACTGTTTCGTCCCTTGAGCGCTGCCTGGAGGCTGTTCAGCAATGGATGCAGGAGAATGGACTGAGGCTGAATCCGGGCAAGATGGAGGTCCTTCGGGTGGGTGTCCCAGACATCAGTGGTTTGGGAAACTCCCTCTCTTTTTTGGGGTGTGTGTGTGACTCTTACCACCAAGAGTGAGGTTCGCAGTTTGGGTATACATCTGGACAAGCGCTCACCATGGAGACCCAGGTGTCGTCAGTTGTCCGTTCCGCACATTTCTACCTTCGGTGGATTGCCCAGCTACGTCCCTATCTTGATGTGGGGGCACTCACCGCTTTGGTGCGTTCGTAGTCTCGAGATTAGATTACTGTAATGTGCTCTACGTGGGGCTGCCTTTGGGACTGATGTGGAAACTTCAGATGGTGCATAATGCGGCGGCCAGACTTCTTACTGGGGTGAAAAGGTACCACCATATTTCCTCCACTCTGGCCGCCTTGCATTGGCTGCCCATTCGTTTCCACGTTGATTTCAAAGTTCTTATGATTACATATAAAGCCCTAAACGGTTTAGGACCTTGATATCTGGCAGAGCGCCTTCTCCCACCCAGTTCTGCCAGAGTCACTCGTTCCAGCCAGGCCGGGCGGCTGAGGGGCCTAACGCCGATGGAGGTCCGGAAGGAAAGAATGAGGAACCGGGCCTTCTCGGCAGTGGCCCCTCGCCTTTGGAACAACTTGCCAGTGGAGATCCGCCTGGCTCCCTCTCTGGGTGTTTTCAGGAACAAACTTAAAACCTGGCTATTTGGGCAGGCTTTCCCTCCTGCCATATCTTAATTTCTTATACTTTTCCCATCTTGGATTTATAATATATGCTTATTGGTTTTACTGTTTTTAAATTTATAAACCGCCCAGAGTAGACCTTTGGTCTAGATGGGCGGGATAGAAAACTAAGAAATAAATAAATAAATAAATAAATAAAATAAATTAGACCCAAATTATTCACCATGTCCATTTTCTGCAATTTCAGTGGGTTTGGAATGAAAGCATGACTCATGTTGAGAGCAGCTGGCTGCCCACACTGGTCATTCTCATTAGGGGATTTTATAAGTACATCCATCTTCCCAAAAGTTTCCTCCATTTCTATAGCTCTCTGCTAAAAGATATTGGGTCAGATTGGTTTCTGCTCATTGTGCTTTTTTTAATGAAGCTCATCCACACTGTAGTATCCCCAGTCATTTTGGGGTTGTTCAGGGTTATTATGTGTTTCTTTTTTTTCAGATTTGAATAGATCATCCCAGTATTGGTGTCCACACATGGGAAGGTGGGAAGATTATTTGTTGCTGGATGTATTGGGATGTACTTAGTCACTCTGGTACCACCTGTTCACACACATCCAGAATTCTCCCTGAGATCTCATTGCCAATATACTGTGACATCCTCTTTTGCTTATCTTCTCCACCTTCTCTCTCCCTGCCCCCAAATTCACAGTCTCTTCCATTTCTTGTTTTACCTGCCCACCCTTCACAAACCATGTTTTTACTGCAAAACTTTTTAATTTTTATTTTTATTCTTCACTTTTCTGGTATGGTGCAAAAATTATAGCATTAAAAAAGTTAAAAAAGCAAAACACAGGAACAGCTGATATCTTCTCCACACACCCACAAAGGGCACAGATCAGGACACATAACTACTAGGGTCCACATGAGCAGATTGTACTTTGAAACAAATTGGAGCAAAGTAGAACAAAAATACACCACCACCTGGCAGTGCTGTGAAAAAAAACAACCACTCCACCCTGGACTGCAAGAGGTTTTTAGGTTTTTTTTTGCCCTTCTTTTGACTCTGTTGGCACTAGTTTCAGCCTTGAGTCATGTGGCCACCAGGATGCAGTACCAATGTGGTAGCAAGGAAAGTTGAACAAATCCAAAAGAACCCATCAAATCAGCACTACATGCAGTGATTGATAGCAATTATTTTTTAAGGCAATTAACAAATCAACCCCTTTGTGAAATGCTGTTTCCTTCTAAGTTAAAGCTCCCGAGCCGAACCTGGAAAAGACACTTTGGTGATGGAGTATAGAACAGCCAAAGTTTCAAGCTGTGAATGGAATATTAGTTTGGCCCTGGTGCATTAACGTCAGCTGACCTGACCTGAGGTGAAACTTTGCCAGTGTAGAAATAAATATTTGCACTTGTTAATGTCTGTGGATCAGTGGATTTTCACTTGCTAATGTCTGCTTCTGGAACCACAGAAACAAGATGGGTCTCTCTCTTGCTCTCTCTCACACACACTCCTCTCATATTTGTGGATCAGACTGTAGCTTCTTCATGTAGCCTGAATGGGCTAGTTTTTTTTTTAAGCTGAAAGAGAAGAACTGGGCCAGGGAGGGAGGATGAATGAACCACCAGGACCCCACTGCTTTACTGTCCATGCCAGACTAAGGATTTAGCCCTGATGATTTCCTTTGTTTCATGCTGCAGAGGAATAAGAAGAAGAAAAAATCTCTATTGAACAAATGAGTGCTTTCTGAATATGCTGAATCTATCCTGGCCACAAAACTGTAGCAATATGCAGCTTCTGTTAAGCTTTTTCTGAATACAAACAACTTGTAGATATTGAGTATACAACTGGGGTGCGGGGGGAGGGAACCCAGCAGTGGGAGCCCTGTAAATACGTTGCCATTAAAGAAAGTACATAATAAATAAATTGTACTTGCAACTATTCTCCCCCTTGGAAAAAAAAATCCATTACAAAAAAACCCAAAAAACACTGAGCAATGGTACGCACATAATTCTGCTGTATTAGGAGCCAGAGGAGGGAGAAAGGGAACAAAAGAACCATTTTACAAATGCCTTGCAGGAAATTAATTAAAGGCTTTTCTTAGTCTAAAGAACTCACCCAGCACTGGAGATAGAAAAGGCTGCCTGCTGAATCTCTGATACATTCTTTGCATTGATCTTCTTATCTTTCCATCAGCCTCTATGAGGAACATGCTTTTCCTCAGGTGAGACTAGTGCATTCTGTCAGTGCTGTTCAATATGAATCTGGAAACTGTATTCCCTCAAAGTGTGTGCCAAAGATTTGTACTAGTATTGTACTGTTTTGCTTTGCAGACTGTGGGTTTTGTATTCCCAGCCATGAGTCGGTAACTGACAGATCCAGCAGGAGTTCTTAATTAATCCTCCAAGTGATGCTGCTCTTATATTCCCTCAAACCCCAGGCCAACGTTTTCTATGTACGTTTTCTATGTAGGAAATAAGCTGAGTTGCTGGGGGTGTGTGTGTGCTTCTCAGCTTCTCTCAGGTTCCCTGAAGAAGGCAAGACAGACAAGAGCCTTCATGGAGCAGGCATCTGTGCTCCGTTTCCTGCTGGGCTGTAGAACATTTAATGACAAAAGAGCACCTTATCGGCTCAAGCCAATTGTCTATTTAGTCCACCATGCACTGGTTATTCTTTCCTTCCCAGCCAATCAACCAGTGGCTAATCTCTGTCCATAGCAAGGCGACAAGGGCAGGTAGGAAGGTACTTGCTGGGACAAGAAAAAGATATACACTTAGACATTGTTTCTCTTGTAACAAGCGCTCCATTTAACTTAAGCAGAGGAAAATCAACAACTGAACATTTCTCACTTGCTATCAACTTAACATGAAACTTATTTCTATCTGACTATAATTTATTTATTTATTAAATTTATATTCCGCCCATTTAGACTACGTCTACTCTGGGCGGCTTACAATAGGAATATCATAAAACAGTTAAAAAGAACAATTTTTTAACTTATAGAAACTATAATAGTTTCTCCTTACTTCTTTGGGATCTCTTTGAATTCATATGCTTGAACATTTGAGACCAAAGATATACGAGAAAGACTCGTAGAGTCTTTCCTCAGATGGTTTCCCATATACAGGCGTGCTGTCCCTACCTCCAGCCCTACTATGTTCCAGCATTCCCTCACCACTCACTTCAGTCGTGCGGGGTGGGGGCAAAGAGTCCATGCAGCTCAGCCCATTCATGGAGGGAAACCTTCACTGATAATTCTAGTCTGATTGAGATAGAGCCATAAAATAACTGAGGGAAATATATCTTCAAACAATGTCTTAACTCCAGAAAGATTTCCTAACGTCATAGCATCACAAATAACAGAAACCAAATTTTCAGATACTCTGTTGTCATTCTTAAAGAGTGGAGATGTTGGAGTGATAAGCTGAAAATTCCTTTTGCTGTGACATCATCTAGTTCTATCAAACCAAGGAACAAATCTACAGGGGTACTCAATGCACAGTCTGGGACAAGAAGTCGTACATACAAAAGCAGTGTAGATCTTTTACTGATGGTAGTTGATTCATCAGTGATTAAGGAGATCCTGATGTTAGATGTCACTTTTTTTAAAATCAAATTTTTCACATTTCACTAGTTATGTGACTGACAGTGTTGCTGTAGGCATTACTGGAGTGAAGTTATATGACCCATGGCGATACCCTTTGGTTCTTGATAGCTAATTTCATCTTCAAAATTATTAAGACTGTTTTCGGCCATTTTTAATGTGCAAAAATACCTCAACTGTGACACACTTTTCATGAGAGATGGATTTCATACATACTTTCTCCAGAGGTTCCCCCCCCCCCCCCGAGATTTGTCTGCTAATTGAACAGCAGCTTTATGACATGAACTTTCTTTGTGGTCAAATAAAATTTCCCCTAAAGATTGCAACTACCATTTTTGTGTTTTGCCATAGGCAGACTTCATAACTTGCCCACACATCAGACATTTTCATCACCATTTTCTTCTCAACCCCAATATTTTGTCACTGAATGCAACCCCATTTCTCTCTCCCCCCCAGATAACCAGTAATAATTATTTGGAAGCTGTTTATTTGTTCAGATGCCCAACAGCTGGAATTATTTGTACATACAAGCAGGAAGATGTAGGTCATGTTGGGATCTGATTTGATTCCACTGTTTTTATTTCTTCACATAATTCTGAATTTTTTAAAGCACAAGAGGTGAAAAATAGTATGGATCCCCCCCCCCCCCCAATATTACCTGTCATCACAGTTCTGGCACAAGAGAATGCCCAAAATCCCATGAAACAAAGCAGCAAGGTTCTGATGGAAAGCCTCGGTTCCTAGAGGTTTTGCTGCTGCTGCAGGCCCTATTTTGGAGACAAGGGCCTTGGTCTGTGAGAAGTGACTAATACAGACTTTAAAGCAAGGTAGTAGACCAGGCAGTATTATAATAAACCTATCTGATTTAAAACTAGAAAAAATAATTACTCGAAGGAAAGGTGCCAGCACTCACTTCTGGTGAGCTTCACCAGGAAAAAGACCTGATTCTTTTGCTATGGCAGATCTAGTGCTTCACTAAATTCTTCTGTTTGTTGTACACTATGCTTTACAAAGATATTTCTTTCATGGTTTATTAGGAGTTTGAATGGATAGTCCCAGTGATATTTCTTTCTTTCTTAGTAGTGAAGGAAATGATTTTAATTCTTGTCTCTTCTGTAATGTCTCCAATACTAAGTATTGGAAGCTCTGAATCTTTTTCTCTTTGTACTCTGTTGAAGACAAAGCTAGCAATGACTTCATGACTTTTATCTTCATTCAGTATTGTGTAAAGCTGACTAAAATGTCTTTCACAAAGCCTTTGGGAAGTTCCTGTGGCCGAGGTATCTTGTAGGCTTTTTCTGTCAGAAGTGGTGTGGGCCATATCTTGTTAAGCCATGTAACTCTAAGTGTGGCTGCATTTCCCTCTCTTCTTCCTCTTCCAGGCTTCTGAATTTTAAGTTCTTTAAACAATTACTGTTGACCATATTTTCTAGCTTGTCCTGCAGGTATCTGCTGCATTCAGTGAGCTTTTTAATTTTGATGTACTGTTCTAATATGTTTCGTAATGCTTCTGATGCAGTGCACTTGATGTTGTTAACTTCTGTAGTTAGTGTTGTTAATTTTAAGTCTATTGACATTAAGGTAGTTGCCCATCTGGTTGTAGCCGGCTTCATAACCGCATTACCAGCTCTTTAATTAATTCATCTGTCCCTTGCTCTACTTTTCTATTAGCATTTTTTGTACCTCTTTGATATCCTGGAGCCATTTTGACACCTCCTTCTTTTGTCTCTAGGCCTCCAATTTCTTCTCTGCTGTCTAGGCTTTCAGTTTCTATTGTCTAGATCTTCTCTGTTGTCTAGTCAAAGTACACTGATGGGAATCTTGCAGCTATTCATCCTGGCCTTCTGTTCATATCCTGGTGACCTTTAAAATATTTTGTTTTTATTAGACATGGTTATGAACATATCTGGTTTTTTTAGCTTTTATGATGGGGTAGGGGCAGAGGTCTTCTCCTAAGCTGTCATCTTGTTGGCAGTCCAGCCACATCCTCCTGGGCCCTAACCTTCCTGAAATGCCCTCCACCTCTTAGAGAAGGGCTGCAATCTCTCCATGGTTTCTTTTGCCTTTCATCTGAAAATAGGTTTTCTTGCTGAATAAAGTGTCCCACTCCTCTTCAAAACTATTGACATTGCTGGAGTATATTGGACTCTTCGTTTGAGTGCTGTCAGTTAGATAATTATTTCTTTTAAACAAAAACTGCCTCATTTTCAAAACTGGAAGGGTTAACTCACACCTGCAAAAGTAAGAATGGCCATTTTGGACATCTATTTAGAACAATGACTGTGGCCCTTCAGATAAGGGGCATCAGACATATTTCCTGGGAAGAGTCTTTCCTCTTTTCATGCATATCATTGCTTTTCATTGTTTTCTGGGAACTTATGCCTGAATGGGTTGGGACCCAAATGGATGGAGAAATGGGGAGAGAGAGGAATCAGAGCAATGGGCAGCTTGCTTATTGGCGGGAAGGATGGGAGAATATAGCTCACTGGTAGCAGACATGCTCTGCCTATAGAACAGCGGTTTCCAACTTTGGGTAACCCAGATGTTCTTTGACTGCAACTCCCAGAAACCCCAGCCAGCACAGCTAGTGAGAAGGCTTCTAGGAGTTGCAGTCCAAGAATACCAGGGTTACCCAAGGTTGGGAACCACTGCTATAGAATATCTTCAGCACCTCCAGCTAGAGCTGTGAAGAATCCTGCCTGAAATACTGAAGACATGCTGCCAATCAGAGTTGACAGTATCATGCATGATGGGTCATGAGTCTGGTTCAGTGTAAAGGAGTGTGTTGGAGTGTTCCATTGCACAGAGGAAAGGAAGTGGAAGAGTGAGTCCATTCTAAACAGCAATTATATATGTATTTGCAAATATAGGGATAGCAGGTGTGCATGAGATATGGCTGATCAGTATATATAAATGTTCTGAGTGCTGGAATAACTGGCAGAGGAGTGATAGAATGTTGAATAAAGAGAGAATACAGAGTCGAATACATATTTGTTGATGTGTTTAGAATGTGGTTGGTGTTGGCAGATAGGAAGTTTAGAGAGGGGAGTCTGCTTTGAGTATCAGAAAGAATTGTTTAGAGTGTCTGTCCTGAGTTAGTGAAGAAAAAGGGTTAAGGAAATTGTGTGTTGCATGGAGTCTGTAGAAACAGCTAATAAAAAGTTTAAAGAGACCATAGTAGGTTAATAAGGAAATGTGTGTGAATATATAATACATTATCATTGTTTTCCACTTCAGTATTTGACTACCTGATTACTCTTCCTTTCCTTTCCTACACCTTTATTCCCATCCCCATTCTTTTGTTTGATCCTGAGAAAAAACTGTCTCCATTATTTATTTTTAAGTGTAATTTTAAAGATATTTAGCAGCCAGAAACCAGAGTAATACCCATCAGCTCAAGCAATGCATATCCAAAACAAGGAGAAGAAGAACACAAAGCTTATCACCAAGAAGACCTTTTCAGTTAACAACTGATAATAACAATCATGAGCCATCAAGTCAATTTTGACTCAGGGTGACCATTTTCAGAGTTTTCCAGGCAGAGAATACACAGAAGCGGTTTACTATTCCCTTCTTCTGGAGTGCCCTGGGACTGTGCAGCTTGCCCAAGGCCACACAGGCTGGCTTTATTTGCAGGAGACACAGTGGGTAATCAATCTCCCAACCTTTGGTTCTGCAGCCAGAAATAATATAAATGCCAATGAGGGCAGGAAAGCACTGCATGGCTGGCACAGTGGAAAGGGCAACCCCAGAAACTTTGAGTAGCTTGGGGGGGGGTGACTGTCCTTTGGGCTACTGCTGAACCTGATGGCAACCAAGAAGAGGCGGCTAAGTTTTTAAAGGAAAGGTGCCAAAGAAGTGCCTGTGTCTACCTGGGGAGTGTGTAACTCACTAGAAAGTGATTTGCTGTCCCAACCCCGGAATAAAGACGCAAGACAAAGATGTGGGTTAAATATGGGCCACTTTATTGATAACATCAATTATGATAATGGCAATCCATTGCCAAAAGAGAGGGGGCCTGCAGTAGTGCGGAAACAGGTGAAAGGTAGGGGTATGCCGACACCCCTTGATCAATAAAATGGGCGAGTCTCCGGCCCCAAGTTCCCGCAGTCTCCAGACCGCAGGAACCCGGCCAGCCGCTAGTAAACACCCCCAGACCTCAAGCCATCTTTCGCTGATGACTGTTGGTCCAGAAGTGGCCCAGCGCATCCTCCCACCACAGACACTGTAATCGCACGATCCGCAGTGCTGGGAAGTGGGATGCGCTGTTGGCTTACCTGAGATTACAATTGGGACACACCGAAAATACCTGTTATTTCCGCACTACACGCCACAGCATAGGGACTAGCCATGCTATGTCCCATGCACGCCACAGAGCCGCTCGAGCTCAAGAAGCAGGCCCCCTTTGATGTCTTCCAAAAATATGTCCAAACCTGCATCTGACAGGTGGACACCATCACTTCTGAACAATTCGGGTTTCGAAACTTGGATCCTGTGGTGACTGATCACCGAACCGAGGCCGCAGCTGCAGACGCCTCTACATACTTCTCTGTTAACACTCCGCCGAGCCTTGTCAACAGCAACAGTCCTCACACAGCCTCGCCAGGCTAACCGAGGAATAATATTGGACCATAAGATCCGCATCGTGGGATACCTGGCATTCATCCACTTAAGGTCATGTAGAATGTCCAGGATCAAAGCCTTATCCGATCTTCCAGGCAAATCATTGCCTCCAAGATGGACAACGAGCACATCTGGTAGAGACTGGCTGAATGCCGTCATTCTGGAAAGCTGAATCCACTGCATACCTCTCAACCCTTTCCAGGCAATATGTGCTTGGGCCCCTAGCCCCAAATCGCTCCCCCATGGGGATGCAGCGGCATGGCGCTCTGCCCAGTGGACATAGCTATGGCCGACTATCACTATCTGCCAACGCCTTCCGGTCCCAAGGGGACCTGTAAAGACATAATCCATGCCCCTACCTACACGTTAGGTAAGGACCTGATGTATCTTCTATAACTTGCAGAAGACCATCGGCCTAACTGTTTAATCTCCTCTGGGCTGTAACCCAGGGCCGCTGCAGTGGATGCCGCACCTATTCTGAATGAGTGAGTACCGAACTTTAGGCCTGATACACCTACCCTGGTTAAGGCTAAGTCGGTCAGTTTCCAAAACTGATACTTAGTCAAAGGTGACTGATCAGTATGTTGGAAGAAATATCCTACTTCTTGCCCCCGCCTAGCAACATATGCTTTCACGGCACGAACTGGGCATATGCAAGCAATGCTGCATTGTCCCAGAACTAATTTCCTTCCTTTACCCATTTGATCGGCCTTGGATCGTCTAATTGAAATCTCTACCCTATCGTTCAATACTCTAACATCCTGCCATTGTAAGGCTAACCTAGATTCGTCAGCCTTACCTCCAGCAACTAATTCGCTAATCCTAAGGGCCCCGAAGAATGCTAATAGGGAAGCTGCATTAAACAGAACCCTTTCATACTCATCCCTGCACAGGAGCACCCATTGCTCACATATGCGCTCTAGAAGAGAAGGAGAGATGGGGACTCGTGAGTCCCTCACTCTGCCCCTCTCCTTAGACCATCCCTCCAGCATTTTTTTAATCCTGAAATCTCCTGAAGAGTCCTTATGACCATTTACTTTAGCGTAAAAGGCCAGGGCCGATAGCCTACCTTGAATGGTACCTGGAGCCAGCCCTTTCCTATTAAGGTGTACCATGAACAGTTGAAGATGCTCAACTGGAGCCGGCCAAACCGACTCCAACCCTATTGACCTCCTGAAATCCCGAAACTCTATACTTACAGCCAGGTAACCCTTTCTCGTCCTGGGTGCCAGGGCCAAACCTATTGCTCTGGACGCTTCTTGATGCCAATCTGCCAGACCTCCGAAGGAAGAACTTCTGGCAGCTCCCTGGCTTCTGGGGCTAGCTATCTGAACAGCTCCAACTGTTGACGTGATTGAGCATCAGCTATTCTATTGTCAATGCCTGGAACGTGGCGGGCATGCACCAATACATTAAATTGCAAGGCCCGCAATGTGAAAGCCCTAACCAGTCTCATTACCCTCTCTGATTGCGACGTAAGGTTGTTTATGATATAAACAACCACCAAGTTGTCGCACCAGAAGCAGACGACTGAGTTTGACCATTCTTCAGCCCAAAGCCAGAGGGCACCAACAATTGGAAAAAATTCCAAAAATGTTAGATCTCTGGTGATGCCGTCCCGATGCCAAGCATCAGGCCAGGTGCCTGAACACCACCGGCCTCTAAAGTAGATGCTGAATCCTAAGGATCCGGCCGCATAAGAATTCACCTGAAAGTCTGCTCGCAAACACCTATCAACTCGCCAAAAGGAGATCCCATTAAATCTATCGAGAAATTGTCTCCAAACCGTGAGATCTTCCTTCATACCGCGAGTTATCCTAGTCCTGTGGGTAGGTCGACTAAGACCCCCCATGGCCGTACATAGCCTCCTGATAAACGCCCTTCCTGGCGCTACTACTCTACAAGCAAAGTTTAAATGCCCCACTATCTCTTGTAGTTCTTTGAGTGATGCTTTCCTTTTGAGCATCAGCCCATCTATCCTGGATCTGAGGTCCACCAATTTATTCTGGGGTAGCCTTGACGTTTGCTGGACCGTGTCAAGTTCTATGCCCAGAAAAGTTAGCGATGTGGATGGCCCCTCCGTTTTTTCCTCGGCTAGGGGCAATCCCAGTTCGCTTGCCATCGTTTGAAATGCATTTAATATGAATCTACAGTTACCTGAGTTCCTTTTCCCACAGAAAAGGAAATCATCCAGGTAATGGGCCATGGAATTACTACACACCCTTTGCCTAATCTTCCACTCAATAAAAGTACTAAATTTCTCAAAGGTGGCGCAAGACACTGAGCAGCCCATGGGTAGAGTCATGTCTATATAAAAGGAGCCTCCAAACTGGAAGCCTAATAAGTTAAAATCGAGGGGATGGACTGGCAAAATCTGGAACGCCGATTTAATGTCTACCTTTGCCAGTTCAGCCCCCAGACCACACTTCCTAACCATATTCACCGCCTCGTCAAATGATGTGTATCTAACTGTGCACAGTTCCTCAGGGATGGCATCATTAACTGACTTCCCCTCCGGGAAGGACAGGTGATGAATCAGCCGGTATTCTCCCTGAGCCTTCTTAGGGACTATACCCAGTGGAGAGACACGTAGGTTCTCGATGGGCAACGAAGAGAAAGGACCCAGGACTCGGCCCTCCTTCACTTCCTTATCAATCTTCCTTTGAACTATGGATTCCATACCCACTACTGACTGAAAGTTATGTGCGATGAACGCAATCCATTCACCCACGGATGGAATCCTGAATCCATGCTTAAAACCTTCCAGTAAATAGGAGGCATCTTCCCTACGAGGGTAAAGCCTCAACCAACCTTCTAAAACCTCAGTTTTAATTGGGCTGGGACCCTTTTCCAGGGTTACCACCCCCGCTATTGGGTTTCTTTGAGCTCCCACTATTTTTGTCTTGCCAGGGAGCACTGGACCTAAAACAGTGTATATTTGGGTGTTGCCCCCCACAAGTAAGGCGCTCATGTCTAAACCTGCATGGCTTTTTTGTGCATAGTCCCTTAATGTTGTATTTAAAGCAGAACAGGCAGGGTTGAACTGCCTGCCCCGCGCCAAGGCGGGGAACTGTAGTGGTGGCCATTTTCTTATTTAGATGCCCGCTATCAAACCTTTCCCCCGTGTTTGGCCTAGCAGGGGTCATATGTTGAAGCCACAGACCTGGCTGTGGCTCGTCCCACCATAGGTTTGGCTGAATGGCACTCCTCATATGGAACGCCTGATCGTACAACAGCCAAGCCTGGCCGGCAAAGTCCGTGTATGCCCTATAAATGATGTCAAGGTATTGAAAGAGGGCTTGAGCCCTCCATGGTTGGGCCTTAACCAATACACCTGCATAAATGAGAAATCCCGGAAGCCAATTGGCTCAGGTCCTATTCGGCTTCTTCCTTCGGCGTTTCTCTTTTTCCCTCTCATCTTCCTTGTCCAGCTCTTTCTTGTCAATCTTTCTATTCAGAAGGTCAAATAGGTCAACGTATTCGCCCTTTCATATCTTTTCCTTTATTGTAGGAGTTAAATGATCTCCTAGAGGCATAGACTAATCCCCGTAGGGCAGTGCCCCGAGGGGAATCGAATTATAGCCAGTATTGGGAACAGCTGGGTAAGGCCAATACCCTGTACCAAACATGTTCTCAGCTTGCACCTGTGGAGGTGTGGCTACATACGGTAAGCCACAGGCGCTAAAGTGTGGGCTGGCGTAAGGCGAAGCCACGCTAGGTAACCCCATGTTTATGGACGTGTGGGGTGTGTTTGTGTTGTAGCCTAGTGGAATATTGCCGGCCCAAGGCCAAGCAGCTAATGGTGTCTGTATGCCTTGTGGAAAGGCCGACTCACCCGAAGATGTTGTGGGTACGCTAGGGTCCTCAACATGTTGAGGAATGCTGGGTCTAGCTTCTTCCACCTCTTCAAATCCTTCTGGAGAAATAAATGAAGGCTCGGCCGCAACTGGCGTATACGCACGACGTTTCTCGACGCTACGTGCCTTTGACTGTCCCGACGCCTCATCCGCATCATGCATGGCCGCAGACTCCGTAACCTGGGCAGACTCGAGAGAATTAAACCTATCCATTAGATCTTTTGCCATGGATCTCAGTCTAGCTTTCTTAAGGCCCTTCGACTCCCTGGCTGATCTACGTGGTAGGGACTCGCTAGGCAGGGGTGATTGCCTAGCCATCCTTTGTGCCTCCAAAGCCGAAATCTTCTGTTGCAGCTCCTGCCATATAGGCCAGGATTCCTCATCTGAAGAGGATTGAGGTGGAGACACCTGGGGTACCTGTCTTTTCTTCGCAGGTTGCTTACCTTTTTTGTTCCCGTGCCCCTTTTTCGAGGCCATATCTGCTACTGGTGACAGCAAGCTAAGAAAAGTCACCACCAAAAACAATTACTTATCAGGGTCACAAGTCCAGGCCTGAAAGCACGGCCAAGGACCTAAACCACTGAGCTATTCAGCAGGCAACCCCCAGTTGGGGCATGCAACTCCACACCTTCCAGGTGCTATTAAACAGGTAGCAAAACAAACAGCTGTTCCTAATATACTGTGCACAAGGCACTTTTGTTAACTTTAGACAATATTAAATGTAATCAATTCACAATCCACTAATTGTTTGTTGAATTTTTAATTTTAAAACCAATGAACTGTAATATAAACAAATAAACTCAAAGTAATTGGCTATTTAGTTTTATCAGTAATTAACCCTCATCCACTAAATAATGAAATAAGAATTATGTAATTATTAATTAGCTGAAAACAATTTAGACTAAAGTAATTGGCTTATTATTTCCACAATTTTTTTAATGTATATCTAATTCGTAAATATTTATTTATTATTTATTTATTATTGTTAATATTATTACTTTGACTTACTTATTTATTCCTTCTTATTTTCCTTTACCTCTTCTAATCTACTCGTGTAATAAATTCTATTCAGCTCAGATTGTTCTTCCTATTTTTTTTATTATAGCCGCACTTTAAACAATAGGCAAACCAAGCCTACCAGTGCCTGAGGCTCGCAGCCGTTAAATCCGACACAAAATTTTGAACCCCAAAATGGAGCTCAGAAAACAAGATGGCGCGAAAAGAAAATGGCGCAAAGGCAAAAACTACAGGCAAGGCAGCCTGAGCCTAAAGGCTAACAGAAATAAAAATGGTGCAGGGGGGAAAGAAAATAATATACACAATTACCTAAACAATCAAGCCCCAAACTAACAGCGACGGGTTAAAGAAACACCCGCTCAGCCCCCTTTACCTTCCTTCTATTCCCCCTTTACGTCTCTTTCCTTTATACTTGATTTAAAACTTCCGTCCTCAATCGGGTCAAAAGCAAGCCTCCTCGCCTTCCCCAAATACAATGAACTACCTGAATTGTTTAAGGCAAAATTTCCTTACTTGCCGCGGCGCAGCGGCGCGAACTGCGCCGCCGCTGCACCTTGAACAACGATTTGTTTTTGTATTAAACAGAACACGTATTTAAAGAAAATTGCATTAAACAAAATCAACTTGATTGAATGAATAACAGTCAGTAAGAGAACTAAGCACAAAGGCTAAACAGATCCAAACCCCGGGGAGGAAGCTGAATGCTTCCCTCCCGTCCGACACGAAGAGCTGACGCAGCGACGAAACGAGCCAGACAGAGCGATCCTCTCCTCCCGACAGCCCGAAAAGGAAGAGGGCAGTGTGAGGGGGAAAGCCCCTTAAATACCCAGGGCTTTCCTGCCTCTCGCACAACGTCTCGTGAGGCTTAACACAGCCTCGCTCTATCCCGGGTGTACAGCAAGGATCGCTTACGCTGGCCAAAGGCGATGCCTTGCCAGCGATTGAAACAATTAGTGAAAAGAGATGTCTTCCCAGGGATGCTGCAGTGCACCAGAAGGGACAAGTGCTTGACAAAGGATGTATTCAGAGCTTCTTCTCCTCAAGTGCCTAGCATATGTAACTTGCTCTCTCTCTCTGATTTTTTTCTTCCTCCCAGGGGACCCTATCCTTTCTTTTCTTGCTCAAGGTTTGGATGACCCCTGCATATTATAGCTGTTCTTCTTCTTGGGCTCCATGATGCTGGGGGAAAAAAATCTGAAAGAAAAAACCTTCTGAGTGAGGTCATGGTGCCATGTAACCAATGCCATCCCCAAAATGGGCATCCAGGTCTTTCTGGTAAGGGTTGGAAAACCTATTTAGAAAGTAAAAACCTGTTTCATGATCCCAGTCCACAATTCCTGGTGATTCAAGGAGGTAGACTGCCCCTGATTATAGAGGGTCTGTTGGGTTATCTTACTGAGCACTTCTGCTCAAACCATTGACCTCATTGTAGCATGTACTTGCCTTCTGATGACTTGTGATAATACTGAGAGCCGCACAGACTGTTTGGCACTTGCACTTCAGTCTTACTCCTGACAAAACTCTAGAGCTGCCACTTTCAAATAATGGACCCCTGCCACTAGTTCCTAATACACCTATCCTCTCTTGTTTGTTCAGGCCGAGCCCTAAGGCCATGGGCTTGGTTAACAACACATGTGTGGTAGTGAGATTCATTAGGTCATTAAAACAGAAACAAAACCCACTTTCAAACTGGACATAAAGAAATTAAAAACATCACCGTATTTCATGTTTATTTTAGAAAAGGCGAATAGTAGTCTGATCAGTGGGACATGATCATTCTCAGGATAAGAAGATGGATAAATTTAACCCTTCTTTATCCTGCTGCTCTATGATGAAAATGGCTTCCCCAGAACTCCCACTTGAATTGACAAGAAGGAGCACCTCCATTGCAACCAAAGGGGGGAAGGCTCAAGTACAAACAGCAGTTGAGGAGAAGCAGTTTTCATCAGGATGACAGAAGGAGAAGGCAGCTTTTAACCCCCCCCTCACCCTTCCTGCTGTGATATGACTCATCATCACTCCTGCCCCATAAGTGGCACCTTTCCCCATTTCTAACCATTTCCCAAGGAGGACAATTTTCCTCTGCTGTAACAAAAGCTACTCAGAGTTTTGTGACTACTGCCCTGAAACACACACAAGGTCTGGCACAGCTCTTGTTCGCAAAAACTTACTGGGAGCACCACAGCCTCTATCAAGTGTTTGGGCATGGGGAAAACCTCCTTGGACAAAGTCTCCCTGAGTTCCAGGCTGACTGAACTGTCTGAACTTGATTTTATTGAATCTGGAGAGCCGAGTACAGCAAAAGATGGCACAACAACAACCCCCTCATAAGCCATCTGGCACTAGCTCCTGGTTCTTCTTCGCAGTCTCTGTGAATGCACACTAATGAGTTAATCTGCGCTTGCGCAGAGCAGCCTCGGAACATTCCAGAGCTCAAGCACATGGTGCTGGGACCTCCCACATGCTGTCCTTAACCCTGCCCCCGGCACCAAGTGCCTCAGTTCCTTTCTTGCCGCCGCTGCAGCAGCACCTCGTTAGGAACTTCTTTTGCTTCTTTCAAACAATTACCTTATCTTATCTTCTTGGACCTCCCTGGCTTTTGATTCGGACCGCTCGACGATTCTTCTGTTAGCTCTTCTGTTTGTGAGCTGTAGCATAGTTTATGGCTGCTCCAGGCCTCTTCAAGAGGTGTGAGATCTGCTTGGGAGAGGAACATCAACCCGCTCTCTGCGCCGTTTGCAAAAACTTTACCAAACCTGCTCTGAAGTTGAGGCTTCAACATCTGCACTCCTTTCTCTGGGAGAAGTCCTTATCTCCTTCTCAAGGAGCCCCTATGGAATCCTCCCTGGCAGCGGGACAGTCTCCACTTTCAAGTTCACCACCTCCTTTGAAGACCCCAAAAACTTCTAAGATGGCATCTAAGCCCCATGCTTCTTGTTCAGGCTCGAGGTCGATGGCTACGATATTGACACCGAAGCCTCCCTCTGTTTCAGCCTCGAAGAAAAAGAAGAAGGCACAAAAACCTGGGCACGCAGCGGAGACGATTTTGCTGTCGGCTCCAATACCGGATGTATCCTGGTGGAAAACGGTGTGCCTTAGCATACCGTCAGGGGACGAGGACGGTCCGCTCCCGGTGCCGGAGGTCTTGCCATCCCCAGATCCCAGCTACCCACCGGACTGGGGGAACACCTCCGTTGAGGTCGTTCAGCTGGCACAGGCTAGCCTACGGTCTCCTCCGGGCTCGTCTATTCGACACACCTCGATCTCGCCTCCAGTGTTGGTACTGGTTGATGTACCTAGGAAAAGGATACATAAAGCTCAGCATCTGGAGCCGCCAGCAGAGCCTGAACCCCCTCGGCATCAACCATCATATGAGCCTATCGGGCACGAGACTTTGAGAGGAGGGGGTACTACGAGCATCGCTCTTACCTTGAGCCCAAGGATTTTGAGCCCGACCCACAGGTCTATTTGAGGTTTTATAGAGCCGACCCTTATTATCGGTATCGTCGGCCTTATGATTATTACACTCCCTATTCACCATCTGTGTCGCCTTCTCCTCCATGGTATCGCCGATTTGAGGACTGGTTTCTCGAGCTTGAGGGGGAGTTCTACCCGCCTCTCCCACCTCGAACCCGCAAAAGGCCTATATCCCCGGATTATGCCTCTCCTACAGAGGCGAAGCGCGCTTGTCGCCTGACATCGTGCCCGGAGGGCGTCTCGAGGTTGGAGTCGGTGGCGGACCACATTCGCTCCCCGGCTCAGCATCCGGCTAAAGAAGAGGGGTATGCACGAGGTGCTCGTGTCAACACCAGAGCACTCCCTCCAGTACTGGTTCGAGAGGAATACTCTCCTTCCCTTGACCTGGCTCCCCTCGACTCTGACTCAGCGCTGTCCGACATCGATGAGGAATCCCCTCCGAATGTCCCTACAACGGGCTTGGATGTGGCAGAGAATCACCCCCCCTCTCCATCTGAGGATTATGCCTCCTACTCCCAGCTAATACTTCATATTGCGAAGGTGTTAGATTTGGCTGTGGAGCAGCCAATGTCTCACAAAGTCGACAAGGTGTACAAGGACATCACCCAAGATCAGACTCCTTCCCTGCACCTTGGCTTCATCCCTTCCCTGCCGGACCTCATGAAGGAATCCTGGATGAAGCCCTCTTCCTCCTACCAGATCCCGAGGAGGGTGGAAAACCTTTATAAAACTCATGGGGATAATACGGACTTTCTGTTAAAGCACCCTCTACCAAATTCCTTTGTAGTGGATGCAACATGAAACAGGGCAAGAGGTCATTCTGCGTCAACTCCCAATAACAAGGAGGGCAGGAAACTAGATGTCATTGTCTGACGTATGTATTATCTCACCTCCTTTGTCTTGAGGGTGGCCAACTACTTGGCCGCCATGGGGGCCTACCATCAGCATCTGTGGAACTCAGCCTTGCCTATTCTAGAGGCTGCCACAGAAGATAGGGTCTGGATTATCATCAGGAGGCAATGGGTCTTGCTCGCCAGGAATGCATTGCAGCAAGGCACATCTTGGACGCCGCCTCTAAGCAACTTGCCACTGCAATAACTTTGCGCCGTCACGCTTGGCTTCGTTTGGCGGGCATTTCAGAAGATGCCAGGTCAAGGATCGAGGACCTGGCCTTCGATGGGGTGGGTCTGTTCGATGAAAAAACAGACAAGATCCTTGACAATCTCCTGAAACTGAGAAAGACAGCTAGATCCTACTCTTCTCAGCAGTATCGTCCTAGGAATACCTGGCGTCGTCCAGTTCTGTCAAGGACCTTTCAAGACCGTCAGAGGCCTCAGAGTTCAGCCTTGGCATCCACATCCTTCCGGCAGGCTAGCAGGCAGCACCCACACCAGCAGCCACAGACTCCTCCATTCATCTCTCACCATTCCTGCAATCCTGGCACACCTTCACTGCAGACTCCTGGGTCCTTTCCATCATAGCCATAGGCTATGCAATCGAATTCGACACTCTCCATATCACTGGCTTCCTCAAAATTATGGCCCCCTCTCCTCCTTTGGAAGATGAAATACATTCTTTGCTCCAGAAGGACGTCATTGTATGTCTAGCCCATCCAGACGTGGCACGGGGTTTTTATTCCCGTTACTTCACCATTCCAAAGAAGGACAGGGGACTTCATCCCATCCTCGATCTCTGCCATTTGAACTTGTATATCACTCCTTGGTGGTTCCGTATGGTGTCTCTAGATGCCACCATCCAGATGCTTCAGCAGGGCAACTGTTTACAGTCATAGATCTCAAGGACGCCTGTTTTCATATCAGCATCCGCTCCAGTCACTGCTGGTTTCTCAGATTCTCAGTGAAAGGAGTGACTTACGAATTCAAAGCCCTTCCCTTTGGGTTGTCCAGTGCCCCATGGGTGTTCACAAAGTGTTTAGCCCTGGTGGCAGCATATCTCCATCTCCAGGGTGTCACAGTGTTCCCTTACCTGGACGACTGGCTGCTGGTCACGCCGTCCTATTCTCAGGCCGAGCGAGATACCACGTTGACCCTCTCTCTGCTGTCGGCCCTTGGTCTTCAGATCAACAACGAAAAATCCATGCTGCAACCCACTCAGCAGGTCTCTTTGTTGTTGTTGTTTAGTCGTTTAGTCGTATCCGACTCTTCGTGACCCCATGGACGCCAGGCCCTCCTGTCTTCCACTGCCTCCCGGAGTTGGGTCAAATTCATGTTGGTAGCTTCAGTGACACTGTCCAACCATCTCGTCCTCTGTCGTCCCCTTCTCCTCTTGCCTTCACACTTTCCCAACATCAGGATCTTTTCCAGGGAGTCTTCTCTTCTCATGAGATGGCCAAAGTATTGAAGCCTCAGCTTCAGGATCTGTCCTTCCAGTGAGCACTCAGGGTTGATTTCTTTCAAAACGGATAGGTTTGTTCTCTTTGCAGTCCAGGGGACTCTCAAGAGTCTCCTCCAGCACCACAATTCGAAAGCATCAATTCTTCGGTGGTCAGCCTTCTTTATGGCAGCAGGTCTCTTACATTGGGGCAATACTCGATGCTTCTACAGGACGTGCCTCCCTGCCTCCAGACAGGATTTTGAAGATCCAGCTCATGCTGGCCTCGTTTCACCGGTGCGCCTTGGTGTCAGCCCTTCAGGCTCAGTGCCTGTTGGGTCTCATGGCGTCGATGACTGCCGTTGTTCAGCATGCCCATTTGAAAATGAGGTCACTTCAGGCCTGGTACCTCTCCTTGTTTGATGTGGCGCTCGATCCTCCGACCAAACTCCTGGAGGTTACCGCAGAACTGGGCCTCCCAATTGTCCTGGTGGAGTCATCTGGCAAAGCTCGTGGTGGGAAGGTCCTTTGGCCCATTGACCCCTACTGTCCAGCTGACCACGGATGCCAGTCCGACGGGTTGGGGTGCCCACCTAGGCTCTCTGATGATCCATGGCCTCTGGTCTCCGGACGAAACAGGATTACACATCAATCACCTCGAGTTCCTGGCAATCACAAAGGCCCTTTGGGCATTCGAACAACTCCTGGTTGGATGAGTAGTCCAGATTGTGATGGACAACACAACAGCTGTTTTCTATGTCAACAAGCGGGGAGTACCCACTCACTTCCCCTGCTCTACTTAGCTGTCGATCTCTGGGCATGGTGTTATGTACACCACATCTACCCGGTGGCAGTCCATGTTGCTGCCCAAGGGAATGTCCTGGTGGACTACCTCAGCAGGCTCCAGTCTTGTTCCCATGAGTGGGCACTCAACGACACCATCTTCCATCGCCTGTGTCATTGTTGGGGCACTCTGCAGGCAGACATCTTTGCATCGCTGGTCAACAAAAAATGCAGTCGCTACTGCTCCCAGGCAGGGGTAGGTCATCTCTCCCTTGGGGACGCCTTCATGACCAGTTGGTCCACAGGTCTACTCTACATGTTCCCACCAATTCCTCTCATGTAGAAGACAGTGGTCAAGTTTCGCCAAGACAACGCGGATGTCATCATCATCACCCCTTGGTGGCCCCACCAGCTGTGGTTCTCCACGCTGTGCGAGAGGGCGTCGGAGTACATTCATCTGCTGTCCATACCCCACCTGTTGACCCTACATCACGGCAAGACTTTTCACCCAGACTTGAACTCTCTTCACCTGGTAGCATGGAGGCTTCCCCCTCTATAGGTGATGTTCTCAAATCATGTGTGCAAGTGCTCCATGAATTTGACATATTCCTACAAGTGGAAGGCTTTCTGCAGGTTTGCGTCTTCGCGCCACTTACCTGTGATCCCGATGTCCCTCCAGGCAGTCCTCCAGTTCCTGCTACACCTGTTCCAGCGAGGTCTCTCCCACTCCACTCTGAAGGTGTACATGGCTGCCATAGTGGCCCATCAGCCACACTCTTTGGAGGCAGCATCTCTCTTCCGCCACCCCACTGTGAAACAGTTATTGCGGGGGCTAAACAATATGCGCCCAGCCTACAGGCCCCTTACTCCACAATGGTCCTCCAACTTGTCCTGACTCACCTCATGAAGCCTCCCTTTGAGCCCCTGGACACAGCGACGGAGCGACTCCTAACCCTGAAGACCGCCTTTCTCCTTGCCATCACCTCAGCTCGTCAGGCAGGGGAATTGGCAGCCCTAAGGATGGACCTGCCTTTCCTACAATTCCACCCGGACAAGGTAACTCTGTTCCTGGACCTCTCTTTTCTTCCCAAGGTGACGTCTTATTTCCATTTAACCAACCAATCGTGCTTCCCACTTTTTTCTGAGCACCTACCTCACCTTTGGAATGGGTGTTACACTCCCTAGACGTCAAGCAAGCTCTCTCTATTATGTTGCTCGCACGTCTCCTTTCCGCACTTCAAAGAGACTCTTTGTAGCCTTCCAAGGCACTTCTAAGGGAACACCAGTCAGTTCCCAGACCATCTCCAGATGGATCGTTTCTGCCATTCGCCTGGCGTACGAACTGGCCCAAGTACCTCTACCAGAAACGGTTAGAGCCCACTCCACGAGGGCCATGGCCTCTTCAATGGCATTCCTCAGAGGGGTGGACCTTGCTGACATCGGTAGAGCCGCCACCTGGGCTACGCCATCAACCATCGCGTCCCACTACCGTCTTGACATCTGAGCCAAGGCTGAAGCCACGGTGGGTCGTGCTGTCCTGGCCTCTGTGCTGTCGTGACGTCCCTCCTCCGGGTAAGTCAGCTTGCTAGTCACCCATTAGTGTGCATTCACAGAGACCATGAAGAAGAAAAAGAGGTTACTTACCTGTAACTCTGGTTCTTTGAGTGGTCATCTCAAAGAATCACACTCTCCGCCCTTCCTCCCCGCTGTCCGTCACGTGAGCTTTTCATGTGCTGTGCAGCAGCGGACGGTTCTATGGAACTGAGGCACTCAGTGCCGGGGGCGGGGTTAAGGAGAGTGTGTGGGAGGTCCTGGCACCATGTGCTTGAGCTTTGGAATATGCCGAGGCTGCTCTGCACAGGCGCAGATTAACCCATTAGTGTGAATTCACAGATGACCACTCGAAGAACCAGAGTTACAGGTAAGTAACCTCTTTTTACTGCTGGCCTTGCTGGTCTTCCAGTTACTTCCATTAGGCCAGTAAGTCCAGTGTCCATGCCAGGCAAGGTTTATCCTTCTCTCCTGGCCAGCTGGTGTCCCAAGAGGTGCTCCAAATGGGCCCCTGTCACAACCTAGGGACTCCTACCTTTCCTGAAGGTGCCGCTGTTGCTCCCTTTGCCACTTGGTCGCCAGTTCCTCCTTCTGGGTTGGGGTGAGAGTTGTCTGTCCCACTGGCCACCAAGATCACCGGCACAAGGTGTTGCAGAAGGCTGATAATCTAATAGAAAAGCTACAAGTTGGGACTTCTGGCTTGACGCTGCGACGAGACAGCAGCAGGAGGACGGAGCTCTGTTTCCTGGGCTGAATTCCAACCTGTTTGGGACCCCCCAGGGGGTTAAAACCACCCCAAAGAGGTGGTGAAATGGGGGAGAAGCCTGTTGATCACGGGGGGGGGGGGGGGGAACGGCAGTTAGCCATGTTTGATCCAGGAAACTCCCCAATCAACCAGCGGGCGGAAACAAGCAGCTGAATTAGCCTGCTTGCAAGTCGTCGGCAGCCGGCAAAAGAAGAAGCGATAAACCAGCCAAACTAAACATCATCGTTAACATTGGGTGAGATACAAAATCTTAATTATATTACTTTATAACTATCCCTGGACAGAATAATCCCTTTAACAGGGAAAAAAGAGGGTCTCTTAGCCCCAACTCTAAATTAAACAATGGTGGATTTGGAGAAGGGGAAAGAGACGCAAAAAGAAGCAAAGAAAATAAATTGGACATTAATTAAACTTCAAGGAAAGAAGTTCTATATTTTGTTGTTTAGTCGTTTAGTCGTGTCCGACTCTTCGTGACCCCATGGACCAGAGCACGCCAGGCCCTCCTGTCTTCCACTGCCTCCCGGAGTTGGGTCAAATTCATGTTGTTCGCTTCGATGACACTGTCCAACCATCTCATCCTCTGTCGTCCCCTTCTCCTCTTGCCTTCACACTTTCCCAACATCAGGGTCTTTTCCAGCGAGTCTTCTCTTCTCATGAGATGGCCAAAGTATTGGAGCCTCAGCTTCAGGATCTGTCCTTCCAGTGAGCACTCAGGGTTGATTTCTATATTACTTAAGTTCTATATTACTTTGGTGTTAAACTTAAGAAATATTCCTCTTAAATTTGTTTTTGCAAACAACCCTCAGAGTAATGTCTATCTACAGTGTTGGCAAATAGCCTGGAAACATGACCTTGAAAAAGCCTGATTGGAAACTCTGTTTTGTCTTTCTGGTGTTTTCTTTTTCTGAGAACTGACTAAAACATAGACAATTAACTTTGGAAAGTCTAATACTGTCATGAGTTCAGCCGAAGAAGATCTGGAATCAGAGGGGTTAATTACAGCTGAGGAAAATGCTGGGCAATTAGTATCACAGACAGCTGAATCACCGCCAGATTCTCCTCCCCCACTAGCCAGAGTGAGAGATAAGCTTCGGCAGAGACTCACAACACGGAGGTCTGAGGCTCGCATGAATGCTTCTCACCGGAACATCAGGTCGACCAGCCCTGAGTTTTAACAGGATCGAATGTTTCGAAGAATTAGATGATTGTTGCTGCTATATAATTTGTACCCAGAGGCTTGGAAGCAACAAGTCAATTCTCTGGCTCGCGTCCACGCTCCTCCTTATCTTGAACCTTGCTCTCTTGACCCTTGGCTTTTGGACTCTGACTTCTGACTACGGTTTGTGTTTTGGCTTTGACAATTTGGCCTCTGTTTTGTATCTCCCGGACTTCTGACCTTGGACTGGCTTATTGGACTTTTGCCTGCTGAATCCCGTAGGAACGTGACAGATTGCTTCCACCACACACTCTCTCCACAAGATGGAGGGAGAGGCAAGTGAAGGCTCTGGGCAGCTGAATGCTGTGCTAACTCAGGTGCAGTATCTTACACAAATGGTGGCACAGCTTCAGCAGCAACAACTGCAATCTCAGGCCAATGCTGCTGCCCAGATCAAGTGCCCTGTGCTTCCTCCAGAAAAGTTTGGAGGAAAGGTGAAGGAGTTTCCAGCATTCCTGGCACAGTGTAAACTGTATATCGAGCTGTGTGCCAGAGACTTTCCCACGGACAAAACCGAGGTATGCTTCATAGTCAGTCTTCTCAAGGGACAGGCAGCTAAATGGGCTACTCCTCTACTCCTTGCTCCTTCACCCCTGTTAACCAATTACCAGGGCTTTTTGGACCATATTTCAGCAGCTTTTGCAAATCCCTTGCAAGCTGCTATGGCCAATAGGAAGATTCGGGCCCTGATACAGGGTAAGGGTTAAGTTTCCCAGTATTCCACTGAGTTCAGACTCTTGGCCCAAGACTTGCTCTGGAACGAGGCGGCTCTCATGGACCAATATATGGAGGGGCTGGCTGATGATATCCTAGATGAGCTGGCGCGTGTAGACCGACCCAATATGCTGCAAGAACTAATCACGCTGTGCCTTCGCATCAATGGCCGCCTAGAGAGCCGACGCCTAGTACGGGGTGGTTCCCATCCCTCGCAGCCACTCCCGACGTCCGCTAGCAGTGGAGGAGAGGATTTCGAGCCCATGGAGTTGGGGGCTGCTCGGCGACGCCTCACCCCTGAGGAAAAAACACGACGCCGTTCACAAAATCTCTGCCTGTACTGTGGGGGAGCAGGACACTTCGCCTCTGGCTGCTTCGTCAAGCGGCGTGCCCCCGGCTCCGTGCTACCACCACCAGCAAAATATTTGCCCCATTTCTGAGTGGACCCCCAGACGTGGGGCACCTAGCTGGGTCCCCTGAACCCTATGTTAATATCCAGGGTCCATTCCTTGTGCCAGTGAAACTTTGCTTACTGGATGGACACTGGCTGTTTGTTTATGCCATGGTCGATTCCGGGGCTGACCGACGTTTCATTGACACGGCCTTCATGAAACAACACCAGATTCCTGTACAGGACAAAGAGACCCTGACCCTAGTTGAGTCCTTTGACGGGCGTCTCCTCCGCTCCAGCCCGGTGACCCAGGAGACCTGTCCGGTTATTCTCCAGATCCAACACCATCAGGAGCAACTACAATTCAACGTTGCACGTATGCCTCATTTCCCCCTCATTCTGGGACTTTCCTGGCTCCAGACACATAACCCCCTAGTGGACTGGGCACAAAGGGTGTTGCGCTTCAAGGATCTGTGTCCACTTCTGGTTCCACCGGCCACCTTGGCTGCAGCAGGTTCGACAGTTAGTCCCATGATACCCTCGGCATACAGGGACTTTGCTGACGTCTTTGAGGAAAAGGGGGCTGACCAGCTACCCCCACATTGACCCTATGATTGTGCCATCAATTTGGTGCCTGGGGCACCCCTCCCTGTGGCGCGGATCTACCCTATGTCCGAACCAGAACTAGCGGCCTTGCGGGCCTTTCTTGACAAAAACCTGAAATGGGGATTCTTCCGGCCATCCACATCACCCCTGTCTGCACCCGTTATCTTTGTCAAAAAAAAAAGGGCGGAGAGCTCTGCCCCTGCAATGATTACCGGGCCTTGAATAAAATAACCATTCAGGACCGCTACCCCCTGCCATTGATCACTGAACTCCTGGATCGCCTTAAGGGGGCCCAGGTCTATACCAAGCGGGACCTCCGTGGCACCTACAATTTGGTGAGAATTCGTGCAGGCGATGAGTGGAAGATGGCTTTTGGGACTCATTATGGCCAGCACGCATACCTGGTCGTGCCTTTCGGCTTGACCAACGCTCTGGCCGTATTCCAGCGGTTCATGAACGTCATCTTCCGAGACCTGCTCGATCGCTTTGTGATCATCTGTTTGGATGACATTTTGATTTACTCCCGAAACCCCGCTCGGCACACAGAACACGTTCACCAGGTCTTACAACGACTATGAGATCACACACTCTATGCCAAGCTGGAGAAGTGTGAGTTCAACCTGCAGGAAGTCGAGTTCCTAGGCCACATCATGTCACCCCACAGGATCCAGATGGACCCAAAGAAAATAGAAGCGGTTCTGACCTGGCAGAAGCCCCGGAACCGTAAAGATGTGCAGCGGTTTCTCGGCTTCGCGAACTATTACCGCCAGTTTATACCAGCCTATGCGGACATAACCACTCCTCTGACCCATCTCCTCTGGCCCAAAGAGCCGTTTCTTTGGACTCCAGAGGCAGACCATGCCTTCACCACCCTGAAAACTCGCTTTACGACCAAGCCAATCCTGCGTTATCCAGACCCCCGACTACCATTTACCGTGGAGCCTCCAGTGTGGCCCTGGGTGCAGTGCTGTCCCAGCAGGAGGACCCCTCACAGCCACTGCAGCCCTGTGCTTTTTACTCCCAGCAGTTAACACCTTCAGAACGCAACTACACCATCTGGGAGCGGGAACTCCTGGCCATCAAAACCGCTTTCGATGTCTGGAGGCATTACCTTGAAGGGGCCCATCACCCCGTCCAAGTTTTGACTGACCACCAGAATCTGGAACAATTGGAAACAGCCCGATGCCTCAGTCAACGCCAGATCAGGTGGTGCCTCTTCTTCTCCCAGTTTGACTTCTGCATTACCTATATCCCGCAGACCCAGAATCAAAAAGCCGACGCCCTTTCCCGCAAACCAGAATACGCTGTATCACCCTCTGAAGAGACTCTGGCTGCACCTATCTTATCACCCTCAGTCTTCGCAGCCACTACAACCCGCTTGTCCCTGGCTGAGGAAATTTGGGCCAGCCAAGCCGAAGATCCCTGGGCCAAGCAACGCTTGCAGGAACTCCAAGAGGGCCCTGCTGGAGACTTTGCTAACCACCAGGTTCTCCTATTGCACCGAGGGCGCCTGTATGTCCCTCCAGGGCCCCTCCAAGCCAACGTGCTCTACTTGACCCACGATTCCCCTCCTGCAGGACACTTTGGCCAGTATAAGACTCTGCATCTACTCACACGGGAGTTCTGGTGGCCCCGGGTTTGTGCTGACGTTGCTCGTTATGTTGATTCCTGTGAGGTTTGTCGTCGAGCCAAGGACGTACCAGCCAAACCTGCAGGGCTGCTACATCCGCTACCCATATCAGTCGGCCCTTGGGACACAGTATCTCTGGACTTCATCACTGACCTCACGCAGTCACAAGGGCACACCTTCATTCTGGTAATGGTGGACCTGTTCACCAAAATGGCCCATTTTGTCCCGTGTCCCAAGCCTCCCACAGCTCCTGAAACAGCTCAGCTCTACCTTCAACACATTTTTCGTCCACACGGGCTCCCAACACACTTAATTTCAGATCGCGGCTCCCAATTCACCTCCCGGTTCTGGCAAGCCTTGCACACCAGTCTAGGTACCCAGGTGCACTTATCATCGGCGTACCATCCTCAAACAGATGGACAGACCAAGCGTACTAACGCGACCCTTGAACAGTACCTACGTTGCTATACCTGCTATCAGCAGGATGATTGAGCTACCTTGCTACCCCTGGCTGAGTTCGCCTACAACAACGCCATACATTCGTCCACAAAACAGACCCCATTTGCAGCCACTTATGGATACCACCCTCGTTTTTTCCCAGCCATCCTGCCATCGACCGTAGTTCCTGCTGCTGACGCCCACGTACGCGAGTTGCAGGCTCTCCAAGATTTGCTCCGAGAGCAACTTCAGCAAGCTAAGGATGCCTACAAGACAGCGGCCGGCAGAAAATGGCAAGAAGGGCCACCTCTGAAACCAAGGGACCAGGTCTGGCTCTCCACCCGTTATCTACGCCGACCTGGCCGGTCGTGCAAGTTGGACCCTCGGTTCACAGGGCCTTATCTAATCACAGATCAAATCAACCCTGTCGCTTTTCGGCTACAACTCCCAGTCACTCTCCGTATTCACCCGGTTTTCCATCGGTCCCTCCTTGTCCCTGTTGCGGCACCAGACCCTGTCCGACCCCCACCTCTGGCTCCACCTTCATCCGTTTTGATCGATGACAAGGAAGAATATGAGGTTCGTCAGATCCTAGACTCACGAATCCACTGGGGGGGCCTTCAGTACCTTGTGGACTGGGAGGGCTATGGCCCTGAGGATCGATCATGGGAACCCGCAAGCAACTTACACCCCCCCGACCTCGTACAACAGTTCCATGCCGCCTATCCTGATTGACCCAGCCCATTTAAAGGGGGGAGCCCTGCGGGGGGGATAGTGTCATGAGTTCAGCCGAAGAAGATCTGGAATCAGAGGGGTTAATTACAGCTAAAGAAAATGCTGGGCAATTAGTATCACAGACAGCTGAATCACTGCCAGATTCTCCCCCCCCCCCCCACTAGCCAGAGTGAGAGATAAGCTTCGGCAGAGACTCACAACACGGAGGTCTGAGGCTCGCATGAATGCTTCTCACCGGAACATCAGGTTGACCAGCCCTGAGTTTTAACAGGATCGAATGTTTCTAGGAATTAGATGATTGTTGCTGCTATATAATTTGTACCCAGAGACTTGGAAGCAACAAGTCAATTCTCTGGCTCGCGTCCACGCTCCTCCTTATCTTGAACCTTGCTCTCTTGACCCTTGGCTTTTGGACTCTGACTTCTGACTACGGTTTGTGTTTTGGCTTTGACAATTTGGCATCTGTTTTGTATCTCCCGGACTTCTGACCTTGGACTGGCTTATTGGACTTTCGCCTGCTGAATTCCCTAGGAATGTGACAAATACAAACATCGAGTGAATGGGACTGCCAAACTACATCAGAGACTGGATTCAATTAACCCTACAGGTGATCAACTTACTGAGGCAACTATTGATGGAACTGGACTGACTGCTCGAAGCTACTGGACATTCTTCACCTGAAGTGCAAGTGCCTGGCATCTGAAGACATGATGTCACAACAATGGATATTTTGGGAGGAGGCAAGATCTACCCTGCAAGCAATCTTAGAAATAGTGAGATCCCAGAACCAAGACATGCGGTCCTTCACAGAACAACTTAGGAAGGATTATATTCAACAAGAGACATAAAATATTGAACAAAGAAATGTGAAGGTGTGTCATGAGTGCAGCTGAAGACCTGGAACCAGAAGGGTTAACTGTGGCTGAGGAGAATGCTGAGCAATTAGAAACACAAACACCTGAATCACCCCCAGATTCTCCTCCCCCAGTAGACAGGCTGAGGGCCAGGCTTCGGGGAAGACTTATGACAAGAAGGTCAGAAGATCGCTCGAAGGCTGCCCACAGAAACATCCGATCAACTAGCCCTGAGTACTGACAGGATGGAAAAGCTTCCAGCAGCTCAAGGGGCTGTTTTACTATATAAACAGCTCTTAGTCGGCTAGAAATCCGTGGAAGCAACAAGTCAAATCCCTGGCTTGCATCCACGCTCCTGACTACCTTGAACCTTGTTCCCTGGACCTTTGGCTTTGGACTCTGACCCCGGACTGTGTGATTTGGCTTTGGACTCTGACCCCGGACTGTGTGATTTGGCTTTGGACCCTGACCTTGGATTACGGTTTGTGATTTGGCTTTGGCATTTTGGTATCGGCTCTGAACTTGGACTGGCTTATCGGACTCTGCTGTTGAAACCCCCGGGAACGTGACAAGGTGGAGGACGATGTATACCAAGGAGAAGAGGGACTGGAGGAAATCAGAGGGGGAGGCTCGGGAGAGCCGAGGAGAAACTTGGCTGTGTAGGGGGAAGATAAGAGGGGAAAATCAGCAGCATTAATTAAAAATGGTCTGGAGGACCTATTGGAGATGGATCCAATGCATAAAGATCTGTTGGAGATTGGTCAAGTGTACAAAATGCTTTTAGATTACACAAGGCATGGCAGAATATTTAGGGAGATAGAAACAAGAATTGGGAAAATACAAGTAAGAGACGGAATCACTTAGAAAAGATGAAAAAGGGGAAAATATTAAGGTGGCCCCACTGTTGAAAGCATGTATATATTTAACTTCTGGAATTGTAAAGGGGCATATCTCATATATTTAAAAAGGGAATTAAACTGAAATAAGGGATCATTAATCAGGGTAAAGGAATAACATGGTGACTTTTAAGGTAAATTGATATAAAGATGGGGCAAAACAAATAGTACTTAATGAATATATATTAGATACAATGTTGATATAGACATGATAGAAAATGTGGAGATAGAAATGGCTAAACAATTATATAAAGAAAATTTGTATAAAAGTAGTCAATATTGTATACTAAAACACACACATGAATGGTTTAAATGTTTAAAAAATGTATAGATTGTGAAGAGACAACTGAGAAGACACCAAGACACAAAGAACAAATGATTGTAAGCAACCTATGTAACACGATGTTTAATAAGCACCATTAAATGTAGATAGATTGAAAAATTAATAAAATGTTTACAAAAAAAGAAAAGAAAAGCTACAAGTTGGAAAGAATGGATCTACTATTCACTTAAATTAAATTATCTGCTTGGGACCACAGTGGAGGAAACACTGCGGTCATGGGAAGTTAACCTAGCTTAGGTGAGGATGGATGAAGTTAGTCTAAGACAGGGATCTCCAAACTTTTCACCGTGAGAGTCACATAATATATTTTCCACATTTTTGAGGGTCGAAGGAACGCGCCTGCGTGTGTACGCACACCCGCCCACCCACCTGCGTGCCTGCCCGCACGGGCTGGATAAAAAGGCAAGGCGGGCCGTACTTTGGAGACCCCTGGTCTAGGGGATAGTTTCTCTTTTTTTACCCAGACATTAGAAGATTCTTCCATATCATAGGAAGACATGGTTTCAGCATAGTATTTCTTTACTCGAAAGACTCAAGCTCAGACATGTAACTTCTACATTTGTATGCTGAACACATAGAACCATGCAGAGCTTATACTTATAGATAAAACCATTCACAGAAGTGGTTCTACTGTGGTAAAACAACTTGGTTGTGTGAAACCACATATTTTAATCGTGGTTGCTCCTATAATTGATAAGGTAAGTGTATAGACAGTAGAAATACAGTCTTTTTGAAAGAATGAGTCCTATGGTGTGGTTTGGCAGATCCTCATGCTCTATCTGGAGCTCTACCTGGAGCAGGAACTGGCAAGCCACTCCAATATCTTTGCCAAGAAAACTCCATGGACAGAAACAAAAGGCTAAAAGATATGACGCTGGAAGATGAGCCCCTCAGGTCGGAAGGCGTCCAACATGCTACTGAGGAAGAGCGGAGGACAAGTACAAGTAGCTCCAGAGCTAATGAAGTAGTTGGGCCAAAGCTGAAAGGATGCTCAGCTGCGGACGTGCCTGGAAGTGAAAGGAAAGTCCGATGCTGCAAAGAAAAATACTGCATAGGAACCTAGAATGTAAGATCTATGAACCTTGGTAAGCTGGATGTGGTCAAACAGGAGATGGCAAGAATAAACATTGACATCCTGGGCGTCAGTGAACTAAAATGGACGGGAATGGGTGAATTCAATCCAAGTTTATGCACCAACCACCAATGCTGAAGAGGCTGAAACTGATCAATTCTATGAAGACTTACAACACCTTCTAGAACTGACACCAAAGAAAGATGTTCTTGTCATTATAGGGGATTGGAATGCTAAAGTAGGGAGTCAAGAGATAAAAGGAACAACAGGTAAGTTTGGCCTTGGAGTTCAAAACGAAGCAGGGCAAAGGCTAATAGAGTTTTGTCAAGAGAACAAGCTGGTCATCACAAACACTCTTTTCCAACAACACTAGAGGCGACTCTACACATGGACATCACCAGATGGGCAATACCGAAATCAGATTGATTATATTCTCTGCAACCAAAGATGGAGAAGCTCTATACAGTCAGCAAAAACAAGACCTGGAGCTGATTGTGGCTCTGATCATCAGCTTCTTATAGCAAAACTCAAGCTTAAACTGAAGAAATTAGGAAAAACCACTGGGCTAGTCAGGTATAATCTAAACCAAATCCCTTAGGAATACACAGTGGAAGTGAAGAACAGATTTAAGGAACTAGATTTGGTGGACAGAGTGCCTGAAGAACTATAGCTGGAGGCCCGTAACATTGTAGAGGAGGCCGCAACAAAAACCATCCCAAAGAAAAGGAAATGCAAGAAAGCAAAGTGGCTGTCCAACGAGGCCTTACAAATAGCAGAGAAGAGAAGGGAAACAAAATGCAAGGGAGATAGGGAAAGTTACAGAAAATTGAATGCAGACTTCAAAAGAACAGCAAGGAGAGATAAGAGGGCCTTCTTAAATGAACAGTGCAAAGAAATAGAGGAAAATAATAGAAAGGGAAAAAGCAGAGATCTGTTCAAGAAAATTGGAGATATTAAAGGAACCTTTTGTGCAAAGATGGACATGATAAAGGACAAAAATGGTAGGGACCTCACAGAAGCAGAAGACATCAAGAAGAGGTGGCAAGAATACACAGAGGAATTATACCAGAAAGATCTGGATGTCCCGGACAACCCAGATAGTGTGGTTGCTGACCTTGAGCCAGACATCCTGGAGAGCGAAGGCAAGTGGGCCTTAGAAAGCATGGCTAACAACAAGGCCAGTGGAGGTGATGGCATTCCAGTGGAACTATTTAAAATCTTAAAAGATGACGCTGTTAAGGTGCTACACTCAATATGCCAGCAAGTTTGGAAAATTCAGCAGTGGCCAGAGGATTGGAAAAGATCAGTCTACATCCCAATCCCAAAGAAGGGCAGTGCCAAAGAATGCTCCAACTACCATACAATTGCACTCATTTCACATGCTAGCAAGGTTATGCTCAAAATCCTACAAGGTAGACTTCAGCAGTACGTGGACCAAGAACTCCCAGAAGTACAAGCTGGATTTCGAAGGGGCAGAGGAACTAGAGACCAAATTGCTAACATGCGCTGGATTATGGAGAAAGCCAGAGAGTTCCAGAAAAACATCTACTTCTGCTTCATTGACTACGCAAAAGCCTTTGACTGTGTCGACCACAACAAACTATGGCTTGTTCTTAAAGAAATGGGAGTGCCTGACCACCTTATCTATCTCCTGAGAAATCTCTATGTGGGACAGGAAGGAACAGTTAGAACTGGATATGGAACAACTGACTGGTTCAAAATTGGGAAAGGAGTACGACAAGGCTGTATCTTGTCTCCCTGCTTATTTAACTTATATGCAGAATACATCGTGCGAAAGGCAGGACTGGATGAATCCCAAGACGGAATTAAGATTGCCGGAAGAAATATCAGTAACCTCAGATATGCAGATGATACCACTCTGATGGCAGAAAGTGAGGAGGAATTAAAGAACCTCGTAATGAGGGTGAAAGAGGAGAGCACAAAAAATGGTCTGAAGCTCAACATCAAAAAAACTAAGATCATGGCCACTGATCCCATCACCTCCTGGCAAATAGAAGGGGAAGATATGGAGGCAGTGACAGATTTTACTTTCTTGGGCTCCATGATCACTGCAGATGGTGACAGCAGCCACAAAATTAAAAGACGCCTGCTTCTTGGGAGGACAGCAATGAGAAACCTAGACAGCATCTTAAAAAGCAGAGACATCACCTTGCTGACAAAGGTCCGCATAGTCAAAGCTATGGTTTTTCCAGTAGTGATGTATGGAAGTGAGAGCTGGACCATAAAGAAGGCTGACCGCCGAAGAATTGATGCTTTTGAACTGTGGTGCTGGAGGAGACTCTTGAGAGTCCCCTGGACTGCAAGGAGAACAAACCTATGAATTCTGAAGGAAATCAACCCTGAGTGCTCACTGGAAGGACAGATCCTGAAGCTGAGGCTCCAATACTTTGGCCATCTCATGAGAAGAGAAGACTCCCTGGAAAAGACCCTGATGTTGGGAAAGTGTGAAGGCAAGAGGAGAAGGGGACGACAGAGGACGAGATGGTTGGACAGTGTCACCGAAGCTACCAACATGAATTTGACCCAACTCCGGGAGGCAGTGGAAGACAGGAGGGCCTGGTATGCTCTGGTCCATGGGGTCACGAAGAGTCGGACACGACTTAACGACTAAACAACAACAACATGCTCTATCAGTACCTGCATTTCTTTTACTTTAAATGGAGCTGCATCTTTGAGTGTTGGGGATCAGCCCTATTTATGCCTTGTACTTATGCCTTGGGCTGGCCATATGACCTACCTTTTTACCTCAGTTTACCTTGCTGTGAAAAGCCTAACTCTTAGCTTTGCCTTATTTTTGTTTTAGTTTCATTTGGAATAGCAGACAAATGGCTTCTGTTCTGTGTTTCAGCAACCTAGACATGCTTTTCCTGCCAGGCTTTCTTCTCTCTTTACTCCCGAAGTCCTTCTGCCCTCAGTTTCAGCTCCCCTCTTTCAGCACTCAGCCATCGTTTTCTTCCATGCCCACTGAGCAGCCTGAAATCTTGTTGGGCTATTGTGGAGGATCTCAGCAGAGAGATTTTTGCCATCTTATGCATTTCATTCAGAGACATATACTGAACAATGGGATTTACTTTGAGGGTAGAAGCAGATGTTCAGCTTCAGTGAGCTGCTGGAGTGTTGAAATTAGCTCGCTTTGTTTCATGATTGGGCTTCAAGACTTAAAAGCACAGGTTTCCTTTGAAGTCTGAATCCTCAAACAAGAAAGACTGTGCTCAGTCAGAAAGAGCATCTCAATCACATCGCTTCAGGTCTAATGATAGGTTATCTATAATGTCTGCTTCTACCCTAATATAAGAGTCCAGCTTTTCTGTGCCATGCCCCTTTTTTCCTCACCTAATTCCTTGTTCAAGAAGTGGTGCCGAAACTGAGACGTGGAGTGGTTGTAAGGGGCAGTAGAAGATGCCACATCCCTTTTCTGCTTCCACACAAGCAGGCCTGCTGCTCCAGACACCTTTTTCTCCTTGTAGGTGTTCTTGAGGCTGCTGCACACAGCCCTTTTTTCAGAGATGAATCCTGCTGAGGCTGGATGACACTGTAGATGTGACTGGTGATCCATCCTCTGCCCTGTCAGCCCCAGTGGACCCAGGCTATCACTAGCAGGCTGGTCTGCACTTACTCACAATAGCTTGGGAAGGGCCAAGACCTTAAGGCATTGATGACTTCAGTACAGCCAAGTGGAAACAAACACTGACATGAGCAGGAGCTACTAGCAGGACGTGCTTTTGGTACCAGCTGAGTCCAGAAAGTCAATGAGCAGTATCAGGCTAGCTCAGAATGTCGTTGTCATGGTGACCACGTACACACAAAGGGCCGTGGAATTCAGAGCAGTAACTGCTGCTTTTTGAATCAGTACAAGCCTGGTAGCAATCCCACGGCCCAAAGCATGCTGGGTTGTCAAGTGCCTTCCTGGTCTTGCCCCTGTTCCTAAATAGCAGCAACCTGATAATCATAATGTGCTTTTGATAACAGATACTATGTTGCTTTGGGATGATAGTCACTTGTGCCACCCACCCATCCACCCACACCAGTTTCTGGCATATGTTCTCAGTGTCTTAAAGACGTTTGATAATCTTCCTACACAGAGTGCTGTTACCTCTTGAAAATTAATCTTCAGCCTCTCCCAACCAGACTGCAGGTTCTGAAGAGGGCAAGAAAGTGTTAGTCCTAAACAGATGGGCTGTGCTTGGGCCGTGTTGCTTTTACTCTTCCCTGATTTGGTGCTCAGGATAGAAATTGCCACAGGGTTAGGGGTGCATAGCAAGCATACAAATCAATCAGCATCCATAAAGCTCCTGCCTGTCCCATCTCACTGTAATGGGTGAGGGCACTTGGCATCCATTTGGCCACAGAATTATATCTGATAATTGGTTCTACCCTGTAACACATTCCCTCTGCTTGGGGACATTTGATATTTAGAGTGACAGTGATTTTCTTTTGAAAATTGACTTGGTTCCCAAGAATTTTTATCAGATCCAACCAGGACATTGGGGGTAGGGTTTGAACATAGAATTCTTCCCTAGACTGGTTGTTGGTGGAAAAAATAGATGTTTCAAAACATTGGCAGCTGCTGCTAAGTGCAGAAATCAGGATTTGGCTAAAGTGGATGCATAGCTGTAATCCACATGCTAATGCTAAATGAACACTATAGCTGGTATCCCCAGTTTGAACACTATGAAGAAATATTCTTTGTATGGAAGAACAGGACTGACTGCGGGCTTCTTTTGGGGTTTTTGCAACTTTGCACACTTCCTCTAGTAGGTGTAGCTGGGAGGGAACTTTCTAGGCTGGGGTGACTGTCATTCTGTCCAGCACCAGCCATTTGTTCCTTCTCTGCCTCTCTCCTTTTGAGTCTTTTCCTATCTCTTTTATCTGTTGGAAGCAGTCACTCTGTTGAGGCCTGTTGCTGCAGGCAGTCATGTTTTGTCAGTTTGCTGTTTGATCTGTTCACAACTATAAGTAAAGAAAATGGTTTTTTATTCTTTCTCCAGCTAACGTCTCAGAGTGAGTTATTGAGACTGTATGTACCAGTTGATGAGATAAAGGAGTGGACTACTCTGGGGAATTTGAGCTAATTCTGCTCTGTGAATCCCTGCACTTCTGCTGCACAGCTAGAAGATTTTAACCAAAATTCAAAACTCTGCAACAGCTTCTGCATTAGATCAGATGACAGGACTGGGTCAAAAATTGGGCCATTGTCAACAATCTACAACAAACAGGAACTAGTTAGGAAAAATAGGTTCTTGCTTTTCCTCCTCCTGTCAACTTGCTCTGCTTTACCATTCACCCATTGCTTCCCATCAAATCTGCAAGATTCTAGACTAATGTTTAAACTGGCAAATACATTAATGGAGCCTTGCATGGTAAGGAAACAGGATGTTGATGGAGCTGTAACAGGAAACACTGATCATTGACTGAATCCCCTTTCTCTTTCCCTGAAGTTTCTCCACTGCAGTTGTCCCTTCAGGCTTACTGAAACCAATGATAAGCATCAAGCACTGGAGAAGTCTTTCCAGTCTAGTTGCCAAGTTCCCCTTCTATGCAGAAGCACCCCTCATTTTAAAGAAGGAGCCAGCAACTTATGGCCCTCCAGGTGTCGCTGAAGTACATCTCTCATCACTCATAGCCGACATGACCAAAAAATGATGATAAGAGCTGGAACCCAATGATGTCCAAAGGGCCATGAGTTGCTTGCTTTGGAGAAAGGCTGCAGGAGATTAAACCTTCTGGAATCAAGGGACAGGTCAGGTTCAGTGCTTGTGCACAGCCATCCAGGTTGTTCTTCTCAGCATCCTTCTCAGGATTTGATGCCCATGGAGGGCATCAAGGTGCCCTATCCTCAGCTTGAAGAGGAGTTTCTAGTTTGCCCACATAGCTCCCCTGGTCAGGGTCTTCTTAATTTCAGAGGCAGAGAGGTGCCTGGATTGTTGGCAACTGCCAGATCATTAAATAGTTTATAGTCCCACAAGATGATCTTTATATCTTCCAAGATGGCTAGTGCTGGCTATGCTCATTATAAACACTCTATTGGAAATGGATAAGGAAATGGAGCCTTCAATTCACAGGAACTGTATCTCTCTAAGTGTCTTGGGCTGAGATACCTTGAGTTAGATGCCTTGGATGGAGGACAGTTCACAGATGCCTTGACCTGAGGACAGGGAACAGCTGTTGCCTTTATCATAGGCTTGCCAAATTCTTTAGAGAGCTAGAGAGTTCGGGTAGCAATGGCTGGCATTGTCAGGATGGAGATGGACCTGTAGTTTGAAGTAGCAGGAACCCCTTAAACTTTTGTGTCATATTTTAAGTAACAGCTAGGGATGATAGGTAACAACGCCTAGTCAATCTGTATTCAGAGAACAGAAGAATTACCTGCACTCAAAAAATGGAGCTAGAACACTGGGGGGAAAAATACAGGGGCTTATTTGATGACCATTAGGAAGAACATATAGTCCTACTGTGCTTTGGAACATCAAAAACAGTCAGTAGAGTTTCTGGATGACACAAAAGCAATAAGCAAGGACTGGAAACTAGAAACAAATTAAAAATCCAAGTACTCAAACATGTAATTCAGAGGAAAGACATACAAAATGTAAGAACCACACAACAAATATAAATATATACAAACCAACAAACAAGAGATCAAAATAAGTCCAGCAAAATCAAGATTCTATAGAGGCCTCTATATAGCCAACAAACAGTGCAAGTGGGCAATGTGCACATTGAAGCCATTGTCTGGCCACATTACTAGGTTGGAATGCCCTTTGTTTTGATCTAGCCAAGCTCTTCTCATGGTGCTCTTGTCTCTGTTGTGCTTGGGCAGGTAGGCCATCAATAGCTTCTCTTTTCTGTACTCCATCTTCTGCACTGAAACTCTTGCTTGTTGTTGTTGTTTAGTCGTTAAGTCGTGTCCGACTCTTCGTGACCCCATAGACCAGAGCACGCCAGGCCCTCCTGTCTTCCACTGCCTCCCGGAGTTGGGTCAAATTCATGTTGGTAGCTTCGATGACACTGTCCAACCATCTCGTCCTCTGTCCTCCCCTTCTCCTCTTGCCTTCACACTTTCCCAACATCAGGGTCTTTTCCAGGGAGTCTTCTCTTCTCATGAGATGGCCAAAGTATTGGAGCCTCAGCTTCAGGATCTGTCCTTCCAGTGAGCACTCAGGGTTGATTTCCTTCAGAATTCATAGGTTTGTTCTCCTTGCAGTCCAGGGGACTCTCAAGAGTCTCCTCCAGCACCACAATTCAAAAGCATCAATTCTTTGGCGGTCAGCCTTCTTTATGGTCCAGCTCTCACTTCCATACATCGCTACTGGAAAAACCATAGCTTGGACTATGTGGACCTTTGTCGACAAGGTGATGTCTCTGCTTTTTAAGATGCTGTCTAGGTTTCTCATTGCTTTCCTCCCAAGAAGCAGGCGTCTTTTAATTTTGTGGCTGCTGTCACCATCTGCAATGATCATGGAGCCCAAGAAAGTAAAATTTGTCACTGCCTCCATATCTTCCCCTTCTATTTGCCAGGAGGTGATGGGGCCAGTGGCCATGATCTTAGGTTTTTTTTGATGTTGAGCTTCAGACCATTTTTTGCGCTCTCCTCTTTCACCCTCATTACGAGGTTCTTTAATTCCTCCTCACTTTCTGCCATCAGAGTCGCGTTTAGTCAGAACTCTCCACTATGACCTGTCCGTCTTGGGTGTCCCTGCATGGCATAGCCCATAGCTTCTCTGAATTACTCAAGCCTCTTTGCCATGACAAGGCAGCAATCCGTGAAGGGGGAAACTCTTGCTAGTCCTTGAAAATGAGGTCCTTTATTTGCCCCAGTAGGTGGAAGGTGTAACCAGAGATGATCTGAGGCTATTCACAGAGCAATTATTTTGAAGATTTATTTAAATCACAGCAGATAAACAGGGAATAAGATCCATGAAATTAAAACACAATATAAAAGGCAAATCAATGAATTTCTAATACAGTACAATGCAATGATGAAATGAAGAGTGCAATGCAGAACAATCTGGATTGAAGTATCACATGAAATTATACTTATGCAAAATCTGTCACAGTTAGCCCTTTATAAAACACTAGATTTGCCCCGAACCTTCCACCTGTTCTCTAGTTGAAGCTCACTGAGTTCAACAGTCTTTGGCCTAAAGATCGAGAAAGAAAGACATATAGCTATCTATTCCAAAGAACAGGTTCCTGAGAAATCAGGGGAATGTGCAGGAAAATTGATCCAGGAAAATTCAAATGGGAATATCAGAAGGGGAAAAAAGTAAAATAAAGTAGCGAGACCACTGTGTGTGTGTGTGTGTGCATAAGGAATAAACAAAAGAAAATAGAAAGAAGGTGTAGAATCGTCCGGGAGGAGAAGTCTAACCCCCTGTAAAAACTGAAGGTTCTCTCAAAGATAAACTAAGGCCGAAAGGCCCCAGAGCAGTGAGAATCTGCCAAAGTAAAAATTACATGAGAAAAAGTGAACTGAAAAGTGTCTGCATATGAGCATGAATGTGAGTGTGAATGAATGTGACTCTGAGTCTGAGTCTCCTTGTCCCAAACAACAACTGCCTTTTGCTCCCCTGGTGCCCCTAATTTTCCTGCATTCTGGTTGGCTTCCTTACCTTCATCCCTAATATTCAGTTCTGTGTTGGCAGATGGCACATTGGAAGAAATAGTACATTGCACCACTTCTTTATTTCCAGAAATTAAATCATTCCTTTGTCATGTGGCACTTGATGTGACCATAGCATCTTATCAAGGGACACTCTGGGCCTGGAGCCATTGAAAGTATCCAACCTTACAGCCTGTTCAATTGTCTGTCAGCTCAGCCAAAGTCTAATTGCCATAGCAATTATGTGTCTGTTCCCCCAACCCCATTCCATCGGGCAAAAGTCCAGGCTAGAAAGAATTCTCAGCCATTTTTGCCAACAGGAAACAGTCGGTTTCTGTTAATAAAACAAACCAAAGATTCCCTCAACGCCATTCCACTGGTCAGTAATCCAGTCCATAGGCCATATATCTGTAGGCCAGTTCAGTCCATATGTCCACAGGCCCTTCAACTCTATATTTCCCCCTTTAGTTTGTTCCAGTTTGAATTGGATGGCTTCTGAATTATGAATGACTCTGTCCTACAAACCTGGGACTTGTGATGAAAATAGTGGGGGTGGTATTTAATGATATTTAGCTGGATTCCCTCAGCACACATCTAGCAAGACACTTCCTTGTGGGTGGGATTGGCAATCTGCATTCACTCAAAGGCTGAACGGGTAAGCTTCTTTGTCTTGGCTTGTCTGCGGGGAGTCTTTGTTTAAAAAAGGTAACCTTGACATTTTCTGTTGACAGCCTCCGTATTGACATTGAGTTTTAGTGGAGTAGTTGTGGGTATGGAGAAGAACAGAAGATTTTTGAAATGACAATTCTCCCATTCTCGTATTGCATTCATTCCTCTGACTCAAGAGACCTGCTCACTTTTTTTTTTTTTGGAGGGGCCTGTAATATGTTACAATGTGAAAATAATTAGCTAAGAGAGCAAACATTTAAAGCAGGTTTCGCTGCCTTACGTGGTCAGGTTACTACTTTCTAAGGGCACAGATCCACACTATTCTGGAGGGGTGGGCTGACTTTCCTCTTGGGTGGTCTGCGTCTCTCTTAAATTTTTTATTACTATATTGCCTGCTTCTCGTCAATGTGTTTTAAATTTACAAAGCAAGAATGCGTACTTGAGATCTCCTAACAGTACAAGACATAACTACTTTATGTCAAAGGACTGCAGGAGTGGCTCCAAGTTTGGGAATACCCTGGCGAAAAGTTTTCGGAGAATTCTCTCTCCCCCGGTGGCCCCTATTTCTGGTGGTTGCACGCAGAATATGGAAAAAAAATATATATTTTGATGACAACTGTCAGGGACCCTCCAGCCAGTGTGATCAGTGCTGGCTGGGGAAAGGTGGCTGGGGATTGTAGTCCAATCAAGTTACGTTTCCAACCACTAGTGTTAGCAGCTGAGAGTGGTAGGAGAAGGAATGGTGATGTATGTGGTGGAAGTAGCGCCAACAAAAGTGATATGCAGCTGCAATGAAGGAGCCGCCATTTTAATCCCACCTGATATTCTTGACATAGTGACAACACATTGGAGGCACTGAGGAGGGATTAACTTTACCACAGTACCTGATAGGCATGGGGAAAGATACTTTTTAAAATGGCTTACTCAGCTCAGGGCCACCACTTGCACTGAGCATATTGAATATGAGTTTTTGTTTGTATATATATATATATATATATATATATATATATATATATATATATATATATATATATATACACAAACAAAGTGGTGACTGGGTTTAACCATTAGTGTGGCCTTCCCTGCATAATCTATGAAACTGGACATATTTTGTGGTTTCTATCTACCTTGACATCATTTACTGCAGAGAGGACTGAGGGAGGAGAAGATGCACTCTGTGACAGTGCCATCAATGATCTCACCTGCTTCTTTCATAACCTCTTATGGTGGAGGGAAAGTGAACTTCATACAGGGTTGCTGTTTTTATATGTAAGTCTCCCCTCCCTCTCTTATGGAAGTCATACTTTTGGTAGTGGGATTAAGTCTTTGGCAATAGTGGTTTTGTCCAAGGCAGTCCTGATCAGCATCAGCCCTCACTGAATGGAACTCTAACATTTGGAGATTTTTACATCTGCATTTTTTTTCTTGCTGGTTTTTATTGGGCATTATGAGTTGCTAGCACTTTGGGGCAAGTGCCTTAATTTTTCTTATATTGCATTCTGACAGGATGACAGGCTGCCCTGAGCATGGGATAAGCCTTTGCCTGGGATGTTTAAATGAAACGAAATCAAATAAAGTACTTTGAAACTTCATGGTAGTCTCAGTGTTATGATTGCATTGCTTTTTTCTGATTAAAAACAACCACCTTCAAAGGCAGTGAGTGGTGGTATCTTAAAATATATTTTTGTTTGCTTAGTCTGACTCTCAGAAACCACCTTAATGCTCCTTTCCTTTGATCATCAACTGCAGTGTCTGTTTTGATGCTAATGTTTCCTACACTTTCTTCTATTCTTGCGTATTTAACATTTTGATCTTTTTCTGTTATCCTTCCCACATTGTGCTATGTGGGAGGAATAAGCAAATCTGAGGCCCTTATTGGCACAAAAAACAGAAAGATCACACAAGTTGGGGAAATTAATTGAGTGTCCTGGAAATTTGTCTGGGGAAGTAGAATTTAATGATTTTCTCGGATGGTAAATCTGACATTTGCCTGCCATAAACTGCATGTCATCTGAGTAAAAATTATTTCTAGTTTGGTTCACAGTTTTCTGTGGAAATGCCAATGACTCTCACTAGTGCTCATCTTCTGGACTCTCAGGATGGAACCTTTTGGAACATTATGTGTTTTTAACGTCAGTCCTCAATGTTATGATGGAATCAAAGCATGTTTTAAATGTTAGATCCAAATGCTGGCAAAGGTTAGCCACACTTAAATCCAGAAGTTACCTTGTAGGACACACTTTATTTTTGGGGTACTGTGGACTTCTGTCCCATTCTCTCTTCTGTTTTTCATTTCCAAACTTTGTTGTTTTTATGTACTATCAAGTCACGTCAAACTTACAGCAACCCTATGAATGAGCATATCGTTTGAACAGCCCTGCTCAGCTCCTGTAAACTCAATCCTGTGGGTTTCTTTAGAGAGTCAGTCCATCTCATATTTGGTCTTCCTCTTTTCCTGCTACCTTCCACCTTTCCCAGCATTATTATCTTTTCCAGAGAATCCTGCCTTGTCATGGTGTGTCCAAAGTAGGACAGCCTCAGTTTCAACATCTTTATCTCCAGAGATAGTTCAGGCTTAATTTGATCTAAGACCCACTTATTTGTCTTTCTGGCAGCTCAGATTATCTGCGAAGTTCTCCTCCAGCACCACATTTTAAACAATTTTTTTTCCTGTCAGCTTTCTTAACTGTCCAGCTGTCATACTCATATATGGTGATCAGAAAGACAAGAGTGTGGATGGTCTTGGTCTTCAGTGACTGATTAGCAAGCTAACTAGGTGTGGGCTGGATAGATCAAGTGTCAGCTGAATACATAATTGGCTACAGAATCATACTCGGAGGGTGATGATTAATGGGTCCTTCTCTAACTGGGAGGAGGTAACTAGTGGGGCACCCCAAGGCTCAGTCCTGGGCCCGGTGCTCTTCAATATTTTAATTAATGACTTGGATGAGGAAGTGCAGGGAATGCTTGTCAAATTTGCAGATGAGACAAAATTGGGCGGAATAGCTAATATCCTAGAAGACAGAAACAAAATTCAAAATGACCTTGATAGGATGGAGCACTGGGCCGAAAGCAACAGAATGAAATTCAACGGGGATAAGTACAAAGTCCTGCACCTCGAAAAAAGAAACCAATTGCACAGTTACAAGATGGGGGATACCTGGCTCAGCAAAACCACGAGCAAGAAGGATCTTGGAATTGTCGTAGATCACAAGCTAAATATGAGCCAACAGTGTGATGTGGCTACAAAAAAAGTAAATGCTATTTTAGGCTGCATTAATAGAAGTATAGTTTCCAAATCCCGCGAGGTGCTAGTCCCCTCTATTCAGCACTGGTTAGGCCTCACCTTGAATATTGTGTGCAGTTCTGGACACCACACTTCAAGAAGGATGCTAACAAATTGGAACAAGTTCAGAGGAAGGTGACAAGGATGATCAGAGGGCTGGAAACCAAGCCTTATGAGGAAAGGCTGAAAGAATTGGGCATGTTTAGCCTTGAGAAAAGAAGACTGAGGGGTGATATGATAGCACTTTTTAAATATTTGCAAGGCTGTCATACAGAGGAGGGGCAAGACCTGTTCTTGATCATCCCAGAGTGCAGGACACGCAACATTGGGCTCAAGTTAAAGGAAGCCAGATATCGGTTGAATATCAGGAAAAACTTCCTAACTGTTAGAGCAGTACAACAGTAGAACCAGTTACCTCGGGAGTTGGTGAGTGCTCCAACACTGGAGGCATTCAAGAAAAACTTAGATAATCAGCTGGCAGATATGCTTTGAATGTATTCCTGCATTGAGCAGGGGGTTGGACTTGATGGCCTTGTAGGCCCCTTCCAACTTCACTTTTCTATGATTCTATGATACGTTTTTACACTTGATGATCTTTTCAAATTCTTTCATTGCTCCTCTTCTGAGTCTCAGCCTTTTAATTTCTTGGCTGCAATCTCAATTTTATTTCTACCAATTTACTGATACATCTAGATTTTTGTATCTCATCCAGTGGCATCTTAAGTTCATTGTGTTTTGTGGGGCCAAAGGCACAGATGCCAATAGTGAGCGGAGCGAAGTAAGAGGCAATATTAAGGGCAGAAGTGAGAATTTGCACACATGAACCCAGGCATGTATGCAGGCAAGCACTCACGAGTTGCACATACAAAAGAAAAATACACCTTATTTCATGAGCAGAAGAATTTCCAACTTCTGCTGGCTTCCCTCTGTGCCTGGTTTTCAAGCTGGGCAATTGATTTACTAACTTGCACCCATTTTCTAATTTTCTTGTGCCTTGTCTCCCCACTACCATGAATGTAACAAGGTGGCAGCAGTTCAACCACAACATTCCCAGCTTTGCCATGTTAATTTCATATCTGCAGTGGAACCGGAATCTCTAGTCTTGGTTAAGATTTGTAGCCCTGCAAATGCTATTGGACTGTCACTCCTATTATCTGAAGATAGCAGGATTGAGAGAAGAATTGCAATCTGGCGACATCAGGAGTGCTACAAGTTGCACACTCCTGATTTGGATGAACAGTATCATGTTTGCTAGTGAACTGCACTTTACATAAATTCTGGTGAAGTCTTTGTAGTGTTCTTGTTCATTCCTGACACTGGCAAGACACAAAAAACAAATAGCAAAATAGCCTCAAGAAAGAAAGCCAGTAATGGTCAGTCTTATTGATTAAAATTTGTCTTACCAATTAATCAACTGACTCTTTGGTTGACTATGGATTAAAATTTGCAGCTCTTGCAAGAAAATTAAATAAATCATAATATATGGAGCAGATGTGACATTCATAAAATACTGGAGATGATTTATCATATTTATTTATTTGCTTTAACACATTTTATGCCATTCTTTGGCCAAAAAAAGGCACCTAGAGAAGCTTACAAAAATCCCATAATGTGAGTAATAAGATTAATAATCACAACCCCCTTTGAACTGAGCATTAGGTCATGGGTAATATTTAGAATGCTGAAAATATGATTAATTGCTGAATGCTGACCATAATGCTAATTAATGCACAGAAGTGTTTTGCCTTTTGGCTTTTCTGCTTCATTCACACCATCCTCCTCCATTTCCAGTTGCCACTTTATGACTGCATTCTCCTGAAATATCCATTTTGAAAGTTATTTCTCTTTCTTGTAATGATTGCTGATACACAGGAGGACACCATGTCTCTCTACAGTGTAAGAAGGATGTTTTGAACAGATAGTTCATCTCCAAGAGCAAGCACTCAGGCCCAGCAAGATAGCAGGGTGAACACCCACTATCTGTGAAGATAAATTGGATTTTTGGAAAATAGTGCAGCTCTGAAATCAAAAAAGCTTTTTTTCTAATCTGAATGTATATTCCTGGAATAAAAACAACAGCCAGGAATTAGGTTTGCCAGCATTTCAATTGATTTCAGTAAACGTCAGTCTGAGGCTGCAGAGAAAAGATTTTTTTTTCAATGCATAGTGCAGACTGAACTTTTCATTTATGTTTAGAAAAAAGACTGATAAACATAACCCATCATGACCTTTTCTTCTTTTTCTTTTAGTCTTGTTTACAGGGTAGTTTGGCAATATTATGGTCAGAAAAAGTAGAGTTTTAGCTGATGTATTTATAGTTCATTTTCAGTGTCATATCATGGGGAATGTTTAACAAAGCGCAATAAACAAAACCAGAGACTGCCAGAATGGAGAAGCTCCTTCTGCACTGGGTGCATAGTAACATATCACACTGGAGCACCTCAGCTCAAGGCTTGTTAATCGTTCCATGTCTGAGAAGCAGCAGTACAGGGGCAAACTTTGAACTATATGACAGTGGCCTGCAGCCAACTTTGTTTTAGTGCTGAGAATCACGGGTGTGCTTCCTTTCTTCCTTGCAAAGACTTCCATGACATCTGATCAAGAAATTTTCCCAGTCCCCAAAATAACAATAACCTCCAAAATAATAATAATACAGTATGTCCTTCAAGGCAGGACATCCGAGGGGAACAAGCCAGAGTCATCCCCTTCCAGTTTTGCTGAGGCAAGCAATTTCCATCAGCAGGCCAAGCCTAATGGATTCGTCCTCGTGTGCACAACTCCCATCCACCTAAAAGAGCAGCACATATCACAATACCTCAGGTTTTGGGCTCAGTACCACTGAAATCTTGTGCACAGGTATGGGAACAAACACTGCTGGAGTCAGAAGCGTTTCCTTCTGACTGCCTTGGTTAGTCTGATAAAGCCCATTGAGTTTTCACAAAAGATCATCATCCAATTGAAATGCAAATTCTGACTTTAAAGGCTCCAGCTCTCTTGAAAAGAAGTCAGAGCTCCATCAAAGAAAAGTGATAGAGTGTCCACATATTATTTTCCTCCACAGCTTAGTTATTTTCTTCCTTCTCCAACTTTGTGCAGATTACTCAGCTGTTAAAGAGCTCAGGCAGATGATGGCATTGCTTCCCTCTGGAATAAAGTCCTACAGCAATGCTGCCCCTTGTTCCTTCTCTGTGACATGGAGAACTTTTGCTCCTTAATGTGCCTGATTTAGCACTAATATTATAGACATGTTCATGCCATTTATGCCTTGTCTCAGAATAGTAGCCAAAACCATGACCTTCAGTACTCCTTTGTACTTCTGAAGGCTTGGTTTTGTTTTGTTTTAAACTTGCTTTGTGCAGGGGGCAGAGTTTAGCGCTATGGCACTTTTCATTGAAGTTTACGTCCAGGTGTGAAAATCTTGGTCAGAAGCTTTCTAACAGCATTCAGAAGCACCGTAAAACAACAACAACAACAAACTCAGATCCAGTAGGAAGGCCCCAAGAAAGAAGGTGATTTTTTAACTTACAGAAAGAAGGAGGAGGAAGAGAAATTCTTAAAGAGAAACATCTTTCTTGTCTCTTTCGTAAAGAAACATGAGTTTGTTTGGATGCAAATCCTGATAAACTCTGTACTCCCTGGCACCAGCTGGCAAAGGTGGCAGAATAAATGCTTCCTCTGGAAGAGCCGCACCAATGATGTTCAACAATCCGGGCTCCATGCATCCAACTGCCATACCTGTCACTTGAATGAAACATGAAGTTCTGGGCTTCTGGTGAAGGAGTTTGATGGAGACAGGGAGAAGGGAATAAGCTAGCCTACCTCCACGTAATATTTTCTCATCTAGCACTTGGCAGTCAGTAGTCCATGAGCAGGGTGGTCTTCACTGTCCCAGCCATTGTTGCTGAGTGGAAGGCAAGAGGCAGGTGGGAAGAGGGTAAAGGTAAACTGGCACAGGTATTATACCAGTCTTACAACTGCAGTGTCCCACCAATATGTTTAGTAGCCCATGGTTAAAAGAAAGGGATGGGAAATCCTAACTAATAAAACTTCTGTAATTGGCATCAACCGGAAGGATTGTGACATGCCAAGGGAACCAAGGGACTAGTTATCTCTCTCTTTTACACTGTAAATCCATTATATTGATAGGGTTTGGGTAGCTATGCTGAAAAGACTGGAAGAGACTGTGAATATTGTCAAGGGTCTTGAGTGCTTTATGTAGAGCTCCCTTGAAAGATGGTCCGGAAACTACAGCTGATGCAGAATTCAGCAACTGAGCTGCCTGTAAAAGCTACTATAGGTGTTCAATACATGCAGTACCTATTCTCTGCCAGCTACATTTGGCTGCCGGGCCCAATTTAATTTCTGGTATTAATCCTTAAGGCTCTCAATAGTTTGGGAAAAGGTTACCTGGCAGACCACATGCACCCATATGGGCCTATGTGAGTTTTTTTTATCAGTAGCCAAGTGTCTACTTTCTGGTTCACAAGTAAAAGCTATGAAATTAGTAGGTACTAAGTTTAGGGTCTTTTCTGGGTTGGCACCATATCTTTGGAATATCTCCCCTGGTAACTGAAAACAATCTCCTCTTTGCTGTCCTTCATGATATTTTAAAAGACTATTAAAGTCTGCCTGTCTGGATCAGAGGAATATTTATGTGCTGTGCTTCTAATTAACATATTAGCTGCTATCCCTGCTATTCTACATGCTGTATCCTGTTTAATTTTTGTTTAAATGATTTATAGAATGGAATTGGATTAAATAAAATGTTGGTCCCCTTGAAATTAATTGGACATATGTAACTGTTGACTAACAGCTCTTGTTCATTTCAGTGAGTGTACTTTAATCAGGACATTGCATTCAGTTCATTGTTTTTAGGGTTTGATCATGTGATTGTATTTTTAATTAGTTACAATCCACTTTGTAAGGAGTTTGTCCTGAAAAGTGTAAATTATTTATAGACTGGAATCCTACTGGTGTTTTGGAAAGGGGCAGCAAAACATGCCATAGCTAACTGATGAGGTGCCCCTTTCTTTCATGTGCTTGGTAACATGCCTGTTGCACACTCAGGAGATACCCTAGTGCCTCATCAATTAACCATAATGAGCCACAGCAAATTACACAGTGCCTCGGTAGACACCAGCAGGTTTATGGCCATATTCTTGTATAAATAATAGTAAAAGCCATAAAATAATTTATGATTCATAAAATAATTTATCATAAAATGATCATAAAATTATGTATAATTAACTCATTCATAATAACAATAATAACAGCAGTAACTGAACATATTTCAAATTTATATTTTCAGCTTTAATTGAAGCAAGGATCTAAACTGCTGTTTAAATCAATGGTACTTAAGGGATTTAACTTGGTCGTGCTGTTTGTATAAGCTAATGGTAAAGTCAGCTGAGGATCGCAGTGCAGAAGTAGGCCATACCTTTATTAGACCACAAAAAAATTAATACAATCCTCTAGCTTGCATGGATCCAAGTCCACTTCTACAGGCATGCACTGGTGTGAAGGAGAGCAGGAGACAAGTGAGCCGTCCTCACCGACAAGACCATCAAAAGAGGAAAAGGAGACCAGTAAGGGTGATGTAGGAGAGATAAAAGGAACATTAGCAGAAGAGAAAAAGAACATAGAAGTTTGTTTAGTGGAGGAGGGAGAAGGAAGGAAAGGGGAGGAGTTAAAACTCTCTGTGTGGGAGGAAGATATAAAAGAAGGGGGAGAAAGGAGGTTCGGGAGTAGACTGGAAAAGGAGAGACAGGAGAACAAGATAGAAGTAGAGACAGAAAAGAGTAATCAAAAGTATGAAAAGGCGCGGGATCTTCTTAAAGACTTTCCAAATCTAAAAGTGGGAGGTTTACTACCCAACCCAGAGGTTCCAAAAGAAGGAGAGACTGTCTACGAAATGCAAGAATGGACCGTGATTGTCTTTCCGCGAGGGCAAGGGCGCAGGAGGAAAGTGATACGCCTGGACCCAACATACAATACTCCACCGAAGGAGGGAGACTGGGCTCGTCACCCATGTTGTGGAACTGTGTGTGCAATGAGGAGTGCACCCCTGCGCAAGATTATGGATCGCGAGTGGTTTGGTCCAGCCCCGCAGTGAATGGAGCGTTGTTACAAGAAGGATCTACGTTAACAAGTTATGGACAGTTGCCGGACCTGTCATGTTTCGATCCTATTGGTATAATGGTTGATATTCCACGAGTTAATAAAGTTGAAATTGAGAATAGTTTAAATCGGTCTCAGCCTCTTCTTCCCGCCAAATCTGAGGAACTGTCACCAGATTCAAAAGAACCCAATCACAACTGGTGTCTTGTTGTTAGTGCAGATAATTTTAGTCCCAAAATTTCATGGCAGATGGATGTGCTAAATTCTCTGATTTATCTAATTTAGAGGTAAGTTAGAAAAGGCACAGACAACACTGGAGATGTGGTTCAAGTTACATCTCAAGAAACTATTGATTGGATATCATATCCCATCTCCTCAAACAAAGAAGCTCAGGCATATACCCTCCGAACATGGCCTTCTTTTGAAACTACAAGCTTCTGTTTGTCTTGAGGACAGGGCAACAAGAACAAAAGAACAACAACAACAACAAAACAGTGGTCCTCCTCCTGCGAACTGGTGTGAAAATTTAGTAAACCCACCAGGTAAAGCTACTTGGAGTCAAAGTCAAAGTAATAAAGTAAAATGATTACCTTTCCTTCAGTTTGCCGTCCTTCTTGGCTGATGTTTAGAGTCCATGTTGTTCTTGTTGGGCAAAGGGGTGACTACTCCTGGTATCATCATAGAGAGCCATGTGGTCCACACACAGTACAATGCAGGAGTAGGGTATATCTTTCTTAGACCATTAAAAAGCATACAATCTGTTAGCTTTCACAGATTTTGTGGAACAGCTGAGGAGTGTTACTTTTCTTCCTGTATTAAACCAACACTGTGTATCTTGCAGGTAATCCATGATGGGCCAATAAAAAAATATTAATGAAATTAATGATAATTCCATCCCAGAGAATTGCAGAATAATGAATTGAGTGTTCTGGAGAATTTTTGCCTCCTCTTGAAAGAAAATGGAAGGTCAGTCTCTGTAAAGTCATGTGGTGAGGATGATATGTAGAATAATTTATGAGTCGGGTCTAAAAGCAAAGAGGAACATTAGGAAGGAGATTTTAGAAGGCTAAAATATGGAACATCTAAAAAGATAGCCTGTGATTGGAAGAAGGAATTTTTTAGATTAATGAAAGTATCCCAACATCACAGTGTGAGCTTCTTTCACTTCTGGGATTATCCAGATTAGCTCACTTTGTTTAGTGATTGGTCTTCAGGATGTAAGTATGGGATTCCTTTGAAGTTTGCTTTCACAAACATGGAATAACTGTCCCAATCACCTCTCTTCCAACAGTAATTTTTATTTTTAATTACCTGCTATCTCTGACTTCTGTTTCTGGCCCAAGTCAGCCAGGATAAGAAATAAGAAGGGCTAGTGTGTTAATGGCATGTTATGTGTTATCAAGTCACTTCCAATTTATGGCAGCCCCAACAGGGTTTCATTTTTGATATGTTCAGGGAATGGTTTGCCACTGCCAGCCTCTAGCGAGTTTCCATGGCCAAATGGGAATTACAAAGGATTGTAGAAAAGTGGGTTATGCACACCTTCTATTATATGACTCTATTGTCACCGCATTATAAAATACTTCATATGCACAGTAGGAGGTATGCAAACATTTCACATACCATGAAAATAGGATCCTTTGTAGTAAGAAGTTCCTGGCAGGAATTTTTTTTCACTGCATGTATTTCCTTGTTTGCATCAAGTGTTTATGGTATTTTTCAACAGCTGTGTCTCCAGATATATAAGCTGAACGTGGGTGGGTGGGCGGGCAGGTGGACACACAGCGCTATTATCTGAAAACTGTAGTTGTTTAAAAATTATGGTGTAGGGCTTCCTTCTCTTTTTTACTGTGTGCCTGCCAGTCATACGACTCAGGCATCTCAGTTTTGAAGCTAACAGCAGCTTCTGTTCTCTACCCTCACTCAACACTAATAGTAACTACTAACACTCTTCTCTGTCAACCTCTGCATCCAATAAATCATTCTGAAGATAAATTCAGCCTATACTTCTGGAATGTGGGAATATTAATTGACCATTGGGCCACATCAAATATGCATCTTTATACATATTTAAAATGACTTCATTCAACACACATTCCTGTTAAGTGATTCAATCAATCAGTTTAATACCAGAGTCACATTGGCTCAAGTTCCTCCAGGCAAGGTAGCTGGAAATGAAGGTCGATGTCTTAACTGATGTCTGATCAGGAATGATGCTCTAGAGTGTCGCCAATTCTGCTTGTTTACAGCTTACTGTCTACATTTTTCTTTGGTCTTTTATGCTCAAATCTAGTGAGGGATGACAGAGAGCCTGGATCAGGGAATTGGATGCAGCAAGCTTTTCCAATTCTAAATTTTGATTTTCAGTCTCATGACTTTGGGAGATACTGTTTAGACAATTCTGTGGGTCTCTGATGTCTAGAAGTTTCCTAACCATTGAGACAAGAAACAGCAAATTGTGCTCTCCAGTTAAGAGGAAGTAAGACTTCATCCAATTAAAACTTCATCTAATTAAGACCTTGAGTGAATGGAAAACAATAGGCCATATTTATTTATTAAATGACTTAATTTAAGATAAACATTAAATTATTGCAGTGGAGTAAAGTAGCAGAAAGTAGCACGGACGCTACACCCATGATATTTGGGTGAAGGATGACCAAACTGAAAATTGGCGCTTGGTCCAGCCAAGATCCCAGATGACTGTGCTAGAGGAATTGTGGGTTGACTGTTGACTGTTTCTTGCTTCTATTGGTAGTTGGCAGGATGGATTCAAAAATAACCACTTTAGGATGGTTTTTATTGTGGCTTAAGGGACTGCTGTGTTCTTCTGTGAAATGCTCTTGGTCAAATAAACATGTTCCAACCTCCCTTTTTATGCATTCTCTTTCTAGTTGTGTGCCATGACCATTTTTCCATATGATACACTTACAGCTTGCACTGTTCTGTTCTGACAACGTGTGTCCATGGTGCACATATAATTATGGTGCATCATTTCCCCCTTATCGTCTTTCCTCTATTTCTTGCACCCTGCTGTTTGATTGCGTCCTTGTGCCAAAATGGCCTTATTTAAAATGCCTGGCTCTGAAGGCAAACTCTGGCTTGGGTCTTGGTCCAGCACAAAGTCCTAGAGGACAAGGTTGCTCACATTTGAGCTTGCCTGATGGCACTGGCTTTCATTGAAAACATTACTGTGGTCCTGCTCAATGGCAACAGATGTTTCACAGGGAGTATATAGCTGATTTTCCATGCATTGCTCACTTCCTAAGCTACAAATACAGCCTTTGTTAGCCCTACTGACAGCCAAGCTGCTCTAAAATTTCATTTGACTTTACATTCATATTGAAATACACTGGGCAAGCAGGTTCCTGTTTACCTACAGCCAGGTACTGCGATTGGAAGTTCTAACCTGGGGACAGACACTGTTGGTAAATACCAGCTCTGGTCACATGTTGCCAATGGTTTTCTATTAGGGTTTTCCTGTTACCGGCCAATTTTGGGTTTCGGTTTTCCGGCAAGGAATCAGGCGAGAGAGCAACAGCTGAACCAAAGGTCCAATTTTATTTTGAATAGCAAAGAGCAAGAAAGGTCAGCTGGGACTTCCCTTAAGGCAGAGAAGACCCCAAATATAGAGAGTATATACATTTTATATTGATACAGACAAAGAGCAATAAAATTCCACAATTCTATTAGTCATTCGTACCCCAACTTTGGACCCAGTCCCTCATTGGGTAAACGATGCCAACTACGCTAATCTATTGGTTACATGTAGATATGCATATTGTGCCCTCATCTTTCCTTGACCTGTGCCCAAGATGCGCCTGAAAGTCTGGGGACAAGAGTATCCATTTCCCCTTATCTATTGGTATGTTTATGTTTTCTTCCTGGGCCCTGATATATGGCCTTCAATACTGTGAATCACTTGTGAATGTTACAACAATCATTGCTGGCTTCCTCCTACAGGCATTCCAATGATGGGCCATCTGTTACATCAAAAAGATGGTTGGGTGAAGGAGAAGAGTTACATTGTTATTCTATGTCGACCATAAATACCTTTTAGCTAGGTGTGAATGTTTCAGGGTTAGGTCTTTCTGGGGGTCTGTGTTTTCTCCTTTGCCTTGTCACTTCTAAAATGTAGCTAAAATGTAGTTTCATCGTTACCTGGTATCACTTCCCCCTTTTTAAAATTCTAACAACAGTAAAATGGCTGAATTTAAATCTGCCCCACGCCGTATAGCAGAGGCAACATCAGGTGTAGTACAAGGGGAACACAATGTGGTACAGACAGTGGTAAACTTAGCAAGAATACAAACGAGCAAGCCAATAACAATTAAAAGTATAATTCCAATACAGATATATTTAAAGGTGGAAAAGTCAGGGAGCCAAGAGGTGAGCCAAGACCAATTCCAATTCTCATAATTAAAAGCGTCATATACCCTGGTTTGGTCGGCTTGGTTCTTATGGACCAGGTCGGCCAGGTCATCATGGTCAAGGATCAATCCCTTAGTCTCATCATGATACATACAGCATGTTTCATTAATGTAAGCACATAACCCGCCGTGTTGAAGCAACATCATATCTAGAGCTAACCGGTGTTGTAAAACCATGTTTTTGACTGATACAATTTCAGCTTGTAAGTGCTGCTGGATATCGTTAGTGATGTTTTCCAATGATTCTACCGCAACGGAGGTGTTATACACAAAGTCTGCCAAGCGGTAAATATCTCTATAATTTTCTGTGACCCCTACTGCAGGAAGGATGGTGCAGCCGATTAGTGTGCCTACAGACCATTTCCAGGGTTTAGACAAGGCCCTGGAGGGACGGTGGGTGGTCCGGGAAGAATATTGCATGGCTGAGAGAGGCTGGGGGTGCATGCTGCCCAGCCACAGCCAGCCGACAGTGCATATACCTTCCCATGCTGATGGAAGGACTTTAAAAGCTTTTAAGCCACACAGCCACCAAAATCCAGATTCAAGACGTATTGGTGTGGTGTATTGCAAAATGTGAAGGGCCGTAATAATTAAAGGTTTTGGTTCTCGCCTCCCTTCTGGGTATTGGAGAAATAGAGAGTACAGAGTATATCTGGTACTGTTACGGCTATGATTTAAAAAGAGGACCCTATCATTCCTTTTCTTAGCTTTGAGGATTCTTGCCCTACCTGCAAAGCACTTAGTTGATGATGGTGCTTCCTCATCATGACACAATGCTGTCATGAGACTTATTAGATTTTTCAAGGGCACAGTCCTACCACAGACTGAACTTTTGCACCTGCTAGAACTGCCACCTTGGTTCAAGATAGCTCAAGAGTTCTGTCTATCATTACTGCTAGCCTACATATCTATACACCATTCTGCATTCCACCACTCATGGACCACCCAGTAACTGAGGCTTTCTTTGGGATGTTGTTGTTATTATTGTGCACTTCATATTTCTTAGCATTGCTGGTGCATGGGGGTGAACTAGGAGTCTAGTTCTAAAAAATATGTGGGTGAGATGGTCTGTTTTCAAAATCACAGATTTTTTTATTTCAGGAAGCAAACTAGCAGCTAACAACAGCAGCAACAACAACAGTAGCTGCTAATTTGCTTCCTGAAATTAAAAAAAAATCAGTGATTTTTGAAAATAGACCATCTCACCCACTCACCCACAAATTTTTAGAATTAGACTCCTAATTTTTAGACCTGACCCTTTGGTTAATAATCATAATCACAATTATAAATTAACCCGAAATACACCAAAAGGCCCTAAGAGTCCTGGAATCTCTAATTCTCAAGGAAACTAAGCCCAAAGAAATATTATTCTTTCAAATTCTCACTGCTCAGGGAAGAGAAAGGGTATAACATTTTTCCACCTCAGTGTTCTTAGATCAATTAATGCCATAGCAATGGTTACTTTTTTTAATGTGCCAAGATAGTAGAAAGGGCCATTGTTTTTACTTAACAAACTCACAGAGAGACACCATTTTTGATCTAGAAGTAAAAAGTAAAATTAATCTGCCAGTGCTCTCTGTATAATCTATTCTCGGTAAAATCAGAGGTTGGAATCATTAATTTTTTTTAAACGACAGTTTACAGAATCCCCAACCACTATACCTATATGGAAGGAGTCTGGGAACTGTAATCCTGCCTGCCCACCTGCCCCCACAACATTCTGATGCTCTGTCGTGTAGCTTCCTGGCTACTGTTTTGTTTTGTTTTGTTTTTCCATTCCAGAGAAATTGGGTTGTTTTTATTTAGCTCTTTTTCAGTCAGCTTGCTGGGGTCGGTAAGTGTTGGATCCACTTTGTATCTTTGCTCTCCCTTCCAGCCATGTTTCTAAACAGGTCCCTCTCCTCATTTGCTCCTTGCCCATCCAAAGTTCAAAATATTTTCTGCTTTCTTGTACATGTGCCTTTGTTTTTGACAGTGCTCAGTATGGTTCCCCAGCATTTGATAGAAGAACACCAGGGCACCTTCGTCTCACCTTTCATCTTGCCTTCCACAGCTTTCTTTCCCTGCTACACACACAGCAGATGGTCTTGTAATTAAAGAACTGAGATCAGAGATAGAAGAACTCAGCTCTTTGCTGTGACTTGACTTTGTGCATGATGTATGACATGAATTCACCATTATACCTTTTGACCTCATTGGTGTGTGTGTGTGCGTGTGAAGTACACAGAAGCAAAATTTCCCACCATTTAACTCTTCCATTGTTGGAATATTGCACTCCAAACTTCATTGATAGGAGCATATAGTTAACCATTGCTGGGAGAATATAAATGTTTACTTTCTCTGTAACATGGTTGAGTGTAGCTGAGTTTATATAAATATCACATGATAATGTGGTGGTAGACTGTGGGGAAACCATGCTTTCCTAGGCTATGCTTCTTCTATCTGCAACTTAGAGATCAGTGGACTGAAAGATCCACCAGAATTCCTTCTATGCAGACTTGTGGTTGGGGAGAAGCGTCTGGTGTGACCTTTTCTCCAACTGTCTTGTTTTCTATGTGGGATTTATATTTTTGTTTTTCTCTTTTTTGGTTAGAAGAGGAGTAGTCCACACACGATCCCAAATTTGAAGTCTGATGTGGTACAACAAATTAACAACATGGGTCATGGCTAGGCCAAGAGGTTTTGCCGACTGAACTGAAGGGCAAGATGGCACTCTCTTTCAACTCTGTCTGGACTTAACTTGAACTAGACTGCCAGTAGCTGGATTTTACTGCAGTAGTGGTGATGTGATAGTAACCTTGTGGCATCCCCAGGGAGGCATCCTTTCTCAGAAATATCACTCTCTAGAGAGTTATAAATATGTCTGGCACCTTTGCCTTCGAATCTAGCATGTCTTCTTAACGTCACTCGATTAGTCTTTAGCCCAAGGGACAACTGCTCCCAAACCATCCAAAGTATTTGGCATTGCAATTTTACTGTGCTAGCCAGCCAGATCTGGGATTAATATTATTTAATTTTTAAGTTAAACTGTTTGTTTTTGTTTGTTTTTTTGGTAAAGTTTGTCTTCTTATTCAAGTCTTGGCAATGTGTTGTCTGAGCTGACGTCATAAGTCATCTGCCCAGCACAGCAGCCACATGTTCCCTTCTCCCTCCCCTCCGCTGACTCACCCACTGATCTGCCAGCACATGCTGCTCCTTGCTTCCTCATTGCGCAGTCTTCCAGTCCAGGCAGGGGCCCAGTCTTCCCTTCTCCACCTCCTCCAGCAGGTGGCCACTCAGATGAGGAGGTGGGGCAGGGATTCCTGCAGTGCTGTTTTGAGTGGCTAGCTGCTGTAGGAGGTGGAGAAGGGAAGTGTGGGCTCCTGCCTGGTCTGGAAGATAGTCTGAGGAGGAGGGAAGGAGCAGTGTGTGTGGCAGTTCAATGGGTGAGCCAGCAGAGGGGAGGGGGAAGGGAATTCGTGGCAACTGTGCTGCCATGCAGAAGACTTATGAAGAAGGGGCATGAGGTACTTTTTGCCCACCTCTAGAGGTACATGCTACATGCTCTTGTTTTCACTGACTGTTATTATCTGTAAACTGTTACTTACAAAGAAATAACGAAGAGAGTTTTTCTAAGTACCAAACAAAAGGAATTTGTTAGAGAAACACAGATATATGAAAGGAAGGGTAATTTATCAGGTTATTCAAACTGAAGTGAAAAAAACCTCTCTCTCTCTCTCTCTGTGTGTATATACTATATATATATGTATGTATACACACACACACACACACACAGAGAGTATATATATGCCAAAGAAAGAAAGAAAAATCACCTTCTAAGCACATCAATCAATCAGCGTTCAGCCCTATGTTCAACATTCTGTCACTCGTCCACCAATCATTCCAGTGCTCAATTTAAGTGTATCTACTATTCATACATGTCTCATACAAACTTGTTATCACTGTATTTGCAAAAGTACATATAGACATCGCTATTCAGAATGGCAAAATTGCCACAATTTTGACCTACACCTGATGAAAAGAAACTACTCAGCACAGGATACAGGACTGATCAAGTGACAGCATCTTCCCTCTAAGGTGAATGGTTGCAGGAGTGAGCAGGAATGGGTGGGGAACTATTGCTGGTCCCCCTCCCCATCATCACAACATGAACAATGTAGGGTGATTGCAGCATAAAAACTGGACCTGGAAGCTCCTTGCACAGGTTGTATGGACAGTAATGGGTTTTTGTTTTGTTTTGTTTTGCAGGGAAGGATATTTTTCATTTTGTGGCATTACTTGCAAGACTGCATTAATCTATTTCTTTTGCAATTATTATTTCCATGAACTGAAGAAGTTGCCTTCTATATTATAGGTTTTTATTACAGATGACACATTTTTTAATTTAAAAAAACCCTTGTACAAATGTAGATTCACGAACCCATGTCTCTCAAAGTCCTTTAATTTGGCACTGTAGAACTCTCTTGCAAGGGAGATTCTTCCCCACTGCTAGACTCAACCAGACACGAGAGGCAAACTAAATTTGTGACAACCCCAGATAGCTTTTGGCTTCATTGTGATTTACAAGTGTTTCCTCTGGGGACAACTGCTCTTATGGCTTCCATGTTTTTGAGAACTTCTTCAGCATTCCAAGGAAACAGTGACAAAGGAAGTTTGGTTGTGATGGGTACGACCAGGAGAGATCTAAGATGTAGGATGGGAGTTGTAGTGGGAGAGGAATAACCAGGGAATGTCAGGACAATGAAAACTGGTCAGGGAAAGTCAGGGCAATTAGAAGTGATGGAAAGTCAGGGAAACTGTGACCAAGACTTATTCGCACAGTAAATTTTTGACACACTGCTGCAAGAGGATCTTTTCTTAGGGCAGTTGGCATAGAGAAGAAGCAGTACAATTTAATGATGACCTTTTCTTCCTCTGGCCTTTCCCAACTCCATATCATTCCCAGCTCCACTTCTGTTGCCCCAGCAACCAACCTACAGTCTTTGTGGAGCTCTGTCCCTCTACAATTTGCATAGTCAGCCTGTAGCTTTTGCAAAGCAAGGGAAGTTCAAATGTTTGGAGCAACATGCAAACTTCAAACATTTAAATATTTTCATCCCTACCTGCTGGCAGTACATTTAGCTTACATGCAAAAATAAACAGGTGTTTGGGTCATGCTTGTGTATGGTAAGCCCAGAATTGAGTTGCAAATGAGTTTTGTTGCTGCTGGATTTCACAGACAGTGAGCACTTTATTTCCACCATGCAAAGTGAAGCTTGCAAATAGAATTGTTCCTTCCTGCTGGAATGTATAGAGTACCAGCTACAGGATAGCCTCTTCTACTCGCTACCATTCATACTGGTTCAAAGTTCTGACAATTGCTTTGTGATTGAGTGAGGTTAACTGATGAAAAAAGAGTCTGCTTCTAGGATTTCCCCTTATATGGTGTTACTCTGTGAATGGTAGTGAATACCTACCCAAACACAAAGCAATTGTGAGGACTCTTTTTCAAAAGGATGAATGGTAGTGATCAGAAGAGATTATCCTTTAGACCATCTTGAGTGCTGCCATGGGCGTTGTTAACATACAGGCTGCCCTTTGCTATGTAAAGCTTGGCATCCTTTTTTCTGTTGGCAATGCAGGCACGATACTGTGCAGCAGTATAGGGCTATTTTCCTGGCTTTTTAATTGTAGATACAGAAGCACAATATCCCACATTCAGAAACTGGAGGGTTTTTGTTCTGTTCTGTTTTGTTTTTTAAGAATTGAATAGATCATAGGTTCCCAAAGTGGTCTATATGGACCCCCAGGGGTCGATTTTGACTTGCAGGGGGTCCACTTCAGAGAGAAAAAATTTTGGGGGTGCACGAGATGTAAATGGGGGTCTACGTGAGCAGATCCCATTATGCAGATCATAATAAATATTTAGGCGATCCGTAATTACACCAAACACAGATTCTGTGTACATAATATTTCATAATATTATTTAATTAGGTACTATGTACTATCTGTATTGTGGTGTGCTACATTCATGTGTAAGTTCGTAAAATTATTGGTAAAATTTTATGGTAAATGTCGGTGTGTTGTAAATGGGATCGACAACATTTTGTCATTTCTCATTACTGAGCTATACGGGCACACACATTGCGTGCGTACGTACTTGTTTAGACTTGTATCAAAGCTTTGCATGGACTTGTTTGATTCATAATTGATAAATAGGAGTGTTAGAGACGTTCAGTTGCTTTCTGAGTTTTGAGAAGAAAAGTGGCTTAAAAATACGTTCAAAAATATAGATAGAAAATAGGTAAAAGTCAAGTGAATCAAAATCATCTTCTTTAGGAGTGCCTAAGAAAAGTAAGTACAAAATTTTATACATATTTTGTAGTCGTTACGATTGCATAGGGGGTCTACGGAAAACAAATAAGTCAGCAAGTGGTCAACGGGGCAAAAAAGTTTGGGAACCTATGGAATAGATGAAACATAGAGGCCTAAATCCTATTTTCCTCCCACCCTTAAACACTATTGCAGTTGTGGAAGTTGCTGTGCTTAATTGAGGCTAATTAATGAAGTGCCAATCATATGTTTGGTTGTGTGCAGGCCATGTAATCAAGCACATGACCAGGTATGCAAATAGCACTTCAAAATCAGCCTCACTTAGCCACTGCAAATTCTTCAATTGTGTTATCACAGGTGGAAAAACTAACAGGATTTTGGGGATAAAAAGGTTATTGGAGGAGTATAGCAATGGCAAGAAAGCAAAGTGGCTGTGCAACAAGGCCTTACAAATAGCAGAGAAGAGAAGGGAAACAAAATGCAAGGGAGATAGGGAAAGTTACAGAAAATGGAATGCAGACTTCCAAAGAATAGCAAGGAGAGACAAGAGGGCCTTCTTAAATGAACAGTGCAAAGCAATAGAGGAAAATAATAGAAAGGGAAAAACCAGAGATCTGTTCAAGAAAATTGGAGCTATTGAAGGAACATTTTGTGCAAAGATGGACATGATAAAGGACAAAAATGGTAGGGACCTTACAGAAGCAGAAGACATCAAGAAGAGGTGGCAAGAATACACAGAGGAATTATACCAGAAAGATCTGGATGTCCTGGACAACCCAGATAGTGTGGTTGCTGACCTTGAGCCAGACATCCTGGAGAGCAAAGTCAAGTGGGCCTTAGAAAGCATGCCTAACAACAAGGCCAGTGGAGGTGATGGCATTCCAGTTGAACTATTTAAAATCTTAAAAGATGATGCTGTTAAGGTGCTACACTCAATATGCCAGCAAGTTTGGAAAACTCAGCAGTGGCCAGAGGATTGGAAAAGATCAGTCTACATCCCAATCCCAAAGAAGGGCAGTGCCAAAGAATGCTCCAACTACCATACAACTGCACTCATTTCACACGCTAGCAAGGTTATACTCAAAATCCTACAAGGTAGGCTTCAGCAGTATGTGGACCGGGAACTCCCAGAAGTACAAGCTGGATTTCGAAGGGGCAGAGGAACTAGAGACCAAATTGCTAACACGCGCTGGATTATGGAGAAAGCCAGAGAGTTCTAGAAAAACATCTACTTCTGCTTCATTGACTACGCAAAAGCCTTTGACTGTGTGGACCACAGCAAACTATGGCAAGTTCTTAAAGAAATGGGAGTGCCTGACCACCTTATCTATCTCCTGAGAAATCTATATGTGGGACAGGAAGCAACAGTTAGAACTGGATATGGAAGAACTGATTGGTTCAAAATTGGGAAAGGATTACGACAAGGCTGTATATTGTCTCCCTGCTTATTTAACTTATATGCAGAATACATCATGCAAAAGGCTGGACTGGATGAATCCCAAACCGGAATTAAGATTGCCGGAAGAAATATTAACAACCTCAGATATGCAGATGATACCACTCTGATGGCAGAAGGTGAGGAGGAATTAAAGAACCTCTTAATGAGGGTGAAAGAGGAGAGTGCAAAAAATGGTCTGAAGCTCAACATCAAAAAAACTAAGATCATGGCCACTGGTCCCATCACCTCCTGGCAAAGAGAAGGGGAAGATATGGAGGCAGTGACAGATTTTACTTTCTTGGGCTCCATGATCATTGCAGATGGTGACAGCAGTCACGAAATTAAAAGACTCCTGCTTCTTGGTAGGAAAGCGATGAGAAACCTAGACAGCATCTTAAAAAGCAGAGACATCACCTTGCTGACAAAGGTCCGCATAGTCAAAGCTATGGTTTTTCCAGTAGTGATGTATGGAAGTGAGAGCTGGACCATAAAGAAGGCTGACCGCCAAAGAATTGATGCTTTTGAATTGCGGTGCTGGAGGAGACTCTTGAGAGTCCCCTGGACTGCAAGGAGATCAAACCTATCCATTTTGAAGGAAATCAACCCTGAGTGCTCACTGGAAGGACAGATCCTGAAGCTGAGGCTCCAATACTTTGGCCATCTCATGAGAAGAGAAGACTCCCTGGAAAAGACCTTGATGTTGGGAAAGTGTGAAGGCAAGAGGAGAAGGGGATGACAGAGGACAAGATGGTTGGACAGTGTCATCGAAGCTACCAACATGAATTTGACCCAACTCCAGGAGGCAGTGGAAGACAGGAGGGCCTGGCGTGCTCTGGTCCATGGGGTCACGAAGAGTCGGACATGATTTAACGACTAAACAACAAAATAGCAATGGCAACACAAGAACTTGCTAAACTTTTATTCGCTGTCTGAGACACAGCTTGGAAAAATTACTTAAGTTTTTTTGATATGATTGAATGCCCATACTGGTTGGTCTGTTGGTTCCAAAAATGTAATATTTTCAGACATTGAGCTCTGTGACCTGAGTAATGAGAAATTGAAGGCATGGGAAGTCATGCAGCCAATGAAGTAAGAGGAGGAGTGTTTGCCCATTACAGACTTTCCCTCCAGTACTGCTGGATTCTTTTTACCTTGTCCTTCAGTATATGTACTAGGATAAATGGAATGGAACAGAAGAGAGAGGCTAATTAAAAAGGGCTGCTGCTATTGCTGCTCATGTTTAATTATGACTTGGGGATAATGACTTGGTGGCATTAGCCTGGGTTATTTTAACAACATCATTAATTTGCAAATCAGTAGCAATAAAAGTTTCTCTATACAAGAGCCTCACACCCCTGGGTCTTGAAGTCACCTTCTAGAGTTATCTCAGTCAAAATTGTGCCTTGCACTTAGTTCAAAATAAGGATTCCTAATTTTTTGTCAATAGACAAGTTGATTTTGGGGACTACAGTTTCCGGTGCCAGCTACTATGGCTATATCATTTTTTTGTTGTTGTTTTTTGTAATAATTTTTTTAAAAAAATCCATGCTTTGTTGCTTAATTTTGTACAGAGTTGCAACAGAGATTGTATGTTGTTTCCCATTTTAAAGTGTGGAAGACACACATAGTGATAAGGAAGTCATCTGGCTCCATTGTACTCCATTGTACTTGAAGCCATCAATCTTATTCTGATCCCTTTGTGACAGTCAAAAACCCAATTGTTTATGGGTAGAGGGAGTATGTAACTCCCTTATTACAACAGTCTCTCTATATAGTAAACCAAGGAGCTAAGTTGACTGCACTCTGTGGGAGGGGAAGCTTAGGAGTGATCCTGTCAATAGCCCAGGCCATCTCTGTGTTCCAGAGATCCACCAAGGCCTTGACCAGATTGCCTGCCATGATAGCCAGAAACTCCTCAAGAGCCAATGGGAAACCATGCAGCTCCATCAGTCTCCTAGGGAGGACCATTTTAATTGCCCCACCTACCCTTGCAGAGGCTCAGCATTCTAATAAGCCTATACCCTACTAGGTAGTGATCTTCTCCATGACAACAGAAATACTAAGAGTTCTTTTATACCCAGATCACCACCATCCTGCCCAATATAGAAAACCAGTATGCTCTGCAACATGAGCAGGGCCAGATATCACTTGGGACAAACCCATAGTCACTGTCACCAAAAAAGCAGTGGAACTTCTGCCGAGGACACAGCAGCCCTGGCACAGATAAGGGCAGCTGCCCCATCCGCCACCCCCTGCAGCTACCACCACCTCACTGAACATTTGGCATGTTCCTCCTGTCTGAATAGCAAACAACCCCTTGTAGCCCAATCACTTGTTAATTAAGCATTTTCCTTTGTCATCTGCAAAGGGTCAAGGTTACTGAAATTATTATTATTTTTTATATTGCTCCTTTCCCACTCTGCCACTGTTGTTCCATTTTCTCTCTTCTCCCCTCCCTGCTTCCCTTCCATCATTCTGCACCCACTTTATCTCTCAAACTCTCCCTCAGAATCCACAGCTACTGGAGGCTGCTATCTCCTGGCTGGGCAGGCCCAAAGTCAGGCAGGCACAGGATACATTAAATAAGTCCCCTCTTCCTTATCTCTCCCTTCCTCTCAAAATAAAAACACCCACAAAAAATACTCCACCCTCAAACGTGTTAAAAGGCAAGGGAAAGAAAATTCAGGGGAAGAAAGGGAGAAGAGAGTAAAGCAGCTGCATTGCAATCCAGCAGCAGGGAAGCCTTACTCCTGCAGAGAAGCCAAGGTGTAACAGACTGATGTTTTACAGGGGAAGTACAAAGACACAACAGCAGCAGCAGATGTCCCCCTGGCCCACACACATCCCTGCCCTGGCAAATATCACACAGACCCTCTCTTCTCCTCCACTCAGAAGCCCTGACCATAGCAGCCCTCACACAACCTCTAGATTTTATACACCCCTCATCAACCAGGTGGTAACAGTCAGAGGGAGGAAAGGAAGAGGGATGCAAAGCAGCTGCTTCACAGTCCAGAAGCAGGGAGAGCTTGGTCCTGCACAGAAGGACCAATTTCATTGGCTGGATGATGTTGGAGATAAAGGCATCAGCTCCAATGTCACTCAATTTCACCAAAGCCAATTTCCCCTTTCCTAGTGAAAGAAAAGGGACGTGGTGGCGCTGCGGGTTAAACCGCTGAAGCCTCTGTGCTGCAAGGTCAGAAGACCAGCCGTCGTAAGATCGAATCCACGCAACGGAGTGAGCTCTCGTCGCTTGTCCCAGCTCCTGCCATCCTAGCAGTTCGAAAGCATGTAAAAATGCGAGTAGATAAATAGGTACCACCTCGGTGGGAAGGTAACGGCATTCCGTGTCTAGTTGCACTGGCAACGTGACCACGGAAACTGTCTACGGACAAACGCTGGCTCGATGGCTTGGAAACGGAGATGAGCACCGTGCCCTAGAGTCGGACACGACTGGACTAAATGTCAAGGGGAACCTTTACCTAGTGAAAGAAAACTGCTGGCTGGATAGCTCAGTGGTTTAGATATCTGACTGTGGAGTCAGAGGTTAGGAGTTCGATTCCCCACTGGGCTTTCAGGGAGAAGTCAACCTGTGTGGCCTTGGATAAGCTGCACAGTCCCAGGGTGCCCCCAGAAGAAGGGAATGGTAAACACTACGAGAAAATCCTGTAAAGGGTCGCTATACGTCAGAATTGCTTTGGTGGCACATGATTATTATTAATGGAAGAAAACTCCGCCCCCCTTCAAGCTTTCCCTAGCTACTCTGATCCAGCCGTGCAACCTGTCTCACTGATCAGGCACAGAAAATGTCATTTCATGTTGCCATTATTAAATGTGACTGTTTCCAGGAAGGCCAGGAGATGTCCCCAGTGCTCCTAGATGCTTCTGTACTTGCTTGCACCATTATCTTGAGAATGCTAGAAATAATGGGGCCTATACAGCCGAAGTATCCAGGGCATTTTAGTACATGCTTGGGGCAGCATCTAGCAAAACGTACTACAAGCATGATATTACCTGTAGCACGTTACATAGAGGTGGAGATTAATGCAAATTAGAATATAGTCTAGACTATACTTTTGGGGGGAGGGCCATTTTTTGTATTTTAAATTAATTTGAGAAAGAAGAGTAACAAGGAATAAGATGTTGTTTAATGATAGTGCCAGAACATTAGGTTTTCCAATAAATGTTAAAAGTTCTGGCATTTAGGGTTTAATAGAATCTTCTCATTAAAGAGAACACCCTCACCTGCCAACATATCTAATCTTTGCTGACTTCAAGAAAGGGAATAGGATAGTAGGGAGGGAGACAGAGAACCCAAACAGGTTAGTTTCAGTTTGGCTCTGGAGTCTAAAGGGACTTGGAATGGACCTGTACATCTGCTGCCTAAACATATCCATATGGCTTGCTGAGATCGTCCTCAGGGACGTGAGGCCATCCTGCAGTCAAAGCTGTGGAAGGTTTTTGGACTACCAAAGGCAGGCCATGTTCATTGGGGGACTCAGAGAGAATCTTGCAAAGGGGATAGAGCTTAGCGTTTGAAACTCCAGCTAACAATTGTAGTCATTCAGAGGAACATTTTAGCCCTGCTTCAGCTACACAATCTGTTTCCCTCTACCATATAAACAAAACACATCCTTGATGTAAGCTGTGACAACTCTTTCGGGAACATCACTTGTGCCTCTTTCATTTGCTAAACACCTTCCAGCAAGATAGAATCATGCTTTGTTATAAGAGCTGAACAGATCTATTCCTCTGCCAAGGAGTAATCAATATTGAGAGTGACTTCCTGACAACCTAAAAATGCTGATATTCTACTCCTATCCTTAACTAAAATGTGTTTTAGTGTATATTTTAGTTCTAGTGCCTGAAATACCTATGTTCCCTAAATTAAATTTATAGGCTAGTATCCTATTGCCTAAATATAGGTAAAGGTTCCCTTGACAATTTGTCCAGTCGTGTCCGACTCTAGGCGGCGGTGCTCATCTCCGTTTCCAACCCATAGAGCTAGCGTTTGTCCACAGACAATGCTCCGTGGTCACGTGGCCAGCATGACTAGACACCGAACGCCGTTTACCTTCCCACCGAGGTGGTACCTATTTATCTACTCGCATTTTTGCATTTTGCATGCTTTTGAACCGCTAGGTTGGTGGGAGCTGGGACAAGCGACGGGGGCTCACTCCGTTGCATGGATTCGATCTTACGACTGCAGGTCTTCTGACCTTGCAGCACAGAGGCTTCAGCGGTTTAACCCGTAGCGCCACCACGTCCCTAGCCTAAATATAGAGTGGGCGAGAAATCATACTAGCACTCCTCACATTCTCATAGATTTCCCACTGCATGACTAGTGGCATGGCCAATCTCACAACCAGCACGAGAACAGATATCCAGTGAGGGTGCTTAGCACAATTTCCCTTCCACTCTGCATTTAGGCAACAAGATAGTACTCATACTTGTTTCAAGTTTGTTTAAGCTGTATGCCTAGGGTTTCTTCTATAATAAAACTGAATAGTGATGAAAAAGATTAGATACATTCATGGGAGCATGTTGGTGGCTATTATTCTTGATAGCTAAATGGAACCTCCACACATCTTATGCTCAGCATCTTCTGTTCATCTTGGGTTATAAACTGTAGAGCAAGGGTGGGGAACTCAAAGGCCACATTCAGTTTCCAAGATGTTCGAAGAAAACAGTAGTGAAATAGGCAAAAACATACTATACCCAGGGTAATGTTATATTATTTATTCTCAGGTTGGAACCAGCTTATAGTGACCCTGATAGGCCCTTCAAGGTAAGTGAGATATTTGAGGAGTAGTTCTACCTGTTCCACCACCACCCTGTGGGTTTCCATGGCCAAGCTGAGATTCAAATTCAGTTCTCCCTAATCCATCGCTATACTAAACCACACTGAGTATAATCAATTCAACCAATATTTCAACCTTTTAAAAAACATAAGTCTCAGAAGAAAGGCTATATAACAGAGGTGGGCCATATGCAGCCCACTCAGGTCATTTGTCCAGCCCCTGAGATCATCCCCAAATCCCACATAAAAGCAGATTTTATGCTTTATTTTATGTATGCTTTAAAAGACCTCATTTCTTTTGCTGGAGGCCACTAAGACTGGCATTTTTTTTGCATTGGCATATTTGGGGAAGTCCTTTAAGGCTCATCCCTCCTAAATAACAACAAAAATAACCAGTTGTAGTCTCCATTGATAATTTTTAAAAAAAGTTGGTTGAAAACTGCCATTGCCAGTCTTTCTGTTGCTCTCAGTGGATGCAAAAAAGTGATCCCCAAGTCCCTGCCCCTGGTTGCCCTCCACTGCTAGAGCGAAAGACCACCCGCTCTTTGGGAATGGCTAGAGGCATCTGTCAGGATACCAATGAAACAGAATGTTGGACTGGATACGATTAATCTGATCCAGTGAAATATTCTTACAGAAGGCCTCCCCACCTTCCTTCCCTCTTATTTTCTCTCTCTTTTAAATCAAGCAGCCTCTTACCTCTGCAAGAATTCCCTCTCCTCTGTTTTTGTCTTCCTTTCGGTGACATGAAACTTTGATTTCTGATGGCAAAGGCGGCTTGCCTGAGTGGCTAATTTATGCTCCAGAGATGAAAGCTAAGCATGACCTTTTTTCTCCACTAGATAATCCTCAGAGGTTACTTCTTGCTACATCTTGGTTGCTTGAGAAATGTGAGATCTGGAGCTTATTCAGAACTACACTTAATTCTTAAATATAATCAGGAGTATTTCTGCAGGCATTGAAAAGAGTGTTCGTTTAATCTGCACAATTAAAAAAAACATTTTAGAATTCTAAAGTTGTAAGTCCTTCCTTCCTTCCAAATTATGGTGTCTCTGAACACTCTAATTTTGCTTTCTAGGCCTATCTGGCATGTCTAAGGAGAATCTCCATCATGACAGCTTGGGAGACAAGTTCTCAAATATGCATTGTGCCTGCTTATCAATTGTTACAGCTTGCCAAGTATGATGGGTGAGGCCTGCTAGCTGACATTCTTGTGAGAGCTTCCACATATGCCCGCATTTCCTAAAGTTCAAGGTTTTGTGAATTTAGATTGGTTGTTGGAATGTCTCATTGTTAACAACAGGACTAACGTATAAAAACCCCCTTGGGCAATGTCCTCATTTTACTCATTATATCTTGTGAGTGCATTGGATGGTCTCTTGGCATGCACACAGTGTGTGTTCTGTATTCTGATTTCTGTCATCCCGTGTGGGGTCTGACAATTAAGTAAATATCCCTTAGAAATTTAGCTTTATTATTTTGTCCTGCCTGTCTTCTCAAAAGGAGTTTTCTGGATTTGCTTACTATTTAATTTTACTTTTCTGTTCTTTCTTAGAACATAAAAAGCCTTCTTCACTGGTTTGTGTGTCTGTTCCCAGTACTAAATCCAGTCCTTCTGCTCTGGTTATAGATGCTGGCTAGCTTATTTTATCCTTGAGACTCTGGAGAAGCAGGGAGCTGAGGATTTGGGACTAACAGCCAGAAGAATGTGTGGCAATATCTAAGTTTCCTCTTGCTCGGGTGTTTGGATTTTTACAGTGGTAGTGGCAACCTTTCTACAGTACCTTGTTGACTTTAGCTCCAGCATCTCCAATCTTTCCATTTCCTGGTACCAGCAATATTGATTGCTCTGAGTCTTGAACTCCTTTTGTTTGTATGCTGATGTTTTTTGTTCCATTAAACCTATTTACCATTTGATTAATATACCAATTTCATAGACAGAAGGTAAAACAGTGTTATAGAAAACAAAGAAATAATGGAAAGGTAACAGCATATTCTCCCTTTCTCTAGTGACTACAAAGAGACATCAGCACTTTGGAAATGAGATTTGGGAGTACTTGCATTTCTCTGTTAGTATAATGAAGCTTTATGATAATCTAAATTTTTTTTTTCAAGATGCCTATAAAGAAAGATGAAAACTGGTCACAGCTTTGAAAAGTTACTTTTCTTGGTTTGCAGTTCCCAGAAGCCCCCAGTAAATGGCCATGCTGGCTAGGGGATTCTGGGAATTGTAATCCAAAAATCACTGGATGGCTAGACAGCTTCAAATTCCCTTTTTCCATTATAAGCCGTATTTCATAGATTATTACAGCTACGTGTTGCAGACAGAAGGGGAAAGATTGCCACTGCATTTACACTCTGCAGGTGAGCTACTGGGGTGTTTGGCTGCTGCTGACAACAGAATGGTAAGACAGGAGGAATTCTCATTCTACTTCATCAGAGAATTCTTGTGCAAGGCAATTCTTTATTATTTTCCTATGCAAGGCAATCTTTATATTATTTTTGTGCCTATTGATTTCGAAAGACTATATGATTTTTTTTACATTAATTTCTAGGGACGCATGGAGCTATGATTTGCAAAACAGAGCACACCTGGTACTACTGAATTAAAGGTCAGCTATTGTGAGATTGGCTAAATGAGTTAGGACACTGGAGGCAGTGACTGGGTGTTCGATTTCCCAATGTGCCTCTTGGGAGAAGAGCCAGCCTGTGTGGCCTTGGGCAAGTTGTAGAGTCCCAGGGTGCCCTCAGAAGAAGGGAATGGTAAACCACTTCTGAGTACTCTGTATCTAGAAAATCCTGTAAACGGCCACTATTATTATTCAAAAACACCAGGCACCGTCAAAATTATAAAAACATTGATTGGTATTATATGATAGATACAAGTTTTAACCAAAACCCTAAGTATCTGTTAAATATCGGCGCAGTATGTATGCTGTTCCTAATATTGCCGTTTTTTTGTAGCTCTGATGGTGGTGTGATTTCTGAGATCTGCAACTGCTTATAGTACTGTGAGAAATTTCTTGATATTGTTCCCAAAGCCCCAGAAGTGAGATGTTTTGATTGCCAGGTCCCTGTACTTTGTAAGTTTTTCCAATTCTTTATTTTCAACTCTGGCATCACGTGGATGACGACGACGACGACGATGATGACTATATTGTGAGACTGATCCTACTTTTAACATAATGAGAGGGGACACTGACACTGTAATCGAAGGATGTCTGGCTAGAACCTAAGATTTGATTGTTGCAGGTTATTCTACTCTTAATTCAAAGCAAGACACTCCTTATCTGTAATGTAGTCTGCTTGTTATGATTTAGAAGCACTGGAAGGAGTAACTCTGTAATTCAGGGATAAGGAATGTGGCTTCCCAGATGCTGCTGGACTGTCACCCCCACTAGGTTTAGCCAGTGGAGCCAGTGATCTGGGTTGAAAGGAGTTGCAATCCATCAGCACATAGCTGTTCCCCAGCCGAGGTGTAGATAGTAATTTTGTCAAAGTCATTCAATGGTTTCAGACTGAAGGCTTATTGCTGTATGACTCAGAAGGAACTGTGTGGCAATCATTTTCCCACTCCCCTTAATAGATTTCCTGTCAGAAGAAAAAAGGGAAAAGCAACAGTAGAAATAGATGGAAGTGGAAGATACCAGCTTCTGTAAATCTCCTACCCCTTCCTCAGAATGAGGCAACACTATGCCAAGATAAAAGTCTTGTCTAGACAGATGCCTGAAGCGAAAGGGTTTCAGGTCATGTTCTGAACATTTCAGACACTAGACTGGTAATTGATGGAACTGAATATATATTTTTTTACAAAGCAGGGTAAAAATCCAAGAGGAAACACTAAAGGGGCTCAGCATGTCTGCAGTCTTAAATATTGTCATCCCTGCGGGATGTCTGTACTGTACACAGGCAACTGGTTCAACGGCATAGATCAGGGATCCCTTAACTTATGATAGTGCACTTCACTAACTCCTGCTTATGCAGCCACTTCAGTGTTGCCCACAGCCCTACACTAGCATGTAAACCTCAGTTGTAGGGTCTCTAAGAACCTTCAAGAAGGAAATGTGTGTAGTAAAAAGGAAGGGATAACTGCACAGTTCCTTCTGAGTTGTAGTGCAATGCATCCTCAATCTGAAACCATCCCAGACAAAATGACCATCTGATGTCACAAAGTGTAACAGCAGAAGAGACAGTCAGAGGAAGAAGAGAGAACAATGGAGGACAGTGGGTCTGAAAGAAGGAAGCAAGACAATGGAGGATGGACAGGAGAAGAGAGAAGTCAGCAGAGGGGGACAGAAGGAACATCTAACATAGTGGAGTACAGAGAGGGATAAGAGATGACAGATGAACCAGAGAGGATGTGATGAGCAGCATATGGGAGGCTCCATTTAATTCTCATTTCTTTTTGTAAACTGCAAAATTTAAATCCCTGAAATTGTCTGGGAATAAAATAATAATTATATGCCACAAAATCAATTCTGACTTAAAGAAACCCTTTCCAGGGTTTTCTAGGTATTGAGTACCCAGTAGTAGTTTACTATTGCCTTCTTATAAGGGCATCCTGGGACTATGTAGTTTGCCCAAGGCTACACAGGCTGGCTCTTCTAGTGGGAGGAACAGTAGTGAATGAAATTCTTGACATCTGATTCCACAGCGAGGTATCTAACTCACTGAGCTACCCAGCCACTTCTATTCTAGTACACACTGGAGAAAAGCATCAACAGATACGGAAGTGAAGCAAAAGCAAAGCAAAGATTCCACTCCTCCATCTGGAGGAGGCATACATTATTTGACACTGTCTTCTATGACATACCCACTCATCAACCTCCTTCACATGCCTGTTATTTATCTTTATCTTAGAACCCTGTAGGCCTGAACCAGTGCTCTGCCAGGTTGTAGATATTTTATTTATTTATTTATTTATTGGATTTCTATCCCGCCCATCTGGATCAAAGGTCTACTCTTTATCAGCTTTGGTCCCTAGATTAGACTGGACATCTCCCCAATGTACCTATTTTCTAAATGATAGGAATACCTTTCCATGGAGGTGCATTCAGCCATGGAGTTTTCTACTTGCAGAACGTCCAGGAACAGGTTGACATGTGAGAAGCAGAAGCAAAGTTTCTGAATTTTATGAGATTTTAAAATTGCACCTTTCAATCTTGCCTGCTTAGGAAACACTACTGCCATAAGTGTGTGCATGTGTGGGTCACAACCAACATTATTGCTGCACAAGAATGCAGCAATGATCTTGTGCTGGCAGAGTAAATTAACATTCTATAAGGCAATTGGAAAAATGAGGGCAGCCCAAACAAAAACAAAATTGTAACTTTTAAACAGGGCTTAATGAGAGTGCCACACTTGGTACACTTTCAGCAGTCTGCTCTTGCTTAGATTCAAATTTGGGAAAGTTAAGGCAAAGGGTTTTTATTTATTTATTTATTTATTTATTTATTTATTTATTTATTTATTTATTTATTTATTTATTTATTTATATCCTGCCCATCTGGTATATTCTACCACTCTGGGCGGCTACCAACATACATATAACACAGACATAATCAATAGAAAAACAGTGAAAAAATATTATAAATAATAAATAGCAAAAGAAAAAGAGTTAAGTGCTGACAGGAGGGAAGGCCTGGATGTACATCCATGTTTTTAGTTGGACTTTAAATGTACGCAGCGTAGGGGCCTCGCGAATCTCCGGAGGAAGGTTATTCCAGAGGCGAGGAGCCACCGCCGAGAAGGCCCGGTTTCGTGTCTTTTCCCTCCGGGCCTCCCTTGGCGTTAGGCTCCTCAACCTCACCTCCTGACTCACACGGGTGATCCGGGTAGATCTCGGTGGGAGCAGGCGTTCCGCCAAGTATCGAGGTCCCAAACCGTTTAGGGCCTTATAGGTAAGCATCAAAACTTTGAAGTCAATGCGGAAATGAATGGGCAGCCAGTGCAGCATGGCCAGAATAGGAGAAATATGCTGGTGTTTTCTCACTCCAGTAAGGAGTCTGGCCGCTGCATTCTGCACCATCTGAAGTTTCCGCATCAGCCTCAAAGGCAGCCCCACGTAGAGCGCGTTACAATGGTCTAATCTTGAGATTACGAGCGCATGCACCAAGGTAGTGAGCGCCCCCGTGTCAAGGTAGGGCCGCAGCCGGGCTATCCGCCAAAGGTGGAAAAAGGCGGTGCGGACTACCGACGCCACCTACGTTTCCATGGTGAGCGTTGGGTCCAAGTGTACACCCAAGCTGCAGACCCCATTCTTCGCAGCCAGGGTCACCCCCCCAAACAAGAGTCACCCAGGCCACCAACCACGGGGGCTCCCACCCTCAGGACTTCCGTTTTGTCCAGATTCAGCCTCAGCCCATTTTCCTGCATCCATTGCAGTACGGTCCCCAGGCAGCGCCGAAGGGACAGGACGGCATCACCTGCAGTTGGTGAAAAGGAGATGTAGAGCTGGGTGTCATCCGCATACTGATGACACGATGCTCCACACCCCCTGATGATCCCACCCAGCGGCCTCATGTAGATGTTAAACAGCATTGGGGAGATAATCGACCCCTGTGGAACCCCACAATTGGCATTCCACGGGGTCGAAACACTCTCCCCAAGCTGTACTCTCTGGGGACGGTCCTCCAAGAAGGAACGGAGCCAGGCAAACGCCGAGCCACCAATTCCCAACTCGGAGAGCCTCCCCAGGAGGATACCGTGGTCGACGGTATCGAAGGCCGCCGAGATGTCGAGGAGGACCAACAGAGACATTTTGCCCCTGTTGGCCTCCCTCAACAGGTCATCATACAGGGCGACCAATGCCGTCTCTGTACCGTGGCGCGGCCTGAAGCCCGACTGGAATGGATCCAGGGCATCTGTTTCATCCAAGTAAGCCTGAAGCTGATCGGCGACCACCCTCTTGACCACTTTGCTCATGAAAGAAACATTGGCGACGGGCCTATAATTGCCAATCTCGTCCGCCGCCATATTAAGTTTCTTTCTAATGGGCCTAATGAGTGTCTCCTTGAGGGCAGGCGGAAACCTGCCCTCAAGGAAAGACCCATTTATTATTGGTGTGGCCCATTCTGTTGTTTTCGGCCTGGCTGCTTTGATTAGCCAGGCCGGGCAAGGGTCAAGGGAGGAGGTGGTAGCTCGACATCGATCAAGCACCTTGTCCACAGTGTCAGGCGTCACAGGCTGAAAGGAGTCAAAAGTTACCGGGCAAGACGGTGCGCTGGACATCTCTGTTCGACTCACTGTATTCAAAAAAGGAGAGAGCTCCCGGCGGATGGCCTCCACTTTAGATTTAAAAAATGCTGCAAATTGGTCCGGTGAGAAACTAGGGGGAGGCCCGTCTCCCGGACCAATTCCGGATAGGTCGCTCACTATACGGAATAGCTCTGCCTGCTGGTTTGATGCTTCGCTTATCCGGTTAGCGAAGAATGATCGGCATGCAGCCTTTACCTTATTCAGGTAAAGGTTAGTTGCGACCTTAACAGCTATCCAATTATGATCCATCGGGTTCTTCCTCCATCTACGCTCTAGCCTTCTCCTCATTCGCTTCATCGCTCGAAGGTCCTGGTTAAACCAGGGCGCTGGCCGAGCTCTACGGCGGAGAGGGCGTTTAGGCGCGATCGTGTCTATGGCCCTGGTGGCAGCAGTGGACCAGCTGTCAACCAGAGCGTCGACAGGAGCGCTAGCCAGGTCAGCCGTGACCCCTCTCATGGCATCGTGGAATCCAACCGGATCCAGTAGTCTTTGAGGGCGGACCATGGAAATAGGTCCCTGCTCCCTGCGAGGGGGGAGAGCCACTGTGAGGTTACATTTTATTAGATGGTGATCTGCCCATGACAAGGGGACTGACACAAGGTCCATCACCATCAGATCACACTTGCTCCAACTAGAGGAAAAGACCAGATCCAATGTGTGACCACCCACGTGGGTGAGGCCGTTGACATGTTGGGACATGTTCAAGGAAGCCATGGTTTCCAAGAACTCAAGAGCTGGCCCAGAAGCCTCTGCCCCCGCATGCACGTTGAAATCACCCAAGACCAGAAGCCTCAGGGATCCCAACAGTGCCGCGGAGACAAAGTCGGCCAGCTCCGGAAGGGAAGTGGCTGGGTTGCGGGGAGCGCGGTAGCCCAGCAAAATCCCAATACCATCCCTGGCCCCAATCGACACGTGGAGTGCCTCTAGACCTGGCTTTACCACCGAGGAGCGCCTAGTAACCTCCAAGCTGGATTTATAAACAATGGCTACTCCCCCCCACCCACCCCTCCAGTCTACCCTGGTGCTGGACAGCATAACCGGGCGGACAGACAAGAGCGAGTTTTTGAGTAATGGTTTTTTAAGAGTAAAACTGTCCCCCACCCCCATTCAGAGACAGGTAACCCTGAAGTCCCCAGATTTAAAATAGGTCATAAAAAGTGAAAAGAGCAATCTTGCTTATCTTGAAACAGAATGGTTGGTCCCACCTGCTTTTTTAATTTGGAAAGAATCCCGACCATAGGAGCTGAAATAATGATCCTCAATATTTCAAAAGGTAGAACCAGTCTTATCTTGCTGGACATGCATGGAACAGGCTTGCCAGCAAGACATTGCAAAGTAGATGTATTGTTGCAGTTTTATGGGTGGGGAAAAGAGATATTTGGATAGCTTAGGGCAATTAAAGATCGCCGAAACAGAAGTAAAAGGTTTTCTTTGAAGAGTAAAACAAAACAAAACAGGCTTGCCTTAAAGAAAGTAATGGAGTGACAGGCCTTCAGAAGGGGGGGGGACATTTTACCATGTATCTCCAGAGAATTAGCATATAATTTTTTAAGGTTTATTCAAAGTATTTCTGTATTGCAAAAGCACATAGCACCTGTGCTTGTCCAAGCCCTGAGGGTGTTTTCCAGTAAGTTTTGCTCAGATCTTGTAAACTAACAGCTGAGGCTTCCTTTATATGTCTTCCCATTGTCCCCTGCCCCCCACTTTCCCAGCAATATAATATTTTCTGGTCAGTTTTGTATTCTCATTATATGTGCATGGTAGGATAGACTCAGTCTACTCATTTTTTGCTCTCATGAAATTTCCGACTTGACCACTTTTCTGTCTTTCTGGCCATCTGTGATATCTGTTTTGTATATGCACAGAACATGCCTGTAGAGGTTTTGGTCCTATACAGTGGTGCCTCGACTTACGAACTTAATCCGTATTGGAATGATGTTCTTAAGTCGAAACGTTCGTAAGTCGAATCAGCATTTCCCATAGGAATGCATTGAAAATCGATTAATCTGTTCCGGCTGTTTTTTGTTCTTATGTTGAGGCATGGTTTGTAAGTTGAAGCATTCGTTCCCATAGGAACTAATGCAAAAGCATTTAATCCGTCCTCTACCACTAGGGGGAGATTTTTTTAAAAAACCTAAGATGACCTAAGGTTAAAAAAAGGGCAGGAAAGGAGGGAAGGAGGGAGGGAACGAACAGCTTTTAAACAGAACACCTTTAAAACCAAGCAGCTTTAAACCAAACCAAGCACCTTTTAAACCAATTTTTGAATTTTAAAATTACAGTACCAGGCAGTACCGGGCAGTCCAAAGTGCATTTCCCGCTTTTTCCGCGGGTTTTTTTTTGTTCGTAAGTCGAAGCGCCGTTCACAAGTCGAAGCAAAATTATGTGAACGGAGCTGTTCGTAAGTCGAATGTATGTAGGGACGTTTGTAAGTCGAGGCACCACTGTATAGCTTTTCTTCCTCAGGTTGCCTTTCCCAAGGAAAGGGTTTGAAATTAGAACATAGCTTTCTAGTCTGCATTCTGTGGAGCGGGCATGACAACGGTAGTTTACCTGAGAAGTTAAAGGGTGTGTATATTTCTCCATTGTATATGTTGCACTTATTCATTAAGTCCAAAAAACAGCTCTTCCAAATATGTTGGCACAGAGGGACTACAGCCATATCCTGGCTGTTCTTGCTTCTGTCCTCCCTCAGCAACCATACTATAGATCATGTGCTCATCTTCTGGTCATATAACACTGGGTAATTCTACATGAGGGACATTTCTATTGGAAGTTGTATGTTGTGTATGTATACTTAAACTTCTGTTTTAAGAACCCAGAAGCTCAATTTAAAAAAAAAAACCCTCTGGTTTATTAATGTGGAATATTGTGCTTCTGTATCCATGATTCAAAACGTTTGATATTGCACAGTATCGTGCCCATGTTGCCAGCAGAAAAAAGAATGGCAAGCTTTACATAGCAAAGAGCAGTCTGAATGTTGACAACACCAATGGTGGCAGTTGGGATGGTCTAAAAGATACTCTCTTCTGCTCACTACCATTCACACTTGTCAAAAAAGAGCCCTGACAATTTGCATATGGGTGAGAAGTGGTTAACTGATGAAAAAAATGAGTCTCTGGGATTTTCCCTTGTTTGGTGTCTCTGTGAATAGGGCCCTCAGAGCTTTGTAATTTATAACATTCCTTGACTGTTCAGACTGTGAAATCTGACAAAGAGTCAAATCATTCAATTTTCATCCTTAAGCAGAAACAATTTTATTATTTTACTTGCACTCTGTGCATGAGTTAGGTTTATGCCTCTGGGATTTCAATAAAATCTACTTTCAGGATGTGACTTTAGCCTGGGAAGCATTAGACATGGTTGTAGATTCCATGAGTTAGCAAGGAGGTTTTGAATGCTATATAATATTATATTTATGCAAGATGTGCCTTGTTGTCTTCTTAAATATGCTACTGGCTTTTTCTACTATATGTATTTGAATATGGATTATATTATGTGCAATAAATCACTTGCTGTCCAACAAGAGTGGGAAGATTTCCAGGAAATTGTAGTCAACTTCCTTTGGAATAGGTAAAATGAATTGATCATTGATTACAGATATCTTGAGTATCTGACACAGAAATAGTGCAGGATTCACATCCGGAAGCCATTCCGAATGTACTTGAATTTAAACCAATGTAATCCAAAGGTGTGACTCTAGTAATATGTGATTCACACCTATGGAGTATTTAATTAATGCATTGTAAATGCACATTCAGAAGCAGTTCTGTGTTGTATGGTATTTCAAAGATACAGTTGCAGTCCAATTTTAAAAGTTTTGATTTTTTTTAAAAATTGGTGGTTACTCTGAATGGCTGATTTTTAAATGAAACATTAAATTTAAAGCCAGGTTAGTTGTTAATCTTAGTCATGGTCCAACATTTAGCTAAAATAAACGGCTTTTTTGTTTTGTTTTTTTATTATTGACCACTGCCACACTGTTCTATTACAATATGGATATTATCAACATATGCAAATATTTTCGGCAATATGAAAATCTGAACCAGTTAGTGTCTATTGAATATCAACCTATTCCTTACAGAAAGTCAAAAAAACCACATATCAATTACAGCATACACAAACTAGAAGCATAAAACTGCTCATTAAATACACACAGTTCCCAAAGGGAAATCAACCCTTTACAAAATACAGTGAGTCACACAAACCATTATCTAATACAAACTCCTTCATAAACACAAGCTTTTTACAAAGATCTCTGTGACAATTTTGAATTCACAATGAAATAGATCATTAAAAAAAAGCCTACGTGATTCTAAAGTATTAATTTGGAAGAAAAATGTGATTATGTACAAGAAAACAACCCACTTCAATGTAAATTTATTAGGGAAAATAATATTTGCTGAAAATGTTGCTTAGATTAAAGCATAGTATTGCCCAATGAATCTCTCTCTCATCTAATAAAATTTTATTTTGAAATCTATATGTGAGTGCATCAAAAACCCATATTAAAATATGCATCCAAGCAATTCAAGTTCTGTGACCCACTGAGTTCTGTGACCTGCATGAATCATGCCAGTTGAGCAAATAGACTATTTTATTGTTTAATATAATTTATTCAGTTTTTCTGATTGATCATTTGGTAGTGAACAGGGGCTTAATTTGCGAGTGTTTGATTGCTGAGGCACAAGTTGCTGAGGACATCCTGTTGTGGGAAGGAAACTGGGTGAATAGCTGGAAATGTGCATCCCTCTTAACCTCTAGTTTGATGCCAGCCACCAGTATGGCAATGACTAAGGCCTCTTTTCCATGACCGTGAGCCACACAACCATTTTCAGCTATCCCCCCTTGCATCTGAGAAGTCAGCAGGCATTGCATGATCTCAAGCATATCTTCACAGCTGTAAGCTTCCCTGCTCCTTCCAGGGATATGACTAAGAAGCTCACTGATCCATGAAATCACTGTTAAGTATTAGGACTGGTAGTGGTAAAATTTGGCACACAGTTGATGGTCTTGGTGGGGAAAGCCTTGGTGTAGCCTGGTTATAACTTTTATGTGCTGATGCTTATTCAGAAATCTGTTGTGGCATTTTGCTTAATTATATTTCCAAATTCTTCCATTTCAATTCTGACCCATATCAAATGATAAATGGGACTTTATCATACTGAGTGAAGAAGAAAATACATAGTCTTAACAAGAATGATTCTGCAGTCCAGTTTAGGTAAGCAGGTTTCAGTGCCCCCAGGTTGTAACACTTACCAGATCCTTCTTGAACTGTTTGTTCATGTGAATGAGTATGTGTACTTGTATCTGAGACTGACCAGGGATCTGTTGCCTGCAACTACTGCTGGACTGCTGTCTCTCTTTCGCCATATTCCTTTATCTATTTCTATGTAATCCAGGAAGAAGCATACCAGCAGAAAGCAATGGAATGGCTTAATAACACAACAGCCAGATTAATTGAAAGATATAATATATGGTACTTAAAATTAAGCTGAAGAAATGTTAACTGGCAAATGGTAACAGGATATCCAAATGTGCAGGGGAGGCTTAAATTAGATTAGTAGAATAGCTAACCATGTGTGGTGTCCCTTTTAAAAAGCCTTCTGTGTTGGTGTCTCTGTTATCAGGAAAGGCTTATGTGTCAGAAGACATACTGGAAAGGCAATATTTGACCTGCCTTACTTTTTAGTATGTGAGATGCTCTGCTAATGTAAATAATACAGATGTGACTGATCTAAGTTTAAAGACAAAGCTTCTTCATGAAAAGGGAGAACCAAAGACTTAAGAGAAAGGGACTGCAGGAATGTCTGCATGTGAGCTAGTTGGATATATGAATGTAAACAAGGGCAGGGTGGTGCCTGGTCCTTAAGAAGTGTCTGTTGAAGAGACTTTCACAAATTGTAAGTTTCTTGACCCTTTCATGAAAAGCTGCACCTGCTGAAATCCCCTCCTCTAACTACATAACAAATATGCAAATGCCTGTTCATCTTTGCACTTGACTCCTGCAGACAGATTGTACAGGAAGCAAATGGATGAAATAATGATGTGATCCAAGTCAAAGTTATGTCATCTTCACACCCAACAGAAAGCATGGGGTAAAAAACATGACAAGGCAAATCTGGCTGAAAAATCCAACATATGGTACTTGTTCTTACCCAAACATTGCTTGAAAATTCTGGCATTTAATGTATCCTTTCTTCTCCCACCTTTGATAAAAGTGCTTTAGAGGAGGCTGCTACGGTATCAGGGAATATCCCTTCCAGAAAACAGAAAGCTCACAGGCTGAACAATGATTTGAAAATAAATTGGCTCTGTTCATTAGAAGGCTACATCCACTGCTATGTAAGTAAAACAAAGGATTTAGAAAATTCTGCCCCTTTAAAGAGGTGGTGGAGTCTACAGGAGCATTATTCCTATCAGAGCTGCTACATGGACAGAATAACAACAGATGTAGCACCTCTAGAAATATTAGAGGTGATCTACCATATTCCTGCAGAGAAAATTTTTAAAGTGAAATGCTTTCCTTGATAAGAATACATCTCCAGAGAAGACCTAATAATAACTGAGCAAATGCAGAGTGCTTTTTCAATATTGATTTGTCCTTTTGAAATGCTGTGTGCTTTGTTCTACGTAAGTAATAATGCCTAATAGAATTTTAGAAGAATCCCCATAAAACCTGCCATGCTTCTGAATTATTTCTATGTAAAACCTGAAGCTGTCTCAGAATGCACAACACATGGCATTAGCCATAACCCTCAGCAAGAGAATCATTGTAGGCCTGCTTCGCATGAATGCAATCAAATTCCTGAGGGGGTGGTAATTTTTAATTCCCAGGCAAAAGGTATTTTATAATAAGGGAATTGGTTTATGGCCTTGTTTAATGGAGGGCAACTATATTTTATTGCTTTGTATTATTACAAGAATTATTTTTCTCTGATTTTTCCAGTTGGGGTCAAGATAGAAGAGGTGCTCTCCCCTGAATTCCCTATCTGCACAGGTACTAGAGGCCACTGTGGTGCTCTCAGTAACATGAAACTGAAGCTTTCCATCTTACCATGGGTAAATATGGGAACTCTTCCTTTCTGGCCTCACTTGTGTGAAGAAAAAGTAAGAAAAAAAATCTAGGCTGATCTAGGCCCACTGTGACAATACGCACTAGAGAACTTTGGAAAAAAAAGTTGTATTTGTTATTTTGACACTTAAGATAGGCTCAAATGGCAATTTAATGGATGGGGGAGGCAAAGAAACTATTATCTACCAAAGGTTCATATTGTAATATTTGTCCATTCCGAGTTTGGATTCCCTCTGGAGCAACTTGTCTTGTGTTGCAATAACCACTCCCTCCAAAGCATCTGTCTTCTTTCAAATGGATGTCCTCTCTTTTCAAGGTATTGCTTGCATTCTGCTTCGTCACCAAGATCTCTTCACACCATTAAGTGCCACAGTGGTGGTTCTCTCCTAATGACTAGACCAACAGTCACCTCCTTTCATTCAGGTTCCTTAATCATTTGATCATTTCCTCCTGCCTTGGATAAAGCTTCTCTTCTTGGACTGTAATCTTACCTCTCCCATCTTGAGGCACGTCAAAATATTTTTTCTGTAAATTAAAGAAGACGATACATTACTGTCAGCCATAAATCATATCTTTGATTCCAAAATGAATTAATAAATCAGAAATATTTTTCCAACACATATTTTTCATAAATATATTTGCCTGCTTAGGATCTTGATAAACATATGAAAATTGCCTTCTTGGGAATACAAAAAATAACATGTCCTGTGGATTCTGCTCAGTGTGATAGATAGCAAGGTCTATAGGCTTGAACTACTAGAACCCAAAATCGATACTTTATGATATTTGGTGACATTAACAGTTGTTTCCATTATCTTCTCAGTGAGGTAACACTCGAGGTAACAACTTTCAACACCTGAGAATCATGATAACCCCAGAACAAACCAAACAAATGGCATTCCATGCTCTAAAGCAGTGCAGAGTTATCCATATTCACTTGGAGACTAGGATCATTGAGACAAGAAGGTACTAGTTCTGAGTAAACATGCAGAAAACTGGGTTGCACAGGACTTGGGAAATTTTCCTGCCTTCTTCCATTTCACTAATCTGTCAGCTAACTACTCCATATCACAACCAATATATCACCCATACATAAAGAACTATAGATGCAGCAGCATCAGAAGTAATGTATACACTGTAGATTATTTGACCCATACACCTCAGTAGATATTTCTAATATAATGTAAAGAAAGGATACAATACCCCATTTAAGAGGTGCTACTAACTGTTGCTGTTGTTTATGACTTTGTGTCCTTTTGTTAGCCACCCAGAGTAGGAGCTTCCCTACTAATTGGGTGGGATATAAATGTAAATAAATAAATAAATAAAAAATAACTGTCAGAACAACAAAGACCTCAAACTATATTCCAGTATGTATCAAATACATCATAACATACAGTATAAAGCAGGAAAATGTACCATGTACCCATAATGACAATGAATACCTGTACAAATTCATTTCAACAAACATATAAAGAAAAGAACATCAAACAAGCTGAAAATAAAGGACCAAAAACCCAAGCAAGTCTTCCAAAGTTCATATTCAGTATCAGGTGGAATTAAAATCCTAACTAATTCTAAATTAAGATAAAAACCAGTGGTGGTGGCAGCAGCTGAATTCTGAGACCCAGGGGCCAATTTTCAGCACCATATCACGGACAGCTCCATGGTTCTTCAGGCTGTTCTGTCTAAAGATAAATCCGACTGTCAACAGTCAGATGTTTACGGCAAAATATTAGACCTATACCTTTTGTGACCCGGCAAGTCAAATGCAGATCACTATCCATTTAAGGAGGCCACTAGGGCTTGTTAAGCATTTTATGTTTTGCAGTTTGCGTCACAATGCAAAACAAAGTTGTCAAGCACCCTGGTGGGCCACATTACTCTATATACTGTGTTCAACTTTGTGAGTAAAAGTAAATTATGCTCTCAATACAGATGGCTGGTTTCAAGAATTTGACCAAACAATTCATTGATTTAATTTTCTGAGTTAATATTGGGACTGCCCACTTTATGTTGATTCTACAGACTGGATAGGACACAGTGATCACCAGAAGGATGAAAAGTCATGCAGTTTGTTCATATTCTTTTGAAGTCCATCTCCTGTTTTGTAAATTAAAATAGAAATGTGTGATATACAGAGGGGTATGGGGGCGAGGATAATCAAGGAGAGAACTATTCTATGAAAAAGTTTTTGTAGCATTACAGATTGCAGTGGGAGCTTGAATGATAAAATGCTTTGTCATTTGAAAAAACAACAGCAACTACACCTCATAATAAAATTTCCTCATATAGAAACCAGCATGTCAGTGAGATGGGTTTCAGTCAAGTTTCTCCACTTTATGCTAGTTATCTGTGTAGAAGAGGTTTTAAACTTTTTACACAGAGAAATATTCTACCATGTGAATCCTCATCTGCCATCTTTAGTGGTACAGCCCTGACCCAGGCTTAATAGTGAGAAATGATGATTATAATAATCTGCCCTTTGCTGTTTTAGGTCAGGCTGTGGAAATTCACTGTTTTTCACAAGAAGTGTGAAAAAGGAATCTAAATGTTATTTTATTTATATATCACCTAATGGAACCTAGGGAAGCACACAATATAATAAAACATATTATTTATGTGAAATGATTAAAACCATCAACTATAAAACAATTGTGATTTTAGCAGTAAGGTGCCAGCACCAGAGTACATCCCCAATGCCTGTGTGAGCAGAAGTACCTTTAGTTTTTATCTAAAGCTAAGTAGCATGAGGGCACACATTTCTCTGCTGAATGATTTTCACAGGGAAATGGAGGAAAAGAAGCTTTATTAATAGGAGTTGGAAGGTGACAATTCAGCAAACACACGACAGTTGGAGGACACTTCTGTAATTCCTAATGCCTCAACACAGCACCTCTCAAAATACAGCTGAAGGCTTCATCTGTGACAGGCTTTGGGGAGGTCATAAGAAAGAATTATTCAGTAGCAACTGCTTCAGGCATTTCCCAGGGTAAAAGGGCACTGCAACAGATTTTTTTTTAGACCTTTAAAAAAAGTTTCTAGAAAGGTGAGGAGATGAAAGAATGAGAAAAAGAACAAAATTGCAGGAGACCACTTAAAAGCTCATACTTTAAGTAGTTCAACATAAAAGAAGGGATTCTATTGACTGGACGTCTGCTGGCAAGGAATTCTGAAGGTAGCAAGAGAAAGAAGAATGAAGTTGAGTGAGTGAGTGAGTGAGTGAGTGAGTGAGTGAGTGAGTGAGTGAGTGAGTGAGTGAGTGAGTGAGAAAAGAGTATTTCTAATATTTGTCTGGGGAGGGGGGTTCTGTTTCCAAGCATCAACTTGGAATTCTTGACGTTGCCAATGAACCTACCAATACTAACTCCAATGTTACCCACTTTACAGTGGAAACACTGGCCATTATGAAAATGTAATTCCAACTTTCTGAATGAATATGAGCCAAATGTATCAACAGTGAATTTCCACAACCATTTCATTTCCATTTGCTGCATTTTCAGACATCTTTGTGCCAAAATCTTTCAAGTCTTCAGTAACACCCTGGAATTATTTTCCAATATAATAAAATATCAGATAGTAAACTGGGGGGAAACCAACATTTTCTTGTCTTGACACACAAAACCTGAGGATGAAAGTCCTTTTACAGATGTAAAATATAGAACTGTAGCGAGACTGAAGGGAAATGAAATAGGAAACCAACAGTAGGAAAACAGGTAAATCCACAAAGCTTATCACTTTTCTAAACTCATTTGAGTTTGGAAAGAATACCTGCTTTTTGAATTCTCTGGCCAGCTTGGGCTGCCAGCACGTTTAATATCCTGTTGACAGGGAAGGTATTTTGCTGTACAAATGTAATGATTTATGAGAACACTTTAAATCAAATCAATCAAGTGTTTCAAATGTAAAATAAATCATTCAAGTTCCACCAAAATGATTGGCTTGGGGAAAGAAAGATCAAACACGTGTTTCAGTCAAGACTATTCAGACACCGTTTCACAGGAAAAAAGAAATGTATGGCAAAAGTACATAAAATGAGTTGTACAGTATTTACATTTAGATAGATTTAGTATTATTTGTTACATCCTTAATATATTATTAAGGAGGTCATGAATACAGTACTTGCAAATTTTCTCATCCTTCACAAAAAAGGTTGTCTCAATACAAAATGCCTCATTGAAAATGGTCACCTTACTATGAGATTTTTCACTTCAGTATTAAAGCAAGAAGACCAAAAGAAGACCAATATCAACAGCATTAGCAGTACCATGTTTTTTTCTGCACAAAAAAATCCCTTGCATTTTCACACAAAACATTGTTTTTTGGTGCAAGATACTTTCTTTGTGCAAACTCCAAGGATCTTTCTTTGTGGAAAACACGTCTTATGCACACACAAAAATCCCTCACGTCCTATATATATTTTTTGCAACTATATACTGAAATGTGAACAATGTACACAAATTCTCATACTCTAACATGGCTGGGAGAGTTTTTCATTTCCGTGTGTGAGAATGAAGTAAACAAGGAGTTCCATCTCTTCTATCTGTTGTGCTCAGGGTCCCAAATACTCAATGTACAAGAGTACAGCAGTTCTCCAGATGCAGCAGGAGTTTGGTAACTGTCACATTCTGAGGGCACAGGGACACCAGGATGGGTTGGGAAAAGCCTCAGAGTGCATGTGTTATTCCAAGCACAGATGTTTTGATCCCAAAAAATGATGACTACAAACAAAACAAAACAAAAAACAACAACACAGACACCTCAAAGGGCTGACTGATTTTTATTATGACATAAACTTTCATGGACTACAGCCCACTTCACGTGACTATCCCAATCCACCCTTGGGAAAAGGAGAAAATAAGTCTCTGTGTGGCACGTATTAATATGATCATGCATTTTTAAAGCCCTCTTTGTTTGCTCAACAAAGGTGGCTTACCACAGGCAAAACAAAACATTAAAATTCAGTAGGTAACACTGGCAAAATAAAATAAACCACACATTAAAATTCAGTAGGGACCATAGGCAAAATAAAACATTAAAATTTAGTAGGTCCAGGAAAGAATGATGGTACGAAGAATTATGCAATGATCCTGGAACTAGAGTGTATTCCTGCCATAACACTGCTGCAAAATACAATTCTCTGACAGCCACGAATCCAAAGGTCCACAGTTTATTTTTCAAAGAGGTCCTCAGTACACTTTAACCTGGCGTTGATCCAGCCTAAGATCTGGAAAAATGGGGTCTCAATCTAGAATATTCTGCATATGTTTTGATGCAGATTCCCTACGTGGGCGAAATCCAGTGACTAAAGTTAAGTGTGGCAAAATGCCATGGAAAGAATTAGCTACTGATTGTTTGTTTATTGACAACCCTCCTTTCTTTATACCAAATCTATCCAAAGTGGTATAGTGGACAGAATGATGGCCTAGGATTCTGGAGACCAGGGTTCGAATCCCTGCTCAGCCATGGAAACTCACTGGGGGAGTGGAACTGATAAAACAATTCCTTAAATATATCACCTCGAAAGCCCTGTGGTTTCGACTTGACAGCACATAACAAAAAACCCAGAGCAGCAAACAAAGCACAAATATAAAAATAGAAGTACAATAATATTATAATAAATGATAACATTCAAAAATAGAAAAAAAAACCCAAAATATTAAAACACCATTCTGCCAGGCTAGGAACATGTTCACAGCTGAAGCAGTATAACCAATGAAAAATGTCAGTTAAATGCCAGTTGAAAAATGGATGGATTTCTAAGTCTTTTAAAACATTGTAACTGAGAAGACCCACCAGTTGTATGAGAGGAGCCTAAACAGTCTAAAAAAGTAATTGGTCCAAGTTGGGTATTTCTTCAGATTGAAAGTGTGACCTCGCATAGCTGAATGCTCTTTCTTTCAACAGAAAACCAAATCCCAACACCTTGAGAATGAAAATGTCAGGGAGCTGAATAGACTACACGGAAGGATTTTCATTTTTTATTAAATGGAGGGGCATGAAAGCACGTAATCTGTCAGTAGAAATTGATAAAATCCAGAAAGATTTTCCACTTTAGAACTCTAGGGCCTGGCTGACAGGATGTCAGCTCTTTATGCTAACAGTGTGCTGGTATCAGTTCAACAAAATTGGGCTTACACCCATAGGAGATCTCAGAGTGTTATTAAACTAATGTGTATGTGTTTGCAAAGTATCCCATTTCTGAATGGTAAGGTTAACTGTTACAAACTTTCAAACTGTTCTTGTAATCGTTCTTCTAGCATTTGGGGGAGCTTTTCTGCCAGATTTACAGTTCATATTAAGAAACCAATTAAACCAGAACAAAACATGTGGAAAAAATTCCAGAGGCTTTAACAGAGCATGGCAGACTGTATAAAATCCAAGTTCTGGTATATAAAATGGCCCCTCATTTTTTGAACTCTTGGGTAGTACACTCATTAAATGATGCCACTCTTTTTTATAGTCCCAAATCCAGGCTTAAATGTTAACCTAGGAAAAGTGTTTGAAAGAAATGCTGTATGCTTCTTCCTCCTACCTATCAAACAAATAGACTACTAATTCAATCTGGAGATTTGGGCATTTTCCTAGGAGACAAGTAATTTGTCTAGAACAGTGGTTCCTAGATTTGGGGCTTCAGATGTCCTTGGTCTAGAACTCCTTGAAGTCATAGCACAGCCAAGGGTTAGGGGTTCAGAGAGTTCTAGTCGAAGAATATCTGAGCTTCAAGTTTTGGAACCATTTCTCTAAAGCTTCTTTTATAAAAGGCACAATTATATGTATCTACATGGTCTGGTTATTAAATGGTACACCATGGAAACAATGCATACGCAAAACTTCCACTCTCATAACTGCAGTGCTTGGAATTGCGACTACATTGCCTAAAAAAAAATAAAAATCCGAGGGTTGTCTTGGGGTATTATTGTATTGATTTGTGTCACATGCTCTTTTGTGTTGCTGTCCTCATCCTCATAGGGCAGCCTCAATTGAACTGGATTGATTTGGTGCAGGCGACCATACTGCTCTTCAAACTGCCTTAAATAGACCCAAGCTGCCACTTGGACACACCCATGTGTTTGTCCTGACTTCACCTGCATTCTGTCCTTGTCCATAACTGTCTTGCCTGGAACTTCTGTTTTATCAAACATTTGCAGTAGGTGCTTCTTTTTGATGTTGTTGTTCCTTCAAATTTGTGAGTATTTCCCCCCCCCCTCATTTTTAAATTCTAATTGGCATAGTGCTGCATCAGTGTTGCAGATAGTGTGTTTTTGTGCAATTGAAACTTCTCTCTCATCTCCTTTGGCAATTTATTTATTTATTTATTTTATTAGATTTCTACCCCGCCCATCTAGACCAAAGGTCTACTCTGGGCGGCATTACAAATTTAAAAACAGTTAAACCAATAAGCATGCACTATAAATCCAAGATGGTAACATGTGAATTTAAAATACAGCAGGAGGGAAAGCCTGCCCAAATAGCCAGGTCTTGAGTTTGCTTCTGAAAACACACAGAGAGGGAGCCAGGCGGATCGCCACGGGCAAGTTGTTCCAGAGGCGAGGGGCCACAGCCGAGAAGGCCCGGTTCCTCATTCTTTCCTTCCGGACCTCCCTCGGCGTTAGGCCCCTCAGTCGCCCGGTCTGGCTGGAACGAGTGACTCTGGCAGAACTGGGTGGGAGAAGGCGATCTGCCAGATATCTACTATAAACTGCAGACCTTCCTGTGCCATAGGCTGCAAAGCTTGCAAATGCAACAATAAAGAAAGACAGCAGTGGAAAAACAGCCCAAAGAGAAGGCAGATGTAAGAAGAAGATTTTAAAAGGGGAATGAAGGGAGCTGGCATAGTGTTTGTACAGAGAAGCTAAAATCTCCAGATTCAAACAACCAAAAATCTGTTTAAAAAAAACAGCACAGTGTAAAGATATTTGAAATAAACAACCTCCTGATGGATGTTCAAAAAGAAATGATTCCTCAAAGAAAAGTGTGAGTTTGATTTGCATCATGTTAAACCTGGAACAAATGGAAGGAACATACTGCAATGTAGTCTCACACTGACATGGCTATTCCATCCCCTATGGGAGATTTTTGGAAGTCTTCTCTTCTAATACTGAAGTATCATTGAATTCACATCAAACCTGTTTGAAGAACATTTGAAGACATCTGACATGGATATTTGATTGTGGCATTGTGAATTGTGTACAATTACTCACCCTAAAAAAATGGGGTGAAAAATGACACCTCGCATGTTATTCCTTATTCACCTCACATGCTGCTTTAAACATGGTAGATAGCCTGCATCTCTTCCTTTTCCATTGAATGAAGAGGATTGTTGGCACATACATGGGAGAACTAGTTCAAACTAAGGGTTGTCTTTTGCTGCAAGGAGATGATGTTAAAATTAATAAAATCCTGTTTATTGCCTCATTTCTTTGCCTTTCACTAGCAATTATAAACCAGAATAGAAATGTTTTTAACCTTGAGCCTCAGATCTCTTTGAGACTTTGAGTAGATATTGAAATCTTGCAGCTGCAGCTGCAAGATTTTTGAAATGGGAAGATGTTTCTTCTTCTCATTGATAGCACTATCATAGGCTGATGCATCTGCATATGTTTTAGAAATGTTCCTGGCAAGTTCTTTTTGATAATGTAGCTCAAAAGTCAACTTCATACTGTCCACATGCTTCTAGTAACAAAGCCAACTTGACAGTTAACTTTTCATTAGATGCTTGCACTTTTACAATAGGCTGAAGATGCATAGACAAATTAAAATGCTTACTTTTTGACAGAAGCTCAGAAATTGGTGGAAAAAATAAGAGAAACACAATTGAACCATGTAGAAGTTACAAAGCTTACTGTTTGAAGTGAAATGAAATGTACTGATTATATTGATTACAAAATTGTATAAAAGTAGTTAAATTAGCTAGAGGGAGATAGGAGAAAGCAACATGGACAACAACTAAAAAGATTTGTGCTGGCTGGTTTAATTCTTTTGGAATTGATTTTAGAATTTTTGATCTTGTATTGTAATTGCTTAAGGCTATATATTATATTCTTTACATTTGAAAATGTGGCTGAAATAGCTTCTTATGACTGTATTTTCTATGATTACATTATAAAAACATTTTTGGAGTGATAATTTTTTGTATATGAAATATAAATTATATTAAAGCATATAAAATAGTTTGGCAGATTCAATGTTCTGCTCAGAAACAGTAGAATAAAAAGATGAAAATATCTTAAGAGAGAACTAATTCACCTTGAATGATATTCCACTCCACAAGAGGGCTGAAACATTTATACAAGGATGTCCAGATGAATTTTCATTTTAAAGTTCTGCTCAAAACAACAAAAAGTTTTCCTGTGGAGAGGAATGTCTGTCATGGGGAGAATTTAAGCGCTTTTCTGATCCCTTGAAGTTTTCAGGTTAGCCAGCTGTATTTGAAAGTTGAGGATGGGATAAAACATTGAAATCTAAATCTGATAATGGAACATTATTTATTTATTATTTATTTATTTATTTGTTATATTTATATCCCGCCCATCTAGTCATTCGACTACTCTGGGCGGCGTATGGAACATCTCCATACTCTTGTAGCCTCCCTATCAATTATATGATATAAAGGCCCACAAAAATGAAACAAATAGCAATATACCCCCTAGGGCTAAATGTCTGCTTCACAGCCTAAGGCTCTCTAGTTCCAGTGAATTATTCAAATTCAGACATGACTGTAACCACGTATAGCTGAATAGTCTAGGGCAGTGGTTCTCAAACTTGGTCCCCAAATGTTCTTGGACTGCGACTCCCAGAAATCCTGGCCAGCACAGCAAGTGGTGAAGGCTTCTGGGAATTGCAGTCCAAGAATATCTGGGGACCACAGTTTGAGAACCACTGGTCCAGGGGACCACAGTTCAGGGTAAGGCCTCTCATTCTATGCTTCCGGGAGGCAGATTTAGTGCCTGCAGTAACACAACATTTTTTAAAAAGAAGACTAAAAAGAAAATCCTATGTTTACATTTTATCCATTTTATGACACCTTTCCATGCTGAAATATTCTTGCAAATCAGAAGTCACACAGTTAAAGAGCAGTGACTGAAAAACTCAACCAGATGACTAGTTTTTAACAAAACTAGAAATAAAATCTTAAGATCTTTACACTCTCACACATTTTTGAGGCCCATCCTATGAGATTTGTCTTTCTAGGGTGATAATTTCTTCCAAGCCATAACTGAGATGACTTTTGAGAAGAATGAACATTTATAAAGTCAAGCTTAGTCCACATGCTGGTTGGCTGCCACCATCCCTTTGCACCAGTTCACCAAGCTTTGCAAAGAAACCCAATCTACTAAAGCACTGTAGACATGAAAGGTGGTAAGACTTTATCATGGTCTTCTTGCTTCTGTGTATATCACATCCGTCTCACTATGATTTAAAGGAAAACCTCACAAAATCTTATTTTTCAGTAGTTGATCTGTGTTGGCAAGTTAATTTTGCCTAATGGCATCCCTAACCAGGCTTTTAAGGTATGTGAGATGTTCAAGGAATAGTTTACCATTGTCATTCCACCAAAAATCCCCATGGGTTAATGGGGATTTAAATTCAAGGATCCTGAGTCCTAGCTGATCCAGCACACACCACGGACTCTTCTAGTTTCCAGTAGAGATTTTAAAAAAACTTGGGGAAAATGCCTGTTTGTTTAAAATTGTCCCTCACTGGCAGTGGTCTAATCAAATTTGACTTGGCTTATCATTGTAACATCATTCTGTCATTGTAGACAAAAGTCTGTCATGCAGTCACTTATATGGCTATGCTGAAAGTAGAAGAATCCAAAGTTGGGTGACACAACACTGAAGAACCAGCAGTTAAAGGAAAGAATTGGGTAAACAGAGCTATATCACACGAACATCTGCTTCTTTTTTCAGAAAACCTTTTCCTTTTAAAATTATTATAACTAGCCCAAACTGACAGGCTGCCTAGAAACTGAACCTTATGAATATTTCTCTTAGCTTAACCAGTTCTTTAAAGAAAAGACTAAGTCAGAAAGATACACACACTCTGTCTCAAAGGTTTCAGTCACACAAACCTAGAAATCTCCAGTTAGGCTTGGCTACATTTAGGGATGTCTAGGCGCTGTGGGTTAAACCGCTGAAGCCTCTGTGCTGCAAGGTCAGAAGACCTGCAGTCGTAAGATCGAATCCACGAGATGGAGTGAGCCCCCGTCGCTTGTCCCAGCTCCCGCCAACCTAGCAGTTCGAAAGCATGCAAAAATGCGAGTAGATAAATAGGTACCACCTCGGTGGGAAGGTAAACGGCGTTCCGTGTCTAGTCACGCTGGCCACGTGACCACAGAGGATTGTCTGCGGACAAACGCTAGCTCTATGGGTTGGAAACGGAGATGAGCACCGCCGCCTAGAGTCGGACACGACTGGACAAATTGTCAAGGGGAACCTTTACCTAGGCAAGGCTTTTACTGTGCAATTATGCTGCCTCATTTGTGGAAGTTTACTAGAGGCCAGACACCACTGGGTAGTTTGCAGCTCTCCTGTGTTTTTCCCCTTTGTTTCTCCTGGCTTATTCTTGCCAGACAAAATCTTATTCTTATTCTTACCTTATCCTTTTTCTTATTCTTGCCATAGCAAATCTGTTAAGGAGGAGAACAGCTGCATAGTGCATTTTAACAGTGCGTGTTAGGAGTCCCCTACCTGGAATCACCCTTAGTTCATTTACTGTAATCCATGCATGATTTCTTTTTTATGGTATATTATGGCTCACCACTAATTATATAGTTAGGGATAGGCACACACCCTTCACTCGTTACACAAGAAAGAAAGACCAGTGGATCATGGCTGCTGAATAAACCAAAGAGGACTTGAGTCCCCCTAAGGTATTCCTTTTGATTATGCATGAACACATTTGCTTTTCAGTCTTTATATACTCATTGTGGAAAATACTCACTAGTACCAGTTGAGTTGGCCACTGGACTAATGGTTTTTCTACAAAAACTGAGTTAAATATATCATTTTCTCTATTGATATTGTTTATTATTACTAGTTTGTACCAGACAGAGTCTAATACCGTGTTTCTCCAAAAATAAGACAGGGTCTTATATTAAGTTTTGCTCCAAAAAAACGCATTAGGGCTTATTTTCAGGGGATGTTCTATTTTTTTTTCATGTACAACAATCTATATTTATTCAAATGCAGTCATGTCATCTTCTTCTGGTTGCTGCACAATGGTGGAGGGCAGGGTTTCACTTAACTGGGGCTTATTTTTGGGGTAGGGCTTATATTACGTGCATCCTGAAAAATCATACTAGGGCTTATTTTCGAGGAAACAGGGTATAGCCTGCAGCTTGTCAAACTTGTACATACTCTGCTTCGTTACTTGGATAATGTTATTGGTAAGGAGAGATTTTCAGTGATTAAAGACTTCATTCTTCCATTCCATGGCCCCCATGCATTAAAACAGATTACCGTATTTTTCCGTTTATAACACGCCTCCGTTTAGAAGACCCCTCCTCCACTTTTCTAACCCCCAAATTAAGAAAACTTAGCTTTGAGGATTCAGCCTCAGGGCTCAAAACATCAGACATTAGGAGTCCCTGTTGAATCCGAGCCTACAGGCTCCACCTCTAACGAGGTGTGTTCCAGTTGGTTTGTACAGCATCAGCTGACGTCAGTTCCATAAGGCTCGTGATTGAAGGAAGCCTGTTTACAGAGGCAAGGTATGTGCCGTTTTGTTCTCTCCTCAGCTATCTCAGCTTACTTCCGTGAAAAAGACACCCCCTTAATTTTTAGTGTAATGATTTTAGGAAAAAGTAGCATCTTATACATGGAAAAATAGGATACTTATGGGTTGGACAAACAGCAGAACAAGGGAGGAAGTCTTTAATTAACAAAAAAGCTCCCCCTGCTGGTGACATCATCATCCTTCTGCAGGTGTAACTTACACAACAGGATTTTGGCCATTTACGTTTTGGTCTTTTTGAAATCTTAAATTTGAATTTACATAGCAAGAAATAAGAGAATAATCATTTTAACACTGGCAGCAAGCAATAGCAACCAGGCTCCAAAGCTGCTTCTAAAGACTGTCACTTTAATCTGCATTTAGATATTTAAATTAAGATTGGCCCACAGCTCCTACTTCACCTTTCAAATGCAAAGTGAAACTGAAATTAACCAATCTAGACACCTTTGAACTGCTTTTGAGAGCCAAGGGCAGAATGTCCAGTGTTTTGCTTTTGAAATTCAGTTGTTGCAACATTCTTCAGAAGATTGCTGGGCTTATTTCCAGATTTATTATCAAATCTAAACAACAAGAACAAAACAAAGTGAAGGAACAGCTTTTAAACAGCTCCCAGACTTCTTCTTGTGGTAGAACATCAAAATTCAGATGCATCACAAAATGTGATGGATGTGAATCAAGAGGTCAAAGTATATGTGATACCGAGCATGCCTTTCTATTCAATGACTAAGATTCTCCTTCTTTCTTTCAAAAACAAACAGCACCTGCAGTCTCTCTCCTTGCTCCCTCTGTATAGTTTTGTCCATGGTAAAGAGGAGGCTTTAACCATATTTAAAGTTTCTAATAACAGTTTTAAGCTTGGGGGCAAAAAAAGGGAATTCCATTTGTGAGACTGAAATATGTTCTTAATGTCATATGTAACGCACCATAATTATTTCAAGAAGCTGAAATGTATATGTTGTTGTTGGTGGTAGGGAAGTCTTAGTAAGACGGTTATAAGCAATAACCTCCAGTGGTCTAGCCTAAGTGGGTGTATCAGAGCAAAGGAAATATACCAACAGTGCAATTTACAAAGTGCTGGTACAAGAATCTTGGCTAGTAACATGTTTGAATATATTAAACTTCATGTATTATGTAATTACCACATTTTATTCTGACCAATCTTTAAGTATGGTAATTGGCATATGTGAGTTAGTCCAGTTTAATGTCACTTTTAGATGCAAATTGCTGTAAGTTAAGAAATCTTTGCAGGCATTATCTGTTGCACATCAAGTCTTGTAATGCAATATCTAGCAGATAATGTCAACAGAGATTGTTTAATTTAAAGCAATTCACTTCCAACATTTATGCCATTTGCGTAAGTGTTACAGGATTCTGGCCAGTGCTTTGACCAAGTTTACCCTGTAAGTTCCTCTCATACCTCCTTTTATCCCAATGGACTGAATAGATACATGGTGAAATATAGCTATTGAAAAGTAATCTATCATACCTCATGTTTTCAGGACATGACTATGCATGGTAATAGCAAGCAACACCTCTTACTCTTGACTGAAACCATAAACTACTGAGAGTACCCTTTCCTTGTACCTTCCAAAGGCCTACATGAACTCTGCCCAAATTCTCTAAACAAATAATCACTAGATATTTCTGCTACTTTCTCCAAAATTATGAGGGTTGGTTGGATGTTCCCAAAATCTCACATAACTGCAAAATCCACACCATAAAAGTAAGATTCTTACCAAAATCCTCTACACTTATTAACGTCCAAAATGTATGTTCCTTCCCCTCAATGAGAGGCTGCCCCACCATCTTCCATTTCTCATTGTGTAAAGACGTATTTCTTCTGTTTGTGTTCTTATATTTCACCCCAAATAGAACTAGAGTAAGAGTTAGTCTTTTTCTCTCTTTTTCTTTAAAAGCCTGTCCATCTCTTTTTTATGGTATTTACAATAATGCTGACCAAACCAGGGATGTGCAGGCACATAAAATAAAATGTCTGAAGCTATGAACGGAGGGATGAGGAGGCAAAAATGTGATCAATCTCAATTGCTCCACTCTCCCTTAAATATGTACACCAGCCAGCCTGCTGATTCAATATGACTGTGTCTCATTAAAACACACAAATTCATATTTATAAAAGACAATCAAGCAATCAAATCAAGAACCAAGAGCACACATCATGGCCCTCTCTTATCAATAATTTGATCAAAAGTTTATTTATTTAAATGTTTAGATACTTATACATGGGACACATGTATAAACTGCAGGGCGCTAGACACATCAGTGTGATCCTTCCCCACTCTTGCTTTACAACCTCTGCAAATGAAATGGAATTATTTATTTATTATTATTTTTATTTCTTACATTTTTATCCCGCCCATCTAGTCGTTTTGACTACTCTGGGCGGCGTACATCAGTGTATCAATAAACAATTAAAATCAGCAATATTCAAAAATAAAAATAATTAATCATTCAAGATGGAACTAAATCAAATTAAATCAATTAGGTTATTTTTAAGGAAAGACTAGCAATCAGATCATCCAAATTACTCCAAAGATCTCCATATTGTCAGCTCAGTGATTGGCAGTGATTTGTCTGATATTTCAGAAAAAAATCTTTCTAATCTCTTCCTGGAGATGCCATGGACTGAAGTGGGGATTTCTGCATGCAAAGCTCTACCACTGACCTACAACCCTTCTAGTCTCAGAGAACTGCTTTCCACGATCAAAGCCCAGGTTTGCCTGTGAACAACCTGTTCATGTAATCAATCTACTTACATGAGAAAGGTAAAGTGGCAATAACAATGTTGTGCAAGATCATAGATCTCCTTTTGGGAACTGGAAAATGGCCATTTATAAGATCCCATTTCACCAAAGAAAATGGGTGATCACATGTGAAACTGTCTGCTCCACTTTATGCTACTCATGTGACAAGATTCCTCTAAAAGAAGTTTTGCATAAACCTGATCTTAAGCAACATACCAAAGTTTATAAAGAAGAGCTTCCACACTGAACTATGGACCAGTTTCACATACAGCTCCCAGAACCTAGTTTATATATCTGGTGTGGCATGAGTGTTAGACTCATGTGTTGAACTCTCCACTGTAAGTCAAGGCATAAATGCACGAACATTTACTCAATGAGACAAAATGATTAGACAAAGCAGAGTGGAATTTTTTTTGTCCATGAGATGTTTTTGTGGGGACAGTGAAGAACCTGAGAAACTGCATGTGTATGTTCAGCAATGAACTCTCTGAATACCAAAATCTCCAAGTAATTATGTACCAAACGCCAGTGCTCCAACTTTTCCCTTAGTGTCTAGTGGCACAGCAGCCCTTTTCTGGCCAGCAGATTTCCTTCTTCTGCTGTTTCACACTTCACAGACTTACTAAGCTGTGAACCAGTAGAAAGGATTCATGTGCTTAGAGGCCTTTACTGTAATTAGTGTAGAGAGAATATTTGGCATTTGCTAGAGCCCTTCTCATCAGCTGATATGTTTTATTTTCAACCCCTCTGCAGTTTGTTAGGTAAAGAAAGTATGGGCCAGACTTCTCATAAGGTGCTAGGAATGGAAATGGAAGATAGGAGAGCTGACAGGGTGAACGATAAACTGCAGACTGAGGTAACTGTTCCAACAGAAAGATATCGCAGGGTGACAGGGCCTACCTCCCAGCCATTCCTTCCCTGGCCTCTGGATTCTCCCAGAAATTTCCCCAAAGAATCCCACAGACCCCATTCTGACAGAAGGGTTTCAGCTATCACTAATTTTGAAAATGTGCTTCATCAGTGGAAGAATGGAAGTGGTCTTCTTCGAGAGGAAGAAAAGAAGAAGACCCATTGCATCTATGCCATGCACTTGATTATGGCAAGAAATATAAGGAACATCCTCACACAAGAAATATCACACAACTGATCATGAGTGTGTTTTATTATTTATTATCAGAAGCTCAAGCACAACTTTCTATCAGTTACTGAAAGCAGCAGTAAAACAAAATACAATAATAGGTGAAGCATTTATTGGAACCAAAACTACAAACAAATGAAACAGAGACAATAGATTATAAAAAAACCCTCAGTCTTAACTGCCTGTCTGAAGACAAACAGTAATGGAATAGTTCAGCCTTTTTTTAAGAGACATGATCTTGTTTTATAGTTTCTATCCACTTGCTAACTGTGTTTCAAACTAATGGAAAGCATAGAGAGGTTGGGATGCTTTAGGATGGAGGCACCAACATTCTTCTGAGGTGCTCCATGTCTCTATGCTGGTGGGGAGAACAACATGGCTTCAGAAAGAACCCTTAAAGACAGGAATGAAATTCACATCACTGTCCCTTGATCATCCCCGCTTTTTGTTTGTGAGCAGATAATCCATAGCCATAAACCAGCAGATATTTGTGTACACATGAGTCATATTTTAATAACAGCTGGCAAACAGTATCTGTCCTTGGGACAGAGCTGGCAAACAGTTCCTGTGCCTTAACTCTGTTTCCAAGCAGCCCTAACAGGCAGTGGCATGGATGATCCTGAGAGCTGCAGTCCTACCTCTGGAAGATTGCAAGTTGGGCACCCTACCACAGAACATGGGATTTCCACTATGAGGCTGAGGCATTACAGCCAATGGACATCAGGATTGTGGTTTGACACACATTTGTGTATCCTTGAATACCATTGATTTTGATTAAGTATTCACAACTGGGCATTGGATTATATGGCCAATTTTAGTGTGCATTAACACGTCTTTTACTAGGTATGTGAAGAGTGGTGTTAGTACTCCTGTTTCACATATGGGGGGGGGGGTTTAGACCCTAAAAGTGCATGTCGAAAGTTATAATCAAAGAACTCTGGAAGGAACGAAGATATGAATAAAAATCTTCCAAAGGTCCAAGTTGAACACTTCATCTAACAGTCTCATGAAATCAATGCAAAATAATGGTTGTCTGTCTCTTTTATTGGTTTTGGATTTAAATTGAACAAGCAAAGAGTGACATATTTTTGCACTGATTTTCCTAACACTTGGCTTTGGACAATTATTTGTAAACCAGGCTCCAGCTCCTCTGTTTCCTTCATAAAACTGGGACATCTGATCCATCTGCTTTGTTTTTCTTTCAGAAAAATCATTTTTTATTAATCCAGTCAGAGAGCTCTGAGGGTAATGTCACCAATGCAAATGAAACAACAGACTGAGAGAGTAAAAATAAATTAAGCTGTCATCCCAGAAGATGGGAACCAACTGTAATCATAATCACAGATGTGATTAGCCTGAGGGTAATAATAGGATAATTCTGTAAAACTATAAACCCTGGTGTGCTTTGTGATCACTGTTGCAAATATCCTGATTGGTATTGTCAGAAATACGTATGATGGACAGAACCTGATAACAGGGACAATGACAATCTTTTTTTTTTTTTAATAACCAGCTATCTGGACTTTGGACAAATTACTTTTGATTAAAATCCTTGAATCCCTCTGCCAGCGTGGACAGTGGTCATGTTGGCTGTAGTATTTAGGGAGCTGTGGTCTAAAAATACAACTTTGCCAACCTCTCCATGTATCCAAGACACATCTTCTCTCATTTGGGATCATATTGGTTGAACTACAGCTACCATTGTCCCCTAGAGAAAATGGCATTGGTAAGTATATGTTCTCTTTAGCACTGGTAGTTGAGCTTCCATGATCCCAGGCTGTAAGCATCTTCTTTACTGCAGAAAGAAGAGGCCCATGGAGACCAGGGCAGGAAATGGCACCATTCAGGTAGTTTGCTGAACACTTACCTACCACCTTAAGAGTTTTCAGTGTTTAATTGGGTTGCTTATGGCAGGGGAAAGTGGTAATTCATTTTAGGGCAGGGGAAGCCATTAACACATCCATCCTTAACACCCAGATTCCCCAGTGCTTACCCTGTTCATCCTCTTCCTACAGAAGGCCATTCCTTTAAAAGCTAGCATCCACACACTAGATTATTGATGTTGTTCAGTATTGCTCTTTTAACTTACATTTCCAATAAACATTAACATTAATTAATAAAAGAAAAAGACATGAAAGATGGGGTTATATCTTTAGGACCTCCAACAAGCAGAGGCCTGAAATCTTCAAATACAACTTTCCTGAAGTCCTCATAAAGTTTCTCTCAAGTCTTCTTCAATACAAGGCAAATACAGGCTGGCTAATTCAAATATGCACTTAGTTACCCAATGTAGGAGAACTGCCAGATGCATTTGGATGCTGACTCCAATGGAAGTCACACTGGAGGCCAAAGTAATGTTGAAGATTACATTTCCATACACAGTGTCAGATCTGGAATAGCTAATTCACTGGAAGTGTGATTGCCAAGTGATGAACATGTGCATTTGAAGGTGCCCGATAAAGTTTGCAATCAGTAGAACCACAAATAAACGATAATGCATAAGGTTTATGCCATAAACCATACTAGGATCACATGAACAATGGCTGTTGTGATAAAGGAGTAAACTCAAAGAATGTGTACATTAATGGTATACCATTATAAGTACAAGGATATGCAGAACAGGGGAGAAAAGATGAACACAGGAGTGCAAAAATCCACACTAATTTATGTAAAACACATATACCCATAGAAACACACACTCGTACACCTCCAAATTATAGCACAGAGAGATGGGTTGGTTTAAAGCTCTCTGCACACTGAGATCAAGAAAAAAAAGAGAAAGTCCTTCATGAGCTGGGATCACACCCATGAAAGTCAGGGCAATCTTGATTTTCAAACATCCACCTCCTGAGGTGAGGTAGGGAAGACCTCTCTTTACCACAACACAGAGAGATTATACTCCTCTCTCCTGCACAGTACACCTTAGGCATGGGAACATAGATGGAGGGGGGAGGCTAAAGTTGTGTGCCCCCCCCCAAGCTGTTTTGCCATTGTGATTAGCAGTGAGGAAATCAATCTTGAGGAAACCAATCTTGCCTGGGACCTTGGGGGCGGGACTCCCCTGGACAAAACTGCTTTTCCACTTCAATTAACAGTGTGGAAACACTAGGCCTGGTTGCACTGAATATCTGAGATGATCAATTTCCCTTTGCTGAGCACTGGGGCAACAAGGATTAATCTCCAGTGCTCTCTGGGCTGCCCACTTAACCCAATTATTCTATAAAGTTAATGAGCCAATTCAGCAAAAGCAAGTGTAGCTGCTCTTGGTATAGAGCAAACAAGTGAACACAGGAGAAGGACATGTATGTATTTATGGGAAATGTGGATGGATAAGATGAGTACCCAGGTATTAAGAGCAATCCCCCTATATTTACAACAGTGTGTGGCTGGACTGTTTGCCCTACTCAGCTCCTCCTGAACCACAGCTAAAGATGTGTGGAAGGCTTTCAGATTGGGAGACCTTGTGACAGGGATAGCTTGTCCCTATTCCAAGTACTTCTGAAAATAAAAAATAAATAAAATAAAATAAAAAAGCAACTAGCTCTACTGATTTGCAGTACTTAATCAGAAAGAGACAGTACTTGTTACAGATCCTAAAGAGAACATCTGGCAAAGAAGTTCACAGATTACACTCCTGGGGAGTGTGCAAGTGAACGCATACCCAAGACAAATAATTGTGATTTGACTTCAGAGATCTGCTCCAACCACATTGTCCCAGCATCTAACAGCCACTTTCACATTTTCAGTATTTAACTCATTCTGGCAGCACTTGCTGTGTCCTGAAAGCTCCTGGAGAAAACAGATGCTGTCAGAACGAACAAAGCCCTTTAAATAGAACGATGTACTCAGGCTCTTCAGTGAAAATTCTAGTTCAATAAAGCTTGTCTTTGGACTGCTGGCTTATTATCGAAAATTGGTATCTTCAACATTCTGGCTTAAATCTTTTCAAGAAATTAGTCCCCCTTAGGCTTCAACAGCTGGTGATTGGGTGGACTCATGAACTTGCTGATGATTGGAGCAGGACAAAAGGAACTGCATCTTATTGAGTCGCAGGCCTCTTATTCTAAGACTGATGGTATTTTGTATATGTTGTGGATGCATATCTAACGGAATCTTGATTCGGATCACACAGCGCTCAGATGGTTTCCAGACTAAAGAGAAAAAGAATGCTGTAATTAGCGAGCCCAGCTACTTGCCATTAGAATCACGACACAGCATTAAAGGCAACATTATGGTTGCTGAAGTTCAATGATTCTTTCCTCTTCCTCTATATAAAACTCTGCTACAGAGCAGCCAAGAATGTGTGACAGATCCCAGACTCCTCCAGCTATAATAATATTTTGACTATACATAGACATCTTTGCGGCAAACAAATAACTAAAGATGGCCTGCTGCAACCAAAAAGTCCAAACAATTCCTAAAATCTTTGCTTTCCCATTTTTCTTTTCTGTTGGTTTCTGAAAAGGAAGACTCGTCCCTTTCTTTAAAGGCACTATTTTCTATTTAACACAGTACAGAGTCAAATATAAAAAAAATGTACATTTTTGTTTCCATAAATGAGACTGAGTAAATCCTGCCCCCACTGAATTTGGATTATGTATGTGAAACACATATTCACAGAATATTCACATCAAAAATGCCTCCCTTTCTCAGAAGTTAGTGATACATATCGGTCAAAAAGAGGCTTAGAAGGGCTTTCAGGTGTCAAAATGCTCTTAGGCTTTCAAAGATTTTGTCTGAGGTAAGAAATAAATGTGACTATTCAAATTAAGTAAAGGCAGCATGCATATGTGACACTATGAACTGCTGGAAAGCTGAGTAGTTTAGTAGTTTAGATATCTGGCTGTGGATCCAGAGGCTGGGAGTTCAGTTCCCCACTGTGCCACCTTGACTGAGGTTGGACTTGATGATCCCTTCCAGCTCTGCAGTTTTTATTATTATTATTATTATTATTATTATTATTATTATTATTATTATTATTATTATTATTATTATTATTATTATTATTGGACTTTGGACTACTGGTTACATAATCTCTTGTCAAGGGCACCAGCCAATGAGACTCATCATATACCTGATTCCCCATTTTCCCTACCAACTGATGCCACTGACTTGGAGAGGGGAATATTTGTTATGGATGCGATTCATGAAACAAGTACTATAATTAATAATGATATAATATGTGGGTGGGTGGGTGAAAGTTGGGTGAAAACATGCTATAGGCCTTAGCTTATTAAAGTTTCACAGGCGACAACTTATATAGGCCTTAGCTTATTAAGTTTCACAGGCGACAAAGGATATCCCTGTGAAACTGGGATATCCTTTAAGAAAAAGGGGGAGAGTGACTCCCTTCAACTCATTTCCTGTGGCTGGGCCTTGTGGGGCTGTTGTGTATTCCTGAAATGGAATTTGAGTGGGACACTGTGTTTGCAAAGGAAATGCTGTCCCCTGCCAAGCTATTGGGATAACAGCAAAAGCCCCAAGGACCCTGGGAAGAGTTCACACTGTGGCTCCTCCCCAGGTCAGAGATAACCCACTTTCTTAAGAGATGGCTTTGCTGTGGGGAGGCACCAAACCTCCTGCATAGTTTAGGGCTTCTTGGGTCACCTCAGCTGTGTTGTACTGACCTGTTTCCTACACTGCATAAGAAATACATCTGAATGTCTTAGGGGAGTTTCAAAAGCTGTTTCATAATATGGCCCAGAATTCAGCTTTTCAAAGAAGATATTCCAATTGGCAAAGGATGTCATCCTAATATGAGATGGCACAACTCTTTGAAACCTGGACTATATTTGGGAATGCTATGAAATCACCATTACAGTACCCATGGTGAATTAGCATCCTTTTATAATTCTGCCAGTAACTTGCTGAAAACCTATATCCTTCCCCTCTCCCATTGCAGCACGGGGAAAAAAACCTGCTGGCATATTGTGCATTGAAAATCTTTTTCGGTGACAAAGGAGCTCTTTTTAACATTTACATTGGGAAGTTTTATTATTGCTGAGAGGAAACAGAGCAAGTTCATAAACAGAAACTATGTTAAGCTGTGAAACACTGGTGTGAATGAAAAGACTAAAAGCATTAACCTTTGAAACTGTTGAGCAGAGAGAATGATTTGTTCACTTAGCGATTTAGCAATTGGCTTGAGATCATTCTTCAGATTTCCACAATATTTTGTATTCAATGTATGTCGCTGCTTGAGTGTAAACTGGTTTCTTCCTCAGATCAGATAGATTATAAGATGACATGCAAGGGGGTGGCACCGCCGCAAGAGACTTGTGGTTTTTTTTAAGGAAAAATGGAAGCTCAATTTTTAAAAGTTCATAGAATCAAAGACTGTGCATTATGTGCCATCAAGTCAAGTCCAACTTACAACAACCTCAGCAAGGTTTCTGAACTATGTGAGATATTTGAAGAGCAGTTTACCAGAACCATCTTCCAATGAGTTTCCATAGCCAGGTGGGGATTTGAACCCAGGTCTCCCAAGCGCTAGACTGACATTCTATCCACTAGATGACATTGGTTCTCTTAAATCAAAGGAGAAATGGACATTAAAGCTGCCCTTTGCAGATAGTGATGGCTAATTAAACCATGAACGTATCAGCTTCTCCTTTCAATACAGGAGCCTCTGAATTTAACCTCCGTCCTCCTGTGTGCATGGCATGGTGGTGGTGACGATGCTATTGTAGCTGCAGACTCCAGCCCCAATCTGTACATGTTCCTGAAAACGTGTGTATGAGTGTGTGTATGTGTGTAGAAGCAGGGATCCCTGCAAACGTTTAACGAATGTTGGCAGGTTTGGAATGATGAATATCTACATAATGGCAGAAAAACAAGTTGGCATTGCTACTTCTATAATCGTAAGACTCATAAATGCATAGGAGGGGGTTTGTTTAGACAAGGACTATAACAGTAAGGATAAAATGAGTGGGAGGGGAAAATAAAGAAACTACACTGTCCTGTACAGTATGGCTTCTACAATCCAGTTAAGTTCAGCACATTTAAGGCCCACTGATTTCACCATTTTAAACACATGTTTAAATTTCTATGACTCTAACATGCTTAATTATGGCAGCAGCATACTTACATTTTTAAGGGGAAAGAGGGATGCTCTACCACTGTGAAGCAATTTGCCTCTACTGAGATTATTAAGAATGAGGGCAGTGGCATTAATGGAGTGAATAGAAGCTTTTTACCCTTTAAAAAAAAAAGTAAACAGGTACTATAACTTGCATTTCTTACTTGATGAGATATTCTGGGAAGAAGGAGGAAAAGGAGGAGCATGTAAGTGAAATGTAGGTAGACTGATCATTTGAACTGCTAGGGATTCTTAGAGAAGAGGAACACCTAGGGAAGGAAACAAAGGAAAACAGGGGTTTGGGGGATAGTCCCAACACAGAGGTGATTCTGCACTTATCACCTGTGTGAGACACGCTCACCTGATCCTTACGTAGGATCCTCTTTTAATGCTTCAGAAGGCAAAAAAGAACAAAAATACAGAAATACATGTTAACAATGTATCAGCATGCATTCTACCGTGTACATTTTCTTTCCAGCACTAAAAGGACTGTGCTGACGTTGTTACAAATATTTGAAATTGCTTTTCAAGATCCAGTACGTAGGATAATGGTAACATGTTCTGCCTTGATTCTGTGTAAATAACTACCCCAAAACAGGAGAAACACAGTGCACTGAGAGCCTAACAATATAAACAAAACCTGTGTTAATGTACTAAGCACAATATGCTACAAGATGTCTGGGCTGTGTGTGCAGTGCACCACCAAGCATGTCTACATCTGTCTAGGGTCTCAGTCAATGAGGACTACATCAACCAGATTTGGAGTGAAAAGTGTACTCAGACAGAGCTTGGGGGGAAAAAATCCAAATATGTTTTTTTTAATGCAAATTGCAAAATCTTTGAGATTCCCATGGCTATGCCAGCTGGTGGATTATGAGAGTTATAGTCCAAGGAAGTATCTTTTCCGAGGTTTGTGCTCCCTAAGAAATTTTCCACCTGCTCAGAGGAGTGTAGCACTTGCTAGAAGTGAAAATAAAGGGGAACACTTAACTTTCTCTTTGCCTTCCCACATGATCCCAGGCATCAAGGGTCAAACCTAATCCAGTCTGCCTCCTGAAACCATTTTTCCTGGCCAAGCTATAATGCAATAGACAGTTGGAAACTTTCAAGAACCAATCACCATGTTGCAGTGCCACTTGAACAATGCTGATCACAACTCATTCCCACTCAACTGATGAGTAACATGAACAGTACAGTTGAGCTGTACTGTTATACATAGCATACAATGTGGTGTTTTTTTTAATGAATAATAATAGAACACAGCTCACTACCTTTGTATCCTTAAAATAGCAATATAGAGAGACTGGAAAGATAAGTGGTGTGCAAATGTATTAATCTATTTTAAAATTTATATGCCAGTTTTTGACATCCAAAGCAATCTTTAATGGTGTGTCTTTAAATGTAGTAATCAACACTTTGACAGAGACTTGGAAACAGCACAGGTTAAATAGGAACAGTACGTCAATTTCCCTGGACAATCTCTTCCCCTCCAACCCTGAATCCTCCTCAGGGGAGGAGGAAATCAGAGTCAACCACTTCATAATGACCAGAAAAATGTGAAGTGACCAGCAGTAACAGTTTTTGGCCTCACCATGGATTAAATAACAGTCAAGCAAAATTGAAGTGCTAGTGTGGGTGGAAAGATTTTACCAAAGATAAAGATAAGAGTCTGTGTTTACACAGCAGCTCATATATTTGTGGAGCTTCTCCGGGTTTGGTGAAAAAGTTCAGGAATTGCACTGCTCCCTTTTCTTCAAGGCTCAGGAAGCTCCCCAGAGGGGAATCCTAACCAATAGCTCAGACGCTACACAGTTCTCTGAAGCCTTAAATAAAGGTCCTGTTTTAAGGGCTTTTGCACAGATAAATCCAAGTTATGATTAAAAGCCTATGACTTGGAGATGAAAGAGATGCAGGACAGCAGAAAATGGCAAGCCAAGATCACAAGGCACAGCCAAAACTACAAGCTGTGAAGGAAGTCCTGGGAAATCAAGAGATTTTTTTCCTTTGAAAGTTCTCTGACAAGGCTGTGTTGCTTTGGATCTGAGCTGAAGGGAGTTCACTCATCATCAGTGCTACACTGAATATATAGGGCTTATTCTAACATCTGGGGGTATGGGGGGAAATTCATGGTACAGTAAGAAAAGCAGCTTCTTTCCCAACATGCATAATTACTGCAAAATGAACATTTATTTCTTGTACCTTATGGCAATGGTTCTCAGTCTATTGTAGAGAACTGGTTGCATGCCAGTCATGCAATCAAGTACAAGTCTGGCACTTTATTTATTAGCTGCAATCCACTACTGTGACTTACATGTTTTAATTTACCCCAGAGTAAAGTGCCAATAGGATTCTGGCCATTATTTCTCCTAATCCCACATACCTCATCCGTCAATTTATTGTAAATGATAAATACAGTAATAGCATGGTTGTAAACCTACACATGTCCCTCTTAGGAAAAACAGGCTTTTTGTTTCTGTCATGGCACTACATGACACATTGGTAGTGCAATTAATGGAATATAAAATTTTGAACATTGAGAACCACTGCATCATGGTATTCCTGACTTTTGTATCAACTTCTCTTAGTTGTAAATAAACAAAATAAAATAAATCACTGAGAGAGCCCTTAGAGAAAACCATTCATCTCATGCCATATGCCTTGCATCACAACTTCCATGCTTACTGAAGAATACTCCTCACTAGAGATGGGGACGAATAGCCATTTTGGTGATTCGACCTGCTCCATGATCTGTCAAAGTTGAGTAATCACGAAGCTCCCCCCCATGAACCGACGAAGCATGAATTTATTTGTCAATTTGTGTGTGTGTGTGTCGGGAGGGGTTAGACAGCCAGAAGCTGTCTAAAAAAAACAGAGGCTGTCTAAAAAAAAGCCTTCCCTCTCTTCCTATGGGGGACAAATAAAAAAGGGGAAATATTTGTCCCTTCGTATTCGTCGGGGTCTCTGGAACTGACGAATATGAAGGGATGAATATTTAATGAATCAGCGATTTCTCACAAATATCGTGATCCTTTTTTTTATTCATCCCCATGTCTACTCCTTACTAACTTATTTCCCACGTGTCCCACCATTATGTTAGATCTGGGCAGGAGAAAGATGGAGAAGCCTACAGATTGCAAACCCTGCTCCCTTCCGCTGCCCACAGGGATGCCTTTCAGGGGAGGTTAATCACTAAGTGAGATACTAATGGCCATCATTAAGAATAAATCTAGGACTGACCCGACCATTAAGCAATGAGGCCTCAGGTGGCAGACATTAGGGGGCAGAGAGAAGAGGTGAGGTTCCAAAAGAGAGAACTGTCTGTGCCCCGTAACTTGCACTGTGCTTCCTAAGCTTGCCTATTGCACTCTTGTGTACTGGAGGTACCATCACATCACCAACACTGAAGCAAGATTCAACAGCCAGACCAATCAGCTTCTTTACATGAAATTTTGTGGTAGAGGTGTGTTCTCTTCCTCAGGCAGCAAAACAGCTTCTGCCAGCTGGTCCTGACAGTGTCACTATTTGCTCAGCCAAGCAAGAGTATGACAAATGACCCAACACATCAGCCAATAAATGGAACTCATGGCACATACAAGTCAAAACAGAGGCTGAAATCCTGCTGCTTAGCATAGTAAGTCACAATGAGAGTAGGACCACTGTATCAGTGGGGATTTGGTGAGTCCTCTTCTCCACAGATTCAAATGGACCTACTTTAGTTGCAATTTAGTGTACTAAAATAACACACAACTAGAACAGGCCCATTTGAATTAATGGAACTTATAGAGCAGGAGACCCACCAAATCCCGATTCAATGGGCCTATTCAAGTGCAATTTACTACACTACAAACAGGATTTCAGCCAATGATTATTAGTTTAGAAAAGCCAATGGAGTGGCTCCATTTGTAAACATGAGGTCCCTGCTTTATATACATGAAATTGACTTCTTAGAAAGAGCAGCTGATGAAACTGAAACCAGGCACAACATACAACAGGACTGTATGCCAAGAATATAATCACAATTAATGGAGACTGACATGAAACAATGAAAAAAAAGATGCTTCAGGCTTTAGATACATTTAATAATAATAATAAAAATCCCACAGGTTAATGAAATACTGATTGCTCTAGCCCGAAATATAGATTTAGAACTTTTAAAATGTCTTGGGTGTTTGTATCTGGAGCCTACATTTTAGCCAATTTTAAAGACAAGATCAATTTATCAAAGTCAGATTGACTGTAATTTAGAACAGACACAACAAAACATTTCAGAACAAAAGGTTTCTGTTTGGAGTCTCCTTTAATCAAATAATTTTTCTTTTTAAAGTATAGAATTATTGATAGGCAAATTTTCTAAGGGCTCTATAATAATCGAAGTTACTTCCCTGAAGAGTCAGAAATAACATATTTTCTCAACCAATCTAAAAATAGACAGAAGGTGTTACTCAGGTCCTATCCTAAAAACACCTATATGTCAAGAACATCCTAGGCTCATGCGGTAACAATTTTCCAGGGGGTCTATGCATCATGTATCCATCTTCATACTTGCCCATTGTTTTGGGCTCAAAGAAGCTGTGCCAGCACCATGAAGTTGTCCCCCGCATCCCATTTTCCAGGCAACTAACATTTCCTACCCTTTATGGGAGCCATGCCTGTATCTGACAGGAAGGGGAAGGAGACAGAGATAAAGCAGAAGAATATGAGGTTTCTTCAGTTATACATACTAAGACTTAGTTACTGACTAAGGCAAACATGGATAACCTAGGTGGACTGCAACTCCCAGAAACCTTGGCCAGCACAGCTGGTGGTGGACATCTGGGAACTGCAGTCCAAGAACACCTGGGCTACCCAAGGTTGGGAACCACTGGTTTGGGAGGTATTGGGAGTTGGGTTTTTTCCAAAGACCGAGTACAAAAAATGGGCTCCGAGGAGTGATTGCAGAAAGTAAGATAGGTGGCATCAGAACAAGCCCTACTTTTAGGGAGGATGAGACAAGCACTTCAGGTAACCAGATGCCATGGAGCAGACAGTGGTAGAACTCTGTTGGGGCACAGATTCGGTTCTGCTCTGGGCTTAATCCTTCTGATGCAATCTATCTTTGAGGATTTTTTTTTTAAAATAAACAAACCACATTTTCTGATTTGGCTACAAAAATACAATGCCAGTACCAGCCTCCCAGTAAAGGCAGTTTTGTAGATATGAACATTCCTACATGACGTGGTGTTATTGCAAAATGAGTATATGGTTATAAACAGTGAATTGGTTTAATATTAGGTGGGGAAAAAGGAGGAAAATACAGTCTTGGAGACAAGAGGAGTCTGCTTCAAGCGTCATGTGGACATAATACATGAGGGCTTGCTCTGCGGCTGCTGCCAGGCTGTTGAACTGTGTTCCAACAGAGAGTAAGCTGGCCCCTTCCCTGTGGTCTTTCCTTCAGCAGGCAAGGATTAAAAAAATAATACCAGGGAGGCCTTTTGGCAACTAAAAGGCTGCTGGAAAGGGACCTTCCAATGAGAGATGTGTTTTTTCAAACTGCTTTTCAATTTGATAGTTGTTTTCATATTGTGACCCATTTAATTGTGTTTTAACATTACAACTTACAGTATTTTTAACTGTATCTATTTTTAAAATAATTTCAGCTGTTTGTGAGTCCCAGTATTGTAAGAAAGATCAGAAATAAAATGAATCGATCAATTAATCGAGGCTTGTATTGTATTTCACCAAGATTGTAATACAACCTGAAGCATGTACCTATTTATCTACTTGCATTTGCATGCTTTCGAACTGCTAGGTTGGCAGGAGCTGGGACAAGTGACGGGAGCTCACTCTGATGCGTGGATTTGATCTTACGACTGCTGGTCTTCCGACCTTGCAGCACAGATGCTTCTGCGGTTTAACCCGCAGCGCCACCACGTCCCCAATGCCATAACAGTACTCCAGCAAAATACTGTGTTTTATATATTCAAGGGTCCTATTCAGGTATATAAAATTTCTGTAGTCCACAGGTGACAGAGAGCATGCTAGCTCTGCCCATCCATGGTTGCTTTTCTCACATGAAACATAACACTGTGTGCCGTCAAGTCAATTCTGACCTATGGTGACCCTTTTCAGGGTCTTCTTGGTTGAGAGTACTTAGAAGGGGTTTACCATTCCCTTCTTCTGGGGGCATTGTGGGAGTGTGCAGCTTGCCCAGCCTGGCTCTTCTCCCAGGAGACACAGTGGGGAAACTGAACTCCCAACCTCTTGCTCCGCAGCCAGATGCCTAACTCACTTAGTTATCCAGCCAACTCCCTCACATGAAAGCCACTCCCTAAACAAGAGGTGCTGAGGTAACAAGGGGAGGTTCTATACCTGAATCAGAATACACAGAAAAACTGGGTGTGTTGGCTTGCTTGTAGAGGCTGCATAGTTATAACAAGGCCTTCTGTTCCATTAGCCACTTTCTCCAACAGAGTTGATAGAGCTAGCAGACTTTCCTCCTGTGTGTGGAGAGCATGCACTTTATTCATGCCTGAATAGAGTGACATCCTGAAAGATGTAAAGTCCTTCAGCTGGGGTTTTAAGTAAAGCTTCATCATCCCACAGCTGTAAAAAATTACTTATTGTAAGAGATCTTTTAATGAGATGTATAATGTACAGCAAACATTGCATCGGTGCATTAGTACTGCTGTTACAGATGGTTTCTTTCCCAGACAGATTACTGGTTGCAATCCTGTGTACATGGGAAACATTTCAATTAAGCAAAAATGCTGGAAGCAGGATCTGCACCTTTAGATGGGCAGAATCATGGCTGGTTTCCCCCTAAGAATGTTTATTTTACCTTGAAGCAAAATGGAAACAAAATGGCAAGAATACTACAAAACACACACACACACACACACACACACACACACACACACACACACACACACACACAAACAAACAAAAAAACAGCAATGAAAAGGAAAAGGGGAAACTGAAATTCACTGATTATATAGTCCTTTAGCAAACCTTGGATGTCCTTGTGGGAGACACACAGTAAACCAGTCTGAGGAGGGACTTAGTAACTATTGAGAGAGCCTGAATGTATAAATCATGCAGTTGAATTATATTAAAGGGAGAAATACATGCATCTGTATTTTATTGGTATATGAAGTTTGAAGAGCTGTCACCAAAGAATGGAAATCATCTACATCTTTCTTTTACAATAATAAAATAATAATGGCATTTTGAGCTTACTGAACTTAGGGATTTTGTACATAACCATGGTCTTTCCCAAATGCTAACAATCCATGGCTGTTTAAATGGTTGCTCTGAAGATTAAGAATTACATGCTGTGCAAAACTTTACTGCTATATAAAATTATTTACAAAGGCTTTGATACAAGAATCCAGGTCATTAAGTTCAAAATGATGAAAAGCAGAACTTTATTTCGAGGTAGTGGTGGTGGGAAAGAACGAACTATGAATGGTGACACATTTCATTAAGTTTCACTTCTGTACATGTCTGCCCACCACTTCAACATATGCCAACACTTTCAGTAGGTGAACGGTACAAATTTTCACATCATTTTCACATGGCCAATCCTGATGGCTAATATCTCTAATTAGGATTGTTCTCTACTTCTGTATCCTTGGCATGATGAACATTTAGTGTTTACATGTTCTTTTACCCCTAAAAACTGTTTGCTACGCATGCCAGAAGGCATTTTTCAATTAGAGACAGGTACTGGCAGATGGCATTAATAATTAACCCAGCAGTGGATACTCCATACTTTGAGCTACAGCACAGAAGATTTTTCTCAGTTCCTCTGAGCAGACAGCAATAATCTATCTGTGGGGAAAAACATTTCACTGCTTTTTTAAAAAAAAATTTAGAACACCGATCATGGTGTGTTTGTCATCATTCTTTTGATCAGCATACTGGAGAATTCATGCCATAGCTTTTCAAAGGTACAGAACAGCAGCTCCTTGTAACTTATGCTTCTCTTCATTTTGTTTGAGGATAACCACTGAAAACACTGCTGCTCCAACTGATAGTTGATAGCCATGAGCAGCAAACCAATTATACAAAACCAGTTTGGTTGACAGGCACTGTTTCTTTGATATCAGAATAAATGTCATCCTTTGAGTACAGAATATGTGTATATTATTGAATAAAGATATGTGAAAATATGTACATTATATTTTGCCATCTTGTTCCAGAATGATGTCACACTTAGCTGTGAACACAGATTTCCAATTTTGGCAAGGTACAATCAGGTATTACCCATTTTGGCAAGGTCATAGAATCAAATTATTGCAATGTTGTCAGTTTAGGTATTTCTGTATCCATCAAAGGCATAACTGTGAATCTTGTTTAAAAGCACAGACAGTACAACATTCAGAACCAAACTGTGATTTGCAATTAATGTAACTGTATATTGTGGTTTCTAAGCAAGAGTACAGACAGCAGTATACAGATAACTGCTGTATGTTATTTATGTATTTGTCTGTGGAATAAGCTCAGTCACTTAGCATATGCCCCTTTGAAAAGCACAGCACTATGACAGAGATCTGAGTCATTGTTATGTATCTCCACTACCCAGACAAGTGTCTTTTCCCCTCATTTAACAGTTAGATTTCTAGCCCAACTTTCCTCCACTGACCTCAAGACAGTTTGTCCTCACAAAAACCCCATGAATTAGGCCAGGCTCAGAGAACACGACCAACCCAAGGTTACTCAGCGAGTGTCATGGCACATTGGGATGGGCCTGGATCTCCCCAGTTGCAATCCAGCACTTCTAATCACTAGACTGCTTCTCTCACTGATTAAAGAAAATGTCTGCAAAGCTGCTGCTTGGCTGCTATGCTTCTCCACAACACCAACAATGCCATTTTTCACCTGGAGCAAACAGTCATGAATACTTGTATTCTCCTTTAATCTTACCTTGTATTTGACCAAACTGTCTCTGTGACCTCTAACAATACCAACCTGTCTCTATCACTATCACCTTCACGATCTATTTCATGCAACTGATAAAGCTTATGAAAACTCAATTTCTAATGTCAATACCTGGAAGATGCCACAGACCTCTCTATTTTTACAAAACTATACTAAAACTGCTTTTGACACACCTAGTACTCAAGAGAGTTCTTTGTACAGATTTTCATGTGTGTTAACAGTTACACTAGTGCAGCAACGTGTAGAATATATTTCTGTCTCAATTCTTGGAGTTCGGAGTAGAAAAAAAATTATAGAAAGTGATGGGAGTGAAGAAAGTTACATTTACCACTAGGTGTCCTCTTATTCCTTCTCAAATTCATCTAAAAACTATCTGTACAAGCCTCCCTCCTCTCTAACAGTGGGAAGGTGAGAAATAAGAGCTCTCCTGGACCATGATAACTTGATTGGTTTGTCTTGTTTAAGAAATGGCTGGCAAAAAAAAAAAAAAAAAAAAGACTGACAGCAGATTTCTTCTTGGCAACAATGGAAACTGGTACAATGAGAATCCTGAGCCTTCCAAAACCCGGAAACCGTAAGGCCAGTTCACATGAAAATTACCAGACACTTAGGAGCTCATATTCAGATGCTATTAATATGAGCAGGGAAAGATGGAGTTTAACTAGAAACCAAAGAAATCAGAGAAGAATTAATAACATCATATTTTAAAAGTTAGGTAAAAACATTACGAAAAGCAGGTTTAGAAGCAACAAAGTATAAACCATCCCATTTATTGTGTCCTAGACAGTCAGTTGCTATCCAGGAGTGAAACCTAACCAACTTGTTACATCCACAGACTCAAGAACCAAAGTTGTTGTTAATATTTCTCTTTATCTTTCTTCAGCAACAATTCTAGATGCCTTATAGGTAAAATATATGGAAATTAAAAACAATATATAACACAAAACAAGACTTCCCCTTCAGAATAAATTACAGGGATCATTTTGTTCCACAGTTCAAAGTTGCATTGAAATGTACACAAAACAAAGTTGGAATTTTCATGAAATATTTTTTTAGGAAAATGTCCATGTATATATAAAAGCAGTAAAAGACATCCCATTTTTATCAACAGCATGCACACCTCTTAAACAGTGCATATGTTAAACAAATATAAAATGTGTCATCTTCATCTTTTCTAGCATTCACTTTTTTCCAGGCACAGGTGTATTCTATCATGTTTTCACATCAGTTTTTTATTTTTATAAATAAATTTTTATCTCCATTTTTGTACACAATTTTAACAGATATACAGTATGGATTCCTACACAAAATTTCTCTAATAAATGCATTTGCATGAATTTTTTAATTACATCTTAACTGCATCACAATATTCAGAGAAGTTCAAATTCGGAAGAACAATTGTATTCTGTTTCCTGTATTAGACCAAGGAGTCCAAATTAGTTTTGCTCACAAATGTGAAGTAAATATATTTCTCCTCCAATACCAACATACAACAGCATGGAAAATATTGTCACCGTTACATTATGTGAAGCCAAACAACCATTTAAATACATGAAATCACAATTACACTATGAGAAGAAGCTCCAGCTGCTTAATACTGTATACTAGGGGTTCCCAATTTTTAGGGGCAGTGGGCACAGTAGAAATGTTGATAAAGTGCCGTCAATACCAGCCCAAAACAGTTCCACTGGGGGTGCCCACCTGTCACACAAATCAGTGAGACTAAAAGATAAACAATCAGATCAAGAAACTGCTCACCAGGCTGGGAGGTCAACCACAAAACACAAAATTACTCTTTTGGGTTCAGAGGGCAGTATCCTGCTTGCTCTTTCCTCTCACACAACAGTCCACTGTGCAAACATTGGACACTTCCCAAGTTTGTGCAAGGAGACACCAAGTCATACCTTCTTGTGCAAACTTGACAGATGTCCAACCAGCTAGACAATGGATTGTTGTCTAAATGGAGAGAACAAAAATGATTCTACCCTCATTCTTCATTTCTGCACAATATATCTACTTCATGGAAATGCATACTTATAAGCCTAAAAGTTTAGTACCTTGAACAGCCATGCCACACAGAACATATACAGATAGCTCTTATTCTCATCTACCTTTCTAACCCCTTAACAGCTTTACTCCAAATGCTACACTGTCAGCTGTTGGCCTTCTTCACTTACCAAACTACCTGCCACACCTACACTGGACGCTCTTGAACAGATACATGAATCTGTTACTTACTTGGGCTGAACCTTGTAGTTAAGGTTCTGTTTATGAAATTAGATAGCATACCCTGCTTGGAAAGTCGATTAAAAAGAAAAAAAGAGATAAAGACATTGGACCCGCTGCTGTCAGGGATGGCTTCAGCCTGACATTATATCCATTCTTCCTTAATGAAATTTTCCAGGCAAACAAGAGTCATGCTTCTTCATATACTCAATATCACTTGGAACTCCCAGAGTGGCACAATGTGAACTGTGCTCCACAGAGCAGTTGGCACGAAGACTTCTTCAAGAACAGCACCCTCCATCTGAAGCACTACAGTCACCGCAAACCTCAGAGTCCTATCATGTATTCCTGATGTGCACAGGGGCAAGGGGGAGTCAGTGAATGGTAGAGGTCTACCTTTTCTTTCATGAAATTCTTACTAAAGAAGGCTGTTAATAAAACCACCATCATCAGTAATCTATTTTCCATGACCATAGATAACTAACAAAGCTATGAAATGAAGAAATTAGGCACCATGCCCTTAAGTACTTACCAGGCAGTTGAACTTGGAAAAGACATCAGTGGTGGATTTAAAGCTTCTCCTTTTAATACATGTCCTGCCTGTGATGTTTGAGGCGTAGGCTGAGCCTGAGTCTGAGTCTGTACTTGTCTTGGGTCCTGAGCAGGTTTAATCCACCGGCTTGGTTCCGGTTTCATCCATTTCCCCTCGAACCCCCATCTTGCAAGATACAGTTTGCAAATATCATAGTTCATCGAGGAGTAATACACAAGGTCTAGTACCAGCAAGACCACAACAAAAAAACCATAGATCCACACTCCTAACAGTGCACTGTAATTACTGGAAAAAGAGAAGAAGACAAAACAAATATTAGCAATGAGTTATGACTTCTTGCCACTCTCCTCAGTCACTTAACATTTAAAAAATACATATACACATTGTCTATCTGTCTAAATATTGACCTACATTCTGTTAGTTTACTTGCTGTCTCAAAGCAGCTTTCATTAGGGCTAATATTGATTTCCTGCCTGGGTACTACCCTGTTTCCTCGAAAATAAGACCTAACCTGAAAATAAGCCCTAGCATGATTTTTCACGATGCTTGTAATATAAGCCCTACCCCCAAAATAAGCCCTAGTTAAGTGAAACCCTGCCCTCCACCATTGTGCAGCAACCAGAAGAAGATGACATGACTGTAAAATAAAACATCCCCTGAAAATAAGCCTTAATGCGTTTTTTGGAGCAAAAATTAATATAAGACCCTGTCTTATTTTCGGGGAAACACGGTAATATTATACATACCCGCTTACCTTCAGCAATGCTTCATCAAGAACTCTCATTTACTATACGACTGTGACTTGGTACACCTCATTTCAGGCTGTGTCTAACTAATGCTAACAAGTCAAATAAAAATAGACACATTTCTTCTGGGCACTCTTGCAAGAAATAGCCAAGAAGCTACAAAATCCCAAAGGAACAGTTTGACAAGAAATTGTGGTAGTATTGGAAGAAAGTGGACATGCCTACCATGGCTTGCTTTGATTCTATAATGCTACTTCCAAGTCTCTGAAATACTATTGTCTAAATAATTTGCTGCTCAAAGTTCCTCCTCTACATGGTGGGTTCTAAAATGAAAACTAGGTGATCAGTAGAATCCTGTGGTGTGGTTTTGCTCTACTGCACCAATCCAAGCTGGCAGGTGATGGTATGATGGATATTTTTGAACACATATTCAAGTAAAAACAAGTTCCACAGAAGTCAGATAACTTCCACAGACAACTGGAGAAAAGCAGTATGTCAGGGGCTGGACTCGATGATCCATAGGGTCCTTTCCAGTTCTGTAGTTCTAATATTGTTGTTGTTAAAATCTTATGAAACGGGGGACGAGACTGGAGGATTCCCTCCCCAATGAAATTCAACCATAGCTTGGAAAGTTACTTTTAAGAAGAGCCAGTATAATGACATGGGTCCTAGAACATCATTCTACCATGGCTCAGTTACAGATTGCCCCAGCATGTCATTATATTCATTCTTCTCAAAAGTAAATGTCCACACACTGCATCCAAATATCTGTTTGCTCAGTCCAGTGAGAACTGTACCATGTGATTCTGTTGATTGTACTGATCAGCTCTGAGAAAATGCAGGTACTGCCAAATTATCCCCTCTGGTTGTGCCCATTCTCTGCATGCAGCATCTTTAAATGTAGGACTGACTTAATTATTATTATTATTAGTTTTATTTATATGCCACATTTCTCCCAAGGGACCCAAAGCGGCTCACAACATTAATAGAACATAGTATGCTGTAAACAAAAACAGTATGGAGTTGGGGGGGGGGGGTTTTCTGGAGCCACTGTACCTGTCTGGAAAAGAAATACCTGTTTCTTCCTCAGTTCTCCTTTAGTCATTGCTTTTGCCAAACCTATCACATTATGTAATTATGCTGACAGTTTGGTTCCTTTCTGTGCTACCCTAAATCCTGTCCAGAATGCCATACACATTACATATGGATGGCCCAAATTACTCTGCAAATAAAGGAGGCAGGCTAAGAGAAAGCATTCTATATGTAAATTTTATTATACCCATAAATATGGAAATTAAAAGAGCAAAAAAACAAAAACAAATAAAAAAAATCCCCAACCTCCACTGGACATATTTTTCAATTTCAATCAGACCTCTTCAGGAATTTCCCCTCTTCCAAGTATGTTGGTTTGATTTTCATCTTATGAGCCACATTGCATGAGTCCAGTGTTAAAACAAGATATATTCCTACTAACCAAAAGTAGATTATAACTGGGCTGGAACTACAGAAAAATGTTCCATATAGTTAGAGAGGACATGGTCATCCAAAGCTCTAATTAGCTGCACCGCTGATTGGTCAAGAGGCAAGTGAGGTTTGTCTGCTGCAACAAACACAATGAGATTCATACACTCCTATGACACGATTCCACTAGGAACTGGTTTAACACCGTTGCTGACGGAGCAGAAAAATTACAAAGTAGTTAATAAACTGGTCACTTCTACACAACACTTCTCCTAAGTTGTCAAATGGTTTCAGATACTGTATGTCTGCAAGTCTCTGCAACAATTCTATAAAGATATTTTACCCATATAATAGGTGGGAATCTGAGGCAAAATGATAATGCCTGGCTTAGGTCAACAGTGTGTTTATGCCTGAGGAAGAATTCGAAATATAGATTTAGAGACTCACAGCTCATTCATTTTCTTGATAGTATAACATTACCCCATGTATAAATGTATAACTTAACCCATCCTGGAGACTTATTTGGTATAAACCAAAAGGAAAAAAAACCATAGAATATCCTATCAAAAGAGAATACAAGAGAACAAGATTCAAGGAATGAGATATGTTGCATTAAACATCACTGACATTAGGAAAAACAAAACCTGCAGAGGTGGTTTCTCTAGCGTCCACTTTCTTCAGTTCATGCGGATCAGCTTACAGGAATGCAAATCCAATCACATTCTCATTGCCTGAAGCTCTGAAGTAGTAGAGGATGAATGGTGAAATGCTGAGTCACCGATCTCAGTGATAGTCTGGAAAAGCTATGCTGGCTGAGGTGTCTGGGAGCCATAGTCCAAAAAACAATCTTTTCAAGTTCTTACTCTGTAAAGATTCTAGCATGTTAAGACTGTAGCACGTCAAAAAAATTAGGAAGACACATTTGTGTCATTGTTTTAATCATTTCAGATGGAGGAAAGATAGACTGATCATGCTTATGTTGATTGCTCTGAAGAGGGAAATCAAAGAACATAAGAAAAAGCAGATAGTGAAGAAAGAGGAATAGACAAGTGAAGAGTGTTGATGGAATTACTCTCTTGAAATTCTTATGAGCCTTTGCAGTCCATATCAAAATGAGAATAAATAAAATATAATTGAAGCAGGCTACTCATGTGGGTCTCCAGTGTTTGACAAGGAAAAAAATGGCTTCTGTAAATCTGTGTCAAATTTTGAGAATCTCTTACAATTGCACCCTCTGTCTTCTGCCTGGATGCATTGGTCTTGAGGCGTTCAACTCAATCCATTAAAAATCACTTACTGAAAAATGAACAGCATTTTGTATCAGCAGTACATTATATTGGGCCATAACTGGAATCTCCATCTGTTCTCTAAAAAAACAACATCTGCTTCAGCAAGTTCAGAAAAAATGAAAGAGTGGTTCATTTTAATTTAAATATAGCAGACATTACTGTTTTGGAAAATGTATTTTTTTGTTTTGTTTAAAATCAGAAGTCAACAAGAATATATTTGTTAGCCTTTTTTACTCCACGAACTTCTGGTTTTCAGGAAGATGTTTTAGACCAAGCACTGATAAATAGATACCACTGTGTTGTAGCCCCACAGTACTACACTGATATTCTTAGCAGCTCTTGCCCGCTCAGATATTTCCTGTGGATTTCTACAAGAGATGTGTACATGGCTGCAATCAATGAGGCATTCCTGCCCTGGCACTGGGATTATTGGTACTGGGGCGGTGGCCACTACCTCAGCTGCATCTGCAGCTCTGAAATCTTTTTCCATAGAGCCAGTGGAAGCAGTTCACTTTGATGGAGAATGTGAAAACAAGTCCATAAGACTAACTGATACTTCAGTAGCTGGTTATAAATATAAGCTGCATGTGGTGAATTTGTCAAGAGGGACAAATATTTAGTAAATATTTAGGAATTTCTGTCTTCTTTCATGAAGTATCAACAAGCCTACTACATTAATTGGGAACTTCTATGAACATCTAGTAGGGACGTGGTGGCGCTGCGGGTTAAACCGCAGAAGCCTCTGTGCTGCAAGGTCAGAAGACCAGCAGTTGTAAGATCGAATCCACGCGATGGAGTGAGCTCTCGTCGCTTGTCCCAGCTCCTGCCAACCTAGCAGTTCGAAAGCATGTAAAAATGCGAGTAGATAAATAAGTACCACCTCGGTGGGAAGGTAATGGCGTTCCGTGTCTAGTCGCGCTGGCCACGTGACCACGGAAACTGTCTTCCGACAAACGCTGGTTCTATGGCTTGGAAATGGGGATGAGCACCGTGCCCTAGAGTTGGACACGACTGGACTAAATGTCTAGTATCTACATCTAGTATCTACCCCTTTGTCTACCATGGAGAAGCATTCACAGAAGTGCCGGACTTCCGGACTGAACTGTAAATTACAGCAGAATCATATTTCATACGCACTCATCAAAAAGAAGGGGTGCAAAAGAACGAGGCTGAAGAGACTGAATAAAAGATGGCCACACCCATTTGACACAAATTATAGATTTGCAGTTAATTTTTACCTCTCTCTTGATTGTAAGTAGCTCTGAAGAATATTATGTTGTGGAATATATTAAAGCATGGGGTACTTGTCAGCTTGCATAACAACAATCATGTTGCAAAGCATGGAATGTGTATTTCTGAGCAACCATGAAATCACTAGAAATTCCAGTGTTTATTCTGTTCTTTTAGGATTTTTTTTGTTAAAAAAGAAATTGAGAATGATTCATGTATAAAGAAGTCCTTTAAAAGTCCCACTGAGCTCAAAGAAATAGTTAGATTGTTGTCTATATCTTTAACCACTGTAGAAATCAAGAAGCGCAAAGATTATTTTATTGCCAAGAAAATCCCTACTTGTTTAAAGGAAGCAGTTTTTGTACAACACAAACACACACACCAGATAATGTTTTCCCTGCACTTGCTTCTTTATTGAACCATTTTATCAAAAGCTGACGGAATTTGGAAAGAATAAAGATCAAATTGAAATGCTGCTTCTCCAAGGAAAAGCTTGCCAGTCTGAAACACGTCAGCAATCTGCTTTGCAATATAATATTCTCTGCACCTGTTGAGTTCTCACTTCTGTGTGCATTTGTTGTGTAATACAATTCCCTCCGTTTTTGCAGCTATGCACCTAATGCTCCAGATTAAGGAGGTAAGATTTTAAAACTAAAAGTAGTGTCCCCTTAAAAAAAAATAAGGCAGTCACATGAGGGAATAAGCTTCCAGCAGTCATGGTGGGATACAATGGATCTAATTAGAGATCTCTATTTCCATTTCTCTTTCCCTATTCATCACCTGCCAATGTGCTGTGAGTTCCAGAGATTGGAAACGTTACTTTTTTATATTACACCTCCCAGGATCACTCAGCCACTGTGAACATCTCCCAGAATCACTCAGCCACTGTGACCAGTGGCTGGAGGATCCTGGGAATTATAATCCAAAAGACTAATTTTTACAAGCTCAGATGAACCTTCCTTGGTTTTGGCCTCCTGTTTCCCATTTCTGGAATTAAAATACTAAATGCAGAAGACTCATTGCATGAATTCAGAGGAACACAGGATCATTTTCCTGTGATGGCACTACGTCAATATGTTTATAAATATTAAAACATGTGGGCAGGTTAAACTGGTACACAAACTATCTCCAATTATTTGAAATTGTATAGAATCAAGCCATACTACGAACTCCATCTCACATGTGTGTGTGTGTGTATTTGTATTTCTATGCATTCCACTGCTGTACAGAATCATCTATAGGGAAGAAGTTCCCATGCTATTGTGAGTTCCTGCAATTTACACTGATGCTAAGGCACTGGATTTAGCCTGTTATCTAAATTTAAATTCCCACTAATATCAACAGAGTTGAAGCCATGGCTGATGTGTTCCACTGATTTCAGTGGGGTCTAAATTCAACCAAGATGGTCCAAATCAGCCCCAATGAACTTGTCACTGCCCTTGCTCATACTGTACCAAGGTTTATAGTTTCAGAAAACATGATAAAATAGTTTGAATACACTTCACAGTTCACTAGCAGAATTGGTTTCTTGGATTGTAGGTTTATTTCTTTGGTACACAGTCACACAGCTGTGGAAAAGGGAAGATATTATGGGAAATTCTTTATCAGTACTGTTGCTTTTCCTGTTATACTCACAAAGATTTCTTATACCATCATGTACAACAAGGAACAGCAATTTTTCTCTCTAGCTTTCTCTTGTTTGCTAATTTCATACCCCAAGATGCTCTTTACTAAAACAAGAAAGTAAAGAAGTACTGCCAGTTTCTTGGTGGTGAGGGAGTCAAGGAGCTCCCAAGCAACTTAGTTATCTACCACATGGACATTTACCTGTGAGTAAGCCCCACTGAACTCAGTTTTTAAAAAGACGTGCTTAAAATTCCACTGTTAGTCTTTTAAAATGCGCAAGGGAAAAAGAGAGAGAAAAACTGCCTCACAATATACCCGAGTGCAAAACCCATCAGGAATGCAGTTGAATAATTCATCAATTTTTATGGCCTTAATTCGCTGAAGAAATTTAAAGCAAGATAAAACATAAATAAAACTGAAACATTAAAAAAAAAGCGAAAAGGGGAATGAATTTAATTTGCTGCTAAGGTACTGTGATGGTTATTATCATGTATTAATTTATAAATGCACGAACCCTGCACGGAAAGGAAATGCTTCCTTCCATATTTAAGAGGTGAGAAAAATCTGGGGCAAAAGCCAGTCAAGCAGGACACTGATCATGATGTTGTCCAACAGCTAAGGCAATTAGACTTTTCAGTTTTTCTCGTTTGATTCACATGGCCAAACTACAAGCCGTGCCAAAAGTGCTTTTAAGTCACATTGAGATCAGCAGGAGACCTGGGCATGTATGTCCATCATGCTGCAATGAGCACAGATCCTGCAGTGCCCATCTTCTCTATTTTAAGCCCCCTGCTGCTGCACAGTAGCAATTAATTACTCCTGGAGGGCCTAAGCCACCAACCCACAGAGGCCTCCAGTGGAGGTGGGCAATTCTCCCACATTTCTGTACCAGATGCAAATGGTTCATTAAGTCACTGCCAAATTAGACTGAAGCTAGCAGAATCACTCTGCCCACTGATCATCTCCATGGCCCATTATTATGAGAAATTGACATTTATTGCCCACCTTTCCTCCAGGGAGGAAAGTATGCTAGAACAACTGGATGAGAAGGGCCAGGCTCAGAAGGTGGGATGGAACCGAGGTCATCCAGACAATTTCATGGCTGAATGGGGATTTGGACCCAACACTACACTGGCTCCTACCAAACTGGGCTAGTTGCCTTCCAATCAGAACAGTGACTCACTGAGAACTCTTCCCAGGAGTCAGGGCAGGGAAGTACTATTATTTAACTCTGCAATGGAAGTCTTAGATGTCTCTGTCCCTCCCATCCAGCATGAACATGATCCTAAGTGCTTAGGTTTTAGGCATGCTATACCATGGATGGCTGGGTAGTAAAAACTGCAGCTTTGGCAATGTTCTCTCACATGGAAAGGAACGAGAAGTGGTGAACTTTGGCACTAACAGTAGTTGACATTCAAAACACTTTCCAATGCAAGCTACCATACTAGGTAATTAGCAGGTGCAGTTAGTATGGTTCTGGAGAGGGGAAAAATCAGCTTGCTTTGCACCACATTTCATTTAAATGTGTTGTGTATATATGTATATGTGCCTACGTACGTGTATCAACAGAGTCATTTCATACATGCAGCTCTTATGTACAGCAAGTATAAAGAAAGTGATTCAATGGTTGTACATGACGATACTGAGATCCTGCTTCCGCAGATCATGACAGCCATCATCAACCAGTAAGACTTAGGTATGTGACAGCGATATGGTAAACTGGGGCCTTGAGATCTACTCTCTCACTTCCCTAGTCAATGCATTCTATAAAATCACTTCCTTGCATGTCTGTGAAATTTGTTACATAATGCTGAAACAGTGCTTACCATAATGGCTTTCAAGTATACTCAAGGGAGTTTGGTGCTTTTTGGAAACTTACCATGATTCCTCCATGACAGGAAGTAGAATGGCTAAAAGCTACTCTCAAATTACTTTTTCCTCGCTATTCTCCTCACAGTGAAAGTGTTGCTCATATCCTACAGCAAGTTGGAGGACTTTGGAAGGTCAGAGAGGCAACCCTGTCCCCCTATGATCCATTATGGACTGTACCAACCCTTCCAGATGAAATGAAAAGTAGTTGGAATTTCACTTCTGGTTTCAAAAATACCCTCATTTTTCATTTTTAAAAGCATGTGGTGGTGGTGGGGATTAGAGATTAAATCAAGCTTCTTGAACACTTCCAAGTGCACCTGTCACCTTTCCCAACCCCACTTGTAGTGTGTGTGTGTGACTGCAGAGGTTGAAAAGCCGGGTTGGGGGGGGGACCATATACAGTCATGGACTGCCCAGGCCATCTCTGTTTCAAAGTAGAACCAGTTCATACAGGGCAAAGTAGATGCCTGTAATCCTGGTTATTGTCAAGGATAAGAATGTTTTGTAACACACAAGGATTTATGGATAGGCAACTAAAACCAATGTGGAAAGTGTTTAAAACACAATGCAAGGGGGAGGGGAACAAACCAACCAACAGAATAGATATCTACTTTCAGGAATTTGGAGTCTAACTTCAAAACTTGAAACAGGAAAGGAGAGGGAATCAAGGCAGCAAAGGGTGCTGCAAAGAGACATATTATCTAGGAAAATTTTTGCAGAGCCACCTTTCTTTACTCATATATATTATCTGAAAACATTTTAATCAGTGGGCCAACAAATAGTTATGGGTACCATGTGCATGAGAAGCAACACAGAGATATTTTGAAACAAATGGGGTTCAACATGAACCACGGCTGGACTACTGGCTAGGTTCCAGAGAATCTTACACTTCCTTCAAGCAGAGCCTGGAAATATTACTTTTTTCTTTTTACTACAACTCCCGGTATCCCGTTAGCCCTGATACCTGGGGGATTATGGGAGCTGTAGTCTGAAAAGTAACATTTCCAAGCTCTGGCTCTAAGTCTTCTGTTCTGAGATAAAAGGAAGAACAAGCAGAGTTGCCTGGTATATAGTAATTACTGTGGATGCTTATCTGGAACACCTGAAGTATAAATTATGCGTAATGAAGCACAATCAGTTTGTTCTAAAAGAGGGGAAAAACTCATTCCCACCTCCTTGTTCAATCCAGTTTAGAAAGAAGTAATTACAGATGGAAAATAAGCCAGCAAATTGATAATGCACATCATGCCTGAAATAATAATAAATGGTAAGCACATTTATTATAGCTGAGCCAATTCTAAGGGGAAAACATTTTCAGTTAAAAAAAAAAGGAAGAGTGGGTGCAATTTTCTTCAGAAGATTCTTCCTTAAACATTTTTGCCTTTTCTTTTATCAGTTTACTAATGTTATCTTCCCACCCCACAGTGGCCATTCTGGTCCTTTTTGTAACAAAAAATGGCAATATTAGGAACAGCATACATACTGGGTCAATATTTAACAGATACTTAGGTTTTTGGTTAAAACTTGTATCTGTTATATAATACCACTCAGCGTTTTTATAAATTTGACTGTGCCTGGAGTTTAAGAAGAAGAAGAAGAAGAAGAAGAGGAATGGTGAAGAAACTGTCTTAATGGCCCATGGTGAAGAAATTGAGGAAGTTAGCATCAAAAGAGGTATATTTCAGGGGAATTTTTTGTCACCACCAGCTTTACCAGGTCAGCAATACATTGCAGTGTAGCTTTTATGTCAGCAGTTTCTTGCTTTGGGAAATGTAGCTTGTTAAAGATGTTTTGATTAGCTTGAGCTGAAAGGAAGCATTGACCATGTAAATGAGTATAGATAATTCTGGTTTGCTCATTTTGAAGTCCTTCGGATTCTTGGGATCTTACTGTCCTTCCCTCCACAAAATTATCCTTGGAACCAGCTGCAGATGGGTTTAGATATTTGTGAGGTGAATTCATCAATGCAAAAAAGAGAGAAAGTCTCCTCTAAGAACTCTGAATCCAATGACTAGTTGCTGACTGCACCCCCAGATTGGGGATCATCTGCTAAGGCACCCTGGTGATTCACCCCATTTCTCATTCCTTGGGTGTCCAAAATAGCTGGAGAGCTTGATGGAATTTCTCTCCATTGCCTTTGAACAGAAGAGGTAGAGTACTCGTGCTGGCTGATGAAATCTAAAGGCACACAAAAATCCATGATTGATTTCTGGGTCGGGTTCCTGGGAGCTTTATTAGCTCTGGCATGGTGTTTTTGGGCCCTGGTAACAACCTGGGAGTAATCTGCAAGTTTTGCTTATTTAATGTTCACTTTTTACGAGGTGAGGGAGTGGAGCAATAGGGCGGAGGGGAGGGTGCAGATCTCACACAGACCTTCTCACACTCTCTCTCACCCTCGCTTGTGACTGTCTCTCTCCAATGCTCAAGGAATTCCCTTAAGCCACGAAACAATAGCAACTATGTAGAGGGGAAGAAAAACTTAGTCCCAGTATAACGTTAAAGGGCAGAAGCTCCACTAGGCGCTTGGGAGCCTTTTTTACTTACTATAGCCAACTGCAAATAGAGGAGGTCAACCAGTCTATTTATCGGTCTGGGTGCTGATAAAGCTGATGAAGGCAAGCAGCCAGCTTCTTTTGCATACAAATGGCCTTTCTAATGAGGATTGTAAAAGATAATTGAAATAGTTCTAACTTTACTTGGGCGGCTGCCTGCAAACTACTGATGAAAGTAAGCGTTGCTTCCTCCCAAGCCTCAGCGATATATTCCAACTTTCCCAGGGCACTTATCTTTCATTAGAAGGAGTAACCATGGTTATCAGGCAGATCCCAGTTGTTCCTTGATAAAAGTTGTATGAAGATTTTGTAGCTCCTAGAGAAAGAAATTTAAAAACCAGGAGTAGGAGAGGAGCATGGCACAAACGCTTCGGCCAAGCTCACCCTTTACTTAGTATAGTCAAATATTAAAAGTCTTGACTCTTCCTTAGAAAATCATTATGAACAATAAAAGGCTTGGTTATGAAAATGCTTTAAAAGTTTTTTAAAAAAGATTAAAAGAGCAAAAAAGGTTGAAAAAAGTTTAAAAAAGGTTAAAAAGGGAGTGGAGCTCAGCACAAACTCTGCCTCCCCTCAAACCAGAAGTCCATTGGTGAACTCCTTATACACTGGTTGCATGGGCTTTTTGATGTCCTGGAACAGGAGCACGATATCCTGGGATTAGCCCCATTTCCATTGTATCTCATCATTATTCCAGAAGAAGAGATAGTATCACCTTGAAAGAAAGCATCTTGCAAGAAAACTGTACAAGTGAAACAGGGTGATGGTGGCAAGTTTTGGAGACACTTTCAAAATTCAGGTTCAGCAAACCAAAAGCAGAGCTTGAAAGTCATTACCACAAATACAAGTACAGTAAATGTTATTATCCTGCTTGTACAAAGCCGAGAAAATTGCTTGGATTAAAGAGGATGATTTCTTTTCGCTGTCTCTTCACAGCATTCCTCTGCTTTGAAGCTCCAGTATTTCTCCCTTGAAATATTTCCTTGGCTTTCTCTCCCCTGCAGCTCCTCCCTTTCCCCTCTCCCTCTCATTCTCATGGCTATCAATCTCCCACCAGCAAGCCCCCAGCTCTTTTGCTGGCTCTACTTCACCATGTCTCTGTGCTTTCTTCCTCCCGACATCTATCCCCTTGATCTCCCCTTCCCCATAGGAACAAATTTTATTGTGGAGAAGGAAGTAAAATATCTCTTGCACACATTCCTGAGGTTCCAGCTATAAATAATGTTTTTCCCCCTCTGCATTGTCTCATGAGGGGTTTTGTTCCTCTGTCAATAGAGGATAACAGGAAGTTAAGTGTTGACATGGATATATTGTTCCATGTCCCCCGATTCTACAAGCAATGAGAAATGGGGAACCGCTCCAGGGTTTCCAGCTATCTCGTGAGATCTATTCTGTTATACCATCATTTACTAGCAATATTCTCTGGATATAATTGATCATACTCATAAATCACTCCCACAAACCTAATGTTTTTCATATCATTTTTAATATTGGCCATTCCACACAATCAAATGCCTTAAAAATAGCTAATGAAATTATTCCTGCCTTTAAAAAAAAAAATATTTATTACATTTAATGGAGGGACGTGGTGGCACTGCGGGTTAAACTGCAGAAGCCTCTGTGCTGCAAGGTCAGAAGACCGGCAGTCGTAAGATCGAATCCATGCGATGGAGTGAGCTCCCGTTGCTTGTCCCAGCTCCCGCCAACCTAGCAGTTCGAAAGCATGCAAATGCAAGTAGATAAATAGGTACCACCTCGGTGGGAAGGTAACGGCGTTCCGTGTCTAGTCGCGCTGGCCACGTGACCACGGAAACTGTCTTCGGACAAACGCTGGCTCTACGGCTTGGAAACGGGGATGAGCACCGCGCCCTAGAGTCGGACACGACTGGACTAAATGTCAAAGGGGAACCTTTACCTTTACCTTACATTTAATACTCTCTTGATCAAATCTGGAGAGTGTCTTCCTATTATAAAATCACTTTGATCTTCTTTTATATACCGAACAATAATCATATTCATGCGCTTTGCTAATACTACTGTAAATATCTAAGCATCTGGATTTATTAGGGAAATATGTCTATAAGACCCAGGGTCACATGCTTTTGAAATTAATATAATTAACGAATGCTTCCAAGATATTAGAATCTCTTCCCCTTCCATTACTTTATTAAAAAGGGACATTAATTTGGGTACCAATGTTTTTCTAAAAGTTTTATAATACTTCAGTCCCAGTGTACTCATTCCCATAGTGTTTCCTACTTTTAATTCATTAATAATATCCTCTATCTCTTCCTCTCTAATAGGCTGTTCCATCAAATCTCTGTTCATATCTTGAAGTCTATTCTCCAAATTTTTCTCAATATATTCTCTAATTCTCTCCAGAGAAAGCTTCCTGCAGTATATAATATTTGAAAAAAAAAAAATCTGAAAAGCTTCTAATTTATCCTTTATCAAATTACACTTTTACCCATTTCTTCTTTAACTCCAATTAAATTCTTAGTTTTTTCAAGTTGTGTGACTCTGCTGAACATTCTTGAATTCTTATTACTATTTTTAAAAAAATATATTTTCAAATATATTAGATTCCTCTGAACTTTTTCCAATTCAATATTCTCCATTTTTTCTTGTAATTCTGATAAGATTTTTATATCTCTATCCTTTATATATTTCACCCCCAACAATCTTATTTCTTCTTCAACCTTTTTCATATTTTTCTTTGTCTTTTTAAACTATATGATTCTGTAATACTTAATCTTCTCATACCCAATTTCATTTTATCCCAAACAGTACTGTTTGTTTGAATGGAGATATGGTGCTGGATAAATATGGTTAAACCTTACGAATTTCAACTTTAAATGTAAAATGTCTGGGGAGGGTTATGAAAAGAAAAAGAATAGAGGTGATGTTAAATAAAGATAAAGCAGATATAATATTTTTACAAGAAACTCATCAAACAAAAGAAGGTGTAAATGAACTTAAATTAACTTGGTCAGGCATTTATGAGAAGGCTTATTGAAATTCAAGGTCAAGAGGGGTTGTAACCATTATTTCTAAGAAATGTCAATTTAAAATGACTAAATTGAAGCAAGATGATAGATATATAATGTTACATAGTATAATGAGAGTAGGAGAATATACTTTGATTAATATGTATTATCTGCATGAAACCCCAAGTGGATTTTTTAAAAAAGAAATGTTTAATGAATTAGAAAAAATATTGAAAGGATTTGTAATAATGGCAGGATATTTTAATATGGTAATGGACAAATCCTACTAAACAGAGAAAAATAATAATATTACAGTTTTGAACAGAATAAGGAGAACTGATCTGAAGGATGTTTGGAGACAGTTTAAAGGAGATGTCAAGAAGTTTAGTTTTTATTCTTCAGTGCATAAAAGTTACTCCAGGATAAACTATATATTTGCATCTAAAGATTTGTTTTTGAGAGTGATTAATACTGATGTAGGTATTCTGAAAGTAACTAATCATGATTTATTGATTATATTAAAATTAAATGTGATTATAGAAAAATTAAAAGATGAAGGACAGATATAAATATTTTCCAGCATACGAATATAATAGATGAATTAGGGGGAAAACGATGGAAATATGGGATAATAATAATAGAGAAGGTTGCAGCACTCATGCAGGCTATGGAACAGGCCCAGGGTTTGATTTTGTTGCTCAGTGTGGTACAGCACTATGTCTGAACTGGGCCAGGACTGCTGTTTTGCCTTTTCCTGGCACTAAATCCTACCACAGAAAACAAATTATGGAACTAAAGTCTTTTCAAGCCTCAGCTCAAATACTAATCTGCTTTGAAATCTGCTTTCTTCCTTGATAGTTCTTCAAAAAGGTTTTTTTTTTACAAACTATTTCAAGTAAAACAAAAGGGACAGGTGGACAAAAGGAGGCTATGAAACAGACTAGAGGCTTTAAGATTAAAATATAAAATGGAATCAGAGGGGTGGCCAACACTCCAGGGAGGTGCAATCAAACGCATCTTGCTGTTTTAAGTATGAGTAATTACAAGGAATTAATATGCAGAGCATGCATACATTTAAAATAGCAATTAGCCACACATAACATTTGTACTGCGCAGAAAATGTCAATTCTTTCTTCTCGTCATCTAAAAAAATGGTATTTGTTTGCTTTCTTTTTGTTATGGATATGCATTTAAACACAGTTCTGCTACCTCCTTCTACAACTCAATATTATATTCAGTATGAATTTAGAACAATGACAAAAATTATATTCTAGTTTATTTACTTACTTATGCATATATCCATCTGCATCCCCTGTTAGGTTCATCTGCATAACAGACTGAAATTCTGTCTCATTACAGCAGTATTTAAACACGGTGTTGTTATGGTGACAGCAAAAGATGTACGATTTATTGTCAGAAAGACGTGGGCAGTGGAATCCAAAATGGGAGCGGCCTTTATAGTCTGTATATGGTTCACAGACTCGGAAATGTGCGGACAATGCTGCAAGACAAAGAGCAAGTATCTTTGTAACTCAGTTGAAATAGGAACATGAAAGTCAGTTTTTTCATAGCTCAACTGTGGTCAGTCAATTCACATGTGTTTGTGTAATCCCAGCAGTCTTTATTATCAGCCATATACAGTAGACTATATATATTATTCCCTCATGCTGATAGCTTGGAAAAGTTACTCTTCTGAACAACTCTCCAATTCCCTTTGCTTTTGTGGAATGGATACTTGGGGAACAGTGGTCCAAAAAGTAACTTTTCCAAACTTTGCCCATGCCACAGCAATGGGGGTACAAAAGAAATGAAGAGACATTGTTTGCTTAAGGACATATCATATAGGCCATTTTGTGGCTAAAGTGAGATTTAACCTGGAGACTGCCCTTCCCATCTGCTACATCATTGTGTTATAGGTGTGGAAATGGTGGAAAGTTACCTATTTACAGCAAGCTTGGAAAGCTGGTGGCCAAATATTGCTTGACTGCAACTCCAGTCATTCCTCTTTGTGGGCAATACTGGCCAGAGGGGAAATGCAGTTAAACAACATCTGAAGACCCACATGATCTCCAGCTCTGATTTGCATTGCAACCTTTTCTATCAGTGGCTCTTAAGAGTTTGGTATCTCTCTCTCTGAAAGAACCTCAGGGCTTGTCTACATGGCTGGGCTAAAGCAAGCTGGAGTGGACTAAAAGAGGGTATCTAGGAGGGTATCCAGTGTGCCACGTGATGCAATCCTCACATCCAAATGGCATACAGACCTCAAGTTACCCTATTTGGTCCATTTTAAAAAAAAGTGTATTAGATATAGGAACATTAGGACCGCGGTATCCGTAGGGGATCATGAGTACAAGCCCCCCCTCCAGATATGCTGAAAAATGCGGAAGTAGCAAACACTAAACATATAATTGTCTCTTTTGCCCTCTAGTGACTAGATCTGGTAAATACACCATGGAAATACATATAAATGCATATTTCTATGTTTTTTAATTTAATATTTTCAGACAGCAGATTAATTAATCCATGGACGCTGATCCAACATATGGGGGGGGGGGGTTTCCCACTGTATTATATATTACAAGTTAGTTATGTGTATTAGGTATGTGTATACCTAATACACTTCTTTCCCTTCTCTTAAAGGTGGCAGATTCTTGACTGACCTTATCCACAGGATCAGTACCCATGGTTTCAGTTATCCGCTGCCTGAAAATATGAAATTAAAAAACTCAGAAATATGCATTTCCATGGTGTATTACCAGAACTGGCTACTAGAGAGAACCAGAGACAATGCAAGATATAAGGTTTCCATATCTGCAGTTTTTAGCATCCATGGAGGGAGCTTGGAACTGATCCTCTACAGTTGTCACAGTCCTACTGTATATTTCACTTCCTCTGATCCTCTGCCGAGGAGCAAAGGAAGTGTTTAATTAGACAATATCCTGAAGTGGCTCTCTTATTAAGCCACCTATCCTACCTTTGTGTCACACAAGCAGTATTTGCACCAGTGATTGAGAACCAGTGCTCCACTCATCCACAGATTCCAGTGAATTTAGTGAGGTTTATTAAAGGTAGTTGGCTGGATAGCTTACTGGTTTAGGTATCTGGCTGCGGAGCCAGAGGTTGGGTGTTTCATTCCGCTCCTGGTAAGTTGCACAGTTCCAGTATGCCCCAGAAGAAGGGAATGGTAAACCACTTCTATGTATTCTGTACATAGCAAACCCTGGAAAGGGTCACCATAATTTCAAATTGACTTGATGGCATATTATTATTATTATTATTATTATTATTATTATTATTATTATTATTATTATTATTATTATTATTATTATTATTATTATTATTATTACTACTACTACTACTACTACTACTACTACTACTCAAAGTAAGTGGACATAAGACTGAAGTCTTTCAGCATTAACTTAGAGGAAGAGTAACATGCTCCTTACAAAGCTGCACACTGGTTAAATTTTATGATACAACAAAATTAAACTCTAAACCATTATAATGAAATTATACTCTATGAGTACGAGTAATGAAATTATACTCAATGAAATTACACTCTAAAGCATTATAATGAATTAGGTTACAATCAATATGAAGTTAAGCCCTTTGAACTCCCACTGATTTTTAATGTGAGAGATATAATCATACATTTAATTTTGCCATTTAAGTCAATGGGATAAAGTGGTTAAGTTATTTGGACCCCAAGAGATGAATTCAAGCAACTGGAAGATTCATATATCTCATCCTAAGAAAAATGAAATATTTTTGAAAGCACAGTTATATTGCAAGACAAAAGATACCTGTTTTGAAATAAAATGTAAATAACTTGCATGTTTTTAAAACTCAATGATCATTTTACAAACATTCAAACATGATTACAATAATTAAACAGTACCATAACAATTCAATAATGTAAACAATAACACATTGTTTGTGTCCAAACTCCTGCAACATTGTAAGATGCAAGGAATGTTCATTCCTTTGTTGTGAAGAACAACTTTGTGTTATTTACAAAGATAGATACTACACACATTACCTTTCATGTACAAGTTCACTCTATGAAACCTAATAGTTTTATAGACACTCTGTCTCTGTTTGTTTGTTCCCTAATAGTTTCACAGAGGGAGAAATGGGAACAAACAACAGCTGATTTAAATTTTATGACCTTGGGTACTCAACAGAACAGGCATACAACATGATCATTTGAGATTGATGCATACCAAAAAATGAAAGTTTTCCTTTTCAATGTACATGGAAACTGGAAATGTAGAAAGGACTGGATCCACTACCTGGGTTTGCTACACGGAAGCTCAGCCACTGAATTGGGTACTCACAATTCAGAGCATCTCATGCTGTGTACTATACTTGTATTTTGCAAGTTCAACTCACACCTTTCCCCAAATGGATGCCGTCTTAATGTTCTGGACTATGATTCCCATTACCTCCAGTCTTCATGGCCATGTAGTTTAATAAATTTGTAGAGCATCAAATTGAGAAAGGCTGTATCTCACAGTCACAGTGAACATTTTGTTTTGAATTTACTCTAAATTTCTTTGGATGACATTGTGACAGAAGAAGACAGTGCAGGAAATATCTCATATAGTAAGAAGAAGAAGTATGAAATGTGGACAACATACTTGTGACCAGCCCTAACCTGGCTAATCACCTTAAAGTGCCCTTTACTTTCACCAGACTTGCATTAAGCCCAAATTATAAAAGCCCAAGTGGTTTTAAATTTATTTTAAATTTGTTTATTGAAATATAGCAACTGTTACATTCATCATACATGCCAACTTTCCCACACCAGACTTTGCTCTCTCTGATACAAAGTATTTCTCTTTTACAACCCACTCTAAAAACCCAACCTCCCTCCTTGGAAAACAAACTAACTCTCTCAGTTAACTCCCTCCTTGGGAAAACAAGATAACCCGTTCCTTCTTCTTCTCTACTGGTTCTCCTCCTGCCTTCTCTCATCCAATAAGCTCCTTTCTGATGGTGCCAGGTAGATCTGGAGATGGTTCCATCACAATACTGCTGACAGTGCTTTGAAATAATGATGTATCAGTGAAAAGATAGAGACAGATGAATTGTAAAGGCTGACTGCCTTGTGTGCTCTGCAGTCATAAAGCTGTACTGGGTTGTTGTAAAGCAATTTCCAAACCACTGGAAAAGGGACAGAAGAAAATATTTCTGTTCTAGTGGAATTCTGTAAGACTTTAAAATAACTGCCAGAATTCTGCTGGGGATTCTGTATTTGTGTAAACTATGGTGGCAAATCACCATTAATTAACAAATCATGGCTCACATTCCTTGTCATATGCCAGTTGTGAGACAAAGAATGTGAGTGGCAACTTATTAATTAGAAGCAATCCCTGCAATTCATGCATCTACACTTATGCCAGCATAAATTCTCAACAGGATTCTGGCAATCAGATTTTCCTACTAGACTTTATTAAATAATGTTTTTTTTTCCTTAGCCAAACCACATTTCATTTGTTGCAAAATTATCTTGAAAGAGAGAACTAATAAATACACTTTGGAAGTCTTCAGCCCTACGGCCTGAGAATTTCTGGTGTAAGAAAACAGTAGGGTATCTTCCTGTGAAGGGGTATCAATAGTCATTTCACACTGGCTTTTTAGTTGCTAAAATTTTTATATTAAAATACTGAATTCCCCATGTTTTGCACATTTGTTTATGCCAAAGAAATGTATTTAAGGTACCATATGGTTCTTTGTTGTTGCTGTAAGAAAAGACTACATGCCACTGCGCTTCTAGAATTTAACACATCAATCCTCCCCTAAATAAGTGAGAAAACAACCTTTACCTGCTGGCAGGAGCAAGTAGAAGACAACGATCAGCGTATTTAAGGACTGTAGACCACAACTTGTCATCGTTTTGTTTTCATTGATCCGTCTGAAAATTACCTGCTTAGAAAAACAAAATGCCGGTGTTAAAGGCTATAGGTGATTTGTACCCAGTGTATTTAAACAAACAAAGATTTAAGCACTACACTTCTCAAAATGAAAGTGGAAAGGGGTTTCGATTCAGCAGGCACTTTTACACCCACCTGTGTTAGGTTGGCAAAATTAATGCTACTGAGCATGATCCACTGTGATATGCATAATATTTGATTGGGCACCTTCTTCTTTGCCAAGAAACAGCATTTATAGGTACTGCAAACCGGGTTGGGCAGCAACAGTCTCAAGGCGTTCGTAACAGAACTGCTTGCTGTGCATCTGATCAGAAGAGCTAAACTGGTGTAACTGAAATCCCTATTTTGTCAGCTTGGTATTTGTAGTTGTGTGTTCATTTTCCAATGATTGGCACAGTTTGTCAGTTATAGTATCTCCTAATGTCAGGAACTAGAGTCTTAAGTTTTTCAAGTCACAAAGGGTCAGACAAAAAGATTCTTCCTTGCCCATTTCATCATTATAGTCGCTGATATTCACCCAAACCAGCTGGTGAATATGCCAAGATACAGGAACAATATACAATCTACTTAGGGAGTCAATTATAGGGCAGTAGAATATGGAATTTCTACCTATGTGACCTTCAACATTCTCCTTCTCCTAGCTATTTTTTCTTGCCTCTTATAGTTCTCTTCTACAGCTTATTCACAGCAGTTAAAGCCTCCTGTCTATCCTCTTCTCTTTCTTCATAAAACCATGGCAAGTTTAAACATTTCATTCTACGGGGGCTCCAAAATGTTGGGCCAGTTCCTTGACATTTAAACTGTTTCTTCCAGCCCTCACCCTGACAGATGATGAACATTTTTTTAAAAAGTAAGAAGCCAAAACACAAAAAAATGATACATAGTATTTTGGAAGTAAAAAAAGACAAGTAATATTTTGCTCTTACTCTTCCCTACAAAAAAACCTGAAAGTTAATCCAAAAGATCATTTAAATCTCTCTCCACTCCCAACGTGCACATTCAAATTGTAGCTCAAGATACCGAAGCAGGAAATTGTATTAGATTTGCTTTTACTGTAATGTACCACATGAGCTGACAATTATGTATTATGATACGGATAACTTAATGTCTATATAATGCATTTTAGGTGCTTCACATCCATTATTTCAATAATATCTACAAAGCCCTTCCAAGTATTACCATGATACAGCAAATGGGAAAAGCACAGAGGCTGATTAAAACAGCAACTTATCTACTTATTTTGTGGCCAAGGCAAGGTTTAAATTCAAGGACACCCTTATTCACACCCTATGTTCTTATACCTAGAAATGCCACAGAGCATGTAGAGCATCACGGCAGCATGATGGCATGTTGGACAAGGAGCAGGGAGGCTCAGGTTCAAAGGTTAACCCAGTCAAAAAACCCAAAAGGTAACCTTGGGTCCATTGGGGAACTTGTACCTATTCTCTGTGAGTTTCTGTACTTCTAGTGCATAGCACCATTCTCTTCCTCTGAATGGATCTGTAGTACAGGTTTATTTTGATACAGCTTTAATTGACATGGTTTCATGCTAAAGAATCCTGGGATTTGTAATCTAGTCAGGTAAAGAGACTTCTCTGCTAGAGAGCCCTGCCTGGCACACTCTCCTGAACAACAGCAGATAATTCTCAGTGCCTCTTGTTTAGTCGTTAAGTCGTGTCTGACTCTTCATGACCCCATGGACAAGAGCACGCCAGGCCCTCCTGTCTTCCACTGCCTCCCGGAGTTTGGTCAAACTCAGTGCCTCACCAAACCACAAATCCCAGGAGTTTCTTCTGTACAGCCATGAAACTGAAAATGGTATCATACTCTTATAATTGTGTGGTGTGGGTTCACACCCTCTCTTTTCCTCTCTCTGTCCTTCCCCACAACACAATGAATCTAACCTCACAGGGAACCATGTGTGTCACCATGAGTTCCTTGAAAGAAAGCTGGAACATGAATATAATAAATATTAATAACAAACATCCAAGTTTTTATGGTCTGGGACTCCACAGCAGAGCATGCCAGGACCAGTGGAGAGAGGAAAGGGACAAGACCACTGCTGGGTGGAAAAGGTGTTGGAGTTTTTTACAGCCTTGCATGCTGCCTCTAGTTTGAGTGACTGGGATGGACTTTCCTGGGCTGGGGTGACTGTCTATCCAGAAGTAATCAGTCCCTCCTGCTTCTAAATTCAAAGAGAGACTGTGACGATCACCTCTTTGAGGCACCTACATTTTGTGCCCTCACAAAGGTCCCAGTCTTTGTTTCCCTTACTGCCACCAGTGGATTACCTCTATCCACAATATAAAAGACGTTTGACAAAACACTTGTCTGGTAAATGCAAACAGAACTTATTTATTGAAGTGCAGCAAAGTTATTAATAATCACAGATGTTCTTCAGATGTTCATTGTACACAAGCAAATCATTCACAGGTCTCTCTATACATACTTTCTTCTTGCCATATAATTAATTACCTTCTCTATCTATTTATCTTAACCAGTCTCTAACTCAATCTCTATCTCTTCTGACTCTGACTAACTCACTGACTCACTCCTGACTGACTCTTGACTCTCAGGCTCCGCCTTTTAACCTCTCTCTCGGCTCCGCCTCTCAACAACATTAGCATACAGCATGAATAATACATGACTTATTTTGCATAACAAAGGGGTGAACGCTACATACCTCCCCCCTTAAATATGTTTGTTTGGGAGGGGAAACACTTTTTCCATCCCAAACAAACATGCATCATTGCATGAAACTTTATTTACCCTCAGGCATCATTCTGCAAGCAATAACAATATTTATTATAACAATCACAATCTCTTTTAGTCTAAACGCTCCAATACAATTCAATAATATACTTTACCTTATCAGTTATACTTACTATATTTAACATTTTCAACCTTACAGAAATATACCACGATCAGGAAACTTTTACATAGATAATTAAACAGTTAATCAATAGTCCATTCCAGTTCATTTTAGAAGTCCTTGAATCATTCTCCAAGTTTCAGTTCATCAATATTCAGTTTTTCCACACTGTACACAAACAGAACATTTCTTATAACATTATCAGCTTGGTTTACCCCCCCCCCCCCATCCGTCATTTGGCTTTTGAGGCACGATCTGAGGCTCTTTTACTCCGTCGTCTGCGCTGTGGACTGGTCTGGTCGTTATCACCTCCTTCAGCTGGTCACACGACTGCTGGCACTCAGGGGTCCATCTGATGATCTCTGGCTCCTTCTTCCGTGTTCTTTTCGGTCGACTAGCAGTCATCGGGCCCTCTGATGTCCACTGGAAGTCCTCTGCTTGCCGTTTCTTAGTGACGTCTGCTTTAAGTCTGGCTCGGGGCTTCACTTTCTCAGCTGGGGAAAGGGTAGGCAGTTCCCTCTCCTCCTCCCGAACATCTCTGGATGTGTCTCTCTTTAAGAAGTCAGGGCTTACGCCTTTCTCCTCACTCACACATTCACTCACAGGTATTTTCATTGAAACGTTTTCCCTATGTGGGGGACCACTATCATGGGTCACTTTAATATTCTCCTGCAAGTTTCTCTTAAGTGCAATCAACGATTGGTTTGTTTTAGATGCACTAAGTATGTTAGCTGATTCTATTTCTTTATTCAGTGATACGCTAGATAGGGGGTTGCCTTGCAAGGATTTAAGAACTACTTGTTACGCCCCTGCCAAAACCAATTTTCTCCCCTCTATAGTTCTCAGTTCTACTACTTGGTCCTCAGGACAGAATACTCTTTCCTGGGCCTCATACAATCCTTTCTCCTTTCCAGGAGTACTTCCCAAGCTTGGCTCTGCCACTTCTAAGGACTTTTTTCTATATAAAAGCTCCTTATCCAGGCAAGACCTTTCAGGGCATTCAGGAGATAATAAAGTGGGTGCACTGGTGGCTGCTTCAAAGCAACCTACCAAACTAATTTCCTCCTTCTGCTCCTGAGCCAAACTATTTTTATTTGGATTCTTTAGAAGCATAAGATCAGCTTCTGGACGATAACTAGGCTGACTTCCAAAGAGACTTTTTCCTTCCAGGCTTCCCTTTGCTACTGTATCCATTTCTGCTGCAGTGGGTGATTTCTGGCCCCCCTTTGAGCGTGTAAGTACAAAAGCACTCTTAACATGCTCTATCAAATGTAAACCCTCTCTATATGTCAGGTCTTTATCAGTCATAGACGTCTCTGGGTGTTCAAGGGTCAGTGGAATGGGATTCTCTCTAACTTTTGTAGTACAATCATTCAAAGTACTATCTTCCATCTGTTCCTCAATACAGGAAGGGGTTTTCAAAATAACCTCATCAGCCATTTTGGTTACCTCATGGTTCTTTTCTAACTTGCATCCCTGGATAGATTCAGAGGTTAGGGAATCCATTTTTCCCTCAGGGATTGTTAACTGCTCTCTCAGGGAACCTTTTACTTCAAAAGCACTCTGCACATGCTTAGTAAGATCTAGCCCGATTAAACAAGGTGCAGGTATTTGATCAGAAATTGCCACGTCCCAATTTCTGATCCAATCTCTATAGTTTACCTTCACTTTAGCCATGGGTAAAATCACTGGAGTAGAACTTATTCCCTTGATGGTAACAGTCTGGTTTGGGAGAATTTGTTCTTTAGGAATCACCTCAGGATGACACAGGGTTGTGTTAGAACAAGTATCAACCACTCCAACATAAGACTTTTCATTAATAAGAATCCTCTCACCAGGGTTATGTATTAAAATATCTTCTGCCTTTACTAGAAAACAATGAACGACCTGGGCTAGTGGCAGATCAGAATTTTTTGTCGTGCCAGTTGCCATGGAGACAGAACCTTGGTTACTGCTTCTCTCAGTGGCTTCAGCTGGTTTTAAACTGTAAACCTTCTTGGGCTGATTCTCATCCTTCTCATTCCTAAGTTTATTTTTCATACAATTGAATTGTAAGTGCCCGAACTCCCCGCAGTTATAACATTTGTAAGACCTTCTCTCACTCTGAGGAGATCTGTTCAACTTTAACTTTTCCTCAGGGTTCATTTGGGTCTGAGAACTAGGCCGTGCTAATTTAGGTGAAGTACTACCCTGGCCTTCTTTCCCTGATGCTTTGCTGAGGTAATTTTTATTAAAGCGTTTCTTATGGTTGTCCCAGTTTTGCCTGTTAAAATTTGCCTCAGAGAACCTGTGGTTTCGAATCTCCCCAATGTAATCAGCTGTTTCACCTGCTTCTAATAGATTTTTAGGATTTTTGTCCTTAACTAAATAACGCAATTCCCCAGGCAAAATAGAATAAAATTGTTCCAACCCAATCACATTTTTCATCTGCTCAAGAGAAGTGACATTCTCACGTTCCATCCATTTGTCCAAACATTGAAGAAGTTTATCCCCTATCTGGGAATAAGATTCCTCAGGCTTTTTGCTCAGGGACTGAAATTTTTGTCTAAGGTGTTCTGCATTTATCCCAAATCTAGAATACACCATTTTTCTATAGGCTTCAAAATCTCTAGCCTGTTCTAGGGGCATCTGAGAATACAACTCAGCTAAATCTCCACTTATTTGGGATCTCAAAACCATCATCCTTTCATCATCCTTAACATTAAAGTCCCAGCATGCCCGTTCAAATGATATGAGGAAAGATTCAGGGCAGTCTCCTTTTCTATATTGGGGAAATTTCTTTAAGTTGAGTTTTGAGAGATTTCCCTCACTAGAGTAGTTATTATTACTATTATTGTTTTGAGCAGCCAATTCTAATCTTTTCATTTCCATTTGAAATTCCATTTGTTTTAACTCCAACTCTATTTGTCTGTTTTCTTGCTCAGCTTTTTCTCTCATCTCTATTTGTCTTTTTTCCTGCTCAAATGCCATTTGTCTGGCCTCTTGCTCAGCTTTTTCTCTCATCTCCATTTGTCTTTTTTCCTGCTCAAATGCCATTTGTCTGGCCTCTTGCTCAGCTTTGAGCTGTAGTTCCTTTTCTCTAAGCCTAAATTCCTGTTGTAATCTCCATTTTTCAAATTCCTGGGAGCTTAGAACACTTTCTCTCCCTGAGGCACCCTCATGAGTCCCCTCCTCCATTGGAGCTAAAGGGTCTCCATTTCCCTCCACTTCCTGAGGTAAACTTTGTGCCTCTTGAGGATCAATTACCTCCATTACTAACTTTCCAATTCTTTTGGATGGCATAAGTATGTGTACTTCTTTGAGAAGAGCTGGTTTCTATTGCAAAGTTAGTCAGGCCTTTTTTAAAAACACTATTTTACTGTTGTTTTCTTTTCCCAGTGTTTTTCTGGTGTACTATGTAGCTCTCACTTGGCAGCTAAAGATGGCTACACTTTTTCTGGCACCATGCCAGCCACGATGTTTCTTGGTCTGAGACAACCTTCTTGCCTCCAGACACAAAACAAATTCTGTTTTCAAGCCTCTGTTCCTTTCACCTCAGATCTGTTCTGACCCTGACTTCTGCTTTTATTCACAAGCGCTCCCTTAACTCTCAGAGCCTTGGATTTTAAGCTAGCCCACTGGGTTTGAACCTCAAAAGGAATTTTCCCTTCAGAGTCATTCCCTATCTTAGTCCCCCCTCAGATCTCGGATTAGAAGCCCTGCCACTAAGCTTTACCACTAAAGCTCTAGCAGGTAACCTACTTCTTTACCACAGACCTCTGACTAAAAGGTACCCTTGACTCAGAGAAATTCACTTTTAACTCTGGCTTGACTGGATTTTTTCGGATCCCACCGCTGGACACCAATTGTGACGATCACCCCTTTGAGGCACCTACGTTTTGTGCCCTCACAAAGGTCCCAGTCTTTGTTTCCCTCACTGCCACCAGTGGATTACCTCTATCCACAATATAAAAGACGTTTGACAAAACACTTGTCTGGTAAATGCAAACAGAACTTATTTATTGAAGTGTAGCAAAGTTATTAATAATCACAGATGTTCTTCAGATGTTCATTGTACACAAGCAAATCATTCACAGGTCTCTCTATACATACTTTCTTCTTGCCATATAATTATTTACCTTCTCTATCTATTTATTTTAACCAGTCTCTAACTCAATCTCTATCTCTTCTGACTCTGACTGACTCTTGACTCTCAGGCTCCGCCTTTTAACCTCTCTCTTGGCTCCGCCTCTCAACAACATTAGCATACAGCATGAATAATACATGACTTATTTTGCATAACAAGGACTGAACGCTACAGAGACCCCACCTCTCTGCTGAGTGTTTCTTTCTCTCTCTCTAGTCTGTTGAAAGCAGCCTGGTTGTTTAGTTTGCCATTGACCTGTTCACAACTGTAAGTAATTTTTTTCTTTTTCTTTTTCCTACAAATCTCTCAGAGTGGGTTATTGAGACTATAAGTGCCAGTTAATGAGAAATGGATGGATTATCTGGGGAACTTGTAGCTATTCTCTGTGAGTTTCTGTACTTCTACTGCATAGCAAAAGGAATTTTAACTGAAATTCAAACTCTGCAACAAAAGAAGGAAGGAGGGTTGGGAGATTGGTTCAGAAAATAGTTCAGTTACTTCTAAACTGGGGGGGGGAGAGGATGTGAGATGGATGGTTTGCACACAAGTAATCCTCTAAGAACAAACAATTAAGCATGTTTTCAGTTTCTGAGCCTAAAGAAGTCCTGAATCAAAACGTTGATTGACCAATTTATGTTAGCTACCTATGAAGCACTGATACAGTACTTTTCTAATTATACTAGCTGACCCCCTTACAAGCCTGTAAGTAATCTCAAGTAATAGACAACGAACATCAGAAAACCAAAAAAGAAAAAAGAAAGAAAAGAAAAAAAGAAAAGAAAAGAAAAGAAAGAAAAAAAATCATTAATCCATTTCCAAGAGTAGGAAGTGGAATGTTACTTATGAGGGATGTGTCACTAGGATTCTTATTGTTATTATTTTACTACAAATGACAGAATTCTCCATTCTGGGAATTCTACTTGACACCTAAATTCTTCTGTCTCAGCTTTGACCATTTTGCCTTGGGTGACCATGCTGGGAGTCTAGCCTCGTAACAGAGTTTAGTCTTCTCACAATACTGCTCTCAGTTTTTCCGACACCTTCAAACATCCTCACCACACTCATGTATACATACAAGAGAGGGAAAGTATACTCATCAAATTGCTTTTGTCAGGAATGAACAAGCGAAGCCCCCCCTTTTTTGTCATGCATTTCACACCCAATCAGCTTTCAACCTCTGACCTTTATGTTGTCATCCCGCCTATTCTGACATCCTTAAGCATGGGAGGGGCTGCGCTCCTCATACTATGACTGCAAAAGTAACTCTTAGATCATGCAACTCTGTCTTGAGGCCATGGCGTTCATCTGTCTAGCTCGTACTATGCTGCATTAGGTCAAATTATTAGTTGCCAATATATTTGAGTCTTAAGGCACTGCCATCCCATCTGAAAGTCTGCCAGGAGAAACCACATGTTGTTTTTCATTTGTGAGCAACACAAGAATTACATAAAGGGATGCTCTGAAAAAAGAAAAAAAATCACAAGCAAAACATAATTTGCATCTTCAAGTGTGCCAAGTGGTTGGGTTCATAATTGTTTGAAAGGGAGCGAAGCCAGAACCAGAACTACTTAGAAGCCAAGCCTTCTTACTTGGAAGCTTCTGTTCCTAATGGCAGTTGTGTGAGGGCCAATATGTGTCACTCACAGGGAGCTTTTCCAACACAAAATTACTCAAAGTGGAAGACAACCAACCACCAACATCAATAGCACACACAAGTGACCTAATAAAAGCAAGCAATAACAAATATATAAATACTGATTTCTAAAAAAAGAAAGCAGGCGTACTGAAACTGAGTTTTACAGGTCTTCTGTAAACATGGTCTTAACTAGCTGGCAGAACACTGAAGAGAAAGAGATGGCCTGAAGTGTTGTCTAGAACACTCTATACTTCAGACTGTGCCATCTAACTGACAAAGAATCCACTCTGGTATGTGTTCCCAAAGAATACAGCACACGTTTGCTATCCTGGAATGAGATGGTTTGTGTAAAAGCTCAGTTGTGATTATTCAAACCAAATTAATCAATGACAAATGTGGGGAGTTGCCTTCTCTCTGATGTCATTCCATTTCATGTTATTTCAATACCATAACGGTACAGATGTCACACTGGGGCAATGGCATTATTTGGAAGGAACCAGCATTTTAACTGAAATCAGATCCTACAGTCATTTAGCTCAGTGATTTAGGCCTCTGGCTGCAGAGCTAGAGGTTGGGAGTTCAATCCCCCACTTTGCCTCCTTGAGAGGGGCTGGACCCGATGATCCATAGGATCCCTTCCAGCTCTGCAGTTCTAAGATGATGACGATGATGATGATCCAAAGTGGCATGGAATTGAGTTCTGGGAACACCAGGCGCATGCTTCTCCTGGAACAGCAGAATGATGGCAATCTGAGTAAAGGATGAAGTTCAGACTTGTCTGCTCCCTTCTTCCCTTTTCTCCTATGGCCACAAGAGGAAGTGAAGAACATTTCACTTCCAGATTTAACAAACCCTAATTACTCATTTTGTTTGAGGCAACAAATGTGGTTGGTATTCGCTACAGTTATAGAAGCAAACCAGGATCAAAAGCTAAGATTTGAAGTCTGAATAATTTTTTTCTTGAAAATAACCTTGCCTGGTTGACTGCAGGCAATACTTAGATTCAAGCTTGATTATTTGGACTCTTTGGTTATCTGGAATGACCTGAATTGCTTCCCCCCCTTTTTTATATATATATTTTTAATCTCACTTCTCCTTCAAAGAGCTCCTTTTCTTCCTACTTTATCCTCATAAAAGCAACCCTGTTAAGTTAGGTAAGGTTAGCATTAGTGATGGGTCTACGGTTAGTACAATGTTGACTCTGGATCACAGCACTTCAGGATTAAAATGGAATTTCCTGTCATAAACTGTGTCTTGTAACCAACAGGTGAAAAGGGAAACTGACACTACCTGACACAAAACAATGAACTAATGAATTGCAAATGCTGCTAGGAAAGTTGTCCTTGAACTGAAAACTATATTTTACCTTGGAAAAAAGACTAACATTCTTCAAAACCAATCTCCTATTTTTCTTCCCTAAACTGAACCCTCCCAGATCCTGAATTCACAATAGTATGCACCAACAATAAGTACCTTATGACTTGCAGATGGAAAGCATGCTATGAGTCATCCATAAAATAAACATAACACAGCCATGTATATTATTCAGCCCAATTAGTTTTCAATTAGGAAGCTTCTTCTCCATGGAAATGTCCACTTATTTGTGTATTTAATAGATGGACTTTAATTCTGCATTTCAGTTCAATTGTACCAACTGGATGACAACATAGCAGAGGACATGACCGTTCCATTTTCATGTATACATGAAATACAGCACCCAGGCCCCTTCCTGGCCTCAGCATTCAAGGACACAACAAGCAAACCAGTTTGGAAAAATTATTATTTTTTGACTCCAATTCCATAGCCAGCATGGCCCTGGGAATACGCTGGGAGTTGTACCCCAAAAAGACAGCTTTCCATTGTTGAAGCAAGCAGAGATGCTCTGTACAGAACTATGTTTCTCCAACTTCTTAAACCCATGCCCCCTTTTGTTAAACAAGAAAAATCTTACACGTCCTTTTCAAACCTGCCTTCCACAATAACTTTGTTTGAAATTTAAAATAATGTGACTAAACACAAATCAAAACATTTGTAATTTTCAAAACACTCAGTCTTTAAATCTTTTTTACACTTAAAGAACACTGTTGTGTACCACAAAATTATGTAGCAAGCCTCATATAAAAAAGTGGTAGATACAATCTCCTCCCCATTTATTTCCTAAATAAAAAATAGGTATATGATAAAATTGACAATGCTTTTTTTTTTCAAACTTTGCCTGTGTCCCTTGAAATAATTATATGCCTAAGGGAAGAAGGATGTGCCACTGGTTAAAAGCCACTGGTCCAGAATGACCAGAATTTTTATCAGAAAATAAATACTCTCAGACTGAAGAATTGAGGAGTATGCCTTGCAATTCCAACTCAGATTATATTCTGACAGAGGGCCACAGCTCCACGAAACACATATTCAGTCACCTGCAACATTTGGGGCAGCAAAAGGTATGACTCTTGGATGTGCCTTCCGCTTACACAGATAAATAAACCTCCTCTTTGGGAGGCTGTTGTTTGTTACTAGCTACCAAGCTAATGAGGTCTTTGTCAAACGTGACACCGTCTGGACTGAATTATATCAGAGTGTATTTGTCATGACCTGGTATGGACTGAAATGTTTCATTTGCGGAAACAGAAAACCAGCTGTTTTATTTGCTGTAGGCCTTGGCCTTTTTAAAACACTACCCTTTCTCAGTTAAGTAACTGATGGAATATAATTAACATGACAAAATTATAGTCATCCCTACATAACCCTCAGGTCCAAAGCCAGTTTTTTTTTTTACAGGACACAGTGAGCAATGGAAAGCAAATGCCCAGACCAGCACTGCAAGCTCATATTCTTTTTATTGTTATCACTATTCTTATTTTTCATGTTATTATTGATTGAAACTGGTATTTGGGGCGAGGAGTTTGGGACTTTCTTGTCTTATTATGTACACCACACGGACTACTGTTTATCACTAATTTGACAGTTAAGAAGTTAAACAAACAAGCAAACAAACAAACAAATAAATACTTCCTCTCATGTACAGCTCTCCATCAGCCTGTTTCTCTGTGGGCCTCCAGTGCCAAAGCAGGGTGCTTCTGGTCTCGAGCACAAAGCTGATTGCCTTTATCGCTTTGTACTTTTCTGTATCCCACCAGCATTCTTGTTCAGTTGATTTCCATCTCAGGTTCTGGTACTTGACGAAAGGAAGGCATGTCTATGCATATTTTAGAAATGTAGGCATTTTTGGTTGTGGGCATTTTTGAAATTTGTATGTGGTTTCACACACATTTCTTCATCCCAAATACATTGCAAGCTCAGCAAATGTATAGATTTCTGAGGTATGGTATGCTCCATTCCACTGTCAGCCCTGGAAAGTAAGAAGTGAATGTTTTCATTTGGAAATATGAACCCACTTGAAATCCTTTCCATTCTTACTTTCTCCATGGGCAGTAGTTTGGGGGTCCCTGTGCAGAGACATGTGCACTTTTCACAAGAAAGGAAGAGTAGGATTAGGTCCTTAATGACGTGGCTTCCCAAGGAGTGTGATCTAGATACACTGCCAAGATTGAAACCCACCAATATCACATCTATAAATAAACAGACTGATCTCTTAGGGCCATCACTGGTGCTGAATGAGGAATACGAAAACTACTGGGGGCCACATGCTCTAGTAAAGGAACACTATGAGAGGAGGTACATATTGAAGGAACATGCTATTCATGGCCATAGCCAACTCCTGTGACAATTTGGAGGATACTCCTTCTGGAAGCAATTTGTGTGTGTGTGTGTGAACCATAGAGTAAGGAGATTCTCTCATATACAGAATAGGAACTGTGATATGAAACTGGGAGCAGCTTGTACCTTTTCCAGCAACTACTTCCCTTGAAGAAATAGCCCAATACAATTAATGTGCATGTGTGGAGGGAGAGAAACTGCACACAACATCAAGAGAAATGAAATAATAATTTTAAATCTCCCACAAAAGTGGATACCCTTTATGGACTTGTCTACAACAAAATAACAATGCTATAATCAAAGAAACCACTGAGCTGGGGAGATGGCCAAAAGGAGAGAGAGCTGTTCCATATTTTTCCCCTCTGCTGAGAAAAGTTGGCATAGTTCAGTCTCCATTTCAGTGAACTGCACTTCACTCCACAGTCCTCAAAAGCTTCACTTCTTCATTTGAATGGATCGCCACTGAGACTGTTAACATTCAGCAGCAGTTACTGGTTGAACCAGGAAGGCAGCTCAAGACATTGTTCTGCCAGAGGTGAAGAAGAAAAAGGATTCCCTTCCCATTCCATCTACTAAAGCTAACGGACAGCAGTGGAATCATTCTTCCACATTAACTATGGAACATTATCCTCTGCTGCCTCTTAAAGCAGCAGGCTTGCTTAGGGAACTGCTTGATACAGCAGCACTTTGAATCAGCCCTCTTATAAGTTGATTTCCTAGCAATTTTTTGTTGTGGTTGGATGTGGTTGGATTTGGCTCATACATATAGCAATTTAAAGTTCTGCCTAAGATTAAGAAGTTTCAGGGTTGCAACTTCCTGTTTGCCTTCAGTTCTCGCCCTTTCTGCCTCAACTCCAGAACAAAAAACTAATTACTGCATGCCACTGGGGGAGCAGACACTACGAATTAAAACCTGTACTCCTTTGTCAAGCAAGACAAACCAGAGGTGCCATGTAATGACAGACTAAAACTTCCCAACTCAATGTAAAATGACACAAAAGGGTAAAAAAAATAGTGGGGAACAAAAGAATGATAGATTTTCTCAAATTTTGACAGGCACATGAGGAAAGTGGTAAAAGAGATAAAAATGAAAATGATGCAAAATTGAATGGATGGGTCAACAAAGACAGGGGTGTAACTTTTGCATTTCTCTTGGCCTTCTTACTAACCTAAGAAGCAATATTACCCAGCTTTCTCCTGCAATATTCCAAGGACCAAGAGTCAATACACAAACAAGGGCAGGTGAAACCTTTATTAGACCACTAAAAATAAACAAAAATTTAAAAATTGCTAACTTTTGACACATGCTAGTCTTCATCAGGCTGTGCACCAATATATTGTGGGCAGTGCAGGGGGAAAAACGTATGAAAGCCACAAAAGTCACGACAATGTTTTTGCCAGGTTTGTTTCTTAACAATTACCTACAAAAAGCAAGTTGCAAATACAAATCAGGAGTGTAGTTTTTAAATTCCACCCTTGGTAGCCATTAGTTGCATTTCCTTTCTCAAGTCCTCAACAAAGGGCTGCCAGGTATGCAGCATTTCTCCCTCCCCTACCACCTTCCTTTGAAACTCAAGGGTCCTTTATGTCTGGGTCTAGTTAACTTGCCTGAGGTCATGTCATGGGCTCCTGGCTAAGGTAGAAGGCAGACTGAAAACCCTCACAAGCTAAGAGTTCACTCTTAAGTCACTAGAGGACACAGTTTCTCATTTACTACGCCATGTTTCTCCCTCAGTATATTACTAGGATGGGAGGACACAATGTGGAGCAGCTCCTTTGAATGTATATGTATTCACATTTGCTGTTTATTTGTTAGTACAGAACTGTGTTCTATCCTATCCCAGAGGTTAGGGGAGGGTATTGCTTTCAATAATTGGGAAAAAGACACCTATCCAAAAAACAGACCTTGCTTTTCTCCCTGTCCCCATAAAGGCACCTTGTCACCCCAGCTCCAAAGCTGAGTGAAACAATGTGATGACACTGAACATAGCAAGGCTGAGGAGACTATGAGCGGCCAGCTGCATGTTGTAGCGCAGGCACAGTAATCACTGTTGCCTTGCATCTGAATAGACTTTAAGTTATGGATTGATATAAATGACATAGAATGGCTGGATAGCTCAGTGAGTTAGATATGTTGGGCGTTTGATTCACCACTTTGTCTCCCATGAGAAGATGCAGCCCGTGTAGTCTTGGGCAAGCTGCATAGTCCCAAAAAAGTGCCCCCTGAAAAAGGGACTGGTAAGTTATTTGTAAGTATACCTAGAAAACACTAGAAAGGGTTGCCATGAATCAGAATCAATTTGATGACACGTATTTATTATTATACATTACATGTATTGACATGTAAGTATGCATGCACAAGTGCCCTATCTACAGGGTAACTGGTGTGCAGAAGTGGTTTTAACATATAATCTCCCTTGCTGGATTAGAGAAAATGTACGTTTGCTAAATATACTTTTATAATCATTACCCTTTTGAAACAGAGAACTAATTTCTCTCATACATAACTAGGACAACTGAACAAGATGCACTGGCTTGGAAAAAGCAAAGCAGTGTCTTTTGAAATGGTTGTGGCAAACTATTAAATGTCCAGCCCTGAAGAATAATAAATTGACAAAGCTATCATAAGCTTGGAAACATTTTCAGATATGAAAGCAACTCCAGTCCTAAAGCTCCCAGAAGGAACCACAAGGAAGCTGTTATCTACTACCAGTGGGGTTTTTTTAAAAAAGAAAACATTATTGTTCTTGTCTTTATAAAAAGTGTCAGATTGTCTGTAATAACTTCCCTATCTTAAACCCCATTCACAAGGGGCTACTTCCAATGAAAGCTATTATAAACTGTGCTCAGTTGGAGACATGAGATGGAATAACTTCAGGAGAACTAATAAAATCCTTCACAAGGAAGTCAAGAAGCAATCCAAGCTGGAACATCTGCAATTTTCTTCTTTCTAGCCACATCTCCTGGACAATTACAGAACAAACACAACACATGCTCCCCAAGGACAAAGCAGCTGAGACCCATGCATGGAAGAGCTCTGGATATTTGCTGCCTGCTGCCGAAATGACAGGATCATTCAGAATCCAAACAGTCCTCATTTTTCACGTGAGGAAAAAAGCCTCCAGCATTCCTAAAAATAGAAGATAACAAAAGTGGTAACTCAAATGACAGGAAGTTCATGCCAAATAGAATTTGAAGGAGAACCCAATATTTCCTTTCTTCTTTATTTTGGCAGCTAATACATATATACAGCTAAACCCCAACACTGACATATAATCTTTACCATATACTCTTTGAATCAATGTGTATGTAAGTTCTATTGATTCTGATTGTCTACTCTAGTTGGGGCTAACAATTGGATTTAGCCTGTAGTCCCCGAAAATAAGGAAATACGGCTCAGGGTCACTGCACATAGGAAACAGGAGGATAGTGAAGAGACAGTTCTCTCTTTTAAAACACCTGGAGTTATAAGATCCTTGCCTGTTTTATGTTACACTTATGTCACATAGCCCCATGTAAGCTAGATCTCTTAGCATGGCGTACATGGAGCTATCATACCACTTTCCATCCAAGCATGCAACTTTTTAGTTTCTTCTTCTTCTAATGTAATAGTCATGCCATCTCAGACCTTTCTCTGGGATAGGTTTGTGAACATATGGCATAATGCAGGCAATTTAGACACTTTTATGTTATGCTGATATCAGTAATGAAGAGATGAGAATACCAGTGCCATTGAAATACTTAACATGGGCTGAGTGGTGCCTCCACTTGCAGTCAGACACTTCTAAGGACTGGCCTGAGACCAGGTTCTGAATAGAGTTGGACTCCTCCGCTGACATTTATTCTTGCATCATCAATGTTTAAAAAGTCAAATAAATAAATAACAAGCCATCCTAGCAATCAATCAAACAAACAACCCTAAACAAACAAACAAGTAACTAATGGGTTCAAATAGCATTTAGTTCACAGGCACTTCTAGACTGTGCTTTTATTGGGACCTCAGCCTTCCTCATTCACTGAAATTCTCAGGATATCTACGTGCTGTTAGCTCTCTTTTGCTTTTGCTTTGTTTCTCTATGAAGAAAAACATTACAGACAAAAAGATGGAAAAGCTACACAATGCCATTTGACTGTGAGGGTCAGGGGCTCCCATGCCAGAAGAAATCCCTTATTTCTCTGGAAATTGTATCAAAGATAAGAAGACTGTTTGCAGTCAGCTAGTGGCTAACTGGCCAATTTCTGCTGGTTGTTACGATCCTTGATGGGGTGGGGAAAACCAGAATGATTTTGGTTTCATCATTTTGGATGAGCAAGAGTGCCTACTTAGAGTAAAAGGAAACAGATTAATTAACACATTAATTGTTAAAGGATTGATAGTATGAGCTCTTGTTTTGTTAACTTTAATATAGGTTAGTAAATCCACTGAAGAGGAAAAGAATCCAATTTTTTAAAAAACAGACAACATAGGATTGAAGGTAGGCTCTGCATGGTTTATATTACTTAGGATCAAACTTCCCACTCCACAACCCTTCAATTTAAGAGATGGGGGCTAAAATACTTACGCAAGCACCTATCTGCTAGAAACGTGCAGATCTTAAGTTAAGACCCCATGTAAACGCTACAGTTTTATTAATTGCCTTATTAATAGGAGCCCCATGAAGTGCACTCATATTTCCCCTTAGGCTTATGACAACCCTGGAAGTCAGCCCAATGTTGTTATGACAGAATGTAAATCATCCATAGCAGAGATGGCAAAACATATACAGAGGAAGGAATTGAGTCAAAATATACAGTATAACTGAAGTCACTGTATAAATTATTACACAGTGAAAGAATCAACCATGCAGAAAATGTGTGCATTTTATATGTAGGGAACAGATGCCTTATGAGCGTGAACTTTTTCTCCCCTGGCTTCATCCACATTCCTCTACATCCCAGCTTCTACAGGAATACTTTATTTAGCAAAGTGAGTTTTAGGTGTTTTTTTTTTTTAAATCAGGCTCTAATCTGGAAAATTTTATCTGCCAGTCAGGCATGAGCTGCTCTTGCCAAAGGGTCCCTCTTCACCTTCCACTCATAATAACTCTTACCTGAGATGCATTACACTGTTTTCCAGCCATTTCCTTCCCACCAAAAAAAAAAGGGATTTTGAATGCTCATAAATACACCAAGGATTTACACCAGACCACTGCAAAATTGCAGAATCTTATATAAACTAAACTTTCAAAAACGGTTGAATGTGTTTTGATTGGGCAGAAACAGGAAAACATGGTGACATCAATCATTCAAAGCAAACTTTTAAAACTCATTCATAACAGTAATTTTGCAATGAGATTTCTAAATTGTGGTCTTTGGGGTAGATTCTCCAGGCAAAATTTCATATGAATAAGACAAATCTTCCTTGTTTTATTACAGATGGCATTCTTCGCTGTAAGATGCTAAAAAAGCCTCAAAGTTCAAAGGGGTTCCTGAGGCTCCCTAATAAAGATGATTGAAAAAACTAAAGCTGATTTGGAGTGGAAACCAGTGTGTAATCCTTCCAGCATGCCTGTTCATATGTAAAAGAGGATATAATAGGGATCAAAAACAATCTTAGTAAGATTAATTGCAGCTTCTCTCTGGCATGCTGTCATTTCCTTGAAATGAGATGTATGGAGAGAGAATCAGTAAAAAAAGGTTTAGCAATATTGCCTAATCAATCTCTCCTATACCAAACATATGGAAGAGTACATTTGTCAAAATGTAAAAATTTTGTGTGTATAGAGTGTTAAAATAATTAAGGGAGGAGTGTAAGAGGACAGTCCTGAAAATGAAAGTGCTTTTAAAATTGGAAACTTAGACAATAGTTTAGTCATTTCAAAAACATTAGCAACTTTCCAGCCAGGCCTGGGAACAAGATCATTATACTAAAATAATTCTGACAGTTGAAAAGATGAAGATGGTATTCACAAGTCATGTAGCTCCACCTTCCGGTGATTGCAAAATTCGGGTTTTATAATAATCTGGCACCTTAGACACTTTATATTATAATATCTTGGTGTCACAAGTGTTTCAACAGGTTCTCCAGGTTCTGCAGAATTTTAGTCAAAATAATGATGTAAATGTAATAATGGCAGCTAGCCAGATATTAAGTTACAGACCTCTGGAATCACAAACGATGCAAAAGACAATAGAATTTCCTATTGAATTTTTTTTTTCTTTGAGCACCATAGCCCTAGACCACCAAAACCTGCAGAGGGGATTTTTGATAGTAAAGGAAGGATAAATATGGGTATAAATAATCACAGGAAAAGATAGTTAGGAACAAGGAGCAAAGAATGCCAGGAAGGCATCACTAGAGGGAAGAAAACTGTGCGGGGGTGGTGGTAAGATTTTTTTTCTATATACTGATGGGATTGTGCAACACTTCTAAGTTCCATGGGGCTATTTGCTTACTATTGATGAATCTTGCATACACAATTTCACAAAATAAGTCTCTTCTAATTTGCATTCATCTAACAGACAATATGAAGAATTATAATAAGAACAAAAAGCTACAATTTGTTCATGTTAAGTCCTTGGCAATAGCACCAATACAGAAGCTGCTTGTAGAAATCACAAAGCTCAAGTGTCCCTTTGATTTAAAAGTTAGACAAAAATCCAAGACATCTTCCTCTGATGTGTTGGGTATCCATAGCACAGGAGAATCTTCAAAACTCTAAAATATAATATCAATACAATTGTATGCAATTTATGAATTCATTATGTGGGTTCACCCCTCCAACACAAACATATAAAAATTATATCTAAACCAGGTTGGCAAGGGCCTTAGCAGTCTAACTCGCAATGGCAGCTCTGGCCTCTTCAGCTCTCTCACTTTTTCTGAGATTCAGACTTCTTACTCACAGCCCTTCTTTTTCTTAGTCCAATTCCTTTGGGCTGAACCAATATTTCATAGGGGTTACAATTGCATAGTCTAATTTTTTAATTACATAAGTTTGTTAAGATATTTTTATAGATGTGACTTAATTGACAGTTAAACTTCTATAACTTAGAGAATATGTCTATGTAATACTTTTATTCTTAAGTATTTTGTAACAGTCTTATTATTTCTTTCTTAAGTACCATATTAATTTTTGTTTGAACATTTTTCAATTTTGTTAGAACAGTCACTTACTGTTGGAAATTATTAAAAATTGAAAGTAATAGTCAAATAATGCTCTATACTAGCTGTATCTGCTCAGAAAAAGGACACTGCTTGCCTGGACTTGCCTGTCTTACTTATGCCTGCTCAGCATTAAGTCATGTCTATTCAGCATTAAGGATGACATGCATAGTTAAGTATTAATGAACTGCTTGCCCTTATTAGAACATGACTGAAGTTACAAATATCCTTTGTCCTTATTATTGTTTCAATCCTGCTTGCCAATTGATAGACTTAGGTAATGTTTCTGGTCTTGCTATGAAACAGTATAAAAGATTTGTAACTGCACCACAAGATTGTATTTCCTTGGTCTTTGTTCTAGATTGTACCTTTTTATTGGCTATAATTTGCTTCATTATTCTGTCTTCACCCTTCACCAAGAGAACAAACATCTAGTGAATAGAATTCTCACCCACAAAAGTTGGCAAGCCAGCCAGAAGAGCTCACTGCATTCACTGATGGCAGCCCAGAATTGGCTGATGAACATGATGCCAAAATAGGTGAGTTCATCTTTCTGTGTATCCCTTGTATAATTCAGGGCTATCGTTTTTGAAATAAGGAAGGCTCTCAGGAGGCAGTGGATGATTGTATATGTCTGTCTGTGTATGTGCAGCACTGTGCCATTTTGGCCAGAAGGAGTGTGAGCTGAGCAAGGAGCATCCATCCAACAGAAAAGGCCATTGAGGGTGTGGTTTCCAACCTTGGCTAACCCAGGTAGGTGTTCTTGAACTGCAACTCTTAGAATACTTCAGTGTTAGATGTACTGGCTGGGGTTTCTGGGAGTTGAACTACAAGAACACCCGAGTTACCCATGTTTGGGAACCACTGCATTAAGGCATCGGTCCAGGGGGCAATCTGAGAGTCTTGGTAGAATTGATGGGGAACAGAATTGGTAAAAGCCAGTGAATCAAAATGCCTATTGCTTTGGAAACAAAGCAAGTGGGTTCACAATAAACTGAAACTGTAACACACAGCCATCTAATAGGCAGGTCTTAGGAATGCTACAGCTCAGTTTGCTGACAGTTTTCCAGGCTGGGCTATAGGCCCACACACCACTCAAACAGTACTGAGTTTAAGTTGCTGAATCAGTCTGTTAAGGGAAAAAATCCATTCAGGAACACCATTGCTAGGAAAATTGAATCCGTCTGTCTGAAAGGAAAGCAGCACAATGGGATTAGACTTGAGTGTCCCAAACTACCAACTGCTGGGTTAAGTAAGAAAAAGCTAGTAAAACTCTTCACTCTTGACTGGCCACAATTAATGAAGACATTGGATCCCTCATGTCCACCAGAAGGAAATCTGACCACCAGTTAATCATTAGGTTGGCACTGGAAAGAACAAATTTAATCCCAGGACCAGACTACTATGTGTATTTATTCTCAGGGTTCAAGACCAAAGCACAGGCTCCACTGACAAAGTCTGAACTAAGCTCTCAACCAGCACCCTATGATGATGAACCAGATCTACCACAGATTATTATAACTGCACTAACTGCCTCACCATTCATAGTGAGCTCATCCTCTTCCTTGGGCCCTTCCAACCTGTCTACAGCTACCACAGCTGGATGTGGATTTGGAACAGCTTCCATTTTACTTTTGCCTTTCTCCATTTCCCTCCCAGAGTCCACCAGGCTGCAAATTTGAACCCTTCTCTGCTACTCAAGAAATTCAGAAGGTAACAGAATCCATAAGGCAGCTAACTCAGCAACTTCAGCAGTTAACTGAACAATCAACTGGGAGCTCCATCCAATTAGGGATGCCAACCCCATGCAGTAGTAATATGGCTCCTGCAGGTTTTCCCCAAACCATCATCTTAATTCCAGCAATTCAATTTCAAGTTCCATCTGGAATGGGATCTGGTCCAGAAACTGCAATCTATCCCTGTTCCTGTGGGCAATAATCATGTTGAAAGCACAATTATCCACAACCCATTCTGATCATCAGATCTAGCTCAATAGCGAAATAACATCTCCAAGACTAAGATATGACCCTGAAACCATTCACCAATGTTTTGTGGTCATCTTTCAAACTCATAATCCTAAATGGGTAGGCATTCAAAAACTTATGACTGCCTTCATGACTACTGATGAACAGAAATAAGTTATCTGATAAGTAAATGTGTGGTTGGAAGAACAAATTCAGATAGAAATGCAGATTAACCAGTGGGGCTAAAGCAGCCCCACTACTTGAGACAGACCCTAAGTGGAATCTCAATATGATAAAAGGACAGAGGAGACTTCAGTGGTATTGTAGGGCACTCCTGGAAGGCATTCATAAGGCAGGCAGTAAGACAACTGACTTTGATAAAGTTAAGAGATAAGACAGAAATCCAATTAACATTCTAGTGACTATTTCAGACTCATTTCAAATATATAGTAGCATAGACTCTGAGGCTCTAGAGAGCAGGAAGACAGTCTGATCCAGTTTTGCAAGTCAAAGTGCTCCAGATATTAGAAAGAAGTTGCTACAGAATGATATCTTTGATGGAAAAAAAATGTAGAATAACTAGTGGCAATCGCCACTAAAATCTTCAATAGGAGAGAAGCTGGGAAAGAAAAGACACATGTGAAAGAATCAGACAGTCAAGATGTTGGTGATGGCTATTCAAAGTCAGGGACAGAGGGCTTATTCAGTACCTCAAGTCCCGATTTAGCAATATCCATTGCAGTACTTGACCCAAATTAGAGGCCAGCTCTGAGGGGGTTAACAAGGAAGGGAATAGGGACGAGAAATACCTACAAGTCAGATAAAAGGGAAGTAAAGATGTGTGTAACTATTGCAAACAAAAAGGACATTGGAAGCCTCAGTGTCCATTGAGACCTCAAGGTCTGCTATCCCCTCAAAGTCAGTCACAGAAGCAGGCTCAAAATTATGTCAGGGATTGGAGTAATACCAAGATTACACTGCAGATGATTACTACAATAGGTTTGAATGACAGGGTGTAGGAGACCAGATGGTGTTACAGGCTGCTGTTTTTAAATTAAATGCAGAAGATTCTATACTCTTAAAAATTCAAGGACAAACTGATTTGGCTTAATTAGATACAGGAGCCACATTTTCCAACTTAACAAAGGTTTCTCTGTCACTGAGCCAAGAATCCAAAGTTGCGATGGGGTCTGAAGGAAATCCTTTCCATTGACCAAAATCCAACAAAGTGCAAGTCTCTGTTGGACCATTATCTGAACAACATTCCTTTTTCCTGACTAAAGGACAAGCAAATTTATTGGGTAGAGACTTGTTTGTAAATTAAAGGCAACAATCAAATGTTCACCCGAAGGAATATATGGTCAATTACCAGGTGCAAATTTCCCAGTTAATCTGTAATCTTTCGAAGATCAAAGAATATATTCCACCAGAGATTCAAACTCTGATGAATGCAGTTGCTAGCATTGGTCCCTAGATTTACCACACCAAAGTCAAGGAACTCCTATTGATAGAAGAACTGCTAATTACAGACAGACTGCAGGAGCAACAAAAGGGGTGTCCAGAACAAGCTGGCAATATGGCAGCCAAAGCTGAAGCAGCACAAGGACTAGAAGCAGCTGAAAGTAAAGCAGTTACCACCTCAGAAGAGAAAGAACCTTCCAAAACTGATAAGTGGTTTATAGGGACTTTACCTGGTCTGAAATTGAAACTCAAATGATGTTAATGACAGAGAAGACTGGATGATGACAATGACTGACACCCCTTTGCATACTTAACAAGTCCAATCCAAGACAAAGATCTGGACCACTAGAAGGTGACATGCTAGCAACCTCTCCCTTCTGAAGAGCTGTGTAGTTAAGTCAGATATTACTTGAAATGAAGTGGTTGTCATTCTTTGTTTTTGCTATAATATTTAACCCTTCTTATCAGTATTCATGTTGTAAATGTCATAATTGCTATGTGGGCATTGGACATCCTGCTGCTATACCCTTGGAGTGTAAATTTCTGGGTATGTCCTTCCAAGGAAAAGAAAAAAAAATACAAATTTAGACCAGCCCATGTTCTCTGTCTTATAGTGGAAACCATAGCTATAGGAGTGAAAAATGAGGAAAACTGTAGATCCTATGGGAGAAATAATAAAAGGAAAGAGACACAAAGAAAACAAAAAATCAGGTAGCCATTTGTACCACAATGTAAGTCCTGACCACGGAGATAACACTTTCTCAGACTCCTCCACTTCATGCCAAATCAACGAGGAAGGTAGCTAAATAGAATAGTGGAGATAGTGGAGTACACATGCCCCTACACACCACAAGCAGAGTGTTCCCCTTCTAGGTATATCTTTAGCCTCTGATGTTCTGTTTACTGATTCTGCTGGACCCATGAATCTCACAGCTTATAACAATAACAACTTCCTTTATATCAGAGGTTAATCCATAGGGTATTCATGCTGCTCGTTTACTGGCACTCAGACTCAGAGTTCCAGACACTTAGGTTTCAGTCACTGTTCATACACACTCAGTAACTCTAGCTCCAATGACTGGTATTTACATGATCGTATCAATGACTATAGTACCTTTGCACTGTCGCGAACTAGCCTCCCTCCAGGGAGCGCCGTTCGTTGGCCAGAGAGCGTCCAGGCGTCTGAGTACCCCTTATCAGCTGGATGGAGTCCTTTTCACCTCAGCTAGGGCGTATCACAGACCCTTTCCCGCAAGTCTAGCCTGAAAGATTTACTCCTGCACTTAGTTACACTTAACAAGTACAGGCACCTGGGCTTTGTAGTCTTCCAAGACCTACTAAAGCTCAGAAAGATAGGACTCTGATACTAGCAGTCTCGTGACCGTACAACCTCCTTGGAAGCAGGCTCAGCAGACTTGCTGTTCAAAAGACCATTCTTAAGGATTTTTAAGAATAATTTTTTATTGAAAAATAAAGTCTTTATAGATATTCAGTTTGTTGCATAAGCAAAGCATTGATTACATTTCCATAGAATATTGCAGTTAAATGAATAACAAGTTTCATCTAAGCCAAAATAACTAACTTCTAAGAACAAGGCTTTCCTTTAGGGCAGGCAAAAGGCATAAAGCCCCCCCCCCCTCTTTCTTTCTCTTGCTCTCTACATACCTAAACTCTTACTCTACGATAAAAGGCAAAAAATGGATCCCAAGCCTCTCTCTAAAGACTAAGGAACATTCCACATGGTAAAATCTCAATTTTACTACTTGCTAAGCACCACCCTTCTTCATCATCTTTCGAGGTGTTGATCAATTGGGATTTAGGGCTGTTCGTTCTCATCCTGCCTTCCTTTCCCAAGGGAATCCAAGGGTGTCCAGGTGTTGTTTTCTTCCTCTAATCTTGGTCCCAATTAGGATGGAATGTTTTGACTTCACTCCTTATCTGGTCTTTGCTGTGCTGGGCAGAAGAAACTTTTCTCACCGTCTCTTCTGAAAATCTTCCCACCGTTCAAAATTAACTTCACACAGAACCATTCTGAATCCATTTTACATTTTCTCATGACTACATAAACCATCTACATTACATGCTTTAAACTACTTATCCACGATCATGACATGCACAATTGTGGGAACAGATCCTGAGTAATGCCAGTGCAACCAGTAGGTTAGGCCAAATGTTTCAAAGCAGACCTATTATGTCAAATGTATTTTGGATATGTGGGCATACTGCAGCCCAGTTTATACCATTGTTAAAATGGGGTGTCTGTTATTTGGTCTAGTGGTATTGGGACTCAGAGTTACCCAGCTTTATCTACCGGACATCTCAGGAATAAAAGGGTGGAGCTAGAGAACTTGAGTGATGCAACAGTGAATTGGTAATATGAGGCCTGTTCCCTTTATTACAGAGCAGATGCCAACCATGTTGACATTCTTTGATTAACTGATGCCTTGTTATGACTTATCAATGAAACAACCATTATTAATAAAGTCATTGATACAGAGCTCTCTCAGTCACATCAATCAGCAGTGCAAAATCAAATTGGCCCTGGATTTCCTCCTGGTGAATCAGAGTGGAGTCTGTAAATTGACTGGCACTGAATGCTACACTTATGTAAATGATCAAACTGTAAGCATCAAGGGTCACCTATGCAATCTCCATATCCTGGCAGGAGAACTAGTCACGAAGGCCTCAGTGACTGGGACTTACGAAATTGGCTTACTGGAACTGGATGCTTAAAAAAATTAATAGAATATACAGTATAATTGATGGGTTTGGTATGATTCTTATAATTTTATCTTTGCTGTGATGTACACTGTTTTCCATTCTGTCTGGAGACTTGTAAGGGCACTGAAGACTCACAAACACACACAAGACCAAGTTTATGCATAAGTCATAGCAATGCTAACTCTGGAAGAGACGCATGACTACAATTCCAGAAGAGGAAGACAGCAATGTGTTTGAAGGTGATTAAACACTCACATGGGGTCATGAAGAGTCGGACACGACTTAACGACTAAACAACAACAAAACACTCATAGATTTGCTATTAATCGAACAGGGGACTGTTGGAAATTATTAAAAAATTGAAAATGATAGTCTTAAATAATATACTTTTCTAGCTATGTGTGCTCAGAAAACAGACACTGCAGGTTTGCCTAGACATGCCTGTTTTGTAATTGATTACTGTGACGTTTATCCACGCGGCCCCTGCTTATTATTCCCTCACAAAGGCGCACGTCACATTTTCTTCTCGTTGCCACCAGTGGATTACTTCAATCCACAATATAAATGACGTATGTCAGAACACTTGTCTTGTGAACAGAAACAGAACTTATTTATTGAAGTGAAGCAGAATGAGTAATAACGGAAGTTTTTCAGATATTCAGTATACATACGCAATTCATCAACAGTTCTCTCAGTACATAGTTCTTTTCGCTTGCAATATCATTACCACCCTCTCTACCTATTTTCCTAACCAGCTTTATCTCTCTGACTAACCAGCCCTATCTGACTCCTCCTTCTCCCGCCAAGCCTCATGTAGCTGCTGACTCCGCCTCTCCAGCCCTCTCATAGGTTCATGCAAATCAGCTCATGAATATGAATGGCATGAGTGATGTGGGTGGTCACCACAATTACTTATGCCTGTTCAGCATTGTCATGTCTGTTCAGCCTTAAGATGACATGTGCAGTTAAGCATTAACCAAATGCTTGCCCTTATTAGGAGATGACTGAAGTAGTAGTAGTAGTATCAGCAGCAGTCATCATCCTTATCATCATCATCTTAGAACTGAAGATCTAGAAAGGGCCCTATGAATCATCGAGTTCAGCCTCTGTCAATGAGGCATAGTAGGGAACTGAACTCTCAATCTCTCCAAAACCACTGAACTATCCAGCAGTTATACATAATGTCCTTTATCCTTATTAGGTTATTTTTTTCATCCTGCTTGTTAACAGGTAGACTTGGGTAATGTTTCTGACCTTGCTAAGAAACAGTATAAAAGGTTTGTAGCTGCACCACGAGATTATATTTCCTTGGTCATTGTACTGGGTTGTACCTTTTTACTGGTAAAAACGAACTGTTCCAGTTTGTTTTACCTCACTTGCTTGATTATTGTGCCTCCACCTTTCACCAAGAGAAAGAACCTCTGGTGAATAGAATTCTCACCCGCAACACTTATATTTTCCATTTAATTTATTAAATTTCAGTTTCATATAGAGATTTCTATAATATTATAACACTATAGATTTTTATAGTTAGGTCTTTTGAATAGTCAATAGACAAAAGTGTAATACATGTGTATCTGCTTGCATATTTTTATTTAATACAAAGAAGAAAAGTAGAAACTTCCTTGGACATTCAGTTCATCTGTCTTGCATAAGGCAAATAAGTTAAAAGGATATTTAGAATAAGGGAAAGTTGCACAAGGTGCAAGACATTCCTCTCAGTCACACAGAGATTAACTCTTTTGAGGTAAATGCCAGCCATGACAAACACAGGCTTCTGATTCTTCCCTGGAGGTCTCTATAAAGTTAAATAGGACTCTTTGGGAGAGGTTCAGGCATCAGCTTCTCTGACGTGACACATTCTTTACTAAAAGAAGTACATGAACACATGTCATGAGTACTGGTGTACTTTTGCAAGGTCACAAAAAACCCTACACAATAGCACTGCACACAGCATTGTACTTACCTACTGAGAAACTTTTATATAAAATAAAGAGAATAAAGTTGAAATATATAATATTGCAAACAAATGCTTAAATGTTTATGTGGTCAATGCTTGGTGAAGTGTTAGAAGACACCATTTGTTTACTGTTTTGCCTTTTTTTCGCTACAGAATTTGAGAGAACTTACTAGAAAATGTGAGACTCTTTGAAGAGCTACCAGTTTTCAATAATGGACAACTTCTATACAGTAGCACCGTGGTTTCCATGGGGGATTGGTTCCAAGTCCAAAAAAATATGGAAGTATTGAATGCTATACATTGCATGCTCTCTGGCTCCCTATAATGGCCAGTTCTGGTAAATACAGCCTAAAAATATGTATAAATACTTATTTTTTGGTGGAGGGTTATTTAGTATTTTCAGGCAGCTGGTAAGTGAATCAGCAGATACTGATCCTGCAGATAATAGGATCCTACTGTATTGGCAAGATCACTGTTGTCTCCTGACAATGAGTCAGGGGCCATACTTGAGCAATTTCAAATCTTATGGAAATTATTATCTCTGATGAAAATCAATACCAGTGAATCATTCAATAATTAGCATTCAGAACACCTCTGACACTTACCTATCATAACTTAGCTCTTCCTAATTCATAAATATTTTATCTAGACACAGAGGGGAAAGCTGCTCCTTTTTTGTAAGCATGAAGGATGATGATCCCAAAGATCTTAACAAATTGATCAAGCCTACAACAGATTTCTTAAATCACTGCAACATGAAACATAAACATTCATATTCAAAAACTATTCCCCAAAGATAGTGGGATACAGTATATAAAAGGTGAAGAGGTATGGAAAACAAGAATTCTCTTCTCCATTCTTTTAAAATCTTGTTAACTGAACTATTTCAAGAAGACTTTGGAGCTAATCTCACTTTAACAAAGAGTAAATTCACACTTAAGTCTTTTTCCCTCTTTCCATTTTGAGTCTTTCCATGTTGCTCAGGGTGGAACCAAAACTGCATGAGCCATGTGCAAAAGAAAGATATCAGCAGACACAGAGACTTGAGATTTTCAGAAGCACAAAATATGGTGGGGGGAGGCTGTAATGAGTTGGCCCTCCTAGCTCTCTCTCTCTGTGTGTGTGTGTGTGTTAGTGGCATGTTCTACCAAGGGACCGAGGGGGGGAAAACAGAAAAGGAGATGGCATGAAAAGGAGAAGGGAAGAAAAAAACACATGGATATACAAAAGTGTACGAGGAATCAAATCATAATTTGCATAGTCCACTTCCTGCTTCACAATGAGCTATGTAATACACACCTAGGCATTTAAAATAACCACTTCTTCCTTGAAAGTCATCTAGAAAGGTCCTCCTGAGAGATATTCATAACAAGCTCCTCAGGTCCCCTTTGCAGTTCTTTATCATTCGTTTTGAAGTGCCCACTGTGGTGTGGAAATTTCTTTCCTTCATAAGTTGAACATGCCTGTCCAAGTTTTAGCTTTAGCTGTGTGTTGGAAACATCTCCATTCCAGTTCCCACCCACCTCTGTAGCTTAACCCAACATTTATCTTACTAAATAGGTAGTTCTATGGTTGTTTCCTTCAACAAAAAAGAATGGGTCTTGAGGATAGGATGATAACATGGCACAGGGAGTGTTCTTTTCCTCCTGCATAATGAAATTCTTCTTTCACAGAGGTTATTTGGCTCTGATTAGATGGATTAGGAAATTCCTTCCCAAGCCATGGAGCAAATGGTGTCTGTGGCGTTTGCCCTTGTGGCCCCTGCTTGTCTTTCCCTCATAAAGGCTCACGTCACGTTTTCTTCTCGCTGCCACCAGTGGATTACCTCAATCCACAATATGAATGAAGTTTGTCGGAACACTTGTCTTGTGAACAGAAACAGAACTTATTTATTGGAGTGAAGCAGACTGAATAATAACAGAAGTTCTTCAGATACACGTTATACATAAGCAATTCATCAACAGTTCTCTCAGTACATACTACTTTTCTCTTGCTATATCATTACCACCTTCTCTACCTATTATCCTAACCAGCTCTATTTCTCTCAGTATCTGCTCCCTCTCTCTCTGACTAACTAGCCCTATCTGACTCCTCCTTCTCCCGCCAAGCCACATGTAGCTGCTGACTCCGCCTCTCCAGTCCTCTCATAGGTTCATGCAAATCAGCTCATGAATATGAATGGCATGAGTGACGTGGGCGATCGCCACAGTGTCAATTTTGATTGAAGCACAGTGTGGGGACAAAGGATTATTCTCTCTTTGTGCACCATAAATCTGAATCTGAATCTCCATTCCACTTTGCACATCCAACACAGAACTATTTCCGGTAGACATAACAGTTATAGAACTTCAAGTGATACACTTGGCATTACAGCTACCTTTGCTTTAAAAGCAGCTTTTGATGAAATGGAAAAGGGCACCAAGAGTCGTCAGTCTCTCACTTCCTGTTCCTGCTCTTCACTTCATCCAGATGAAACCTATTTGTACTTGCTTACTGAGACACAAGCTGCCCAAAACAAATAGCCCGGGTAACTCTCCACAAAAGGAAAAAGGGGAACATTCATTTATGTGCAAGATGGGGAGATGAGAGGAGAGTGAGTATGCTGGCACTGCCTTCTTTCCTACCAAATCTGGCACATCTGAAGCAACTTGAAAGGGTTTCCCATGAAACAGATCACAGAAAAGCAAATATTTATATCACAGCATTTAAGACAAGCTGTAAGTCAACAATCATATGATCCATAAACTGTATTGTTAAGATATATACTTAATTTTTGTACTGTGTAGGTTAGATATTTGGACAGTATTGCATTCAGAGAACAGCATTACAGATAGTGCTGTTTTTGTACAAAGACTCTTTATGTAATTTGTGTATCTACCATGTTGTTCTTCAATATCAAATATAATATTGGCTTTCTATCTTTCATAAAACACACCATAAGAAAATGAATCTACAGGAAAGCCATCACAAAAATATCAGTACACATCTGAAATGTACAATAAGTTCCTACCTCCAGAGAGTGTCTCTTTCTTCACAAAGGAGAACAGGAGAGTTAATGAAAACATGGTTTGAAAAACCAGAGGGAGACAGAATACAAAAAAAAAAAAAAACTGCAACATCACAGTATGAAAAGTACTAAGTGTCAAATTAAAAGATTTGGTAATTTTGATTTGGTTTAAAATAGGGCTGAGAATGATGTGGCCTAAGACTCTGTCCTTCACCCCCTGCTAATGTTGGCCACAGAAGGAACATCAGTGGCTCTGGAAGACTCCAGAAGTAGCAATTCTAGTAAGGCTTAGGGGCCTTGCTTTTGTGTCTGCACTGCTTTAATGCTGGTCTTGTAAAGATGCAAAACAAAACAAAACTAAACCCTGTAGGGGGGTGAATAACCCATAGGGTTCGCCACCCCTATTAAAAATATCTAGTTGATTTCATGATCTAGAAAAGCAGATCCATGTGTGAGTTGGCGCTCCGTTCTTCAGTTTGCTCCAAATAGTACAACATGAACAAGTGTTTGCACATAGCAACATCCCTACCAGTCCCCTCCATCTTCCGGCTTTCTGGTACACCAATACTGTGCAAGCACAACACCCACAGCAACATCTTCATGTTGAACCAATGAAAGTGGATGCCAGCTAAGACAAGCGTTCAGTTTTTAAAATCACTTTACATACAACAACCAAGGTTTCTCCTCCTCCAGTGCTGTTCACCCTGAGATTTATCTCATCACCGGTATCTTGGAAATGCTTAGCAATTGCCTGAGATTTCAGCTATTGTCCTGAGACTTGCAGCCCTTATAAATGGACGATTAAAGGCAAAACACACCCTGAAGAATGGACAGGCCCATTATGGACTAGCATCCTCGCAAGGATGCCTGGAAGTGACCACATCTCAAAATTCACCAGAAAAATATTTTTTAAAATCCAGATTATGTGTAATGGCTAGTGATATAAAATGAAAGCGTTTGTTTGTGCTGCATCCTCCGGTCTAATCTTTTAAAGTTTTCTTTAAACAATTATCCTGTTCAAGACAGCCTGTATTTATTAGTATTCTTGCTGTGCTTGACGCCGAACTAAGAAACAGAAATAGATCCGAAAACAAACAACTTGTAAGCTAGACTTTGCGGTTTGTTGTGCATACCTTTGGTGATAGGGCAAGTATAATCAACCAAAATATAACTGCTGCTTTGGGAAGCTGACATCAACAACATCTGGGGACCCAAAGCTGGTGACATTATCTAAGTTCTCTGTTTAAAGAGTTTGTGTATACTCCTGTTACTCTAAGGACGGGTCGTCGCTGAGGCCAAGAGGCTTGGAAGAGAAGGTTCGCCTGAGGCAGGGAATAAAAGCTTTGTTTGTTTGATGGCAGTCCCTATGTTCCCACTTCCTCTACACTGCTCAACTGTTGATTAATCGGCGAGAACCTCCAAACCCACGGAAAGCCAGCTGAAGCGCCCCACTTTCTATAACTTTGATTGAAAAGCTTTGTAACTTCTGTATCAAGAAGGTACTCATTATCAAGTACTCACTATCAAGTAGAGATTCACGGAGTAAGAACAGCAGGTGTGGTAAGCCATTTGAGATTACTTCTCCGCCTTGAGAATGAAACTCCCTCCAGACTTTGATATTTGTTGCCGCAAAGTCTAAAGACAGCTAAAGTCTAAAGACAGCTTTACTTTGCCTTTGGATGGTTGGGAACTGAGACGGACACCCAGTTGTGGGCTTCTTAAGAACTCTAAAGAAAATTTGGGAGTGCCTGCTCTGTGTTTGTTCGTACTTCTATTATCGCGTTCAAGTTTGCGGGAGCTCCCCACCATTTTAAATTTTAAATTCTGGTTGATGGACTTATTATAACTATATATATATATTTGAGTATTTTCTGGACTCAGTACTGATTAGTCAAACTGAATTTGGAATTTGGAATTTTTTGCATTTATAGTTTTATAGTTTTATACTTTTATATATGTATAGAATTTATCATAGTTTATTATTATCTTACTTTTTATTTTTTCCTACTATCTTATTATTATTTTTTGAATTTAGTCTATTACAGAAATAATCTGATTTTATTGAATAATGGTTTTTACAAGACAGGTGTATAAAAAACATGGGATTTCCCCAGCACATGGCAGCTTTTTAGAAGAGAGGAAAGGGAGGAAAGGGAGTCAAAAGAAAATCACTGATTTCTTTTCTCCCAAAAATGAGGGCATTAAACACACAAATGAAACTTTAGACTGGTCAATTGAGAATAGGTGTACAATAATAGAATCAAACAAAGATGATCCTGGTCCTAACCTGGCAATGGAACTAGCAGCTGCAGAAAATGCTTTGGACACCAGTGGGGTGGAGAAGAAAGGAAGAAAGGAGGTAGATGACTTTATATTAAAACAAATAGAGGAATTAACACAAGGAGGCACCCAAATAGAAAAAGGACCCCTGCCAAAAATAATCAAGGCAAGTGATAAGTCTGATATCAGCACACTGTTCCACTGGGTAAAAGATATCCTAGATGAGATGAAGTTAATTAAATCATTCCTCTTCGAATCTCATGAGTTACTAACTACATTAACCAACTTAATTGCAATAAGCAATTTACCCAGAAACAATAATACACAAACTGACCAAGGTACCGCACCCCCACTTCCACTGGATGATTTGTCCAAAGGGAAAAAAAACTTCTAAAAAGAAGGCTAAAAACAGGGCACAGGTAAGGAGTCCACATGGGTGTACAAAAAAGACTAAAAATATTAAGCGCACAAGCAAGACAAAAAAGTCATCTGATAAGATGGATTTCCATAATCTATTTAAACTTATTGAGAGGAAACCAAAGAAAGAAAGAAAATCTTCTAGATCCAAAAGGAACTCTGAAAAGTTAGATACTGGCCAGGCCCTAACAAATTTAGACCAAATAGCTATTACTCCCCCCATACAGGACATTGAGGATAAAATAGATATACAGTGGTGCCTCGCTAGACGATTGCCTCGCAGGACGAGGAAATCGCTAGACGATGGCTTTTTGCGATCGCTAATGCGCTTCGCAAAACGACGTTTCCCTATGGCGATTTTCGCTAGACGACGAGGTTTCCCCATTGGAATGCATTGACTAGTGGTCAATAGCTGTCAGTGCATTCCAACGGGGACCCGCGCTCGCTAGACGATGTTTCCCTATGGGAGATTTTCGCAAGACGACGAGTTTTCCATTGGAATGCATTGAAGAGATTTCAATGCATTCCAATGGGGAAACGTGCTTCGCTAGACGATGTTTTCGCAAGACAGCGATTTCCGCGGAACGGATTAACATCGTCTAGCGAGGCACCACTGTAGTGGGAAATGATCCATGGACTGACGTGATAAATAGTAACCCTAAGAATAATAATCAACTAACAGCCCGGTTGATGCAGCCTGAGAATAGAACTAGATGGAAGTTAAGATTAATGGCTAACACTTTAGCATTCTGTGGATACCCAAAACGAAAGGGGATACTTACCCAGAATGAACGCAAATGGAACTTGATCAGCACTGTAGAACCTATAATTCCTGAATTAACTTCCACGTCCCAAATTCTAAATGTGGACTACTTATTCGACAATTACACCCAAGCACGTGCGATAGTAACATTCAAAGATAGCATAATAACCAATAGGATTTATAGCAGAAGAAAGGAATTAGCTGCGTGGGGTATAACTGCTGTATATTTTTAAAACAAAGCACAACCCCTACCTCTCTTGTGTGGGTACACTAGAGAAATGGAAAGAGAGACCCTAGCTTATGTCCAGGAGAAACATATAGAGGAAGACCTTATTCAAATTTTAGAAGATCACTCAACTGATTGGCAAAATTATTACAAAAATTATATTAAAAACTATAAGGATGATAGACATGCAACAGAAAAGATCAACCCAGGCCTTGCTTGGCCAGAAGAGGAGGTAGAGACTCATCTTATCTCATCCTTTAGTAAATTACCAACTGATGTGCGGGCGTCCTTAGTGAATCGCCTGGACTCCCTGGTTGCAACTTTGATGGATCTAGAACAGCCCCCAAATTCCAATGATGACCCAGTAACCCATCAACTGCCCACACTAGGATGCCCAGTGGAGACGCAGCTTAAGGACAGAATGAAAATCCCCCTAGAGCCCATGGTAATAATAAATAAAAGGGTTCGAAGTTCTAATTTGACAGTGCCTGCAGACCATCCCGATCTCTGTTTGATAACCGAGGCACCCCTAGATAACGCCCAGAGTAACTCTCCTGATATTATTGAAATAAATTCAGTGGCGAGTTCAGTGCCTGACTTAGAATCATCCATGGATTATCCTGCTTCAAATTGACAATTTGCAATTCAAAGCGAGCACCATCTAAAATGCATTTCATGGAATGTGTCTGGCTGGTTGAACAAAACTCAAAATCCATCATTTTTGTCATTTATGAAAAGTTTTGATATTATCTTTATTCAGGAGACATGGTTATTATCTGAGTTGTTATTAAATGGATTTACTTCATACACTCTCGCCGCAACTCCTGCAGTAGCTAGAGGTCGTCCAAACGGAGGGTTGGCTTGTCTGATAAAATGAAAGGCCATGAGGACATGTTCCTCTGAGAAATTTTCCTGCCTATGCCCTCCCCAAGTGGGGAGCTATAAAAGGGTAACTGTAGAGTAGCTATACATGAAGCTTATTAATTCCACCTAGGTGAACCTAGAAATCAAGAGTGTCCTTAACTCTAACTGTATCTGAGGCAGATGTCAAGCCAGGAGTCTCACATTTCTTTTGTCCTTTCAGAAACATGTTAATTAATTGCTTCTTCAAATTTTAATCATCCATCTTCCTGCTGTGTGTTCTTTCTCCAGTGCTATTGCTACACCCCTGATGGAAGTGTACTGGGGAGTTGATTTGATCAGAGTGTGAAAAAGGAAAAAAAAGCTTTATAAAATCTTGATGGCAGTTACTTTTGGCTCTGGCATGCCAGACTATACGTTTTTCCATTTCCAGAGCTAAAAATATAAAAGAAGTTTCAGAAATGGAATAAACACTCTCCAGTGTCAAATGATAAGTATCAAAACTCCATATAGAAAAAAATGTTAAGGATGAAAACTGGGAGAATATACACAAATTAACAGGTGGGGGAAGCTAGCACTGTAGATATTCCCATATTAGCAGCATCCCTTTATCATTATCCTTAACACAAATATCCATTTTTATACTAGACTTGTTAAATATACCCTATTGAACACAGGCACCCTGACTCAATGCCTTCTGTTTGACCGTAGTATCAACTAAATAAAGTAATTTTTTAAAGGGCAGGGAAGTTAAATATTCTAACAGAACAGAAAAAGGAGGTGGGTGGGAAAATAAAGTCTACTGATGGGAACACAGGGGCAGAACATTAAGAAAAGGACCACAAACAGCTAGGTTGTTGAGTGACATTTTTCAGCAATGAAAAAGGGAACAAAATAGTGAAAGCAAATGCAATAAAAACCTTAATGCAACACATACACACATATACAGGTTTAGTGCAAATGATTACGTTCATATAAAGAAAGCATTTTTAAATTCAGTCTGCAGGGAAATAGTTACAGCCAATTACACTCAATCACCTGTCACAGCTTGCTCATTAATAATGACTTGTAAGTCAGGCTGATGGAAAGTATCTCCAATTATGTGGTCATCTCCTCACAGGTGACCAGAATTTTGTTGCTTAATCCAACAAGATTGCTGCCACAACAGATTGTTGCTCCATTAGTTCAAGTGATACAATGAAAATAACACAGAGCTATCACATATACAGATGTCTATTTATCTCCATTTTGTGTCTGCCAACTGGGACTGCCAAGAAATGAACTTGTCCCATGTCCATTACGCCCATTCTAAGCCTCAGAGAGGGAGAAGGAAACTTCACAAATAGGTATAATCGACCAAGGGATAACACGATGCTATAAATCCTGGAATAACTTGAGTTAATAGTATCATACAGAAGTCAAAAACTACTAGAAACAAAATAGAATTATGCAGGGAAGTTCCCACACAGAAGAACTGTAGTCACCACCAATCTGTCTTACATGGTCACAGCCCTCACAGTGAACCCCACCCTACCATCTCTGGACTGTGGTATAAGAACATCCTAGTGCATGGCCTCAGGTTTCTTCTGCAGTTACAGAGAGGTGGTACATCCAAAACAATTCTTAAAGTCCTGGTGTTAAGCCCTAGCCTCTGGGTGGATTTGATTTAATCAAATTGATTTTAAAAAATCACTGATTTTTATCTACCCTGCCTAGCCTTGTTCTTAGGGCATTTAACAGGAGATTGAGGTCTTATGTCTTAAGTATACAACAAAGCAGTATGCATAGCAACTTTAGAGAGTGGTCTCTTTTACCACTTGTATAGCACTAGGATGAAATGGAGCCAGGAGAGACAACAGCAGAGTCCAGGTCAGGCATGAGGCAAAAGTAGTGGCCAAGTCTTCAGCTCTGAAAGCATTCCAAACATATAGTGCAATCCACAGGAATCCTTGTTTCCTTGTGCATGAACCAAGAAGAAGGATCAATGGACTTGGTACCTTTCCAATGCAGGTTATCTGACAGGGCTACAAGATGGGTTCTACCTGGAACTCAAAGAAGAAATGAGACAAAATTGATTCTAGATCATCCATTTCGTGGAGTCGAATTGGCATGTCAACTTCGTGGAGCCATAGGTTGGGAGTTTGATTCCCCACAGTGCCTCCCTGACAGGGGCTGGACTCGATGACCCATAGGGTCCCTTCCAGCTTTGCATTTCTGAGAGTATTTGCTAAAAATGGAAGTAGGCTTATTCAGAAAGCACAAGATCAAAGAAAGACAGTGGTCTTACAATTGTCCCCTACTCCCCCCAACAATATTTTCATATACATATACAGAAACACATCCAATACAATACAGTGGTGCCTCGACTTACAAACGTCCCGACTTACGACCATTTCGAGTTGCGACCAGCTCTGGCTGCAAAATTTTGCTTCGACTTGTGGCCGGAGCTTCGAGTTGCGACAGGAAAAAGGCAGGGAAAAAAGGCGGGGAATTCAGATTGCTAACCGTTGGTGGCGAAGAGGCTGCTTCTTTGTAGCTCTTTCGCCCCAGCGGTTAGAGAGTGTGCGATCGGAGGAGGCTTCGGACTGCTTGGTGCTGCTTTCTGCTCCTGAGTAAGTACATTTACTTTGTTTTGCAGGGTGGGTTTGGGGGGGGGGGGGTTATGTTTCTGTGCTGTGATGTTTTTTGTGTTTTGGTGTGTTTTTTTCCCAGCCCCATCGCGTTCGGGCTGGCTGTGTGGTGGGGGTTTTTGTCTTTTTTCCCCCAGCCCCATGGCATTCCGCTGGGGCTGGCTGTGTGGGTTTTTTTTTTTTTTTTGTCTTTTCCCCCCCAGCCCCATGGCGTTCTGCTGGGGATGGCTGTGTGTGTGTGTGGCTTGTCTTTTTCCCCAGCTCCATGGCGTTCCGCTGGGGCTGGCTGTGTGTGTGTGGGGGTTTTGTGTGTTTTTCCCCCCAGCCCCATGGTGTTCTGCTGGGGCTGGCTGTGTGTGTGTGGGTTGTCTTTTTTCCCCAGCCCCATGGCGTTCCGCTGGGGCTGGCTGTGTGTGGGGGGGTTGTCTTTTTTCCCCAGCCCCATGGCGTTCCGCTGGAGCTGGCTGTGTGTGTGGGGGTTTGTCTTTTTTTTCCCCAGCCCCATGGCGTTCCGCTGGGGCTGGCTGTGTGTGTGGGGGTTGTCTTTTTTCCCCAGCCCCATGGCGTTCCGCTGGAGCTGGCTGTGTGTGGGGGGGTTTGTCTTTTTTTCCCAGCCCCATGGCGTTCCGCTGGGGCTGGCTGTGTGTGTGGGGGGGTTGTCTTTTTTCCCCAGCCCCATGGCGTTCCGCTGGAGCTGGCTTTGTGTGTGTGGGTTTGTCTTTTTTTCCCAGCCCCATGGCGTTCCGCTGGGGCTGGCTGTGTGTGTGTGGGGGTTGTCTTTTTTCCCCAGCCCCATGGCGTTCCGCTGGAGCTGGCTGTGTGTGGGGGGGTTTGTCTTTTTTTTCCCAGCCCCATGGCGTTCCGCTGGAGCTGGCTGTGTGTGGGGGGGTTTGTCTTTTTTCCCCAGCCCCATGGCGTTCCGCTGGAGCTGGCTGTGTGTGTGGGGGTTTGTCTTTTTTCCCCCCAGCCCCATGGCGTTCCGCTGGAGCTGGCTGTGTGGGGGGGGGGGGGTTGTCTTTTTTTTTCCCCAGCCCCATGGCGTTCCACTGGGGCTGGCTGTGTGTGTTGGGGGGTTTGTTTGTTTTTCCCAGCCCCATGGCGTTCTGCTGGGGCTGGCTGTGTGTGTGGGGGGTTTGTCTTTTTCCCCCCAGCCCCATGGCGTTCCACTGGGGCTGGCTGTGTGTGTGGGGGTTGTCTTTTTTCCCCAGCCCCATGGCGTTCCGCTGGGGCTGGCTGTGTGTGGGGGGGTTGTCTTTTTTCCCCAGCCCCATGGCGTTCCGCTGGGGCTGGCTGTGTGTGTGGGGGTTGTCTTTATTTCCCAGCCCCATGGCGTTCCGCTGGGGCTGGCTGTGTGTGTGGGGGTTGTCTTTTTTCCCCAGCCCCATGGCGTTCCGCTGGGGCTGGCTGTGTGTGTGTGGGGTTGTCTTTTTTCCCCAGCCCCATGGCGTTCCACTGGGGCTGGCTGTGTGTGTGGGGGTTGTCTTTTTTCCCCAGCCCCATGGCGTTCCGCTGGGGCTGGCTGTGTGTGTTGGGGGGTTTGTTTGTTTTTCCCAGCCCCATGGTGTTCTGCTGGGGCTGGCTGTGTGTGGGGGGGGGTTGTCTTTTTCCCCCCAGCCCCATGGCGTTCCACTGGGGCTGGCTGTGTGTGTGGGGGTTGTCTTTTTTTCCCAGCCCCATGGCGTTCCGCTGGGGCTGGCTGTGTGTGTGGGGGTTGTCTTTTTTTCCCAGCCCCATGGCGTTCCGCTGGGGCTGGCTGTGTGTGTGTGGGTTGTCTTTATTTCCCAGCCCCATGGCGTTCCGCTGGGGCTGGCTGTGTGTGTGTGGGTTGTCTTTTTTCCCCAGCCCCATGGCGTTCCGCTGGGGCTGGCTGTGTGTGTGTGGGGTTGTCTTTTTTCCCCAGCCCCATGGCGTTCCACTGGGGCTGGCTGTGTGTGTGGGGGTTGTCTTTTTTCCCCAGCCCCATGGCGTTCCGCTGGAGCTGGCTGTGTGTGTGGGGGTTTGTCTTTTTTTTTCCCAGCCCCATGGCGTTCCACTGGGGCTGGCTGTGTGTGTGTGGGTTGTCTTTTTTCCCCAGCCCCATGGCGTTCCGCTGGAGCTGGCTGTGTGTGTGGGGGTTTGTCTTTTTTTTTCCCAGCCCCATGGCGTTCCGCTGGAGCTGGCTGTGTGTGTGGGGGTTTGTCTTTTTTTTCCCAGCCCCATGGCGTTCCGCTGGGGCTGGCTGTGTGTGTTGGGGGGTTTGTTTGTTTTTCCCACCCCATGGCGTTCTGCTGGGGCTGGCTGTGTGTGTGTGGGGTTTGTCTTTTTCCCCCCAGCCCCATGGCGTTCCACTGGGGCTGGCTGTGTGTGTGGGATTGTCTTATTTTCCCCAGGCCCATGGCGTTCCGCTGGGGCTGGCTGTGTGTGTGGGGGGGGTTGTGTTTTCCCCCCCCCAGCCCCATGGCGTTCCACTGGGGCTGGCTGTGTGTGTGTGTTTTTGTGTTTTTCCCCCCAGCCCCATGGTGTTCCGCTGGGGCTGGCTATGGGTGTGTGTGTGGGGGGGGGTTTGTGTTTTTTTCCCCAGCCCCATGGCGTTCCGCTGGGGCTGACTGTTTGTGTGTGTGTGTGTGTGTGTGTGTGTGTGTGTTTGTTTTTCGGCCCCAGCGCGTTCCTATGGGGCTTGCAGTGTTTTATTTTTATTTTTATTTTATTTTATCGGCCGGAACGGATTAATGGGGTTTCAATGTATTCCTATGGGAAATGGTGCTTCGACTTACGACCATTTCGAGTTATGCCCATCTTCTGGAACGGATTATGGTCGTAAGTCGAGGCACCACTGTACAGTAAGAGTTTTGGCAGCTCCACTGAGGACATGGCAACTGAGTGCAAAAAGATGCAATGGATTTTATTTTAAAAGTACATCACAAAATTATAATGAATTTTTTTTTGTGGTATCCCACAACCAATACAATGAGTTTGGTGAAAGCATTCTAAGCTTCCAAGGTGGAAGCTATGTCAACATTCCTAGACAAAACTAAATGGGAACAGAGAAGAATAAAACATGCTTTTAGATGTTATGTTCAGTCAAATTTGCTACATGTCACTTCCTCTTGTCCTCTAGCCATCATTCCCTGCTGCCTTACTGGCAGCCACTCTAGAGTCCACCAGGAAGCAGCTTTATTTTAGCCAGAAAAGGCATCTACCGTGTTTTCCCCGAAAATAAGACAGGGTCTTATATTAATTTTTGCTCCAAAAAACACATTAGGGCTTATTTTCAGGGGATGTTTTATTTTACAGTCATATCATCTTCTGGTTGCTGCACAATGCTGCACAATGGTGGAGGGTGGGGTTTCACTTAACTAGGGCTTATTTTTGGGGTAGGGCTTATATTACGAGCATCCTGAAAAATCATACTAGGGCTTATTTTCAGGTTAGGTCTTATTTTCAGGGAAACAGGGTAGGAGTTACCATGTCTACTGCCCAAATTATTTTGCTTTTGCTGATGTCCCAGAGGGCTTGAAAGAAAAAATGGTGAACCCAAAGAATTTCCTGAGGCCCACACCAATATCCATCAGCCCACATGGGTAATCTACCACATAAGATCTTACATCCAACATTAACTAATAGTGACCTATCTATGACAAATGATTCAGTATTGTCTCCCTTATCTTCACAGAACTTCCATCTTGTCCAGTGTGAAGCCTCCAGATGCAGTGGGAAATAACTTGCCACACGTTAATTCAGGCAGATATTTGTATGTTGGAAGTTAAAATGAGTCTACCTTCAGCTTGCAGATGGCCAGTTGAAAGTAGCAGGAAAAGAGGAAAAGTTAATTAGAAATGGCAATTTTTCAATCCTGGCAATCTGTGACAACTTGTCTCAGTAGTCAATCCCTCTGGGATATCCACAGAGGATGGTAGATTTCTTGGAGCAACAACGAGGAGAAATGTAAGGCACCTCCCTCCCTCTCAACTTTACAGCTGATTTCCTGCACAACTTGAGGTTTGACAGTCCTTTACTGCTGGTGCCTGAAGTACTATCCTGCCTAGGATTTTTGTATCTTTATTGGTATTCTCAATTTCAGATTTTTAAATTGGTCAGTTTCAAAGGGTTGTGTTAGTCAGGGCACACAACAGTTTGAAACTGACCAGCACAACCATTCCAAATGACTAATGCTAAGAAACTGAAATTGAGGAGACCAGAGAGAGAGAGAGAGAGAGAGAGAGAGAGAGAGAGAGAGAGAGAGAGAGAGAGAGAGAGAGAGAGAGACAAAAATCCTGGTGGAGGATAGTATCTCAGACACAAGCAGTGTAGGACTGTCAAATGCAATTTTCTGCAGGAAATAGAAGCACTTCTGTTTTAAATCCAAGAAGGCAGGACAGAAAGGAAACATAGTCATAAATTCAAAATGCTATGGGATGTAACATCACAATGTAACAGAATCCTATTGGTGTATCTATGCCTGCTGAAGGATGATACCATCACCAGCAAGGGGAGATTTTCAGAAATGAAAGGCTTTCCTCTTCACTCCCAGGGCTTTTCCTACTTGTAAAAGATTCCTTTCATCAAGCTGAGGAATAGGAGGAGGAAGTTCTTCATTAAAATTTGTGTGATGTAAATAATGTAGTAATGTAACAGACTGGCTGAAATCCTGTTGGCATAGCCATACCTGCTGAGGTGTGGTGATGTCATTGCCAGGAGAGATTTTTTGGTAGTGATTAAAGACTTTCTCCTTCTCTCCCATGGCTTTTCTGACTTGCAAACAATCCCTTTCACCAAGTGGAAGCCATGGGATGGGTGGAGGATGTCTTTTATTACTGAAAAATTGTCATGGCCAGATTATTTTACTGGCGGGGGGGATTTTCCATAATGAAAGATTTCCTCCTTCTCTCCTGTTACTTCCACAGTTTTCACATAATGAAAGGGATTATTTGTAAGAAAAGCTGCAGGAGAGTAGTAGGACATATTTAATTACTGAAAATCTCCCCCTGCTGGTGACAGCATCACATTTCAGCAGGTATAGCTATACCAACAGAGTTTCAGTCTTTAACAAACTGAAACACATAAAACAGGAAGAGTCAGGAAACAGACTCATTATTGATTAGCTAGGTGGATTTGCCTCAACAAATGAAGACTATCACAGCCTCTGTTGTATGCTGTTCTGTTCTTAAGTGCCAAGTAATGGCCGATAGTGACCAGTGCTTAGGCAACTGGATTAATGTTCACTGTTTGTTAACACATCAGTATATAAAATTTATCTAAGTGCTGTTAAGGAATCCTACAGATAATTACATAAATTCCTGCACAGTGTCTAAGGAACTAAGTGAATGATTCTGCAGGAATAAATTGGGGGTGTTTTGCTAGCTTGGATATCCTGAGAGAGGGAAGGAAAAAGACAGAAAATTCTGTAGAAAGCTCTGAGACTGAGAAACATCTAGAACAGTGGTTCTCCATCTTTTTAGAGTCACAACCCTCCTTTATAGTAGCCAAGTAACCTGCAATCGCTCCTCTCTCTCACCAAAGGGCCTGTTTCTCAATCATGCTAACCTTAATATCTTGCACTGAATGGCCAAGGAAAAATATTTAACAAGGACTACAAAATATATGAGGTGACCCACAGCCCCTGAGAAAACACTTTGTGACCCCCCCCTTGGAGGTTATGACCTCCAGGTTGGGAAACACTAATCTAGAATCACAACCCTAGACTGAATGTGAGATGAATTGACTTAATAAAGGAGGCAACAGCCTTTGCATTTAAAAGACCTAAGCAGAGATACTAATGATGACACCTTTAGGACGCCAGTAGTTCACAAGGGGGCTAGAATTTGGAAGCAACCTGACAGTGTATAATAGCTTGTCTCTAGACCAGAGGCAGGCAATGCCTAGATGTCCAGAGGCCATTTCTGTCCTCCTCTGGATTTTTTAAGGCTGCCTCCACCCTGCCCTTGAACCTTCCTGAACTTCAAACTATCAAATCAAGAAGCTTTGGAGGATGACTTGCTATTTAAATATTATTCCCCTCCCCCCATCCCACTTGTTTCAGGCAAAATAAATAAATAAATAAATAAATAAAAATCTTTTTCAGACTGGAAGTGACATTCCTGATTTGTGAAGGCAATTTCAGGCATTGGAAAAGGACAGAGAGTGGGCAAAATACCTTTTTCATGGCATATGGTGCATCCAAGGCTTCTGGGGGTGTGATTTGTTTTCAGTGATTTTTTTTTCAGGGTTCAGAGAACCAGAAGGGCCAGAAGGTAGCTGCATGTGGAGCACACAGCTGTAGAGACACTGCTAGAGATGATTCCACTAGAATCACACTTGAAAAGGCCGAACAGCTAGATGGTGTATCTGTTTGTGTATCCAGTTCCTTGCTGAGATATAAACAGGCATGGAGAAGATAAGCAGCTTGGTTCAACACAAGACACCATTGAGTTTCATGGAGGGCAGGATATGGAACATCCATTGTTCTTTTGATTTCCAACAGAGCTGCTAAGGACACTATGGGGGAGGGCCAGGAGGCGGGATAGAAGACTGGATTCATGCAATTGTTGCCAATAGTGATGTGACACTTAGATTAAAAACATCAATAACATTTACACTGTAAAGAAGAGATTATAGCATATCACTCACAACAGATGGTTTTCTTGATTGAGTTTGCTTTCTTTCTAATAACAAGGCAATTTAATTTAGGCAACATCTAACCTGTCTCTGGCTTTCATACAGATTTTAATATCTGGATGCAATGCAATGTTCGTAACACAAGATACAACCTATCTGATGGGGCCACAGCAAAGACATTGGGGATATCTTTTTTTTTACATTTTAATCAGCATTGTTTAACCTTTTTACATAGGGATCATAGAAAATGTGTTATACAGCATTTCAAAGTGAAGTAGGAAAAGAAGACTGCCAATTTTAAGGGAAACAAGCTCATCACACCAACAATCTATGACACTTTGTGCCTCTACAATACAGGAAAGATAAAAGATTCACCAGCAGATTCTTCTTACCAGAGGAGGCCAAACAAGCAGTTATTTTGCCCTGACCCCAAGATGCAACGAAATGTGGTGGAAGTCAATGAATCACCAGAATCAGCACTGGCACGTGGAAGAGCAGATTGAGAGGGATCAGTTATGAGTGGGCAGAAGACAATAGGGCTTCTTTTCTGTCTCCTCACCCTCCCTCTAGTGTCGTGTTTGTTGAAAATTACAAGCAACTATCTGCAATGTGGCACCCAGTCCTTATGTTTGCCTTTGATTTTTGCCCAGGGACATTCACACAAATTATTTGAAGAATTTCAATGAAAGCTGGAAGTTTTAATGCAATAGTGGAAATTACTTGGGCAGCATAGGGCCTCACACCCTTAAGAATGTTACTTAGCTAAGCTCTTTGATATAAGGCAATTACTATTTAATCATCATGGAGTTTTCAACAGCAGATAAGCTAAACCAAACCTCCATATAATTAAGTAGGAATAAAGCCCCCTGAATGTAGCTGGACATACTTCCAAGCAAATATGTATAGAATCAAACTGCACTTCCACTATATGTACAGAAAATTACATTTAAAATGATGAGATGCACATCTTTATCCACCAATGGGACTGTCCTAAAGTCAAAGACTTTGGAGGAAAATGCAGAAATTTTAACAAAGACATGGTCACTCACCACAAGAAAGAGATTGACTGAAGAGACTGAAGTAACAATATTAATCCCCCCTCATTGTCATTTCTATTAGCACACAGCAATTTTGCCATCTACTGAAAAGTGAAGGATTAGTATTGACGGTAATGGCCACAACAACAAGATGGTGATGATTTTACCAGACTCTGGAAATAACTGACTATTATGAATTCTGGAGGTTTCCACAAAAGCAAGCAGAATTGTTTATTTCTGCACATCTCCTATCCTCTTTAGCAGCTAATTTTCCCAAGAGCTTGGGAGAAGGAGGAGCATGGAAAATCAGGTGCTGAAGATAATCAGAGATAAACAACTCAGTGTGTCTCCAGAGAAGCTTTCAGAATTCTGAGCACTAGAAGTCTGGCTTGAACATAATTACTTTGGAAGTAACCAGTGTAACACAGAGTCAGTCTGTAATACATCCAGTATAAGAAGGTCTCTATTTATCACTTATTAGAGGAACATAAAACTAACCAAAAATGGTAAATAGTAGGAATGGCTTAAGGTCATAATAAGTTTGTTCAAACATAGAAGCCACAAGATCACTATGAATACATAATGATTTTTAATAAAAAGTATGATGATATTTTAATATATTCTCATCCCCAAACATTGCACAATATTAAAAGATCTGGAGATGGTCTATAAACCTGCTGCATGGGCAGGATACCCTTCCAGAACAAACATAAGCCAAAGAGTCCTGGAAAAAGCCAGGAATACCCGGGAAACAGGATACAACCCAGTTTAGTAGATCTGAAACAGAGACATAATTGTGTCTGTTAGGAGAACTCAAAGCATCTACCTGGATGCAATAAAAGGGTTTACCCCATTCCTTTCTCAACCACTTGCACCAGCACTGATAGCTGAAGCCTGGGGTTAATGGAAAATATAGTTAATAAAGTTCACAACATCCAGATGGCATCTCTTTAGGAAAGGCTGCTTTAAACAGCCTTGAGTCTTGAGTTTATGGAAAGCTCTATTTAATTTTAAAAACACAACCTTTTGATGTTCTCATCTGATGCACATAAGAGAAGAGGGTGGTAGTGGTAGGTGTGGGGGGCACACAAGCCTGAAGAACGTGCAGTTTGCTTCACATAATCGTAAATCACAGCTTTCCATCAGGCCTGAACAAGGCTAGTGTGTGAAACAAATAAAGATTCGCACTTCACCACAACAAACATGTGAAATCCTCTACAAATTTGTTTTTGTTTCAGATCTCATTTGAGAGCATGAATGAGCTTTAAAGGAAGCTAAAAATTAGCCTCACAGCATTTTCAAAGTAATATATAACATTTGTTGTATTGACAGTTCTGCTTCAATTGGACAAATGGCCCTCCTTTGGCTTGCTGAAGACAAAATAAAAGAAGTAAGCAGAGATGCTATTCTGTTTCTTAGCACAAAGCTTACATGGGGAACTAAAAGGGCTATAATTGTATATGCAAGCACTGAAGTACGTACAGATAGGACAAGTAGCATCTTCCTGTGATTACTTGATAAAAAGTAAAATAAGTCAAAGAACCATGAATTGCCACACTGAAAGCATAAAAGAGAGTTGTCTGCTTGTGAGTGCACCTGCTTTTGCATTGTGTATATGAAATTTCAGAAAAGAATATTTCTTCTTTAGCAAATTGGCTTGCCACCTAGCAAGGGGAGAGGGAGGAATAAGACAGAACAAAGGATTTACAATCTCCAAATTATGCAACTTAACGTCAAGGAGTTTCAACATCACTTTAAAGGCCTGGGGACTACTCCAGGCAATAATATTCTGTGTGCAACATGAGCATAGAATTAGGCTTCAAAATAGGGCACACAACCCACAACATGACAGAAGGGACATGTAAGCTATGGCATTTGGGCACGGGACCCAATGGCTGATGTGTTTTTTGACTGGTTAAAAACTTTTCCTTCTAACAAATAAATAGACACTTCCATAGCATGAAAGAGTACAGTGCTTTCCTTATATTAGTAACTGGATAAGAAAACTACATATTGTACCTTGTTTATCTAATGTGGAAATATAATTAACTATCAGAAGGTGATCAACTTGGAATTTTTTACTGGGCTGCAGATGTAATTGGAATAGGTAGTTCAAGGAATTATAGTAAAATGGGTTGCTGAGTTATTGATAGAACACTCTCTTTAAGATTGTTCTTGGCAGTATAACTGGAATGATCCCTGCTAACGGGATGACTTCCAAAACTTCTTCATGAAGACACCCGTTGTGCATGCCTGAATAATTTTATGTCACACAGGAAGGTGGATGGGCAGTCTGCTTCCATTTACAGTAAAAAAATGGTTTAGGTTGTTTTTCATTCACAGGTAGTTTGCATGACTGTGAACTAGCCCCCATCTGGAATATTATGAAGAATTAAAGAGAACTGTCTCTTGCAACAGATGGAAGCCCTCCTCCCATCCCGCATAACTACTGAAAAATGCTTTATGGGGTTACATTTCAGATGATTAAAGTATATTCTTTTTCATATGATTAACCCCATCTTAATAATCAATCACTAACCTATGTCAATAATCTGTCCTAAATTAATAAGCCAAGATGTACATTGATTTGTACACAGTCACATATAAACGCTTTTCTGCTATTTCATGGCTCCCATCCATAAACAGCAAAATAAAGTGGGAAGCCACACTGAAGCATACCTTCCTTTTACAAAAACAAACCATGAACTACAATTAATTTCTTTCAAGCAATCCATTAATCATAGCTCCAGTTTTGCACATAATGTGAAGCCATGGTTAACTGTGGCTTCTGGATTGCTTTGCACATTTGCAAAAAGGAAACAGCATAGGGTTAGCATGCCTGTGCATAAACCAGGATTTCATTTAAGCAGGGCCAGTGCTTTGCAATTCATATTAACTAGGTTTATAGATAGCCTTCTCAGTTTATAATATCTGCACAGGAAGAAATTACCAAGAAGATTCATGAGTTTTTACCTCATGAAATACAAAAATAAAGTAAAATAAAGTGAAGTGAAATGAAATGAAGGATTGTGCATGTGTGCACGCAGTGAGATAGGATAGTAACTTTTGTTGGCCAAGATCCTATTTGGGAATGTGTATCTTGCCACAGTTAATGTTAGCTAATTGATGAGGTGGTAGAGCATGTTTGAGTCATGTACCTGATTACATGGCCAGCTGCACAACCAAGATCTGTCCCAGCACCTCACCTTAGGTGAGCATCAACAGAATTTTGGCCATTGTCGACTAATAACATCTGCAGACATATTGCAAGGAAAACAGTTAGGATTCAACACAATCATTTCAGACAATTCAAACACTCCCCACAAGATTTAAACTAAACATCATCCTTTCCAAACCCCCTTACCTTTCACTGTCCCTTTCTATCAACTTTTATTTTTCATCCAAGTATAGCTGTAATGTGGTGCTAAAGAGAAACAGAACAACACCCCAGACTGTACTTGGGTTGTGGCAGCTCTTTGGCTGTCTACATTCCTGTTCCTGAATGTAGCCCAACACCTGGAAATGTAATAGGCAAAGTTTTTCCTCAGTTTGCAACTGAGAAAAAGATTCACTATAGAAATTTCCACAGACGAAACTGAAACTGAGAAATAACATTAAAAACAGCCTCCTTTTAGGTGCACTAAATAGGTGCTGTTTATTTGATTCAAGACATTTCAAGTGCCAAGAAGATGATGAAGAATATTATACATACACCTGAATAATTTCAGTCATATGAAACAAATCGCATGGAACAGATTTAAAAATAGTTTAATGGAACAATCTTAAGACTGTTCAATCAGAAATGCAGAAGTGTCTACTCCTAGGTAAGAGCCTGTAGCACTGCAACTTCAGTACAGTAGAATTTAATTAATAAGGACATCCCTATGATAAACATTTAATTCTTTCACTATCTAGCTGTGTTACCTCAGCCAGGAGCTTGAAAAAACTGAAGGCATCAATAACAGGAGCCCCTGCTCTAACCTGTGTCTTAACTCATGTGCAATTTTTAAAATAACTTGCAACATTTAAAAGCTGAGATCTAGTTTGTATGCACAGCAGTGGTGTAATCAACAGAAGAGCCCTCACACCTCACATCAAATCTTTCTCTCTTCTCTACTTCATAAAAGGTAGGTCAGGTGCTCAGAGGTTCCAGATGCAGGTCTATTACCTATCCCTCAGCCCCTCTGCAAACCTAGGGTTTTGTTATCTATTTAATTAGCTAATAAAACTTTCCAGGCAACCGACCAAAGAACAGCTGGGGTTTAATAGTGGGCATGTCACATCTACGTAGAAACAAGCAGAAGAAACTGTAACAGGATTTTTCATCTTGGCTATGCAAGAAAGAAGCTTCCCCCCCCCCCCCATCTTACCTGAAAGCCAAGTCTTTTTGTAATGCAAATTAACATTTTAATTGGGTTTATATTGAAATGTAATTATGTTCTGATCAGTAATTCTGTGCAAATAACGAGCCTTAATACTAACTTGTCTAGCGATTTCATTAGCAAATTTGTTCCATTTAGAAGACCAGAAGATGTTTTTCTAAAGTGCCATTTCCGTAAGTTACACTAAAGCTGCAACTCTCAAGTGACCGGGGGTGGAGGTGGGCTATTAACTTTGACTGTTTCCAAGTAGATGGCAGGATCTCCACTGTAGGACGATGCAAATCAATACATTCATTGCAAAGTGGTTGTCTAGGAGCATTTTCACAGATGAAAAACAAATAGCTTTTGAACCCCTTTTGTGCCTTTTTACCCAAGTATGAATGTTCGATACAAGGCATAAACAGGAAGAGTCATAAAACTGTACATTCTAGCTGATTTAAGCCAATTTACATCATGCTTGCAAAGAACACTCACCCATGGTGGGTCCTAAGCCCTTTGAAATAACTAGACAGAGAAACTTTTATGGACTGGAAAAGACTTGACAGAAATGGGAACATGAATGGTATAGATGTAAAGCAAACTAGCTGTGCAAAATATATTGGGTCTAGAAAGTTTCACAAATGTATTTGCAAGTTTGGTTTGCAATTGTATACACTCCTCCAGTTACTTCAACTGTAGTTACAGACCCAGGAAGTGGAAAAATTCACATGCATATGACAGAGCTAGGCATAGACACCAATACCAACTAACTGGGCAAAATCCTGTTCATGTAAATTTATGGTGCACAAACTGGATCTGGCATTGTGGTAATGTTGAATTTATATTAACTGAAAGCTTCCTATCCTACCCTTCAGGTTTTGAGGGCTCCCTAGAACTCTATTTGCCCTGAACAAGCCTTTTGGAGGGGGAGGGGAGGCTTTAATTGTCAAAAATTACCACTGGATTACCACCTGTTGTCTCAATCCTGGCAACAGTGATCAAGTAGCAATTTATTTTTACTACTAAATCCTCGCCCACCACTCTGAGGCTCCCAGAGGCTTTTCCCAGGGCAAAAAGGAGCCCTCAAAACCTGAAAAGGGGGAAGGTCCAGGAAGCTTTCAATTATTTGAATTAATTGAATTCTTTAATTTAAATTTAATTAAACATTACCAGAGGCTGAGCCAGTTTAATTGGCATAACTTTGCACAACAGGATTTGGTCCATTGTGTGGCTGCTCTGTCCTATTTTGGTGGCATCATGAGTTGTGATCGAACAACTGGTTCACTGCAGAACTCAAGATTTACTACTCATCCAACTAGTTGGCATCTCTCTGTAACTGAGTTCTGATTTTTACTGCATGAGTAATTCCCTGATCTTAAAAAGCAAGCAAGCAAGCAAAAAAGGTGCAACAGGAACAATGTATTGATCCAAGAATTTGTTACTACTGCCACCTATATTGCTACAAATATTGCTATTGCCATGAATATTGACAATTTGACACATACCTATGCTTGGTTTCAACTGCAAGGTTGCTACATGTATCTTCTGCTCTGCATCTCTAGCATCAAGTTGACCTCAAAATTAAAAGAATAAAACATTTCCTGGCAGGAAGATTTGCAGTAAGTTTCACCTGCTGAGAGACAGTTTGTGTAGGTAGCCATTGTCCTAAGGCAGACCTGGGCAAAGTGCGGCCCGCGGGCCACATACGGCCCGCGAGCCGCTCCTGTCCGGACCGCTGCCAGTTGCTTATCTTTAACATACTGCAAAAAACCTCTTTAGTATTTGTGAAGATTAACAAGTTTAAAATAAAAAGAATCATAACATCACTGTTTCATTTTATTTTTAAGTAAAGTTGGTTCGGCCCCCGAACACAGTTCAGATTTTTCATGTGGCCCCCTATAGAAATTAATTCCCCACCCCTGTCCTAAGGCATGGGTTTGTAGTAATTGCCCTTCAGAATTCTTTTGGCTACATTTCCTATCTGCCTTGGTCAGCACAGCCAATAGTTAAGAATTATGGGAGCTGCAGTCAAAAACATCTGGAAGACCACAGTCACCTATTTGTGAGCTCTAAAGGCAGAGCAAGAAGACAAGAAAGGGGTACAAAAATGGCACTTCTGCTTTCTACCCTGTTTAACATTTCTTCATCACTAATATTTTAGGTGCTAGAGAATGTGTTAATACTTTTAGGGTAGGGTTGTGGAGGACAATACAGTCAAAATCTATTCTGAACTGTTTCTTTGTCTTCAGAAAAAGCACAATCCTCATAATCAGATATGAACGTCCAATGGTTATCACTTCCAAAGGTATCTGGGTTGGCGCTGGTTAGAAGACAGAAAACCTTGGCCGGTCACAGGCAAGACTATCCTTAAGGTATTTGTGCTGGCAGCCCTGACAACTGTCAAAATGCACATTGACGAAAAGGGCTGGTTTGAATGCATTTCTCTCTTGGGAAATATGAACAATGCATTCCTTGGCTCATGAACAAGGCTCACTGTTTCCTTATCCTTAGCACTACAGTACAGTTAAAAGCACAGTTTAAAATGCCTAAATGTCACTCTTGACTCTTCTTCTTCACTCCATGCTCCTCATTGTTATCTGCAAATTATACTTCACCCATTTCAAATGTCACACTCTTTAGCAAATGGCAAATAAAGAAACACCCTCACCTGCCCACCCCACATCCTCCCAAAGACTCAGGAGAAATCCCACAGGTATCCTAGTCTATGCCACAAACATCTATGTCAGCATCCATGCTCTCCAGAGAAAGTGTCACAGTCTGGAAACAACAGTCATTTTCACTGGAGGACAAGACAAAGGGATAGTGAAGGAAATCTGCATCCTGGGAAGCTTCATACAGGGAGCAGAGTGTCAAGAATGGTAAATGAACCATTCCCATATGGAAAAAAAAACCTGTATGGAAAAATTGTCCGGAAAAGAATGAAAGCCACCACTTTGAACTGAATACACTATTCAACAGGTTTGGGGGAAGGGGGAGGAAGTCTGAAATTTGATTGTCCTGCATGGTCACCTGGAAGTTTAGAAAACTGAAAAAGATACATCTAAAACAGATTCTGCTCTGCCCCATGCACATCAACAACAAGAGCAGGAAAGATGCAAACCAACTTAACAGATAACATGTGAAATCTAACTTAGCAGCTTCTTCCATCTAGTTTGAATAGCTGGCCCACAGCACTACAACATGCAGAATGATTTTGTAGATGAATGTCTTCACAAATAATGAACTAAAATGTCACAAAATAGTAACGAATGGCCTAGAATATCTTCTTCTTTCCCAGCTGTTCACACAACACATTGAGTTTTCCATCTAACATACAAAAGAGTTTTTGGTATGTCAACAGCTGAGTTGGTTTATAATAGGTGTATATCCACCAAGAATGCATGTAATTCCAAGATACTTATCACATTTCACTGACTTACAGGACAAAATTACAATCATGAAGTTTAAAACTTCCCCCGTCAAGTCTGCAAAACCACTAACAACTCAAGACATCTTTATTTTACCCATTAAAATTAAGAAAAATAAACATGACAGAAGATCCACATACCTTGAAGGTCAATGTCAGGCTGGGAGGGGATGCTTTTAAAGGAGGTAATAATGGCAGCCCATCCATCTGTATGACTATAAATATCAAGCCTATGTAGAATGATAACCGTAACAATCTTAGGGTCACATTGTCATGGAAACAAGTCTCCACTAATGAGCTCTCCAAGACACCAGTGATTAGGAACGGCAAACACTGACTCATAATACAAGTGTATATGAAGTAACCAAAAAAGCAGACATTTTTACATGCCAAACAAACATGCCAACCATCCTTCCCCCCCCCCCCCAGCACCAGATTTTCCCAGAACTATTCTCCCTGACACTGTCTCTTTCCCTTCTGTTTTAGTTTTTTTAATCTCAATGACCCTTCTTCTTCACATGAATTTCATTTCATGTGATACTCAAAAGTTTCCCAGATTCATCTGAGAGCTGGGAAACAAATGCCCAGCTCCTCACATTTACTGTCCATTCAGCAGGCTGCATCCAGATTTAGAGACCTGCAAACACATTGGTAGAAGCAAAACTCCCTGTCAACTTCTCTCCAGAGCAGCCCCTCCAGACCCCTAAAAATGCTATACAGAAACCATTCTGCATGGGGTGAAGCACAGGCAGGTATGCCCCCCACAAATAAGGCTGAGGCATTTTCATACTCAGAGGAAGTACCTCTCCCATCAGTTATGTATTCCTCTGCCCTTCTTACACTACAGTCCACCCCATTTAGCAGGGTCTTCTACCATGCTGTGTAGCTCTGGAAGAGCTGTCGTGGGGTACAAAGACTTCCAAAACTCTGCTGCCTGCATCTAAATCTGTATTTTCTACCCAGACAAAGTGAGAAAAAAGAATCTCAGACTGTGGCAGATGTTGGCAAGCTTATTCTTAAGAAGAAAACAGGCCTGATGTGGGAGCTCTGTAATCAGATCTCCTGACACTTTCTCTCTCTCTCTCTTTTTAAAATCTCTGAGCAGCTGTGGAAGGCACTGAATTTCATCAGAGTGGTGGCACCAAGGGAGGGGAGATCTGGTGCTTCTCCTCCTCTCAGCTAATCATTCCTAGATGCGAAAAAGAATATGCTTTCTGCTACAAGACTAACAGCAACTGGAGGGGTAGTGGTGTTAAACAGAAGCAAGCAGCATGGAAAAAACAACTAGATACTTGCCCTCTATATATGCTACTAGATCGCTCAAACCATGGAGCCACCTGAGTTGCTGATAGGCTAGATCTATCTCACCTGCTTATAAGTAAACATGAAAATTGCCTGGAGCTTTGGTCACAGATCTGGCAGGGGGTGGGGTGGCAGAGAAAGAAGAATGATCTTGTTGCTTGAACACTGGAATTAAAGCATTTTCAAAATTAAGCCTCTTTTGGAATTAGGTATTAGGTAAAGCCATAAAAAACCCAAAACACAACACCACACTTATTATCCACCACTGAACTAACAAATTAGCTGTCTCAGGATGAATGCACTGCTATCTGCAAGGTTGTGTGAGGTCTGTTCCAGGAAACATTCCAGAAAGGAAGAGAAAGGAATCCTGAGACATAGAAACAACATCCCTGTTAGGAATGTTGGCTTGAGGATGACAGTGTGGCATCATGGTGGAGCAGGACTGGTAAGACATATTTCAAATGTCTGCTTAGTTGCAAAGCTTAATGAACTTCAAATCCTATCCAGGCATATTGATAAGTAGTTCCACTGTGTCCAAAATTAAGTGCATTCAGGATTGCAGTCTTGATGGCCCTGATTTATGAGAGAAGGAACATGGGATAACTCTACATATGTGGCCCTGTGGTTCTCTGAGCATGCCACCTATCTTTGTACTCCTATACAGTATATGCCTCACTTCACCATTCAGCAAAGGGTCAAACTAGTAATGTACAAACTCTATTTTGGAACTTTTTTCTTACTTGGGGTGGGTGGGAAGGAGCTGATGAGGCTGGTTGCACACAGAAGGAAAGCATAGAACCTTTTCACTTCACACCAGCATCTCAGTCTCTGGCCATCACCAAGTAGAGGTAGCCACCTCAGGTGGAAAATTAAGAGCCACTTGTTAATTATTTGCTTTGTATTACTGTACTTTTACTGCTAGGGATGGAATCTTCTGCCCCATGCAGGCAAATAACTTAGCTGGATTTGGGTAGTATGCATCCTAATTTGAGAGAAGTCACCATTTAGTGCTTTGCCTCAAGCACCTGCTCAGTCCAACCTGTCAGCCCAGAAATGGCTGCTGATCAAAGAGGGGAAGATTCACAAGCTTATGGTGCCAGGGAAGCCTACCATGAATTTTTCACATCTTGTTTACTTTGAACACTTTTTCACAACCCTTACTTTCCCCTCACTTTTGACAGTTGCTACTCCTCAACAGCAGCTGCCTCCTTTTTTACATCCCTGAGGATGGTGCATTCAATGGGTGAGAGGAAAAATCCCAGTAGCTTGGAAAATAAAACCCAGTTTTACACTTACGTAGAAGGTAGATCAGGATCTACTGGTAAATCTCTAGATGAAGTAGATCAGCAAGATTTCTTACTAATGATTTAACATTGAGAACAATAATAACAAAGTGCTCCTGGAATAACACTGCTGAAATGGAGAAAACTGAGGGAAAGGTACAACCAGGCAGGGATTGCTTGGGTAGAAGGACTATGCGGTCAATTCACTTCTGGTTTTCAAAACGGATTCCTAGGCTCACAATTCTTCATTTCTTAGTATTTGTCTTTTTCACCAGACTCTTGTCAGTGGATCTTGGGGCTCTAGAACAAAAAACAAAGTACTTTTCATAAGTCTAACACCTGCCTGCCCCTGAAGGAAGCATGTGTGCCCTCCATTTGATGATATTTTTCACATATTTTCATGGAGAAGTGAAGACTGGTTTGCTTATCAGTAGATACAACAGTCCATGGTTCAAATGAAGAGATGTTTCCCTCCAAAATGCAAATGTGTTGCAGCTCGTAGGTAAATGGAAAGAAATTATAGTTTTAAATATATATATATATAATGACAATTAGTTGTATAAGTTGCACTAATGTCAGCTAAAGAGGTTAGGAAGAAATCTTAACTTTGTTCTCATTACAGGCACATTCAGACAGAGGAAGTTGGAGCACTCTGGTTTGTGCTTAAAACATTCTTATCTGGTGCCATGTATTTTATCTCTCACAGCAATCCTTCTGTTCGCACTGATATATTTATTTATTTATTTATTCGATTTATACCCCGTCCATCTAGACCAATGGTCTACTCTGGGCGGCATTACAAAATTTTTTAAAAAACAATAGCACCAATAAACATGCAAGAATCCAAGATGTAAAAAAATGTAAATATTAAGATATATGTTTTTTCTCCTGCAAGAAGGGTCCAGAAAGGTCTTTGCATTGCCCCAATTTGTTCACCTCTCAATTAATGACATTCCCACCCCCTTCCCTATGGCCATCATACGGGGGGGGGGGGGCACAGCTACTTTCCTTTTGTTGTTGTTGTTAAACAAAATAAGCAACATAGCAAAACAGCAATGCATCTGCCTAGCATGGTAGCATAATATCGCCAATGTATTTCATTTATCTAGAATAGCACAGTATCAACAGGAAAACATATATTTAAAAAATTAAAATGGTAGAGAAGATGAAAATAGAGGAATGGGGGGTTTTCTCCATTGTAACTTTCAATGCCACAACCCACCAAATACGTCACAGGGCTGTCACTTCAGATAACACTGCTCACACCATCCACATGGGCTACAGAATGGGCTAATTAGGAGTGCTCTGAATCACACCAAAAACACAATAGCCCTACTGCTATGCCAGACAGGAGCGGGACAGCTCTAAAAAAGGGGTGGGATGGATTGCCATAAGTCAAAACATGAATGCCATAAACCAAACAGAACAAAAAGTGACCCAAATAGTGAGCTATTCTGCCAGTGTGGATGTCCCTTAACAGTACTTTCTGCTGGAATATCCCACTTCCAGCTTACACAAAAGATATCTGTGAAATGGTCCTTGAAAGGGCTGAAAACCAGTCCCCTTCCCTGAGTTGTCACTGGTCCTTTCACTTGTGGTGGTATAAGGAAAAACAGGAAGGTGGGGAATTATCCAGTTCTTTCAGAAGAAGGACGTTCCAGCCTTATATTCTCAGAGAAAGCACCCCCCTCCACCTTTCAGTGGCACTTGCTCAGATATAAGGGGGAAGGGAACAGACAACTGTACCTTTTGCAGGTGTCACCTCCTGGATCTTCTCCTTCCCTCAGCTGTACTATACACATATATGCATCCTTGTCTTTCCTATTTGCCTTTAAAAGCATTAAAATTATATTGTCGTTCACTATGAATCAACCACAACTTGATGCACATTCAGTGCTAGCCGTGCTTCACCGATCGGCTAGAAAGAGCCCTAATCACCACCACGATCGGCTCGAGACCTGCCCAGTCTTCAGACAGACGCAGCCCCACAGCAATCCCCTTTCTGCCTCTCCCTCCAGGTCCCCCTCCCTCTCCCTCCACGCCCGGCCTTTCTCTCCATCTCCTCTGCCCGCCCGGCAGACCCACCACAGCGCACAAGCCCAGGATTCTGCCTCTTCGCCCGGCAACTTCCTTTGAACTTCTCCGATGCCTCGGATTTCCAATCGCCGTATAAACACAGCAGTAGCAGCGGAGAAAACGGAGCCGCCGCCAGGCGCGCAAACCTCCTCCAAAACCAAGCCCTCGCGCGAAAAATTTCCCATCCTGGCGTTTGATTTCCCCCCCCCCCCCTTCCATCTTTATACTTACCTTCCGGTCAGCGGGTGGCCTCTAGGGGGATCCCACGCGACTACGGATCCCCGGGCGCCCCGGGGAGAGGCAAAGAGGGTCGTTTCCTACCCGGCGGCGCCCCAAGGCTCGGCTCCATGGCAGGGGGCGGCAAAGGCAGAAATCGACCCTCTCCCCCCCCCCCCCGCCCCTTTTAGGGCGCGGAATAAAGGGAGCTGCTTTGGGGATAGCCCTCCGTCGTGGATTCTCTCTCTTCTGCCCCAACTCGGTAGGAATCCAGCCCGCCCGGCGCTTGGCAGGAGCTGGCGCGCCTCGGTTCCCAAACCGAAGCCGCGGGGGGAACCGGACCGGGAATTGGGGGCGTGGCGAAAGGTGGGCAACGCCGCCAGAGGGAAAGGGAAGCGAGCGCCGGCCAGGCGGCGTCCGTTGTCGAGAGGTTCCCTTCGGAGAACCTCACACCTGGGGCGGGGGCGGCGGGGGGGGGGGCTTGGGAGACGCCTCGCAACGCGATGGCGCCAGACTCAGGTCGCCAGAAATGGGGAGAGTCTTGTGATCCCACTACACAGGCGGCGGAGACCTCCCTGTCAAACAAGTGCCACCCATTTCAATAGCTCCGGCTGCCCGCCTGCGCTTGCTTACTTGGGAGTAAGCCCTATGCATCAGAGCGTCTCAGTCCTAAACTTTCCAGAAAACTTGCCCAGGTTTACTCAAAAGTAAGACGCAGCGAGTTCCACCAGGCTCACTCCCACACTGAAGAACTCCAGGTACACCGCTCGAAGGAATGCCGAGGGAGGGAGGGATGCCATGGCTGCCCATCTGGGGAGCCCTGTTTTAAACTGGCTGATAGGACTGAGAGAGATCTTGGGGACCCGACCCCGGGACGCGGACTAGAATTCTCCCGAAGGGAGGAAAACCCGGCTGACAGCATGAATGAGAAGCCGGTGGGTTGCTTTTCTCAGCGCACCGAGAGCGCTCCGAACCCGTTTGGAGCAGTAGCCCGGGAGAAACGCGAGAGCTCTTCTCCAGGCTCACTTGGAAGAGTTCCGTGGAGCGGGGTTCCTACGAGAAGCTGCCCGCTTCGTGGGAATTGCACCGCCCGGAGCGCGACTCCAGGGTGTGTGAGAGAGGATGAGCGAGCGATGGAAGCGGCGGGGGGGGGGGGAATGTAAGCGAGGCAGCGCTCATGGCTGAAGGGAGAGGCGCGCGCCCAGACGAGGGAGCGGGAAGGCTCACCCACCTGAGGGGCGAGCAGATCCCCCGCGGGGAAGCGACGGCCGCGGCCGGGAGCAACATCACCGCTCGGCGTCGAGGCGGGAGACTTCTCCTCCTCCTCCTGCCTCCCGGCGGCTGTTTTTTATCCGGCTCCCGGCGAGGGCGGATCAGAGACCGCATCCCACGGCTAAGGCAAAGGCGACACGCTCCTTCCCTTCTCCCGCCAGCGCCCCCCTCCCGCCACCGCACGCTTGCCCGCTCGCTCCGGATTGTTGGAAAGGGGTGGAGAAAGAGGCGGGAGGCCGCGTCACCGAGCGGGCGCCAACCGGAGCCTCGCCTGAAGCCGACACACCCCGCGGAGGCGGGCGGGGCCCAGTGGGGAAGGGGCGACGAGGGAGCGGGAAGGACCGAGGCGCCACTTGAGGGCCAACCTGGCGCCCTTTCCACCTGGAGTGGGGGTGGGGGGTGGGGTGTGTGTGGAGAAGACTCCTTCAGCCCCCAACCCTGAAGGTTCACCGTGCCCAGGGAGAGCTCAGGCAAGAGCCCTGAAACAATGGCAGAAGTAATCTCCCAGGTTTCAGAGTCGAGATCCCTGGCACCGGGCTCGGGGTGTAACGCAAGTGACGTCCAGCTCTTCTGGGGTCTGTGTTGACCACGGACGCCTCTGGCGTTTTAGTTTTGGAACGGGGTGCAGTACGATCCGCACTTAAGAGCCCCCTTCTGTTACTGGGGCTCTGGGAAGCAAGTCGCGCTGTATTTAGTGGTACGGAAGTGAGAGCTGGACCATAAAGAAGGCTGACCGCCCAAGAATTGATGCTTTTGAATTGTGGTGCTGGAGGAGACTCTTGAGAGTCCCCTGGACTGCAAAGAGAACAAACCTATCCATTCTGAAGGAAATCAACCCTGAGTGCTCACTGGAAGGACAGACCCTGAAGCTGAGGCTCCAATACTTTGGCCATCTCATGAGAAGAGAAGACTCCCTGGAAAAGACCCTGATGTTGGGAAAGTGTGAAGGCAAGAGGAGAAGGGGACGACAGAGGACGAGATGGTTGGACAGTGTCATCGACGCTACCAAGATGAATTTGACCCAACTCCGGGAGGCAGTGGAAGACAGGAGGGCCTGGCATGCTCTGGTCCATGGGTCACAAAGAGTCGGACACGACTAAACGACTAAACAACAACAACAAACCGCTTTCCAGTAAATGTGAGACTTGCAGTCTCAAAGTGAATGCTTTGAAGGCTCTTCTGCCTCTTCCTGGGTTATCTTGCTTCTAAAAGTAAATTGACAGGTGAAATCCTGTAGATTTAAGAGGTGGAACAACCAGACTTTTGAGAATCTTCTCCTTATTTAAGTATCGATCAACTCTTTAATTGTTTAATTTATGTTATTGTTCTTGAGATCTTGGGATCTGTGTACATTTGTCTGTTTATGTGGGTGGACTATAGAGGTGGGCTTTTTCTTTTTTATGTTTCCATTTTCTGTTTATATTTTGTTGTAACCCACCCAGGGTAGTAGCCTGTCATTAGATGGGTGGGACAGAATTTAACAAACAAACAAACAAATGTTGAAGGGATGGTGTTCTCCTGCTATTAGCACATTTGGCCTCTTGCAAAGTGTACCTGAGGAATCAAAGCTGCAAATTAAGTCCATATTTATCTCTGGATAGCCAATCAGGAAATACACTACCCTGCAAACCTAGATCATTAAGTGAGGAAAAGCACATGCTAGAACAAACAGATACCCTTGCCCACATTAGGAAGCATTGATTCTAAATGCAAGTTAGACATTTCATTTAGTGTGGTCCTTATCATGAAAAAACAGGAACAGATTGGACTGTCTTAACCACAGTTGGGGTGCATCCTCACTGGAAAATTTAGAACCTGTGGGACATGAATTCCAAATTGGAGACTTGGCAAAATTTGGAATAAATGAGGCATATTCCCTTTTGCTTGCATTTGTTTTAGTAGGACTTTCCATCAACTTTCATTTATATATGTGTGCGTGTGTACCCGCAACTGCATGCACACACATTGTAGCCTCTGTTTAATAGCTTGATTTACAAATTATAATTATACTTGCCAATTGAACAATGTGAGACTTGCCAAAATAGGAAGGCGGGAAAGCAATTTCTATGATGTAAAGTCTGCATGTGTATTTCAAAGAGGGATATGCCCTCCGTGTAATAACTGTTATTCCTAATAAATGATCACTTGACAGTGGGGAATAATCTTATCATTGCAATACATTGCATTAGATGTCATTCTCTCTGTTCTCCTCCCTCCCCTGCCTTCTAATTTATCTCTCCTTGTTTTTTTAATGTTGATTCTTGGGATTAAGTGTATATCCTGGTTTAAGAGCATTATTTTCTAAATAGAATTTCAGCAACTGGACATACTTTGGAGAATTTAGTAACCCTTTAAGAACCAGTTATTCATTTTAAAAGAATATTTGAAAAACTTGTTAAAATACCAGGGTAAATCCTGGCTGTGGCACTGGAGACCAAGACCAAGATCATCCACACTCTTGTATTCCTAGTCACCATGTATGGGTGTGAAAGCTGGACAGTAAAGAAAGCGGACAGGAAAAAAAAATGATTTGTTTGCCATGTGGTGCTGAAGGAGAGCTTTGTAGATACCGTGGACTGCCAGAAAGATGAACAAGTGGGTCCTAGATCAAATCAAGCCTGAACTATGTCTGGAGGTAAAAATGTTGAAACTGAGACTGTCCTACTTTGGGCACATCATGAGAAGACAGGAGTTTCTGGAAAATACAATAATGCTGGGAAAGGTAGAGGAAGGAAAAGAGGAAGATAAAATATGAGATGGATTTATTTCCTAAAGGAACCCACAGGCTTGAGTTTGGGAGAGCTAAGCAGGGTTCAGTGGTTAGAAACAATGGCACAGTGGTTAGATTTTTGGATCTTTATTCATATCAGAGCATTGCACAATTTAAAATTATGGATGTATATGAAATATGGAATTTCCAGTGTGGTATAGTGGATAGAGTGATGGACTAGGACTCTGGAGAATAGGCTTCAAATGCCCACTTGGCCATGGAATCTCACTGGAGGAGTGGAACTGGAAAAATCACTTCTTAAATATGTCGCTTACTTTGAAAGCCCTATTAGGGTTGCTATAAGTTGGTTACGAACAAAAGAGACATACACACACACTATATATATATATTACTTATATATACAGTGGTGCCTCAACTTACGAACTTAATTGGTTCCAGAACTCCGGTCGTAACTCGAAATGGCCGTAAGTCGAAGCACCATTTCCCATAGGAATGCATTGAAATGCAATTAATCCGTTCCGGCCGAAGAAAAAAATCACACACACCCCCCAAAAAAACCACTGCAAGACCCATCGGAAATGCGATTAATCCATTCCAGCCAAGGGGAGGGGGGGGGAAGCAAACAAACCATGCAAGACCCTTCAGAAATGCAAAAAAGCTAAGCAAAAAGCAAACAAACCGTGCAAGACCCATTGGAAATGGGGAAAAAGCAAAGCAGAAAGCAAACAAACTGTGCAAGACCCATGGGAAATGCAAAAAATGTAAAGCAGAAAGCAAACAAACCGTGCAAGACCCATCGGAAATGCAAAAAAAAGCAAAGCAGAAAGCAAACAAAACCGTGCAAGGACCCATCAGAAATGGGGAAAAAGCAAAGCAGAAAGCAAACAAACCATGCAAGACCCATCGGAAATGCAAAAAAAAGCAAAGCAGAAAGCAAACAAACCGTGCAAGACCCTTCGGAAATGCAAAAAAAAAAAGCAAAGCAAAAAGCAAAACAAACCCCACAAGACACATCGGAAATGGGGAACCCCCCCCAAAAGCAAACAAACCCCACAAGACCCATCGGAAATGGGGAACCCCCCCCCCAAAAGCAAACAAATCCCACAAGACCCATCGGAAATGGGAAAAAAAACCAACCAACAAACAAACCCATCACAGCATAGAAACATAATCCCACCACCCAGCCCAAAACCACGCTGCAAAACCCACCCAGAACAGTTTTTAAAAAGTAGAAAGCAGCACCTTACCTTACCAGGCAGTCTGAAGCCTCCTCCGATCGCACACTCTCTAACCGCTGGGGCGAAAGATCTACAAAGAAGCAGCCTCTTCTCCACCAACGGTTAGCAATTTGAATTCCCCGCCTTTTTCCCCTGCCTTTTTCTGGTTGTAACTCAAAGCTCCGGCCGCAAGTCAACACAAAATTTTGCGGCCGGAGCTGGTCGTAACTCAAAATGGTTGTATATTGGGATGTTCATAAGTCGAGGTACCACATATATATATAAGTAAAATTAAAACAAATTAAAATGCTATGATAATTAGACTACTTTTGAACAGAAGCAGGCTACTCCAATAGCATTATCTCAGCCATTTGCTAGATCTTCTTTTGTACATCTGATGGGGCATAAATTGCATGCACATAAGTGCTGCATTGATTAAATTTCTCCACAGTCACAGAAGATTTGTCCTGTATTCAAGAAGCCCCATTTTACTTGATTTTTTTAAATCTTCTTACTTCACTTCAATGCCTATTAAGTGACTTCCAGATGGTCCAGCTAGGGTCTTGTCCTGGTTGGTGACACTCTTCAGCATTCATCTGTTCAATAAGGTGTGCTGTTTTGTTCTCTGTAGGTTTTGCTTAGTCTCTTCTTGTTTAATATTTCAAGTCTGAGATGTGTGCAGAAAACACTCCCTCAATTTTAGATGTCATCTAGGGATTTGGATGGGTTTGGTGCTGTATTACCTTATTTCATTCTTCATGTACCCCTCAGGGCAATGCCAGTTAAATAATAGACGTTTTCAATGGTGGTCAGTTTCAGGCAACCAGTAATAGTCCTGCATGATTCATTAACAGCTACATCCACTTGTTTGGTATGTGCTGATTTGTTCCATACAGCACTAGCATATTCTGCTGTGGAGCAGCACAGGGACAAACCTGTTCTTCTTATTTCTGGGTGTGCACCCCAGGCTGACCCAGCCAGTTTCCTAAGTATGTTATTTCTGTCAGCAACTTTCTTTTTGGTGTTTAGACAATGTTTTTGTAGGTCAGGGTTTGATCCAAAGTAATTCCCAAATACTTTGGGATACAGTAGTGTTCCAAAATCTTGCCTTTCCAGCTAACTTGGAGCTTCCATTCTGCTTCTGTATTCTTTAAGTGGAAGGCACAGACCTGTGTTTTTAAAGCGTTTGGTTTCAGCTGGTTGTTTTTATAATATATGGAAAGATCTAATGCAGAGGTTAGCTGATGCTCGATGGCCTCAGAGGTTTCCATCTGAACTGTCAAGGCAAGATCATCAGTACAGACAAAACTCCTGGAGTTTGTGAATGGTGCAAGGACGCTATCCTGTGAGAGACACCGTTCCTTTGATTTTGCCAATGACTATGCCTTCCTTGAAATTCAACAAAGAATCTTCAATTTTGAAATAGAACAGAGAACATTTCTGTTACTCCATGATCTTTAGTAAGGAGGTAGAACTTTCTGAGCAGCAGTTGATGGTGGACATTATCATACGCCTCTGTAAAGTTGACAAATGATTCTCCAGTTAGTTTATGTGTTTCAAAACCATCTTCTATATGCTGGATTAGATCTAAGATTTGAGCTGTATAGCTCTTGCCGGGTCTAAAGCCTGCCTGTTCTGGAATTAGAAGAAGTTCAGTTTTAGTGGCTGGATGGTTTAATATCATTTGCTCAAGCATTTTGTATAAGTATCATAGTAGAGAGATAGGCCTGTAGCTTTTGGGGTTTGATGGTTCTTTGCCTGGTTTCAGTATAGTGATTACTTTTGACTTATGCCATATTTTTGGAATGTCTTTGCTTGTCCAGCAGTTATTAAAGAGTTGAATGAGTTATACCTTTGTGTTTTGCCCAAAATATTTGATCTGCCTCAATTCAGATATCATCAAGTTCCACCACTTTGGCATTCCTACATCTTATGGCTTCCTCTAGTCCCGCCAGTCTGAAGGTAGTAGGAAGTTCATTGGATTCACTCTGGATGTCCCTTTGATGTTTTATTTTTATTATGAGTTCGTTGTTCTTCCCTGCCAGGAGCAGTTGGTATTCTATTTGGTTGCGGGTTATATTTGCATAGTGATCTTTTGTCTGGATCATTGTCCAGTCTTTTCAGTACTCTCCAAGCTTTCCTAATGCTTCTTGCCATGTCAAGCTTAGTTACAGTGTCTATCCAGCAAGTTCGTTTTTTTTTTCTGAAAGAGCCAAGATCAAATTTCTTTTACTGTCTAGAAGGGTTTTATTTAAAGTGTGAAATATAATCTAACTATTGGGTGTGTGTTTCTGGAGTGAGACCTAGGATGTAGTTGGTCTGGCACCCTTTTGGAATGGAGGCACAAGAACATTTCAAAATGGAAGGTACAAATTGATTGCAGTTCTCTGGTTGAGGAGTAATCTAAAGCACAGCTGCATCTAGCATTGTTGTAACTTCTCCCAGTTGTCATTTTTTAAATTGTACCTCATACTGAGTTATGTAGATTGAGGATTTTTGGATTAGGACTCAGGGGATTTGTGTTCAGATCCCACTTGCCCATGAAACGCATTGGATGACCTTGGGTCAGTCTCTCAGCCTGACCTGCCTCACAGAGTATTTGCAGAGATAAAGTGAGGGGGAGAAAACCCATATGTACCACCTTGATTTCACTGGAGGAAAAGTGGGATAGAAATGTAACAAGTAGTTTAGGACAGGTTGAAAAAAAGTAACTGGAGAAAAGTGACATGGTGAATTTCCTACTGAGTTATTTCCACCTGCATCTTCCTAGTTACAATCCAGTATTATAGTTGCTATCTGTAGCTAGCATTATGTGACACATAATGCTAGACACAGAAAAACATTGCATGTGGTGATTTAGTTTTATGCCATTATGAGCTGGTAGTTAGGTGGGGGAAAGTCATCTCTTTTTAAAACCACAAGGGGCTAATGGGAAGGAAGGGAGTGGGTCATTAAAGGAGACATGGACCCATCCACCCACCCACTCACCTCCAGATAGACTGCCTCCCCATAACAGAGAAACCTACCTCTAACTGCACTATGGAAAAGAGCATTAGATGACAATGCCTCTTTCAGTCGCAGTGGCAGCTTAATTTAGAGCATGTAACTTCTGGTGTATCCATTGTAGCCTTAGATCATCTTATTTTTTCTCTGCACAATTCATATTGCACAAAGGGGAAGATGGGATGAGCATGCTTTGCCTGTCACCTCTTGTCATCATCCTCGTTGCTCTCTACAAGCTGAAGGGGAACTTGCTTTACAGGTGTAGATCCAGGAATTTCAATGACAGAGCTTGGAAAACTTATTTGTTTTGGATTATCAGGTGGCTATAATGGCTGAGGATTTGGGGAAGCTATACGCCAAAAAAGGAACTTTTCCAAACTGTCTTAGATCATGTGAGGAGCCTACATGAACACAGCGAGCTCCTCACTGGAGACAGTCACTCTTTGATCCATGGAGAGCAATGAGGACAGCAATGGAGAGGGCAGGGAGAAATTCATGCATAACGCTTGCATTTTTGTAAGTCTTTCGTTTTTAGAATGTTGACAATTCCAGTCAAAATACAGGAAGAAGGCTTAATAAATGAATATTGTGCAGTCGAAAATAGGTGTAACTGTATAGGTGGATGCATAAAAGGCAGATGTGGGAAAGTGGTACTTTTGTCGGGATCAACTTAAAACTACTAAGTAGTTTGTAAGACAGACTGGAAGTAATAAGTAACAATGCTAACCTGTAATGCATGACCTTGGGTTTAATAAAGGGACACTGGTATTATTTTCATAAAAGGTCATGGCTGGTAACATTGTTACTTTTGATGGTATGATGAATAATCTTTAGTCACTACTTCTAAATAATTGAGGGATTTTTTGGGTGGGCGGGTGCAGTCACTTGAAATTTTTGACCATTTTGTATTTAAGTGTTTTTTTTAAAATTAATTTAAAAAGTAAAAATAGTATATTACTAACTAACAGGTTAGTTTGGAAGAATAAAGATTTATCTACCACTTTTAAAAAAATAACTTTCCAAACTCTACTGCAAGCCTTTTTAGCCACTGCAGTGTTTCTTCTGGTTGGATGATAAGCCCAGGAGGTAGAAAGAGAAAAGGGTGAGCCAGATGGCTACAGTTGTTCAGAGGCAGAGATTTTGAAAAGTACAGCTTTAGCTAACACTTTCCAGATTGTCTGCTGGGGAATACCCAAGTACTGGAGAAAATTCTGGTGTTCATTATTACTTCATAAGGGGCAGCAACCAGACCCAAGGGTTCTTGCCATAATCCTAAAACAACATGAGAACACGCTCAGGACTAAACTTCACTTTTCTGTGTTCCATGAAGGTGAACATAAATTGTTTCTGGCAGTCTGTGTTCTGAGAAATTCATCTTCCACTGTTGATTTTTTCCACACATACCTTAGTCCAGTGGTTCCCAACCTTGGGATCCCATATTTTCCTGGACTACAGAGCCCAGAAGCTATTACTGGCACATCCAGTAGGATTTCTAGAAGTTGTAATCCGAGAACATCTGGGACCCAAGTTTGGTAACTGCTGCCTTAGAAGATGCTTCTGGAGTACTGTTTTTAGTACTGTTTTTTCTTTTTGCCAATAGTACTAAATATACCACTGCTTACAGTGCGAGCCATGTTCCTGGCTGAAAGAATACAAGTTGCTTATCAAGGCAAAGCTGCTATGGTAAAGGAAGACAGCCTGCATTTTTGCCTGTGGTGCATACAGCCAAGCAGGCCTCAATTAGTGCTGTAGGTAAACCTAGCGAGTGCAAATACAATTTGTTCTGAGAATGAATTCAAGACACTTCTTTTGAATAGCATCTCCTAGGAACATGATGACGCAGGCTATAGTTTCTGGTATCAATGCAGCCAACCAGCCGGTTTTGCTTAGGGACAGGTTAATATAAAATGAAATGGAAATAAATTGCAGTAAGCTGCTGTGAGTCCATCGGTTGGGCTTAAACATAATGAGTTATTTCAAACATGTCTCCTCCCCCACCCTGCTACTGCAAATATCAAGCTGTAGGGCTGATGGAATAAATATCATCCCCAGTTAATAAAGGAGTTCAGAGAGCATCCTGTGAGAGTTAAATACCACAAAGTCTCTCTCTCTCTCTCTCTCTGCACATATTTGTCTGTCTGTCCTGCAATTTATGTGAGGGGGGATGTAACCTTATCACCTCTGGCCTTTAGGAGCAGAAATCAGGAGGTGAAGGTTTCAGTAACAGGAAGAGATTCATTGCCTACCACCTGCCAAATTCTGCAGAGAGCCCACTGTTAAATGTGTAGGAGCAAGGACCGAATGAAAAAAAAGTTGGCAAACCTGGGAACATTTAATGCACCATTTCAAAGGCTTATTTTAAGAATACATGGAAATAGAACATTTTTGTTTCCCTGAGTGAGAAAAATGGGCTAGGACAAAGAGGGAGGAAACTGGTTTATCTGCCTTATTCCTATTACAAGGTAGCATTAATGAGTATGGCAAGGTCAAAGATTGAGAAGATCTGTATTTCTTAATGGGGTGTATGCATGTGTTTACTATTGCTCCCATTCCAGCTGTGTATGATGATACTCTGAAATCCAGAGGAAAGTGTAATTTATTATGTTAGTCTTACATAATTTTTCCCAGCCCTTAATAGTATAGCAAAGTTAGGAAGTACACTGTTTACTTACAAAGTTACTTATGAAGTAAACACCAACATGCCTTGACCTTCACTCTCTCTCCAGCTTCATTTTGTTGAAAGGGTCAATATGCACATAGATCCTTTCCAGGCAGGGAACTGAAACTGGGATTTTCACAGAGAAGTCATATGCTCTCTGCCATGGAACTGTAGGCTGTCCTTAGGTTTTCAACCAATGAAACTAGAGCAGATTAGCATTTCTAATAGATAAACCTGAAGTCCTGTACCCTAATAGCCAGATTGAACTGTGCAGTTCATGAAATCCCTAGTTAGATCCCTAGAATAGATCTTCCCTATTGGCTTATTAGTTTTATTTACAGTATATTCCAGCTTTCCACCATTGAGTTCCAAGTGATGTATGTGGCTCTTCTCCTCCCCACTTTATTTTCACAACAACAACTTTGTGAGGTGCATCTGGCTGACAGAGACAGACTACACCAAAAGACAGACTACATCATCCAGTGGCTTTCATGACTCATTGGGGAGTTCAATCTGGATTTTCCAAGTCTCAGTCCAACATCACGCTCTTTCTAGTCCATGAACTTGGTACATTGTCTTAAGCATACCCTTATCTCGCAGCCTTAATAACAAAGATGTGGACATTAAGGTTTAAATATTAAATGTGGGGATTTATTGTTTTTACTGTGCCTGATCTTTGTTCTTGTGGATAGCTAGAGGAGGGTCAGGATTTGAACTATGTCATATGAGGAAATGCGCTTTCATTGCTGGTTAGCTCAGTAGTTTAGGCATCTGGCTGTGGAGCCAGAGTCTGATTCACCACTGTGCCTCCTTAACAGGGGCTGGACCTGATAGGGTCCCTTCCAACTCTGCAGCTTTATGATGATGATGATGGCGATGATGATTGTAGCGTTCTCCTTTAAATGTGGTCATGGCTCAGGTTTAGTTAGAGTGAGTCATGCATATTTATGTTGCTGAGAGGCGGAGCCAAGAGTCAGAGTATAAGAGGCAGAGCCTGAGGGGGAGAAGGGAGATCAGAGTTTTGGAAGGAGTTTGATTAGAGAGTTCAGAGATTTATGTGATTGTGATTAGACTGATGAAAATATAGTAGGAGATCTGAGAAGTGATTGACCAGTGACTGGAAGGGAGAAGGAATAGAACTGAATATTAAAATACTGAAACAAATAAGCAAATAAACTAAAGATCTTTCTATTTCATTAAAGAGTGGATCTGATTCTTTCAAAAGGAGTTATGGGGATCAAGGGATCTCCTGGTGGCAGCAGTGGAAGAAAGGAAAGAGTTTAGTTTTGCCCTGGTGTGCTCTGAGGTCTGAGTCTAGGTGGACAGACCAAGGCACGAGTGGGTCCAACGCCACATAGGTGCCAGAGGTGTGGGATCCAAAAAGGGTCAAAACGCGACATTGGTGGCAGCGGTGGGATACGAAGTAATCCAGTGAAGCCTATTGAAATAATCCAGTGAAGCCTATTGAAATAATCCAGTGAAGCCTTTATAAAAGAGTTTATTGAGTCAAGGGTACCTTTTAGACAGGATCTGTGGCAATGAGGTTTGGTTCCTGCTAGAGCTTTTGGGAAAAGCTTAGTAGCGGGGCCTCAGAACCCAGATCAGGGGGGTCTAAGATAGGGAACGACTCTGAAAGGAAATTGCTGAGTTTACCTCAGGATCTGAGGATCAGAGGGCTTGATGTGAAATCCCAGGCTCTGAGATAGGAGAGCGCTGTGGATAAGGCAGAAGCCAGGTCATAGCAGATCTGAGGGAGAGAACCTAAGGAAAAGGCTTGAATTCTCTGAGAGGGAATTTCTGAGTTTACCTCAGGATCTGAGGATCAGAGGGCTTGCTGTGAAATCCCAGGCTCTGAGATAGGAGAGCGCTGTGGATAAGGCAGAAGCCAGGTCATAGCAGATCTGAGGGAGAGAACCTAAGGAAAAGGCTTGGATTCTCTGAGAGGGAATTTCTGAGTTTACCTCAGGATCTGAGGATCAGAGGGCTTACTGTAAAATCCCAGGCTCTGAGATAGGAGAGCGCTGTGGATAAGGCAGAAGCCAGGTCATAGCAGATCTGAGGGAAAGTACTAAAAGAAAAGGCTTGAAATAAATTTATATCAGTAACTGGAAATAAAATAAGAAAAACAGGTCCTTTTAAAAATTTGGGAACGCTGCTCTAATCACCCCAGAAAGAAAAGATGCCTCACAAACGCGCCACAAGGGGGAGTCCTGAGTCTGAAGAGTTACCTCAGGAATTGGAGGGAAATAAGGAATTAAGCCCTCAAGAATTTGAGAGATGGAAACTGGAAAGGGAATTTAAACTTAAGGAAAGGGAACTGGAAATCAAAGAAAGAGCTGAGCAGGAGGCCAGACAAATGGCATTTGAGCAGGAGGCCAGACAGGCTGAGCAGGAGGAGAGAAGAAGGGAACTAGAATTAAGGCAAAAAGAAATGGATTTTCAACTACAGATGAGACAGCTAGAGATTTCTGCTCTAAACAATAATCTTAATAATAACAACAGTGGGGGAGGTGGAATCCTGTCAAAGATAGATTTGAAGAAGTTTCCCCAGTACAAAAGAGGGGACTGTCCTGAATCCTTCCTCATTGCTTTTGAACGCACCTGCAATGACTTTGAAATCAGAAATGAAGATAGAATGATGGTTTTAAGAGCGCAGGTTAGCGGAGATCTGGCAGAAATATATGCCCAGATGAATCCCGAGAAGGCAAGAGATTTTGAGGCATATAAAAAGATGGTTTATTCAAGATTTTGTCTAAACTCTGAACACCTGAGGCGGAAATTTCGCTCTCTCTCTAAAAAGCAGGATGGATTGTACTCTCAGTTGGGAGCTAGATTGGCGCAGACTCTGGATAAGTGGATTGAAAGAGAGGAGATCACTTCTTTAGAACAGTTGAAGGATTTAATTGGGCTAGAACAGTTTTACTCCCTATTACCTGGAGAACTACGGTATTTAGTAAGGGACAAGAATCCTAAAAATTTATGGGAAGCGGGAGAACAAACTGATTTGATTAATGCTTACAGGAACCCTAGATTTTCAGAGCTGAGAGTAAATAAACCAAACTGGGACAATAACGAGAAAAAGCCTTTTAATAAAAATTACCTCAGCAGGAATCCTGAGAGAGAAGGTCAGGGCGGGACGTCCCCGAAGTTGCCAAGGGCTAGCCCGCCAAAAACATCAAACCCTGAGGCACGGTTCGCCAAAGTACCTCAGAATGACAAAAGGAATTTTAAATGTTTTAACTGTGGGCAACCAGGCCATTTACAATTCCAGTGTAGGCAACCATACCCCAACTTGCAGAGAAATGATTCTCTAACCAAAAAGGTGTATTGTGTCAAGCAAGTGGAATCAGGGGAGGAAAACAGTAGACTGAGACCTGATCCCATAACCACCACCACTTCTACTGACCATGAGGAGGAAGATATTCCTATAGCCCAAGTAGTCCATTGTTTCTATATCAGCAATGACCAGACCCTTCTCAGAAACACAGGTGAAGAGATAGTTGTGAAAGGAAAGAAGTACATTGAAATAAGAGATACAGGATCTCAAATCTCCATTGTCCATTCCGATTTAGTAGCCCAGGATGACATTATTCCAGGCAAAGAAATGTCTTTAAAGGGAATTGGGAAGGAAACCGTGGTTTTAAAAGTGGCTGAGATACCAGTAGAATACCAGAATTGGTCTGGAAAGTGGCAAGTAGCTGTGTCAGATGAAATACCAGCAGCTTTTCTCCTTGGTTGGGATTTAATTGTCAAGAGTGCGTTAGTGCTTACCCGCTCAAAGGGGGGTCAAAACTCACCCTCTGCAGCTCAAACCGATACTGTAGCAGAGAGAGGCCTAGGTGGAGCGGTTACCGTGGCAACCCAGCTTGATGATAGGGCTGAGGCAGAACTCATGCTACTACAGAATCCCAAAACAAATAACAATTTTGCCCAGGAGCAGAAGGAGGACATTAGCTTGGGAGTTTGCTTTGAAGCTGCCAGGACTCCCACTGTACTGTCTCCTGAGTTCCCTGAGAGCTTTAGCTTAACCAAAGACCTTCTGTACAGGGAAACGTTAGCTACTCCATACCGAGGAAAAGGGGAACCCCAAAAGCAATTAGTGGTCCCTAGTAAATACAGGGAGAAAATCATTAATCAAGCTCACAGCAGTTTATTTGGAGCTCACATGGGGATCACCAGAACCAAAAGACGGGTTGGCCAGAACTTCTTTTGGCCAGGTATGGGCAAACAGATTACTTGTTTCTGTAAAACGTGTGATGTCTGTCAGAGACGAGGGACTGGGCAGGACAGGACCAAAGCCAAATTATGTCCTCTGCCAGTCATCTCTACACCGTTCCAAAGGCTGGGAATCGATCTAGTGGGTCCCTTACCTAATGCCACCCGTAGGGGAAATAAATACATCTTGACCATAATGGATTTTGCCACTAGATATCCCGAGGCAATTCCTTTGCGCAACATGGAAACTGACACCGTGGCAGATGCCCTAATCAATTACATGAGCCGATTGGGATTTGCCAGCGAGATAGTCAGCGATTTGGGAATGAGTTTCACATCCAAACTGATCAAAAGGTTATGGAAGGCTTGTGGAATTACCCAAATCAACTCGACTCCATATCATCCAGAGACCAACGGGCTAGTTGAGAAATTCAATGGCACTTTAGTGCGCATGATTAAGGCGTATGTAGCAGAGAACCCAAATGATTGGGACTGCAAAATACAACCCTTACTATATGCTTATAGGAGCATCCCTCAAGAGAGCACGGGATTTAGTCCTTTTGAGTTACTGCTAGGACGAGAGGTGCGCGGACCTTTAGATTTGCTCCGCATGAATTGGGAAGACCACAGAGAAAATGACCCTGAGTCAGTAGTCGAATATGTATATATGCACAGGTTGCAAAACACCCTGCAAAGGTCTCTAGAGATAGCCGGAAAGAACTTAAGGGCTGCCCAGACTAAGCAGAAGACCTGGTATGACAAGAAAGCCCGTGAAAGAACTTTTGGGCCTGAAAATGAAGTTCTTTTGCTTAGGCCAGTCAAAGGTCACAAGCTACAATTAGCTTGGGAGGATCCCTATAAAGTAGTGACAAAATTGAACAATGTCAATTATGTGATACAGAAGGAGGAAGGCCCTGATGCCTTAAAGAGGGATGCATCTAAAGATGTTCGGGAGGAGAAGAGGGAACTGCCTACCCTTTCCCTAGCTGAGCAAGTGAAGCCCCGAGCCAGACTTAAAGATGACGTCACTATAAAACGACCAGCAGATGACATCCTGTGGACAACCGAGTGGCCGATGACTGCCAGTCGACGGAAAAGGGCGCGGAGGAAGGAGCCAGTGGTCAACAGAGGGACTCCTGAGTACCAGCAGAGATGTGTCCAGCTGAAGGAGATGACCACAACCAGACCAGTCCATGGTGCGCCAGACTACGACGGAAAAGTGAGAGACTTGAACTTTGCAAATTTTGCCTTTGCAACAGAGACTCAGTTCTTGCCTCGAAAACCCACAACGTTGTCGCAGATGTGCTTTCCAGGAGGCTAGATGAATGATACCAGGACTTTTATTATAAACGGAAATGGACTATAATTCACAGTTAATTATTTATGTAAAAGTTCATGATTGTGATTTCTGTATGGTTGTAAATTCTGTAAAATGATAAGGTAATGTATATTATTGATTAGTAGATGATAAGGTAAAGTATTGTATTGATTATTAAATGATAAGGTAAGGTATTTGGTTGAAATTTAGTAAAAATGTGAAAGTTAAAATGTTATGAGAAAAAAAAAAGTTTAAGCTATTGCAGCTGTTTGTTCAGGAGGAAAAATGTGTTTCCCCTCCCAAACAAACCTAAGTAAGGGGGGAGGTCTGTAGCGTTCTCCTTTAAATGTGGTCATGGCTCAGGTTTAGTTAGAGTGAGTCATGCATATTTATGTTGCTGAGAGGCGGAGCCAAGAGTCAGAGTATAAGAGGCAGAGCCTGAGGGGGAGAAGGGAGATCAGAGTTTTGGAAGGAGTTTGATTAGAGAGTTCAGAGATTTATGTGATTGTGATTAGACTGATGAAAATATAGTAGGAGATCTGAGAAGTGATTGACCAGTGACTGGAAGGGAGAAGGAATAGAACTGAATATTAAAATACTGAAACAAATAAGCAAATAAACTAAAGATCTTTCTATTTCATTAAAGAGTGGACCTGATTCTTTCAAAAGGAGTTATGGGGATCAAGGGATCTCCTGGTGGCAGCAGTGGAAGAAAGGAAAGAGTTTAGTTTTGCCCTGGTGTGCTCTGAGGTCTGAGTCTAGGTGGACAGACCAAGGCACGAGTGGGTCCAACGCCACATAGGTGCCAGAGGTGTGGGATCCAAAAAGGGTCAAAACGCGACAATGATGATGATGGTGATGATTATCATCTCCCCACCCTCCAGCATTCATTCACCCCTCCCACAGCTATTTGATTTGGGAGGTAACCTTTAATTATTTCTGATGCTACCTTCCTGACAGGGCAAACAGTAGTGTAGGAATTTCACCCAAATTGTTTGAGGGAAAGGTTCAAAGCCTGATGCCCTATGTGTCATTATCTCAATCCTGATCTCTCTCTAGTTGTGTTTTAAAATGCATGATGATGGTCAGTTCTTTGTCATGGCAGTGGCAACTCTTTTGCTTTGCTGGCATAACAAATTCCATGTCTCCTCAGTTAATGAATCTTCAATATAGAGTTGTGCCCTTGCTCCACTTCTGATTAGCAGAGCTTGGAAAAGATATTTGGACAACCACTCCCAGAATCCCCCCCCCCAAAGTATTGCTATTTGATGTGGCACATCCATTGTTGACCCCTTGTGTGTTACAAAGTGCTCTGAAAAGCGCTTTATTGCACACTGTTGATGCAGGGCACTGCGATGTTAGAATGAAGAGAAGAGGAAGTCTCTTCAGATGAAGCTGAAACAGTTAAAGGCAAGCCCATGTAGAGAGTGGGATACAGTAATCTAAGTGGGCTGTAACTAGGGCATTTGTCAGATGGATCAGACATCTGAAGGACATCCCTTATGTGTTCTGCAGCACAACATGTGTGAACTAGTAACCAAATGTATATCGCAAATTAGTTTATTTTTCATGAGCATTGATGGAGATTTTGTGTACCAAAGGCTAGTAATTGAAAGAATGACAAATGTAAGACATCTCTGAACTATCATCAAGGGCAACTCTACTGTATTCAACTCTGGAACTTGCCTTGGCATGGAAAACAAACCCTGAAACTATCATCAAATTCCTTTAGAGTTATTGCAAGAATTAAGATAATGTATATGAAGCACATACAGTAAAACTCTGTAAAACTCAGTCTATAATCCTGGACACATTGAACTGAAATGACAGTAAAGACTCAGAGGATCAAGTAATCTGTAACAAAAGAGAGATGCAGAGAGAAAGTGCCTATCTGTCTTTCTCCAAGACCTTGAAACTTAAGACACTTGAAACTTTCCTTGAAACCTAGACATCTGAAACGTTCCCCTCTCAGAACACATGTCTCAGGTTGTGTCTACATGGCAGAATACGACGCAATTTGTATTAGAGTTGAAATGGTTAAAATCAATTCATTTTCCTGTGACTATTGATATAGAGCTAATCATGCCAAAGGCTGCACTTTTTTCAGTGCGGTTAGTGTCTTTTTGTTCAGCTGTCAGGAGTTGTTTGTTTTGTACTGGTTCAGCTGGCATTGCCATTTCTGGTATTTCTGATCACCCATCTTGGTCCAAAGGGGGAATTGTGGGCATGTTCTACAGGTACGGTGATGTTGATGTCTCCAGTGGGGAGGATATAATGTTAGGGAAAAAACCCTTCAAGTGAGTGTCTGAGGTCTCCCTCCAAACAATTCTTCTACTATTCTACTATTTTCTACTCTTTTTCCTAATATGCCTGTCAGGTTTAGAGCTGTGGTAGATCACTGCTGGATTACTAATGGAGCTTTTCTGTCTCACCCTTCAGAATTCAATGGTGGAAGGACACCCTTCTCACCTTGTTGCTATGATGGAAAAATTTGCCGAGGTGTAGATGAGTTAGTTAATGTTTCTTGCCTTACAAGTCTCTTCTCACTTCTCTGCCTTCTTGCCACAAGGGGAGAGCCTTGCTGGGACATATATGAAATTAACCAAGCTAATCAATGTTTCTTGCTGCTTTTAGCAACTTGTTTCTTCCCACCCCATACTTCTTGCCTAATTTGAGCACTTGGCTGGGAACCAAATGAAATTGACAAATATAGTTCATTTCACTAGGATGGCAACCTGTTGAATCAATGCACTGCTCTGTTGCTTTAGAAAAAAATAATTATGTCCAAGCAGTAGTACACTGTAGGGATATGAATGTTATAATTCCACACTATGTGGAAACATGAATGTTACTATTATCATGTGGAAAATGGATAGTAGTTATTCCCAATATATGCGCTAAAAGCCATGACAGCTTGGCAACCACAGTAGCTCACCTGAGAGGGATGGATAAAGATGGAGTGATGAAGGGAAGGGACAGGGAAGAGGGTGATATTTATAGGGTAGGTTTATGATCACAGGGGAAATTGAATCAGTGGGGAAGTGCAGCATGGACTCTTTCAGTGGGGTAGTTTATCTTATTTATCAGCTAGAGTGATTTCAGCACTGGAAGCTAAAAGGGACATGTTTTTAAAAACTGTAATGCACACCAATTTAATTTTGTTTTCCATTTCTTTCTAGTTGTACCCTCAGTGTTACTTTGTTTTAAAAACAGAACTATTGTTTTTAAATTATTTTTATTTTTAATTAATTAGATTCTGTGGTATTGCTGCAGCCTGCAGTACCACATGGAGTCACTAGGTGGCAGACAGTATGCTCCCTAGCAGTAACATGGCTCCTCCAAAATTAAAAGATCTCTTCAAAATTCAGGGTCTCCTGAAAAGTTACAAGCCTTGAGGGTTGGTCCAAATGCTTGCAGCTAGTTTGGCAATAGAACTATGGAGGTTCAGTTACTTAAACCTTCACTTCTGACCTTTCCACTACTGGAATAGCACAGCCATTGCTTCTCTGAAGCCCAGTTGCCTGGTGAACCTTGCCTGTTCCTGGTTCCAAGTGTGTATGTGTGTACACAAGCAGAATGAGAATGAGAATCCTGGTGCCTGGTATGTGTAGGAGAAGAAAAGGCTGAATGAACATTGGGAATGGGGATATACTGTAGGTAGGAAAAAAAGGAAAGAAAGGAAAAAGAGTGGAAAGTATAGTTGCCATATTGCTCAGTTGGCTGGGATTTATTTGAATTGTAATGTCTTGGTGCCTGTTTGTACCATTAGCTGGCCTGGATGAGGAAAAACTTTAAATCACAATTATGCCCAATTGTTTTGCAAGAAACAAGCATGCTACTGCCTTGCAGTCAGTTTGATGACTCATTGTGTTCTGTAGTGAACACACTCATACTGTGTGCTGCCAGATTGAATGGCATTGCTATTAAAGGGTTAATTTAATAGTCCACAACCATGAGTGCCTTAACAACCCAAGCCTGTATTAAGTGCAATGGGTAAAGGCTGTTTCTTATCCTCTTTCCATTCAATCGCAACAGCTTTCTGTATTTTGTAATTGCATTTCCCCTGCATTGGAGATGAGGAGGGGTGGATTAAATTATGCGTGCATTGCAATGGTACTTGTTCACTTTCAGTAAGGAAAAGAGGTCAGAGGAGTACACAAAATCTCTTGGGGACGGGTTGAGCACATGCACATTACATGCAAAGAACTCAAGAAAGTTGATTTGTTTGTTATCTATAAAGCAGCTTCAGCAGGATTGCTGCTGAATGTCAAAGTAGCAGAGCTTAGAGAAGTTTATTATTTTGACTACAAATCCCAGAATCCTACTGGCCATGCTGGCTGAGAGTTTCTGGGAGCTGTAATTTTTAAAAGTAACTTTTCTAACTTCTGGAAATTAATCGAGGTGTAGGTGTGGGTCAGTCTTTTTAAAGACCTACCATGCAATTTGCATAATGACCAAATAATTTGTGTAATATGTAAATGTGGCTGTCTGGATTTGGAGAATTAAAATATAGCAGCCCTGAGAGAGAGGGCAAGAAATTCTCCTTCAAGAGGACAATTTTGAGAGAGGAGGCTGAAAAAGCACTGAGCTGGGGAGTGAGAGGGAGGGAGGAAGTTAAAAAGCAGCAAGATAAAAAAAGAGTGTGGTGGAGTAGGGGGTGGAACTGACACAAAGGTGGATACTTTTGCTACTCCATAGCTATGTCAGCCAAGAATATCTTGGATAGTACTCAATTTTACTTCACGTTTTTAATAATAAAATAATAATGTGCCATCAAGTCAATTCTGACTCACGGCAACCCTTTTCCAGGGTTTTCCAGGTATAGAATACTCAAAAGTAGTTTGCCATTCTTTTTTTCTGGGGGGTGCCCTGGGACTGTGCAGCTGGCCCAAGGCCACACAGGCTGGCTCTTCTCCCAGGAGGCGCAGTGGGGAATCGAGCTCCCAACCTCTGACTCCATAGCCAGACACCTCAGCCACTGCACTATCCAGCCAGCTCCCTCTTGAAATGCTAATGTGTTTAGGTTTATTTATTTTTTACTTGTTCTAGCCCTGAAGACTTGGGAAGCAGTGTTATTGAAAAATAAATATCCGTTGTTTTCCAGAAAGATGTGTTGGGGTTTTGTTTTGCTTTTGCAGACATGGGGACTCTAGGCACTCTGGGTGCACGTGTGATGATTCATACTGTAGTGGTGAATGGAGCTCTGTCTAAATTAGACTGGCTCTGCTTGATAATGCAGTTGGTGGCATTTGGAAATTTCAACCATTTGAAGCAAGACAGATTAATTATAATTTCAGGGAAGTTCCCTACAAATCATTAGTCTCCATCTTTCCTTTGCTTTGCAGTGGCCAGCTGTTGAAAGCACAGCATTATTAACTCCACTTATTTCGGTCCAGAAAATTTAGAGAATTGTACTTTGTTGCTTAAATACCAATGCCCACTGCTTGCAGATGGAGGATTCATCCCTTGGGCTTTTGCTACCAAAACACTTGCAAACCAGTGTATGAGCATAAATTCTAAATGAGTGCTATTCAGAAATACTAATTAACAGTAAACGTCGATTAACCAAAATCATCTCTAGGAAACTTTTTCCAGCTTCCTCCTGGTTTTCAAGCTGTTAGCTAACTGTTCACATGTTCTCTTCCCTTTTTCAAAAAGCATGTATCCAACAGTGATCCTGAGCATATTTACTCAAAAGTAATAAGCCCAATGAAATCAACACCTCATGTCCTGTAATAAAGGCTAAATTTATTTCTTAGTCCCAACTTGAGTGGGCCCATTGAGTTAATGAGATGTACATAAGTGTTGACTTCACAAGGCCCATTCATTCAATTGCTTCCTTCCCTTCTGCAAGAAAGAAGGTAAATAATAAGGTGTTCTTTATGTCCCTACAGCAGCCAGATATACTTTACATCTTTGCCCAGATCCCCCATTTTCTGAAATGTTGCCAGACATCTGTGGGCTTGCTATAGATTGCAAATGCTTGGTGTGTTCCCCCGGTCCTGAACGTCATGCCCCAACTGCCTATGTCATCGAAATGCCGCCTACAGATATGCCCCCTGTCTTTACAAGAACGTAACACAATTAATTGCATGGGTAAAAATCAGTTTCAATTGTTCTGCCTTGAAAACATAGAAGCCCCCCCCCCCCCCCGCCCCACGGCAGAGAACAAAAGCCGCTTGGGGAGAAAAAGGACTGGGACACTTTGAATTAGCCTTTGTGCTATCACTATATTTAAAACTCTAATGGCAGAAAGTTGGGATTATGCAATAGGAAACTAAGGATAAGGAGTGTTTAAGTCCCATTCCACTGAGATGGGCTACATGACCTCCAAGATCCTTTTCAATTCTAAGGTTCTGTTGTACTTTTCCTCCCTGTTTGCCAGCAGCTGCCACCTGAAGCAGCTGCCACATTGTGCTTATTGATAGGCCAGATCTGATGTTGCATATAATTGGGAATATTCTATAATTTTGTTCTGACCAGGCTAGAAGTGCCATTTCTCATTACTTAGGGAACTGTAATGAATTTCTCTTAACACACTTTCGTTTCCTCTGATATTCTGACAATATTTGCTGCTGGCTTTCCTCCCATTTCTAGACCACCAGCTACTCATTCCTGCTGTGTGTTTGTGTGCCCTGCAGGAGCCAGGGCAGAGGTGAGTCTGAGACGATCACATCTAATATAATTCAGGTGAATTAACTAGTTACTTGTAATTATTTCTTTTCCTATTAAAAAAAAGTACAACAGTTGCAACATAGCAAAGGATGACATTGTTCTTTGGGCAATGTAACTGTGACTTTTGAAGGTGTTGTTTTCTTCTACATTTATATTGTGAGTTTTCTGTTTTTTTATAGTTATATATGGTATATGAATGTGTATGTGCGTGTGTGATGTAGATAAATATAAATGAATCTGTGCCGGCTTAGCAAAATTCTGAGTTCTATATGCTCACAAAAAACAGTGGCCGTTCAGGGATAATGCTAAAGATGCATGCTAGTTCAATATGTCCAATTTGCCTTTTCAGAATTTGCTTAACCCCACAGATATCATACATATGTATTGTCTTCTATTTTGAACATTGTTCTACAACAACCATACATTAATTACTGTTACTACAAAGTGGATCTACAGATCCAAAGAGCAAATGTGCTGAGTTAATCACAGTGATTTCTACTGTTCTTTCTGCCTCTTGATGCCTATTTATAGAAATGATGAATACAATAATTATCTTACCAATTTCAACTATTATGAAATTTAATGACATCTGTGGGCCTACCTGTCTGATCCATATCTGCTCTGCAATTTCACTTCATATCAATAACATAAGCTGTAATTCTATACACAAAGGAGTAAGGGGCCATACTTCTGAGAAAACATGTATCAGGGCTGCACTCACAATCATCCAACTGTTTTGTTGTCCTGCTGAGATAATTTGTTGCAAGAGCACTCAACAAATGTTCCCCATCCAACCTTCGATTGAGGGTTCTCTGCTCCAGGACCAAATCATTGGGAATTCCTGGGCAGATTTCCTTGTTCTAGTTGACTGCTACCACCCCAGATTTTGAGGTTTCAAGGCACTAGGGGCCCTTCACCAAATTATGTAGCCTTCAGCCGAGTGACCAAGAGTTTAAGACTGGAAATACAGCTGCCTGCCTCTGTTAGCTGGCAACCAGACTTGCAGGTTTTATAAGATTTATTGGAAGAAAACATCTAAAGAAAAATAATAGAATGAAACAGGTTGTTCCCAATGCAAAATAATCATTTCAAGGTTACCAAAATGTGGATACAGATAGCAAAACAGGAAAGTAAGACCCCAAGATTATATGTTATGCTAACTTAAAAGAATAAGCTCCCAGCCTTCCTATGCAAGCCACAGACCTTCTCTTTAGCTCATGCTTCAAGGCTCCAGGGAACAGATAGAGAGAATATGCACACTTAGCTCCTAAATGGAATGCCTGTTTTGTTAATGGATTGTAAGCTCCCTTTGAACCCAGCAGGGAATGGAGTATTGATGTAACCAAAATGTATGTCTTTAAGATGTGCCCCCAGGGTACATAGGTTATCTGGGCAGGGATCTCAGTGGTTTCAAAAGCACTTTGAAAATCAGGATACTGGATGCTGTGAAAATCATACCTCCTGTAGCATTAGTTTTCCCACTGCTCACACTGTCCATTTGCTTCAGAGGAATGACAGTATGTTTAATTTATCCAACTAATAGCTGAGATCCCATTTCTCCACATTCTTGTTAAAAGAAGTTTCAAAATGGGGGCTGCAGACTCAGGTCAGAGGTATAGGTTTCAGATTCCACCTCTGGTGGTGTGGTTTGGAATAGCTTTCCTAATCTTGTTACTCAGGTTAACGGATATGTGACATCATCCAAATGGGACTGTGAAGTGAGAACATCTTCCTCCAAACATTAGGTACTACTGATAATTTGGCTGTAATTGGCTCACCTAGTGTATAGGCTAAATTTTATCCCAGCTTCTTGGATATGAGGTTTATTCCCCATTTCCCCAAAAATAAGACCTAACCTGAAAATAAGCCCTAGTATGATTTTTCAGGATGCTCGTAATATAAGCCCTACCCAAAAAATAAGCCCCAGTTAAGTGAAACCCCATCCTCCACCATTGTGCAGCAACCAGAAGAAGATGACATGACTGTATTTGAATAAATGTAGATTGTTGTACATGGGGAAAAAAACATCCCCTGAAAATAAGCCCTAATGCATTTTTGGAGCAAAAATTAATATAAGCCCCCTGTCTTATTTTCAGGGAAACACGGTACATTTCTTTATGCCTCTTTCCCCAACCAAAACGGAGCCTTGTGTTTCAGTATAGGGCAATGGGGGTGGGGAATGTTGAATGACTGGCACCCAAAGTTCTGCTTCTGGTTTCCCATTTTTAGTCCTAACTGGTTCCAGTTAGCAGAGAGTGGCAATGTCAAATAGCAGCAAGCTCTTTGCATTTCTTTGAACATATTTGAAATGTGTTGGGCTTGAGTAAGAGTTCCTCATAGCAAATCTTTGGAATCCCATGGAATATTACTAAATATAACTATTTATTTGTTATTTTTATTTATTTTTAAAAATGATATGCTGCCTTTCTCCTAAAGGATCCAACTATACCACGGGCTCAGATGTATATATATTGCAGAGCCATTTTGCTGCTGGAAGCAAAGGACAAGATGGCACATTAATTCTATTCTATTCCACTCCATTCAAACTGGCATGGAATTTACTTAAACACTGGTAACAGGATAGTATCCCTCACTGCATCTGAGGGAAGATGGCTACCTTAAAAGCTGTTCAGAGGGCTATTTCACACATATAGCTCTTATCTTCCTAAATCCATCCTGGCATTCTGGACTAAAACTAACAAGATGAGGTTCAGCAGATAACTTTAATTTGCATCTAGAAAGTATACTTCCACCACCGCCACCCAATGTAATTCAAGACACAACTGTGGGACGGGGGGGGGGGGGGGGTACCTGGATAGGCGATGGAGAAGGCCTATGTGTCTTAGTGGTTTACAAGTAGAAATGAGCATGAACCAGAAAAATGGTGGTTTGTGGCTTACCATGGACATTCTGAACTTAAAAAAACAAACAAACCATGAACCAGTTCATATTTTTAAAACATTTGTGCCTGGGGGGAGGAGAAAGTACTCTCCACTCCCTCTGCCATCTGCCTGCCCCCTTCCCACTGCCCCATCACTTCCCTGCCTGGTCCTGCCGCCACCTCCTCCATCATCTTTCCAGCTGCAACCAGAAACAAATGCTTGGCCCCAATCCAGTGCCATGTGGCTGCACAGTTTACAGGGAACGTTGCCCCCAACTGATCTCTCTGATCAACTGGGACCCTGGTACATGCACAGAGATAGCAGGCATAGCTTACAGACACCAGGCAGCATGATGTTGCAGAGCTGATAGGCAGGCACATGCACAGAAACAGCAGGCCCAGCTCATAGAAGGGAAGCGAGGCTTGACAGCTGGCCGGATCTTCTTTGCTGGAAGTATTTAAGCCAACCCTGGATGCTTGTCCCAGAGATGTTGCTGCTTCCTTCTGCATTGAACGATCATCCTTCTACATGATATCAAAGAATCCCTCCCAGTTATCCAATCCTATTGTACTTTGCTTAGTGATAGGCCAGACCTGATGTTGTAGACGACTATGGATATTCTATAACACTCAGCACAATACATTTGTGCCTTCTCTTCCTCTTCCCTTTTTTTACTGAGGTATTCCCTTTATTTATTTATTTATTTATTTATTTACTTACTTACTTACATACATACATACATACATACATACATACATACATACATACATACATACATACATACATACATACATACATACATACATACCCACCCCACCTTTCTCCTTGAAAAGGACCCAAGGCAGCTTACAACAATGAAAGACAATATTTAAAGTTGAAAACAATGAGTATACAACGGTGGTTGACATCATTAAAAGACAATATTTATAACTACGAACAATGAATAAAGAGTCATCTTACATCATTAACAGGCAATATTAAGGAAAAACCCAATAAGTATACAATTTTTTAAAAAAAGAAAATGCCACTCTGAGAAATGGAAAACACAAGAATGGAAAACACAAGTAGTACTAAAATCCACTCAAAGCAGTAATGCACAGCAATCTATCTAAAAATCACACACAGGTAGCTGGTTACTGGGGGAAGGCTTGCCTGAAGAGAAAGATCTTTGCCTGCTTGCAGAAGGATAGCAAAGATGGGGGCCAGTCTGGCCTCCTGTGGGAGGGAGTTCCGAAGTCTGGAAGCAGCAACAGAGAAGGCTCTCTCCTGTGTCCCCATCAGATACACCTGTGAAGATGGTGGGAGTGAGAGAAAGGCCCTTGCATAAAACCGAGAGTCTACCAGCATGACTCTGAAAAGATAACAGTGAAGCCATCCCAAATGAACTCCCAAATGCCAAACAATTAACTGCTGTTACTCCTTGCCCAGGTTATTCTGCTTCTCCCTTGTCATGGATTGGAGCAGATTAAGTGTATGGAAGCCAGAAAGTATCCTGAATCCCAACATATATTTGATAGGCAAGCTATGTACTAGACAATACTTAATTTTTTTAAAAATGGTCAGCTCCTCTTTGGATGCAAAAAGCTGAGCTAATCACTGCCAGAGACCCTATTTTAGGGGATAAGAGCAGTTCTATCTCATAATCTGAATGTAGGTAAGGTATGTAAAAGGCAACAGACCAAACCAGTTTCTCAGTGCTGCCGTCTGTGGTGAATTAAAAGCCAAACTGCTGACTTGATTTGTGTAGAAAGAGAAGTCCAAAACTCAGGTGGTTTGGATAGGGTGTCTACCACATGGCCTTGAAGGAATGCCAGCTGAGGCATCATGAAAGAAAGAAAAAAATCCAACAACCTAGAAACCCCAAATGTCAAGGAAATGACTCAGAGGCCAAGCCTTGTAGTTGAAAGCCAGACTACACATATCAGTTTCAAGAAGGAACAGCCGTTTTCTCCAGACGAATGTCTAAAAGGTGGCTTAAGCCCAGTCATGTTGGCAGAGTTTATTGCTGCAGACTTTGAGGGGAGCATTGACTGCTGCAGAAGATTAAGTACCCAAGGCAATTGGTGTGTATTGGGGTGGGTGAGTGCTGCTGATTAAACTGATTTATATATTCAGCATGGTGTTGCATAAGTGGAGAAAAGCAGTAACATTTGGTGGACATGCAAATAAAAAAAGGAAAAAAATAATTGGTCTTGGTATCCACAGGAAAACAAACAGAAGAAACTTCATCTCCCTAACTTTCTCTTGACGGAAATAGACACAATAAGGATTTATTTTTGATGGGTCACAGCAGGTTCTTCACTCCAGTGTGAATCCAGTCTTAATACTGGAAAATTGCATGGAAAGGGCCTAAAAAGGATGCATATAGTGCTAGGGTGGCCATGTTTCACAACCTGTGGAGATCAGTGCTATATTTAAAGCAGTATCAACCTACATACAGGTTAAAGGTAAAAGAAACATTAGAAGTAGTTTTGAAGTTGCCCATCCCTAGTTTGCACCAGCTTGAATAGCTGACTGAAAAGGCACACAGGTTATTTAGGCACTGTTTTCCCCACTGTGGTGAGATGTGCTATAGTCCTGTTATAGGGATTGTTTCTAAACAGGCATCTGAATACACAAATTAGCATGTGAGAATTTAACACAAGTCAGTGCCTTTTTTCTGTTTTCTTTATAGTGCTGTCTAAGTGGCCACCCAGTGTAGAGGACAAGGTTGGGCCACTTGTGGTTAGACTCCAGTTCCCACCAACCCTGGCTAGTATATCCAATGGTGAAGAATGATGAGAGTTACCATCCTGCAATGTCTGGAAGACCACATTTCCCCCATTCTTGCTCTAGCATATCTAAAAACACTAGAACAATACCAACAACAAAGCAAAGACTGCATAGTGAAGGGGGACCCTGGGAATCAGGGATTACCTTTCCCCGAACATGTTTTTTTTCTTTTTTTGCTTGGACAAGTATGTTTTGTTTTTACCATCTTAATCCATTGTTTCAGGAGGGTTTCTTTTGTTCAAAGACACTGTAAAAAGTACAAAGCAGTTGCCAACAGCACAGACGGGAACTTGCTCCTCACTGAAAAGAAATGAGATGGCTAAGATGGAAGCAGAGATAGGTGTCTCTGCATTTTGTTCTTTTATTGTAGACCTACATTGAGATCATTGTACAGAGGGAAACATCTGGGTTTTACTGCAGAATCTAGCAGATGCTGGCCTTCAAGTTGTTTCCTCTTTTAGCCTTCATCCCAGTCATTTCCTACAGTCCTCAGTGGCCAATGTTAGCTTAAGGTTTCTGGGAAATGTAGCCCAAAAGGTAACATTGCCAAGGTCTGGTCTCAACAAGGAGACTTTCCTACATCTGTTGTCTAAGATTCTACAGCTAAAGGAACCAGGGCTTGAAGTTGGACCTCTTTGTATACCAAGCATGTACTCTTCTTAGTGAGCTATGGAGGATTCCAAGTAAACATGGGCATTTGTATTTTCAGCTGTGATATCTAAGAAGCTATTTGATAGCATCATGAGTATGTATAGTCAGATTGCTACTCTGGGGGGAAAATAACACTTTCTGTGCTCTTCTCTTCTAGGAAAACTGACAACCACATCAGAGAGAGTCCTGATAGGAGTATGGGATTCACAGTCTGATGCTGAAGTTCATAAGGTGGAACTGTACTCTTAAAGAATCAAGAATCTGTTTTATTATGCTCAGGGAAGGAAACGGCCTCCCCCACTTAATCAGTGAAGGTTTTATTCTGATGCTGCTGAAAATGAGATCTTCCTTAATCTGATGTGTAATTCATTCAAATAATCTCTTGGTTGGGGAAGCCACTTTAATCCCTTTTATTGAATAAGTTTGGGAGTATGTGAGGGGGTGAAGGGGGAAAATATAGAGGGGGGGCAAGAAAGAGGGGAAACAGAAATATAGTTAAGCAAATCAAAATCTGTTCATAGTGTTATTATACCAGCCTTCATTCTGTTTAGGATTTCATAGCAACATAGAATCAAGTGCATCACAATGCAAAGACAACAACAACAACAAAGCAGATGAAAATCCTTAAAGCAAATGAAGAATTACATGTTAAAATGGCTGGGTGATTAAGGACATTTTGGCCTGGTGCCACAAGGATTTTTTTTAGGATAATAAAGATTAATGTTTCTTTTTCCCTGCATTTTTGGGGGGAAATTCTTGCAGTTGATGCTTAAATAATAAGAGGAAGATGAAAGTGGGATTTTTTTATGAGGAGAAACATGCCGAGTAAAAGAAAATGATGTACCATCAAGGGATTTCTCTGCTCTAGAGTAATAAACTTCTATAAGGTAGGTCAAGCAGTTTTTGAACTCAGAGTTTGAAGCAAATTCTACCATTGTTTATGTTTATGCTGTCACCATGGATCCCACCCACAAAAAACAGACAGAAAATAAATTGTATAAAGGGGGGAAAAACCACTCTGATATAAATAGGACAGTTTTACCACAGCATTTTATATGCAGAGAGTATTATCCTTGTGTTAAGGCTTCCTGTACAATAAACCAAATCCTTTTACTGTTTATGGGTGTAAATAGCATAAATCCTCTGTGGATGAATGAGAGATTAAAACTCCACAGAGAGCCATGACTTCCTCATATGCCAATGCAATGGGGGGAAGATGTGTTCAAGGACATCTTTGTCTTCTATGCACCTGGGTTAACTTTTCTGGCAACTATGCCATGAGTCAAATCCATAATATGGTAATTTTACACTAAACACTATACAGTAATTTATATGCAGTCTTGAGCGCCTTGGTGAGGTTTTGATACCAGTCTCTTGAGATGGAGAGCAAGTTGTCAGGTCCCATTGAGAAAAAGCCACAGAGGGTTCTTCGCTTGAGAAGAGCTGGGATGGGGAATCATTTTCTAAATAAAGGATCCATTCCTTCAGGGATTATCTGTTTGGGGCTCCATGCCTTTGGTGGGTAGATGTGTGTGTGTGTGGGGGGGGGGGGGGAGAGGACACTAAAAAGTAGGCAAGGTCAACTCTCCTGATACACATATTCTCTTCCCCCTCCTCCTGTACTAGCAATTGCATTGCTAGTACAGGGGCAGACTACTGTTGACAGGTCTGAACTGCTGTCTTCCAAAGGATTTTGGAGATTAGATTGACTGGATTAGCTCTAACATTTCAGATTGGCTTCCCCTGGCGTGGAATGAAACCTTTCAACCTGTATTTTGAGGAAACTCCAACAGTCTTTAGAAGGTTGTTGAAATTCAATGAGGTTGACAATACTGGGAGAGAACTCCTCTTAATAGTCTACTGATCTTCCCCACAATGGCAATCAAAGAGAAGCACTAGTTGTATTCTTGTGGTTGTCAACTGGTTAAGGGTTGGGACTCATCCAGACCTGTAAATTATGACTCAGGACCCACTACAAAAGCTTAGGGTAAAATCCAGTAGTAAAAAGGAGGAGCCTATCTTCTCCACAAAGCAAAATAGTAATATGACACCATTACTGCAGTCCATGAGATTGAAAATCAGTGTTATAGGGAAAATTCTCAATTCACTCATCTAAATTCCAAAAATGGAAAAATTACTTGTTATTTTCTATTACAAAAATGACAGAAGCTTGTGGTACCTTAAAGACCAGGGACAAAGCTTGTGCATGCCAGATCACCAACAGCAATATGCGGAAATCTAACAGAGTCCTACCCATGAGTCAGGTAAGCCGAATGTGGTGAGATCCAAAGCCACAGTTTATGAGTACTCTAAAGCAGTGGTCCCCAACCTTGGGCCTCCAGATGTTCTTGGACTACAACTCCCAGAAGCCTTCACCATCACCTCTGCTGGCCAGGATTTCTGGGAGTTGAAGTCCAAGAACATCTGGAGGCCCAAAGTTGGGGACCACTGCTCTAAAGTCTAGGCAGGCCAGTAATATCAGAAAACCATCAGGGACAGTCCAAGAAGTGTAGTCAAGCAGTAGGAAGTAGTCAGTGTTAAATACAGGTAGTATCTGGAACAAGAAGAAACGTTATCTGCAAAAGAGCCCTAGGGACAGCCTAAGATGTTATATTCTTTACAGTAGGTGCTGGAGTCCCACCAGGAGAGAGGTCAGTTTTAGGCACTTGACCTGCAGGGAAGAAACTCCGTTGCAGTATTTGGCCCACTGCTCTTCCTAACCAGAAAGAGCCCCTTAGCACTTCACCTAGGGACTTCTAACCAGACTTGTACCTTCACCTTGCAGCACTCTTGTGGCCTTGGAGGCAGCACAGCCTCCTCCTTGGGCTTAGGCACAGAGCTAACGTCTGGGAGTTCAGCTGCATGGACCTCTGAGGGTCCCACGTATGTAGGGGCCAGCGGGACCTCCCCTTTGTCAGGTTTGGAGAGTTCCAGCTCATCCTTTCTAGGTGACTCATTCAACAAGGTGATGAAAAGCATAAGCTTTTGTGAACTTTTATAAGTCTTTTTTTATTTTGGTCTCACAAACATGATGTTTTTTTCCCCTTTCAAAATGATTATTCACATTTAAAAATCAATATATAAAATAAAACAAACTTATAACAAGTAGCACAAATATTTATGGAGGTACTGTGCATATCTGGAGTAAAGCTTGTTGCTAATGAAGTTTTAGCACAATTTTGAGTTTATAACATATTCTGCCAAAATTTCAGGAAGTGTTATTTCGTCTTGACTTCCCCTGTGGATTCCACAGTGTATTTAACGAGGAGGTTCCATGTTGCAAAAAAAGTGTCTGGCTTGGCTCTCCCTTTTGAAAGTCTAAGAACACGTGCTAATTTTTCTGCCAGCCCTTTCTGCCATATTCTTATAAAACATTTTTTAAAAAACCCCTCCCATGCTGCTATTTTTGGCTGTGCTGCTGCCAGTAGGAAGGATATCAATTGCTTGTGCAGCAGGTGTTCATTAGGACCCATAAATATAGATAATATATACAAAGCCCCACAAAACGCCACATTTTGATCAGCTATTTTTGAAATATGACCACCCAGTTCTCTCCAGCGTGCAGGAGAAATTTGAACATTCATTTCAGATAGCTGGGCATGGCTTTAAGTGACACCTTAGGACCATTTTAAAGACATGAATGAGAAATGCTAAGGGTTTCCTTGCCAGTGAGCTAGAGAAGTGGTGGGGTTGTGTTTTTTTTGGGGGGGGGAGGGGGTTTGGCGTTTCAGTAGTTTTTGTGAATCTCAGAGTGTTTTTTTGTGCAAGAACCTATGTTTTGTAGAAATCTTTTGCATTTGCATAGCAAACCTTGTATTTGCACAGAAAACTGTGCTTTGTCAAAAAATACAATATATTTAATGCAAAATACATTTTTTTCCTACAAACCCAACAATTTTTTGTGTGAATGCTGTTGTTCACAAAAATAAGGGTTGTCTTTTCATTCCCATCTAGGGAATGAAATATCTCACAGCTGTTGACTGTTGTTTTTTCCCCAATGACATCTTTTCTTATCAAGGAAAAGAAAATTATTCAAGCCAACAGACACTCATTCATTTGAACAGAAAAACTGTATTACTCTTTATCCAATCAAATAAGTGTATCTAATAAAATTCTCTTTTGTTCAGCTTCAACTTTCTGCCATGTTTCTTTTTAACTTCAAAATGCTGGGCATCTCAATAATTTATAGCACCTTTTTATGCTACCTTGCCTATAACCTTTGTATTCCACCCTTTAGAGTGTGGACTTAGTGCTGTTTGCATGTTTTCCTTTGCTTCATTCAATCTTGAAATCAACCTCCATCACTGTGAGATCCATATTTGTTTAGAGGTAGGAAAGCACTTCTTTAAGGTTTCAAATAACTCCCCAAAATTCAGAAAATAATGAAGTGAGAAATAACTCCTGGCTAGATTCAAAAAGGAAATCAAGATGGTATTCCAGGCTGCCAATTGTTGCCCCTGCCCCTTTAGTGGGTCTGTCAAAGTCAGCAGCTGCCTGACTTGGCCAAGCGCTGGTGCCAGCCAAGCTGGTCCAGATTCAACACTCCACTTCCCCTCCATCACAGTAGGTCTCTGGATATACTTAACAAACAAGAAAATGCTTCTTAATTAGTGGCTGTTTTGGCAGCAATATCCCAGACTCACAAGAATGTAGCACAGCAGCATCTCTTCTGCAAGATTTCTAGACACATACAAAATAGTTTGAAAAATATAAATAGATTCTCCCCGTCATCACTACTGGTTAACTCCATCTGGAAATGTGTTTGGCTGGTTTTTTAAGTGCTGCATCTGGAGCTAGTAGTCCCCATTTCTGTGCACATTTTTGCCTTTTCACCAAGCCAAGTTTAAAAATAACAAGAGATAGTTGAAAGAGATACTCTGGGGAAGAGTGGTGTTTATTTGTGAACTTCTCCTGCAGAGCAGTAGGAGGTCCTCACAAAGTCCTGCATGGCCTTCCTTGTATTGCTCCAACATAGCCAAGAGTACGAACAAATTTCAAAAAGCTGCTTTGCTAAAACACATATCGATTTTCTTGGCAGCAGGTATTGTGATTTTCAGCAGGCTCTGAAGACTTGCAAGCTGAAGCAATTGTGGATCTGTTGTGTGGATAACAGACAGAAAATGTCTTCCCTGCCTTGGTTGAATTAGTAGAAAAGAAACCATATCCAATCTTTCATCAACAGAAATGTGTTTAGATTTACTTTAGCTAAAAAAAATTAATATTGTCTTCATTCAGGTAGAATGTCAGATTGTTGTTGTTGTTTAGTTGTTAAGTCATGTCCGACTCTTCATGACCCCATGGACCAGAGCACTCCAGGCCCTCCTGTCTTCCACTGCCTCCCGGAGTTTGGTCAAATTCATGTTGGTAGCTTCGATGACACTGTCCAACCATCTTGTTCTCTGTCGTCCCCTTCTCCTCTTGCCTTCACATTTTCCCAACATCAGGGTCTTTTCCAGGGAGTCTTCTCTTCTCATGAGATGGCCAAAGTATTGGAGCCTCAGCTTCAGGATCTGTCCTTCCAGTGAGAACTCAGAGTTGATTTCCTTCAAAATGGATAAGTTTGTTCTCTTTGCAGTCCAGGGGACTCTCAAGAGTCTCCTCCAGCACCACAATTCAAAAGCATCAATTCTTCGGCGGTCAGCCTTCTTTATGGTCCAGCTCTCACTTCCATACATCACTACTGGAAAAACCATAGCTTTGACTATGCGGACCTTTGTCGGCAAGGTGATGTCTCTGCTTTTTAAGATACTGTCTAGGTTTGACATCACTTTCCTCCCAAGAAGCAGGTGTCTTTTGATTTCGTGGCTGCTGTCACCATTTGCAGTGATCATGGAGCCCAAGAAAGTAAAATCTGTCACTGCCTCCATGTCTTCCCCTTCTATTTGCCAGGAGGTGATGGGACCAGTGGCCATGATCTTAGTTTTTTTGATGTTGAGCTTCAGACCATTTTTTGCGCTCTCCTCTTTCACCCTCAATAAGAGGTTCTTTAAGTCCTCCTCACTTTCTGCCATCAGAGTGGTATCATCTGCATATCTGAGGTTGTTGATATTTCTTCCGGCAATCTTAATTCCGGTTTGGGATTCCTCCAGTCCTGCCTTTCGCATGATGTATTCTGCATATAAGTTAATTAAGCAGGGAGACAATATACAGCCTTGTCATACTCCTTTCCCAATTTTGAACCAATCAGTTGTTCCATATCCAGTTCTAACTGTTGCTTCCTGTCCCACATATAGATTTCTCAGGAGATAGATAAAGTGGTCAGGCACTCCCATTTCTTTAAGAACTTGCCATAGTTTGCTGTGGTCCATATAGTCAAAGGCTTTTGCGTAGTCAATGAAGCAGAAGTAGATGTTTTTCTGGAACTCTCTGGCCTTCTCCATAATCCAGCGCATGTTAACAATTTGGTCTTTAGTTCCTCTGCCCCTTCGAAATCCAGCTTGTACTTCTGGGAGTTCTTTGGAAGTCAGCATTCAATTTTCTGTAACTTTCCCTATCTCCCTTGCATTTTGTTTCCCTTCTCTTCTCTGCTATTTGTAAGGCCTCGTTGGACAGCTAGTTTGCTTTCTTGCATTTCCTTTTCTTTGGGATGGTTTTTGTTGCTGCCTCCTGTACAAAGTTACGAGCCTCCATCCATAGTTCTTCAGGCACTCTGTCCACCAAATCGAGTTCCTTAAATCTGTTCTTCACTTCCACTGTGTATTCATAAGGGATTTGGTTTAGATTATACCTGAGTAGCCCAGTGGTTTTTCCTACTTTTTTCAGTTTAAGCTTGAATTTTGCTATAAGAAGCTGATGATCAGAGCCACAATCATCTCCAGGTCTTGTTTTTGCTGACTGTATAGAGCTTCTCCATCTTTGGCTGCAGAGAACATAATCAATCTGATTTTGGTATTGCCCATCTGGTGATGTCCACGCCTGTTGTGTTGTTGGAAAAGAGTGTTTGTGATGACCAGCTTGTTCTCTTGACAAAACTCTATTAGCCTTTGCCCTGCTTTGTTTTGAACTCCAAGGCCAAACTTACCTGTTGTTCCTTTTATCTCTTGACTTCCTACTTTAGCATTCCAATCCCCTATAATGACAAGAACATCTTTCTTTGGTGTCAGTTCTAGAAGGTGTTGTAAGTCTTCATAGAATTGGTCAATTTCAGCCTCTTCAGCATCAGTGGTTGGTGCATAAACTTGGATTACTGTGATGTTGAAAGGTCTGCCTTGGATTCGTATTGAAATCATTCTATCATTTTTGAGATTGTATCCCAGTACAGCTTTTCCCACTCTTTTGTTGACTATGAGGGCTACTCCATTTCTTCTAAGGGATTCTTGCCCATAATAGTAGATATGATAATCGTCTGAATTGAATTCGCCCATTCCCGTCCATTTTAGTTCACTGACGCCCAGGATGTCAATGTTTATTCTTTCCATCTCCTGTTTGACCACATCCAGTTTACCAAGGTTCATAGATCTTACATTCTAGGTTCCTATGCAGTATTTTTCTTTGCAGCATCGGACTTTCCTTTCACTTCTAGGCGCGTCCGCAGCTGAGCGTCCTTTCGGCTTTGGCCCAACCACTTCATTAGCTCTGGAGCTACTTGTCCTTGTCCTCCGCTCTTCCTCAGTAACATGTTGGATGCCTTCCAACCTGAGGGGCTCATATTCCAGCATCATATGTTTTAGCCTTTTGTTTCTGTCCATGGAGTTTTCTAGGCAAAGATACTGGAGTGGCTTGCCAGTTCCTGCTCCATGTGGATTGCGTTTAGTCAGAATTCTCCACTATGACCTGTCCATCTTGGGTGTCCCTGCACGGCATAGCCCATAGCTTCTCTGAATTACTCAAACCCCTTCGCCATGACAAGGCAGCAATCCATGAAGGGGAGAATGTCAGATTAGGACTGTTTAATGCTTTCAGCTTCATTTGTAGGATTATCCTAGAAAGGAACCAGGAGATCACACACCATTCTACAGTTCCTCCGTTTGTTTGTTTGTTTGTTTGTTTGTTTCTTTGTTTAATTTGTATCCCGCTCCCATTAGTACTCTGGGCGGGTTACAATCTCATAAAATAGAAAACACAAATGAAAATAGAAATATTAAAAACTGATAACAAAAACCTTAAGAAAGAAGAAAGAAAGAAAGAAAGAAAGAAAGAAAGAAAGAAAGAAAGAAAGAAAGAAAGAAAGAAAGAAAGAAAGAAAGAACCAGATGGCACCGACTAATCTCAGAGCGGATGGAGGAAAAGAGGGGAGGGAAGAGAAGAAGGGAAGAGAGAGAGAGAAAGGGGGAAAGGTGGTCAGCTGGGGTTGGTGTGGAAAGCCTCCCTGAATTGCTTCTTTAATTGCTTCTTAAAAGTCCACAGGGAGGGGGCTAGGCGGAGGTCCTCTGGAAGCTGGTTCCATAAGGTTGGACCCATCTCAAAGAAGGCCCTACCTCTTGTAGAGGATTTATCAGCCTCCCTCGGGGTGGCCACCTGGAGGAGCCTCGACTGGGATGACCTTGTGGGTCAGGCAGATGACATTACGGAGAAGCGCTCCGAGAAGTAACATGTTCCTCAGTTTAATGCCCCATTCTTCAAGATATTTATAGTCAGAAAGAAGTGCACAGTGGAGCCACTGGCTATAAACAGGCCCAGTCCTGTCATGAGACAGAGTGAGGTAGAAGTTTCAGGTAGCAGATGCTGGACAGGAACACCAAGGTACTGGAAGAGAGAATTAAATACCTTAGACTGGGCCAGTTTTATGGCCAGAGCTTGTAAAGATTACTTTTTTTTTTTTTGGATGAACACTCCCAGGGATTAAAGAGGACTTCGGTTTTTTAAAAAGCAACGTTTCCAGGCTGTACCTATGTCTCTCCCTCCTTGCTATTTTGCTGCCTTTCTGTGTAGTAGAGGATAATCTCTCACCTCAGGTGGCACTGAATTAAAAATCAAATGCTGGTCCATTTGGGTTTTGTACATTGAAGAAGAAGAGGCACCATCTTGTTCTGTGTCTCAGGAAACAACAGATATAAGTGCTACAAATGCACTCCCCACATGGGAGGGCTCAATTCCTCATGCTACTTTACAGTTCTAACTTCCATTGCAGTGTTAATAGCTGGTTCTGTGGGGTTAAAAAAAATGCAATTAATTATGTTATGTAGCTTGGCCATCCACAGCTCTGAGCACCTTACACAATTGGGATGTCTCATTTCTATCCATTTCCTATTACAGAAGAAAAAAGTACTGTGACTTTCACCCTCGTGGCCCCTGTTTGTCTCACTAAACACAGAGCTCACAAAGGCTAACCAAACACCTCTTGACACGCTGCCACCAGTTGATCTCCTTATCAACGTACTTTACTTAGAAAAGATGAAGGTCCATTCAGTACTGTCTTTTTAATAGAACAGGTTTATTGATTACAGATGGTTTCTAGAATAATTCATAAGCATATTCCTTCAGTTTCACCAAGCATCAATATTAATCTTCTATATTAAATATCACAGGTTACTAATCACTCCTCAGCCTAATCACTCCTCAGATCCCCCAAACTATCTCTCTCCCTCTCTCTGATTCCTAACACAGACTCTGACTCTCTAACTAACTCTTCTCCTCTCAGGCCCCGCCTCTTAACCACATTAACATATACCATGAATAATTCATAACTTACAATGCATAATTTAGGGTGTTCGCCACAAGTACCTTACTTGTTTGGCCCATCTGACAATGGAAAGGGAGTAACAGATTTACAAAGTGTCCCCTTTCATGGGAATTCTTAGAATTGTAGTTCTTCTTCATGGTCTCTGTGAATCACAATGTGGGTAATCCGTGCCTGTGCGGAGCCTCATCGGAAGATTCTAGAGCTTCTGCAGTAGCAAAAAACCACATTAGAATAGACCCCTCCCCCTCCATATAAGTACCTTGGCGCCAAGACTCTCCCTTCAGTTTCTTTCAACCGCGACATTGAGAGCCTCGTATTCTTGCTTCTGTGAGTTTGAAAGTGAAAGAGAGTTTTACTCTTGATTCCTTTTCTCTAATTTTTATATTTATTATTATATAAGAGTGTTTCTTTTCTTTCTGCTCTGGCCTTAGGGCTGAAGCATTCCCCCCTTCCCTTTTTTCTATTCATGGCCCCTTTGGGCCCGTTTAAACACTGTGTGGTCTGCAACAATAAGATCCCGCTCTCCGACGGCCACGCTAAGTGTCCTTTTTTGCCTGGGTGAGGCCCACCAAACTTCTTCTTGTCCTCACTGTAAAAACTTTAAACACGGAGCCCTCTGCAGCTGCCTCTCCAGGCTTAAGCTCCATCTTTGGGAGCAGTCCCTCCAACCTTCAAGAATCATGGCTCAGCCTGCTTGTAAAACCACTTCACAGACTAAAGCTATGGAAAAAGCCATCTCAGAAACATCAAAACAACACCCTTCGACCACACCATCACACTCTGACGCTCCATCAATATCGTCAAAAGCCTCTAAGGGACATAATGAAATCCTCAACATCAAAGTCGTCTACAAAAAGAAGACTGTCCCCTGATGCCTCCTCAGTTCTGGAACCCTCACCATCTAAAAGATCAAAACTGCTTAAGGCTAAACCACCTGTAGTCACTCCACAGCAGCCCCAGGAGTCCTGTGACTTAATTTGTATCGGGTCACCCTCAGATGACGAGGGACTCCCATCCCATCAACCATGTTCTCAGTCGCCTGAATGGGAGGAACGAGTGGACCAGCTTACGTCCTCTCCTCTTAGCCCCCGGCAATCCGGCTCTCCCAGCAACCTTTCTGTGGTTGCCTCACCTGACATGCCAGAATTGGAACTGCAGCCTGATACTGTACCCTATTCGGTTGCACCAGGCCTACCACCGCGGCCTCCGGCGCGTCATCAAACGCAATATCCATATGAGGCAAGTGCTCCTCCGTCACGTGCGGCATCGACCCACGCTCAGCACTCTCATCGGGTAGCCATTTGCCCCAATCAGTGCCTTTCCAGGAAACCTGCCAAGCGCTCTCAACCGGTTACTCTCCCTGGTTCGGCGGCCGTACTACACCAGAGGCCACAGTCTCGGCAACCTTCAGTGTCAAAGCTATCTTAACATCCCGATCCTCAAGTGCCTCAGGTTGCTTACCATCCAGCATCTAAAAAGCCCAAGGTGGTTGAGCAATATTCCTCAACTCATGATGCATTTGCAGCCCCAGTAAATCATTACTTTCTGACTCAGCAGGCTGATTGAGATAGATCCTCCTGCTTGGCATCACCGGCATCTATCTACTCTACAACCACTCAATGTGGTCCACCGCCTCCCTTACCAACCCAACAACAACCTACATTCTGTCACCATCGAGACATGGGCTCCGATATCGATGAACCTCGATATCACTCTTGGTCCATGGACGCTCCTTCAGCACCATTGCTGATGGGTGACCCTCGACATCTACTGATATCTAAGCCTCGAGTCCATCATCATCGTGACGTCGACTTCAATGTCGAGGACCCTAGATATCAATCTATGTCCATGGACGCTCCATTAATGTCACGGTTGGTCGATGATCCTTGACACCAACAGATGTCCATGGACATACCGTCCGCACCGATGTCCGGACATCGACATCAATATTATGACTCACAACCCCTCAACACCGAGGTCAATTGACATTCTATTGACTCCCGACGCAATCCTGAATATTTGGATCAGGGTTCCAGGCCAGAAACACCATCTATCTTACTCACTTTGCCCGAGTCTGACCTAGCAGATGCTGACCCCCCCCATCTCCGGCAGAGGATTTTCAGACTTATGGACAATTTATGGTGCGTATGGCCCAGTCTTTGGATTTCCAAATCCATAGACCTACAACTGAGTCAGTGGGTCATCTCTATGATCCGATCTCCAAAGATACAACTACTCCGGTTCACATTTCTATGTTACCATCCCTACTCAGCACCGCCCAACGATAGTGGACGAAGCCAGCATCATCTCATTCTATGTCGAAATGTATTGACAACCTTCACGATCCTGGAGCGTTGTTTCTCCAAAAGCAACCAGCTCCAAATTCAATTTTTGTAGAGGCATCACAGTCTCGGTCTTGACACCAACAAGCCCTTATACCACCCAACAAGGATAGTAGGAGGATGGGCAGATGGCTGTACTCCTCCGCTGTCTTCACTATGAGAGTGGCTAATTACCAAGGAGCTATGGGCGCCTATCAGCGTTTCCTCTGGGACAATATGTCCACCTTTATTGAGGCATTACCAGAAGACAAAATAGTGCCGGCAGAAACATTCCAGCAAGAAGGTCTCTCTGTTGCCAAACAGCAAATGCTATCAGCTAGACACACTGTAGTCGCGACAGCTAAATCCATGGCTACCTTTGTCGCCCTTCGGCGCTTTTCCTGGCTAAGAACAGCTGGCCTTGCTGAGGGTGCCTGAGCACGAAATGAGGACCTTGCCTTCAATGGGACTGGCCTTTTAAATGCGGAAATGGATGACATTTTGGAAAATGTCCAAAAGAAAAGATCAGCAGCTAGACGTTGGGGAGTCTACCCTTCATACCAACAACATCCTCAACGTAATCAGTGGAGACGTCCCTACATTTCTTACCAAAAGCTCCATCAGGAACCCCAGAGACAAACTCATTATACTCCCTATTTCAAACAACAACTTTACAGGGCCAAACCCCGTCAGCAAGCCACCACTAGGCACAACGATCGCAAGACCAAACATCATGTTTGACGTCTAGTTGACAGAGATCACACACACACACACACACACACCGCTCTCTGGAAACACTTACCTGCCTGGGAATCCATCACCACCGATGCTTGGGTCCTTTCCATCGTCCGAAACAGATACCACATTCATTTCCACCAACTCCCTCCGCCATTGCACACCATCGCACCGCCATCACAAGTCCTTCAAGACGAAATACAAAATGTACTTCTCAAAGACGCTATAGAACCAGTACACCAAAATGACACAGGTTTTTTCTCTCGTTATTTCGCTGTCTCCAAAAAGGATGGAGATCTCCGCCGTCCCATTTTAGACCTCAGAGAGCTGAACCGCTACATCATTACCACCAAATTGCATATGGTCACCCTCGAGTCAGTTCTCCCGCTACTCAAAAAGAACGACTGGTTCGCAGTCATAGATTTGCGAGATGCATACTTCCACATATCCATACATCCTTCCCACAAGCAGTTTCTTTGCTTCCAACTCGGAACTCAGGCCTATCAGTTCAAAAGACTTCCCTTTGGCCTTGCAACAGCTCCCAGGGTCTTCACCAAATGCATGGCCCCAGTTGCAGCTTACCTCAGACTTCACAAGATTCTCATCTTCCATTACATCGACAACTGGCTCCTTGTAGCTCACTCCCGTCGCAAAGCACAGCAAGACACCCACTTCACATTATCCCTTCTCCGTGATCTCGGTCTTGCTGTAAACGTACAGAAATCCAAGTTACAACCTGCAAAAGTTGTCCAGTACATAGGAGCACTCATAGACTCTACTCAAGCCCGTGCATTCCTTCCACCAGACAAGCAACACAACTTGGTAGTTTTGCTTCGCAACTTCACCCCTCATGCGCTTGTACCCCCATTAACTGTTCAACGTGTTCTGGGCTCCATGGCATCCATGACATCTGTAGTACAACATGTACACTTAAAAATGAGATCACTCCAGTCATGGTTTCTTGCCCTCTTCGACCCGCTAACAGACCCTCCTTACACTCTCCTAAGGGTCACTCCAGAACTCGCCTCCCAACTTTCATGGTGGCGTTCTCCTCCAAACCTTATGATGGGACAACCGTTTCAACAACTGCATCCTCAAATACAGATCACTGCCGACGCCAGGCTTACAGGTTGGGGTGCTCACTGCAAATCCCTAAGGATCCATGCCAAATGGTCCCACAGAGAAAAATTACTCCACATAAACGAACTAGAATTGCTGGCAGTGATAAAAACGTGCAAGACTTTCAGAAACCACCTTGCGGGCAAGATGGTACAGATTGCCACTGACAACACCACAACTATGTACTACATTCTCAAACAGGGCGGCACCCATCCCCCAAGTCTCCTCTACCTCGCAATCGACCTCTGGGAATGGTGTCTGTCACATCACATCTGCCTCACAGCACTGCATAGAGCCAGTCAGGACAACAACCTGACAGACCTCCTCAGCCGCATGGACTCTCAAGCTCATGAATGGGAATTAGACCAGTCAGTCTTCCTCCTCCTCTGCAGACGATGGGGCAAGCCAACTATCGACCTGTTTGCCTCCCGCAAGAATCAGAAGTGCAAACGCTATTGCTCCCACGCGGGGGTCAGCAAACACTCCCGCGGAGACGCATTTGTCGGCCGTTGGCCCAGGACCCTTACTTACCTCTTTCCACCATTTCCCCTCCTCCACAAAGTAGTAGTTCGCTTACAACAGGACAAACCCAATGCTGTCGTGATAGCCCCGTGGTGGCCGCGACAACCCTGGTTCCCAGTTCTTCACAATCTGTTATCAGACATTCATCACCTTCCCCGCCTGCCACACCTCCTCACGCAGAACAACTCTCAGGTTCTCCGCCCAGACCTACCTGCTCTGCACCTGGCAGCGTGGAGGATTCTGCCTCCTTGATGGATGTGCTCCGTCAGGCAAAGAAACCATCAACCAGAAAAGCTTACCTATGGAAATGGAAGAAATTTCAGTCCTTCACTGAAGCCGCTGCTCTACCTTCAGTCAACCCATCTCTCTCCACTGTCCTCCATTTCTTGCTTCATCTTAAAACTAAAGGCCTCTCTCTCTTTCCTCTTTAAGGGTTTACCTCTCTGCAATAGTCTCTTATCAAACACCAAACTCTCCAGCAGCTCATTTTTTCAGGCATCCCACTCTAAAGCGCTTCCTCAAGAGCTTATCACACATATATCCAGATGTTTGTCCGCCCTCACCGCAATGGTCTCTAACTCTTGTTTTACAACAGCTCACTAAGGCTCAGTTTGAGCCCTTAGCCTCTGTGGATCTTTGGCTACTTACCTTCAAAACGGTCCTCCTTGTTGCTATTACGTCCGCTCGCCAGGCCAGCGAGCTAGCAACTTTGCAGTATGACTACCCCTATTTGCAGTTTTTTCCAGATAAGGTCAAGATATCTCCTTCCTTCCTAAAGTTGTATCCCAGTTTCACCTATCCCAACCATTGGTCCTACCCTCCTACTTTCCATCACCATTTACAGTTCAAGAAAAGATCCTCCATACTCTGGACGTTAGAAGGGCTCTTGTTTTTTACTTAGACCACACACAACCTTTTAGGCGCTCACCTCACCTTTTTGTCAGTCACCAACCTCCCACTAAAGGTCTTCAGGTGACCTCGCAGACGATCTCCAAATGGGTTGCTTCTACCATCCACCTGGTGTATCAGCTCGCTCGAAAGCCAGCTCCCCAGGTCATTCACCCTCACTCCACTAGGGCAGTGGCAGCTTCCACAGTGTTTTTACATGGCGTGCCTCTTCCGGACGTCTGCGCTTCTGCCACTTGGTCACAGCCGTCTACATTCATCAGGATCTATCGGCTACATGTTTGACAGAAGTCTGATTCAGCATTTGGATGTGCTGTGCTAGCTTCTACCTTGGTGTGACACCCTTCCTCCGGGAAGACAGCTTGCTAGTCACCCACAGTGTGATTCACAGAGGCCACGAAGAAGAACAACAGGTTACTCACCTGTAATTGTAGTTCTTTGAGTGGACCTCTGTGATTCAAACATCCCACCCGACCTCCCCACTGTCACACCATGCAGCTCTGTTATGTGGTGGTTGACATAACTGAAGGGAGAGTCTTGGCGCCAAGGTACTTATACGGAGGGGGAGGGGTCTATTCTAATGTGTGTGTTTTCTACCGCAGAAGCTCTAGAATCTTCCGATGAGGCTCCATGCAGGCACGGATTACCCACAGTGTGAATCACAGAGGTCCACTCAAAGAACTACAATTACAGGTGAGTAACCTGTCATTCCATGACAGAGACTAGAAAATGCTAACAAAATTGGGAGGATCACCACCAAGGTATAAGTTCTAGGATTCCTGGAAGTAGCCAGTTAAACTGGTTTGAAACTGATGCAAGATTTAAGTGTAGATATCAGAAACTTGGTAGTACAGGTACCCACCAGTGGAACAGAAAGGACAAAAACCAAGCAGCAGGAGGGAAAGACTCATGGTTTCAAATGTCACTATACCAATGCACAGAACATAGGAAACAACCAAGAAGAGCTTGCAATCGTAGAGTAGAAAGGCAAATATGATTTACAGGCATTACTGAGAACTAGTGGGATGGGATTCATTACTGGAATGCAGTAACTGAAGGGTATAACTCACTCAAAAGGAATAGATAAAACAGGAAAGGAAGGGAGTAGCATTCTATTTAAAGGATTTTGCAACTGTGTGTAAAAAGTGGGCTAGGCAATGTCCTCAGGTGCGCTTGTAGCTGGCTGATGGATTGTAACCAAAGAGTGCTCACCAATGATTCTTAGCCATCCTGGAAAGAAGTGACAAGTGGAGTGCTACAGGGTTCTGTCCTGAGCCAGTGTTGTTCAACAACTTTATAACAAATTGAATAAGTGCATGGAAGTGATGCTCATCAAATTTGCAGGTGATACCAAACTGGAAGGGGGAGCTAATGCTTCAGAAAACAGCATCAGGATTCAAGATAACTAACAGAGGTGAGAGAATCAGGCCAAGACAAACAAAATTAGTTCCAAGAGGAAGAGATGTAAAGTTCCACATAAAGGCAGGGAAAAACAGATGCACAAATATAAAATGGGTGACAGCTGGTTTGGCAGTAGTATGTGTGAAAAGAATCTAGGGGTCCTAGCAGACCACAAATTAAGCATGAGTCAATAATATGAGACAATGGCAAAACCAAGCAAACAGCATACTCAGTAGCATCAACAGAAGGACAGTGTCTAGATCAAGGGAAGTATCGGTGCCAGAGATGGGCATGAACTGGTTCATCTTTTCTCCTTAAAAAGGACCCATGGTGGCTTACATCATTAAAAGACAATATTTAAAGCTAAACACAGTAAGTATGCGAATACCAGAAAGGGTCAAATACCACACTACAACATGGTAAAACAACAACAACAACACATTGCATGCTTACTGTTTTTAGCTTTAAATATTGTCTTTTCATGATGTAAGCCACCCTGGGTCCTTTTTAAGGAGAAAAGCGGGGTAAAAATATTTTAAATAAATAAAATTATAAGAAGGTGATCTCGCCTAAACACAGCAGGAACTTATTTGACAATAAGAGCTGTTTGACAATGGAATGGGCCATCTTGGAGTGGTGGACTGGAAGTTTTTAAACACCAGTTAGGTGGCCACCTATGAAGGGGTTGGACTTTATGACCCTTGATACCCTTCCAGTTTTACAGGTCTGTGATTTTCTGATTGCATATCCCTCTAGAATTAACTGAAAAATAATCCACTGATACTATTCTTGTACTACTGAGGGACAGGAAGAAGGAAATATAGGCTGAGAAAGTGCACTTCACATAAGGCCACCAGGAGAGTGTTGCTAATTAGAGGTTGAGAAAATTATTCACTAGCTGGAATGCAATACCAGGGAAGGCGGTGGACTTGATACAGTATGTGTTGGGAATTCCTCTGTTATGAACAGCTTTTCCTTTATAATATTTAATTGTTATCTTCTCTTGCTTTCATTATACAGAAACACATCTCAGAGTAGTTCCACAAAATGTACTGTCTCTGAATATGCAATTGTACTTCCCTTGGTTTGTTATTCAGTCTGCGCCATATTAATGTAATCTTTACATAAGCTATGTCATAGACACCTACATGTTCCCGCTGAATTGAGTTTTTGGTTTAGCTCAATACGTGTATGCCTTCTCTAAAAGAATCAGCCTACGGCTGTTAAATAAAAGGCTGCCACCGCTGACTCTCTCCATGCCAGTTCTTTTTCAATCTGAATGAAGTGCGGAGAGGGGCATGGCTTTCTAAAATTTGCAATTGGACATAAAATATGCAGTTGGGGAAAATGTGCACTGGGAAGGCCAAAAGATGCACAGTTGGGGGGATAATACAGATACTTGATGTACATTGAAGAAAGGGTATTGGGATAGACACTTAGAATGAGCATTTAGAAACCCTTGAAGAATCTTTAAAAGCATTCAGGCTGGGGAAAGTGTGTCTCTGTGTGCTAGTGTTTGACTTGTGCAGTTATGGCAGTACAAGTTTGGGGGGCCAGTAAGAGTAGATACATAGATTCATAACTAAACTAAGGCAGATGTGTCAGTGTCTCTGTGCAGTAGATAGGAACCACTGGTTTCTGTGGAGAAATAACAGGGTGTAAGGCAAGAAACACAACACATTGTGTTCAGCTTTTTTGTTGATGTTTTTTTTAATAAGGGTGTCTGATAGGCAGTTGTCTGTTTCTGGCAGTTGTGCAGCTCAAGAAAAAAAATCTAGAGTTTAAAAAACTTTGGGGAGACGACCTGCTATAAGGATGGATGAAATATTGAATGGCCTGGTCCCTTGGCTAAATAGCTCAGCCCCTAACATTTTAACCAAGCAACTGAGATGGAAATAATTCTAGACACCAGTTCTGATGTGCCCAAATAATGGAAATGTCACAGCATCTGCTATATAGGTTGCAGTGCACATCCCAAATACTGATATTATTTAGATGGTGAATCATCCTAAGCTATTATGAAGAAGGCTGGGGAATAACTGAATAAACAATGAGAATGAATCCACATGCTAATATTGACCATCCCATATAAATGTTGTGAATGTCAACATTCATTAGCACTCATCCTTTCTTGGCAGGCATAGCATGATGAATGCTGAAAATCTCATTTAAGTGTCCATCAGTATCAACTGATGGAAGCATTTTTGACTTTGTGCTGATTAATAAAACTAGCCTGGGATTGTCAAGAATCACATGTGGATGTCAACCATCAGCTGAATTTTGTTTATCACTGTTCTGGGTTTATGGTGTCAGTGTTTTTATGTCATGTTCCTGATGTTCTGATTCCCATTAGGCAGCAGTAATAAATGAATCCCCGTTTTTAACAGCCATACTAAAAGCCTGTTTGTTAGGGATATTGCAGTAACCTGGCAGCTTTGATTTTTGACACAGATATTATACGTAGTTTTGCTGGTGCAGGAATTAATCTGAAACTCACCTTCTGTTCATTTTATCTGCTTTTCATTTGGTCAGAGGCAACAACAACACTACCTATTGTCAGCTGGATGTATGAACACTTGGACAAACTAACTGGATATGGAGTGCAGACCGAAAAACAGGCCACACATCTGAATGTTTACTGATATATAATCAGACTTCCAGAAAGCATTTAAGTTGCCAGCTCTCAGAGTGCTGGCTGAAGTCCAGAGAATTATTGTGTTTCTTCAGGTCTCTAAACAAGGAGGCACATCTCAGGGCAAGCAGCAGTGGAGAAGGAAGTTTGGTTTTACGGTGGGTGGTGTTATCAATGCATGGATATCCATTTCTTCTACAGTGAACCATGGCTCACTGGTTCAGCCTCTAGGTTTTTGTATGTGTTCTGAACATAATATTCATTAGGTGTAATGAAGGAAATCCACATTGTCTGTCTGTCTCTTTCTCAATATCTTCCACCTGCCCATACAAAATATTTGGCAGTTGTTAACAGTAGATTCCACCCCAATGACGCTACAAGGTACCACCTCCTGGCTGCAGGTTTTGGCCCTGACATTGCAGGAAATGGGAAGGTGCTGACCTAACAGCTCTACTTTATATTCAATACCAACAGCTAAAAGCAAGCCTTGCATTTATGGGTCTAGAGATGACTGCATGTCCAGTGGAGTAGGAAGAGGAAAAATATACTTCTCAGAAATTGTTCAGGTCTTCACCCCAAGGTCCAGCTGCAGCTGTAAGACTGTATAGCATGTAGAAAGAGTAAACTGTTCTAGAGTATTGTTGTTCTGCTCCTTTTCTGATTTCATTTGCATTCTTTATCCTCAATCTTAATAAAATTTCTCAACTGAGATACTCTATGCATGTGGCAGCACAAATAGTAGAGAAGAAGCTTCACCTGAAAGCATGTTAAGCTGGAGGGAAAATATGCAGATTTCCCCATAGGTCTGCCCCCACAGGACAGCTGATGCTTCATTTAAAAAGGAAACCGAAAAAGGAAACCAAAATGGTGTCTCCCCAGAGGCCGGATTAGGGATGTGATGGAAGGATTGCCATCACTCATAAAACCCACTGATACATATCCCTTTCTTCCCATTCATGTGGGAACAAGTAACACAGCCAAACAGAACTATGAAGAAATCAGATCAGACTTTGAAGCTCTGGGAAGGAAACTTAAGAACTTTGGGGCTCTGATAATCTTCTCATCCATCCTACCAGTACTCAGAAGAGGAAAAGAAAGGGAAAGTGAAATACTCTGGCTGAACAACTGACTACGAAGGTGATGCTGATGTGAGAGATTTGAAACATGGGATAGGCTACCTCGAAGATGGGCTGCTGGGGTTACACTTTACAAGGGCTGATTAGAATGTGTTTGTTGGCAGTATAAAGAACTTCATCAAGTGGGCTTTAAACTGAATTGGAAGGGGGAGGGAGATGCAAACTCGGAGGTAAAGACAGATGAAGACTTATGTAGAATAAGAGGAACAAAGCAAGCAGCTCTAATAGGGCTCAATAACAGTCTTTATTAAAATGTAGGAAGAAAACCAGGCCACAAATATTACAATCTCCATGCCTTATATGAATGCCAGGAGTATGGGAAACAAACAAGAAGAACCAGAAATCTTAGGTCAGGAAGGTAAATATGACTTGATAGAGGTAACTGACACTTGGCGGGATGACTGGAGTATGGCAATTGTAATGAGCCCTGTGGTGCAGTGGTTAAACTGCAGTACTGCAGCCAAGCCCCTGCTTTTGACCTGAGTTTGATCCTGATGAGTTCAGGTAGCTAGCTCATGGTTGACTCAGCCTTCCATCCTTCCAAGGTCAGTAAAATGAATACCTAGCTGACTGAAGGTCAAAGTGTTCCTTGCATAACTATGTAGTGCTCTAGCACTATGGGCCAGTATATAAGTCAAAATAGCAGCAACAACAAGAACAACAACAAACAACAACTGAAAGATACAAAATCGATTGCAAAGAACAGAAAGAATAGAAAGGGAGATTGGGTTGCACTATATATCCAAAATACATATTCCTGCACGGAAATACAGGAGGATGAGCTTGGTTGTCCCAATAAGAGCATCTGGATTAAAACTGGGCAAAGAGATAAAAGAAGCATGATAACTGGAGTCTTCTGCCACTTGCCCAATCAAGGAGAAGATGTTGATGAAACCGTTAAAAAATTTACTACATGACGTAGTACTAAAGGGAGACTTTAGTTACCCTGATATCTGTTGGGAGGCAAATTCTGTCAAACATGGGCTTTCCAAGAAATTCATAGCTTGTGTTGCTGATCTTTTGCTCTTACAAAAAGTGAAGGAAGAAACTAGAGGATTAGTTATCCTTGAGTTAATTCTAACCAATAGGGATGACTTAGTGGATGAAGTGGGAGTAAGAGGAATTTTGGAATAAAGTGATCATGCTATATTTGAGTTCTTGACTTCAAAGGAAGCAAAAGCTGAGTCACACATGCACACTGTAGCCACACATGTACACTGGATTTTAGGAAAGCTGATTTTAATAAGCTCAGAACAATGATAAGTAAGGTTCCATGGCAGGAGATAACAAGAAAAGGAGTCCAAGATAGGTGGGTTTCTACAAAAGAAAATTCTAAAGGCACATCTACAAACAATATCAACAACAACAAAACCCTAGATAATAGCCAACAACAACAACAAAAAAGACCTATGTAGCTTCACAAAAAGCTGAGAGAGGACATGGAAATAAGAAGAAAATGCATACAGGAAGTGGAAGGAAAACAGGCTACAAAGGAAGAATGCATACAGGTAGCAAAGAATTGCAGAGATGGCATTAGGAAGACAAAACCAGAGAATGAGCTGAGGCTAGCAAGAGATATTAGAAGAAACAAAAAGCATTCTTCAGGTACATGTGTAGTAAAAAACAGAAAAGAAATAGTGGGTCAACTACTCAGTGGGGATGGCAAAATGATAACTGGGAACAAAGAAAAGGAACATGTGCTCAGTTCTCATTTTAGTTTGGCTTTCTCCGAGAAGAGAGTCTATGACCCTCCTGGCAAATACAGTGGAACCTCTACTTACGAACTTAATCCGTATTGGAATGCTGTTCTTAAGTTGAAACGTTCGTAAGTAGAGGCAAAATTTCCCATAGGAATGCATTGAAAACCATTTAATCCGTTCCGGCTGTTTTTCGTTCTTATCTAATGCTGTTTAATTATAATTGTTCAGTATTGTTTTACTCTGCTGTAAACCACCCAGAGTGACGTTTGAAGCCAGATGGGCAGCATATAAATAAAATAAAATAAAATAATGCCTAGATGGATAATATAGTAAAAGCAGAAAATAAGCACTTGGCTTAACATTGTGATCTGAACCACTGTTTTGTTCACAAAGACTTTAAAGTAATATCCCCTTCTCACTATTTTGTATTATTATTACCTATCTTCTCTCATGCTCCCTCTTTAATAAATCCAAGTTCTTTCCTATATGCCCTCTTCTAATAATTAATCCCCAGCTGTCCATCTTACCACCTTTTAGAAATCATGGGGCCTAGTGATCTGGACACACTCTGTACTCTTTGTGGTGGAGCCTGGCACTCTTTCACAAGGAAGTATTCAATTTTGTATGCTTCTACTTGCGGTCTACAACCCAGACATTAGTTTTTAACTTTCCCATTTGAAATTATTTCCTACTCTCTAAACATCTACAAGTGATCATAGTACAGCTGGGTGCCACAAAGTGGCACAGTGTGAAGAAGTTAGTGACATGTTTGGGTAGGAGACAAGGGGCTGGTGGACTTGGCTATGATCTAGACTGAAACTACAGCTTCTGGGCTCCCTTGCTCCCTAGCTTAACAGAACAGAAGCAAGATCATTCCAAAGCAGACATACAAAAGATTTACAGGAGCATTATTTCATACATTGTATTGATGTATGTCATGCTAGCTACGTATGTTCATAAATGGTTGGCCATGAATGGTTTTTTGTGGGTTTTTGTGTGTGTGTGTGTAAATAGACCTTTAAAAAAGCTAGTTATGAGCATATTTATCTTATGATAAAGGAAACAAAGAAATAGATTGGTTTGCCACAATGACACTTCAAGTTGTGGAGTCATTGCATGCAACCAGAGCAAGGTCAGACCAAGTCACTTCTGAAAGAGAAATCAATAGCACACAGAGAGCTACAATATTTGTGACTCCACATTTGACTTATCTTTCATACGAGACTGAATATTAAAACAATGACTCTGCAGTCAGTTGGAGGTGATCCTGTAAGGGCCGCTGTTCTGTAAGCATTGAAACAACAAAGCTGTGTTAAAGGTTCTGTTACAAACAAAGAGATCTTAGAGTCAACTATAAAACATACCACAGCATGTCATTCAGTAGAATCAAGGGGTAAAGGTTTTCTGGTCCATACCACCTCAGATTTGGGCATAGAAAGAGAGTAGGGATGAGGGAGAGAGAGAGAACATGCACACTGTGGTGCACATGCACCAAAAATAGGAAAATCATTTTATCCTTCTAATAGCTCCCAGAATCTCACAGCCACTGTGACCATGTGCCATGTTCCTGCCTGGGCAAGATCTCATAACACAGAGAGCTGAATCAGGAGAGAAGAACCTGACAACTAAGAGTGTGACTGCACTGAAAAAAAAACATGCAGAAAATACTATGGATTTGGGGCAATGTTTTTCACATTCCCCCCCTGACCACATGACACAAAAGGAAATGCAAATCAGCCCACTCCATAGTACCTCCCCCCAGCTCTGTAGCCCCTACACCACAGGGGCTGCTACTTTTTAAAAAGCAGATCCATTCACATCAGTTCAGGCATGTGATTGCTTGAACAGATGTAGACTAGCCACTGCACAAGAACACTCTTTGTTTTTTAAGGAACATAAGATTGAGGAAAGGTAGACATGAAGAAACCTTCTGTTACCTCCACTTATGAGGAACACATGTTAGCCATCAGGGAAAGTGACTGAGCTGAACAAGGGCAGGGCAAAGATCCCATCTGGGATGGTTGGATCATTCCAAATTATATCATTTTTTAAACAGCTTAGTGCCAGCACTGATAAGCTAGAGCACCTAACCAATATATTCAAACTGATCTGAGGAAACCTGAGCTCCCCTGTGAAACTTCACAGTCAATGAATGTGAGTGAAATTGTATTTCTCTCACTGTGTCGTAGCACCCTAAGTCAGAGAATTGAGCCAATTAACATAAAGAAACAAGTACAGTCCTACAATACAGTAAGCAAATTGAGAAGAATCCAAAGCCAAAGTCCAGTAACAGCACAGGATCTAACCAGCCCAGTCATAAACAGTGAACAGGCATGGAGATTTCTTGAACATAATTCCAGCTTGGGCACCAGCATACCAATCACAAGAAAAAGCACAAGAGACAAGGACTCGGGCAGGGTCAGGAACTCAGGAAAGATGTTGTTCCCAATTGGGGCATTCAAGTTCTTCCATAGCCTGAGATAGGAAGTTCAGAGCCACACCCCACAATACTCATGGATGATACCTGCAGACCGGTACCACTGGAAGATGAGAAAGGCACAAGGCAGATACTTCATTTAGCTGATGCTGACTCCCCACTCTTCTTTGTGGGCTTCATTCTGCCAGCCTCACCTGCCAGACCACAAAAGCAACTTGGATTTTTACTTCTGCTTTTACTCTTTTTAGTTTGGATTCTTTTAGAAGCAGAAAATCACCTTTCTTTTCTGCCATTTATTTGGAGCATGAGAGGTGACTTGAGAAATTCCAAGAATCTATGTGTGTTAATGATAGCAATTCTGCAAGGATACTTCTCATTGGGGGTCAATTTGCTCATCCCTGAACTAGAGGGGCAAAACAAAAAGGACAACATACAATTCACATTGGCTTAAAGTTCAATTTAAGCTCTTTGAATTTAGGATTGAACTACAGCTTCCATATGAAGGACATCAAAAGCATTTCTATGTAGTACCGTAACAGCCACAATGCATGAAACATGTTTTTGGTGCTGCTGTATTCATCTCCATGCTAGTAATCTGATGCTTTCTGGCAGCAGCTAAAATTCAGGGGGAGATAAGATGTGGAAAACCGAGCCAATGGATAAGGTGAGAAACTGTCAAACGCTACTCCTACTACACACAGAGTCACCATATGGTTAGAAATCGTTTACTGAATGCTTCCGTACGTAGTGGCATCGAGGGAGATTCTGGAAGATTAAGATCATAAGAACATCTGATGTTGAGTCACAGCAAAGCTCCTTGTAGTCCAGCATTCTGCCACTGCCAATGGCCAACTGGATGGTCCTAGCAAGTTCACAAGATGGAGATCATCCCCTCCTCTTGCTTGCCCCTTGATTTGATACTTAGATGTCTAACTACCTCCTAAATATGAAGAAAACACTGAACTGTCATGGCTAGCAGTTTTAGGAGCTTCAGTTTTAAGAGCTTCAGTGCTCTTAACTGATGATTCCAGGAAAACAGCAAGTAAAATTGGAGAAAAGTGGGAGGCCTGTTTGCTTTCTCTCAGATTAATACTTCAAGGGTCAAAAGGGTTTGTCTTAATTGTGGCTTTAGATCTGAGCTTGGAAAAGTTACCTTTGCGCTCTACAAGTGACAGAATCCCACAGATATCAAAGCTACTGGCAATGCTGGCTGTAGAATTATCTGAGTTGTAGCTCAATAAGTGTCTTTCCTGAGATCTACTTTATATATTTGACTTTGTGAAGACATCATTCCTACACATCTTCCCACAATTTGCGTTGTTCAAAAGGGTTAAGTTCAAACATTCCATTCCACAGCGTTGAAGGCTTTATAGGTCTCCAATGTTAAGACTTCAAGTGTTTGGTGCATGAATTTATGGAACTGTCTAGGTGGGTCTGGGTAGTTATGCATGTGACATAAATGTGATTAGCTGCTTGCATTAATGCAAAGTGATATAGAGTTATAAAAACTTTCCACTAGAAATCTCATAATACCCTTGAGAGAAAACCTTATACAACCAATAATCACATTTGTTTTTGCTGACATAACAGTGAATCCTCTACATTTTTAATACTTTTAGAGAAGGGGAATGGCCGAACTGTGTACCTTTGTGGAAAACACGAGGAAATACTGTTAAAGGCTATTAAGAGTTTCCGTAAGGCCCATAACCATTTCTTAAACATCTGCTTCCTCCCCCTATAGACAAATTCAATATTATTATGGCAACTCTAACTATATAAAATGAACACGATTACTAAATTATAATGAAATCCCCACAAAAATGTATCTTCTAGCCACATAACAACAAATGAATTCCTTACGACTTCTTTTCGTGGGGTGAGGTACAGGAATAAAGGAAGGGTTATTGGATGCATATTATTATATTGCCATTTTGTTGTATATATCCTGGCAGCATTTTTCAGTTCTTTGGAATTAACTGCACCACACCCACCATCTTTTAGCAGCATAATTAGCTACTAGAGGAAATTCCCACTGAAAAGAGAACTCTAAACATTTGCTCTGGGTTTGATATTCCATAGTGCACGTTGTGCTCTATATGGCAGATGAGGCACAAAAAGAAGAGCAATATACAAACAAGCAATCTCTATACAGAAATGAAAGAACTTGTTCTGTGGAGCCCATGGACAAGGAAATCTTGGCTCTCCAGGTGCATTTTGCCCGGCAACTCCCACAGTATCATACCACCAGCCATGTTCCATGGGGGTGAAGAAAAATCTCCTCCACACATAAAATTAGTATTTGAAGTCCTCTCTGCCTTGATTCTTGATGACATATATTGTTAGATATGTGGCTATAGCTTTATGAGACGTTCTGTTGCCTAACAACAACAAACAAATTGGGGAGAAGATCAAGGTAGACCCTTTCTCCAGGTCGTGCATATTTGGTAAGTGCAGGGAATCTCTTTTCTGACAAGAGGAGGTGTGCACACAGCCATGGTTAAGCATATCTCTGAACAGACAGGTTGCCTGTTCCTGTTCCATCTAATTTACTCATTTTACTGGTGTATCTGTACAGTTTTATGCATGTCTATTTGGAAATAAGGACCACCGAATTCCTTTTATTATTTAATACTATGATTCCTTTAAAAAAAAAAAAAACAACCTCAGAGTGGATCACAATAAAAATAGATACAATGAAATCACTTGCTAAAAATAATAATATAGTGGTACAACAAATAAATGAAACAGTAAGATAAACCTTTAATTACAATTTTTTTAAAAAGCTTGGGGTAACTGACAATGTTAATATTCAATTTATTTATTTATTTATTGGATTTATACCCCGCACCATCTGGCAACCAGGCCACCCTGGGCAGCTAACAACAAGATAAACAGCACAATATCAAAACACGATAAAAAATAAAATAATACATACATTCAACAAATATAATAACCAGCAGGATAAATTAAAACAGATGGCAATGAGGTGGTAAGAAGAATGATGAAAAGGATGACAAAAAGGATGTTAAAGGGAGGCCAAGATCTCAAAAACCTAATGCTCAGGGAAAGCCTGGCGGAAGAGCCAAGTCTTCAATGCTCGTTTGAACCCATCCAGTGAGGATGCCAGGCAGATCTCAATGGGCAGGTTGTTCCACAGGCGGGGGGTGACCGCTGAGAAGGCCCGGTTTCTTGTTCTTTCCCTCTGGGTCTCCTTCAGGGTCAAGGCCCTCAACCGCCCTGCCTGTGAAGAACGGATATTATGGGCAGCTCTGGCTGGGACCAGGCGTTTTGATAGGTACTGGGGTCCTAAACCGTTTAGGGCTTTGAATGTTATCATCATAACCTTGAAGTCAATGCGGAAATGAACCAGTAGCCAATGAAGGCAGCCAGAGTGGGGGAGATGTACTGGAATTTCTTCATCCCAGTTATTAATCTGGCCGCTGAATTTTGGACCAGTTGAAGTCTCTGCATCAACCTCAAGGGTAGCCCCACATAGAGAGCACTGCAGTAGTCTATTCTTGAGATAACAAGTGCATGAATCAGCGTCGTGAGTGCCCCCGCATCTAGATAGGGCAATCCTCTGAAGATGGAAATGGACTGCCCGGACCACAGATGTCACCTGGGTTTCCATGGTGAGATCCGGGTCCAGGCAGATGCCCAAGCTGCGAACCTCATTCTTCGTGGGATGAGTCATTCCCCCAAAGGAGAGGGAGTTTCCCAACCCACTGATGCCAGGGCTGCCCACGTGCAAGATTTCCATCTTGTCTGGATTCAACCTCAGTCCATTTGCCCTCATCCACCCCAGGACGGTCCCGAAGCAGCGTTCAAGGGTCGGAACAGCATCCACTGCAGTTGAAAAAAGAGAGAGGTAGAGCTGGGTGTCATCAGCCAGTAAAACATTACTTGAAAAATATTTCAAGTAAAAATAATGTAGAAAATGCCTGTGAAATAAATATATTTCTAGTTGAAGGCAGAAACTGGCACCACTAAAAGCTTGCTTAATCTTGGTGGGGAGATCGTTCCCCATGGTGGGCACCACAACAGCGAGGACTCTCCTTTACACTGTAACAAAAGCAGTATCCCTAGGCAGAGTTTCCCTTACAGAGGTTAAAGAGTAGGGTGGCCTCTCAGGCCTAAGCTGCAGAGATATGTATCTGAAATGTAGTATTATAACAGCCTGGATAAAACTATTTAAACAATTTTAAAGAAAAGAATAGCTAGATAAAGAGCCAAAATGAAATCTTGAGAAGAATACCATTATTAAGAAGGTCCTGGTCCTTCTTGCCACACAAGGCAGTCAGGAAAGAATGTCACCAGCTCTGTGGGCTTCAAAAGATCTCCCAGGCATCATATTTCACATCGATTGTAGTGCACCTTCACATGGGTAAAAAAGCAGGTATGTCAAAGTTTTTAAAGAAGTATTTAATACAGAAAGCAGATATCTGTTATCTTCTGTGCATCGAGCTACATTCAAGATTGTCTTGTGCACTTACCTGCTGAAAACCTGAGCTATGTAAAGAAATACCAGGTACTGTGGATTCAGATTTTTTTTGGACGGCAGGTGCCGTGCTGTCATTTTTCATTGCCTTTTATACTAGAAAAGCTGAGAAAGAGAATATTAAAGTGCGAAGGTGAGAACATGCACCTTTAATACGAGTTACATTTTAAAGCTTTCCCCCCTTTCATGTATTAATTACTGCATTCTAAAAATGAGAGGGTGTATGTCTTTTCAAATTGTGGCTTAAAATATTCAGGGCAGAGTCAAAATTTCTCCTTCAGTTTAATTTCTACATAAAGCATATTTTATTGACTCTCCTTTTCCCATTATTTTTTCCTTCAGCTCTCTTTAGTATCTTTTGGGGAAGCTCCCTCTGCCCCAGCCATTTTTTTTTGGACTATGAAACTCTTAAGAGCCTCCCAGGGCAGCATTTGAACTCCAGCCGGACCCTATAAGGCAGAGGCAGAACTGCTGCTGAAAGGAAAACGGATGCAGAAGGGTTTAGATGGGGAATATAAAAATAGGAACGCTGAGGTATAGCTTTCACAGGCGGCATACTTTCTGATTTATTCCACTGTTACAAAGATTGAGATTGGGCCTACTGAAAAGCACACTGTACAGTATGCTTTAAATAAGTATTAAAACTAAGGTTGCCAGGTCTGCTGCTTCCCACCTTCTAAGATTTCAGGGCCAAAACGTGAGACCTGTGGATGGGTCTTTGCAATGATACAGGATTGGTCTTTGGACGATCGTTGCAAAATAAGACATGTGTGTGCATGAGAGGGTGAGACAGACAATGTGGATATCCTGCACTACTTCCTGAACAAATACAGTGTGTGCCAAATACACACGAACAACTTTTGGCTCAGCCATTGAGCCTTGGCACCGGCTGGGAGTGGGAAAGATATGTGTGCCTAGGCATTAACACTACCACAAACAATAACATAAAATTTTCTACCAAAGTAGTGCTGCTTACACTGAGAGATGTCACCTTGCCTAGAGACCTAAAGAGGCACATTGATTTCCTGAGACTGTAGCAGGCACCCTGAAATCTGGCAACCCTAATTAAATCTTCGAACCAAGGCAATGCAGACAGCGAGGACAAAGAGATCCACCGATCACTGTCTACTGCAAAACATAGATTCTTAGAAGTCAAGAATTCTGAGACAAATATTGTTTTTAATAATAACAATAACAATAACAATAACAATAACAACAACAACAACAACAACAACAATATAATAATAATAATAATAATAATAATAATAATAATAATAATAATAATAATAATAATAATAATAATAATAATAATAATAATAAACCTTCACTTTTTTTAGAGGAGGAGGGTAAGAATCTATCTGAAAGTCTATGATCAGAACTAAATCTACCTTCTGCTCACCTCTGTTCTACTACATGCAATGAGTGAGAACTGAAAACTACACATTGACTTTTCTTCTTCCAGCTAATCGTCTTAGTCGGAACTGCTGTTTCTACAACTGAGGACATTACACAGCAATATGCCCTGCATTTTTGGTTAGAATTGATACCATTGAATTCAGTGCATTTCCTGACAACTACATGATGTAAAGATACTTCCTGTGGAAGCCCAGTCTTTTTCAATGGGCACTTGGTGCGTTTTGATCTGCTAGTTTTTTGTGCCTATTCTGCTTCATTGCTTTGCTTTGATTTCTGCCATGTGTTTGTCAGTCTTGGTCCAAAGGGGCAATAGGTCAAGGGTCCTAGGTGATGCCTGACCTGGGAAAAAGGTGCTGAGCACCTGTACAGAGAAGGCTGTATGATCCCCTTTCCAAAGCTCTTTGTTGTTTAGTCGTTTAGTCGTGTCTGACTCTTCGTGACCCCATGGACCAGAGCACGCCAGGCCCTCCTGTCTTCCACTGCCTCCCGGAGTTTGGTCAAATTCATGTTGGTCGTTTCGGTGACACTGTCCAACCATCTCGTCCTCTGTCGTCCCCTTCTCCTCTTGCCCTCACACTTTCCCAACATCAGGGTCTTTTCCAGAGAGTCTTCTCTTCTCATGAGATGGCCAAAGTATTGGAGCCTCAGCTTCAGGATCTGTCCTTCCAGTGAGCACTCAGGGTTGATTTCCTTTAGAATGGATAGGTTTGTTCTCCTTGCAGTCCAGGGGACTCTCAAGAGCCTCCTCCAGCACCACAATTCAAAAGCATCAATTCTTCGGCGGTCAGCTTTCTTTATGGTCCAGCTCTCGCTTCCATACATCGCTACAGGAAAAACCATAGCTTTGACTATGCGGACTTTTGTCGGCAAGGTGATGTCTCTGCTTTTTAAGATGCTGTCTAGGTTTGTCATCGCTTTCCTCCCAAGAAGCAGGTGTCTTTTAATTTCGTGGCTGCTGTCACCATCTGCAGTGATCATGGAGCCCAAGAAAGTAAAATCTGTCACTGCCTCCATATCCTCCCCTTCTATTTGCCATGAGGTGATGGGACCAGTGGCCATGATCTTAGTTTTTTTTGATGTTGAGCTTCAGACCATTTTTTGCGCTCTCCTCTTTCACCCTCATTAAGAGGTTCTTTAATTCCTCTTCACTTTCTGCCATCAGAGTGGTATCATCTGCATATCGGAGGTTGTTGATATTTCTTCCGGCAATCTTACTGCTGCATAAATATCAAATCACAATTTTTTAAACTCTTGAATGTTTACTGCACCATACATACATAAGTGATGCCTGATGAAGTCCCATATGGGCCAAAAGCTAACATTTGTTCATTATTTTTAGTGGTCAAATAGAGGTGTCACCCCTCATCCCCATAACCTTTGGATTGTGTGCAAGGACCACACAGCCCCTCCCCCTGCCACATTTTTTGGACTATGAAAGATACTCTTAAGAGCCTCTCAGGGCATCATTTGAACCCATCAGTCAAGCATGAATGTAAACTGAGGAAAACATCTTATTTCAACCACTAGGTAATAGTACTAATGTGTTTGTAATTGGCTTACTTTGTTGGAAACCCAAATTTTATCCTGACTTCTGTGATGGGAGATTTGCTGCATTTTTGTGTTGCCCCAAACCCCAGCCAAACGCTTTCTTTCTTTCTTTCTTTCTTTCTTTCTTTCTTTCTTTCTTTCTTTCTTTCTTTCTTTCTTTCTTTCTTTCATATACCACCTCATTAGTGCAAAAGCACAATTCTGGGTAGTTTGACAAGAAGTTAAAACATATATTATTTTTTAAAAATAATTTTAATAAGAAAGTGTCAGATAATGATAAAAACAAAATGGAACAGTTGATTATGGATAAAGAAATAGAGGATATTATAAATAATTTAAAGGCAGGAAAGACCCCTGGAACAGATGGATTAGGTCCAGAGTATTATAAGGTGTTTAAAAAGATTCTTATACCAAAATTAAAAGAGTTATTTAATAAGATATTGATGGGAGAAGAAATCCCACAATCATGGAGAGAATCACTCATTGTTTTAATATTGAAACCAGATAAAAATCCTACAAATATGGAAGCATATAGACCCATATCACTGATAAATCAAGATGCTAAGATATTCACGGCAATAATGGCAAAGAGATTGAATAGCTTTATGGGGAAATATATTGAAAAAGATCAAAATGGATTCATATCAGGTAGGCAAATGTCAGATTTAATGAGAAGAGTACTTAACTTAATGCACATAGCTAAAGAAACAAATTCTAAAGCTGGAGTAATATCGTTAGATATATTTAAAGCATTTGATTCAGTGGAATGGGATTCGTTAAAGATATTAATTAATCATTTGGGGTTTGGACCAATTTTTAGGCAGATAATCCACCAACTTTACTCACAGAATATAGCCAGAGTTATAGTTAATGATGGTATAACTGAGACAATATACCTAGGCCGAGGTACAAGACAAGGTTGCCCCTTATCTCCAGTATTATTTACAATGATAATTGAATTATTGACACAGATAATTAGAGATGATAAACAGATTAGAGGGATAGATAACAAAGAAAATGGTAAAATAAATTTGTTTGCGGATGATACATTATTAATAGTTAAAAATCCAGTAGAAACAATTGAAAGGCTTAAACCACATTTGAAGGAATTTGAGAGTATAACGGGGTTAAGGGTAAATTGGGGAAAGTCAGAATGTTTATTGTTAAATCACTCAGACGAAGAGAAAAGAAAAATGAAAATAATATTTGAAGGTAAAATTGGTAATGTCATAAAATATTTAGGGATAAATATCACTTGGAATTTACAAGAAATAATTAAAATAAACTTGGATAGACTAAAAATAGAAATAAATGGAAGGTTAAAAGAATATCAGAAATTAAAGATTTCATGGTTTGGTAGAGTGGCATTATGTAAAATGAAAATAATTCCTAAATTGAATTTTATATTTTGGATGCTTCCTATAAAGATTTCAGAAAAACAACTGAAAGAGTGGCAGATAATGATAAATTGTTAATGTAATGGAAATAAACGAGTGAGGATTAATAAAAAATTATGGTATGTTATACAAAAAAAGGGAGGTCTTGGATTACCTAACATAGAATTATATTATATAGCAAATCAGCTTAGACATATCCCAGACATAATTAAGGGTAATAAAAATTTAATCTGGACGGAAATAGAAATGGAGGGTAAAGAAGAAAGAGTGGAGGATATATTTTTTAAAGAAAAAATTGGAGAAGAGGTTAAAAAGATTAATAATCCTTTCCTTAAAAATATGTTAGAAAATTGGAAAAAATTTAGAGGTTTGTTGAGTCCACCGATTTCCCCTTTATCTCAGGTGGTGGAGTTAAGGAATTTTCCGGAAAATCTAAAAAAAATTAAGAATATATTAAAAAGTAAAGGGATAAATAGACTAAAAGATTGGAGAGAGAAGATAAGAGATAAAGAAGACATAAAAAGGGTATTAGGAGGAGAGGGGATCTCATGGTTAAATATAATTCAATTAGAAAGGTGGACAAGTGAATGGGATACTAAAGAAGGGAAAGGTAGAAAAATGACAAAATTTGAAGAGATTATAGAAAAAAGATTGAAAGCAGAGGAAAAGATAGAAAGAAAAGGAACTGTAAGCCAAATATATAAACTATTAATGCAAGATGAACAGGGCACACAAGGATTAAAAATGCAATGGCAATATGATTTGGATAAAGAAGTAATAGGTGAAGAATGGGATAAAATATGGGATCAAAGAATTATGAAAAACATGTCAGTAAGGATAAAAGAAAATGGTTATAAAGTAATATGGAGGTGGTATCTAACGCCGGTTAAAATGAATATAATAGATAAAAGTGTGTCAACATTATGTTGGAGGTGTAAAAAAGAGAAGGGGACGTATTTACATATGTGGTGGCTATGTGAAATAAGAAAGAAAGAATGGAATTTAATTTTTAAAGAAATATCTGAAATAACCGGATTGAATATTCAAATGTCTCCGTTAACTGCTTTATTGAATATGATTAAGAAGGATCAATTGTTGAAAGAAAATAAGGATTTAATAGTAATAATGATTACGGCTGCAAGATTAATTTTCGCAAGAAACTGGAGAAATGATAATAAATTTAGTTTAGACTCAGGAATGGTATAGAGAATTATGGGACATGGCAATTAATGATAAACTGACATGTGATATGAAAATAAGAAGAGGCCAATTGAAAAATAATGATTTTAAGAAAACATGGAATGTATTTTTGGAATATGTATTTCGGAGAGGGAAGGGGTATACACCGAGGGAAGAAACAATGAAATTTTGGAGAGAAAATGGATTGAACGAAGTTTAATGCTAGTCCTGAAGGTGATGGGGGCACGTGTGAAATTGTATCTTATTGTTTGTTATTGGTTTTGTAATTTTTTTTATTATAGTTTTATTTGTGTGGTAGGAGGTTTATGTTTAAAAATAAAAAAAATTATTAAAAAAAACATATATTATTTGATCAATAGATAGGTTAAAAACACTAACAACATAAAAACCTAATAGTGCCAAAGGCAGTTTCCCAATAACAGCAGGATATGAGGTAAACTGACAACCAGAATCAATATGAAAGGCCTCCCTAAAAAGGAATGTTTTTGATTTGTCTTCTATATGACATCAGGGAGGGAGCCAGTCATAACTCCTCTGGGAACTGATTCCGTAAGGTTTGTGCCACCATGGAGAAGACCCTGCCTCTTGTAGAAGACTTTTCAGCCTCCCTCAGGGTGGCTACATGGAGGAGCCTAGCCTGGGAAGATCTGGTGGGTCAGGCAGATGACACTGGGGAAAGATACTCCAACAAGTAATGAGGTCCCAAACCATAAAAGACTTTATACGTGAATGTGAAAACCTTGAACCTGATCCAGGGCACAACTGGTAACCAGTGGAAACAGGCCAGAACTGGAGTGATGTGATCAAATTTGCTCACACCAGTCACCCGTCTTGCTACTGCTTTCTGGACCCACTGTAGTCTCCAGGTCAGTCTCAAAGGAAGTCCCATGTAGACAGAATTGCAGTAGTTGATCCGGGAGATGGCCAGTGTTTGAACCAACATCCTGAGAGAGCCCTTATCTAGGTAAGGGCAGAGTTGGGCAATGAGCCTCAGCTAGTTAAAGTCTACTCTGAACACAGCTGTGATCTGGGAATCCCAAGAAAGAGCTGGGTCCAGAACAGCGCCCAGATTGTGAACTTGATCCCTAAAAGGGAGGGCAATGTGAGCATCTGTTGCACACTGTTGTAAGTATTCCCTGATTATTGACTTTTTTGGGAGCTCCAGTTTTTGACTGCATGTTCCTAGCAGAGATTGCTAACTTGTCATCACCACTTGTTCTGGCAATTGGTGGGTCAAGTGCAGCTGGAATGGGAGGGGCAATTTCAGTGTCATTTCCCTAGTGATTTATAATGTATTAATCTATGAATCTACTAATTCTAAATCTTATCCCAACTATATTAAGTAAACAATATGCAATAAGATGTAGAGATGATAAATGTAAATTGAAGGTTCCAAAAAGGAAAAATAGAAAACTGTTGTAGTGCAGGCTTGATCAGAGCACATCCTAATAGCAAATGCTTAGGGGATTTATAAGCAGTGATGCCCACCTTTCGATTGGAAGGAACCAATGTGAAAAAATGTTTTCTGGTGTTTGTGCTTGCTTCTAGATTTCCAAATCTAAATGCACATGCCTACTGAATATCAGAAACTACCATGATAGAAATCTCAACAATTACTTATCCAGATTGCAACTCTTTCACCTGTGTTATTTATTGCAATAAATTCTTAACCACATTCTACACAGACTTTGCATTTTTTTACAGTCTGTTTTCAGTTTGTTTTACTGGCCAAAATCCTGTTGTGTAATTTATGCCTGCGTATGGGTGATAATGTCAGTGATGGGGAAGAGGTAATTAAAGAGGCATGTGGAAGCTGTAAACACAGAGCTAAAGTGCTCCTCTCTGCTCTGTCCTTGGATGTAGTACTTATATAACCTCATGATACTACTATTTTGACCTGTGAGTAGGGAAACCTAAGGGACGGTCCCATGTTCTTTAGTAGAGAAATAAAGACAGTTGAAGAGGCAGGGAATGTTTCCCCAAGGAACAAAACCCAAGGCCTAAATCACCTTGATTTATATTTATGAGTGCAAGGGTCAATGAAAAGTCAAATTATTTGTAGTAACTATATTCTATCACTATACATAGCTGGCTGGATAGCTCAGTAAGTTGAGTATCTGGCTGCAGAGACTGAGGCTGAGAGTTCTATTCCCCACCATGCATCCCAGAAGAGCCAGCTTCTGTGGCCTTGGGCAAGCTGCACGGTCCCAGGATACTTCCAGAAGAAGGGAATGGTAAACCATTTCTGAGTATTCTCTACCTAGGAAATCCAAAAAGGATCGCTATAAGTCTGAACTGACTTAAAGGTACACCGTTATTGTTATTTACTATAATATATGTGGGTATAAGATAATGGTTTGCTGATGCATTGAAATTAAGGGGCAGGGGTATGTGTGTGTGTGTGTGTGTGTGTGTGTGTGCATGCGCATGCGCGCATGTGTATCTGTGTATGAGGTTATTTCAAAAAATTCTTAGCTCCTTTTTTTAGTTCTCCTAAATGCAAGCAGAATAGATTTGCCTGACTAAATATGACAACTATGTGCAGATAACAATTCCACAGTATGTGTGGTTCTACATAATGACAATGTGTTCTTTTTTGTATGTTGGAGAGTAAATCATTTTAAAAAATTAAAAACAATTCTTTTCAATATACATACCTAAGTGAAGTATTCACCTTGAGGTACAGTATGTTTAAACAGTTTTGAAAATACAGGACCTTGGAACATCTCTAACCGTGTCTGCAATAATCTTGGTGCTATAGAATGGTACACTTATACACGAGGAGAATGCCCAAATAGGGCTAATGAGGTTTTTGTCCAGCTTGCTGACCTTTGTGTCTTGTAAGGCTTCCATGACCCCATCTATTTTTCTTGTTAAGCTCCATGAGGTGTTATATGCATTGATAGGGTTGTTTGTATAGAAATATGAACGAATAAATGGATGAATAATAGCCTGTGTCTATTAGTAGTCGTGTATCCTTGCCTACCTGCTTTGCGTTCTCTTGAATTCCTAATGGAATTTTTAACAAGATGGTTTTTGAGGAGTGTCTGCAGAGACTTCATTATCAGTCTCTGAAGGCATCCAGTTCCACACCAAAGGGTGATATTCTATTAAGGGGTGTTAGCACTCTGGTTAAAGTTGAAATTATAGTCTGTCCTCTGTGACTTTCATTTAAATGGATGAATGCCACTGATTTGAAGCCAAAGTTGAGGGTTCAATTTAGTGAGTACACTTTAATAACTGCATCCACAGATACAGTGTCCACAATGGCTGAAATTACTCTTCGGCTAGCATTAAAGTGGAAGTAAAAACACATGGCTAGCAAAAACCATATCTGTTTTCTGTTTGCATGGAGATCATTCTCTGAAACTGAAGAAAAACTGATTTGAAATGGCCTGCATGCTTATGATGCTCATATACCTTCTCAACCAGTGTGTGTGGCTTTCTCAGCAAAAAACCCAGACCTACATTTGGGTTTGCCATTTAACCTTGTGACAGGGTCTCCTTCTCTTGAATTACCCCTGTCACCAGCCCAGGCAAACTGCTGCCTTAACTTTGCCACAACTAGGGGCTGACTGCCCTTTTCAAAAGTAAGCATACTTTCCCCCCTGAAACATAGGTTGCAATCTTGTTGCTTAGTACAATAAGTTGCACTGGAGTAGGCCTGTTGAATCAGTAGGGTTTGATGAGTCAGTTCTTCTGTAAGTTCCATTTTTCCCCCCAAAAGCAACAAAAACGGATGTAAATCTGTGGGTAATCACTGTAAAGTAGAATAATTAGGTGCATACCTCTATACAGGAATTGCCCCAATGGAGATTAGTGCTGTGCTGAAAATTTCTCTGCAAATAATTTCAAATATTCCCATTCAAGTTAATGGAAAGTAAATTCCATATGAAAAGCATTTCAAAGGAGGAGAAATTTCAGGGGGGTGGGAAAATCATGGTTGAGGTTCTGTATTCATGAGGTGGTTGAGCAGTGGTGTGCACGTCTCATCTTCCATAGTACAATCATGTCTGCAGCAGGGGGCAACCCTTCCCCCCACAATCTTTTCCTGGAACTGGACAGAACCTTCCCTTCCCTCCAATTTAATGTTCATTTTACAGAGAAGGAGCTGGATTATAAGGAGCTGCAGTAGAAATGAAGTCTGTAATCCTGTTCCATACATTTCATTGTGCAAAATTTACACAAGGATATTTTGGAAATAGAACATTTCTGACCCACCACCCACCCACCCCCCATCCCAAGGACCTAAGACTCTAGTTTAACTCTTTCATTGTCAGGAAGCAGTTGGCTACTGTGGGATGGGGGGGAAGTCAAATTACCAAAAATTTCTGCTGCTGATAAAGTCATACTGGCAGCAGTGATTTTCAATAAGATGTCCTGACCTGTCCTGTAGCCTCCATTGGCTTTCTGATAACAAAAAGGATTCCTTGAAAGGCTTGTGACCCTTGATGGGGGTGGGATTGAAAGTGGCATAATTTACAGAACAGGAATGAAGTGAAAATGTATCTATGGTAATCTCCGGAAAATGTAATATTTAAAAAGCTCAGGGAAAGGTGTGGGACTCTGAAGAATGACAAAAGGTACTGAGCTTTTGAGAGTTTTCATTGTCTTCCTCCCTTTGAAAAAGAAGACTGGTTTGAAGATTTCCTTCCAAAATTGCTCCACTTTTTCTTGGTTGCCACTATCATACTGTTCCAGGATTGAGAGGTATTCTGCCTTAAATAATCATTGCCTGCTTTATTAGGCTGTTTTGAATGACTTTCAGATAACGGACACTATGATCCAAGCAAAGGCCATTTTAGAAGAAAAAGCTTTATATGTTACGATTCTGACCCTGTAACGGTTTCGTAGGAATAAGACTGGCAATTATTATATAAAGTATCAAGAGCAAATTCATTATTTCTTCCAAAAAGGACTGTTTGAAGAGACAGTCTGAATAGAAGCTGGCTGTATTTTAATAGACAGTTTAACAAAATGTATAAAAACCATTCAGTTTAAGAGTAGAGGACCCAAATATTATTACAAAATGAGAATTCATTTTGATTGACTGTAGCTAACAACTATCAACAATTTTCATTGTTATGTCTGTCATCTAAGATATTAGGTTTTGGAACTAAATTGAAGGTGGGGGGGAAATTAATCTTATTAGATGGTGCCAATTAAAACCAGCTCAGGTAGATTTCAACAGAACTCCACCCACACAGTTTCCCCCCATGGATATTAAGGTAGGAAAATTACATCAGTGGAACAAAATCACAATTGGTTGATAAGTGATCCAGAGGGCAGTTCATTGTTGCTTAGCAACTCCTGGGAGCCGAATTTTTACTATTAACTCTTTCATGATGTAACATGTTTGTTTGAAGAAGTACAAGAAATCCTAATGGGTGTGGGAGTTAGATGATTTATCCACTAAAGCTTTAATTGATTTGTCAGCATGGAAAAGCTTTAATCAGTGAGGAGAAATGTCTAAGTCTCATTGACACTTATGTATACATTTACTCCTTTTTATATTCTATTTTGCAATTGTGCTTCTTGGTATTTTGACAGGGAATAAAAATTAGATTATTAAAGAGAGTATTTCCTTCAAGCATGAGTACTAGTTTATGACAAAATTATACGATGCCTGAAGAGCTTCCTTGCTATCTCAAAAAAGCACCCATGTTGCAATTTTGATACTATCAATATAAATGTGGAATTCATTCTAAAGTAATGGTCCCTGATTGAAACATCACCTCTACCATTAACCCATTATGACCTAAATTACTAGGTTGTTGAAAATTGTGTCAATTTCCAAGGCGGTAGCCACATTTAATTGCTACAACAAAGAGAAAGAATCTTGCAGCACTTTGACACATTTATTACAGGATGAGTTTTTGTCATCTACAGTCCACTTATTGTATAAATTTGATTATTAATTGGCAAAAGGTAGTTTATTCATCAGAAATATTCTTTAACAGTCCTATTATTTTAATATATTTTTAGTATCTATGGGATATACATTTTGTTCCACTTATTCTATACAATGTGGTCTTTGAAGTGGCCTTGGCTGGCAATCTGTTCTGGAGATATGTTGCAGACATGCTTGCATTGCCCCATAGCCTGCTGGAGAGTTCTGCATCAGCAAGTGTGCATCTTGTCAGCTCCAGAACAGATCTTTATTTTCTTCCAGCCATCCCAGTCTGCTCAGAAATATATACTACACTCCTTCTATGCAAAATGTCCTACTTTCAGGAAGGCTTGTGTACAGTGTGAGATGTACTCAGTTCACTTTGAAGGGCTTTGGACTTTCTTTCATACTTGTTCGTCATGATGGCCATGTACTTCTTGAGCATCTCATGCATCTCACTCTTCTCCTTCAGTAGATAGGTATTACAATACCTCAAGAAATCGTCCACAAAGATTAGAATATATCTATTTTCCCCTAGTGGTGGCACCTTAACTGATCTATGTAGGCCACTGCGTATTAGATCTAGCAACCTGGTGATTCTCATCTCAGTTCTTTGTAGGAATGAAAGCCTAACACCTTCCTCTCTGAATCAGTTTATATATCTGTGATGTTTGCATCTTGTTGGTTTTAGCTCAGTGGTACCCAGCCATGGGACCCCAGATGTTCTTGGACTAAAACTCCCAGAAGCAAGAACATCTGGGGACCCAAGGCCGGGAGATACTGGTTTACCTTGATACCTGTAGTAATGTTCTGGTTCTGTAGCTCAAGCCCAAAATACCTGTGCCAGAGGTAAATTCTGTTCTGCTCTTTCTGTGCTTGCACTGCATTTGTTTGATGAGCTAGGAGGTGTCATTTATAAACACCCTTACACTCATAGATTTGGAAATATAATTCATTGCCTTTGCTTATTGCGTACTTTCTATTGTGGAAGTGCACTGGAAAAACTTACTTTTCTAATGTTTAGACACTTCTACTGCAGTTCAGATTGGATACATATAGAACATCATTTATTCCAATGATACTAATTCCATGGAGCAATTTACATTTTAAAATGCCATTTCCATTTCCTTGTATATTCATGGAAAAACCATTAGCTATCTGGATTTGTCCACCAGCATTTTTGTCCATGTTATTAAGGAGTTCTCTACAGTAGTTACTGTGACTGGTGCTCCCACTATCAACAATCCAGTCATTTGACTTCTGTTTATAACTATTAGCTATGCAAACTTTATGTTTTGGAGTGTTACTGTTTGCCTTTATTCTTCTGGTTTAATACTTGAACAGCTGTCTCTACAGGGGGGATAAACTCCGATTAGATGGTCATTTAACACTATGGCTGTAGCAACAACATGATTTGTAATCCCTTCCATTCATTAAGTAATTTGAGCCACTTGAATCTGGAGCTTTTACAGGCAAGCTTCTTTGTTCATTATATTCCTGCCTTAATGAGCTCAATGCCTGTTCAAAGCTCATCTCCTTTCCCCCATCCAAGATAGAGAAAAAGTTTCAAATTGCTCTCCTAGATTATTCCTTTGAGATGTCTAAGACAATCCTCAGATTGCATTTCCACAGGGAGAAATTGGCACTGTTTAACCTTGGAAGTTTCCAGTAAAACCTCTACTCTGATCCAAAGCCATCCTTGCTTTCTGACTGCAGTGTCTGGTTACTAGTCTGTGGCTGCCTATGGGCAAGGGGGCATCCAAGGAAACTGTGGGGTTAGTTATCACTATGAAGCAGAAAAATTGGTGCAGTGAACACAGAACTCTATTCCCAAACTACTTAGGTACAGCAGACTAGTTGACTTCACTGGTGTTTCAGCTTTCAACCCCCAACCCCCAACCCCTCCTTCATGTCTAACTCTTATATGGCAGGTTGGTTAAGATTCAGCCGCTGCTCACTCAGTCCAAATTGTCTCGGTGGTTCCCCTCACCCCCAGTCTTTTAGTGTCCTTGCTCTCTCTTCCTTCTCACAAAGGTCTCTTTCCAGTTGCTGTTGTCTTTTGAACCTTCCCCAGCCCCATAGTGGGTGTTGGAGTTAGGGTTGGGGCAGCTGGGGTTGGGCTAGATGCTTTTAATATGGGCCCAGTCTTCTTGATGGGATACTTGATATCCGGCCGGTCTGAAAATCTCCTGGCCCAGCCATGGCAGGTTTGTTGGTTGTGTGGGTTCTCAGTGCGATGCTCTTGTGTGAGTCTGATTTAACCACAATAAAAGAAGAGGACCTCTGGACATCAGGGACCCTCCTGTCTCACTGGCCACTTCTGAGCATCAGTCCACACCTCTTTCCCCTTCTCCTTCATTTCACTCTCCTCCCCCTCATTAACAGTCTCTTCCCCTTTTATACTGCCCCTCCCTTCCTTTCCCGAATGTTCTTCTGCTTTCCCACCTTCGGGGCTCTTGGGGTCGGCACAGTTGCTGAACCAATCCCCATTATGGGCTCATCCCATCTCAGTGATGGGTACCAGACATACCCCTCTGGTAGGCTGGCACTCAAAGAGGTTGTGGAAGGTTTCGAGTGGAGCCCTTGCCATGGGCGGTGGCCTCCCACTAACATTGTCTCAGGGGGGAAAAGGCTGAAGGAGTTAAAAAGACTGCAGATTGAGAGAGAGAGAGAATCAAATAGTTGCTATTTCTCTTCTGGGGGGGGGAGCTCACATATTTTGGGGCCCATAACAGATTTGAGGGATTTAGAATCCCTCTCTTGAAAAAGGAAAGATCAGTTGGGGCATGGAGTTCTATATATAGTGTGTGGACTCATCTCTGTAGCTTTGGAAGGCAGAAAATGGAGGAGAGAGGAAAGGTAGCTATCAAAGGAATAACAGGAAGGAAGGAGGAAGGATTCTGAGCTATGGAAAAAATCTCTTAAATTAGTAGCAGATACAGAGTATGCTCCCCATTGACACCAACCATTAAAGGAGAAGCATGCAAGGTTGTAATTTCCCAAAATGTTTTACTCTAAGGTAGATGTATATTTCGTTTGTTTATTCGTTTATTTATTTACCACCCCATTAGTGCAAAGCACTATTCTGCATGGTTGTTAGACTTTTGTTTTGGCAAATACTTCCAGTTGCAGGACTTTCTTTTAAGTAACTGAAACTAGGAGTGGGAGGATTTGTGCCTTTGAACTAATGCTCCCAGAATTCCACAGCTGCCTGGCAAATTTAGGGATTTGCATAGCTCTAACTCAGTGTTTCCCAACCTTGGGTAACCCAGGTATTCCCAGAAGCCCTCACCACCAGCTCTGCTGGCCAGGGTTTCAGGGATTGCAATTCAAGAACACCTGGCTTACACAAGGTTGAGTAACTGAAACCACCCATAAAACGATTGTTTGTGGAACCTGCATTCCTACTATGCTTGTTGAATTAGGAAAGAAATCCACAATATATCTTCCATTACCAATCCATTGGGCTCTCTCCCAGGCTATACTATTAGTTATATAACATCTGTGACTTTGTTAACTTTGCAAACTATTGTCCTGGGACAGATTATTCAATTATTGTTAATGTAGACTAAAAATCTGGCATTCTCAGTCTCCAACAATGCTAAATCTGGGGCCACACTTTACCCTCAAATACATTATTTTTCACATCTCTGTAGACACTACAAGGTGACTCTCTGAATAAATGAACCTTCAACAATGCTGGTGTATGGGGTCTGGGTGATATATGGGACAAGAAGTAGCAGCCAGATGCTTGATCATTGACCTTTCAAACATTAGCATTTGAATATTTTCTCTTGGGATAAAGTCATTGTCTTCAAATATTCCATATATTAACAAATTACATTGTGTAAGTGATGTTCTTTCTTTTTCTTTATATGGAAAATGCAATTGGAGAAGTAGCTATGTGTCACACAATAATCTTGTGGCATTTTTAAGTAATAGATCTATTTTAGCACAAGCATTAATGGGTTAGAGTTCACTTTCCCAGACCCACAGAGTACAGTACCAGAGCTTCAAGAACATATACACATGACATACCTGTGCCTAATATATGAGAAAGTGAGTTGAAACCCATGAATGTTCATGTAAAAATAAATCTCCTAGTGTTAAAAGTACACTACATTCTATGTTGTTTTGTGGAAACAGACTAACATGTCTACCACTTTGAAAATTGCTTCAAGGTTATTACATACATCCAGGGCATGCTCTGCAGATTTGGTCTGCTTTCTCTAAATGCATCTGTCAGCAGAAACACCACAGTGGCACAATCCAGCAGACTACCACCAGATCTGGCACTTTCGCGGCAGGGAAAGAGGGGACTTGCATATGGTTTGGCCTGATGCCGTGTGAAAGTTTTAGGAGGAAGCTGGACCTGGAGTTGCCCTGACGAAAGTTGCCAACTCTTCAAACAGTGCTTTGAGTTGTAATTACCAAGGCATTACCTATGATGTGAAAACTTCAGTTGGTGGATTCGGACGATCGGATGTCTGTTAAACGGGGAAAAATATATTAGACCATTTTCACAGCCTGCATAAATTACTTTTTTGGACTACAACAAGCCCCCAATCAGCATGGCCATAGTATGCTAGCTGGGGGATTCTAGGCACTTTAATAAAAGAACCATATGTCATTTCCCTGTTCAATTAAAAGCTGTCATTCTTGTAGACAAGAAAAGTCATGTAGCACCTGTAAGACTAACTGGCTTTTATTTTTCATAAGCTTTTGTGTTCCCAAGCACAACAACAACAACATTTCTCCTCCTCCTCCTGGATCCTTGGCATTTCCAAATAAAGAAGGTCAGGTGATTGAGCCACTTCCAATGAAAGCAGAAGGGCCAAGCATTTGAGTAAGGGTCCAACTATATGCTTTACATAGCCTGTCATTAGAAGAGGGAATTCAGAAGAAGGAAGAGGAGGAGGAGGAGAAGTGGAAGTGTATTTGGAGATACAAAAGCTTATGGAAAATAAAACTTAGTTTTGTAGGTGCCACATGACTTCTGGTTTCTCTTTTGTTGCAACAGACTAACATAGATAACTACTAGATAATCCTTGGAAACAGTTATTGTTCTGTAGGTAAGAAGATTGTCTCTGCTCTTGGTTATCATTTTAATTAAGGCTGCCTTTAAAGATATCATTATTATAGTCCAGTCAATTGATCAAGTGTAGGTTTTGTCTTGTTGCTGTTATTTGACAGGCCATATGCCAACCCTAGTGGGAACTTTGCTGTACCCCTGGTGCCATATTTCCCCATTAATCCTTGCCTCGTTCTGAGCTAACAAACCATTTCTAGGCCAGCAGTTCAGACTGAAAAAAAGTAGGATTGCATTGCTTATCTCCCTGTAGACTGCCCGCAGTTTTTGACCTACAGACTCGTTTTTCCAGAAATGTGTAGGTGGAAGCAATCTTGGAAGTGTTTGGCTACATTCCAAGTTCTGATTCATTTTTCTTAAAGTTCTGCATAAACATGAACAGTTGAATTATTCATGAAGCTTCTCCCCCTTTTGATAAGACTGCAGGGTTGTTTGTTTTTAAATGGAAAAAGAGGAGAAAATGCCTCTGCGCTCATTTCATTTGCAGCATTTTGCCATGCAGCAAACATAAAAGAAAAAAAAAAGCAACAAAAAAATCTTCACATAATATGGCAGGAAGGGAGAAGTTGGATGCAGAGATGCTAATGACCTTTACGATTTCAAAGGCTTGGAAGAGCAAAATGGTTATAACCCTTAAATTGCTCACTTGCTTGCTTTCACAAACTAATAATAAAAAGGAATCTTGCAGAATTTGTTCCTTGCAGATATACAGTTTTGTTTGACAAGAAAAGACTTTTTTGGGCTGGAGTGGTTGTGCATCTATCCAGCACTAAACAACTGTTCCTTCCAGCCGTTGAGTTCAGAGACAACCCTGCTGATGCTCTTTCCCCCTCTTTAATCTGTTGGTGACAGTTTGCTATTGATCTGTTCACTTGGTTGGTAAGTATGTGTTCAGTAAAGAAAGCAGTATACACAAGTCTGTGATTTCAAGCAACTGGAAATAAAGATATATTTTTTTATTTTTTCTCCTACAAATGTCTTGGAGTGAGTTTTTGAGACTTTAAATGCCAGTTAATGAGAAAGGGGTAGACTTTGGGGAACTTGTAACTATTCTTCTCTGTGGAAGTATGCACTTCTACTGCTTATCAAAAAGGGAATTTTGACAGAAATGAAAAACTCTGCAACATATATTATGTAAGGATGTCTGGCCATCCTGATTTTCCTAGGAAAAATCAAGGCTAGAGAAATGGTGCAAAGGCAACATGGTTCTGTTGAACCATATCCATAGAGCTGCTCCAGATTGTCATTAACCCCCCCCCCCCCCGATCTGTGGCATTTCCAAATGAAGAAGGTCAGGTGATTGAGCCACTTCCAATGAAAGCAGAAGGGCCAAGCATTTGCGTAAGGGCCAAACTATATGCTTTCTGGATAGCTCAGTGCTTTAGGTATCTGGATGAGATCTGGAAGTTGAGTCATGGCTACTGGACTTCTTTCTTATTATGTTGAAATGTTTCACTACTCATCCAGGTAGCTTCTCCATCTGAGGAGAGTTGGTAGGAGACCCCTGATATATCCTCCACATTGGTTTCACTTCCCCCTGGTCTGAATAGGCTTGTTAGATGGACAAAGGCCAAGGGTGAGTGAAAATCCCACTTCTGCAGTCCTTCTCCACCCATTGTCATGGATTGTTAACAGTCGTTAACAGTGGTCTTTCTGGTGTGTGGTCCTGGTCTTTCTGGGGAGGGATGAAAGGGCAGCATGATAAATAGGAGACAGATTGTATCTAAGGCCTCCAGTCCAGTTGCCATGACTCAACTTCCAGATAACCTCACCTGGATGACTAAGAATCTTCACAGAAATATCTGTCTCAATGTGTCATCGGCCCGACACATGGGAAGGGCCATACTTTGGACCTGGTTTTCTCAACGGGACTGGAAGATGGTGGTTTGGATGTGGAGGGGCTGATTGTGAATTGTCATGTTCAGACCACTTCCTGGTCAAGTTTAGTCTATTAGCTTCTTCTCCCCTCTGCAAGGGTGGGGGATCTATTAAGATGATCCACCCTTGGAGACTAATGGATCCAGATGGTTTCCTGAATGCTCTGGGGGATTATCCGTCTGATATGGTTGGCACTCCTGTCGAAGCTCAGGTCACCCTATGGAATAGGGAGATGACCTGGGTGGTTGACACGATTGCGCCTAAGCGCCCTCTCCCTGCACGCAGAGCCCAGACAGCTCCTTGGTATACATCTGAACTGCGGGCGATGAAGTGAGAGGGGAGACGGCTGGAGCGCAGGTGGAGGAAATCCCGCTGGGAGTCCGATTGAACATGACTTAGAGCCCATTATCGGGCCTATTTCGTGGCAATACAGCTGGTGAAACGGCAATATTTCACCATCCATATTGCTTCCTCAGAATGTCGTCCAGCAGAGCTATTTTGCGTGGTCCAGGATCTTCTTCAACTGGGAAATCCGGTGGAGGTCCCAGACCGCTCATCAGCTCACTGTGATGAGTTTGCCATTCATTTTGAGAGAAAAATCGCTCAGATTTGCAGTGGGTTGGAATCCACCATTACTGCAGAATCAGAGGACGTGTCCAGTGTGCCGTGCTTAGGTCAAGTATTAATGGATGAGTTTCAATTGCTGAGACCTGAGGATGTGGACAGGGTGCTTGGATCTGTCCGTTCTACCACCACTCCATTCGACCCTTGCCCATCTTGGCTAATTGGAAGATCCGCCAGGGGGGGTTCACACCTGGGTCCAGGAGGCCGTGAACGCCTCTTTGAGAGAGGGAGTGGTCCCTACCTCCTTGAAAAGGTGGTAATTCGGCCACTCCTTAAAAAGCCTAACCTGGACCCAGGGCTGGTGGTTAACTAGCGACCAGTGGTGAACCTCCCTTATTTGGGCAAGGTGTTGGAGCAGGTTGTGGCAGGGCAACTCCAGGCGCTGCTGGATGAAACAGATTTTCTGGATCCATTTCAATCGGGTTTCAGGCTGGGTTTTGGTACGGAGACTGTCTTGGTTGCCCTGTACGAGGAACTTTGCCGGGAGAGAGATGGGGGGATGCATCCCTGTTGATTCTCCTGGACCTCTCAGCGGCTTTTGACACCACCGACCATGGTGTCCTTCTGGATAGGCTGGCTGGGTTGGGAGTTGGGGGCACCGTTTTATGGTGGTTCCGCTCCTTCCTGGCTGACCATATCCGGAAGGTGGTGCTGGGGGACAGTTGCTCTGCCCCATGGTGTTTATGTCATGGGGTTCCTCAGGGCTCGATACTGTCCCCCATGCTGTTTAACATCTACATGGAACCGCTGGAAGAAGTCATCAGGAGGTTTGGGCTGAGGAGTCAGCAATATGCTGACGACACTCAGCTCTACCTCTCGTTTTCCACCAATCCAGGTGAGGTGGTTTCTGTGCTGAACTCGTGTCTAGACCTGATAATGGACTGGATGAGGGTTAATAAATTGAAACTCAATCCAGACAAGATGGAAGCGCTGTTAGTGGGTGCACTTTTTTTTCCACAGTCTTCTGCTTTCATTGTTGAATTTATACAATATCTCTGTAACTGGAATTGGAAAGAGACTCCTTCATGTATCAACCACTTATATGTAATTGAGTTTGTTCTCAGGAAATATGTCAACTCTATGTATTGTCTCCTTTTCTGTCTTATCACCTAAATCTACTCGTATCACTCGATCTAGCCAGGAGGTGAGGTTGAGGAGCCTAACGCCAAGGGAGGCCCGGAAGGAAAAAACAAGAAACCGGGCCTTCTCGGCGGTGGCTCCTCGCCTTTGGAATAATCTTCCTTCTGAGATCCGTATGGCCCTTTCGCTGGGCATTTTCAAAGGCCAACTGAAAACCTGGCTGTTTAGGCAAGCCTTCCCTCCAGCCACTACTTGATTTACTTTTTTCTTCCATCTTGAGTATTGTCTACCAATGTGTTATTTTGATCTTATATTTTAAATTGTTTATATTATATGCTGTTAGCCACCCAGAGTAGTCAGTTGACTAGATGGGCGGGGTATAAATTCAATAAATAAATAAATAAATAAATTATTTGCCATGGAATATGTTTCAAAATCTTTATTTCTTTTCCTTTTATAGTGGATCCTTTATTTATTTATTTACAAGATTTTTTTAGCCGTGCCATTACCAGTGGTCTCTGAGCGGCGTACAACAATATTAAAACTTAAAAACCATTAAAAATAGGCAATATTCTAATAATACCCTATATTAAAAACAGTCATTAAAACATTAATATTAATAAATCCTGCTGCTCATATGGCCAGCTAAAGAATACTATTTAATTAAAATGCTTGCTAAAGAGAAAGGTCTTTGCCTGGCGCTGAAAAGCCAAAAGTGTTGGAGCCAGGCGGATCTCTATAGGGAGGGTGTTCCCAAAGTTGGGGGGCAACAGCCGAGAAGGCCCTATTTCAGCATGCCATCCCCCTCACCTCTTTCAGGGATGGCACCTTCAGAAGGGCCTCCTGGCCTGATCTTAGCGGACAGGCAGGCTCGTATGGAAGAAGGTGGTCCTTTAGGTAACCAGGTCCTAAGCCCTTTAGGGCTTTATATGTCAAAGTAAGCACTTTGAATTGGGCCCAAGCAGCAACCGGCAGCCAGTGTTAATTTTTCAGAACCGGCATGATATGAGTCCCTGCGGCGGCACCACTTACCAGCCACGCAGCCCGGTTCTGTGCCAGTTGCAGTTGCTGGACCATCTTCAAAGGCTGCCCCACAAATAGTGCATTGCAGTAGTCCAGTCTGGTTGTTACCAGTGCATGTGTGACTGTTGCCAGGCTCCACTCATCCAGGTAAGGGTGAAGTTGATATATTCTCTGCAGGTGTAAGAAGGCACCCCTGGACACCGAGTCCACCTGGGCTTCCAAGGTCAGACCCAGATCAAGGAGCACCCCCAAGCTGCAGACCCTGTCCTTTAGGGGAATGTAACCCCATCTAAGGTAGGGAAATGGCCCTTTAACCTATCTGGCGGAGCACCTACCAGCAGCACTTCTGACTTGTCTGGATTGAGCCTCAGTTTATTGACCCTCATCCAGTCCATTATCAAGTCTAGGCACAAGTTCAGAACGGCGACTGCCACACATTGATTGGTAGAGAATGAGAGGTAGAGCTGGGTGTCATCAGCATATTGTTGACTCCTCAGCCCAAACCTCCTAACGACCTCCCCCAGCGGTTTCATGTAGATATTGAATAGCATGGGGGACAGTATAGAGCCCTGAGGAACCCCATGACGCAACCGCCATGGATCAGAGCTACTGTCCCCCAGCACAACCTTCTGGACTCAATCAGCCAGGTAGGAGTGGAACCATCATAAAACGGTGCCTCCCATTCCCATCCCAGCCAATCTGTCCAGAAGGACACCATGGTTGATGGTGTTGAAAGCCGCTGAGAGGTCCAAGAGAATCAACAGGGATGCATTCCCCCTGTCTTTCTCCCGGCAGAGGTCGTCAAACAGGGCGGCCAAGGCAGTCTTCGTCCCATAATCCGCCTGAAACCCGATTGAAATGGATCTAGGTAATCCGTTTCATCCAGGAGAGTCTGGAGCTACTCAGCCACCACATGTTCCAACACCTTGCCCAGAAAAGGGAGGTTCGCCACTAGTCGGAAGTTGATCACTAGGCCTGGGTCCAGATTAGGCTTTTTTAGGAGTGGGTGAATCACTGCCTCCTTTAACGAGGTGGGGACCACTCCCTTTCTTAATGAGGAGTTGATGACCTCCAGGATCCAGGTGTGAACCCCCCTGGCAGATTCCTTTATTAGCCATGATGGGCAAGGGTTGAGTTGCATAGCGGTGGCACGAACTGATCCAAGCACATCCTCGGGTCGTAACAACTGAAACTCATCCAATAAATTATGACATAAGTCTGGAGCACTGGACACAACCATAGGCTCTGCATCCATAGTGGAGTCCAACTCTTTGCGAATCTGAGCAATTTTCCCCTCAAAGTGTGTAACAAATTCGTTACAGCAAGCCACTGCGCAGTCCGGGACCTCCACCAAACCATTAGGCTGAAGAAGGTCCCGGGCCATTCGAAATAGCTCTGCTGGACGACACACGGAGGAAGCAATACGACTGGAGAAATGCTGGTGTTTCACCAGCCGTATCACCACAGAGTAGGCCCGATAATGGGCTCTAAGCTGTGTTTGGTCATAGTCGCAGCGATATTTCCTCCATCTGCGCTCAAGCTGTCTCCCCAACCGCTTCATAGCCAGAAGCTCCTCTGTGTATCATGGAGCCATATAGGCTCTGCGGGCAGGGAGAGGGTGCCTAGGAGCGATCGTGTCAACCACCTAGGCCATCTCCTTGTACCATGTTTCTTAGAACTTTTTCTCAAAATACCGTTCTTGTGAATTTAACATGAATTTCTCTGGGGATTTTATTATTCCTGGTTATGCTGCATTAATTCTTCATGCTGTTCTATGTTTTGCCGTACTTCTTCTGGTCGCATCTCCATAAGTGGGGCTAAAACATTGGTTACCAATTGCACTGTGTCTTCACCTTTTTGTTCTGGAAGATTGTGGAATCTAAGTATGAGGTTGGCTCCCTCCATTTGTAACTTTAGCAGGTTGATTTCATCTTGTTTTCTTTCATGTTGTATCACTACCAGCTCTGCATTCATAATCTTAATATTTTTCTGTTTTTTTAGGTTTCTTCTATTTTAGCTATTTATTTTTTATTTTCTATAATGTGGTGTTTGATATAAATAATTTGTGACCCTAAATCTTTAATTTGTTCAGAAAGCTGAGCCATTATTCCTTGTATCTGCTGTAATCCTGTGGATAACATATTTTGAATATTATGTTGCCAATCCTTAAGTGTCTCTTGCCCCAATAATTTCAGATTTTGTTCCTGTGCAGGTGAGCCTCTCAGGGCCTTTTCCTTTCCTCCCTTCACTGCCATCTTCCAAGTTTTTTAAAGGTGCTGTCTGGGTCCTTTCCCAGCAGGTGTCACTTCTGCCCCACCTTTCATTCAAACAACACTGTTTACATAGCCCATTCAAAACATAGGTCAGCACCTCTCTCTCTCTCAAAATGCTCTCGCAGCCACTGGTCAAAACAATGAGTATTTAAAATAACAAACAGTGCCTTGAGGCAAGTAACATTAGCAGTTCAATCTTTCTCTCAAGCCTCAGTAATTAGAGGTAGGTCCTCCAATCAAAGCTGCTCTGGGCTACAGGAGGGAGGTTCGCCTCCACTGCGGTGCCAAAGAAAACAAAGGTGCCTCAAAAGTTCTATTTTCTGATTCTAGATTCCTCCATCAGCATTGTAATTAGACAGTTTATGATTAGACTATCTTGTGGGAGCAAGTCTTTGCCTTTGATTAAAACAGTTCATCCACCAAATAACTTTCTCACCTCCTCCCTCTTTCTCCTTCTCTTTTTCTCCTTTTCCCGATCAAGACTGAGGGATGGGGGGAAGTGTTGGCATGGGGCCAAAACTCCAGAATCTAAATGAGGCCTGGCCTCAAGAAAACTCTTAGAGTCAGGTTGAATGGGAAGCGTGGCAAAAGCACTCTGTTATGAAAAACAAGCCTTGAGATTAAGGACACTAGTTATACAGAGCCTCTTATCAAACTGCTTCCATTCTTCCCACTTAAATAGCAAAGTAAGAGACTTAGATGGGAGAAAATGACATGAGAGAGTTCTTAGTATTTACAATATAGTATATTAGATATGGCTATACATATATACATACATACAAAGCAATATGCATTTGGCATAACAACATTCAGAGCAATAATGACATAGAAGCAAAATGACCACTAGACTCACAGCTAAGTGGCAAAGGTCTGTTCTGTCTCTGTTACATTTATACCCAGAACAACCTATCACATTTCACCATTACAGCTGGTCTTGCTTAACAAACATGCATTACATCATCTTGTTACACCTGTATGCTGTTGGTCATTACATTGGCTTTTACTTTACATTCGTGACTCTGCACTTTCATTACAATATTAAATTTAACTCCCCGTTCACCAAAAGAACAAAAATCCTGACAGGAAGCTCGCTTCTACCGCGGCTTGAAGGGTTACAGGATCTCATCTGCTTTCATTAACTCATTAAGCCCAGCTTTCCTCTGTGTCATTTTTTTAGGTCCATAAAGGTTTCTTTATATAAAACACATATCTTGACTTACTTAGAGTCCTGGTCAGGATATTTTCCAAAATCGTTCTGTACTCCTCCGCTCTCTGCAAGGGGCACATAGCATGAGCTCTTTGGTTGGTGAAACAATCAGGGGCCATGTGGGGATCATGACAAATTGGTGACAGCGGTGGGATATGAAACAATCCAGTGAAATGTTGAATGGGCTTGAGTTTAACGGCATTCCTAGCTAGAAGGGGTTAGGATCTGTGGTAAGAAGTGGTTACCTGTTAGAGTCTTGGTAAAGACTTAGTTTCAGGGCTTATGAACCCAGATCTGGGGAATCCTAAGAGAAAGAAAATACCTACTCAAGAGAAACCATTTTTTAACCTCAGGATTTACAAGACCTAGTGGCTAGCTCAAAATCCGGAGCTCTGTGGGTAAAGAGCAGTGGTGGATAGGGTGGAAGCCTAGGTCAAAATAGATCTGAGGTGATAATAAAAGCTAAGCAAAAGTTGTTCTTGTGTATGGAGACAAGAATCACCCAGACAGGAAAAATATTGTGACAAGGGTTGTGAGCTGTAGCTGAGGCCCGCTGCTTGGAAAAGCGCAACCTAAGTACAAGGAAAGCCACTGAAAGAGAGAAAAAGGCTTTTACTTTTGGCTTTTGTGAGGGAAAAGAACCAGTCCAAATTAATAAGAAATTGTACTGTTTATGCTGCACAAAAGAAGTAAAAAGTCAGTTATGGAGGCACAAGCTGAGCCCCAGAGTGCTGACAAAAATGGGAATCTTCAAATTCAAAGGGATGAAGAAACTGAGGGACCTGTATTGATTGCCTCAGGGGGAGAAAATATTCAAAGCTCCCAAGATTTTGAAAAATGGAAGCTAGAACAAGAATTTAAACTGAAGGAGAAGGAACTAGAAATTAAAGAAAGAGAAAGGGAACTAGAAATTAAAGAAAGAGAAAGGCAAAGGGAATTTGAGCAAGAAAACAGGAGAAGGGAATTTGAGTAAAGAGAAAGAGAATGCAATTCCAAATTGAGATGAAGAAATTGGAATTAGCTAATAATAATAATAATAATAATAATAATAATAATAATAATAATAATAATAATAATAATAATAATAATAATAATAATAATAATAATAATAATTCCACTGAGGGAAATCTCTCAAGAATCGACCTAAAGAAATTTCCCCAATATAGGAAGGGGAATTGTCCTGAATCTTTCCTGATTTCGTTTGAGAGAGCTTCTTGGGACTTTGAGGTTAAAGATGATGAGAGGATGATAATTTTAAGGCCAGAAATAAGTGGAGTTCTATCTGAGCTTTATTCACAGATGCCTCTGGTGCAAGCTACAGATTTTGAGGCTTAAAGAAAGATGGTGCATTCCCGATTTGGGATTAATTCAGAGCACCTCAGAAGTAAATTTAGATCAATTTGAAAGAGACATGAGGAGTCTTTTGCCCAGCTTGGAGCACGTTTGAATCAGTTTCTTAATAAATGGCTGGAACAGGAACATGTCTCTACCTTAGAACAAATGAAAAATATGATTGGATTAGAATAATTTTATTCCATTTTGCCAGTGGAATTGCGTTATCTGGTCAAGGACAAGGATCCTAAAAATGTGCTGCAGGCATCTGAATATGCTGATTCTATTAGTGAGATCAGAGATCCTCGATTTTCTGAGGTAAAATTTGGTAGGAAAGTGTGGGACGACAGTAAATCCAGTAAAAACAAAAGTTACCTCAGTCAGGCGCAAGCTAAGGGAAGCCATTTTAAGGCAAACTCCTCATTCCTAGAGCATAGTCCCCTGAAATATATTAGTTCTGAGGAAAAAGTTAATAAGACCCTTTATTCTGAACCGAAGGCCAGTAAACAGTGTTATGCATGTGGCGAGAAAGGTCATTTTTGGGCTCAGTGTGACACTTAAAAGAACAGGGATTTTAACCAGAATAGGGATTTTAACCAAGTGGGAATTCCATTCAGTCTAAAAAGGTATTTTTTTTTGTGCAGCATAATAAGGCAGAGCAATCAGCACTTGAAGTTGAGGCCTCTTCCTGCCACAGCACTGTTGCTAAGGAAATGGACTTGGCAGAGAGCCCAGACATTCCTGAAGTAAGAGTGATACAATGTTTCCTAATCCAGTGCAATCAGGATTTATTGAAAAATTCTGGAGAGCTTATTTTCATTGACAACATAAAGTATCTGGGTATAAAAGATACTTGTTCCCAAGTTACTATTTGTCACTCAGACATTATTCCTAAAGAGAATATGTTGGAACAAAACATCACCTTCAAAGGCATTAGCTCAGACGTGGTGGTGCTGCCAATGGCTAAAGTAGCAGTGAGATACCAGGGGTGGTCTGGTATATGGAAGGTAGCAGTGTCAGACCAAATCCCTGCTCCTTTTATTGGCTTAGATCTCTCCAAGCATGTGCAGAGTGGTTTAGTGGTAACCCGCTCCCAGGGCAAGCAGATTACAGTCCTTGAGGAAAGATTGGGAGCCCTAAACTCTGAATCAAACCTGGGATGTCCCAGCCTAGAGGAAAACCCTGATGTAGCCGAAATGGCTGAAGTGGTCATATTGAAAAATCCTAATAATACCTCCTTTATTTTAGAACAGAAGGAAGATACCACCCTGATTCCATGTTCAGAAAAGGCCAAAGAATCTCCCTTCCCATTGACACCTGAACACCCAGAGAGGTTTATAGTTGATAACAACCTGATATATAGAGAAGTTTTATTAGCACCTCATAGGGGTGGAGATTGACATCTCAAACAATTACTTGTCCCTCTGAAGTATAGATTTTTGATGAAAGCTCATAAAAATGTGTTTGGAGCACACAGGGGTGTCTCCCGCACGAAACAAAGAGTTGCACAAAACTTTTATTGGCCAGGAATGGGTCAGCAAATTAGGCAGTATTGTCAGACATGTGACATGTGCCAAATGAATGGTACCGTAAATGACAAAACTAAAGCTAAGCTATGCCCATCACCTGTGATCTCGACACCTTCCCAACACGTGGGTCTGCAAAAGTCCTTAGTAATAGTAGAGCAAAGCTTGGGGAGTGCTCATGAAAAGAAGAGGGACTGGTGTGATGAAAAGGCCCAGGAAAGAGCATCCTGTGCCAAGAATGAAGTGGTGATGCTGAGACCCATAGAGGGGACTGAATTGCAGTTAGCATGGTCAGGACCTGTAGATGAGTTACAACAGCACTGGAAAGCTCAAGGGACTAGTATTGGGAAGGCTCCACATGCAGCTGCAAAAGCACTGAGAATCTTGCAGAACAAGCCCCTACCTCAGAAACCAGAGATTAAAGGGATAGAACCAGATGATGAAAATCTCAATACATCTGAAATAAGCCAAGTGCTTGAGATTGCACTTAAAAGAAACTTGCCTGTGAATTGTGAGGTGACCCATGATAGTGGTTCCCCACCTATGAAGAGCTTTGAGACTAAAGTACCTGTGGGTGAGTTTATGGGTGAGGGTGAAGGCACATGCAAGAACATTTCAAAGAAGAATGCCGCCATAGCTGTTCTGGAGGAGTGGAAGAAACTGCCTACCCTTCCTAAGGTTGAGAAAGCAAAGTCACGAGTCGAAAAGAAAACAAGCTTCACCCGAAAGAGGCGAGCTGAGGACATCCAGTGGACGCCAGAGTGCCAAGTAGCCTTCAATTGTCAGAAGAGAGTGCAGACTTCAGGACCTGTCCTTGTTGCACCGGACTTCAACCAGGAGTTCATCATCTGCCTGGATGCATCGAAGGTGGGACTGGGAGCCGTGCTGTGCCAAGCGGACGACAGCAGAAGTCTACACCCAGTGACTTTCATCAGCAGGAAACTCCAACCTGGTGAGAGACATTTGTCTGCCATTGAGAGGGCGTGCCTATCTATCGTATGGACGTTGCAAAAGCTGAAGCCCTACATTTGGGGAAGGAAATTCGTCCTCTGCACTGACCATTTCCCTTTGGTGTGGCTAAGAACTATGAAATCCAATAGCAGCAAACTTGCAGGATGGACGCTATTCTGCAAGACTTTGACTTTGAGATCCGCAGCATAAAAGGGACTCAGAATGTGGTTGCTGACACCTTGTCTCGAAGGCCAAATGACTAATGGGTGGATAAAAAGTTTGCAATATTGTATTAAATGTTCTGTTTGTGTAATAGTTATGGAATATGATAAAAGTGCAGAGTTTGCTTGGATGCTGATGAACTGTGAGGTGTATAGCGCCTGTTCAAGAGACCAGTCCTTTGTAAGAATTTTTATAATTAATTTTTATTAGAAAAATAAAGTTTCATAGAATCAGTTTATATTGCACAAGCTTTAGCATAAAGAACATATTCAAAGATTATTACAGTTAAATAAAATAACTATTTCCCATTAAAATAATAAACACTACTAAGCTGGGCTGAGGTGGGCTACAGTGGGCTAGCCCCACCTCCTTCTTTCTCTTTACTTACATCCTCTCTCAATCAAGTTCCTTTCTCTCCCATCATCATGGAATCGAATTCCAGAACAAGACTGGATCTCCTCCTTTCTCACATAACCCATCGTCCATTTTCTACACTCTCTAACTCCTCCCTTCTTCTTGACAATTCTGGCTGTTAACCAATTAGCCTCAAGGGGCTGTACCACCTTCCTCCTCCCTTAATTCTCATGAAAGTCCAGGTGTTTTATCTCTTCTCCAATTAGCTCGGAATGTTGAGTCTTCCACGGGCCTCTTTTCCTGACCTTCAGCTTATCACGAACCATGCTGTACCAATCTTCAGAAAAACACTCTCATAGCACTTAGAAAAACACATTCCAATGTCTCTCAAATCATCTTCACACAGAGCCTGTCTGACTCCATCTTACATTTCTCTGACTACATATCCCATCATCATGACAGGTAAAAATAATGGTGAATATCTTTATTAATCTAAAGGTAATGTAATGTAATTTGTATTGATGTAAGTAATGCAAGAGGTTGATATTTGTATTCTTTCATAAACCTTCATTTGTTTATGAGGGCAAACCATTAAGTTTCTCCTTCTAAAACAAGCTTATTAAGGGGGGAGGAATGTGGCATTCGCCCAGGTCATGAATATTCATATACTATTTGCATAGACCAATTGGAGTGCTGGAGGGGCGGAGTCATGAGGTATAAGAGACTCAGCAGCAGGAGGAGGAGTTTAGATAGACATAGATAGGGTTTTGAGATGGAGAATTAGAGTCTTAGAGAGTTGAGAGAGTTTTGGGAGTTTGGACGGGAGAGTGGTGGTTGAGGGTAGATAAAGAAGAATGTTTGTTTAAGAGTTAACAACATTGCTTGTTCTGTCAGCACCTGTATCAATAAACAATTTCTATTTGGTTCTTTTAAAATGACATATGGCCTGGACATATTTCATTAATAATAACTTTTGTTGATGAAATCAACTGGTGGCAGCTGAGGGGCACGTAGCATGAGCTCTTTAGTTGGTGAAACAATCAGGGGCCATGTGGAATCGTGACACTTACTTACTTACTTACTTACTTACTTACTTACTTACTTACTTACTTACTTACTTACTTCTAACATTTATATACCACCCCACTTAGTGGATTGTGTGTAAGTCTCAATGTTACATAAGATTACCAGATTTCAGGAAACTGCTATGTTTCTTTGGGTCTCCAGGCGAGGAGACAGATCTCAAGGCAAGGAGTGCTTGATGAAGAGGAAGCTTGATTTATGTGAGGTAGCTTCAAAGTCTGAGCATCCATCTTTGCCCCTTCCAAGCTGGTGCTAGGGCTTATTGGCTCAGTGTGTTGTACCCATGTAAAATCGGCATCCTCCCCCCAAAAAAACTAGGACAAGGAGGGAAGGCTTGGAGGAGAGCACAGTGGTACATTGGACCCACTATGCTATTTGGAGCAAGGCAGAGTGAAGCACCAGCAGTATGAACAATTCTGTCTCAAGGAAGGTAGAACTCTGTGACCAGTGTAAATTGTGAAAATCTGGGCAAATTTGCAGAGACCGCCCCCTTTTAGTTTCTATTATGTTAGAAAATTTGTTGTGGATTGTCTATTTATTCATTTGATCTGCCTATTTCATTTAGGCAGATCAAATGAAATCTTTGGCTTTGCTACATGGCTCAGTTGAGCAGGCTGGAGTGGCCTGAATAGAATCACTTAAGGTTATGTAGAGATCGGGTATGCCATTTAGTTGAAGACACTGGGTTTGAAACTGAAGATAGTTGATAAAATGGTCAAAGCTAATACTGGGAAGTTATACTAGCTTGAAGCTAAACTGACTGACATTGATTAGATGTTGATTGATTTGGAGAACAGAAGAAAGATGTGAAACTACATGAGTAGGTAATGAAGATGGGACAAATCTTAGAGAAACAGTGTTGAAATGGATTAAGACAGTGGTACCAAGTTTGGTTTGAGTGAAAGAAGACTTGGAGAGACTGCATCAAGTGGGTTTTAAGTGCGGAGGCAGAATGTTTCCTAGATATTATGTGATATTTGCAAATTTTTACAGAAAGAAACTGTTTATGAAAGTGGCTGGAGAAAAGTCTGAACAGTTGTTGTATATATACCAATCCAGGTACATAAGGATCTCTGTTTTCAAACAGTATCCTGGAGATGCAATTTAAAGTCAATTACCACCTTTCTTATGAAGAAGAAAATAAGATATAATTGGGGGGTACTCAGTATACTCTGTGCTGTAAGGTCAGAAGACCGGCAGTCGTAAGATCGAATCCACGTGATGGAGTGAGCTCCCGCCACTTGTCCCAGCTCCTGCCAACCTAGTAGTTTGAAAGCATGCAAATGCGAGTAGATAAATAGGTACCACCACAGTGGGAAGGTAACGGCGTTCCGTATCTAGTCGCGCTGGCCACATGACCATGGAAACTGTCTACGGACAAATGCTGGCTCTACGGCTTGGAGACGGGAATGAGCACCGTGCCCTAGAGTTGGACACGACTGGACTAAATGTCAAGGGGAACCTTTACCTTTACCAGTATACTTGAGAGTTCAATACACTGGAAAATATCACAGAATAACATTGTTGGATTGAGTTTGATTGATGAAAAACAATGGGAACAAGAAGTTCCAAAAATGGAAGAGAAGAAGCAAGATCAACCTACCATCTGTGAGGGAGAAGATTAAGAAAGAGCAGTTCGTGGAATGTCATTGGATTGGTCTACCAGCCTAAGAGGAAACATATTTGCTTCATAGAATTGATAAGCAGCTAAGACGATACGAAGATGTGTTTGTAAAATATTTAATGGGTAGTTTATGGTGATTGGTCTTGAAAATTATTATAGATAAATATGATTGGATTGTTAACCTGAGGAACTGGTTGGGAGTAAATAAGGATATGTTAGTAAATCTGAGCTTAGTAAATAAAGGAGGAAATGAAATGGTGGAAATATGGGAAAATAATGATAGTGGTGGTTGTACCAAGATATTTTTTGTGATACTATGAAAGTGATGATAAAAGCATTAGTATAAGATAAGCATTTAATTCAAAGACAAAGAGAAAAGCACATGGAAAAGGTGGAAGAAAAAAATAAGATTGTTGGAGGTGAAATACATAATGAACAGGAATAAAAAAAATCTTAGAAGTACAAGCAAAAAGGAAAGAGTTGAAGAATATTGAAATGGAGAAAATTCAGAGGAATGTAATATATTTGAAAACAGTTTTTTATTTTTTTAAAAAAATTAATAAGAACTCAAGAATGTTGGCTAGAGCCACACCATTTAAAAAAAAGTTAAGAGTTTAATTTGGAGTCGTTAAAGATGAAATGAGTAAAAAGTGTAATTTGAAGACGGACATGTAGGAGGTTTTTTGAAATTATTTCCAGAAAGTAAATACTGGGGAAAGATTTCTTTGGGGAGAGTTAGAGAACACATTGGGGAAAATTTGGTGAACAGATGTCTAGATATGGATAGAGATTTGATGGAGTAACCTATTAGAGAAGAAGAGATACAGGAAATTATTAATATATTCAAAGTAAGAAAGACTCTAGGAATGGAGTGGTTGGGAGTGGAGTATTAGAACATTTTTTAGAAAAATATTAGTACCTAAATTAAAGTCCCTTTTAAATAAAATAATGTTAAAATAATAGAAGAAGAAGAGATTCCATTATCTTAGAAGCACTCATTAATTATATTAGTTCAAAAGTGAACAAGGACCCAACTGATGCTGAAGCATATAGACCTGTCTCCCTAATAAATCAAGATGCTAGCTACTTAGCGCAATATTGGCAAAGAGACTGAATATCTTTATTGTTAAATATAATATTAAAGAAGATCAAAGTGGTAAACAAATGGCAAATTTGACTAGGAGCATATTAAATGTAATAAATGTAATAAAAAACAAAAGGTGATGGCAGGAATAATTTCATTGGATATTTTCAAGTCATTTGATCGTGTGGAATGGCCAACATTAAAAATGATAATAAAAACACTAGGTTTCTGGGAATGATTTAAATGTATGATAGATCAACTATATTCAGAGAATACTGCAACAGTGGTAGTAATGATGGTATAATACAATAGATAACTCTAGGCCAAGATACTAGACAAGGTTGTCTCCTTTCCTTGATATTGTTTGCTTTAGTTATAGAATTGTTGCTAAATGTTATTAGAGATGATAAATTAATCTGTGGCATAGGTTTTAAGATAGAGTAAAAATTAGTTTATTTCCTAAAGATACTTTCTTAACAATAGAAAACCCATTAATAGTTATGAATAGAGTAAAATTACACTGGAAAAATTTGGAGAGATAACAGGGTTACAGATAAATTGGAACAAATCAGAAATGATGTTGTTTAATTATAATCAAGATTTTAAAAAAGAGAATTAGAAAAAAATTGATGTTAATACTCAGAAGCCTATCAAATATTTAGCGATAAATATTCCAAAGAATTTAGAATGATTGAAAGAAGAAAATTTTTAAAATTGAAGCAAAGAATTAAAAATAAGTTAGATGGTTTTAGAAAGATTGAACTTTCATGCTTTGGTAGAATAGTGGTATGTAAAATGAAGATTTTTACCTAGGATAAATTTTCAATGTATGAAGTTACCAATAAAAATAACTGAAGACGACTTGAAAGATTTGCAAAAAATGATTAATACATTTTGTAATGGAGATAAAAAAGCAAAGATTAATATGAAGAGATGGTATAAATCTTGAAAAGTAGGAGGCTTGGATCTTCCTATTTTCAAAGTTATACTCTATAGCTAATCAAATAAGACATACACTAGACATTGCATCAATCCAATAATTTAATATGGTTAAATATGGAATCACAAGAATTTCACTGGAACCCTGAGCATATTCTTTTTATAAAACATAACAAGAGTATTGTTAAGGAAAAACGCAACAAAAGACACTACACTTGATCTTAGCCAAAAGGCTAACCCTAACCCTAGCCCTAACCCAAACCTGAACCCTAAACGTAGACGTTTTGATATCAAACACCAGGACTTGTTGAGTGCTGCCAATAAGACCTGTTTGCCTTTATACATGCAGCTTCTGGTCAGGTGTGGACTGTGGACATATGGTGGATTACTTTTATTTCCTAAAAAGTCCTAGCACCATCTGTTGTCAATCAAGTGCTTCCCTTAATTGTCTGCGGAGGGTCAGAGGAAGTGATTTTTTTTCCTAATGTCCGGTAGATCATTGCTGATGTGATGAATCACTTAATTTTTTTAAAAAAAGTATTGCCTGTCTGTGTATTGTTGATTGAGAAACTTCCCACAGCTGCGGTTTCAATTGGAAATACACAGACAAGCAAATAATAATTAAAAAAATTAAATGAAGTAATTCATCACATCAGCAACCATCTAGAAAATATAAAAAAAATAATAGTTCACTTTCCGATATCTTGAAGCATTTTGTAAGCCTCTTCGGAATACCAGAAACGAATACCAGAAGGATCTGCAAAGGTTTAATTTAGTCAATTCCAAGCAACCACACTCACAGGAAATGGACTAAACTGGAGCCTTCCAATCCATATCAAAATAGTAGAACCCCCCTGACAAGGGTTAAAAACAGGTGCAGGTTGGAACAAATTGCTCCATCCCAGTGATGTCTACATGTGAACACTAGAAAAATAGTGGACCAACCCAAGCCAATTTACACCGGTCAAAGAGTTCTGTCATCTTATTTTTTGGACAGAATTTTAGTTTGCCTGGACATAGAACTGTTATGTTGTTTTATTTTGACATGTTTAATGTTTTATATTTAACACAGTGTATTTTTAAGCACAGACCATATCTTAACATTCTTCACTTATATATTCACCATAAAGCTGTTGCATTTTGAATTTATTATTTGTGAATTTATTCAAATTTATAATTTGATTTCATTGAGCTTCAGTAGAATTATAGTCCCCTGATCATGTCCACAATAATTTTATGTGTCAATTTATCTGGAGTATTAACTGGGCTTCCTTGTCCCTTTTTCCCAAAGATGTTTTAAATGTTATTGTTAACAATAAAAAGTAAATTGACCAGATAAATGCATACTTTGTATGTGGGTGTGAGCTATTTCTATCTTACATTGCCCCTTAGTGAGAAAATGAGTGGGTGGATGATGTGGGAATCTCTCAGACGGCTCTAGCTTCTCTATGATGCATTTAGAATATATATTCCTAGTTTCTAGGGCAGCTGAAAAAAAGAGAGGCATTCAGTTATCAAATAATATTTACATTTCAGAACAGTTCAAATAAATATTCTATAGAGTAACTTCTTTCTCTAGATTATTTCATGTGGCTTGATGCATCTCTGGTAAGTTGTAGCTTGTCAAATGATTTGGAGCAATTAGGAGCAGCTTAGTATGCATAACATATAATAGCATCTTTGAATGTTCAAAGCAAATTTGTCCCATGGTGGTGTTCTCATGTTAAAAGCTCACATGGATGAGATCAACCTCACATGCCTTTACTAGCCAGTTGTTGGCCTAATCCCAGTACCAACAGTTGTTTCTTAACAGTCTGAAACAGTGACCCTAAGGGATATTCGGTGTTTCAGCTTAACTGTAGTGCCATTAAATGAACCCAAGGAAAGCCATCTGTACAATACTTTTGTAACATCTAAAGGTCACCAAACTACCTATGTTTGCTTCTCTAGTCACCTCTCATATGACTTGCAGCTCATCTGTAGAGTTGGAAGTAACTGGTTACAGGTAATGCAGTTATTATAGAACACGAAGTAGTATAGATTCAAAATTAGTTTTCAGTGTAACAAAAAAGTACACTCAAATTACTTCAGTGTCAAATGTAATATGTGGTTACTTTCAGCAGTTATTTTAACAGCATTTTTGGAAGTATTTTAACAAAAATTGTTCAGGTTTTATATCATTCTCTTATCAATCCTAAGCGACAAAGGAAATATTCACCTATTTTGTCTTTGATTTTATATTTTCAGAGTAGAACATCACACTAGATGGAACGAGAGAGTATTCCCCTATATTTTCCTGATCTATTAATAATGGCAAGATAGCATTTTAATAATGCGTTAACAAACTACCTGAGAAATTGAGCAACAATCACAGTGATGGCAATCTGGCTATCTTAATGCAGGGAATTCCCTTGCATTATTGAAATGTAGTGTTCTGACCCCTGCTTTCCTGAGATGCTGCAATGTGTCCTCCCACACCTCAAACATATGGTTTTACTGTAAGGAAGAGTGAGACACCCACTGCAGGCAACAGATTCTGGAAGTCATGAGAAGCCATCAAATGTCACACCTGCTAAGATTATATTTTCGCTGCCTAGAATGGGGTGAGGCTTGTGTCATATTTTCTGTCTGAGGAAAGCTGCCTGTTCTAAGATACTGTGCAATTTGCCCTGGGGAATGGGGACCCAATTTGCTACTCTGCTTCAGACAGCAACGTATATTGAACTGGCCCCGACTGTGGCAGTAATAACAGAAGAGGCCCTCAACTTTTCTTATTAAAGGAAGCCCCTAGCTGAAGTAAAATGTAAGACAAAACGGGAAGGTTCCAGCTAAATGAGCAGCCATGGAAGTGTGCTAGGGGCCTAAAGGAGACAGCAGCTAATCTTGAAATAGTTTCTCGAGAAGGATTTGTACATTTCCAACTGTCACCCCAAATCACTAGTATGAAAATCTAGTCAGGAAGAAGGCAGAAGCCTGAATAACCATGGAAATTTCTGAATCTGTTAAAATATATTCAGTGCAAGACCCAGCCAATATACTCAGCCCTCAGTTATATTTCTCTGTTTCTCTGTGGTTTACTGAATCTGCTGAAATGTAATCAAATGATCTCAATGGGAACTGTTTTCACCCCTGTTAATCAGACACGGAAATGTGTCATTAAACATCATTCCACCCCCCTCCCCTCAAATTCAAGGTGACTAAATGACAACTTTCCCATAACATCTACTGACTTTTGAGAGACATGCCTGCTTATTTATGTTTTCAGCTAACAGGAGAGACAACAATGCAGGCTCAGTGATCCATGTCACAGTGAATGAAAATTAAGTCCAACCTGTACAATTAAAATACTTGAACTGCTGGGATTCACCTGTTCTTGAAATATGATGCTGATATGATGAGAACTAAGGAGTTCTAACAAACAGGCTGTTTTGATTTGCACTGAAATACCATTTTATTCCTGTTTAGGTTGCTTCTTCCTCAAGAGACATATGCCTGTTTAATTCACTTATCCTTAACTGTCCTTAAGTGGTTTAATATGAACCTACTTTACCATGCTGGGGCTTGTGGATCTCAGGAAGATTTTAGACAAAGACCAATGCAACATTGTCAAGGTGGGAGGGGCACTGCCCATACCACACATTCTTATATCTTGATACATACATTCTTATCACTATTAGAGCTTGGAAAACTTACTTTTTGGTCTGCAGCCCCCCAAATACCACAGCCAGTGGCCATCTCGAAAGAAAGGAAAACATAAGACCTGCCCAGTCTGGCTGTTTTGGGTGTTGGGTGGATTGGGCTACAAATAGGTCTGTTGACGTTGGGGGGAAAGCAATGTGCCATTCGGTGTGCTCTTTCTGGCCAAACAGCAAATTACCCCTTGTAGCCCGATCAGCTGTCAATTAGGCACTTCTCCTAATCCTCTGCAGAATTATTGTTTTTCACATCACTCTTCTATCCCTCTGTCAATGCCATTCTATTTTCTCCCTCCCCCTGCCCCCGCTCCCCCCCCTCATTCTCCCCAAACTTTCTCTCACTTCTCCCTCGAAATCTGCAGCCATGATGACAGTTGGAAGCTGCAGCTGCTGGAGACTGCTCTCTCCCGGCTAAACAACAAGCATGCCAAACAGAATGCATGCCTTACTGCTGGGCCAGAAAGGTGTGTGACATCTCTTAAAGGAGAAGGATGACTTGATCTAAGTAGAAACACATGCAGACATGGTCTTTCCCCACACACACACACCCAATCCAAGCCATGCCATCAGTGATCCATATATCATACTTATATGCCAGTGTGGACACCTTCTAAGACTGACTCAGTAAGAACATAGAGATGTTGTAGGTGACTGTGTTTTTTTAAAAAAATTCTGGATGCAATTCAAAAAGCACTTCTTCCCGTGTCAGCTTCCCTGTTAAACTAAGATCTGGTGCAGAGACTCCAGCTGTGTTAAAACTAGTGCTTTGTCAAGCATTTCTCACATGAGAATTTTGACCATTTTCTTTCAAAGTAATGGAAAGGAAATCCATTCTGGGAAGAATATGGAAGAATGAGACATTTCACAGCAGTTCTCATGGGTGAGGTCCAGATTTCTTGGATTTACATTACATAAAGGATGGACGAGGATTAGGGATGTGCACATTCATGATTTTGGACCACAGCTCCCAGAATTCCAGTCCAAAATCACAAACCTGTACACCTGTATTGAGAATGCATTTATGTGTCCTATCTTCCTCTTCACAACCATCTCTATACCAGCTAGCAATTTATGATGATGATGATGATCACCATCATCATCATCATCATCATCATCAGTATCATCACCATCTTAGAACTGCAAAGCTGGAAGATACCCTATAGATCATTGAGTCCAATCCTTGCCAAGGAGAACAGTGGGGAATCTAACTCCCAGTTCAGTTTTTCATTAGAGGTCCACCCATAGACCTATGGATGGCTATTATTTGCTTTCTATTTGAATTTATTGGGTGTGGGGTGGGAAGCAGAGGAGCTTCTTGGTGAATCATTGCCAGCAGTGCAATACAGTAATTTGGTTTTGTTTTGCTTTGCTTTGATTGTTTTGCTTTGTTTTGTTTTACTTTGCTTTCTTTATATCCTGCCTTTCTCCCCATTGTTATGAGCCATTAAGTCATAACTAACTTATAGCAACACTAATAGGTCTTTCAAGGTAAGTGAGATATTTAAGGAGCTGCTTTGCCAGTTCTACATCCCCAGTGAGTTTCCATGGCTGGGTGGGGATTCAAACCCAGGTCTTCTGAGTCTGTCATTCTATCCACTATAACACACTGAGTATCCTTTCTCTCCATAGATGATCCATATAAAAAATGGGTCTTGCCATGCTGCTGCTTATCTTACAAGTAGAAGACACAGCAAACAGGCAGCAGGCTTATGAAGGCACTCAACAATTAAGGTTACAGTATCTGAGACTGTTTAAGGTTCTGCACAAACCCATGTGCTAGAATGTAGAGAGGAACACAGGTGCTGTAAGACCTTCTTGCCCATTTCTTCTCTCTCCTTTCTGTCATAAAGCACAACCAACTGTATCAATGGATCTCCTTGGTGTCCTATTCAATAATACAAACATCAATAATATAAACATTAAGGTTTCATTATTAACAACACTTTTGTGCCTGTTTTAAGAGTTTTTCAGCTCAAAAGATCCCAAAGTATCTTTAGGGACTAAAAACCTTAGAAATCTTTCATTGTCCTTGGCATTATGATATGAAAGGAGCATGAGATGTTTTAAGTCCTTAGTGCTGTCACATTCTTTGCCTTTAAGATAAATCAAACTGAAGCCTCCAGTTCATGTTTAATACAGTTCCCTTTCAGATTCAGATACTTTGATGAATCTTCAGGCTCATATCTAGGGGCAGATTAACTACAGAGCATTACTAAGCCGCTGCTAAGTCTACCATTTCTATCACTTGGTTAACTATTTTATCAGTTATTTATAGTGATGGCTGAACTCCTTTCGGTGCAGTTTGGAAATAGGCTGAGGTGCCCAAGCTATTTTCCCCCAAAATGGGCACAAGAGAACCAAGTGCATTTATTTTTTAGACATGTATATTTAGACATATGGGGGATGCTTACTGACTTGGTACTGGTGAAAGGGAAGGGTCAAACTGTAACACAGAAATCTATACAGTTTTGGAAGGGGAGAGGGGCTCCATGAATATAGGAATGGCTTCTCCCACAATCTCAGGGGGTGAGTGAAACATTGTATACATTCACCTTATCCTTGTGTTCCAATCAACTGGTCCAAGAAGCAGTTCAGTTTCCCTCCAAATGCTTGCTTGACCAGCCTCTGTGATGTTGCTAGGACCCACCTTGGAAATCTCAAGGAATGGGATGCTGTGGATCTGGCAATTCTGTGGGCGTGACCTCACCTAGCTGACTTTCTTGGTTCAAGCTCCAGCTGGAGGTCCTTATTGGTACTGCAGTCAGGGACCTGACTTGGTTCCCTCCTCCCTTTCCCATGTAAGGTAAGGTGAGCAAGGAGCGAATTTGCATGAAGACTCTAGCTCTGGCTGCAGGAGCATTTCTGTTGCTGGCACTTTGGCGAAACTTTGCCTATCCAGTACTTTCCTTCATGTGCTCCTAGCCTTTCCAGTTAGAAGTTCCCCATTGTTATTCCTTTTCAGTTAGAAGTTCCCCATTGCTATTAGAGACAACAAGGTGAGACTCCCCCTTTTTACTCTCTTACAAACTGGGAGTTCCAGGCTGGGAAGGTCAGTGGAATCTTCATGAACAATGAAGCAAATTAAACCTTGGAAGAGATTTCACATGTTTCTCCTGTCACATCCAGTTCGGCTCCTGGTCTCCAGAATACAGTACCTAATTCTTAGTATGGTGCGCTACCCAAAGATACAGAATTTTTCGTAAGAGAACAGGATTTCAAAAGTGAGAGAACAATTGTCTCACACCTCATGGAACTCTTTTCATATTTTCATGGAACAAAATTCCATGCTTCTAAAGTATGTAATAATGGGGGGGGGGGAGTGTTTTGCTTTGGGCTTGGCTTTTTAGTATGCCTCACACTGCTTGCCCTGCTATAAATACATAATATGGTAAAATAATTTAATATATTTTACTTATCTCTTTACAAGATTTATTATTGATTAGTCTAATAAAGACATGATAGTATCAAGTGGCTTTTGCTGGTAGAACTCTGGAAAGATCAATAATGAATCTCTTCCATAATGCACAAGAATTTATTTTATCTCCGTTTTCATCTGGGCTAAACTTTAGTCTTCCCTCAAATATGAGATGTAAATGTAGAAACAGAATTAGTATGTGGTTAATGGGCTGTTTCTACACTGGGAGAGTCATTTTCCTCTCCAGCCCCTGTTGAAAGGTCATTGCCACAGCAACAGTTTGAATCCACTGACTTTTAATCATGCCTTATGAAATCACAGTGTGAAATCAAACATAGTATTATCATGTCATTTAATCCCTGCATCTTTGGCCTGGTTTTCACCGAGACAGGATGCTGGGAAACTGGGCTACAGTACTTTAAGCTGTAACAGACACTGGTTTGCTATGAGGGTTCATGTAACCTAAAGCTGCTTAACAACGAACAGGATATCTTCCTAGAACTTGCAAATAACATGTTGTAACTTATTATAGTTGCCCCCCAAAAGAGCTACACCACTTGAATAAGCAGAATATAACAAAGTTACATTTCAAAAGTAGTATAACAAGCAGGAATGTCATAAATGTGGGGTGTGTGTGTGTGTGTGTGTGTGTGTGTGTGTGTGTGTGTGTGTGTGTGTGTGTGTGTGTGTGTGTGTGTAGATGGGAATATTTTCCAGTTAAAGATACTTCAAAAAGAGTATTTTAGGAACACTTTCGATGGAGTTTCCCAAGTTTTATGCTGTTCTTTTTTCTACCCCAACCTTTTAAAAAAGGGGCAATAGAAAAGAGCAAACAATGTAATGAGTAGTGTAATGAGCTGCCAAGTACATCAAAATGAGTGCCTCAATGAATCAAAAAGTGTTCAAACAATGAGTAATGAGTAGTTAGGTGAATAAAATGACTTAAAATCATTTCCCAAACTTTATTTCTTCTACATAAGAAAAAAGTGTCACGAAGAAGCATTTTAGCATAAATTTAGGGGTAGGGAGAAGTTTTCTAGTTTCCCATTGATTGGAAATTGAAAATAAAAATATGGAATAACATTCAATCACATGCTTCTATGTATTACTTTAAATACCTCAGGCATAGGTCTACCCCCCTCAGTCAGAACAAGGACTTGTTTATACTCTAGTAAGATAAGCTGAACACAATGTCTCTTGTAAAGAAGGAAATAAGAGACCAGAGCAGGTTGAGGTTTTAAAGAATTGTTTGCAGAGTAAGGGTAATAGTGATAGAAGGTAGGGACATAAAAAGTCTCTCAGTCTTGATTTAGTTGAGCCTCTCTGAATTCCATTTGCATTCCCATCTCATGCTTTGTTTGAGTCTTTTCTTTTTCTTTCCTGCATGGAAATTTGCACCATTTTCTATGTGGATTTTCTGCAAAGTACAATTTTTTTAATGTACGATTTCTGCACTGTTACACAAACACTTCCCCTCATGCAAACATTCTTGATGTGCACCTTTTTCAATAGCATGCATTTTTAGCTGTTTGGATTTTTTAAAAAAATATGTGCATGATTTTGTGCATATTTTATTTCTTCAAAACATATCCCAAGCTTTGTAAATGTGCAGATTTCTGAAGCAACCCATGCTTGTCTTGAAGTTAATCTTAGGAGATATGAAACTGGTAATTTTGGTAAGAATCTTGAAACTGCTTATATTCTTTTTCATCCCTGGTGGAATGCCTACTTTACATGTAAAATATCCTAGGCTCATTCCACAGTATTTGCATGTACACACACACACACGCACGCACGCGCGTAGGAGAAAGATTTTAACCTGAAGCTCTTGAAGAACTACTGCCCGTCTTCAACTGAGGTGGACCAATGGTTGGCTATACTGTACAGAAATATCAGAAAGATGCACGTTCAGTAAAAGGCATGTGCAAATGTGCTGTAACAGACAGAACATTCAATGGTTCAAGGATACCACAATTATTTATTTAATTATTTATATTTATATATTTATATAAATAAATATATTTATTTAATATATTTATATATTTAATTATTTATATCCCACCCCACTTAATGGAAACTGCTATTCTGGATGGTCATTACATTATCATGGAAACCCTGACCCCCCCCCCACCTCCAATACCACCTAATACTTAGTAAATAAAGATATCCCCCAAACCAATAAAACAACACAAAATAAACAAATAAAATGAGGTACCACAAAATGGTGGCGACAACCCTCAGGTGGCACATAGTCAAAGACTGAACTAACTGAGGGGGAGAATATCTTTGAAGGCTTCCTTTGCAAGTGTGGTCTACAACTGTTTTTTTCAAGCTTTATTGAGAGGAAGCCTGCTAGGTCTCTAAGGGGAGGTCATTTCAGAGTGCAAGGGCTACCAATGAGAAGATCTGAGATTTGGTTGAGGCCTTCCTCACCTCTCTTGGTGTGGCCACCTGCAACAACAAGGCCTGGGAGGATCAGGTAAAATGGGCAGCATTTCTGTGGGAGAGATGCTCTGACGGGTAATGAGGTCCTAAACTCTTAAGGGCTTTGTATGTTTTGGGTTTTTTTTAGCATTGTCTGTGAGGAGGCGCCAGCACCCCTCTTCTAAATTTTTATATATGGAAATAACCAGATATTACAAAAGCCATTTCATCCTCTGTCCCACACCTCCACCTTGCTTAACATCTAGCCTGAAGAGTTGTGGGGAACTCAGTAACTTGGTCACTGTTTTGTGACATTTTGGTCAGTCCAAAGAACTGTGCAAGCAGCACTTGGGAAGACCATTGCAATGGCTACTGTGTACATATTAGTGTTGTTTTTAAATATATGCAATTAAGTGCATACTACTTATGAGTGCCAACATTGCTAATGTGTTTCTTGTAAATTGTTCTTTACAAAAATACTTAAAGTACCAAAAAAAAGCAGCCAAAATCCCATCATGCCCTCTCAGTTCTGAAGCAGTGAGTGGTTACTCATTACATCTCAAATTTAAGAACATCAGTAGTTGTTGTGTTATTTTTTGAAAGAAATGTTATTAGTCCTTATTATTCAAAAAAGTGACATGCTTGCAGTAATTTTAGGGCATTAACCCCAAGCTCTGTGTGGATGTTAGGACTTTTTCTCCAATGAACCTATATGACTGTGTTTTTTGTTTGTCTTTACCCAATGTTACAACACCATAAACTTGTAACTAAAATATTTCCTGTATATAGGAATAGCAGGTCTGTAGGAATAAAAGTCCTGGAAGCATGGTAGCAATGCGCACACAATTCATTAATCAAGAGTGCCTACCCATTCATTAACTGGTTGTATCCATAAGCAACTTCCCAGTGGGTAAGAAGTCTAATCTTCAAGCAGCTGGTGTTCTTGTTGTGTGGGGAATATAAGATCATTAGAGGCAATTGCTTTGTCCTTTACTAAACTGCCACTACTGTTTAAAAAAACTTTGCTGGAATTCTCCTCCCTCCCAGGCTTTAACAGATATTGGGCTACAATTTCTGCTTCACCTATTGCCTTCTAAAGAACTGGGTTGTCACTTGGAACAAACACAAGTTGCTACAGCAAAACAGTATAGGGTATCAACTATAAAAAGCTCACTGAAGATTGAAGGCTCTTATGGAAACATTCCAGTCACCAGTGTCAAACAGCTGTGCTTGCTGCTGAATGATAGTGCAAACATTTTTTGCATTGCTCTTTGCAAAGCAGAATAAGGACATGGAAAGTGGCTCAACAGAGTACTAAAATCATGCTACGTTAAATCCACTCCTTCCAAAGATTTCCAGTTTATGAAGGTGGGACCCACAGTATCCACAGTTTGAAACACAAGGAAATGGCCTGACATTCCCATGTAATATCATGCCTGACTTGCCTGTAGGAGAAAGGATGCCAAGCTTTGCATAGCAAAGGCTATCCTGATTATTCAGGACACCAAAGCCAGCCATCAAGATGGTTTATATGATCCCTCTTGTACTTGCTACGGTTCACAAACTGACACCAAGCAATGGAAACTCAATTTTTCATGCATAAACCACACCTTACCCAAATGCAAAGCAATTGTCATGGCTGTTTTTCAGTAAGCTATTTATGTATTTATTACTCAGTACAAGAATGGAGAGCAGAGACAGAGGCTTGCTTGAAGACATTTTAAAAACAAGACTTTTGTGAGGGGCACTTATCAAAGGCAGCAGGTGCTGGAGCCCTTGACAGCAGGTGAAGGGAAACATTGTGAGGCACTTGACAGTAATGCTGGACATCTGCAGTATGACAGTAATAATACCAGCCTACCTTGCAGTGGTTATGTTAAGGATTGCTACTACCATGTATATAAGAGGGCTGTTAGTCCTTGAAATCCAAAGTGTGCTTATGCATCAATAAGGGAGTCAAGGCATGTAGAGTGCAAGTCCCATCCCTATGCGTTCACTTGTGTCTTCAGCCTGATAGCAGTGCTTGGCAGCATCTGGGATCTATTTTCAAACAAAAATAACTTTAAAAGGACGCGTCAAAATGTCCCAAAACAGAGCAGCCTAGGCTGGCTAGTAAAAATCAGTCAACCTTGGTCTGATTCCATAAACAGGAACAAAATTATAATATTTTGTTTGAACTGTCCCCTCCTGTCAGTAATACCTGTTTCTTTTTCTGCACAGGAAAGTTTCAAATCCTGTGCAGAATGCACTGCTGGTGCTGAGGGGTACTAGATCTGTTTTCAAGCAACTAAAACTTTGAAAGGACATGCCAAAGCTCTCCAAATTTGGCACAGATATGGTGGAATGCTGTTTAACTTAGCTGCATGGCACAATTTTCTTCAGTGGATGGGGAAGAATTACAATGGTAATTACACACATCCAGACAGGCAGGGTACTAGAGATCTTTTTTAAAAAAAATCAGGGAAAACCTTTTGTTTCCCCACAAATACTATAGCTTTAAAAGGTTTTGTCCAAATTTACCCAAATTTGGTGCAAAGTGAGCAAAGACTATCTAGTAACAGGCTGACAAATCTCATTCTGATTCAAAACCTTGATCAAAAATTGTACTTTTTTGGTCTGGACTGCCATCTTTCAGTAATGACTGTTGAAATCCTGTTAAACTTAGCTATACAGTATTTTTTTTCCCCTTTGGTGGATGAAGACATGCTACAGCATTAATTATACCTCAACACAGAGGCAGGGTAGCACTGAAGTTCTACTTTTGGACAGAAACTCTTGCTGCCAGAAGCAGCAAGATGAAGACGAAGCTGCTTTTCCCGGCTCTCTGCATAATGCCTGATTCTAAGCAGACTGACCATTCAACTGGTGATTGGAAGAGTCACAAAAGACAGATGTGTGTCTTCTTTTTTCATCAGTATCAAAACCCACTGCCATCTCTCCAACACTTTTTTGCATTTGTGCTGGCTGGAATCACAACCGCACAGTCAAAGCGCAGAACAAATCCGTGTTACCTGGGAATTGTCTGCCAAATTGGGTTCTGATCTGAAAGCTTGTTTGAAGGTTATGCTTTTTTGTTTGTACTGCCCCATTCTTCACTATTGGCTGATGGATCTCTGTTTAACTTTGCTGCACAATATCATGGTTGGACTCTTGGCTGACCACAATAGTAGTCCTGAAGGTTAAAAGTTCCAGGAAACTCCAAGTCTAACAGGAGATCCATTCTTTCCACAATTTTCAAATTATATCCACATGCAGGGTAATGGTATCAAGGTTGGATTAAGGCATTCTACAGCCCTAAGCTATGTCAGGTTTAAAAGATCCCATAGCAGTTCCCCAAATGTGTATTATTCTAATAAGATTTGGGGCAATATTGTTTTGGGTTCAGAGGCACTTCATGGCCTAAATCTGAAGCTGAAGCTTACATATATATAACTTCTGTGAAAATCTGCCAGAACTGTCATGTAAAATTCATTGAAAATCCATTTGGAACCATCTATGGATAGACTCAGGCTGTGATCACACTGACAATAAGAACCACATTTAAGTGTCAATTTAATAGGTTTTATTGTTCACATGATGCAAGGGAAATTGATTTATATAGGCTGCAAAGTGAGTTTCTTTCAACTGGCTGGCAAGGGCTTTTTAAAATACCTCTCTTCTAAAGTCAATTCAATTCAATGCAGTTTTGAGAATGTGAATGCTGCTGTTTGTTTTATTTATGCCTATGTGGATTTTGGGTGGTAGGAGCACTGCCATTTTTTCTTTTAAATTTTTAAAAAATTCTTTTAAAAATGTTTTCCACTTCATCACTTCATCAGTACATTGGCATTACAACCACTTACCTCATTATTTCCATTTGGCCGCTGAAGGAGCTGGCGGAGCACCAGAAGACCATCATGAACAGAGCGGGTACAGAGCAGATGCAGAGTGGGTACAGAGCAACCATGCCTGAACACAGAGAACTATCTGCATGTCATGAGCATCACCCTGCAAAGGAACTGGAAGGCCCCCCCCCCTTGTCATTTTTCCACCATAAATTGGCTGGAACCACTTCTCTGGGGTTTCTCCATGGTTTCTAGTGACTATTGTAACACCAAGTGGCACCTCCTAGACACTCGATTTATCAATGTATTACTTACTCTATTTTTTAAAAAAATCTAAATCTGAAACAGAAAGGAAATGAGTCTGTTTCAGCAGTTCAATTGGAGATGCCAAATCCAGTTTAAATCACCAAAAATGTGAACGTGGCCAGTGGTTTAAATACCATTTGACTTCAGCCTGATTTTTCAAAAGTCTGAACAGAAATCAATTCAAATTGCTAGTGTGGCCACAGCCTCAGTAATTGTACCAATGTGAATCAGCACCCTGGATGCATGCAGTCATTTGGGAAAAGAGTGGAATAAAGATTCTGTGGTTGCCAACTGTCTATGTTACTCTATTACTCTGCCAGAAAGAGCCTCCCCTGTTAAACTGCTGAACTACCTGATAGGTGTCACAGCCACAAAGCAGGAGCAATTATATTAAAAAGCAAAAACAAAACACATACAAAACAACTGACGGCCAGAGACCTTCATTCCACCCTCAGACATTTCACTTTGTGTATCAGATGGCAGTGGACTTGAGTACATTCCCAATTCTGAATCTACCAAGGTTTGGAATAATAATTTTTCCTTCTGTCCTCCCCATTTCCAATGTGATCAGTAAGAAGACATGCCTCCCAGATGTGGAACAAGAATAGCTCATCTCTTGCTGAGCCTAAGGATTTGTTCACTGGATATGTAAACACGGGACATCAAATCTCTGCAGTTACTCTCTATGAAGTTATGCAAACATTTTAGAAAACATTGAGCTGAGCCGTGGATCTTCAGAAACACACAGACTGTTTTGCTTATAAGTCTGCAGCAAGCTGGCACCCAGTTCATCACCTAGCTTTAACATTTACAAAAATGCAAATCAAGGTCAGATTATAACAAAAATGGAAGAGCTTCAATTGGTCTAGAATATTTTTCTAAAGCCTGTGGGATTATTTAATGCTCTTCCATCATTTTGGATCTAGAATCCCACCAGATTTCTCATGACTCATTGTTTCTTGCCCTTTACAAAACTTAAAATGGCATAAGCCAGGGAATTAGAGACATTCCTGCCTGAGACGTTGTCTTGTTATGTTAGAGGTACAGGCATTTGCTTTTCTGCTCTCAGAAGGCTTTTGGATGCAAAGACAGCTCTAAGGCAAATTGCTCTGGGCAAGGAGTACTGTTGGCACCTCCCCTCCTCCAGGGTTCAGTGTTTGTAAGATCACCCTGTTTATGGGACTTGGACAGGTGTGATTTTGGGAGCTCTGTGACTTCCCCATACAAGGATCCATACATGTGTCCCTACCTAAATGGTGGGACACTGACAATGCTGGGGCACGTGCTGGTGATTTCCAAGATCAACTCCTGTAATGCTCTCTACTTGGGGCTTCCCTTGAAGCTGATGTGGAGACTGCAGCGGCTGCAGAATATGGCAGTCACACTGGTGTCAGGTGTGAACAAGTTTGATCACATCTCTCCAGTTCTGGTTTGCCTACATTGGCTCCCTGTTGCTTTCTGGGCCAGGTTCAAGGTTTCAGTAAGGTAAAGGTAAAGGTTCCCCTTGACATTTAGTCCAGTCGTGTCTGACTCTAGGGTGCGGTGCTCATCCCCGTTTCCAAGCCATAGAGCCAGTGTTTGTCCGAAGACAGTTTCCGTGGTCACAAGGCCAGTGTGACTTAGACACGAAACGCTGTTACCTTCCCACCGAGGTGGTACCTATTTATTAGGTTGGCAGGTTCAAGGTTTCAATGCTAGTGTGTAAAGCCCTTAACAGTTTGGGGCTCCGTTATTTGTTGGAGTGTGTTTCCTTAAGAACATCGACCTGTATCACCCATTATTCATAGGCTTCATTTCTTTGGGTTGCCACATGAGGGAAGCAAAGAAGATGGTCACCAGAAATCACACCTTCGCAGCCATGGCCCCTTTAGAATAGGCTCCCAATAAATGTTCATCAGGCCCCATCTCTACCATCTTTTAAGAAGATGCTGAAGGTGGTCCTCTTTCAAGAGGTGTTCAGTGATATCCCCCCTTAGGCCTACAGCTTTTTTGTTTCTGCCATCTTTTGGGATTTTGAATTTATGGTTTATGTCTTATTTATTGATGTTTAATGTTGGTGTGGGGTGGGTGGGTTTAGCTTATTGGTTTTTTTAATCTGTTTGTAAACCACTTAGAGTAGTGATCATCACTGTCAGTGATATAGAAATGTAATAAATAAATAAATATTTATTTATTTATTTATTTATTTATTTGATTTGATTTGATTTGATTTGATTTTTATACTACCCATCTGGCTACCAAGGCCACTCTGGGCAGTTTATAAATACCAACATTATAAGCAATAATACAGAAATAATCAATAACAACTTAAAACAAAATGTGAAAATAACAGAAATAAAATGCATTAAAATAATAAAATAAATAATAAAATAAATAAATGTGTGTACAAAACTGGGCTCCATGTGGAAGAATTATTGTATGTACAGGCCATATCTAAGTTGTATCTCCTTCTTGTCCTGGGACTAAGCAGAGATGGGGTCCCGAGTCGCAAGACTCACTGTCAAGTCAGACTTAAGTCGCACCGGTGACTCGACTTGGATTTGACTCTGTTTTTCCCCCCCAGTGACTTGGACTCATAACGCACCCAGCTCTCCCTTTTTGGGGGGATTCAGTCTTGGGGCTTGGGACTCGGGAGTTGGTTCCAAACATTTGAACTTGGGACTTGGACCCAAAGACTTGCCGACATCCCTGGGATCAAGCAAAATGATCAATATGCTTAATTTGTTTTGATATGTGGATAAGTGAGCAGGGTTGTCTATGTCCTGAATTCTTCGTCCATATCACCGACCGTTCTGGAAGAGCTTCTTGCTGCTTACTGGGGCTAAATCTCACAGATCTTCCCATTGTGGCTTCATGCTGACCTTCTCTACTGTTTGCTTTGAAAAGATTCCTCTCTTAAGACCACTCCTATACCTTTGCCTATGGTAAATGCCAGTACAGAACATTGCTTTGAAATGGAATTTGCCAAGAAATCTTAGATGACATTTCTTCACTCACCCCTTGAGTTCTTTTTCCCAGTGGACCTGGAGTTATTTCTATGACAATAGCAGACCAGCTGCTATAAAGACTTGCCTGTTCCTTCACTCCTTATAACAAACTTTGTTATTGAGGGTCCTTGGTTTTACCCAAAAATTAAGTCTGCTTGATCAATCTTATCTCTGTTGCTGCCTGGATATAATGAAAGATTTTACCTTGTGTTACACATTTAGAGTCCCTTAAAACTGGGCTGCAGGCTTAGCTAATATACTGGCTACTCCCTTCCCTTGTTTTGTGGAGGCCTGCCAGCCTGCAGCTTTGCACTGTTACCAGGCTGTATGTGCAGGATTACAAAACAGCAGTATAAGAACCTGCACCACTCTGCGGCTTTTCCCGAGCAATGAAAGGGGCTACTTCTCAATTGCTCCTCTATTTTCAGCATGTTCCTGCTCTACTTCTACAATCCCAATGAAATATATCTCATGTGGTATGTGTGGCTCTAAAGGGATGACTCTCATGGAGTTATATTTATAGAGTAGACCTTTGGTCTAGATGGGCGGGGTAGAAATCTAATAAAATAAAAATAAATAAATAAATAAATAAATTATAGGCCTTATGATCTCGTGTGCCTCCATTCTTTAGTGTTCAATCCAGTCACAAAATAGCCCTCCTGCGGGATCTCCTTCCTCAATTCCAAAACTTCTCCTAAGCTGAAAGACATAGGCCTTCTGTTGAAGTAGTGTAATTCATCTTGAAGAAGCACTGCCATCATGTACTACAGGCAGAGTGGGGAACTGAACTCCCAGCTCAGATATCTAAACCACTGAGCTATCCAGCAGTTCAATGTTTAGTAGTAGTAACTGTGTGACCAAGCCTACAATTACCTTGTAAGCTAACCAATTTTGCATCCAAACAACAGATACAACCTTTTAAAAAAAGAATTCAGACACTTTCCCCCTAACGTAGCTCACTATAGGCAGTACATTTCAAACAATAACACACACGAGCCACAGAGCTCAGTTTGGCTTTCTCCTCAGCTCTTCTTACTGTCCCTTTCAGTTGGTGCCCTACGTGACAACCTGAATCACTACCTACCCACCTACTCACTCACAGGGCTGCTCCTGTTCTTATGCTACAGAGCAAAGAAATGGACAAGCACTGCAGAAATGCCAGCATGGCTGTCACCACACAAGTAAAACTCTCAGCACTTTAGTTCTGCCTCTAGTCATGGAAGGAGTCTGATAACTACCAAGGAATCTTTCCAGTGCATTATGCATAGGAAACTGTAAGCTTGTTCATGCCAGATTAAACAGCAACAGAGCTGAGGCAGAGGTCTCAATACCCCCTTCCATCTCACTTAGCCTGTAGCTGCAGAAAGAGATTACCAGACCTGGTCCTATTGGTTGGTCACCTCTAGAACTATAAATAGGATTCCTCTCCTGCCCTTCCATTCTGATGATTTGACCTGAACTTGACTGGGCATGCTTCTGAGTGAATTGAATGGAAAATGCTTAGCCTTTTATCCTCTACCTGAAGAGCGGAATCAGATCTATGTCTGTAGCAGCAGGATACAAAAGGAGAAATGGTTAGTTACAGAACTGAATCTGGAAAGAGACAACAATGGCTAGACTTTCTTCTCTGCGAGATAAATTATGCTGTTGTTCTGGGGGGTTCCCAACAATCTGATAGAGTTGCATCTGTTGGAATGTCCACGTATTGACCTCCATCTTGTGTTCAGCCCATTGTGGGTAAACAAACCTTTTCTCACAAAAATGCCATAAACTGCTTGCAACCTCATTTGGAAGAATTCTGAAACCTAGAAGAGCCCTGTATCTTTGATGTGTCGCACTGCTCAGCAATGGAGGACATGTGTAAAAATTTAAACTCACTGATATGCGCTAATAAATTGTTTGGCTGCCATAAAAAAAAAAGACAAAGAACCTTTAGAAGGATGAGATGAAGTGAATGTCTAACATAGCAGAGCACAGGCAATGGCAAATTCTTGGCTCCTCTGCTGCCATTGCTGGGCTCCTGCTACTTTGACTGTTGCTCTTGCTATGGCCACCCCAACACCACTCCTACCAATTGGCTGCACACATTGAAACACAGCACACTTGTAACAGTAACCCTACTAATGGCATCTTCATCCCCCCCAAACAACATTAGATAAACAACTTTGCTTTTTTTTGATACCACTTGTTTTCTTCAGTTAAATTATTCTGATCCTGTATATAACAGCTTGAACAGTCCTGGAAAAGTAATAGGTGTTAAAAAACGACATGGTAATAAGAAATGTGTGTCTCATGTATAGTTTACACTCAAATTCCCATCAAGGTGAAAAATTCTAAGCCGATCTGGGGCAAAATGCATAATGAATGTTGATCATAGTCTAAAGGAAAGGTATTCAATAAGGCCAGGAATATGTTTCAAGATTTATAATTATCATTGTTGTTTCTTCTCAGGTGCCCACAATGCTACACAATGTTAAGTTCAACAATTAGAAAACCCTGCTTAAATCTTTATAATCTAAATAAACAAGCAAATGGGGGAGCAAGGAAAACAATAGAGAAAAAGACACACCATAAAAATACCAGCAAATTGATGAAGGCCTGGAAAAGTAGGTGCTACTACAAGTGTTTCTTAAAGAGTTGGAGGGACAAAAATCATACAAACACCCGAGAGCAATGAGTTCCAAAGATATGGTACTGCCAAAGAAAATGGACTAAAATGTGAAAACTGATGTAATCCTTGGTCTGACTGAGAGATTGAGATCAGAAGAACACAGAGCTCTGGAAGGAGTTATTGAAGAAGAAAGATAAGCAGAAGCAATAAAGTACATGCATTTAAAAGTAAAATGAGAAGTTTTAAGGGAAGAAAAGATAGTGCACAGAGAAAAGAGGATAAATCTTTTCCATAGGCTAAAAAAGAAGAAGAGTTGTTCAGTCTATCTCCACCGTGCAAGTTGGATTGTAAGCTTCTTGAGGACTGGCCTGCCTTTTGAAGTGCAGATAAAGAAGTGTGGGAGTCAAGAAAGCTCTCACATTTGCTGCAGCCTCTGTCCCTGGGCGTTTGTCTCTCAGCTGGACACTTTTTTATATCCAAACTCACATGCAGGACAAAACACAAGAGTAGTGCTATGGAAACCTGCTGTGTTCTTTTCAGGGAAACTGACTTTCTGTGGTTTGAAAAAAGAAAGACATACAATTTGCAACCACGTGGATGTAATCCATGGAGGACATATGTAAGTTTTCCTGTTCACCTATTTCCAGAAGCTGCAGAAAGCAGACATGTGATTACATACATGTCTTTTGAAATGTGTGAGTTCAACCTTAACAGTACTTTTTGAATCTGAAAGAGAAAAAGTTGTTTTGATGATATCTGGAAGACACCCACACCCCCACCACCTTCATTCTAATACTGAAATGACAATATGATTTTCAGGTCTTTTTTTTTTTTTAAAGAACCAGTTTTATTGGAGTGTTGTAAAAATATTTTTTTCTGTCTCTCTTAGTAGTGTTTTAAAAGTAATATATTGTCACTCAGTGTCACTACAATGTTTAATTACATTACTTAGTGCATCACACTGTGTTTTCTTTACTTTTGCAGCTTAAACAAAGAGAATCTTAGGACTGATAAAACCATGTCATAGAAATTCAACAATTCCTGTCAAGATGTCTCTAAAAATCCCTTGAAATGCCCTTGAAAACCAGCTGGAAAACATTACTTGTGGCTCCAGTAAAGTAACTGCATTCCTGTTCTTTATGTCATTTTTGAAAAATTGCATCCTCATTACCAAAGGAAAGGTAATTCACTATGCTGAGCTACTTGTAACTAAAAACAATAATATTATTCACTGCATTCAGTGAAACCTGTAGTATTGCAACTATAGCCTTTTACAAGTGCTGTCTAAACATTTTCCAACCTGTGGAAATCATTTTGGGCACAATGTTTGTTATAAAACTTAGTATATGAGTCTTCTGTAGGGAACACATCCAGTTTCTCGTGTTTTATATTCTGAAGTGAATTCAGATATCTGATAAAATTTAAGATTTGACAACAGGTTTATCTCTAGTAAATCAAGCCCTTGTGTTTCCTACTTCTAATGAAAACTGAAGAAAAAATTCTATGTATAGTCCTGTTCCCATCTGAATTATAGCAAAATCTATGTCCTGGTGCCCCCTTGCTTATACTTCCCTCACCTGCTTCTGTGAGACAGCAAGTCAAGGGAGGTGAGGGCAGGACAAGGCACAGCATTATGATATCATGTTCCCAAGAGGCAGAGGGAATTATATCTGCAACCTTGGTTTTTGGCAGCAGTAGTCACTGTTGTGACTATTCCTAAAGGCATTTATAGAAGATACAACATGCAATGCACTAGGGATGAAGAAATCAGCCACGTTCACATTCTCCTGTACTGTATTTGATATTTTTTTGAACCTTAAGCTCTTTCTGTCCTAAATATAAAGGAATTTATGAAAGTTTGTGTATTGTTCCAGAACAAACTGAGATGAAAATCTGCCCCATTTGCTCAGTTCCAAGGGTATGACTTATTCCCACCATGTGGAGGAGCTTGTGATATCTGTCTGCCAGACAGATGTCAAAGATAAGGAAACTCTTAGGGGAAGAGGGGGAAGCCAACCCTAATTCAACACTTGCGAATTTTTAAACACTCATGTTCTTTTCATCTTGAACATGAAGAAATACGTGAATTTGAATCAATTTTGATTTTAAAAGAGCTAAAACAAAATGAAATGACATTTCCAACATCTCAGCAATAGATTGCTAATGATTTGCATAGCTCTGTTTTTTCCGTGTTGCTGGCTAGATAGTTCAGTGAGTTAGGCAAAGCCAAAATTTGAGAGTTCAATTTCCGTGTGCCTCCCAGGAGAAGAGCCAGCACGTGTAGCCTTGGGCAAGCTGCAGAGTCCCAAAACATCACCAGAAAAAGGGAATGAAAAATCATTTATGAATAATCATGATCATCATCATCATCTTAGAACTGCAGAGCTAGAAAGAATCCTATGGATCACTGAGTCCAGTCCCTGTCAAGGAGGCACAGAGGAGAATCCAACTTCAAGCCTCTGGCTCCACATCTCTGCCTAGAAAAGCCTGGAAAGGGTTGTACCCATAAGTCAGAATTGATTTGACAGCACAAAATTATTATATTCCAAGGGTGGCTCATGACTGGAGAAAGGGAGGTGCCCCCAGGTGAAATTTTGTGGTGAAAATTCCATGAGCCACCCCTGCTATTTTTCTATGACCGTAGTTGATTAGTAGCTTCCTGTCATTTCCCAACACCATTGTTTCTACCAATAAACTGAAACAGGACCTGACACACATGATTTGGACAATTAGATCGAAGTAGAAAAAACTGCTTTAGTCTGAACAGATTAAACAATATCTCACATATCTCACATATTATAGTAGTTTCTATCCTAACAACCACTGGCTTTTCATGATCTTTCACATAATTGCTTCCTGGCTTTCTTAAAACTGGAGGGACTAGAGATTCCACTGTGTTCTGCACTGCCTGAAGATGTGCTATGACACTGAGTTTGGAAAAATCAGGTTTTTGGATTATAACTCAAAGAATTCTCAGATGGCATTGGGTATTCTGGGAACCATAGGAGAGAACTCTAGTTTTTCCAGACTCTGTTCTGAAGGGGTTTTCAGAATTCTAGACCGTGTTTTGAAGGCATGGAGGGCAAAGGAGAATCAGTCTTTCCTAGTTTCATAGACTGCAGTTTGAAAGAAAAAGTGACTTCAGAAGGAGAACTTTCCTCCCCCGTCCCCACCACCAACACACTGATCTTCCACTCCCAATTTAGGAAATCTGTAGTTTTAAAATACAAATACTGCCATCCAGCTGAGGGGGTAAATACAGGAAGCAGGTAGCAGGTACCTTCACTCTTTGTGTGCGCACACATTTATATATGCAAACAAATGCACACATGCATGTGTGCATGGACTCAGGAACAGGCAAGGTTCACCAGACAGCTGGGTCACATAACATTAAAACTTGCATTCCAGGAGTGGGAAGACAAGAAGTAAAGGTTTTTGTCACTCAGTTCTCCACTGATCCACCCATAACTAGCTGCAAGCATTGGAATCAAAGCTTTCTATTCTGGAAGAGTCTTGTTCTTGATTCGCATGCTCACCTCCTAAGAACCCTCATACTTCTGAAGTATTTGGCCTCCTTGAGAGCCAGTGTAGTGTAGTGGATAGAGTGATGGAGGAGGACCCAAGACACCTGAGTTCAAATCCCAGCTTGGCCATGGAAAGCCATTGGAGGATGACACTGGCAAAACCACTCCTCAGATATCTCAAGTATCTTGAAAATTCTATTAGGGTCTCCATAAGTTGGATGCATTGCGATGGCACATGACACATACAGTTCATTGACTGTTGGCCCCTAGTGACTTGAGATGTTGAGATTTTAGTTATTTAAAATGAATTCATCCAGTTGAAAAATGAAATAGCCCTCAGATGCACAACCTCAAGATCCCCTTTCTGCCCATGCCAAATTTCAGGTGACTTGGAGCTGTGGTGGAGACAGACAGACAGATGCATGCACAATTTCTTATATTATAGATAAGCCACTTGGACCAATTTCTCTCTTGGAAGATAAAATATTAATTAATTTATCAAATAGTCTCTCTCTGTGTGTCTATATCTATGTCTATATTTGGAGCAATGTTTCAAATACTGTACAAATAATCAAGAACTCACACATATACTGTACTAGTTGCTGTTGGACATGTTTAGGCAGGCTGGATTATAAAATACCTGAGATCTTTTGCTGAAATAATTCAGATCCAGACAAAAGGAAATAGTCCATTATAAGATTAAGGAGTTATTTGCTTATTTCAACCAAGGAATTCATTACTGAATTGAATTTCCCTCTGAGCTGCCTAGAAGCATCCCCTAATAAGAAAAAAAATATTTGTCTGCTGAAGTTTAATGTGAAAACATGAATGAGTAGCTGCACATTGAATCCAGATGCCATTAAGGCAAAGCAGCTGGAAAAAAGAGCAATTACTTCATATTGAGGACAGAACAGAATTGCCCCCATCACCTTAATATAAAGTAAGATATTATCAAATCACTACATGACAGCCATAGTGGAATAAATATTCACTAAAGAATTTGCAGAAGCTTTGAGAAAGTGATTTAAAGGGGTGATAGGTGCTTTCAAACATTATTGCTATTTGAAGATAAAGTGAATTCTCTAAAAGCAACCACATTATATTCTTATTAAGGTATTTCAGAGGCAGACAGTAATGTCTTCCCACTCCTTCAAAATTTGGAAGCAGATGGAAGACCAGAGCACCAACATGGACTCTTAACACCAACCAAGCAGGAGTGCAAACTGAAAAAAGCATGTTTCCAACCACTAGGTAATACTATTGATTTGGCTTCAGTTGGCTTCACTTAGTGGTTAGACTAAATTTTATTCCTAATTCTCAGATGGTGGTTTGCCATATTTACATATTACCTCCCCCCACACCAAATAGGAACATTAAGTTTCAAAAGAAGGCAATGGCGAGGTAAATGCAGATTAATGGAAGTCCTTTGTTTTGAGGAGTTGGGAGAAAAAAATCCAACCAACAGCTACGAGGGATGAAACTTGAAATCTACACCCACACCCACACCCACAGGTGTTTGCAGCTTGCACTTTTCAACTCACCTTTAAGAAACATACTTGTCAACACATCTGCCAAGATTTTTTGAGATGCTCATATAAATTTTCTTTGGCACTATCCACAATATATTAGTGCACAGCCTGATGAAGACTGGCTTGGATCAAAAGCTAACTATTTGTTTAAATTTTTTGGTGGTCCACCAAAGGTATCATGCTTGCCTTTGGATTGTGTAAGGACCCACACATAGCTTGGTTTGTTTATTTGTTTTGAATGTTATGCCTTTTGCTTTCTGTATGTGTAAAAAAGCAATACAATCTCAGCCTCTTAATCCTAAAAATGCCACAGAGCTTTATTTTATTGTGTTTGTTATTGTACATGCTGAAACATGCTGACACAACTACCATTTTCAACCTGGCTGTAATACAATAGCAATCTAAGATTTTTGTTAGAATGTAAGTGCTATGTTTATGTACATGACAGTCAGTGTGGTGCCGTGGATAGTGTGACAGACTAGCACAAAGGAGACCTGAGTTCATTTCTCCACTCAACCATGGAAACTCACTGGGGGTGAAGGTAGCAGTAGTAATGATAAAACTATTCCTAAAATATCTCACATACCTTGAACTCCCTATTAGCATCACTATACGTTGAATGTGACTTAATGGCACATCACAATATGTATGGACAGCTCTATGCAGAATTTCAGGCCACCCCAAATGAACGTTCATTGTCCTCAGCTGCACAAAGTCCCTAATTCAGCCTTTTTTGGGCACTGTAACAAGGGTTAGTGTTCCCTTTGCAAAGCAGTTCTCACAGAAGAATGAAGTAATGTCAAAACCTCACATAATAACCATTACAGAAACATTAATAAAGCCCACATACTGGCCAGAATCCTATTCATTTGTTATACCATTGTAAAAGCAATAAAGAGTATAAATTGCAGCAGCAACTCACTGCTCATTAATCCACTGCCATTAATCAATGGTTGTCACTTGTGTCCCTCATTGTGCACCAACTCATACGACTGCCACATGATGAAGGATATAAGCAGTGTCTTATTAACTAGTGTCAATTCATCAATGCAATTTACACCACTGCACTTATGCCACAATAACTAACCAATAGGACTAGCTGGGTCTCAATCAGATCTTGGATACGTATTTTACAAACTCTGACCTAAAATATACATGCCACATCAAGACACAATGAAGAGAGATTTGATGCTTGGAAGACTTGAGATTTTATATAATTTGAATGAATTTGAACTACTGTAAACACTCTAATGTCTATGACCTTCTATCACATTGCTTTGGTTGCTGTTCTGCAAAAATATTTGATTATGAATTAATTTTAATAAGAGAGCTATAAAAGAAATAATTATACAGTGCACTTAGATGCATTCTTGCACTTTCCAGTTAACCCTAATTAACCCTGAAGAAAGACACAGAGGATATGTAAATGGCTGCCAATGGAAACTTAATGATGGTTGCATAAGTAGCCATTACATAGTGCAGGGAGGTGAAAGGATCTGGCATGACCAAGCAACCAGCACTAACTATACAGAATGTTCCACAGGAGATTCCATCTACTGTAAAAGCTGAGAGAAGGTTATTGTTCCCCTGGGGCTTGCTGGGATTGTGACTAACCTGAGGCTTCTATCAACCTTAATTTGGTCCTCTTTATGCAGATGGTGCCATTCTGATTGTAATTACTGTAAACAGCTTGTTGATTACAATTGCTATGGAAGTGCAGTTGTCAAGCAGACAGAGGAGCTAAACTGGGAAGTAGACTAATTGTGTTCAGTAGCTGGACAGTGAAATGAACATTTGAAAGCAGAAATGCTTTTAAGGTGGGCATTTGTTTGCACATATTGTTTCTGGCTCAATAGTTTATTGTATCTTTCTGAAGCGCTTATCCTGAATCTCAGCCAAAAAGAGGGCTTATTATTCATGGAGAAAATAACTAATGGCTCTCTTACTGTCTCCTTTTGGAGGAAATCCACACCAACAACAATCAAGTGATGTAACTATCAAGTAATGTCCTTTTAGAAAGCTAGTAGCAAATGCAGACTCTTACATTATTCCCTGCCTTATCTGATAATCAAATGTTCTGTTCAAAATGCTGAACATTACTCAACTTGCCAGTCTGTATTTTATAAATTAGATCGTCAATGGATTGAAACCTTTGTTAGGTGTTTTATCATTTGCATTTTAACTGATTAATAAATTATGTAATGAGGAAAAATTGGTTATTATTGAACTCTCATCATACGGCATTTTACATTTGCATTATATTAAGCATGTTTGGTAAGGAATAACACGATCTTGTGGCAACTTAAACTCTAACAGGTTTCGGTTTAAACTTGCATGGACTTCAGCCCACTTCATGAGATGCACCTCACGGCCATATATATACTGGAGGTGAGAGTCCTTGAAATACAAAAATCCCATCCTTAGTTATATATAAGGCCTCCAGAATTCATCTGGAATGCTCCAGGCAAAATTCTTGGAATGGAAGAGCATGAATAAGAAGCAAAAGAGAGGTTTCTCCACAGCCATGCCATGTGCTTTGGTGTGGAGGAGGAGGAGGAGGAAACCCTAATGCTCACTGGCAGTATAGTAAGGTTGCCTGAGAATTGCTGGAATGCTGCATTTCAGCAATGGGAAGTGTAGTCTTACTGCCCATTAGGATCTATACAAGGAGCCTGTGAAAGAACTACCTTACCCATGCAGCACTGCAACAACTGCCAAGCAGCTTTACTATACTTCCAGTCAGCAGCAAGGCTTTCTCCTCTTCCTTCAAATCCAAAACATGTGGAATGGAATGGAAGTCCTCTTTTGCTTGTTATTTGAGCTCTTCTTCCACTCCCTGAATCCTGGTGGTGGGAGTCCTTGAAATACAAAATTCCCATCCCTCATAGGTACATAAAGTGATAATTCAAAAACAGTTGTAGTGAATTTATGAGGACATCTTGGACTAGATAATAGAAAGGACATTACCGAAACAAATCAAAGTGAGAGGATGAGAAGCATCATTCAAGACCTAGAATTCTGACAAAAAAGGTGGCAAATTCCTGGAGGATTTTGGTGGTTTGCTGGTCTTGTTGGACATAGTTCTCTCATGAACAGGCCCACAAATGTGCCAACAGACCGTGGCATAAAAGAGAGGATGACAATTCCTTTATTAAACCACATTTCTGCTGGTGGACAGATGTAACTTACATGGTGCTCCTGCCAAAACATTGGACACTACTGGAAGTACTAGGAGAGTTTAGGTCACCCACCAGCCTCTGTCATAAAATTCTGTTTCTGAAATTTTACTGAATTGAGTGTCTGGTGGAATAGAAAGACAAAGTCCCAGATCTCTGGTAAAAGTTTCCTGGATCTCTGGGGGGGGGGGGGAACTATCATTGCTTATCATGACTTAAAGATGGATGACTACTTCCGTAGCTAGACAAATTGAAATGTCTCTTAGAAAGATTCATACTGAAAAGTAGATGCCTAAGTAATTTTTGGATAATTAGCCCTCATGGTTATGAATAGTAAGCCGCCTACCTCATTAGAGAAGTGAAACAAACAAAGAATGAGTTAGATGCCTTTACACATGATGGAAGTGTGCTGGAGAAGTCAATGAGGTCAGCACCAAAAATTACAGAATCCACCATAAAATCACTCCATTAAACTCCATTAGACAACCTCTTTTCTCCTTCTCTGGTAGATAATGTCAGTACAGCTCTGTATTAACACAATGAGACTGAAATCCAAATACTACCCTGTTTCCCCGAAAATAAGACCTAACCTGAAAATAAGCCCTAGTATGATTTTTCAGGACACTCGTAATATAAATCCTACCCCCAAAAATAAGCCCCAGTTAAGTGAAACCCCGCCCTCCACCATTGTGCAGCAACCAGAAGAAGATGACATGACTGTATTTGAATAAATGTAGATTGTTGTCTCCTGCCAACCTAGCAGTTCGAAAGCATGCAAATGCAAGTAGATAAATAGGTACCACCTCGGTGGGAAGGTAACGGCATTCCGTGTCTAGTCGCGCTGGCCACGTGACCACAGAAACTGTCTTCGGACAAAACGCTGGCTTTATGGCTTGGAAACGGGGATGAGCACCGCCCCCTAGAGTCGGACACGACTGGACTAAATGTCAAGGGGAACCTTTACCTTTACCTTTACCTAGATTGTTGTACATGAAAAAAATAAAACATCCCCTGAAAATAAGCCCTAATGAGTTTTTTGGAGCAAAAATTAATATAAGACCCTGTCTTATTTTTGGGGAAACACGGTAGTTCCAAGGAGAGTGTAGCCACTGACTGAATGAGAATTGTTAAATAATATATATTGACATTTTACTCAGTTCTATTTAAAATAGTTTTTATACTGCCTTTCTCCTTAAAAAGGACCCAAGGCAGCTTACATCATTAAAAGACAACATTTAAAGCTAAAAACATTAAGTATGCAAATATTAGAAAGTGACAAACAAATGCCACACTAAAATACAGTAAACAAAAGCAACATCAAAAACACATTCAAAGCAGTGAGGCACAACCAACCATTTAAAACCCCACTCAGGTAGCCAGTCATTAAGGGAAAGCTCAATGGGTTTATTCTAGGTGTGACTGACAGTTGGATTTAGTTCAAAGGTCCAATACACATTTTTTTAAAAGTGCTGGTAGAAAATCTTGAAGTACCTTTAAGATCAACAGATTTATTTTGGCATGAGTTTAATGGATTACACTCCACATACTGATTGTTTGGAAAGGAAGTGATGTCTATCATAGAGCTATTTCAGCTAAGAAAAGGGATCCTTGTGCAGGGCTTAAATTGTGCTACAGCTCAACCAAAATGTCTGTTTCTGACACCAGATGAAATTTTGATTGAAGTAAGGACAAATTACTGATAAAAAAAAGTGCTGCTGAAGAAGTACAGAGAATATTTTCCTCATCATTAAGCCCAAATAACAGGGAAGGACAGAGTCATCCCTACCATGAGGTAGAGTGAGGCCATTACCTCAGGAGGCAGATGATGGATGGTATGGATATGCAGTAGCAGCAGCATTCACTTTTGGTGACTTTTGGAGGACAAAGCTACATATTTTACATGATGTGCCCTGTTAGCCTGCTACTTCCAGATGAAGCAGTGAAGAGTGTACCATTACTAGTGGGATAAGACTCCACTGCCATTCTGGTCAGTTTTTGTATGAGGAATGGAGAATGGGGCACCTTCTTGCCAATTGCCTTTGTTTTAGATCACCTCTGTAAGGGAGAACTGTTTACAAGGCAGGGTTGGACCCAGATGACATTATTTTCTCCTAGAAGTGCAATGCCCTTCTTTGGACCTGTATGACACACAGGCTGTTGCCATAGCCAGAGAAATTGGATAGCAAATACAGATACTCCAACCTTTCCCCTTGAATGCAAGTGCCTTAACTGTGTGGATTTTGTGGCTGCAGGACTTTGGTCTGGTCAGATAAGAACCAGTCGTCATGGCCTCAGCTACCTCATGTTTTTGGCTACTAAAGATGAGGACTGGGTACAGAAATTGGTCTTCCACTGTGGGCCCAGCGGCTTGTGAGTTTCTTTTATATTTCTAAATAAGCCCTATTCAGGTGTTCAGGATAAGATTCACTTGAAGGCATGAGTAAACGGAGCAGCTAGCATCACAGTCAAGTCTGGTTTCTTTCTCCACATGAGAAGCAATAGTCTGGAAAGGACAACATCCTATGTGTGCTACCTCTCTGTGCAATCACAAACCCTGATTTTTCAGAGTTCCCAATGGAGTGGGGAGCCTCTACAAACAGCAGAATTTCCTGTTCAGATTCTTCTTCTTCACATGAAAGGAATAATGAAGGAGCTAATCTGTTCCCTCTCTTTATGCATTCAGTTAAAATCTATTCTGAATACTGAATAGGGCTACAGTATAGGTATGACATGACTCTAGTCTTCAGTAGCTGGGGATTTCAACTAATCTGGTGCTCCTATCAACCACATATGAAGAGTGGCCTAGTTTCTTTGTGTTTATCACAATTGCTATGATATGGACTATAATCACATTTAACCTTGACATAGCACAATAAAGTTCGGTTTATTGAATTAGCTGCACCGGTTGCTGACTGGTAACAATTAATTGTTTTACTGATATTTGGTAGGTTGCCTTAATGGAGCTTAACTTGTTACAATGTTAATTAAGCCCCTAAATTGAGCAGATTTCCTTTTTCATCACAGAGCATGATATCAATCCCTTGTCTCTGAAGTGACAATCTGGCATCCTGGCACCTGTGGAAGTGGGAAATTATCTGGCAGCTGTGGCGTCTGCCTCCTAGCCAGGCTCCATAGGCAGCTGTGAGTGTGTGTAGCATTGGTGTTGTGTCTCATCTCAACACTTTCTTAGGCTGCTGCTGATGGAGTGTCAGGTCTGTCTGCTACTCAACCAAGGGTTTAATCCTGCCTGATCTTGAGAATAAAATGCCTCTGGGAACACTGCTATGAGACTGAGAACTTCAGAAGCTCCCCTTTTCCAAGTAACAATTTCTCTGATGCTTACAAACTATAGAGATGTTCTGACACTCCTGTTACATTCACATTCAGAGCCCTCCTGTTACATTCACATTCAGAGCTTGGGGAATTTACTTTTTGCACCATGTTGTCCATGGGATTCTGTGAATTATAGTCTAAAAAGCTGTAGATCAGTGGTTCCCAATTTTGGATAATCCAGGTGTTCTTGGACTGCACAGCTAGTGGTGAAGGGTTCTGGGAGTATATGAAAAAAAAACCTGGGTTACCCAAGGTTGGGAACCATCGCTCTAGATCTAATGATGTACTTCTACTGGATACTGCTCCTTTTGAAAGAATCTGCAACCTTTCTTGCTCCTGCAGCTGCCTGTGTACCCTAAAAAACTACGTTAGAGAGTACAGTCTGGAACATGTTTTTGGTGCCACCAGGTAGGGTTGTGTCTCTAAGTGAGGGAGAAGAAAGTTCTGATCCCATTCACTTTGGATACTGAAGTAAGCAAATGAGTGTGGAAATTGATTCCTCGACCTTGGCCGCTATCTGTGGAGGCCTGACTGACCAACTCAATTGTCAACTAGAAGGAGGGAAACCTATTGGTTGTTTTGGGGTGATAGCTATTATTTGCTTGTTTCCTTCCTTCATTTCTTGCTTGCTTTCAGGCCAATTGCTAGAAAAATTAAACAACAAGCTTTTCACTTTATCTCTCTTCCCCTGCTATTTAGAACTATATATATTTGTATACCTGAAATGAACAGACCAACTTGGCAAAGCTGCTGGGTTTTACCCCTGGATCTCCTCTGAGCTCCACCACCAAATTCAGAGAGAGGCAACCCCAGGTCCATCTGGGTGTTAGATTGTCTTTTTAAATGTCAAATGTTGGCAACCCAACACTTACTGTTTAAAGTTTAGTCACAACTCTTGTGCTCTGTTAAAACCTGTCAGGAAGCTAGTGAAATATTTACTGCTGCTCCTTTGCTGGACATCTTATCCTTCCTTGCTTTATTTAATGTTGTCATTATAGAGGGTTAAAGAAAACTTCAATTTCTTGTGTAAACTATTTTAAGGGCCCTTGGAAGCATGCAAATTTACTAGTGGCATGCTAAAAAAGTCTATGAGAATTCCCAGCATTTTCATGCAAGTTGACGGAAAAGAAATATCCTTTGAAAATAATTTTAAAGGAAGAAAAATTGTGAATAAGTTCTCATGGATGAGATACAGAATGCTTGTGTTTACTTAAAAGTGGCTGAGGAGTGAGTGAGAGTATGTGTCTTGTCTTTCACTGTACAATCATTTCTAGGACAGTTCTGATGGCAGTTCCGTGCTTCCCCCGTCCCACTTCGATCATGCTTTTACAACCCAGGAAAATATGTCAAAGGGTAGCTCCTTCCTCGGAGCTTCTTAGACTGGGAAGTGTGGGCAGCCAGGGATGCTGCAGAATGATGAAGAAAGGTGTGGCATTTGCACCTCGAGGCCCCTGCCTGACTCCCCAAACACAGAGCACACGAGGGCAAACTACTACTCCTTTTTACCCCGCTGCCACCAGTTGATCACTAAATCAACATTAATTATGGAAGGATGAAGATGAAGGTCCAAACGTCACTGTCTTTTAAATAAAACTGGTTTATTGATTACAGATGTTTGATTATTAATCATAGGTAACTTCTATTATCATCAATCTCAACCTTCTATTTGTTATACAGTTCTTATTCACTCTTCACTCTAATCACACCTCAGATCTCCCAAATACCACACTCTATCTCTCCACTCTCTCTCTCTCTCTCTCTCTGACTCCGCCTCTTTATTACATCTCTCGGCTCCGCCTCTTAACAACATTAGCCTGCAACATGAATATGCATAACTACTTAACATAATAAGGGTGAACGCTACATACCTCCCCCCTTAAATATGTTTGTTTGGGAGGGGAAACAGGCGGGGGGAAGGAGAAGCGCAGAGAGGATGAGGCGACAGCAGCAGCAGCCTCGCCAGGTGACCCGCGAAGAGCGGGGGGGGGGGGGGAGAGAGAGAGAGACCTAAAAGCAGAAGCCCCGGTGGCGCCAAACTCCTGAGGGAGAAGACTGCCGGGCAGGGAGAGGGCCCTCCTTCTGGATGCACAGAGCAACATTTCAAATTTTTGCAGACCCCTTCTCCTTTGATGTGCAAGATGCCCCTCCTGTGCTTCAAATGGAGCTCATTGACCTGCAGTGCAACTCTGTACTCAAAGCGAAGTTCAGGGAGGTGAGTGGAAAAGCAGACAAGCTTGGGCAATTTTTGAGAGAATTGACCCCCAGCTTCCCTGAGCTTTCCCAAATGTTCAAGCGGACCATGTGCCTTTTTGGGAGCACATACTTGTGCGAAAAGCTCTTCTCCACCTTGAACTTCAATAAGTCCAAGTACAGGTCCAGACTGACTGATGATCATCTTCAAGCCATACTGAGGGTCTCAACTGCTTCCTCTCTCAAGCCAAACGTGGCTCGGCTATGCAAGAGGAAGCGCTGCCAGGTCTCTAGCAGCAAGGAGTAGGCAAGAGAAGCCATGTTCAGAAGAACAGTTCATGTTCTTCAATGTTCCATTCCTGTTCAGGACAATTCATGTTTAGAAGATTAAAGGTTAAAGAACTGTTAATGCAGACATTTGAATCTGAATACAGCAGATATAGAAGACTGAAGAAACCACATATAGTCGCTCACTAGAGAAATATTATTATTATTATTATTATTATTATTATTATTATTATTATTATTATTATTATTATTATTATTATTATTATTATTATTTAATACTGATTGATTTATTTATTTTCTTATTAATTCTTAATTTGTTTATTTATTTTTTCATCTTATTTTGTGTTAAAAAATAAAGAGATTTGAGAAGATTGGAATTTTTTTAACAAAGCTTTTCTTTTGGAAAAGCTGATGTGGCCCAGCCTCACCCAGACTCTGCCTCCAGCGGCCCCCAGGTAAATTGAGTTTGAGACCCCTGTTTTAGATGCACTGAGCATGTCATCTGATTCTATTTCTTCATTCATAGATAAGCTAGGTAGGGGTTTGTCTTGCAAGGTCTTAAGGTCTACTTGTTCCTCCCTTGCCAAAAGCAATTCTCTCCCCTCTATAGTTCTCAGTTCTACTACTTGGCCCTCAGGACAGAATACTCTTTCCTGGGTCTCATTCAAGCTTTTCTCTTTTTCAGAAGTACTTCCAAAGCTTGGCTCTGCCACTTCTAAGGACTTTTTCCTATATAAAAGCTCCTTATCCAGGCAAGACCTTTCAGGGCATTCAGGAGATAATAAAGTGGGTGTACTGGTGGCTGTTTCAAAGTAACTCACCAAACTGATTTCCTCCTTCTGCTCCTGAACCAAACTCTTTTTATTTGGATTCTCTAAAAGCATAAGATCAGCCTCTGGACGATAATTAGGCTGATTTCCCAAGAGACTCTTTCCCTCCAGGCCTCCCTCTGCTACTGTATCCATTTCTGCTGCAGTGGGTGAGTCCTGCCCCTAGTGAGCGTGCAAGTACAAAAGCACTCTTAACATGCTCTATTAGATGTAAACCCGCTCTATCTGTCAGGTCTTTATCAGTCATTGACCTCTCTGGGTGTTTAGGGGTCAGAGGAATGGGATTCTCTCTAACTTTAGTAGTACAATCCTTTAAAGTACCATCTTCCTTCAGTTCATAGATACAGGAAGGATCATTAGGGTTTTTTAAAATAACCCCATCAGCCATTTTGGTTACTTCATGGTTCTTTTCTAACTTGGGGCATCCCTGGATAGATTCAGAGGTTTGGGATTCCATTTTTCCCTCAGGGATTGTTAACTGCCCTCTCAGGGAACCTGTTACTTCACAAGCACTCTGCACATGCTTAGTGAGATCTAGCCCAATTAAACAAGGTGCAGGAATTTGATCAGAGATTGCCACATCCCAATTTCCGGTCCAATCTCTATAGTTTATTTTCACTTTAGCCATGGGTAAAATCACTAGAGTAGAACTTATTCCCTTAATGGTAACAGTCTGGGTTGGGAGAATTTGTTCTTTAGGAATCACCTCAGGATGACACAGGGTGATATTAGAACAAGTATCAACCACTCCTACATAAGACTTTCCATTAATAATAATCCTCTCACCAGGGTTATGAACTAAAATATCTTCTGCCTTTACCAGAAAACAATGAACAACCTGGGCTAGTGGCAGATCAGAATTTTCTGTCGTGCCAGTTGCCATGGAGACAGAACCTTGGCCACGGTTTCCCTCAGAGGCCTCAACTTGTTTTAAACAGTACACTTTTTGGGTCTGATTATCTTCCTTCTCATTCTTAAGTTTAGTTTTCATACAATTAAATTGTAAGTGACTGAACTCACCACAGTTATAACACTGTCTTCTTCGCTCACTCTGAGGAGATCGGTTCAATCTTAACTTTTCCTCAGGGTTCATTTGGGTCTGAGAACTAGGCCGTGCTAATTTAGGTGATGTACTACCCTGGCCTTCTTTTCCTGTTGTTTCGCTGAGGTAATTTTTATTGAAAGGTTGGTTGAAGGGTTTCTTATGGTTGTCCCAGGTTGGCTTGTTAACTTTTACCTCAGAGAATCTGGGGTCTTTGTACTGCCTAATATGATCAGCCTGTTCACCAGCTTCTATTAGATTTTTAGGATTTTTGTCCCTAACTAGATAGCGCAATTCCCCAGGTAAAATAGAGTAAAATTGTTCTAAGCCTATCACAATTTTCATCTCTTCTAGAGAAGTAACTTTTTCACGTGTCATCCATTTGTCCAGATACTGGTGTAACTTAGACACCAACTGAGCATACGATTCTTCAGGTCTTTTAGTAAGGGCACGAAATTTTCACCTGAGGTGTTCTGCATTTATGCAATATCTGGAAAATACCATTTTTCTATAGACTTCAAATTCTCTCGCTTGTTCTAGGGGAATCTGAGAATAAATCTCAAGCAATTCTCCACTTATTTGTGACCTCAGAACAATCATTCGTTCACTATCTCTGATATTAAAGTCCCAGCAGGCGCGCTCAAAAGCGATAAGAAAAGATTCAGGACAGTCCCCTTTCTTATATTGGGGAAATTTCTTAAGATCAATTTTAGCCAGAATTCCTTCATTGGAGCTGTTATTATTGTTGTTATTTTGAGAGGTTATTTCTAATTGTTTCATCGTATTTGGAATTCCCTTTCTCTTTGTCTATTTTCTTGTTCAAATGCCATTTGTCTGGCCTCTTGCTCAGCTTTTTCTCTAATTACTAATTTTTTAAGCTTGAACTCCTGTTGTAACCTCCATTTTTTCAAACTCTTGAGAGCTTAGGACACCTGGTCTTTCTGAGGCATTTTCCTCAGTCTCCAACTGCTCTCTTGGAGTTACAGGGTCACCATTTCCCTCCATTTCCTGAGGTAATAAACTTTGTGCCTCTTGAGACTCAGTTTCCACTATTACTGGTCTTTTAGTTCCTTTGGGAGGCATATTTATCTGAGTTACTTATTCAAGAGTGTGTTTATACTGATTTTATAATGGACCTGTCTTTCTTCTTTTACTTCCAGTCACTGAAATGATTTCTATTTCAAGCAAAGGCTTATTCTTCTATTCCCTCAGATCTGCTCTGACCCCTGGCTTCTGCTTTTTCCACAAGCGCTCTCTAAACTCTCAGAGCCTTGAACCTTAAGCTAGCCCACTGGGTCTTCAAATCTTGAGGTAAATACACAGAATTTTTCTCTCAGAGTTGTTCCCTATCTTAGACCCCCCCCCCCCCCCAGATCTGGGTTCAGAAGCCCCCACCACTAAGCTTTTCCCAAAAGCTCTAGTGGGTAACCAAACTTCTTTTACCTCAGACCTCTGTCTAAAAGGTACCCTTGACTCAAGAAAATTTCTCTTTTAAACTCAGGCTTGACTGGATTTTTCGTATCCCACCGCTGGACACCAATTGTGGCATTCACACCTCGTGCCCCTTGCCTGACTCCCCAAACACAGAGCACACGAAGGCAAACTACTCCTTTTTACCCGCTGCCACCAGTTGATCACTAAATCAACATTAATTATGGAAGGATGAAGATGAAGGTCCAAACTTCACTGTCTTTTAAATAAAACTTGTTTATTGATTACAGATGTTTGATTATTAATCACAGGTAACTTCTACAGGTTTATTTATCATCAATCTCTACCTTCTATTTGTTATACAGTTCTTATTCACTCTTCACTCTAATCACACCTCAAGATCTCCCAAATGCCACACTCTATCTCTCCACTCTCTGTCACTCTGACTCTCTCACTCTGACTGACTGACAGTTTCACTCCCTGACTCCGCCTCTTTATTACATATCTCTCGGCTCCGCCTCTCAGCAACACTGGCCTGCAACATGAATATGCATGACTACTTAACATAATAAGGGTGAACGCTACAGGGATATTGACTCTTGCTGGGGCACCCCACAACTGAGAGTCCAAGGAACTGACATGTCATCCCCAAGCTGGACTCTCTGGACACGGTCCTCGAGGAAGGACCAGAGCCACCTTAAAGCTAGATTCCCCTATCCCAATCTCTGAGAGCATGTCCAGAAGGATACTGTGGTCAACATTTCAAAAGCTGCTGAGAGATCAAGGAGAACCAGCAGGATACCATGACCCCTGTCAGCCTCCTTTAAAAGATCATGGTGCAGTGCAACCAGGGTTGTCTCAATGCCCTCTCACATCCTGAATCTGTACTGGAATGGTCAAGTCAATTCTACTCTTCCAGGTAAGTCTGAAGCTGGTTAGCTACAACTCCTTCAATCACCTTTCCCATGAAAAGGTATGTTGGTGATGGAATGAAACTTATTTTGATGATCCATTGCCAACTGTAGGCATTTAATGTTGGGTTGGATGATGGTTTCTTTCACACAGAAGGGAAGAAATCCTTCCCTCAGTGAGGAGTTGACAATATTCACAACTCAATCCACTGTAGCCCTGCTGGCAGCTTTTATAAGTTAGGCTGGGAAAGGGTTGAGCACAGAAGTAGTGGGTCTGCAGCCAACCAGCACCCTGGACACTTCTTCCACTGTTACAAGGTCAAGCTGAACCAAGCAGGGAGACAGAGAGGGTACAGCAGTGGTTCCCCTCCCCCCCCCATTGACTAAACTGCTGGTGGAGTCGAGATCAGCATGGATGGCCTCAATTTTGGATCTAAAAAAAGGCTACAACTTGATTGCAAGAAAAATCATAGTGAAGCTGTACCTGACCAGAATTGGTTAGGTTGTGAACCACCTGGGAAAGTACTGCTTGTTGGTTCACAGCCTCCCCAATAATCCTGATGTTAAAGGCTTTCTTTGCCATCGATCCACTTAGACTTCAACAGGATTATCTACCAGGTTAGCCAGACACCCTCTCAAGGCCCCCAAAAACTGTTCTGGGTCAAGAAGCCTGCGAGGATGGACAATTTCACAGGTCCAGTCTCCTCATGGAAGGGGGTAGCAGTGGACAGGTTAAATCTCAGCAGGAAATGATCTGTCCATGACAGTGGGCAGGAGATCATACTCCACACCCTCAGGTCACTATCAGTCTGCACCCTCAAGAACATCAGGTCCAGAGTGTGGTCTGCTTTATGCATGGAGCCAATGACATGCTGGTAGAGGTTCATGGCTGTCATGGAATCCATGAACTCCAAGGCCGGTCCCAACAGTTCAGACTCAGCATTGATGTTGAAATCTCTATTTATCAGTAACCTGGGAGACCTCAACACCACTGCCAAGATGAACTCAGCCAACCCTGGCAGGGAAGGTGCTGGTCGCAGGGAGAGTGGTGCACCAGTGCTATCCCAACCCTATCCCTGAGCCCCATTGTCAGGTGCAGACACTCTAGACCAGAGCTCAGGAGTGCAGCTGTCCTGCTGATATGGATGAAATGAATCCCTGTACCACCATGCACCTATTTTGTTTTATAACTGGCTCAATGCATGAGGCATGATGTATGTTTGGATATTACTGACCAGGTGAAAAAGATCTATGGGTAGGAGAATGTGAAAGTGTACTTTTGCCAGAAGCAAAGCCCTAGATAACAGTTTAGATTTGCTGGGACTCCGATGTTCTGAAGGGATGGGGTGGGGACTTGTTAAAATGAGTCCCTAGTCTGAGGACTAAGGCAGTTATAACTCTATCAAATCTAGCTGTATACAATTGTATCACTTCATCAAATGATGACAAGCAGACCGTTGTAAGTCTTGAGTGACTGTCTAGATCAATGGTTCCTAGTTTAGGGTCCCCAGGTGTTCTTGGGCTAAAACTCCGAGATGCTTTCACCATTAGCTGTGCTGGCCATGATTTCTGGGAACTGTAGTTCAGGAACATCTGGGGACGCAAGGCTGGGAACCCAGGCCTTAAAAAAAATTGATGGACGGGATATGAATGGAGTCTACTTCAAGGCTCTGCTCTCTGTCTTTCTCCTTAAAACATGTATCAGCTGAATAGATTTGAAAGCATTCTTAAAATAAAGGATATCTTCAAATAGAAGGAAGTGCTGATATAGCTCAGGGGGCTGGAGTTCGAATCCCCACTGTGCCTCCTGAGAGAGGTGCCATCTCAGGTGTGCAACTGATTGAGTTATGTGCCCTGTCACTTGTGCAGGTCCCAGAGCATCCACAGAAGGAGGGACTGGTAAACCAATTCCAAGTATTTTATACTTTGAAAACCCTGGAGAGTTGCCTTAAGAGAAAAACAACTTGGCTGCATAGAATTATTAGTTATTTTTCAGACAGGACTCAAAAGTAGACCAAATGGCCATCCTAGTTCTAGCCTGGAGATTATTAGAAATCATCTGCAATGCTTTTGTTTGTTTTCAGTTTGTGAAAACATGATAGCTGTTGCCAGTTCTAGCAATGGACCTTATGTTGCATGTCACCATAGCACTGTGCCTGCTGTTTGCCTTTATAGATTTCTTGGAAGATATATTTGCAGACCACTACAAAAGAGAAAAGAGAAGGGGAAAGGAAAGCAGAGCAAAGAAGGGGGAAAAACCATTCAGGACCAAAATATTACGTAAATATTAATGTAAATTCTGTATATGTATAACAATTATTGTGAATATAAAAACATAAGATCCATATCTGTTACAGTAAAAAAGTACACAATCCTTTAATCTTCCCCTGCTTAAATGGAAAGATTTAATTTGAAAGAGTCATTATAGAGCATAAAGTAAGTAGCTGCTTGTGTTTTCTGGCATTTATAACTTCACGTTGGTTCCCTCTTAAATTATAGAAAGATGTGGTGGAAATGCAATATAAATCATATTTTCTTTCACTGCAATCTATTCATGAATTCATTTTCCTTTTCGACACGCCGCCTGCAATTATATTCTTTCTTGGCTTTGTAATCATATATGTTAAGACTCATTGTTCAACTTCACAATCATTTTAAAGACTTGTTATTACAATTTCAATACCACCATCACCACTAATATATTGTGCTACTTCCTGTGCTTTGTTTTGCTGTGTTTTGCTGTGATATTGAAACAATCTCCTTTATAAGGGAATGGGGTAATCCACTGAGTCTACTTTGTCTACTTAGATGAAGAATGGGGAACCTTTGGCTCCCAGGATGTTTTAGACTACAGTTCCCATACATAGGCCATGCTGGGTGGATCGTATGCAGGGCCAAAGATTCCCTGTCTTTGCCCTAAATGATGTCTCATTCTGTCCATATTTATGCTAAGTGGTCTGATGTACAAAACAAATGGGCAGAGCTCGTCGTACCATTGGGTACACTGAGGAAGCTTATTCCTGTTAATTCCAAAGAAAAACAATTTAGGCTTGCAGCAGTTAAAGTGAGTTCTGTAATTCCTCAGAACTAGTTTGTATGCCTGCATACATATGAATATGGATTTGCCACCTCTTCATTTGCAGGAAGATTGATCTTTTAGGCACCCATCTTTCCCCAATGAAAAATAAAGGGAACATATTTGTCAACAAAGGATGGAGGAAGACTATAAGATGAAATGGTGAAAGAACCCAGAATGAACATCTACAAATTTCAAGGCTTTGGATGGGTGAAGTTGAAGGCAGCAGGAAAAGAGGAAGACCAAATGTGAGATGGATTGAGTCCATAAAGAAACTGTAGGCTTGAATTTGCAGGACCTGAGCATGGCTGTTGAGGACAGGACATTTTGGAGGTCACTCATTTGTTGGGTAACAAAAGTCATAGGCTAATTGGCAGCAAATAACAAGAAGAACAAATTCTGTGAATTCAGATTTCTTTTCCTCTTTGGCTCATCCTGGCTATCAAACATCAAATGGTGGTAGTAGTGAGAGCATTATGTCTTAAGTTCAAAATTTGGAATGGTGAACCTCAGAAATTGTTTTCAGCATAGTATAAGGCAAGCACAGAAGAGCACCAAAGTTCAATTCCAGTTTTTAATTGGCTTGGGAGATGGTGGGGCTTAACTTGCAAATGGTGAGAGGATTGGTTCTATGGCTAGTGCCATTCTTGATCTGTTGCAATTGCCAAGCAATGAATATGAATGTATGGGCCAGCTCAGGTTAAGAAAAATCATATGATCCACAAGCATATATAAATATTCTCCTTGCCTTGAGTTAATAATTTGAAAACTATACGTATGACTTACAATTAGACATATAAAAATGAATCTCAATATTCAACGAATATCACTGATTCATCAGATATTCGTTGCTTTGTATTCATGAGGTCCAGAGACCCTGAGAAATACAAAGCAACGAATATAACTCTTTTATATTCATCCCTTCATCTATCCCTCTCTGCCTATGCCCCTGCGGATCAGCTGTTCCTCAGGGGCATAGGCAGAGAGGGGTTTTCCCTTCCGGCAGCTTGCTCAAACCTACCGGAAGGGAATCCCTCCTCCCTGTTTCCAAAGACAGTGGGGAGGATTGCTTTGGTCAGGCTTTCCCAGTCTATGCCATGTGGGCATAGAAAGAGGAAGCCTGAACCGAGCAATGCCCCCCTATCTTTGCAAAGACAGCAGGGGGGATCTCTTTGGTCAGGCTTCCCCAGTCTTTCTATGCCCACGCAGGCATAGAAAGACAAGGGAAGTCTGACCCAAGGGATTCTCCACCCCACTGTCTTTGCAAAGACAATGGCAGGAATCGCTTGGTTCAGGCTTCCTCTTTCTATGCTCCCCCATGGCATAGACTGGGGAACCCTGGCTGAAGTGATCCCCCCACCCTGCTGTTTTTTGCAAAAAGGCTGTCTAAAAGGGGGTGGGTAACCTGACGAACTGACAAATTGATTCATCATTCATCCGGCCACCAGGGGGAAATTCGTGGGTCATGGGTCATCAAGGTTGACAACCCACGAACCAATTTTGGCAGTTTGTCCCCATCTCTACTTATAATAGCTATGCTGCCTTTGGCTTTCATTATTAACCACAGTGGAGCAGCCCTATCACAAAGTAGCAGAGTCAGGGAACAATGGGGTCAGCCTCCCGGCTGTTCCTCATGAATTCTTCAAGTGTTTCCTTCTTTCTCTACAAATTTGTTGTGCAAGAAAAAAACAAGCCTTTAAACTGCCATCTCCCAATGGCTGAGATCCAGTTGCATAAAGTTACATCAAATAAAGCTAGTGAGGTCATCCACCATGGATATTTGAGGGCAAATAAAAGCTTCCAATTTCACACCATCACAAGGTTCTAGGTCATGCCATGGGTCCGCTGGTGGTGATAGATCCCCCCTTCCTGTAGTCCCCACATGAGTCCCCAGGTTGAAAGGTATCCTAAGGGAACCTTGAGAGAGGGACTCAGAAACATTTAATTTCACCAAAATGGCCATGGCTAATGACATCATCAGCTTCACACTGTGTAACTTTATGCAACTGGATTCCAGCCATTACCTCAGGTTTTGTGGAGCACATTATCCCATTGCCACGCTGAAGCAAATTCAACTGCCAGTCCAGCTAGCTTCTGCGCAGATGGGCTAAGAAAGGGAACACCTTCTTCCCTTCTACGCAAAACATCTTGGACAGCCCAGCCCTACTAATGGGTAGCCGTGCAATAAATACGAATAAACCACCCCATATGTGGCCTTGAGATAAGGAAATACATCTCAGTCTGGTTACTTGTAGGGCTGCTGATTATCTGAGCAAGGGGAACACTGACACTCAAATTTTGGGATGAGCCACTGGTCACCCATGGTTACTTGGTATTCAAATGTCAACAATGCATTTATTTTTAACTCATGCATAGCTAGGTTTTACAACACAACTTCACTGTGATACTGAGATTACAGTACACATGCAGTGCTGAACATGTGCACAATGAAAAATAACATTTTTTAAAAATTAACAGCACCCCTCTCCACAGGGAGAAATAGCAAAATAAACACACACACACACACACACACACACACCCTCCAATACCAAGAAAAGCAAGCAAGCAAATAAAGGCAAAAAAAAAAATCAATCAAAAGTTCCACACACAAACCAAAACAATTAGAAGACGGCAAGATTCCACTCCTCTCTACCACCAATGTCTTCTGAATCTGCCAGAACAGGCAGCCAGGCACAGGCTGTACAAGAGAAGATGGAAAGCGGTAGCAGCTAGCAACCTAAGAATGAGGGGAGCAAACAGTCTCCACAGTGAGATCTAACCAATCCAGGCCCTTTTGCATTTTCAACATTCCTGCCATTCTGCCCTTAGATATTCTGACTGGGTGTTGGCTCCAACCCTTGCAATGGTATTCAATGAAATTTTTCAGGTGATGTCATGGGTGATTTGATTGACAAAAGGGAAACACGAAAGAACACGAACATTTTGTGTACCTCTCTTTTGTTTAAATAAATAATTTATGTTTAAGAGGCTCTTTTTCAGAAACTGAAAAAAAGAACATGAACATTTTTTTAAAAACCCTTTCATTCCCCCCCCCCCCCCTTAAATGTTTACACAAAAATCCCATCCCCATTTGATAGAATTTCAGGCAGAAATAGTATAGATATGGCTGTGTTAGTCAAATGAGGTCGATGATTGTGCATCCTTTTTAAGTATATTTGAGGTAGAGAGTATTGTAAAATGAAGCCCTTCTTCTAAGTGTTCACAGTTCTTCTCTTAATATTGAGTTCCAGTAAGGCATCCGTGGGGCGCTGCGGGTTAAACCGCAGAAGCCTCTGTGCTGTAAGGTCTATAGATCTGCAGCTGTAAGATCGAATCCACGTGACGGAGTGAGCGCCCGTCGCTTGTCCCAGCTCCCGCCAACCTAGTGGTTCGAAAGCATGCAAATGTGAGTAGATAAATAGGGACCACCTCGGTGGGAAGGTAACAGCGTTCCGTGTCGCACTGGCCATGTGTCGCCACAGTCGCACTGGCCATGTGACCATGGAAGATTGTCTTCGGACAAACGCTGGCTCTATGGCTTGGAAACGGGGATGAGCACCGCCCCCTAGAGTCGAACATGACTGGACAAATTGTCAAGGGGAACCTTTACCTTTACCTTAAGGCATCCGTTCTCCATACCACACATAATTTGTCTGCATTTCTCTTCTTGTTCAATATAGTGAGTCAAAGCATCTTCTCATTATATTGTGCTAAAGTAAAAATAGTTTCGTTCCTTCAGTTTGATCTCATAAATCATTCCCTCAAGATACATCATTTAAGCTGCCACTGTGTATATAAATATGGGGCAATGGGATGTAACTTCCCTGGAGATATCAAACTATGATTCTGCTTCTGTAAAATGAAGTGTATATATTTCTTCTCTCCTGAAGTGTCCTTGCATTCTGAAAACATCCGTTCAGTTCCTCAAATGCAAAGCATGGAGATTCCCTTGGCAAATCTAGTCTTTACAAACAAATTACATATGCTGGGCATCACAAGGATGCTGCAGCAAACATCACCCCTGTGTTGAATTCTGTACTGTAACGTTGAGGACAGATTTTGGATATGTTATTATTTTGACTATAACAGCTCCCATGCTGACTCTGGGATTATGGGAAATGTAAAAGTAATATTTCCAACTGTTATCTGGGACACCATTACCAAATTATAGGAGATGGTTGTTCGTTCAAATAGCCCAGTCCTAGACCATTATGGGAGAGGTGAGAAGTAGTGAATGACTATTGGAGCTACGGTTCAATAGTCACATGTTTTCCTCCTCAGATTTAGGGCTTTTCAGGAAACAACCAGTATTTTTGCATCCAAAAACCTGGAGCAGCAGTACATGTCTTTCAAGTCTGGTGTTGTAGAGATTTCCCCCCATCTTTTTTCAGCTATCTGCATCAAAAGCCTTGCATTTTCTAAATACTCCAGTTCCCAAACCATTTTCAAAGACAGACCCATGTATTGGCGGTACAGCCAGAGGTTATACTGTTGTGTTTCCTGAAAGTCAGGACCTTGTTCTGACAAAGGATGCAGATGGTGTACTAGTCTAAGTGTAGCTGGGAAAATGTACTCCTAGCCGCAGCCACCACATCTCTGAAGACTGAAAAGCAAAACAGGAGCACCTTCTGGACCCTGATGTTTCCCATGTTAGAGTAAGTGTGGCTCCATGCCAAAGAGGCTACAATATCTAATACTGAATCAGCATTCTTAGTGCCCACCATTAGTGTCTCTTTCTTATCTGAGTTGAGCATTAGCTCATTGTTGCTTCTGGAAAACCACTGCATCAGAGGTGAGGGTCTGATGACAAGCCGAATCATGCTGTTACAAAACTGATCATGCAACTGGTGGCACAATAGTTGGCACAACAGAGACCTCAAGTTTCTGACATGCATTGCACAATAGAACAGGGTCTCTCAGAAGTGTGGAACTGCTTGTGCAATGTTCTGTGGATGCTCAACTCAGTCTTGGATACAGCCCTTCCATAGTTCCCCAAAAAGCTTAACTGCTTGAATAGTGGCCTGTATACAACCAGAAATTCCCAGCAAGGCATAGTTTAATATCACCAACATGCCAAATCTCTCATGACAACATTGTGCAGATGTTTAACAACATGGAAGAAGAGGCATGTTCTAGCACCATTCCCTGCCATTTCTATGCCATAGAGGAGCACAGATGCTTTTGCTGTGTGGCAGGAGGAGACAATGATTATTGATATAACTGAATGCCACAGTCTCTCAATTAATCTTCCCACAAAGGCTATTCATTAAAAGGGTAGTCAGATCTCAGGATCTGGGGACTTGCTACAGGTTTTGAGATGGGGAGACAAATTTCTGGGCTCTCAGTGCTGTAGGAAGAGAAAGTTTGATTTTGTTGTTCAAGGTAGCTTTAAAACACCCATATCTCTCCCCCTACCTCGCATTCTCAACTCATATCACAGTTCATATATTTGACATGCATCTCATTAGCATGTGTTAGTATTAGCAGTATTAGCCCACACAGGGCTAGCCATTTGGCCTTCAATGTGTTGCACATATTTGTTTAGGAGGTGGTGCAGGGAATCTGTCTCGTTCTCTCATGCACCCACAATATTTTGGAGTTTTACAGAAGGACTAACCCCCTGGTCTCAGGATTTAGCCCTGAAATCTTAGGGAATGCAAAGCTGCTGACTGGGCAAACCTATCTATCATTATGCCCAACATAGCCTCTGTTCTCTGTCTAGGTCTGACATTGGCTGATAAAGGTTCAGAGGTTCCCAGAGCTGAACAGCCACTGCACATTCCTTGACATACAGGGTAGATTCCAGAATTGATCCATTGACATATAGGCTGACAGAGTGAGGGTCTTTAGCATCTTACTTGAGGGCTGGGGATCAGCCTTTCTCTCCAAGAGAAGTTAACAATTTCTCTGGTGGATCTGTCCTGTTTCTTTTGGCAGGGTTAAGTCAGGCTGTCAAGTTATCTATCTTGCAGCAAACATTTTATCCACATCCTTTAGAACTAAGAATGAGGACTCATCTGGACAACATGGATAAGGATACCAAGTAAAGAATTTGAAATTTAAAAAGGTGTCCAAATTGAATTTCTAAAATTGTCTGACTTGATTTCATTGAGTTTCTCTGAATCCCAACTGAATTCCTATCCTGTCTTTAGTTTAGTTTGAGACTCCTTTTTGCCTTCTGCATGAACATTTGTACACATTTCCCATAACATCACTTATAATGTACACATTGATTGAAACATTTGTCCTAGTGTACATGTTTCATGTACCTGCCCTGTACCCTTTTAAACAACTGCATACATTTTGTACAAATCTGCACACATTTTCCATGCTTTCACAATTGTTAACTTTTTTATTTGCTTGTTCCACTGCCATGCTCACTGTTGTATAGTCCGTAGTTGGCACTGGTAACAGGGAGAGCATGGGTCAGAGATCAACATAGTCAGGCAGCTGCTGAAGGCCTGGGTACAAATAAAGGCCCCTTGCTACCCCTATGGCACCACCATCAGAGGCAAGCTGTGGGACCACAGCTAAATACTGCCATACCTTGCTGCTGTTACCATAAACCCCATCTATTTCGTCCTGCAAGACATCTGAGATTTATTTTATCTGGTGATGTGCTTATTATGGGATTTGACTCCAAGCTATTAGTCCAACCACCCTCAGAAACAGAGGCAAAAAACAAACTGAGAATACAGTATGCCTTGCTTCTTACTTGAGCTCAATAACAAGTCCTCCTCTCATCTCAACCTCAACTGATTCCACAAGCTATATAGCACCAGGATTGATTAGTACTTGGATAGGGGATACCAGTCTCCACATAAGTCTAGGAAAATATCCTCCCTTCAACCCGGAAGAGCCAGTGCCTGCCAGAGCTGACAGTACTGGATAGATGGACCAAGGGCCTGACCCAGTATAACATTCCTTTTGTTCTAATGCAAGTCCCACAGTTGTCCTAGTAGTCATGAAGTCCTGGGGAGGATTCTCTAATCCTCTTTCCTTGTCACGCCATCCTGCACTCAAATAAGTTCTGAAATGTGGCTCAGACGACGCAGAAGTGCTTAATATTTTTGGAACCATTCCATTGTTCCATATGAGATGACAAATGCTATAGAGTGAAAACAGATCCATGCCTCTATCTGGGCCAACCTCCAGTCTGCACGCTCAGCCTTAACACATCTGCAGTGCATTTTCTATAAAACCCAAAGCAAATTGTTTCTAAAATATTACAAGGCAACAACACATAATAAAGTAGCAGTCCTTAAACATGAGCGAAACATCTGGTTTTAATGTTTTTATGTACTGCCAGTTATGACTATTTACTTGACCTTTTATAGTCTGGTTCACTATGTATTATTAAGAGTTCTTAACTTGATGTCTGTAATATTTTACCCATACTACCCCTCCTCGTGTATAAAAAACATCCTCAGTAGTAAGAGTTCCAGTACATTCACTTGAGCCACTGTGCATTCCTCAGCGATAAGTTGAAATGCTTACAATTTTATAAAACTGTTTTTCCTAAAATTCTAGATACATTTCCATTACTTCTTGCAAAAGTTACGCCTAAAGAGCTGGTCTGGAATTGCTCATAGCAGTAGAAATGACTTTAGTTTTCAGATGGAATTGTTCCCTACTGCCTATTAAAGCACAATCGTATTAAGAAGCCAGGAACTGAATTGCAGTGGGAAAGGTAACAAATCACATTGGAGACACTGGAAATCCTGCTGATTCCCCCCCCCCCCCAAAACATGGACACAGCTTATATGATTTTTAGCTACTTCTGATCTCTATACAAGCCTTTGTAAAGAAAAGATATAATCAGTAATATAGCCGATGTTGATGATCAACTATGGTGATTTTGTATGAGATTATTAATCTTTGATTTTTAGATTAATGTATGTATTTGTATGAAACTCCTTAATACTCTTTTCTAATACCTTTTCTAACACTTTTAAAAACTGCGACCTTATACATAGTGGCCAGAATTCTGATGTGCAACTTTTCATTGAGATCATGTCATCACCAATGGCTTTTTGGGGGATGTATTAAATGTTTATTGCCCCCCATCTATCCAGGATCTCTTTTCTCCTGGAGAAGCTTTTGGAATGTGTGGCATGCTGCAGGACTCTTTAATGTTAGAAAATTGCATTCTATATTTTTCATATTTCGATAATCTATACTTCTATATTTTTTGTTTCCTAAGATAAAAATGTTTTTAAAAAGAAACAAAAATTCCCAAGAAAACAAACAACACACTAGACATTCTTAACATTATGTGTTTTTCATTTCAAACATGAGAACACTGTAACTCACATTTGATGTGTGTTTATAGTTTCAATTTGCCTGTGGTTTTGTCTTAAATATATATTTCATAGTATTTCCACAAAAGTTGAAATAAAAGGATTTTAAAAACAAAAATGAAATGAAGTGCCTTATACACAGAGACATCCATCCATAAATACACACAAGAGAGCTCTTCCACTTTCCAATGAGGAGTGCCATTGAAGTGTGTCTAAGAAGTCTTCATAGTGTACTTGCTGTGCTGAAATTAGTGAAAACAAAAGCAGCAAGGAGTCACATGTATATAAAAGCAAGCTTCTCCAGGCCTCTAGTCTAGCAGTTCCCAAACTTGGGTCCCCTGATACTGTTGCACTCCAACTCCTAGAACCTTGAGTCAGCGTGGGCAATCTTTAGGACTTCTAAGAATTGTAGGCAAACAACATCCAGGGACCAAACGTTGGGAACTGCACAAGGAGTCTTGTGGCACAGTGGTTAAACTGCAGTACTGCAGTGAAGACTCTGCTCACAACCTGAATTCAATCCTGGCGGATTCAGGTTAACCAACTTAAGGCTGACTCAGCCTTCCATCATTCTGAGGTTGGTAAATTGAGTACACAACCTGGTGGGGGGCGGGATGTGTAGCTTACATAACTAAAATTATAAACTGCCCAGAAAGTGCTTTAAGCAGTATGTAAGCATCACACTTTAACTACTGCACATTGATGAAAAATATTTCTTCCACTTCTCTTTCTCCACCAAAGAGTTGATCAACCTGAGTGCTGACTTTTTGATCTGATTATGCATGCATACACTTAGATCAAATGTCAAACCCATATGCACTTAGGCTCTTTAGATCCTACTCCTACTTAAATTGGAATAAATGTTCAGAGTATATTCTACTGATTTAAACTGAAATAGGAGCCTTTTCACAACCGAACCTTCCAACCAGTAGACTTCATGACCTGATTTTAAGATTTTGCTACAGGAAAGTGAAACTTGTTAAGCCCTACTTCTGTTAGCTGTCTGCTGTTATTTAAAACAACTGAAGAACTAGCTCAAGTTGATCCGCATCACTTTACTGGAGAGGAGCATTGGCCAACTTTTGAAAAAAATATTCAGGGAGTGGAGAGAAACTTATGCCAGAGAAGAGAAAAATCTTGCTGTACGTGGCACTTTTTCCTCCAAAGGGCAGGCAGCACAACAGTTATTGATACATCCTAATCAAATAGTTGAGGTGGTTTGTTAAATGGTCTGATGAATTTAAAAAACTAGGAAGTAGTAGTAAAAGAAAAAAAATGCAAAATGCCACAAGGAGAACATGGTTGCTACTTAAGATTTTGAAAGCACAAAGTTATCCATGATACTTTAGTGTCACAGTATTTCTGTCACACTTATTACTGAATTAGGAGTAAAATTGAGCATACTGTGGGGTTGGAATCCTGTTGGCATAAGTTTTGTCATGGAACTCCAGGGATGTCACCAGCCACAGCTATACTGTGGCCATTTTAGAGGAATAAAGAGCTTTCTGTCTCCTCTCACCACCAGAGTGCAGGGAACTCTATGGACCGGTGGCAGCAATTTTACAGATTTAAATTGTTCCCTACCACATGCTGGGGCTCCCGGCAGCTTGCTAGGACAAAGGGTGTGTGAAATGACAGTGTGTGCATGTGTGGAGTTTTTAATTCCCCTGAAACGGCTGCAGTATGGCCACGGCTGATGATGTCACTAGAGTCCTGTGGTATAACTTATGCCAAGATATTTCTGGCCTATAAGTGGGGAGCTGATTTCAATAGTCTCTA